>CM060938.1:287749956-292749956 GCA_030765085.1 Allium cepa | reverse complement strand
ATAGATTGACCCAATATTAATTATGGAGAAAGTAAGTTAGATTTTACCAAATCTGCTGAAGTATTTATTTCATTGTAAGCACATAATTCCATTAAATTGATGGAACATCATCAAAATTCAAAATCTATCCTTTTTCTTTCGTTTCTCTAGGTACGTACAATAAATAATCATTTTTGGTACCCACTTACTACGTTAGGGTCCAAAGGTTAATTATAAGGTGTTAATTATAAGGTGAAAACCTTACCAAAATAGGTGTGGTTGTATACTCTAAAAGAAATAAAAGTAATGAAACAATTTCATCAAATTGTAACTACTTCATAGTACTTTTGACAGCATTAAAACAATGGTAACTTTATGAATGTGCTGTAGAGTATCCTACTTATTATAACATTTCGTAGTAAGCTGCAATGTTTTAGCACATAAGTAGGATAGCCAATCATTAATAAATAATTACCACTTGTAAACTAGGGTATCGGTAGAAAAATTAACATTTGAAGCATGTGATACCCAAGGTTCTTACAATTTCCTAAGTTTTGGGGAACCATACCCATTAGGTTGTGGTTGAAGCATTAAAAATATAGTTTTCATTACAAATCGCATTATTATAATAGTTACTAGTATAAATTTTTTATCGTGATAAATCATATTAGCTGGAATCCATATTCTAATGCTATCAGTCATTAGCTTAATACTTGAAAAATATTTTCTATCATTTAGAAACAAAGTACTATTATGATTGTAAGTGGTTTAGGACTATCTTGGTTACTAGTACAAGCACGAATGCATATCTAATACTATTTTTACTTTTACCTTGTTTATAGTCTATACAACTTTTATCATTGTGAGCTTTCGAATTTGTAGCTAAGGAAGATAAGATATCTTTACCTTTGTTAAAATTTATGATTTTTCGATTAATCCTTCAAAATTTTCTTTAGAATCACAAACTTCTCTTTACAGAATATTACTGTTATCTTTTAAAATCACACAATCTTTAGATAATTCTAAATTCTTTTTAATTAAAGTTTCATTCTCTTTTTCAGGAGACAAAATTAAAGAGCTGGAATTATTTAAATAATTTCCAAAATATATTTTTATTTTGCAAAATATCGATTTTCTCCAAAGATCATTGTTTTTAACTTCTAACTGCTCATTTTCTTTTTTTAGGAAATCTTTTTGTAAAATAAGTTCTTCTACCGTATTTTCAAAAAAATTAGTTTGTTTTACCAAAAATTTATTTTTCTCTTTTAAATTGGAAATTTATTACCCACAATCTTTTAACCTAGCTAATGCAAATCTATTAACTTTATTCAAAGTTTTACAATCTTTTAATATTTCATCATGTGTTAACAAAAGATCTTTATATAAAGAGCCTAAGCATACAGCTTGTGATCTGAGTTTAGTCATGAAACATTTGCTTATTTGCTCCTTTGATTCTTTTTTGTTGCCCTTCCTCTTTCTATTATCTTGACAAGATCTATTTAAATCCATTTATTAAAGGATATTTTCACGATCTCTAGAATCCCAGGCTCTGATACCAAATGAAAGTCGATGAGAATCGAGTAATATAATTATATCTACTAAATGAAATTTCTATTAAAATGGTAGTATAAAAATTGAAATAAGTAAAGTACACTAGAGATTTTTATACTGGTTCAAACTCCCATTCTATATACAGTCATAGACTCCTCTTGGATTTAACAGACCAACATCCTCACTTAACCTAGAGAAATAGATATTACAGACCGCTTGAGCTGCCAAATAAGACTTCATACTTGAATATCTCCAACAAGACTTTGAATATTACAAATAGTTGAGTTTGTGACTTTATGCGCTCTTTGAATAACATGAATGAGCCAATATGTACACCCTTCCTATAATCTTGTTTTTGATGGTATAATGTGTTTTTGTGAAGAAAACAGAAGTAGATTGATCACTATAGAAATAGATTTGTAAGATCAAGTGATCAAATAGAAAGTAATTAAATATTTTGAATGATTAGTGAATTCAGACAAGATGGTAGATAGAAAGTAGCATACTAAGTTATAAATTCAAGAATGAAGATTGCTTTGTGTAAAGAATGAATGGTTGCAACTATTTTGTGGAGAGCGATAACCATTAGAAGAGTTGTAGCCATTAAAATGAATGGCTTAACTCATGCGAACAAGTCCCATCTCTCCCAAGTTTCCTGGTTAGATGAAGATTGGTTCGGTTGCTTTCCTCTTGCGTCCTTTCCCCCGTTGTGGATTGGTCCAATCCCTAGATTGATGGGGCAAGCTTACTTATCGGCACCGCTGTCAGCCACTATACTTAGTCCTACGCGTACCAGGTATTCTGTTCTACTTGAACTAAGAGGACATAGTTAACCCTAGCAACCATAAATCTATCTGAGATCTCTGCTTCTCATGCATTCCTATATCAATAGGGGCTCTTATTACTTCTGATTTTTCTAGACGCATATTGGGCACCGCTTCTTTAATTACAGCAACAATAACGTCACCAATATATGAGGGGTAATGACTCATTGCAAGGTAGAGGATCACTTTAGTATTTTAAAATAAAAATGACAGTTGTGAAATTCAATCGACTGGACAAAGTAAATCAGTCGACTAAATGGTAGTAAAAATTTTCCTGAAAGAAAATAGTATAAAAACAGCAGTTTCAGTTGACTGAATTTCTTGGGTTAGTCGACTGAATACATGGTTTATTGACTGAATTGAAAAATTCAGTTGACTAACTAGTGTCAGTGAACATAGTACAAAGAACACAGATTCAGTCGACTGAATTTACCAAGCTAGTCAACTGAATTTTGATTAAAATAAAAGCTTTCATAGCTTAGTTGGTTAGAGCACTTGCTTTCTAAACTAGTGACCCGGGTTTGAGTCTTACTCCATGCATTTTTGAAAGCTTGATTTTCATTTATAATATGAGTGCATCAATGACCTGAGTTCGGGTCTTGCTTCATGCATTTTTGAAAATTCGCATTGCTTTCATAAAATATTTCAATTTTCTATATATGTGTTTATACCATTTTAAAGAGATTTTAACAATCATATACTTCTAGAACAAAATACTATGACATCGTAAAACTAAGAATGAAGGAGGCTTTGGTATAAGGAAAATTGAAGATTTATCTAAAGCAGTGGCAGTTAACCTATTGTGGAAATTTATTAATGGTGAATCACTGTGGGCTAAATGGACTAAAAATAAATACAATAAAAAAGATAACTTCTGGTCTGCTGCAATGGATCCAACTGCATCTTTCATTTGGAAAACATTACTTCGAGCTAGACAGTGGTGCAAAGGTCTCATAAATAGGAATATTGTTAATGGAGAAACCACAAATTTATGGTTTGATCCATCTATCAATGGATCTACATTAATTGACTAATTAGGCTGGAATGCCATGGATGCGGTAAATGAGCATAATATGAATGTTTCTGAGTTAATTTCTAATAATAACTGGAAACAACACATGGACAATATTCCTACTCAATACCATGATATTATTCATAATATTAACATTCAGTCACAAAAGGAAAAAGATTATTGGGTCTGGAACCCTAATAGCAATGAACAATGTTCGCTGAAATCAGCATGGAACCAAATCAGAAACAAGCATACAGAACATTTCTGGACCAAGATAATATGGGATAAAGGGTGTACGTCGAAATGTCTATTTGTGCGCTTATGGCCATACAAAATAAGTTGAACACTAAAGAGCGCATCAGATGGAACTCTAATATTGATCAACAATGTACTCTATGCTCAAATCAATTGGAAGACAGAGATCACCTATTTTTTAACTGCCCATATTCGGGAAGATTACTGGACAGTATCATGGAAAAAATCAATATTGATTATAATCTTAATTGCAACATTAATCATATTCTGGAATGCATAAGTAAAAGACAGGGAAAGGACACTATTTTAAGACAAATTACCAACTTAACTTTCACTTCCCTGATCTGGAACATATGGTGCAAAAGGAACAACAGAATATTTAGAGGAATCGAGATGCCTGTGTCTGTCAGAACCATCCTGATATTACAAGATGTTAAAATTCTTATGCAGTATATATTGAATAATCAAGTGATGAATTCAGAGACGAGACTTATCTTTGATAATCTGAGTTTCGCTGTGGTTTCTCCTAATCATCAGCAGCCTCCCTGAATGTTACTTGCCCTTCTCTTGAATACTTCTGCATTAACTCTCTCTGTTCCTATCTCCGTGCTTAATCGGCGAATCTGAATACTGGAGATTGTGGTTGTTTTTTGATTTTTTAGATCCACTTTTTTCAGATCTGGTTAGATGCATTCTCTCTCCTGGGTGATGCTTATACCCCGAGGAAGATGATTCATCGTGATGCTGGAGATGTTGCCTTCTCACACGTGAAGTCTAGCTGTTGGCTGCATGTTTTTGTTTTTATTTTTATTTTTATAGATGTATTCTCGTGTCTACTGAACAAGGTGATATTACGGATGGTTTTGAGTGCATTTTGTGTTAGTTTACTCCTCCATCTGTTCATTAACTTGATTTTGTAGATATGATTTTGTAATGTTAATATATGGAAATGATATGTACTCTTTTTCCTTGTAAGGCACCCGTTTAGGTTAAGGGGATTGCAAGGTTTTAATGAGGCATATCATGGAAATATATTTTTTTTTCTATTGTTAATAAAGTACCGTTTTCCAAAAAAAACTTTGTTTGTCATCATCATCTAGGCTTCATTATTTTACCTCTTCTTGTATCTCCACGTATATACTTTTGTCTTTAATTTGTTTATTTATTTCTCCTTTTGATATGTGTGTACCTGCAAGTTAGCTTAGAGGTTCTTTTCCATAATTGTATAGTTGTTGTCATTAAAATCCAATAAGAGGTGTTCTAACATTCCACCCTTTTTTGATGATGAAAACTATACAGTTTTTGAAAATATTTGTTCTATATAAAATGATATTATAATATAATTAAAGATCCTCTTAGGTATAATATCTCTCTTATCAATATACATATGTATTTCACCCCCTTTGTCATTATAAAAAAGAATGAAGGAAATATAAAAATATTTCCTTTTAGGTAATAATAAATTTTATAAATTATACTATAAAGAGCAAATACTTAAATCTCTTCTTAACTACAATATTTCTATATTTAAGTGAAAATCACTTAAGTAAATATATCTTTCTTAGAAAATATTGTTAAGAAATATATTTTTTCAATGTGTTCTCTTTATATCTATATAAAAATGTGGACATTTCAGTAAGATTCAAGTTATACTATGTCCAAAATATGAGTATTATTTTTTCAGAAATAGCTTAGTATTCCTCCAAAATAATAGGTTAATCCAATTTTCATTATGGAGAACATAAGCTGGAGTTTACCGAATTTGCTGAAGTATTTATTGCATTGTAAACACATATCAATCAAATGTATGAAACATCAATAAAATTTGGAATCTATCTTTTTTCTTTCGTTTCTCCAAGTACGTGCAATAAATAATCGTTTTTGTTACCCCACTTACTACATTAGGGTCCAGGGGTTAATCATAGAGTGAAAACCTTACCAAAGTAGGTGTGGTTGTCTAAAAGAAATAAAAGTAACGAAACAATTTCATCAAATAGTAATTACTTCATAATACTTTTGATAGCATTAAAATGGTAGTATTTTATCAAAATGTTATAGAGAATTCAACATTTTATAGCATTTCATATGGTAAACTACTTTGTTTTAGTGCTATAAGTAGGAAACCAATCATTAATAAATAACTAGTACTTATAAACTAGGGTATCGATAAAATAAATTAACATTTAAAACATGCGATGCCCAAGGTTCTTATAATTTCCTATGTTTAGGAAGTCGTACCCATTTGGATGTTGTTGAATCTTTATAAGTATTTCTTCATTACAAATAACATTCTTATAATAGTTGCTAATATAAAGTTGTTTGACGTGATCCATCGTATTAGCTGGAGTCCATATTCTAATACTATTAGTCAATGGCTTAGTACTTAAAAAATATTTTCTATCATTTGGAAAGTACTATTATGACTGTAAATGGTTTTAGGACTATCTGGGTTACTATTACAAGCACTAAAATTAGTATACACGAATGCATATCTAGTATTATTTTTACTTTAGCTTGCCTATACCGCTTTTATTATTGTGAGCTTTCGAATTTGTAGCCGCGGAAGATAAGATATCTTTACCTTTGTTAAAATTTACAATTTTTTCAATTAATCTTTCAAAATTTTCTTCAGAATCACTAACTTCTTTTTACAAAATATTAATATTATCTTTTAAAATCTCATATTCTTTAGATAATTTTAAATTCTTTTTAATTAAAGCTTCATTCTCTTTTTCAGGAGACAAATTAAAGAGTTAGAATTATTTAAAGAATTTTCCAAAATATAGTTTTATTTTGCAAAACGTCGGTTTCCTCTAAAAGATAATTGTTTTTAACCTTTAACTGCTCATTTTCTTTTTATAGAAAATCTTTTTATAAAACAAGTCCTTCTACCGTATTTTCAAAAAAATTAGTTTATTCAACCAAAAATTTATTTATATCTTTTAAATTGTATATTTCTTGCTCACAGTCTTTTAATGTAGCTAATACAATTATATTAACTTTATTCAGGGTTTTACAATCTTTTAATAATTCATTATGTGCTAACCAAAGATCTTTATATAAAGAGTCTAAGTATACAGATTGTGATCTGAGTTTAGCCATGAAGCATTTGCTTTTTTTCTCCATTGAATCTTCTTTATTGCTCTTCCTTTTTCTATTGTCTTGATTAGATCTCTTTATGACCATTTATTCAAGGATGTTTTAACGATCATCAGAATTCTAGGCTCTGACACCAAATGAAAGTTTATGCAGATCGAGTAATATGATTATATCTGCTAATTAAAACTTCTATTAAAATGGTGGTATAAAAATTGCAATAAGTAAAGTGCACCAGAGATTTTTATACCGGCTAAAACTTCATTCTACCTCTAGTCCAAGACTCATTCTAGATTTAACTAACAAACATCCTCACTTAACCCAGAAGAATAGATATTACAGACACCCTGAGCTACAGAACAGGACTTTGTGCCTGAAGATTTCCAACAGGACTTCAACTATTATAAATAGTTGAGTTTGTAACTTTATGTGCTCTTTGAATAGCACAAATGAGTTGATATGTACACCTTTCCTATAATCTTCTTCTTGATGGTATAATGTGTGTTTGTGAAGTGAATAGAAGTAGATTGTTCACTGTAGAAATAGTTTTATAAGATCCACCGATCAAATGGAAAGCAGTTGAATATTTTGAATAATCAGTGAATTCAAACAAGATTGTAGATAGAAAGTAGTATACTAAGTTATAAATTCAAGAGTGAAGATTGCTTTATATAAAGAATGAATGGTTGCAACTATTTTATGGAGAGTGATAACCATTAGAAGAGTTGCAGCCGTTAACAAGGGGTAGTGACACTTTGCGACGAGGAGGATCTATTTAGTATTTTAAAATTAAAAATGACAGTTGCGACATTCAATCGACTGGACAAACTAATTTAGTTGACTAAATGACAATAAAAATTTCTCAAAAGAAAATAGTACAAAAAATAGCAGTTTTAGTTGAGTGAAGTTCTTGTTTCAGTCGATTGAATACATGGTCAGTTGACTGAATTGAATAATTTAGTTGACTGACCAGTGTAAGTGACTGCAGCACAAAGAATACAGATTCAGTCAAATGAATATACCAAGTTAGTCGACTGAATTCTGTTTAAAAATAAAAGTTGTCGTAGCTCAGTTGGTTAGAACACTTTCTTTCTAAATTAGTGACTCGGGTTAGAGTCTTGCACCATGCATTTTGGAAAGTTTGATTTTCATTTAAAATTTGAGTGCAACAGTGACCCAAGTCGAGTCTTGCTTTATGCATTTTTGAAAAATTTCATTGATTTTATAAAATATATCGATTGTGTGTGTGTGTGTATTTATACCACTTTAAAGAGATTTCAACAATCGTATACTTTTAGACATAAAATACTATGACTAATATAACTTTTTTTTTCATCATCGTATTGCTTTCATTATTGCATCTCTTCTTGTACCTCCATGTATATACTTTTGTCTTTAATTTGTTTGTTTATTTCTCTTTTCGATACTCATGAATCTGCAAGTTAGCTTAGAGGTTCTTTGGCATAATTGTATAATTGTTGTCATCAAAATCCAACAAGAGAGGTTATGACACATTGATTACTAACTCCACCGTCTTCCTTCTAAGCTATTTCATATCGCATCCGACAATACGAAATGCCTACAAGGTCTTGAAGCTTGTGGTTCAATCTTGATGTCATCAAGTTGACTTGGACAATCGTCACATCTGAGTCATGCACAAACTTCCGCAGATGAGAAACATGAAAGGCGATGTGCATGCCCGTCATCCTCTAAGGTATGACGATCCTATATGCTTAGTCCCTAACCCCCTATGCTATCGAAAAAGATCCTACGAATCTTGATGCCAATTTTCCCTTACTACTGAATCGAATAACAATCTCCAAAAGAGGAATCTTCGCAAACACTATATCAGCGATAGAAAATTCCAAATATCTACATCTTTTATCGATGTAGCTTTTATATCTATCCTGAGCAGCTTTCATTCATTACTGGATGATTTTTATCTTCTCTAAGTTTTCTCTAATCATGTTCGGCCCAACTATCAGTTTTTCATCGACATTCCACCAACATAAAGAAGCGTTACATGATCGACCATACTATAAAGACCTAGAATTTCAATAATTTGAATTTAGAATATTTAAATATTGAAAAGTTAATTTTATAAGTTAAATAACTTATATTTCAAATATAGCGATTTATTTGATAATTGAATTGTTAAATTTACTACTTAGAATTGTTTAAATTATTAAATCTTGAATTTAATATGAATAAAAATGATTTTGACAGCTGATTTGAATTCTATTTAAACAAGAATAAAGATAGTAACTTCTAAATTTGAATTAAAAGTGATTAAAATGATTTAATAATGATAGTTTTAATTAATGTGTGAAAATAGCCTTTTGAGGCACTATCTCAGATTTGAACCAAACCAGTACCATTGGATCCATAATAGCGAATTATTATATGCTGTCGAATTTCATGGCGACAAGACATATCATTTGGTCATGCGACCTTGAAACGCATTATTTAAAGGAATTTAAATTAATATAATTTGATTTTGAAAATTTAACTTCTGTATATGATGGAATTGGTTCTCATACTAGTCCAATATATTTGGAATAGGGTTATTACATATAAAACACCAAGCGACATACCTCGATTGGAGTTTGGAAATTTCAAGTTGAATAGTATCGTCAAACTTTTCTATATAGGGACCTCCATAACCCCACTTTTTCACAAACCTAAATGAAATTCGTAGCCACCATTATCTCTTCCCGTATCTAATAGCCATAATAAATCAACGCCACCACGGGACGTTCAACTCTCAACTTCAATAGTAAATGATGAGAGAAAGCTAATCAATGGCGATGATCATCTGAAGTGGAGCATGGTGGTCGAATTTTGGCCATGTCCAATGGCAGTTTGGGTGTGATATTTAGGCGATCAAAGGCTAATGAAGGGGTCATTTTGGTGGCATAGAGGAGCGGGGTCGGGGCGACACGCGGTGAACTCACGGCGGCTCCAGGTAGACCCAAGGGGTGTGATGAATGTGAAGAACTCGGGTGAGGTGGGTTCACGGTGTGTTCATTCATAGGGATATGTATGTGAAGATTATGTTTTGTTAATAGGATAATTTAAAATTAATTATGTAATTAGGTGAAAATAATTATATTATTAAAATCGAATTATTATATACTGTATAACTCTTTCATACGATGTCCAAATTGCATGTGACGAGTTGTGTTGGGTTCGTATCAGCGAATACTATGATATAGAGTTTGATTGGATGGATTTGTAACTAGTAGGAATTTGTGTTAAAATTGAATGCATGTTCGGTTTTAATTCAATCCCGAACGCTTCAGCAATTATGGAATCAAAGTGAGTTAACTCACCCCTTTGGCCCATTTATATTTCTATATAAGCGTAGACAATTTTGTTTTCGATTGTTTGTTGACAATTTGGATGATTTACTATTTTATTTGTTGGTTTGGATATATTCCTCTACTGGAGTGGATGAGACCCTATTACGTTCCTGTGCAAGAGCGGATGACCCTTCGCATACGATTCCACCAAAGCGGTTGATTTATATTTTATGATTATATACTGCATGTAATGCAAAGGAGACAGGTTGGAGGGACCCAACATGATTCCTCACACTATTAATTTTACTTTTCATATATTTTGATATATGATGTTTTGGATGCCATATTTAATGACATCAATATGATTACCCTTATTTAGCGCTACAGTAGCAATGGGCCTTATTTTTAGTATTGTGAAATACTATAAATTAATGATTTTGAATTAAAATGATTTTGGAATTTTATATGTTTTAATAATTATTATCAAATTATTAAATGCAATGAATCTATTTTTAAATAAAAAAAATTATGATTTTTAATGTTATAAAATTTCAGTTTTGAGAAATACTTTAAATAGAGATTTTTGAATGGTTTACATAAAAGGTTTATAAAAGGACATTTTATAAATAAAGTAATAGATTTTAAACGGTGTTTTATAAATATTAGGAATGGATTTATAATCGATATTTTGTAAATGAATTTGTTTGAATAGAATTTTATAAATAAAAAGATTATATAAAGAAGTTTTATAAAATAAAAAGGAGATTTATAAACATAGTTTTATAAATATAGAAATGATTTATGTTGAATTTAAATATGAAGTTAATCATTATAAAAGAGGTTTGTCTTTTAAAGGAATTTTTTGGAAAGTGATATTTACAAATGGAGTTTAAGTGGTTTTTAAAAGTGATTTAAAATGTGTTAAGTGACAAAACATGGATTTCAACATTTTTGTTGTAATAAACGTTTTCAAGGAAAGTAAGGAAGGCATGGACTATAATACTGTTGTTATAGTAAATGATTTCTAAAAGGAAATGTTTAATATAGTATACGAGGTGTATATATAATTAATTGAATCCCTATACTAGTGTTTTTGGGTTGTCATAATGATGTTTTACACACATTCATTTTAACCCAATAAATTGTGTTTTTGAGAAAATATGATATTTTGAGATAAATATTTGAAAATCGATTTAATTAAAAAATGATTAATTAAATGGGCCTAGTGAGTGCTATGTGCTAGGTATTATTTGTTGTTTTGATAGTTAAATAACCGACTATCAAATTTGGGCATTTTTGGTTCCTTGACTTGACGTGGAAATTGATTAGTCGTGCACTTAGCACGTAGCCTACGGAGTAGGCTTGATTAACATTTCGTCGTAAGACTGTTGATTCAAGTAGTGTAGAGTGACTATGGTACTCCAATCTACCAGGCTTCCTTCTTGGTCGAAGGATAGCAAGTTGAGAGTTGGAAATATGATAAGTCTACGAGACTTGGTTTCCATATGAGGTTGAGGGTTTCTTATCATTATTGGCCCTGGAGAGACCGAGGTTGGATTATTGCGAAAACCACTTTGGACCAATGTATGCATTCGAAAGTACAGGTTTATGATGATGATTTTTGAAGGCAGAGATCTTCATAATGCAGGGCTGCTTGCCACTAGACAAGCGATGCATATTATATATATGTGGTAGTAGTAGTAGTACTTCGTTATGAAAATATTATATGCAAGAACTTCTCGCTACCGATCCTAAGGATGACTCCCAACAAGATGTAATAGAAGAGTACCTTTGGTTTGTCATATTCCTGAACAACTTGTATGGATGAATGTCTGACGTTGCATGTGTAAATCATATTGATTGAACTCTATAAAAGCATTATCTATTTGGTAGCGGAGAAGGCAATTTATCTTAGCTTAACACCCTTTCCTAAGACAAATGAACCCAGGAACTATACGTTTGTAGAAAAAAGTTGTGTAATTGTGGAAATGGCAATGTGGTAGTCAAAATAGAATGTACTATGTGAAAGGTAAACGTTCCTTAAGCCTCACACCTCGAAGATGATACAGGTAATGATGTGGTCTGACTTATATTTCGAGCTATCAGTTTATGTGTGAATCGGAATGGAAAGGCCTTTGTTGCTTTAGGACTTGTTGCCTTTATGGGCCATAAGATGTCTGAACCCTTATATTGTACGGTATAGCAGTGTGTGAATCCTTGTATGAGAAGCCATCGGATACGTAGTAGTGTAGCAATATAAATGGTACAGTGGTGTGTGGGTCCTTGCACGAGAAGCCACTAGGCACTATGGTTGTTATACGTGGAAATCTGCAAAGGAAGGAAAAGGCCACTAGTTCCTTATCATGTTAGAAACCTAATTTCCAATACGAGCTTTATGTTTTTGATCGTATTCCCAAATAGCTGTACTGCTTTGCACACATTTCAGCTACCCCTTGAGTAATATACACTGTTTGACATTGTCCGGGTATTGATGCCTACTTTGTATATGTTTATTTGAAAAGTGTTTTCAAAACAAATGACATTAATAATAATATCAAATTGTTGAGGTGTAAAGTATTTTGGTCATTGTAAGGTAAAAACTCGTCTGTGTATATGTGCGGCATGATCTTATGAGATGTCCTTGTTTTGAAAAGTTTGATAACATTAAAATCCAATTGAGATGTTTTTTCTCATTCTGGTTTACCAAACTGATTCGGGTATTCTTTCCTTTCAATGCTCGGGTCAGACCGAGCATATTTACAGATTTATATTTGGTGCTTTGGAGCCTCAACATACGAGGTGGAAGACTTCAGGACATATTCTCGTATTTGGTTGTTTTTCTGCCACATTACTTGTTTAAATTATCAACATTTGTGAGGACATGTTGTTAAAAATGTCCGGGCTGTAATTATTTATTTATGTACTTTGATTTATGATGTATATTATAGTCACTCTTTTGTAAAGATTATTGATTTATGTTATATATTATTCCGCTGCATTGTGGGATTTTGTATTGTTTTAGTTTCTTTTTCTCTTCATCTTCTCTTCTTTCTTTTCCATGACTATTCATATTTCCATTCAATTTGGATTGGACATGAGAAGTTTATTGTCAGCTCAAATTGAACGGATTTGTGGCTCATTACACATACAATTCTTCATATGGCGCCATACCGATACTAGACTGATAGCTATTGCTGTATGCAAATTCTACCAAATGTAGGTGATCATCCTATGAGCCTTCGAAATCGAGAATGCAAGCTTGTAATAGATCCTCTAATATACGATTCACTCTCTCTATCTGCTCATCTTTGTGAATGATAAGCTATACAGAGATGCAGCTCGGTCCCTAATGCCTCTTGCAAGCTCCTCCAAAACCCGCTAGTGAACAATGGGTTTCAGTCAATCACAATACTCTTCGGCATACTATGAAACCATACTATCCACTTCATGTATAATTCGGCCAATTTGGATGACGTTCTAGTAGACTTGATAGGTATGAATTAGGCACTTTTTCGTCGGTATATCGACTATGACCCAAATGTTATCGTATCCACCTTTGGTCCTCGGCAATCTACCAATGAAATCCATCGATATCTGCTCCCACTTTCACTCGGGAACTTCAAGTGGTTGTACTAATCCACTTGGCTTTTTTTGTTATGCCTTCACCAACTAGCAGTTCATACACTTCAAGATGAATGTTTCGACATCCTTTTTATCCTTTCCCAATAATAGGCTAACTTCATATCATAGTACATCTTATCACCGCTAGGATGTACGGTCAACCAAGAATGGTGGCACTCTCGTAGCACCTCGTCTCGTAATCCATCAACATCGGGGATAAACAATCTCTCATCCCTAAGGAGCCAACCTTCTCGGTCGAGTCCATATTGCTTCATATCATCAGAGACTACTCCTCCTTCTATTTTTTCCATGATCTCTGCTAGTATAGCATATCACCTCTGACTCGTACCGATCCGCTCAATCAAAGTAGGTTCGATCGTCAAACTTGCCAACATCTCTACCTCTAACCTATAATGAGGTCTGATGTCGTAGCTAGCAATATACTATAATTGCTTCTATTCCAGGAACTTCACTCTCAAACTAGCATGTCTTCTACTCAATACACCGATGACCGCATTTCCTTTGCTAGGTGTACATGAAAAGTCAAAGTCGTAAGAGGCCAAGAATTTCAACCATCGCTCCTGATGAAGGTTGAGATCCTTCTAAGAGAAAAGGTACTTCAAGGATTTATAGTCCGTAAACAGCTCAAACCTTTCTCCTAATACATAGTGCCTATAAATATTCAAAGCGAACACTATCACCACCAACTCCAAATCATGACTCGGATACTTCCTCTCACGAGGCTTTAGCTATCGACTAGCATAGATGATAACTTTTTCCTTTTACATCAACACCGCACCTAATCCAGTACCATAGGCATCTATACAGCTCCTCATGCTCGCTCGGAATGGTCAATACTAGTGCATTCACCAACATCTCCTTCAGACTCATAAAGGCATGCTCACACTTCGTGTCCTAAACAAAAGTACGATTCTTCTTCGTTAAATTAGTCAATGGCGCAGCTTCCTTTGAGAAGTCTTTGATAAAGCGTCTATAATATCCCGCCAATCCTAGAAAACTCCTCACATCAGTAGCATTCTTGGGTTGATTCTAAACCTAAACCACTACAACTTTTGCATGATCTACTGTGATGCCCTACTCAGAGATGGGATGACCTAAGAATCTCACTCTCCTCTCCAGAAGTGACACTTCAAAAAATTCACTCTCAACCCGTGCTTCCTCGGCACTTCAAGCACAATCCTCATGTGTGTCTTATTCTCATTCTATGTCCTAGAATAAATCAAAATATCATCCACAAACACAAGTATGCACTTGTTTAGTTGATCCCCGAAGACGCGGTTCATGAGGTTAACAAAGTAGACCGAAGAATTGGTTAGCCTGAATGGCATAACCAACCACTAATAAAAACCGACGTATGAACGTAGTGATTGGCATGCTTTCACTACTCTCAGCTGGTGAAATTCCGTCGCCAATTCAATTGGGATAACACCTTCGTACCATGGAGCTGATCGAATAAGTCATCAATACATGGGAATGGATGCTTGTTCTTCTTCATCACTTTATTCAGCTTACAGTAATCAACACATAATCAGAGAGCCATCCTCCTTAGTGGCGGATACTACAGGTGCACTCCACTTAGATATGCTCCTACGGATGAACCTTCTCTTCACAAGTCATTTACTTGCACCTCTAAATCCTTTTTCCCTCTGGGTTCCATATATGTCAAAGGGATGACTATCGGTATGGCATCCTTTGCTAAGTTTATACAGAACTCAATCTCTCGATGTGGTGTTAATCTAGGCACATCCTCAAGCATGTCTGGATACTCTCTAATGATAGGCATAGTTGACAATCCATTTTATGGAACCTTGAGAGAATATAGAAAGCTGACCATAAACCCAACCTCCGACATGCAACCAATCACTACTGTTCATAACTCCACAAGCTCAATCATCGCTAACAACTTCTCACTATCCATTACTACCACATACTTCCTTAGCCAGTCCATTTCCAAAATAATCCCGAACCCAACAAAATTCAAAACAAGGTAATGATAAATAATAGAGCATCTATGACTTTATAAGACTAAACCATGACAAATCATACACAGGCTAGTGGAACCTCAAACAAGGTTCATCATAATCCAAGGTCGGTCAACTATTTTGGGTTTCAATCCCAATCTATCTACTAGTCACTAGATATGAAGGAAAGTGAAGCCCTAGTATCGAATAAAATGCATGTGAGAACATCATAAATGGAAAGCATACCTTGAATAATGATGTTCTTTCCATTTTCTTTCATCGAGGGAGCACTCGACAAAGTTAGGATAGCATCCAAAGCATATGCCTTCATTACCTGTTTCTGTTGTGCTGGTTCTGGACAACTTTTCTACATGTGTCTGAACTTTCCATAATTGTAACACTTCTTCTTTTCATCAGCTTTGTAGTCTCTAATCAAGTGACCCTTGTAACCATAACTATAACAGACGAGTTCCCATTTAGCCTTCTTTTGAGCATTTATTCCATGAGACTATTTCCTCTTTCCATTTTATTTCTTCTTGCCTCCATCGCCTTGTTGCGGTTTTTGCTCTTTCTTAACGACAACAGATGATTTGGAGTTGGGGTATAAACTCTCGTGGTGAAGATATTTTTTGACAAGTCCCTCAAATGGCTTACGATATGACTCACCAACTTCTCCTCCAGATATTCATCCAAACCCATAAGAAATTTCTTGTTCTTCCTCAACGGAGTGTCGATGAAAGCATCCCATACTTAGACAAAGCATTGAACTCAGCAACATACTCAAAGACATATATATCTCCCTACTTTAAATCAGCAAACCTCCTGAATAGCACTGACTTTTGGGCAGTCGGAACGAACTTCTCCTCAAACCCAGCCTTGAACTAATCCCAAGTGAACTAATTCTCAAATGTACAAACGGTAATGGAATTCCACTAATTCATGGCCTACCCTTGAAGTTGTCTAGAGGCTAGCTTCCTTGTCATAGCATCATTTACTTCCATATCACTAAAGATACGCTCGTAGGTATCCAACCAATCCTGCACTTCGATGGCCGACTCTGTTCCAAGAAATGGTTTGCCTTATAAGATGGAGTACTCCGTATATAGCTTGGCAAAGTCAGCCCACAGTGCCTGCATTTGAGCATCACCACCAATAACAATATTTGGAGCGTTCGCTTGGGCATTTTGCAGCATGTTCACCATTATTGCATTGAACATCGCTTGCAAATCAGGGTTAGCAACCCCAAAACCCGCTCCTTCCTCAACTCCAGAGACGGAGTTCCTCGCACTATTTCTTATATGCTGGCTCGTTCTTGATCTATAACAAGAACGATCATTCTCTCATATAAGAAAACTGTATCAATGGTACTCATGTATGCATGCGACTTGTATGCTATATATACTACTATATAGTTTTGAAAACTAAAATATATAATAGGTACAAACTCTCTCGTATATATACACTCTCGATCTAGTCTAAAGTTATAGCTCATTCCCTATCTCTACTAGACCACTTTATCAACTCAGGTTAATCGTGTAACCTGGCTTTGATACTAAATGCGACAACCAACCTACACCATTGGCACCTAATATAACCATATAGTGCGCAATTGACATGCCAGGCTGATGTAGGACGATCATAAAGGGTTGTAAGAAAAATGAAACATAGCAGAACCTATTGTATATCTCATGGTACATAAAATAAAATAAAATAAAATATACACCTTAGATATAAAATAAGAGAGACGATAATAACTAAGTGAACAAGATATCAAAGCACAGATCCATAAGTTATACAACATAGTAATATAATTTATACAAAATGGAAATGAACTCAAATAAATTGTCCCATAATAGTAATGCAACCACTATTTAGGCTCCATAGTGTTGCATAGCGGAATAAATATAATAACCATAGATAATACGAGAAGCTCCATCAGGCTCGTCCTCTGCACTGCACTTGGCACACCAAGACCTACTATCTAGTCTACTCATTTTAAGAGTACTTGAGATAATAAGAATCAAAGCGTAAAACCTTTAGTCAGATGATGGTCTAGTGTGAGCGATAAATGAATCTCAAAATACTGTACAACTCTATATAGTAGGAAATTAAGTTATACGAATCAACCTAGACATGTCCCTACAATCACAGAGTTAGAACATAAAAAACATAATATACCTCAATACGAATATCATATATGTTTAACAAAAAATATGTATAATAACGAGTGTCTAGGTATTCCTATCCTCAATACCTACCTCAAGTGACATCCCCAGAGTGATAGATTACGAAAGAGAGCAATCAAAGCAAACATACCATCCACAAAACAATCCTCACTACCAATCAATGTTCTTTAGATATATGATAGCTCAAATGGAATTTCTCCTGCCAGGCACTATTGGAAATCTCGGTTTTCAATGTACTTATCTTTATCCTGAAGCTGATACCAGATTCGTTCCACTGGTTCAGGGTATATGGATCCAAACAACTAATCCGAGGTAGCCAAGCAAAGTACCTATGAATGTCCTCACAATACCCCTACTTTCCAGTACATCGGAAAACACTCCAAAGTATCAATGATCCCTTAGCACACGTACCTAAGCCCTTTCCTTGCTTAATCCAGTTTCCTTTATCCTCAAGGAACCATTCCACATTCTTTTATTCCACGATAGAACCATTCAACATTCTATCCATAGGTTACCCATCCTAGAACCCGCCTTTCGTGGATAAACATCCTCACGACTCTTTCCAACATCGAGCTACGATCATCGAAACCTAACTCCACACACCATCGAATTGCCATTACCAAATTCCTAAGGCTATCATCATGCTATTTCATCGCCATCAAACCTTAAGAGAACAAACAAACATCTTCAGCATGACCCACAGAGTCTCTGCTTCCCTTCTTGGAAATTTCATCTCGATTCCATTAAAATAAAACTCTCGGTACCGATCAGAACCTCTTAGTATCGAGTGGTGTACTTAGCCAATTTTGGCTATGTTTCTTCCTTGCTTCCTTCCTAGAGTCCATCTCTTCTACTCTTTATTTCAAGTGTTTAGATCCCTAACCACTCTCCAAAAAAGCTGTTAGTACCCCTACAAAGCTCTCGATACCGAGTCCAACACTAGCCAAATTTTGGCATTTGGCTTTTTCTTATCACCCCTAGCCCCATCTTAAAGTACCATCTCTAACCGAGTGACTTTTGACTGACCAAATCCTCTCCGTATCAACTCTTCCCCTTTGCTTCAAACTTGGTGTGACTCAAATTATGAGCTCCTCCCATGCTCTAGAGACTCTCCTCTAAGATTTATCCAATCCAACCATTTTTGCCTTAAATTTCCCAATACGACCATCTCTTTTCTAACTACCTAAAAGCACTAGCAAACCATATCAAAGCACAACATACAAATATGGAATATCATCTCGCATCCATACATACATGCCATTCATTTAAACATGATAATCATACAAGTCCTATCCTAGCTCTAACTTTTGCACTGGCATGTTAATAAGACCAAAATGGGTCGAAAAACCTTTTTAAACCATTTAAAAACCTTTAGATTTTTGGCCAAGTACATATGAAAATGTGATAAAGGTTAGATTACGTTCTAGGATCAAAATCATGTTAAAAATACTAATTTTAACTATATAAACATGCATGGGATTGTGAGGGGTCAAGAATCACTCACCAAATACCCAAAATACCGATTTCTCCCCTAGATCTAAAGTGGACAAGTAGATGAATGCAAATCACCCAAAAATGATAATTCTAGTTCCTCTATGCTAATTACCTCTATGACGATGAATAGGCTAAGAGTAATTAGGAAAACAGATGATCTTTGAAGAGAATAGGGTCAACGGAATCTTAGAGCTATTTTATGGAATATGGAAATGACATAAATCAGTCTCAACAGCCTTGCCTTAGCACAATTTTTGAGATTAGTTAGTGGGCCTAAGTATAGGCTTAATTAATCATCCACTAATGTAGGCCAATAGCAACCAAAACTTAAAGCAGCCATAAATTCAAACGGTAAGTCCAATTTTTTAGTATGATCACTTTACAAAATGAGAAATCGTCATCCTGAAGTAAAGGAAGTGGTTTGAGACCCTACTTCGGCTCCCGTCAAAAGTTATAGTCTAAATAAGAATTTCAGAATCAACATGGTCATAAAGAAATTAGGCAAAAATCACGGATATGGAAAATGTCCATAAGAGTCATTCTTCAAAATTTTAGAGTCATACGAACTCATATGAATAAAGTAAAGATGTTTTACGTTCCTCTGATACGTAAAACACGGGTCATTACAAGCAATTTGTATAGTTTTAGATATGATATATTATCGTTCTATAATGACATTCTGATGTTTTGTTCTCTTCTTCCTTGTTCTTTTTTGTTCTGGCTTTTCTTTTCATTCTAATAATCGTCTTTCAAGCACTTGGATGTTCGGCATGTGAATACGTGGATGTATTAGTGTCGACATTTGGGGGTCAAAAATGCAGGTTGTCATAGAGTAACTTCAAATACCAGTTCTAATTTGATTGGTAGACAACTATTTAAAAAGATGACGAAAACGAAGCAAATGTCCGAAGTTGAATCTAGAGAAGGAAAATAGAAATAAGGATATTCTTATAGGATTAGAAGGCAGAATTCCAAAATTAAAGGTGTAATTCTAATAAAAAAAATCTAGAGTCATGGTTTGGGAAAAGAGAGAAGTAAGAAAATTCATGTGGGATTAGAGGAAGGCTTCTAATCATAACCCATTATTGTCGTTTCTATAATATTAAGAGCAATCAAGAAAAGGAATTTAAAATCTAAAGACAGCAATTTTAAATTATTTTGTAAGAAGCACATGCATAGATTGAGCAATACATCCAACAAAGTGCAAATCTATAAGCTTCAAATGTTAAATAATGAAGTATTGGGTAATGTTTTTTTGTTATTTCCTGATAAATGGTGCTGATGTTGTAGGTGTTGTATGCAGGGGGGATTGTGCGAATTTTAGATTCAACGGCGGTAGAAAAATTAACAGGGATTGAATCTTACTCTGAAATTATTTTAAAACAAAATAAAATAAATAGAGTGGGGGAGAGAGAGGAAGAAAATGATAAGCACTAAAAGACTACATCTTGATTAATGACTTGAAAAATAATTTAATAATATATAATTCATACTTATATTTGCATTACTTGAAGGCTAAATAATTATATAGTATAGGCAAACATTATAACTAGGGAATTATAAATACAATTGGTAAATAATAAATAGTGTGATCTTCTGCAATATTCTTTAACAATAGCAATATTACATTTCCACTAACATATATACATTTCACCAAATGGTCAATGCTTCTAAATTCTATTATTAACACTGTCATGCTTCTTAGTATGAATGAAGTGTCACATCCCTTAATTTTCATTAAGAAAACATATAATTTGCATGGTTATACAAACAATCAACATAAATAATTAACTATGAGTTCATACTATTAACCATAATTTCTTATATTTCATAATAAACCTTCCTAAATTTATTAAAATATTATAACATCTATATATATATATATATAATTTACAACATTTAAATAGACCGCTTTTGACACAATTTTAAAGAATTCCATAACGATCCTAACCTAATTGACCATCACAAATTTGGTTTCTCTTACCAAACAAAAACTGACAGAGAATCATGTTATAGGTTAGGTAGAATACACATATGTACATACATGCATAAATGCATACACAAACAATATATGTGTGTGTGTGTGTGCGCGCGCGCGTATATAAACACATATAAAGACACTTTGTTCTATATTACTTCTTGTTTACGGAAAATTCATCAAGTATAAAAAAATTAAGTTATATATGAGCTAAGCTATAGTCATAGGATATTAGATTGTTAATTCACTGCTGAAATTGATAAGATCCATATACAAAATAAATGCATATAGGCTTAAGAGTCATTCAAATCTGTCTAACTAATTTGAATATATAAATACACACGAACAAATATATATAGGCCGGCTATTTGGACACAAAATAAAACACAATTGGTGGCACAAAAGATCTGGACCGTTGGATCTTTTTATCCTTATATGAGAGGTGAAAATCGAGGACAATCCAATGGTGGAGATCCATCTTGTCACCAATTGTGACTATATTTTCCATCCCAATAGATTTTTTCTCTCTCACACATACACACATCTATGTATATTGACTAAGCAATCAGTTGAATCAAATCTATATCCATATCTGTATGTACAATCGTATATTTGTATGTATGATCATATATTTATATGAAGTTGTTTTTATATACATTCCCACCATGTATATTAAACTCATTTCATCAATTTATTCGGATATATTTCAACCTTGTTGTTTTCTTTCATAACAAATTGCTTGAAAAGATATTAATCCCTTCACAGCCATGTTATTGAGTTAAAAATAAGACATGCTACTATATAATATAAAGTATTGATTTGGAAAGCAAACAATTTATATGATTTTCTAATATAGTAATAGATAATAGATAGTTGAATACAATTTTGAGCTATTTCAAATGGTCTGTAGTTTATTGATCACCACGATCAAAGTATTAATTGAAAAACCTAGAGACATGTCTGTTCATGAAAAGGAAAATAGATACAACATTTTTCACATATAACATTTGTACATTTAATACCAATAGGCTATTTATTATAAACATCTTGTGCAAATTATAAACATGTGATCAAGTGAAGATGCTCCTAATTCATAAAGGAATCATGCTCGACTTAAAAACATTCACAAAATCGTATATGAACTTAAATTTTCAAACCAAATTTTAGTACAAGAAATTTAAGAGAAAATGAGCGATCCTCCTTCGAGAAGAACACTCGCGTACATTTAGTATAGAAAATTTGATTTCATTCGAATGATTAATTATTGATTTCATTAATGACATCTTAACTAGTCCAACTAAATGAAAACTGTTAAAAATATAAATAAAGAGAGAGTAAACGGCGACTAATGTAAAATTTGACATAGAGTCATTGTACTTTTGTTCTAAACTTCTCATCATCAACGTGTTTTTTGGTTTCAGTCCATGTGTGATAGCGATATTGTAACTCCTTGACATATATACACTTCACCAAATGGTTGACACTTTTGAATTCAAATATTAACACCATCATGCTTCTTAGTATGAATGAAGTGGCACATCCCCTAATTTTCATTAAACAAATATGTATGGTTATACAAACAAACAATATAAATAGTTAATCATGCATTCGCACTATTGAGCATAATTTCTTTTCATAATAAAAACTTTCCAAAAGTATTAAAATAGTATAACATATATATTAACTTCGTAACATTTAAATAGACTGCCTACCTTTAACACAATTGTAACTTATTCCATATCCATCCTAACTTAATTGACCATCACAAAATTTGTTTTGATTACCAAATAAAAACTAATAGAGAATCGTATTATATTTTGGCAAGGCCAGCCGGTTTTATAGTGGACCGTCCACTTTTTATTACGAACGTAATAAAAATTGAAGTACAGGAGCAAGGTATAAGCACCTTAACTACTAAAGGAAATAGAAAATACAGCACAGGTACATGACAGCAATGTCACGATAACTAAAATAACATATAAACCTAGCACTCCTCCTTGGAGGGAGAATCACCAACAACTGAAGTCACCAAAGAAGAGCTCAAAGGGGCAGACCCAGAAAGACCAGCAAAAGGGCGGAAACGGAGAGCAAGTCTAGGGTCATAAACCACATCATCAGAACAGTAGATAAACGATCGATCCCAGGAAGGGTCAGCAAGCATGATAGAATTAGAAGTTGCATCCAAACCGTCCATATCAAGAACTATAGAATCACCAGATTGTTTGTAGCGTAGACATCGAAGATCTAGTTGATTATCAGAAACAAACCGAAAGAAGGATTCATTTTCCGGGTTATACCTCATATCAGAAATGGGATCAATCCAACACCCTTCAGCCTCATCCCATGCTACCGGAGGTAGCAGCGAGGTAGGGTCAGGAGCAACAAGTGGGATGACAGGAGCAGCACCAGGAACCACAGAACCAGGCGGAGAAACAGGCAAAACAAGGGGCAAAAAAGGATCACTCAGAACTGGCATCGCAGCCACAGGTGCAGGATAAGGGTGAGGGGGCGGGACTTTGGGAACCCAGATCCTACGACGGGGGCGCGGCAATGGTAACTTAGGAGCAGCCGCAGATGCAACAGTATGATGGCAATCACTAGTAAGGTGTCCAAAAGAGTGACAGTAGGTACAAATATCTGGAACCCAACCATAACGAACCCTGACTTCCACAATATGGCCGACAGCTAGCTGAACAGGAATAGAAGTAGGGAGAGGCTTAGAGGGGGAAATTTCGATAAGAGCCTTCGCATACATCAACTTATCACGCTCCACGGTGTTAGAGTCAAAACATTTCAGCTTACCAACATTACAAGCTAACCAATTCAATCCAATAAGAGGCTGAAGGACTGAGGGAATGTGAGAAAAATATACCCAAACAGGAATAGAACAAACTTGCTCACGAGCACACGCCGCAGTAGGAGACCAGGGGGTAACAATAAAAGGCCTTCCATCAACGATAGAAGGCTCAGCTTCCAAAACAAGCCGTCGATCCTCAGAAGAGGAAAACTTAAGGTAATACATCGTATCAATTAGTTTCACATGCAAATTTCCACGAATCTTCCATGCCCTGCGCAGAACCATCGCCGCATTTGTTAGCCGGCAATGCGGATCCAGAAAAAAACCGACCAAATAGTCAGACCAAAATTCCACACCGGCTTGCAAAACACAAGGGGGAGGAATCATCACTCCATCTACCTCAACCAATTCAAATTCAATCGGGATGTAGGCACCAGCATTACGGGGCAAGGACGAGAAAAGTGAAGACCACGATTTTGTGGGTTGTTTCGTAGCATTAGTATCACGGCTTTCATCAACTGTAGGAACAGTGGGAAGTTTTGCATCAGTGCAAATAACAGTGACAGTAGGATCAGATTTCTCAGGGGAATAAACACAAACACTAGGTGTGCCAAGTCCACTACAAGAAATATGAGCAGAAGCACACCCCTGAGCTTGGTCAGACACTCCAACTACCCCACTAGAAACGTGTTCACCAAACAAGGAATTCTTTCCCACTGGACTGCTCAACTCAAGCTGGCTACCAAGAACTTGCGCACACGCAACAGAGGGAGGCACAACAGCACGCAAGGACTCACACGCAACCACAACAGAGAGGCGAACTGGTGAAGCTAGCAAAGGAGGAAACTCGGAAGGCGAGAGGAGGGCAGGGGGACGCACAGACATTAGCAATAACGGCTTGAAAAAACGGCCAGACCGAGTCGTCGAAGAAATTGGGGGGATCGAAACTAGAGGAGAAGAATCGGACATAAGAAACGAGGTGCAGACGAGGAGGATCGGCAGAAAGGGGGAGAAACGCGGATTAGGGCAGAAGAAACTCCAGTCGCAAGAAACTCCAGTCGCAAGCAACCATTATCTTAGAGAATCGTATTATAGATTAGGCATAGTATTAAACTAAGGTAATTTAGTGATTTATGACATTGATATGAAACTCAAAATACATTTTTCATAGAGTGATATAGGTGATGAAAAATACAATTGTACGATACCTTCATATTTTGAGTTCTTTCATTTTCCAGTTACATAAGACTCTCTTAAGTCTAGCTTTCACCACTTCAAGAAGGCCAAGATTTGACCCAAAAAAAATCATTGACCAAGGATTTAAATGAAAGTGCAACAATCTTGAGTAATATAAGTCCGATTACTCTCATAGCTTAAAACAACATAATAAGTTGTAACAAATGCACACAACCTTCTACATTTGATCCAATCTTAATATCCTTTAACTCGACAACAAACTACATCTTATATAAGGGAAAAAAGATGAAAATGATGTATGCAACGATGATTAGTGAATGGAAAAGTTACCTCCTATAGGTAATATAAAAAAGGTATTATGAACAAATCACATAAATTGTCATCAGTACAAGCTTAACAGCATGTAATCCGGTATAAAAATAACTACATGAAGGTGATCAGTAAAATAACTTACTTTCGCGAAGCCATTACAATTTATTCCAAATCCTTGACCGCATTAGAAATTTATGGATTTAAAGAGAAAAGATCCTCCTAAAATTCTACGTCCGGTAGGAAAACACCCTTAATTTTATAATAGTATAATAAATAATTTTTCAATATACAAAAATATCATTATATCTCTAAACCTGTTATTCTCTATTATATCAAACATATCACTCAAATTTTCCATTTCATGGTTTTCATTAAACTACTATAAATTGTTAGAAATAATCAAGTTTGTAAGAACCTTTTATATGAATGAATAGTAACCTAAAATCAATTATTTGCTTTTTAGGAGACAAAGAAAATGACATATTGTATTTACTTTTGTAGCATAAACCGTAGAAATCAGCTATAAAGCAAAATTCAGTTTGGTCAATAAAATATTATTTCTATCTCTACTTTTAATAAAGAGAATTCAATGAATATGATTTTCACCATATCTTTTTGAAATTTCAAAAATACCTCTATCCATCAATGAAATCTCATCACCAATTTGCACCCTTCACTACCATCCTCTTTTCGACTACTCATCAATGAAATTTTACTACCAATTTACAACAGATACCATGAACAAAACAATTTAAAATTAAAACATTGTGACTACCGAAACGTTTGCACTTTCAACACACATCTATCTAATCATTTTTCTATTAACTAAAAAGTAAATATCTCTGAATACTAGATACACATGCGTGCATTTTATCCTAGTAATTCATAGTATGAATTTGAAAATAAATAGTCCTAAACTTTTACTTTTAAAGTGTACAAAGATTCTTTATGAATGAAGAACAAACAGCTTCAAAATCATCTCATAAAACTATTTGTGACCGTTAGAATTCATAAATACCAAACCATACTTCTTTATATAGACATACCCAAATCAATAGTTGGATTAAGTAGAACTTAATACGCAGCTTAAAAAAGAAAGAAGATTTATTAAGTTAAGAAAGGATATTGTTCGTATAGGGAGGATTTTTATTTTTAAAATTAAAGGGCGTGGAAAAGATATTTAAGAAAAAATGAATTGAAAGGAAAACATGTGAAGTGTGGAGAAACACATAAAGACAAAGTTGAGAATAAAATAAAGAAGAAGATTTAGGACTTGTAGTACAGATTTAATGAAATATCGCTGTGATAAGCAGAATTTACTAGATTTTATCGTAGACGATACAGCCCAGCCCGTTCAAAAGAGTTCAGCTGTTAACCTGTCACTGTTTCTTCCAATGCCCAAATCTTGCACTTTACTCTCACTATTAAAGCTTAGTTTCTATTTCATTTACACCGACGAATACCGACAATTTTAATCTATATCCTTTGCCATGGATCTCGCTTCGTACACCTTCATTTTCGTCTTCTTCGCACTAAGTTTCTTTGATGTCGATGCATCAGTTCATAACTACAATTTCGAGGGATTCAAAGAGGTCGGCAATGCTTACCTTCGCTCTGGTGGTAGCGAGGGTATCCTCCAATCTCGTAATGAATCTTCCATCAAGTACGTTCCTTTTCTTCTATTGCAGATTTCGAATTTGATGTGTTCATGCGTATCAGCTGTGGATTCTGTCGTGTCTTGGTTGGATGTAGAATTAGTTTGGTCTGATTATTATAAGTTAGATGCAGAATGCAAGTCTAAAATTTTGAAGTTGTGCTTTGAGATCTGGATATTGGACTTCTGTAACCTGAAGTAAAGATATGATGTGCGAAGCTCACACTCTTTATGAGTGTGAGCTAAGTATTAACACACTTCCTTTTCTTTTGAAGCGTGAATTTAGGATTTCTCTTAAGGATATCTGAGTATAAACTAAACTTGACGCTTATATTTACAGTTTTCATTTTAGGTGGAGGAGCTTGCAACAGATACTTTGTTTAGTGATGAAAAGTAGTACTAGGGGTTTGAGGTTGTTTTTCATGGTACAATCTGATCAACATGATCATTCTTTGTTAGGTTTAATACTCTTTAGATTTAATTAATCATTAAACCACAAATCCGTATTGATAACCCATATTGATTTAGTTGAAAAGAAACCAAAGCAAATTAAATAGATTAGCGGAAGTCAAAGTCCATAAGTACGAATTAAAAAAGGAGGAAATGAGTTGATATTCTAAATTGGCTCAAACCCTAAATATGGTATTAGCTCTCATATGTGAGGTTAGAGAGTTTCTAAAGCTTGTGTAATTTGGGACCACAACCCATTATTTATAATGCTAGCATCTTTTAATTTGACCGTTCAACAAATTAAAATGTTCTAGTATTTACATATCAATCCTATGACAATAAGATTCTTGACATTTTACCTTTAGTTTAAATTTTGATCACTTTAATTAACATTTACATAAAAATAACACAATACATTTTATTTTACATGCGTGGTCCATAGGTTGAAATGTTTTAACAATCCCTTAAGCCACATATGTAATAACCATCCAAATGGGTATAACTTTACGACATTCGAAATTTGCTATTTATAACATAAGGCGTTTTCAAAGCAATCTCGTTCATTAACTATGCTGACAAAGGATCAAAGTGGTTTTCATTATCTTTTGTGTAACCGAACCCATCAATGGTCACATATACCAACACCATCAAATAACAAAGATCAATCATGGATACGTAACATGAAAATTACATAAAATGTTATATATATATATATATATTTTTTTTTCAACCGATCCTACATAAGTGAGATTAAAAGTTCAACAATAGTGAACTAACTAGAGTGTAAAAAAATCAAACTTTATTACTATATTCTGTTCAAAAAAATAAGGTACCAAATATATCTAGAAAAAATACAGAGCAATGTCATATGACTATGCCAAATTAAAACTTCGCTTGAACCAAAATATGCTTACACAAAAGGTATGCTCATTTAAGCAACATGCTCATGAAAGATCTTCGATGACATTCCTTTTGTAAGCGGATCCTCTATCATGGAGTTTGTTACCATATGCTTTATGGATTATAATCTATTTTGAATTTTTCTTTATTGGAAAATACTACTGCTATTTATTATCACAATATTATTTTAATGGTCTTTCAATTTCTTTATCAATAGTCTGCAACCTTGTGACAATTTTGCGCTTATTTTCCATAGTTGAACGTCTTATAATCAACCATAGACAATATATCCATAGTAGAGGAAGCTATAAGTGTTTGCATGACACGTTTTCCTTATATAGCTCCACCATTTTATACAAAGATGTAGCCTGAAGTGGATCTTTTTCTCTCATGACATCCAATAAATTCGGATCATGATACCTTAAGATCTCAAACTAATCTGAACTTTTATATATGAGCATATAATTTTATTTTATTTTTGTTTCTTAAAGATATCTCATATCCGCCTCGACTGCTAACCAATAATCTACTTTTAAGGTCACTGAAATATCTGTCTAGTAAAATGTACACATAATGTCCAGATGTGCCCATGCTTTAGTATGCATTAAACTCTCCACCGCAAATGCATGAGAAATCTTTTGCATTCTTTAGCTTCAAGGATGTTCGTATGCCACTAAAATAGTTTTCCTTTTGGCAAAGGAGGATCAACCGACTCATAATTTCCATGTCAATTTTTAAAAGCATTTATCCACGTACTTCTTTTGTGCTAATTTAAATACCACCTCGTAGATAAAAACATAGTTTGTTTGGATCCTTAATACAAAAGAGACATCATCAAGGTTTATATTATTTAATTTATTATAAATAAAAGTAAAAAACAATAACTTGATTTCGTGCAATATAGCTGAATAATGTTGACAAACAATATGCCATAAACTTGCAAAATCAAGAATAAAAATTAATATATCGGTATGTATGATACACATATTACCTATAACGTTTTCCATCAAAACTAAATGAAGGCGATACATGATGAAAGTTATGGTACCATTTATGAGAATTTTATTTGAGTCCATAAGTGTATTCTTAAGTTGTTTCATCAATGTCTCCATTAAGAAACACGACTGTAATATCCATCTGATATTGCTTAAAATTAAAATTTATAACAAACTCCAAAATGATTATAAAGAGTCAGTAAAACCGAAGGAAAAGTCTTAAAAATATATTATTTTCCTTTTGAGAATAGCCTCTTCTACAAACGAGGCTTATATTTTTCCATATTGCCTACTAAATTATTTTTGGTTGTGAATAATTATTTGAAACAAATGGTCTTGTTTCCTTATGGTAGGGGAAATGGTTCCAAACTTTATTACATTTTATAGTTTTACACTAGATAATCATATCTATCTGATGTTGCTCAAAATTAAAACTTGCAACAAGCACCAAAATGATTCTAAAGAGTCAGTAAAACTGAAGAGAATGTCTCTTTGAAAAACATTATTTTTCTTTTGAGCAACGAGGCTTGTATCTTTCCACTTTACCCATTAATTATTTTTGGTTTTGAATATTTATTCCTAACAAATGATCTTGTTACCTTTTGGGGAGAGATTCAAAACTTTATTACCTTTTATAGATTTACACTATATATTCATATCGTAAATCCACATTTTTAATTAATATTTTGTATGGATTGATGTAAGTCAGCAGAATCAACTTCACCAATCAATTAGTTTCCTTTTTGGTGAAATACTAAATAGTTGTTCGCAATAATATTTCTTCCTTTTCAAGGGATCTCCTTAGTGACATTGTACCTGGAGGTTGATGAATTCGTTTTTCTGAAATATAACCTCAACTCGAAAAGAATCTTGTTTAACATTGTCTTATTATGGTTTATGTTCCTGATTTACTACTTGTTCAATGAAAGTAAAGGAAACCTATGCATTGTTAAAAGACGTAACTATAGTTGGAACCAAAGACTACTCTTTAAAGACAACGATCCATGCTTTATTTTCACTCGAAACTCAACATTCTTAAAAAATTAGTACAACTCCCGCTTAAACTTATCCCTAGTGCGTGTTCATAAAACTTGTAGCTTTTAGATCACTTAGAAGATTAATAAAGTATTTGTTATTTTTAGTGTCTCATTCTAAAGTTGTTTAATAAGATGTGATGAATAATTAAATTAATCAATATATCCAAATTTAAGGTTTCATTATAAGACATATTTACCATAACTAGATATAAGTTATATTTTAAGCACTAGGAGCTTCAATTCCATCAATGTTTGAATTTGTTTATGAATTAATCATATTATTTTTAAATAAACAACAATAACCTAATTTGGTCATATTAGAAATAGAAAACCAAAATATGTCTAAATGACAGTATAACCAAAATATCGAATAAATTCAAACAATATAATTGAAATCTCAATAATAATCTAAAATTGTCCAGTATACTTTAGTTTTACTGACTTTTTATTATCTATATAGTTAGATGTGTCTTTCAACACGTGTTGGATTTTCGTAGCTCAAGATATTTATCTGTATGAAAACACTTATGTGAGGGGTTGCACCAATATTTAACCACCAAGTGTTTCGAGGTATTAAAGTCAGATTTACCTTTGAAAATACTAAAGTAAGATACATATAACTTCCGTGATATGATACACGTGATATCTAGTATAATTCTCTTTTTATATCCATATATCTAATGAAGTAAACAACTATCAACATCCTTATTATTTTATTTTATTTTTCTCTCGTGCCTTCAGCAACTTCTTTTTTCCTTTTTTTAACCGTATCTTTTTTTAACCGTGTATGTTAAACTGGAACTTTCTATCTTATCATGCTTCATCTCTCTTCTTCTTACCACAATGCGAAATAAGCTAAATAAGTGGTCATTTTATTCTTAAAAAAATAAGTAATAATAACTTTAAACCGGTTATACCGTGGATAAAGAAATTATCTAAAAAATATTAAACTGGGGTGTCTTTAAGTTTTCAAGCAATATTTGACATTTACATATAGTACTCTTCCATATTTCTTTTACTTTGACTTTATGGTATCAAGCACTAAAAAGTGTGCTTGTTTCCCTTTATCGTTTTTGGCAAAACACTATTCAATCTCAGTAAAGAACTCCTTAATATTGGTTATGCATATGGATATCACGCTCTTGAAAGCCATAAAAAATATTGTACCTTATGATCATTTGACTCTTGCATTTTTAACTATTTCAATTCTTAATGTTCTTTAAAACATTATATGAATATTCAACTATAGCAGAGGCGGGTGTGATCCTCTTTATGGTAAAATCTAGATCCACGTAGCCAAAGACAAACAACATGTTCTCTTGTTAATCCTTCAAGCCGGTTCCAAATTAGATGAGAATATTATTAAAATTGTAATATAACATAGCCAAATTAGTTGGAATTTAAACAAAAATAAAATGGTTATAGCCGAATTAGTTGGAAATTAAACAAAAATAAAATGGTTATATATGCTCTTGAAAACAAAACAAAACAAAGCATAGTAAATTCTAACAGTTGGAAAGACTCTTCATACCTAGCACAACCTTAATATCAAGTCTTTGGAAGGTAATACTAACCGTAAGTGACACTTTTGTTGTAATGATCAAATACCGACAATAATAAATTCAAGTTGAATAGTAATCTTTCTTTGGACCGACTAATTATTCACTTATAATTACCATATACGCGTAGGTAATTTGGCCAAATATTAACCTTTCTTTAGACTTGCTAATATCTGTATGGATACATCCACATAAATATCAAATTTTTTCATAAACAACCAAAATAAGAGAGGTCATTTTGATAACATATTACTTTATTTAGCTCAATTGGAATGTATGATAGTTACAATCAAGTTGCAAGGAGACATCAAAAATTTGATTTATTTTTTATTCAATGACCGGAATCCTTTTCTATTCGTGGATGTAAATCACGGCTAACTATATTCTTGAATTCATCATTGAGATCTCCAATAAGAGTATATGTTGTTAGTATGTGACCTCAATTTTCAGATGACCAACATTACATCCATTCTCTAAATTGAACACAAAGAAAAAAATTGTGGATTCAACTTGTTTCATTGTATTGTCCAACCCGATTCCATGTCATGAATCCGATCATGGACTTTTATTTTTTAAACTCAATCCTTGAAGTTAAACCAATAACACACATGACAATAAGAAAATAAATAAATTGAATAAATAATCCACATGCCATAATAGTATAATACTGTAGTGGCTGTAGAAAATGATTGCAACAAAAAGAATGAATTAATGATTGCTCACTTGTTAAAAAATATATCTTATTTCACATTGTTTTCTTTTGTACTATTAATGAACCAGCAATGTCACTCGGTTTAGTTTGTTTTCATGATCAATTTAGTAATTCAAAAAAGATGAATATCCAAATTATATTCACAACTGGCTATTATATGAATTGAATAATTAGCAGAATCCAAACGACAACCACACACACTCTGGTTAAAGCCTCAAATATCATTTCATATGCCTGATAAACATTTGAATTCAATCAAAACTGCATTAAGCCAACAATATAACTTACCAACTCTTAAAAAAATTGCATTTTTTAAATTATATTGGACATGCAAGTGTCGTCTTGCTGTTATGATTGATTACATATGTGGACACAAATCACAAACATTGTTGTGCAAGTTATAAACCTGATTCAAATGCATAAAAATTCTTTATAAAGTAAAACTTAATGGTTAAAAAAAAGGTGCTTACTATGATCAGATTTAAGCCAAAAATTATGGAGTATGATTGCTACAACATAAAAACATATCAATCTACATTTTTATTCTCAAAATCATTACATCAAGCTAGTAAAATATTCAATAATTGATATTGGTGCAATATCGGTTTCCCGAGATTGGTAACAATGAAAATACTCATTAGTCACATTCGCTTTATTCGCTTCTACTAGAATAATAATTTTCACTACAAAATCCAGGGAGAAATATTCGACGCAGAAGAATGAAATGATTGAACTATTTGAGTAATTAATCAGAACATGGGCACCCAGTAAAGAGATCCAACTAGATAAAACTCGTTTACAAAAATACGGAGAATCCAAACCATAACATATATAATCGAATATGCACTGCAAACCACATGCACACAGACTGAATGAAATTTTATGTTTTTTTTGAATCAAAATACCTCCGTCTGCATGTTATAAAAATTACTCTTTGACAATATAAAAACAAAAATAAAAATTACCGTGTACGAGTTATTTAAATCCATGAATCCTTAAAGAAAAACCATTTTTTTAATCTTTAAATTCGTAATTCATTTTTTTCCCTTCCTCTCATCTCACAAAATCAAAAAAATTCAACCAAGTCAATAATCCGTAATTCAATAAAGGGATTTAAAGGATTGAAATACATCTGAAGAGCTGGTGTTGGACATGAGCGCGTGAAAGTTAGCGATCCACGTATCAGGACAATGAGCTAGTTTTTTTTACTTAGGGTTGGTTTAGGAGTAGTATTGTAAGTTTTAGATCATAGGACTAATAAACAGGAACTTGAGACGTAGTATTTGGTCTTCAGTCAATATTACTATTAGTACCATAATTACTATTAGTATTATTATTATCATCATGTTATTTTTTAATTATAAATTTCTTTATATATTTTTATTTTATTTTTATCTTAATTTTATTCTACTTAGTTGTTATTGTTATTATAATTATTTGTTCGCTTATTTGATTCGATTTTATTATTATTATCATGGTTTTTTTATTGTTGTTGTTGTTGTGACTTTTAAATTGACTTTGTCATTTAGTTTTGGTTCTATCTCTAGCCCATCCCAACTTGTTTTGGAATAATGGCTTAGTTGTTGTTGTATTAAATCTTAAATCCGTATAGATAACCCATATTAATTTAATTGAGAAGACCAAAGAAAATTAAATATATTAGCGGAAGCCATAACTAAATCCATAATTGTTAATTGAAAGAGAAGAAGAAATGAGTTGATGTTTTAAATTAACACAAACCTTGATATTACCTTTTCATATAAGAGGGTTAGTGAGTCACTAAGGCTTATGTAATTTGGTGACCATAACCTCTTATTTATAATGTTGGCATTTTCTAATTTGATCATTCAACAAATTAAAATGCTCCGCACATTAATCACAGGACAATGAAATTCATAAGCCTTTTAACTTTAGTTTGAAATTTGATCACTTTAATTGAGCTTTACCTTAAAATAGCATAATATATTTTATTTACATTTGTGGCACATAGGCTGAAATATTCCAACATTCCTTTGTTTTAGTCCAGTTTTGCATTTAGATTCATTGAAAGGTGAATTTACATTATATAAAAGAAATTAAAAAAATGAGCATCCAAGTATAAAGTAATGTGTTGCAAAAGTCTGAATAACTACTATATTGTTTATGAAATGCTTTGTGCAAGGAGTAAAGAATTTATCCGTATGTAAATGGAAAATGCCAAGTTGCATTGCATGAAACAATTTGCAAAATTATAGCACAGCAATAATAGCTAAAGTTAAGTAGGCTTCATGAGCCAATGACTATATATGTAGAAGTATTCCCTCATTAGAAGAATTTTGTCCTTCAAATATTTATGTTATGATACAGTATGTGGCACCCCAAATTGAGCTGTTTAAGTTTTCCATATTCAAGTTTCTTCTCAATTAGTTATCTCACATTGCTAACTATGTTGGTTCTTATAGCACGTTTAGTTTAATCATGTCTTGCATTTCATTTCAAAGTAGTATAAGTAATACATTTTCCCCCTATTCTTTTCAATAGTTTACAGCCCAAGCCTATACGCAGCTTGGATCGAAATTTCAGACTTTTTTTATGGGTTAATTTTAAAATTATTTAACCTGATTGTTTTAAAGTTATTTTTTCGAATGCATGTTGCCTCAGTAACGCAAATTTTTTATTTCTAACCTGTGTAGAATTCGTATAATTTACTTATTTGTGCATGTTGATCTGGCATGGTTATAATGCGTTCTCATAGGATATTAATTTGGGCTTCATCTCTTGAAATACATTGCACTTGGATGCTAATCCCCATGGTTAGCCCTCCCCACCCATTAATACGAGTTGTACATGTGGTTTCCCTTTATGAAATTGTTGGCTGAATTTATATGTATCTTCCAAATAAGCATGTCATAGAAGTGGCATATGCTTATACAACTTTCATAATTTTCAGGTTTGACAATATTATATTTTGGAGAAGTAAAGAGTCCGCTGAAAAACATTCAAGCATGCAGCACCATACAGGGTTGATCCAAGCTATATTATTCGAAGCTGCTGATCGGGATGATATAGGAGGATCTGCTTTTGGGGGACAACGATCCATTTGTTGCACCCCTGATCTTGCTAAACTTGAAGGTTGTAAACTAGGAGAAGTAATTAGGAGACCGTCCTCATCTGACACAAATTGGCCATATGTTATAAACACACATTTCAGTGGAGACTTGTTGGATGCAAAAATGGAAAACAAAGAAGTTTCTATAACAAAAACTGGAATGTACAACTTATTCTTTATTTCTTGTGATCCACAACTGAAAGGACTTACTGTGAGCGGAAAGACATTGTGGAAAAACCCTAATGGGTACTTACCTGGAAGGATGGCTCCTCTGATGAAGTTTTACGCTTACATGACGCTCACATATTTGTTGCTTGGACTCATTTGGTTTGCTCAATATGTTAGATTTTGGAAAGACGTACTTCCAATTCAGCATTGTATAACTACAGTTATATGTCTAGGTTTGTTTGAAATGATTCTATGGTATTATGAATTTTTAAACTTCAATAATACTGGTATGAGGCCTGTTGTGATTACAAGTTGGGTTGTGACTGTGGGAGCAATCAGAAAAACTGTTTCTCGTATTCTTATACTTACAGTTGCTATGGGGTATGGTGTTGTTAGGCCAACTCTTGGTGGCCTTACTTCAAAAGTGCTTCTTTTAGGTGTAACATATTTCTTGGCCACAGAGCTTCTAAATATTACAGAAAATGTTGGTACTATTAATGACATATCAGGAAAAGCAAGGCTCTTTCTTGTCTTACCAGATGCTTTTTTGGATTCTTTTCTGATTCTCTGGATTTTCACATCTCTTTCTCGAACCTTAGAAAAATTGCAAGTGTGTACCTGTAAATCAGTGTAATCCGCCTCTTCTATTATTTATGTTATATAGACCATTTCTAACTGGTTTTTGGATATTATCATAGGCAAGGAGGAGTTCCGTAAAGTTGGATATTTACAGAAAATTTACTAATGCTCTGGTTGTTGCGGTGATTGCTTCTGTCATCTGGATAGGATATGAGGTACTGATGCATATCTTCTGTTCATTTATTGCTGTACTATGCATTGCCATACGTTATAATAAATTTATGTGTGGTTCAATTAAAGACTGAAGTAGCTTATATTTGTATGCATTACATGTACATATGTTAACGCTCGAAAGTTGTATATTGATCTGAGAGATTTCTTCCTTGATTTCACTATAACTTCATGGTAGATTTGTCTTATTTTTACCCTCACAGTAAAAATGTCTGGTGATGTAGGGTTCTGGGATTTTCCTTCGTCCTTTTTACTGTAAAACTTCCAATTTTTTAGTATGAATTTTTTTCTTTTTGTACGGAGGGCTTGAAACTAAGATGCTATGCCTAATTAATCTTGCGAAATATTAGCAAATAAATGGTGCTTGATGCAGCTTATAAAGGAGGATTTTTAACGCATGATCCATTGCTACTGTTAATAGAAAATTGTAGGGAACAATATTCTTTTATTATTCTTCTCTGAAATATCTACAAACTAGGAAATATATATACAATCAATGAAAAGGAATATTGCAATACGTTTATGAGGACAAGGGATATTTATATTCTTTGTATATTAATATATCTTTTTAATCTAGGAATATATAAATATTTCTTGTATATAGGAATATAAGAATATTCTTAGCATAGAAATATAAGAATGCCTTTTTAAAGAAATATATGAATACTCATGGTATAAGAATATTCATAATATATCCATTGATCATGCTAGCATCCTTGCAAAGTCAAGGTGGTAAATGAGAAACCATTTTACGTTTAGAAAGAAGATTATTGAAGCAGCTTAGTGGATTTACTTTGGCAAAGATAAGATGAAGTGTAATTTTCGTTACATGTTGATGAACAAAGTGGCAATCCATTTCAATATGTTATGTTCGCGCATGAAAGACATCATTGCAATAGGTGACCATGAACAGATGTGAACCGTGCAAAAAGGGGCTAATATTTCCTTCCAATCAATGCCATCTTCCTGATCAAAAGCTTTAGCCACAAATCTGGTTTTGTATCAATTAACAGATCCATCAAATTTTGTCTTGATTTTTAAAAACCATTTATAACCAGTTGTTGATTTCCCAGGTGGAAGAGGAACCAACCCCAAGTATGAGCTTTTTTTTAATGCCTGTAATTCGTCAGACATGGCTTGCTGTCGTAATGGGTTAGAACTTTATAGTAGGAAGGCTCATGATGTGAATATGATTAAAAAAAACAGTGATAAACACAGAGATGATGAAAAAGTCCTCTTACCCTTATGGACCGACAAAATAGGATAACTTGGTCGACATGACAGTTGGAAAAGGATATCCCATTTGAATAATCCACGATTGAAGATGAACCAATCGAAGGTGAAGCAGTGATTTCTGTAGTTAATGTATTTCTGTTTGGTGGTGTGGTGGATATTGGAAGTGTAAAAATCAACACTGGAGCTGGTAATGAAAGGAAGATGGGTATTAGCGGTGATATGGAATTTAGTACTGGATGAAAACATTTATGTTCCCAGAAAATGACATGGTGAGAGATGTGAATATGATTAGAAATCCAACATCTACATCCTTCGTCCCAAAAACAGCAGAAATGTTCAGGGCGTCCATTAGATATAAGTACATACAGTGTCAAGCATATGATGTATGTTTGCGTTTGGCGCGATTATTTTTTACCTCAGAAATTACCAACTAGCATTTAGCGTGATAATCAAAGTGCTGGGAAATTGGGTCACATTGACGTCTTTCGCTAGTGAACCAAACATATTGTGATCAACTGTTACTTTATTCGTCAACATGTTACAGAAAATGTCTCATCACTATTTCTTCTGCAGATAACCCAGAAGATATCTTCATCAAAACGCACACGCACGCCCACATGCGCACACACGTATATATGACCTCTGTGTACGAACTGGGAGAAAAACCATAAAATATTAATTTGTATATATTATTTTTTATTGACAAAGACGTGAATGAGGCTCAGTCTTGGAGTGTTCATGAGGTTGAAATAAAACAAAACAGACACATCCACAAACATAGAGAAGATTGTAGTTGGGTAAGCTATCATATAGCCCTTCACAAGGGTATTGGTTTTAGAGTATTGGGACATGAATATGATTGATATTGTAGACAGCTGTAAGTGCCACCTTCCTCCAAGAATGTTTTGGGCAGGTTAATATTGTAGACAGGTGTAACTTCCACCTTCCTCCAAGAATGTTTTGGGCACCAACTAGATATATAAGCAGGGTAGCACAGTGTCTCTGTATTTAGCATGACCATTTTTTTATGAAGTATCATGACGTAAATATTAAGAAATCGTGCCTTGTATGCAATTTGAGGAAATTTCTCTCTGTATTCCATTGCATTATCTGCACGAAAAACTTTGATAATGGAAGAAAATGAGTTTGAATCATATTGGCAAAATAGTAATAGATTTGTGGTCTTTCAAAATGATTTTTCATGAGATATATCCATGTATAACGAGAAAAGTCATCTAGGAAAATAATAAAATATCTAAATCTCCTATGGTGTTATGGGGAAAGACCTCAGACATCTAAGTTAATTAGATCAATAGGTGCAGGAAGTTGGACATTTTTCTTAGAGATAAAGCGGGTTGTATACCAATTTAACATGGTAAATATGAAACTGCTTTGGCTAATTCTATTCATACACCTATAATCTCTTAACGCACATATGAACATATAATAAACTAGTATACACCAAAAATTACTTTACATACAACATCTCTTTTACAAAATTATCCTTTTTTCATCTTTATCATTTTCCCACTTAAAACTTGAAACTTATTCATACAAAATTAGAAATTTTTAGCACTAAATACGTTTAAATTCAACAAAATGAACTTTAGTATTTGGCTATATTGTTATGTCATTAGTATTTTTAACTTTAGTAATTTCAAAAAAATCAACTCTAATTTGAGACTTTTTTTTTACTTAGAATATTAAAAAATTTAAATACTTAGTTGTCAAAGTTTTCTTAATTGATATTTTAGGTTTCATTTAAAAAATTCATCAACTTTTTCATGAAAAAATGTATAGATTTGATCTGTTATCATTAATTTTAGTGTTGTTATTTGATGAGTTATAAGAAAAGGACTAAAAATGCAATTAAGAAGAAGGTAATCTAGTAATAAAATTCTTTAGCAAATTAATGGTGTATATTATGTGATTTTCGGTGTATGAATAGAATTTGCCAACCTCTTTTATTTTAACTGATCTTAATTTCCCGGATGAAGTAAAAATTTAAAGTCTATCACTAGATGTACGATCTAATCTAGCACACCAAAGTTTTGCAGAAAATGTGGATATATAGAGCAAGAGCAGATATAATTGTAGGGATAGTTGTGGATATGCGACAATGAGTGAGTTTGAATAAGCTTCCAGTGTTATGGCTTATCCCAAGAATCTCGCAGATCCTATGTATGACAATCAGAAGATGTAAAAAGAAAAGAAAAAAAACTTTAATCCAGGACCACATGATTGACCATTAGAAATCACATTAATAGCTAATTGTGGTACATGTAAAAAGCATCAGGGAGAAATTGTTCAGAAGTAGAAGCGTGGCCTATATGCTTAAGATGCAGTTGGAATTCATCAAAAGAACTGATAAAAGTTGTGTATGTGAAAGGATTTGAGAAAGAACTATGGGCTGCCTTTGCAATGAAGCGAAAGAGGATTTTGAAAGGGTTATTTGAAAGAGAAATGAAAGAGGTAAGTTTAGGGGAAAAAGTGTTTCTGTATTTTGAAGTAGAGCGAAAGAAGTAACTGAAAATGTTATTTGGTTGTTTTATTATTAAAAACTATTGTTATTATAGTTTTATTTTTGTAAATGGGATAAAATTTGTTGTTATTAATTGAACTTGAATCGATATTAAAATATAAATTAATGTGAATATTTACGAAAACTATCAATTTAAATTCAATTAAATCATTAGATTCAATTCCATTTAAAAAAATAAAACTATATTAACAATCGTTTTTAATAACAAAACAATTATTTCATCCCCCTTTCAAAAATACACTCCTTTCCTTAAACTTGCATTTTTATGGATGCTACTGTAACATCCACTAATACACTCCTTAATGGCACATAAAGAGATACCAAAAGGAAAAAGAAAAAAAAGAAAAATCACTTCAAACACGCACCTTTGTTGGTAATGCAAAAGGTCTAAATTTCTACAACTTTATGGAGAATCTCTCATTGAATTTATTTTTCTACCTAAACAATTGCTTCATTGCAGGCCGTCCTTGTCATATCTATAATTCTTATTGTTTGGAAAGACATCTTAAACAAAATCGTCTAACATCAGTATATTAAAATTGGAAAATTATCAAATTAACTATAATATTCTAATCAAATTTCGAATTGAAAAAAAATTGTAGAAAAAAAGATTGAAGTTGATGATATTTGAGTTCTTGGTTGTTGTTTACGGTTATATTTTCAAGAAGATGGGAAGAATGTATGTTTATTTTTATTTTATTTTCAAAAACACAATTAAGAACATGTGAGGTGTGTATAAGAGAGAGAAGTATTTTATAAAATATTAGTGAGTGTGAAAAAAGGTGGGTAAGAAAAGTAGAAAAATGACTGTATATAGCAGCATCCTTTTTCATTCTCCTTTTAGACCACCTTTCAAATGTCTATTTCGTTTCGTCGCAAACGCATTTTATATTTTCATATTGTATGCTAGAACCGTTTGTATCTCATTATTAAAAAGGCATACAAGAAGTAATGACTAGTGTGGATGGTAAGAATATTGTCTTTTTCAGGTTTACTTCAAGGCAACAGATCCATTCAGTGAGCGGTGGCAGAGCGCATGGATAATCACAGCTTTCTGGGACATCATCTCCTTCTGCTTACTCTGTGTTATGTGCTACCTCTGGGCTCCTTCTCAAAGCTCTCAAAGGTACATAAGTGCAGATACCATTGTTTACAAATAACCACTTGCTCCATTTGGATATACAACTGACATTATGTATTATGTCATAAACATAGATATGCTTACTCGGCCGAAGCTAATGAAGAAGGTGATGACGAAGAAGCTCAGTCCTTAACAAAAGGGACAAATGGTGATCTAGGGCTGGTACAAATGGAGAAGAATGAAAAGAATGGAGGCGAGGCTTTTAGCCTCGAAAATGATGAAGGTGAAGAGGATAAAAGGGAGTAAAAGAGTGTAAAATTGCTGTTTTTCTCGTTGACAGAAGTTCGTATGTATAGCTCTGGAGCTTGCTGTTGCTGCCCTCACTGAACCACGGATACTGAATTTGTTTGTAGATTGAGTTTAAAATGGAGGGGATCGATCATGCTGTTTGCAGATGTTTAGTAACATTTTATCCAACAATGCTTTGGGTTGTTAATTATACTGTCTATTGAAACTGTATTTTTGTTCTTGCAGTTGGCATCGGATTTGTCTATAATTCTATTGGTTAAAGGGGTTTAAGATTCTTATTCATAGTAATTAAATTTAAAGCATGAATATATGAATCTCCATCATAAGATGGAGTGTTATATAAACACACACATCATAATGTTCTTATAATGTAGTGAAATATGATTTGACCGTGTATCTCATAACAGAAAAAATATGTAATACTTAAGTTGTAAAGTATGTCATCGCCAAAGGAGATGGAAGGTTCTCTAAAAAGCTTTGATGGCACTTGGGAGCGATGATGATAGCAAAAATGACTCAAGCTGACTCAAGATAGACGACAATGAAATTTTCTTATTACAAAATACCTGTACAAGTTTTACTTAAAATGGCCGATAAACTAAACGAAAAAAAAGTAAGAAATCATAATCTACATGAAACATTTCGCTATGATATCAATCTAAAAAAATTCGACTCTCACGGATTGAACCATCTATTGAAAAGCTAGAAACCTTTGTTAACCGCACTAGAATTGCGGACTTTTTTACATCCCTATTCTACGAAAGTAGTTTTTTTTTTCTTTTAAAAATAATAATATATATAATAGCTTAAGCAATTTGAAAACCTCTAATAAAAAATGGGAAAATTTTGAAACAGAACGTATTGTCTTCAAAGATAATTTGCTATGCCTGAAAATGAAAACATGATTCTAAAAAATGACTAAAATAAGATGATTCGCACAAATCGCGGGTATGAGAAAGAAAGCATAGGAAACTGTTCAAAATTTTGAATGTGAAAAACGTTGAACATTTGAAAAAAGATGCTCAAAATTAAGGTTGTCACGAAAAAACTCAAGAACTTGAAGAAAAATGAAGGTCAAAGTAAAAAAATTAATCTTGTTAGCTATTGATCAACGTTAGTCAATGAAAACGATTCTCTTAAATCAAAATTTTACGATCTTGAGTTGACCATTAATAAATATTCTACGAGTTAAAAATCATTTAGTTAATTGTTAAAAAAAAAGGTACTTAAATTTGAAAAGGAGAAAATTTGAGAAAAACGCTAGTGAAACTACTAATAAAGTTAAAGGTACACCTTAGGGGAAATCATATAATTTGATTACATAGTTGAACTCTTGTGAGTCTTGTTTAAAATAAAAGTACGCTTTTTATTTTAATTTTGTCATATGTAAACATATTTATGTTGACAATACATTATAACATATAAGTAAACATCTGCAACGATTCGGAATTTCGTCACTTTGATTTGTGAAAATTTAATTTATTTTAAATATTCAATAAATGATTTAATAATCAAATAACCCTCTTTTATTTAATAACTAAGGGTAGAAAATTCATTTTTGAATTTTTGTTTACAAAAATAGACAGTTCAATGAAAAACTGAAAATGTAATTCAAGCCATTTTTTTGATTTTTTGACTTTTTATCGGACGGAAAGTCGTAGAAAAATTGTTGAACCTTTGTTCACATTTTTAACAACATTAAAGTGTTGGGACAGTATTTTGAAATATAATAAAAAAATATCAAGCATTTAGAAGAGTAAAATTTCATTTGTATTCAAAATAAGAAAGAAGTGACATGAAATCAAGTTTAGACGTAAATTTCTAACTTAAGGTACGTAAGAGCACCTTATTATCCAACGTACATGCTAATTTTTGTACCCTTGGTGTCATGTTTTGACATATTGGTGGCTTAGATAAGATGGAAAGTTGAAATTATGTTTAACGGTAATTGGGTCCTAGGATATTCATGCTTTTATAAAAAGGAAAGGTGTTTTATTTTCATTTTTGATAACATCTCATACTTCATACTTTAATTGCCAAGTCTCCTCCTTTTTTTTCCTCTGTTTATTCTTGAAACTTAAAAAATAAACAATCTTCCTCCTTTTCAAATTCATATCTATCTCAAGCCTTATACTTGATTCTCATTTTTGCATCAATCCATCACTTATTGTGTTATTCTATCCCTACTGCTATCGTTTTTACATTTTTTTTCTTCTCCCTGTACATCTCTAAAAGCCATGAAAACAAACTTCATCCCCAACTTCGAAAATAAATATCCCCTGACTATCCATTTTTAGCAAAATGTCCCAACATGAAAAATGTTTGTTTTGACCCTTTTTTTTTTAGATAGTCCGGGGTCGTTTCATTGAGTGTGGTCGAGGTTATCGGCTAAAACCAATAAGTGGCCGGATATTGGCAGCTTCTCATCGAGCTTGGATTGACAAACAGAGAGTATGGATGGGTGCGTTGGGTCGAGTGGTGATTTTTGGTGGAGATCGTGTGATTTTGAGTGCGGGGGTTTGTTGTGGAGGAGTAGTTGAACAGATTCTGGGTATAAATTAATTTTCAATGATGGAACGACCGTGAGAGGTAGCGGAGGTGACGGGGGAGGAGCTTGGGGCTGAGGCGGAGGTGTTGACAGTAGCGATTGTCCTCGGGTGGTCGGAGTTAGGTGGATGAGCTCGATCTAGGATTAGGTTGTGTTTGGATTTTGTGTTCAAAAATGGTGATGCTGACAACAGGTGGAAGCATCGGAGCTGGTCGCGACTTGGTCAGAGGTGAGGGGTTGGGTTGTTGTTCAGGTGGTGGTGGCCGTGTTGGCTATAATGGACGAGGCATTGGGCGTGGTGAAAGATTTTACGGACCCGGAACGAAGTTTGATTCGAGAAGCATTGATCAGAATTCGACCAGGGGGACTGGAGTTCAAGGTGGCAGGTGCAGATGAAGGAGATCGTCGAGTGGGACTTGTCAGTGGGTTCTAATTCATCGATTTGTTTGGTCGAAGTTGTCGTGCACATGCACAAGTGCACGTCCGTGCATGAGCTGTAGGGAGTTGCGTTTGAGTTGGGAAAAGGAGGACGGTTATTGTTCACAGTGGGTTGGCGAAGGAAGAGCGGCCCATGGGCCGAATCCTATTGGGGGAGGAACAAGTTTTATTTGCTTATTTTATTAATTAAGTGTGTTGAACTTATATCTCACCCGTTTTAAATCCATTTAATTCGTGGATTTTTGCGTTGAGTTCATATTGACGAATACAACGCTTGGATATAAATTATTGTTAGTTTTGAAGTAGTATAATTTAAGGATAAACTAATACGACTGACTATAATCACATCAATTTGGATAATTACGTAGTTTAATAAATTATACTTCATGGATGTTATCTATTTGGCCAAATAAACATCATTATGTTAAACTAATATGAATAGAGTAATTTGGACACTTGTTTAGTCGAACAAAACACCGTTCTACTAATTAAAATTAATTGGAGCATGTTTAGTAGAATAAATCACCATTCTACTATACTTCACTGGATAAATTAGATTTGGTCATTTATTAAGCAGAAATAAACCACATTCTGCTATTACTATAATGTGGACATTTATTTACATTCCAGATGTTTAATATTGGATAAGTGCGGTATTAACAATTGATTGTTAATTATGGATTTGATTTACATATTTAACTATTTATGTAAATACCAGTATTATAACTTGGAAAGTTTAATTGAATAAATGGTGACTTGATTAAGTGCCATAGTGATCACTATGCCTCTTTTCTAAATTTGATAAATTAACTAATTCTCTTATGGAAGGTGGTTACATATTTATTAATTGTTATATTAATAAAGTTTTAAAGTCATTAATTTTTTTTTTATTACTAACGTTTAAAATTAATATTAAAAGCTAATAATCATTTTTCAAAGTTAATATCTTATTAAAGTTATTTATTATATTATTAATATTCTAAAGTTATTATTATTATTTTTAAAAGTTAAAGTTAAATAATTATTATTTTATTTAATATTGTTTTAAAGTTAGTTTATTATTATAATAGTATTGTTAAAGTTAATTTACTATTATAGTAATAATGTTTTAAATTTAATTAATTATTATATTATTAAGTTTAACCATTTTAGTATTAATAACGTTTGAAGTGATTTATTATTATTTATATTATTTTAACATGTTTAAAGTTTATTATTCTATTGTTTTAATTTGTTTTAAAGTTTATTCTTATATTATTATAGTTTGTTTAAAGGATTATCATTATATGATTATAATTGTTTTAAAGTTTATTATTTATTAATGATTATTAAAGTCCTTATTTGACTAATGTTGTTTAAAGATAATTAATTATTTTGTTAAAGGTTTTTTACATAATAAATTGTTGTATAAAAAGGTGATTAAGGATAATAAACTATTATTTAAAATGAATCATTTTAAAATGAAAAGATTTACATAAAGGTTTTTAATAAAGAGGATTCATTTAAAGAGTTATAAATTGGAAAGCGATCTTGGAATTAGAAAGAAGTTTGATTTTATAAAGGGTTTTAGAGATTTATAAAAGGAGTTTTACAAATGGTTTTACAGCTTTATAAAAGAGTTTTATAAATAATTTGGAGATTTATAAAGGAAGTTATATAAATAGATTTGGAGATTTATAAAGGAGATATTTATAAAATAAAAAATATATAAAAAGTATGAGTGTTTTGGTTATTAGAATCTCTGTTTTAAATAACATTTGTTTTTATCCAATTAATATGATTTTTAAAGTAAGAAATCTTTCTTAAATATTTTGTAAATATACTTATACATCATATAAGTATATGGAAAGTTTTCCAAGTTCTGAAAGTGAAAGGGTTTATGAATATTCTTATACCGGTGAGATAAGTATATGAATATTTTAATAAATATTTGAAAAGTGATTTCTAATTAATGAAAGATTAATTAAAGAGGTTTAGTGATTTATATCGAAAATGTAATTATGTCTGAATATTTGTTTATTTGATAGTTAAATAGCCCACTATTAACAATTTGGCCTAAAATAAACAATCCTTCTTAATTTTGGTGGTAGGAAAATATTCTTTCCCTACTTAACATCGAAGGATATAATTCGAGAAATATCTAGGGGAAACACAGAAATTATATGGTATAGTTACCGTCGGTGGTCCTATACTATACATATAAACTCGTTTTGTTCTCCTAGGACAAATGATAAGGAAATCTGTTCGTTTAAATGTTAGGAGGTGATATCCGCTCTTATGTATTGCCTGGTTATTTCTGAAGAACTGGAGTTGAGTTTACTAGAATCAACGATTTGGTGTTAGGGGGAACTGGTAAGCTGGAAGAGTGTACTTATATGAGATGACTCTATACCGTAACCACTCCAAAACCATATGAACGTTCTACATTTTGGAAGAGGTTTGAGCTGATGGAATCAAGTTATTGAAGTGCAAGAGCTACTTGCTACTAAGCTTGAAGGTGATTCCAAAATGGATGTGGTGGAAGTAGTGCATTCGGTTCGTTCTTATCCTGAACAACTTGTATGGATAAATGTTAGCTTTGCATTACGTTTAGAGGGCGGTGTTAACATTCCGAGTTGGAATTGCTAAGAGGAAAAAGTATAGTGTGACCTCACAAGCCTCACAACCCAGAAATGGTTAAAAATAAGGGATCACTAGTACAAAACAGATCAGTTGCTTCGCCTCATTTGTGTCGGTTGTCCATAAAACCGACACAAATAGTGTAATTTGTGTCGGTAGTTCATTAACAACCGAAACTATTGACTAATGGGGTAAGAAGAAAATGTTAAAAATGTAATTTGCATATGTTTTTCTTAAGAAACCGACACAATTGAAGAGAAGCAATAGATCTATTCGTATCGGTTGTTTGAACAACCGACACAATTAAACACAATAGCATCGGTTGTCCAAAAACCGACACAATAGGCACGCAACTTTTCCCACCATTCCCTTCCCATTTTCGGCCGCCACAATCTTTTCCCGCGAACGTAAATTTTTAGACGAAAAATTTGGCATCACGCGCCCGACCCATCTTCTTCTTTTCTTCTTCGTTATTTTATTCCTCCTTCTCTCTACCGCCAACGCTAAAGTTAAATTTTATTCCTCCCGTTCTCTCTAGCAAAAAAAAAGAGAAAACAACAATCGCTTCTTGATCAAGACTTTCGATCTTTTAGGTATGCCTTATTGAATTATTGAAGAATTTTGTTTTTTCGATTTGTGATTTCTGTTACGATAACTGATTTTGAACGTATTTGGTTTTTATTTTCCTCTCTATAGAATGATATGATTTATAAACCAATAAGTGCTAGTCGCGCATAGTGAAATATTAACATAAAAAAAAAAATTATTTGGTTGCGATAACTGATTTTGAATGTATTTGGTTTTTATTTTACTGTTGCCTTTTAACATAAAAAAACAAAAAAATTTCCTTGAGTTCACGTAGGAAACAAAAATTATGGTATACTGCTAATATATTTCAACTCGCTAAAGATGAATATGTGTTCTTATATAACAAACAAGCCACAAATCAAGAGGAAATTAAAAAAAATACATGACATGTAGCATATATACTGCAATAATAAAGGTAAATATGTCATCATTCGGATATGTTGTTTCACTGACACAGGGAGAAATCACTGAATCAAAATAAACATTTTTGTTTAAGACACCATGGAGATGCACATATGAGTATGAAATGTGTTATAATTAATTCATCTTTTCAAATATGTATATATATCCAGATTCTTTTCATATATGTATATATATCCAGATTCCTTTCATATTACAAATCTTTCAACTTTAATTCAATTTGTAATAAATTGCATTAACAATAATGAATGACTAAATGTAGAAAACGTATCACCATTTCAAAAAATCGACTGAATGTAGAAAAGTTATCGCCATTTCAAAAAATCGTTAAGTTCGTAAGATAAACATAAGCTAGACTTAAATCGACTGGCAGTTAGAGTAGAGGAAGTGCTTCGGTGTGAGATGGCAACAGTTAGAGTAGAGGTGGTTTACAGCAGTTGTTGCAGCAGTTATGCAGTGAGAGTATTGAAGTAGAGGGTGGATGTTGTGGAGAGGAGTAGTGGACCGTGACAGTGGTTGAGTGGGTTGATGGTGTGTTTTGGTTTTTTGTTTGACTGTTCAGGCAGTGGTCATGTTGACTGCAGAGCAGTTGAGGGAGAATGGTTGTTGAATGTTCAGTGTGGTTTGCCTATAAATTTTGTTGCAGTGGTGAGAAAAGGGGATATGTTGCTGAACTGCAGTAGTGTTGAAGTTATGTTGCAGTGGTAAAAGAGGATATGTTGCTTTGGTAAAATTTGCTGCAGTGTGGTTGTTGAACTGCTATATGAAATTATGTTGCTGCTGTATGAAAGTGTGATTAGCTGTTAAATGAAGAAGTGGTGGCTGATCTATATGGTGGCAATGATGATCTATATGGTGGTGGTCTAGGAAGAAGTGATATGGTTGAGAGTTTGTATAGAAGTGGATGTTTTAGGCAGTGGTGGGTGAGTGAAATGTAGGCTGTAGAGTATGGTTCTGTTGCGAAGAAGGTGATATGTGCAGAGGCAGTTTGAAGTTTGTATGTGCCTGTGGTTAGTTTCGTAAGCAAGATAGGTTGTGGACAGTGGAAGTTTGGATAGGGTGGCAGTAGTTCGAGATCAGATGTATGTATGTAAATGTTGGAGAAAGTGGTGATGGTAGCAAGCAGTGATGATGGAAGAGTTCGAGAGGACTGTCGACAGTGTGGGTAAGTGAGTTCGGTTTTGATGGTTTCTCTGGCAGTGGAGTGTGGCAGGGATGTATGGAGGTAGTTTGTGGATGTATATACAGTGGGGGTATTTATGGTGGTATATGTGTGGCAGTTAAGAGGAGTTTAAGGGGTGGCTGTTATTGTTGTCGGCAGCGGTTATGTTGTAGTGATGGTCAGTGGAGCTGTGAAGGCAGGTAGTAGACAAGTATATGAAGGCAGTGGGCAGTGATTATGGTGGTATATGTCTAGTGGTTATGTGAAGGCATGCAGTGGAGCTGTGGTTATGTTGTGGGGTGATAATTATGAAGTATATGGTTGTGGTAGAAATGTTTGAGGATGGTAATGAGGAAGCAGTGTTTGAAAGCAGTGGGGTCTAATGGTTGCTGTGTGTAGTTTTGTTTGTTGACAGAGGATTGACAGTGTGTATGTAGGGGATTGTAATGGTAGATGGTAGGTGCAGGAAAATGTGTACAGGTAAGTTTGGAATGAAAGAAGGTGTTAGTTTGCACTGTGTACAACTTTGTTGGTTTGCTGTAGTGGTATGTGATGACAGGCGGGGGATGTTGGAGGTGTAGTCAGGTAGAGATGTTGAATATAGGATTTTTGCTGATTAAAGGATGAATGTGAAGTTGTAAATGAAGTGTTAGAGGTTGTTGTGTAGTGTTTGTAATAGGGGCTGGTGATATGAAGCAGCAGTAGTACTAAGCAATGGGGATAAATGTTGTATGTTGGGAGTGTTGGGCGGAAGTTTGTATATAGAAGTGAAGAAGAGGTGTCACAGAGAAGAAGTATGAAGAGAAGAAGAGGACAGTGGTTTGTGTTTATGGTTTGAAATGCGCAGAGCAAGGATGTGCACACTTTAATGTCAGTGAAGGTTGATTGTGAGAACTGTTTCAGGTGGGCTAGACAGTGATGTACTATGAGGTTGTGATGTTCACTGTGAAGTTGTGATGTTCACTGTGAGGTTGATGTTTGTGTGGTGTTGTATGTTTGCTAAGAAGATATGTTGTGTTGAAGTATATTATGGCAGAAAATTTATGAAGTTGAAGTTTGATGTTGTGATGAACGGAGTTGAAGTTCAATGTGGATTTGCTGTGACTGTTTGTAGATTGAAGTTTGTGTAATGAAGGTTTGGGAATGAAAGTTAGATGATGGTAGTGGAGGAAGAAAGTAAAAAATTGATCATTATGATGCACGTGGAGGCCCTTAAATAGATGCTTGCCATTTAATTTGGATGACTCAAATGTAGCACATTCTTCATATGATCCCGATGACTTAGGTTATGCCTTGCACCTCAAGTGTTGCTATAGCCGTTGATGCCAATTGGATGGACCAGATTTGTTGTTTTGGGCACTCTCAACCGTGCGTTTGCACTGTAACATGGAAATTCTTAAAAAAAAATGTCTTTGGCCATTACTTTAGTCAGAGATGGTTTCTATTATATCCACTTCTGTCAAAGGGAGTGCTACACCTGTTGCTATTGTTACATACTGTGTTATCTGGGCCTCTTGCTTATATCATACAGAAAACAAGCGGGTAAGGTTATTCGGGCTTCATGCTTATGTCATATAGAAAACAAGCTGATAAGATTTTGGACGATGGATGCTGGTTTGATATGAGGGATGGATACAGAATGTTAGTGGGAGGTTGGGGAGGATGATCGGACTTTAATAGACCAATGTAGCCGCTTCTTCATGGTTGCATGTAAATGCCAGCGAAATTATAAGAGCATGATCAAATCGACCTTAGACTTCCCATCCTTTAACGGATACTTCTTCATGGTTGCATGTTAATGCCAGCGAAATTATAAGAGCATGATTTAATCGACCTTAGACCCTTTAACGGATACTTCTTCATGGTTGCTTGTCTTTGTCCATTGTAGTAGTTAGCTGTGCTATTCTCGACTGGACCTTGCAGGTGGATCTGCCTGGGGATTTCGTAACGGGCTTTGAATTCTTCATAGGGAAAATTCGTGCAACAAAAATCAAACATAAATAATTCGAAGAATAGAAATTAAACCAAACCAGTTGCTTTTTACAATTTAATATGCTTTATATATCAACTTCATCTGCTTACAACCTTTTTCCCTTAAAACAAATAAATTGAACAAACCAACCATAAAAGTCACAGTAGAAGTCAACCGCTTCTTTGTATAACTGGCAGCTCGACTTAACTTTTCAACAAATGGAAAACAAGAATCAACGTCACATGCCAACAAATGAACATTTTCTTTTTAGAAATATTGTGCAAAAATACAAAATAAAACTACTAAATGCTATAATTATATATGTTCACGCCGATACATGACATTAACATACTAATTTCGAATGAAGTGCCAAATTTGCGTAAAGAATTCCTCAATTAACCATACTGATGCATGTTTAAAAGAAAATTCACGTTCCTATGTTTTTTAGATATTTATTTATAATTATTTTACTTCTTGTTCACACTTGAAAAACAACATATATAACGTGGATCGTAACAACACTTATGATTTTTTTTTTTTTTGCTTATGTAGTGCGTCTCTAGCAATTTCACATGGATTGTAATTGGATGTATAACGTGAAACGTAGTGATGATGAGTTCTTGAACAAAATGGAAGGATTCATCAAGTGTGCATTGAATGATCAATTAACAAGAAGAGAAGAAACAATTTTTTGTCCTTGTAGACGTTGCCAGAATAGGAGGAGATTTCGTAACATAGATCAGATCAGGGATCATATAATTCGGTATGGGTTCAAGCAAAATTACACACAGTGGATATGGCATGGTGAAAGCACACTTAGTACACCTAGTTCTAGTAATCATTACACTGATGAGGATGACCGGGGAGGTACCGTGAATAACGAGGTAAATGATGAGACTGATGAGATCAACAATGTTAATGAGATGTTTGATGATGTTCAAGAACATTTGATGGAAGAGCCAAAATTGTACGAAAAAATATTACTTGATGCTGAGAAGCCTTTGTATTCTGGTTGTGCTAAGTTTACAATATTGACTGCTGTGCTCAAGCTTTTCAATTTAAAAGCAAAACACGGGTGGAGTGATATAAGTTTTACATCATTGTTGGAACTTTTGAAAGACATGCTACCGGAAGGTGACGAGCTTCCTACTTCTAATTACGAGGCAAAGAAAATTATGTGTCCAATTGGCATAGGATACAAAAAGATACATGCATGTCCAAATGATTGTATATTGTATCGAAATGAATATGAGAGCTTGCATGAGTGTCCTAAGTGTGGATTATCCCGTTACAAGTCGCGGGAAAATGTGCATAACGACCCAGATAAGAAATGGTCTCCAGCAAAGGTTTTATGGTATTTTCCCATTATACCAAGGTTTAAACGTTTATTTGCAAATAAAGAAAATGCAAAAAACTTAAGATGGCATGCAGATGTGAGGAAGGATGATGGATTACTAAGGAATCCAGCAGAGCTATGTAGGTAGCTTCCATTAGGAGATCATTCCTCTATCTAGATCGGTTTCCTCGAGTTGGTATGTGCACTGGCACCGAGTGGAAAATTAAGGCAGCCTCGATGTCAAAGGATGATGTAATTCGGCCTATCATGTTAAAGGGACAACTGGCCTATGTAGCAGAGATTGAATGGGTTGTAGCCTTAGGTATATATTTCTAGAGGTGTACTTTTGGAAGGTTGTCCCTTACCTTGCCATGTTGGAATCAATTTCCTTATACGTGCCTTACAGTTTTGATTGTAGAACATTGTATGCTGGAATGTAAATAACGCAACCATTTCGGCTATGATTCAATATTTATTTTAAAACCCTAGACACTATTATAATATCACTGGATTTTATAACAAAAATTGTTTGGTTATCATAAGGTAAAATCCCGTCCATGTTTATATGCGACGTGGTCTTACAAGTTATCTTTTATTTTGAAAAGGTTTTATAAATTTAGAAATCAATATGATTTGATTGAGCTTTCTCATGCTGGTTTTATCAGACTGATTATGGCATTGTTTTCCTATAATGCACGGGTCAGCCCGAGCGTATTTTTCAAATCTAGCCGAATGCTTTGGTGCTTTCAGGGGACGAGCTGGATTTTCCAAGACCTATTCACGTACCTTGTATTTTTCCGGTGTTTTTGTTGTTCTTGATTTCTATTTGTATTTATCTGAAATTGTAAGGACGGGTTGTTATAACTGTCCAGAGCTGATGATAGCTTAGTGTACTCTGATTGTGTTATGTACGTATTATAAAGTCAATTCCTTTTTGTAACGATCTTGTGTATATTATATATTTTTCTCGTCACGATGTGAGAGTATGTCCTGTCTTTTCTTTCTTTCATCCCAGCAGTCTGTTTTTTCAACACTCGGATACTCGGCACGTGAATACCATGGATGTATTAGTGTCGATTTCTAAAGTTCGAAAAGGCAAGTCATTATAACACATTATCAGAGCTTAGGTTGAGCGAACATCTTGGCCTTCGTGGGGTAAACTCATTTGAGTTAGGGTAAGTGACACCCTAAAATGAGTTGAGTGTATATAAATAAGAGTGTGTATTTCCTAGTGATATAAAAATGTTTTATTTTGTTGTTTGATCTGTTAAGTCTGAATTTTTGATTCAATAGAGGCGTTTGGACAATGTCATGGATAGGGATTCTAAAACACTTGAACAAGGCCAGATCGACATAGTGTTGTTTCAAAATAGGTAAATGAGATAATTTTACTTGGATGTATATTTTATATATAAAGAATAATTTTCAAAATCAATATAGTTATTTTTGACATGATTGTTTGCTAGATGATAATATTTATTACTTAGGAGTTGATCAGTCATGCTCATCCAGTTTTGAATATTGACTATCGTTTGTTGATTTATCTATAATCTTCCTTTTTGAAACATGGATTGGGTAGATAGAAATTTTGGGAACATTAAAATGAACACCTTGTGAATTAAGTTTCACAGTTTGACTATAAGATATTTGTTGATAATGTTGGGTTTAATTGGGTTTTAAATAATAATAATAATAAGTGTTTATTAAAAGAAAGTTGGAATATTTTGTAATAAATATTTTACAAATGATTTTGTATAAAAGTTGATTTTATAAAATCAGGTTTTAACAAATGTGTTTTGTTAAAAAAGGAAGCTAGAATATGTTTGAAATAAATATTTGAGAAAAGATTTTTTTTCAAAAGGAGTGATTTTATAAACTTGGTTTATAAAAATGTGTTTATAAATAAAAAGATTTTTGGAGAATCTAAATCACGTGCTTTTAGAGAAATTGTTTTCAAGGTTTTGGGAAAATGTATAATAGAACTATTTAAAAGTATTTATAAATAGAAATTTTTCTAAGGAATTTTTAAGGAAATAGAAAGCACTGAATCACTTCTATCGTTGGAAAATAATCCCGATGATGACTGGAGCATCATTGATGTTCATTTTCGAGTTTCTCATTGGGAAAATGCCACCATTGAAATTTTCTATAAAATGGTTTTGATAAAACATGTTTTGATTTGATCCTAAAAGCATGTTTTGTTTTACAAAAAAAATTTATATTATTATTTCAAATGATTTATGAAAAAATAAATAATAGTTGTATTTGAGAGAGTTTTAGGGTATAAATATTGGAAATAGTAGTAACATTTTGCTTAAAATTATTTTAAGTATCAATAATTTTGGAAGGAAAATTTTTAAGTAAGAAATATTTTATTTGGATTGGCTCAGGGAACGAGTCTCGATTTTGTTTTGTGATGATCTGAATAATCTTCTAAGTGATAATTGGATGTTTGCTTAAGCAAATGTTATAGTGCACTTAGTAAATTATTCTCATTGCCATTGTACAATCGAAACAAGTTCGAATCCGAATGAACCCAAAGAAAATTAGAAATCGATATTTTTGTTAAAACTATTTGATAAATATATATAGGATTATTTCAAAATAGATTTGAAAACAGAGAAAAATGTTTTAAGCTAACTTGATTGAGTGGTTCGAAAATAACTAAAAAAAGAAAAGAGATGTGTTCGGATGATAGACACTTCTCTTAAGTATTGCCCTTCTTGGTAAGGGGATGTATGATACTAGTGGTAATACCTAGTTCTTTGGTATAATTTTAGGGTAACTCGGGCTATATATACATTTTCTATGAATTCATTTCGATATAGGAATTGAACCGGATTGATTGTATCTACCCTCTGGATGTAATATGGTATTATTTAAGTTTGAAACTTAAAGTCATGCTTCATGAAAATGTTTTCATAAATAAATTGGGAAAGTAAATTGAAATTAATATTTTTTATACACTCTTAGGATTTAGAAGAGTATTATACAGTTAAATGAAGTGAAGTAAAATTTTGAAATGTTTTACAAATAAAAAGAATGTCTTTTTAAATGGTTATTTTAAGGTTCGGTCAAAATTTTGTTATATTTTTCCGTCCACGGAATTTCGAGGATGAAATTCTTTTTAAGGAGGGAGAATGTAACGACCCATAATTTTGTCACTTTGATTTGTGAATATTTAACTTATTTTAAATATTCAATTAATGATTTAATAATCTAATAGCTTTCTTTTTCTTAATAACTAATGGTAGAAAATTCATTTTTGAATTTTTGTTCAAAAAAACAAGCAGTTCAATGAAAAACTGAAAATGTGACCGAAACCCTTTTTTCGGATTTTTTTTATCTTTTATCGGACGAGAAGTCGTAGAAAAGTTGAATCTTTGTTTATATTTTTAACAACATTAAAGTGTTAGGATAAGATAAGATAAAAAAATTATTTCAAAATATAATAAAATGATATTAAGCATTTAAAGTGTAAAATTTTATTTAAATTCAAATTAAGAAAGAAGTGACATAAAATGAACTTTAGGTGTAAATATCAACTTAAGGTACATAAGAGCACTGTTAATGCTAAAATTGAACGCTAACACCCCGGTGTAAGTAGAGACTAAGTGAAAGCACCACCCGTCAATACGGGAATTAGAAGTAAGTAGAAAAGTCACAGAAAAAACAGTAAAGAGACAACAGTTTTATAGTGGTTCGGCTTCAAGTTAAGCCTACGTCCACTTTAATCTTCTTTATTGCTGAGTCGATTACAACTTTACAACAATCTTCGATTACAACACTACTAAGACAAATTGCTAAAACTCCGATGTAGAAGAACTCCTTGAATCCATGTCGAATGTGTTAGATTTCTTCTTGAAGTCGTTGAAGTGTCTTTCGTGTTTGAAGTGTCGGGTGAGTCAAGAAATCAGCAGAGTATAGGCGTTCCAGAAATGAGCCAAAAGGTCTTCCTTTCGGTGGGGTAGGCATGGTATTTATAAGGAATTTCTGGGTTAAGTCGTAGGTCGCGAACGACCTAAGGGTAGGTCGTAGGTCGCGAGCGACCTAAGGGATATGAGCTACGGCTCATTTTGGTTGCACTCGGTCTCTTTGAACAAACTGGTAGGTCGTAGCGACCTAGGAGAGAAGCGGCATAAGAAGTTGCGGCTTAGTGAGGCCATCCTGGGCGAGCTATGGAATATGAGCGACTTAACATGTAGCGCAGGACCACTTTTGACTAGCTTAGGTTGCGGGCGACCTAAGTGAAGAGATGATATGTACGCGGGTTATCTTTGAAGCTTGCTGAGTTGTTAAGTCGCTATATACTTAGGTCGCTCGAGTGCTTATCTCGTTAGGCTGTTTCATCGTTAGGTCGCTGCCTTCATGGAGCCACTAGGTCGTTAAGCCTCTCTACTGTGATATGCGGTTGTCCTGTGTTGATGGTTGGGCCGCTAGGTCGGGATATCTTTTAGATCACTAGGTTGGAATATCTTTAGGTCGCTAGTTCGGAATATCTTTTGGGTCGGTAGGTCAGAATATCTTTAGGACGCTAGGTCGGAATATCTTTTAGGTCGCAAGGTCGGAATATCTTTAGGTCGCTAGGCCGCTTAAGCAATTAGGTCGCTTAAGCAGTTAGGTCGCCTACACTTTAATTCCTTCGGTCGCTTATTTCCTTAGGTCGTTGAGTCATGAAATTGAGGAGTTAACATTTGCCCCTCGAAGTACACGCCTATGTCGTAGGTCGTGTGCTTCAACCTAATTTCGTTAGGTCATGAGCGACCTTGGAGATATGCTAACTCGCATGCCCACTCGTCTCCTTCTCCTGTTTCCTTTGTAAACTGTTAAGTCGCTTCGTCCCCTTACTTGATTACTTATCACCTTGCCGGCCGCCATTGTTGCATTCGAGCTCTGAAGCTAAAGCGAAATCCCCTCCTTTTCATCCCCAATTGTTGATCCCAACAGCAAACTTAGGTAATCCCGATCATCTGTTCGCCACATTTACCATCGATCCCTCCATAATCATTTCAATATAACTTTCGCCACCATGTTGTAAGACTATGTTCCGATTTGCCTTCTGATCATCGTCGAATCACTGGCGATTGATTCCAGAAAGAACAAATCGGCCTAGGGTTTTTTATGGAGGTTTTGGGAGTTCGGAGGAGACAGGGGGATGATTAACGGGCTAATGGATTTTAGGTTATGCCGTTGTATCCCTGGTGATGTGAGGTGGTGGATACGTGGCAGCACTTGAGTGGAGGACAGGTCTTAGGGTTCGTTAGTGGGAGATAACGTTATACTGCCGAGCTATTAAATCGAACGACCAAAAAAATCAAACGACCCAAGTGCCTTGCGACCTAACAGAAACCGAGCGACTTACGCATTTGTGACTTAAGGAAATTAGACCGACCTATCTTAATCGACTTATGAACTTTGCGACTTATGACATACGGCATGTTGCTTCGGATGAGTTATCCCTTTTAACGACCTAGCTTTAGGTCGCACTAGGGTTTGGGGCGAGCTAACTCTTTGTCACACAACCTATAGGTCGCGGACGAGCTAATACTTAGACAATTTTGAACTACCTTGAACTCCTTGGCTCGAACAATGTAACTTAAGAGAGTTTGACTTATGTTAGGTTGTTGGATTTGATCTGGATGACCTAAATAATCCCCGAGCTAGCTTGAGTCGTTCCTGCGACTTAAGGACTTGAACACTTTTCAACTTGAATGAACATGACATAGTTGAATTGAATTCTCAACTTGAACTGCCGAGATAACATGTCTGAACTTGTTGTACTCCTTTGCAGATTATATTATCTTTAGTGCTAATAACCTGTTAAATACAACATTTGCAAAAAAACTAGGGCGAAAATACTGCCACTGATTGCCCGCACCGAATGACAGATTAGTCGATAAAGAATAATCAAATTAAAGAAATTATACGAATGAAATGCTATGAATCACCAAATTCAAGTGAAGCATTGAAGCAAGGCAAAATTAATCAACTAAAGCTGATTTGTATGCATCAACACTGCACTTGTACTTGGACCCAAAACAACAAGCCCTGAAACTTTATAATTGACAAATGCATATTAGTTTAATTTCAGTTATATTTGCTTGTCGTTTTACTAGTTTTGCACAACACTTCACACATTAAGGAAACGTACACCTTCATATTTGAATATCTAGTTCCTTGTGTAGAATGACTTCTCGGCAAGAAGAAGTAATAGGGCAAGCTGGAGAGGCCTTCCCGGTAGCCAATCCACTGGATAATCCCCCGGGAAGGACTTCAACTACCCTGAATCAACGGGTGTTCAACCAACTACGCATTTAGTTTGGTATTGCTGAAGCAGATGCTTTACTTCCTGGGCCAAACGATACTGCAGACAGGCCACCTCTCGGTCTTATCACTATCAACCGCCAGATGTGCTTGAGTGGAGCTATTCTTCCTTTTAATGAATTCCTTCAACAACTCCTTCTCCGATTAACCATCTCTCCCTTCCAATTGCATCCCAATGGCTACGCCATCCTGATGGGACTGTGCGTACTATTCAGGAGGACACTTGATCGTCTTTCGAGCTTTGAAGAAATCTGCTACTTGTGCACATTTGTAAAGAATAAAGATCATCGTTCTATTATTCTCGTGAGAAGCGCCAGAAATCGTAAACTTATCGTCGATCTTTCTGAAAGTGCTCACGGTTTTTTGAATCAATTCTTCTTCGTTTGTTGGCCCCCAGGATTTTGTGCCATCTGGAGAGTAGGAAGTAAGATCGCTTATCCCCGTTCTTTCCATTTGAGCTTTTCAAAGTCCGAGTCGCTAGGTGCTAACTTCATTCTTTACTTTTACAGCACTTCCTCCTCCCTCTAAAGATCCCAGCCACAAGTCGACTTTTAAAAGACTAAATGCTGTGGCGGCTGAGGAGAGAAGCATTAAATTTTTGCTGAAAGACGAGTTTCTTCACCAATTCGGACTTCTTCACTCTTCCTGTTCTACTCAGCCTCATGAAGTCCCTGATTCTCCAGCAGAGACACCAGATGCCCCAGTGTCCGCCGAAGAACTTATACCGAAAGAACCTATTGCCGAGGCTTCATTGGTGAAGTGTTCTGCTTCTAATGACATTGCGGAGTCATCCGGCAAATTTGCACTTGCCCCAGTCATTGAGGAAGCGGAACCTCCTCACCAATCCGGGAAGACTGCTGATGAAGGAGTTGAGGGGAAAGGTCCCGCTGGGCACGATGGTGACGACATTTTTGAGAGATTGAGCGACTTGATGATTACTTCATAGGAGCTCTTTAAAGACGATACCACTACTACTAAAGTTATTTCTCCAGTAGTTGAAGCGACATCTATCTTGCAACAAACTCCGTTAGCCCAAGAGTTGACACTTGCTGTAAAATCCGTCATCACCCCCCAAACGAGGAGTGGTTCGTAGTTTTGACGCGCGTAGTTTGCACGTTACACACACTTAGGATTTTTCGGCACTTATATGCATTCAACTTCCTTGCTTTGAAGATTTCTGAACTTGTCTTTTCTTCATTTTCAGGTTCTCCAATGGGACGAAGTGGCTCATACTACGATGACTTCTAGCGCTACGGAAGACGCGGCTCCTACGACCCCAAGAGGTATCTTCCTGCCTCCTGGGAGACCGACGAAGAAAGAGCTGCAAGAAAAGCTCGTGAGAGGCGTGCTTATGAAGAACGCCACGGGAGAAGAGATGAACGACATGATTCTTCCCAGAGAGAGGACGATTCTCACAAATGAAAATCTCGTGATGACAAAGGGAAAAGTCATGTCGCCGAAGATCCGAGTAAACGGGCCAAACTTAGTGAAAAGCCAGCATCTGAAATTTCTGAAAAGCCTGCTGCTCCCATCTCCTTAGACATCCTTCCAGCTCTCCCGCCCTTCAAAGAGCTGATATTCAAACAATCATCAGTACGCCCCCGTATCAAGTTGGACAGGGTCCGGCTACTCTTCAAAGCCGGTTTCCGCACTGGTGCTTAAAAGGAGTGCATTTTGATCTTGACTTGGTTCTAATCGACAAGCAAGATATGTTGCGAAATCTTGATGCCGTCAAACTCGATATCGAGAGAATGTCTGGTTGGCAGAAACTTGTTGACGAGCTTCAAAGATTAAACCGCGCAAATCTCGAAGCCATGCTGACTATGGAAAATGATAAATCCGAGTGGCAGAAAACACTTGATTAGCATGATGCAGAGATGAAGAGCATTGCCGCTTACAATGAGAAGCTTGATGCGGAAGTTGAAAAACTTAAAGAAGAGCCTGCCACTTCTTTCACTTCCTATTCTCAAAGAGAAGAAGTGCTTCAAAAGCAGGTGAGAGATGCTCACGCCGGGCAAAGAGACGCTGAAGCTAAATTCGAAGCACAACAACAAGTTGTAGAAAGCTACCGAACTGACGTTGCTCAGTTGCGAGAAAGAACCAGCTCCCAGAACTTGGAAATCGAAATGTTAAAAGCTCGCCTTTTTGAAGTTGAAAAAGAGCGTGATGAAGCTGACGCCGGCAAAGCAGCAGCCGAAGAATCTCATATGGCAACTAAAGCCAACATCAGCTCTACTTTATTCGAGTTTTACATACATAGTGTTTTGGGGCGCGGTAGCCTTTCGTTTTTAGGTTCGAAGTACGAAGTCACTTTGGCCGAAGTGTGGGAAGCTGCACTTGATATGCTCGGAGGCGCTGGATATGCTGAAGCCGATTTGGAGGCGCACTATCTAGATGACGATGCACGTGCTGCTTTTGCCAGGGGAAAGGAGCAACTCGCCAAAGAACGAGCCGGAATGACGGAAGGTGAACATTTAGGGAAGGCAATCTCAACCGACCCAGTTCAACCTTCGATTTCGGCCGACATCGATATTGTTGGTTCCAGTTCCCATTCTCCACCTCCTACTAAAGCTGTCGTTGAAAGTGCAATCGCTCGCACTGGAGACGAAACTCAAGAAAGCACTGAAGCATAGGACTTTGAAGTTGACATAGTAAAGCCTACTTCTCCAGGTAACCTCAATGCTGATCTTGCTCAAGTGGGTTGCTTGTTTACTTCACATGAGCTTGATGAGCTTTTTGACTATTACTTAAATCTTGACGCGCCACTTTCTCCTCTCTTTATGAAAGATACTGACTTTAACTTCTCTTCTCCTGTAGTGAAAGCGCCAAGTGTTGTTCAGACTTCCCCTCTTCCAGCTGTTCCCTCTCCGCCTCTTCAGATTACTCCTCCTTCCGTTTCTCAACCGGGGTCACAAGAGGAGCAGATAAAAGCTCTTCAAGGCTTGGATGACCCGGTTGCTTCACAAGAACAAAAGGCCGAGGAACCTGAAGAAGGCGAAAGAACTCCGGAGTAAACTATATCTGATGACATAAAGTTGTCTGCACTTTTCACTCCGGGCAGTGAGTCTTCTTCAAGGAAGAAGGGGAAGCGTGGAATCTCAAAGAAAAAGAGAGAAGTTTCTGCCAGCGAAGAAAAAGCAGAAGAAGATCCAATTGCACCCCTTTCTCCTTCTTCCCCTACTCTTACAAGCCAACCCAAAAAGTTAATCATCCGACCAAGTGAGAGCTCCTAAGTTGGTAGGAAGAAGAAGTGATGGGTTTGGTCTTATGTTTTTCGTCCTGCTTTTTGCTTTCTGCTTGTATATATAAAGGCTTGTGTTGACCGGAGATTGTGCGGGTACCGGTCCCCGCCTTCTTTTATTTTGAAACCTGCACATGTATAAAATTTTCATAGTATGGAATAAAATGATTCTTTTACTTGTACAAACTTCTGTCTGTATTTGAGAATGCATTTATTCTTCTTTTTCATACAAGTTTCTTTATTTTCTTTGTGTGATGTTGCAGTAAGCCTGTGGTATGTTGCTTGAGCATTGCTTTTATGAATGTAACTATATTATATTGCCCCCATACCATGGTTTATTGCAATTTCTTTCACATTGGCAAAATTTTGAAGAACAACTCTTCTGTTTCGAGAAGACTTGTACTCTTTCTTTGGAGAACAACTTTTCCAATTTAAGGAGGCTTGCATCCATACTTTAGAGAATAATTTTTCCATTCGAGGGGAATATTTCTCTGATTTAGCAGAATGCACCTTGTATTGGAGAAGTCTTCTTTTTTTTAAAAGAAAAGTAGTAAATTCTCCTGTGCGGCGAAGTGGGCTTCAAAAGAAGGCTTTGATTTGGTACTTCAATTTTCGAAGAAAAATATTCTCATTGTGGAGAGATTGATCTTTTCTTGAAAGTAGAAGTACGCCTCCGAAGAGGGCTTTCCGCATTCCAACTCTTGTGAAGTGTGTCTCCGAAGAGAGCTGTTTGCACTTCAAATCCTGGTGAAATGTGTGCCTCTGAAGAGGTCTTTTAGCATTTCAACTCTGGTGAAATGGGCCTCCGAAGAGGGCTTTTCACATTTCAACTCTTGTGAAATTTTACTTCAAATCTCGGTGAAATATGTGCCTCCAAAGAGGTCTTTTAGCATTTCAACTCTGGTGAAATGGGCCTCCGAAGAGGGCTTTTAACTCTTGTGAAGTTTTACTTCAAATCTCGGTGAAATGTGTGCCTCCGTAGAGGTCTTTTAGCATTTCAACTCTGGTGAAATGGGCCTTCGAAGAGGGCTTTTCACATTTCAACTCTTGTGAAGTTTTACTTCAAATCTCGGTGAAATGTGTGCCTCCGAGTAGGGTTTTTGCGTGGAAGTTACTTTCTCATGATTGGATGGATTCACGGGGCGGAAACAAGTTACTTGGATGTTTGTTTGCACAAACGATCGCAACTAGTTAACAAGGGCCCTGTGCCTTCCACTTGGGAAGGTACCTCCGGTCATTCCACCAATCTTTTTTGGTTGAGAAATAGAACTTTATTTTTCTGGCATGCCCCGTTAGAGGTCTTTATCCTCCGAAGAGTTGTGCCTCCGAAGAGGTCTTTGGCTGTTTCCTGCCTGCTCGCCCATTTCTTTTCGCCATTTGCTCATATCAGTGACTCCTTATTATCATTTTCAAGCACAAATTCCTTTCTTTTGCAAGTAGTTTGTTTTATCCAAAGAAGTGTACTTCATTGTTAAGTGAGTTCGCAGGGGCAGACACAAGCTACTTAATCGGATGTTCGTTTGCACAAACGATCCCAATTAGTTAGCAAGGGCCCACCTCCGGCGGAACCACTAACTGTTTGCTTGAAGCACTTCTTATATAGGATTTGAATCTGGAATTTTTGTGGCTTAATATTCGTTTGTTGAGTGATGTCATGGATCGCTTGGTCTTGTGATGGGCAAGCTTGGTTTTAATGGCCTGCAATATTAAATCGACATTTTAGCAATACAATTAAAGTACTTTACATATCGAAATAAAACAGACATTTTGTAATAGTAGAGAACACAAGATTTATAGTGGTTCGGCCAAGAACGGGGCCTACATCCACTTTATAGTTCTTATTATTCACTTGCACTGGCTTTACAATGGCTTTCAATACAAGAATCATACATCCATAATTCTTTTACAGTATTTCAGCAAAGCTTTTAAGTAAAATATAGACGCACGTGATTGCTGCTCCAAGCCCTTGGAATTGGATCTCCTTCGACAGTTGTGAGTTTGAATGTGCCATCAAGAAGTTTTTGGCTTATGACATACGGCCCTTCCCAGTTTGGCCCAAACACACCTGTTGCTGTCATAATTCTTTTCAAGACTAGATCTCCAATTTCAAAGCTGCATTGGCGAACTTTGGAATTGAAGTGCCTGGCTATCCTTTGCTGATGGGCTGCAATTCTGAGCTTAGCTTCTTCCCTTCTTTGATCAAGGAGGTCAAGTGCTTCAAGTTGCAGCTTTTCATTTTCAGCTTGGTCGAAATGGATTCTTCTGTGTGAAGGGACTTCTATTTCCACTGGAATCATTGCTTCTGATCCATATGCTAATGAGAATGGAGTGTGCCCAGTCGCAGTTTTGTGGGTGGTTCTGTATGCCCATAGTGCTAGTGGTAGCTTATCGACCCAACCACCTTTTGCTTTTTCTAGCTGTTTTTTGATGGTTGATTTGATAATTTTATTTACTGCTTCCACTTGCCTGTTTGTCTGCGGATGAGCCACTGCTGAAAAGCTTTTTTGGGTCTTGAATCGCTTGCAAAAATCTTAGAACTCTTCACTTTCGAATTGGGTTCCATTGTCTGTGATTATCTTTTGAGGCACACCATACCCGCAAATGATATTCTTAGTCATAAAGTTTATCATCTTTTTAGAGGTAATAGTAGCTAATGGTTCAGATTCAGCCCATTTAGTAAAATAATCAACAGCAACAATGGCATATCTGATTTCGGACTTGGCGGTTGGCAAAGGCCCGATGAGATCTATTCCTCAAATAGAAAATGGCCATGGACTGACCATCTGTGTTATCTCGGTGGAAGGTGCTCTTGGGATTTTTGCAAATCTCTGGCATCGGTCACATTTTCGGGCGTAGCTAGCAGCATCACGATTGATGTCTGGCCAAAAATACCCATAATGGAGAATTTTCTTTGCTAGAGTTTGACCACCTGAATGATCTCCACACTCTCCTCTGTGTACTTCAGCTAGAATTGTCTTAGCCTCTTCCTTGGTCACACATCGGAGTAATGGCTTTGAGAAACCCCGTATGTACAATCGGCCATCTTGAATTATATATCTTGAGGCTTTCCTTAAACAGCTTCTGACGCTCCTTTGAATTTCCTGGAAGGGAGCCGTTAAGCAGATATTCCTTGATTGGAGTCATCCACGATCCCTGCTCTTGAGAAACAATCATGATCCAATCAATTTCCATTTCATCAATACTTGGGGCTGACAAGACTTCTACAGGAACCAATCGCGGTAATTGAGCTTCGCCAGTGCTTGCGTACTTTGCGAGAGAATCTGCCTTCATGTTCTCTTCCCGGGGTATATGACTTATCGTATAATGGTCAAGATCATCGAGAAGTTCCCAGGCTCTTGACAAGTAAGCAGGCAGATTTGCTCCTTTAGTTTGAAACTCTTTCTTAACTTGGCATACAATAAGCTGTGAATCACTGAAGATCTGCAACACTTTGATGTTTAGTTCCTTAGCAATCCTCAAGCCAGCAATAAGAGCTTCATATTCTGCTTCATTGTTTGTCGAAGGAAATTCCAATCTCAATGCGTAGCACAATGATCGCCCTTTGGGGGTTTCTAGCACAACCCCAGCTCCGGAACAATAATCGTTTCTCGCACCATCAACATATAATTTCCATCAAATTGGGGTATTATCAGTCACCTCTTCCTCACTATCACCTTTATCTGTACATTCTGCGATGAAATCTGCTAAAGCTTGTCCATTGATTGCTCTCCGGGGATGATAAGTGATGTCGTATTGGCTAAGTTCAATATTCCACTTCAGAAGACGACCCGAAGTCTCAGGGCAAAACAGGACTTGCTTCAGAGGTTGATCAGTGAGGACTTTGATAGGATGAGCTTGGAAATATGGCCTCAATTTTCTCGACGTAATCAGTAGACAATAGGCGAGCTTTTCTAACTTTGAATAATTCATCTCTGCCCCAGTGAATTTTTTGCTGATATAATAAACCGGGCACTGTATTTTTGCGTCTTCCCGCACCAACACTGCACTGAGAGCATGAGATGAGACTGTCAAATATACAAAAAGATCTTCACCATTGTCGGGCTTAGAAAGTATTGGAGGCATTTCCATATGACGAATCAATTCCCGCTGTTTTGTGAAACCATTATTTATTGTGTTCTGCTATGTGATTTAAATACAAATTCTCTGAACTCGTGTATACTACATTGCATCGAGATGAGATACGTATCATTTTAGAAATGCTCAGGTATTTTAAACATATTCATGTTGATCCAAAGTAGTGTAGACGAGAGATCGCTCCTTTAGTGCCCACTGATCCAGCTATCGGACGGTAAACTCCCTCTGATATTTCGGTCATTGGAGCCGGGGCGTCATAGCGTGGCATTCAGGAGTCCAGTCAAAGTTTTTCCTTCCTTTCTTCAGAGCATCAAAGAATGGAATGAATTTATCAGTGGCTTTGGAAATGAACCGACTCAAGGCAGCGACTTTTCCATTGAGACTTTGCAATTCCTTCTTAGTTCTAGGAGGTTTGACTTCTCTTAAGGCAGCAATCTGAGCAGGATTAGCCTCAATGCCCCTAGCACTCACAATGGAACCCAAGAACTTTCCGGACTCCACCCCAAATGAACATTTTAAAGGATTAAGCTTCATTCCGTATTTTCGGAGGACTGCGAACATTTCTGCCAAGTGATCCATATGGTCTACTGCCTTCTTTGATTTCACCAGCATATCGTCAACATAAACTTCCATAGTCTTGCCAATCTGCGGTTTGAACATAGCATGAAGAAGTCTTTGGTAAGTTTCCCCTGCATTCTTAAGTCCGAAGGGCATGACTCTATAGCAGTAGAGACTAATATCGGTGATAAAGCTGTGTCCTCCTGATCTAGCTCATGCATCATGATCTGGTTATATCCGGAGTAAGCATCCATAAAAGATAACAATTCATGCCCCGCTGTTCCATCCACCAGCTGATCTATCCTGGGTAACGGGAAGCAGTCTTTGGGACAGGCTTTGTTTAAATCTGAAAAGTCGATGCATACTCTCCACTTTCCATTAGCTTTCTTAACTAGTACTGGATTTGAAACCCAATTCAGATAAGTAGTCTCCCTGATAAAGCCATTCTCCATGAGCCGATCTACCTCTTCTTTCAAAATGTTGCTGACCTTTCAGGACCCTGGGTTCTTCTTTTCTGCTTTACAGGTGTAAACTTCGGATCAATATTCAGAGTATGTACTGCAACTTCTGGGGATATTCCACACATATCGGCATGAGTCCAAGCAAATACATCCAGATTTTCTTTCAAGAATGATATCAAAATATTCTGAACCATCGCATTAAGTTGAGAACCTACATTCAGCATCTTGTTAGGGTCTTTCGGGTCAACAGGCACTGGCACCGTTACCTCCACTAGCACCACTCTATTCTCCCCTGCACTGGCTTTTCTGGGATCCATTTCTCTTCGTGCACCACTATGCTCGCCAGTGCAGGGTCCACCTCGTAATTGCTACAAGGTTGATTCTTTGATGCGGACTGGGGCCGCCGCATCTTTTCCCATCTCTCTCTTCCTTGCTTCACACAACTCTATAAAATAACATTCTCGCCCAGCATTCTGATCCCCTTTAATGACACCAACTCCATTATCCGTGGGGAATTTCATAGCAAGGCACCACGGGGCGAGAATTGCCTTAAATGCCGCAAGAGTTGGTCGGCCTAGGAAGGCATTGTAGGCAGAAAATTCATCAACAATTACAAAAGTCTATTTTCGAACCACCTTTTTCTTCCCCTCTCCAAGCTCCACGAACAAGTCGATAGTTCCAATTGGCTGCTTCGGTTCTCCAGTAAACCCAACAATTTTCTGCGATGAAGCTTGAACATCAGTCATCGGAATTTTCATTTGATCGAATGTCTTTTTGAAGAGAATGTTGCAAGAAGCGCCACAATCAACAAGCACTCTTCTTACAATAGCCGGCCTAATGCCTGCAGAAATGATCAAGGGATCCATGGTAGGAGCTTCAACGTCCATAGAGTCCCTGGCTCTGAACACAATATCATCATTAAAAGTTTTCTGCTGCTTCAAAGGTGCAGCATCTTCCAACACAAAAACACTTTCTTCTGCTGGTGCGTACTTCAAGGCACGGGCATATCTTTCCATCTCGCCCCATCTTCTGCCTGCTGGGTGAGGACCTCCCGTAATCACATTAATAACAGGCCTTTCTGATTCATGCGCTGCCGCCTTCTTACTCGAGCTGGGTTGACGAACAGGAACTTGTTGCCCCTGAGTTGACAAAGTTGGGTCGTTCCTATTCCTCTTCACATACTGCTGAAGTTTATTTTCTTTCAATAGTTCCTCAATCAAATTCTTCAAATGACGGCACTCATTAGTATCATGGCCGGGTTGATTGTGGAATAGGAAAAATCTTTCAGTTTTCTCAGCATTTTTCCCAAGCCTCAATTTAGTTGGTGTGGGGTATTCGACAGTGTCCTTGGTTGCAAAGAAAATGTTTTTCGGTGTATCGGTTAAGGGAGTGAAGTGAAAAGGACGATTTTTCTTCCCATTTCCCTGCTTCTTCCCTCCATCGTTCTCCCTCTTCTGAGTACCAGATTCTTTTTTATTCGAAGCAGCATTATTGTTCCTAACCTCTGTCAATACCACTTTCGCCGGTGTTTGAAGGCTTTCCAAGCGCATGAACACATCAGCTTTCTTGTAGAATTTCTCAAGCGAGTTTGGTTCCTTCATCTTCAACCATTTCCCAAACTCACTCGATTTGTCGATAGCCCTCATTAAGTAGGTCAAGACCATTCGTGGCTCTGCATTGTCCACTTCAGCCAAGGCTATGTTGAAGCGGTTCAAGAAAGATCTAATAGATTCTCCGGGATTCTGTTCCAGGCTGGACGGTGACATAATATCCTTCGCCTTTGAAGCATACAACCTGAATTGTTCTTTAAACTTCCAAGTTAAAACTGGTCTATAGATCGGATCGGTAGCTTTGTAAACCAAAGTAGAGTCACTCCTTCCAAGTATACCGGAAAGTACCGACATTTGATCTCATCCGATACCCTAGCACCAGTCATGTGCCAGTCATACCTATATAGGAATTGGTTAGGGTCGCTTGTTCCCTTATAAGCCGGGATGGTAGGAGGAACAAACTTCCTTGGAAATTCGGCTTTCAAAATCCTTTCAGTGAATGGAGTCTTGCTCGGAGCGACTCCCCATTCTTTTTCATCTTCTTCTCTCTGCATGCTCTCTTTTATGATTTGTCTAACAATTCCAGAGAAGTATTCCTCATCATTTAGAGGCTCTGCGGGACAGACATCAGCCATTTTCTCGGAAGTTTGTCTTGACAAGCGTTCGCGGAGGGTTGGCTACGACCCTGATCCTCCGGCTTGGGGAGGTGTCCCTTCAACAGGGCCAGCTGCCCTTTGAGGAATATTTCTTGCTTCAACATTATGAACATCATCGGCAAAGTTTTGTTCATTATTCACCGGTTAATGGTTAGCTCCGAGCAAAGTGTTCAACCTTTCCAACATTAAAGTGTTTTGAGCTTCCATTTGTTGATATAGCCCAGAAACCACAGCATCTAACTCCGCTTGTGTAATTCCAACACTTGAAGCTGTTTGACTTAACGGAGGAGAAGTGGCAGTATTCTCATGAACATCACCGGATCTAGTAGATCTGCGCTTTCTTCCAGGAGCCATTATCTTTGATAGACTTCTAGTTTTGAGAGAGATTCTTTCAACAAACTTTTGTGAAGCAATGATGAAAACAGCTTGAGTTGGGTTCTCAGTGAAAGCACCAAAAATGTTAACGCTAAAATTGAATGCTAACACCCCGGTGTAAGTAAAGATTAAATGAAAGCACCACCCGTCAATACAGGAATTAGAAGTAAGTAGAAAAGTCACAGAAAAAATAGTAAAGAGACAACAGTTTTATAGTGGTTCTGCTTCAAGTTAAGCCTACGTCCACTTTAATCTTCTTTATTGCCGAATCGATTAACTTTACAACAATCTTCGATTACAACACTACTAAGACAAATTGCTAAAACTCCGATGTAGAAGAACTCCTTGAATCCATGTCGAATGTGTCAGATTTCTTCTTGAAGTTCGTTGAAGTGTCTTTCGTGTTTGAAGTATCGGGTGAGTCGAGAAATCAGCAGAGTATATGCGTTCTAGAAATGAGCCAAAAGGTCCTCCCTTCGGTGGTGTAGGCATGGTATTTGTAAGGAATTTCTGGGTTAAGTCGTAGGTCGCCAACGACCTAAGGGTAGGTCATAGGTCGCGAGCGACCTAAGGGATACGAGCTACGGCTCATCTTGGTTGCACTCGGTCTCTTTGAACAAACTGGTAGGTCGTAGCGACCTAGGAGAGAAGCGGCATAAGAAGTTGCGGCTTAGTGAGGCCATCCTGGGCGAGCTATGGAATATGAGCGACTTTACATGTAGCTCAGGACCACTTTTGACTAGCTTAGGTCACGGGCGACCTAAGTGGAGAGGTGATATGTACGCGGGTTATCTTTGAAGCTTGCTGAGTTGTTAAGTCGCTATATACTTAGGTCGCTCGAGTGCTTATCTCGTTAGGTTGTTTCGTTGTTAGGTCGCTGCCTTCATGGAGCCACTAGGTCGTTAAGCCTCTCTACTGTGATATGCGGTTGTCCTGTGTTGATGGTTGGGCCGCTAGGTCGGGATATCTTTTAGGTCACTTGGTCGGAATATCTTTAATTCGCTAGGTCGGAATATCTTTTAGGTCGCTAGGTCTGAATATCTTTAGGTCGCTAGGTCGTAATATCTTTTAGATCGCTAGGTCGGAATATCTTTAGGTCGCTAGGTCGCTTAAGCAATTAAGTCGCTTAAGCAGTTAGGTCGCCTACACTTTAATTCCTTCGGTCGCTTATCTCCTTAGGTCGTTGAGTCATGAAATTGAGGAGTTAACAAGCACCCTATTATCCAACATATATGTTAATGTTTGTAATCTTTGTGTCATGTTTTGACATATTAGTGACTTAGATAGGATGAAAAAGTTGAAATTGTGTCTAAGGGTAGTTGGGTCCTAAGATATTGTTCTTTTATAAAACGGAAAGGTGTTTCATTTTCATTTTTGATAACATCTCATACTTTATACTTAATTTCCATGTCTTCTCCTTTTTCTTCTTCTATGTTCATCTTGAAACTTAGAAAATAAACAATCTTCCTCCTTCTAAAATCCATATCTATCACAAGCCTTCATTTGATTCTCATTTTATCATCAATCCATCACTCATTGTGTTATTCTTTCCCTGCTGCCATCATTTTTACATTTTTTTTCTTCTCCCTGTACAACTCTGTAAACCATAAAAACAAACTCCATCCCCAACTTCAAAAATAAATATCCCCTAACCTATCCATTTTTAGAAAAATGTCCCAACATTAAATGTTTACCTCTAGTTTTTTTTAAAATAGTCCGGGGTTATTTTGTTGACTGTGGTGGCAGTTGCCGGCTAAAATCAGTAAGGGGTGGGATATTGGTAGTTTTTCGCCGAGCTTGGATTAATGAATGGAGAGTGTGGATGGGTGTGTTGGGTCAAGTGGTGATTTTCGATGGAGATTGTGTGCTTTTTAGTGGAGGGGTTTGTCATGAAGGAGGAGTTGAATGGTTTCCTAGTATAAATTAAATTCCGATGATGGGACAGCGGTAAGATGTAGCGGAGGTGACGGGGAGGAGCTTAGGGCCAAAGTAGAGGTGTTGACCGTGGCCGATTGTCCTCGGGTGGTCGTAATTGGGTGGGGGAGCTCAATATAGGGTTAGGTTGTGTTTGGATTTTGGGTTCAAATATAGGGATGCTAGCGATAGGTGAAGGCATCAGAACTAGTCACGACTTAGTCAGAGGTGAGGGGTTGGGTTGCAGTTCAGGTGGTGTTGGCCGTATTGGCTATAGTGGAACGGGGAGTTAGGCGTGATGAAAGATTTGAAAGACCTAGAACGAAGTTTGATTCGGGAAGCATTGGTCAGAAATTGAAAAAAGGGAACGGAGTTTGAGGTGGCAGGTGCAAATGAAGGATATCATCGAGTAGGACTTGTCGGTGGGTTCGGATTCGTCAGTTGGTGGCCGGTGTTGTCATGCACATTCACAATTGCATATCCGTGCACCTTCTCGAGCTATAGGGAGTTGTGTTTGAGTTGGGAAAGACGGAGGGTTACGTTCCTAGTGGGTTAGTGAGGGAAAAGCAGGCCTTGGGCCAAATCCTAATTGGGTGAAAACAAGTTTTATTTAATGTTTATTTTATTAATTAAGTATATTGAACTTTAAATAATGATACTTCACCCATTATAAGTCCATTTAACCCGCAAATCTTTGCATTGAGTCCGTATTGATGAATACAACGCTTTGATATAAATTATTGTGGTTTTGGAGTAGCATAATTTATGGATAAACTAATACCAACTGATTATAATCACATCAATTTGGATAATTACGTAGTTTAATAAATTATACTTCAAGGGTGTTATCTATTTGGCCAAATAAACACCATTCTATTAAAGTAATTTAAATAAGTAATTTGGATACTTGTTTTGTGTAATTTTAACTGTTCCACTAGTTAAAATCAATCGGACCCTATTTAGCAGAATAAATTACCGTTATACTATAATTCACCGAAAATATTAGATTTGGTCATCTACTAAGCAGAAATAAACCCCGTTTTTCTATTACATTAATGTGGACATTTATTTACCTTCCAATCGTTTAGAATTGGATAAGTGTTTTGTTAACAATTGATTGTTAATTATGTATTGATTCACATATTTCACTGCTTATGTAAATACCAGTATAATAACTTGGAAAGTTTAATTGAATAATTGGTGACTTGATTAAGTACCATAGTGATCGTTAAATTTTTTTTCTAAATTTGATAAACTAACTAATTCTCTTATGGAAGGTGATTAAAGATTTATTAATTATTATATTAATATAGTTTTAAAGTCATTAAATTATTTTATTATTATTATTAATGTTTAAAACTTATTAATATATTGAAAGCTAATTTTTATTATTTAAAGTTAATTATTGTTTTAAAGTTATTTATTATAATATTAATATTTTAAAGTTATTTATTATTATTGTTTTTAAAAATTAAAGTTAAATAACTATTATTTTATTTAATGTTGTTTTAAAGTCAACTTATTATTATAATAATATTTTTAAAGTTAATTTATTATTGTATTAAAAACATTTTAAATTCAATTAATTATTATACTATTAAGTTTAACTATTTTAGTATTAATAATGTTTAAAGTGATTTACTATTGTTATATTATTTTAACTTGTTTAAGGTTTATTATTCTATTATTTTAATTTGTTTTAAAGTTTATTTTTATACTATTATAGTTCGTTTAAAGAATTATTATTATATGATTATAATTTTTTAAAGTTTATTGTTTTATTAATGATTGTTAAAGTCCTTATTTTACTAATATTGTTTAAAGATAATTAATATTTTGTTAAAGGTGTTTTTACATAATAAATTGTTATATAAAAGGGTGATTAAAAATAATAAACTGTTTCTTTTAAGGAACCATTTTAAAATGTAAAGATGTATGTAAAAGTTTATTTCATGAAGAGGATTTATTTAAAGAGTTATAAATTGGAAAGCGATTTTGGAATTAGAAAGAAGTTTAGTTTTATAAAGGGTTATAGAGATTTATAAAAGGAGTTTTTTAAATGATTTTTAGAGCTTTATAAAAACAATTATAAATAACTTGGAGATTTATAAAGGAAGTTGTATAAATAGATTTGGAGATTTATAGGAGATATTTATAAAATAAAATAGATATATTAAAGTAAGAGCGCTTTGGGTTATTGGAATCTCTATTCTAAATAACATTTGTTTTGGTCCATTTAATATAATTCTGAAGTAAGAAACCTTTGTCAAATGTTTTGTGAATATATTTATACCATTGTATAAGTATATTGAAAGTTTTCCAAGTTTGGCAGTGAAGGGGTTTGTGAATATACTTATACCGGTGAAACAAGTATAGAAATATTTTAATAAATATTTGAAAAGTAATTTTAAATTAATGGAAGATCAATTAAAGAGGCTTAGTGGTGTACATGGGAAATGCAATTTCTGTTTGAATGTTTGTTTAATTAATAGTTAAATAACCAATTATCAACGACTTGTCCTACAATAAATAATCCTTCTTAATTTTGGTGCTAGGGAAATGTTCTTTCCGCACTTAACACCGATATAACCCGAGAAATATTTAGGGGAAACATGGGAATTATATGGTACAGTTACCATCGGTGGGGCTATATTGTATGTATAAACTCGTCTTGTTCTCCTAAGATAAATGATAAGGAAATATATCCGCTTAAGTGGTTAGGAGGTGATCTATGCTCTTATGTATTATTTGATTATTTCTGAAGAACCAGAGTTGAGTTTAATGGAATTAAAATTTTAGTTTTTGGGGCCTCTGGTAAGCGGGAAGAGCGTACTTGTATGAGATGACTCTATATCGTAACCACTTCAAAACCATATGCACGTTCTATGTTTTGGAAGAGGTTCGAGCTGATGGAATCAAACTATTAAAGTGCAAGGGCTGCTTGCTACTAATCCTAAGGGTGATTCCAAAATGGATGTAGTGGAAGTAGTGCCTTCGATTTGTTTTATCCTCAGTAACTTGTATGGATGATTGCTAGCATTGCACTAATGCTTAGAGGGCAATGTTAGCATTCCGAGTGGGAATTGCTAAGAGGCCAAGGTAAAGCGTGACCTTACAAGCCTCACAAACCGAAAATGGCTAAAAACAGGGGATGCAGCAGAGCTATGTGGGTAGCTCCCATTAGGAGCATCATTTCTCTATCTAGATCGGTTTCCTCGAGTTAGTATGCATGCAGGCACCGAGGGGAAAATTAAGGCATCCTCGCTGTCGAGGGATGATGTAATCTGACCTGTCATGTTAAAGGGGAAGCCGGCTCTGTGTAGAAGTGGTCCAACTAGTTGTAGCCTCAGGTACATTTTTCTAGAGGTATACTTTTGAGAGTTAGTCCTTTAGCTCATCATGTTGGAATCCATTTCCGTATACGAGCCTTACGGTTTTGTTTGTAGAACATAGTATGTTGGAATGTAATTAATGTAGCCATTTCGGCTATGATTCAATATTTTAAAACCCTAGACACTATTATAATATCATTGAATTTTGTAACAAAAATTATTTGGTTATCATAAGGTAAAAACCATCCGTGTTTATGTACGGCGTGGTCTTACGAGATACCATTTATTTTAAAAAAGTTTTATAAATGTAGAAATCGATACGGTTTGAATGGGTTTTCTCGTGCTGGTTTACTAGACTGACTCAGGCATTGTTTTCCTATAATGGTCGGTCAGCCTAAGCATATTTTCCAATTTAGTCAAATGCTTTGGAGATTTCAGGGGACGAGTTGGATTCTCTGTGACATATTCGTGTATCTTATATTTTTCCATTATTTTGTTGTTGTTGATTCCTTTCTATATTGATCAAAAATTATAAGGATAAGTTGTTATAACTATCTAGGGAAAATGATAGGTTAGTGTACTCTGACTGTGTTATGCATGTATGGTAAAGATGATTTCCTTTTGTAAAGATGTTATGTATATCATATATTTTTCTCGTCACGATGTGAGATTCTATTTTGTCTTTTCTTTCTTTCACCCCAATAATCTGTCTTTATGGTACTTAGATATCTGATACGTGAATACCGTGGATGTATTAGTATCGATTTCTAAAGGTCGAAAAGACAGGTCATTACAAAATCCCTTAAACAAAGTGTTTATTTTGTCATAGTTGTAAAAGAGCTTATAATAATTAGTATGAAATCATGTGAAGAAACGTAAACAAGTATCTTTAAATGATTTAATCCTTTGGTATTTTGAGAATGGAATATCAATATACCGGCAAGACTAGTGCGTGTAACGCTATCTATATGATGGACAATGGTTTACTCAACTGTTCGGGGCAGCAACACATTACATACTTTTATTAATTTGAAACGATTACAACACCGAGAGTTTCTATAGGTTATTATTTATAAGTCAAGTTGAAGATCTCACATTATGATATTGACAGAGTTAAGGGTGTGTTTTAGGGGTAATCAAGTAATTTGGTTTTATAGCTTAACTTTTACAACGAATCTTGTTTGAAATTTACTACGATTTTCATTTTATTTTCCATTGTATATGTTATTATATTTGAATATAAGTATTGTTTACATATAATGAATGTATGGAAAATTTTGGCATACATCCTTATGATTACAAAAAATTAGCATTAGGTCCCACCTATTTTTTTTTTATAAATTACATCCCTATTTTCGCAAAAAGAATGAAATTCATGAAGATATTTGGGTAATTTTATTAACCTTAATATGTACTCTTAAAGTATACGTCCATAACTCATATCCGCCATAATATACGCCGGAGTAAGCACTTTTAAATTTGAAAATGAGAGAAGTAAAATAGAAGAAAATTGAAAAAAGAGGAATGTAGAAAATAATTTCTAAAAGAAAATAATGTAAAAATAAATAAGTTTAGAGAAGAAGGATGTGTCCCTAGTTTCCACTTAACTATATGCAAGTGGAAAATACTTAGAAAAAATATTTAATCGATTGCGATTATGAATGTGTTCGAAACTACAAATATTGAATCGTGTCAATAAATATTTGTCCTCGTGCATTGCTAATTAAAATATGTCGAGAATGGATATTGATACATCTAATGAAAATAGTATAAGTAACGCTTTCCATGCGATGGAAGATGGATTATGTACGACCATTGGGGGCATCAAGGGGTTAAGTATGTGTGATTGTTTAAACAAAGATAGAACGACTAACCAAAAGTCTTATATAGGTTAATTATAAAATCAAACAGACGATCTTATGTGATAATGTGCTGTAATTTTTTTGACCTGAGACTATATTTTGACTATGATCAATCACATCACAATGATAATCGTGTTAAGGTAGTAGTTGGGTATAAGTCGAATCACTTAACATGAACATTATTTAAGAGATGATCCATCTCATTCGCTTACAATGTTAGTATTATTGTAATTGATAGTCAACTTAAAGTAAATGTCTTTGGCAAAAACATATAGTTAATCAATAAATGTTATCGGATTAAACCATCGACTTTAGCATTGTATTTTGCACTTAACTACAGATATTATTAAAGCTTGGGTCGTCGATCGAGTCTACATGTCTAACTGATACAAGGATGGAAAAACAATATCCATAATGTATAACTGGTTAAGAGGTATAACTCAGATTATTAAAAAATATGATTTTCACAGGGCGATTAGTAAGCAACTAAACTCTTGTCCACTATAGTGCTTCGGCAAAATCAGTACAAACTTTATGTTTTTTCCAAGGAAAATAAGTGATCGTCCATAGGAGGAGAGTATCCATATAATTTTATTCTACAGTTAAAACTAAGCCACCAGGAAGCCTCATAGGTAGCTAAACCCCCTTCCAAAGAAAACCTAAGAAAAGAAAGAAATAATATAGTAAAACATGGAAAGCACTAAGCAAACCACTAGAGATATCAACCTATAACTATAACGTCTAATGATACTCCCAAAAGCATGATTTAAGAATCATAGCGTCCCTAAAAGCCCAGGGTTATAAGTAAAGTCCACTAACCTATTAAGTTCATAAGCAACAACCCAGGGTCACTCTCCATCAACATAAGAAGTCCATTCCACAACATTCATATGAACTGAAAATACTCGACAAAAGCGTAAAACTGCCACATACATACATGCGTAAAACATGTGTTTATATACATATGTATTTGTGAAATGCAAGACAAGACCAAAATGTACCAAGGATTAGTTATCAATCGGTAGTAAAGCACTAGGAGTGATATCTGCATTGAAAGTGTCCACTAGTTCATTGCTGTAGGCCATATTGCATCTCATATTATTATAATTAATTTTAAATTTCAAGATATCGATGTGTCTTTTTACCTTTTGGACAAATTTCCTGAAAGAAATATTTTTTGGCTAATTTATGGTTAGGATTTAAAACTCAATTATAACCGAAAATCACAATAGTATACATTAGGTTGTCAGATGGCATATCTACATTATTAAACATTCGTTGGTTCCTTTTGAACCATAGATACTAACAAGAAATGTTGAATATAGTGTCAAGCACAATTCTATAATCTTTAGCATATTGAAATCTAAGACTGTTCCAGTTAAAGTCATAGTTAAAGTTAGAGTCGATCACGATAAAATCAAAGATATTAAGAGTGTTTACAAAGATCGAATTGGTTAATGGACACTTATAATAAAGATGTGCTATGTTTTCTAGGTTGAAGTTGCAGAAGACACATATTTTTTCTATAAGAAAGTTCGTTTTCTTTTAAAAACTCAGTTGTATTCAATTTCTTACGAAGGATTTGTTGGAATTGAGCCAACCCGTGGCGGAAGTTATGGGTGAATTTCAGGGCTTATAAAGTCTAATTTATTAAGAATATTTCCAAAATTTATTTAAATAAAATCTTTTATTTTCTTTAAATTTAAAAAATAATATTATATTATTTAATTTATGTTATATTGAATATATACGTGTATCATATACACATATATAAGTTTATGCATGTGTAATATATATCAATCTAAGTAAGGTATAACATATCCATGTATAGATTTTGGGATTTACGCCACAATGGACACGTTAGCTCATTCAATATGCAAATATATTGTCCAAATGCATGTTTGTATATAAGCTTTTCCTTTTATAAATAACATACAATATATATATATATATATATCTTTGTGTGTTTGCATGTATGTATAAACTAAAATTTTATTTATGTAAAATTTGTATAATTTTTTTGTTTGAAAGTGGGTATAACTATATTTGGGTATTTCAGCCAAAAAGGATCGACCTACTACCACAAGTCAATACAACAAAGCAACAAACATACAAACTGACACTTTACAACTAGAACTTTCCTTTAGAACTCGTTACTTTTCAAATCTAATTCGATAAAAGGAGCTTAAGCAAAATATTTGTGGTGGAAGGAAACAGTAGCTTGTACTTGGGGTTTCTCCCGATGGTTGCGTAAGATCCACTTCTCCATAACCACTTCTGCTCGTCCCCCGTTGCTGGTAAGCTTCATCACCCTACTCTGTCTCATAACCAAATTTATGTCCAAGATAGCTAATTTACTAATTTCATGTGCGCTACGCCTCTTCCTTTGGAACGTCAACAATTCCTCTCTTTCCAAATCCACCAAACAGCCACTATCAGGCAGATGTTATTCACATTGGATTTGAGGACTTTTCACTGCCAGATAGTTACTATATGAGTGACGATTTGCTGTTATTTACCTCTTTCAATGTCAAATTAGTTGCTTTCTTGTAGTAGGCCCAAATTGATTTTGAGAAGTCGCATTCGAAAAATAGAAGGCTGTGAGATTCCATTTTTTCCGTAAAGGCAGCATGTTGTATCATTGATAATACCCTCACTTAGCTAGACGATCTTTAGTTAACAACCTACCAAGAATGTCTTTGTATGATGTAAGAGTCATCTTAGGAATGTTATACTTGTCCCAAATTACTTTTCTTCACTCTAGAACAAGGTCTGGTACTCATGTAGTTTCCCATGCCGATTTAATTGAGAAATTCTTTCCTGTGTATTTCCTTATCCATGTATCATTTTCATGCCTGATAAATAAGCACATGAATTATATTTGAGTGCGTTGCTCTAAATTACAAGGAATCAAATCACACCTCCATCTTCCATCTTGAATAATAGAATCCATAGCTCTCTCCGGACACCCATAAGTTGAGTACATGTCCCAACCAACATGATCAATTAAGGCTTTACCATCTATCCAAGGGTCCTTCCAAAGATTTGTATATTTTCCAGATGCTATCTCTCTGGAAAAATTGGCTTCCAGTTTATGATCCTAAGAATGGCCTTCTACATAGATAATGTGTTATTATCCATCGGCATGTGCCAAAAATTACCCTTAATGTACTTTTGCCTCATCCATCTATCCTAGAGACCTTTGGAATTGACAATCCTCCAAGCTTGCTTCAAGGTGAAAGTTTCCCTCATATCTTTTAGCCTTTTGAGTCCCACTTCCCTTCAATCTTAGGCCTGTACAAATCCTGGCACTTGATTTTGTGTGGCCCACCTTCCAAATAAATCGGAGCAAACTTTTTCTATTTTCTCCATAGACGCATTAGGTAGCTAGAATGTTTGTAGCCAGAAATAGACCTTAGCTTGAATAACAGTATGTACCACTCCTCACAAAAGAAAAAAGACTAGAGCTGCATCCATACAATTTGCCCCCTATATTCGTAATTAGAGCAGCACACTCCCTGTTAGTAATCTTATTCGATGATAGAGGAACCTCTATATATATTACAGGAAGGTCCCCTTCTCTCACCTTTATATTATCTAAAATCAAGTCTTTATTCCTGCGGAATCTGTTAAAATAGAATTTTGTTTTCTGTTCGTTCACCTTGAGGCCAACGTTCACTTCTATCTTACTAAAAATATATATTATAGCATGAGCAGCTTCACAAGTTGATTTTTTGCAAATTATCAGGTCATCATCATATAGCAAGCGACTCACTCTATGGTGGAAACTATAAATAGTGCGGATGAACTTGTTGTGACTGGCCAACTCCATTTGGAAGGCAAAATATTCCATGGCAATAGTAAATATATAAGGAGATTGTTTGCTGGAAATAAATCCTTTGGGAATACCATTAATCAAAATGGAAAAGGTATGGATTGTAATACATTCCGAAATCATCTTTATAAACTTGATTGGGAACCCCATACATTTAAACATATGCAAAATAAAAAATCTGTTTATCTTACATATGCTTTGTGGGAGTCAACATTAAGGCATAGTTTATCTGCACCTTTTTCAATTAAAATTTCTAATCAGCTCATGTGTCTATAAAGAATTTTTAGATATGCTTATGCCCTTAATAAATGCGCTCTAACACTCAGAAATCACGTCTGGTAATACTCTTTTCATTCTATTGCAAATCACCCTACTCAAGGTTTTGTACAACACATTACAACACGCTATAGGTTTATAAACCGCAATCTTGGAGGGCATATCAATATTTGGAATGAGGCAAATGAATGTTTGATTTATTTCTTTGAGAATTTTACTCAATTGAAATGATTCTTTAATTGTTGACACAATGTGATATTTCAGGCTATTCCAGTGCAACCTGAAGAAACCAGACTCGAACTCGTCTGGACCAGGGGAGGAGTCCACATGGATGGAGTTCAGAGTAGCCAGCACCTCTTCTTTTGCGACTCTTTTGGACAACATCCTCCTGCCACAAGCATTCAACAGTCTACGAGGTTTGATGTGGGGTAAGTTCCTCTTACTTTGGTCATTATACATATCATTGAAATAAATAAATGGTTCATCTTCAATTTTGCCATAGTCCACGGTAGCACTGCCATCCTGGTCAAAAGTTTGAAAATTATATTTAGAATTTCTTCCAAGAGACATTTTCATATAGAAAACTTAGTGCATTCGTCCCCCTTAGTGAGATAATTTTCATTCGCCTTTTGCTTGAGTTCAATCGCTTTGATCTGAAATGTTGATTTGAGGTTAAATTGGGCTTCATAGTATTGCCTCCAAGTGTTATCATCTGCATTACTCGATTCAATCGTCTGTAGTAATTCCTCATTCAGCTTTTCAAGATAATTAATGTGGTAGTTATCTCTGGGTCTACACTTGTTCCATTCCTTACGCTTGTTCTTGACTTGCTTGAGCAACTGGACAAGGTTATAGAGATGACTGTCATGAGATAGAATAAATTCATTAAGACTAATAATATTATGATATCCATCCTGAAACCGCTAGTGATTAGCATATAGAAATGGTTTTCCTTTCTCCTTCCCATTCTATTCTTTGAGAGTGATATTGAGAGCACTGTGATCACTAGTGGAGGATGGGAGGATACTTACTTTAACGTCTGTAAATTTATTGATGCACATAGTGTTTACTAATACTCTATCAAGTGTACGTTATATTTTTTACATTCACTGCTTCTCCATGAATATTGTAGGCCATAATGGACAGGCTCCACCAATCCTGATGCCACCACGCAGCTATTGGATTCCGCTAACTGGGTAACCCTCAATGTAAGACCTCCTTTCTTCTCTGCTGCTTTTAAAACTGCATTAAAGTCCCCTATTATTGTCCAAGTTTCATTAATAGTAGCAGCAAGATTTTTGATTTTATCCAATAAGTTAGTTCTTTGACTGGCTAAATTACTTGCGTAAATAACTATGAGATGCAAGATTAGGCCACCCACGTTGGTAGCTTTAACCGTAATTTGTTGAACATCCTTATCTGTGAGTTGTATGTGCTAGACATATTTATTCCACAAAAGTAAAATATGGCATGTCTCACCTAAATCATTATTGTGCAAATGATCCCACTCTACCCCCAAAGTTTCAATAAAGAAAACTTAAATTGACATAATTAAACTTATTCTCCAAGATACCCATAATAGAAGGAAGGAAATTCTTTCTAAGATTGTAGAGGTTTAAGGAGTATCGCTATGTAGACCTCTTATATTCCAACTTACTAGGGACATTGTGGGGACATGAGAGTCCTACTCCCTAATTTTGTATAAATATATAAAAATATAAACATGAATATAAAACATTAACTATATATATTTGTATTTATATAAATATGTTTAATATGTCTAAATCATTTATAAAATATATTAAATAAATATAGTTATGTTGTAATGACGAAAATAGTACATGTATAAATACATTTTTTATAAATATAGTATATAAATATTAAATATTTACATAAATGTATAATAATAAATATATATTAATACAAATAAAAATAATAAAGTAATTTATATTTAAATGTATAATCAGCTGGTCTTGTGCATGGTTCAAGATATTTTTTTCTTTTATTAAATTTAAAAAAAAATATGTATTAAAACTATATGAAAAATTATTTAAAAATTAATAACATAATTTTTTAAAAATTAATTTGAATTTTAAATTTCTAGTAAAATTTTAGATGAAAATTTACTATATAATTTTATAATTTAAAACAAACTAAAGATCTTTTTTCTAATTTTCAATTTATATTTAAATATTTAAAAATACAGAAAATGGTTTTTTATTTTTAGTTGAGAGTATAATATTTATTAATATTATTTTATAAAATATAAAACATATTTTATAATACATATATGAATTTATATAATTATTTATATGATTAATTGATTTTAATACTATTTAAATAATATATGTGTGTGTGTGTCTATATATTCTTCCTGGCGAAAATATTACGATTATTAAACAGTATGTATGAAATTATATTTGCATATTTTACATAAGTATATAGTAGTATTTAAATTATAAACTATGTATATACACATATTGTATATTAAATTATTTAATAAAAAAAATTAATAAATATTGAGCCGTGCTGCATATAGATTTTTTAATATAATTTTTGTAAATATATGTACATATACATATAAGCAATCAAAATTATGACAGTATATTTACATGTTGGAATATATGAAATCAACATTATAAATGTAAGTTAATATTAATAAACAAGTTAAGAATATACCTTATAGCCAAAGCCTATAAGCACACCTTAAAATGGTGAAATATGGTCCTCAAATTAATTCCAATTCAGAAGATTGCCAATCTCTGAATCGTTGCCACCAACTATCGATAGCACTAAATCTGATTTGATTTAAACTTGATATAAAGGAGGATGGAAGGGAGAACTAGCCAGAAATGGAGAGGATATAGAGGCTTCGAAAGTCTACCAAAAGACGAGGGTAGAGATCTTTATATAGATTAGGAGAAGGAGAAAAGTTTGGATCTAATATTTTAATCATTCTCCTTCCATCTTAAACATCCATTTCAATGCTCTCTCATCCCACATCAGGTCTCACCTAATACCCTTCATTTGGGTCGATCCTACCAGCGTCCTTTATGGGCTTTAAACCCATTTAAACTCTAAACAAAATATTATGCAATTAATTCTAACCTAACGCTTATCGATATCGTATATTGATAAATATATTTATAACTATTATAAATATATTTAAAGTTATTTGTTCATCAAATCAAAATCAAATTTTATAATTAATATTTCATAATATTAATTAATTTGATTAAATAATTAAATTACAAGTTAATTAAATTATTTGGTTAAAGGAATATTCATCGTTTCACGTGACCCGTTAGGTGTAAATTTGGTCAGCGGTTACTATCAAACTATTCGAATATTAACATTCACACATGACTTAGCATGTGGTGTGACATTTTGGCCAAATTTATTGCTTACTTGATTTTCGATAAAATCCAATTTTACTTTGTTAAGCGCTACCCGGTTGTGACTAATATTTACACCAATCCCTTTGTCAAAACTATATATCACTTCGGACTTATAGAATTTGGTAATGGTCAAAAATTCAACTCTATATTCCAAACACAAAGTTATTGGTTCAATAATAACAGTTATTTCTAACCGAACTACTTTGGCTAGGGATTTTGACTTTAAGTTGACTTGAGTTGTTATGATACTAACCCCAAATAAATGAGGAGATGAATCCTCTCTTGAATAGTGTTTTATGTCCACTACTTCAACCCAACCCAATTATAGTCACTTGATGGACGCCTTGCCATGATTTAACTATCATCAAAGTGGAGCGTTCATATTGAAGATCAACAGTATTCTCAAGGCGAGATAACTGTGTAAATCAGTCGCATCAATATTTCTATTTGACCTTGGTTATATTTACTAACGGAAACTATCAAGTGAGTTGTTCCATAGTTATCTAATAACTATCAATATGTAACCCCTAGGTGCTCCCAGCAATCATCAGCAATACACTACCCAACATTTAGAGAGCATTACGTACTTTAGTCTCAACGAATACATCATATCCAGTCTCGATGCATCTTGACTAGGAACATTTAAAATGATGTGTTCTATAATATTATGTTACAATACTAATGATTATAACTATTTGTAATTACTATCACAAACACATCATTAATGGATTTTTTGTTAAATATATTTTAATTATTTATAACACATTATAAAAAATATATAATAGAAAGAAAACACCTTTATTACGAATGAAAATTGATTACAGAGTATAATAAATTACAAAATTGCCCCAAGGGGATACCCCTAACTCCATCAATCTACCATTTGCACTTTGGGCTGATTATGGAATCTTAATCCTATCCCTTCAATTTGCTTCTCAAGAGCCAATTGAGATAGAGCCTTATTGGATGGATCTACTATGTTGTCATCGGTATCTGCCCTTTGTATCACGACCCTGTTCTTCTCAATGAATTCTCAAATCATGTGGAACTTCCAAAGAATTTGCCATGACTTCTTGTGTACTCTAGGCTTCTTTGTGATCTGCATCGCCTCGTTGTTATCACCGAACAATACCGTAGGATCTTGTATCGGGAATCATTCTGAGCTTACTCAAAAACTTATGCATCTAGACTGCATCTTTAATTGCTTCATTGAGGGCGATGTACTTGGCCTTCATCGTGGAATCATCGATTGTTTCTTGCTTAGAACTTTTCCAACTAAAGGCTCCGCCGTGAAGCATAAAGACATAACCAGACACCGATTTAGTATCATCTATATCACTTTGAAAGCTCGAATCTATATACCCCTTCAAAAGGAGGTCTCCATTCCCTTATATGAGGAATAAGTCCTTATACATTTTATGGTTGTCCACTATATTTCTCCAAGATTAGTCTGCCATTGGCTTACACATCCTAATGAATACGACACATCCGATCTAGTATATAGCATAACATACATTATGGATCCTATGGCTGAAGCATATGGGATCGTCTTCATACACCCTTTCACCTCATCGGTATGAGGAGCACCCTTTTTAGAAAGGATGATTCCAGACTACGTTGGAACATTTCCACGCTTATAATTCTCCATACCGAACCATTTCAGTATGATATCTATATGTAGGGACTGAGGCAATCCCAACAGCTTCTTAGATCTATATCTATATATTTTTGTACTAAGTATGCAGGCTGCTTGTTCCAAATCCTTCATGGAAAAGTTCTTCAAAAGCCAAGATTTCATTGATTGCAATAGCAAAGTTACATTGCCAATCAGTAATAGATCGTCAACATAGAGCACTAAGAAAATAATAGTGTTTCCCTATTCCTTTCTGTATGCGCACGCTTCCTCTATGTTTTGATAAAAACTAAACCGTTTGATTACTTATCAAAACACTTGTTCCAACTGCTTGAAGCTTGTTTAAGTCCATAAATGGACTTTAACAATAATAAGCCTTACCCTCACTCCCACTACCTACAAAACCCTCAGGCTACGATACATAGGTAATTTCTTCTAAATCACCATTTAGAAATGCCGTCTTTACATTCATTTTCCATATTTCATAGTCATTGAATGCAGCTATAACTAGCATAAGTTGGATGGACTTAAGCATGGTTACGGGCGAAAAGGTCTCGTTATAATCAACAACTTGAATTATTCTTGCCTTATAAGTCTTTATTTCTCCATCTGCATGAAGCTTTTTCTTAAAAATTCATTTGCATCCGATGAGTTTTATCCTTTTAGGTATGTCCAACAAAGTCCATACTTTGTTTTCATACATGAATCTATCTCGGATATCATTACTCCAAACCAAAGTGCAGAGCCTTTACTTTGCAGTGCTTGTTGGAAGGATTGAGGAGTGTCGTCATCTGAGACATACTCCTTCTTCTCGCCTTCCACGATAAAACCATAGTATCTCTCTGGTGCGCGAGATTTCCTACTAAATCTTCTAATAGGTTGCGTGTTTTTATATATGGGTGAACTTGGTTCTTCCACTGGTTTGACCTTAGTATTAGTTTCTTGGATATCATCCAAGTCAACAACTCGAATTTCCTTTGGCAAAATTCCTTTTCTAAAAATACAGTGTGTTGATAAACAATAACCTTTTGTTTCTTGTTATCATAGAATATAAATATATCTCATCGATTTTTTTAGGATGTCTTATACATTTACATGGTACTGATCTTGCTTCTATTAGACTAACGTTCTTAACGTATGTTGAATAACACCACACCTTCAAATATTTGAGTTGAGGTTTCTTACCATACCATATCTCATATAGAGTGTTAGGCATAGATTTAGTAGGCAACAAGTTCAACATATGCGCTGCGGTTTTTAGTGCATGTCCCCAATAGGACAGATGTAACTCAGCCTTACTCATCATGGAACGAACCATATCCGATAGCGTTCAGTTTCTTTGCTCTGACACACATTTGTATTGCAGAGTATAGGGTGGAGTAACATGAGAGATAATTCCATTATCTTTTAAGTAGGTTGGGAATCCTTTCCAACTTACTCAACTCCTCGATTTGATCATAGAATCTTAATCTTACAACATGTTTGGTTTTCTATTACATTTTATGTTCAACAAATTTCTCATAGACATCAGATTTGTTCTTCATAAGACATACATGTCCTAATCTTGTGAAATCATTAGTAAAGGTGACAAAGTAAGAATTATTATCTCTGGTAATTTAGGTATGAGGCCATAAACATCACTATGTACTAATCCAAGAGTTCATCTACACTTGCATTGCTCCCGTTAAAGGAATTTTTGATCATTTTACCTTTGACACACAACTCATATATGTCAAATGATTCAAAATCAATGGATGGTAGAAAATCTTCTATTTTTAATTTGTGTTGTCGTTTCTCACTAGTACGACCTAGCCTATAATGCCAATGATAAATATCATCTACACTTGCATTGCTCCCGTTAATGGAATTTTTGATCATTTTACCTTTGACACATAACTCATATGTGTCAAATGATTCAGAATCAATTGATGGTAGAAAATATTCTATTTTTAATTTGTGTCGTCGTTCCTCACTAGTATGACCTAGCCTATAATGCCAATGATAAATATCATTTATATTGTTAAAAGAACTTATTCACAGAACACACATAATTAGTATTAATCATATAAATGCCATTTTCAAAAATATCATTGCAAACTTTATTTCCATCCAAACTAATGTTCATAACGTTATATACACATGAAATATATATCTAGTCTCAAATAATCTAGAAACAGAAATAATCTCATAAATAAAGTCTTTTACAAAATAGTAATTATTTAATATTAATCCACTAGGCAAATCCAAATGATAATCTCCTACCGTCGTTGCATCTACCATAGATCCATCAATAACTAGGAGCCTCATCTCTCCTTTTGCTATGCAGTGCCAGTTCCTAAGCCCATGTAATGAATTACATATATGAGTACCGGATCTAATATCTAAGAACCAAGATATTTTATTAATCATAAAACAATTTTGAATCATAAATGTACCCGATGGAGCCACAGAACCATTCTGCTTCCTTTCTCTAACAATCTTTAAGTAGTCAGGGCAATTCCTTTATCAACGACCTTTCTTGTAGTAGTGGAGACATTAACCCTTATCATCGATCTTCTTACTTTTCTTTTTCTTACCTTTTCTTTTCCACTTCTTCGACCTTTTCTAAGATGATGCACTGCCTTTTACAGCAAATGTAGCCTATAGATCCTTATATTATAACTCGGTCAACTCAATTAAGGAGCTCCATGAGATTCACATTCAATTAGTTCATGTTATAATTCAATATGAATGGTACATACTGAGGAGTAAGATAACTAATGAACAAATTCACTTGTAATTCATTACTTATATGTATGTCCAACTATGAAATTCTATTAATATTATAATCATCAAATTTATGCCCTTTGGTCATTTTGATATTGAACGGCTTCTTTGTAAGCTCATACCTTTGGGAACATGACTATTCATCAAACAGTGCCTTGAGACTATCCAATATCTCATGGATAGACATATTTTTATGTTGCCTCTACAATGGCTTGTCTTACATAGATAACATGAAAACTTAGGTGATCTCTAGGTTTTACACCCATTTTTCAAAAGCAAGTCATAGTTCGAGGTCCGCGTCATCAATAGGTTGTTCTTTGGGTTCGCGTGTAATAGCTGACCATAAGCGCTCGTAATTGCTTCTAGCGAATTGGTTTAGTTAGGTCTGATAAGCTTGTCGTTTTCAGATTGTTTCGGAGTTGTCATTATCTACAACTTTAAGTAGTAGATCATTAGGATAAGCCATAATAGATGCTTTATAATATTAGTAAGATTAAACTTTATATTTCATTTTACTAATAAGCTTGCAATAGTTTTTTATGTTTCGCCAAACCCTAAGTCGAAATATAGAAGTCTTTCGACTGCACTAGTAGGTGTTTGGACCCATCCATCTTGAAATTATGACCTTGAGTTTGTTCAACAAATCATAGCTCCATAAACGATGGATAACTTCTTGTTGGTATCATATAAAACTCCTAACCCTTTTGTAATACCCCATAAATTTACATTAATTAATAAACAATTATTAAGGCTCTAAAATGTTATTTGACCAAATGTTAGAATCTAGCCACGAAACTTGCATTATTAAATTCGTGGTAATTTTTTGAGCAAATTTCGTATTTGGAGTTTCACAATCGAAGATTAAACGAACAAGTTACAGATGTTTAAAATTTTTAAAATAAAAATAATTAAAAAAATAGAAATAAATATTATTAAAAATATGACCCCACCGGTTGACCCCCATCCATGATCCACTCGATGCCCGCCTATAGGGGATCTTGTGATTGGTCTAGTAGTGACAGCTAGAGTTTGTACTTTTTGTCAACTGCCTAAATTTAATTATTTTGATCTAATAGATATAACTGATTCGAGTGGCTATAAATACAGTTCGAACCTCTCAATTCTCTTCTCACATTTTTTGATCAAAGCAGCGAAGCTATGCCATTTTCCCTTCTCCGCTATTCCTCCTAATTATAAAATATTTTTTTTTTATAAAAATTGGAAAAAGGTGGAAAATTTAAGAGGAGAATAAAAATGGTGAACCAATGGACGGAAGGTAAATTTCTAAAGTTATAATGTCACGACCCGCCTTTCATCCCATAGAAAGATGCATCATTGTTAAGAAAGAAAGGGATAGAAAAGAGAAAAGATAGAGAAGAAGAACAAAACAACAATAGAATCTCAACAGCGGAACGAATAAATTAAATCAATCACATAAATATTACATAGTATACAACATCAATCAGAGTTACACATCATATACATCACATACTAGATAGTTATAATCATATGCCTAGTTATTACAACTCAAAATACAATTCAACAATGACACAGGGATACCAACACAGTGGAACACTTATATCTACAAACGCCGAAGCCTCCTGCTCTATATATCCTCCAGAATTCGTCAAAGCTAACCTGAATCCCTTGGCTACTCGTAAAAATTTGAGTACCCAATAGTTTAAGAAAACAGAAAATAAACTCCGGGTCAGACATGGATCTGGTGTGAGTAATAGGTTAAGGTTTCTTAACTTTGAAAAACCTTTGAAAACAAAAGGTATCTCATACGACTTCCCGCACATAAACACGAAAAAGTTTTTACCTTACGATAACCAAAACATTTGATAGGAAATCCAGTGATATTATAGTAGGGTCTAGGGTTTTCAAGTAAATAAGAAATAGCTGAAATTGTTACATGATTAAATTCCAGCATACTAGCAACAAAGTGGGTTATACAATCAAAACCGAAGGGCACTTATTAGAGATTGGATTCCATACAATGGCAGGGCTACTGGGGTACCGCCCCTCACAGTACGGGGCTTAGATCACCGTACCGAGGATCCCTCCTGATCCCCTACAACACAAGGCCGGAACCATCCCTCACTGGATAGTCTCGAACAAGACAACCCCAGCAGTTGTCGTGAATCAACTGCCCACACAGCCGAATAAAAAGGGACCTTTAGATAGGGGAAAATCTCGTCCTACTTGGGTGCTACCCACTTAGCCTTGCTGCACCTCCCTTGTTTTAGCCATTCTCGGTTGATGAGGCTTGAGGCTACGATTACCTTTATAGAACACATCTATCTTAGAATGCTTATCGTCCATCTGACTGTAACGAGTCGAATTTTCCCACTCGAAAATCGACATCCATACTTTACATCGTACTCGAATGCCGTAGATTCGACCGTTCAAATCCGATTCGCCGGAGCTTATAACACAATTAAGTAAACAACACAGCAAAATAAAAGAATAATACATTGATATACAGCTTTGATACAATATCTGATACAATGAATATCAATATACATCAGAGATATGATACAAGAAATAGCAGTGGAAAAGGAAAATAGATAACATCTAGCAGCGGAACAATATAACTCTAAGATAGTCTTCAAAAGAGAACTCCAGAAGCAGCAGCTCGATCCAACGCAAAGACAAGCAAGTCTCGTCCACATCCAAAGACTGAACTAGCTCCAGATAATTCACTGAACCTAACTATCTGAAAAACCCAACTCTAGACTGCTCGTGTGGAAAAATTTTGAGCAGCCAGAGTTTAGGAAAGAAACAATAAACTCCGGATCAGTCATGGGACTGGTGTGAGCAACAAAAATAGTTTATCTTTAAAAACAAACAAAGAAATATTTTAAAATAGATTCGCAATGCTTTTTAGAAATGAGACTACCATAAGGCCTCCCCCCCACACACACAATGCAAACGCAGAATCGGAGCAGATTTCTCCTTATGATAGTCAAAGATGCTTGATACGCATTAAAAAGAAACATTTGATATTATTACTAGTGCATAGTGTAGAAAAAATCATTTCGAAAGTAAAGATATAAATCTTAGCCAGCATAGGCATTTCGCACTTATGCCTACTATAGCTACCATGTTCAATAGCAGGTTGCCGCCCCATTCCATGGCAGGTTATACAACTAAAACCGTACAAGCTGCGTATTGTTTTATTTGGATTTCCAGCAAATGGTCAGGCTAAGGAACTTCCTACTGTCACATGGGATCGCCTCTGGCGGGACGTCCCGAGAACTTAACCAGCTCTCTGCCAACACAAGGCCGGGTTACCTTTGTCACTAGGTAACTACTACACGACTATGCCATCCCCCGGTCCCTTTGGACCTTTATCCGAGCGCTCGATCACCAACATCACACAGTAATAAATATAGTGTGTCAACATGAGTAAGCATCTGAGCTCCATACCATGATACCACCCTTTACAGAAGGAAACGACATACCCTAAAGGGCGCAACCCTCATAACCTTGCCGCATATTCCTGTTTTGACCATTTCCGGGGAATGAGGTCTGACGAAGTCTCGTCCACAAAGCTACGCTTTTTCAAAAAGCCACGCTTTGATCAACAAATGATCAATAAATAATCATCACACAGCAACACTCAACATGCCACATTACCAAATTTGGAATATATCGCTGATAACCTTCAACTACATAACCTCTGAGTGCGTACGTCTCAGAGAAGGGTGTTAAGCTAAGAGAATAAATTCTCCGCCACCAACAGAAATGTATTTGAAAGAAATCTGCTTTATATCTCAAAATGTAATGTCAGACACGAAACCATACAAGTCTGTTATGGGTTCGAACAGAACCGAAGGCACTTCCAAAGAAGCCCATGCAAATCCGGGTATTCACAATCCCGATCGGACTTCCCATCACTTAGGGAATCTCTATACCGGAGCAACTCAGTACAGAGACAATCGATAGGTCATCCTATCGTTCTCACAATATACCCGGTCTTCATCACCGGTCTTCAAATGCTATCCATAACGTCGAATTACATATTCAGAATGGGTTATACGACACAAAGGTCCTTTCCCCGGCTAAACCGAATAGTGAGGGCAACATTTAAAACATATGGATATGGGATTTCAATTAAGTCACAACTTAATAATTCAAAACTTTCTTTCAAATGGTTTAAACAAATTACCATTTTAAATCTTTTAAACAAAAGATTTATTTCACTAAGTTCACCCATTTTCACAAAGATTCATTCCCGGATTTCAAAACAATTTCATCTCAATTGGATTAATTCATTTAAATCTTTAAATCAACATTTTATCTTATAGCTTTCAAACAGTTTCGATAACTTGGGAAATCATTTTCATTTTTACCTTGAAATCCTTTTTAACACAATTTGGAAGTTCACTTCCTATATGAAAGCTTTTATTATTTGGAAACAAATATTTTTCGTCTCAGAAAGATCCAATTTTATTTACACGAGTTAAAGCCTTTGAATTTAAATAATTTTCAAATCAATATCTTTAAAATAGTTTAACCCATATAAACTGGTATAACATCTTAGTCCCTAGTTTCCAGATCATAGAATTCAATTTCGAATATTGAATTCAAATTTAAATCAAAATATTTAAATTACAAAATTCAATCAAGTTATTAAAAATAAACTTCATCTTTGAAATTCCAATTCAAAAGTTTTTCACTTTATACCCAATCTATTTCCAAAACATTTGAATTCAAATATTCAAATTTAAGACTATTCGAAAATCTGTGACTTAATCGATTTCCTCGTGAAATCCATATTGGTGTGTGCATAAGTGTGGTCCAAGGGTTTAACACAATAGTGCAACATCATTCAATCATCACAGATCAAAACACAGAAATATAGTTGATAAGCGATATAACTTTAAGGCTTATCGCTCATTCTCAGATTCACAGATAATATATCATAAATAAATGAATAAAATACACATAGCACAATCCACAGAACAAAGTGTCACATATCAGATAAGACAATCAATTCAAAGCATCTCATACAATAAAATCATTCATAAGTAGGGCAAACACTCAATAATCATTTATAAGTAGGATTTATTAATCGTTTAATCCTATTTAATTCAATTTATTTCCAAGTAAGTTAATTACTTACGAATTAATTACCCAATCTTGATTAATTAATAAAAAATCATTTGATATCAATTAATTTATCAAACGCTTTAATAAATTAAATTATTTTTAATTAATCATATTAATTTAATCAACCCTTAAACCAATTGCATAATTAATTAACCCCTTAATTAAATCATTTTAAGAAATTAAATCTTTAATTTCTTACCATTAAGAAATCATCCCATAACCATAAATCATTAATTTCAAATTAATCTTTATCATTTAAATAAATTTACTTTAATAAATCTTTAACTAATATTAATTAATCTCATTTATTAATTAATCCTTAATTAATCTCTATTTGATTAATTATCCTTAATTAATCATAATAAGTAATTATCTCTAATTGCTTTCATTAAGTAATTTACAATTTACAATCTATAATTGATTATCTAAATTAATTTATCTAATTAATTATCAAAATTAATCATATTAAGTAATACTTAATAATCCTTAGTTAATCATCTTCATTAACTAATAACATTTCTTAATTACTTTTAATTAATCTCTAATTATAAATAAATCTAAATCATAAATTTAAAAAATTAAATAAATATGTCCTTAATTAATTATCATATAAATTACATCACTTAATGCCTTAATTGTCTCTAATACAATCAATTCCTTTATTAATGATTTCATTAATCATTCAAGTGTATTTTAAACCTTATACTTCTAAATTCAAATTCAAATTCCATTTGAATTTAAGATTCAAGATGAATATGTATTTAAATATTAACCAATTTAAATATCAATTTATAAATCTTGAAATAAATGTAAAGAACATTTATTATTTACATAGGAAACTTATATAAGGAAAGCCTTTAGATTCAATTACTTAAATTTTAAGCCTTTAAATCACATTGCTTTTTAACTTGCAAATTTCAAGTTTAAAACAAACATTTAACCTTCCATTTAACTTCAACCCCTTTTTTTCTTCTTCTTACTTAACTACTTAATGCCTTAAACAAATTTGAGTTAAAAACAAACTTTATTTTATCAAAATCTAATTGTACAATCTAACTTGAGTTTATATACTTAAAACTTTATTTAGACTCAGTTTAAACCTGATTCAATTTAAAAAAAACTAAAATTTTAAAAACTGTTAACTGGTACAGGTTTTTAAATTCTGAACCCAAACTACTCGAGCCTCCCTGGGTTACATTAAGTTCGACATGAAGTTTCCCCGAGATTTTCACTCGAATGCCTCGAGTCTTCCCCGAGCCTTCACGTCTTCTTCCCAAAACAGGTACGCAAATGGAATCGTGCACGGTGCACATACACGTCGCCTATGGCCATCTCTGGTCGGCGCCCCAATGTCGAGCACGTCGACAGTTACCCCAAGACCCACTATTGACCACCAGAACTTCATCTATCTCTCGAAAATCGAATTCGAGCTCAAACATGACCTAGAACAAAACACTGGCCTAACCATCCTAAACCTGGAGAAACGTGTCAAACTCGCCGCCTTGACCACCAGCGCCTCTGAAATTCTGGCCTCAACCTCGTCTACCACTCCGCTCCCATCCCCCAAAATCCGGTAGCACTCGGTCAACCATAGAACGTGTGGCGATTGATGCATCAATCACAGTAAAAACAAGGGTTACAAAAAAGAAGTTGCTCGCCGTTGTCACCACCGTAGCCTGGCCACCACCGCGCCATTTTTCCCATCACCTCGGTTAGCTCCTCCACCTCCTCGCACAACCTCATCGCAAACTTCGATGCCGATCTCCGGCAATCGACAAGAATGTTGATTTCAATCAACATAGAATATCACAACCATTACTCGACTAAAAATCGTGATTTAAGTTTTAAAATTCATTTTTTATTACAGGGATTTAAGCTATGTTCCTGAAATTATAAATTAACACATTCGAATTTTTTCACAAATTCAAACTTTACTGATAAATTTTGATTTCCAGAGACATATTTATATTATTTTGACTTAAATAAATCTCCAGACTAAATTTTGTAGTTAAACAAACAATTTTCATTTGATTCTTGAGTTTAAACAGAGAGTGAAAAAAAAAATATTTTTGAATTTCTTTTGCAAAGCAAAACCTAGAAGCTAAATACAGAGAGTACTCTGTTAATTCACCTGCATTACATATCATACATTCATATGTACTAAATAGAATTGAATTTATATTTACACATTTCTTACTTACTCAAGATGAATATTCAACAGATATATATGCTTAACCATTTAAGAGTGAGGTTACTCAAAGTTTTGAAGAATGAAGACTGAGCACCTTGTTTGAATTCCTCAGGTTTGTTTTAGTTTGAAATGGATTTTACTTCAGATTCTACTCGAAACTGAGATGAAGTAATATAAATAAAGAAGTGTGCAGGGTTGTTATTATTTCTATGTGAGGTGATATGTAGGAAAAGTGTACAGGTTAATTATATCATTTAGTATAATAGGCATGGCTAGAGTGATTCTTGTATTAAATGCATGAAGCATGTTGCATTAATTGCTTTGTCCTTTGACCCTTTTCTTATGCATTTTTATATTGAATTTGATTTGTTTATACATGCCTAGCATTTATTTACAGCTACATATACATTTTTAAACTGTTTTGTTTATATTTATTTCTTGCCTTCTTCAACTCAGCTGATATGTATTATATTATGTACTTTATTTTGTTTATTTTATTTTTTCCTTGTGTTTATCTTTTTGTATCAATACCCTGTATATAGATTTTCTAATTCCTTGCATTCCTTTTAACTCAGCTGAGAGATTTTGTATTACTTTTCTTTGTACTTTGTAGATATATTTATGTATTTTTTTGTAAGTGTACATACTTATATTTGCATATATTTTTACTCTTTTATTTTGTCTTTGTCTTATTAAAATATAAATGAATTCCTATTTTGTTCTATATGTTGTTATAATCTATCTATGTCTTCTAATGTGTTTATCTTCTGTTTTACAAATTGATATAATTTATCTTATATATTTATATATTTTAAATTTCTATTTTCAATTTAAATTCTATTTCTAGTCTAATACCTATTCGTTAATGTATTTTATATCAATTACCAATTATTTCACAATCTTTAAATCAAACATAAATTTTGTTATCAATTTAAAATTCATTAAAATTCAGGATCGTTACACTGACGATGTTCTGAAAGCATTCAATCCATACAAGTTCGTTCCGGGTTCGAACGAAACCGAAGGCATTATCTCGTTACACTCATTTTGGAATCGCCCTCAAAGTTAATAACAATAACCCTTGCACTCTGAATCTTCATCTTCACTTGAGATTCACGACCTAATGTTATTTGTATTGATGTGGTTTTCGGATATCCAAAATTGAAAACCCGATCCCGGTCTCATCGAAATCCAAAACACCATCATTTAAAGCCAAGTTGTTTTAAAGTTAAAACAATTTGATTCAATTCATTATCCACATTCACACAAATAGATAATTCACATTATCACCAATAGATAATCCATATATCACAATTCAACCAAAGCACCCAATATCACAAATCAACACATATCTCATATCAGAGATAAACAATTCAAGGCATTCAATATCAATCAACCATCCATAAGCAAAGACTCATTAATCACACCATCTATAATTAATTTAAAATGAATTAAATTAATTGTTTCATCTCTAATCAATTTAAAATAAATTAAATTAATTACTTCATCACTATAGATCTTGCTTGCTTAACCATTAATTAATTACAAATCAATTAATTAATCATCCTCTAAGTATTCATCTTAATTAATCATCCTTGTTTAATTATACTTTAATTACATTAAGTAATTAGCCTTTAATTAATTACACCAATTAATTATTCTTAACCATTTACAGTAATTAACCTTTAATTACTTCCATAAATTAATTAATTATAATTAATTACATTAATCCTTAATTATTTATAATTAATTAATTACTTTATAATCACCTCATTGATTAATTACCCTTAAATTAATCAGCCCTTAATTATATTATTAATTACACTAATTAATGGTTTTCTAATTATTTCTTTAATTATTAATCATATTTAATAACTAATCTTTAATTAACCATATTCATTAATCAATCTTGATTAATCACAATCAGTAATTAATTACCCATAATTAATTACATTACTTAATTAACTTCTAAATAAATAAATTAATTCTTAAATTATTTATACTAAGTAATTAATTCTTAATTACTTCCACTAAGTAATTATCCTTCTTATTAATTACATAAAGTAATTAAACCCAAAACTACTACCATTCTCCAATTAATTATATCCAGTAATTACCCACTAATTACATCACTCAGTAATTACACTTTATAAATTACATTAAGTAATTATACTTAAAAAATCATCAAGTGGTTATTCTAAATTAATTAAAATAATTAATTCATTTAAACTAATCACATTAATTTAATTAATTACATTGAGCAATTAATTCCTTTAATTACTTTCATTAAGTAATTATACTTAACCAATTCCACAAATGATTATCCTTAATTAATTAATCTAGTTAACTATTAAAATTAATGACAATAATCATTTAATAATCCCTAGTTAATGGTCTTCATTAACTATTAACAATTCATTAATTACTTCCCTAAGTAATTAAACTTTAATTAACCATTATTAATTACAAATTAATTAGTTTTAGATTACCAATTAATTTATCTCTAATTACTTAATTAATTAAGTACTTAACCATTAATTACTTGATAAATAAATTTCTAATGATAACTTAATTACTTAATTAATAAATCTCTAATCATTAATTAATAAACTTTTAACCATCTAATTAATGATCTTTAATTACAAATTAATTAACCTCAAATTAATTAATTTACGTCCCATAATTACTTATTTATTAATCCATAATTATTAATTAAATAAAGTAATTAATCCCTCTTTAATTAACTTATTAATTTAACTTATCCTAAATCATTAAACCTTAATTAATCTTTAAGATTAGGTATTATCCTTTATAATTACTTAATCATTATTTAACAAAAGCCTTTGAAAACTATTTACTTTTAAATTTACTTTTAAATTTCATTTCAAATTAAAGATTTAAAATAATTTCAAATTAAAGATTTAAAATAATTTCAAATTTAACTTTAGCACATTTAACTATGACAAAATTTAAATCAAAATTTCAAAGCTTTAAATCAATAGAAACACCTATCTTATATAAAAGAAATTTACAAGAGTTTTAAAAACCAAATTATTTGAATTTCAAAATCTAGTTTTTATTTTAAATAACTTTTAAAAAGCTGTATTTAACAAGCTGCTTCGGGTCCAACCCGAAACTTACTCGAGTATAAACCCGAGAAAACCCATCTTTCCACCCTTTTACAAATTTTGGTTTAAAATTTAAAGTTTTTAAACCGGTACCAAAACACTCACGATCACTCGAGATCTCACTCGAGCCAAAACCCCATAACCCCGAATCCTACTTCGAGACAGCACCTCACACCAAAACCTGATACAAAGCCCCATGTCGTGCACATGCACCGTCGACGTAGTCACTTCCGACCATCTACGATGGCTCACGCATGACGACGATAACCCAAACATAAGACCCCGACCATCAGAACTTAAATCCACAGTCAAAAACGAAATTGAGCATTCAGACAAAAATCTAGAACAAAGACCAAAACCTGGAACAATCGCAACCTCGTTTCTTCGACCACCGAAGGGCCTACACTTCCGGTCACACATTCGCCATCATCCAAGCTTCCCATCCCCAGAGTTCAGTGGAACTCGATCCACCCTAGATGCCGCGATGAATAAATTCTCGACCGCTAGATAAACTAGGGTTAAAACCAATATCGACCATCTACCGTCGCCACCGTGGCTAGCACAACCATCAGACATTTTTCTGGCCTCTCCGATCATCCTTCTTCCTCCAGTGAGAACCACGACCTCACCGAGCATGTGGATAATCAAAAACCACCCAAATTACAAATTCTGGTCAACCTCAAACTACTCCCTCATCCCATTTCTAAACATTGTGATTTTATTTTAAAAAGTTCAAGTTTTTGATTGATGATTCAGTTTACATTCCTGAATTGATAAATTAGGATGTTTGAATTTTTTTACAAAACTAATACTTGTCTGTTGTTTTTGTTTCCAAAGACATTCAAATTTTATTTTTAACTTACTTACAATTTTAAACGCTGATCTATGATAAAACAAACAACTTTTGTTTGAAACATAAATCCTAACAAAAAGCAGATCAAGAGATAATGGATTTTGTTAAACATTCTAGCTCTGAAACTAAAAACAGAAAGACTACCGATAAAACAAGCAGCACACATCCCATACATTCATATACATACACAGCAATGCACTTATGAATATACATACAAACATACTTATTTCCAGAGATAATCAGGCAACTAGATTCATACTTAAATTTTTTTTAAAAATGTTACTCACCCGTTAAAATGATGAACAGAGGTTTCTATATTTTGAAATAGCTTTTGATTTTGAAAACTTTGAGTTGTTGAGATTAGAAAAATGTTTGATCTTTATCAAAACTAGAATTGCTTGATATAGAAACTTGCAGAGATGACCTCTGCTTTAAAATAAAGCTGAAACTGGTTGATTCCAGATTTGAAGAAGACGCAGGCTTTGCTGTTTGATCTTGCAAATAATTTACAGGCTTGGATTTGATTTGCAAACTTGATTTGCTGAAGAAAATATTTTGTTTTTCCTCTGAGCTTGCTTTAGGTATGAAGAAGATACAGGCTAAAAGTTTGATTTTGGTTTTTCGAAAATGTACAGGCTTTTGAATAGATCTTAGGTTTGAAGAATGCTCAAGCTATTTGTTTGATTTTTTGATTGAAAATGAGATTACAGGTTTTGATTTTTGATAAATCTCTGGTTTGTGGAGGTAGTGTTTGATTACCAGATTTTATTTTTGAGGAATTGTTTCAGGGTATTGTTTCTTAGCCTTGAATTATGAAGATAGAATAAGAAAGGAAGGTGTGAAGCAAATGTATTTATATAAGTTAATTTTGTGATTTATTTTAAATAAAAGAAAAATCAAAAATAAAAATGACACTTGTCTAATATCTTAACATTTGTCATTTTGTATTGTTAATTCATTAACACATGTTATATTAAGCCTTAATGTACTAACACTTGTACTATAAGTATTTATTATTTATTTATTAAATGTTAATAAAGGTTTTTATACTTACTTTATTATTTTATAAATGATTATCTATATTTATATATGAATTACTTGAAGAAAATGCTATTAAACCAATTATATATAAATAAAAGGTTAAACATATATTTTTGAATCCAAATATTTTTGAAATATCTACCTTTTGAATTTCTATTATAAATCTAAATTCATATTCAAATTAAATTTGAAAATCTAATTTAAAATCAAGTTATATATATACATTTATAACTACTCATTAATTTTGAAAATAACAATTCTATTTTCTTTAAAATCTATTTAAAATAATACATTATTAATATTATTTAAAAATAACAATTTTGCTAATTTTAAATAATTTGTAGAAGGGATTTTCTATTACTAAAATGAATTAATATATCATATTTATTAAGCAATATTTTTAAAAGAGAATAAAACAAACCTTTTTGTTAATCTTATTTTAAATTTAAACTTAAGCTAAATATAATTTAAACAATTAAGATTTTCCTTAAATATTTTAAAACTATAAAATTAACTTTAAATAGCTTGGAAAAGTTTTATATTAATTTCAAATCAAAATTTCCAAATTACCAAAATATATTAGGATTTGAAATCATGATTTTATTTATTTATTAAACACAAACCAAAGCTTTACTGTTTACAATATATACAAATATATATACGTTATAAATAGAAAATATTTTATTAGCTTTTAAGAGATAAAATTTACCAGTTAAATATTTATTTGCTTTTAAAGGAATAAAATTGCCAATTTAAATTACAATTATAAAAGAAAACTATCAAATCAATTTAATTATTAATACAGATTATTAAATTTATATTGCCCAAAATTCCAGGTCATCACATTCCTCCCCCTTAAAAGAATTTCGTCCCCGAAATTTAAAAGCAAAGATAATTTAATAACCCATTAAAGATTTTAAATTTTTAACCTCAAGCATATATTATTAACCATATGCTAACAACCAAAGCAACCAAATTCACTCAATCAAACAAATCTAACTATCCAGACAAAATTATGGATAGAACTTCCTAGAGTTTTCCAGGTATAAATACCGGGATACTCGCTTTGCATAACCCAAACAATCTATACTACTAAGCTACAGAACTCCTACTCATCTAGATCTACAAAAATGAATAGGATATCAGACCACAGTCAAGTCCAGTTCAACTACCAAATCCTCCTGAACTGCTGGTTCCAAAACCAGAGATGGATCACACACGTACTCCCTTAGAGATACGTAAAGTACATTGAATCCCAGTCATCCAAACTGGCAATTTAACCCTAAAGACCAAAGCACTTATCCAAGATCAAATCTCCAACTCATATCCACCAAACTCTTCTGACGATCCTAGGTTGCCTTCATCCTTCTTGATCAGCTCAACCTTCGCTGATGCCTCTTGAAAATAAACTGGACCAAAAACAAACCAACAGAATGATCCTCTCAAGATCAATCCAAGAACACAAACTCTACTATCATCAGTAGAAAACTAACTTCTCCTATGCGGAAAAGGAAAAACTGAAGTACTCACCAATCTCGCCATCAGATCCTGAAAAATTCCTGCAGAAACCCTCTAATCCAAAACACTGCAACTTCCCGGTTGCTTCCCCTCCAAAATAGCTGCTACCTCACTTCCGCTGCACAACTCTGATCTGAATTAGATGAGAATGCTGTTGACGAACCCATTCCGAAATATATGGTTCAACAGATCCATAAAAAGAAAACTCATAAGTACGACGAAATCCTGAGCTGCTTCACCAAGCCCTCTCACTAGGAACCATCCTTCAACTAGCTGAACCACCGGTACCATTCCTGGAACCCTAGTCCATACGAAAACTCAATCTCCAGATGCAATGGTAGATCTTGACTTCGTTGAAGACATCCGAAAAAATCTCTTATAACTTCCATACCCTAGAGATGTCTCGATCCAAGTAAAAGATAAGCTCAAAAGAACACTCAACTATCGCAAATCACTTTTGCGATCAACCAAGCCTATTATCCAAAGAAACTGTTCTCTCTTTTCCAATCAGAACAGCTTATCTAGCTAATCCATCGAAGAAGTGGATACACTCTGCTGCTTCTGAACTCCATCTCTGGAAAACTGTTAAGCCAAAAGGCCTTCCTGCCGGCTCACAGAACATCGCGAGCTGCAACGCTGCCACTGATGCCAAAGACTTCCTATCCAAAGCTCTTTGAACCACAAACCATATCATCTAATCCCACACAGAGCCTTCAAGATGGGTAGACATCTCCTTAAGAAACTCAAGCCTCAAACCAACACAAACATCTTGTTGAACTCAGCCTCTACAACGATGCAGACACACTTCCTTAAACTTACCTCAAAAGAAACATCTTTGAGAACATCCGTAGTCACTGTGTCTCACCACGCAGCTGCTTCTTCCAGAAGTTACCATGTTACCATCACTCGCTTCTACTCAATCGACAGATCCAAACTCTTACTCATCCAAACCTACACTTCAAAATGGACTCTGAACCTCAAAAAGACTTCCTTCAGAGATTGGTGAAATCCTTACACCACTGCAAAACTTACTCGAGACGGTATTAGGTCTACAGTCTTGGCAGATACTTCCAACCTCAACACTCAGACTCCTACCATTGGTAGTCGTGCTACACACACCACTACCTTTCCTACCTCAAGAACTCATATTGGAAAACCCGAACAGGTAACCCAACAATTAGGTAGAAATGAATAAAAATATAAACATATATATATATATATATATATATATAAACACACACACACACATATATATATCAAAATTACAAATACGCTCTCTCAAGAAAGAAATCACTCCAAAGCATATGTATTCACTCAAACTAGCGCTCTGATACAAAATGTCACGACCCGCCTTTCATCCCATAAAAAGACGCATCATTGTTAAGAAAGAAAGGGATAGAAAAGAGAAAAGATAGAGAAGAAGAACAAAACAACATCAGAATCTCAACAGCAGAACGAATAAATTATATTAATCACATAAATATTACATAGTATACAACATTAATTAGAGTTACACAGCATATACATCACATACTAGACAGTTATAATCACCAGTCTAGTTATTACAACTCAAAATACAACTCAACAATGACACAGGGATACCAACACAGCAGAACACTTATATCTACAAACGCTGAAGCCTCCTGCTCCATATCTTCTCCAGAATTCTTCAAAGCTAACCTGAATCCCTTGGCTACTCGTAAAAATTTAAGTATCCAAGAGTTTAAGAAAACAGAAAATAAACTCCGGGTCAGACATGGTTCTGGTGTGAGTAATAGGTTAAGGTTGCTTAACATTGAAAAACCTTTGAAAACAAAAGGTATCTCGTAAGACTTCCCGCACATAAACACGGAAAAGTTTTTACCTTACGATAACTAAAACATTTAATAGGAAATCCAGTGATATTATAGTAGGGTCTAGGGTTTTCAAGTAAACAAGAAATAGCTGAAATTGTTACATGATTAAATTCCATCATACTAGCCATATTGTGTGTTATACAATCAAAATTGAAGGGCACTTATTGTAGATTGGATTCCATACAATGGCAGGGCTACTGAGTACCGCCCCTCATAGTACGAGGCCTAGATCACCGTACCGAGGATCCCTCCCGATCCCCTGCAACACAAGACCAAAACCATCTCTTACTGGATAGTCCTGAACAAGACAACCCCAGCAGTTGTCGCGAATCAACTGCCTACACAGCCGAATAAAAAGGGACCTCTAGACAAGGAAAAATCTTGTCTTACTTGGGTGCTGCCCACTTAGCCTTGCTGCACCTCCCCTGTTTTAGCCATTCCCGGTTGATGAGACTTGAGGCTACGGTTACCTTTATAGAACACATCTATCTTAGAATGCTCATTGTCCACCTAACGATGTTCTAAAAGCATTCAATCCATACAAGTTCGTTTCGTGTTCGAACGAAACCGAAGGCATTACCTCGTTACACTCATTTTGGAATCACCCTCAGAGTTAATGACAATAACCCTTGCACTATGAATCTTCATCTTCACTTGAGATTCACGACCTAACGTTAATTTCGATCGATGTGGTTTTCGGATACCTAAATCTGGAAATCCGATCCCGGTCTCATCGAAATCCAAAACGCCATCTTTTAAAGCCAAGTTGTTTTAAAGTTAAAACAATTTGATTCAATTCATTATCCATATTCAAACAAATAGATAATTCACATTATCACAAATAGATAATCCATATCATCACAATTCAACCAAAGCACCCAATATCACAAATCAGCACATATCTCATATCAGAGATAAACAATTCAAGGCATTCAATATAAATCAGCCATCCATATGCAAAGTCTCATTAATCACACCATCTATAATTAATTTAAAATGAATTAAATTAATTATTTCATCTCTAATCAATTTAAAATAAATTAAATTAATTACTTCATCACTATAGATCTTGCTTACTTAACCATTAATTAATTACAAATCAATTAGTTGATCATCCTCTAAGTATTCATTCTAATTAATCATCCTTGATTAATTATACTTTAACTACATTAAGTAATTAGCCTTTAATTAATTACTCCAATTAATTATTCTTAACCATTTACAATAATTAACCATTAATTACTTCCATCAATTAATTAATTATAATTAATTACATTAATCCTTAATTAATTACAATTAATTAATTACTTTATAATCACCTCATTGATTAATTACCCTTAAATTAATCAGCCCTTAATTACATCATTAATTACATTAATCAATGATTTTCTAATTATTTCTTTAATTATTAATCATATTTAATAATTAATCTTTAATTAACCATATTCATTAATCAGTCTTGATTAATCACAATCAGTAATTAACTACCCATAATTAATTACATTACATAATTAACTTCTAGATAAATTAATTAATTCTTAAATTAATTACACTATGTAATTAATTCATAATTACTTCCATTAAGTAATTATCCTTCTTATTAATTACATAAAGTAATTAAACCCAAAACTACTACCATTCTCCAATTAATTATATCCAGTAATTACCTACTAATTACTTCACTAAATAATTACACTTTATAAATTACATTAAGTAATTATACTTAACATATCATCAAGCGATTACTTTAAATTAATTAAACTAATTAATTCACTTAAACTAATCACATTAATTTAATTATTTACGTTGAGTAATTAATTCCTTTAATTACTTTCATTAAGTAATTATACTTAACCAGTTCCACAAATGATTACCCTTAATTAATTAATTAATCTAATTAATTATTAAAATTAATCACATCAATTAATCATTTAATAATCCCTAGTTAATGATCTTCATTAACTATTAACAATTCTTTAATTACTTCCCTAAGTAGTTAAAATTTATTTAACCATTATTAATTACAAATTAATTAGTTTTTAATTACCAATTAATTCATCTCTAATTACTTAATTAATTAAGTACTTAATTTTTAATTACTAGATAAATAAATTTCTAATTACAACTTAATTACTTAATTAATCAATCTCTAATCATTAATTAGTAATCTTTTAACCATCTAATTAATGATATTTAATTACAAATTAATTAACCTCAAATTAACTAATTACAACCCTTAATTACTTATTTATTAGTCCATAATTATTAATTAAATAAAGTAATTAATCCCTCTTTAATTAACTTATTAATTTAATTTATCCTAAATCATTAAACCTTAATTAATCTTTAAGATTAAGTATTATCCTTTATAATTGCTTAATTATTATTAACAAAAGCCTTTGAAAACTGTTTACTTTTAAATTTACTTCTAAATTTCATTTCAAATTAAAGATTTAAAATAATTTCAAGTTTAACTTTAACACATTTAACTTTGACAAAATTTAAATCAAATTTTCAAACCTTTAAATCAAATATTAAGAAACACCTATCTTATATAAATGAAATTTACAGGAGTTTTAAAAACCAAATTATTTGAATTTCAAAATCTAGCTTTTATTTTAAATAACTTTTAAAAAGTTGTATTTAACAAGCTGCTTCGGGTCCAACCCGAAACTTACTCGAGTATAAACCCGAGAAAACCCATCTTTCCACCCTTTTACAAATTTTGGTTTAAAATTTAAAGTTTTTAAACCTGTACCAAAACACTCACGAATCACTCGAGATCTCACTCAAGCCAAAACCCCATAACCCCGAATCCTACTTCGAGACAGCACCTCACACCAAAACCTGATACAAAGCCCCATGCCATGCACATGCACCGTCGACGTAGCCACTTTCGACCATCCACGATGGCTCACGCATGACGACAATCACCCAAACATAAGACCCCGACCATCAGAACTTAAATCCACACTCAAAAAACGAAATCGAGCATTCAGGCAAAAATCTGGAACAAAGACCAAAACCTGGAACAATCATAACCTCATTTCTCCGACCACCGGAGTGCCTACACTTCCGGTCACACATTCGCCATCATCTAAGCTTCCAATCCCCAGAGTTCGGTGGAACTCGATCCACCCTAGATGTCGCGATGAACAAATTCTCGACCACTAGATAAACTAGGGTTAAAACCAATATCGACCATCTGTCGTCGCCACAGTGGCTAGCACAACCATCAGACATTTTCTCGGCCTCTCCGATCATCCTTCCTCCTCCAGTGAGAACCACGACCTCGTCGAAAGCTTGGATCATCAGAAACCACCCAAATTACAAAATTTGGTCAACCTCAAACTTCTCCCTCATCCCATTTCTAAAAAATGTGATTTTATTTTAAAAAATCAAGTTTTTGTTTGATGATTCAGTTTACATTCCTGAATTGATAAATTAGGATGTTTGAATTTTTTTACAAAAATAATACTTGCCTGTTGTTTTTGTTTCCAGAGACATTCAAATTTTATTTTTAACTTACTTATAATTTTAAACATTGATCTATGATAAAACAAACAACTTTTGTTTGAAACATAAATCCTAACAAAAATCAGATCAAGAGATAATGGATTTTGTTAAAAATTCTAGCTCTGAAACTAAAAATAGAATGACTACTGCTACAACAAGCATGCACACATTCCATACATTCATATATGTACACAACAATGCACTTATAAATATACATACAAACATACTTATTTCTAGAGATAATCAGGCAACTAGATTCATACTTAATTTTTTTTTTAAATGTTACTCGCCTGTTAAAATGATGAAAAAAGGCTTCTATATTTTGAAATAGCTTTTGATTTTGATAACTTTGAGTTGTTGAGATTAGAAAAATGTTTGATCTTTATCAAAACTAGAATTGCTTGATATAGAAACTTGCAGAGATGACCTCTGGTTTGAAACAAAGGCGAAACTGGTTGATTCCAGATTTAAAGAAGATGCAGGCTTTGCTGTTTGATCTTGCAAATAATTTGCAGGCTTGGATTTGATTTGCGACCTTGATTTGCTGAAGAAAATATTTTGTTTTTCTCTGAGCTTGCTTCAGGTTTGAAGAAGATACAGGCTAAAAGTTTGGTTTTGGTTTTTTGAAAATGTACAGGCTTTTGAATAGATCTTAGGTTTGAAGAATGCTAGAGCTATTAGTTTGATTTTGAGATTGAAAATGAGATTACAGGTTTTGATTTTTGATAAATCTCTGGTTCGTGGAGGTAGTGTTTGATTACCAGATTTTGTTTTTGAGGAATTGTTTAAGGGTATTGTATCTTACCCTTGAATTATGAAGATAGAAAAGAAAGGAAGGTGTGAAGCAAATGTATTTATATAAGTTAATTTTTTGATTTATTTTAAATAAAAGAAAAATTAAAAATAAAAATGGCACTTGTCTAATATATTAACATTTGTCATTTTGTATTGTTAATTCATTAACACTTGTTATATTAAGCCTTAATGTATTAACACTTGTCCTATAAGTATTTATTATTTATTTATTAAATGTTAATAAAGGTTTTTATACTTACTTTATTTTTTTATAAATGCTAATCTATATTTATATTTGAATTACTTAAAGAAAATGTTGTAAAACCAATTATATATAAATAAAAGCTTAAACATATATTTTTGAACCCAAATTGTAACAGCCCGCAAATCCGTACCCCTTGAACCAACACTATTCTACCTCTGTTAACTCAAGTGGCATAGAAATACGAACCATTTGGGGTTTAAGAAGAAGAGATAGAAGAAGAAGAAACTAAACAATACCAGAATCTCACAGTCGCAGCGGAATAAAATATAATAGTAAATATAGAACTTTACACAAAATGAAGTTTATAACTTTTATACATCATATCATCACAGTGTCTCATACATCAACTATTATAAATCAAACATACCATACAATTACAGTAGCGGAATATATATATAGATAATACGTCTCGGACTCCAGCTCCTCTGCTGCTCCAAAGCATCCTGTCCTGAACATATAATACTCGGTCTGACCCGAGCATTATAATGAAATAACACCCGAGTCAGTCTCGAATACCAGCTGATAATAATGCATCCAAATTGATTATTAAAGTTTCAAAATCCTTTTGAAAAACAAAAGCATCTTGTAAGACCACGGCACAAATAAACATGTCGGGTTTTTACCTTACGATAGCTAAACGCTTTCTATAGAAATCCTCTGATATTATAATAGGGTCTATTTACAAATACTTATAAAATAGCCGAAATTGTTACATGATTAAATTCCAGCTACTAGCCATAGAGTGGGTAATACAAACAAAACTCGTACAAGGCTCGTAGGGAGAATGGATTTCCAACAATGACTAGGCACTGGGGTACCACCTGTCACAGTACGGGGCCTAGATCACCGTACAGAGGACCACTCCCGATACCCTGCAACACAAGGCCGAACCCATCCCTTACTGGACAGTTCCGAATAAGATCACCCCGCGGTTGGGATCAGCAACCGCACCACTAAGCCGAAGTGAAAAGGGACATCTAGACAGGGATGACCTTACTCTCCAGTGGGGGCTACCCATGAAGCCTTGCTGCATATCCCCTGATTTTCATTCATTCCCATTTGATAAGCTTGAGGCTAAGCGTTACCTTTTAGAACATTTCACTTAGAATGCCCATCGCCCACCTAACGATGTTTCGCAAGCATTCATCCATACAAGTCCGTCCCGGGTTCGAACGGAATCGAAGACACTACTCCTACCACATCCATTTTGGAAATATCCTCAGGATTAGTAGTGACTAGCCCTTGCACTTCATTGCTCCATCTTCGAATCCAAACACGTTTTCCACGAAACCTACAAACTGGATCGAAGTGGTTTTCGAGAAATAAATCTCGATCCCGGTCTCTTCGAAACGGTCAACGCATTTGTCCAATATTGATAGTCGGTGATTTAACTATCAATTTATATTCACAAACATCCATCACACAATAAACAATTCCCACATTATTTATTTCCTCAAATATCTTTAAAAGATATATTTTCAAATTTCAAAGCTCATTTGAAACAATTCCCAAGGCTCTTCCCTTACAAGGTAAATCCTTTACCATTTATTTCCATTGGAAATAACCAAGTTCATAAACAATTTAGAATTAAAACAATTAAAACATTTTATACTGAAATATACTTTAAAATGCATAAATTTACTTCTAGTTATTTAATCAAAAATATAAATTTAAAATAAGTGAAGTAAAACTATTTATTAAGATCTAAATTGATGTTACATAAAAGTTTAGTTATACTAAATTTAAAAGTAGAGTTTAAAAGGATTAATAATAATTTCAAATAATTGTATTCAAAACTAGCCTTTAACTAAATCCATTTGTAAAATAATTACTATGGTATCCATAAAAATTTACTATTGCTAATTTATTAATAATTTCTTAAAAATAATAATTTCCAAAACACTCTTTTAAACAAGTTTGAATTATTAAACTTTTTTTTTAATAAAATCTGCTTAAAACTCGAACTTGGTTTTTCCCAGGTTTAAAATAACTTCTTACGAAGCTCAACCATATTACCATTCCCGAAAATTCACTTCCAAAGTATAAGTTTAAAAGTCTTTTTAAATAAACTATTATAAATTTATTTAATGAATTCATACTTTAGGGATTGCTTAACTAAATACCCACTTAAATTTTCAATGGTTTTAAATAATATTTCTGCAACATTCCAATTTGCAATTAATTGCTAATTTAATTTGAAGAGTTTCTTTTGAAATCATATTTAATTTCGAGGGAACATTATTATCAAAATAACCCCATTGTTATTTTTAACAATTTATTATTTCTTATCGAAATTAGCACCAGAAATCCATACTTTCTCATTAATCAACAAATAAATGTTCCACTTGTTTTTATTTCCAAATTTACAAATTTTCATTCTTCACTCAACCCAGATTCCAATTGGATTACCATATTTTGAATTATAAGTAATTTATTAATTCACCCACTTCTTTTTTATTTTAAAACCAATTCCTTTATTTCTTTAAAAATCCAATTTATTTTATTTTATGTTTTAAAATTCTGTGTATATTCTTATCCAGCAATGTCACGGTACAATTTAATTCAGAGTTATCCATCACAATATAACAGGTTACAACACCAATTAAAAAGATAACTACTATAGTGTGAGGAATCCAGTTGGATCCCTCCAACCTGTTTTCCCTGCATCCACAAATATTAGCACAACAACGTATATATCAATCCAGACTGATAACAATAATTATATTCAACCAATCACATAGATATTTAAATATTAACTATTTAAACTAGCTAGCATCCAGATGTGAGTGAGAATAACTCACTTTGAGTTTTTGTCGAGCGTTCTAAATTTAAATTAAACCGAACGGTGTTCGATTTAAGCTAAATTTTCCACTTGCTCCGATCGTCTCCAAACTTGCGCTGCAGCGTAGAGTACGACGCTGCGATTCTGGCGCTACCAAAATTGACGAAATCTGATAACGTATGTGAAAGTTACGGATTTTTAAAGTTTGAATAACATTTAAACAACGTTTTCTTTTTAAATTTTAAACTTGCATTTACCAAAATACATCAGGCCGGTCCTTTACGTTCTTCTCCAACGCGCGTACGCTGCTCCTCAAATTCGAACCTAATACCGTGCTTTAGGGTTTCGAAACGCAACCCCATCGACGCGCGTGAACTCGATCAGGCTCCGCTACCTCGAAGAGCACGGCGCCACGCACCTCCAACTCGAACACGACGAAGCTCGGTCGTCCCTCCCATGCACAAAACGCGAATGAACGGTGGCTGTCTCGACCACGATTCTGGCCACCACGATGACTTTCGTGCCACTCCGCCGTATGGATGGGTAGAGCTCAAGATGAGCTACCACTTCCTAGTTGGGAGTTTCTCGTATAGATGCAAGGATTGAGGGAGATTTGAGGGAGAAGACGACTAATTTTCGGCCATGAACGATTATAGAGGCGGCGGCCTGAGATACTAGGGTTTAAGAGTAAATGTAAATATATATATTATTGTTTTAATATTATTTTATTAATAAAATTCTCAATTTAACAACTTATGCAAACGACCTCCAAACTACGCGTTCCAACAGACGATTCTAGGGTTTTTCCGCATTCCGGACACAATGGAACAGGTTTCGTAAGCTAATTCGATCATACGCGCGAGTTACGAAAAGAAATGATCAATTCTAATTTAAACCGATTAAAACGATTTCGATGCGTTTCGAGCTGTCACGGTCAAACGACAACTCCGATTGCTACGAAAATTGAAATCCGATAATAACTAACTATTATGGATCCAATGGAACTGGTTTCGTCGAATTTTGAGATTGTGCCTCGAAAGGCTATTTTAACTCGTAGATTAAATCGACGATTTTTCAAAATCGTCGAAATCACTCAAAATTTGGCTTTTAAAATTTTGCTAACTTAATAATAAATCATATGAAATTTATAAGCACATTAAAAATCATTTTGACTCATTCCAGACCCAAATCTGATTAATTGCATTTTAATAATATTAAAGTCACCTTTAAATTAATATAAAATTCCTAATAATAACTTATTGACTTCTAATTTCATCCAAGGGTCCAATATTAAAATTCAAACCCAATTATACCTAAAATAAATTTTAGAATCTAATTTTATATCCATTTACACTCAAAATTACCAATTATCCCAAATTCTAATACTAAGCTATTATTATTCAAATTCCAATTTAATTTCCGTATTTGAAATTTTACCAATTCTATCAGCTTAACCAAAGTCTTTTATTCCAAAATTCAAATTATATCCATAATCAATCATTTAAAATGAATTAAATGTTCAAATTTGGCAACCCAAAATTTCCGGTCGTTACACAAATATTTTTAAAATATCTACCTTTTGAATTTCTATTATAATCCAAATTCATATTCCAATTAAATTTGAAAATCTAATTTAAAATCAAGTTATATATATACATTTATAGCTACTCATTAATTTGAAAATAACAAATCTATTTTCTTTAAAATCTATTTAAAATAATACATTATTAATATTGTTTAAAAATAACAATTTTGCTAATTTTAAATAATTTATAGAATGGTTTTTCTATTACTAAAATGAATTAATATATCATATTTATTAAGCAATATTTTTAAAAGAAAATAAAACAAACCTTTTTGTTAATCTTATTTGAAATTTAAACTTAAGCTAAATATAATTTAAACAATTAAGATTTTCCTTAAATATTTTAAAACTATAAAATTAACTTTAAATAGCTTGAAGTTTTATATTAATTTCAAATCAAAATTTCCAAATTACCAAAATATATTAGGATTTGAAATCATGATTTTATTTATTTATTAAACACAAACCAAAGCTTTACTGTTTACAAATATATATATGTTATAAATAGAAAATATTTTATTAGCTTTTAAAAGATAAAATTTACCAATTAAATATTTATTTGCTTTTAAAGGAATAAAATTGCCAATTTAAATTACAATTATAAAATAAAATTATCAAATTAATTTAATTATTAATACTGATTATTAAATTTATATTTCCCAAAATTCCAGGTCATCGCATATAAATCTGTATTCCCCTTAAACCCCAAATTTCTTCATAGATCGGTAATTCTAATTGTATGTATATACCCATTTATACATATTCATTTAGATTCAAAGGGAGATAGAGTTGAATCAAAGGAATAGATTTAGATTTAGAAGATCTAGAATGCTTGAAAGGTGAGTGGGAAATTATATAATTTATTTATAACATTGAAGTATACCTCGTTGAATTCCTTTTTATGCTTATATAAGATCTGATGAGGTACAGGCTTAAATAGAATGTAATAAAATATTGCCAACATATTCAATAAGATAAGAAATTAAAATAGAAATAATATGTACCATCTAATCTGAAAATCTGAAATTGGTCCAAATATTTATTTGTAGATTGTTGGTAAAGTTGTAAAGTTATTATAGATCCATAGTTGGGAAGTAAATTAGGTTGCCTTAGTTGACTTGAAATGTGAATTTCTATATTTTAATTTATTTTGTGTGGGGTATAATTTAATTATATCTATTTTCATGTAACTTCTATAAATTATCCAATTCTAAAATATGTATAAAAGCACGTCGTTTGAATTAACAAGAAATGTACCAAAATGGAAAGAGATGTGTAAAGTATGGATATTCTTCTCCGTAGTTTATACTATCTATTTCAATAAAAAAATAACTCCTTTAATTTCAAACGGAGCAAGAGTCTCACTTTTGGGTATTTTGGAAAATTATAACGGCAATCCTTTTTGGAAGGATAGCTATGATAAATTAAAATATGGAAAGGAATGTTCTATTTTAGGGATTAATAGTTAGAAATAAGAAATATATACATGTAGCCTCATTTAGCAATTAAAATAAATATATATACATGGTGTAATTTATGATGATATTCACATTAGTTATTAATAGCGTACTAAGTTGTATGACTAGGAGGTTGAAGAAGGAAGGAATAGAAATTTCAAAATTTATGGACACTAACTACAAATTTAGTGGACAGTGTATTTGTTGTTAAGCTAAAGGAATTAAATAAGAAACGATTAGAGAATTTAATATAGAAATTATGGGAAAATGAATATGTAGAATATGTTGAATTAGAATAAATAAATATTATTTGGGATGGTCTAATTAGAATCATAACAACCATTTATTTCAGACAATTGACAATATTTAAACATAAGAAAGAAACAAGGAAATCAAAGCCTAAACATATAAGTTAAAAATAATTACGTAGTAAACAATAAGTATATATATTAAATACATGTAGATGGCAATATGATTTTCATAATAGCTTCAATTGTACTTTTAGCATGACTGTAAATTAATGGGCTAAGCCCAACACTTAGGTTTTGGATGTTTTGTTTGGTTTAATGGGTTAGGGTGCGAGGTTAGTAGAGTTACACAATGAAAGTTTACCCTTTACCTAGAGGCTACCAGCAGTTGTATATACTTACTACTGATGTGAGACACCTCCAGTTATAGGACCCATAAAGAAGGGATATGAGCTACGAATAGGTGGGGGGAAATATACCAAAGGTTCGCCTCAGATTCGAAGTATTAAATGGCCTGTACTTTTAAAGAAACAGGGTCTGCTGCACTTTCAATAAGAGACAATACGTAAAGAAAGGAGCATTTTCCTTGACTTACTTAAGTTAGTCTAAGTAGGATGTCAGCTGTGAAAGGTTGGTGGACAATGTCAGTATTTTTTATTGGTATTTTATAGTGTGACTGGCATACAGGCTATAACCACTAGCGGTCTCAAGCAAGCAGTAGCAAAGACTTGAGTTATGTCCTGATGGATTTTGCTTCCTACTAGTGTAGAATCCATATGGGACACACACATACCTCAAAGTAGATGGTTAGATGAAAATTAGTTTATCGAAGGTGGGATAGTTAACTCTTACTTTAAGATGTGTTAGTAGTACAACGGTTAAATTATAAATTATAAAGCTGTATATCAGAGGTGGGCTAGTTAACTCTTAGATGAGTCTTTAAAATGGGTAAAGTATGTAATTTTCCAGTCACCGGAATGTTGTTCTGACCCTCTTCTCATTACAACACATTGGATAGATTAAAGGGACAGATTACTGGAGCAAGAATGGAACGGTGGATGGAGAAGTCTTCTTTTTAATGCTCAGTACTAGGACGACTAGATATCCAAGGAATAATATTAACTCCAAGCTAGTAGCTTCATCCAGTATTCATATTATATTATATTACATTTTCAATTCCACTATGAGTTTTTAATGATCAATCTCTAACATAATTATGTTTATTATAGATTACCAAAACCAACGATATGTATGTGACACCCCTTAATTTTAGTTTAACATTATTCAGAATATTTAATTGGATAGATTAAATAGAATAAGGTAAATAGTTAAGGAGAATGAGATTTGGTGATTATTAAGGTCGTGCCTTAATAAATTAACTAATGAGATTGTTTTGGAAAACTTAATATATAGGAGGATATATGAGAGGGGCAATTTAGGTATAGACCTATCTTTTATACCTTAATCTCTCTCATCCTCATATCATTCTAATTTTGACAAACAAAAAAATCAAAAGAAAAACCTAAGAGGTCGGCTATAATCTAGGAGGAGGAAGCACGAAATCAAGGGGATTCAAAAAAGAAAGAGCCTAAGAAAATTGGAGGAACATCAAATCTCAGCTCCATCTAAATCTAAGGTAAATAACAAGGTTCCATCTCTTTTAATTTCTTTATAATTCTATTATAGGTAATACTCAAATAATTGTGATAAATTATACCATCTTTTGTTTGATTGATTATTGTTTGAGTAGAATAATGAATTATGGGATTTTAATAAAATTAATAGATGGGGTTTTAAGGGTAAAACCATAGATTTTAATCTCCAAATGGTTTGAAATTTTGACATGATGTGCAAAAGCAAATTTTGGATATGTGTTTTTAATTTCATAATATTCCAAACTAAATTAAATATTTTATGATTTTCTAAAGGAGGAAATGGCTTAAATTCAGGTTTTAATTATTTAGGATAATTATATACGGTTTTTGGATACAAATTTTTATATGATGGAGAACATAGTACTTTAAAATTTCAATGAATTTTTGGGATTTTCCCAAGAGATTTTAAATTATTGTGAATTTTACATGCTAGAAAAGCATTTAAAAGAAAAATTAGCTAAGGATATTAGTTAATTAGTTTGATATTTGTTTTGGAACTTGAAAAATGCACGTTGCCGATTTCCAGTGAAGAAATGGTTAAAGTTTTGTTTTATCCAATAGGAATTGGACAAGAAATTGGATTTGGTGAAAAGTATGTGCTTTTATTAGAAATAAATCAGTTTTTATATAAATTATGATAATGCCATGTCGCTAGTACCATCTTCGAGCCTAATACATGGCCGCATACATGGGTGTCAACGTCGTTGAGGTGAGAAGTGCATGATAACCACTTAGGCAGTTATGGAGTGATTCCAACGGGTCGATGTGGGCATTAGCGGCAATCAGATTTAGCGGCATTATAGCGTCGTGATTCATCTCTCTTTACCTATGTTCTAACTTCACATATATACATTGGGCAGCATAATAGCCTAAATATTTAAGTATGTTTTAAACAGGCACTGCATATCACTACTTTGAAAGTTTTTAAAGTCGACCCTATACAAATGGTGGCATAATAGCGAAGTGAGCTAAGTAAACTATATTATAATGCCGTTGACGGTCTTGATGCCACTATTTATAAAGGTCGACGAGGTCTTTTTCATTGTTTTGGCTACGATGTCGTGCAGCATCGTTGCTGTGAATATTGGCATCGAATTTGTTTTAAATAAGGAGGATAACCTATGGTGTATTTAAGTCGACAACATCATTTTCGACAAGAGTTTTATACTTAAAGTAAATTTGAATTTTGTTTTTAGTCTTAGATAAAAATTCGATGAGATAAAGTGCGGCAACGTTGTCGTCTATCTATTTTATTAAAGGCGGACAACCTTTTGTTTTCTTCTTTGACATCATCATTGGGGATACCAATGAAGATTATTTTCGACATAGATTGTTATCAACTAAATTAAAGGTGGCCAGCCTTATGCTTGGGATTTCGATTTTAAACATTAGGGATACTAATGCTATTTTGATTGTAGATGTTAGCACAGTCATCAGGACATCGAAGTATATTAGTTCGACGAACTAAATGTTTTATAAATGAGACTTTGTTACTGGGGATACCAATGCATTTTCCTAAATGAGTTCGACATTGATCATTTGGGGATACAAATATATGCCATTTTGAAATGTTATAGCTTTAAAGGGAGATAACCTAATTAGGGAACGTGAATTAAATTGTTAGATGATGGGTTCATAGCCATCTTAGAAAAACTATGGAATGTGAGATGGATAGTCCATATCATTCCGGAGATGGATAGTCTCTATGAGGTTATTGAAGGGTTTATAGTCATCCTAAGAAGATTACGAGCTATGTAATGGATGGTCCACATCATTGTTAATTAAATGGAATATTTGTGATGGATAGTCCATATAATTTAAACAATGGATCCATATGTGATAGGTAGTCAATAAGGTAGGGGATGGGTAATCCAATTATATTGCATGAGGGATGGATAGTCTACATAATTATGAATATGATTAAATGTCAGATTGGTAGTCCACATAATTATAAGATGGATAGTTAGATCTAAATAAGACAGATAGTCCTTTTTGATTATGATGGGCAGTCATTTGAAGTTAAGATAGGTAACCTAATAAATTGGGATGGGTAATCTAGTATATTGTGCCTAAAAATAAATTCTATTTTTTTTCTAACATTGTGGTTGCAGGAGCATAGTATATGGTTAATTAGTTTTTATTAAGATACCAGTGAGGGGAAAACCCGTTCTGTTCAGCGGCATGGTCTCACTAGATATCTAATTGGTTTGAGATAGTAGGTTATTATTCACACCAGACCGTTGTCTGATTCGAAGTTTTTGTTTTTCCCCTTAATCTCTCGAGTATTCATTTGAGTTGATTGGGAGTAAGGCCTTTTAGGTTCCAGTTAGATGAATAAGCTTTCGGAGACATGCGGAAGGTAATCTAGCTATTAGGAGCTTTATCTATTTCCCCTGTGCGGTTTGGTTTTGTCTATTTGGATGTAATGGCAAAGGTGTATAATTGCCAAGTATTTGACTTTGATCAACCAAGTCGGCGTCCTCATATGTCGCTCTTAGAGTATTTTGTATAGTTATATTTTCTTTGAACGTGGAATTACGAATGAGATGTAATGAATATGAAATCATATTTTGGAAAGGAGTTATGTCTAAATTGTGTTTGAAATTTTTTCATATTCATATGCTTCTAATTATTGATGTGTTTAACATAGCTACATTTTGTCACTGAGAATTGATATCTATGGATGACTGTAGCATCTGTAGCGGTTAGTTTTGGATCTCAAAACAAGGGATATTATAAGTTGGTATAGGAGCATAGGTTTATGATTAAAAAAAATTAAACCTAAGGGTTTTTAAAAACATAACTCTAATGAATCAAAGAATACGATCGGGGTTATGGGATAACGTTATGGTAACGTACTTGTATTTTCTATATATAAGTATATATTCTCCCCCCTCTTTTAGGCCGGTCTCCTGTATCTTACTAAGGCTCGTATGCATATTAACGAGAAAGAAAGATATGGAAGTAGAAAATGGAAGAGTGAATCTTAGTGGTGGAAGCACCACAACCGATGGAAATGCATGTCCCAACACCAAGAGGAACCAAGGTCGACATTCAAATGCTAATCAAAACACAAAAGCCAATGTAAATGCTACTACTCCACTTGTATATATGGGGACAATGTAACATGTTTCATCAATCTGATGCAAGCTGGAGCGGCTGTGGAAGTGGCTGGAAGAAATGATGCTAATACAAGAGGAGCCAAGCTTGTAGCGCCAGTTGGTAATAATTATGCTAAACTGACTCAAGATTACACCAGTCTGGATGGGAAGCCTTTTTTGAGGACTGAGGATGCAATAGAAGCGGAGAACTGGCTATTACATTATGAAAGAATTTTTACTGATTTGGGCTTGAAATGATGAGAAAAATGGAGATTGGCTTCGAGACAGTAGCAAGGAGTTGCTTTGTTTTAGTAGAACGAGGTGACCTTTGGAGTACCAGAGGAGGAATTATCTTGGGCCGAATTTCGAAGGAGATTCAAGGTAAAGTTTTTGTCTGAAGTAGCCAAGTCAGCCTTACTCAGGAAGTTTATGGAGTTGGAGCAGGGAGAAATGTCCATATTGGAATACTCTACTAAGTTTGATGAGCTATCCAGGTATGGATATGCCACTGTTGACACCATTGTCAAGTGGAACGAGAAGTTTATCCGGGGGTTGAGGTCGGTGATTGCCAGGGTAACTATGCCATATCTCAGAGATCCATCGAATGTAGCGGTGGAGATGGCTATCAGGAATGAAGAAATGCTTTCGACTTTTGGGAAAGAGAAGTCAATGGAAAACTAGAGTTCTCAGAATAAGAAGAGGTAGCTCTTTAAGAAGAATAGAGCTCAGAAAGGTAGAGCTATTAAAAAGGGAAAAGCTGATATAGTTTGTTACAAGTGTGATAAGAAAGGGCACTATGCTAACAAGTGTCAATCTGGTGATGGTAAGGTGGTTGTAGGGAAGCAGAATGTGAAGTGCATTAACTACGACCAGGTGGGGCGCTATAAGAACAAATGTCCATAAGCATCCAAGGAAGGAAAGGGAAAGATCTTTTTTTGGAACCATTATCATCTAAGCCGACAACAGTTGAGAAGGGAAAGTCTATGATGGAAGGCACGCTTTTGATTTATAGCATACTAGTTAAAGTACTATTTGATACTAGTGCATCACATTCATTTATGTCTCGGTGTTTCGTAGATCAGTTATGTTTAGAATCATTATACCTTATTACTTCCTTAAGGATGGCTAATCCAATAGGAGGGTTTTAACTCTTGGAATGAGATGTGACTATCTATAATTTGAGTTGCTAGGTTATACTTTTGCCTGTGGTTTGTATATATCTGTTTTTTAGGGTTTTGGGACTATTTTGGGTAAGGATTGGTTGAGCAGATACGATGCTAGGATATTTTTCCAAAAGAAGAAATATAATTGAAACACCCTGATGGTAGTGAACGAATAGTATATTCGATTGAGAATTCGAGTCCAGAAATTTATGCTTCATTGGTTGCCACAGAAGTGGAAGACGAATTGAATCGAGTTTTGATATAAGAGAATTTTTGTGACGCCCCGCCCCGAGACCCACATTAACAAAGAGCATTACGGAGTAATACTGTCTGTTAATACAAAGAATAGGGCTGGTTAGGAGTGACCATCCGTAAGACTTGCCTTAAACAAGTATTGAATACGTCGATTGCGTGCTCAAATTTTATTTTTTCACCTTTTATAAGTGGATCGACATACTCAGTTAATGTTTAACACAAATCTATGGTGGTTAATGGATGTATCAGAACAATATATATTAACAACAAATACAACAGATCATAGAACAACAGTCACATATATATACGTATATACAGAGACATCATAGTACACTACATAGTGATACAAAAGTGGTGGTACATAGACCATAATACATACATCGGGTCAAAAAGAATAAGTACATATCAGAGTTCACAAAATACAAAAAGACTATACAAAAGATGACTAGCATCAAAAGAAAGCAAGAAAATCCATAGCGGAAGCAGCATAGCGGTAATCTACAGTAGGTGTCTAACCTGAAACAACTCGGTCTAACCTGAGTATATAAAATACAAGTGTCAGCCTAGCTTAAATAAACATATTAGCATATGATTGGTGAAATAAAGGGATAAAGGATAATATTTCTTCTCAAAACAAAAGAAGTAACACAAATATATGTCAACTACCTCATGTAAGAGAATATCACTAAAATATTTCATAAGAGGATATCTCGAAAGAGGCAAATTCAATGACAATATCAATTAATCACAATAATCGCCTCATATCATCAGCATGTACAACGGCCAATATAATGGCTTTCATTAACCATACCTCCTAAATAGAAAATCACAAATCTCAAAAATACGCCAAAGAATGGCAATCACAAATAGCTCCTAAAAAGGAGATCATAAATCTCAAAATAAACGCCAAAAGGTCGAAATCACAAATCATAATATGTAGAACTCGATTAAGAGTTCAAAACTCCAAAAATGTAATCGCCATACAATAATTTCTCAAAAGGCTCAAAAGGCCCAACAATCTCGAAATGGCGAAAACATTTGGAAATCACAAATAAATCATGAAATATCACAAAAGATTGCATGTGCTTAATAAAATGGCTGAAGCCCGCCAAGTACTGTATCTCAAGTAAGGCACCGACATCCCGAAGGACAACATCCCGAAGGACAAAAATCCCGAAGGACAAATGGCTCGAAGGTCCAGTACTGGAAATCAACCCGAAGGTCCATAAAAATGTATAGCTTCAAACGAACAAGTCTGAAATTAACCGAAAAAGTAAACATATGTGTCACATACCACATGTTTTATTAAATCGTTTAATTCTCCTTCTCATACGCACAAAGAGTGAAAAATTAGCTTCAAACGAACAAGTCCGAAATTAACCGAAATAGTAAACGCATGTGTCCCATAGCACATGTTTTACTAAATCATTTAATTCTCTTTCTTATAGGCTCGAAGAGTGCAAAAACATGTATTTTATATAGAAAATAATTTGCTTTGAGAAAACTAGTTTTAAACAATTTTTGAAATCGTTCGGAAAACATATCTTTGAACTTTCTCTTTATTATAGAGAATATAATTTTTAATAGCTTTCAAAATAACTATAAATATTGTAAAATATTTATTTTGAAAGCTATTTTATTAGAAAAATCATTCAAAATTGTTTTAGAAAACTCGTGCTCGAAAACAATAGAAGTCATCGAAAACACTATAAAATCGGCATATGAAATCGTCTCAAAATATGTCAACCAAAATATGAATCAACTATAATGTTCGCTTACCTAATGATAGGTTTTAAGCCCTTCAAAGCATTTCAAAAAATCACAAAAACTGGTAGAAAAAGTCATTAGAACAAGCAAAAATAGTGCACAAGAGAAAAGAAATCGACCTAGGCAAATAAACACGCCCAGGTCGACCTATAAGTCGACCTATGCATTGTCTGGGTCGACCCTAAGGTCAACCCCCATGAATGCTGGGTCGACCTGTAGGTCGCGATTCCTACAGGCATTTTCTTCCTTTTTCGATTCAATATTTGAGAAACCGTTCCAGCCATTTCCAAAATGATTCGGACCAAGAAATTTGACATGCATAAACCACTACACATAAACAACAATCCGAAAAAATTACGGCATGGACTCATGACAAGAACAGATTGATATAAGCACAAATAGAAGGACTCCGGAACATATTTTTACTATAAACTTTCAAGCAAGAAACTTTTGTTTACCGTAAGCAAAATCAAGCAATTTTCAGCATACAAATTTACTTTAAGCTAGAATTTTAATGTCACCTTATATGAATTTGAGTGAATCTGAGTTGCAAAGTGATGACTTTATGGCCTGGAGAAGCTTTAAGAACCTGTAACTGGAAAGAAAACGACATGCAGCAAAGAAATGAAAGTTGCAGACAATAGTCTTTCTCAAACAGCAAATAGATAAGATGATTTTGTGATTTTGGTTTTGATTACCTGTTGAAATTTGGATTTACTAATTTTCCCCTTGATTTTGTTTAATTTGAAGCCATTTTTGAATAGTTAAGTTTTCTCGGGTTTGTTTTAAGAAGGAAGGAAAAATGAGAAATAAGAAAAGAACGTACTACCTCTTCTGAGAATTCCATAAATGGGTTTGGGCTTGAACCCATTACCCATTAGCCTATATACTAATACTTAGTTAAAATTAACTAAATTAATCTATGTTAACACCATATTTCGCCATATTTATGCATATTTTAACTAAATAAATTTATATAACCTATGTTTGTGTTTACAAAATGTTTTATAACATATAAAAATATTTTAGCCATTAAAAACCATTTTCCATCATTAAATTCCTATTTTTAATTAAATGCTTTAATTTACACTATTATTTACGTGAAACAATATTTTTAACATTCAAAATTACATAAAATCTTTTCTCTTATTTATTTTATCCTGGCAAACCATGTTAAAAGTATTTTTACATCCAAGTAATGATTTTTAACCAATATTCCACATTTTATTCACAATATGTAACATATTAAATTCTATTTTTTCATGAAAATTAACAAAAATCAACATTTGGCAATAATTTTCAAATTATTGCATTTTATCAAATTAAAACCATATATAAAGCTCATTTTTATCACAAATTCTCATAAAAAAAATTTTAAAACTTTATTTCCAACAAATGATATTGAATTAAATTCTTTTACTTCACTTATTTAATTAATTAACCACCAAACCAACATAATTCCATTTTATTTTACCAAAACTCATTGTTTATTCCAAATGAACAATTTTAACAAATTTCGATCTCCAATTTATGTTATTTTCTCCATTGAATTATAACCACCATTTTAATTAAATTTCACATGTAATCGCCAAAGCCAGGGTTAATACAGACTCTCCCTTATAAAAAATGGGTCCTTGCAATTTCCTAGAGAAGAGCTGTATACACACAATTTATTTCATCTGACAAAGGAAATTAGATAAACTTGAGTTTAAAAATTCTCGTCCTTACTCCGAGAAGATAGAAAACCAGGATGAAATCGCTCAATAAATTCTTTGGTTTTCCATTTACAATCATTGGGATTGGCGGACCATTGAATCTTCACAAGCGGTACATCCTTATTTCGAAGGTGTTTCACCTCCGAAGCAAGGACACGGACAAGATTTTGCACAATAGATAAACCAGGTGAGATCTCAAGCTCTTGCAGACAAGGAGAATCAATAACAAAATCTGAATCATGAAGGCACTTCCGAAGTTGAGAGACGTGAAATACGTCATGAATACCAGATAAATGAGTCGGAAGTGATACTCTATAAGCAACTGGGCCAATACGCTTAGTAATAGGAAATGGTCCTATGAATCGATGAGCCAATTTCCTGGTCCTACTAAAACGCATTACCCCCTTCAAGGGAGATACATGAATCAAAACAAGATCACCAATGGAGAACTCAAGAGGCTTCCTACAGTTGTCCACGTAGGATTTCTGACGACTCTGTGCCTCTTTCATTCTATGAAAAATAAGATCAATCTTCTCTGAAGCTTCGTGAATAGAATCGGGGCCTAAATTCAACTTCTCCTTGGATTCCAACCAAAAAAAAGGTGATCGACATGACCTTCCATATAAGGCTTCGAAAGGAGCTATACCGATACTGGGTTGAAAACTGTTGTTATAAAAGAAATCAACAAGCGGTAGGTGATCCTCCCAACTACCACCAAAATCAAGAATGCATGTACGAAGTAGATCCTCGAGAATACGATTCACCTGTTCAGTCTGTACATCAGACTGCAGATGATAAGTTGTACTGAAGTTAAGCTTTGTACCCAAAGCTTACCGATGACTCTGCTAAAAATTACTAGTGAAAAATGGATCCCTATCACAAACAATCGAACTAGGAACACCGTGAAGCCTCACGATCTCTTTAATATATAGCTTAGATATATGAGAAGCTTTCCTACTAGATTTAATAGGAACAACATGAGCGGATTTAGTCAAGCGATCCACAACAACCCAAACATTAATATGGCCCGATCTCGAACGAGGTAGGCCATCAATAAAGTCCATAGAGATTTGATCCCATTCTAAAACGGGACCATAAGAGGCTAAAGAAAGCCACTAGGACGCTGATGTTCGACTTTGATGAGTTGAAAAGTCATGCAATTACTTACATAACTTGCATCATCACGCTTCATGCCTTCCCAATAATACAAGTGTCTCATAACGGCATACATCTTGCTACTGCCAGGATGAATAGTATACTTAGAACGGTGACAATCATCAAGAATGTCCCGCCTAAGATAAAAACACAAGGCACGATCAATTAATTTTTCTTACGTAGACAACCATGACTATCAATGCTGAAGTCCCTCAACTCATCATCACGGGATTCAGACTTATATACCTAAATAACGCGTATAAGATCTGGATCCTACAGCTGAGCATCAGCAATACGATCTAATAAGCTAGGACGAGCTTCCAAACAAAGTAACAAGATAGGATAATTTGAAGCTGGAGCATGATCACGAATATCACAAAGAGATAAGGTCTCCAATATATCCCACTCAGCTAACATTATAGAAACAACAACAAAGTGCTTGCGACTTAGCGCATCTGCAATCCATTTTCCAAGGGTGTATTGGACACCAAAATCATAAGAGGCTAGGAACTCAAGCCAATGTTGTTGTCGCATATTAAGCTCTTTTTAGGTAAAAATTATTTCAATGATTTATGATCGGTATAAAGAATGAAGCGCTCGCCTAAAAGATAATGACACCAAATCTTTAAGGCAAAGACTATGGCGGCCAATTCTAAGTCGTGGGTGGCATAAAGAACTTCATTTGTACGCAATTTCCTTGAAGAATTGGCAACTACCCAATCTCTCTGTGTAAGCATGGCACTAAGACCACATCAACTAGCATCAGTATAGACAACAAGTTCTTGATTCCCTTCGAGAACCACATGGATAGGAGCTTTAGTGAAAAGTTCTTTCAATTTCTGAAAAGAAGCTTTACACATATCAGACCAAATAAATCGAACGCCTTTTCTAGTAAGGCTAGTGAGAGGAAGAACAATGCAGGAGAAATCCTTGATGGACCGACGATAATAACCCGCCAATCCAAGGAAACTATGAATCTTAGAAACGTTCTCTGACTTTTTCCAATTCTAAATGGCTTCTATCTTTGATGGATCAACATAAATACCGTCATATGATGCAACATGGCCAAGGAACTTGACCTTATTATCCCAAAAGTGGCATTTGAAGAATTTGGCTTTAAGTTGATGCTAACGAAAAGTAATCAGAAAAAATCCTCAAATGATGAGCATGATCGACTTCGGACTTAGAATAGATAAGAATATCATCAATGAATACAAGGATGAACTTATCGACCGGAATACTCCATTAATAAGGTCGACGAAATAGGCTGGAGCATTCGTCAAACCGAACAGCATAACAAGACACTCATAAGGACCACAACGAGTGTAAAATGCGGTAAGAGGAATGTTGTTCTCCACAACTCGTAGCTGATGAAAACCGATGGCAAGGTCAAGCCGAGAAAAGGCCTTAGCACCACTCAACTGATCGAACATGTCATCGATCCTGGGCAATGCATACTTATTCCTAATGGTTAACTCATTAAGCTTGCGGTAATCGATGCAAAGCCTAAGAGTACTATCAGATTTCTTAACAAAGATGACCGCAGCACCTACGGTAAAGAACGGGACTAACTGAATTGCTTGGATTCAAGCTCCAATAATTGCGTTTTGGGTTCTTCATTTTCTTTAGTGGACATCCTCGTAGGAGGATAAGTAGCAGGCTAAGCACCAGGAATGAGGTCAATACGGAACTCAATTGCCGCTTAGGTGGCAAACCCGAAACAAGCTTAAATACATTATCAAAATCACAATGACTGGAATTCAAGATACATCATCATCATCTCGAGACTTGAGTGCAAAAAAATGCTTCGGAATCACCATCAACATTCCGAAGAACAAGAGATAACTGATCAACCAAATCAGGATGCCTAAGATATAGGATCCTTTCAGAACATCGGATTCGAACTTGATAACATGCAAGCCAATCCATCCCTAAAATCATATCAAATCCAAGACAGTGAATCACATGCAGATTCGCACAGAAAGAAAAACCACAAAAAATAATCTCAACATCACTACAAAGCATGCTAAGTGATGCGGGTCCCCCAATAGGATTCACAATCCTCAAAGAAGTAACAAGGCAAGGAACGTCCAATGGTATAACATCAACAAGTTCCTTCGATACGAATGAGTGTTAAGAACCATATCAAAGAGAATTCGAATAGAATGATTATGAAGTAATATAGAACTTTCAAGAATAGAAGGAGAAGTACCTTTGGGTTGAGAATAACCACCAGAAGCATACACCACATTAAGCTTGCCCGACTTAGCATTACTAGGAGCAACGGGTTAAGATGAAACCCGATGTCCCTCTTTTTTGTAATAACGACATACAAGAGGCTTGGGACAATCTCGAATCAAATGGTCAGAGGAGCCACACTTGAAACACCCCTTCTAACGAGGAGGTGCTCCACTGGGTTGGGAGCTAGAACCAACAGACTTCTTCTTCTTGTTACGAGGAAAAGACTTGAACTTATGAAAAGGAAACTTCTTCTTGTTGGGGTTTTTAGAAACCTTAGTCTCATCACTACTCTCTCTCTCTCCTTCTTGACTGCTTCAAGATGAAGTGTCGAGTCAACCAGCTAGTCAAATGAAAGCTTAAGCTGAAGCATCAAAGACTTCTTTAAATATTTCTTAAGGCCAGAAACAAATTTGAGATTCTTCTTATAAGAAGCTAATATACTCGAGACCGTACTTAGACAAGGCCTTGAACGATGAAACATACTCGAAAACTAAAGAATTCCCTTGCTTTAACTCAAGAAGTGACAGGCTAAGAGGGCTTTCTCGGACTCGAGAACAAACTTAAGTTTGAATCGCTCCCTAAACTGGATCCAAGTAAGAGTAAACTCATCAAGCGCAGTAATAAGAAGCTCATACCAATCAAGTGCAAGCTCTTGCAACATACTCGATGCTACAAGAACTCGGTGATGGTCGAAAAGATCCATGCAAGTAAACATATGCTCGCATGTACGATGCCATGCTTGGACCTCAAGGATAGACTCTAAGCCTTTGAAAGGCTTGCCTCCAAGATGAGATAAATAATTGCACATACACGCAAAAGCAGACTTGCACGGAGGAGACGAAGGAGTAAGAGATGGAGGTTGAGTGCTCCTGAATAACTCCATGAACTGATCTGCAGACATATAAACATCGTTTGGATATGAGCCAATGGACGACCCAGCATCAGAACGGCGACCTTTGCGTCTTCCAGCCATAAGTTGAAAGTTTAAGATAAGACAAGGATTTTCATGGGGTAAGATATCCTTATTTTAGTTATGGAATACTACAGAATTAAAATGCATTCCTAGATATATTCCCAACATATATCTATCCCAAGGATACGAAAAGATTAAGGACACGATGATTAGGGAATATGTAACACTTATACTATACTTTGATGTATTGTAATATATGTTCTGTTCGTTGTTTATCATATTTTGTTCTGAACTCTGCTTCGAAGCTATGACGCCTCGTCCTGAGACCCACATTAACAAAGAGCATTACAGAGTAATACTGTCTGTTAATGTAGAGAATAGGACTGGTTAGAAGCGACCATCCATAAGACTTGTCTTAAACAAGTGAATAAGTCGATTGGGTGCTCTATTTTTTTCCTTTTACCTTTCCCAATTGTATTGACATACTCAATAAATGTTTAACGCAGATGTAAGGTGGCCAATGGATCTATCAAAACAATATATAATAATAACAAATACAACAGATCATAGAAAAGAAGTCGCACATATATATACATATATACAGCTACATTACAGTACAATACATAGTGATGCAATAGTGGTGGTACATAGACCACAATACATACATAGAGCCAAAAAGAATAAGTACATATCAAAGTTCACAAAATACAACAAGACTATACAAAAGTTGACTAACATCAAAAGAAAGCGATAAAATTCATAGCAAAAGCAGCATAGCGGTAATCTAAAGTAGGTGTCTAACCTGAAACAACTCGGTATGACCCGAGTATATAAAATACACAGGTTAGTCTAGCTTAAATAAACTGATTAGCATATGATAGGTGAAATAAAGGGATAAGGGATAATATAATTTATCAAAATAGAAGAAGTAACACAAATATATATCAACTACTTCATGTGAGAGAATATCACTAAAATATATCATAAGAGGATATCTCGAAAAGGGCAAATTCAATGACAATATCAATTAATCATAAACAATCGCCTTATATTGTCGGCATGTACAATAGCCAATATAATGGCTTTAATTAACCATAACTCCTAAATTGGAAATCACAAATCTCAAAAATATGCGAAAGAATGGCAATCACAATTAGCTTCTAAAAAGGAGATCATAAATCTCAAAATAAAGGCCAAAAGATGGCAATCTTAAATCATGATATGTAGAACTCGATTAAGTGTTCAAAACTCCAAAGATGTAATTGCTTCTCAAACAGCTCAAAAGGCCCAATAATCTCAAAATGGAGAAAGCATTTGGAAATCACAAATAAGTCATGAAATATCATAAAAGATTGCACGTGCTTAATAAAAGGCTGAAGCCCGCCAAGTACTGTATCTCAAATAAGGCGCCAACATCCCAAAGAACAAACATCCCGAAGGACAAATGACCCAAAGGTCTAGTATTGGCAATCAAATCGAAGGTCCATGAAGATGTATGGCTCAAACGAACAAGTCCGAAATTAACCAAAAAAGTAAATGCATGTGTCCTATACCACATGTTTTACTAAATCGTTTAATTCTCTTTCTTGTACGCTCAAAGAGTGCGAAATTAGCTTCAAATGAATAAGTTCAGAATTAACCGAAAAGGTAAAGGCATGTGTCCCATACCACATTTTTTACTAAATCATTTAATTCACTTTCTTATACGCTCGAAGAGTGTAAAAACGTGTATTTTATATAGAAAATAATTTTCTTTGAGAAAACTAGTTTTGAAACAATTTTTGAAATCGTTTGGAAAACATATCTTTGAAATTTCTATTTATTATAGAGAATATAAATTTTTAATAGCTCTTAAAATAATTATAAATATTGTAAAATATTTATTTCGAAATCTATTTTATTAGAAAAATCATTTCAAAATCGTTTTAGGAAACCGGTGCTCGAAAACAACAGAAATCACCTAAAACACCATAAACTCGGCATATGAAATCGTCTTAAAAACATATCAATTAGAAATACGAATCAACTATAATGCTGCCTTAGCTATTAATAGATTTTAAGCCCTTCAAAACATTTCAAAACATTACAAAAATTGGTTGCAAAAGTCATTAGAACAAGCAGAACAAGCAAAAACGTTGTACAAGAGGAAAAGAAATCGACCTAGGTAAATAAATATGCCCAGGTCGACCCATAGGCCCACCTATGCATTATCTGGGTCGACCCTAAGGTCGACCCCCATGAATGCTAGGCCGGCCTGTAGGTTACGATTCCTACAGTCATTTTCTGCCTTCCTCGATTCAATTTTTTGAGAAACCGTTCTAGCCATTTCCAAAATGATTCGGACCAAGAAATTTGACATGCACAAACTACTACACATAAACAACAATTCGGAAAAATTCTGGCATGGATTCATGAATAGAACAGATAGATATAAGCACAAATAAAAGGACTCTCGAACATATTTTCAATGTAAACTTTCAAGCAAGAAACTTTTGTTTACAGTAAGCAAAATCAAGCAATTTCCAGCATACAAACTTACTTTAAACTAGAATACATAAACTCACCTTATATGATTTTGAGAGAAGTTGAGTTGCAAGGTGATGACTTTATGGCCAGGAGAAGCTTTAAGAACCTGTAATTGAAAAGAAAACGACATGTAGCAAAGAAAATGAAAGTTACAGGCAACAATCTTTCTCAAACAGAAAATAGATAAGATGATTTTGTGATTTTGGTTTTGTTTACCTGCTGAAATTTGGATTTACTAATTTTCCCTTTGATTTTGTATAATCTGAAGCTAGTTTTGAATAGTTAAGAGGAGGCCATGTTTTCTTTTCTCGGGTTTGTTTTAGGAAGGATGGAAAAATGAGAAAAAAGGAAAGAACGTATAGCCTCTTCTGAACATTCCAGAAATGGGTTTGGGCTTGAACCCATTACCCATTAGCCTATATGTCAATACTCAGTTAAAATTAACTAAGTTAATCTATCTCAACACCATATTTATGCATATTTTATCCAAATAAATTTATACAAACCTATTTTTGTGTTTACAAAATGTTTTACAACACACAAAAATATTTTAGCCATTAAAACTATTTTCCATCATTAAATTCCTATTTTTAATTAAATGCTTTAATTTACACTATTATTTACATGAAACAATATTTTTATCACTCAAAATTACATAAAATATTATCACTCAAAATTACATAAAATCATTTCTCTTGTTTATTTTATCCTAACAAACCATATTAAAAATATTTTTACATCCAAGTATTGATTTTTAACCAATATTCCACATTTTATTTACAATATGTAACATATTAAATTCTAATATTTCATTAAAATTAACAAAAATCAACATTTGGCAATAATTTCCAAAATTATTGCATTTTATCAAATTAAAACCATATAAAATACTCATTTTTTATCACAAATTTTCATAACAAAGTTTCTACAACTTTATTTCCAACATTATTTATTTATTTACAACAAATGATATTGAATTAAATTCTTTTACTTCATTTATTTAATTAATTAACCACCAAACCAATTATTTTACCAAAACTCATTGTTTATTTCTAATAAACAATTTAAAAAAATTTCCATTTCTAATTTATTTTACTTTCTCCATTAAATTATAACCACCGTTATAATTTAGTTTCACAGGTAATCACCAAAACCAGGGTTGTTATATTTTGCAAAGGTTTTTGAATTGGTTATAGGACTAGCTCCAAAATGAGCTATTGAGTTTGAATATATCTTGTACGTGGAGCTGAACCCATGATTAGACCACCTAGCAAGATGACACCTACCGAATGAAGGAGTCAAAGGTGCAACTAGTGGACTTAGAAGGAAAGAATTTTATTTAACCCAGTAGTTCGCATTGTGGAGCGACCTCGGTATTCGTGAAGAAACCCAACAGGTCATTAAGATTATGCTGAATGAGAAGACAATAAAGAATCGATATCCTTCGTCGAGAATTGATGATTTATTTGATCAACTAAGTGGAACCAAAGTATTCCTTTGATGCTGTTTCAAATGATATATGGTTCATACGAGTGGTTAGTGATGTCATTCGGTCTAACTAATGCGCCAGCTTTCTTTATGGACTTAATGAATCATATTTTCCGAGAGCATATGGATTGGTTCATGTTGGTGTTCATTGATGACATTCAGATACATTTTATATATGAAAGAGATTATGAGATTCATCTTAGAATAGTGCTTAAGACATTGAGGCAGCATCAGCTTAAAGTGAAGTTTTTGAAGTGTCATTTCAGGAAGAAAGAGGTGAAATTTCTTAGTCGTGCGGTTTTAGAAAAATGGTTGTTAGTCGTTTTAACCAAGATCGAAGCTGTTAATAGTTGGAAAATACCCAAGACAATGACCGAGATAAGGAGTTTTCTTGGATTGGTTGGCTATTACAGGAGATTCATCAAGGAGTTCTCATGGATAGCAGCACCCTTGACTAAACTAACCATTATGGACGTAAAGTTTATTTGGTTTGATAAATATGAGGAAGAATTTGTTGAGCAGTGTGTCCGTGTTAGTTGTTCCAGATGAGAATCAGGATTTGGTGGTGTATACAAATGCATGTGGAACAGGATTAGGAGCTGTATTGATTCAAAGGGGTAAAGTGATTGGAAGCGCTTCCCGACAGCTCAAACCACATGAAGTTAGATATTGAACTCTTGATTTGGAGTTGGCAGCGATGATTTACGCATTGAAAGTATGGAGATACTACCTCTTAGGAGAATGATTCGAGCTGTATATGGATCACAAGTCCTTGAGATATTTATTCACTTAGAAAGAGTTAAATATGAGATAGCAGAGGTAGCTGAAGTTTTTAGCAACTTATGAGTTTAATATTGATTATATACCAGGGAAATGAAATAATGTTGCGGATGCACTTAGAAGAAAACAATAGAGATATGGTAGCTATATTGGTGGAATGGAAGGACATTGAGGCAATGACAACTTATAGAGTGCAGTTAAGATCGACTACTAGTTCTACTCAAAGTATCGTCATATTGTCATGTTTGGAAGTGTGACCAATATTGATTGAAATGATTACTTCTAAACAGAGGGATAATCCATTATTAGCTGACGGATCATAATACTGGAAAATTGAAGTGAGGTCGATGATCTTATGGATTTTGGCATTAATTAGAAGAGCTGATTAAGAAAGAAGGAAATTTTATGTGTTCCAAAGGTTGGTGACCTAAGGAAGGAAGTTCTCAGGGAGTTTTATCGATCAAAGCTTATGATTCATCCTGAGGGAACAAAGATGTATTAGGATACGAAGAGGAGTTTCTTTTGGGAAGGTGTGAAGAGGGATGTAGGCTTATAGGTAAAGTAGTGTGCGATTTGCCAGCAAGTAAAAGCCGAACATCAGAAGCCAAGTGGACTGCTTTAGCCTTTAGATATACCAGTTTGGAAATTGGATTCAATTTCCAGGACTTTATTGACGGGTGCCAAGGTCAAACTTGGGAAATGAATGTGTTTGGGTCATAGTGGATAAACTAAGCAAGTGTGCACATTTCATTCCCATTAAGTCAACCAGGATGACACCTGTATTGGCTAATTTGTTTATGAAGAATGTTGTTAGACTGCATGGGAATCCTAGTAGTATAGTTAGCGACAGAGATGCATTGTTTGCTAGCGAGTTTTGGAAGAGTCTACAGGAAGTGTTAGGTACCAACTTAAGATAAGTACCACTTATCACCTTTAGACCGATGGCAGACAGAGAGAGTCAATAAGATACACGAGGATTCGTTGAGAGCTTATGCACTAGATTTTGGTGGGTCGTGGAAAAGACCATTTGCACTTGGTTGAGTTTTCCTATAATAATAACTATCATACTAGTATAGGAATGGTGCCTTTCAAAGCTTTGTATGGAAGACCATGCAAATCGCAGTATGTTAATTAGAGACCAGAGGTAGATCGGTCCTTGGTCCAGATACGGTAAGATAAGCCACGAAGAAGATTGAGTTAATCCAGGATAGGACAAGAGAAGCTCAGTTTAGGCAAAAGTGTTATTAGATAAAATATGTAAAGATCTTGAATTCTCAATTAGAGATCATGTTTTCATTTAGGTATCATCGATGAAGGGTGTGGTACGATTTGGAAAGTCAAGGAAACTAGCACCAAGATATGTTGGAGCGTTCCCTAAAGAGGGTAGAAAAACTCGCATACCGAGTAGAATTACCGAGTAGTTTGGCAAGTTCCCATAATGTGTTTCATGTTTCTCATCTTAGGAAGTATGTGCATGATCCAGAGACTACTATTGCTTCTATTACATTGGAAGATTTAGTAGTACAATCAAATCCGACTTTTATGAGACAACCAGTTCAAATTGTAGCAAGAGATGAGAAGAGATTAAGGAACTAGACGGTCAAGTTAGTGAAAGTCCAGTGGAGTGACAACAAAAAGGGCTGTACTTGAGAGACAGAGGACAGAACTAGAAATACTTATTCTGAGGTGTTATGATGTATATTCTATATTTGTCCTATATAGACTTTATAATTGGTAGGATATGCTAGAATTGTTGCATGTTTGATATGGTTGTTAAGTAGTCCTAACTGAATTTCGACGATGAAATTCTTTAAGAGGGAAGCCTGTAATACTCCTTTTTAGTTTAATGTTATTCAAGATATTTAATAGGATATATTAAATAGAATAATACAAATAGTTAAGGAGAATGAAATTTTGTCATTAATAAGGCCGTGCCTTAATAAATTACTTAATGAGATTGTTTTGTAAAATTTAATGTATAGGAGGATATATGAGAGAGGCAATTTAGGTATAGACCTATCTTTTATCCCGTAAACTCTCTCCCCCTCGCATCATTCTCATTTTTCACAAAACAAAAGCAATCAAAAGAAAAACCTAAAGAGGTTGGCCATAACCTAGGAGGAGGAAGCACGAAATTAAGGGGATTCAAAAGAGAAAGAGCCTAAGGAAATTGGAGCAACACCAAATCTCAAGTCTATCTAAATCTAAGATGAATAATGAGGTTCCATGTCTTTTAATCGCTTTCAAATTCAGCTATGGGTAATACCTAAATTATTATAAGAAATTATACCATGTTTTAGTTGATTGATTATTGTTTGGGTAGAATAATGAATTATGGGATTTTTTATGAAATTAATTGATTGGGTTTTAAGGTAAAAACAATAGTTTTAGATCTTTGGATGGTTTGACATGACATGCAAAATGATATTTTGGAGATTGATTTTTAATTTCATAATTTTCCAAATTAAATCGAACAGTTTATGATTTTCCAAAGGAAAAAAATAGCTTAATTTTGGGTTTTAATTATTTAAAATAATTAAATAGGGTTTTTGACCTTGAAATTTTTTTATAATGAAGAATATAGTATTTGGGTATTTTTGGGATTTTTCCCAAGAGATTTCAAATTATTCTGAATTTCACATGCTAGAAAAGCATTTAAAAGGGTAATTAATCAAGGATATTAATTAATTAATTTAGTATTTGTTTTGGAACTTGGAAACTGTGTGCGGAAAATTTTCAGTGAAGAAATGGTTAAAATCTCCAGTAGGAATTGGACAGGAAATCTGGTTTGGTGAAATGTATATGCTTTTATTGAAAATAAATCGGTATTCATATAAATTACGATAATGACAAGTTGCCAGTATCGTCTCTGTGCCTAATACATGAGTACATCCATGGGTATCTACGTCGATGAGGTGGGAAGTGCATGATAACTACTGAGGTAGTTATGGAATGATTCCAACTGAGTCGATGTGGACATTGGTGGCGATCTAGATTTGGCGGCATTGCAGCGTCATGATTCATCTCTCTTCGTCTATGTTTTGACTTCGCACATACAAACTAGGCGGTATAATAGCCAAAGTATTTAATTATTTTTTAAAGAGACGTTGCATATCACTACTTCGAATGCTTTCGAAGTCGACCCTATAGAATTGTTGGCATAACAGCCGAAGTGAGTTAAGTAAACTATTTTACAGTGTCATAGATGGTCTTTATGCCGTTATTCATCAAGGTCGGTAAGGTCTTTTTCACTGTTTTTGCTACGATGTCGTGTGGCATCATTGCCGTGAATATTGGCGTTGATTTGTTTTAAATAAGGCGGATAACCTGTGGTTTATGTAAGTCGACAAGGTCATATGGGGATAATCTATTTTGACGAGAAAAAGTGTGATAAGGTTGTCGCCTATTTATTTAATTAAGAGCGAAGAGCCTCTAGTTTTCCTCTTCGACGTTGTCATTGGGGATACTAATGAAGATTATTTTCGAAATAGATTTTTGTCAACTAAATTAAAGGTGGCGAGACTTATGCTTGAGATTTTAATTTTAAACATTAAGGTACCAATGCTATTTTGATTGTAGATGTTGACACTAGCATCGGGGACACCGAAGTAGATTAGTTCAATAAACTAATTATTTTATAAACGACTTTATCACTTGGGATACCAATGCATTTTCCTAAATGAGTTCGACATTAATCATTTAGGGATACCAATATATGCCAATTTAAAATGTTGTGGCTTTAAAGGGAGATAACCTAATTGGAGACACCAATAGACATAGGTTAAACATGTGGGGAACATGAATTAAATTGTTAGATGATGGGTTCATAGTCTTCCTAGGATATCTATGAGAGGTGAGATGGATAGTCTATATTATTCTAGAGATGGATGGTCTCTATGAGGTTAATAAAGGGTTCATCGTTATATTGGGAAAACTATAGGATATGAGATGGATTGTCCACATCATTGTAAATTAAATGGAATATATGTGATGGATAGTCCACATAATTTAAACAATGGAGCTATATGTGATGGGTAATCAATATGATAGGGGATGGGTAATCTAAGTAATAACTGCATGTGGGATGGATAGTTCACATAATTATGAATATTTTTAAGTGTGAGATGGTTAGTCCACATAATTATAAACAAGTAGTCAAGTTAAAATAAGACGTATAGTCAGTTTAAATTTTGATGGGCTGTCATTGAAATTAAGATGGATAATCCAATAAATTAGGATGGGTAATCCAATATATGTTTCATGACCATAAATGCTATTTTTGTTCTAAATCTTGTGGTTTTAGGAGCATAGTATATGGTTAATTAGTTTTGATTATGATACTGATGAGGGGAAAACTTGTTCCGCTTAACGGCGTGGTCTCATTAGATATCTAATTGGTTCGTGATGGTAGGTTAATATTCACACTAGACTGTTTTCTAACCCAAAGTTTTTGTTTTCCCTCTTAAACTCTCTGGTACTCATTTGAGTAGGTCGGGAGTAAGGGATTTTAGGTTCCAGTTAGACGAATAAACTTCCAGAGACGTGCAAAAGGCAATCTAGTTATTAGAAGCTCTATATATTTTCGCTATGTAGTTTTTTTGTCTATTTAGATGTAATGGAAAAGTTGTATAATTGCCAAGCATTTGAATCTAATCAACCAAGTGGGCATCTTCATATGTCGCTCTTGGAGTATTTTTTATAGTTATATTTTCTCTGAACGTGAACGAAATTACGTAACGAATATGAAATCATATTTTGAAATGAAGTTATCTCTAAATTATGTTTGAAATTTTTCCATATTCATATTCTTATTGATTATGGATGTGTTTAATATAGTCGCATTTTATCATTGAGAATTAGTAACTATGGATGACTGCAGCATCATAGCGGGTAGTTTTGGGCCTTAAAATGGAGGATGTTACACAATACGATCATGGACTTGGGTTTTGAATTAGTCAATTTGGGCCATTAAAGTGCGATATGCTGCATTTGGCATCAGAGCCTAGGTTAGTTGATCATAGGAATTAAGATACTCTGAGAGAACATATTTGTATTTTTACTTATAATTATATGTAACGACCTGGAATTTCGGGCACTTCGTATTTAAATATCTGAACTATTTAAATATTTGAATCTTTGATTCAATGTTATTAAATGATTTAATAAGAAATTTAGCCCCTTTTAAATCATAACTAATAATGGTAAACCTGTTTCAAAAAAAATGTTTACAAAAATATATACTTTGGAAAAATATCGATAATATTACCAAAAATCATTTTATCGATAAACATATATTTTCTTAACAGAAATTGTTAAATTTTTTACCATGTCTAAGTAATAATTAAGGAGATATTAGCAACTAAAAATATTTTCATGTTTATGGCTAACTAAATCAGATAATAAGCAAATAAGGAAAATGGGAATAATTAACTCTTAAGCAAGTATCTAATGAACACATTAGTCGCTAACTAAACACTCCACTTTTCATACAAGCTTGGAAGGTTCTAGAAGTCCTATAGGATAAGGGATATTATGGTAAGGATACAAGAGTTGTTAGCCTAAAAGAGAAGTGACATAAAGTAAAAGTAAACATAAATGGAAATGCTTAAGCGTTAAACAAATGATAAAGTAGATGTGATGGGAGGTAAGCCTTCTAGGGGGTGAGAGTAAGCTTATGCTTCACCACTTAAAGCCTATAAATAGAGGTGAGGGGTTCACTTAATAATCACAAATAAATTTCTAAGCTTGAGATGAAGCAAGAGGGTTGAATATGGTGGATGTGCTTAAACACTAATTCACTAATTACTCTCTAACTTTTTCAAAAGTTAACCAAGTCTTCTCTAATCTTTTTTAAACTTTGGCTTTGGGACTAAGACATTACGGGAAGCATGATTATAAAGTAAGAATTAGGAGGAAGTGAGAAGAAGAGGGGGAGCTTGGATGGGCTGTGAGCATGGAGGAGGAGCAGGAGGAAGGTGGATTTGGTTTGGAAGTGCTAAAGGTTGGACCTTTAGTCCTGTGTTGATAGAAGGAGGTGGTTCTTTGGTTCTTGTTGATTTGTGCTTGAGTTAGGAATGGATCTAAGTAAGTTATCTCACTATCTCTTAAGTAAATATTGTGTCCATATATGTTGTGTGCAAATTATACAGTTAAAGTGGCATTAACAAAGCAAAGTTATGAACTTTGGACCCATCTTGTTTTTGAAAGAAAATGATAACTTTATATTGTATAACTTCACTTCTAATACCCTCTTAAACATATGTCATAGCCTTAACTTGATGTTTAAATGGTGGTTTAAATAAGAAGATGGATGTTATTAGGGATTTCTTTCCATATTTTTTAAGTACCCAAATGGTAGTACTTACTATAAAAATTTCAAGTTTTGGATTAATTTTTTAAACGTTAAAATTAGTCGCAGAGATGGTGCTTTTCAATGTTGTTTTAACAAGGACTTTTAATAGCACTTATAATGTTGTAGTAAGTCTTTTATTGTTTTAAGTGTTTAAAATGCGATGTCTTAGCTAGTTTATCGTGATTTAAATGGTTTCTATTTTTTCTCTTTATAAAATTTTCTATGGAAGTTCTTATGAAATGTATTTTAGTATGAAAAAAAGAGTAGAAGTTAGAAAATAGTTTTAATGATTGTTTACGAATTTAGAAAGTAATGTGTTGCAAAATGTAAAACATGTTTTTAATCAAATTCCGAATTAGTAATTTTCAAGTAATATTTTACATAGATATTTAAAACCTATTTAGAAGTATTTCTAAGGTATTATTTTATAAATATAAGTTTTGACAAAGGTGATTGACTAGGCTTAACACTAAAAATCGACGAGTAAACTTGTTCATTTTTTAGATTCATGAATGAGGTGTCTAGGCAAGGCTTGGAGCAACCAGTGCCCAAACTTACTTGGCTTCACTCTTGAATGAGGAACGGTACAGGTTGAAATGTCAGAACGTGTTAATCTTGTTGTTTACTTGTTTAGAAAAAGGTAATTAACTTTGTTTAATGCTAAAAACCGACGAAGTTCGTCCTATCTCCCATTGGGCTAAGGTGTGTTGGACTACTTTTTCTACGGCTAATGAAAATTTGATGTTTTGGCGAATCATAAACAAAGTTGTACAAACTAGAGACAAACTGTCGTCTGCTGGTATGGTTATTGATCAGCTATGCCTCTTCTGTAATTCGTTTCCTGAATCAGTTGATCACCTCTTTTTTGAATGTGGCTTCTTATCCAATATGATAAGCACAATGTTTAACAAAATTGGTATTGCAAGATATGATGGCAATTCTACAACTAAATGGAATGAACTGAAGATTGCGATGACGAATAGGCATGGCAACAGGGGTATTATTTTCTTTGTTCTTAAAATCTACATCAGAACAGTTTGGATTGAAATAAATTCTCGGTGCTTTAAACTTGTAGCCGCTGCTGCTCCTCATCTCTGGGACACAATTATGTCAAAAATTGAATCTGGGATTAGATTCTCATGCCATGGTTTCTCTCCACACAGTCGTGGGTTTTGGAATTTACTTGCCTTTGCTTTTGGATTAACTTGGTTCATGTTTCTGCATGTGCATTCTTTTGTGCATGTTGATGTTTCATGTCACGCTTGTTTGATGCTACATTGGTAGCTTATTATCTCTTCTATTTGGTACATTTAGGTTGTTTTCTCATGCTTGTTTTTTACCAACTTGTTGTTTGTTTTATGACAAAAGCTTGTTTTTGTCAAGATGTTCTTTTTTCATTTTTCAATAAACACTGGTAGGGGGCCATTCAACCCCGCTTGTCTTCCAAAAAAAAACCGACGAAGTTTGTATATCTATTTCTGAGAGTTAAAGATTGATGTCGAGAAGGGACAGAGTAATAATGCTCTAACCTACCGGACATCCCTCTTCAATGAGGAATAGTTAAGTTGGGAATGTTTGAAACGAGTTAAGTATACGAACATTAATTTGTATAAGCAATGGTTTTTGACTAGATAATCGATTAGTCTACTATCGAACTTAACTAGATATCAACTTAGATCTTTAAAAAGAATGTTCTAAAGAAAATAAAAGTATGCAATGGTTTTGGGTCTGTTGCGAAAATGAATTAAAAACATTTGTATTTAACCCTTTTTTATATACTTATGAATGTAAACAGATCTTTAAATAGGATGTTTTAAAGATAAGCATAAGTGAAACTGTTTTGGGTTTGTTGTGACAATGTTTTAATAACATTCGTCTTCAACCCATTTTGATTATACTTATGAATGTAAATGGATCTTTAAAAGATTGTTTTAAAGATAAGAATAAATAAAATGGCGTTGGGTTTTTTATGGCATTGTTTAATAAACATTAGTCTTAAACCTTTTGAATGGATTTGCGAAAGCACGCAGATCCTTAAAATGGATATGTTGAAGGAAATTATAAGTAAGAAATCTTGTTGTGACAATGTTTAACTAACGTTAGTCTTAAACCTTTTGAATGGATTTGTGAAAGTACTTAGACTCCTAAGAAGGATGTTTTGAAGGAAATTACAAGTAAGAAATCCTATTAATGATTTGTGGATATACTTATACCTTTTGAAATAAGTATATGAATACGTTTTGAACTATATAAAGAGCAAAGGTTTTAAGTAAGAAATCTTGTTAATGATTTGTGAATATACTTATACCATATGAAATAAGTATATGAATACTTTTTGAAATACAGAATGCTAAAGGTTTTAAGTAAGAAATCTTGTTAAATGATTTGTGAATGCACTTATACTATTTGAGATAAGTATATGAATGCGTTTTAAACTACAGAAAGATCAAAGGTTTAAAGTAAGAAATCTTGTTAATGATTTGTGAATATATTTATACCATTTAAGACAAGTATATGAATACTTTTCATATTGAAAGTGTACAAATGAATAATAAAAATTCATAAGTGATGTTTTATTAGATAAAATAAGTATTACTAATAAAATAGGTTTTAATTAATAAAAGATCAATCGAACAGAAAGGGGATTAGAAGTAACTTATATGACTTAATCGTATTTTGTATGAATTGATCATGCTTTGTGTGTCTACTCATTTACGAAAAACATTTATTCGTATACTTAGCACTAAATGTCGATGAAGTAGGCTTGTCTATCTGTTAGAATTAAGACTGATGTTAGTGTAGGGATATGAGAAATTGAGCTCTAACTTACCGTCTTTACACTTGATCGAGAGATAGTATGAGATGAAAATATCAAAAACATGATAAGTATACAAGACTTGGTTTCCATATGCGATCGCTCTCATTATCATTGAATGAACAAATTCGTCAATTCAATCTTGGAGAGACCGGGATCGGTAAGTGTTTTACATATAAAAAACCACTACATGGCTGAGATACATGTTCTATCTCTTGAAAGTAGATCTGTTTGGGATGTGGGAATCTATATGGAGATTTGAGATCTGTTTAAGATTGTCAAACACATGTAATTGTTCGTGGTCTATTTAGGATGTGGGAATCCATGTGTGATTCTGAGATCTATTGAGGTATAGGAATCTATGTGTGGTTTCAAGATCTGTTCGAGATGTGAGGATCAAATTTGAGATTTGTGTTTTGTTCGAGTCATGAAGATTCGTGTGAAAGATGCCAATTGTGATCTCAACATCGGAAATAGCTAAAAACAGAGTAGATGCATAGACTGGGGTTTTTCTTAGGATATTATCACTCCAGACCTCGAGCATGCTTATCGATTGTTGGCCGGCGGGAGTGATGGTATTCGAGATCACGTATTTAGACGTGGACTGCTTATGTTGTCCTTATGGTCTATTCTATCTAGAGATATATGACACTCAGAGGTAGTTTCTGACCCTTGTGCAGGAGATTGGATTTCGGCTTGACCGAAGTGACTCCACATAAAATCCATTATTCGAATGTTCCTTATCAGATTTGATTGTACTAATAATATGTTGTTGAATGTAACCAATATAACCATTCCAGCTACGTTATAATATTTAATTCTACACCTTAGATATTATCTATTATATCACCTTATGTGCCTATTAGATGGTGGTTCTTTTGAGGGGATAATCATTATGGCATTCCATGCAATCTTAAAAGTACTGTTGTATGCTAGCTACATATTTCTTGAGTTTCTCATACTAGACTTATGTTCGACGCTTGGTTTTTGTTTTTCTTAGATTCCTCACGTGCTCTTTTGAGTAGTTTGAGAAAGGTAGGTTTTTGTTGTGTTCTTTAGAGCTCAAGAAGACAAGCTGGTTGTTTCATCTACCGTAGTATTCTTATTTTGTGGCATTACTATATTGTATATATTTGTATCGAGGTAACCGTTTGTGCTGTTCCTTTGATATTATATGTTCCACTGTGAGATTTTGATATTATGTTCTCTTCTTCCTTGTTCTATTTCTTTTTATTTTACCCTAACTTTTCGTCTTTCCAGCACTTAGGTGCTCGGCATGTAAATACCGTGATGCATTAGTATCGACATTGGAGGTAGAAAAGGCTGGTCATTGCATATTATTTATATATATATATATATATATATATATATTACACCAAACTCTATGAATTCTGACTATAGAAGTAGTTGCAACCATATTCCAAAAGGATATATGAGGCAACTATGAGTTGGAATAATAAATAGAGTTAAATCGATGTGCTTACCACATAGTATTGGTTGTACCATAAGGCATTGACCAAGAAAAGCATGAGCACAACCTATAGAAGAATTCCGGAGGCTGGATGGCACTTGACACCTTGTTGGGCATGGATTTTCTTATGGTTGTAGATCTCAATGGATTGCCGATTGAATATGTACACTTCATCCAAGCAAATGGGAAGTAAGAACCTATATGTTGTAAGCATTTGGAAGTAAGGAATAAAAGGAGTAGAGCAAGTTCCCATAAGAAGGTGTACCATAACCACCACAAGGAAGTAAATCAACTTTATGTGAAGATGAGTAAAAAAAGGAAGCCCAAAAGAAAGGGCACTTAAAGCACATTTTTGAGTCTGGCCCCATTCAAAAGAATTGAAAAATAAAAATAATAATAGGATAATAATAATAATATTTTGCAAATTCCTTGAAATGGTTTTGAATAATTAGTTGGAAATTATTGTTTTGGAAATATAAGTTAGTTTTGAGAATTTTTATTTAAAATTTGTTAGTCAAAAAGAGAGGCTTGGTTTAGATGGTTTTTGGTAAAGAGATTTTTCATTTTTAAGACAAACAGAAAACGAAGCCTACGTTTAGGTCGACGATTTTTCCTATTTATAAAAGTCAAAAGTTGTTCTTCAAAAAAAAAATTCTTTCTTCAAGAAGCGGCTAAAACAACAATGGTACTTATTTAAAGGAAATACAAAGAGCAATAGCTGGAATATTTTTGAATTTTTAAAGTAAGCTGATGGCCAAATCAGTATAAATATGGAGTACTGCGAGATAGAAGAAAAAGGGTTAGAATAGCTAGATGGCAGGCTAAGACACAATTATGTATTGGATAGGAATTTTTCAGAATAGATTGGATCATGGTGGATCGAAGAAGACGGCGCGAAATGATCTTGTTAATCGATATTATTATTAATAAGTTTAACCTGCTTGAATGAGGGTCTAGTTCAATCTAGGCTCAAAATTCAACAACCAGTCAACCAGTAGCGATCGACTGGTAGCCTTAGAATGGCCGGCCGATTGTCGACAAAAAGTGCAACCTGAACCTCAAATGTGACATATAGCCACATCAAGGTTGCTCCCCTTCATTCCATCATTCCCCTTCTCTTCCTACTCCTAAACCTCCCCTCTCTCCTTCTCAAATCATGAGCGCCCCACACCATACGGTCGTAGCTCCTCCTTCTTCCTCCGAAAGCGAGCACCGCCTCTCCTTCAGTTGCCAAGTTGTGTTTTAGATACAACTCCACTTCACTTCCTCCATATATGAACCCAACTCCCCTCTCCGACCCCATCTCAGTTCATTGCACCACCACGAATAGCTTGCACGTCCTCACACTATCTGGGTCTTACCCTTTAGGAGATCTCTTGGCTTGACTAAAGCAACTAGAAAATCTCCACCTACATGGTCGTGGTGAACATCATCTTTCCACAAGGACAGCCAGTAAAATTTGGAGATTTCACTGCCTTAGGACTAAGGGATCCATTCACAGCTACAGGACTAGCACTGATCCTCATCCATGAAACTTTTGAGTGGGAGTGCTACCCACGCTGCATGCGACAATTTAATGCTCTTTTACAATTCGATTTTGATGAAGATACCAGTAGTCTCAAATCGAAGGTGAAGGGAGTTGAGATCGATCCGTCAAATGATGTTTTAGGGATTTTGTGGATAGCCACAAAGGGAGCCGATGTGGTAGATATTGGGACTACTGATCAAGAGAATTTACAGTGGATCTTTCTTGGAGATTTTGATTTCAGGAGGCCAGATAACTTGCGTGTATAACCCGCCTTGTCATTCGTATTATTCAGTAGAACATTATTTCAAAAATGGAAAGCTTCAACCAGATTTATCCGCTTGTTCTGAAGGCTACCAACGCCATTATGGGTGATATAGCAGTTAACTGGGCTTGCACTATCATGAGAAACTATGTGGAGCCTAGAGTGGGGACTCCATGGAGTTGCGTTCCGTATTGTCATCCTTTCACTCATGTCTTTAGGTGATACAAAATGAATCTCCATAGAGAGTCGGTTCAGAAGAAGGTCCCAACCCCATTTAATATAGCTTCCCTAAGAGAATGGGGATTACGGAACCGCCAGTGGAGATAGCAGCACCAGTAGTTGAAGGAGACGGAGCAAGGACAGAGTGCTGCATGGGTTTCAAAACCCGAAGCTAGTAGCGATCCTAGACTCTTAGCTTTGGATTGAGGCCGAGCTCAGGGAAATTCGAGCCAAGTAGCGGTGCCAGAGCCATGAGATTAGGTGCATAACTGGCATGCTATGTACATTCAGCGGCCATGGCAATGACTCGAGCTCCCACAGACGATCGGGACCATCCCATAGCTTGTAGGTAATGTTCTAGGTTTAGCGGTATTATTGTTGTTACTCCCTTCCAACCTTTGTTCTTTTATTTAGGTTTTTTGGGTTATAATCATTAGTTGTATCCTTGTATAAAAGACATGTGCAATATATTATGAGATATGTTCCTATTTATTTATTGTAATGTTGTTTCTGGATATGTTGATCGCTATTATATATGTATTTGTGAGAAATAGTATAAATATGGAAATCTCATCTAAATACTTAAATATTGGTAAATGCAATATAAGACTGGAAGTTTATAAAATTAACTTTTAGCAAGCGAAGAACAGACAAAGTTTGTTGGGAAATCACAGATCATTATTCTTGTGTCTTAAAAACTAAAATTATAAATAGCTTGGTATGACGTTGTTCCGTATAAAGAAATAGGTTTCAAGGTTTAGGATTTATTTTGAAATATTAGGGACAATTATATGCATTAACTCATTAATAGTCTCGATCGCTATAAAATGTGGCTTGATGTACTTTAAAAATGGAAAAGGTAAATATTTTGAAAGGTTGTAAAAAAAACAAATGATTTTGAAAATTCTTATCTAGATATTTTGAAAGAATTAAAAATGTTGTTTAAATTCTTTTGGGAATTTGATTTTTCAAACAATGTGCAAGTTTTATTGAAAGAACAAAAAAGATTTTTTTTGGGAATTTCTAATTTTTAAATGCCACATGCTAAGCATAGGGAAGATTGATGTGTTAGTGGATATAAATTTTCGGTGCATAAAGGATTGTGGTAGGTTAAGCGCTAACGAAAACAAAGGAAAACTTTTTTATCCTTTGAATTTTTATTTTCACAGCTTGTCGATAACAAATGAAATTCATTTGTAACGTCAATTCCAATTTAGAGTCTAAAAATAGACCTCCTTATGCATATTGTACTTGGAAAATCCAAAGGCAATAAAGAAATTTCCAATGTACATGGGATTTGGTAACCAATAGAATGGAAGAAATGTAAAATTCACCATCTAACTTCCTTTTTCGACACAGAAGTAAAGGGTTAGGAAACGAAAATTCGACATATTAGATTTTTGGATGGCAGGAATTGGATGCATAATGTAGAAAAAGGATTTTTGAAAACTTACATATATGTAGAACTGTCAGTATATATAGATTATTTGAATCATATTTTCAAAAATGCTTTTAAAAGAATACATTCATATAGGAGGTGCCGATTTGGAATCATTATACATACATGTCTTATATGTTGTGGTACATCGTGCATTTGTACACGTTTACCTGCAAAATTGGTAGTGCGCTAATTGATTGGATAGTTTATGAAATTCTTTTAAAGGGGAAGAATGCAACACTCCGTAAAATTTACATTAATTAATAAAAAAAAACTATTCAGGAACAAAATGGAATTTGAGAAAATGTCGAAATTTGTTCATGAAACATGCACAATTGAATTCATGGTGATTTTTTGAGCAACTTTCATATTTGGAGTTTCGTTGTCGGAGTTCAAATGAAGAAGTTACGAGCATTTAAAGTTTTCAGAATAAAAATATTAGAAAACAAAAATAAATAATATTAAATATGGGACCCCAACGATAGACCTTCTCCATGGGCCAGTCGATCACCTATAGGAAATTGGTCGATCGGTTTAGTAGTGATGACTAGGGTTTGACTTTAGCCAATGGCCCAGATTTAATTGTTTTAATCAAACAGATATGATTGATTCGAGCACCTATAAATACAGGCCAAATCCCTTACTTTGCCTCTCAAAATTTTTGATTAAAGCAGAGAAGCTCTACCATATTCCCTTTCCACTATTCCTCCTAATTATAAAATATTTTGTGTTTATACAAATCGAAGAAGGGTGGAAAATAAAAGAGGAGAAGAGAAATAGCGAATCAATACTACGGTAAAAGAGAAATTATATTAATTTCTGAATAGTTATAACTTTATATTCCCCTTAAACGTCAAATCTCTTCTCAGATCTGTAATTCTAATAGTATGTATATACCCTTTTATACATATTATTTTGGATTTAAAAGGGGATGGAGTTGAATCAAATGAACAGATTCTGATTTTGGAGATTTGAAAAGCTTGAAAGGTGAGTGGGAAATTATATGATTTATTTATAACATTGAAGCTTATCTCATTGAATTCTTATTTAATTATTATGCCTATATAAGATTTGATGAGTTGTAGGCTTAAAACAAATGTATCAGAATATCTCCTACATATTCAATAAGGTAAGTAATTGAAATAGGAATAATATGTACAACCTGATCTGGAAACTGAAATCAGTCCTAAATATTTATTTGTAGAATGTCGGTAAAGTTGTAATGTTATTCCAGATCTATAATTGGGTTGTAAATTAGGTTGCTCTAGTTGACTTGAAAAGTGAATTTATATATTTTAATTTATTTGGAGCGGGGTATAATTTAGTTATATCTATTTACGTGTAATTTTCATATATTATCCAATTCCAAAATATGTATAAAAGCATGTCGTTTGGATTAACAAGGAATATACCAAAAAATAAAGAGAGGCGTAAAGTATAACATTCTTCCCCATAGTTTATATTATCTATTTCAATAAAAGAATAGAGATAACTCTTTGTAATTTCAAATGGGGCAAGAGTCTCATTTTTCGGTAATTTGTGGAAAATTATGACGGTAATCCTTCTTGGAAGGGTAGCTCTGATAAATTAAAATATGGAAAAGAATGTTCTAATTTGGGAATTAATAATTAAAAATAAGAAATATATAAACTTATAACCGTGTTTACAGATTAAAATAAAAATTAAACATATCGTAATTTACCACGACATTCAAATTAGTCATTAATAGCGTATTACGTTTTAGGACAAGAAAGTTGAAGAAGGAAGGAGTGGAAATTCCAAATTTTATAGACATTAAGTACAAATTTAATGGGCAATAAATTTATAGTTAACAGAGAGCTAAATAAATTAAATGAGGACTGATTAGGGAATTTAATATGGCAATTATGGGAAAAACTAATTAACAGAATATATTGAATTAGAATAATTAAATATTATTAGAGATGGTCTAATTAGAATCATAATTATCATTTATTTTGGACAATTGACAATTATTAGACATAAGAGGGAAATAGGGAAACCAAAGCCTAAGCATAAGATAGAAATAATTATGTAGCAAACAAGTAAGCGTTAACAATATTAAACACATGTATAATTTTCATGCTAGAAAATTATATAGCTTCAATTATACTTTTAGAATTAGCATAAGTTAGCGAGCCTAGCCTAATATATAAGCTTTGGGTGTTTGGTTTGGTTTAGTGGGTTGGGATTCGAGATTGGTAGAGTTACACAACAGAAGTCTGTCCTTCACCTAGAGGCTACTAGCAGATGTGTATACTTACTACTGATGCGAGACATTTCCAACCATAGGACCCCTAGGGAAGGGACATGCATTTTAGATAGGTGGAGGAAATATATCGATGGTTTGCCTCGCATTTGAAGCATATAATGGTCTAGTACTTTTAAGGAAATAAAGTTTGCTTCACTTCCAATAAGAGATATTAAGTAACCAAAAGGGGCATTTCTCTTGACTTACTTAGGTTAGTCTAAACGGGATGTTAGCTTTGGAAGGTCAATGGGCTATGTTATTATTTTGTATCGGTATTTGGTAGTATGTATGGCATAAAGGCTATAACCGCCAGCAATCCCGAGCAAGCGGTAGTAAAGACTTCAGTTAAGCCTTGACAAATTTCACTTTCTATTAGTGTAGAATCAGTATGAGAGACGTATAGACCTCAAAGCAGATAACTAGATGAAAATTAGTTTATCAGAGGTGGGCCAGTTAACCCTTTAATGAGTCTTTAAAATGCATTAGTAGTATGGCAATTAAATTATAAATTGCAAAGCCATATATAGGGGTCATCGGTCTATATAGCTAGAGCCGCTTCGAAGACCGAGGTATTAATGACCATTGGATCCACCTCCTCCTCATTTAAGAAGTATTAAGTAGCCAGGATTTTGGATTGTGTATGCTTAGATATATATTTATACATACAAACATATACATAATTATACCTTGGAGAAGGTTAGGTTAGACATATCGTACACGCACATAGAATTTAATGGACCGTGCATAACGGACATAATATTCGAATAGAAATTTATTAGACTCATCGGAACATTGTTATGACCCCTCTCCATATTACAACCCACATGATAGATTAAAGGGATAGATTACTGGAGCAAGATGGGAATGGTGAATGGAGAAGTCTTCTCTTTCATGCTTGGTACTGATATGATGATTACATATCCAAGTAATAGTATTGATTCCAAGGTAGTAATCACAGTCGGTATTTATGTTATATTATACTTTCAATTCCACTGCGAGTTTTTAATGATCGATCTCTGATATACTTATGTTTATTACATGTTAGCAAAATCAACGTTGTGTACCCTAATGGACTTGGATTTTGGATTGGTCGAAATTCAGGCCCACTAAGGTGTGGGCTGTTACACCTTTGGTACCTTGTCCTAATTTCACTTTGACCATGAGTTTGCTCAACAAATCGAAACGAAATTATTCACTCATACCTACCATATCACGATGGCCTAAATATAGTATATGTACCTTGAGTTTGCCCAACAAATACGTGTAGGTATCTTACATCGTCTATTCATTATATTAACAATACTACAACTAATATCCCAAGCTTGAGTTTGCTCAACAACTAAGGAGTATGCAAGTAATTTATCGATGTATATATGGTAAAGGACAACATTATATTGAAGATTCATAATCTTCAATATATTACATTAAGTGATTCGACTTATGGAATAATATACTTCTTATTAATACTCTCATCATTTAAGTGTCAAACACATCAGAAATCAAGGAATACATCCATTTACATATGTATTTATTCCTTATGTCTAGTTAATGCTTCTTAATGTTCCACCTTTAATTTATACATTAATATTATATAAGTCTTATCATTATATAACTTTCATATTACTTATATAATAGCCTTATGTATAATATTATATCAATTACATCTTAATTAATTTTTTCAATTAATTTTTTAATTAAGTTTATACTAATTTAATATAACATTTATATTTAGTATTTATTATATACTATAACCTTTATAGTATAACACATGTATCGTATACATTTGTATATTATTTAATTAATTAACCTTTTACTTAATTTATTTATTTAAAATACTCTAATTAAATTATATTAATTTCAACATTCAATTCATAGACATACATACGTACTTATGTTATTTTAAACACTTAAAAACAACATAACATATATCATAATATTTAATACATGTATACATTTATTAATCAATTAACTCATTCAATTAATTTATTTTATTAATCTTCTTAATAATCTAAATTTTGAAATTAATTTGTGTTATTTTTTCGAACATTTTGGAAAACTTTATTATATTATAACTTTCATAATATATGTATATCTTATTTTCAATTTAATTTTTAAATCTAAAATCTTAGGCCCCATTTGGCTTGTCGTTTTTAGTTTTGTGTTTTCGTCAATACAAAAGTGCGTCTATTGTATGTATGGTTAAAAAACAAATAATTTTGAGAAATGAAATTAACATGTAAAATAGAAAACAAGTTTATTTTGTTTTTTGTGTTTCGAGAGATAACAAAAGTACAAAAAAACAATCCAACTCATTCGTTGTCCGTTGATCGTCGCAATGGCTAAGCATTGTAGATGTCCTTCTCTTATTTCTGGGTATTTCTTAGTACAAGTTGAAAACATAAAACTCAAAATGAAACCAAACGGGGCCTTATATTTTTAATTTTCAAACAATTTTGAATAATAGCCTAAGGTTCAATTCAAATTGGACCTTTTCTATTCGAGGCAACCTTTAGGCAGACCTGTTCAGACCAGGCGGGTAGCCAAGTAAGGCAAAGCACTTGATTACCCAAACACAATCCTTCGGCACTACCTTTCTAGACACCTAACCATCTAGATACTGAGCTTATTAGTTAACCCTAACATGACTAATTTATACCTCATGTAACATTACCCTACTTGGAGGCTCAAAACTAACGATTACGGATATTGTAATTATCAATATTTATTAATCCATGGCGACCAAATACAGGGGTGTTAGATTCAATGGTACATAGAAACGCATCAATATGGAAAAAATTAAAACATCAAACAAATTCACATTCCATTTCAAAACATTTCCAATTCATTACATAATCTCATGGTCGTCAACCACATTCAGAGAAAATATATTTATTACAACATATGCCAACGGAGACATTTGAAGATGCCCCCTTGGATGATCGGAGTATATTAAGGCAATATAACAACTTTTCCATTACAAACAACACGGCGGAATCAAATAAGGGAAAACTCTATATAGCTATCATGCCTCATGCATGTCTCCAAAATATTTATTCGTTTAATGAGGTACCTGAAAACCTTAACTCTCAAACTGCTCAAAATCAATTGAGTACCCGAGATTTTAAGGGGAAAACATAAACTTCGAGTCAGACATAAAGCCTGATATGAATAATAATGTACCATCTTAGATCATTTAGATATCTAGTGATACCACGCCGCTTAGCGGAACGAGTTTTCCCCACACTAGTATCCTAAGACCTTTATAAAACCATATGCTGTGCTCCTGCATCGACAATAGTTAAAATAATTGAAAATAGTATAATATGATGATACACAAAACAACTGAATCAATTCAGGATTACCCCCCATCCTCATTCATTATGACTATCTGTCTCAATTATAGTTTCTTGGATTACTATTAACCTATTAGTTTTCATGGGCTAGCTAATGGCCAGTATAATATTTAAGGACTTTATGTCCAATTACGTAGTTTTCATGGCATCACTATGAACCTATTGGTAATTCCAATATCTATACTCTTATCCTAGTTTTCATGGGTTGACCAGGAGCCTATTGGTTACTCCAATATCTTCTCTCTTATCCTAGTTTTCATGGGTTGACCAGGAGCCTATTGGTTACTCCAATATCTTCTCTCTTATCCTAGTTTTCATGGGTTAACTAGGAAGCTATTGACTTTTGTTAATATCTTAATCCGGATATAGTTTTCATGGGCAAACTACAGACCTATTGGCCCTTGTAAGTATCAAATCATAGTTTTCATTGGCTTACTATGAACTGTCTTTCTGACATCTTCCTTTATACATAGTTTTCATGGGCTAACTATGAACCTATTGGCCCCTGCCAATACTTTTCGTATACATAGTTTTCATGGGCCGACTGAGAACCTATTGGCCCTTTCCAATATCTTTCTTTAATATTTTAGCATCCAATATTCTGGTCCTCCTGACCTCTTGGATGCAATTCTACTCATTCAGGAGTTAACTTAATTTATATTCACTACTGGGTCAACCTATCTGGTTATTCTGCCCTTCCCTAAAGTTCAGTTATAGGTCCAAAACATTGTGAATATATTAACATATGAAGAAGCATACATAATAACTTGGTTAATCCATTTAACCATTTTAATCAAAGAAAACTTCTTCAAAAAATCACTTTATTTAATTATGTCATAGTATTCCTTAAAAATTAGATTGGGTTATTTGTTTCGAAAACTAAGGTTGTCGAAACCCTCAAAAACCTTATTTTCGACTTCACTGGATAACCTCATTCGAAGCATAAAAATCTCTTTTCAAAACATTAGTCCCCTACCTTTCGAACACTTTAAAACCTTTCTTTCGAAACCTTTCGAATGTATTAAAGTATCAACATTTAACTTTAGAAGCATAGCTTCGAAACCAATTGGAAGTAACCCTTTCGAAACCATTGAAAATCTCCCTTTCAAAACCAATGGAAGTAACCCTTCCGAAGCCATTGGAAAGACATTGAGTTTATATTTAAAATATCATTTGGCTCAAAGTGAACATAAACGAAAGCACCCCTTTCGAAACCTTTCTTAATCATCTCAAAGTATTTGGGGAAAACATGATGGTGTTGAGACCATTCTTTCGAAAGCTTAAAACATCTGAATAAAATATTGGAACGTTGGCCTCGAAACCCCTTTCGAAACCATTGCCTTCGAAAACCCTAACTCCTTTCGAAAATTATGGGAAGTGGCATATATTTATAAAAAAAGTACCTTTCAACACCATTGATATCTTCAATACCATCGAAAGGCTTAAAGTTACAGGAGGGTTTCGACTTGGTCGAAACTACCCCTTCTGAAAGCTTCAATTTCAAAAACTAAGTAACTCCTCCGGAAGCTACTTCTTTAAAAAGGCAGTAGCTCTTCTTTGAAAACTTGTTTTAAAATACCCTTTCGTAAGCATTGCTTTCGAATCCTTTGAAAATTCTTTGTAAACAGGAAAGCGCTTTTCTTTAGAAAACAAACCAAAGATCTCAACCCCTTCGGAAGCTATGTTTCAACACCCTACCTTCCGCCTTTCTCCAATCCACTACGTACCATCTTTGTGATATCTTGTGTATTGGTTTTTCCTTAGTAGGTTTCGACAGGGTTGAAGGCAGAAGCTCTCTATCGAAAGGTACTTCTAAAGAAGGTGAAACTAGCTTTTCTGGGAAAACCTGGTTTAATACTAATTAAATTAAACTTTTTCTAACTAACTTGCCATGTGTAAACACCAGATTGGTTGCCTTAACTTTTCAAATTCTTTACTAAGATAACTGCAGCTAATTTCAAATCTAAACCATGGCTAAGTTAATCAAATAATCCCTTCCATTAAGCAAAACCAATAATGCAAAGAAGTCTCTCTTCTAATATAATTTAATTTGCATAACAAATTACTTTGGAAAAATCTCCAAAAATTCTAGAAATTCACTTTAATCGTGTTGTCTAGTGTATCAAAATTTCAGACCCAAATTTTTAATATATTTTCGAAATAAATTTATAAACCTGGATTACCATATCTTCCTTTGAAATTCATAACAATCTTTCCATAGGTTCGAAAATTATCAAAATTAAAACCCAACTCCAAAATCATGTTTTATACAACATAAAAATTTTCCATAGCATTTGAACATCAACATAAATCGGTTTTACCCTAAAACCATGTATATTCCCATTTAAACAATCTTGTTTAAATTAAACAAATTAATATTTTAGAATATCATCTTCTAATTCATCATAAAAATAAATTTACCCTTAAATCCGAAAACATGTAATTATAAAACAAAATAGAGATGGAATTATTATTCACCTTGATTTAGATAAGAAGATTGGATTGAGATTGATTTCCCCTAAGCTTGAATCTCTAGCTTTTAATTGAATTTCTTTTTTTGTTAATGGTCGACTCTTCTTTAAGCTTTTGGTTTGCATTTTCAAAATGACATGAATGGGAATGAAATGGTAGGAATGAAAATATATAAGGGTTAAGGGCTATGTGCGTCAATTACCTAATATACCCTTAATTAACCTAACAACCATTCTTAAGCCCATTTAATTATTTATTAAGCACGACCTTAACTAAATTTGTTCGAATCTTAAACCCCTTATCACTTAACATTTCCATTATTTTATTTTATTTATCTAATTAAATCTCCTGAATAATGCTATAAAAAATTAGGACTTTCATAGGCTCTTCGCCTTAAAGAATTTCATCCTCGAAATTAAGTACTAAATATTAAACATAGTAATCATTTGTATCGACTCCTAACAATCGTACTAGTCTACTTGAAAAGGAATTATCTATATAAATCTAATATAGACATACCCTCAAAGCAGATCAGGATAGGTATCTCGAATCCTACCCTTTATCTTCCAAGTACAGTCCTTCTCATTGTCGCTCCACTGAACTTTCACCAACTTGACAGTCTTGTTCCTTAATCTTTTCCCATCTCTCACAACAACCTGAACTGGTTGTCAAACAACAGTCATTAGGCTATATTACTATATCTTCCAACCCTATTAAAGGAATAGTGGCCTCTGGATCATGCCCATACTTGCAATGATGAGACACATGAAATACATTATGGACTCTTGCCATGCTACTCGGTAACTCTACTCTGTATGCAAGCTTTCCAATCCTCTCTATAATCTGGAATGGACCAACATATCTCGGTGTCAATTTCCCTAACTTTTCAAATCGCACCACACCCTACATCGGTGATACCTTAATGAAAACCCTATCTCCCACTGAGAACTCTAGGAATTTACGCCTTTTATCTGCGTAACTCTTCTGTCTGGATTGAGCTTCCTTCATCCTTTCATGAATCAACCTAATCTTCTCTGACGCCTCCCTAACCAAATCTGGACCTAAGACCAATTTGTCTCTAGTCTCCCACCAACATAATGGTGATTTGCATGGCCTTCCATACAAAGCTTCCAAATGCACCATTCCTATACTAGTCTGGTAATTATTATTATAGGAAAACACAATAAAATGTAGGTGATCTTCCCAAGATCAACCAAAATCCAATACACAAGCCCTCGACAAATCCTCAAATATATTATTGACTCTCTCTGTCTGCCCATCCACCAGAAGGTGATATGCGGTACTCAACTTGAGCTTAGTACCTAACACATCCTGTAGACTCTTCTAGAATTTTCTAGTGAATAAAGCATCTATGTCACTAACTATGCTACTAGGAACCCCTTGAAATCTAACTATGTTCTTCATAAACAACTTCGTCAATATAGATGTCGTCCTAGTCGACTTTACTGGAATGAAATGGTCACACTTGGTCGACCTGTCCATAATGACCCATATACTTTCATTTCCTCTGCTTGACCTTGGCAACCCATCAATAAAATCCAAGGATATCGAATCCCATTTCCAAACTAGAATCTCTAAAGGTTGAAGCAACCCACTTGGCTTTCGATGTTCGGCTTTCACTTGTTGACAGTTTACACACTGCCTAACCCATAAGCCAACATCCCTTTTCGTGCCTTCCTAATTAAAGCTTCTCTTCATATCTTGATACATCTTGGTCCCTCCAAGACAAATCGTAAACTTGGATCGATGACATTCCTCAAGAACTTCTTTCCTCGGTTCTCAATATCTGAAACACATAACCGCCCCTTCTTTCTCAACCATCCTCTCTAGTCAAGACTAAAATCTTTCAAATCATCGACCTTAGTTCCAACCTCAAGCCTTTTGATCTTTTCAGATAGTAGTGGATCTTCTTTCTTCTTAGAAGCAATTCTCTCGATCAACACCGGTCGAAACTCTAAAGAGGACAACGTGGCAGTACACGGACTAGAACTAGCAGTCAATATTAACTGCAAACCGCAACTGGCTAGAGCTTCTAAATCCTTCCATTCTGCCAACATAGCCAATACTACATTCTGATGTCTTCTGCTAAGAGCATCCTCTACTTTGTTAACTTTTCTTGGTGTATACTCCATACTAAAATCATAAGTTGCCAAAAACTCCAACCACCTCTGCTGTCTCATATTCAACTCCTTTTGAGAGAATAAATATCTAAAAGACTTTTGATCGATATACAGCTCAAATCTCTCCCCCAAGAGATAATGCCACCAAATCTTCAAGGTAAAAATCACCACAGTCAACTCTAAGTCATGAGTATGATATCTTACTTCATGCGATCTAAGCTGTCGTGACGCGTAGGCAATCATTTTACCCTTCTGCATCAACATAGCTCTCGATCCAGTTCCACATGCATCACTATGCACCACTAACCCTTGGTTTCCTTTTGGAACTACTAACACAGGTGCATTAGCCAATAAATGCTTTAGTTTAAGGAATGCTTCCTTACATTTGTCAAACCAAACAAACTTCACCTTCTTCCTGGTAAGCTTAGTCTTAGGCGCTGCTATCCGCAAGAAATCCTTGAGGAATCTCCGGTAGTAGCCAGCAAGTCCAAGAAAACTTCTGATCTCGGTCATCGTATCTGGTCTCTTCCAATTATTCAGAGCTTTGAACTTATTTGGATCAACTGACAATCCTTTCTCTTAAACCACGTGACTAAGAAACTTAACCTCTTTCTTCCAAAAATGACACTTGAAAAACTTCTCCTTTAGCTCATTCTGCCTCAGCGTCTCAAGTACAACTCTAATATGATCTTCATGCTCTCTTTCATCTTTAGAGTATACCAAAATGTCATCTATAAACACCAACACGGTTCTATCCAAATAGTCTTGTAAGACTCGGTTTATCAAATCCATAAAGAAAGCAGGTGCATTCGTCAACCCGAATGGCATTACTAACCACTCGTACGAACCATATCTAGTTCGAAATATTGTCAAAGGAATACTGTCCACTGCCACTCATAACTGATGGAACCCCGTCACCAAATCTAACTAGGAAAACGCTGGCTGCACTCAACTGATCAAATAGATCATCAATCCTTGGTAAAGGATACTTATTCTTTATTGTCCTTTTGTTCAACTTACGATAGTTGATACGCATCCTCAATAACCCATTTGGTTTCTTCATGAACATCACGATCGTTCCCCAAGGCGAACTGCTTGGTCTAATAAAATTCCTTCCTTCCAAATCCACTAGCTGCACCTTCACTTCCTTCATCTCAGACGGTGTTGTCCTGTTTGGTAGTCTACTCATAGGTTCAGCCCCTGGCACAAGATCTATCCAAAACTCAATAGCTAGTTTCGGTGGTAGTCGTTTGACTGGCTCAAAGACATCTACGAACTCTCTTGTATTCGAACCCGACTTAGATCTTCTCCCACTTCCATTGCACTTAGCAAAGCACAACTACTCCGGTCGGAATTCTTGACTGAGAATATAATTCGGTTATGACTATCAAGGTGTCTTAGTGATATCTTCCCATCTTGGCAAAATATCCCAGCCTCATAGCTTCTCAATCAATCAATACCAAAATGATTTCGAAATCTACGAAATCGAAAACATACAGACTACATGCAAACATATGACCTAACAAGTCAAGTTATGACTAGTCGTATCTCATCTCCGGAGTTGCATACCCTCCTGATTGATTGGCAACCCTTAAGGAAGTAACAAGGTATGTGGGTTCCAAGCATAACCAATCAACCAAATACTGTGATATAAATGAATGTGATGCAGCGATATCAAATAGTATCATAATTGGTATACTCTGAATTAAAAACATACCTTCCATCAAAGTCTTTCCTTTATCAGTTGCAGTAGCCTTAGCCGATGATCCAACAGCAAAGACCTTTCCATTGTCCGCTCTGACTGTGTGACGACCCCCAAATCCGTACCCTTTGAATCGACAATAAACCACACATGTCCGACCCAAAAAGCACAGATTGACGGAAAGTCAGGAGAAAGAAAAGAAGAGTGAAGAGAAGAAAGCGAGAAGATAGAACCAACAGAACAATACAGAATCTCACATCGCAGCAGAAAACATATAATATTGTATCAATGATCTTTACAAAACAGAAACTGTACATATATACATACATCAATCAGAGTTCAACAATCAATCACTAGTTATCAGCCTGGACAGTTATAATAACCTGTCCTCATAATTTCTCATAATATACAACAACTAAGCACAGTGGATAACCAATAATCAAAACAAATACATGTATACGAAAATAAAGATCTCCAACTCTCCTGCTGAAGCTCCAAAAGCACTAAATCTAAACCTATAAATATACTCGATCTAACCCGAGCATTGAAAGGGAAGAACGCGCGGATCAGTTTGGTAAACCACCGTGAGAAACACAATCAACTGAATTTATTAAGTTACCAAACTTTTCGTTTATCAAAACAAAAGTATCTCGTAAGACACAGCCATACATAAACACGGACATGTTTTTACCTTACAATAACTAAAACATTTCATATCAAATTCTCTTATATTATAATAGTGTCCATTGCATAAATAATATTAAAAATACCCGAATTACCATTATTAAATTCCAGCATACTAGGATCTACAAATAAAATGCAGGTACGTAGTGGAGTTTGGATTTCCATACAAATGACTAGGTGAAGGGACTACCTTCCGAACAGGTACACCTCTAGATGGATGTCCCAAGGCACAGAACATATGCCCTCTACCAACGCAAGACCGGCCCACCTCTATAACTAGATGGTACCAAATATGTCATCTTTCGATCGTTTCCAACCTTTATAGAGGGCCCTCATAGCATACAAACTACAATAATCAGATACATGACGTCAAAGCGTGTAAAGATATATCTAGAAGAGGATAATTATACTCTACTTGGGAGCGACCCACTTAGCCTTGCCACATCTAACCTTGTTTTGGTCATTTCCGGTTGATGGGGCCTGAGGTAACGATTACCTTTCACATATCACAATCACATCACTTTGAATTCCACACGGCCAATTCCTTTGACTACTAATTGCCTTCCAAAAAAATACAACCATTAAACTCATACGTCTCAAGAAAGGTGTTAATCTAAGAGAAGTTGCCTTCTCCACCACCACTAATGTACGTTTGTAAAAGCCAGTGTATGTAATCTTTAGAAATGCAATGTCAGAAAAACATCCATATAAGTTGTCCTGGAACAGGACAAACCGAAGGTGCTTTCAAACCACATCCTGTTGGGAAATCCCTAGGATTAGTAGCGAATAATCCTTGCATTGGATATTTCATAATGAAGAGACCACTGCTACTATATGTATATTGGGATTTTAACCCCAAACGATCAACAAGCAGTCCCCTACTATGAAAATTCGGAATATCAATATCATCATAAGCAACCTGCACAATTGTCGCATATACGTTGGTCCGAAGTGGTTTCAGATAAATCTGATCCTGGTCTCTTCACACCAACAACACAAAAGCGTTTCTCAACCTCACACAGAAATTAAGTCCCATAAACTTATCACATCTCCAACTTTCAACTTGCTATCCTTCGAGCCAAGAAGGAAGCTCGATAGATTGGAGTAATACTCTACACTACACGAATCAACATCCTCAACACAAACGATAATCAAGCCTATACCAAAGGCTACGTACTAAGTGTATGACTAAATAGTTCCTACATCAAGTCGAGGAACTAAAATGACCAAATTTGATAGTCAGTTATTTAACTATTAAAGCAAACAAACAAATATTTAGCATCATATACAATCACTGGGCCCTTTTAATTAAACTTTTATTAATTAAATCACTTGCCAAATGCACTTCAAATTATCTTTTAAAAAGATATAATCTCAAAAACGTTTCAACTTTTCTATATTGGAAAACACTTACATATACTTATTTAATAATAAGTAATTCACAATTCTCTTTATTTCCAACATTTGGAAAATATTACATATACTTAAATCAGGATTAAGTATATATTTTATTCTTTAAGGAAAACATTCTCTTAAACATATTTATTTGGGACAAAACAAATGTTGCGTAAAACATCGTTATGGCAACCCAAAATCATTAGTATAGAGATTCGAAAATAAGATAGATATATAACTCCCGTATACTATACAAAAATATATTTTTTCGAAAATCATTTACTATAACAACAGTGTTATAATCCATCTTTTCCTTACTTCTTGAAAACATCTATTTCAACAATAAATATTGAAATCTATGGTTTCGATACTCAATACATTTTAAACATCTTTAAACCATTTAACTCCATTTGAAATATCACTTTCCAAAAATATCCATTTTATTTAATATATTATTCACTGTCCAAAATCGTGAATATAGTCCATTTACCAAATCCAATATTTCTACACATTTATTGAAGGATAATCCACTGTCCAAAATTGTTGATATAGCCTCTTTACCCAATTCATTACTATCGCACATTTAATTAAAGGACTATCCACTATCCAAAATTGTGAATGAAATTACTTTAATAAACTATAATAATTAACTTATCAAATTCAATTGATTTCGGATTTATAAAACAATGTTCATAAATTCCATTTCTATTTTATAAAAACTTCCACTTATAAAATCCTTTTATTTACCAATTCCATATATACCTCAATTGCCAAAATCCAAATTATAAGTAAAATTACTTATAAATCATTTATTTTCCAATTCATTCCTTTATAACTTCACAAATTCATAAATCTTATTTACTTATAAAATCCATTTATTTTGATTTATAAAGTATCCATTTTATAATACACATACCATTTATAATAATTCAAAAATCCCAATTTAAACTATTTCACAAATTAGTTGATTTTACATTTCAAAAATCACATTCCAATTATATTTCCCAAAAATCATAATTTTTATAACATAAAAATTATAAATTTTATTTATTCAAAATAAATTCATTGCTTAACACTTCAAAATTTAATCAAACATCTATTTTCAAAATCGCTTTAACATTTTTAAATTCCCAAAAATAGGCCTAATGCTGCAACAGCATCAAATACATAAATCACGACATCCAAAACATCATATATCATATGATAATAGAATATATCATAATATCTATAAATAAATCAATAATAGTGAGGAATTCAGCTGGATCCCTCTAACCTGTTACCTACAACAAATATACATATTAGAAATATACGTACAATGTCCTATACAAGGCAAACACACGTACAAAAGGTCATCCGCTCATACAGGAAAACGTATAGGGTCTCATCTGCTCCAATAGGCAGGAATATATCCAAATACCAATCAATATAGATACAATACATCATGTATCATGTATCATCCAAACAATCATCAATCGGCATAAATAATATTTATTTCTCACTTATATAAAAATATCAATGAGTCAGAAAGAGTGAGTTGTACTCACATTGGTTCCAATAGCAGTTGTAGTGTTTAATTCCGAATAAAATTAAACAGGCATTTACCAAAAATTATACTAGCTTGAATCAACTCCAAACCAGCACTAAAATGTAGTGCTCGTCAATACGAACCCAACGCAATTTGTTTTGTCAAAAACGAACCTCGTATGAAGAAGTTACGTGTTTTCAAAGTTTGTACGAATTTATATAAATCAATTTACATGTTTATTTTATTTTTTAAACCTTAGTTCAATCAGGGCCGTACATTTCTTTTGATGAGATCGTGGCCGATCGGCCTTTTCTTCCTTCCTATTGTTTCATTCACGTATGCGAACCCATGAAGCCGCCCTCTAACCCTAATTATCGCGACCCCATCTCTCGACTAGACGTCGGTTAACGACCTCTAATCGAAAGGCCATCACACACACCACCTCTGGCCAAAGATCGGTCAAGTTCGGCCCCCATATCATCTCAAAAAATGTGCATGAACATTGCGCCTTTGAATGAAGATTGTCGTCGGTCTGCTTCGTAGTTTTCGATCATAACCGTTGAGTTCGAAGATCTCGACGTGCTCCTCTACTTTCTTGTTGAAGCCGAGGTCTAATTGTGGATGGATGAGGAGATCAGAGGGAGGGAATTTGGAAGACTTTCGGCCGTTTAAATGGGGGTGGCGGCTAGGCCTAGATTGATTAGGTTTTAATGAAAATAGTGAAAGGTTATGGCCTTATATAGAAAATTCGATGACACTATTCATCCGGAAATTTTTCAAACTCGAAGCGAAGCATGCCGTCTAGCATTTATAATTTTTTACCCCTATTCCAAACACAATGGAATATGTATTGGGAGCCAATTCGATTGAATTTGGAAGATAGGCTTTCGAATCGACTTATTTAAATTTAAATTTTACTTTAACAAAATTCTACGCGTTTTAGCTTCCCTCGGAAAAACCGTAAACCCGATTGACACAAAATTTGAAATCTTACAATAATATAACATTACGGATCCAATGAAACTTGCTTTGTCGAAATCCGAGACTATATGAAAAATGGATACTTTTACACATTAGTTAAATATTAAAATATTCAATTTTTTACAATTTAACGTTTAATTCAATTTTAAAAGTTCTCTAACATCATTCTAATTCAGATATAATTTAAGTCAATTTTATAAATCATTTTTATTCACATTAAATTCAAATTCCATTTATTTCTGCAATTTCGAATATTAAATTAACAATTTAATTATCCAATTAAATCCTTATATTCGAAATATAATTTATTCAGCATATAAAATTTACTTGTGAATATTTAAAATCAATTAAATATCCAAATTTCACACGACTAAAATTCTGGGTCGTTACAAACTGGCTTTGGACGCTAGGTCTTAATGCCCAACTTGGTTACAGTTGAAGCACTTCACATTCTTCTTGTCTGCGGACTTCTTTTCCTTTCTTGACGGGCACTCATTTGCAAAGTGACCCTTCTTGTCACATTTGTAGCAAACTAAATCAGCTTTTGCCTTCTTGGCAACATCTCTTTACTGGGCTCCCTTCTTCTTAAAGAACATCCTTTTCTTTCCCTGAGAAATCTGGGTTTCAACTGGGTTCTCTCAAGCACAACTAGCCATCATCGCTTCATGGTGAATGGCTATCTCCTCCACCACATTACAAGGCTCTCGGATATAGGTCATGGACTTTATAGCAATCTCAAGTTTCGGTCCTCGAATGGACCTCTCTTTCCTTCTAATGTTAGTGTCAGTCATAGCATATCCATATCAAGACAGCTCATCAAACTTAACAGCGTACTCGATTACTGACATCTCTCCTTGAACTAGATCCATGAACTTCCTCATCAATGCCGACTTAGCAACCTCAGATAGAAACCTCTGTTCAAACCTCCTTATGAAAGCCCATGTCAATTCTTTCTTTGGAGCTTCGGCAGTCATTCTATTCCACTAGTGAAGTGTTGCCCCTTGCAACTGCCTAGAGGATAACCTTCTCTTTTTACCATCATCTAAGCCTAGACCATTAAAGATCCTCTCACACTGTAATAGCCAATTCTCAACCTCAATAGCATCCTCCGTTCCAACAAACGGCTTTCTACCCAGACTGGTTGTAACGACCCGTAATTTCGCTACTTCGTAAATGAGAGATTTTGTTTATTTTAAATTTAAAAGAATTTAAAACTTAAATAAATATGTTAAATATAAAATATAATAATAGAAAGATTATTTATTCTTATAGTTAATGATTAAAAAGTATAAATTTGGACTTTATCACAAATTAGCAAATGTTAAGTTTTGTTAAAAATAAATAAAGACTTAAATAAATAAGTTTAAATATTTATTTGAAAAGATAAATCTTATTAAAAACACCTAATAAAGATAATAAAAATATATCAAAAGATTTAAAAGTATATCGATAATCGTTTTACAAAAATATCCAAATTTTGGGCATATTATCAGTTTATATACACTGTAAAAATAGAGATTTTAATATTATTTAAATATGATTTTAAAATATGAATAGACATTTTTTAATTTATTTAAAAGAAGTAAAAAAGTTCATTTTTAAGTTTGGTTTACATGAATATTTAGTTTAATAAAAACGATAAATTTTGATCGTAAAATATGTCAACAAAAACATCGTTTTCAACCAAAATAAGCTGTCGTTAAGTTGTTGCAACATGATATGACTAACACACATACACAACTTTACAAACTATGCATACTTCAGATTTCCATTTAAATACAAATTCATTTTGAAAAGTCAACATTTACATATAATTCAAAAAGTAACATGATTTGACAATTTATAATCAAAATTAAATTATTAAACATAATCATTACAAAAAGCACTTAACCTCTCTCATCTCATTAATAAGATGGAATGGATATGCATTGAAGATGAGAAAAAGTTATTTTAACATTTTAAGGCTTAAGAAAATAAGGCAAACGTCATTTCTTAAGTACAAATCACATCTTATCATTCTTTCCACCATTAATGCACTTCACATTATGCTTAAGCAAAAGTCAAAAAGTAAGGTAAGGGTATTTAAGTCATTTGCCTTTCAAAACTCAAGTATAGATAAGCATGCACACCTTTCATTTTTGCACACTTCATTCCTTACTTCCTTCTTTGCTTTCTTCTTCTTCTTCATTCTCTCCACTTCCATTTCCATGGCATCCAACCACTCTTCCCCTTCCATAACTTCCTCCATTTCCTTCTACCACCTCAACCGAGCACCGCAACACCCATACACGCCTCCATCACCACCTACCCACCACCTAAAACTCACGGCCAAGCTTCCCACCCTACACCCGAGCTTCACCCACCACCTATAACTAAGGTCGAGCTCCCCAAGCACCTACCTATCTCCTACACCCACGTAACCCCCTACAAAACCCACGCACCCAACCCATACCCACCAACCTCAGCCCAAACTCCAACCATACCCACCCCTTAGGATCTACCCAACGTCGCACCCTCCATTTAAAAAAAGGAAAAAGAAAAAAAAAAGAGGAAAAGGAAAGCGGTTAGGAAAGAAACTAAATTAAGACGAGAATTCGAGGCGTTCGGAAATAGCACGTTAGTTCGAGAAGCGTGTAGCATACAAAAAAGATTGATGAAGTGGAAATGAAGGTGAGAAAATTATCACCGCTTTTAAAAGATCGTACTTTGATTTTGTTATAATAATCATCATATTACATGCAAGTATACACCCCTGTAAAATGTTGTTATGGATGTTTGGATATGCTTATGTCATGTTTGAATAGTTGCAAGTGTTTATGGTTGTGATTATTTATCATATTAGTTTGTGTATGGAACATAAGTATGTTAGTGATAAATGTTAAACTTGGTTAAGCTCATTTTAATTAAGTATTCCCTTTGTTAAATAAAATCCTATTTTGGTGGTGTGATATACTTTGGAAAATAAGTCTCTTTCTAAGTGGAATTAAAATTAAAGTTAAAATAAAAGAGAATTTGAAATTAGAAGTGGAATTGGTTTTGAAATGGGAAGTTAAGTTGAAATTGAAATTGAGATGAATAGTGAAATAGAAATCGATTTCGATTTCGAAAATTGAAAGTGAGATTAAGGTTTAAATTTAAATTAAAATGGAAATTTGGTTCGAAATCTAAGTTTTAATTTGGTTTAATTTTAAGTTAGAATTTAAATTGAATTGAAATTGGATTTTAAAATTTAATATTAAAATAATAGGAATAAAATAATATTATACTATGTGGTAATGGTGAAAATACATTTTTTAAATACATTAAAAAATGGAAACATTGATTTAAAATGATTTTTAATGGTTTTAGAAGTAATAAAATTCAATTTAAATAGATTTTTTTTCAAGTTTTGAAAAATAAGTTATAACTAGGTGCGTCGCGCAACGGTAGTTCGCGATTTCACGCCAAAAAGTTCAAATGAGTGTATATAGTGGAATATAGCTCAGAATTCTTCGAGATAAGAAAATTCCGGACTATTATACCCATATCTTCTAAACGAAGAAAGAAAATCAAAATTTCGTTGAGTATATTTTGGAATATATCCAAATCAATTTTCTAGAAAAATCGCGCTAGTGCAGTTAAATGACCATAACGGAAAATCTGTTTAAATGAACATTTTTAATTATGGAAAAATATGGAATAAATTTGATAAATCCAGTTTAGAAGAGATGTAAAGTGGAAAATATGAATTTTCAAATATTAAAAGTTTTTTCAATCAAATAAGCTTATATAGCACTTTCTGCAGCATTTTTATACTGCGAATTCTATAACTTTTTGAATATGAGTTTAAACGTAACAATTTTTCCTAGAATCTATTGTGAATGTTTTTAATAGGAAAATTAAGCGTTTGAAAGACAATTTGGAATCTTTATAATCAATTTCAAAATAAAGTTGATAACTGAGTATGCGGAAATAACTAGTACATTTGTCCCGCCTGTGGAAACTAGGAAGATAAACAATGTGTTTAACTAAGGTTAGGGATGGAGCAACCAGTGTCCTGAACTTACCTGGCCTATGTTTTCTTTTCTTCGACGAGGGGTGGAACAGATCGAAAGGAAAGCCTGGATGCTCTAAGAAGATTATATTAAGTTTTCCAAAATTTAAGAAGATTAGTATTATCCGAAATTTAAGCAATCTCCAAAATGAATAAACTACAACTTGGATTGCATAGAGATAATCTCCTTGTATTTGGTATTAAAATACGAAGTGGGAACTCGTCCTATTCGTGGAATTTAAAAGGTGATCTCACCGTTATTCCACCCATAGCACTTGTTGAATAAAGAAAATGATATTGATCAAAATTAAAATGATTTCTATGATCCTATTTACGCAATAATGTTTGCTAAGATTAATATAGGGTTTACAATAAACGATGTTTTAAATAACATTGTTTTTGACCCGTCTAAAAGTTAAGGAATTTTGATCGAGAGTTAAGTAAGGAAAATTGAGATGTTATCCAAAGCAAAAGAATGAATTAACTTAGAATTTCTCTAAGACAAAAGAAAGATATTTTTAAATCATCCGAGGAGAATTAACGTGAAAAGAGACTTAATAAATCCTGTATACTCATATTCACTTTTTATCGATAATTGGATTTCGATGGAATCAGGGTCGGATTTGGGTGATTCTTATATGAAAACCACTTCGAACCAATTTACGTGTTTAAGAATGAAGATGTTTGAGGACGGAGATATTGAGACGAATAATAACGAGGGACTACTTGTTGATTAATTGGGGATAAACTCCCAATTCACAATATTGTAGCAGTGGCCTCTTTGTTATGAAAAACCTCAAAATCACAAGGAATTCTCGCCTAGTGATGGCCGAGAAAAGTACCTTCAGTTTCGTTTAGTCCCAGAACAAACTTATATGGAAGAATGTCCGACCTTACATTATAAATCACAATGAGTGATCTTTATAAATGTATATCAGTCGGTGACGGAGTAGACACCTTCTCTTAGCTTAACACCCTTTCCCAAGACATACAAGCCCAGGAAGTTATATATTTATAGAAATCAGTCGTGTGAATGTAGAATGGAAATGTGGCATTCAAAGTGAAAGAAGATGTGCTATGTGAAAAGGTAATCGTAGCCTTGAGCCTCATCAACCGAAAATGACCAAAACAAGGTTAAATGCAGCAAGGCTAAGTGGGTCATTTCCATTTAGAGTATGATCATCCCCTTCTGGATATATTTCTTCCTGCTATGACGTTCGAGATGTAAATCAATGTGGTTTGTATGCTAGAGCGCACTCAGTTAAAGATCGATAATGACCGAGGGATGACATATTCGGTACTACCTGGTTAAATAGGTAGGCCGGTCTTGTGTTGGTAGAGGGCAGATATTTCGTGCCTCAAGACATCCATCTAGAGGTGTACCCATCGGAAGGTAGTCCCTTCACCTGGTCGTTTATATGGAAATTCATTCTCTAATAAGAACCTATGGTTTTGTTTGTAGACCCTAGTATGCTGGAACCTAATAATGGTAGCAATTTCGGCTAAGATCAATAATTTTATTTGCAAATGTTTTCGAAGAATGTCAGTAAAAATAATATCAAATGTTTTGATATATAAAAGTGTTTAGTTATCATAAGTTAAAATCCCATCTGTATTTATGTGTGGACGTGGTCTTATGAGATACTCTTTCTTTTCAAAGGATTTTATTTCCAATGCTGATATATGACATTGTAATTTATTACCGAGTTTTTCTTACGCTGGTTTATCAGGCCTGATCCGAGTATTTTCAATACTCGGGTCAGATCCGAGTAGTTTCAGATTTAGTAGAAGATGGTTGAAGTTTCTAGAGGAGAGCTGGAGATATTCTTCTACGTATGACATGTTCTATTATCCATTTTGCTTAGTGAGGTTCGTATATGATAGGGTCTTTTCACTTCTTAATAGGTAGCGAACGGTTGACTCTTACTCCTATATGTCCCTAAGATCGAGTATCGTAGCGTTGGTCGGCTAGTTTGGATTACAATCGAGAGGTTGGCCATAAAAGCAAAGCGTGAGGTACCAGTGTAAGCTACAGTGGTTGTATCCACTATCGATGGTTGAAAAGCCTAGATCGTTACATTTGGTATCAGAGCTGAACGTTAAGTGAGAACCTTGGCTTTGGTTAGGTAAAAACTCTTCAGAGATAGGATTAGGAACATCCTAGGATGAGTAACTCGTTAGAGATAGGGTTAGTAATAGCATAAATGAGCTATGAGAGTAATATATATACATTGAGCGTGTATTTGTTAATTTTATAAAAATGGTTTTGTTTTAAGGAAGTTAGTAAATGAAATAGTTTTACCTTGGGTTTATAATTTAAAAATCAAAAAGGGATATTATTATTTTTTGGTTAGAAATTAATGATTTTTTGAAATTTGGCTTAGTAAAACTAAAATATGAATATCTTGTGATTAGAAATGCACAATTTTACTATAAGGTATTTGATGGGTTTAAGATTAAGAAATTTGATTAGAAAATGGATGGGTAAATAAGTTAAGTAATAATCATAGAATTAGTAGTAAAAAAGATGTACACTTAGTAAAGTTGTCTTATTAATATATGGATTAGATAAATAATATTAGCTAAATTAAGACATTAGATAAATAGAACTTAGGATTAAGTTTTACAACTTACTAATTTGAGATAATAGTAGAATTCCACATTTGTTAAACTCTCTAATTTAAGTCATAACAGTTTGAAGTTTGGGGATATGTGTACATACTCCTAGGAAATAAAGATATATTATACAAGTTTTAGTCATATTTATATGCTTTAGTGATAATGGGTTTAGTAAAAAGTAAATGGTCATAAAATAAACTTGGATTAATAAGAAATACATTAGGTAAAAATGAATGCGAATAAGTACATAAGTTATAGGTAGGTCATTTCAACACATAAATTTTTGATCTAAGATTTGAGTACAGAACTTTGAGATGTTTACACCAATCCAAAAAAGGATTTATCACTCGATTCTTAACGACGAACATTGATAAGGGTTTGTGATTATGTACTCAAGTTTTCTATCATGGTTTAGAGCTATGCAAGGAAAGAAACGGTTTGTAATCAAAAAGTCTGATCAAAGTCCACACTAGAAAATCATAGGATCGATACTAGTTCGGAAGTAAAGTTGTGAGTTCGAATAATAGATCGAACCAAATATAGTATAATGTTTTGGATACGTCTACCTAGTAGTTGGATAGTTATCTTAAATAATAGGCACTAAGATATAGGGGTTATGTGGATGTATTCATTTATGTTGATATAGTATCAGTTTGGTTGTTTTTGGATGTATAGTCTTGTTTGGTTGTTGTATATGTTATCTTAAGTGTGTTGTACGCACTTAGGGATATTATGACATTTTGGGAATGTGTTGTTATTATCTTAAGCACGTAGTACGTGCTAAGATATGGGGTTTGGTCATTTAGTATGATATTTTTGGTTGACTGATGTAGATAGATGACTTGTGACTATGTATTTACCTCAAGTGTGTGGTACGCACTCAAATTTGGGACTAGGATCGATGTTTGTATTTCATGATCAGCATTAAGTAGTATTTCCCTTGCATATATTTTTGACCTTTATAGTTCTGTGCCATTTTGAGGACGAAATGCTTTTAAGTAGGGGAGAATGTAACGACCGTAATTTCGCTACTTAAAAAATGAGAGGTTTTGTTTATTTTAAATTTAAAAGAATTTAAAACTTAAATAAATATGTTATATATATAATAAAGAATAGTAGAGAAATTATTTATTCTTATAATTAATGATTGAAAGGTATAAATTTGTATTTTATCATAAATCAACAAAAGTTAAGTTTTGTTAAAAATAAAAAAAATTAAACAAATAGGTTTAAATATTTATTTAAAAAGATAAATATTATTAAAAACACCTAATAAAGATAATAAAAGTATACTAAAAGATTTAAAAAATATATTAATAATTGTTTACAAAAATATTCAAATTTTGTTGCATTTTGTCAGTTTTACATACACTTTAAAATAGAGATTTGGATATTACTTAAATATGATTTTAAAATATGAATAGACATGTTTTAATTTATTTAAAAGAAGTAAAATATTCATTTTTAAGTTTCATTTATTTGAATATATAGTTTAACAAAAACGTCAAATTTTAAATGTAAAATATGTCAAAAAACATCGTTTTCAACCAAAATAAGTTGTTGTTAAGTTGTTGCAATATGATATATTTTCTAACGCGTATACACAACCTTAAAAACATGCACACTTTATATTTCCATTTAAATACAAATTCATTTTGAAAAGTCAACATTTACAAATAATTCAAAAAGTAACATGATTTGACAATTTATAATAAAAATTAAATTATTAAACATAATCATTACAAAAAGGACTTATCCTCTCACATCTCATTAATGAGATGGAATGAATATGCATGGAAAATGAGCAAAAGTTATTTTAACAGTTTAAAGTTTAAGAAAATAAGGCAAACACAATTTCTTAAGTACAAATCACATCTTATCATCCTTTCCACCATTAATTCACTTCACATCATGCTTAAGAAAAATTTAAAAAGTAATTTAAGGGTATTTAAGTCATTTACCTTTCCAAACTCAAGTATAAATAAGCATGCACATCTTTCATTTTTGCACACTTCATTTCTTACTTCAATCTGCACTTTCTTCTTCTTCTTCATCCTCTCCATTTCCATTCCTATGGCATCCAAGCTCTCTTCCCCTTCCATAACTTCCACCATTTCCTTCCACCACCTCAACCAAGCACCACAACACCAATACATGCCTTCATCACCACCTACCCACCTCCTAAAACCCACGGCCAAGCTCTACCACCCCACATCCAAGCTCCACTCACTACCTATAGCTAAGGCCGAGCCCCGCAAGCACCTACCCACCTCCTACACCACCATACCCCCCCTCAGAACCCACGCATCCAACTCATACCCGCCAACCTGAGCCCAAAATCCAACCTACCGCCCCTTAGGACCTACCCAAGGTCGCACCCTCCATTTAAAAAAAGGAAAAAAGAAAAAAGAAAGAGAGAGAGAGAGAGAGAGAGAGAGGGAGAGGGAGGAAAAAGAAAGCTGTTAAGAAGGAAAATAAATTAAGGCGAAAATTCGAGACGTTCGGAAATAACACGTTAATTCGAGAAGCACGTAGCTTACAAAAAAGATTGAAGGACTGGAAATGAAGGTGAGAAAATTCTCACCGCTTTTAAGATATCATATTTTGATTTTGTTATAATGATCATCTTATTACATGCAAGTATACACCCCTTTAAAATATTGTTATGGATGTTTGGATATGTTTGTGTTATGCTTGAATAGTTAGAAGTTATTTATGGTTGTGATTATTTATCATATTAGTTTGTGTATGGACCATAATTATGTTAGTGATAAATGTTAAACTTGGTTATGCTCATTTTGATTAAGTATTCCCTTTGTTAAATAAGACCCTATTTTAGTGATGTGATATACTTTTGAAAATAAGTCTCTCTTTAAGTGGAATTGAAATTAAAATTAAAATAAAAGAGAATTTGAAATTAGAAGTGGAATTGGTTTTGAAATGGGAAGTCAAATTGAAATTGAAATTGAGATGATTAGTGAAATTGAAATTGAAATCAATTTTGAAAATCGAAAGTGAGATTAAAGTTAAAATTTATTAGATTTGAAGTCTAAGTTTTAATTTGGTTCAATTTGAAGTTGGAATTGAAATTGAATTGAAATTGGATTTTAAAGTTTAATATTACAATAATAGGAATAAAATAATATTATAATACGGTAATAGTGAAAATACATTTTTAAATACTTTAAAAAGTGGAAACATTGATTTAAAATGATTTGTAATGGTTCTATAAGTAATAAAATTCAATTTGAAAAGATTATTTCTTGTATTGAAAAATAAGTTAAAACTAGACGCATCTCACAAAGGTAGTTCGCGACTTCATGCCGAAAAGTTCAATGAGTGTATAGAGTGGAATATAGCTCGGAATTCTTCGAGATAAGAAAATTTCGGACTATTATATCCATATCTTCTAAACAAATAAATAAAATCAAAATTACATTGAGTAGATTTTGAAATATATCCAAATCAATTTTCTAGAAAAATCACGCTGGTGCGGTTAAATGACTATAACAAAAAATCTGTTTAATGAATGTTTTTAATTATGGAAAAATATGGAACAAATTTGATAAATCCATTTAAATAGTTTAGAAGAGATTTGAAGTGGAAAATATGAATTTTCAAATATTAAAAAGCTGTTTGAATCAAATAAGCTTATATAGCATTTTCCGCAGCGCTTTTATGCTGCGAATTCTATGACTTTTTGAATATGAGTTTAAACTTAGCGATTTTTCCTAGAATCTATTGTGAATGTTTTTAAAAGAAAAATTAAGCATTTAAAATATAATTTGGAATCTTTATAATCAATTCCAAAATAAAGATGATAACTGAATATGCGGAAACGACTAGTATATTTGTCCCGTCTGTGAGATTTGGAAGACCAAACAAGATGTTTAACTAAGGTTAGGGATGGAGCAACCAGTGCACTGAATTTACCTGGCTATGTTTTCTTTTCTTAGGCAAGGGTTGGAACAAATCAAAAGGAAAGCCCGGATGCTCTAAAAAGATATTAAGTTTTCCAAAATTTAAGAAGATCGTATTATTCAAAATTTAAGCAATCTCCAAAATGAATAAACGACAACTTGGATTGCATAGATATAATCTTCTTATATTTGGTATTAAAATCCGAAGAGGGAACTAGTCCTATTCATGGAATTTAAAAGGTGATCTCACCGTTATTCCGCCCATAGCACTTGTTGAGTACAGAAATTAATGCTGATTAAAATTAAGATGATTTCTATTATCCTATTTACTCAATAATGTTTGCTAAGATTGATTTAGAGTTTATAGTAAACGATGTCTCAAATAATATTGTTTTTGACCCGCCTAAAAGTTAAAGAATTTGGATCGAGAGTTAAGTGAGGAGATTTGAGATATTATCCAAAACAAAAGATTGGATTAACATAGAATTTCGCTAAGGCAAAAGAAAGAGATTTTCATATCACCCGAGAAGAATTAAAGTGAAAAGAGACTTAATAAATCCTGTATGCTCATATTCACTTTTTATCAATAATTGGATTTCGATGGAACCGGGGTCGGATTTGGGTGATTCCCGTTCGAAAACCACTTCGAACTAATTAACGTGTTCGAAGAATGAAGATGTTTTAAGACGAAGATATTGAGACGAATAATAACAAGGGACTACTTGATGATTAACTAGGAATAAACTCCCAATTCACTATATTGTAGCAGTGGTCTCTTTGTTATGAAAAACCTCAAAACCACAAGGACTTCTCGCGTAGTAATGGTCGAGGAAAGTACCTTCGGTTTTGTTCAATCCCAGAATGAACTTGTATGGAAGAATGTATGATCTTGCAATCTAAATCACAATGAGTGATCTCTATATATGTACATCATTCGGTGGCGGAGAAGACACCTTCTCTTAGCTTAACACACTTTCCCGAGACATGCGAGCTCATGAAGTTATACGTTTATAGAAATTAGTCGTGTGAATGTGGAACGACAATATGGCATTCAAAGTGAAAGAAGATGTGCTATGTGAAAAGAATTCATAGCCTTGAGCCTCATCGACCGGAAATGACCAAAACTGGGTTAGATGCAGCAAGACTAAGTGGCTCATTCCCAATTAGGGTATGATTATCCCCTTCTAGATATATTTCTTCATGCTATGATGTTCGGGATGTAAATTAATATGGTTTGTATGCTAGAGCATGCTCTGTGAAAAGTCGGTAACGATCGCGGGATGACATATTTGACCTAGTTAAAGAGGTAGGCCGGTCTTGTATTGGTAGAGGGCAGATGTTCTGTGCCTTGGAACATCCATCAAAAGGTGTACCCATCGGAAGGTAGTCCTTTCACCTGGTCATTTGAATGGAAATCCATTCTTCAATAACCTACGGTTTTGTTTGTAGAGCCTAGTATGCTGGAATTAAATAATGGTAACAATTTCGGCTAAGAACAATAAGTTTATGTGCAAATGTTTTCGAAGAATGTCATTAAAAATAATATCAAATGTTTTGATATATAAAAGTTTTTAGTTATCATAAGGTAAAAACCCGTCTGTATTTATGTGTGGGGCATGATCTTATGAGATACTCTTTATTTTCAAATGATTTTATTTCTAAGGCTAATATATGACACTGTCATTTACTATTGAGTTTTTCTCACGCTAGTTTATCAAGCCTAATCCAGGCATTTTTAATATTCGGATCAGATCCGAATAGTTTCAAGTTTAATCGAAGACGGTTGAAGTTTCCAGAGGAGAGATGGAGATATTCATCTACGTATGACCTATTCTATTATCTGCTATTGTCTGTTTGTTTTTGTTTGATGTTTGTCAGCAATTGTGAGGACAGGTGATTATAACTGTCCAAGCTTAATATAGGTAGACTCTGATATATGTATTTTAAAAGTTTTCCACTGTAAAGATATTTGTTCAATATTATATATTATTCCATTCGTGTGAGATTCTGTTCTGTTTATTTTTCTTTATTACCCTTAATGATACATCTTTTCATGCAATTGAGTTAGATAAGTGTGGTTTATTGTCGATTCAAAGGGTACAGAAAAACGGACCGTTACACTGGTGTAGTCTCTGCTCAGCTTAGCATAGTTATTCCCTACTGGAGCCATAGGATTAGCTCCTCTAACATTTCCAGCAACCCTAGCTTGCAAAAGATTGGCTAACAACTAATACACTTTGCATCTACTGGTGGATTTCCAGCACCAACATTGGCCTCAGCGTTTAGGTTAGTTCCTTATGGTATTAGGTCGAGCATTTCTATTAGTTGTGGTGCTTCCTCCATATAGATTTCCTCTTCCATTTCCTGCTTCCATATCTTCTTTCTCATAAATCTGCATATATGCCTTATTAAGATACAGAAGAATGGACAAAGAGAGGGAAACATGTACTTATATATATATATATATGTGTGTATATATATATATATATATCAAATACAAGTACGTTACTATAGCATTAACCCAAACCTCGATCATATTTCTGATTCATTGGAATATTGTTTCAAAAACGTTTGTCTTTTCTTTAAGAGTTTCATAAACCTATGCTCTAATACCAACTTGTAACATCTTCCTACTTGGAGGCCCAAAACTAAAAGCTATGAATGCTGCATTCATCCATAGTTATTAATCCTTTGCGACTAAATACGGCTGTGTTATATTCATTGATACACAAAAACACATGCATATGGAAAAAAGTTTATAACATCAAACACATTCATATTCCATTTCAAAACATTTCCAAGTCATTACATAATCCCATGTTCATCAATCACGTTCAGAGAAAATATATTTATTACAACATACGCTAAGAGTGACATTTGAAGATGCTCCTTTGGATGATTAGAGTATATACAAAAAATATAACAACTTTGCCATTACAAATAACATGGAGGAATCAAATAAAAGAAAACTCTATATAGCTATCAGCCTCCTACATGTCTCCGGGAGATTTATTCGTCTAATGAGATACCTAAAAACCTCAACTCTTAAACTACCAAGATCAATTGAGTAGCCGAGAGTCTAAGGGGAAAACATAAACTTCGAGTCAGACAAAAAGCCTGTTATGAACAATAATCTACCATCTCAAATAATTTAGATATCTACTGAGACCACGCTGCTTGACGGAACGGGTTTCCCCTAACTAGTATCCTAAAACTTTTTTAAAATCTTATACCGTGCTCCTGCATTCATAATGGTTAAAACAATTTAAAACAGTATAATATGATGGTATGCAAAACAACTGAATCAATTCTGGATTACCCATCCCCATTTATTCTGACTATCTTCTTAATTATAGTTTCTATGATTACCATTAACCTATTTCTTTTCATGGGCTGACTAATAACTGTTAAAATATTTAAGGACTCCCTATCTAATTACATAGTTTTCATGGGATCACTACGAACCTATTGATAATTGCAATATCAATACTCTTATCCTAGTTTTCATGGGTTGACTAGGAACCGATTGGCTACTCCAGTATCTTCTCTTCTTATCCTGGTTTTCATGGGCTAACTTGAAACCTATTGACACCTGTCAATATACTAACCCGGATATAGTTTTCATGGGCTAACTACAAACCTCTGTCAATATCTCTTATAAATGTAAGTTAATATTATTAAACATGTTAAGATTATACCTTATAGCCAAAGCCTATAAGCACACCTTGAAACGATGAAATCTGGTCCTCGAACTAATTCCAATTTAGAAGATTGCTAGTCTCCAGACCATTGACTACCAACTATCGGTTAGCACTGAATCTGGTTTCATTTGAACTTGATATAAAAGGACGATGGAGAGGAGAAGTCGGCCAGAAATGGAGAGGATATGGAGGCTTCAATGTCTACCAAAAGATAAGGGTAGAGATGTTTACATAGAGGAAGAGAAGGAGAAAAGTTTGGATCTAATCTTTTACTCATTCTCCTTCCATCATAGCCATCCATTTCAAAGCTCTCTCATTCCACATTAGGCCGCACCTATTACCCTTTATTTGAGCCGATCCTACCAGTGCCTTTATGGGCTTTAAACCCATTTAGAGCCCAAAAAAATATTACGCAATTAAATCCAATCTAATGTTTATCGATATCCTATATTGAATAATATATTTATCACTATTATAAATATATTTAATAATATTTATTCATCAAATCAAAATCAAATTTTATAATTAATACTTTATAAATATTAGTTAATTTAATTAATTTATAACATTTACAAATTAGTCAAATCATTTGATCAAAAGAATATTCATCTTTTCAGTTGTGTAACTCGGTATGTGTAAATTTGGTCAGTGGTTAATTCGAATATTAACATTTACCGTCATATAGCAGGTATTATAACATTTTGGTTGAATTTATCGCTTACTTGATTTTCTATAAAATCCAAATTTACTTCGTTAAGCATTGCCCGGTTGTGATTATTATTTACATTAATTCTCTTTATCAAAACCATTTCATTTTAGGCTAAAGGAAATTGGCAATAGTCAAATTTTCAACATCATCCGTATTCAACTCTATCGTCCAAACACAAAGTCCTTTATTTTATAATAATAGTTATTATTAACCAAACTACTTTGGCTAGTGATTTTGACTTTAAGTTGACTTGAGTTGTCCATGATACTAACCCCATATAATTGAGAAGATTAATCCTCTCTGAATAGTATTTCACTTCCAATACTTCCACTCGACCCAGCAATTATCATTTGATGGACATCATGCCATGATTTGACTATAATCAAAATAGAGCTTTCATATTGAAGATCGACAATATTCTCAAGTCCAGAGAACTGTGTTAACCTGTCATATTGATAATTTCTGTTTGACCATGGATGCATCACTTAAGAAAAAGGTCCATACATTGCTGCATCGGGCTTTCGCCCATTGTAGAAAATTCCCCAATGCTTCCTACCTATTAATATACCGGATCGATACCCTCGCTTTCATCCAGCTAAGGTAAGGAACTTCATATCATGGCTACTCAACACTTTATGATTGAGAGTCAATTATTCTTGTATCAAATATCTTACGAATCAATTCGTCTCACGAGCAGTAGGCATGACTGAAATGAGTGGTTCACTCCACACCTACTTCTTCATTCACGGGGCCTCATGACTTACCACTGGGTCGGTCGGAGTCGACAATTGATATAAATATCTCTCTAGCATCCGAGAGCTATGTGACCTGCTCTAGCGAGATTCTCCTTCGAGGGGCATTAGTCAATCAATGAAAAGGAAGAAGTAGTTTACTTCTTGATCTAAACTAGTGCGAGCGAAGGAGGCCCTGTTTTCGATGTACTAGATCTCATGAGCAGATTGTATCCACTGGGCAGATATACGTTCGATTAAGACAACCGGGAGGCTTGTTTTTGCTAATGTAGTTGTTGTTAGCTCTCCCAAGCATTGGCCATAGAGTTTCTCAGGCTGCATATATTGACTTCCTCCTTCCCCATTCCATTGTGACCCTGTTCAAATCCTTATTTATGGGTATGGCATTTAGAGGTAAATCTTACTCCTTTTAGAAACTTCCTGCAAAGATTATGGAATATTCTTATTAAGCTATTTTGCTAAAAAAGATAAAAGGTATACAATGAAAACTCTACTTCAAAATAAGAAGTGACTCCCTATTAATACTTCCCTAATGTTTATAATAGTTTGGATCACCCTAATCTGTTAATGAAACTATACCTTTCCTCCGCCGCAATTAATATACTGGATCTTTTGCGTCCACTCACGTTCCTTCCTTCGGGAGCCTTGGCTACATTGACCGGTTTCAAGTCAAATAAGAAGAACGTAGGTAGAGGCGAAATGAATGTCAAAGACCGGGTGGATACGCCTTGAGCGATGTGTGACCAGATGTTGATTCCTTACAAGAGCACCTTATTCGGAGCTTAAAGAAAGTGAAATTAATAAGAAAGATGAGATCAATCTTTGCACCTGCTGCCTTAAGTCTTTCTTCAAATGTCATCCATGCATAAGGATCAGTTGATCTAACCCTAATTAATATACTGGCCTAGAGTTAGGTACTGTTATTTATACAAGCTATGTTAATGCCGATTGAGAAGAAATATTGAGTCAAATTCAATGATTGCCCTTCTTCGACCCTTGCCGCCCGACCAAAAAGCGGACAGCTAATGCATTCCACTTATTGAATAGGGTCTATTGAGGTTGATCACTATTGAAAGTAAGTAATCCAATCATTCCTTCTCTTCGTTCGTGGAACTCGACGGTACTGGCAACAAGATTGTGCAAACGGGAATTCCTGAACCTACCATTGGACCCATTTAACCAAAAGATTGTATTTAATTGAAATCTTTGAAGATTTCCCCTTAAGTTCAGTTTAAGGTGTGTAGCAATTTGCAAGGATGACCAAGTAGGGAGATAAGGGACATACTGCCTTAAAGCCATAGCCGATTCTAGTTGAATGCATGTGGAAGGGCTTCTGTTAACAAGAACTGAAAAGGAAGGGGGATCCAGTATATCGCATTCTTTTATCTATTTCATCCACTTACATCGAATTCAAAAAAAGCACGAGGAACTTCGTATTTTGTAACTCTCCTTTCGTTCTCTTTAACCTTGAATACAATTTATAGATTCGACAACAATAGTAACCTGAACCTTCCTCTACTAAAAATATGTATAATTGGTAAAAATGATAAAGATTAAGATAATCAGCTTATTAGGAACTTTTTGAGATTCGATATGAAGTTTGGTTATGATGAAGAAAGATGGGTTTCCATAGAGATTCATTGACGATGAAAGTATTATTGAAACGCTTGTTCGGTCAAGATAGGCCAAGGTAGCGAAGTTGTTTTCTTATTCTGGGTAGCGAAGTGATGAGCCGCCCAATTAATATATTGGACCTTTCGAATGAATATCTAAGGCTCCTATTAGAGACAAGTCTATACTAGACTAGTTTGATTTAGTACGAGTTTCAGAATAATCCTAGGCCTCAGCTTAGTGTGAAGAGGGGACTCAACGTCGCTCCTCGGTTTGGTTTCATCAGAATTCCCTCAGGTCACCTCTATACGAAGAGGTGCACAGCGAAGACTGGATGCCAGGGCGAGGTGCTAGTATATTAATTTGGGATTTGGGATGGAGGACTCGTAATACCTCTATAGATCTGACAAAAGCGAAAGACCCCATTATAATAGATACGATAATAAGATCTGTATTTTGCATATGACCTCATTTGTTTTCCCCTAATCTATCTAAGTTAGAAAGAAGCCGTTGGTTTATATACCCATTACCTTCTCGTCCTCTCTTTAGTATGAAGGTCTACATGCCCCCAATTAATAGGTTTAGGTGACCGATCCAAGATACATAGCCTATAGTTGTTATGGGAATCATGTTATCTGTCTATGTTTAAAAATACCGCATCTCTTCTTAATCATTGTTTTGTCGGGACTTTTTGGAGTAAGCACCCAAATGAGATGGGGAATTAGTCACCGCTATGCACCTTCATCTTTCTAAATGAATTGAGGCCTGGTCGGGTGAATTAGAGAATACATAGACGCCTGTTGGCATTCCAGCTTTCCTTCTCTTTTTAAGGCCTATCCAAAAGATAATCCAGTGGGAGATGGTCAATCGAATGACTCGTTGTCAGAGCTTGGTTGCTGTTTTTTGGGATTTTAGGCATGAGCTGATTGGCTTCCATTTTCGGTATGACATAATATAATAGAATACTAAAACTAATGTAAATTCGTTACAAATATCGAGTATTTTAATTAAAGGTGTGAAAATAATAAGAGGAAGATAATGATAGCGGATTTCACAAAGAATTCAAATCTGAAATATGACAACTCTGGGACACCAAACTAATTCCCTAGGATTGAGTGAATCAGTCTTCCAGTGGTCGTCTAAAGCACCTCGTTCACTCTATATTATTCTTGGGTTGCTCTATCTACTTTTTCTTCGATCATCCTAGCCATAGACCTATTCTACTTACTAACTTTCACACTAGTCTAAATAAGGAAGGCCAATATATTAATTGCGCACATAGTCTGCTCATCTCCGGGAAATGAGAACACTTTTCACTATGTCTTATGCTTACCTCGAATTCAAAAAGTTACAATGAAAATGGATGATCCAAGCCGGGACCCTAAGGAGGATAGCCTCTCTTCGGTAGCTCTCCACCGCTACGTACTAAATCAAACTAGTCTAGTATGGACTTGTCTCTAATAGGAGCCCTAAATATTAATTCGAAAAGTCCAGTATATTAATTGGGTGGCTCATCAAGTGAGGTAGAGCGGAAAGATTGACGGAAGATATTGCCTGATCATAGACCAATGTTTATATTGGCCAATTAATCAGGGTCTCCAATTAATATACTGACGGCTTTCTTTCGGATTCGACCTTTGATTTTCAGAGTAGGGGGCGAGGAGAGGATAAAAAAGAAGCATAACCAGATGTTTGATAAAATAAGACATATTTTTTGATACAATAACTAACTCAAAGAACGAAATAATAATAGATAATTGTAGGTTAAAGAATTCAAATCTGAAATTTGACTAAACTGTATACTTAATACTCAGGGGCTATTCCGTCACATCATATAGTGCCATATTCTACATGCCTTCTTTCCTGATATGATGATGATGAATGAGTTCCTCCTTCCAATTAAGAATGGTACATGATTTCTATTGTGAAGGGTGAAACGAAAATGCTTTGAGGTGTTGAAAATAAGCATAGATCTGAAGATTCCCAAATAGGTCAAAAGAGCGCGCGCACACACATCAAAGGCAACCCAAAATCTAACCAAATGAGACCTTTGAAAACTGGCCAAAAAGCCAGTGGTGTGTGCATCCCAACTCTCTAACAATGAGTGACTAACAGAGATTTTTAAAGGGATTCTCGACCATTTGGAAAAAGGCTCAAGGAGAGTACAACCTCTGAGTTGTATGAGTGCGACCTTCGAGTCTAGTGAAGATAGTTTCAGATGTATTCGTTCACTCTGTCCAGTAGATATGAATTTGGGTAAGCTATACCCCAGGTCTTATTTGTTCACCAAAGGGGATTTTCCTTTTATTAAATCTTAGAGTGTATAAAGATTGGCCAAGTGGATGGAAATACCATAAATAGAACCAAGTTCAAGTGCAAGTCCGAGGAAATCAGCTACTAGTTAATGCTCAGTTAATATAATTAATTGGGCATAGGTATCTCCTGAGACCCAGTTCATTAAGTATTGGGCTTTCTATAAGGTTGAAAGTTGTTGTTTCTATTTGAAAGCCCTCTTCCAGTATCTTAGCAAGTCAAACAGGTCGTTCCTGTTTGGAGAAGAACCAACAGAATAGCTAATAGCATAAAAAGGATCCAAGTGAAGTATATAGGAAAAACTGATATGTTGCCAGGAAAGGGGCGCTACTCCAATAATGGGAGGGGCTCCTTGTGGAGCGGTTCCTATTATTCTTCTGCCAAGGGTGGGATCATGTGGTTTGTGGTGAAGCTTAGTCGTTTCGTTGGTAGTGCCCCAATTCCTATTCAACTACCTTGGGGCTATACTCTTCTTTGTCTGGGTCGTGTCAGTATGTTTTTTGGAGCTCTTCCCGGTTAGGTTGAACCACCCTTCCCCCTTAGTTAAATCTATTCGTAAGGTAATCATATAACAATTCGGGAAGAGAATGGACATAATGATTCCAGTACTATGGTCAATGAACATTGATTTGAAACACAAAGCCGATGGCTCAATCGAGAGGGCTCGTATTATGGCAAAAGGTTTCACACAAACCTATGGCATATATATCTCAAGACATTTTCTCACTTTGGGAGCTAGTCGCCTTAGTATCTTTAGAGGAGCTCACCAGCCAAAAAGAGGTTAGAGGTTTCATTATAGGGAAAATTTCTGGATCTTTCTTGTTGATTTACTCCAACATTACCCAGGTGTTTGATTGTTGATATTTCAGTAGGTAATGGTGTTAAGTCATTTATATGTGGCATTCTCTTTTTGCGAGTCTTATGGCATTGCAGTCCTCTAGTAGAATAATGGGCTTGATTACCTTCTTCTCTTTTACTGATTCACAAGCATCTCTCTCTCACTGGTAGGTTACTAGACTCATCTTCTAAGGCTCGTTGACGAATAGTCAACCAACTGGAATCTCTATTGGTAGTGGGATTTCTTTAGTTCAATTATCCCTGACTAATCAATTGTTTTTTATGCTTCGTTGGGCAGTGAGTTTTCCACTGATCGAGAGAGCATTTCTCCTTTGGGCTTCGCAACCTAAACTAATATAGCAACAATGTCCCTTTAGTCTTACGACCAATTCGCTACCTATGGCTGATCGAAGAATCAACATCTCATCACTCATCGACATCTCTCTCCTCTTTCAGGTATACTAGGTGTGTATTCATAGCGGCAAAGAAAGAGAAGAAAATGGGTGCTCTTCTTAACAAGGATGTGGTAAATTACATTTTCATACTCATCCTCTTCCGGTCCAAAATCGATTAGATTCCCCGTCATATGTTTCGCATCTGGCTTTCGGTTTTCGATTCCACTCAGAAACTTCTCTAAGCCATTCCCATTGCATGGGCTACTTGAAGGAAGGTTGGCCTCTTTAACTCAGGCGGGGGAGAGCGTGAGCTGATAGAGGACAAGAGCGATCCATAACCATCGACAAGGAGGTAATAAAATAATAAGACAAAATAAACAACACCCAGGCTAGAGAATCTTTCATAAAATACCCGACGAAGGCTCAGTTATTGTTGCTACTTGGGAACTTGGTTGAACACGTACCGGCCATAGACTACTAAGCCCTCTCGAATTAGTTTTACGATAGAAGTCGTACTAGTACGGCGTAGTCTTCTTTCAAAACGAAGGTTCCTGGCTTAACAAAACTGAAAGCTGCCCACCATACTTCGAAAAAGCATTCTATCGTGGAGTTTATTCATGTAACCAAAATATGCGGACCCTAATATACTGGGGCTTTGTTTCAGGATTGAACTGCTCATTGCGATATAATGGATCCCCCTTCCTTCTCAGTTCGTATCAAGCAGGACGTCCACATGAGAGTTGTACCAAAAAAGTGTTGTCCCTTTACACTATCAGACTTGCTTCTTACTTATTTGTTAGCGGGCGGAATTAAAGAAAAAATGAATACAAGTGGTGAAATATGATCTCGTATGATAATAGGATCGATAGCAGGCATATGCTCCCAGAACGCACCTAGCACTTGCTCCCGTTGGAGCTTCTCGTTTTCCACCTGACGTATTTCTTACGAATGATTTGAGTATAAAAATCTCAATGGATAAAAGACGGTGTATCATCAAAAAGGATGGCGCTGCAGTGTTCATACCCTAATTCAACAAAGCCAGTAGGGGACTGACGTGGCAAATGAGCTGAGAGTGCTTGCGATTGCTTCTGGGTCAGTGTTCTTTCCATATATGGATGTGGTTGGTGCCACCAACTCTTAGGCTTGGTGCACATACACTTTCGTTTACTTAGGCTTGTGAGTTGGTGGGAGATGGCCTAATCTATAATCCATACCGATCCAGTTAGACTAAAGAAAGTCGACGCCTAGAGCGATGTGTGACCGGATGTCGATTTCTTACAAGAGCACCTTCCAATTTAAAGAGATTAGGATTCGCCTCCTTCTCTTAGAGAACTTAACGGTCGAGTACATTTTATTGATTTTAATCAGTGAAACTAAAGCTCTGATAATCCTTAAATTTTCAAGGAATCCTTCATCAGTGGTTGTTAATGACTAACTTTTTCGCATGAAATCCAACCATACTTGTATCAGAAGAGCAAGGGGCTTTTGTGCAGGGCTCGTGGAGAATCTTATCTACGCAATTCTTATGGATGAGGGCCCAAATTCTTCCTTTTTCTTTTGGGTTACAATTAGCTTGCATAGACCGATCCAATAGACTAATAGAAAGGCATAACGATCTGGGCGTAGGCGATCATGATGCATACCAGGGAAAGGTGCGTTTAGTTGAAACATTGCACTAACTTCACTTTTTCATTTCATCATATGGAAACCAGCTGTCTAATTCTAGCATGATTAAAGGGGGATCCATTATATCGCATTCATTTATCCATTTCATCCACTTGCATGCCATTACTCTTGTTCCAGTATTGGTTCAGAGAGTCCAATTACAATACCTGTATGTAAAGTAAATTTATCTCGTAGGCCCGCTTTTGTTTGAAACTTCCAGTTTTTCCTATTCTTCGACCGAATTTGGATGGCCTTCATATTCCAATTTGATCAATTCCAATTCCGCCAAACTCCGCTATCTTAACAAAAACTATCGAGTGAGTTGTTCCATAGTTATCCAATAACTATTAGTACGTTACTGCTAGGTGTCCTCAGTAGTCATGAGTAATACACTAGATATAATGCCTTGAAAATTAAACTGAAAATTTAAATAAAAGAACTGAATTTAAATATAAATTGTGCAAAAGTGGAATTTTCACAAACATCCAAATTTGGTTATGAAACTTGCACCGTTGCATTCATAGTGATTTTTTGGACAATTTTCATATGTAATGTTTTGAAATCGAAGCTGGTATGAAAATGTTATCAATGATTGAAAATTTAGAATCGAAATTAATTAAATAATTGATTAAGGAGAGAGCGATTAAATATAGAAAGCTCCACCCGTCAACACTATAGGCTTGACTAGTCGACCCCTAATGGTCGAGCACTCCCAAGCCAAGCAGTCGATCAGTGAATGTTTTCGAGTTAGGGTTTTGAGTGGTCAAATGGCCCAGATTTTATACTATTGAATCTGTTGATTGATATGAGTTTCTAACATTATAAATAGAACCTAGGCTAGTTGTCAGAACCCTAATTCATAAGCAGTACGTCTCGACTCTGTCAAAAATTTCTTTCTCCTCAAATTAGAAATTTCTTCAAAACCAAATTAAACTAAATTAGAGAGATTGAAGAGAAGAGATTTAAATCAAATCAAAGGGGGATACTACACCAAGCAGGGATGATTCCAAGTGTATTACGGAGTAGATAGCTTTTAAGAGATGAGTGGGTTTACGATTAGTAAGATGATTTACATGTGATTAATTTTATCATACCCTACTTGATCTTTAATTGTTTAACTTAAATTTGAAACTCAGTTCATTTAGATTGGAAATTTCATGGCAATTAGAAGCTATATGAATATTATTCTTTCTTTTAGTCCAGAATCAGGCTAATATAAATCTGTTAGATGAGAATTGATTCAAGTTCAATACGCCATTTTTTTCAAATTAAATATGAATTAGAATAACCTATTGGTCATAAACCTAAATTGAATATGAAGTTTTGGGCAATAATAAAGTATAGATTCACAAATTTGGGTTAACTATAATTAGGGTTACTATATGCCAATTATAACTAAAGCTACTATGGTCGATAACGATGATAACAATCAAACGATAATAATCAATAATTAAAATAAACTATAAACACTGTGACCGATCAATAGGCTCACTAGAGCCAATCGACCACTCGAGTGACCGATGGTCAATTGGTTATCAAATTCTGAGAACGGCCTGAACCTCGGCCTAAGGCCCAAGTTATAATTAAATTATATGTATATGTATATGTATATGTATATGTATATGTATATGTATATGTATATGTATATGTATATATACTGATGTTATAAGTAGGGAAATTAATTCTCTATGTTGGCTATGTTTGGACGTCACGGGACTGGATAAATGTTGTTTATCCAGTAGGGTCGTTATTCGACTAGGGTGATTCTATCGCAAATTGCACTCACAGGAGATTCTATGTTGGACGTGCAACACGTATGATGTTTCCTAGAGAAGTGTGTGGCCCGACACTAACGGGAGTTCCTTGGTATTAACGGACGCATCCTAATACCGTGTTGTTGATGGATCCCAACACGGTGCGATAAGAGGCATTACGTTACCATTGAGAGGTTGACACTGATGCAGCGACCTTGAGACGTCTTTGGTGCAAGTCGGCATTGTGTGCTCCCCCTCAATACGTAAATATAATACGTATAGTCATAATTTAGGAAATGTAGTCCCAAGTTGAAATTGTAGGTAATCCTATGTTGAGATAGCTCTAGTAGCTATTGTTTGCGTAAAAAATGGCCGCAAACACCCAAAGTCGTGAAAGCACCAGTGTATGAATATAATTCAGCGATATTCAAACACAAATTACAGATCTCAGCAAATAACCCAAATATGTTTGCACAAAAGATGATCAAACAACTCCAAGTCGTATGAATTAGTTGATTTTATGTTGTTCGTATTGATTTAGGTGGTGTATGCAAATACGTAAAAAGTAGGGGCTAAACTGTAAAAGACACACAGATTTATAGTGGTTCGGCCAAAGTGTGCCTACGTCCACTTTATATGTTATTCTCCTTTTCCAATCCGATTACAAGTACAAAGCTTGTAGTACAAGTGTATGAAAGTTGTTTGAAAGTTCCTTCCAGGTTTGAGCTCTCAAACTTGTCTTCCATTGTTGTACCCCTGCCCCTCTATTTATAGAGTGAGGCTGGGGGCAGGGGTCTTGGATGCATATAGCTGCTGGTGGGCCTGGGCTGCTGCAATCTGGCCTGGCATATCCGGTTCGGTGAAGTTTGGTTCGGCTGTACTTGGAGTGGTTGATCCGGAGGCATATTCGGTAGAGGGTGGAAAGATGTTGGTTCGGTGGGGGTGTCTGGGAGCTGGTTCGGTGATGGAGTATTGTGGACCGGCAGTGGTATTGGTCCGGTGGTGATCTTGGTTCGGCTGTAGAGGGATAAGGCATGTTGGTTCGGTATTGGAGGGCTTGGGCCGAATGAAGCTTGGGGCCGAATGATCTTGGGGCCGAATGAAGCTTGGGGCCGAATGATCTTGGGGCCGAATGAAGCTTGGGGCCGAATGTTCCTGGGGCCGAATGAGCCTCTGCACTGAGAATGTTGGATGGACTTCTAGGCTAGTGTTGAGCCTTGCTTCCAATCGCCCGGCATCCATTATTCCTTGCTAATTTGTCGATATTCCAGTTTTGACCAAAAAATGGGATAACACTTTGCCCCCCAAAACATGCCTTGTGATAACAAGGTGTGTTTTGAATAGTTCCGAATCCAATATCCAAGGTCCATAGCCATATCGGTAGAGTAGATCATCCTTGACTGCTCCGAGTCGATATCCAATTCCAAATCCAATAACCAAAGCTTGAGCAAATTCCATGTCCATCCGAACTCGACAGCCGAGCCTCAAATCATCCTTATCCAATAGCCAATAACCGAATCCAGGACCTCTCTGGGTCGATATCCAAACCCATAACCTCTCCGGGCTCTTGCCAAGCGCAATCCACACCTGACGGCCATGATCCCGTGTCCCTGGATGTTGAGCTAACCTCTCCGGGTTCTTGCCATGCGTAATCCACACTTGACGATTTTGATCCAGTGTCCCTGGACTTTGAGCTAACCTCTCCGGGTTCTTGCCATGCCTAATCCACACATGACGACCTTGGTCCAGTGTCCCTGGATGTTGTACAATGCCATGGCTTAAGTCCTAAGCCGAATCCTGGTCTCTCCGGACCCTTGCCGAGCATAGTCCATACTCGACGACCTGAAAATAACGATTGATAATATAGGGCCTAAGTCCTAGGCCGAATCCTGGTCACTCCGGACCCTTGCCGAGCATAGTCCATACTCGACGACCTGAATGAGTCAATTTACCACGTTCGGGCAAAGCGACTCACCCCTTGCCAGGCATAATCCATACCCGACGACCGTTTATCAAAAGTCAGATAAAAATCCAATTAAAATCCAACTCAAAATCCAAGTCCAAAATCCAAATCGAGAATCCAAATCCAAAATCCAAATCCAGAATCCAAATCCAAAATCCAAATCCAAAATCCAAATCCAAAACCATTAAAACAGAAATCCAAACTAACATCCAAAACCGAAAACAATTGTCCAAAGGAAAATCCAAATCAAAAAGCAAGGAAAACCAGGAGCTCAATCCAAGCTCCAAAACCGAAAACCAAAAAGAAAAGCATTGTCCAATCCAAAAGAAAAAGATAAATTTCACAAACCATAGCGTCGCAGTTTATCATCATTCAGAGCATGCCTAGGGGCTATCTCCGTCCCCGTACATGTGTAAATGACTTGGTTGCTTGCCAATAGTTTGCTACTTATTTCATATTAACCTGGTTAAGGGACGATCAACCGACCATCATTCCTGGGCCTCCCACCATCGTAGCTTGAGGTAGGCGGCGGTTGCTCCTGCCTCGCCGTTGCATTCCGCGGTCCAACATATTGCGGCAGTTGTCCATTCCTTACATGTTCCTCAATTATGTCCTTTAAGTGCCTGCAGCTGTTGGTGTCGTGTCCATCCAAATCATGAAAGAGACAGTGCCTTCCTGATGTCCTTTCCCGTTCTGTTGGTTCTCTCCTAGCCGGCCTCCGGTAGTGAAGGCGATTTCGAGTATTCAGGTATATCTGCTCCAGTGTCTCGTTCAATCCTGTGTATGTGGAAAACTTTGGATCCTTCCATTGCTTCCTAGCATTTCCAGAATCACTGTCCAACTTCCTTTTTCCTTTGTTTTTATCCGAACCATTGCTGGATGGTCCTCCCCCCTCAACCGCGTTAACCTTTTTCAGCTTTAAATCCGTACTCGCATCTTCTTGTCGAAGGAACCTTTCTGCCTCATGAAAAAATTCGTCGAGATTCCGTGGGGGATCTCGTATCAGAGATACCTTGAAATCCGAGTTCTCCCTGACTCCTGATACTGCTGCCATTAAAACCATCGATGGATCGGGCCGATCCACCGAAGCAACTGCGGCACTGAATCGAGTTAGAAAAGCTCTAAGCGATTCATCCATCCTTTGCCTTACCGATGTCAATGTCATCACGTTCTTCGGTCTCTTGACATGAACCCGAAACTGTCCCAGAAACCTTTCCACCAATTCCCTCCAAGTCCCGATAGATCCTTCTTCCAGCTGCCTGAACCACATCGCAGCTAAGTCCGTCAAGTACAAAGGGAAGCATCGGGCCATCACCTCCTCTGATGCCCCCAGCACCTCCATGTGTCTAGTGTATCTCATCAAGTGATCCGTAGGGTCTTCCTTGCCATTGTATACCTCCACGCTAGGTAGCTTGAACTTAGGTGGGTTCTGAGCCATCCTTATTTCCCGAGTGAACGGACTCCTGTTTACTCCTTCCAAGTCTCCGTTGGTCAAACCACCTCGCACAGTCTTCCTGATTATATCTACCAATCCACCGTTGTCTGTCGGGGGTTGCCCCCGAGGGAACTCCGGTACATACTCTTCGTGTGGCTCGTTAGCAGCAACGTTGGTTCTAGCCTGTTGAACTCCTTCCAAAGGTTCTCCTGTGTTGAATCCCGTGGGCCTGCCCCCAAGCCCTTGTTGATTGCTACCTGGCTCCGTATCTTGTCCTTCGTTGGGTTCCATAACCCTAGCTTCTTGTCCTGCATCCATAGCCGTTGTAGCTGCTCCTAAATTCTGCATCCCTGCAGCTCTCATTTGCTCCAAGAAAGTTTGCATCATTTCCTGTTGACTTTTCAGCAACCTCTCTTGCAGTGAATTTGTTATGGCTTCCATTTCATCCCGGGTTATGTAGATCGAAGCCGGTCCTTCCTCACCTCCGGAGGATGCTTGTTGACTTCCTCCTTGTTGGCTTCTCTCAGCCCTTAGCCTTCTACTGTTTTGCCTAGTCATCGTCTTCCAAATCTAAACCTCTATCCGATGTAGCGGGAGCTGGTTCTTCTCAGTGAAAGCACCAAAATGTTTGCGTAAAAAATGGCCGCAAACACCCAAAGTCGTGAAAGCACCAGTGTATGAATATAATTCAGCGATATTCAAACACAAATTACAGATCTCAGCAAATAACCCAAATATGTTTGCACAAAAGATGATCAAACAACTCCAAGTCGTATGAATTAGTTGATTTTATGTTGTTCGTATTGATTTAGGTGGTGTATGCAAATACGTAAAAAGTAGGGGCTAAACTGTAAAAGACACACAGATTTATAGTGGTTCGGCCAAAGTGTGCCTACGTCCACTTTATATGTTATTCTCCTTTTCCAATCCGATTACAAGTACAAAGCTTGTAGTACAAGTGTATGAAAGTTGTTTGAAAGTTCCTTCCAGGTTTGAGCTCTCAAACTTGTCTTCCATTGTTGTACCCCTGCCCCTCTATTTATAGAGTGAGGCTGGGGGCAGGGGTCTTGGATGCATATAGCTGCTGGTGGGCCTGGGCTGCTGCAATCTGGCCTGGCATATCCGGTTCGGTGAAGTTTGGTTCGGCTGTACTTGGAGTGGTTGATCCGGAGGCATATTCGGTAGAGGGTGGAAAGATGTTGGTTCGGTGGGGGTGTCTGGGAGCTGGTTCGGTGATGGAGTATTGTGGACCGGCAGTGGTATTGGTCCGGTGGTGATCTTGGTTCGGCTGTAGAGGGATAAGGCATGTTGGTTCGGTATTGGAGGGCTTGGGCCGAATGAAGCTTGGGGCCGAATGATCTTGGGGCCGAATGAAGCTTGGGGCCGAATGATCTTGGGGCCGAATGAAGCTTGGGGCCGAATGTTCCTGGGGCCGAATGAGCCTCTGCACTGAGAATGTTGGATGGACTTCTAGGCTAGTGTTGAGCCTTGCTTCCAATCGCCCGGCATCCATTATTCCTTGCTAATTTGTCGATATTCCAGTTTTGACCAAAAAATGGGATAACAGCTATTGACTTATCCTTGGTTTTTTTGAGGTTCAATTAGTTTTTCGACCCTAAATATAAGCTTCACAAGATGTTAGTGTAGGTGTGTTTAAAACTGTACTCCTTAGGTAAGTGAAAAGAGTAATTCACAGACACTAGCAAAACACTCTAAGTCACATAAAGTATTAATGAAGTTAGTTGCATGTGATCACGATATATTAATGATGTAACTCATTCACCATACTTTTGTCTAACCCACTCCTTTCCTTTCTTTTTCCCCCGCCACAGGAGGATGAGGCAGCAGGTGATAGGCCTAGAAACTAGTACGTGGAGAGGCGAGCTTGGCATTGAAGTTGCTATTTATTTTCTATCACTCTCCACGTAACTACTTATCGTACTCAGCACTTATTGGACTGTATGTTGTAATTTTGTATACTCCGGATTATGACTACATACTGTTGTGAGACTGTATTTTCTAAGATATTTCCTGAGACGGTTGTTTTCTGTACTTATATTTTGTCGCCTTCCGCTGTGAGATCCGAAAGTGTAGAATGTCTTAGATCTTATATGTATATTCGTAGTCTCTGTAATATTTAAAAACCCGATAGCTCATACTTCTCGGCGCTAATGTGAGTTCGAAAGTCACCCTAGGCTTTGAATCGATGTATTAGGAGGTACAGGTTGTCACATTTGCCCAATATTTGGAGAACGCTACATACTCTCGTCTCAGCGGATACATTTATATCCAGTCTCGATGCATCTTGACTAGAAACACTTAAAATAATGTGTTTTATAATATTATGATGCAATACTCATGATTACAATTATTTGTAACTACTACCACAAACACATCATTTATGGATTTTTCGTTAAATATATTTTAATTATTTATAACATGTTATAACAAATGTATAAAAAAAAGAAAAAAACCTTAACTGATAACCAATATTAAGTATTTAAATATTTATTTAAGCACATTAACTAATTAAATTAATGTATAACATTTATATATCTTTTTAATAAATTTTAAGGCTTCAAGTAAATAAATAAAAACCATAAAATTTTAACATTTATATTAATTCTCTCCATGTTAATTATAACATTTATAATTTAATTGAATTAACTTAGGTTCGAAAACGTATCGACAAAAACTGTTGTATGACTTCATGGTACCGGCTCGGTTCTCAGTAATATTTAAATAACTTTCTTCTATAATATCTTCATTAGGAAAATGACTTTGAAAATCTTATAATAATAATGAAAACCTCATTTGAAAAGAAATTATCTCAAATGTTTTTTATGGTGGATCCTATAACCTCCACCATATCACATCTAATCCCAACAGCATGTTCCATTTCTGGAAGTCCATCCTAAAAATCCTCAATGTTTTTAACCACGGTATTAATAACATAGTCCATTCATGAAACAACATATTATTTTGGCATGATTGTTGGAATACAAACATGTTGTAAAAATATATGGTCGAAGGTAAAATAGTGTGGAAGGTTATTTTTCGTTTGAAAAAGAATAACTGATTAATAGTTTATCAAGGAGAAATAGGAGGAGAAAATAGTGGAAAATATTAGAACCTTTACTCAACCTTGCAAGCAAAGCTAGGAGTAGAAATGAGTCCTCTGAGGAATAAATAGCGCATAAAACGATGTGTAATCAACCAACAATTTCACATAAGGTAATTATTTTCAAACATTTAAGTTTGTGTTATAATTTATTATCAATTTTCAATATATTTATACTCATTTAAAATTATTATTATTATTATTATTAATTTTGATATATATATAATATTATTTAATATATATATATATAATATTTTAATAAAAAGTTATCTTCCTAAAAGATTGTTTTACAAAAAATAAATATATTTTTTCTAATTTATTTATATTATTTTGAATTTTAATAATTATATACAAATTTAATTAAGCATTGTAATTTATTTAAATATATATTTTAAACAATTATGATCTAGAAATTTAAAATATAGTTTGTGAATACTATGATATTTTTATTTGGATTCTATCATAATTATTGCGAAATTTAGGAATAGAGATATATGTTTAAAATGATGTTAAATAATTAAGTAAAAATATAAAATAAAGGGTGGAACCCAATGCATGACGCTCCCGCACGATAACGGGCTCTACGGAGATCGATAATACACATTGTGAAGAGGCTGTTTCTAGACTCGAATCTGAACGTCTAGATCACCATGCGGGTGACCTAACCGTTGCGTCAAGGATCCACCTCAAGTAAAATAATAAAATAAACTGAAAAAATTATTATTTAGGTCTAAAAATGAATAAATAGTTTTTGCTAATTTTTATCATAGGTATATTAATGATTATGAATTTGGAAGTAGAATATATTTAAATTAATTTTTAAAGATAATGAATAACCTGAAAAAAATTAGATCTCGTAAATAAATTTATATTTTTTACTCGTTATATATATTTATTTATTTTGAATTTTAAATGGTTATTTTAATTACTAAAGAATTTAGAATTAGTCAAATATTTTAAGTACACACATACATATAATTATTATTAATTAGTCCATTATGTGTGTGTGTTGTGATATATGGATGTATATAAATGGTATTGCTAGACAGTAGTATAATACACACACTCTCGGTTGGTTTTGTAGATGCATCGGGATTTAGTTTGGTTATTTTCCTGGTTTTTTGGGTGACTATTTGTAATTGATGGATTATTTGTCATACACACCCTCTGGATATTCTAGTAATATAATAATGGATATTCGGTGTTCATTTATACCTTATATATAATTTAATAAATAATTATAATAAAGTTAATGCAAAATAATTCTTAATATATCAAATCAACGAGATACTTGCCATCTTCAAAATGGCATTTTCTTCAACCAACTGCTATATCACTTTTTGTACATTGTCAACTATTTTGAGTCTGCTTTCCAAAACAAAATTAAAGGCATTGTTAAAGGGACCATTTAACCCGTATTAACAGCTTATAAAGTCTTTTTAACCATGTCCAAATTAAAAGCAAAATGCACCAAATATGTAATAGAAAACATGATAGCACCACAGAAAGAGCTTTCCACTCCATGTGAATGCAAAAAATAAATTAAAAGCAAGTAGATGAGTCCAACATCTAAACCGTGTAATATTACCTGCTTACTCACGCTATCTTGTGCTGTAGGAAAACGGAGTCAACATTTTCCAGAAATTAACTGGGATTGATACAATGTTTGAATATAGATGAAGTAACTGTAAAAAGAACAATAGTGACATGTTTTGGATTGCAAAGGTGCGATTGCAACGAACGAAAACGGAAAACTGAACAGCGCTTTCGAACGGAACATTCGAACGGAGAAGTTGAGTGAACGAGGTAAGTGTTTGTGTGTCTCGGAGAATCAAAGCAGAGTATTTGAAGAAAGAATGTGAAGGAGAAAAGAAATCAACGGCCGGTAGTTTCAACCGTTGGAGACACGTCCGATGCATTGGATGTCAACGTACTTTTTTCCACCATTTTCACAACGGAGCTGCGGGTGAGGCTAACACAATAGATACTTGATCACAGTTGTCAGACTACGATCATGTCATGTTGTACAGTTTGACTATTACACTTAAACAATAATACAACTACTAACTAACACATCCCAAAATATACTTTTCAACTTTCAGACTGCTCCTCCAACTGACCGCAATACAAGTTTTGAGTATGTGTCAAATACTAACTGCTAACAACTACTGACTGCTACAGAATGCAAAAGGGAAAAAGTTAACAGTTAAGCATCCAAACTTATTTCTGCGTTTTAACTGCTACAGGCAGCAAACAGTTTAACCTCTTCTTTTTTCTTTTTTCTTTTTCATTACGGATTGAGGAAAGCAATGTTGCCACTGACAAAATAAAGAATCGCACTCTGCCAACAACTGCTTGAAAGGGAGGAAGGAAAGGGATCATCATTGACTTAAGCATCTTTAACTTATTAGTTTGTACCAATCACTTTTGTAACCTATGTGCTAAACCACCACCCTTTAATCATTCTAGTAACATTATGTATGTCCTACCTTTATTTTAATCTGATTATTTTTTCATTACTCCACCAAATGTCATACCAATGCCTGAGCTTTAACTAAAATAACCTGATAACGACTATTGCTATATTTATTCCTTAATTTGTGCTGAACCGATTTTGCTTATTATTCAATAATACTCAGTAAGTACCACATGTACAATCATCAATATGACATCATACATTATGCACCTGGTGCACGCAGCAGTATCAAATTTTCCACGACAACTGCCCAAAATTTGTATACAACAATAAAAATAAAAATAAAAAATGATCATTGCTTGCTACACCATGAGTGCCCTGTGTACATAAATCCACAATCATCCACGGCTATAACAAATGCCCTAAACACTTAGTATAATGATTAAAATGACAAAAACCTAAAACCAGCAATGTTCAAATCAACTAGCTATCAAGGGAAGGCATGCAGTCCTTGATAACCTCGGCCGCAAACTCCAGTTCCTCTTCAGTCACAATCAAAGGCGGCACTAGTCTAACCACATTACCTTTGCCAGCGGTCAGAATTAAAAGCCCCGACCGTCTACATGCATCTACTAAAGCTGAAGCAGGGACATCGAGCTCAATCCCTACAATTAGCCCAACTCCTCTAACTTCTACCACATGGCGATTACCTTTCAGTTTCTCGTGCAAGATTTCCTTCAAATGTTTCCCTTTTCTACGGACATCAGATAAGAAAGTAGGATTTTGAATTTTATCAAATGCTTTTAGTGCAACTTTGCATACAAAAGGATTGCCTGCAAAGGTGCTGCCATGATCTCCGAAATTAATGGCGGAGGCTACTTTTTCAGTGATGAGGCATGCACCAATGGGTAAACCTCCAGCAAGCGGCTTGGCTAGGGTCATTATGTCTGGGAGCACACCGAATGCTTCGTAAGCCCACAGATATCCGCTTCGGCCGAGTCCACACTGAACCTGAAAAAATGGCGGTATACAAAAGAATGTTGAATATACCATATTCTTTGTATAAAGGTTACGGCGTATCAAATGTAATACAGTTATGACACAAGTCTTTTCATTTGCCCATATGTATGGTACATAAGCCTCGCCTTAGGCAAAGCTAAGCGAGCCAATTGGCTGGGGCAACCTCTCACTCCTAAATCCAATATATGAAAATAAAAAGAGAAGAAATAAAGTAGTTTATTGGAGGATGGTTATTGTAGCATTGTGCTTCGATTTCAAAGAATTAGCTTTGTTTTACTTATCGCTCCTTGTATTATGTTTAATACAATTATTATTTTTCTACAATCAGAAGCAAGTTAGATGCTATTCATTTGAGCAACCCAAACAATAGGACCACCCATGATAGCATTGACAAACATACATCCTTAATTGTTTACATGACTTGGCCCCGTGGAACTTAACAGAAAGGTATACAAGCTAAATTGGAAGAAAAAAGAACCTTCAAATTTGGAGCATCGCAGAAAGTTGTTTTTTAAGAACCCATACATATACATATGCATATATGGAAGGAAACTAGATCGCCCAACATTTAAAACCCCCTCTCTCCATCCCTCATTCATCTTTTTGTGCATAATAATTTCTTGATTTTTGTGGGTATGTTCTATTTGTTAGCTGGACAATTCATACAAAATTTTGAATCATTTCAAAACTTTCAACTCCTTCAAAACTGAAAGTGAATATGAAGCATCGAAATATCTATATTAACCAAGGGGTTAAAAGTTTCAACATGATTCAAATTATATATAGATAACCTCGTTAACAGACATTCGGAACAAATCTACAAAAATTTACTTCGTTTCGTAAAACTTTTGCAGTAAAAGACCAAGAGGGGATCAGAGAGGGACGTGGATCCTTTCCTGCATCACACACCAATGTTATATGAACAACTTGATGACACGGACTTCATAAATAAGGGTCATCATCAGGATGGCAACTAATAAAATGCCAATATAAAAAGAAAGTGTATCATACCTCATCAAACACTAAAAGAGCTCCAGTTTCATCACAAGCAGTCCTCAATGCCTGCAGAAATTCTTTTGTTGCAGTATAAATCCCACCTTCACCTTGTATAGGCTCGACAAAAACTGCAGCAGTTTTGTCATGCATAATGGCTTCTCTGGCCTTTTCGATATTACCATATTCTATAAATGTGACACCTGGCATGACAGGAGAAAATGGTAATCTGTAGTACTCTTTACTTGTCAAAGCAACCGCACCCATTGTTCTTCCATGGAAGCTATTAGTGAAAGAAATAAACTCTGAGGCCGGCTCCTTGCCATCAGCATGTAATGATCGCTGATATTTTCTAGCAAATTTTATTGCTGCTTCACTTGCTTCTGTTCCAGAGTTTGCAAAGAAAACACGGTCTGCAAACGAGCTTTCCACAAGTCGTTTAGCAAGTTCTACCTATAAAAAAGTACATTAAAATGGATTCTTGGAGGTGCTCAGTAGTACAACTTGAAATATAAAATAAGTATCATGTTCATGATGTTGATTTAACCTTAGCATATGCAATTCTTTTGAACATAAACTAAAAAGCATATCAGTGGGTACAAAAATATAGCCTACATATAGAGCCCTTTTCTTTAGCACCCATTTTGGACATCTGCCATTTTCTAAGTCATTGCAACCTTTTGGAATATGTAATTCGTTTGACTATGACCATAACCTCCAAATAATTATAGTATTTGAAAATTTTAATCATCTCAAGATTGTAACATTGATTTGCAATATGGTTTAAAATGCTGAAAATTTTTCAGATGAGCCAATTTCTTGTGAAAATAATATACGAATCTTAAAAGAGTCATTTCATCAGGAATTTTGTAGCTCAAAATGTTAGTGTGCTCAATTCAGAATCCCTCTGCAAGCAAATACAACTACCACAAAAAGTCTATTCACTCTCTAACTGGACTGCGATGTTGGTGAGGCAACACAATACTAAAAGTGGCAACAAAGCAAGATGTGTAATGTGTCGTAATAGTTCAAAGACGTATCAAACAATTGTTTTGTGGAAAGAGATTAAAGGCAAGTGTTTACTAGATACAAGGTAATATCTCTTTAATATATTATATCACATAAGTTCATCAGTGCCATCAGTTACCATTCTCAGTTTGTTACAGATGAAATAATTTCAAACAGTTACAAAACCACCCATGATGTATTATGCCACTAAAACATATTCCAGTGTGTACACAAGTGGAAGGATAGAAAGTTGATTATGATTATTACATCAAAAAACTGTCTGAATTTAAAACAATAAAAGTTTCATACAAAGTTAAACCAAGCATTGTTGTCAAAAATCTTTAAATCCTACGATTTAAATCTCAGTTCAGATCGAATCTCTCCCTTTAAGATTAGAATGACATTCCGATTCAAACACAGTGGAAGAAATTCATTCAATACATATTTATAAATTCAATATGCTAATTTGGGTCTACAATTCCAGTTCTAAGTTTTCTATACAAAATAAAAATGGAACGAAAGAAAAAAAACTGAGTTTTAGGTTTAGATGTAGAGGTTAAAACATCAAAATCAATTTCAAAGTGTTTACAAACCTTGAAGTATGGATCTTTTGGATCGACGATTTACTAATTAAATTCTATTTCGATTTAAAATTTTAATTTTACGATTTACAATTTGAATCTCATTTTAATAATCTTGAAACCAAGTATAACATACATGCCTGCTAGTTTACCATTTTGTATAACCAACTGAACTAATAAAAATGCAACGTACAATCATAAACTCAACCAGCAAAAAAATAAGATCTCACCTGAGGCAAAGAATAATAGACATTGCTAACATGCCAAAGCATATTTGCTTGCTCCATCACTTCCTTAACCAATTCCTGATCGCAATGCCCTAATGAATTCACAGCAATCCCAGACGTCATATCCAAATACTCATTCCCATCAAAATCATAAAGCTTGCATCCTTTTCCCTTCTCGATAGCAATTGGAGCTCGAGCATAAGTGCCAACCAAATATTTTGCTTCCATCGTTGCAATTTCCTTGCTTTTGCTTGACATTGTTTGTGGTGTTGCAATTTGTTTTTCTCGAGGTTTTTGTGAGGCTAAACAAGACATGATTCTAAATCTTCGGAGTGCAGGATTGTAGTGGAGGTTGGAAAACGGTGAGCTCGAGTAATTTCTAAGTGAGTTTGGAGTTGCCATTGGTTAAGGCAGAATGCTTTTGGGAGAGTTGAGAGATGCAGTGTAATTTCTTCAGCTGCAAATAAATCTTTGCAGTTAATTGAAAGTGATGTACAAGGCCAAGGCATATTTAAAAGCAACTTTATCCTAAATTTACAGTATATTCCAAAGTATTTAAAAAAAATTAAAAGCAAGATGATTAAACATCATAAAAATCTTCGATGATTTTTCCTTCTCATATAAATACACCCAATATTGTTATCGGGTACATCATTAGTTTTGTGATCATAAAAGAAATAAAATGAAAGACCGCCTCTAAACATTGGGAAAGATACAGTGACTTAAATCAATTGCATTATTTAACATAACCAAGTGATTTTACCACTTTATAAATTTTTATTTTTCACAACATATTAAAACATCAAATACAATTTCTCAGTCAAATTACATCTTTTATTAACTACCCAGATATATATGTAAAATCCCACATCATCCTTGACAAATACATACACATTAGGCACCCTTCTTGCCATTATAATAAAACATACACAAACACAACCAACAACTCCAATGAATGTTCATAAAAAATAATAAATTAAATGGACAAATCTAGTTTTTAAACCAAAAAACATTGAAAAACATTGAGTGAATGTGTACCTTGCGATATGATTGAGATACTATGGGTTCAATTTCAAGCGAGTGGCGGCGCAGCACTGAAACAAATTCCTAGTTTTGGAAAGAAAAGGTGGTTGAGAATTATGAATGAGCTTGTATTTTGGGGATAAGAATAATATGATATTATATGCCCATAAGGTTCTAGTTGGGTTTATATGGGCTTGTAAGGTGCATCTGACAATGGGTGGGGGATGAACTTCATTTTCAACAGTTATTAGGTTTGAAATTAGTGAATACAACGTTATGTTATTTATCATATATAGTTGTTGGTTATTTAATTATATTGAATAGTTATCGTTGCTCAAATGTTGATTACAGTGTAAAAATTAATGATTGAAGGCTAAGAATTAACTTGTTTAACTTAGAATTATTAATTGGTAACGTAATAATTGACAACTAAAACTTTAACAGTTAATAATTGGTTTAAATAACTAACGATTAAAAATTAATGATTGCATAGTTATTTTTGGCGAACAGAGTAACGATTTGGTATTTGCAAATTGTGAAGATTGAGGTTAGTAATGGGGGAAGGCGGGTCTTGGCGATGAGAGGCAGAGACAAAGATGATGCAAATGAGCGGTATTGGCTTAGAGAAAGGAAGGTAGATTTTTGTTCGAAAGGAGTATACTTGGAAGTTCAAAAGACATCATGGATTTATATGTATTGAATTTGCTTTATAAATAGTAAAGATAACAACTCGGACCTAATAATTAATAAATAACAATTTAAATCTAACAAATAATAATTAACATAGTTAATAGAAGAATTCAAACCCTCTTGTTGATTTTGAGAATTTCATGCCTCTTCTCGGTTCTCCCGCAATGTTTTATATTCGAGTCTCATAGTCCATGATTTTTATAATTTTCTTACAATATTTTACATTCAAACCCTTATAGTTTACCATTTCTATAATTATTCACAAGATTCTTTTTAATTTCCTTACATTTATTTACATTCAAGTTCGTATATTTTTTTCCACAAATTAGTATAGTATTACAAATAAATATATACATTCTTTTTTAATTGTCCTTTTTTTTAAGAATAAGAGCGGTAGTTTATCCAAACAAAGTCATGACCTCTACAATCTTAATCTAAAGCATCATACCACTTGTCACTGGTCTTTGACTGAATTAGTAAATTCATTACAAACAAATATATAAACAAAATTTTCTTTCTAAAATGGACATTATCCATACCAACAAACAAATACAAAAATATTCTTTCTAAAATGGTACGTCAAGTGGACGCGTGATCATTAATCAACATTAAGGTTGTTAAAAAAGATATTGAATTAATGATAAATAATGAATATTCTAAAATTTTAAATTCAAAAAAATGATAAATATACTAATTTCGTAAAATAGTTTTTTTGTTCAAAATTTTAAGTTTAATTGTTTGTTTTCTTAATTTCAATTATATATATATATATATCAGTATCTTCTGAGACATTTTGCATATGTATTTCAGTATCTTCTGAGATAACATTCTATTATTTTTTAAGAGTTTAAAATTTAAATACAGCTAAAAATAATTTGAGTATGAAATAAAGGGTTGAAACTCAAAATACCTTTTTTACGTAATTAAAATAACAATATGATTTCTCATGTTCCATGTATTATATTCGGTTTCCTTTTCATTTAGCCATTAAATAACATTTTATTTATGGGTTTGACAATATCAAATACTTAATTTGGAGAAATATTTTCATGTATATCATAATTTATTAAATGGTAGTAATGTTGACTAATATACATTCAACTCCTTATTTAACTCCTATTATTTTGTCTTCTTAATTATCTTTATTACTTTATTTATGATAAAGTCTCAGAATTTTCGTAAACAAGAGACAATTAGTATTCAACTTAATTATTTTATATTATCTTTACATACAAGTATATTACAATTTAGAAATCCTTGATTCTCACCCATTACTTTATTTCTATGTTCAGTTCCATTTTATATGTTTCCTTTTCGAAAATTCAATTTCATTGCAAACAACAAATACATCAATCAATTAACATATATTATATAATAGTAAAGTAAACATATTTTTTACACTGAACAAAAAAATAAGGGCATATACTTATTTGCATCGCTCCTGTTCATTTTTATTATTTATATAGTTTATATTTTATGAACCAAAATTACTAACGAAAACGATAATTTATACCTTGTCTTATTTCGAGATAAAATCAAATAGAAAATTATCAAAGTATGAATGGGTTAAATATTAAAATATTTTTTTAATAAATTAAATCGTAATATGATATTTAGCATTTGAAATTTTATTTTTACTTTCATACTGAAAATTTAAAACTATTTTGATAAAAATATATTACTTTAATACTTATGATTTGAAAAGGTTATATATATAATTATTTTTTTAATATTTATAATTATTATAATATATACTAAATATATATTTAATATTATAAATATAATAAATTTATTTATGATTATTTAATACGTATAATTAAACATATATTACATTTTACATATAATTATTTAAATAACAAAAATATTATTATATAATTAATTAAAAACAAAATGTATCATGTTGAATGTTTAGAATCCAAAAATAATAATGTATATAATTACTTGTATCAACTTAAGATAAATAAATTAAATGCATGAAAACATACAAACAACAGTAAATTAGAATTTTTTTTTTTCTTTGAAGAAGATGTTGCAAAATGAATCTACTTGAGATAGAGGTCATAATTACAATATTATCTGCCTCTAGCTTTAGATGATTCAACCAAAACATCAGTCCATTATAAATTAACATACATAAGCTATATATAGCATTCTAGTATAACCATCATGTTAAACCAAATTAAGTGATTGGATTTACGAGGACTTCATTAGCTTAAAGAAGCCCATTAGAAGCATAAGGAATAGTTTATGAGATGAAGGAGCAAATTATTTCACTTGAAGGTCAAGTAAAAGTCTGGAAAAAGAAAAGGTAATTTGTTCCTAGTGTTTACTTTTTTTTGTTCTTATGATACCCTCAAATTCTCACTAATTATTATATGCTATTCTACAGACTAAAACTGCATTCGTGGTTTTAAATAAGTCATCCTTGCGATAATTTTCAATGTTTGATTTATTCTAATAATGCTTATTATCACCATATATAATATTGTTTTTCTTTGTGATCCTTTATGTACATTAAAGGTTTCATTAGGTTGATTTGATGTGTTTATTTAATCGTAACAAAAGTTTTTCTTCAGAGGAACTGCATTCGTATGTTAGTTGGCATGTAGTTGATATAACACCATGAATTTTGTGTCATCTAAAATGTCCAGAAAATTAAAAAACAATAAAATAAATATAGTTTAATATTTTGCATAATGATTTTTAAAAAAAATTATGGGCTGCATCTATAAAACATATATTAAATAAATTCTGAAGGTGTCTCATTATGGTTGGATTATCTGGTACTGCACCTACTTTTCTCAATTAGTGTGGGAATTGAGATATCTCTTGTGGTTCAATAATAACATGAATCACCTTTCAATAATAACATGAATCACCTCATCATTTAGCATAAAAGCCTGAACTTCATCAAATGAGCAAAAAATTATCTTCAAATTAGAAGAAGGCTTAAATTGCACAAATTAGATCATAGAGCGACGGAGTATGAAAAAAGTAAATTCTATTTGAACACAAAATGTGACACATGAGATCTTGATCATTAGATCTCTCCCTGAATTCCGCCTTCCATGTAAAGACAAAAGGATTCAATGATCAATATTTATTGTTTACTTTTGTGTTTTATTTTGTATCAAAATAGCCCCACCCTATGAAAAAATCATGATTTACGATGATGATCGGTGATGGTAGGCGAAAGATGGGCGTTGGTGAAGAGAGCAGCAACGATCGTAGATGGTGGGAGGGATGGTGTCAAAATGTTCAAATAGCACCTAGAAATTTAGAGTCCGTTTGGTTTATTTTGTATTTAGTGTTTTGAGTTTTCAACTTTAATTACAAAATATGATAAGAGCGGGGACGACAAAGGAGGTGGAAGGAAGATGGAGAAAACGACAGGGGGAATGATGGATGACAAAATGATGAATTGTTTCTCATGCTTTCATTATTTTCCAAAACACGAAAAATGAAAATAAAAAGTTGTTTTTTATTTTCTATGGTAATTTCGTTTTCTAAATTGGTCGTTCTTCACAATATACATGCGTCATGCGCATTTTTATATGGATAAAAATCCAAAACTAAAAATGATAAACCAACCGTGGCCTTAGTATTTGCAAATAGTTAAGACCAAAGTTGATGATAAGGGTAGGCGGATCATGGCAACAAGAGGCGGAAGTGGAGCTAACGATGGGGTTGAAAGAGATGATTTAAATGTGGTATTGATTAAGATGGTCGATTAGCACTGATTTTCCCTGAGTGGTAGGGTTTTTCTCGGAAAGATATATATTTGGAAGTTCAGAAAACACCGTGGATTTATATATAATGAATTTGCTTTACAAATAGCAATGTCAAACGTTTCATTGATAAACGGTATTACAAATACATTGACTTTCTAAATTATGTTCACTATAAATATACTAAGAAAGACCGAATGAGTCGTTTTATGGTTAACAGTATTACAGCTTGTTACAGTCGAATTAGTAGCAATTTTTCAAATAGACTTAAATTATCGAATCGGACGAACAAACGAAAAAATGACCCAAGGACTTGGGAAAGGTCATAAAAAGGCAACAAAAAAATCAAAAAATGAGCGAAAAACGTTGAGAATTCAAGTTTCTGGATCGGGATCCTCAGGTCGGTACCGCAGAAGTCTGGTCGGACACACAAAAATCTCGAGTCGGACTCCAAACAAGTCAGGAAAAATTCGAGCACAAAAATCTCAGAAAATCTTCAAAGTCTCAAACGCTCAAATTTCTCAGGTCAAACTCCAACCCAGTTCACTACCAATCCAAGGGTCATGAATTGGTGTCAATCCATGAAGTCGTGGGTCGGTTTGACCCCGAAACCTTAGTGTAGCGATGTGTGAACGTGGAGAACGTGGTGGAGAATATTTTGGAGATAATTTTGAAGATTTTCGCTTATAAATAGAGGTGGAGTGCACTTGAAAAGCGACTTTTTTTCTCTTCTTCTTTTTGAATTCCTGGACTTTACCATGGAACCCTGTTGGATCTCCACCAATCTAAGAATATTGATCCATAAAATCACAGTTGTAAAATTCATAGAAATTGAATAACAAAGTTTAAATGGACGTACGCCGGAGTATTTGCCGAACTACTATAAAAATTGTGTGTTCTCTACTATATCTTGTTTTTCTTTGATAATTTTCATATTTATTACTTTGTTGGGTGTGTGCCGCTTTTGTGCAAACATTTTGGTGTTTTTAGTGAAAAAAAATTGGATTTAACAACTTGAAACTTGAATTTAGAAAAGATGAAGATGCCTAATACTAGATCTCTGATTGGAGGAATTTAGCAATAATATGGGACAACCTGAAGGTGTCCTCGGGATCGAACACCGCGTCCATCTATGTAACTAAAGATGAGATGGAGAGAATAATGAATGAGATGCACGATGTGATGGCGACTCAACAAGAAGAAATGCTCGATAGATTCTTCGAAAAAATGAAGCAACGAACGACAGTTGGAATAACTGAAAACAAGAATCAAATGCCAAAAGGCAGAGCAAATGCCCTTGGAACTGGAGAGGAACAAGTTGGAGCAACCCCTGCAGAGATACCTCAGATCGATATCGATCCACAGAGTCAAATCGGTACCGATCCCAGAATCCTTGGAGGCACAACCAATTTGAATTTGGGATTGAATGATGGACCTTGGAGGGATGATGTCGAACCCTAGAGCGGAAGCCAGAATGCGAAACGTGCAACCAAAGAAGTATGTGCCAGAATTTTCCGTGGGAACGGAGGACAGAATGAAAACGCGGGGCAGAGACTTTCATTTGACGATAGTGATAGAATTGCTGAAATAGTTAGATGAACGTTGAGAGGTGGACCATCAAACCAAAGTCTGGAGGACGTGAACAGAAACCTGTTCACTCCTAACATCCAGTACACAAGGAATTCGTCTGATTTCAAGCTGTTGATGTTGGAAATGTACGACGGAAAAATAGACTAACAGTTCATCTAATGAGATACATCCGACATATGGATATATTGGGTGCTTCTAAGAAGGTAATGAGACGGTATTTCCCATTATATTTAACAGATTTAACAGCAATGTGGTTCAGACAGCTGGAGAATGGGTTCATAAGCATATGTATCAAGTTAGTGAATAAGTTCGTGAGATGGTTCAAAGCTCATATTTCACGACCAAAAATATAATAACATCATCGAGTGTGCAGCAAAGGGCCGGAAAGACCTTGGGTTTAACACGACAGCCGCTACAGTTCATTGGCTGAATCCATCGGTTGTTCTGATGGCAGCGGCTTCAATAGTTGATATTAAAACAGATTTAAGATTGCTTGAAAAGGGATCCACCGACGGATCTTGCGGAGTTTTATCATGAGGCTGGAAAATATTTACGTCAGAAGGACACTGAAGCTGAAAAGGCAGAGATTAACGTTGAAGATGATGGAGGATCATCTAAAGCAGGATTTGGAAAAGGCAAAGGAAAATGGAAGATGGATAATGGCTTTGAAGGATCGAAGCGACAGAGAAGAGAACCGAAATTCTCTTCTTACACAGAGCTGACCGAAACTCGATGAGGATTTATCTGGATATCAGGGGCCAGATTCCCTACCGAAACCGATTAAGAGATAACTCATGGATCAAGAAAAAAAGATTGAAAAAGTATTGTCTATTCCATGAACTGGATAGGCATGAAACAAATAATTATAGACACCTTCGTGATCTGATTAAGAAGCAGGTTAGGAACAACCGACTGCAGCAGTACGTAAGTATCCAAGCTACAGTGGTGCAGCAGAAGCAGCCACCGTCTATAGTGGATGGAAGCGGCCTTGGACTAGGTCGAGGATGGTTATCTCATGATTGGGACGGCATGGAGTCGGGTTCGATTCCTGCACTTTACACTTGTTTTCAATAAATGATGTGCTATTATATTCAAGTCACTTACTCGTGCATGAAACCTCGATCGGTCTCTAGGCACGCTCTACGTTGAATGTCTGGCTGTAGTGTTTGATGAGATGGATGTTGTGATGTTTGTTGGATGTTTGAATTTGAATTCTATGGATGAATGCTTGATTTTAAAAATCACTCGTACGTGATATCTGATATGATTCAAAACACCAATGGAGATGGGTTACGCCATATTATTGATTTATGAACTGATTGAACGCGGTTCTCCCAATCGGAGAGATTGGGCGATAAACCATAAGGTGCAAGTCCTATTTCCAAAGTGCGAATGGATTAGACTTATACGTGATAGTGCGTCATCTCACCGAAGAGTAAGCGGCTGGACTCGCCTGGTCGTTGGGTCCCCTCGTCGAGAGTGAGCGGATTGGACTCAACATAAACTAACGATCTAGAGAGACTGAAAACTAAAGATCCGGGGAGTTTCAGGATAAAATTACTTATCCGGAGAGATCTAGGATTAAACTAACGATTCGGAGAAATCGAGGATTAAAGTAACGATTCAGAGAGATCATGAATTGAATCAATCATTGATTACATGATTCAGAGAGATCGAAAGCTGATCTGGATATTTATAACGTGATCCGTGAAAATCAAAAACTAGACTTTGGATTTGAATGTCACTCGACTTTGAAACGATTTGATAACAATTATTAAATTACATCGCTGCTTCGATTTAGTCGGACTTGTTTGCAATGGGATGTTGCACGATTTTAGACGATTTATAAACGATGATCTGGTCGGTGGTAATGAGCAACCCTACTTGATAACGTATGATAACCAAATGATTGATGAAAGTCATTGCTTCGACTCAGTTGGTCGTTGTTATAATGGGATGCTATGCGATACTAGACGATTTATAAATAATATTTCAACCGGTAGCAATGAAGCAATTATTGACCTTGGATTACTCGACATATGATCTACCTATGATTTGAAATCCCATGCGAACATGAGACGATATTGATGCATGATGACTTAACCCCGGATGAACATGAGATGATATTGATTTTGATATATCATAATTAACCTCCAGATGGACACGAGATGACTTTGATTTACAGCATACGATTTATTATGTAATAATTCGAAGAACACAGAATGATGATGATTTGTAACTAACACTCAAGCAAAGACTCGAGCCCTTAGCTATAGCAGTCTAGAAGACATTTGATTCATAGATGAATCCGAAAGAACTGGATGATTCGCTGCAATTTGACCAGTTAATAGCCAAAGAGCTCACATGCTAGTGGTTTGTTGACTTCAATATTTGTTCTTGAGCAAATCACGCATTACATTCACAAAGCGTGCTTGGAGGGCACGTGTTACGACCATGGTACAGGGTTCCGGCCGGTACCCCGAAATTCCGGTGGTACCAGACTGGCATTGGCATCCTCGAGTCCCAAACCAGAGATGAAATTCGGTTTCGGACCAGGTATAAAAAAAGGTAAAAATCAATTTGAACTAGATAGAGAACAGTTACCTGCATCTGCAAATACTCATCGAACCCTAAGTAAATGCGACGAAAAACTCGTACTGCTTTGTAAAAATCCTCTTCTCAAATGTCGACAAACGTTATGTATATGTGATCTGATAAGGTTTTGAGCCTGCGCGATTTTGATTTTTCCAAGGACCGCGTTGATTTTGTTTCGAGGAAGCTGCGTTATTTGTTTTGAGGAGGCTGCGTTATTTTGTTTTGAAGGGGTGATTGTTTTGTGTTTTGATTAGGGTTTAAAAAATATATTTATTGGGCTGGGCTGGCTATAGGAATGGAAGGGCTACTGATTTCACATAGTTTTTTATATTTGCTCGAACAAAATAAATGTGGGTTGGGTTGCTCTATTTGATTTGATTTAGTGTAATTTCAGTTTAATTTTTTAATTTAATTTTAGTTTAATTTAAATTTTATTTACAAAGATTATTATTATTATATTTTCATTGACAAAACAAATAAAATTGAAATGGGGACCGAAACCGAAACCGAAATTTTCGAAATTTCCGAAATCGTCCGAAGCTGAGAAAATTTCACATGTCCGAAACCGGGATCGAAATCGAGTTCTCGAACCTTGGTTACAGCTAAATTTGCCAGAGTCTTCGAATAGACTTAAACTATCAAATCGGACGTACAAACGACGAAGAAATGACTCAAGGACTTGAAAAATATCGAAAAAGGGCAAGAAAAATGAAATATAAAAAATGAGCAAAAAATGTTGACAATTCAAGTTTTTGGATCGGTGTCCTCGGGTCAATACCGAGCTGAACTCGGGTCAGACTCCAAGCAAGCCAAGGAAAACTCGAGCATAAAAATCTCAGAAAATCTTTAGGTCAAGCCCCAAACAAATACTCAAATTTCTCAGGTCGGACTCCAAGTCAATTCAATACCGATCCAAGAGCCATGGATCGGTACCGATCCATGAAGTCATGGGTCGGTTTGACCAAGATTCAAGATTCCAGCCAAAACTTCGGGATTCCGGCCATGTCGTTCCGGTTCCAGCCAGTACCGACGCGGAATATGACTAAGAACCCGGTTTCGGCCATGAAAGGTAAAAAACATAAGCTCATACGGAGGAAGAAAAATGATGATCAGAAAGGAAAATGAGAAAGCGAAATGGAAAACTGAAATTGACAAAAGGAAAAAATGAAGAGTTGTGACAAGCAATAAAAAATCAAATTTAGTTGTTACTCGCCTTAAATCCATAATCGACGAACAAATATTATTGATTTCGTGTATTCTTCTTTCTTCATTTCAAACCCTAACCCTAGTTTTTCTCTTCTTTCTTCATTTCAAGCCCTAACCCTAATTTTCCTCTTCTTTCCTATTGGCGGCTGAAAAGTTAAAAGGTATAATGAGTTATTAGTAAAAAGGCCTAGGTAGTTATAATTTATTGCTTCAATTCTAAATGAACTAACTGAAAAGCATACTTAGGCATGCTTATGATGTCGAATACAAAAGTGTTTTCTTGGGCTGCGTTGAGCTGATATAAGATTGTGTGTATAATTTAGTATTATATTCGATATGTTTTGTATATTTTTTCGTTGAAACTTGTATTATGTTTGTAATGGTAAGGATGATATATCACTTTATATTAGTATGAACTTATTTACTTAGTGAATAGTACCGGGAATTTCAAAACCGAAACCTTAGTGGAGCGACGTGTGAACGTAGGGAACGTAGTGGAGCATGTTTCGAAGATAATTTTAGGGATTTCCGTCAATAAAAAGAGGTAGAGTGCACTTGAAAAGAGAAAAAAAAAATTATCTTCTTTTCTAAATTTATGGACTTTGCCACAGAACCATATTGGATCTCCACGATCTGAGGGTACCAATCCATAAAATCACAGTTTGTAAAAATCACAAAAATTGAATAACAAAGTTTAACTGGACGTATGTCAAAGTATTTGCCGAACACTATAAAAATTATATGTTCTTCTTTGCTATATCTTGCTTTTCTTTGATAATTTTTATATTTATTACTTCATTAGGTGTTTATGTCATTTTCGGTGCAACACAGCCTAATGTACAAATTAGTACATTTAGCAATCCTGACTTCGTGTACTCAACAAGGTTCGAGAACTCGGTTTCGGCCTCGGTTTTGATCATTTGAAATTTAATTAGTTTCGGCCATTTCTAAAATTTCAAAACTTTTGATTTTCATTTCGGTTTTGGTCCTAATATCGAATTTCTATATTTTTAATGAAAAAGTAACGATAAACGTTGCATTTCCATATAAAAATATAGTCTACAAAAGACAATAATGTAACATACAAAACAATTTAAACGTTTAGTCTAAGTCAAATACAAGTTCAATGTTAAGTCCAAGTACAATAGTACAAGTCCAACAATTGGAAATACATTGGAGCCTCCAATAATTAAGTACGAGCAGAATACTTAATTAGGTGATTACTTCAACTGGACTGAAAAAGAAGTGGCACACGTAACAATTTCAATTAATCTCCAGTTCATTTATAATTATTCAGCCCACATCCACACTTAAGTAACTCTAATTCTACCTTTACTCATTCATACGAAACAAAGGAAAAAACAGACATTAGGTCGAACGAAGAAAAAATGGAAAAAGGGAAAAAACTACATGCGATGTTGCTCGAATTTAAGCTAAGTGATGCTTGACTTTCCTCTACACGCGAATTTGGTGTATGCCTAAAATAGTTTTTTTCGATGGATTCAACTTTCATTTGTTCTTTCCTGTCGTTTATCCCCTCTTCCTCTTACTGCAGCTATTCCTATTTATTTCTTTATAACGGGATGAGATTTTTACCTAATGTCGTCCCGTCCTCGACCGGAACCGATCCGAGATGGTTGAAATCTCGTGGTTCCAACAGAAACCTTACACCATGGCACTAAGTGCTCTGTTGTGTATTATGACGACCTTCAATCTACTAGACATGTTGTGGACAAGTATGATTAAGTAAACTAGCACAAATGCATACCATCCAATAAATAAAGATATTTACCTTTTATTTAAGAAATATTTAATGCGGATAAACAATTTTATTACAATAATGTGGTTTTTAGCATCTATGTGGTGCAAGTAAAAACCATTTGGCAGTCACAGACGTCTTTATTTCAAGCAGTCTTATTGACGGTAAAGGTTGCGAATCGATACTGAGATTCAATCGACAAGCGATCGAAAAGGGGATGCCATCTAGGATATTTTCATAAATTCAAAAGGACATGGTGAAAAACTTTTTGATTGAACTTTCATTATTAATAGTAGAGATTTTGAGCTATATTTAGTTGTCTAATCCAAACACCATATAGTCCACTCTCCATCATTTAGAAGTTATTTGCTTTCCGGTCATTTATGATATTCATTTGCTTATGAACGGCATTTACCCCTCTCATATGCGGATCGATTTTTAAACATCAAACCAATTTAAAAACACATTAAAAAATAAGCATGCTCACTAATGGTTTTCATTCCTTTTTCTTGAAAAAAGCAAAGTACATATGATATGGGCTACTAGTTAAAAGCAATTTAAATCAAATTTAAGTACACGATTTAAGTAGTTTGTATTTTACAATTGCATACAATATTACTATTTTCGTTGTTTACACACAAAATAATTGATAATTAAATTTTCATACAACCTGAATGGTTTTATTGTTTGCATAACAAAACTATCAAAAATTCAAGATCTATTTGGATTAAAATTTGAGTTTGTATTTTCAGTTTTCAATATGTATTTCAAAAGACACAAGGAGGGAGAAGATGGAAAGTACTGACCATTAAAACAAAGGAGGAAGAAAGAATATATATTTTGATATTTTTAAAAGGTGAAGGGGTGAATATGGAAAATCCTACTCAAGAAAGTAGAAAGGATATATTTTTTGATATTTTTAAAAGGTGGAAAACAGGAAAATGTTGTTTTTGATTTTATGTTAAAATTATTTTCCAAATTGATCATTTTTCACCCTACATCACCTTTCAAATCTTTTGAATTGTATAGTGAAAATGCAAAACACAACTTAAATGTCATACCAACGAACCATAAAAGTATGTCTGGATTTAAATTTGCGTTTTGAACTTTGTGTTTTCGATATACTTTAAAAGGCGTGGAAGATATATAGGAGAGGAAGATGGGGTGGAAGGTCACAGCACTACAACAAAAGGGCAAAGAGAGGAAAAGGTTAATTTGTGGTATTTTCCAACAAACAGAAAATAAGAAAGAATCATTTTCAATTTTACATGTCGAAACCATTTAACACCCTCCTCGTCCATTGTTCATCTCTCATGCCTTTTCAAGTACATATTAAAAATGCAAACTACGAAACTTGAAATTTGAAGTCAACCAATCCCTAACTTTTTCACACAATCTGAAATATCTAATAATTATTTGATTGCTTCCATCACTGTAAAATACTCAAGGAAAATTTTGAACGGAAGACAGAGATAACTTTTTAAAAAAAAATTGGATATTAAGATGACATTACATATTAGTACAAGTCGTAGGTAGTATACAATATACTACATCTCAATATATGTGTAGCGGTTCAAATCACACTGTGTAAGTTTGAACATGTGACCTCTTACACCAAAGTCAAAACGCATAACCACTAAAACAGTGGTGCTGGTCCGAGAGAGAAAACTTTAACACTGGCCATTAAGTAAATGAAAAATAACTTAACAATATAATAAGGTTAGAAGTATATTTAGGTTCTCGTAACGATATTCAATAAAAATTAAGTTATAACTAACTTGGAATTTGGCTGGTTTTATTCTTACCCCGATTTCCTTCTTCCACAACCGCTAATTTATCAATCTTCAAATGTTTCAAAATTGCTCATATCTCCCGACCACAACCGATCACGTTCAAGAGAAACAATCATTACAATAAGCTCAAAACGGAGTGAGATTCATGTAAAAACCCCGTTCGACTCAAGCGAGGTTTAGGCCTATCAATGAATACTTTCGGATACAGATAGTGTCATATTTGCAACTGCATCCGAAATCATTTTCGGATATCGGATATCCGCATCCACGAATAAAGACGAACATCAAATAATTATTATATCTGTCAACGATCGATAAATTAAAAAACATAGATTTAAAACTTGGTTTAACATATATCTTTTTCAAATCTCATTGATTATAAAAGTATGCAAAATCAATAAATATGATGATGATAAATAATTTTGAGCATGTTAGTATGCATTAAATGCATATAATATAAACTATTAACTTAATAAATAAACAAATGCATATCTTCCATTGTACTAAAATACACTTAAAATAAACTATAATCTTGACAAAAACCAAACGGATAATCTTTGGATGCCCGTATTCGTTTTTCCAGATACGAATAATTATTCACTTTTCAGATGCGGATGCGGATGCGGACGAATTTCGGATTTTTCGAATATCCATTGACAGTCTTAATGAGGTTCGTGTAATAACATGACTCGGACCTAACAAGGTTTGTATAATAACATACTTCGGATCGAACATGCTATGTATAACAACCTTGTTTTGTGATTGAGTGTGGTTCATGGACAAACCACGTCATATTTGAATAAGGAATGCGAGAGCATTTTCTGCATGAATTTTGCAGGGTGGAGGGGGGTCGAAAGTAAAAAAGGAAAGCGGGGTGAAACTAGAACCAGCCTTTTCTTATAATTTTTCTCTTTGAGATTTCAAAACATAAATATAATAAAACTATTATTTTATACTGCAGTTTAATTCGATCTAAGTACTAAAAAATTGGACCGCCAAACCTAACCCCATCTCCTTCATCCGAAAACCCAACTCGATAACTAAACCACCATGGCCGTAACCGAAGCCCAAATTCATAAAATCCGTACACACAACTCCACCCACAAGAACAATCAAATCCTTAATTTCATCCACTTCTGTTCATCCAACCAAACCCATTTTCTAAAGGAACCCGTTAAACCCATATATCAAAAACCCTAATTTTGTTAAACATCTGAGACAAGATAGAGGAGAGAATGCTTACGTTTCAATGAACTCTGGGTTTGATAATTCGCGGCTAGGAGTTGAGCGGGTTTCGTTGTTTACTTTGATTTTGTGGAAACTGAAACGGAAGCGGAAAAAAGGAGGCAGTTTTGTTGCTATGGGAGGGACACGTGAGTAAAACATGTTCAAACAATTTAGGATGCGTTTGTTTTCACCAAGAATGTCTGAATGAGGCTTCCCAAATTACTGCTACAACCGCACAACAACGCGCAACCGATCCTTGGAAGTATGATAATTTAAAAATATACAAATGAGTACAAAGTATAAACATTATTGAAAACATAGTAGTATAAAAGTATTAAAAAACCGAGTAAATTAATTTAAAGGAAGAAATTAAATAAATGTTAATTTCCACGAACGGTAAAAATTAACTTCCGTATCAAGAACAATTGTGCATATAATTCAAAGATTCACATTAGTTTCTGTTTTTTTACTCTTTTTTCCTCTGAAAACAAAATTTCATCGATCTGTCATCCTTCACCAAACAATGTCAACCGAAACAAAAATTATTTTTCTTCATCAAACTAATTTACAAACACAATCGACTTCGAAAGCTAAGTCGATGGACTTAAATCCACATATTTCAACAAATCATGAACTAGTAATCAACGAGCCTAGGAATTCCAAAACTAGGATTTCGAATGTCATGCCTAAAAAAAGGCAAGATGAAAAACAAGGGCATCGACCACTATTGATTCGAATGCTATTCCTGAAGAAACAAAGATCACGAGATAATCTAGGGCAGCAAACAATGTGAATAAAGACGAAATAAAGAAACGGAAGCTTTGTGATGAAACCGTCAATAGGAAAAGAAAGACAACGGTATAACATTTGGTATTTTTTTTCAAAGTAAAAGATAGTTTTAGAATGATAGTTGAATATATCATTTTAATCGTAAATAGTTTTATAATGAAAGTTTATGCTGAATTGGTAGTTATATAGACAGTTTCGGAATGATAGTTGAATATATCACTTTATTCATTACAGCATTATGTTGAAATGATAGATGAAAGTAGCATTCCAGTTGTTGATAAATGTTAGATGATAATTAGATTGATGATTACAGAATGATAGTTGAATATATCACTTTATTCGTTACATGCATTATGTTGAAATGATAGATGAAAGTAGCATTCCAGTTCTTGATAAATGTTAAATGATAATTAGATTGATAATTACAGAATGATAGTTGAATATATCACTTTATCTGTTTCATGCATTATGTTGAAATGATAGATGAAAATAACATTCCAGTTTTTGATAATTGTTAGATGATAATTAGATTGATAATTACAGAATGATAGTTGAATATATCACTTTATTTATTTATTTATTGTGTTAAGATGGAATGATAAATGATAAATGAAAATAGCATTTCAATATTTGATAACATTAGATGATAATTAGATGGATAGTTATAGAATGATAGCTGAATATATCATTTGATTTGTTGCATGCATTATGTTAAAATATTATATGATAGATGAATATAGCATTTCATTTTTTGACTGATGATAATTAGATGATAAATAGATGAATAGTTATAGAATGATAGTTTAATATATCTCTCTATTTATTACATGCATTTTGTTGAAATGATAGATAATAGATGATAGGTGAAAATAGCATTCCAATATTTAATAGACATTAGATGATATTAGATGTATAGTTATATAATATAGTTGAATATATAATTTGATTTGTTGCATGCATTATATTGAAATATTAGATGATAGATGAACATAGCATTCAATTTTTGACAGATGGTAGATAATAATAAGATGAATAGTTATAGAATGATAGTTTAACATATCACTTGATTTACATATATTTAAAATAAAGAATGATCGATGAATACAGTATTTCAACCATTAAATTGTTAAAGCATGCATTGAAAATGAGTATTGATAAACAAATATAACATTTTTAAAAAATCATCGATGAAAATAGCATTATAGTTTGTTAAACATAAAATTATTCATTGATAGTTTTTGTATAGGAATCCAAAGCTAAAAAATCAAAGAAAGCAAAAACAAGAGAAGGAGGAAAAAAATCAAAGAAAGGATCTCAAAAGAAAATTTAGTATAGACGTAGTTTGATTCCAATGATAAAAAATTTCAAGAAAATAAAGGAAAGAGGAGGTTATCTTATAGATCAACTGAATTATTTAAAACAAACCCCTTTGAAAAATTCACGATTGTATTTTTCAAAGAAATTTTATCCATGTCGGCTTTTACAAAATCATCAACTACATTAGATGATATAATAGATACATTTTCTATTGATGAAGAAGCTTTTAAGGTAGGGAATATTTTTTTTAAAATCAAACCTGAAGACATTTCAATTTTCTTTAGCTTACCTTTGTCTGGAACTAATATTTTTCCATTGCTTAAAATGAGTTTACAAAGCATTTCAGACAATTGCAAAGATTTTGTACTTAGAAATTTTGGTACAGTAGATCATATCGCAAAGGATCTTACAATTTCAAAGACTAATAATGTATTGCAAACACAACAATTTCATCATGAAAATGATTTTTCAAAATTGATTATTATTCTTGCAATGATAACCTTCGTCTTTCCGGACAATCAAAGATACTTACCATGGGGATATGTTCCTTATATCCTTGATCAAAAAAAATGAACTCAATATCTTGGCCAATTTCAATTCATCATTCGTTGATTAGAGCTTTGATGGCTTTCAAAACAAAGCCGAGAAACATGCCGAGTTGTTCCATGCACCCAATCATAAGTACAACATTCTAACTTTATGTTAGTGTATCCATCTCTATAATTTAAATTATATACATTATATGTTTTAACAAGTAATATTTAATTTATAGTTTTTCCTATGTGAGCACGTAAATTCGATATCTCCATTTGCAACATACTGTACTTCCTTATCTAGATTTAGGAGATGGAACATCAAAAGCTTGAAAAAGGTGATTTCAAGAGAAGCTCACATGAACATGGACAATAGAAAGGTATCATTTCTCACACAAGTACATGCAATATATAATGATAGATAAATATATCATAACATAATGTATATTACCAGTTTTGATGTTCTTATTATACGACCATAAGTTGAATGATAGTTACATATATCTTTTCTGCAGAAATACATTTTGTTGTTGTTGTTACTAAAGAATGATAGTTTTCTATAGCATTGTATGAAAAATGATAGTTATATATAGCATTAGTTCATTCATTGTATATTGCTCATTCATTATTTTTTTATGTTATTATATAGATTTCGATTGAAATAAGAAACCTGACTGAAAATGAAAAGGCACTTCTTCAACAAACAAGCCAACAAAAATTTGTTCAGCAGGATACCAATGAGAATGTTGGGGTAGAACAAAAAGAAAATTTGAAAGCAACATCAAAAAACATGTCAACTCGCTACAGCAGTACATTATAGATGTGGAAAAAATAACTGAAGAAGAGTAAAGAGGAATTACAAAAGGACAGACAAAAAAGAATAGAAGCAGAAGGCATTATAATACAGTTGAAAAAGGAAATCAAGATGTGGAAATCAAAAGCAAGAGAAAAAATAAAACCACATCATTTGATCTTAGTATAACTCATGAAATTAAGATGATGCATCAAGAAAAAGAACAATGGGATCAAAACATACCTTCAGAGGCAACACAAATATCCCCAACATTGCATGAAAAAGCACCGAAGAAACCAAGCTCTTTAGTTTTAAGGGTTAAAAAGCGCCAAAGAAAGATTAAAATTGATCCTGATTGGCAATATGAAATTGTTCACAGAAAAACAGAGAAGAAAAATATTGACAATGCAGAACAAAAGGAGCAAACTGAAACAGAAGAAGGTCAAAAGGAAAACACTAGTGAATAAGAACAAGACGAACAAAGTGAAGGAATGGATTATGAAGAGGAAACTGAATCAAATGAACAAGTCAATACAGTTGACAATGAATAAATTATTGATGTTGATGGGTACTCTCCATCAAGAAAAGCTTATAAAGAGTAAAGATATCATAAAAAGTGGTATTCTACTATTATTGAATGAAGAACAGTAAACAAAATTCTAACTTTCTTCAAATTCAACGAAATTGAGAAGCAAGATTTCTGACTTTTTTTTCTTTCATTATATTGTAATTAAATAAAATTGATAAAAACTAACTTGTAATTATTATTCAGCATTATAGCTTATGAAAAATATGAAGGAAACAAAGAACGAATTATAGTAGTCAAATCTATGATGAAAGTTGTTCTGTTTGAGGAGGTCACAGATGGACAGGTATGCATAAAATGAGAAATATGATAGTTAAAAAGTGTATATAAATGTATAAAATGGGAGAATGGTATTTAAACTTAGCATTCAACTTTTCAAAGTGCATATAAATGAATTGAATGGGAGAATGACAGCTAAAAATAGCATTAGTATCTGTAAAGTGCAGATAAATGTATAGAATAGGAGAATGATGGTTAAAACTAGCATTCATATTTTTTGAAGTGCATATAAATGCATAGGATGAGAGAATGATAGTTAAAACTAACATTATAAATTTCAAGTGCATATAAATGTATTGAATAAGAGAACGACAGTTAAAAATAGCATAGGTATTTGTAAAGTGCATATAAATGTATTAAATGTCCAAGATGATTGCTTGAACTATCATTTGCATTTTTCAGTGCATTCAATGCAGTAAACATGTAAATGATAGGAAAACTAGCGTTAGTATTTCTAATTCAAAGATACAGAAAAAATTAATTATTCCATAAAACCTACAACCTTCTTTGTTTGGTTAAACAGCTTATTGATTGGTTTTATTATAATCAAGAGATGTATGAACGCAATTACTACTTCACTACAATGATGATGGTAAGTATAAGCTTTTCATTATAAATGTTAAAAAATAATATAAAGTATAAGCTTTTCATTCCCTTTTGAAACTCTTTTTGATTCAACAGATTGCTAGTCTTTGAATTGTTGACCTTTAGCTATCGAATATCGACCGATTTGATTTGATTTGGACTTGAGCAATTAGGAAGATGGAAGAGAGGAATTTTTCCAACAATAGATTAGGTTGGAGGCTTCTAAGAGTCCTCTAAAGGTTGAGGATACAAATGCTTATATAGAGGAGAATTAAGAGATATTTTAGGATCAAGATCCTGCATCATCTCTTATCAATTCTCTTCCATCTTAGCCCTCTAGCTCAAAGTCTACTTTGCATCATCTTACAGCCACATAAACCCATCATTATAGCCAAATTTTGCAGCCCCTGCATGGGCTTTTGAACCCATTTAGATCCCAAACAAAATATTATACAATTAAATCCAATTTAATTGCTTATCGATATCGTATATCGATTGATATATTTATTATTGTATATCTAATAATATTTATTCATCAAATCATAATCAAATTTTATATTTAATATTTCATAAATATTAATTAATTTTTAATTTATAACAGTTATAAATTAACTAAATCGTTTGGTCAAAAGAGAATTCATCATTTCGGTTGTGTGACTCGTCAGGTGTAAATTCGATCAACGATTAATATCGAACTATTCGAATATTAACTTTTGACCCAAAAAATGGACCAACGCCCTGGTTTGAATTTGAAAGCACCGGCTCTGTTGTGACAGAGGGATATCATAGATAACAGATATAGAAAAAGAATAGTAAAAGAAATAAGATAGAGAATTTTTATAATGGTTCGGCTGTTAATGAAGCCTACGTCCACTTTATAATTTTACTATAGACTGTTGTTGTTACAAGAGATGTTTGATTACAAGGCTTTGATTACCTTTAGCTAGATTAAATCCCCAAAGCTGGAATCCACTGGAGAATCACAGTGAATTCCTTTAGAGATTGTTGTGAGGGAGGTAGAGACTGAAGTACAATTCCAACAGAGCTTCAATAACTAGTCCGAAGGAGATCCCATTTATGTTGTAGGTAGGATGGTATTTATATGGATTGGAGAGCTTCTGGGCCAAGCTATGTCTTCATCAGCTCGTAGGTAGGTAGGAAACAACCAGGGAGAGTTTGGCTCCCAAAAAAAGGAAGAAGCATAGGTCGTTGGCGACCCATGGCCTATGGGTCGCTAGCGACCCATAGACTTGGCTCCTTTGCGAGCCAATGCCTTGGCCTCTTTCATAGTATTCTTTGGCTAGTTTGTTTGAGGGTTTGTGGAGAGGTATGGGTCGCTGATGATCTAAGTACTTAGGATTTTTCTAGAGTTTGGAATTGGAGATGTTTTGATAGTCTTCTATCCTAGTTGCTTCTTTTTGATGGTAGTTCACTAGATGTTTGTGCTCAGCTACTGATTGGTGTAAAAGAATGTTGGTCTCCTGGTTAATCGATCCCTATCGTTGCCTTAGCAACATAGCTTAGCTCTCGTTGAGTCCTTGCCTTAGCCTTTTTGGTTAAGCTCTAAACCATTCTGATAACATGAGATTGTTATATCTTCCATTGGATCCGGCTGAGTTAAAAACCCGGATAACATTTGCCCCATATAGTACATCTTCGTTGAAAATAAGGCATGCTCTGGAAGTAACTTCTTTTGAGTCTTCATTTTGTGAAATCTAGTTGATCATGTCGGGGTTACCATGCAAATTTGGCTTTAACTATTGAATTTTCGATGTGAATCGTTAGAGTCCACCTCAAGATGTTTTTCTCAATTGATCGACTTCTGACAGCCATTCATTTTTTTATTTTGATCTGAATTTCAATTCCCGGTATTGACGATGCAATCTTTTCTCCGTAATTTACACAAGGGCCTAGGTTGGTAAGTGGGTGCAAGAATTATGTTCGAAGTTGACCTATACAGTTTTAACTCAACCGACGATGAAGCTAATTTTCTCTTGAACGATTGTACGCTGCCTTGGAGCGAAATCTTGCTCTTTGTCCTTAACCCCACCTTTTCGAGAACTTAGTTAAGTTTCCATCGATGTTTTTGAATTCCAATGCGATGATTTATTCCAAAATCGAATATAGTGGATGATTTTAGCGTATCGCTCTTTCCATTTCTGTACTCCAGTGATCATAAAAAGAAACTCTTCCCGCGTCGCTTCGGACGGCGGCTCCGTTTTCGATCGTCGATCGATAACGGGTAAGTGTGGAAGAGATAATTTCAAAGGACGATATGAATTGTTTTTCAAATGTAAACAAGCTGTCTACACTAGATTATTTGTTTGTAGCATTCGAGATACTAGACTCTTCTTATGCAGATAACACACTGCATCTACCCCTATCAACGCTCGAAACCTGAATGATCAACATACGTCGACTTCCCTTGGATTTCGGGCATTGGTTATATGAGGATATTATTTAAAGTAGAACATACCTAATGGGGTCGAATGCCAAGTTTTGTTGTTGAAAATGACTTTTCGGTCATCCAATCTATAGTCTGGCGGAGGAACTTCCACTCCTCCAAAAGCTAGGTCCTTCGCAACTTAGGCTTCACTTATTATTCCTATCATGCTGGGATAATTGATTACAGTCAAATTACAAGGCACGGTTTCCGTCTTCGAAAACTAGTGCATGAGTTATTCGATTGAGGTTATCCTATCTTCACGTTTTTCGAAATTCAATCTGTACACCAGCCTGTCTCCGAGGACTACTGGTTTAACTACTCGATTCCGAGCATTGCTTTTTCTCGCTGTTGTCCCTCTTGTGTTCATGTGCAGCATATTCATTTATTGTAATTCTATACATGAATGTAATACTTCTATGGTAATTTTGTCATATTTATTTCATAGCTTTGTTTAGAACTATGAAGTAGCTTGGTCTAGCCAGTTCTGTAGCTAATCCCTAATTATGCTCAATTGAGTTTGTTTCAACAAAGTGTTGGCGTAAATACCTTAGTCCGTAGGGCTGATTACTTTCTACTAAACCAACATGTTTTGGGAGACTATTTCTCCCAAGCAATAAGTTCGATTTCCCCAGTTTGATTGACATGATAGCTCCTATCTTCGTTAATCAGGGACTTTGTTGCTCGATCCCAAGATCTAAGTTTTGTAATGATGTTGGTATGCATTAGAAAGATGTGTTTCTGGCATCTTTTTCTAAATTAAATTCTTCCAGGTCCGGCGTTGAGATCTGAATCATGTGTTGGTTTCTATCTTCATAGACTCATGTACGGATGACTCAAACCTGTGGATTTTTCCTTGATGTTGTGGACCTTCGGATAACGTAAGATTCTAGAAGGTACGATTAAAGAGTCGATCAAGCTTTTGCTTCTATTTTTGAAAGTCGATGTATCAATAGTTTTATCCTGGGAGTTTCATCTTACCATCACCAAACTTCGAGTAATGGCATATTATTGCAAGTTAAAACCAAATGACCTAATTAAACTATAAGTAGGTCATCCATACTTCTCGTCATCGCCAGACTATGAGCGACGGTTGACTTTTGAATGTAAAATTCTTCATTTCCTTTGTTGGAGATTTTATTTCCAGAATGCTCTGTTTTGTGATACAAAACCATGATCTAACCAACCTCGTGGTTACTTGTGTTTGGAATTTGGAACATTTCTTTCGATTAATTATCTGTATGTCTATCCTTTCTTGAGGGACTAGCTATTTCGAATGTGTGTATTTGGGCGATTATGAGAGATGGAGATCCGTGGAGTGAATTGCCCAATTGCCCCTAGTCTGGCTCTCAATCCCTTTTTGGAATTAAGGAAGTTTGAAGATTTTATTTTCGACCTTCCATGATTGCTCCCGCTTGTCCTCGGCCATGCATGCTCTTCTTGGTTGTTGACGTTGTCACGTAAGTTTTGTTTATATGTCAACTCCTTTCTTTGAGAGTTGATAACCTAGCTGCTTGGTTCCAAGCAACATTTTCTCGAGGCTGCCTACCTTTCGGATGTGTCTAAACTCTTTCTAAGTTGGATTTAGGAAATTCGGTTGTGCACCAGCGTTCATCCCAAGAAATTAGCACACGAGCAATTCAATCCTGGGATCTCCTTTCGACGCTACTTTATTCCTGTGATTAAAGGTTGAACCATCCGGCTGACCTATGAAAGGATATGTCTTCCGATCATTACCTGTCATTGGGCAACAGTAGTTTTCTATAGAGAAGGTGGAAACTCGGTTGAGGACTTGCTTCTATCTTCGTAAGCTAGTGCATCAATAGTTCACTGCGATGAGTGTTTCCCATCAGCCCTTTAGATTAAAGTTTTCCTGACATTGCCGAGGCAACACTGGTACTTAGTGAGTAGAATGTTTCTCGGAACTGTCGGGGTAACACCGATACTTATGAAATAGATAGTTTCCTAGCATTGCCCGGGCGACGCGAGGAGTTAGTTTGGGCGACGCTGGTACTTAGTGAGTAGAAGTAAGTACTTAATGAGTATAATGTTTCTTGGAATTACCAGGGTAACAGCGGTACTTGTGAAATAGATAGTTTCCTAGCATTGTCGAGGCGACGCGAGGAGTTAGTTTGGGCGATGCCGGTACTTAGTGAATAGAATGTTTCTTTGGGCGACACGAGGAGTTAGTTTTTTATGCTTCTCGGTGTTGCCTATCTCCAAGCGACACGAGGAGTTAGTTTTTGGTTCTCCTCATCGTTTCTTATCTCCGGGTGACGCAAGGAGTTAGTTTTTGTTGCCCCTCGGCGTTTCCTATCTTCGGGCAACGCAAGGAGTTAGTTTTTTGATGCTCCTTGGCATTGGCCATCTTTAGGCGATGCGAGGAATTTGTTTTTAATGCCTCTTGGCGTTGCCTATCTCTGGTCAACGCGAGGAATTAGTTTTTTATGCTTCCCGATGTTGCCGGGGCAACACCGTTTTTAAAAGGCAAGGATCGGGTTTCGCTGATCCATCGGTTTGAATCGATTAGCTTCCGTCGACCCGGCAGGCTGTTATTGTAAACACAGTTTTGTCAGATCAAATAGATAATTGGTTTTGGATTGGGTAATCATAGCTTGGGCGATCCTCCTATATTTCGGGAAGATGTGTACGACCAAGCAGATAAGGTTTCCATGGTGGAGAGATCTACAGCTGACCGCATAAAGATGGATTGAAGAAGGAGCCTATGGTCTAAGAGGAAGATGAGTTGGTCACCGAGAGCGGTAAAATAGTAGTTGGAAAGAAGTGGGCAAGTATTATGCTAGTATTTCGTTTCTTGCACTAGCTAAGTCATTAAATCTGCGGTTGTCAGGATGCCATAATTTTTGATCGGGCATAACAGAACTGTGGTATGATAAGTCTCGGCTTTTTTTATGGCTATTCAAGTGTCTGCAATGCCCCCATGCTACAGCGTTGTTGGCGGGCTTGAACTGCATTTATGGTCTCTCCAAAACTTGTTTGGTTGCCCCTGGTCCAGTGGGTGTGGTTTTCCCAGGTGTCAAATCTTGACTTGATTCGAGTTCGCCTCTAATTGATCACAAGGCCAGTTCAGTTTTGATTTAGTTTCTCTGAGCGACTTTGAAGCTCTGGAATTTAGCACTATTCGTCTCATTGGTCAATGGAAGTAATAACATTAATTTTACGGAGTGACTGGTATGATTGTCGATTTCAAAGGGAATTTTTTAGATTCGGCTCAAGGGAACATAGTTTTATCGGTTCCTGTAGGCTATGGTGTTGGATCTGTTCATTCGATGATCGTTTGGACAAGACTCATCAAAGGTCATAGAAGCATTTCTTTCGCCATTTGCATGTTTGCTTGGAGAAAATCTTGGTTTTACCCGAGTCTGATTTCGGGCCAGAGTTTCTTAGGTTTACTTCGAGTCAAATGGGTGATTACCCGAGTTCGACTTCGAGTCAGTACTGAAGTGAGCTTTTCAACTAACATTTTGACGATTTTTGATGACTTTCGACGACGACCATTTGTGATTCGACGATGGAAGCTTCATGATAGGATTGGAAGATGGTCAGTCGGGAGCGGTCATAATATGCCATGGGAGCTTGGCATTCTAATTGATCTCGGTTTATATCATATCATCTTTGTTCTCCTGCCTCCAGGAGTACCGTTTGAGTACCAGTTCCTCGTCCTTTGCTTAGCATTGTGCTATGACATGGGTTTTAGAGCTTATTCTAGCGTTTTTAACATTGGCATTTTCATCCAATCTGTCTTCCTCAAATTATTTGTCACCTTCATAGTTGAAGAGAGTCATCGTTATATCCTTCCATGGGGTTTTCCCCTTAAGTTAGAGTTTGTAGCCGATGCTTTTGCAGTAGGTGGAGTGTTAATGTTTTCTTCCATCATAATTCTTGGAGCTCCGCCCATTGCTTCCTTTCGACTATATCCCCTTTGAACGACCCAGACAGGGGCCTCGTTGCCCGGTCAGCGAGTCGGGGTCTAGGGGCGAAGTGCCCTGGTTTGGTGGTTTGGGGGAAACGCCCCCACAGTTTATGATACATGCAAAAATCATCACGAACCGAGCTAACTTTATGGATCGCTAGCAATCCATATCTTCTCGTGATCCATAAATTCTGGCGATCCATAACTTCTGGCGATCCACAGTATGGGTTGCTGGCGATCCATAGTACATAGATCGCTAGCGATCCATGTACTTAGCTGATTTCAGTACTTTGTCTTCTGGGGTTCCTATTGGATGACGATGTAAGAGAGTTGATTGACCCACGAGCAAACATCATGGATCGCTAGCGATCCATAGGAGATGGATCGCTAGCGACCCATCAACTTAGCATGCGTTTGCTTGCTTTTTCTCCCATCCTTTTTGGTTGGTTCTTCTATTCCCAACAACAAAACTTCTAAGCATAAATTAAGGATCTAACTTCTGGACCTATGGGATCTAAAGTAAATAGCTAGATTTGGACTCTAAGCTGGACTTCTCAATGAAAACATCAAAATGTTGACCTAAAAAATGAACCAACACCCTGGTTTGAATTTGAAAGCACTAGCCATGTTCTAACAAAGCGGTATCACAGATAACAGATATAGAAAACAATAGTAAAAGAAATAAAACAGTGAATTTTTACAGTGGTACGGCTGTTAATGAAGCCTACGTCCACTTTATAATTTTACTATAGACTTATTGCTGTTACAAGAGAAGTTTGATTACAAGGCTTTGATTAACTTTAGTTAGACCGAATCTCCAAAGTTGGAATCCACTAAAGAATCACAATGAATTCCTTTGGAGATTATTGTGAGGGGGGTAGAGAGGGAAGTATAATTCCAATAGAGCTTCAGCAACCAGTCCAGAGGAGATCCTATTTATGCTGCAGGTATGATGGTATTTATATGGGCCGGAGAACTTCTGGACCAGGCTATGCCTTCATCAGCTCGCAGGTAGGTAGGAAACGACCCAGGGAGAGTTTGGCTCGCAAAACGAGGAAGAACCATAGGTCGCTGGCGAACCATAGACTTGGCTTGTTTGAGAGCCAATGTCTTGGCCTCTTTCATAGTATTCTTTGGCTAGTTTGTTTGAAGGTTCGTGGAGAGGCGTGAGTCGTTGATAATCCAAGCATTTAGGATTCTTCTAGAGTTTGGAATTGGAGATGTTTTGATAGTCTTCTATCCTAGTTGCTCCATTTTGATGGGAGATCACTAGCTATTTACGCTCAGCTGCTGACTGAGCTAAAAGAATGTTGGTCTCCTGGTTTAGTCGATCCCAATCGTTGCCTTAGTAACATTTTTTGGCTCTCTTTAACTCCTTGCCTTAGCCTTTCTAGTTAAGCTCTAAACCATTATGATAACACAAGATTGTTCTATCTCCCGTTGGATCCTGTTGGATTAAAACCCCGGATGACATTAACATTCACATGTCACTTGTAGGTGGTGTGACATTTGGGCCAAATTTATCGCTTACTTAGTTTCGGTAAAACCTAGTTTTACTATATTAAGCTTTACCGGGTTGTGACTTTTATTTTACACCAATTATCTTCGTAAAGCCTATATCACTTTAAACTTATGGAATTTGGTTGGTCAAAATTCCCATATCATTTATATTCAACTCTACAATCCAAACACAAAGTCCTTGGTTCAATAATAATTATTACTAACTGAAATTCTCTGGCCAAAGACTTTGACTTTGAGTTCACTTGAGTTGACCGTGATACTAACCTCATATAACTGAGAAGAAAAATCTTTTCTTGAATAGTACTTCACTTCCAATGCTTCCACTCGACCAACTATAGTTACTCGATGGACATCGTGTCTTGATTTGACTATAATCAAAACGAAGCTCTCATATTGAAGATTGAAAGTATTCTTAAGTCGAAAGAACTATGTAAGTTAGTCATATTTATATTTTTTATTTGACTTTCATTATATTAACCAACAGAAAACTATCGATTGAGTCATGACATAATTATCCAATAACTATCAATACATAACACGTCGGTGCTCCCAAGTAGTCATGAGTAATACACTATCCAATATTTGAAGAGCGTTATGTACTCTAGTCTCAATGGACGTATCAATATCCAATCTCGATACATCTTGAATAGGAATATTTAAAATGATATATTTATTTTCATTGTGATAAATTACTCGCGGTTATAGTACTTTGTAACTACTGTTATTAAACATACAATTTATGTATTTTCTATTAAATATGTTTTAATTAAATTAGATTAATTGATATAACACATTATATCAAGTATATAATGAAAAGAAAACACCTTATATTTCAAACAGGATTGGTTATCGAGTTGGATATATGTAATAAAAATACATAATTTCCCTTAGGGCATACCCCTAACTGTATCACTATGGACTAGCAAACATGAGCTTAAAGGTAGTACATGTCATAATTGACAATCGATTGTTGATAATCATTCAAGAAACAATTTGTCATAACAAAAACTAAAAATATTTAGGGTTGTACTAGGCTATAATTTTTTTTGATAAATATTTAGATAACTAAAAATAAATCACAAAAAATTATCAAATAGTCATAACAAAGTAATTGATATTTGATTCTTTAATAATTCGTATAAAGCAGGAAGTTACCAAAATAATATATTTTTAAATGATGCTGCTAATTTGAATAAAAAGCATTGGTTTTATTAGCCACCAAACCATGTTAAAATCTTTTTGTTAAAAACAATTTCAGCTTCAAATCATGTTTCTTCAGAACAATATGAAATGAAATTCAATTTTATTAGCAATTTTAGTCAGATTAAATTGAATGTCAAAACCATTTTCTACCATGTTTAGGATTGTATTAAGATCTCTTAAGCTGTGTTAGAATTTACTAAAAGCTAAAACCAATTTCAGTCATATTCTGGAAAATTAAAAATGAAATCAAACTTAAAAGTTTAGCAAACTTAAATCTTCATCAACTAGCATTGAACTATGTTTTAACAAATTAAACATCATCAAACTCAAACATCAATGTAAAGCAACCCAACTTCATCAAATTCAGAACAACTTTATCAAACTAACAATAATAACCCATATTCATCAAGCAAACTTCCCAATTTCATAAAAAAAAGGATTACCCATTGCATTGACAAAAGACGAAGGCATAGAGAGACATCAAGACGTCAAGCTCTATTTGAGCATTGAGGCGGTTGAATCCGGTAACAAAGTTAAAGTTTGGAGGTAGTGGTTACAAGTTTTCTAGGGTTAGCACTGCATTTCACGAAGCATGAAGTTGTCGGATATTAAAAGGATTATGAATTCCTAGCGGGGTCATTGATATTAGTGATTGTATATGGCTCATCCATCGATAATAGTAATTTCAAATTAATGAAAAACTTAATTGTTTGGTAGATGAAAAGGAGATTCATTTAACGAAAGATGAGACACGTTTGAGGGAAGAGGAAATATCTATTTCTAAGAAAGAGTGTATTTTTTAAAAAACTGGGGAGGTTATTTAGTATTTATTTGTCCATTGGAAAAAGAAGAGTTAATGAGAAGCAAGTAGCCCAAGGATAAAAGAAATTTAGAGTGACATATAAGAGGTGTTTGATTCCTATTTTTATATTTAAGTAATAGATATCATCCAAACCCATATTAAGTCGCAGTGAATCCAAATTCAAGTGCAACGCAAGAAATCACATCCAAATCAGACCCGTATGTAAAAAATATAAGTAATATAAGTTACGGGGGGCTTATTGACAATTAATATAAGTTATATATATAATTAAGTATACCTTGCTGCAGTTGATTTGAGGTTAGGGTTTAAACAATTTCTCCTTTCTTCTATAAATTTGTTTTTCCTACTGCATTAAAGATAACGTCCCCAACGACCACTACCTTCAAGTTTCCATCACACCTTGTTGCTAGCCTCCGACTGTCACGCCCCGACCTCGCACCGCACTGACGATTACTTGCCACACCAACGGTCTCCTACCGCCCCACCTCCCATTCTGTCTTAGGTTGAAGACTCCCTAAAGCCTACACGAAACCACTTGGAATGCTAAAGTCGAACCTAAATGGATGTGTTTTCACTAATGCGACCATCTCCTCATTCACTTATGCCTCCAATCATCTACATCGCTGAAGTCCTCATGCTGAGATTCATAAATCCTTATAGTCAAATGTGTCAATTTCCTTGCAAGAAAAAATCGTAAAATGTTCATCTTTCAACAAAATTTGCATTTCCGACCACCCTAACCATTAAATAGCATGAAACTAGTGTCATTTGTCATCTCATACAACTATGAACACAACCATTCTTGCAAACTCACTTTGTTTCACCTTCAAAATCATCCCCTTCACCGGATTAGCATTTTCCGACTACCACAAGTGGAGTTAAGTCGAACGACAACCATGGTTGCCATTTGCTTAAAAGAGGAAGAGAAATGATGAGGGAAGGTGAGTTTGATGGAGGAGAAAAGGAGTACATGAATGCGGTGCCTATCAAATCAATAAACAATAACATGTTACTTATAGGGCAGTGGCTAGGCTTTTGGCATTTCATTTCATTAATTAATTACATGTTTTATGGTTATATGAATTACAGGAGCATTAGATCGCAATGATTTTTTGATGGCATGACTCGTCTTATTTTTCTTGTTCCTATGATATAAAATATATCTACATTCGATTGTTCTCCATAAGATCATTTTCATGTGTTTCTAAATCATACGAGCTATAAAAGCATCTAATCTAAAAAATTCTTTGATCGCACGTTCTTATGATTCTTTTGCATCTATAAATAATTTTTATTCATTGAAATTATCCAGCGTGTATAAATAAAAATACATATAACTATCAAAAATCTTGAAATACATGGTATAAAAAAAGAATTTGAATAGCTACACATATGGATAAATTCCAACTGTTGGAGCATGAAGAATGAAATAAAAGTGTGTACCGCTCTCACTTTTGCATATTTATAAACCAATGGATATGTATAAGAATGTACTCATTTCATTGCATGAAACTTAAAGAGTAGGAAAATCTCATTCAATGTGATTCTTACCATTTATAAATTATAAAGGGTAAAGCACATCGAATTCATCCTATTTTCAGTTAATATATAAAAGGCATAATCGTAATTTGATCGTTTGGATATTCTTATCAAATGCATTTGAATAATTTACATAGGAAGAGTACTTTTCAAAAGGTTACTTGATCAGTACTAGTTTAATAATTTCAAAATTCAAAGCCATTATAAAGATATATATATTTCCAACTGTATTTTGAGATAAATTCTACTCAAATCTATCTAACAAAGGCAGAAAAATATATAATTTAGTTATTATTTGGGAACTTAACCCTATAAATAAGTGCTAGTTAGTATATAGGTTCATCACAAAATCAAAGATTAACAACGGCGAACAAAAACCGACCTCTCATCTACAGCGAAACAAAAACACCATCAAATCATTCAACAACAAGGCTTATAGATTTCGAGGTTATGGTTTAGAGGAGAAGAGGATGTCCATGAAAAATGAGGAATCCAAGCAAAGAATCAACTCATTAATTCATGAACAGGAGAGGGAGGAAAGAGAGGAAGTGATAAGGCAGCAAGTGCTAGATGTTGAAAACTAAGTCAAACTTACTTTATTAATATTAGGAATTCGTTATTCAATTCGTTATGAGTTGTTAATTATCTCACCTGTTAATTAGTGGGCTAGCAGGTTTAGTAGGCATAATTAGTGGATCTATTAGTGAATACTTGTTGGCAGCTAGTAGTTTATTTAACATTTGTTAATTTCCATTTTTTAAGCTGAGAATAAAAAATAGTTAATTTGGTATCGGAGCGACCAGAAAAAAATTGGGTTATGGGAGAAAATTTGAAAAAAAGGAGAGGAAATACTATTAGTGAAACACAATAGGAAACTTTCAAGCATCAGGGCAAAGATGCAACTCAACGGAGGAACAAATTCTTCTTCCCAATACTTTATTCCAATTTTTAAGGGGATAAACTATCAATTTTGGAGCTTGAAGATGAAAACACTCTTCAAGTCTCAGGAACCATGGGGCCTTATTGAAAGTGGCTTTGAAGATTTAGAGCCAGAGGAGCCAAGCCAACACCTATGGGAGAATCGAAAGAATGATTCTAAGGCATTGTTCATGATTTAGCAGGCAACGGATGATGGAATTTTTCCTCGAATTGCAGCAGCGGCCACTTCTCATGAGGCATGGGAGACTCTGAAGCAAGAATTTATGGGAGATAAGAAGGTAATCACTGTTAAATACAAGCTCTGCGTAGAGATGTTGAGAATTTGGTTATGCAGGATAAAGAATCTGTTCAAGCTTACTTGTCTAGGGTTTCTAGAATTGTGAATCATCCTATGGTGAAAAAATAAGTAGTGAAAGTGTAGTGAGTAAGGTTTTGAGAATTTTACCCACAAAATTTGATCATGTTGTGGCTGCTATTGAGGAATCAAAAGACTTGTCCGTCTATACATTTGATGAACTGATATGATCTTTGCAAGCATATGAGGCCAGACTTAATAGATCTGGTGAAAAGAAAGAGGAAAAGGCTTTTCAAGTAAAGGAAGGTTCTTCAGATAAAGGAAGATCTGATAAGCATATGATTATTCATCTGCTTCCGAAAGAAATCGAAGAATTTCTTGGGAATCCTACAAGATCAATTCGTTCTTTTTTCTCTGACAGATGGTCAGAACTTCATCTGGGTTTGAATCCTACTGAGAGTAGTTCAGGAGCTAAAAGTCAAGGAAGAGGCAGATTTTGGGGTCGAGGCCGTGGTGGGGATTGAGGCAGAGGCCAACTCGGAGGTCCATGGCAATCTCAGAGTCAAATTTAGTGTTATCATTGCAAGAAGCGTGGTCACAAGGAAACAGATTGTTGTTGGGGTAAGCAAAAAGCTGATCAAAAGTCGGTCAATTTTGCAGAAAATGTTGAAACAGAAAGTAAGTTGTTTATTACTCAATCACCCGATTCAAATGATGCTAATGATATTTGGTATATCGATAGTGGTTGCTCTAATCACATGTCCAGTTCAAGATCTTTATTTAAGGAACTTGATGAGTTTGTAAAGAGTGAGTTCCGACTTGGTGATGACAAATAGATTCGAATTGAAGGGAAGGGAAAAAATGCCATCAAAATCGTTGAAGGTAATGTCAAATTACTTTCTGATGTGCAATTTGTGCCTGGGTTAGCTCATAATCTGTTAACTGTTGGGAAATTTCATGGTAATGGCTATTCAGTTCTATTTGATGATGAGCTATTTAGAATATTTGATAAGATATCTTGTCGAACTGTTGTTGTTGTTCCTATGACAAGAAACAAGATGATTCCCTTTGATGTGCCAAGTAGTGTGACCAAAGCCTTAGTTGTTAAAGGTAATAATAATGCTAGGCTATGGCATTTATGTTATGGTCATTTGAATGTAAATGGGTTGAGAATCCTCAGTCAAAAGGAGATGGTAATTGGATTACCAAATATTGGTGAGCTTGCTTTGTGTGAAGGGTGTATTTATAGGAAGCAGGCTAAAAAATCATTTCCAAGTGGCAATTCTTGGAGAGCATTAGAATGTCTTGAGCTTGTGTATGCTGATTTGTGTAGCCAATGCAAATAGAATTGTTTAGTGGAAGCAAATATTTTTTGTTGTTCACTAATGATTATAGTCGTATGAGTTGGGTCTATTTTATGAAATTAAAGTCTGAAAGCTTTGAGAATTTTAGGAAATTCAATGCTATGGTTGAGAGGCAAAGTGGCAGAAAGTTGAAAGTTCTCGGAACTGATCGTGGAAGTGAGTTTACATTTACAGAATCTTCAGAATTTTGTAGTGAGCATGGTATTCACAGAGAGTTGACAACACCATACACACCTGAGCAAAATGGAATCGCCGAGAGGAAGAACCAAACTGTCATTGAAATGGCTAGAAGTATGTTGAAGGCAAAGGGGATTCCAAATGAATTTTGGAGTGAGGTAGTAGCTACACCTATCTATATTCTGAATATCTCTCCAACATGAGCGGTTCTCAATTTGACTCCTTTTGAGGCATGGAGGGATAAGAAGCCTCGGGTAAGTCACTTAAAAATATTTGGTTGTATAGCTTATGCTTTGTTTAATCTTCATTCTAAGCTTGATGAGAAAGCTGAGAAGTGTATATTCAATGGTTATTCGTCTCAATCCAAAGCATATTGTCTATATAATCATGTTAGTGGCAAAGTGACTATTAGCAGAAATGTTGTATTTGATGAAGAAGCACTATGGGTGTGGAATTCAAAGGTTGGTGACATTTCAGTCCAAGCTCCTGCAGATATGGAGGTCCAGCCACTAGAAAATCAAACATTTTCCAGTTCATCACCTTCCACACCTAGTCAATATGGATCTCCTAGTTCATCAAGCTCTTCTAGTAGCTACTCATCAGGCTCTTCAAGCAGCATACAGCCCAGAAAATTCAGATCTTTGGAAGAGGTATATGAATCTTATGATTTTGCATTATTAGCTTCTGATCCAAGTTATTATGAAGAAGCTGTAGATAAAGTCGAATGGCAGAATGCTATGGCAGAGGAAATGCAATCTATTGAGAAAAATACAACTTAGGAGCTAGTTGATATTCCTGAAGGGAGAAATGTAATTGGGCTGAAATAGGTATTTCGCACAAAGTACAATGTTGATGGGAGCATTTAGAAGCACAAGGCTCAAATTGTGGTGAAGGGTTACTCACAACAAGAAGGTACCGATTTCAAAGAAACCTTTTCTTCTGTAGCTCGTTTTGAAACCATTAGAATTGTTTTGGCACTCATTGCACAACTGCATCTGCCTGTATTACAGTTTGATGTGAAGTCTGCATTTTTGAACTGAGAGCTATTAGAGGACGTTTATGTTTCCCAACCTGAGGGATTTTTCATTGATGGTTGTGAAAGCAAAGTTTATAGGCTGAAAAATGCGCTTTACGGGTTGAAGCAATCCCCGCATGCATGGTACAGCAAAATCGATTCGTTTTTTCTAAACAACGGATTCAAAAGAAGTGAAAATGAGCCCACTCTCTACTTTAAAAGGATAGGTGAATCTGACTTTATGGTGGTCTGTTTATGTGTTGACGATATGATATATTTTGGCTCTTCAAAGTTGTTGATTGATGATTTTAAGTTCAGCATGATGAAGACCTTTGAGATGACAGATTTGGGGCCGCTACAATATTTTTTGGGGTTAGAAGTGTAGCAAGGTAAAGATGGAATTTTCATTTGTCAAACGAAGTATGCCACTGATCTTTTGAGGAATTTTTAGCTGAGTAATTGTGTGGCTGATGCAAATCCTATGAACATAAATGAGAAGCTGCAAAAAGAAGATGGAAGTGGAAAGGTTGATCCGAGACTGTTTTGAAGCTTATTAGGTCATTTAAACTACTTAACACACACTAGACCTGATATTTATTTTTGTGTAAGTGTTGTGTCTAGGTATATGCATTCTCCCACTAAGCAACACTTCGGTGCAGCAAAGAGAATTCTCCGTTATGTTGCAGGAACGGTGGATTATGAGATTTGGTATGCCGAGGTTCCAAACTTCAAATTAACCGGTTTCACTGATAGTGATTTGGCTGGATCCATAGATGATCGAAAGAGTACTTCTAGTAACGTATTTTGCTTTGGATCAAGTGCAATAACTTCGAGTTCAAAGAAGCAAGAGATAGTTGCTTTATCATCATCAGAGGCAGAATACGTGGCAACAAGTGCAGCAGCAAGACAAGCTTTATGGTTGAGGAAATTGCTTGTTGATCTTGACCTTGAACAAAAGAAGGCTATTGAAATCTTCTGTGATATTCAATCCACTATCGCAATGACGAAGAATCCAGCTTTCCATGCCAGAACAAAGCACATTGATGTGCATCAGCACTTCATTCGTAAGCTAGTTGCTAAAGCAAAAATCATTCTGAAATTATGTGGAACAAATGAACAAGAAGCTGATATCTTTACCAAGTCTCTGGGAGTAGCCAAGCATCAATTTTTCACGGAGCAACTGGGTCTATGCAAGTTTGAATTAAGGGTGGTGTTGAAAACTAAGTCAAACTTACTTTATTAATATTAGGAATTTGTTATTCAATTCGTTATGAGTTGTTAATTATCTCACATGTTAATTAGTGGGCTAGCAGGTTAGTGGGCATAATTAGTGGATCTACTAGTGAATACTAGTTGGCAGTAAGTAGTCTATTTAACATTTGTTAATTTCCATTTTTTAAGCCGAGAATAAAAAATAGTTAATTCTGGAGGCCATTATTGACTAAGCCCATGAGCATGAGCAACTTGAGTCTATCCAACACCAGATAATCTGTGTAACAGAGCCATTCCAACCCTATACTTTCAGGTATTAACTAAATTACATAAAGATGACATTCTGCATCCGTATGAAACCAGGAGTTTTGAAAAGGAGTGGGGACCCTATGTTGCCTTTCTATTATAACATAGGTTTCACCTATCATTTGTCTTTTTTTCCTCCATCTTGATTTCAAATAATTTTTAGGTAAATTAGTAACGTTATTATATGTTGCAAGTGTTCTGTTGAAAGTTTGGAAATATCAAATAAAATTGTGCTTGCATGTTGCTTTCATCTTGAATATATTGTGCAGATGTATATCAATATATTCTGGTGTTATAATCATCGGTCCTTCTCTTCTAGCTTATTGGTTTTAGTTCATATTTCTTTTATGCCTGTGACTCTGACATTGAACATGGAAGTGATCTGACTGTACTCTCTTAAACTCGATTATTCATCAAATTAACTTGACGTTTCATGTTGTTTTTACAATTCTAAACCCATTTTATGAATATTATTACCAAGTTTCATCAAAATTTCCATTAGTTTTATTTATTTACGGAATTTATGTTGTGTAGTACATAAGTTTGGAAGCAAACATACAATAAATATACACTTTTCTCACGAAGCCTGCAGTGGTCAAAAAAGTCCACTTGGGAGTTTTATTGCATTGTTAATGCGTGATAGCCATTTGTTTTGAACATATCAACTTCGATCATCTATGAACAATTCTGTTTTGAGAGGCTTTTACAATTAATTTTATATGACTTAAAACCATGATTTAAGGTCTTATTTTTTAGGTTCATGAAAATCATTATAAAGTCTTAAAATCATGTATTTATCTAAGTAAAATATGTTGCAATAAAAATAATTTTAAAAGATTAATTTTCAAAATTAAATTGTTAGATTTCTAGAACTGTATCATATACCCATAATAGATAATATCTAAAAAAAAAAATCCTGATTACACAATGTCAATTTTAATAAGAAGATAAAAATTGAAAATTAACGAGTAATGTTTAAAATTATTGAACCAAATTATTGTAGTTTCCTTTAGAAAAATAATTTAATATAAAAGCGAGATAATAATATAATTTAAACCATTTTATTGAACTAGAAAATATGAAACCAAAGTTATATACATTAGACACAAACTAGCTTGTCCTAGTGGTAAAATATTGGATTTGGAGATGAGAGAGTGGAGATCCAAACCTCGTTTGGGAAATAAAGTACTATTATTATTACTAATATTAGTTTGTAACCCATTCGTCGCATTACAATAATGCTATTAAAACATATGTACATGCTTTAAATATCGTTAAGAGTAAGATTATGTTTTCCAATGCTGGATAAATCAAATTCATATGAAGCCTCATTCATTTTTATTTGCTCGTATATTATTATTTTTAAACTGTTTTATATATCATTATATTTGAAATAAAAATTGATTTTACCACAATAGTTCATTTGGTCAAGGCATTTAGTTATCACATAATAGGTTACCGGTTTGATTATCGTACCATGAAAAATTATTATATTCTAAAAACTATAGGTTATGATATCAGAACCAAAAACATTTAAAATACATTTTACCATTTGTAATATGAATGTTGTTTACATACTGGATTGTCTATTTTATGATTTTTGGAAAAATTAATGAATATTAGTTACTAAATTTATTTAATTATTTAGTTAATTTAAATATATAGATTTAAATGCAAAATATTAGGAGAGAGTTAATATGAACATTTTAAACAATTGTAGATATATAAAAATGGTGGTACTAATACTATGGAAAAAACTAATATAACTTTGTGAATAATTGTAAAAACAATAACTTTAATATAGTGACTAAGAAGTATAATTGAAAAAGCAGATACACTACAATAATATTATAGATCCATTTAATAAGATTCTTTCTAACTTTAATGTAAGAAAACTGATGAAAGTATGGTTATGAGACACCGTAATTAGTCCCAACTGCAAGTATGCAATTAATAGAGTTAAGGATGTGCCCTATGCGTAATAATGAAACTTGATAATATAACCTAACTTTTATGGCGAAACTTATCAAAAAAATAAGGTAAGCTTTTTGATATATTTTTTATACAATGATATAAGCAATGTATTCAAACTCATCGAATACATATCAATATAAAATCCTTTCAAAAATTGTTTAGTCGATCATAGTTGTGTATATGTTCGCCTCTGATTGTCATGTCCCAACCTCTCACCCCACCGACGATCGCCTGTCGTCCTGCTCCAACCATGCTCTCTAGCTTAACCACCCCCCAAATCCCGTGTGAAATTGCTTAATCCACCAAAACCGAACACAAAATGGATATGTTTTCACCAATCACTATAAGAAAATGACCATATTACAACTATTTATTCAAAATGTTCGCCAATTAACAATTGTCATAAAGGTTTTTTAACAACATAACATTTATAATAAACTTATTTTTAACAACTATTTTTTTTAGTTTTAATAAAGACCATAATAATTTATTAATTTTGACCGTTGTAAATATTTATTCATAACAACACTTATTTGTAGTTGTTTTACTCATAGGTTGTTAGTGATTGTGTAACCATTTTTTAGCAAACGTTGTTAACAACAAATGAAAATCTAAGTAAACACAAATGTTTCCACTAGGATTTTTTTTAAAATTGGGTATTTAATGGTAGTACACATTAATAATACAAGTGGTAGATAGTATATATCATACTACATGTCAATATATGTTCGAATCACGCCACTCAAGTTTCAAACCTCTGATCTATTGCACCAAAGTCGAAGCACCTAACCACCGGGACTATCAACTGGCTTTTCAGCCAAGCCAATTTTAACCGGACTTAGAAGGCCAAAATGAAGACGAGGAGAGTCACAAAATTGGTAGCATGCTTAGAAAGGTTAAAAGATTGGACTCAAGAAGTTTAATGGAAATTGAGGTAAGTAGTCCATAGGTACCAAGAGGAACCACTCGGTATCGAGAGGTTTTTCTTCCACTTGGCACTCCCAATCTCCCTATACTCCTAGTACTTCTTCAAGCAACCACGATAAAGTACCTTTTTAGAAGATAAATGAGCAACATTAAGGAATTCGGAGAAGAACGCAGGAAAAGACAAACGATATCAGATGAATCATCAAAAGGAACTAGATCTTCAAGGAAAAGAGTTTGGCATGCATCGATAGAAAGAGAAGACAAATAAGATAAAGGATTTTCACCCAGAAAAACCACCTGGGACCGAGAGGAACCTCTCAGTTGAGAAGTTTTTATTGGAAATTAGGTCGGTGTGTTCCCTCCTGTACACTTGAATTTGCATTTCGTGTAACGACCCGTAAATTTTAACGATTTTCAATAACGTAATTTACTGAATTTTTCTAAAAAGTAAAACAAGTAAAATTAATAATGAAAGTTTGATATTTAGGATGCGTCTATTTAAACAAAGCAAATGGCAGATTTTCATTTGAAAATATGAAAGTTAGTTTTGTTGTGTAATTTTCAATTTCAATTTAAAACCAGTTAATTTGACGAAAATAAAATGTTTATGAAATCTGAATATTTTTATATTATAAAAATGTAAATTTTTTTCTAAGTGAGACGCCATAATTTCTTTCGCCAGATTTAGACCTTTCTAGCCCCGTTATCTTATTTTCGGCATTTTAGTAGCATTTTCGGGACCCAAAAATCGAGTTTTTACAGAATGGTCATATCATTGATATCTGTGTACCATTCTGTTCTCTTGTCATCCTGATCTCCACGGTATACTCATTCCTGTATTTCGGGCATCCAGTGCATGACGAAATCTGCGAAACAGTTAGCCGCATCGATAGCCATTTTGGTATCTTTTGAGTTTCCTATGTCCATTCATTTATCCCGAGAGAAAACTAATAGCCACTCGTTATTATTGTTTCCAAAATTCAATGTTGTGGCTTTCACTATTCCCATTGTTCAATATACTTTTCTGGTTAGTTCCTTTCCAATTCGTTCCATTTCAATTTGTTTTTCTTCTTCTTGGTTCATTCTGAAGAAAATACAATTTAAAATATTAGTTTATATATATGTTAGTTCTGTAGCTTTGTCGTCTTCCTCCTGCTAACCTTCTCCATGCATCAACATGGCCGCACACCACTTCACCAAACCTAGGACCGCCTAGAATAATAATATATATAATATAAAATTTTAGTTCGAGTTTTGCCTGTGCATCTTCCCTTTAACCCAAAGCTTGCGTCCTTCATTTTTATAACTTCATCCTTAACCTCGCTTGTCCCCTTCACTGCCGCCATCCATTTCCTAACCACACCACCCATCCTCCTCAGCCCTCTGCCCTAAAACTCCATACATCAGCTGACGATCCAATAGCCCAAACCCATAGAGCCTCCACCATTGCCGATCTCACCAACCACACACCCAGTCTCCATAAATGCAGCACCACCTTTTCCACCCTCTCGACCGTCAACCTCCATTTCATTCAGACAGGCTTGTGCAAATCTCCTCCTTCTCGAACCGATGGCACCAGGCTTCAGCCGACGGCCAGCTTCACCGCCCACTGCCGCAATATACCACATCCGACTCGCTAGCCCTCACCAAGTGCCGACCCCCCATTCCGCCTCTTCCTACCATCACAGCAACCTGAGTGCCCACCTGAACTGACTAGATCCTCTCACCCCAAGCTTCTACCTCCTCTGCCGCGCCATTTATCCAATCCTCTACCGTCCCTCCGAGCACCATGCTACCCTATTGCCACACAACACCCGAAGCCAAGACTCACATGAACTATGCAGCCCTTACCGTTGGGTCTTCCTCCCTTACAGCCTTCTTATTTTAAAATGAATTCATGCAACAGAGTATCCTTCTTTTATAAATTTATACAGGTATTAGTTTCCATTTTGCAATTCTCTTTTGAAAAAAAGAAAAAGTTATATATATATATATATATATATATATATATATATATATATATATATATGAGCACGTATATATATTCAAAAGCTTTTATTAGTGAACTTATATTGATCCTGGGAAGCAAAATAAATTCTATTTTATGACATCTTTTCCTCTTTGTAATATTTGTGTTAATATTTTGAAACGGATTTTTGTAACAATTTATATATATATGTATATGTATATATATATAATGTGTTAAATATTTATTTGAATTTATGTTATTATTTTAAAATAGATTTTGTAATAATTTATAAATATATATGATTATTTAAATATATATTTTATATTTATCGAGTCATGGAATTCATGCTCCTAGCTTTGCCGCTGTCCGGATCTGCATCCGAATGTCATATCCGTGTCGCCATCATTGTTTTAACTTACCTGAAAATACTCAAAAGTTAGAATATAATGTGAATATGTAATTGATGGCTATACAAGAGAAATTTAAATAATAAAAATGTTCAAACTAAATTTTTCTTAATAGAAATGTTGAAAATAAAAGAAAATTTTATACCTAAAAAAAGTTTGAATGTAACTGAATAAATATAAATAACAAGATGTAAAAAAATTAAATATTGTTAGGGAAATTTAAAAATAGAAGATCGAGTGGTTATAATAAATATTTATACACTTAATCTATGATTGAGATAAATTGAATAATCAATAGAGAAGGCTATTTAAGTAAATAACTCTAAACTTAAGGAAAGTTGAAATTGAATTGTAGGAGGAATTAACTTAAGTAAAGTCAAATGGTTTAAATAAACGAGTTAAATGAAATAAATTTGTTTTGAAAGAATTCTTGTATAACAAATGTTAATAAATTGAAAGCAAATTTATTGAATGAAGATACCTTGAATTGAGACCAACCAAATGTGATTACAATGAATATTTATTGATTGAATAAAATGGATTAAAACCAAATTTGTTAAATAATAATCAGTTTAAAATAAATGAAGTTATATGGTTTTAATTAATTGTTGTATCTAATACTATGTAATTCGAATCTATCTTTCTTTTTGTGTCTTTTATTCTCTTACCTCGTTCCTTTTCGGAGATGAAAAGTTTTGAGTGGGGGAGAGTGTAACGGCCCGTAAATTTTAACGATTTTTAATAATATAATTAACTGAATTTTTCTTGAAAATAAAACAAGTAAAATTGATAATGAAAGTTTGATATTTGGGATGCGTCTATTTAAACACAGCAAGTGATAGATTTTCATGTGAACAAATGGAAGTTAGTTTTGTTATGTAATTTTCAATTTCAATTTAAAACTATTTAATTTGATGAACATAAAATGTTTTCGAAATCTGAATATTTTTATATAATAAAAATCTAAATCGTTTTCTAAGTGAGACGTCATAATTCGTTTCGCCAGATTTAGGTTGCTCTAGCCTCGTTTATCTTATTTTCGGTATGTTAGCAGCATTTTCGGTCACGAAAAATTGAGTTTTTATAGATTGGTCGTATCATTGATATCCATGTACCATTCTGTCCTTCTCGTCATCCTGATCTCCGCAGTATTTGCATTTCTATATTTGTCGTCCCATGCACGATGAAATCCGCGAAAAGGTTAGCCGTGTCGGCATCCATTTTGAAGTCTTTTGAGTTTTCTGTATCCATTCAGTTATCCTGAGAGAAAACTAATAGCCAATAATTGTCATTTCCCGGAATTTAATGTTGTGGCTTTCACTATTCCCACTATTCAATATATACTTTTTTGGTTGGTTCCTTTTTCTATTCGTTCCATTTCAATTTGTTTCTCTCTTCTTCTTGGTTCATTCTGAAGAAAATTTAATATAAAATATTATTTGATATATATGTTAGTTCTGTGACTTTGTGTCTTCCTCTTGCTAACCTTCTCCACGCATCAACATGCCGCACGCCACTTCACCAAACCCAGGACCACCTAGAATAATAATATTTATAATATAAAAATTTAGTTCGAGTTTTTTCTGTACACCTTCCCTTTAACCTGAAGCTTGCGTCCTCCATTTTTAGAACTTCATCATTAACCTCGCCTGTCCCCTTCACCACCGCCGTCTATTTCTTGACTGCCCCACCTATCCTTCTCAGCCCTCCGCCCCAAAACTCCATGCAGCAGCTGCCGATCCAATAGCCCAAACCCATAGAACCACCACCATTGCCGATCTCACCAACCACGCACCCAATCTCCATAAATGCAACACCACCTTTTCCACTCTCTCGACCGACAACCTCCATTTCATTCAGACAGCCTTGTGCCAATCTCCACCTTCTCGAACTGATGGCACCAGGCTTCAGTCGACGACCAGCTTCACCGCCCACTGCTGCCATATACCCCATCTGACCCGCCAGCCCTGACCAAGCACCAACCCCACATTCCGCCTCTTCTTACCACCACAGCAACCAGAGCGCCCGCCTAAACCGACCAGGTCCCCACACCCCAAGCTTCTTCCTCCCATGCCATGCCATTTTTCCAATCCTCAACTGTCCCTCCGAACACCATGCTACCCTATCGCCACACAACACCCGAAGCCAAGCCTCCCATGAACTATGCAGCCTTTGCCGCTGGGTCTTCCTCCCTGACAGCCTTCTTATTTTAAAATGAATTCATGCAACAACTTTTATAAATTTATATATGTATTAATTTCCATTTTGTAATTATCTTTTGAGAAAAAAGAAAAAGTTATACACACACATATATACATATATGACTGTGTATATATATTCAAAAGCTTTCATTAATGAACTTATATTGATCTTGGGAAGCAAAAGAAATTCTGTTTTGTGATATTTTTGCTCTTTATAATATTTGTGTTAATATTTTGAAATAGAATTTTGTAACAACATATATATATATATAATATGTTAAATATTTATTTGAATTTCTGTTATTATTTTTTAAATAGATTTTGTAATAATTTATATATATATATATATATATATATATATATATATAAATATGGGCATTTCACTAGAAGGACAAACTTTGCAGTCCAATTAATTTTTAGGACATACATCCATAGAAATTAATTTCAAGGCCAAAGTCAGCAGATTAATTACTTTTAAGGACAAAGTCAGCAGTCCAATTACTTTTAAGGATATAATTTCATAGGTTTTTAGGCCTTAGAAACTAATTATTTTGCATTTTGTCCTTAAAAGTAATTATTTCAGTTGTGTGTCCTAGAAACTAATTAGACTTGTTAAAGAGGCCCTTGTGGCTAATTTCCACATATATTTGATTTTTATCGAGCCATGAATTCATGCTCCAAACTTTGCCGCTGTCCGAATCTGCATCCGAATGTCATATCCGTGTCGCCATCATTGTTTCTTCTAGCCTCGAAAGGTGAGAATCACTCACGAATAACATTTTTATATCTAGTAGATTTAATTCACATGAAATGACGATTGAAACATGTTGTTAAATTTGAATTATTAATTATAAAATTGTTAAATATGATGTGCCATAACTACAGTTGTTCACTTATGACATATGACCCCACAACCTGTTGTATATATTATACTTAAATTATTAATGATGATATATGTCTGCTACTGATATGTATGTCATTTATAATATATTATTTTATTATTCTTCTCACTCTGCAAATTCCCTGTTAGTTTAGAAATCCTTATGGGTTGAGATGATACATATCGAACGATATTATAGATTAAGAGAAAAGCGTTATGGGTTGAAATGATAAACCCAAACGATTTTCATTGATTTTGAAATTTAAGGATTGCGGTTGAAATGATATATACCCGTAAATATAAGATTATTGCATTGAAATGATAAATATCCATATCACTTGACCATATGATAGAAAATTATATACGGACACCGTTGGTCTATTTTGAAAAATGATTTCTAGAGTTTTGAAGGAAATATGTGGGTTTTGATAAATATTGATTTTTAAAATATAATATAAAGATTTTATTTTTAATATGTGTAAAAATTAGATTTTAAATTATATGTTTATAAATTTTAAAATTTTAAGTTAAGTTGTGAAAATGTAAATTTTAAGATTTTACTTATATTTTATTTTTTTTAAAAATATATAAAATAAGATTTAAATAGTTTTAATAAAAAGGTTTGATTTAATTTTTTAAAAAATTAATTTAACTAATATATATCAAATATGTTTGAATATTTATTTAAATTTATTTTAATATCTTAAATATATTTTTGTATTAACTTTAATAAAGGCTGGAAAGATAAGTTAAAGTTGATTTGTAATTTGATTTATTTAGGAATTGAATTTAAATATGTTTTTTGAAACTTATTGATTTGGGAATTTAAAAATATGATTTTATAACTTGATTTTGGTTAAAAGGATTAAATGAATATTTAAATATAAATAAAATTGAATTTGAAGATTGAAGTTTGATCTAAATTTGTAATTTGAGATTTTATTCAAATGTTTAACCAAAGATGATTAAATGAATATTTTAAATTTAAATAAAATTGAAATTGAACATTTAATTTTCATTTAAATTTGCAATCTTGGATTTTATTTAAATGGTTATTAAAATGATTAAATGAATATTTCAAGTTTAAATAAAATTAAATGTTGAATTTGGAAATATAAATGAAATTTATCAATTTGAGTTATCGTAAATTGTCTGAAATTTATACTTTGAAACCTATTGAAATTGGAAGTGGATTAAATTGTAGTCCAGATCTAGATTTGAAATTGATATAGATTAAAAATGGTTTTAATGAGAATTTGAACTAAAAAATGAAATTGTTGAACTGATATTGAATTTTGGAACTAAAATTGATTTGAATTGATTTGTGAAATCGGAAGAAACGAATCTAAACTGAAATTTTATTTTAATACATAAATTATTTTCAATATGTACACTATTTTAATATACAAACAATTTTAACCTATAATCTATTTTAAATATAAATTATTTTGGTACATAAACTATTTTAAATTATAACTATTTCAATATATATAAGCTATTTTCAATATACAAACTGTTTACGTTGGAACTGTTATAATTTAGATTTGATGGATTTCAATTCGAATACTTTTATATGATAGTTTAACTATTTTCTAGTTATGATTTTGGAAGTGATATGGTTTCGAAAGCGAAATGATCTTGAAATGATTATGATATTTTGATATGAAGTATAAACTGTTGAATTGATTATAAAAATGATTTTATAAAAATGACCACGATGTGAAATAAGCATTTGATTGTTAAAGAGACCGGGATCAGATATTGTCATACGCTCTGCAAATACCGAAAATCACTTTAACAACTGTGCACATGGTGGATAATCTAGAACGAAGTAGGATGGTTTGGTGAATGATTCTATATGAGGTATTAATGTAGCCCTGACTCCCTTGAGTCAACTTGATGTGGCTAAAACAGAAGCTATACCGAGCCAAGTGGGGTCGCTCCCCCAACCGGGCATATTTCTTCAATACCATTCTGTTACTTTGTGATTTGATTGGGTGCACCGTTGATTTGGGAGTGTCTCGAGGTGGGCGGTAGTAGCTGCTATGCGTTATCACCAGTCCGGGAGTGCAAATGATAGAATCCTACGCTGGCATAGCCTCGCGTGCCATGTCACATGCCTTATCGTGCCTTCTACGAGTTTGTTTTGTGTCGTACCTACGGAGTGCTCCCTAATAGCCCACCGATTTGATGGGGTTTACACTACTGTATAATCTACGACATTATATAAAATGTGTTAAGGAGGATATGGGTAACGCCTTAACGCTATTTTAATAGTTTACTTTACTATAGACATTATCTACGTAGCGTATTGTACTATGTATGTTGATAGTTTAATGGATCCTTAAAGGATGGAAATCCCTAACATCCTTTAAGTTATTTTGTACTTCAGTTGACATTACACTTGAATCGATTTACCGGTATAAGAACGTTAATCCCGACCTGAGTGTTTTGTATTTTGCTTTATGCTCAGGTCAGACTGAGACTCACAACATCTGAGACTCACCTTTGGAGCTTCTCTTGAAGATCTGTGTTTATCTGTCCAGCCTTTTGTTATTTCCTATTGCTTATGTTCAGTTTTGTTAGTTACTTTTATATTTGAGACCACTCTGTATTTGAGATTTTTGTTATATTTTGTTTAAACTCTGATGTTTATACAGCAGCTTCATGAACTACGATTTATCTATTCCGCTGCTTATTGTTGTAATACTCCGTATCTGTGATTCTGTGATTGATTTATTTACTGAATATGTTAAGTTTTGCCAAATATAAATTAACAATCCATTGTTTTGAGCAATTCAAGTCTGACATGAGTGGATGATTGTCGATTTGAACGGTTCGAAATACCAGTTCGTTATAGTTGGTATCTATAACGATCCACCTTTTTGGATGGTTTAAATCGACAATAAACCACACATGTTAGACTCAAATCATTCAAAAGAGAGGATTGTAAATGGGGTAAATAAAAAAAGAAAAAGAAAAAAAACACAGAATCTCGCAGCGGAACGACAAAATATGATAATCAAATAAACAGTTCATGAAGCTATTTTACAAACAACATTTGATTACGCTTTAACAATCGAAATCAGAGTTATACATACATCAGAAATAAACAAATAATGCAATGGAATAATAAATTGCAATAATATACCGAATCTTTATTTTTATCCTCCAGAAAATAGTTTTCAATTCACTGAAAAGGCCAGTCTGACCCGAGCTTAATGGAAAAACAAAACGCTCGAGTCGGAACTAAAAAATCTTATGCAAATTAAATTAAAATTAGATGAAATAAGGAATGCAGATAACTACATTTTTGAAGGTTCAATTTTTTTGGAAAAGTTATTATTTCCATATTCGCAAAACAATAGATTACGCAATAGATGCATTCTAGTAACTTATAGATTTACGGAAATATTCCCAATTAAATTTCATAGTTCAAAAGATTTGAATTATAAAAATATTCCAAAGTTTCAATATTCAATTCCATGGAAACTTCCTACTATTTCAAAATTTAATTTTGAAAACTTTCAAATAAGGTAACGACGGTTTTTTTCTTGAAAATCATTTTTATGGTTCAAATACTAAATCTAACATACTAATATTTTTCTCTTGTAAATATATGAAATTCATGGGTTTTATATCTTTATTCAGTGTTCAAATAATCAATATGAAAATTTATAGGATTACAATAAATTATAGGGTGATAACAAGGATACATCAAAATAAATGAGCAAATACACACTCAATAACAAAAAGCATCTATCATAACATACAATCAACATTCAAATCAACCAATTCAAAAACATGTCAGTTATCACATATTGGAGTTTAGGTATTCAAATTAAATATCAATTAAAATTCCAAACCAACAATAAAAAATCTATCACTAAATGACCTGATTTAACTTGCAATGAAATTTTAGTATTTCGTGAGTGAGTTTAAACACTCAACTTATGGATTTTCCTTTTCTAGTCGGATTTGCATCCGCTACTACTTCCTCCTCTTGATTTGTTTCCTTGCTATCTTAATCTTTCCTTTTTTTTAGAAAGTTTTAGAAGAGATAGAGAAGTTTGTATAGATCTGGATTTAAAAAAAAGGATTTGGAAAACGAAGAATGTTTGGAAAAGTATTTTTTTTAAAGAAAATGAAGAATTGAAAAAGAAAAATAAGCTTTGAAAAAGAAGAATAAGATTTGAAGAATAAGAATAAGAAAAAGAAAGCTTTGAAAATAAAAGAGAAGAAGGAGATTTGAAGAAGGAAAAAAATGAAGAAGGAGGAAAATGAAGAGAGAGAGAGAGAGAGAGAAAATGAGATGGAAGTTTGTTTGGAGAAATGAAGCTAGAGAAGATGAGAATTGAAAAAAAAAATGAGACTACAAGAATGAAGATGGAAACAAATGAAAAGCTAATAAAGTATATATAAACAAACTAGGAATTGAAATAAAGTAAAAATATGAATAACCTTAAAATGGTAGTATTGAAAGAAGTAAAGTAATTGAATAAATATATGAATAAAGATAAAAATAAATCTTCTGTTCTTTAATATGAAGCTTCAGAAGAAAGAGTTGCTAATGAAAGGAAGCTACAAGAACTAATAACGCATAAACAAAATAAACTTCAGAAACGGAGAATAGTAAATGCTAATTAGATGGCATGAATATTAATTTAGATGTTCACATTAAAAATGGAAAAAAGAAAAGGAAAAAAACTTCAAGCAAAGCCTTGAAAGGAGCAAACGAACAAATGAGAAACAAATGAAAAGAATGAGGCAATTATTAATTAGAAATAAGTAAAATGATGCTATTATTAATTAATAAGAAACGGATGAGTAGTCTAATAATTAAATGGATGCTCAAGTGGAGGCTACGTCGAGAAGTTGAAAACAAAAAGCGAGAGAATGCGACATGATAATAAATGCAAAGCAAATGAAGGGACCACCTATATCCTATAAACAAACCTTTGGGGTCCAAATTCCAAAACTTACTCCAATTAATTCATATCAATAAATCCAAATATACACATATTTACGTCATTTAATTCCATATTAAAACATTCGTTTTATGTTAATACATGTGCACACTCCATTAACGCAATCAATCAATCAACCAATCAATCTATATATTTATTTACGTTACTCAAACCAATTTTATTAATTAATGAATATATATCTATAAAAACGATTTACTTTAATTTTTTAATTATTATAACAGTCACATTAATGCAACCAATTTACAAGTTTTAACCATATATAAAATGAAAAAATAAATATATGTGAACCTATGTAATTAATGTACAACTGTTAATACAATGTAATTCTAATTGATTCCACAACATTTACACAATCATCAACCCTCTAATATATTTAAAAATTTAAACATTAATGTGTGTGTAAATAGATTATTCTAAAATTCAAATTTTTCCCCAAAATCATACTTATTCAAAATGAAAATTTTATTTTTATACGTCTTAAAACATGCAATTATCTTAATTAAAATGTTCATTCCATATTGACACAAAAATGCAAGTTCCTATATTAACTCATTCATTACAATTTCATTTATGTTTCCTTTTGATTGAAACATTTCAATTAATCTAATTCCAATTCACTTCATTACTGATTTCAAACAAATTCTAATTATAAAACACCGTTTTCTTTTCATTTATACCAATTCGAACTTGTTTTATAAAATTTCATACACAAAAAAAATTATACACTATTTATAAAGTAAATATTTTATCTTATTTAAAATCAACTTCTCCAAGATGCATTTCAAATAACAACTTAGGTTATTCTTTCCTTAGAATATCCACTTCATCCTTTATTCAAATTCAACATTTTTTATTCCGGTTAGAGACAAACAAAGAGTTCATTCTTTTCAAGTCAAAGCTTAAATTTCATTAAAATGTTAATCTTAATTTAATATAAAATTCTTATGTTGAAATATTAATTACAATGCACTTATCTTTTCTTTTCAATTAAAGAATTCCAACAACTCTTATTGCAATTTATATTCAATATTAGATTTCCATCGAATTCTCGTTATAACACAACTGTTTTCTGTTCATTTCATATATTCCAACATTTATTTCTTAACTTATTCCATTCTTATAATAACATCTATTATTACAACCAATGAACTTACATTCAAACAATTATTAAAATAAAGATAAATTACACTAAAATAGTTATCAATTACATTAAATCACATTATTATATTACATACTAATTGTTTTCTTACTAACAAAACATAATTTCTAATTTCAACAATATTAAATCCTAAAATCTTACTTAATTCAATATTTTAATTATCGAAAAAAAAATGGGTCATTACAGTATCAGAGCTTTGATTTAGGCAAGACTTAGCATATGGAGTAAAAACTCAATAAGATATGGAGTAATACCCTAGAATGAGTGAAATTAATTACAGAATCATCTTCGTTCGAGCTTGAAGTTCATCGTTAGGATCCTCCTGAATTAGGATTTCTTTTGAATTTTGGAACTATCCATTTGTTGTAAAATTCATTCCTGTCTTTTCCCTTTCATGTTATTGTGACATTGGAGCATCCCATACCTTCATTTCTGTTCATCTTTGTAATAAATTTGAGCTCATCTTGCCACCTCAATTGGTAACTTCATCCTTATGTGTGACTAATTCCAACGGCGGTCCCGCCAACCATGGTGTGATTTGTAAAGGGGTGAAACTTCTTTACAATAGGCGTCGATTCACCGGAGAATTATATATCGTTGGTTTTGATGCCTTTATTTCTTGTAAAGCTCGAACCATTTCTCTAGTAGACGATTTGGGTAATTCTCGTGCGATCGAATATCAATTGCCTCAGGATTTGTAGGTAGTTTCATCTTTTCACTTGATTCTCAGTGTAATGATCTCGACTCCACCCAGATATTTAGGGATTACCCAGATGTTTTGGGGAAGTCACTTCTCTCCCTCTCAAGCGAGGAATTTAACTCTGCATCGATCTTATTCCTGGAGATTGATCTTGCTACCAATTTTCACCAGCTTCGTGTAGCTGAGAGTAGCATCTCCAAGACAGCTTTCCGAACGCAGAATGGTTTCTATGAATGGTTAGTCATGCCCTTTGGATTAACCATTGCACCTGTATTCTTCATCGATCTCATGAATCGTGTTTCCACGACGATCTCAATAAGTTTTTCCCCGTTTTTGTTGATGATATTCCCATCATTTCTATATCTTAGTTGACCCGGTTGAGGTCACCCTAGATTAATATAAGTCTACCTATCTTTCTGCTTTTGTAGTTTAACTATTTTATCTTCCCATCGAGCTTATCTTCTTAGTTAGAATTCTCTTTGATTAGAGTTCCTCTAAATTTGAATCTCTATCCTTATTTTAAATCCATTCTTGAATCATCCTATGAGAGAATGTACTTGTAATTGATGTAAAATGTTTTATATTGTGTTGCTTGTGTTGTTAAGTTTAAATTTTGGATTTCAATCGATTCATCTGGCCAACGCTATCGATAGGAATTCCAAAATACTTGAACAGAGCAAACTGACACAATATTGTTTTGAAATTGGAAAATGGAATAATTTTATGTATGGTTATATTTTATATTTATAAAAAGTACAATTTTCTAAAATTAGGTAATTAAATAAATTGGTGGTTAGAAATGATAAACTAGATTATCATTTATTTATTTGCAAATGAAATGAATTTAAATTAAGGAATCTGAGAATTAAATTTTTGGTACTTTTCAAAATTTGGTTTTCAAAGTTTTGAAATTATATTATTTGAAAGTATTTTCGAATGGAAATTGTTTCCAAGAATTTTAAAAGAAGTGAATCAGTACTCTCCTCTTTTGTCGTTGGAAAATAATTTCGGTGATGACTGCAACATCATCGACATTCATTTTTGCATCTCAAAGTGGGGAGACCACGTAGTAGCTTTGCTACACATTTGTTTTGGAAAATAGATTTGGATTTCTTGAGTATGATTTGATGTATAATATATATATATATATATGTATATGTATATGTATGTATGTATTTATTTCATAATGGTTTGAAGTGAAACCAAAAATTTAGCTCTTAAGTCTTATGTTAAGTAATGGTTTTCAATTATAGAAATCAAGCAAAATTTTGAATAATTGGGGTGTTTAAAAACGAGAAATGAAATTGAAATGACTTGAAATAGTTGAATCAAGATAAAAATTTATTTGTATAATACTCATTTTCATTCTAAAACATATATATAACTTACCTGAAAATACTCAAAAGTTAGAATATAGCGCGAATATGTAATTGATGGTTATACAAGAGAAATTTAAATAATAAAAATGTTCAAACTAAATTTTGCTTAATAGAAATGTTGTAAATAAAAGAAAAATTTGTATAATGTTTAATTACATTTGAAAACATTAATAAAACTTAACTAAAAAAAGTTTGAATGTAATTGAATAATATACAATAAATATAAGTAACAAGATGTAAAAAAATTAAATATTGTTAGGGAAATTTAAAAATAAAAGATCGAGTGGTTATAATAAATATTTATACACTTAATCTATGATTGAGATAAATTGAATAATAAATAGAGAAGGCTATTTAAGTAAATAACTATAAACGTAAAGAAAGTTGAAATTGAATTGTAGGAGGAATTAACTTAAGTAAAGTCAAATGGTTTAAGTAAATGAGTTAAATGAAATAAATTTGTTTTGAAATAATTTTTTTGTAGCAAATGTTAATAAATTGAAAGCAAATTTATTGAATGAAGATACCCTTGAATTGAGACTAACCAAATGTGATTACAATGAATATTTATTAACTGAATAAAATGGATTGACACCAAATTTGTTGAATATTAATCAGTTTAAAATAAATGATTTTAATTAATTGTTGTATCTAATACTATGTAATTCGAATCTATCTTTCTTTTTGTGTCTTCTATTCTCTTATCTTGTTCCTTTTCGGGGACGAAAAGTTTTGGGTGGGGGAGAGTGTAACGACCCATAAATTTTAACGATTTTTAATAATATAATTAACCGAATTTTTCTTGAAAATAAAACAAGTAAAATTGATAATGAAAGTGATATTTGGGTTGCGTCTATTTAAACAGAGCAAGTGGTAGATTTTCATGTGAAAAAATGGAAGTTTGTTTTGTTATGTAATTTTCAATTTCAATTTAAAACCATTTAATCTGATGAAAATAAAAAGTTTTCGGAATCTGAATATTTTTATATAATATAAATCTAAATCGTTTTCTAAGTGAGACGTCATAATTCGTTTCGCCAGATTTGGACTGCTCTAGCCCCGTTTATCTTATTTTCGGCATGTTAGCAGCATTTTCGGTAGCGGAAAATTGGATTTTTATAGAATGGTCGTATCATTAATATCGTGTACCATTCTGTTCATCTCGTTATCCTAATCTCCATAGTATATTCATTTCTGTATTTGTCGTCCGGTGCACGATGAAACCTGCGAAACGGTTAGCCGTATCGGCACCCATTTTGGAGTCTTTTGAGTTTTCTGTATCCATTCATTTATCCCGAGAGAAAACTAATAGCAATAGTTGTTACTGTTCCCAGAATTTAATGTTGTGGCTTTTACTATTCTCACTGTTCAATATACTTTTCTGGTCGGTTCCTTTTTCTAGTTGTTCCATTTCAATTTATTTCTCTCTTCTTCTTGGTTCATTCTGAAGAAAATATAGCATAAAATATTATTTGATATATATGTTAGTTCTGTGACTTTGTCGTCTTCCTCATGCTAACCTTCTCCACGCATCAACATGGCCGCACGCCACTTCACCAAACCCAGGACTGCCTAGAATAATAATATTTATAATATAAAATTTTAGTTCGAGTTTTGCCTGTACACCTTCCCTTTAACCTGAAGCTTGCGTCCTCCATTTTTAGAACTTCATTCTTAACCTCCCCTGTCCCCTTCACCACCGTCGTCCATTTCCTGAGCACCCCACCTATCCTCCTCAGCCCTCCGCCCCAAAACTCCATACAACAGCTGTCGATCCAATAGCCCAAACCCACAGAGCCTCCACCATTGCCGATCTCACCAACCACGCACCCAATCTCCATAAATGCAGCACCACCTTTTCCACCCTCTCGACTGGCAACCTCCATTTCATTCAAACAGCCTTTTGCCAATCTCCGCCTTCTTGACCTGATGGCACCAGGCTTCAGTCGACGACCAGCTTCACCGCCCACTGCTGCCATATACCCCATCTGACCCGCCAAACCTGACCAAGCATCAACCCCACATTCCGCCTCTTCCTACCATCACAGCAACCAGAGCGCCCTGCTGAACCGACCAGATCCCCTCACCCCAAGCTTCTTCCTCCTCTGCCATGCCATTTTTCCAATCCTCCACTGTCCCTCCGAGCACCATGCTACCCTATCGCCACACAACACCCGAAGCCAAGCCTCCCATGAACTATGCAGCCTTTACCGCTGGGTCTTCCTCCCTGACAGCCTTCTTATTTTAAAATGAATTCATGCAACAGAGTATCCCTCTTTTATAAATTTATATATATATTAGTTTCCATTTTAGATTTATCTTTTGAGAAAAAAGAAAAAGTTATACACACACATATATGACTATGTATATATATTCAAAAGCTTTCATTAGTGAACTTATATTGATCCTGGGAAGCAAAAGAAATTCTGTTTTGTGATATCTTTTGCTCTTTATAATATTTGTGTTAATATTTTGAAATAGATTTTTGTAACAATATATATATATATATATATATATATATATATATATATATATAATATGTTAAATATTTATTTGAATTTATGTCATTATTTTTTAAATAGATTTTGTAATAATTTATACATATTATATATATATATATATATATATATATATATATGATATATTTAAATATATATTTGATTTTTATAGAGCCATGAAATCATGCTTCTAGCTTTGCCGTTGTCTGAATCTGCATCCGAATGTCATATCCATGTCACCGTCATTGTTTTCTCTAGCCTCAAAAGGTGAGCAATCACTCATGAATAAGATTCTTATATCTAGAATATTTAATTCACATGAAATGACGATTGAAATATGTTGTTAAATTTGAATTGTTAGTTATAAAATTGTTAAATATGATATGCCATAATCTGCTATTGTTCACTTATGACATATGACCCCGTAACCTATTGAATATATTATATTTAAATTGTTAATGATGATATATGCCTGCTATTGATATGAATGTCATTTTATAATATGTTATTTTATTATTGTTCTCAATCTGCAAGTTCTCTATTAGTTTAGAAATCCCTATGGATTGAAATGATACATACCCGAACGATATTATAAATTAAGGAAAAATCGTGTGGGTTGAAATGATAAACCCAAGCGATATTCATTGATTTTGAAATTTTGGGATTGCGGGTTGAAATGATATATACCCGTAAATATAAGATTATTACGGACTGAAATGATAAATATCCATATCACTTGACCATAGGACAAAAAATTATATACGGACACTGTTGGTCTATTTTGAAAAATGATTTCCAAAGTTTTGATGGAAACATATGGGTTTGGATAAATATTGATTTTTAAAATATAATATAAAGATTTTATTTAATATGTGTAAAAATTTAGATTTCAAATTATATGTCTAGAAAGTTTAAGATTTTAACTTAAGTTGTGAAAATGTAACTTTTAAGATTTTACTTATATTTTATTATTTTTAAAATATATAAAATAAGATTTAAATAGGTTTAATAAAACGGTTTGATTTAATTTTATAAAAATATAATTTAACTAATATATGTAAAATATGTTTGAATATTTATTTAAATTTATTTTAACATCTTAAATAGATTTTTGTGTCAACTTAAATAAAGGTTGGAAAGATAAGATAAAGCCGATTTGTAATTTGATTTATTTAGGAATTGAATTTAAATAAAATTTATTTGAAAATTATTAATTTGGGAATTTAAAAATATGTTTTTATAACTTGATAACTTGATTTTGGTTAAAACGATTAAATGGATATTTAAATTTAAATAAAATTGAATTTGAACATTGAAGTTTGATTTAAATTTGTAATTTGAGATTTTATTTAAATGTTTAACCAAAGGTGATTAAATGAATATTTTAAATTTAAATAAAATTATAATTGAATATTTAATTTTGATTTAAATTTGCAATCCGGGATTTTATTTAAATGGTTATTAAAATGATTAAGTGAATATTTCAAGTTAAATAAAATTAAATGTTGACTTTGGAAATATAAATGAAATTTATCAATTTGAGTTATTGTAAATTGTCTGAATATTTATACTTTGAAACCTATTGAAATTAGAAGTGGATTAAATTGATTCAAACCTGGATTTGAAATCGATATAGATTAAAAATGGTTTTAATGAGAATTTGAACTGAGAATTGGAATTGTTGAACTGACATTCAATTTTGGAACTAAAATTGATTTGAATTGATTTGTGAAATTGGAAGAAACAATTCTAAACTGAAAATTTATTTTAATGCATAAATTATTTTTAATATATACACTATTTTAATATACAAACTATTTTAGCCTAGAATCTATTTTAATATAAACTATTTTAGTATATAAACTATTTTATCTATTACCTACTTTGAATATAAAATATTTTAAATTATAATTATTTCAATATATATAAACTATTTTTAATATACAAACTATTTAAGTTGGAACTGTTATAATTTAGATTTGATGGATTTAAACTCGAATACGTTGATATGATGGGTTAAACTATTTCCTAGTTATGATTTTGGAAGTGATATGATTTTGAAAGTGATATGATCTTGAAATGAATATGATATTTTGATATGAAGTATAAACTGTTGAAATGATTATAAAAGTGATTTTATTAAAATAACCATGGTGTGAAATAAGCGTTTGGTTGTTAAAGAGACCAGGATCGGATATTGTCATACTCTCTGCCAATACCGAAAACCACTTTAACAATTGTGCACATGGTGAAGATTCCAAAACGAAGTAGGATGGTTTGGTGACCGATTCTATATGAGGTATTAACGTAGCCCTAACACCCTCGAGTCAGCTTGATATGGCTAAAACAGGAGCTATACCGGGCCAATTTGGGTCGCTCCCCTAACAGGCACATTTCTTTGACAACATTCTATTACTTTGTGATTTGATTGGGTGCACGTTTGATTTGAGAGTGTGTGAGGTGGGCGGTAGTACCTGCTATGCATTACCGCTAGTCCAGGAGTGCAAACGGTAGAATCCTACCCTGGCATTGCCTCGCATGCCGTGTTACATGCCTTATCGCACCTTCTACGAGTTTTTTGGTGTGTCGTACCTATGGAGTGCTCCCTGATAGCCCACTGGTTTGGTGGAGTTTACAGTACTGTATAGACTACGATATTATATAAAATGTGTTAAGGGGGATATGGGTAACGCCTTAAAGCTATTTTAATAGTTTACTTTACTATAGATATTATCTATGTAGCGTATTGTACTATGTATGTAGATAGTTTAAAGGATCCTTAAAGGATGAAAATCCCAAACATCCTTTAAGTTATTTTGTATTTCAGTTGACTTTTCACTTGAATCGATTTACCAGTATAAGAATGTTAATCCTGACCCGAGTGTTTTGTATTTTGCTTTATGCTCAGGTCAGACTTAGTGTCACAGCATCTGAGAATCACCTTTGGAGCTTTGCTTGAAGACCTGTCTCTATCTGTTCAGCCTTCTGTTATTTCCTGTTGCTTATGGTCAGTCTTGTCAGTCACTTTTGTATGTGAGACTACTATGTATTTGAGATTTCTGTTGTATTTTGTTTAAACTCTGATGTTTATATAGTAGCTTCATGAACTATCATTTATCTATTCCGCTGCTTATTGTTGTAATACTGTGTGTCTATGATTGATTTATTTATTGAATATGTTAAATTTTGCTAAATATAAATTAACAATTTGTTGTTTTGAGCAATTCAAGTCTGGCATGAGTGGATGATTATCGATTTGAACGGTTCAAAATACCAGATCGTTACATCTGGACTTTATTCAATGTGAGCTCCTGAGTCTACCGACGAGTTTCTCTATAAATACCCGCCCTATTACAACTAAAGAAGGATCTTCTCCACCTTCACTATAATTCACACTCTATATCTTCTTCACTTTTGTCTCCTTCTCCAAATATACTTTAAAAATTCCATTGTAAATTTGAGATCCACTAGATTATGGTTAGATTTGATAAACTAAGTTGTAATCCAAAGAGAAAACAACTATAACAAGATTAAAGTGGACGTAGGACCGAGAATTTTCTTAACAACTACAAAAATTGTATCTTCTTTTCTCCTTTTACTTTTATTTTAATAGAACTAATGCTTTCTATGATATTTGGGTGTTGGTCCATTTTTGGTATCAATATTTTGGTGCTTTAACTGAGAAAGAGCAAGATTTTACAACCTAAAGCTTGGATTTGAAGTTTGGAGAAGATGATGAGACTTAACACTAGATCTAGGATTGAAAGAAGTCAACCAGAGCATGAGGGCAGCCAGGAGTTGTTTCGAAATTTTAATCATTCCATCTATGCGACTAGAGAGGAGATGGAGAGAATGATGAAAGCAATGCAGACGAGAAGATGGCCCGAAGACAGGAAATGTTGGAGGGATTTTTCTAAATGTTAGGACAACAAGGAACAATTGAAATTGCTAGAATTCAAAACCCAAGGCCAAAAACCAAGATGGGAGCATAAGGAATTAGAGTGGAGCAAATTGAAATAATGCCCCTATGACTAGAACTAGTCGGTACCAACCTCAATCCTCTCGGTACCAAGTGGAATTTACTTGGGGGTAGTGTTGGTTAGATGTAGGATGAGCTCTAATGCCTGGAACGGACGATCCTAAAGCCAGAAAGGCTGTTCGGAATTCAAATTCACAACAACAGGAGTTGGAACCAGTAGCTCACCATAAGAACATGGGGTAGAATGAAGTTATGGACTGGAGACTTCCATCAGATGATAAAACCATGATTGGGAGAGAATGAAGTCAGGTTCGATTTACTTACATCACCTTCTATTTTACGTAAATGATGCAATATCACTATAAGACCCCTTACACGTGTACGTGACCCTCATCGATCACTAGGCACACTTTGAGTTGGAAGTTTAAAGGTGATCGTTAATCGAACTAGATGTTCCGATGTTTGCTAGATGCTTGGACTTAAGCTTTATGAGTGATGATTGACACCGATTAAAAAACACCAAGAAAGATTGATGACCTTCTGAAATTGATAAAGATTTTATAAAACACTTGAACATGATAATTGATACGGATCGTGGTAGTCCCTGTTTGATGTGAATTTTTGTTTGATGATAACAAATATATATATCAATAAGTGTTTGCAGAGTGTACTATATACATATAAGAATAAATATTCATATTGAATATTAATACTATTGCACAGAATTTATATTGAATTCAATCAGTATTTTATTCAATATAATATTTTACAAAGTTTTCAGCTCTCTCTATATACATACACTAGTTTATACATTTCATATTCATATTTTCTCTCACTACAACACACAACACTGTACATTTTTACAAAACATTTAATCTGCATCTATCTACATTGTCCAGCTCCAGTTCTTGTCCTGTCTCCTGTGTACCTGTATAATTAGCAACTACAGCAGTAATCTGAAAATAAACAAATTTGAATTTGTAAAAATATAAATTTGTTTTTATTGGTGCCTCAGTTATTTGGGTCGTTTGTCATCATTTACATTTGAATTCATCACACACAAAGTTGTGCACGTAGATATATACACTTGTATACCCCCCCAAACTCCATCCCCTTCCAATGACAAACAACTCGGTGCACGGAGAAAATCGCGGCGGCCCACAGATCAAGCACCACTAAAATTAGGTTTACGAAAAAGAAACCATCACCGTGGTCGCCACCGTTGAAGATTCCACCTCCTCCCATTTTTCCAGTGACCGCCATAGGCTACTCCTCCACCCCTAGCAACCCCGATTACCCAAATGCATCGCATCACCGGAATTCGACCGTAAAGTCAAATTCGAACCTCACCGAACTGCTCTCAAACCCTCCCACCAAAAATCCCCAACTTTACTTTAAAAATCATTGTTTGAGGTAAGGATTTAAAGTATGTTCATGAATCCCTAATTTATTGAGTTCGAGATTTCCAATTTTTAAAGAATCTTCTGTAAAAATAAAATTTAGCCTGTATATATATTTATACCTTCTGATCTTATTTTTAAAACATAAATCTTACTTGAATATACATATTCACTTTACATATCAAAACTTGAAATTGATTAAAAATGGAGGAGTTGATTTGTTCCCAAGGTTAGTTTACCCAGAACTATATACAGAGTAGAATTTGGTCTCTGTAATGCCAAACAATATATATATATATATATACAGAGCTTCCAGCAAATACTAACACTATACAAGGATAATCACTCATAGATCATACAAAGTTGAGATTATTTTTTTTACTCGCATTAATTTAAATTGAACAGAGATGTTTACTCACCTGAATGTATACAGAAAACATTGAGTTGAGAACCTGTTGCCTTAAAACATCAGTGTTAAAAACTGCAAATTTAGACAGTCTTTGCTTGAACATAAATGGTTTTCAAAGCATGATGTTATTAGATTTTCTTATCTTCATTTTTCTTTCAGGTTTACTAATATATTTTACTGAATGAATTTAATAAGAATATGTATTCATATATATAGAAGAAATTAGGTGTATATGGGTAGGTTGTATTTAGACGGCCTTGTATTCTTGACCATGTTGATTCTGAAATTGACTTCCTGCAATAACATGAATTTACAAATTTCGGCTGAACATGTTTTTATGCTGAGATGATAGCAAGGACATACACTGTTTTTAAATTAGCCTACATAATTATAATCATGTCCAGCTGCAAAAAGATATTTGTAAGACAGTGTACAAATCTGCAGATCTAAGTTTGGCTTGAATAGGAAGTCACCTATTAATAAATATCTGCTATATATAATAGTTTGTTTTAAAATTTTCTAGCTTAAAAATTTATGTACATATGTGACTGATGTATTGTTATGCCATTTTTGACTTTGGTTTATCCATATTCATCTGGTTTTGTAATTAGTAAGTCCCAGTCTTGAATGATATACAGGTTGAAATTATGTTTTACTATGTATAAAGATGTTTATTTGTTGACTATTACTTTGCAGGGTAACACTAACATATACATGAAGATATTTGTGAGTAAATATTTGTTTAGTTATTACGTTGTTTTCTAACTTAGTTTACATAATATAATTTGGGTCGGTTGCTTAAAGATATTGTATGTATGAGATGTACTTTAGCAGGTAGGCTTAGGCTTGTATAGGAAAACATTTTGTTGTGTCCAAAGATTTTTGTTGTATGAAAAGTACATTTGCAGATAGATACTTAGTTTTTGAGTGTGCAGTTTTGTTTACGAAAATATTTATTGTTTTTGTATAAACACTTGTCTTATATTATGTTATAAATTGTTTTTATTTTATTTTATACTTTGAGTTTGGATTACATGTGGAGATATAAAGAACAAATTTTTATTATCTGCTTGCTTACTTATTTATATTTGCATTTTATATTTTGATTATCAAAATTTTAATACTTATTTTTATATTTATCCCCAATAATAATTTATTCAAATTATATACATAAGTTTGACTCATATGTTACATTTATATTTTATATTACTAGAATTTGATTTTAAATTTTAAACATTATTATTCATATGTATATGTTTATCAAATGTTAGCAAATGTAAAATCTTTTAATTTAAAATATAAGATAAATTTGTTTATAAATATTATCGAGATGCTTATTTCAAATTTGCAAATCAATCTTCTTTTTAAAATACTGTTTATATAAATAAATAACAATAAATCCAAGATCACATTCATTTTAATATGATCAATTTACATTTTATATTTAATTAGATTAAATATTTATTAAAATAACCGAGCCAAAATCCAGGGTCATTACATTCCTCCCCCCTTAAAAGAATTTCGTCCCCGAAATTTTAAACAACAATTTATTCCAAGGCTTTTATATCAATTATTCAAACATACTTATCATTTATATATTAGCAAATAATCAAACAGTCTATCCTAACAAACATCCCTGGTTATCCGAACACAAATCCGGATAAGCTTTCCTAAAATTATTGAGAGTTTGTCTCTCGATGATCAACAATCCAAACTGGATTCCTGACAACAGTTAAATTCGACTCAACTTCCAAATTCCTGAACTACTGGCTCAACAACTAATGATGAACCATTAGCAAATTTCTAGGATGGAATATACGGAATACACAATAAATTCTAGATATCCACTCAGGCAATTAAATTTTGAAATCTAGAATATTAACTCTTTCCATAAATTTTTTTTTTTTTTTTTACAGAATTTCAATTTCTATTCAATCAAGCTCGTACGATGTACATATATCATTCGTACGCCATATCAAATCCGATCGCTCACTCGATCACACAATTTCATTTCCGAACTAGTATCGTCCACCCGATTTCCTAGTGCGGACTCAGAACTGGTTTCTTGATCAGAAACTGTCGTTCTCCTTGCATAGTCACAACTATGATAGAGAATTCCCAGAATCAATCAAAATCCAAATTCATGGTTCGTCGTCGAAAATCGAGTGAAAAATCCCAACTCGGATAAATATAACCATCTCGAAATTCTGTGCTCGAATCTGGATCAAATTGTTATGCGAATAAAATAATATACGTACATTCTACGTATTTATATCCATAGGTTATCATCCATATCAATTTTCTTTATTCACATTATTCTGATTCTATCTACTTGGAATAATCTTCTCAATATCAAATTTACTTAAGAATTTCACCATTCATTTCTTAAGTTTAATATAAGTATTATATATACTCTTATATTATTACTCTGCTGCTTCAGCTTTAATATCTTCTTATTTTAAATCTGAATTTCCAATTTCTTGTGAATTCAATTTTCTTCAACTCTAAATATTGAATTTTATTGTCTATCTTTCATTTAAACTGATTCCTATTATTATTATCAAATTAGTTTCATTCACTAATTTATTTTAAATTTCCAACTTGAAATTATTTTGTTGCTAAATATTTTTTTTTTCAAATTCTGGAAAGCTTTGACATATTCTCCATTTGTTTAGCATTACATATTTCCATAAGCACAACTGTAGGGTTCCAATCCTCAATACAATTAATTTCAATCAATTCTCAAACCATTCCCTTTTAATTAAAAGGAATTTACAACTTTCTTGCTTATAAAATTCATTTAAGCAATACAAACTTATATTCAAAATCATCTTATTTTGCTTCTAACAATTCATAAATTTTTATCTAATCTCGTTTACTTCAAACAATCCATTTTATATGCAATTCAACAATATCATTGTGAATAAATGATTACTTAAACTTCATAACAAATTTTAAATTGATTCCAACTCAATTTACACTTATTCCATCCCAATTAATTTATTCACAATCTCTACATTGCATTTTCTTTTATTTCAACAGGTTTGATTTCAAACTATTTTATCAAACTCAACCACCAATATTTTTAAACAACTATTACACAATTTACTCATGCTATTATTTCCTTCAAACTATTCCTCCTAACAACTTAGGTTTATTCTGTTTCATCAATTTCCATTCAAATCTTTGATTTGATTTTTTCCCTTAATCAAATCCCAACTATTTACTAATTTACTTGATTAGTTTTTTATTCATTCTTAAAATTACATGAACAATTTATTATTGAATTTATAATAAAGTCATTTAATTTATACTTAAATTAGATTTGTTCACAACTCACACCAATTCTATTCTAATTCAGTTCAATACTTACTTTGGTTTACATTTACTTATTTACATAAGAATTTTATTTCCTTCAATTTTATCTATAACTTGACTGAGTTCATTTAAATTCAATTTTATTTTAACTCAGCTTCAGTTAAATTTAGCTATTTACCATTCCTTAAATTTTATTTCTCAATATATGAGCTCAAAACTTATTCGTTTACTTAAAAGCTTATATTGCTCATTTGAGTCATTTCATCTCATAATCACAATTTCAGATTATAAATAGCACTTATTATCTTAAGATATAATTTTCATTTTTCAATTACAATCATTTTACCTTCAATTTTATATCCAAATAAGTTCATTTTGAACTTCAATTCCATTTAACTTATCTCAGGCTAAACTCAAATATATTTTCTTCACTTTCATTTAATTTAGTTAAATTTTAATTCTCGGATTCAAATTTCCGATTTCTTCTTATTAATATCAACTTTACTTTATAAGTTCAATGGTTGATTTATTCAAACCTTTCACATTATTAAATAGAATTCTAAGAATTCAATTGCCTGGTTTTTATTCCCAAAACCATTTTGAAAGGATAACTACTCATACTTACTTGGTATAGAAAATCAAATTTTCAAATTCTAAACACTTGTTTTCACCAAACAAATTTCTCTATTTGAAAATCTCTAAAACAACTTGTATACCCAACAACTCCAAATATCATGTCCAATTATCCTGGTAGCAATCCATCACTTTAGAAACTCGAAAATGAATACTGATGATGTGGTCATCATCATCAGGACTATTTTCCAGCGACTGAAGTGAATTCAGTGCTTCCTTATTTTCACAAATCCTTTCCAAAACAATTTTCATTTAACAATATTTTCCAAAACAATATTACATCGTTGCCTTCAAATCTTTGGAAAAAATATTTCAAACATTCCCAAGCTTTTAAATTTCCCAAATCCTTTTGTTTGAATTCATTTAAACACCTTTTAAATTCCGAGACATAAACCCCTTTTTTTTTTAGTCAAGTTTTAGTTATATTCCTTTTATTAGATAATTTTATTTGGTTATAAGCCACTCAAATTTAAATTTTTATTTGATTGTACTGTTAACAATCAAACATCCAAGTGTATATAGTTATTTTAGAAAAATATTTCTTTTTATATCAAAATATAATTTTTGGGTAAAATTATTTCATTTACCCTACCTTTAAAAACAATACCGTGTCGGTCTATCTTGTTTAAGAGTTTAGAAATTCCTATCGATGAAATGGCGTCCCACACATCGACCAGAATCCATAAACACTCAACAGATAAATCAACACAATATAAAAACAATTTTATATTCACTAACAAGTACGCGCTCATATCTATTAATACTCTCAAAACTCTATTCTATGAGTAATCACTACCAGAGCCAAGGTTATCACCAACCTATGCTCTGATACCAAGGGTAATGACCCGCCCTTCTACTATTAGAAAGTCGTATCATTATTAAGAAAAGAAAGGGATATGAGTAGAGAAGAAAGGAAAGAAAAGAACAACGACATCAAAATCTCACAGCGGAACGAATAAATTATATTAATCACATAAGTATTTACATAATATAATACATCAATCAGAGTCATACAGATTATACATAACATACTAGACAGTTATAAACACCTGTCTAGCTAATACAACTCAATACAATACAACTCGAACAATATAACTCAGAGATACCAACATAGCAGAACCTTATATATATATCTACAACGCTGAAGCCTCCTGCTCCATTGCTCCTCCAGAATTCGTCAAAGCTAACCTGAATCCCTTGACTACCCATAAAAATTTGGGTACCCGAGAGTTTATGAAAAACAAAAATAAACTCCGGGTCAGACATGGGTCTGGTATGAGTAAACGGGTTAAAGTTGTTTAACTTTGAAAAAAACATTTGAAAATAAAGGTATCACGTAAGACTCCCCACAAATAAATACGGGTAAGTTTTTACCTTACGCTAACCAAAACATTTTTATAGGAAATCCAGTGATATTATAATAGTGTCTAGGGTTTTCAAGTAAAATACAGAAATAGCTGAAATGCTTACATCTCACATTCCAACATAGTTGGGCACAATCAAAACGTACGACGCTTATTGGAAATTGGGTTCCATACAATGGCAGGGCTACTGGGGTACCGCCCGTCACAGTACGGGGCCTAGATCACCGTACCGAGGATTACTCCCTTCATCCCCTGCAACACAAGGCCGGAACCATTCCTTACTGAACAGTCCCGAACAAGATAAACCCCGTGGTTGGCGCGACCAACCACCCACTAAGCCGAAATATAAAAGGGACATCTAGACAGGGGTAATATCTTGTCCTGCTTGGGCATGACCCACCTAGCCTTGCTGCATCTCCCCTGTTTTAGCCATTCCCGGTTGATGAGGCTTGAGGCTGCGATTACCTTTATAGAACATATCACTTAGAATGCTCATCGTCCGCCTGACGATGTGCTGAAAGCATTCAATCCATACAAGTTCGTTCCGGGTTCGAACGAAACCGAAGGCATTATCTCGTTACACTCGTTTTGGAATCACCCTCAGAGTTAACGACGATAACCCTTGTATTCTGAAAGCACCATCTCGATCTTCATTTCAGGATTTACGACCTAACGTTTAAATTGGATCGATGTGGTTTTCGGAGAATCAAATTTGATTTTTCCGATCCCGGTCTCATCGAATCCAAACGCCATTTTAAGGGCCAAGTTGTCTAATTAACTTAACAGTTTAAATAATTCTAATTCAACAATTGATTTAATATAGCATTTATCATAGATAGAACATATGCAAACATCGTAGATATATCACAACATATCAGAGAGCATCACAGAATATTTTCAATTTAAACATCACAATCCAGACATTCTACATACACCACAATCCATAAGCAATTACCTTTAAATCTTACTTGTAATTAATTCAATTTAGAATTAATTACCTGAGAGTTAATCAATTAACTCTATTTATTTAATCATTTATTAACAATTAGTTTCCTATTTCAAATCAAATCATCCAATTGATGATTCTCTTAATTTATTATTAAGTCTAAATTTTATTTCACACTCTTATTTTATTTACTTCCTTAATCAAGTTATTAACTTTAATTAACCATCCTCAATCATTAATCAATAACCTTAATTGTTATTTAATAAACTTAATTGCCCATTTATTTATTTACTAATTTCTAAATTAATCATTATTAATTCTTAATTAAATCACTTGATTTATTAACTGTTACCCATACATAAATGAACTTAAATAATCGAGTACAAATTCAATTATTAATTATAATCATTACCAATTATAATCAATATTTATTATTCTTAATTACCTCCTAAAAATAATCAATTTATATTAATTACTTAACTTAATTGACATTTTTAAAGAAATCTCCGTAAGTTTTTTTTTGAGATCAATTGGTCTCAATTACAAACTTGTATTAATAAGATTTATACTCACCTTATATTGCCTACCAAATTTGGATAATAATTATGAACTTAACCGCATTGAAGTATTAGCTTAAATAATTAACCCGTACCTGAGTTTTAGCTTTAACTGTTAAGTATTATCAAGATTGCAGTATTTAGATTTGAATGAGAATTTGTTTGCTTTCATTACCCTTAGGAAAAACAATACTGTAATTAACAACCCGAGGCTTCCCTACGTTAACTCGCGAATTACTCCGAGTTTCTCATTCAACTGCCCGCGTGTCTCTTCTTCCTCGTTCCTTTTTGTTTTAAAAAAAAACTTTAAGTATTGAAGCTTGTATATTTATCTCACGAACGCGAAGTAACTCTCGCGCAAAACCCTTCCTTGCTCGAGTTTCAACTCGAGTTTCCCTCTCGTCGCACTGCCTGAGACAACGCCTACGCCGTGCACGTGCACAAGGCGTTGACGACTCCTAGCGACTGGTGAACCCTCCAACAAGTCATAAATGGCCTCAGCAACGGCCACACATCCACGAACGAGTCGACTGCATCACCATTTAAAATTGAGCACAGCTCGATGAACTTTGACTCATCACCAATCACAAAAATGTTTCGTAAACCCATCGCTGATCACCTGACGCCTAACAACTCCGGTCACACATCCACCACCCCCCCAAACTCCATCCCCTTCCAATGACAAACAACTCGGTGCACGGAGAAAATCGCGGCGGCCCACAGATCAAGCACCACTAAAATTAGGTTTACGAAAAAGAAACCATCACCGTGGTCGCCACCGTTGAAGATTCCACCTCCTCCCATTTTTCCAGTGACCGCCATAGGCTACTCCTCCACCCCTAGCAACCCCGATTACCCAAATGCATCGCATCACCGGAATTCGACCGTAAAGTCAAATTCGAACCTCACCGAACTGCTCTCAAACCCTCCCACCAAAAATCCCCAACTTTACTTTAAAAATCATTGTTTGAGGTAAGGATTTAAAGTATGTTCATGAATCCCTAATTTATTGAGTTCGAGATTTCCAATTTTTAAAGAATCTTTTGTAAAAATAAAATTTAGCCTGTATATATATTTATACCTTCTGATCTTATTTTTAAAACATAAATCTTACTTGAATATACATATTCACTTTACATATCAAAACTTGAAATTGATTAAAAATGGAGGAGTTGATTTGTTCCCAAGGTTAGTTTACCCAGAACTATATACAGAGTAGAATTTGGTCTCTGTAATGCCAAACAATATATATATATATATATACAGAGCTTCCAGCAAATACTAACACTATACAAGGATAATCACTCATAGATCATACAAAGTTGAGATTTTTTTTTTTTACTCGCATTAATTTAAATTGAACAGAGATGTTTACTCACCTGAATGTATACAGAAAACATTGAGTTGACAACCTGTTGCCTTGAAACATCAGTGTTAAAAACTGCAAATTTAGACAGTCTTTGCTTGAACATAAATGGTTTTCAAAGCATGATGTTATTAGATTTTCTTATCTTCATTTTTCTTTCAGGTTTACTAATATATTTTACTGAATGAATTTAATAAGAATATGTATTCATATATATAGAAGAAATTAGGTGTATATGGGTAGGTTGTATTTAGACAGCCTTGTATTCTTGACCATGTTGATTCTGAAATTGACTTCCTGCAATAACATGAATTTACAAATTTCGGCTGAACATGTTTTTATGCTGAGATGATAGCAAGGACATACACTATTTTTAAATTAGCCTACATAATTATAATCATTTCCAGCTGCAAAAAGATATTTGTAAGACAGTGTACAAATCTGCAGATCTAAGTTTGGCTTGAATAGGAAGTCACCTATTAATAAATATCTGCTATATATAATAGTTTGTTTTAAAATTTTCTAGCTTAAAAATTTATGTACATATGTGACTGATGTATTGTTATGCCATTTCTGACTTTGGTTTATCCATATTCATCTGGTTTTGTAATTAGTAAGCCCCAGTCTTGAATGGTATACAGGTTGAAATTATGTTTTACTATGTATAAAGATGTTTATTTGTTGACTATTACTTTGCAGGGTAACACTAACATATACATGAAGATATTTGTGAGTAAATATTTGTTTAGTTATTACGTTGTTTTCTAACTTAGTTTACATAATATAATTTGGGTCGGTTGCTTAAAGATATTGTATGTATGAGATGTACTTTAGCAGGTAGGCTTAGGCTTGTATAGGAAAACATTTTGTTGTGTCCAAAGATTTTTGTTGTATGAAAAGTACATTTGCAGATAGATACTTAGTTTTTGAGTGTGCAGTTTTGTTTACGAAAATATTTATTGTTTTTGTATAAACACTTGTCTTATATTATGTTATAAATTGTTTTTATTTTATTTTATACTTTGAGTTTGGATTACATGTGGAGATATAAAGAACAAATTTTTATTATCTGCTTGCTTACTTATTTATATTTGCATTTTATATTTTGATTATCAAAATTTTAATACTTATTTTTATATTTATCCCCAATAATAATTTATTCAAATTATATACATAAGTTTGACTCATATGTTACATTTATATTTTATATTACTAGAATTTGATTTTAAATTTTAAACATTATTATTCATATGTATATGTTTATCAAATGTTAGCAAATGTAAAATCTTTTAATTTAAAATATAAGATAAATTTGATTATAAATATTATCGAGATGCTTATTTCAAATTTCCAAATCAATCTTCTTTTTAAAATACTGTTTATATAAATAAATAACAATAAATCCAAGATCACATTCATTTTAATATGATCAATTTACATTTTATATTTAATTAGATTAAATATTTATTAAAATAACCGAGCCAAAATCCAGGGTCGTTACAGCAGTAATGACCACCGAGATAAATTCAAGTAAAGATACCAAACTACAAAATAATTTCAAAGCCCAAGTATACAATACAACAGTGACAAACATCATTTATAGAAATGCCCAACACAAATGGCCATAGAAATGCACAGTGGAATGAACAAGTGATGCACATGATATGGCAATCACAAATGCTTGAAGTCTACAGAACATCAAGATGAATCAAAACAAGTTCGATCAATATCAATAACCAAGGTCATAGTGAAATCAACATCATCAGAGAAGATGGCCAGAGTCAAAGCTCACAGGGATGAACACAAAGATGGCCGAAGCAGTGGCAATCAACTAAAGTAATTCACAGTGAAAGTCGAAAGATTAACAATGCAGAAAGTCAAAGCCGTAATTCACAGCAAAGCCGAAGTCAGAGTTGACAAAAGGTTAGAGATGACCAAGTCAAGCAAATCAAATATGTATCTTTGAAAAAGTCACAAAGTAAAACCAGAAAGTCTTTGCCGTATTACTCAAGTAAAATCAAACGTTTGAAAACCAAGACCGTATGCATCAAGTAAGTCACTATATCAGGAAAGCAAAAATTAGGAAAGTATCAATTTGATACGAACGAATTATAGGGTTTCAGAATCCATATAAATACGTCTCCCAAACCATCATCGAAAGTGGGGGTGTGAGAAAATCGAATCAAATCCAAATATTCACCCAAGTTCATCATCGGCAAGTGAGCAACAATTGAATTCAAGCATTCAATCCAGAAAAGCAAAAAGGAAAGTTACATACCAAATTGAAGCCGAACTCCAGAAGCCCTAATTTCAAAATTGATCATCGGAGAAGCAAGAGCAACGCAAATAAGACAATTAATCATCAGAGAAGCAGCACGCAAGAGCATCACAAACCAATCAAAGCCCCAATTTGGATTTCAAGGAGATTGAACGAAAAATCAAAGCCGCCATCATTTTCTCAAAGAAAATAAAAGTGGATCGGGCTAGAGAAATAAAAGAGGGCCGGCCTTGATTTATAAAAGGGGTTTTATTTTTTTAAAGAGCTTTAGTTTATTTTTTAATAGGGTTTAATTTTTTTATTTGAGAAAAAATTGTGGATTCAAGTTTGTATTTTAATTTTTGCTCCTGCTCTTATTTTTGAAGTCTGTTTTTCTTTTTGAGTCAAATTATTCGTAAATCACCACCTAGGTTGTAGGTAGTGTCAGATTGTCTAGTTAGAATTAGTTCAGTGAGCAGGGTGTGCGAGTTTGCAAAACTCTATAGGCGGGAGCAGAGTTTGCGAGTTTGCAAAGCTCTATAGGCGGAGCAGGGGGTGCGAGTCTAGTAGAGTGTTTGTGAGCGGGAGCAAGGGTTTGCGAGTCTGTTAGAGTGTTTGTAAGCGGGATACTGTTTAATTCTAATAGAAATATGGAAATGCAGCAGTAGGCAGGGGTTGTTGAAGCTGGGTAAATTTTGTGTGTGATTTACTTTTCAGCATATTTATTTCTGCAATTTGTTTCTGCGTTTAATTCGACAAAATTTTGCTATAACCCTATTCACCCCCCCTCTAGGGTCAATCTAGATCCTACAAGTGGTATCAGAGCAGGTTATCTTTCTTTAACTCTAGAGTCATGAATCCACCAAATAATAATTCAGAGGAATTTAGTGAGGTCTGTTGGCGGGCTAAGGAGCTACAAGAATGGTTTCTAGATTCAGGGTGTTCTAGACATATGACAGGTGACAAATCGAAGTTCCTTAGCCTAGAGAATTTTAAAGGTGGAAATGTGATCATGGGAGACAATAACAAGTGTAAGATTATTCGTAAAGGTGAAGTAGGTAACGGTACTTTTTCCTTGACTAATGTTTTATACGTAGATAATTTGCATCACAATCTCATTTCTATTAGCCAACTATGTGACAAAGGTGATCAACTTGGAAAATTTGAATCAATGGCTGATGAGGGAATTTTCATGGGCTATTCAACAAGGAGCAAGGCTTACAGGATATACAACAAACGAACAAAAACAATTGTTGAATCAATCAATGTGAAATTCGATGAATCTGACCCAGAAAATACGACTGAAAAGACGGTTGACGATGGGATAGATCATGAAGGCATTGAAGAAGGGACATCTAGTGAGAAAGCTGAAAGTAGGACTGTTGATGCTGGTAGATTGAAGTTCAAATCCATTCATCCTCCTGAATTGGTTATAGGTAATCCTACGGAAGGTATACGCACTCGCTCGTCATTTGATAAAAATTTATGTGCATTTTGTTGCCACAGTGGTTTTATTTCTGAGATTGAACCTGATTCTATTGAAATGGCTCTTAATGATGAAAGTTGGGTTTTAGCAATGCAAGATGAACTTAATCAATTTGAGAGAAATAAGGTTTGGAAATTAGTTCCTAGGCCTAATGACTATCCAATTGTTGGAACTAAATGGGTGTTCAAAAATAAGCTTGATGAATCAGGAAATGTAATTAGAAACAAAGCTAGGTTGGTCGCAAAAGGATATAACCAAATAGAAGGCATAGATTTTGATGAAACATTTGCTCCAATGGCTAGGTTAGAAGCCATTAGGATTTTACTAAGTTTTGCATATTATAAGGGTTTCAAACTTAAACAAATGGATGTAAAAAGTGCCTTTCTAAATGGTGATTTAAAAGAAGAAGTTTTTGTTGAACAACCCCCCGGTTTTGAAAATCATGATTTTCCAAATCATGTGTATAAACTAGAAAAAGCATTATATGGTCTTAAGCAAGCTTCTAGAGCTTGGTATGAGTGCCTTTGTACATATCTTCTAGAAAATGGCTTTAAAAAGGGGAGTGCTGACACGACACTGTTTCTATTACATAATGGAAGTGAATTTTTGATTGTTCAGATTTATGTGGATGATATTATTTATGGTGCTACTAATGAACTCTTGTGCGAGAAATTTGAACAAGTCATGCAGGCTAAATTCGATAGAGCTTGGTTGGAGAATTAAAATATTTTCTTGGATTCCAAATCAAGCAAAGCAGTGATGGTATTTTTATTTCACAATCCAAGTATGTGTTGGAACTGTTGAAGAAATTTGGAGTTGAGAACTCCAAACCATTTAGAACTCCTATGAGCCCATCAACAAAGTTGGACAAAGACGAGAAAGGAATTGCTGTTGATCAGAAAAAATATCGAGGGATAATTGGTTCACTTCTCTATCTTACTGCTTCTAGACCTGATATTATGTTTTCTATGTGTCTGTGTGTTTGTGTGAACGTTTTCAATCTAATCCTAAAGAATCTCATTTGAAAGCCACTAAACGAATTTTGAGATATCTTTCACACACACACAAATTTGGATTATGGTACCCTTCTTGTGAAAATTTTGATTTAGTTAGCTATTCTGATGCTGATTATGCTGGTTCATTGGTTGACAGGAAAAGCACTAGTGGGACATGTTTCATGCTAGGACATTCATTAGTTTCATGGTCAAGTCGAAAACAGAACTGTGTTGCATTATCCACCACTGAAGCAGAATATATTGCTTTAGGAAGTTGTTGTGCTCAAATTTTATGGATGATGCAAACTCTTTCTGATTTTGGCTTAGTTTATAAACAAGTTCCATTAAAATGTGATAGTAAAAGTACAATAGACTTGTCAAATAATCCTGTTCATCATTCATGCACAAAACACATTGATGTGAGACACCACTTTCTTAGAGATCACATTGCTAAGGAAGACATTTGCATTGAATATATTTCAATTGAGGCTCAACTTGCTGATATTTTCACAAAACCCCTCCCCGAAGACAGATTTTCCAGATTACGTTTGGATTTGGGGATTATAGAAATTGACTAATCATTTTCCATTTTTTTTAGTTGAAATATTCTTGGATATATACTTTCAACTTCAATTTCTAGGATTCAAACCAGTTTTGGATATTATCCAAAGATTGATTCGAATATGGTATTCAGTACTGGATATTACATAATATAATTAACTTGGTAACTTATTCCACGATCATTTCTATTTCTACCATCTTTCTATCGTTCATAATGGTTTTGTAAAATGAGAAGAGTGGATTGTTTTTAAAATAAAATAATAATAATAATAATAACTCTCATGCGTCCATTCTCATTTAAAAGTCCTTATGGTTATGCATGGATGGAGCACGTGAGTGAATTATTTTTATCATTACTCCATTCTCATTTAAAAGTCCTTATGGTTATGCATGGATGGAGTATGGTAACTAAGTATTCTGGTCTCACTTAAAAGTCCGGATGCTTAGACCAATAAGTAACTGCTAATCCCATTTAAAAGTCCTTATGGTTATGCGTGGTTAGTAAGTGCTTATTTTTTTGTGCTTAAATGTCAAATTAATTTTAAAATATCTCTCTTCTTATTATACAAAAACCGAATCATCGATCCATTCTCTACAATGTGAAAATTGTTATCTCGTTATGATATATTATTTTTTGTTCCTACTGTTCCATTGTTTTTTGTCAGTCTTTTGATAATGACAAAAGGGGGAGAAGAACAAGATTTTGATAAGGAAGTAAATATTTTTTGGAATATTTCAACAAATTTGTTAAATGTTGTTAGTCAATTTTCTATAGTTCTTTTATTCTTTTGTAATTCTCTAAATCTTGTAAATAGGGAGGGGTCTCAGTTGTAGGGGGAGCATTCATATAGGGGGAGCTAAATAGTTCATGCTCAAAAACATTTATTAGAATTTCAAAATCTTATATATATATGTTTGTCATCATCAAAAGGGGGAGATTGTTTGATGTGAATTTTTGTTTGATGATAACAAATATATATATCAATAAGTGTTTGCAGACTGTACTATATACATATAAGAATAAATATTCATATTGAATATTAATACTATTGCACAGAATTTATATTGAATTCAATCAGTATTTTATTCAATATAATATTTTACAAAGTTTTCAGCTCTCTCTATATACATACACTAGTTTATACATTTCATATTCATATTTTCTCTCACTACAACACACAACACTGTACATTTTTACAAAACATTTAATCTGCATCTATCTACATTGTCCAGCTCTAGTTCTTGTCATGTCTCCTGTGTACCTGTATAATTAGCAACTTAAGCAGTAATCTGAAAATAAACAAATTTGAATTTGCAAAAATATAAATTTGTTTTTATTGGTGCCTCGGTTATTTGGGTCGTTTGTCATCATTTACATTTGAATTCATCACACACAAAGTTGTGCACGTAGATATATACACTTGTATTCCTATCAGGGACAGGTAATCATAAGTGGCTGCAATACACACGTGTACATTCATACACGTGTGCACTGCCTCGCCAACCCGTGTGCGTAGCCAACAAGAGAAAGTGTGCAAGTGCAAATCACAAAGAACAAAGCATCATGAGTCAAACATGCCATCAGATCAGATGCATTCAAAGAACAACAACCAACAAAAGAAGCAGTGACAATGAGTATTGCAGTGATGAATGCAAAGATACCAAATGACAACAATGCACAAGTGGCACAACAAACTCAGTGAAGCCAAAGTGATAAAGCAGTTGTCCAGAAAATCAAACAAGCGCATCCAGAAGTACAAGGTGACCAACCAGAAGTTCAAGGCAGTATGGTACATGAAGCAAACAACAATATGAAGACAACATGTAAAGTGTATCAATTTATGATCAAGCCCAACAGCAGCATGGACTGCAACAAACAAATGAATGCAGCAATTAATGAATCAAGTTTAGTGTGGCAATGCACCATCCAGAGACTCAGTGAAGTCAAAGTGTGCAACTACAATGCAACTACATGACATGAATGCAACTACAGGAACTCAACAAGGCAGACTCAAGTGAATGAAAACATGTATGCAACATGGTGAGCAACACAAGGGCAGTGGACAGTGCAGACAATCAAATGAATGTCACAAGCATGAAAACTGTATCGAACATGATATAGTGACAATATGAAGACAACTACTTGACACAGTAAACTGCAAGTGTCGACCAGGTAGCAAGTCAAGTCAAAATGCATCATGCAAGCCATCAAGAATCAGTACACAACAACATGAGTGCAGTAATGACCACCGAGATAAATTCAAGTAAAGATACCAAACTACAAAAAAATTTCAAAGCCCAAGTATACAATACAACAATGACAAACATCATATATAGAAATGCCCAACACAAATGGCCAGAGAAATACACAGTGGAATGAACAAGTGATGCACATGATATGGCAATCACAAATGCTTGAAGTCTACATAACATCAAGATGAATCAAAACAAATTCGATCAATATCAATAGCCAAGGTCATAGTGAAATCAACATCATCAGAGAAGATGGCCAGAGTCAAAGCTCACAGGGATGAATACAAAGATGGCCGAAGCAGTGGCAATCAACTAAAGTAATTCACAGTGAAAGTCGAAAGATTAACAATGCAGAAAGTCAAAGCCGTAATTCACAGCAAAGCCGAAGTCAGAGTTGACAAAAGATTAGAGATGACCAAGTCAAGCAAATCAAATACGTATCTTTGAAAAAGTCACAAAGTAAAACCAGAAAGTCTTTGCCGTATTACTCAAGTAAAATCAAACGTTTAAAAACCAAGACCGTATGCATCAAGTAAGTCACTATATCAGGAAATCGAAAATTAGGAAAGTATCAATTTGATACAAACGAATTATAGGGTTTCAGAATCCATATAAATACGTCTCCCAAACCATCATCGAAAGTGGGGGTGTGAGAAAATCGAATCAAATCCAAATATTCACCCAAGTTCATCATCGGCAAGTGAGCAACAATTGAATTCAAGCATTCAATCTAGAAAAGCAAAAAGGAAAGTTACATACCAAATTGAAGCCGAACTCCAGAAGCCCTAATTTCAAAATTGATCATCGGAGAAGCAAGAGCAACGCAAATAAGACAATTAATCATCAGAGAAGCAGCGCGCAAGAGCATCACAAACCATTCAAAGCCCCAATTTGGATTTCAAGGAGATTGAACGAAAAATCAAAGCCGCCATCATTTTCTCAAAGAAAATAAAAGTGGATCGGGCTAGAGAAATAAAAGAGGGCCGGCCTTGATTTATAAAAGGGGTTTTATTTTTTAAAGGGCTTTAGTTTATTTTTTAATAGGGTTTAATTTTTTTATTTGAGCAAAAATTGTGGATTCAAGTTTGTATTTTAATTTTTGCTCCTGCTCTTATTTTTGAAGTCTGTTTTTCTTTTTGAGTCAAATTATTCGTAAATCACCACCTAGGTTGTAGGTAGTGTCAGATTGTCTAGTTAGAATTAGTTTAGTGAGCAGGGTGTGCGAGTTTGCAAAACTCTATAGGCGGGAGCAGAGTTTGCGAGTTTGCAAAGCTCTATAGGCGGAGCAGGGGGTGCGAGTATAGTAGAGTGTTTGTGAGCGGGAGTAAGGGTTTGCGAGTCTGTTAGAGTGTTTGTAAGCGGGATATTGTTTAATTCTAATAGAAATCTGGAAATGCAGCAGTAGGCAGGGGTTGCCAAAGCTGGGTAAATTTTGTGTGTGATTTACTTTTCAGCATATTTATTTCTGCAATTTGTTTCTGCGTTTAATTCGACAAAATTTGCTATATGCCTATTCACCCCCCCTCAAGGGTTAATCTAGATCCTACAGTCCCGACCTGAGATATGGGGTGGTGAACGTGAGAAGTAAGTTTCTTTATCGGAGAGTAAGTAGATGAACTTTCTTTGTCATTGATCCTACCCTTCAGAGAGCGAGAAGATTGGGCTCAACAATAGAGAGATCAAAAGTGAGTCCCCTTACCTAAGAGTGAGTGGATGGGCTTGCTTAGTCATTGAGTCCCTTTGTCGGAAAGCAAGCAGATTGGACTCAACAAGGATCCGGAGAGATTGAACTCAAGATTGAATAATAAACGATCCGGGGAGGTAGAACACTATATTGGACGACAAACGATCCAGAGAGATCACACACTAGATTGGATGACACCCAAGATTAGCTGTGACCCTAGATTGGGTGAGGCCCTAGATTTGATGGAACCCTAGTGTGGATGTTAAATGATCCAGAGAGATCGAACCCTAGAATGGACATTGATTTGACCTTAGGATTTGAATGTCTTGTGTTAGACTAGAATAGATATATCTCGGGCAAACATGCAACAATTTGAATATATGATATGATAACTCCGGATGAAAGCAGACTGACTATGATTTATGCTAACACTTAAGCAAGGACAAGAGTCCTTAGCTATGACGTACGGAATGACCATGGGTTTGCAGGAGAATCTGAATGTACCAGATGATTCACCATAACTTGAACCAATGAATAACTAGAAACATCAACTACCAAAGATTGACTACTGTAGAAACTTGTCCTTAAGAAAAACACACCTATCTTTCAAAAGACGTACTTTGGGAGGTAGGTGTTAACCTGTTTTTTAGCCAAGCTGATTTCAACTAGATTTAGAAAAGAAAAATGAAGATGAGAAGAGTCACGAACTTGGAAACATGCTTAGAAAGGCTAAAATATTGGGCTTAAGAAGCTTAATGGAAAATGGGCTAAGTAAACCACTCGATACCGAGAAAAACCTCTCGGTATCAAGAGATTTTTCTTCGACTTGACACTTACCAATCTCCCCATACTTAAGTACTTCTTTAAGCAACCGTGATAAAGTGATTTTTACAAAAGATAGATGAGAAACATTAAGGATTTTGGAGAATAAAGGAAAGAAAGTAGGAAAAGGAAAGAAAGTAGGAAAAAATAATCAATAACGGATGAATCATCAAAAGGAACTAGATCTTCGTGGAAAAGTTTTTTGGAATGCATCGAATTGGAGATAGAAAGGCAAGACAAATAAGATAAAGAGTTTTCATCTAGAAAAAACCAATTGGTACTAAGAAGAATCTCTCGGTACCAAGAGGTTTTTGTTGGAAATTGGGTTAGCATGTTCCCTCTATACACTTGGACTTGCATCTAGACTTTATTCAACGTGGGCTCCTATAGTAACCCTACTTCCTATGCTGTAACTATTCATAAATTTAATTAAAACAAAAAATTTGGAATTTGATATTTTATAATTAATGTTTTGAAAATAAATTTTGTCAATTAGTTATATTTAATAAAAGGTTTTTCCATTATAAATTGAATTGAATTAGCAAATTCTTTTGAATAATATATTAAATTGAATAAGGTATTTTAGTAAATTTGAAATATTTTTATAATAAATAATTTCATATTAAAAATGTTTATAAGTATTTAAATTTTTAGCCTAAATAGAAATGAATAAAACTAAAGTGGATTGAATCAAGGCCTAAAGCTCATTTTATTTTTCTATCCGCTTTTGGAAGTTCTACTGGTTTCACAAATAAGCCCGAATCCCTCCAAATCAAAAATGGATCCCATGCCCTAATTTTGGAAGCATCATAAATCATGTAAATAAATATTAAAAAAGAAAAAAAATGAGTGAATCGTGCTCAGGCTTGCGATGTTGACATCGTCCACTAGTTGAAGCGGTGATCTGGGACGCACATGATCGGTTATGGGGAGTAAGGCATTGCGACTCGTGGAGATAATTGAGGGCGACACCTATTCACACATGCATCTAAAGGCATGTCACATGGCGCGACTATGTTTGGCGTTGTCAATGATATCGCATGGAAGGGATAAGACTTGATAAACTACGATTGTCATTGGTTGGCTGCAATTGAAGGTAGAGCAGCTGCGTTCATTAATGATCGTGGCTGAAGTTAGGTTGAGGTAGTGAAGCACAGGAATTATTGTGCTCGTGCATGTTGATTTCTAGTTGATGCATTGAGTGCATGACATTGACATAAGGCAGCGGTGTGGAACTAGCTGTAAATATTCTCATTTGGAAATTCTATGAGTTTTCTATACTTACAACTATACTATACATCTATTGATATTAGATTTATCCCATATAACGTTGAATTGTTTAGACAAATTGATTGACTTGTTTGATTGGTTATGGCTATTGTTTAGATTATAGAGTATATTAGAATTGAAATTGGTTAATGTTGTGTTGGGAAGTATCAAATTGCAAACGGAATTTTGTCCATTTACGAATTGAAATAAATATTTATTATATGTCAATGTGTGTTAATTTTATGTTTGGTCGAAAGTTGATGGAACTCAACTCAGATCCTGCGACATTTATATCGTTGTTTGTTGACATGTTTGTGTAGTAATTTTACTCCATAATTATATTTATACAGATATTTATTTATTTCTTGTTTTAGTGAATGTTTAGAAAGCTTAGAAAAAGTATTTAAGAGTTTTATAGTGTTACTAAAAGCATCTAATGAATATTTTATTAACTTATAAATAATCTAGATGCATTTAAAATTGTAAATAGTTTTGATTAAAATATAAATACAGATTTCTTTTGGCTATAAAACTCTTTAAAAATCAATACTATAAAATGTTATAAGCTTAGAATTGTTATAAAGGTAAAATAAAATATATTTCTACTTTATAAATTATATTTTGAAAGAAATAATATTATTTTAAAGACATTTTCCCAATTTCTGTTTGATTGTCCCGAAATTATTTAATGGTTTGAGTTATTATTAGTTTGAATTTAAATGGTAAATTTGAGTTATATTTAAAGGAATGAAATAAAATAGAATTATTTTTGAAGTTATATATTATTTCAAAATAGAATTTAATTATACAAAGTATATGGTAATTTACATAAATTATATTTGATTCATTAGTGATTTAACGTTATATAAATATTTATATTTGAACATTTAATTTAAATATTTTAAGAAATATTTTGTTGAATTATTTCATTTTTGAATTAAAATTAAATTAGATTATGTATGACTTCTATATTTTTTGATTTCTCATTTTTAAATCAATCTCGATATCATGAATGATTCACTGTTGATATTGGTTTGTAATACAGTGATGAAATCTTTTTGATTGATTTATTAATATTTATTCCGTGTGACGAGAAATCTAAATAAATGGATTAGTGATACCATCTGATATAGGACTTTCGTTAACACTTTTCTGGTTATTATTTGGACTCGGTATATATAATAAAGAAGGACGAATGTGATGTGTGAACACTGAATAAATGGACTAGCAACGCGGTGGTATGGGTCGCCATTGTGATATTTATTTGGTTGTTCTTTTGCTCATGGATGACACTCAATACCGGGTATGTTGTAAGTGATACTCATTGCATTGAGTATTTGATAGTCACATAGTGACTTATATTTAGAGCTGTGTGGAAACCACTATATATATATTATATGTGCCTATTTGCCTTTTACCAGCTCTTTGTATGGCTCAGGCTTAAACATGGGGTCCAGTATCCACCTTAGTGCCCTGACTATGGGGTTGCACCGGACACCATTGTTATTATATTTGATGCGTGTCACAAGGTTTGGGCTAGGTGATCTGTAGGGTAGGCGCCCTATAACCCCTTGTGTCGCTTAAGCTAGAAATGTGTTACCTATAGGGACAAAGCAGGGTCGTGATCTAGGCTAAGCATTGACAAACCACTGATGGATAAGAGTCACGATTTCCATTAAGGTAATTAAGGTTGTAGGAACAGATCCGGCGACAGGAATATGACTGTAGACCCTGGGTTTCTAGAGTGAGCGTACGACCATCAGACTCCCGTCTTGTTTTAGTTCATGCGAACTGAAGTGGTAAGAACAGATCCGGCTACATAGCATAAGGCCAGTAGACCCTGGGTTCTTGGAGTGGGCATACGACTATCAATCCCTTGTTTGGTTTCAGTTCACGTATGGTAGATAGGCATATATAAGATGAGATTATACATGAGACCGTGTCCAGAGTATAGTCAACCCTGCATCCTTCTTTGGCAGATAGCTTACTTATTATTGATTATATTCGGTATTCTGGTTCAGATCTTTCTTATTGATTTTAGTGATTTAATGATGATATTTTGTAATAAGAGATTAAGAGATATTTGGGCATTTCTTCATGCTAGCCCGATATACTTAATGATATCTCACTTATTGTTGCTTTCTGGATTTAAATGATGATTTTTGGATACGTTTGATTCACCCATTTATGTTGATTACATGATTTCTAATTTGATGTATTTCTATATGGTTGGTGAAATCCTTGATATCAGTTCTGATTGTTTATTTGGATTTGAGATTTTCAGATGAGGTGATGCCTTAAGGATTATTCTATATTTATATGCTTTGACATGTCATTTAATGTTTTAAGTATCTTTAGTAGTGATATCATATTATTCTTCCTAGTTTATACTATATCACGTTATTTATGATCCTTTATTAGACATAGTCTGACCCGTGTACTATTTTATAATGCTCGGGTCAGTCCAAGACATTCCAAATCCAGTGACGATGAGACCAGTTTGTATTCTCTGGGCATAGAAGAGACTAGATAACCAATATTGTAGATTATCATTCTATGTAGTACATTCACTTGTGTGTGTATTATTGTGATGTATATTGGACACAATTATGTATCGTATATTACATATTATCGCCGTGATTGACTCTGTGATATGATATTTATTGTATATTGTGTATTGTTCTATCCTGGAGGCACACGCATTATTGTTTTGTGCTGATACTGTGTACGTATAGTTGAGTTATTTATTTGATGTTTAAATATGTACCGGTGTTATCCTAATGGAATATTCATATGTACCCCATATTGCCTTATTCTTCGTATTATCTGATAGTTTTACATAGTAATACTCTTGAATAGTATGAGTATAGTAGTAGGGGTGCTACAATTGGTATTAGAGTGAGATTCAAAACAATGCATTATATATAAAAGAAATGAGTCCAAACCTTAGCGAGACTTAGAGTCCCTGTCTTCATGGGTATGTGGTAGATTTTGTCTATATTAAAAGGATACTAGGAGTATATGATGATTACCGAGGTAATCATCCGGGGATGTTCTTGTTATTTTTCCTATTATATTTGTATATTATTTTCTTTTTCATATTTATGTGTTAATCTTCATTGTTGATGGAGATAGTGAAACATAGAGTTGTTAGCCAAACCAATAGTATCGACATTGGTGAAGGTAAATAAACCTCTATGTGGCTTCATATAGAATACTCGATCTAGTAGAGATCAGAGTGCGCATCGGAAGCTGATAAATAACATTCTGCTAAAGGGGTTTATTTATTTTATTGATATGTGTTTGGTAGAATTAATTTTTGTTTTCATCCAGCTTAGTCTAGGATGTGGGAATTGAGTTGGAGATTATTGCTCAAAAGTTTATAAACCCACTTGAATTTGGACGGAGTCAAATATTAATAAAAGCCAAGGCTTTATTCAAATTTGAACCACTATGGGAGTGATAAAATTGTTTCAGAAATCAATAATAATAACACATGTGCAGCTAAAATATGAAATGAAATAAATTAATTAAATGGAATGTTTGCTTTTGGACATATATGGTTGGTTTCTGGATGTTTAATTGCTTGATTGTGTGTTGATGGTGATAGATTATCTGATTATTAATATAATTACCTTTGATACGTGGATCTGTTAAAAGCAAGCATATAATTTTGACAAAGTAAGGAAATTAATTATATAAATTAAAACACTTGAAAAAGTTTGTGTAATTAAATTCATGTTAATTTGTCGGTTTAAGAATTCTAGTGCATGCGCCTGCCCAATATTATCGATAGAGATTTCTAAACATTAGAACAAGACATCTCAATGCAATGGTTTAGAAAGAATAATATATTTAAAAAATGATAAATAAATAATTAAATACAATTTAGTATTGATTATCCTTAATTTATTTGATTTGTTAAAATTTTTAAAGGAAGGTAAGTTGGTGGTTTCATTGCTTCAGGTGGAAGGCAATAAAGAAGGTAACAGGGGAAATCTCGCCGTGTGTTTTCATTGAGAAAGTTTATCATAGAAATCCTGAGGAGGAGTTAATCAAGGAATTCACTCATAGTATAGTTTCTATTGTACTAACCCTTGATAAACAAAGTAACATCTTTATGAGGACAGCACGACTACCAATAAATATACCACCATAACAGCCCACTGCTCTTTGTAGATTAATTTAAGCTTCTGATTTGGTCCTTCACTTGTAACTAATAAGCCCAGCTCCAACTAGCAAGAATTGGGCAATTTGTACCCAAAACTCTTTCTTGCCATAAATTCCTTCTTTGTTTAACTCCATCCCTATTATTTTAATGTATTAGGTGGTTGTGTCTTATGTGTAGGATACTGTGTGTGTGAGTATGTGTGTGCACTTGTGTGCTGTGTTGTGTAATTCTGGGCTGTGTGCGTGAATGTGTATGGATGCAATTGGTGTGTGAATACGCAATAGTTTTGAGCTGCGTTTGCATGAGCGTGTGTGACTTTTTTGTACGCCTATGATTTTGTATGCATGTTTATTTGTGTGTGCACTTCCCTTATTCTTTGCGTGTGTATGTTAGTGTCAGGGTGTATACTTCTATAACGATCTGTAATTTTAACTATTTTGAATTATTAAATTTTAATATGATTATTGAACAAAATGGTTGGAAATAAATTTTTTATGATTTATTAATGTAACTTATTGAATAATTAAATTATTTAAATTTAATATTTGGAATTATCTAAATAATTAAATCCTGAATTTAATATGAATGGAAATGATTTCGGAAGTTGATTTAAAATTTATTTAAACAAGAATCAAAATTGTTAGCTTTTAAAATTGAATTTAAAAGTGATTAAATTTATTTTTGAAAATTTGTTGTTTCAATAACGGGTAAAAATTGTCTTTTTTGGCACTCTCTTGGATTTTGACGATGCCAGTTTTATCGGATCCGTAATAGTGAATTATTATAGGATTCCAAATTTCGCAGCGATCAGACTTATCATTTGGCCATGCGAGCTTGAAACGCGTAGAAATTAATTAAAGGAATTTAATTCAAATAATTTGATTTTAAAAACCTATCTTCTGAATATAATGGAATTGGCTCCCGGTACATATTCCATTGTGTTCGGAATAGGGGTTCGGAATAGGGGTATAACATATAGAACGCTAGGTGGCGCGCTTCGTTTGAAGTTTGGAATTTTCACGAACAAATCAGGTCGGAAATTAATATATAAGGCTGTATATTTTCATCAATTCACGATCAAAACCCTATCCCTATTCAAATTAATGGCCAAAAATCACTTCCTTCTCTCCTCAATTTATCTTCATCCGCTCAATGAAATCAAAAGATTCCAAAAGGAAATATGGAGAAGTCGTTGAACTCTACAATTTGTGCAGTTGGAACGCTGAATTGCGTCGCGTGTAAGACGAGATTCGCTCGCGTTCGTCGATCAAATTCTGAGGTTTTGTCGTTCACTTCGTGCGTGGCGCACTGTTGGCAGTGGTGCTTCTAAAGGAGGCGGTCACGGTGGCGTGCTCCGATGGAGGTCCGGTGGTCATCTGTGGGGGCACATCGAAGTTGCTTGGTCACGTTTGGGTTTCATGAGTTCGACCTGAATGAACGAGTGGGAAGACGTTGAGAGGAAGATAGGTTACTGTTTTAAATTTTAGTTAATTTTATTATTTAGGTTGTTAATTATTATGCTTATTCATTCATATATTGTTCGTACGAGGTCGGATTTGAGTGCTGTTAGCATCAAAATTGGTCACTAACACCCTTGAATAGAGTTATGTAGAGAGATTAATGAAGATGATAAATTAAAACTGAGGAATATCATAATCAAATGCAAAAACAACAGCAAAAAACAAGAACATCAGATTTATAGTTGTTCGACGTAATAGCCTACGTCCACTTTGAATATAATCTTTATTAATTTTCCATATACTTGAATACAGATACAATCCGTAAACAAACAGCTTGAATACAAATTGTAGCAGAAAGGAAGTGAGCATCCAAAATGGCAGAGTCTCTCTAGAATTCTCCGAAAAAAGGTCCCTTCAACTGGACCCCTGCACCTTTATTTATAGACGAAGGTAGGCGGGTTCCCTTATGCAGGCCCACGAATAAGACAATTCGGCCCACCAGAGATGATTCAGGTCAACAGATCCCGATGCATCGAATCTCTATCACCGATCCACGCAATGCCGAACCAGGGTTTTCCCGTGGATAACTCAAAGCGAGCTGTTACATGACTAAAGAAATTAGGTACGTGACTCTAAGCATGAAAGAAACGACCATATCCCCCTATGGTAATTTGTAGGCCCCTCTTATACATTTCGAACCAAATATGCTGAGCTTCCAGGACTGGGCCCAAGCTATCAAACATAGGTACCGAGGGACACATGCCGAGCCATACGTGACCGACCCACCACAGCCTTCTTATCATGGCCGAACTATATGTTCCGAGCCATATATGATCGGTCCTCTTTGACCAAGTAGATCCATACCGAACCATATACCGTACATCCAAAGCCGAACCACAGTGTTCGAGCCGCATACGAATGTCGACCGACATACCCCGAGCCACCAAGGTCGAGCCTCATTCGACCAAAGAGGCTTTGGCTTTCCTTCCTTGACCGAGCGATGCACAACGAACCACCATGACCTCGTGGACCAAGCGAGACATGCCATCCCACAAGACCGAACGACACATGAACTAGCACTCCTAGAGCCGAACCACAATTAAGACCGATCCACTTAAATGTACCTGGCCACTTAAACACGCCGAACCATACATGCAGGCCGAACCTCACGCCTATCATACTATTTGAGTTACATCGAACTCTCATATTTCTACATTACTTTTGGCTTGAATCCCATCTAGGCCCAACCATAGCCTCTGCAACTATCGCTCTATAGCCAGGTCAAGCAGCCGGGTAACAAGTGCAGTCTTTTGCATTGGATTCGTATCAATGTCATCTACGACATGGAATCGAATCGGTATTTATTTGAAGCTAAAAAAATTTCAGTTTCAAGTAAAGGTGAGTGTTTTAAATGCTCAGGAAGTTCTAAAATATTTTTATGTTGGTTAAATTGATATCATGATGTAATTTTATTTTATTGACTGTTATTTGGTAATTTAAATTGACATCTAAATTGACATTTGATGTGATTGTTAGAAATTAAAATTGAGATTTAAACTGAAATTGGAATTAAACTGCCAGTTAAATTCCCGATTATTGGTAACTGGTTAACTATTTTGATATATTAACTATTTTGGAATGTTGATTGTGATGGATGCTATTGGTTGATATTTTGGATGATTTGGATGTTTATTTATTTTTATATAATCCTGTTATCACGCTGTATATTATTGACATCATATAAACTATTATCTGAATTATATTCGAATAAATTAAGAAATAGATTGAAATGATATATAACCATAACACTTTGATTTGGATTGAAATGATATATATATATCTATCCCTAAAATTAAAAATCGAAATAACTATTCACTTGGCCATATGATAGAAAATTATGTACACATCCGGATTGGTTAAATTAAATGGTTTTAAATTTTTATTTTTGAATCTATTTAAATGATTTTGTTTTAAAGAAATAAAAATCGAATATATGTAGATTGAATTAATTACGAATTCAAGTTTGAAATATTGAAATTAAATTTACCTAAAAGAAATTGTTTTAAAGAATTTAATTAGAATTTGAAGTCATGATTGAAATATGACTTGAATTATCGAAATTGAATTGTTTAAAAAGATTTGAACTTTTACTTGAACTTCGAAGTTATTTAAGTAAAGGTAATTTATATGAATATTTGAACCATAGGCTTGGAATTAAATCATTAAAGATTTGAACCTTAAATTGAAAATTGAAGTTTAAATTGATTTAAGTGACTTAAATTGGTATTTGAAATCGAACTCGAAATCGATAAAAATTGAAATGTTTTAAAATAAGAATTGAATTGAAATTTAAACTATTGAATCGAATTGTTGAATCGAAATTGAAGCTAAAAATGAAAATCGAAATTAATTTGAATTGAAATTGATGTTAATTCAAATTGATCTCGAAATTGAGTTGATTTGAAATTAAAGATGATTTGAAATTGAAAGATTTGAAATTGAATCTGTTTGATTTGAAATTTGGACATGGGCCCAGATTTGTTGAAAAGGAAAGAAACAGTTTGATTTGAAACTATTTTCAAATAAATTATTTTAATATGAAAATTTTAAAATCTGTCTTTTCAAAATATTCAAATTATTTTTATTTTCCTAACTATTTTTACTGGATAAACCATTTTCAATACTTAAACTATTTTATATCAACTATTTTAACTTTAAACTATTTAAAACTATTCAAACTATATTCTAAAAATTAAAACTGGACAAGGTTGGAATGTTTATATTTAAATCGTGGATTTAAATGCGAATTGGGTTAAAATGAAGTTATAACCTAAATGGAAATTTGAAACGATTATGGAAATGAAATTTAGATATTGAGACGGAAATGATTTTCAACTGAAATTGACATATTTGAAGTAAATATGATATTTTGAAGCTGATTTTTTGATATCAAGTATGAATCGTTTTCGAAATGTAAAAGTACCAATCAGTGAGTAAAACGACGTTTGGTTGTTAAAGAGACCAGAGCCTCTTATTGGCATACTCCATGTCAATATTGGAACCACTTTAACAACTGTGTACGCGGAGGAGACTCCAGAATGAAGTGGTTGGATTTGGCATACGTTTGCTGGATTTGAATAAAGAGAACAATGATGGATAGACCCCGACACTTGTGCCAATTTGAAATGACTAAAACAAGACGGCTTGACATGGCCAATTGGACATTCGTTCTTCGATTTTCTTCTTGGACTTGGTTCATATTATTACTTTTAATGTTGGTTTCGATTTGTGAACCTTGATTTGGGATTTTCCTTTGACTCGATATGGGATGGATGGGCGCGGTGGACAGTCATGGCTACGATGCGTTACCACCAGCCCTGCGACCCGATCTGATAGTATCTACCTTAGGCATTCCCTCAAGTGCCTTGTCATACGTTTATCCTTATACAAGACCACTACAAGTTTGGTTTAGTGTTGTCGTATCACGACGCATCTCTATCCTCCGACGTGCTACTGGAACGTTATATGCAAACTGTACGATAATGTTTAAAAACGCGTTATAAGAGGAATTAATGTAAAGCCTTAACGGTAAGAAAAATATTTATTTTGCTGATTAGACATTATATATATAGCGTATTCTACTATATATAAATATTTTGGAGAATCCATAAGAGATGGAAAATCCCGTAATATCACTTGAATTATTGCACGCAGGTAATACACTGGATAGAAGATGTGAAACCCCGTAAACATCTCTGACGCTATTACACTCCTATTATATGTGATATTGGTTTGACTCATATAAGGATATTTTAGTCCCGACTCGAGTGTTTTGTCTTTTCATTACGCTTGTGTCAGTCCTTAGCTTTCAGCGTAGAACATTATTTTCTACAGGATGAAGATGAAGATTTGATATATTATATTCGTAGTATTATTCCACCACATGGTTGTTCTGCTGCATTATTAAATTGTTCTGTTGTATATATAATTCTGATAAATGTTGTATAAATTATAATCAAATGTATAATATAAACAGCTTTATGAACTGTTTATTTGATTATTATATTTTGTCATTCCGCTGCGAGATTATGTGTTTGCTTTCTTATTTTTTTTATTTTCTTTAATTAACTCCATTAATTATCTGTGTTTTGGATTGTTTGAGTTAAACATGTAGGGATTACTGTCGATTTAAACCTTCTGAAATGTTGATCGTCACAATTTCCATGCATTTGTGTATGTGCAGGGGTTACTGTGTGTGTAACCTTGCATTTACGAGAGTGCATGAGTGACAGTGGTGGTATGTGCTTTATGTGTGCTGTAAATGTATTTTGGTATGTATATATTGCATGTGCACATCCAGGCATTTCTGGGTGTTTTGGGGCGTGTTTATGCTATTAGGTCTAAGCCAGAGGGTGTGTGGTGTGCGTATGGTTTTTTGTGTGTAAGTGTGTCTTAATAGATTTATATTTTGATTTGCTATAGTTTATATATTTTGTACTTGACAATGATACTGAATAACTGATCTGCATCTGGATGTTAAGTATGCTAGTAGCTAAATAATCGATGTTATAGAAGTACAGCTTTGTTACATGAAATATATGTTCACCCAAAACAATGTAGGGTTGCTTGTTTTTGCATTCATAAGTATTCAGCACACTTGAAAGTGAAGAAATAAGCACAGGCCAGCACGACATACTTGGTTTGTTTTAGTAAATATTTCTTTTTAAGAAAAACAAAAAAAAAATGTTATTAAATTCTCCTTTGTCCTTTTTCATATGTTTTGAAATACTTTGAACTTTAGGATATAAATTTGGTATTAGAGATGCACATCAGGTTTCCATTTGGCTATGTTTCAATGTTTTCATACATGCTTGAAGGCAATACTGTACACAATGTATACAAAAAGAAGAAGCCAAAGAACATATATATAATACCTTGACAATCACGTTGTTTGGTCTGGACCGTCTGGTGTTGTTCAACAGCGATCTTGGTATGGAGTTCATGTTTTACAGCAATTCTCTTTTATTAGAGAAGTTTATTTTCAACCACCCTACATGCTTAACAAAGCTGTATATTTGAATATGATTAAACTGTAGCTTGCAAATGGTAAATATTTTTCACATGCATTTACTTCTAATCTAGCCATCGTTCCTCCTTGAAATAACTGAGTGCATTTTTATAGATGTGTTCCTCGTTTTGAGGGCTTCTCAAATGCTTAATGTTGACTTGGGTGCTGTTAAGTTTGATAAACTTTAACATATGAGGCGTTTATCTCTAACTAACCGTTTTCTCCGAGTATAACCGAGAACAATTTAAATAGGGTGCAGTTTATTGGTTATTGCATCAAATGGTTATTTGTATTACATTAAACATGTAATTCTTCTACGAAATTTAGCATTGTTTTTTTTTTTAACTGGTACTTTATGTACAACAAATCATTGTAACAGTATATCCCATGTCAAATAAACGTTCGAAAGTAAGTTTCGAACTTGTGACATCCTGCACCAAAACCAAATCAATTAACCACTTGGACAAAGGTGCTTGTCAAATTTAGCATTGTTAGTGATTAAAAAATGGAGATGTATATGTTGTAATTATACGTGTCTTAATTTTTTGAAACGCTCTCTGAATAGAAAAACTCTAGCGAAATTTCTCAAAAATCCGATACTTGAAAATTTCAAAATTTTTATTGTATGTGAAAATAGAAAGTCGTGATTTGAATCTATTTAAACTGTAACATACAATAAGAGAATTAGAGGAAGAACCATAAAAAGGATTGAGTAGTTTAATTTAGTATAAGATCGTAAATACGGAGAAAGTCAAGGTAAGAGTTGTGTTTGACGTCTCCCTATTAAAAATTGCGAGGACATAATTTTATTAAGAGTAAAGTCTGTAACAACCCTACTTTCTACGTCGTAATTATTTATAAATTTAATTAAAATAAAATTTGTATGAATTTGATATCTGATAACTAAAATTTTGAAAACAAATTTTGTTAGTTAAATTATGTTTAATAAAAGTTTTGCCGTTATAAACTGAATTAAATTAGCAAATTCTTTTGAATAATATATTAAATTTAATAAGATGTTTTAATAAATATGAAATATTTTTGTAGCAAATAATTTCATATTAAAAATGTTTATAAGTAAAGTTAAACATAAAGAGAAATAAATAAAGCTAAATTGGATTGAATCAAGGCTCAAAGCCCGTTTTATTTTTTAGTGGAAATTAGGGAGGCATCCCTATCATACTTTCATATTGTAAAGCGGGTCTCTGTCAAAGTTTCATTGTAAAACGAGTCTCTATTATCTAAAAACGAAGAAAAATTATTGCTGAAATGTCAGCAACTTTTATAAATAAGTGTTGATATTTTAGCAACTTTCCCTATCAAAGTTTCATTGTAAATCCGGTCTCTATTTTCTAGAAACAAAGAAAAATTATTGCTGAAATTGCTAACCGGCATCTTGACCCGGTTACAAAATGATAGTTGAAAAAATTATCATTCGCACTAGACAAGATTCTGATCAAGAAGAGACTAGAGGTGTTAGCAAGTTGTCAGGCCCATTAGAAGGACGTTTGGCATAAAGGGACGTTCGGTATTGAATATCGAACGGCACCTAAAGAATGTTCGGCATCCATGAACGTTCGGCATACAAGGAACGCTCGGCATCCATGAACGTTCGGCATATAAGGTACGTTCGGCACGTATGGATCAAATCATATTTAAGAGCGTTCGACTTCTAAAGCGCTCGACATTCATGCTTCACTCGGCATTCCTGGACTGTTCAGCATTACCAGCCTCGTTCGGCCTACACCCCTCACTCAACACCTTGCACCGTTCGGCACAAATCTCATGCGGCATGCAGAGCATCCGGCCTCACTTCGTTCGGCACGCAGAGCGTCCGGCCTCACTTCGTTCGGCACGCAGAGCGTCCGGCCTCACTTCGTTCGGCATAAAGACGAAGGTTCGGCGTTTGATCGTTCGGCCTATTTGGGTCGACACACGAGGCTTACTCCATTTGGACCGAGTTATTCAGCTACCAGGCCCACCAGGAAAGTCCAACCCACCTTCGTCTATAAATAAAGGGGCAGGGGCACAATGAAAGGGACCCTTTTTTCCGGGAACACTGGGGAGACTCTGCCATTTCTTATACTCTCCTCTTTTTAATTCAAACTTGTATCCAAGTGATTGATTTACGGATTGTATCTGTATTCAAGTAATTGAGAAAACAATAAAGATTAAACTCAAAGTGGATGTAGGCAGTTACGCCGAACCACTATAAATCTGGTGTTCTCGTTTTTGTTATTCTTTTTCATTGAATCACACTATTTTTCAGTCCTAATTTACTCTCTTCATTAATCTCTCTACATAACTCTACTCAAGGGTGTTAGCGACCAATTTTGGTGCTAACATTTTGGTGCTTTCACCGAGAATTGAATTCTCAGCTTGATTGGATCTCATCATCTATTATTGGATTTCCATATTCGCGAGATAGATCCAGTTGTCTGATAGAAAACTTCCTATTCTACTCAGATTTGAAAGAAATCTAAAGGAAGCTGATAGCCGTATATTGGATTCACTGATGTACGCAAGATTTGGCGATTGGATGTTAAAGTTTGCACTCAAGTTGAATGAAGGCCGACCCTCCTCTAAAGGCAATTCAACCGATCGCCCCAGAAAAAGTCTATGCCGACCGTTGCAGAAAAGGTGTATGCCGAGTTACACTTGGCCGAACACTCCTGGCCGATCCATCTTGGCCGAACACTCCTGGTCGATCCATCTTGGCCGAACACTCCTGGCCGAACCATCTTGGCAGAACACTCGTGGCCGATCCATCTTGGCCGAACACTCCTGACCGAACCATCTTGGCCGAACATTCCTGACCGAACCATCTTGGTCGAACACTCCTGGCCGATCCTCTAGGCCGAAAGCTCCTCCAGGCCTAGCATACCTCTAAGCCGAACGCTCGTTCAGGCCGACAATACCTCTAGGCCGAACGCTCCTCCAGGCCGATCCAAACCTCTAGGCCGAACGCTCTTCCAGGCCGAACATACCTCTATGCCGACCACCTCTATAATGCCGAACGATATTGTATATGCCGAGCGGCATCCAGACCGTTCCAAACTTAAGTTACACCGGTCTCTTATACGACCCTTATAGTGAATTCAAAACTCAACTTAATAAAGGAACATTCTATCTACTTCCCTTACATCCCCTGATCGACCGGGGCATAGAGGATCTAGCGACAGCTTCTGAATGACAACAAGGGAGCGGACAAACAACTGCTACTCGAACGATACTCTCAAAGGGATATTATATTGATCACTTGAGGATAATCGACCTCCATATATATTTTAGCAGCCGGTTAGCTGGAGAGCCTCCAACGACCATGGATCGTCTCTATGACAATAATGAATCTAAATCAAAGTGTGGAGGAGCAGAACAGACTAAGGAAAATAGCAATGAAGGCCCGTTGACTAAGGATGCAGATCCTAGTAGCCGAAACAAGACCTCAAAATTTGGATCATATGCTCTTTGAAAGATTCAATTGACAACCACTACTTGAAGACTCACGACTCGGAGTGATATTGGAAACCAACCTCGAGAGAGTACACCAAATTCTAAAGAAAATCATGGGAATGTTGTATATTCCCAAATGCTCACTGATCCTAACACGGGCGATTACAAACACCTCCGAGGTGTGACCAAAAAGCTGATCTAGAAAGTAAAGCTTCAATAGTATGTACATGTCCTGCAGAATGGCGGGCAGCGAATATCCGATGCCTATTAATAAAGGGCTATGATTATCAATTGGACTACTGACGGCCGACATCCCTTTGAAAGGAGCCAAGGGCAAAAGTCGAATAGCAAGCACATGATGCTACTTCATCTATCAATGAGATTTATCATAATCTTCTTTTAATCATTTCCATTTCTATGTCAATTGTTCTATGAACTACGACTAACTTTAACTAAACTACTTTCAAAACGATGCAGGAGATTGGATACTCAGATTTGGTCACCAACCAATCCACGCAGACCATGATCGGACGTGTGGAGTACATCTAGATGAGAATAATTCAATCGCTCATCATCAATCATGTGCCTTTAATTTAGGGCCAAGAGCTAGAGATTGAAAAGCTCATTAAGATTAGAGCCCAAATATAAAGTCGACATGACTGACCATCTATTCATTGACCTCCACGTTTGACTCGGAGACCTACAAGGCTTGGAATTAGTATGGCCTGATCGCCCACTCAAATCAAGTCATAGAACAAAGTTTGACAAAATACAGAGGCCTCTTCTGAAGCTCAATGACGCCAAGATCTGTCTAGAGTGGACGTGATTTGATCATCTACACACCAAATCCTGCCTTCAACACAAAAGAAGGAGATACGGAGCAAATTGTAAGAGATTCTGCTATCTAACCCAACACGGATGTGATCCGACCATCTGTCATATACCTCCTTCCTTGACTCGATTGGAAGAGCTATAATTACCAAGCGGACGAGAATCGATCGTCCATATTTCAAATTTCGTCCCTTGAGCTGGGGGCAAGATCCCATTCCATGAGCAAACATGGTTCGACAGTTCATTCGACAACATTAGCCTCGATACGGTAGATGAATACAAATTAAAGAGTGGAAATACGACTACTATCAACTTAAACCTCCAAGTCCCCAGAGCGCGGACTAGAGTATGAACGACTTGAACCTCCAAGTCCCCAGAGCGTGGACTGGAGTACTCTAAGTCCCCAGAGCGTGGACTAGAGTATGAATGACTTGAACCTCCAAGTCCCCAGAGTGCGGACTGGAGTACTCTAAGTCCCCAGAGCGCGGACTAGAGTATGAACGACTTGAACCTCCAAGTCCCCAGAGCGTGGACTGGAGTACTCTAAGTCCCCAGAGCGCGGACTAGAGTATGAACGACTTAAACCTCCAAGTCCCCAGAGCGTGGACTGGAGTACTCTAAGTCCCCAGAGCGCGGACTAGAGTATAAACGACTTAAACCTCCAAGTCTCCAGAGCGCGGACTGGAGTACTCTAAGTCCCCAGAGCGCGGACTAGAGTATAAATGACTTAAACCTCCAAGTCCCCAGAGTGCGGACTGGAGTACTCTAAGTCCCCAGAGCGCGGACTAGAGTATAAACGACTTAAACCTCCAAGTCCCCAGAGTGCGGACTGGGGTACTCTAGGTCCCCAGAGCGCGGACTAGAGTATAAACGACTTAAACCTCCAAGTCCCCAGAGCGTGGACTGGGGTACTCTAAGTCCCCAGAGCGCGGACTAGAGTATAAACGAATTAAACCTCCAAGTCCCCAGAGCATGGACTGGAGTACTCTAAATCCCCAGAGCGCGGACTAGAGTATAAACGACTCAAATCTCCAAGTCCCCAGAGTGCGGACTTGAGTATAAACGACTTAAACCTCCAAGTCCCCAGAGCGCGGACTGGAGTACTCTAAGTCCCCAGAGCGCGGACTAGAGTATACATGACTTAAACCTCCAAGTCCCCAGAGCGTGGACTGGAGTACTCTAAGTCCCCAGAGCGCGGACTAGAGTATAAACGACTTAAACCTCCAAGTCCCCAGAGCGCGGACTGGAGTACTCTAAGTCCCCAGAGCGCGGACTGGAGTATAAATGACTTAAACCTCCAAGTCCCCAGAGTGCGGAATGGAGTACTCTAAGTCCCCAGAGTGCGGAATGGAGTATAAACGACTCAAATCTTCAAGTCCCCAGAGTGTGGACTAGAGTATAAATGACTTAAACCTCCAAGTCCTCAGAGTGTGGACTGGAGTACTCTAAGTCCCCAGAGCGCGGACTAGAGTATGAATGACTTGAGCCTCCAAGTCCCCAAAGTGCGGACTGGAGTACTCTAAGTCCCCAAAGTGCGGACTCGAATATAACCAATTCGGATGTCCTAGTTCCCTGAATATGAACTATGACACAGATGACTTGAATTTGTCAAATCCCTGACATATGGGCTAGAATGTATTCTAAGTGCTCGAAGCACAGAATGGAAGTTCAACAACCCCCGAAGTGTTTCCGAGTTATATGAAGATGGACCGAGAAGCCTATGTTACTCACAACTGCTTGGATCAACATCACAATCACAAAGAAAACTGAACAATAAGAGTCTTTTGTAAGACGGAAAAAGGAACTAAACTTTAATGAGAAATGAGTTCCTATTACAACCCCTCCAAAGTTCGGAGTCGACATTCTATTTACAAGGACTAAGGAAATAGATGAAAATAATTACATGACTTAAACTAACTCTCGTTGAACGAGGATAGTAATCACTTCTTGTACTTCTTCAACTCCTTTCCGGGCAGCTCCTCTCCATAGCATTTACCCTTGGTACTCTTCTTTGATAGAGGGGTAGCAACTGAAGAAGTACGGAGAACTTCCATAGGCTTGGACCCGCCAGGAAGGATGACCTTCAACGGCTTGTTCAAAGGGTCGTCCAAGTCCACAACTCGGGGCTCGACCTTGACCGTGACCTTCTCTTTCTCGAGCCGCTCCTTCATGCTCAATTCGGATGTGTGATTAGAGGTGCCTGTAATTTCTACTTCATAACCTCCGTCGGTATAGGAGGAGGTTCCGGACTTGTCTTCATCAAGCGCTCCAATCACTTGAGCGCGGACGGGAGTACTCTAAGTCCCCTGAGTGCGGACTAGAGTATAAACGACCTAAGAACCTCTACATCCCCGGAGCACGGACGGGAGTACTCTAAGTCCCCAGAGTGCGGACTAGAGTATAAACGACTTAAACCTCCAAGACCCCAGAGTGCGGACTGTAGTACGCTAAGTCCCCAGAGTGCGGACTAGAATATGAACGACTTAAACCTCCAAGTCCCCAGAGTGCGGACTGGAGTACTCTAAGTCCCCAGAGTGCGGACTCGAGTATAAACGACTCAAAAACCTCTATGTCCCCAGAGTGCGTACTAAAGTGCTCCTAGTCCCCTGAGTGCGGACTAGAGTATAAACGACCTAAAAACCTCTACATCCCCAGAGTGCGGACTATGGTACTCTCTGTCCCCAGAGCACGGACTAGATTATAGAAGACTTGAGAAGAATCTCCAAATCCCAGAAGCGGACTAGATTACTCTAAAATCCCAGAATGCGGACTGGAGTATAAACGAGTTGACAAAAATCCCCGCGTCTCGAACTGTGGACTAAAGCATAAACCATTCGACAAATTTCTAAGTCCCCGGAGCATGGACCGAAGCATGAGTACAAATTGGGCGCGAATCAACTGGGGGGAGAATAACACTAAGTCACCAGAATGCAGAGTGGTGTATAAACATCGATAAATAGACGAGTGGATTTCGACCATTCTCTATTACGCAAACTTCGGCATGGAATCGACCGAAGGATTATTAACCCGCTAAGGATGGAGTTCGACCATCCAACTAGTGGCCTGGCCAAATCAATGCTGGGAGCATGGGCACAAATCACTAAAAAGCTGAATACGACAGCTTACTATAGCTCTAGCGTGGCGTTCTTTATAACTTGAAGCAACGACTGCAGGGAAGCCTCAATACAAAACCAATCGAAATGGCATCCAAAGCTACGAGCAATCGACTATATCATACCTCAGATCGAGGGTCAATACCGATCCGCACCAATCACATACGAATGTGACTCGGATGTTTCTTGAAAAACTATGACCTCCAGAGTGTGGAAAGGAGGGTAAACCATGAATACTTGGTCAAAAATTCTCCAGCACCCTCATTCGATTCGTCAGGGGGAGTATGAAACTGGATGAGCATAACCCGACTGCATTTGTGGCCAACTTTACCCCGATAATTAATTACAGAGCATGAACCAAAGTGGACGTAGATGACCATCCACTGTCCAAATTACGCCCTAAAACTGACGTGGCATCGAAGTATTCCCCTTGGAATGAAAAACACGATAGAATCCAAGATAGGCGAGACCTAGTCTCCCATCGACTGACATGATCCCACGATTCAGCGGGAAAGAGAGTAAAGCTAAAGTGGGCATGGCTGGCCTTCCTACTTATCGGTGTATGCCCAGACCTGGGGGCACGAGGGAGAAGCAGGATGAATGTGAACCGACTATTCACCGATCACCTCTATGTCTTTGGAATTTAGGTGAGAACATAGACATGGCTAGAACGGCTATTCAACCGTCCATGCAGTACATTTATCAACCCGAGACTGGGGGAAGACGCATGGTCGTCCAAAGACTGGCTACGATAGCTCAGTATTAAAACTTATATATAGTGCTTACAGCTACTCAAGGCAATGACCGAAAGGATGCCTAGAGATAGAATCATTAAATCGATACCTTAGCTCATGGGCAATTGACTTTCACTCCAACTCGAAGGACGGGTAAAGGATCGCGAATGCATTGAATAGAAAGTGCATTACTCGAAGAAAATTCAAACTCATAGCAAGATCCAGCTATACAGTTGCACGCCACTCAAGGCTGACCCCCACCGACATTTCCTTCAATGCGCTTTTAGGCCTGATCTTTGGCCATTCGCTGATAATCTATTAGAGCATTGAAAGTCCTTCACTATTAGACTTAATAACTCATGACAAGAATCTAGGATTCGACTAGAGTAACCGTCAACATTGGCCGTCCCAACCATATTTCACATTGAATGTTATGCAAAATAGTTACATCTGTACTCAAAGAATCTTGGATGGCACCTGCTAAGCTGACGGTTGACATTACAGCCAGCCATGGTGACCCCATCCCGGGTGCTAAATATCGGATCACAGCTCAGTGTAGTGATGATAGAAGAATTAATTGGATTTTTTTGAATAAATGATGATATGCTTCCTTGGACCCATTCTGGCATGCATATGTGATTTCATTAACAATCGTGAGCCATGCATTGAATATCAATCCGAAGCTACAAAAGCTAGCACAATGTCTATTGATTTCATCATGAAAGTTCCACTCTTACTTTTAGGCTCACTCCATCAGCATCTATGCTTACCAGCCATTGCGACAGGGCATACAATGACCTGAGACGTCTGAAAGACTACTTAAATAGAATATTGAACTAAGCTAATTCGATATCACTTATTTCCCTCGAAGGGCTATCCAAGGACGGAAATTAGCAGACCTCACACCCAAATTCACTACCTCAGATGACTACTTGAAGAGTAGTAGAGAACCAACCATAAGATGGAAAATGTACGCGGATGGAGCATCCAATGATCAGTGTTATGGCATAGGAGTCATGATAATGACTCGAGTCATGATAATGACTCTTGAGGAACGATCAATCTGCTACGTCCTGAAACTCGATTTACTTATAACAAACAACGCTGCTTAGTATGAAGCCTTGACTGCCAGCCTCAAGCTTGCTAGAGGATTTGAAGTGAAAACTTTACATATCTTTTGTGATTCTTGATTGGTTGTATACAAATTTAAGGAAGTTGATCTTGCTAGGGGGCATTGTCTTGCTCCTTATCTCGGCCAAGCCCAAGAGCCACTAACCGACTTCACGTATTACATCATTACACACGTACTCAGCGAATAAAATGAAAAGGTGTCATGGTTGATTCCTGTCGAAGACTATCTACAATGAGGAATTCTTACTGAACGGAGGAATGGAAAACGACAGATCCTCCTCAAATCTTCATGCCAAATCATCTAAGAATAAGTCGTGTGTCAAAAGGAGTTTATCCATCCCCATGCTTCGGCGCATCGCCCATGATGACATCTTGAGCAAATTCTATGAAGAAGAATGCGGTAATAGCATCAGGGGGAAAACCTTGATAAAGAAGATACTCTGCTACAGGTATTATTGGCCAACTATCAATCTAGATACGGTCAATCATGCTAGACAATGCGAAAAGTGCAAGATGTTTGCAAAAATCCAGGAACCCCACCGATGGAAATTACTCAAATGGCTAGTCCACAGCCGTTTCCCACTGGGGGGCATTGACGTCCTCTTCTTACCAATCCTAAAGGTAGAACGAAATGCACCATCATAGTAATTGATTACTTCACTGAATGGGCAGATAAAGAACTCTTAACCACGACCAAGATGAAGAAAATAATCAACTTCTTTATCCATAACGTCATCTGTCCTTATGACCTTCCATGATCCATTATACCTGCAAATGGACAGGTTGAAGTTGTGAACAAAATCATAGAGTTTTTACTGAAGAGGGGTTCGGAAAACTCCTCAAGTGGCTAATTGCAACCCTTATTTCACAGAAAATACAATCAAGGAATCGCAATTGAATTGCAATTAAACTGGACGGAGTTGGCGACGACTTATGAGCATGTAAAACGCATTCGAGAGCCAATGGAAAGAACATGTAACCAAACGTGCATGTGTACATCCGAACAAGTCCGACTTCTTGAAATAAACAGAAATTGAATTCTCACTAAGGGTTATTAAGAAAAGACTAGATCAGATAGCCGAAGCTTACTAGCTCTATAGAATCAGACACGGATGGCCACTGATGAACTACAACCTAGGATTCATAATATTGGGAATCGACCAAACATCACGATGACCAAAGAAGAATACAACACCTTTGAAAGTTAAATTGGAGGACAATGACTATTCAAGAAACATGATGGATTTCTTTCTGAAGACGAGGAATACTCACTGATTCAAAGCGTGTTGTGTTGCTTCACACGACACACTTTGGGGGGCAAATGTTAACCGGCATCTTGACCCGGTTACAAAATGATAGTTGAAGAAATTATCATTCGCACTAGACAAGATTCTGACCAAGAAGAGACTAGAGGTGTTAGCAAGTTGTCAGGCCCATTAGAAGGACGTTTGGCATAAAGGGACGTTCGGTATTGAATATCGAACGGCACCTAAAGAATGTTCGGCATCCATGAACGTTCGGCATACAAGGAACGTTCGGCATCCATGAACGTTCGGCATACAAGGTACGTTCGGCACGTATGGATCAAATCGTATTTAAGAGCGTTCGACTTCTAGAGCGCTCGGCATTCGTGCTTCACTCGGCATTCCTGGACTGTTCAGCATTACCAGCCTCGTTCGGCCTACACCCCTTACTCAACACCTTGCACCGTTTGGCACAAATCTCATGCGGCACGCAAAGCATTCGGCCTCACTTCGTTCGGCACGCAGAGCGTCCGGCCTCACTTCGTTCGGCACGCAGAGCGTCCGGCCTCACTTCGTTCGGCATAAAGATGAAGGTTCGGCGTTTGATCGTTCGGCCTATTTGGGTCGACACACGAGGCTTACTCCATTTGGACCGAGTTATTCAGCTACCAGGCCCACCAGGAAAGTCCAACCCACCTTCGTCTATAAATAAAGGGGCAGGGGCACAATGAAAGGGACCCTTTTTTCCGGGAACACTGGGGAGACTCAGCCATTTCTAATACTCTACTCTTTTTAATTCAAACTTGTATCCAAGTGATTGATTTACAGATTGTATCTGTATTCAAGTAATTGAGAAAGCAATAAAGATTAAACTCAAAGTGGATGTAGGCAGTTACGCCGAACCACTATAAATCTGGTGTTCTCGTTTTTGTTATTCTTTTTCATTGAATTATACTATTTTTCAGTCCTAATTTACTCTCTTCATTAATCTCTCTACATAACTCTACTCAAGGGTGTTAGTGACCATTTTGGTGCTAACAGAAATGTCAGCAACTTTTATAAATAAGTGCTGATATTTCAGTAACTTTCAAAAACTGTGTTTACAGTGTAAATAAATGTTGCTGAAATGTCAGCAACTTTTATAAATAAGTGATGATATTTCAGCAATTTTTATACACTATGTTCACATTGTACAAAAAAGTTGCGGAAATGTCAGCAACTTTTATAAAAAGTTGCATCATGCTCTGCAATAATCGTGAATAAAAAACAACATGAAATTATTGTCAAGGACAAAATTTCACAGCTTTTTAGCCTCAAGGACAGACCTTCAATATTTTATCCTGAAGGACAACTTTATGTAGGTATCAGTTTGTAGTTATCGGTAGCAGTTTTTAGGTATCAGTTTTTAGCTCGGTATCAGTTTTGTTGTCTTATGAATAATTTTGAAAAATGTTTGTCCTTGTGAATAAATTTTAGAAGAATGTTTGTCCTTGTGCCAAAAATATCGAGGTCGTGTCCTTGAGGAAAAAATATAAAAAAATTTGTCTTTAAATTAATTCCCCCTAAAAAACAAAAACCTAATTTATAGTGAATTTCATGGAAGGACTTTTGATGAATTTTGAAACTTTGATAGGTAGGTCTGCGAAAAGTAACCCATTTTTTATCCGCTTTTGGAATTTCTACTAGTTTCGCAAATAAGCTCGAATCCCTCCAAATGAAAAATGGATCCCGTGCCCTAATTCTGGAATCATCATAAATCATAAATCATGTAAATAAATATTAAAAAAGAAGAAAAGGAATGAATGAATCACGCTCAGGCTCCCGATGGTGACTTCGTCCACTAGTTGAAGCGGCGACCTGGGAAGCACGCAATCAGTCATGGGGAGTCGGGCGTCACGACTAGTGGAGATGATGGAGGGCGACACCTGTTCACGCACGCATTTGAAGGTGGCTCATATGGAAGGCGCGGCTCTGTTTGGTGTCGTCGATGATATCATGTGGAAGGGGTAAGACTCGATAGCCTGTGGTTGTCGTTGGTTGGTTGCAATTAAAGGAAGAGCAACTGCGTTCGTGAATGATAGTGGCTGAAGTTAGGTTGAGTTAGTGAAGCAGAGAAATTATTGTGCTCGTCCACGTTGATTTCTAGTCGATTCATTGAGAGGATGACGGTGGCGTAAGGCAGCGATGTGGGAGTGGTTGTAAACATTCTTGTTTGGAAATTCGGTTAGTTTTCTATACTCACGGCTATATCGTACATCTATTAATATTAGATTTATACAATATATCGTCAAATTGTTTGGATAAATTGATTGGCTTGTTTGATTGATTGTGATTGTTGTTTAGATTGTAGAGTATATTAAAATTGAAATTGGTTGATGTTGTGTTGGTTGAAAGTATCGAATCGCATGGAGTTCTGTCCGTTTGCGAATTGAAATAAATATTTATTTATATGTCAATGTGTGTTAACTTTATGTCTCATCAGATTTTGACGGAACTCAACTTGGAACTTGCGACATTTATATCAATTTTTGTTGATATGTTTGTGAAGTAATTTTACTCCATAATCATATTTATGTAGATATATATTTATTGCTTGTTTTAGTGAATGTTTAGAATCCATAGAAAAAGAGAGTTTTATAATCTTATTCAAAGTATCTTGCTTTATTAACTTATAAATAGTCTAGATGCATTTAAAATTGTAAACAATTTCAATTAAAAATATAAATATGATTTGCTTTGGTTATAAAGCTCTTTAAAAATCAATGCTATAAAACGTTATGAATTTAGAAGTATTTTATAAGCAGAATAAAATATATTGCTATTTTATAAATTATATTTTGAAATAAATAATATTATTTTAAAGTGATTTTCCCAATTTCTATTTGATTGTCCTGAAATTATTTAATGGTTTGAGATATAAATAATTTGAATTTAAATGATAGATTAGAATTATATTTAAAGGACTGAAATAAAAGTAGAATTATTTTGGAAGTTATATTATTATTTCAAAAATAGAATTTAATTATACAAAATTATATGGTAATTTATATAAATTATATTTGATTCACTAAAGATTTTGATGTTAGATAAATATTTATAGTTGAACAATTGATTTAAATATTTTAAGAAAGATTTTGTTGAATTATTATTATTATTATTATTATTTCATTTTTGAATTAAAATTGGGATTTAATGTATGACTTATATTTTTTTTGATTTCTCATTTTTACATTGATCTCGATATCATGAATGATTTACCGTTGATATTGATTTGTAATAATTTTAAGATGATACGGTGATGACATCTTTTTGATTGATTTATTGAGATTAATTCTATGTGACAAGAGATATGAATAAATGAATTAATGATACCGTCTGGTATGAGACTTTCGCTAACACTTTTTCGTTATTCTTTGGACTTATTATATAGAATAAAGAAGGGCAAGTATGATGTGTGAGCACTGAACAAACGAACTAGTAACACATGGTTGTATGAGACACCGTTGTGATATTTACTCAATCAATCTTTTGCTCATGGATGACACTCAATACGGGGTATGTTGTATGTAATACTCGTTGTGTTGAGTATTTGATAGTCACGTAGTGACTTATATATAGAGCCACATAACGACCGTTGTATATATTCTATGTGTCTATCTACCTTTTGTCCAGCTCCCTTTAAGGTTCGGGAGTAAACCAGACTAGCCAGTATCTACCTTGATGGCCTGATCGTGGGGTTGCATCCCAGATCCACGACACCGTTGTTATTATATTTGATGCACATCACGAATTTGGATTAGGTGACCAGTAGGGTAGGTGCCCTATAGAGCCTTGTGTCGCTTAGGCCAACGGTCTGTTACTTATTGACGCAAAGCAGGGTCGTGATCGAGGCTACACATTGACGAGCCACTGGTGAATATGAGTCACGAGTTCCGTTGAGTTAACCAAGGCTGTAGGAACAGATCCGGCTGCAGGCATACGGTAGCAGACCCTAGGTTCCTAGAGTAGGCATATAGCCATTAGTCTTCTATCCGGTTTCGGTTCACGTGAATTGAAGTGGTAGGAACAGATCTGGCTACACAATGTATGGCTAATAGACCCTTGGTTCTTAGCCTTGCATACGACCATCAATCTCCTGTCTGGTATCGGTTCACGAGTGGTGGATATGCATATATGAGATGAGATTATACCAGAGACTGTGTCTAGAGTATAGTCAACCCGTATCCTTTTTGATAGAATTAAAGGTATGCACTATAGGGCAATTATGTAATTTGTTACATATATCTAACTCGTTGACCAATCTTTTTCGAAATAAAGGTGTTTTCTTTCTATTATATACTTGATATAATGTGGTTATACTAATTAATCAATTTAATTAAAAGTATATTTAATAGAAAATCCATAAATGGTATGTGTGACAGCAGTTACAAAGTGTTGTAACCGTGAGTAATTTATTACAATGAAACAAATATACCATTTTAAATGTTCCTAGTCAAAATGCACCGAGATTGGATATCGATGTATCCGTTGAGACTAGAGTACGTAACGCTCTACAAATGTTGGCCAGTGTATTACTTATGGCCAGTGTATTCCGAAAAGTATTTTCATATAGAAAATTGTTTTTTATGAGATTTGTTTCTTTGAGCTTAAGGTATTTGATCAATGAACTCTCCACTGTAAATATTTGTAGTGTATGAAACAAATAAATTGTATTAAGTGAATTATGGACCTCCAAATTTAGTACATTATTGTAGTAATGGTGGATATATTGGGAGCATGCCATATATTACTAATTAATTGCATCATAGCATGAAAATTGTTTATATCAAACTTACCATACATTATTTATGAAATAATGATTATTTTTCGGTATCGACTGAAAAAAATAGATATAGCTAAATTTCAATATGAATATTATGAATATTCTTTGTGAAATAAAACTATAATGCGGTAACTTTTCTTAACAAAAGTGATGCATTGAAAAATATAAAAGTATCTAGTATTATTTACAGTCGTTTTGGAATTATAGACTAAGCCGTAGTTTTGAGAAATAATTTTATTGTATGATTTGGATTATATAATACTTGTTAATTATATCTCAAACAATAAAGGGCTATGCACCCATTTAGTGGGAGTATCGTTAAAATTGATGAACTTTTCGGATTCATACATGTAGATGTATGCAATCGTAATTCTATAAATACCAAAACAGTTCCACGTACTTCGTCATATTCACCGATGAGTTATTGTCGACATGGACATGTGTATTTGATACACATGTAGCATGTCTATGGTAAACTTATAGGATATAAAACAGAGGTAATTGAAATAACATGCGATAGAAATGATTTGATTTGATCGAATGAGTGAGTATATTGGAAAATTTTCCAAGCGCACCTAAAATAAATAAAGATTCAGTCTCAAAATTACTCATCCATGTGATACATAATGATGCATCGATATGGAATAATCGAACTTTGTTGGACAATGTACGATTAATTATGAGTGAAGTTGAGGTAGTTTCTTTCTATAAGGTAATATACTTAAGGGTAGTACATAAGGTTAATATTATTTCATCTGAATAACAATTTATAAAATTTTACAAGCTAAGGGTTTATAAGAAACTACAACATACCATACGCTAAGGAGTTGGCAGTTATGCGAGTCGAAAGATTGCATGTAATAATTGTTCATGAGGGATCTTGTTTGAATCTCCATAAAAGGATTTTGAAAAGGTTGTCATTGGATGTCATATTTATGTTTCGAACATAATTTTTGTAAACTAAAACCAAATCAGTTTTATAAATAAATAAATTCATAAAACGTTTATGAATTCCTATTTTGTTGCACCGAGAAACAATTGATGTTTCATGATATACCAACTTCGTTGTGAAGAGATTTTTTTTTTGAGGAATTAGTGACAACAATGAAATTAGATACGATCCATAGATAGAACTGATTATATGAGATGAACTGAAATTAACTAACATAAACGAACACTTGGCATTAGAACGTCTAATAAGTATTCTCGCACATCAAAGAGAAACTATAAATTTCTTATTAATTTCGAAAATATATAATCCTAGATTGTTTAATTAAACCATTGAGAGTTTTGACTCTATATGGCATGATGCGCAGATCCGAAAGAATTCCAAGTACGTTATCAAAATATAGATTTTGGTGGTCGTAACTGAAGGGATAAGATCCATCAACCACGATTGTGTCTTTATGAGTAAGACTAATGCAATTGGAATTAAATGAGCAATGTTGATAAGAATAATATCGCAAATTTCAATTGTTGAAATTAGCGTAATAGATTCGATATTCAACATGTTCAAGTCAATTCGGATTTATCATGAATTTATCACTTGATAAGACTTAGCGTTTTGTTATATGTGTATTGAAATAGAAAATTCTAAATAACGATTTAGAATAAGATGTTTACACATATTAACCAAAAATGTCTCGGAGTTAGTGGGAGCGATATTGAGTTTGCGAGTCTTTGGATATGATCCAAAAAATGATGCGAAAGTATTATTTTATAAGCATTAAGATTGGATACGTAATTTGATTGAAATATCAAATAGTTTGATTTTTAATCAAAGTGTAGAGGAAGCATGTGTTCATAAGAAAGAATCTGAAAAGATACATTGATATTTCTAAACTATAAGTAAACAACACGTTGTTGAATTTAACGATGTACTTATGTTAAAATCAGCCTTAGTTGTTTTAATACTCAACATTAGATTAATAAATGATGACTTTTATAGCAAGTATAAAAGTTGTCAGGAATGACCAAAATGATATGCAAGGATACCTTATTAAAATGTTTAATACGGAACATGTAAGATTGATTTCTTTACATTGACAATAGGAATTATCATACATGTTATGTTGCCTACGATATCATGATTTTTTTATGTATTTGATACATGAAGCAAATGTCAAATCCAAAACGGTATCACTTTATGGTTGTTTGAAGTGTTCTCATGTATTTATAAAATACTAGAGAATTATTTACAAAAACAAAAACTCCTTATGAAGGAGTGTTCGGAATCGAACTTCATAAGTGATATTGAGTATAATATGTCAATAATTAATTCAAGTTAAGAATATTTAAGTCGGAAATGTTCCAAATGAAAGACCATGGCTAATTCAATGAAAAAGGCTAAGTACATCGCCTAAAATAGCTCCACAATAAAGATAATATATATAAAAATATAAGTGCATAAATTTATAACTAAGCCGATTTCAAATGTTGAGAATCTCATAACGTTGTTATATGATAATAATTTCACGACATAGTTTGTAGCAGAACTTATAGCTTGCTAGATATCGAGAGACATACTCCAAAATGTTCCACATGATAAACCAGTTTATCACCGTCGGAGAAAGTTGATTGACAGAGTAGATAATTAAAACATAATAGCATACCCGTTCACAAAAGGACCGATCTAATTAGTTTTGAGAAAACCGATTGGAGAAGTTAAGGTTGTCAATTTTTAGCACGACTCGAAGATTACACGAAAATTAGCAGGTTAACCCGACTCGATTAAGTTGGCGGGTCATTTTCTGGTCAACTTGAATTTGAGCCGTTTATAAATAGGTGGGTTTCGGGTTGACCCGTGAACCCGAATTTGACCCGTTTATAACCCGTTTATAGCTATATGAGTTGACCCGACCCGATTATGATCCGTGAAACCAAATTTGACCCGTTTATACTTATATGGATTGATCCGACCCGATTATGATTCGTTAACCCGTTTTGACCCGTTTATAACCCGTTTACGACCCGTTTATAACCCAGGGGTCACCCGACCCATTTACGACCCGATCCGACCCGGTTATAATCGAGTTACACGGGTCAGGTCAGGTCAACCCGTTTATAATCAGGCCGGGTTCGGGTTGAGCTATTTCTGACCTATTTAATAAACGGGTTGACCCGACCCATTTAAAATCAACCCGAACCCGACTTGACCCTATCAGAACCGGACCCGACCCGACCCATCGACAGCCCTGGGAGAAGTTTGAATAGGATTTCATAATTGACCACAGGTGCAAGTGGAAGACTGATAGAGTTAGGCGACTGCCTTATGGGCAATTATGTAATTTGTTGCATATATCTAACTCGTTGACCAAACTTGTTCGAAATAAAGATGTTTTATTTCTATTGTATACTTGATATTATGTGGTTATATTAATTAATCAATTTAATTAAAAGCATATTTAGTAGAAAATCCATAAATGGTATGTTTTGTGATAGTATTTATAAAGTGTTGTAACCATGAATAATTTTTCGTAATGAAACAAATATACCATTCTAAATGTTCCTAGTCAAGATGCATCGAGACTGGATATTGATGTATCCGTTGAGATTAGAGTACGTAATGCTCTTCAAATGTTGAGCAGTGCATTACTCATGACTGTTTGGGGAACCAAGGGGTTACGTACTGATAGTTATTGGATAACTATGGAACGACTCACTCGATAGTTTTCTGGTGGTTTATATAACTAAGATCAAGCAGAGAATATCGACGTGACTAATTTACACAGTTCTTTCGAATACTGTTGATATTCAATGTGAAAGCTCCGCTTTGATTATAGTTAAATCATGGCACGACGTCCATCGAACGACTATAGTTGGGTCGAGTGGAAGCATTGGAAGTGAAACACTATTCAAGAGAGCACTCGTCTCCTCAGTTATATGCGGTTAATATCATGGTCAATTGAAGTCAACTCAAAGTCAAAGTTTTTGGCCAGAGCATTTCGGTTAATAATAATTGTTATTATTGAACCAAAGATGTGTTTGGACTATAAAGTTGAATGTGGATGATATTAGAATTTTGACCATTACCAAATTCCATAAATCTAAAGTGATATAGTTTTGACAAAGAGAATTGGTGTAAATAATTGTTACTATTAGGTACCACTTATATTAAGTAAAATTGGATTTTACCAAAAGATGTGTAAGGGTTAAATTCAGCCAAAATATCACATCACCTACTAATTGACGTATGAACGTTCATATTCGAATAGTTCAACATTAATCGCTGACTGAATTTACACCTTTTAGTCGCACAACCGTAATGATGAATTCTTTGAAGAACCACATGATTTAATTAATTTATAAAACATTGTAAATTGATTAAATTAATTGATATTTGAGAAATATTAATTATTATTTATTTGATGTTTGGAAGTTTTTTATAATTATTTTAACGCATTTATAAAAGTTATATTTGCGCACATTGATATACGATATTGATGTACTTTAAAGATAATTGCATGAAATGATATATGGAAATTTTATGTATTCTATGACATACTTTCTGAAAACTTTATGTCTGAATTAATTAGGGACGTTTTAATCAAAGAATGAGAAAAATTTCATTCTTTCAAATAAAACATATTCTATAATTCATTCCGTGTGTACAACCCATTTTCCTTCTGATTAATTCTTTCTCTTTCTCTCCTCCTAACTTTTCATGGCAGAAACAAAAAAAGAAAACGAATTTCCAAAATCTTTCAACTCTAAATAAAATGATCAAATAAAATAAAACAAAAATGATTCATCCATCTTTTGCGAGGATATGATATGGATCTTGAAGATCTGAGGAGATATCATCATTCAAGGTGTGATTTCTAGGCAACATCCTAAGGTGATTCAATCGGATCTAGAAACATTCTTCATTCAAGGTGCAAATCAAAGGTAACATTAACAAGGTGTGTTTTAAGGATTGGGTAGTAAGGTATGTCATTTTCTATATATAGATAGTGAATTTGCAATGTTTGATGGAAATTTAGTTTGACTTTCATAATTCGTATGATGTATCACTGTCTTGCTTATTTAAAAAATTGTTTTTGAAGACTGAATTATTCATTGAATGATATGACTGAATTTCAATTCATAGATCAAAACTAAATTTGTTTATGTTTTAAAACAACATTTAAGTGTAGATCTATATTTTTAAATATTTTAATTAAATTGTAATTCTTCAGATCTGAATGTTTACATGTTCGAATTGATTACCTGCTTTTCTTTACTTTGTTAAATTGAAACTAAATATATATATATATATAAAATACAATGTTTTATTTTGGTTCCATTTTAATCTTTAATTTAAACTCAATTTCTTTAAATATGGAAATTTACATTTTCATGTTGATTGATTGAATTATATTTAAAGTTAAAAATGAAATTTATATGGATCAATACAATGTTTCAATTGTAGACTATGTTTTAATCATAACAAAGTGTAATTTTAGTTTTGAATTTTAATAAATGTATGTATGTTTACATGTATTACTTGCACTTTTTATTGCATTAGATATTTGCATATGAATAAAAGGAATTAACAACAAATCAAAGTTTTAAAATTGACTGTAATAACTATCTAATTTATATTATTAGAAAGCTTAGATTGAATTCCATATATACATATTTGAATCTACTTATATGTGTTCATACAAAATTTATTTTTCTTTACATATATATTGTCATAGTACGAAATCATTTCTCTTTTTAAGTTAAGACCATAATGTATACATACAATTCATTGTTACCTTCCATATTCTTACATTATGATACCCACCGATTGTTATTAATATGCTGCATTAATTAAGTTTACTAAAAGGGAAGCTGTATCAATCACCCTTGTCATCCCTTATTTATTTCCATTTCAATTCCTATGTAATAACCATTCAAATTATTATTGTTTATTTTAGACATTCATATCAATTACCATTGACTATGCACATCCTTGTTTATCAACCATACACTGTTTAACCAAATCCAATTCTCTCTCGATACGTTCCTCAAAAAATCCGATTCGTGCTGATTCTTCCCCCAACTAACGAAGAGATCTTGGCGGAATTGCCACATATGAAATTGAGCACAATTTTGCAAAGAAATACCCCACTTGTTTCTCGAGAAGAGGTGGGAAACGTGCTCGATATCATTTGATTATCTATGCTTTTTTACCCGCTTTAATGCATGCTTTCGTATTTCACCACTATTTTCTTATATAACTATATTTTTTTCCATTTCCGTGTGCAAAGCACGGGTTCACACTAGTATGTAATTAAAATTGTGTTTAAATCCTTTATCTTAATTAACTTAAAAACTGTATTTAACCCTTTATGCTATTATAATTTATGTAATATATTTTAAACACTAGAAATATTATTTTTTAAATATAACTTTATATCATATCAAAATTTATGAAGCATGTTTTATCTTTTATTAATATGTCTTATATTTTAAAAAGGTATATTCATATCAAAATTTTATATTTATATTAACTATATTTATCTTCAAATATAAAAGAAAAGTAATTTAAATCATCATGCAAATCTTGTTTAATCTCAAAAGATTTGTATATTAAAACCTTTATCCATTCTTGTTTTAATATATATATATATATATATATTATTTATTAATCATTTGTATAATCTCTTAAAGAAAAATGGTTTAAAAAATTTAATTACATATGGATAAATATGTTAGAATTTTATCCTTAATTAGCCTTTGAATTTTTTTTTAATATTAAATTCAAAATATCATTTTCAAATCAAAATACATATTCAATATGATTAGAAACAATTTCTTATTAACTAAAAAATAAAATTTCAAATCCAATTTATTTCCAATTTATTTATTTTTGAGTTTTCAAGTTCAAATTTCAATTAAAAATCGACACACACACACACACATATATATATATATATATATATATAAACAACTAATATTTTATTTTATTTTGGAAAAACTCAATTTAGTTCATAATTTAATTTTAAAAATTAATTCAATTATCAAATTAAATTTGGCTAAAATTCGGGAATGTTACACACATAAGATCTTTTAGTTCTGACTCGAGTGTTTTGTCCTTTCAATTCGCTCTGGTCAGCCTGAGCATTTTAGGATTTGAAGGCCTTACTTCTGGAGGACGAAGACGAAGATTGTATTACTATTATTTACTATATTATTCACTGCATCACACTGTTCCATTGTATTGTTATTTATTATTATTTGGCATGTGTAACTCTGATTCTGTGTTGTATAAGTATAATCAAATGTTTTGTAAAATAGCTTCATGAACTGTTATTTGATCATTATATTTTGTCATTCCGCTGCGAGATTCTGTTTTGTTTTCTTTCTTTCTTCCTTTTTCTTATTCACCCCAATAACAATTCGCCCTTTTGTATCGTTTGAGTCTGACGTGTGTGGTTTATTGTCGATTTAAAACGTACAAAATGGCGGGACGTTACAATTTTGGTAAATGAAAACATAACATCTAAAAGCCTTAGAATTCCCTAAATAAATGCCAATCTTTGAATATGTTGGGATTCAATTGTTTTGTATTAATATAGTGGAATCAGATTTGTGTCGAGATTTAAGTATTTTATAATCTATCCCACTTCGTCTCTTTGATTTCTCTTGTGATGTTGAAGGATTCTAAAAATAAATAAGTTAGAAATGGTGTGCAAAGTATGATTTTTGATTATTTATGGTTTGCACCACCTATTTCTTTAAACTAAAATAAGTATAAATCCTTTTTTCACTCCAAGGTGGTAATTGCAAAAGTTGAATATAATATAAAAGGTTTAAGTTGTAAAGTTTGTTCTTTGAATAGAGGAGTTAATCTATATTAGTACGAGATAAGTTTGGTATTATTCCATTTTGTTTACAAGTCAAGTTGTTGGCAGGATATTAGCTATTCTTTTAATTGTAGTTTGGGACTTATATGAGTTTGACGTTTAAATTAATTAGCATTTTCTTTGAGTGTGACTGGCAATATTTTATTCGAATCTTGTGAGTATATATATAATATTAATGTATTGATTATTAAGTTAATAATAATGCAATAATTATAGCGTATTGAACTAATTGATTAGAATTAATATGGTGGTAAATAATATTAATTTTGTAGGAAGGTAGTTAATGTTAATTATGGAATTAATCCATAATTAAAAGCATAATAAAGGATTAACTTGTGACGACCGCCCTATACCACCGGATTAATAGTATATAAATAGTGCGCTGTCCATACTCGACTGATATAGCATGATCTCTAGGGTTGAAATAAGCCAATATAGCAAATAACCCGTCATATCTCACAGCGCATGGACAAAATATAATATCATAGATATTATAGAAGAGACAATAATAACTATGCGAACAAATCATCATCAGAGAAATAAATCCATAGAGTTTTACATCAAATGCAGTAGAGTTTATATAATAGAAGTAAACTCAATTAAACTATCTCAAAAAATAGAAAAAGCAAGCACTATCATGGGCTCCACATCGTTGCTTAAGAGAAAAGCATATAAATCCATATATGTATATAATACAAGATAGCTACATCCAGCTTATCCTTCGAACAGCTACTATGTCACCTAGACCTATTATCTCGTCTACTATTTAAGAGTACGCAGGATAATAACAAACAAAGCATAAAAATCTTGGGTCAAACAATAGTTTAGTGTGAGTGGTAAATGAGTCTCAAAATATGGTATAGGTAAATATAACTCTATAATTTTGATAACATTATTTAAGATATTTAATTAGCTAAATAAAATAAAATAATGTGTTGATTAGGGGATTGAAATATGGTTTTAATTAAAGGGGTAGCTATGCCATGCAACAAATGAACTAAAAGAGAGTATAAATTGAAATAGAGGAAGGGTAAAATAAGAAAGATGTCATTCCTATATCCTCCAAACCTTGGCCATGTATTGGAATACACGTTCATTTCATTATGAAAATTTTAAAACAAGAGGCCAGCTATCATTTACAAGGAAGAGAGGAAGAAAAACCAGTAAGAAGCTAATTTGAATCAAATCTATTCACATCTCAATCTCTAAAGCTAAGGTGAATAATGTTTACATCTCATTTTTGATTGTGTTTTCGGTTTTTAAATGAGTGCCGAATATTTTGCATTGATTTGCCATAATTTTGAACGATGAAGCGATTATATATACATATTGATGATATGTATGTTTATATTGATTTTATGATATGTTTTAAGGTGAAAACCCTATAAAATGACATCCAAATGCCTAGAGAATATTATAAAGATCATAAACAATATTTTAGAGTTAGGTTTCAATTTTTTGAATTTTCTGAAATTATGTGGAATTTATATGAATTTTCTGGTAAAGAAAATGTTTATTTGGGTTAATAATTATTTTCCGTTAAATAATAAAAGATTAGGGTCTGAAATTTTTATATGTTGGAAAACATATTAAAATAGATTTTCTGGAATTTTGTAGATTTTACCTAAGTGTTTTAATGGTTATATACAATTATTTAAGGTATGAGACTTAAATGTTTTATATAATTAAAGTGGAGAAGGGGCTTTTTGAAAAATGAATTGAATTATAAAAGAGGGAATTAGGCTGAAGGAAAAACCTGAGAACACTTTTAGTCTGAAGGACGGAAGTTTTAAAATTTAGCCTGAAGGACAAAAAATGATATATTCATATAGCATTACACATCCATAATGCTATATTCATATAGCATTAAACATCTATAATGCTATATACAACACAATTTTATAAGTTTCTGCATACACAAACAAGCAGCTGTGTAATGCTATATGAATATAGCATTATGGATGTGCAATGCTATATGAATATATCATTTTTTGTCCTTCAGACTAAATTTTAAAACTTCTGTCCTTCAGACTAAAAGTGTTCTCAGGTTTTTCCTTCAGCCTAATTCCCTGAATTATAAAATCTGGAAAGTTGGCAGCACTTTTCAAAGTGCGGTACTTTTTATTGGTAAAGAAAGAGGCAACCAATCATAATTAGACACATAAGATAGGTTAGATGAAAAGAACTATTTGCTCCATGTTTTTTACCGTTTCGACATCGTCGGCACCAGGTTCTGCCTCCTAGTCTTCGCTTCCTACGTAGTCAAAACCAAAGCACATGGTATCGGTTTACTGGTATGTAGTAAATTGGATGAAGGCGGAAGGTAGGGAGTCCAAATCAGGGGTTTCAAAGAGGTTGAGGCAGTCCTTTGTTTTAAATTAAAGAAATACGCCCGCTTGCTTTCGATTAAATGGCTTTCGACTAATTAGCTTTCGACTAGGTCAAATGATAAAGGAAATGGTTTCAATTGGGTTGTGCCTCTGTTTTTGATTAATTGCTTCGACTAAGTCGAAACCTTTTTGTTGTCGCCTTTTTACCTTTCGATCTAGATGGTTTCGAAAGGGTTGCTTTGCTTTTAAAATATGGCTACTTCTCCAATGCTTTCGAAAGGTTTGCTTTGCTTTTAAAATATGGCTACTTCTCCAATGCTTTCAAAGGGATGGTTTCGACACCATCACTTCATCACTTAGGAAATAGGTTCGAAGCAGTTGCTTTCGAATTAAATGTTTTAAGACCTTTTTTCTATAATTGAAGTAAAACCTAAATGGTTTCGAAAGAGATAGTTTTAAATGGTTTCAAAACAGATGCTTTTGACTTTAATGGGTTTCTGATCCTTTTTCTCTACTTGAAGGTAGAATCCAAATGGTTTCAACCGAGACGTTTTTCACAGGTTTCAAAGGGGTAAAAGTTTGAATGGTTTTGAAAGGTTCGATGTGTTTTAAATTGAACCCAAAGTTCTTTCGAAAGTATTGAGTTTTTGATTGTTTCAAAAGGTTTTAATGAAAGGTTTCGAAAGGGGTGGTTCCACAGTGTTTCGAAAGGGTTAAAAGGAAGGGTTTTTCCTATGTTTTCGAAAGGAAATATTTAAAAGGTTTTAAAGGAGGATGTCTGAAATTTTTAAGCTTTCGAAGAAAAGAAAGGAAAGGTTTTTCCAATGTTTTCTAATGGTTATATTTAATGGTTTCGAAAGGGTCTTTCAGCTATTTCAAAGGGGTTACCTTTAATGGTTTCGAAAGGGTTGTTTAACGGTTTTAAAAAAGGTTTCGAATGTATTAAATAGGCAATGTAGCCTAAATATTTTTCAAGTTAAAAACAGTTTTAACTTTTTTTGGAAGGATAGTTAACCTTATTGAATCTCATCAACATTGTTTTGAGTAAAGTATATATATAACATGGCCAAATGGCTTAGAGTAAAGCTAAAGATATATTTTCCTTGTATATATATGATTTGAAGGACTAAATCATTTTGAAAAGGATTTCAAGGAAAATTTAAAGGGTAGTTAACCCTAAGAAAATAATTAAGACAATTAGTCAATTTTATAGGCAGTCAGCCTATATTTCAAACAGTTAGTCTAGTTTGCGGGCAGTCAGCCCAATTGTATGGACAGTTTGTCCATTTGTAGCATAACGGACTTTGCTATTATATGTGGGCAGATAGTTCATATACTACCTTTTTTACAGACAGACAGTCCATTTATTAGCATAAAGGATATTTTTATTTTGGTATAATCAGTTTGGTTGTAGGAAATGATTTGCAAAATATATGTTTTAAAGAGAATATAAGTGAGTGGAAACCTATTCCGCTAAGTGGCGTGGTCTCACTTAATATCAATAAACCGAGATGTAACAGAATTATTCACACCAGGTTTTATGTCTGACTCAAAGTTTTTGTTTCTCCTTAAACTCTCAGGTGCACAAAATTGATTTGAGTAGGTCGAGGATTAAGGTTTTCAGATTTTAGTCTTTTGGCGAATAAAGCTTCCAAAGACGAGCACGTGGCTGATGCATAGCTAATTAGGATTTGCAGTTTCATTTTGTTTTGATTTCGTTGTGTATATTCAGTATGATATGACTATATTATTTTGATCATCCAAGGGGGCATCGTCATATATCACTCTTGGCATAATTTTGTAATGGTTATAATTGATGTTTACCTACGAGACGATATCAGATTGTTTAACTTGGATATAATTTTGTTTTGAAATGTAATTAGTAAAATGTTTTTCTTCAAATATATGATTTTGTTCATATTCAAGTGCTTCTGATATTATAGATACCATTATCATTACCGTATTTTGTCACTAGAAGTTAATACTATGGATGACTGCAGCCTCTGTAGCGCTAAGCTTTTGGCCTCTAGATACGGAATGTTACAACTTGGTATCGGAGGATGGTTTATGAAACATTTTAAACTCAAAATGATTTTTAAAACATAATCCTAAGGAATTAAAATAAGATTGAGGTATGGGATAACGCTATAGTAACGTACTTGTATTTGCTATACATAAGTATACGCTTTATCTCTAGCATCCTATCTTTGTTAGGTTATTTTTCTGTATCTCATAGGTTCGAATATAGATATGGAAGGTAGAAGAGGAAGATTTAACCCAGGAGGGGAGGGCGCCGAAGGAAATGCCAGACCTAGTACAAGGAGAACCCAAGGTTAGGCATAAGCAGAGAATGTGGGTGTTGGAGTCCCACAAGTGGACATGGCGGCTATGTATATGTTTTTTGTGAATATGATGCAAGCTGGAGTTGCAACTGGAATGGTAGGAGAAGATGCTGCAGGGGCAGGAGTTTTGGAAGTTCCGATAGTTAACCATTATGCTAAGCCGAGCGGAGATTACGCTAAGCTTGGAGGGAAGCCTTTTCTGGGGATGGAAGATGCTATTGAAGTGGAAAATTGGTTGTTTCACTATGAAAGGATTTTTGCATACTTGGGGCCCGATGACGAGCAAAAGAGGAGGTTGGCATCTAGACAGCTTCATGGAGCCACTTTATTTTGGTGAAACAGTGTGACTACTGGTGTGGACGAGGAAACTTTGTCATGGGCAGATTTCAAGGGAAGGTTCCAGGAGAGGTTTATGTCTGCATTGACATAGTCAGCTCTAATCATGAAGTTTGCTGAGTTAGAGCAGGGGAAGATATTAGTTCTAGAGTATGTTAGGAAGTTCGAGGAGTTGGCTCGATATAGTTATGTTTCATTGGATACAATCATGAAGAGGAATGAGAAGTTTATCAGTGGTGGGGCCCGAGTTAGCTAGGGCCACATTACCTCACATTAGAGATCCTCTGACTTTGTAGTGGAGATGGCCTTAATGCATGAGGATATTCTTGATTCTCTAGAGAAGATTAAGGCTAAAGAAGTCCATATTGGGCAGAATCAGAAGAGGAAGTTCTTTTCTAAGAAAGGTGCTAAAAAGGGTGGAGCAGCTAAGAAGGGGAAGTCTGAGATTGTCTGTTTCAAGTGCGATAAGAAGGGGCACTTTGCCAATGAGTGTCGTGCTGGGGAAGCCAAGGAGGTAGCTGTAAAGAAGGGTATCAGGTGCTTCAACTATGACTAGATTGGCCATTATAAGAGCCAATGCAAGGAGCTCGCAATGGAATGAAAAGGGCAAAGTATATGCATTGGAGCCTGCTACTTCTAAGCCAACAGCTCAAGAAAAAGTAAAGGTGGTCTTGGGAGGTACGCTTTAGATTCATGGTATGACTGTTAGCGTTGTATTTGATACCGGTGCATCACATTATTTTATATCTAGATGTTTAATAGATAAGCTTAAGTTAGAACCCATATATTTAGTAACTTCCTTACGGGTTACGAATCCAATAGGAGGATATGCAATTCTAGGGTTGAGGTGTGACCAGTTAGAGTTTGACCTATTAGGTCATACTTTTATTTGCAGTTTGCATGTGTTTGATTTTGTGGGATTGTGGATTATTCTTGGGATGGATTGGTTAAGTGAGTACGATGCTAGGATATTTTGCCAGGATAGGAAAATATCGCTTAGACACCCAGATTGTAGTGATCGGATAGTTTATGCCGTAGAAGGTTCTAGCAGTGAAGTGAATTCTTTGTTGGGTGTTATGGAATTGGATGATGAGATGAGTCGAGTTTTCGTGGTTAGATAATTCATAGATGTTTTTGGGCCTGTAGTTGGATTGCGGTTGAAATGAGCTATTGAGTATCAGATAGATTTGGTTTCGAGAGTAGAACCAATGAATAGCCCGCCAAGCAGGATGACCCCTATAGAGATGAGGGAGTTAAAGGTGCAGTTGGTGTATTTAGAAAGCAAGAGTTTTAACAGGCCAAGTAGTTCGCCTTGGGGAGCAGCCGCAGTATTTGCTAAGAAGCCAGATGGATCGCTAAGGCTATGTATCGATTATCTTATGTTGAATGAGAGAACGATAAAGAATCAATATCCATTGCTGAGGATTGACGATTTGTTCAACCAGTTGAGTGGTGCCAAAGTATTTTCGCAGCTGGATTTGGCGATAGGTTTCCATCAGCTCAGAGTAGCAAAGGATAGTATTCCTTTGACGGCGTTTAGGACCAGATATGAGTCGTACATATGGTTGGTTATGCCGTTCGGACTGAATAATGCATTAGCTTTCTTTGTGAATTTGATGAACCGGGTTTTCCAAGAGCACTTTGATAGGTTCGTATTAATTTTCATAGATGATATCTTGATATACTCTAAGGATGAAAGAGAGCATGAAGTTTATATTAGAGTAGTGCTTGAGACGCCGAGATGGCATTAGCCGAAGGCAAAGTTCTCAAAGTGTCAGTTCTAAAAGAAAGAAGTGAATTTTCTTGGTCATGTAGTCTCAAAGGAAGGGTTGTCAGTAGATTCGACTAAGATTGAAGTAGTGAATAGTTGGAAGAGATCTGGGACAATGATGGAGATAAATAGTTTCCTTTGGTTGGCTGGTTGTTATCGGAGGTTCATTAAGGATTTTTCGTGGATAGCAGCACCGATAACCAAGTTGGCAAGAAAGGACGTGGAGTTTGTGTGGACTGATAAGTGCGAGGAAGCATTCCAAAGTTTGAAAAGCTTATTGACCTATACACCTGTGTTGGTTGTTCGGGAAGGGAATTAGGATTTGGTGGTTTACACCGATGCTTGCGGAACAGGATTAGGAGCTGTGCTTAGGAATGGCAATGGGGCGGGTTTTTAGTGCCCCATACCCGTCCCGAATTTTTTAGACCTCGCCCCAGACCTGCCCCGTAGACCCGATGCGGGTCTGGAATTTTGCCCCGTACCTGGGTCCCGTACGGGTCAGGATAGACCTGACCCGCCCCAAGACCCGATGAGTCTCATGTATTAATTCGAAATTGTGTACCAAATTACATATATTTATTTGTTTATACTCGTTATCACCAAATAATACATGAAATACAAATAACAACGTGTCAAAGGAAAGTTAGTAAAAATGATGTGTACAATAACAATTCAAAAAATATATACACATGTTATTGTATAATTATCAATGACGCAAATTAATACTCTAATTTTTTATATAGATTTTTTATTGGAAAATTTTAATATCCATGCTAGAATCACCTATATCTAAGAAGATTAATAAATCATTATAGTAATAAAGCAGTTTCATTATATGTTAGTAGTGCGGGTCGGGTTGGGGCGGGTCAACCGAGCCCCGACCCGACCCTAGACCCGGAGCACTTAAGAACGGGTCACGGGTCTACCCGCCCCAATGACCCAATGGGGCGGGTCTGGATGGGCCAAAACAGGAGCGGGTCGACCGGGTTTCGACCCTAGACCCGCCCCATTGCCATCCCTAGCTGTGCTGATACAGAGGGGTAAAGTGATTGCCTGTGCTTCTATACAGCTTAGACCGTATGAGGCCAGATATGCGATGCATGATTTAGAATTGGCTGCAGTTATTTTTGCATTGAAGATGTGAAAACATTAGCTTTTGAGAGAAAGGTTTGAGTTTTATGCAGATCATAAGTCTTTGAAGTATTTGTTCTCTCAGAAAGAGTTAAACATGAGACAACAAAGGTGGTTAAAGTTTATTGCCGCTTATTATTTCGGGATTGAGTATACACCAGGGAAAGGCAACAAGGTTTCAGATGCACTTAGTAGGAAACATCAGAGTGCAGTATTAGCGATGATTGTTGAGTGGAAAGATTTGGAATTGGAAGATTGCAGATTGCAGTGGAGATCCAAGGCTGGATCTATTAGAGATATAGTTGTATTATTTTCTTTGGAAGTTCGACCAATGATGATCGAGAGGATTGCTTCTAAACAAATAGAGGGTTCAGTGTTAGCTAAACATATTAAGAAGTTAGAAGATGGAACCGAGAGCGATGATTTGGAAGATTTCAGTCTTGACCCGAATAAGAGGTTGAGAAAGATAGAGAGATTATGTGTTACGAGTTTAGGAAACATAAGGAAAGAAGTCTTGGAGGAATGCCATCATTCGAAGTTCTCTATTCACCCAGGAGGTACTGAGATTTATCTGCATATAAAGAGAAGTTTCTTCTGAAAAGGTATGAAGCGAGATATTGGGTTGTATGTGAAGCAGTGCATGATTTGCTAGTAGGCGAATGCCAAACAACAGAAACCAAGTGGGTTGCTTCAGCTATTGGATATTCCAGAAACCAACAACCACAAAGAAGAGTTGAATTTGAAATAGAGGAGGGGTAAAATAAGAAAGACATCATCCCTATATCCTCCAAACCTTGGCCATGTATTAGAATACACGTTCATTTCATTTTGAAAATTTTAAAACAAGAGGCTGGCCACCATTAACAAGGAAGAGAGGAAGAAACTAATTCAAATCAAATCTATTCACATCTCAATCTCTATAATATCTAAAGCTAAGCGTGATAATGTTTACATCTCATTTTTGATTGTATTTTTGGTTTTTAGATGAATTCCGAACATTTTGCATTGATTTGCCATGATTTAGAATGATGGAATAATTATATATACACGTTGATGATTTATGTATGTTCATATTGATTTTTATGATATGTTTTAAAATAAAACCCTATAAAATGATATCCAAATGCCTAAAGAATTTTATAAAGATCATAAATAATTTTTTAGAGTTGGGTTTCAATTTTCGAAATTTTCTTAAATTATGTGGAATTTATATTAATTTTCTAGTAAAGAAAATATTTATTGAGGTTAATAATTATTTTCGGTTAAATAACAAAAGATCGAAGTCTGAAATTTAATATGTCGGAAAAACATATTAAAATAGATTTTTTGGAATTTTTGTAGATTTTTCCTAAGTATTTAAATGGCTATATAAAATTATTTAAGGTATGAGACTTAAATGTTTTATATAATTAAAAGAGGAGAAGAGGATTTCTACAAAAATGATTTAAATTATAAAATCGGGAAAGTCGGCAGCACTTTTTATTGGTAAAGAAAAAGGCAACCAATCAAAATTAGACACGTAATGCAAGTTAGGTGAAAAGACCTAGTTGTTGCATGTTCTTCACTGTTTCGACACCGTCAGCACCAGGTTCTACCTCCTCGTCTTCGCTTTCGACATAGTCAAAACCAATGCACATGGTATCAGTTTATTGGTACGTAGTGAATTGGATGAAGGTATGGTGTAACAACCCGCCTTTTTGGATGATTTAAATCGACGATAAACCACACACGTCAGACTTAAACCATATAGAAGGACGGAATGTTATGGGGTAAAGAAGAAAAAGCAGAGAAAGAAAAGAACAAAACAGAATCTTGCAACGGAACGATAAAATATGATAATCAAATATACAGTTCATGAAGCTGTTTTACAAAATATTCGATTATACTTATACAATACATGTAACGACCCGCCTTTCATTCCATAGAAAGACGCATCACTAAGAAGAAAGAAAGAGATAGAAAAGAGAAAAGAAAGGAAAGAAAGAAACAGACAACATCAGAATCTCACAGCGGAACGAATAAATTATATTATATCACATAAAACTTTACATAGTATCATATACATCAGAGTTAAACAGCTAATACAACACAAACTAGACAGTTATAAACATCTGTCTAGCAATTACAATTCAAGTATATCAGAGAAAAAGATACAACTCAAACACAGCGGAACCACTACATTTATCTACACGCTGAAGCCTCCTGCTCCATTATCTCCTCCAGAAACTCGTCAAAGCAATCCTGAATCACTTGACTACTCATACGTAATATGAGTACCCAAGAGTTTAATAAAACAGAAAATAAACACTCGGGTCAGACATAGGTCTGGTGTGAGTAAACGGGAATAAATGTTGCTTAACTTTAGAAAAATCCTTTGAAACAAAAGGTATCACGTAAGACTTCCCACACATAAACATGGAAAAGTTTTTACCTTACGCTAACCAAAACATTTGATAGGAAATCCAGTGATATTATACTAGTGTCTAGGGTTTTCAAAATAAAATACAGAAATAGATGGAATGCTTACATCTCACGTTCCAACATAGTTGGGCACAATCAAAACCGTACAGGCACTTATTGGATTTTGGATTCCATCAATGGCAGGGCTACTGGGGTACCGCCCGTCACAGTACGTGGCCTAGATCACCGTACCGAGGAGTACGCCCGCTCCCCTGCAACACAAAGCCGGAAGCATTCCTTACTGAACAGTTTCGAACAAGACCACCCCGTAGATTGGCCGTCGCCAACTGCCACACAACCGAATATAAAGGGACCTCTAGACAGGGATAAATCTTGCTCTTCAGTGGGGGCTACCCACGAAGCCTTGCTGCACCTCCCCTGTTTTAGCCATTCCCGGTTGATGAGGCTTGAGGTTATGATTACCTTTATAGGACATATCAATCTTAGAATGCTCATCGTCCACCTAACGATGTTCTGAAAGCATTCAATCCATACAAGTTCGTTACGGGTTCGAACGAAATCGAAAGCATTATTTCATTACACTTGTATTGGAATCACCCACATAGTTAACGACGATAACCCTTGCACTCTAAATCACCATCTCGAACCTATAAGTACTATTCCGTTAAACTCATTATGGAATCACCCACAGAGTTATACTGATGTATAGCCCTTACACCTCGAGTCTTCACTTGCTCCACTTGGATTAACGACCTAACGTTTAATTGGAATCGATGTGGTTTTCGGAATTCCAAATTTGGAAACCCGATCCCGGTCTCATCAAAACCAAACGCCATCTTAATGTCCAAGTTGTACTTAAGGGTTTTAAACAATTAACTCATTTTATTATTATCTACTTCACACAGATAGATAAGCTACATATCACAATAGATAATCACATTCATATCATAAACGGATAATATATATCATTATCACAAACAGATAATCATCACAACCAAATAATCCATCACAAACCATCATACTTTAACCAAACATCCATATCATACAAATACAACTCATCTCATTACTGAGATCACAACCATTCAATCAATAACATTCATAAGCAATGATTCATTAACCATCAATTGTAATTAATTTAAAATGAATTAAATTAATTACAACCATCCCTAATTAATTTAAAATAAATTAAATTAATTACCACATTTAATTCCTGCTTAACATCCATAAATTAATTAACCCAGTTAATTAATTATCCACTAACTATTCAACTTGATTAAACACTTTGATTAATCATTCACTAATTACAATAAGTAATTAGTCCTTAATTAATTTTATAAATTAATTAACCTTAATCATAAGTAATTAACATTTAATTACTCATTTATTAATTAATTATAATTAATACTATTTGTCCTTAATTAATTACAATTAATTAATCACTTATTTAATTAATTTTTAATTAAACAATCATTAAATACATCATTAATTATAATAATTAATGATCTCTAATATTTAAATAAATTATTTAATTAAAATTAATTACATTTAGTAATTAATATAATTATTAATCACCTTGATTAATATTAAATTCAGTAATTAACTATCTTTAATTACTCGTTAATCAAATTTATTATCCAATAATTAATTATCTTAATTAATTAATCTCTTGATTAATTACAAAAGTAATTATCCAAATTACTTAATTAAAATAAATCACCTTTCACTAATTACATTCTAGCAATTACCATTCTTTACTTCTCTAAGTAATCCTGCTCCATTAATTACATTAAGTAATCACACTCTTAAAATCATTAGATGATTTACTTAAATTAATTAAACTAAATTAATTAACTTAAATAAATCACATATCAAAATTAATTACAATAAGTAATTAATTCCTTAACTACTTTAACAATTAATTATACTTAACAAATTACCATTAATTATATTCAATTAATTAATCTAGTTAATTATAAAAATTAATTACATTAATTAATTATTTAATTATCCTTAGATAATTATCACTATTTGTTAATTATCAACATTTCAATAATTATATACTTAAGGAAATTTGAATTAGATTAGTTATTAACAAATCATTTCTAATTAAAAATTAATCTAAACCATTATTTAAAACCAAATAATTAAGTAAATTCTTAATTATCTTAATTATTTTCAAAATAATTTAATTACTTATCAAATGACTCATTTACATTCATAATATATTTAAACAGTACATTCCTAAAATTAAATTCAAATTCCATTTAAAAATTTAATATTTAAAATGTTGAACTATTTAAACATTAATCTAAATTTAAATAAATATATATCTTAAAATAAAATGAATGTTAAAGAACATTAGTTAAATATAAAAGAAAGATTTAAAATAAATTTACTTGATTAAAATAAATCAAACTTTGAATATAGATTGATTATTTTAACTTTAATTTTAAATTAACACTTCATATCTTAATTCAAATATTAAAAGAAATAATTCTGCTAAGTTTAAACCTTATTTGAAATCAATTTCATTTTCAAATTTACTTTTAAAACATTTGAATCTGTTCATAATTTTTTTTTAAATTTACAAACTGTTTTGAAATCAAAACTGGTTTCCAAAGTAACTTTAAAACTGTTTAACTTGATTTCAAAACAAATTTAAATATTACTTAAAAACATTTAAATCTGTTCAAAATTTAAAAACTAACAAAAACTGTTTGAATCAAAAATCTGGTTTTAAAGGTAAACCTGAAAACTAAATTCCAATCTTGTTTAAATTTTAAAATTTTCATTTTTAATAACCTTGAATTCAAAACTTCATTTGAATTCAGATTAAGTTACACTTGAATCAAATTCCAACTTTAAAAATATGAATTCATTCAAATTCAAAAACTGCACATTTTCAGGTTTTAAACCTGTAACTAAACTAACCCAAGAAACCCATCTATTTACTTCGAGTCGCCAACCCACTTGCTTCGAGTCACTGCACAGTTTACCCGAGGAATACCCGAGACAGAAACACAAAACAACCCAACAATGTTCACCAGACATCCAATATGTACGGTGCATATGCACCGTCACCTTGGCGAACTCCGGCCACTCCAACCTACTTCTACATGTCACTTACCATCTCCTCATACGATCACGACCACCCAAACCCCCACATCAACTTGAAATCAGAAATAGGAAAACAACTGCAGCCTGGAAAAACCCATCTACATCATACCCCAAACCTGTCAACATCACATGAGCTCGCCTCCGACCACCATCCTTGACGCGACCTTGGCCATAGCTACCTCTACACCCCCTTTACAACCTCTCAAATCCTTAACCCACTCGATGCAACACAGAGATATCAAGAAGCTGCTAAACCCAACCACTTCAAATTTAGGGCTTAAACCTGGAAATCAAAATTTCCATCACCACCACCTACTGACACAACTTCTGACCCTTATCCCTACCCTACCATCTGAATTCTACCTTCAGGAATACCCTTAGCCACCAAATCCATTAGAAATTCAAACAAACCCAAAAAGATTCAGTTCTGTTAAAACAGAAATACTCATTCCAACAGCGTATTTAAAATGTATTAGTTGTTTTAAAATTTATGATTTTCTAACATACATTCATGTTATAATCTTGTTTAAATAACTAATGATGTTTGATATTCTGATTTTATTGAAAATACTTTACTGTTGTAGTTATTTCAGAGGTAACAGATTTCAATTTTTAACTTATATTAACTAAATCATGATTTACAAAACCTAAATTTATACTAACAAACATATTTTGTTTACACATAAAATTACTAACTGAAACAATTCAAATGATAAAGATTTTCTATTAAACTTAGTTTAAAACAGAAACTGTAAATCAGGTTTACTGTAATCCTATATATATATCTATATGTATTCACACACCGTATTCATCACAAATAAAATCATACAAACATACACATTCTTATATATTCACATGCAACAGATAGATTCAAATTTTTGCATTGGGGTTCTTACATTCAAAAATAACAGAGCAGTTTTAATCAACCATATTTAATTTATGTGCACTAATACTAGAATTACAGGAAATTTTATTTAGCTTTGATTTAAAGAAAACTGTTTTTAAAATAAGAAGTTTACTCACCTTTTTTTTAAATTGAAGATGCAGAAATCAAATTAGAGAAGTATCACATATTCCAGGACTCTGCATATTGAAGCTTCAAGTTGAATCTGGGCTTGCATTTTGATTACTGAAATTGCTTTAACTTGGTGATGTAAATTTTTGAACTTGCATGCAGACCTTTATTCTCATTGCTCAGATTCAAATTGAGGTTGAACTCCAGCTTGATGTTGAAATATTGCATGAAGATTTGGGTTTTAAATGTTGCAGATTTTGGTTGAAGATTGGTTTTGCAGATTTGAAGTTGTAATTTGCAGATTTTAGATTGCAGATTGGCTCTGCAGATCTTGATTGAATTTGCAGATATGTAGTTTGTTTTGTAGAAATTGATTTTGCAGATTTTTATCATGCATTTTGTTTTGGGTTTTGATTTTGCTGAAATCTGATTTTCAGATTCAAATGAGAATAAGGTTTGAACAAAGAAAAAGCATTTGTTATATTTCTTATTTAAAAGAATAAATTAGCTTGCCACTTGTTATGTTTATTATCTCAAATTTTTACAAGTGTCTATTTTATGTTTTAAGAGTCTAACACATGTACATTTTTAATATAAAAGAAAATTCTAAATTTATAAATGTATTTAAATTTATCTAAAACCATTTCAAATTTGTTTCTAGCATATTTTAATTATTATTAACAATAGCCTTGAAAATGATTATATGTTTATTTATAAACTTCTTTATAAAACTATACATTTTAAATGTTTGCTTGTATATTTTTCAATATAATATTCTTTTAAAACTAAATTTTCAAAAGAGAAGATTTTAAAAGAAGAATAATGTTGAATTTATCTTATTCAAGAGTTTTAAATCAAATGTTATACTTTAACATGAATGAATTAAATCTTATTTCAAAGAGAAAACAAAATTTTAAAACAAAACAAAATAAAATATATTATAAAATAAAATTTAAACTATATTTATTTTTATAAACAAAATACTTACTTACATTTCTATGAAGATATAAGAAAGATTTTTAAAACAAACTTTTGAAAAGTTTTCAATACTAATTTAAATCAATTTAATCTATTTACAAATTATACATTTAAATATAATAATTAGAAAATATCCTTTATTAGTATTTAAATTTTGAATTAAAATCAAATCCTCTATTTACAATGTATACACATATATACATTATAAATAAATATCTTTAAATCAATTTAGAAAGATGAATTTTATCATTTAAATATTTTTAACATTTGAAAACAATAAGATTCTCAATTTAAATTATTATTATTATTTTGAAAAGAAAATCATTTGACAAATTAAATGAATATTAATCTTCAAAAGAAAATTCCTATTTGAATTAGATTATTAAATCAATATTTCATTATTTTAAAATAATTATTAATGAAATTATTAAATAAATATAGCCTAAATTTCCGGGACACACATTCCTCCCCCCTTAAAAGAATTTCGTCCCCGAAATTTAAAAGCAAAGGTAATTTAATAATCCCATATAGATTTTAAAATTTAAAAGAGCAAACATATGATATCAACCAAAATACTAGCAACCATAGCAGCCAATTCAAACAAACAATTCTAATTATCCAGACAAAATTCTGGATAGAATTCCCTAGAGTTTTCCCGGGTACAAACATCGGGACACTCGCTTTACAGAATATAAACTAGCTACACCGCTCAGATCTAGAGCTCCTATATATCTAGATCTACAAATCTAAACAGAGAACTGGACTACAGACAAGTCCTGATCAACTTCCAAATCTCAGAATTACTGATTCTAAAACCAATGATAAACCATTCACGTACTCCCTCAGAGATACATGAATTACATAACAAATTCCATCCATCCGAACTAGAAATTCAATCCTGTAGATCGAACACTTAATCCTTAAGAGAAGACAGAAAGATCCAATACCTTATCCACACATCTCTCAAATCGATCCTGTTTGCCTTCAACTTCCTAGAACAAACAAAGCTTCACAGATGCCTTACAGAACAAATCTGGACAAGGAAATAAACGATCTCCTGATCCTACTCCTATTCTGAAACAAAACAGATGCACAAGACATCCAAGCCTTCAGATTAAAACGAATTTCCTGTAGAAATCCTCTGATCCAAGACAAAACTCAAATTCCCAATGAATCGGATGCTGCTTCTATTCTGGAATAGCTGCCACCATGCTTCCACTGCGAAACTCTGATTTGAGAATGTTGTTGATGAACACAAGTATAGACTTGATCAACTTATCCTGGAATATTGTTCATCAAATTCCATAAATCTCAGTGACCTATCCGATTCGGTCACAAACACCACAACAAAAATTCAACCAGAAAACTGGATCCAATAAATCCTACCAACTCAAATAGATTTCTCTTAAAGAACCTCCTACTAATCTGATCCACCGGTAAAACTCCAAGAACCAAGTCGAATCAGAACTCAAACTCTCAATGGATGCAAATCTTAACCTCTTCGAAGATATCCAGAAAATCAAACCACTTCGATAACTCAAACATCCTCTAGAGATGCTTCAATCCAAACAAAGATCACTCAGAGAACTTCCGAACCATCGCAAGTCACTTTTGCAATCCCACTCAGTTTAGATTCCAAGAAATCATTCTCACTACAAAATCAAAACAGCTAAAACCTCCTAATCCAAAGAAGAACTAGTGGTCCACCTCTTAACCACTAACATTACTCCCAACCGAGCTTCCAGAAGAAACAGACAAGCTCCACCATCTTCCCGGACTACTGACAGAAGAATCACAGAGATTTCCGAACCATCGAAGAAACAGGTCACTCACTGCTGCTACTGCTGCCAAAACTTCCTTATCAAAAGCTCATCGAATCACAAAGCTACACCAGCCTCTTCCCAATAGAGCCTTCCTGATAGACGGATATCTCTCAGGAAACTCGCTCCCAAACCAAGCTCAAAACACACTGCCAAACTGAGTCTCAAACTCAAATATAGACTCCTTCCTAAGGTTGCCAAGATACCATTTCTGGCTTCTATACTCCCAACTGATCCAAACTCAAGAAAATCCACTCACACGAGTGCAATCCAGCTTACAATCCAAAGATAAACTCCGAATCTTAAAAAGATTTTCTTCAGAGATCGGTGAAATCCTTCACCAACTGCAGAACTACTCAAGATGCCCAATACTGCCCTAGCAGACCACTTCCAACTTTAAACACTCAAACTCCAACCATTGGTAGTTGTGTTACACACACCACTACCCTATCTACCTTTATTACTTATATTGGAAAACCTGAATAGGTAACCCAATCTAATAGGTAGAAATAAATAAATTTATACATACATACATATATATATATATATTCAAAATTACAAATACGCTCTCTCAAGAAGGACACCGCTCTAGAATCTAGGTATTCGCTCAACCTAGTGCTCTGATACCACAATGTAACGACCCGCCTCTCATTCCATAGAAAGATGCATCGCTAAGAAGAAAGAAAGGGATAGAAAAGAGAAAAGAAAGGAAAGAAAGAAACAGACAACATCAGAATCTCGCAGCGGAACAAATAAATTATATTATATCACATAAAACTTTACATAGTATCATATACATCAGAGTTAAACAGCTAATACAACACAAACTAGATAGTTATAAACATCTGTCTAGCAATTACAATTCAAGTATATCAGAGAAACAGATACAACTCAAACACAGCGGAACCACTACGTTTATCTACACGCTGAAGCCTCCTGCTCCATTATCTCCTCCAGAAACTCGTCAAAGCAATCTTGAATCACTTGAGTACTCATACGTAATATGAGTACCCAAGAGTTTAATAAAACAGAAAATAAACACTCGGGTCAGACATGGGTCTGGTGTGAGTAAACGGGAATAAATGTTTCTTAACTTTAGAAAAATCCTTTGAAACAAAAGGTATCACGTAAGACTTCCCACACATAAACATGGAAAAGTTTTTACCTTACGCTAACCAAAACATTTGATAGGAAATCCAGTGATATTATAATAGTGTCTAGGGTTTTGAAAATAAAATAGAGAAATAGCTGGAATGCTTACATCTCACGTTCCAACATAGTTGGGCACAATCAAAACCGTACAGGCACTTATTGGATTTTGGATTCCATCAATGGCAGGGCTACTGGGGTACCGCCCGTCACAGTACGTGGCCTAGATCACCGTACCGAGGAGTACGCCCGCTCCCCTGCAACACAAAGCCAGAACCATTCCTTACTGAACAGTTTCGAACAAGACCACCCCGCAGATTGGCCGTCGCCAACTGCCACACAACCGAATATAAAGGGACCTCTAGACAGGGATAAATCTTGCTCTCCAGTGGGGGCTATCCACGAAGCCTTGCTGCATCTCTCCTGTTTTAGCCATTCCCGGTTGATGAGGCTTGAGGTTACGATTACCTTTATAGGACATATCAATCTTAGAATGCTCATCCTCCACCTGACGATGTTCTGAAAGCATTCAATCCATACAAGTTCGTTCCGGGTTCGAACGAAACCGAAGGCATTATCTCGTTACACTTGTATTGGAATCACCCTCATAGTTAACGACGATAACCCTTGCACTCTAAATCACCATCTCAAACCTATAAGTACTATTCCGTCAAACTCATTATGGAATCACCCACAGAGTTATACTGACGTATAGCCCTTACACCTCGAGTCTTCACTGGCTCAACTTGGATTAATGACCTAACGTTTAATTGGAATCGATGTGGTTTTCGGAATTCCAAATTTGGAAACCCGATCCCGGTCTCATCAAAACCAAACGCCATCTTAATGTCCAAGTCGTACTTAAGGGTTTTAAATAATTAACTCATTTTATTATTATCTACTTCACACAGATAGATAAGCTACATATCACAATAGATAATCACATTCATATCATAAACAGATAATATATATCATTATCACAAACAGATAATCATCACAACCAAATAATCCATCACAAACCATCATACCTTAACCAAACATCCATATCATACAAATACAACTCATCTCATTACTGAGATCACAACCATTCAATCAATAACATTCATAAGCAATGATTCATTAACCATCAATTGTAATTAATTTAAAATGAATTAAATTAATTACAACCATCCCTAATTAATTTAAAATAAATTAAATTAATTACCACATTTAATTCCTGCTTAACATCCATAAATTAATTAACCCAGTTAATTAATTATCCACTAAGTATTCAACTTGATTAAACACTTTGATTAATCATTCACTAATTACAATAAATAATTAGTCCTTAATTAATTTTATAAATTAATTAACCTTAATCATAAGTAATTAACATTTAATTACTCATTTATTAATTAATTATAATTAATACTATTTGTCCTTAATTAATTACAATTAATTAATCACTTATTTAATTAATATTTAATTAAACAATCATTAATTACATCATTAATTATAATAATTAATGATCTCTAATGTTTAAATAAATTATTTAATTAAAATTAATTACATTTAGTAATTAATCTAATTATTAATCACCTTGATTAATATTAAATTCAGTAATTAACTATCTTTAATTACTCATTAATCAAATTTATTATCCAATAATTAGTTATCTTAATTAATTAATCTCTTGATTAATTACAAAAGTAATTATCCAAATTACTTAATTAAAATAAATCACCTTTCACTAATTACATTCTAGTAATTACCATTCTTTACTTCTCTAAGTAATCATGCTCCATTAATTACATTAAGTAATTACACTCTTAAAATTATTAGATGATTTACTTAAATGAATTAAACTAAATTAATTAACTTAAATAAATCACATATCAAAATTAATTACAATAAGTAATTAATTCCTTAACTACTTTAACAATTAATTATACTTAACAAATTACCATTAATTATATTCAATTAATTAATCTAGTTAATTATAAAAATTAATTACATTAATTAATTATTTAATTATCCTTAGATAATTATCACTATTTATTAATTATCAACATTTCAATAATTATATACTTAAGGAAATTTGAATTAGATTAGTTATTAACAAATCATTTCTAATTAAAAATTAATCTAAACCATTATTTAAAACCAAATAATTAAGTAAATTCTTAATTATCTTAATTATTTTCAAAATAATTTAATTACTTATCAAATGACTTATTTACATTCATAATATATTTAAACAGTACATTCCTGAAATTAAATTCAAATTCCATTTAAAAATTTAATATTTAAAATGTTTAACTATTTAAACATTAATCCAAATTTAAATAAATATAAATATTAAAATAAAATGAATGTTAAAGAACATTAATTAAATATAAAAGAAATATTTGAAATAAATTTACTTGATTAAAATAAATCAAGCTTTGAATATAGATTGATTATTTTAACTTTAATTTTAAATTAACACTTCATATCTTAATTCAAATATTAAAAGAAATAATTCTGCTAAGTTTAAACCTTATTTGAAATCAAATTTCATTTTCAAATTTACTTTTAAAACATTTGAATCTGTTCATAATTTTTTTTTTAAATTTACAAACTATTTTGAAATCAAAACTGGTTTACAAAGTAACTTTAAAACTGTTTAACTTGATTTCAAAACAAATTTAAATATTACTTAAAAACATTTAAATCTGTTCAAAATTTAAAAACTTACAAAAACTGTTTGAATCAAAAATCTGGTTTTAAAGGTAAACCTGAAAATTCTTTTTAAATCTTGATTTAAAAACTAAATTCCAATCTTGTTTAAATTTTAAAATTTTCATTTTTAATAACCTTGAATTCAAAACTTCATTTGAATTCAGATTCAAGTTACACTTGAATCAAATTCCAACTTTAAAAATATGAATTCATTCAAATTCAAAAAATGCACATTTTCAGGTTTTAAGCCTGTAACTAAACTAACCCGAGAAACCCATCTATTTACTTCGAGTCGCCAACCCACTTGCTTCGAGTCACTGCATAGTTTACCCGAGGAATACCCGAGACAGAAACACAAAACAACCCAACAGTGTTCACCAGACATCCAATATGTATGGTGCATATGCACCGTCACCTTGGCGAACTCCGGCCACTACAACCTACTTCTACAAGTCACTGACCATCTCCTCAGAGGTAACAGATTTCAATTTTTAACTTATATTAACTAAATCATGATTTACAAAACCTAAATTTATACTAACAAACATATTTTGTTTACACATAAAATTACTAACTGAAACAATTCAAATGATAAAGATTTTCTATTAAACTTAGTTTAAAACAGAAACTGTAAATCAGGTTTACTGTAATCCTATATATATATCTATATGTATTCACACACCATATTCATCACAAATAAAATCATACAAACATACACATTCTTATATATTCACATGCAACAAATAGATTCAACTTTTTGCATTGGGGTTCTTACAGTCAAAAATAACAGAGCAGTTTTAATCAACCAGATTTAATTTATGTGCACTAATACTTGAATTACAGGAAATTTTATTTAGCTTTGATTTAAAGAAAACTGTTTTTAAAATAAGAAGTTTACTCACCTTTTTTTTAAATTGAAGATGCAGAAATCAAATTAGAGAAGTATCACATATTCCAGGACTCTGCATATTGAAGCTTCAAGTTGAATCTAGGCTTGCATTTTGATTACTGAAATTGCTTTAACTTGGTGATGTAAATTTTTGAACTTGCATGCAGACCTTTATTCCCATTGCTCAGATTCAAATTGAGGTTGAACTCCAGCTTGATGTTGAAATATTGCATGCAGATTTGGGTTTTAAATGTTGCAGATTTTGATTGAAGATTGGTTTTGCAGATTTGAAGTTGTAGTTTGCAGATTTTAGATTGCAGATTGGCTCTGCAGATCTTGATTGAATTTGCAGATATGTAGTTTGTTTTGTAGAAATTGATTTTGCAGATTTTTATCATGCATTTTGTTTTGGGTTTTGATTTTGCTGAAATCTGATTTTCATATTCAAATGAGAATAAGGTTTGAACAAAGAAAAAGCGTTTGTTATATTTCTTATTTAAATGAATAAATTTCAAGAATAAGTTAGCTTGCCACTTGTTATGTTTATTATCTCAAATTTGTACAAGTGTCTATTTTATGTTTTATGAGTCTAACACATGTACATTTTTAATATAAAAGAAAATTCTAAATTTATAAATGTATTTAAATTTATCTAAAACCATTTCAAATTTGTTTCTGGCATATTTTAATTATTTATTAACATTAGCCTTGAAAATGATTATATGTTTATTTATAAACTTCTTCATAAAACTATACATTTTAAATATTTGCTTGAATATTTTTCAATATAATATTCTTTTAAAACTAAATTTTCAAAAGAGAAGATTTTAAAAGAAGAATAATGTTGAATTTATCTTATTCAAGAATTTTAAATCAAATGTTATACTTTAACATGAATGAATTAAATCTTATTTCAAAGAGAAAACAAAATTTTAAAACAAAACAAAATAAACTTTTATTATAAAATAAAATTTAAACTATATTTATTTTTATAAATAAAATACTTACTTACATTTCTATGAAGATATAAGAAAGATTTTTAAAACAAACTTTTGAAAAGTTTTCAATACTAATTTAAATCGATTTAATCAATTTACAAATTATACATTTATATATAATAATTAGAAAATATCCTTTATTAATATTTAAATTTTGAATTAAAATCAAATCCTCTATTTACAATGTATACACATATATACATTATAAATAAATATCTTTAAATCAATTTAGAAAGATGAATTTTATCATTTAAATATTTTTAACATTTGAAAACAATAAGATTCTCAATTTAAATTATTATTATTATTTTGAAAAGAAAATCATTTGACAAATTAAATGATTATTAATCTTCAAAAGAAAATTCCTGTTTGAATTAGATTATTAAATCAATATTTCATTATTTTAAAATAATTATTAATGAAATTATTGAATAAATATTGCCAAAATTTCCGGGACATCACAATACATATCAGAGTTACACATACCAGAGAACAATAAATAATGCAGCGGAATACAATGGTGTAGTGGAATATATAACAAATAGTAATAATAATTTTTTGTCTTCGTCCTTTAGAATTAAGGCCTTCAAATCCTGAAATGCTCAGGCTGACCCGAGCGAATTGAAAAGATAAAACACTCGAGTCAGAACTAAAAGATCTTATGTAAGTTCAATAAATAGGAATAAATATGAGTGGAACGGCGTCAGAGATGTTTACGGGATTTGACATCTCCTATCCAGTGTCTAACGTGAGTGCAGTAACTTAAGAGATGCTCGAGATTCACATCTCCTAAGGATCCGTTAAACTATTCACTATGCAATAATATTTCACTATTATAATAATGTCTACAGTAAAATAAACTTACTTTTAAATAGCATTAAGGCTTTACATTTTGCACCTTAACACGTAATAGTCCCAGTAGTCCATCCAATATCATGGTCCTTCCTGATCGGGAAGCCTCCAGAGGATTACGCACGGGCTACGGGAGAAAACCAAACTCGTATAAGGCGCGATAGGGTAGGTGACACGACACAACTAAGCAATGTCAGGGTAGATATACCAATTACGCTTCCGAGCCGGTGGTAACGCATAGCCGCAGCTACCGCCCACCTCGAGCCACACCTCTAAATAAAAATCAAAAGTGGCCACCGAATCAATCTAATATCGAAGGGATGTGTCCGATCAAAGGTGCTACCTCATTAGCCTGTTAACCGCTCTTGTTTTAGCCACCTTATGCCAACTCACGGGAGTCGGGTCCACGTATTTACCTCAAAGGAAAAGCCGCCACCATCCTACTTCATTCTGGAATCTCCATCGCGCATACGGTTGTTAAAGTGGTTTTCGGAGTTGGCAGAGAGTATGACAACTTCCGATCCCGGTCTATTTGACAACCAAACGTTATTATAACACCGCGGTCATTTCAAAATAGTTATACTTTAAAACCAGGATATAATATTCATTTTAAAACTATATAAATACGATATCATTTTCGTTTAAAAACCAAATCAATATGATATCATTTTAAAATCATAGTATTTCAAAGTTATAAAATTTTGACACCAAAGATTTAAAACTATAACACTTCCAAACGTAATACTTTTAAATTTATAACTTTGAAACATAACTTCCACCCTTTACATGGTTTAAATATTAAAATATTTTATAAAATAAACTAGCTTCTTAAATTTCACAAATCAATTCCAAAACCACCCGAATTTCTAAATTTTAAATTTAACCAAAACCCCAAATCATAAATTTCAATTAAATTCGGTTTTCAAATAGACCATTCCAAATTATATCGATTTCAAAACAGATTTGATCCACAAAATAAACCATTTCAAATTTAATATATTTCAAAGCTTAAATATTCAATATTTCAAAACTAAATTTTATAATTCATATATATATATATATATATATATATATACACCTAATTTACTTTACTATTATTTGGTTTTGAAATATTTGCTTAATAAATCCAATATCCTTTAAATAAAACTTCAAATTTCATTAAGTTCTAAATGGATTCTTATTAAATATAACTCTTAAAAAAACCTCAAATCAATTTCAAAAATATCTTCTCAACTTTGATTTATAAAAATCAATATAAACTCTATATTAACATATAATTTAAGTAAACAATTATCCATATTATATTTTAATAAAATCAGACTTTATTATTAAACTTATTTTATAATTTAAATAGTTTTATCCATGGCTTAAAACCAAGTATTTAACTATATATAAAATAACATTTATAAAATATCCAAATCAATATCTCATAAAATCATATATTTCTTTACAAAACCATAGAAAATCATTTCAAAATATTTTTATATATAGACCACGGTGTCTGTATAAAATTTTCTACCCTATGGTCAAGTGATAGGATATTTATCATTTCAATCCGTAATTTAAAATGAAAATACGGTTATACATCATTTCACACCGTAATCCCGACTGAAATAAAAATGCATAACAACCTGCAGTTTATAATAATATAAAATACAACATCCATTCATGCAATATCAATCATCAACCATTTATCACAATCATCATCCAATTCAAACAATAACATCAATATATAACAGATAATAAAAAATAGGTATTTACTGACAGTTTGTTTTAAATAATAATTTAATTTAACTGGCAGTTTTTATGCAATAATAAATTGAATAACAATTTAACTCAAATAAATTTGATTCAACTGAGATGATGACTGAAAATATACCAAATAGCGATAAATAAATTTCTAATCACATCAGAAATTAATTTAGCACACATAAGAAATTATAGAAGTTGTGAGTGGGTTAAAACACTCACCTTTATACAAATCTGAAAATAATAGGCTTCTAATTAATAGCTCCGCTCTATGTTTCGTTAGTCTCCTTCTTGATTACTAGCTTTGTTCCAAAAAATTCTTTTATTTTGATTTACTTTAATTTTCCTCCTTATAATATTAATATATATATATATGTGTATGTATGTATTTTTAAAAGGATTGAAAAAAAGAAGATTTGAAAAAAAATTGAAAAAGAAAAGGATTAAAATAAGAACTGAAAATGGAAGAGAAGATCTAGATTTGAAAAGAAAGAAAAAGTTTGAAATAGAAAAAAATTTGAAGAAGAAGAATATTTGAAGAGGAAGGAAAAATTAAAATGAGAGATAATAAAGAGATTTGAAGAAAGAGAAAAAAAAGAAAAAGAAAGAAAAGAAGAAGATTAGAATGGAGGCTGGGGTTTCATTTGCGTCATATCTTATTTATAAGGTTAGAGTTAGGTTTTGGGCCAAAGAGATATGAAAAGAGAGGCCGCTATTAATTAGAAATAAATGAAATGACGTTTCAGAAAATGAAGTTGGAAATGAGTGAAAAAAATAAAGTAAATATGAACAAACTTGGTATTGAAATATAGTAAATATGAACAGCCTTTTTAAAAGTAGTAGGTATTAAAAAGAGGTAATTATTAATTAGAAAGGGAATGAATGGACCAACTCTATACTGTAAACAAACTTTTAGAATTCAAATTTCAAAACAATCATTCACTTAATTAATTTTGTTAACCCTGAACATACCAAAATTAACATCCTTTAAAGATTTAATTAACACACAATAAAGGAAAATAATTTCTCTATACAAATTTGTGCCATAAATTAAAAGAATATACAGCATTAAGAACTTTTCATTTCTCCCTCTTTGTGATTAGATTGGGAATTAAACAAATATGTTAACATTTCGTTTGAATGTTTTACTAGGAATGCATTAACATACATTCAAAAATATGATAGCATAAGTAAGGTAATATAAACAGGTGTAAAATATATATATGTACATCTTTATCGCCACTTATAGTTTACATTCATAAATAAAACGTATGAAAATAATCCACATAAGGAGGCAATGAATGTAAGAGTAAATTAGAAAAGAGAAGATGAAAAGGTAAGTTATGTTGCAATCAAAATCTAATTGAAAAGGAAATAGTCAAGTGTAATCTATTTTACCCCTTTTATCATCTCCTATTAACATTTAATTTAATAACGTATGAGATTTCAAACCTACCTTTCTTTTTAATGATCTAATTGGATCTAAAACATAAGTTTAAATTTAGTATAAACATACATGCAATAAACTAGCATTAAATTTTGAAACATGAACTGATTTAATTGGAAATAAATCACCTAATCTAAATTTATTTCAATATACGTTTACAATTAACGTCTTCCTACTTTTTAATTAAAAGATCACAATTACAGTAATTGTCATTGATTTCTAAGATAAAAATAAATGAGACAATTTATTTCCTTTTTATAGTAATTTAACGTATTTACGGAATTATTGTATACAAACCAAAAGCTATTAATTCTTATTTCTATAATAATTTTTTTTGCTATCAACATTTCAAATAAATAAACATATGATTTTTTTTATTTAGTAAAGAAACTTATATATATATACATTTATTAATCCAGTCAATTGGAATTTACATTCATATGGTCATTTGTTTCATTCCTTATTAAACTATACAATTATTTCCAATTTAAGCTCTACAATTACATTCCTAATTTGCTTTACCATTATAATTAATTGAAATCACATTAACAATTGTCAGTTTCATTCAGTCAACATCAACAATCACATTCATACTTTATTATCAACTAACAAATATTATAATTACTTATCTAACATCGATTTTATCAAATTATAGATTATTACGTATTATTTTAATTATTGCTTCATTCATAAACCATTAACAATACATTATTGCCAAATATTACCTGAATTCACTAACGTAATATTTGATTTCATTTATTGCAATTGGTTCCAATTAATTGGAATTGCACTAAATTAGTTATTTATCCACTTGCATTAAAATTATTACCTTTAATTGCAATTTGATTACCAATCTTATTTAACACACTAAATAAATAAATAACATATATTAGTTGTCACCTATTTACTTTTACTTACATTTACAAGTTTATTACTTACCATTAACACCGTATTATTTCATTAATTAATTCAATACTTACATTTGTTTTTCTTATATTTCACCTCAAATCTAATCTACAACAACCACAATAATTAAGTGAATTGATTGCGATTGATTCCCAATTAATTTTTAATATATTAAGTAATGTGTAACTTATAATAATGTTAGTCACCATTTACCTTAAATCACATTTATAACACCTTTAAGTTTATTATTGTAAACAAATGTTACAACTTACCTCTATAACACAATTTTTTTTATATTACCACTAATTATGTACTAGTTCAAAAGTTTATACAAACTTACATTTATTTACTTACATTCAATTTATAACCAAGTTATAACCTTTACATCATTTCAATTAATTGGGATTTCATATGAATTGTTAATAGTTAACTTACATTAGTATTGTTGCAATTCATTCTAGTCATCATTTCCACTAACAATTTCATAAATTTTTATTCTCTTCAATATTAAATTACAAAATCTTATTAAATTAACCAATTTAATTATCGAAATTTATGGGTCGTTACATATGGAGTCAAAACTTGGGGTTCGGAAGGGGTTGAGGCAGTCCTTTGTTTTAAATTAAAGAAATATGCCTACTCGCTTTTGACTAAATGGCTTTCGGCTAAGTAGCTTTTGACTAGGTCAAATGATAAAGGAAATGATCTTGATTGGGTTGCGCCTCTATTTTAAAATAATTGCTTTCGACTAAGTCAAAACCTTTTTGCTGCCACCTTTTTACCTTTCGAACCAGATGGTTTCGAAAGGGTGGCTTTGTTTTTAAAATATGGTCACTTCTTCAATGCTTTTGAAGGAATGGTTTGACACCATCACTTCATTACTTAGAAAATGATTTCGAAGCAATTGTTTTCGACTTAAATGTTTTAAGACTTTTTTCTATAATTGAAGTAAAACCCAAATGGTTTCGGAAGAGATAGTTTTAAATGGTTTCAAAATAGATGCTTTAGACTTTAATGGGTTTCTGATCCTTTTTCTCGAAGTAAAGGCAGAATCCAAATGTTTTCGACTGAGATGTTTTTCAAAGGTTTCGAAAGGGTAAAATTTTGAATTTTTTTGAAAGTTTTCCACATGTTTTACATTGAACCGAAAATGTTTTCAAAAGGATTAATTTTTTGACTGTTTCAAAAGTTGTTAATGAATGGTTTCGAAGGGTTGGTTCCTCACGGTTTCGAAAGGGTTAAAAGGAAGGGTTTTTCCTATGTTTTGAAAGGCAATATTTAAAAGATTTTAAAGGAGGTTGTCTGATATTTTGAAGCTTTCAAAGAAAAGAAATGAAAAAATTTCTAAGGTTTTTGAAAGGTTATATTTAATGGTTTCGAAAGGGTCTTTCAATGGTTTCTAAGGGGTTACCTTCAATGGTTTCGCAAGGGTTGTTTAACGGTTTTAAGCAAAGGTTTCAAATGTATTAAATAGGCAATGTAGCCTAAGTATTTTTAAGTTAAAATGGGTTTTAACTTATTTTGGAAGGATAGTTAATCCTCGTTAAATCTCATCAAAATTATTTTGAGTAAAGTATATATGTAACGACCCAGAATTTTTGATAATTTAAATTTGTATATTTAATTGATTTTAAATATTAATAAGTGGAATTTATAAGTCGAATAAATTTTATTTCGAATAATTGGATTTAAGTGAATAATTAAATCGATAATTTGATAGTGAAAATATAGAAATAATTGAAAATTGGGTTAAATATTATTGAAATTGATTCGTAAAATTTTTATTTTATCATATTGGAGTTAGAACGATATTTTAGAACTTTTAAAATCGAATTAAAAGTTAAATTGTGAAATTGAATATTTTAATATTTAATTATCGACTGTAAGATAGCCAATTTTCAAACTGTCTCAGAATTGGACGAAACTAGTTCCATTGGATCCGTAATAGTTTGTTATTATCGGATTTCAATTTTCGTAGCAATCGGAGTTGTCGTTTGACCGTGGCAGCTCGAAACGCATCGAAATTGTTTTAATATTAATTTGGCGAGTTAAAATAGTCATTTTTCAAAAAGTTTCGGATTTCGACGAAACTAGTTTCATCGGATCTGTAATGTGATATTATTGTATGGTTTCAAATTTCGTGTCAATTGGATTTACCGTTTGTCCGGTGCAAGCTAAAACGACTAGAAAATCGTTTAATCGGTTTAATTTCAAATCGAACGTTTATTGCCATAACTCGCACAGATGACCGAATTAGCTCCCGAAACACGTTCCATTGTGTTTGGAACGCGGGGTAAACCTTAGAAACGCCAACCGGCACGCTTCGTTTGGAGTTCGGAAAATCCAGGATGAATAGTGTCGCGCGAATTTTCTATAAAAGGCCACAAATATTCATTTTTGCAAAAGAATATCAACCCTAGGATTTCATCTCTTCAGGCCGCCATTTTCTGAAATCAATGGCCACGAAAATTCAAAACTCTTCCCTCAATCTCTCCCAATCCACACGTTTTTAGAAAAACTTGTCAACACGAAAGTTGTAGAGCTTCGCAAGGGCTTTCAATCCATACGGTTACTTCGTCAAATCGTCAACTATGGGGGAGAGGGAGTTATCTGCCGCGTTCGCCAGGGGTTTGTGCACGTTTTTCCAAGCCTTCAAGGGACCGAGCTTCACTTGATCGAGGGTGATAGTAGGCAAGGTGATGGCGCTCGAAGGGGAGGTGCTTGATCGTAGTAGAAGTGTTCGTATTGGTCGAGGCATCAAGCCCTAGTGGGGGTTTCATGGGTTCGGTTACCTGTAGGAGAACGTGAGGAAGATGAAGGAAAGGTGCGCACGGCTAGGATCTGAAATTTTGAAATCAAGGGCTGAGATTAAGTGAGGGTTAAAATTAAAATAAAGGTTGTAAATTTATAAGTATATAAATCGTGTAACTTCTAAAATTCATATCTTTTTCATACGAGGTCGAAAACGCGCGAAACCAGTTGCGTTGGAATCGTATGGACGAGCACTACACTATGTAATTGGATTGGAGTCGTTTGGAGTTAGTGAAAATTTTGGGTAAAATTAAACGCGCGTTTAATTTTATTCGAAATAAATTGCTAAAACGAAATTGAAATCAAGGTGAGAACTTCTCACTCAATCGAATCAGTTTCGATTTTAATTTTAAATAGTTAGATTTAAAATTGTTGATTGTATGTTGAATGACGATTGTTATCTATTGATTGTTAAAATAGACATTATGCATCGTTAGTAAGCGGAGGTTATTTATCAAAAACATATACCGCGAATATTTCATAAACTGTGAAATTGGTATTATATATAATAGCAATATATATATATTGGCATATGTATATATTGCAGTTGTTGATTTTCCGCATTGTATAGCGGATGAGACCCTATTGCGCCGTCTATTAAGCAGATAATATTTTATAAATCCCATATACCGCGATAATTCCGTACTGGAGCGGAATTGGTATTGTGCTAACATCTTTGGATGCAGGGAAACAGGTTGGAGGGATCCAATTGGATTCCTCAACTGTATTGATTTATTTACAGATATTGTGATATTTGTTGATTATCATATCGATATATGATATTTGGATGTCGTGATTGACTATTTGGTGCTGCTGCATCATCGGATCCATTTCTGAAGTTTTAAAATAATGATTTTTGGTTTTAAAAGGATTTTAAAGTGATTTTTCAAAATATGTGTTTTTATAAAATTTTGAGTTGATTCATTTTAAATAATTAAAACGTTATAAATTTTTATGTTATAAAAATTACTGTTTTTGTAAAATATAACCAAATTTGAGATTTTCGAAATAAATAGTGATTAATTTATAAAATGGTTTAATTTGTAATTTTGAATCATTATAAAAGATTTTTAAATTTATTTTTTATAAGTTAAAAATATTGGAATTATAAAACGAGCTTTTATAAGTGTTAAAGGTGAAATAAAGATGGATTTCATAAGTGAACGGAATTTATAGATTTATAAATTATGAAGTTACAAAAAATGAATAGATTTTTGTAAAATAGAAGATTTATAAGTAATTATCTTATAAATCGGATCTTGGCATTTAAATGAGATATAAATGGAATTTGTTAATAATGAGATTTATAAATCGAAGCTTATAAATAGAAATGGAATTTATAAACATTGTTTATAAATTCGAAATCAATTTAATTTGACAAATTGAATAGTGAAGTTTATTAAAGGAAATATATTCACGATTTTGGACAGTGAATACATTATTGAATGAAATAGTCATGTTTGGCAAAAGGAATATTATAGAATGAAGTTAATTATTTTAAAGATGTTTTAAAATGTATTATGAATCGAAACCATAGATTTCAACATTTATTGTTGAAATAGACGTTTTCGAGAAAGAAGGAAATGGCGGACTATAACACTGTTGTTATAGTAAATGATTTCCGAAAGGAAATGTTTTATATAGTATTGGGATTTATATATCTATTTAAAACTTTGAATCCCTATACTAGTGATTTTGGGTTGTCGTAACGATGTTTTGCGCAACATTCGTTTTGGCCCAAATAAATGTGTTACGAAAATGATTTCCTTAAGGAATGAAATATATACTAAATTTTGATTTAAGTATATCGAATATTTTCAAATGTTGAAAATAAATAGATTTGTGATGCACTTATTATTTAATAAGTATGGAAATATTTTTCCAATGTGAAATGAACATTTTAGAATTTATCCTTGTAAGATAAATTGAAAGTGAATATTGAAAATCGTACATCATAGATATTTTGGGATTATAAATTCACTATGGAATTTATAAAATAAAGGGGAATTAGTTTAAAAATAAACGTTGATTTATTTTTGAAATTATGGGAATTAATTTACGGATTTGGAACGTAAATATAAAGTAAATCGTTAAGGATTTATTTAATTGGTTTAAATAAACCATTTTGAAATGAAAGTATTTTCGAGAAAGGAAAATGATTGAAATTTGTTTTCAAAAATGGTAAAGGATTGAAAAGTGATTTGAAAATTAGTTTTCAAATGTTTGAAGTGTGGAAATTTATATATAGTAAAGATATTTTGGAAAGTAAATAATTTGGGAAATTATTTGGAATTTGGTGATGTTGAGCATGCCTATTGATAGTTAAATAATCCGACTATCAATATTTACCTTTAAATAGGTATTTGTTGTGATTGTTTGAATTTGAATGCCACACTTATTTTTGAATAAGCGCTCACTATTCGGGTTAGCCGGGAGAGGACCTTGGGGTCGTATAACCCATTCCGAATATGTGATACGTCGTAATGGATTGCATTCGATGACCGGTGTTGAAGACCGGATATTTGTGAAAACGGAAGGATTACCGTCGAGTTACTCTACATCGGCTGATCTCCGATATAGAGGTTTTATCACCCTTAGTGACGGGAAGTCCGGTCGTGATTAGTGAATATCCGGATTGCAAGGACTTCTTTGGAAGTGCCTTCGGTTCTGTTCGAGCCCGGAACAGACTTGTATGGATTGTATGTCTGACATTACAAGTTGAGATATAAAGCTGATTTCTTTCAAATATATTTCTGTTGGTGGCGGAGAATTTATTCTCTTAGCTTAACACCCTTCTCTGAGACGTACGAGCTCAGAGGTTATATAGTTGAAGGTTATTAGTGATATACTCCCAATTTGGTAGTGTGGCATGCTGAGTGTTGCTGTGAAATGATCATTGTTTGATCATTTGTGATAGGATCATTTATTTGATCATTTATCTTGGTGATCATTTCTATGATCATTTGTTGACCCAAAGCACAGCTTTTGTATAAAGCGTGGCTTTGTGGACGAGACTTCGTCGGACCTCACACCCCGGAAATGGTCAAAACAGGAAGGATGCGGCAAGGTTATTAGGGGGTAGCGCCCCTTTAGTGTATGTCACTCCTTCTGGATAGAGGTGGTATCATGGTATGGAGCCCAGATATTTAACCTATGTTGTTGCTGCAAATTTTGTGGTTGTTGGAAATCGAGGATCCTTGGATAGATCGGTTAAGATCGGGGGATGACATATTCGTGTCAGTAGTTACCTAGTTTGAAAGGTAACCCAGCCTTGTGTTGGCAAAGATCTGGTTAGGTTCTCGGGACGTCATTCCAGAGGCGTTTCCATGTGGCAATGGGAAGTTCCTTGGCCTGACCATTTGTTGGAAATCCAATTCTCAATACAAAACCCTGTACGGTTTTAGTTGTAGAACCTGCCATTTACTTATGGTGGTCACCACTGTTTAGATGGTAGCTATAGTAGGCATACGATAATGGTCATATGTTGGCTCAGATTTATATCTTTATTTTCGAAATGAATTTTTCCTACACTATGCACTAGTAATAATATCAAATGTTTCTTTTTAATGCGTATCAAGCATCTTTGACTATCATAAGGAGAAATCTCCTCCGATTCTGCGTTTGCATTGTGTGTGTGTGCGGGAGGCCTTATGGTAGTCTCATTTTCTAAAGAGCATTGCGAATCTATTTTAAAATTATCCTGTTCTTTGGTTTAAAGATAAACTGTTTTAGTTCTCACACCAGTCACATGACTGACTCGGAGTTTAATGTTTTCCTTCCTAAACTCTGGGTGCCCACCAATTTCCACACGGGCAGTCAAGAGTTAAGGTTTATCAGGATATTCAGGAGTTGCTGGAGGCAAGCTGGATGGCATGGCGTATTACTAGTATATAGTATTTCTTTTCCGCTGTTGATGTCATTTGTTGTTGTACACTCTGATGTAATGAAATGAAATGTAATGTAATGTAATAACTGATATAGTTCTTTGTTTAAAGATTATTCATTTATTTATTATATGTTGTTCCGCTGCGATTGTGTGATTCTGATGTTGTTCTGTTATTTCTTCTGTTCTGTTCTATCTTTTTCTCTCTTCTTCTACCTTTTTATTTTTCTTAAACCCTAATGGTACGGTTTTTCGGCTTTCGATTGCTCGGCAGTTGATACAGTGGACGTATTGATGTCAGCATTCGTGAACAAAAAATCGCGTTCGTTACATTTGATATCAGAGCTTATGGTTAAGCGATAACCTTGGCTCTGTTGGGTATTACTCATTAGAGATAGAGTCAGTAGTACTCTAGAATGAGTTTGAGTGTAATAATAGATACGAGCGCGTATTTGTTAGTGAATATAAAATTGTTTTATATTGTGATGATTGGTTTGTTGAGTGGTATACGGATTTTGGTCAACACGAGTAATTAACGTTGTTGATAGGGATCTCTAAACACTTGTACAGAACAATTTGTCACGATATTGTTTTAAATTGGGTAAATGAAATAATTTTACCTCGATTTTATTTTATATATAAAGGGAATAATTTTTCAGAATTATTAAAGTGTATATGAATTGATTGTTTGGTTGTTGAATAAGTTAAATAAAAACAACAATTTTTAAAGAATAATTGTATAAGCAAATGAATTATAAGTATGAAGTTATAATTAATGTGATTTACAATTGTGAAATAATCTTATATACAAGAAGTGAAATTATATAAGTAAAAGACTTATAAATGTGATTTATATTCTGAAAACAAAATTCCAGAGAAGTGTTTTGAAAAGATTTGATATTTTGGGAAATTGTTTTGAAGAGATGAAAGCTCTAAACTCTTTTCGGTCGCTGGAAAATAATTCCGGTGATGATCGCGACATCATTGGTGTTCATTTTCGGGTTTTCAAAAGAGGGATTGCTGCCAAATAATTTTAAATGAAAGTTGTTTGGAAAATTTGGGTTTGGTTTTGAAATTCAAAAGGGAAATTGAATTGATTTCAAAAATGGTTTTGAAAGATTTGAAAGGACTCTGGAATCTTATTTAAAATATTTATGGGAATGATAAATGAGTTGATAACTTATACAATTTGAGTTTTAATAGAATAAATTTAACTTAAAGGATGAAGTTAAATTAAAGGAAGTATAAGTAAATCAATAAAATCCAAGTTGAAATAAATTTGAGTTGTCATCAAAGACATGTGATTTGAAATTTAACAAAAGGAAAGTTAAATAAATTGATTTGGATTTAATAAGATGTTTGAAATGGAATATAACTTAAGTGATGTTGAATGAAGTTGATTTTTGGTGTCAAAGTAAATTAATAAGTGAATTAATGAAGTGAGGTCATTAAGAATTTGAACTTGAGTTATATGAATGAAATTCAACTTTATATTGTTAAAGGAATTAGAAATTGAATTGAACTAATGAAATGAACTAATGGATTAAATATTAATCAATTGAATGTAAATAATTGATATGGAAAAATGGATGAAGTATTAATTCATTAAAAGGCTAGTTGAATAAATTGGAATGGAAATCAATTTAATGTTAAACAAATTGGAATTAAAAGTGTTGGACCAAATTGAATGTAAATTAAATATTTTGGTTGTGTTGAAAATACATTGGTTGTTATTTGATTGTTAATTGATTGTATATAAATTCATTAAGTGTTAATGAAAGTGAATTAGCGAAATCGGAAGCTAAAGTAATTGAATTCAAATTGAAAGTAAATAAATTTGAATAGAATTGAATGTGAATTGGACTTGAATTAGTGAATGCAAACTAATTAAAATTGAATATGAATGAATGTTAGTAAATCCAATGTTAATGAATCAATTGGAAAACCAATTCATTAAATGTTAATGAGAAATAAATTTATATTGATTTGGTAGTTGCATTTATTTCTATTGAATGCATTGCTATGTTGGCATATATAGATGTTGTTATATGTTGTATATTGATATTACTTTCATATATGCATGTTCTCATGTTGTTTGTTGAGTGTATAGTAGGTGCGGATCGCGCTTGCTTCGCTTTTGGAGCTCGCTTTCGCGCTATATTGGCCGTATATGCTCGCTAATAAAATAAATAAGGTACATATCTCGGATTACATACCGTACTTTTACATTTTTTTCCCCGCGGAATGCCTCATCACTTGATGAGATGTATATTTGTGATATATATACTGTCATTTTTTTCGGATCGAGCCGCGCAAAGGAGACTATGGCGAATTTTTCCGAAAATTTAAGGCGTTAGAAAAATTTTGAGAAAATTTGGAAAATTTGTGAAAACTATAATTTTGGTTTTGGAATTGGAAATTAAATGATATAGTTTGGTTTTGAAAAGATAATTAAGTATAGATTTGAAAACTTAGTAAAGTATGGTAAGAAGTTTAAATTTGTTTTGGAAAGTTAATGAATTCTGTAACTTTTCTTACCTGCTAATTTCGAGGACGAAATTCTTTTAAGGGGGGAAGTATGTAACGACCCAGAATTTTTGATAATTTAAATTTGTATATTTAATTGATTTTAAATATTAATAAGTGGAATTTATAAGTCGAATAAATTTTATTTCGAATAATTGGATTTAATTGAATAATTAAATCGATAATTTGATAGTGAAAATATAGAAATAATTGAAAATTGGGTTAAATATGATTGAAATTGATTCGTAAAATTTTTATTTTATCATATTGGAGTTATAACGATATTTTAGAACTTTTAAAATCGAATTAAAAGTTAAATTGTGAAAATTGAATATTTTAATATTTAATTATCGACTGTAAGATAGCCAATTTTCGAACAGTCTTAGAATTGGACAAAACCAGTTCCATTGGATCCGTAATAGTTTGTTGTTATCGGATTTCAATTTTCGTAGCAATCAGAGTTGTCGTTTGACCGTGGCAGCTCGAAACGCATCGAAATTGTTTTAATATTAATTTGGCGAGTTAAAATAGTCATTTTTCAAAAAGTCTCGGATTTCGACGAAACCAGTTTCATCGGATCCGTAATGTGATATTATTGTATGGTTTCAAATTTCGTTTCAATTGGATTTACCGTTTGTCCGGTGCAAGCTAAAACGCCTAGAAAATCGTTTAATCGGGTTAATTTCAAATCGAACGTTTATTGCCATAACTCGCACAGATGACCGAATTAGCTCCCGAAACACGTTCCATTGCGTTCGGAACGTGGGGTAAACCTTAGAAACGCCAACGGCACGCTTCGTTTGGAGTTCGGAAAATCTAGGATGAATAGTGTCGCGCGAATTTTCTATAAAAGGCCACAAATATTCTTTTTTGCAAAAGAATATCAACCCTACGGTTTCATCTCTTCAGGCCGCCATTTTCTGAAATCAATGGCCACGAAAATTCAAAACTCTTCCCTCAATCTCTCCCAATCCACACGTTTTTAGAAAAACTTGTCAACACGAAAGTTGTAGAGCTTCGCAAGGGCTTTCAATCCATACGGTTACTTCGTCAAATCGTCAACTATGGAGGAGAGTTATCTGCCGCGTTCGCCAGGGGTTTGTGCACGTTTTTCCAAGCCTTCAAGGGACCGAGCTTCACTTGATCGAGGGTGATAGTAGGCAAGGTGATGGCGCTCGAAGAGGAGGTGCTTGATCGTAGTAGAAGTGTTCGTATTGGTCGAGGCATCAAGCCCTAGGGGGGTTTCATGGGTTCGGTTACCTGTAGGAGAACGCGAGGAAGATGAAGGAAAGGTGCGCACGGCTAGGATCTGAAATTTTGAAATCAAGGGCTGAGATTAAGTGAGGGTTAAAATTAAAATAAAGGTTGTAAATTTATAAGTATATAAATCGTGTAACTTCTAAAATTCATATCTTTTTCATACGAGGTCGAAAAGCGCGAAACCAGTTGCATTGGAATCGTATGGACGAGCACTACGCTATGGAATTGGATTGGAGTCGTTTGGAGTTAGTGAAAATTTTGTGTAAAATTAAACGCGCGTTTAATTTTATTCGAAATAAATCGCTAAAACGAAATTGAAATCAAGGTGAGAACTTCTCACTCAATCGAATCGGTTTCGGTTTTAATTTTAAATAGTTAGATTTAAAATTGTTGATTGTATGTTGAATGATGATTGTTATCTATTGATTGTTAAAATAGACATTATGCGCCGTTAGTAAGCGGAGGTTATTTATTAAAAACATATACCGCGAATATTTCATAAACTGTGAAATTGGTATTATATATAATAGCAATATATATATATATTGGCATATGTATATATTGCAGTTGTTGATTTCCCGCATTGTATAGCGGATGAGACCCTATTGCGCCGTCTATTAAGCGGATAATATTTTATAAATCCCATATACCGCGATAATTCCGTACTGGAGCGGAATTGGTATTGTGCTAACATCTTTGGATGCAGGGAAACAGGTTGGAGGGATCCAATTGGATTCCTCAACTGTATTGATTTATTTACAGATATTGTGATATTTGTTGATTATCATATCGATATATGATATTTGATGTCGTGATTGACTATTTGGTGCTGTTGCATCATCGGATCCATTTCTGAAGTTTTAAAATAATGATTTTTGGTTTTAAAAGGATTTTAAAGTGATTTTTCAAAATATGTGTTTTTATAAAATTTTGAGTTGATTCATTTTAAATAATTAAAACGTTATAAATTTTTATGTTATAAAAATTACTGATTTTGTAAAATATAACCAAATTTGAGATTTTCGAAATAAATAGTGATTAATTTATAAAATGGTTTAATTTGTAATTTTGAATCATTATAAAAGATTTTTAAATTTATTTTTATAAGTTAAAAATATTGGAATTATAAAACGAGCTTTTATAAGTGTTAAAGGTGAAATAAAGATGGATTTCATAAGTGAACGGAATTTATAGATTTACATATTGTGAAGTTACAAAAAATGAATAGATTTTTGTAAAATAGAAGATTTATAAGTAATTATCTTATAAATCGGATCTTGGCATTTAAATGAGATATAAATGGAATTTTTTAATAATGAGATTTATAAATCGAAGCTTATAAATAGAAATGGAATTTATAAACATTGTTTATAAATTCGAAAGCAATTTAATTTGACAAATTGAATAGTGAAGTTTATTAAAGGAAATATATTCACGATTTTGGACAGTGAATACATTATTGAATGAAATAGTCATGTTTGGCAAAAGGAATATTATAGAATGAAGTTAATTATTTTAAAGATGTTTTAAAATGTATTATGAATCAAAACCATAGATTTCAACATTTATTGTTGAAATAGACGTTTTCGAGAAAGAAGGAAATGGTGGACTATAACACTGTTGTTATAGTAAATGACTTCCGAAAGGAAATGTTTTATATAGTATTGGGATTTATATATCTATTTAAAACTTTGAATCCCTATACTGGTGATTTTGGGTTGTCGTAACGATGTTTTGCGCAACATTCGTTTTGGCCCAAATAAATGTGTTAGGAAAATGATTTCCTTAAGGAATGAAATATATGCTAAATTTTGATTTAAGTATATCGAATATTTTCAAATGTTGAAAATAAATAGATTTGTGATGTACTTATTATTTAATAAGTATGGAAATATTTTTCCAATGTGAAATGAACGTTTTAGAATTTATCCTTGTAAGATAAATTGAAAGTGAATATTGAAAATCGATTGAAAATCGTACATCATAGATATTTTGGGATTATAAATTCACTATGGAATTTATAAAAGAAAGGGGAATTAGTTTAAAAATAAACGTTGATTTATTTTTGAAATTATGGGAATTAATTTACGGATTGGGAACGTAAATATAAAGTAAATCGTTAAGGATTTATTTAATTGGTTTAAATAAACCACTTTGAAATGAAAGTATTTCCGAGAAAGGAAAATGATTGAAATTTGTTTTCAAAAATGGTAAAGGATTGAAAAGTGATTTGAAAATTAGTTTTCAAATGTTTGAAGTGTGGAAATTTATATCTAGTAAAGATATTTTGGAAAGTAAATAATTTGGGAAATTATTTGGAATTTGGTGATGTTGAGCATGCCTATTGATAGTTAAATAATCCGACTATCAATATTTACCTTTAAATATGTATTTGTTGTGATTGTTTGAATTTGAATGCCACACTTATTTTTGAATAAGCGCTCACTATTCGGGTTAGCCGGGAAAGGACCTTGGGGTCGTATAACCCATTCCGAATATGTGATACGTCGTAATGGATTGCATTCGATGACCGGTGTTGAAGACCGGATATTTGTGAAAACGGAAGGATTACCGTCGAGTTACTCTACATCGGCTGATCTCCGATATAGAGGTTTTATCACCCTTAGTGACGGGAAGTCCGGTCGTGATTAGTGAATATCCGGATTGCAAGGACTTCTTTGGAAGTGCCTTCGGTTCTGTTCGAGCCCGGAACAGACTTGTATGGATTGTATGTCTGACATTACAAGTTGAGATATAAAGATGATTTCTTTCAAATATATTTCTGTTGGTGGCGGAGAATTTATTCTCTTAGCTTAACACCCTTCTCTAAGACGTACGAGCTCAGAGGTTATATAGTTGAAGGTTATTAGTGATATACTCCCAATTTGGTAGTGTAGAATGCTGAGTGTTGCTGTGAAATGATCATTGTTTGATCATTTGTGATAGGATCATTTATTTGATCATTTATCTTGGTGATCATTTCTATGATCATTTGTTGACCCAAAGCACAGCTTTTGTATAAAGCGTGGCTTTGTGGACGAGACTTCGTCGGACCTCACACCCCGGAAATGGTCAAAACAGGAAGGATGCGGCAAGGTTATTAGGGGGTAGCGCCCCTTTAGTGTATGTCATTCCTTCTGGATAGAAGTGGTATCATGGTATGGAGCCCAGATATTAAACCTATGTTGTTGCTGCAAATTTTGTGGTTGTTGGAAATCGAGGATCCTCGGATAGATCGGTTATGATCGGGGGATGACATATTCGTGTCAGTAATTACCTAGTTTGAAAGGTAACCCGGCATTGTGTTGGCAGAGATCCAGTTAGGTTCTCGGGACGTCATTCCAGAGGCGTTTCCATGTGGCAATGGGAAGTTCCTTGGCCTGACCATTTGTTGGAAATCCAATTCCCAATACGAAACCATGTACCGTTTTAGTTGTAGAATCTGCCATTTACTTATGGTGGCCACCACTGTTTAGATGGTAGCCATAGTAGGCATACGATAATGGTCATATGTTGGCTAAGATTTATATCTTTATTTTCGAAATGAATTTTTCCTACACTATGCACTATTAATAATATCAAATGTTTCTTTTTAATGCGTATCAAGCATCTTTGACTATCATAAGGAGAAATCTCCTCCGATTCTGCGTTTGCATTGTGTGTGTGTGCGGAAGGCCTTATGGTAGTCTCATTTTCTAAAAAGCATTGCGAATCTATTTTAAAATTATCATGTTCTTTGGGTTAAAGATAAACTGTTTTAGTTCTCACACCAGTCACATGACTGACTCGGAGTTTATTGTTTTCCTTCCTAAACTCTGGGTGCCCACCAATTTCCACATGGGCAGTCAAGAGTTAAGGTTTATTAGGATATTCAGGAGTTGCTGGAGGCAAGCTGGATGGCATGGCGTATTACTAGTATATAGTATTTCTTTTCCGTTGTTGATGTCATTTGTTGTTGTACACTCTGATGTAATGAAATGAAATGTAATGTAATGTAATAACTGATATAGTTCTTTGTTTAAAGATTATTTATTTATTTATTATATGTTGTTCCGCTGCGATTGTGAGATTCTGATGTTGTTCTGTTATTTCTTTCTGTTCTGTTCTATCTTTTTCTCTCTTCTTCTACCTTTTTCTTTTTCTTAAACCCTAACGGTACGGTTTTTCGGCTTTCGATTGCTCGGCAGTTGATACAGTAGACGTATTGATGTCAGCATTCGTGAACGAAAAATCGCGTTCGTTACATTATATAACATAGAAAAATGGCTTAGAGTAAACCTAAAAATATATTTTTCTCATATATATATATATATGATTTGAAGGACTAAATCATTTTGAAAAGGTTTTCAAGGAAAATTTGAAGGGTAGTTAACCCTAAGAAAATAATTTAGACAGTTTGTCCATTTTACAAGAAGTCGGCCTAGATTTTGAACAGTTAGTCCAGTTTGCGGGTAGTCAACCCAGTTGTATGGACATATTGTCCATTTATAGCATAACGGACCTTGCTATTATATTATGGGCAGATTGCTCACATATTACCTGTTTTATGGGCAGATAGTCCATTTGGTTGCAGAGAGGATTTGCAAAATATATGCTTTAAAGAGGATATAAGTGAGGGAAAACCCGTTCTGCTAAGCGGTGTGGTCTCACTTAATATTCGTAAACCGAGATGTAACATAATTATTCACACCAGGATTTATGCCCGACTCGAAGTTTTCATTTCCCCTTATACTCTTGGGTGTTCAAAATTGATTTGAATACGCCGAGGGTTGAGGTTTTCAGGTTTTAGTCTTTTGGTGAATAAAGCTTCCGGAGACAAGCAGGTGGCTGATGGATAGCTAATTAGGATTTGCAGTTTCATTTTGTTTTGATTCCGCCGTGTATATTCAAGCAGATATGACTATATTACTTTGATCAACCAAGGGGACATCGTCATATGTCTCTCTTGGCATAATTTTGTAATGATTATAATTAATCTTTACTTGGAAAATGATATGGGATTGTGTAACTTGGATATGAATTTGTTTTGAAATGTAATCAGTAAAATGTTGTTCATGAAATCTGTTATTCATATTCAAATGCTTCTGATATTATGGATACCATTATCTTTACCGTATTTTGTCATCCGAAATTAATACAATGGATAACTGCAGCATCTGTAGCCTTAGCTTTTGACTTTCAGATACAGGATGTTACAAATATAGCAAAGAATAAGAGTACACGATCCATACCTGATTTGTCCCTGCATCCAAGTAGTCATCATATAACACTATAATATACATGTCTGTAAACCATAAAGATATACCACAAACCAAATAAAGGATATTAGTCTTCCAGGTATTCCTATCTCCAATACCTACTTCCTATGATACCCATGGGTGATAGCCTACGAAAGAAAACAACCAAAGCATCCATAGCATTCATCAATAATCCTAACTATCACTCCTTGTGCCCTGAATATATAATAACTCATATGGTACCCAAGTCAGGGACTAATAGAAATATTGGTCCTTTGTTGTACTCTCGTATGTTGCAGCCTAAAGCTAATTACGTGTCTCGCAACCCTAAGCTGGACATTAGACCCAAAGCTACATGTACAAGGTATACAAGTCCCTCAATTAACCCATGAGCATCCCCACTTACAATATCCCTACTTCGATTACAACTGAAAACTCTGAGCATCAATGATTCCTTAGCACATATACTCGAGCCCACCATTACTCCATTTGGATACCTGAGCCCTTCTAGCTCAATCCAGTTTCCATTATTCACAAGGAACCATTCCATATTCCCAGATTATATGGCTCCCTCCCTTACTAGCCGCCATCATTAGAACCTACTCCCAATACGAGCCAACATCCAAAGACCATATCCTTTCATCATATTGTTATATCATCATCTAACCTAATACAAACAGGCCAACACTTCCAACATGGTCTCCCCTTCTTGCCTGAAAGTTTAACATCCATATCATGTGCCATGATTACTCATTGCCGAGTTATAGGTATCGCTCGGTGCCGAGTTATACACTTAGCCAACTAATGGATAATTCCCCTTCCATGTCTCTAGTACTTCCCTTCCAATGCGTTAGACCCCGACTCATCCACATTTCATAACTCAGCCCCCAATCCATAGTATGCACCATGATAACTCGGTGCCGAGTTATGCACTTAGCTCCATCTGAGTTCCGACTCATCATGTGTCTTTTTACCATGATCCAGAGCAAATCTACCAAGTTTCGTCCAATTCCAACCAACTTAGCTTTCGATTTCTCAATTCTCCGACCCGTGTTTCTATGCATGCACAACATTAGCAAACGACATCAAATCATATCATCCAAACATAGAACAACAAGCTATTCATCCAATAGAACTTGCAATCCATCAAAATAAGATAAATAAGGCAATTTCTAACACAGATTTACATATGCATGAATATATGAACACAAATCAAGGTGATTTCTAATCAATCTATATCATATGCATGGATTAACATGTCATTAAATTTAGAAAAACGTATTTATGGCCAAAATCAATTTAAAACATGTAATCCTAATGTTTTACCATATAAACATGTATAGAATAGTGAGAAAGCATAAAGCACTGACTAATTACCAAATTTAACCAATTTGTTTATAGATCTAATCTAGACAGAGAAGGAAAGCACTCCAAATCAAGTGATTTGATGATCGCTAGCTTGTAATTGAGGATCCAGTGTCAATCCACAATTTAGTTTGATTTAGAAAGCAATTTGGGTAATTTTGGATGAATTTAGGATGAATTTAAGGCTAATTAGGGTTTAGACCTGATTTATAATGTGAGGGAAAAGTTTTAATTTGACTGTTCAGCCCTTTATTTATAGTGTTCTCTAATTAGACTAACGGGCTTAATTAATTACACATTAATCCTGGCCACCAGCTTTAAAAACTTAAAACATGCATAACTTTCTAACTGTAAGTCCACCTTTCTATTAGGACCACTCTACGGATGAGAAACCATCATCCTGAAACAATGGAACTAGTTTGAGACCCTAATTTGACTCTTATCAAAAGAAATAGTCCAAACAAAAATTTTAGGGTCAAAATAGTCACATAGAAATTCGAGTGTAATCATAGGTGTGTAAAATATCTCTAAGAGTCATATTCCAAAATTATAGAATCATAGGACCTTATATAAATAAAATAAAAATATTTTCCAACCGCCTAATACGTAAAATACGAGTCGTTACATACTTTTTATGGCCTTAATTATTAATTGTGTAGGGTAGTGTGCATATACAATTGTTATATATATAAAGTATGGCTAAGTTATTGGGATGCGAGGTCGGGCTAAAGTTACATAGAATCCTGTCCAGTTAAATCTGGCTACCAGCAGTGTAACTTTGTGGACTACTATAGGACATTGTCTATAATAAATAACCTTAGTAGACCCGAGGCTAGTCCCAATTCTCTCGGGTAAGTCTGCCATATCAAACTGGCTATTAATACCCACGAATAGTCGGACTAATGTGAGATGTCATAGTTTCGGTTATGTGTCATAATTACGCTTTTAATACGGTAGGTGGAGTCTTTAGCAGGCGTTAGCTTTGGGTTAGAGGTATCAAGTGGCTTTTGTAGGGTGCGCCTCTTTCCTTAGGAGATGTATTCAATGGCCTGATGAGTTCTTTACGACGTCAGTTAGTGAGAACCATGTAGGGAACCTCCTTGGGGTTAGGTCATAAATGATGGGGACTTGCCTATTTTATAGGTCTTAAATGGTCAGTGTCTGCCTAATTCTAATTAAAGAGGTATTAAGTGGTCTGGAGGTTCTCTCTCGTATCGTTAATGATAGTTATGTTAGCATTTGGAAACCATTTAGGTACTAAATGATGGGTGTTGGCCTAATCCTCAATAAAAGGTATTTATTGGTTTGTGTGCTTTCTCTTGCATCATTGAATGATAGTTGCATTGGAGTTTTGGAATTGGACTATAAAGTCCTTCGGGCTTATAGTTAAAGTCATTAGTATGGTATAGTTTTAAATACTAAGATATATTTCTTATCTAAATAATATTGCCCAAGTACAATTATGGTAAAGCTTGAGATTTTTGTTATTCTGACCCACTCCTCATTACAACACACGAGTTAGGGCAGGAAATGCTAATTTTGGAGACGAGGGTAAAGATGAAGACTTATGGAAGTTATCTATCTTTTATGCTTTTTAGTATTTTATTTGTACTAAGTTCAGACAATTATGTTATTTTGGAATATTATACTATGGAGGTTTTATGTAAATATGTTGTAATATTTAACATATTATGTTTTGAAATGTTTTTCTTTATGAAATGGTACTTGTATCTAATATTATATTTTATCCATTCCACTATGAGATTTTGAAAGTGTAGATATATAGCTCTGTGTACCATGTATTGTTTTAATTTTATCAACTTAACAACTCATCTTGAGATGGGCCTAAGGTTCAACAGACTTTTATTGAGTTGAAATTAGGTCTATTTAAGGGCGGATTATTGCATAAATACTTGAAAATACTTTTAACTATCATTTTGCGATCTTAACTCGGATTTGATATTTGCTCAATTCTTCAGATATGGAAGCAAAATACGATATTGTAAATAATATAGTATATATAATAACTTCTATTTTCAATGCAAAAGGAATCTATCTCATATACTCCATATTAAGCATGCATTTTAATATGGTATGTATGTATATCATTTGGGGATTATCCTAACATCCTTTTATACTAATTATAAAGGATGCCATGTTCAAATATTACATTGAGAACTAAACAACTAAATAAAAACTGACTATAACATCGATACATCGTTAACAATCAGTAATACGCCGTTTACTTATAGTTTTACTAACATTTTAATGCCTTTTAATGTTCTTTCTTATAGATACATGCTTCCTCTTCATTTTGACTGAAGACAAACTATTAGCTTCTCTATTTGAGTATTTGCTCAACTCGAATGCATGTCGAACGATATTGTTGTATCAATTCATGGGTCATATCCTAAACCCATAAACTTAGTTATCACGCCCATCAACTTTGTGATATTTTGGATGTTGTATGTAAATAGTCTACTCTAAATCATTATTTTGGAATTTATGTTTCAAAATTGATGTGTCAAAACTCAAAATCATACCGGACGACAGTTTGCGAGTGGAATCCAAATGAGCTTAAGCACATTGACTGATGAGTCTTTTACCGTGATTTCAATAATTTAAATTTACAAGGTTAGTCCTATCAACATTGCTTACTACATTCTAACTTCATTGGTCTTCATTTTGAAGACATACTTGCAATTGACGAATCATATCCCATTGGGTATAAACATCAAATTCTTATTTCGATAAAGTATTTGGAAACCATTTTAGTTTAAAACATCATACCATATGATAGAGTTTATACTCTTCATGGCTTATTAACAACTAAGGATACTGTTATTACTAACATTCATTTTCTCAACATTAATAAGAAACTTATAGTTTCTCTTATTGTGTGATTATTCCCTTTAAACATTCTAATGAGTTATGACAGTTTTAAGATGGGTTAATTTTATTTCATCCTAGGTAATCAATTTCAATATCAGAGTCATTGGATCATATCCAAGTCTATTGTACTACCACTCATTCCTAAAAAATTTGTAACAACCCTTTGGCTTTCCTTGTTCAGCCTTTATCCTTTGGCACGTCAAACACCTGAAGACAAATTTGGCTACCCACTTCTTCATCTCAAAGGGGATAAGATGTATAAGGATATGCTACATGTAACCTGTATGTTCATAGTTTGGAGGCAGGTTGTTAAGAAGTTCCTCCATTAGGAAGGTGACATTTCTTAAAACAACATTGTTACTCAATACGATGAAATATGCATTCAGAAACATTTTATGAATCAACTTTCGTACTTACGTAAAACTAATTTAGTTTTGAGTTTATGATACTTACGTTCATAAAATAAATTAGCCATCCACATATCTTAAACTTTTTAAGATTTGGATTTCTTATCAATCCTTATCATATATGATCCTGTAAACTATCCTTTAGATGAAATTAAGTTTGTACTCGTTCTTAAGTGCATATCCTTATAGAATGAAGTTAACTCAACTTCACACGTCATCAATTATACTTTGCCCAAAAGAATTTGATTACTTGTTATCCATAACTCATTATGTATCATAGGGATGATTGATTTTGAGATTGAATCTTATTCGTTTTTAGGTACTTTTGGAACACTTTTCCAATATACTCAGTTAGCATAGTTTTTTTCCTTTGCATGTTATATTTTCTACTTTTGTTTTATATTATATGAACTTTTTATAGATATACCGCTTTTGTATCAAATACATATATCATGTCCGTGACAATTCATTGGTGAATATAATGAAGTAAGTGGATGCATTTGATCTTGGACTGCATATATCTATATATATGTTTCAATCCAAAGAGTTTATTGACTCTTTTGTCACTCCTATCGAATGGGTGCTTTTCCATTAATTATTTGAGATAAAATTCACCAGTACCACAAGATTCATAATCATATGATTAAAGAATTATTTCTCAAAGATATGTCTTAGTCCATAGTTCCAAAATAACTGTAAGTAAATAATTTTAGATACTTCTGTATTTATGTATTTAATGCATGAATATTCTTATAAAAACAAATATCGTTATTATAATAGTATAAAACGAATAATCATAATATTCATATTACAGTAAAACTATATCTTTTTATGTCAATTATGAAAATTATTCACAAATGATATATGGTATAAACATGAAGGAAATTTTTCGTAAGTAGATGCGTCCATAAATAAGTGTCATATGGTATGTTCCCACTGAAAGTGTACGTGTAGTACTAAGGATCGTGTAATATGGTATATAAATGCGGAAACCGATAATAGCAGTAAAACAAAAATTAAAGTAAGCACAAAAATAAGTGTCATATGGTATGTTCGAACTTCTCGTTCTACGTCCAGTCCCAGACTATCCTCTGGATTTAAACTAAACCCCTCACTTAACCCGGAGGAATAGGTATATCACACCTGAGCAGCCGAATAGGAATTTTTCCGCCTCAACAGCCGAAGAGGACTTCAACTTAATACAAATACTTTGTTGACGAGTGTGTTCTGAATAACATGAATTGTCTTTTGATAGTACAATTTTCCTATAATCAAATCCTCAAGAGTATATATGTGTGTGAAGATTTAGAAGGAAGATAATCACGTAGAATCTAAGTTTATGAATTAAACACAAGGATTCTAGTGACATTAAATGAGTATGAATGCTTTGAATTGCAGAGAATAGTTAGAGAATAGATTTCAGAATTATAAACAAGAATCGGTGGTTGTAGAAGTGATTTGAAGATGTTTATATAGTTGTAGAAGAGTTACAATCTTTCATGAAGAGTTTCAATCAAAACTTGTGTCCGTATCTCTTGAAATAGAGGACATTACTCTTCATGAAATGATCGCATCTCTTCAAAAATTAGCCGTTATTGTCAGGTCGGTCGACCGTAAAACCTGGGCCGGTTAGCTGAGTTTGAAATCGTGTATAAAACAGAGAGTATCTGTGCACTGACTACAGGGTCGGTCGACCGAAGATACTGGTCGGTCGGCCGACCTGTTGTTAAACAAAAACAGTAGTAGCTCGTTTTGTTAGAGTACTTGCCTTCCAAACTAGTGACCTGGGTTCGATTCCCGCTCCATGCATTTTTTGTAAACTTGATTTTGATTAAAACATTTAAAGCAAGTTTATTTGAATGTGAATGATGATTCTTGAGGAATGATTTTAACAATATTCTAAGACTCAATAAAATATTAATACTAATCTTTGGATTGTAGTCTTGTCCCCTTTGTAGTGCACAATTTACTTTTATTCTCTTTTTGTCGCATTTGTATAGTATTCTCTTTGTAGTTCGTCTTATGATCTCTGAAGCTTGTGTCATGAATCAAAACCTATGAATCAACACCCACTATTTCCATCAGTGCGATAACAATGCATGAAATACAAAGCTCCATTCAACCACTCATCACAGGCAATCTATTTCATTTATTACAACCATTTTACAGTTGAGAATTTTAGATCAAGTATCTTGAACTCAAGAAATGACTCTTACAGAAAACAATTTTCTATATGGAAAATATTTTTGGAGTAGAAATCTCATTACCTACTAGTATCCTATACGTTTTTCATTTTCGATAGCTCTCCATGAAGCAGAGGTGGTCATTCACTCTCTGCATCCCAATCGTGCCTATAATGACCAAATTTTATGTATCAAAGGTTGTAAAATATTATTATTTAATTTATTTGAGGTCATATGACTATAATTTTTGGAAATTTACTACTCTAGACATTTTCCATCCTTTGAATTTTTATCAAAAAAATTTAACCTAATTTTTTTGTAAAGCCTATAAATTCTGATAGGAGCTGAATTGAGATTTGAAACCACTTCCATTTGATAAGGATGATGGTTTCTCTTTCCATAGAGCGATAATAATAGGAAAACAAATTTCCCATTTAGGAGATATAGTTTATTTAAGTTTAGACCGCTATTGACTAGATTAGTGAGTAATTAGTTAAATCCAAACTTAAGCCCAAAAATTCATCTCGGGATTTGTGCTTAATTAGGGATGAGGAAACAGATCTAATCACTTTTCCCCTTTTTCAAATAGATCCCAACTTCCATTAATCCATTTTCTATCAAAAATCTCCTCCATTTCACACTTAATTTAGCTTAAACACATCATTATATGGTGATTCACAAAGGGAATCTTATATCTATCAATTGACTGCATTGGAATTTGTGTTCTTGCTGTTCATCATGTATTTTGACGGACTTTTGGGTAATTTTGGTACCGAGTGAGAAATTTTGCATCTCTCACCATTCTATTCTAGTAGATATGGTAAACATGGGATTTTTCATTTGGTTTTGATGTTAAAAATGTTTTCAAACTAAGATCTAATTTTAGCAATGTGTTTAGGCCAAATCTAAAAAAATAAAAATGTATTTTAATTCGTTTAGCACCATATATGAATCATGTTAGTTACTTTTGTATAAAACTAGATATAGGTAATATTATGTTCATAGATTATGTTTGGATGAATTTGATATGTTGTTTGAATGATTATTGAATGCTACTGTATGATGTTTGTCCTTATGTGAATTGTTTGATGTGTTTGTTTGTGGTTTTAGACAGTTACGAAAGTTCTACATAGATTGGTATAAGCATCATCGAAGTGGACGAAATGCTATGAAATGTTGTTATGATATGCTAGAGGGTTTAGGGAGGCTACTATGAAATTTCAAGTAGTTTGGAGTTGATGTGGTAGTCAAAAATTAGGTTGGCAAAAAGAGGCGGTGAGCATTTGATTGGTGGTCTTTTAGCTAGCTACTTCAGATTTTTAGATGTATTGCTTCAGGATAGGAACGAGTAAGATGAAAAAGGTGGAGTTTTGTGACTTAATTGCATTTTGGGGAAGAAAAATCAGCTCAGTATCGAGTCATTTCATGTGTGTACTGACACGTCTGCTTGAGGGAAATGGTCCAAAGATTTTGGAGCTAGAAACGAAAGACTACTAGTAAGCTAAAAAGAGGAGAACGGTGTACGTTGGAATACTTAGCCAATTTGGTTAAGTAACTCATGTTGGCACTGATGTGAATAATTCATGTCGATACCGACATGATCGAAGCTTAGTCAGACTTGGTCAAATTCCCTGCATATGAAGGGGGTGTGCTGTGGATCATGCTATAGGTGTTCGATCATTTGATGACGTTCAGCTGTGATGTGGCGGTGTGATGAAGGATGGTGATTATATTGATATGCTTTGATATGATGGCTTCAATTCTTTAATGTGCTAATTCTATGACCAATGTGGACGTCTAGAAGTGTTTTGATAATGACATCTCGATGATGATGGAGTCGTAATAATGATGATCCATAAGGGCAGGTTCATGGAAGGGAACTCTTGGATAGAACTTTGAAGGGTTCTATCATACAATATGGAATGTTGAAGGGTACTGTGATGAATGAATGAAAATGGATGGAGCAATAAAGGGCTCGGATACGAGTGTTAAGGGATCGTTGATTGATAGTTGGAGCAATGTAGAGATGCTTTGATGTGATGGCATTTGTGACAACCTGAAATTTTTGGATATTTGGAATTAGAATTTAATTGATTTTAAATATTCGAAAGTTAGTTTAACATGAATTTCAAATATCACTATTTATTTGACAATTAAATTGTTGAATTTAATTATTAGAAGTTGGGTAAAATATTAAATACCGAGTTTTAAGCTTTTTAAAAATATTTCAGTGGCTTATAAAATTTATATTAATAGTAGCGTGGGTAGTGGAAGCTTTGAATTGAATTTGAAAGTGTTTTGTTAAGTTTTGAAATTATATCGTTTAAATCGATATTTAAAAAGAGCCATCCGAGACACAGTTTCAGAATTCAACGAAACCAGTTCCATTGGATCCGCAATAATGTTTTATTGTCAGATTTTAAATTTCGTAGTGTTTGGAGTTGTGTGATCGTACGATAGATAAACATGCTAAAATCGATATCGAAAATTTAATAAAATAACTGGTCCAAAAACTATCTTATCCATACCACCGAATTAGGACTCGAAACCTTTTCCATTGCGTTCGGAATAGGGGTATAACATTACAAATGCCTAGCAGTACGCCTCGATAGGATATAAAATTTTAAGGCTTCAAATTCAAGACAATTTAAATTTGAATTTAAATTTAAACATAAATAATATTTTTTTGCATTTGAAACATTGTAGTTTTTCGCTTATTCTTTAAAAAATAATAATAAAACGTAAAACAGTAAATCAAAGCAAACGAATAAAACTTTATCTTCCCTTCCAGTCTTCTTCATTCGAAATGAAATCAAAGCCAGCCCTTTTTTTAAAATAAAATAAAATGAATATGCTGCTTGAAATCTTCATGCCGACATCGAAGAAAGAATCGCGTTCGTTTCCCCTGAATTTGATTCTTGAATTGATCGCGTGAAAGGAATCGAATTCGATTTCAACTCAAGATCGTAGGGACGAGGCTTGGGTAAGCTCGATCTTGAGCTATGGGATGTCGGCGACGATGGGTCATGTAGAGTAGGGTAGCAGAAGATAGGGTGAGTTCTGATACGAAGGCGGTGGCACTCGGTGATCATCGGCGGCTGGAATTCACATTCTTTTGAACGCGACGTTGGGTGGTTTGAGTCCTGGCGATGGGGAGGCGTCGGCAAGCAGGGATGTTTGAGCGAGGGTTTCTGGATTTAGCGATCGTGTGTATCGACAGGGAGACGTGGGTCTGTCACTATGTTCGTCGGAGGGTTGTTTTTCGTGGGACGGTTCGTGAGAGGCTGGGATATGGGAAGTAAGGTGAAATATTTCTGCTCTTGTTTAACATAAATACACACACACACACACAGATATATATAGGCAACAGTAAATAAGTATATATGCATAAGCTTTTGGAAATATAGAAAATTTAAATACGAATGTTTATATAAAAATTATATTTTTGAAATCTATTTTTTTTTATATACTTGTAGTTTCAAAAGAAAATAAATATACATATATGTTTGCACTTCCTAGTTTATTTTAAAAATATGTATTAAGGGTGATTAATTTATTTAATCCACTTATTTAGCTATTTAGTTACTAAAAATAATTTATTAAACGAGAATTAGTTTAAAATGAAATTATTAGTTCAAGACAAAATTATTAGTTTAAAAATTAACTAGATAAATGGTGATTAATTATTTGATTTTTCAAATGTTAATAAACCATAAAATGTTTATGCAAGGTCAAGAATCATGAAACCAATTCAAGATTGGATTGGGATTGCAAACAAAATCAAAGGTAAGTTAATCTCACTCATTTGGATTGCCATTTAAATTTAAATAGTTATATTTAAATTATTTGTAGAATGATTAAATTGATTGGATGTGATATTATATATAGTGTGTATATATATTGGGGTGATTGATTTCCCGCATTACATAGCGGATGAGACCCTATGCGCCCCGCATTATAGCGGATGACCCCATATACCGTGATATTCCACCTTGAAGTAGGATTGGTATTTTATATTGTGCTAACATTTATGGATGCAGGGAAAGAGGTTGGAGGGATCCAACTGGATTCCTAAAAATGTTGAATTTATTTTATATTTCAACGATGTGATTTATGTGATAATCTGTGATGATTATATTGGGAATTGAAATTATCGAATGCTATGGCATGGTTGAATATATCTTGGTATTTCAGAGAATAAAAAGTATATAAGTTTGGATTTTTAAAGGGAAAAAAAGGAAAAATTTGAAGTAAAATAATCTAGTGAATTTGGGTAAATTAAAGATTGAATTTGGAAAAAAAATATAAAAGTTTTATTTTTAAATTCCATTAACTAAATCTGAGTAAGGAAATAAAGATAGAGATTTTAAATAAACGAAAATAAAAGAGTTTTGGAGACTTAAGTAATATTGTCTAAAAATTTAAAAGATTTTATTTTCAAAATTTAAGATTTAAATGTTTTGGAAGAAATTTAAGGGTAGGATTTTGAATGAGGTATGAAGTGGATATTTCAGTTTAAACTAAGATCTTTAAATCATAAATATAGAAGTAAATATGGAATTAAAATAAATTGCAAGTAAAGGAATTTATTTTAAAATGGAGTTAGTTTTGAAAATCGATTTGAAAACTGATTAAGTGTTTGAAACTAGAATTAAAGGAGAATGAGATTATGGAATTTATAGACAGGGTTTATAAAAAAGGTGAAATATTTATCAGAGGATAATTTGAAAGTATAAATTCAAGATGGGAATTTATAAGGGAAGGGTGATTTGTTTAAAAATAAATAGTGGTTTATTTTTAAAGGTGTGGAAAGGAAAGTGTATTTCCCTAGAAAGCCAAGTATATTTTCAAAGAAAGATTTCCAAGTATAAGTTAGAGCTTTTAAAATGGTTTTAAAAGAATGTTTGAGAAAGAAATTATTATTTAGTGTTTTTTTAAAATTATTTAAAGCAATTATTTATTAAGTTAATTATATAAATAAAGTATTTTAAAAGGTTTAATTAGTTTTATGATTTAAAAGATAGTTATTTAATATTTATACCTTATGGATAACTTTTATTTTAAAACTAGTTTTTCTTAAGTTTTGCATGAGAAGTTATTATAAAATTTCATAACTAGTATCTTTAAATAAAGTGTTTTAAATAGTTTATTTATTTATGGTGTTTTAAATTATATATATAGTTTAGGATAAAGTGATTTAAATTATTTAAAAATCCAAGCATTAGGACTTGGTGATTTTCAGTGGAAATAAAACAATTTGGAGGGATTTAATCCGCTAGAGAAAAAGGTGATTTGAAACTATTTTCAAAGGGTCGAAGTGTAGAAAAATATCTTGCGAAGATGTTTTGAAATAAATAATTAAGAAAATTGTTTAAATCTGATGGTAGTTGTGGATGTTATATGATAACTAAATAAACAACTATCAATATTGGCCAATGCGCTGATCGTTTCGAAGAGATCGGGGTCGGGATTAATTTCCCGAAAACCACTTCGATCCGGTTTGAATGTTTTGATGAGGAGGACAAGAGGTTTGAGTTGAAGATGGAGCAGTGAAGTGCAAGGGCTAATTGCTACTAATCCTGAGGGTGATTCCAAAATGGATGTAGTAGGAGTAGTGCCTTCGGTTCCGTTCGGACCCGGAACGGACTTGTATGGATGAATGCTATCAAAACACCGTCAGGAGGATGATGAGCATTCTAAGTAAGATGTGTTCTAAAAAGATAACACATATCCTTGAGCCTCATTAATCGAGAATGGTTAAAACAGGGGAGGTGCACGCAAGGCTAAGTGGCTAGCAAGTCATCCCTGTCTAGATGTCCCTTTTTATTCGGATGTATGGGTGGTTGCCGATCCTAACCACAGGGTGATCTTATTCAGACTATCTAGTAAGGGGTAGCTCTGGTCTTATGATGCAAGGGATCAGGATGGATCCTCGGTACGGTGATCTAGACCATGTACTGTGACGGACGGTACCCCGGTAGCTCAACCATTGTATGGAATCCAATCTTCAATAAGTGCCTGTACGGTTTTGATTATGCCTAAATATTGCTGAAACGTGAGATGCAAGCATTTCAGTTAGATTCTACTTTACTTTCAATAGACACTATTATAGTATCAGACGGGCTTGATAAAAATGTTTTGGTTATCGTAAGGTAAAAATCCGGCATGTTTATTTATGGCGTGGTCTTACGAGATACCTTAATTTCAAAAGGATTTTGAAAACTTTAATAACCCAATTGAGTGTGTTTTCTCACTCTGGTTTTCCAGACAGACTCAGGTGTTATTTCGCTATAAAACTCGAGTCAGACCGAGTATTATGGATATAGGAAAGGATGCTGTGGAGCTTAGGAGACGAACTGGATGGCGAGACGTATCACACATATTTGATGAATATTTCGCTGTGTATGATTAACTACATAGTCAGTTTTGTAAGGACATGTTATGACTACTGTCCAATTGTGTGATATGAATTTTGTTGAACTCTGGTGAAGTAATGTATAAAGAGATATAGTTCTTTTTGTTTAAAGATTAGTCATTTATCTATTATATATTGTTCAGCTACGATTATGGGATTCTGATATTGTTTCTATTTCTTCTTCTACCTCCTTCTTCTTTAACCCTAATGGTTCGGTTTTTCGGCATTTGATTGTTCGGAATTTGATACAGTGGACGTATTGGTGTCGATTTTCGGGCGTCGAAAAATCGGGTCGTGACATTTGGTATTAGAGATGAAGGTTAAGCGAGAGCCTTGGCTCGGGTTAGGATTACTCACTAGAAATAGAGTCTGTAGTACTCTAGAACGAGTTTGAGTGTATTAATAGATATAAGCGCGTATTTGTTAGTAAATATAAAAATTGTTTTTATATTGTGCTGACTTATTGGTTGAGTGTTTATAGATTTTGATCGATATATGGGATGCCATGTCATCGATAGGAGTTTCTAAACTCTTAAACAAGATAAACCGACACGATATTGTTTTATAATAGAGTAAATGAAATAATTTTACCCAAATTATTTTTGTATATAAAAGAATTTTTTTCTCGTAAATAATTATAGTTATATACGGTTGCTTGGTTATTAGGAAGTGATAATATTAAATTACGATAATTGTTGTGTGGAAATTGAACTAGGGGTTAAAATTATAACCTAAGTTAAGGAATAATTTATATAATAGAAAGGGATTTGAAATGTGAATTATAAATGGGATTTATAACTTGAACTTCCAGAGAAATATTTGAATAAAAATTGGAAGGTTTTGAAGTTTTAAAATTTGAAAAAATTTAATTTCCTTTGAGTTTGAAAATGATTTTCAAAGGTTTTGGAGAAAAAATAGTGATATATTTCAGAAATATTTTTGAATTGGATGTGAAATCTGGTGGAATTTGGAATCAAAAATATTTGGAAATGTTTTTGAAGAGAATAAAAGCATTGAACTCTTTTTAATCGTTGGAAAATAACTTCGGTGATGACTGCAGTATTATCGGTGTTCATTTTTGAATTTCCAGGAGAGGAATTGCTGCCAAAATGTTTTAAATTGGAGTTGTTTGCAAAACTGAGTTTGTTTTAAAAATTCGAGATATAATTTAATACTAAAGGATTTTGGATATAATTGATTTCAAAATGATTTTGGAATACTTAAGCAATTGTTTAAACTCTGGAAGTTTAAATAAAAATGTTTATGGAATAATAAATGGGTTTGAAAAACTTATCAAAATTTAATAAATGGGAAAGCTTATAGAAGTTAAAAATTTGAATTGAAATGGAAATGAAATTTAAGTGAATCGGTTAAATAAAAGTAAATTTTGGTCTAAGTAGGCAAAGTGAAATGTCATTGTAATAAAATTTATTAAGTCGGAAATAAATTTGTGAATGAATAAATTTAAATAAAGGTAAGTAGATAGAACTGGAATTGAAGATTGTAATCAAATTAAATTGTGTTAAGTAAATTGAAATTGTAGAATTGTTCAAGGGAACTAAAAGCAGTTTGGAAATAAACTTTTTATCAAGATTTGAAGTTAAATTTGGAAATGAAGCGATAAATAAAATTAGTAAGTGGAAATAACTAAAGAAATGATTAACTAATTATGGTTTGAAATAAGATGAATTTAATTCAATATTTAAAATAGATATGAAAGCTTAAGTGGTGAAGTGAAAATAAAAATAGAAAGTATATAAAATATTTATATTGAACTTAAGAAATGGTTGGTGAAATTCTTAAGCAAAATTTTGTATTGAGAATATAATGGGTATTTGGATAAAGATCAAGTAAAATGTGAAATGAGATATTTGTGAATAAGTGAATGGAAGTCAAAATTAAATGTGAACAAAAGTAAATTGATTATAGAATCAATTGGAAATTTATACGTAGGATGTACGTATATTATTTTTTTCGCATAGCGATTTGATCCAGAATCGAGTACATAATTTTGAGATAGTTATATCAATTAGAGTTGGAAATTTTTTACTCGATTTTCAACAGCGAACCCTGGACATGGATTTTTGATTGATTCTGGTAATTCTCCATAATAGCTATGGCTATGCAAGGTGAATGATGATTTCTGATTAAAGAACCAGATCTGAGTCCGCACTAGGAAGTCGGGTGGATGATACTAGTTTGAAAGTGAAATTGTGTGATCGAGTGAGCGATCAAAGTTGGTATTGCGTACGGATGATATATGTGCATCGTACGACTTAAGTAAGCAAATATTGAAACTTCTGTAAATAAATGAATAAAATGATTTTGAAATCTTTAATTAGATATTATTGCAAAGTAGGATATACAGACGTTTTAAAGAAAAGGAAATTGGTGTTTTGATTTCAGAAGATAAATTATATGGCCCGACAAAAGGTATGTATTTAAATTTCTGGATGAAATTTGATGGTTTTCTAATCTAACCACTTGGCCTTTTGTTTTCTTTTGAAATTTGGGGTCCCATAGAGGCATTTTGTAGTTGTACCGAGCTAGCCGTGCAAAGGCAACGTTGGCTAATTTTTTTGAAAACTTAGATAGTTAAAAAAATATTGAGAAATTTTTTGATAATTTAAAATTTGGATTTAAATTTAAATTTGAATTGTTGAGTAAATAATATTGTTAGGAAGTTTTGGATGAGTTTAGGAAGTTAGTAAGTGTGATAGTGTCTTTAAAAAAAAGATTGTCTGGGTGTTGTTAAAATTGTTTAATTTTAGGAAGAAAAATTAACGGGTTGTGGAACATTCCCTTACTAGTAATTTTGGGGACGAAAATCTTTTAAGAGGGAGGAATGTGACAACCTGAAATTTTTGGATATTTGGAATTAGAATATTAATTGATTTAAAATATTGAATCTAGTTTAACTTGAATTTCAAATATCACTATTTATTTGACAATTAAATTGTTGAATTTAATTATTGAAAGTTGGGTAAAATATTAAATACTAAATTTTAGGCTTTTTAAAAATATTTCAATGGCTTATAAAATTTATATTAATAGTACTGTGGATAGTGGAACTTTAGAATCGAATTTGGAAGTGTTTTGTTAAGTTTTGAAATTATATCGTTTAAATCGATATTTAAAAATAGCCATCCGAGGCACAGTTTCAGAACTCAACGAAACCAGTTCTGTTTGATCCGTAATAGTGTTTTATTATCGGATTTCAAATTTCGTAGTGTTTGGAGTTGTCGTGTGATCGTACGATAGATAAACGTGCTAAAATCTATATCGAAAATTTAATAAAATAACTGGTCCAAAAGCTATCTTCTCCATACCACCGAATTCGGACTCGAAACCTTTTCCATTGCGTTCGGAATAGGGGTATAACATTACAAACTCCTGGCAGCACGTCTCGATAGGATATAAAATTTTAAGGCTTCGAATTCAAGACGATTTAAATTTGAATTTAAATTTAAACATAAATAATATTTTTTTTGCATTTGAAACACTGTAGTTTTTGCAGACACGTATAGAGAATTTAAAGCATGTGTCTTCCCTGAGGACACGCGTATTCTTTAAAAAATAATAATAAAACGTAAAATAGTAAATCAAAGCAAACGAACGAAACTATGTCTTCCTTTCCAGTCTTCTTCGTTCGAAATGAAATCAAAGCCAGCCTTTTTAAAAAATAATAATGAATACGACGGCTCGAAATCTTCGTGGCCGACATCGAAGAAAGAATCGCGTTCGTTTCCCCTGAATCGATTCTCGAATTGATCCAGCACTATTTGCTCGTGTGAAAGGAATCGAATTTGATTTCAACTCAAGATCGCAGGGATGAGGCTTGGGTAAGCTAGATCTTGAGCTATGGGACGTCGGTAGTGATGAGTCATGTGGAGTGGGGTAGCTGGAAGATAGGGTGAGTTCTGATACCAAGGCGATGGCACTCGGTGATCATAAACAGCTGAAATTCGCATTCTTTTGAATGCAACGTTGGCTGGTTTGAGTCACGACGATAGGGAGTGCGCCAGCAAGCGGGGATGTTCGAGCGGGGTTTCTGGATTTAACGCTTGTATGTATCGGCAGGGGGACGTAGGTCGGTCACTGTGTTCGTCGGAGGGTGGTTTCCGTGGGAGGGTTCGTGAGAGGCTGGGATTTGGGCAGTAAGGTGAAATATTTCTGCTCTTGTTTAACATAAATACGTATACATACATACATACATATATATATGTATATATATAGGAAGTAATAAATAAGTATATATGCATAAGCTTTTGAAAATATAGAATATTTAAATATGAAAGTTTATATAAAAAATTAGATTTTTGAAATCTATAAAAAAATTATATACTTGTAGTTTCAAAAGAAAATAAATATATATATGTTTTCACTTCCTAGTGTTTTTAAAAAATATGTATTTAGGGTGATTAATTTATTTAATCAACTTATTTAGCTATTTAGTTACTAAAAATAATTTATTAAAAGGAAATTAGTTTAAAATCAAATTATTAGTTCAAGACCAAATTATTAGTTTAAAAATTAAATAAATAAATGGTGATTAATTGTTTGATTTTTCAAATGTTAGTAAACCATAAAATGTTTTTGCAAGGTCAAGAATCATGAAACCAAGTCGAGATTGGATTGAGATTACAAACAAAATCAAAGGTGAGTTAATCTCACTCATTTGGATTACCAATTAAATTTAAATAGTTAAATTTAAATTATTGGTTGAATGACTAAATTGACTAGATGTGATATTATATATAGTATATATATATATATATTGGAGTAATTGATTTTCCGTATTATACAGCGGATGAGACCCTATGTGCCCCGCATAATAGCGGGTGACCCTATATACCGCGATATTCCACCTCGAAGTGGGGTTGGTATTTTATATTGTGCTAACATCTATGGATGTAGGGAAACAGGTTGGAGGGATCCAACTGGATTCCTCAAATGTTGAATTTATTTTATATTTCAGCGATGCCATTTATGTGATAATCTATGATGATTATATTGATTATATTAGGAATTAAAATTATTGAATGCTATGATGTGGTTGAATATATATTGGTATTTGAGAGAATAAAAAATATATAAGTTTGGATTTTTAAAGGGAATAAAAAGGGAAATTTTTAAATAAAATAATCTAGTGAATTTGGGTAAATTAAAGATTGAATTTGGAAAAAAATATAAAATTTGATTTTTAAATTCTACTAAATAAATCTGAGTATGGAAATAAAGATAGAGATTTTATGTAACGACCCGCAAATCCGTACACCTTGAGTTAATACTATTCTACCTAAATCAACGCAAGTTGTACAAAATTACGAATCATTTGGGTTGAAGAAGAAGAGGTAGAAGAAGAAAATAGAAAACAACATCAGAATCTAACCATCGCAGCGGAATAAAATATAATAGATGATAAATGATCTTTACTCAAAATCAAATATATTTGCTTAAATATTTTACATCATCAGAGTACATCAATCACAACTCAACATCAATAACATACAAATGGATACACAGCAACTCAACACAGTGGAATATATACACATAAACAAGTATGGAAATACGTATCGTCATCTAGCTCGTCTCCTGAGCTCCACAACATCAAATCCTGCATCCTATAATACTCGGTCTGACCTGAGCATTACAGTTGAATAACACCCGAGTCAGTCTGGAATACCAGTGTGAGAAAATCACACTCAATTGATTATTAAAGTTTCAAAAATCCTTTGCAACCAAAAGCATCTCGTAAGACCACGCCATAAATAAACATGTCGGGTTTTTACCTTACGATAGCTAAAACATTTTTATAGAAATCCTCTGATATTATAATAGGGTCTATATACAAATATTTATAAAATAGCCGAAATTGTTACATTCATTAAATTCCAGCTACTAGCCACAGAGTGGGTAATACAAACAAAACTCGTACAAGGCTTATAGGGAGAATGGATTTCCAACTAATGACTAGGCACTAGGGTATCTCCTGTCATGGTACGGGGCCTAGATCACCGTACCGAGGAGTACGCCCGCTCCCCTGCAACACAAGACCGGGACTACCCCTTACTGGATAATCCCGAGTGAGATCACCCCGCGGTTGGGATCAGCAATCGCCCACTAAGACGAAATAAAAAGGGACATCTAGACAGGGATGACCTCACCCTGCTTGGGTGCTACCCACCTAGCCTTGCTGCATAACCCCCGATTTTCAGTCATTCCTATTTGATGAGGCTTGAGGCTAAGCGTTACCTTTTTAGAACATATCCCTTAGAATGCCCATCGTCCACCTGACGATGTTTACGAAAGCATTCGTTCATACAAGTCCGTCCCGGGTTCAAACGGAACCGAAGACACTATTCCTACTACATCCATTTTGGAAATATCCTCAGGATTAGTAGCGACTAGCCCTTGCACTTCACTGCTCCATCTTTGAATCCACACTCGTTTTCACGAAATGTACAAACCGGATTGAAGTTGTTTTCGAGAAATAAATCTCGATCCCGGTCTCTTCGAAACAATTAACGCAGTTGGCCAATATTGATAGTCGATGATTTAACTATCAATTAATATTCACAAACAACCATCAACCAATAAATAATTTCCTAAATTATTTATTAATCTCAAAAATATCTTCACAAGATATAACCCCTTTGAGAAACAGTTTTCAAAACTCTCTTCATTCCTCAGAACAAATTCCAAGTATTTCTAATTCCACTGGAATTACCAACACAAAACTTTAGATTTAAAATAATTTAAGAACACTTTATTGTAAAATATATTTAACATTTAATTTAGAAAAATTACTTTAATACTTAATTTAAAATATTACTCTAGGAATAACTAAATAAGATTACCTTATAACTATACATTAGATTTTCTTCCTTAAAATACCAAATCATTCTTTAAATAATTATTACGATAATAGATTAAAATAAAATACTTACTTTGGAATTTACTTTAAAACATTCAAGTTAAGACTGCTTCAATAATTGGCGAAAAATATATACTATATGAATATTTGGAACTAAGGTTACTTTATAAAATATAAAACTAGGTTTTCACTTTTTATAAGAATTACTAAGTCACCTTTTAAATAACTACTACGATAATAGATTTGAAAGATATTTACTTTAGAATTTAAAAGATTAGAAATAATAAATTTTCTAAAACATGCTTTTTAAAACAATATTAAAGTTTTAACTTATATTTAAAATTTTATTTTGAACATACTTGGCTATCCAGAGAAATATACTTCTCTTCACATTCTTCTTTAAATTTTCAATTTCAAACACTTGAATCAATTTCCAAATTGATTTCCAATTTACTCCCTTTTAATTCAAAATCCATTAATTTTCAGATTTTATTTCTTAATTATGATTTAAAATACTTTAACTGAAAATTTCAATTTTTAGATTTCTCGATTACTTCTTTATCCTTTTAAATAAATTTAAATTTTGAATTTTAAAATAATTCTATATTTCTTTAATTGATATAACTTAAGTTTACAATTCATTAATTTCGTTTTATTCAAAATTCTTTCTCTTTTCATACTCGAAGTTATTTATTATTATTTTCATATTACTTCTATTTCTTTTTAATTCATTCTTAATTTATTCAAATTTTCTATAATTATTTCGCTTACAAATTTACTCCCTTTTAATTTCTTTCCAACAATCCAATTCATATATTTTGGTAATTCATTATACCCGAATATATCCAATCAAACCACAACATTCAATATTCCAATATAACTCATGATAGAATATCAAATAATCACAACAGAGAATATTAAATAATTTAAATAAATGTTGAGGGGTCCAGTTGGATCCCTCCAACCTGTTTTCCCTGCATTCACAGACATTAGCACAATATAAAATGCCAATTCCAAATATACCACACTATAGCACATCAATCAATTCAACCATTCAAACAATTATTTAAATTTAATCATTTAAATTTTAAATTTAACCGAGTGAGATTAACTCGCCTTCTATTTTCATTTGCAATCCACTTCAATATATCCTTGGGTTATCCGATTTGACCTCGATCGTTTGCACTCACGGCACTCCATCTCGAAGCTCACGCTCACAGAAACCCTACGCTAACCCACCTCGTCGAACACGACCTCCCACTGAGCTGCCTTGCTATCACAATCCCCCGGCTTCACGCAAATCGAAGTGTCGCCTTCATCGTCTTCCTCCACGATGCCGCTGATTCCCACCATCACTCGTCGCAACAATAGTTCGCGAACGTCGCGACTTCCTCCACGAAGCCGACGCGTACGCAACAACCTCGAACTCAGTAAATTCCTTCCCAAATCGGCACCGCCTCCTAGTCACGAAATGAAGCTCTCAAATGTCGCGAGCTTCGCGAATTTCCTCCTTGAGTCGTGCGTGCGAGCAGTCCTCTCTCTTTATTTTTTATTTTTTATTTTTTTCGTTTTGATTCTGAAGAGGGAAAAGGATTTAGGGATTTGAAATAGGGCATCTATTACTTTCGTGACTTTGGATGGAGGGGAAAAGGGATGCGAGTTTTGCCCGAAGAAGTAAAGGGTATGAGAAAGTCTTCGGCCATTGAAAATCGATTCGAGAGAGAGATTGGAGCTGTGAATTTGAGTTTTAAGATGGGGATGGATTGAAGTATACTAGAGGTAGCAATTTAAGAGCTTCAGAGAGAAGACGGCGATGTTTGGAAAAGTGGAGATAGCATGCCTACAATATCTGGCGATAGTGTCTTGGAAATAAAAGAAAAACTGATGGAAAAAAAAAGTTGATGTAGATATAAATTACAGCTGAAGTTGACCCAATATAAATATAAGTTCAAATTGGATTCGGTATAAATTTCAATGCGTTTATAAGTCGTACGCTCACACACTAACTCAGATCAATACTAAATTTGAAATCCGATTATAATTCAATATTATGGACTCAATGGAACCGGTTTCGTCGAATTCCGAGACTGTGCCTCGGAAGGCTATTCTTAAATTTAATTTAAACGATATAAATTTCAAAACTGCACAGATCACTATTAATTTCAATTTTAACACTTCTATTGTCTTCAGTATTATCAATATAAGTTTCATAAGCCTTCAATTTTTTTCCAACAGGCTTAAAACTCCAGATTCAACATTTTACTCAATTTCACTTATTTAATTTAATAATTCAATTATCAAATAAATTGTGATATTCGTAATTCAAGTTAAAAAAGTAAACTTTTAAATATTGAAATTAATTAAATATTCCAATTTCAAATGCTTGAAAATTCCGGGTCGTCACATTTTAAATAAATGAAAATAAAAGAGTTTTGGAGACTAAAGTAATATTATCTAAAAATTTAAAGGATTTTATTTTCAAAATTTAAGATTTAAATGTTTAGGAAGAAATTTAAGGGTAGGATTGTGAATGAGGTATGAAGTGGATATTTCAGTTTAAAATAAGATTTTTTAAATCATAAATATAGAAGTAAATACGGAATTAATGGGTTTTGAAATAAATTTGGGTAAGTAAACGAATTTATTTTAAAATGGAGTTAGTTTTGAAAAGCGATTTGAAAACTGATTAAGTGTTTGAAACTGGAATTAAAGGAGAATGACATTATGGAATTTATAAACGGGGTTTGTAAATAAAGTGAAATATTTATCAGGGGATTATTTGGAAGTATAAATTCAGTATGGGAATTTATAAGGGAAGGGTGATTTGTTTAAAAATAAAAAGAGGTTTATTTTTAAAGGTGTGGAAAGGAAAGTGTATTTCCTTAGAAAGCCAAGTATGTTTTCAAAGAAAGATTTTCAAGTATAGGTTAGAGATTTTAAAATGGTTTTAAAAGAATGTTTTAGAAAGAAATTATTATTTAGTGCTTTTTGAATTATTTAAACCAAATATTTATTAAGTTAATTATATAAGTAAAGTATTTTAAAAGGTTTTACTAGTTTATGATTTAAAAGATAGTTATTTAATATTTATACCTTATAGAATAACTTTTATTTTAAAATTAGTTTTGGCTCAAGTTTTACACGAGAAGTTATTATAAAATTTCATAACTAGTATTTTTAAATAAAGTGTTTTAAATATATTTTTTGTTTTAAGTGTTTTAAAGTATATATGTAGTTTTGGATAAAGTGATTTAAATTATTTAAAAATCTAAGTATTAGGACTTGGTGATTTTCAGTGGAAATAAAATAATTTGGTTGGACTTATTCCATGAGAGAAAAAGGCGATTTGAAACTATTTTCAAAGGGTTGAAGTGTAGAAAAATGTCTTGCGACGATATTTTGAAATAAATAATTTAGAAAATTATTTAAATCTGATGGTTGTTGTGGATGTTATATGATTGTTAAATAACCGACTATTAATATTGGCCAATGCGTTGATCATTTCGGAGAGACTGGGATCAGGATTAATTTCTCGAAAACCACTTTTATCCGGTTTGAACGTTTCCATGAGGAGGACAAGGGCTAATCGCTACTAATCTTGAGGGTGATTCCAAAATGGATGTAGGTGGATCTGGAACAGACTTGTATGGATGAATGCTATCAGAACATCGTTAGGAGGACGATGAGCATTCTAAGTAAGATGTGTTCTAAAAAGGTAACGCATAGCCTCGAGCCTCATCAACCGGGAATGGATAAAACAAGGGAGGTGCATGCAAGGCTAAGTGGAGAGCAACCAATCAGGGTAAGGTCATCCCTGTTTAGATGTCCCTTTTTATTCGGCTGTGTGGATGGTTGCTGATCCCAACCGTGGAGTGATCTTATTCGGACAATCCAGTAATGGGTAGCTCTAGTCTTGTGATGCAGGGGATCAGGGTGGATCCTCGGTACGGTGATCTAGACCAAGTACTGTGACGAGCGGTATCCCAACAGCCTTGCCATTGTATGGAATCCAATCTCCAATAAGCGCCTGTACGGTTTTGATTGTGCCCAACTATTGCTGAAACGTGGGATGCATGCATTTTAGCTAGATTCTATTACTTTCAATAGACACTATTATAATATCAAACAGGTTGATAAAAATGTTTTGGTTATCGTAAGGTAAAAACCCGGCATGTTTAATTGTGGCGTGGTCTTACGAGATACCTTGATTTCAAAAGGATTTTGAAAACTTTAATAATCCAATTGAGTGTGTTTTCTCACTCTAGTTTTCCAAACCGACTCAAGTGTTATTCCGCTATAATGCTCGGGTCAGACCGAGTATTATAGATAAAGGAAAGGATGCTTTGGAGCTTAGGAGACGAGCTGGATGGCGAGACGTATCACACGTATTTGACGAATATTTCGCTGTGTATGACTAACTACATAGTCAGTTTGGTGAGGACATGTTATGATAACTGTCCAATTGTGTGTTATGAATTTTTTTGAACTCTAGTGAAGTAATGTATAAACAGATATAGTTCTTTTTGTTTAAAGATTAGTCATTTGTCTATTATATATTATTCTGCTGCGATTGTGGGATTCTGATATTGTTTCTATTTCTTCTTCTACCTCCTTCTTCATTAACCCTAATGGTTCAGTTTTCCAGCATTTGATTGTTCGGCATTTGATACAGTGGACGTATTGATGTCGATTTTCGAGCATCGAAAAATCAGGTCGCGACAGCATTGGAACTTTGATGTACCGATTCTATGATCGATGTGGATGTCTAGAAGTGTTTCAATGGTGGCGACTCGATGATGATGAAGTCATAATGATGATGATCCATTAGGGCGGATTCATGGAAAGAATATTGAAGGGTTCTGCTTAAGAAGAATTGTTAAAGGGTTCCATGATGATGAATGGAAATCGATTGAGCAATGGAGGGCTCAGATACGCATACTAAGGGATCGTTCGTATCTGAATGTTTTCTAGTGTACTGTAAGCATGGGCACTTCGCTGACGCTCATTGGGTACTTCATTGGCTACCCTGAATCATTGAAGGGATCCATATACTCTGGATTGAGGAAGGGATCTAGTGTCAGCTATGGGCAGTTGTAAGGGTACACTAAATACCAGGATTTTTCCATTAATCCCTGGTAAAGGAATGGTCATACAGGTTAACATATACCCATAGTACGTTGAGAGATAGTGAAAATTGTTTGATGGATAATATATTCTCCATGATTGCTATTGTTGTTGTTTATCAATCTAGGGATGTCAGATGACATAGGTTTCCAACAGATCAATGCTTAGATACCCGATAGTATACTAGGATGTTTGAATAATTTATCATGACGAAGTAGAATAGCATATTAATGTTGTTATGTGCTAACTCTTTAGACGTAGGGACTAGCCATGCATGATTCTTATACCTTTGTTCCTTGCTATATCGACTTATATAGTATTTTAAGATTATTTGTTGCTCACACTAGACCGTTATCTGAAATGAGGTTTTAAGCTTTGTTTTGGGTACTCTTAAATGTGTAGACTAGAAAGCAGTTTTGGATGATACGCGGTGTTATATAGATGGACAAGCAAGGGATGGTGCTTCCTTATATTAATATGTGGTTTATTATTGCTTATTCCATTTTGAGGCACTGTGAAGCCTAGACAGTGCTAGCTACTACATTTAGAGATAGTTATCTTGAGTTATTTCTAGTTGTATAAACTCTACTACTACTTTGTATAACTCTTGAACCTGTCCTCTTTGGTATTTGCAGTTCATTTAGCTATTATCATATCGCTTGTTTTATGTCTATAGTAATCATTATACTTTATTTGATGTGCAGTAAGACCTATGACAGGCTTTATGATGATTTTATCTTTTTTCAACCCTTGACAATCATCCTACATTGGTCATGAGCCATGGCAGTGCACTCTTTAGGCATTTTTGTTGCCGAAGGTGTAGGGCGGTCATCACATTCAGTATAATGATTACCATAGACATAAAACAAGCGATTCCGACTTAGGTCAACTTACTAATGCCTAAGTTGGTATTGTGATCCATTAGGGATAAGGAGTTATACCTTAGAATGGATCAAGAGTATATGAGAGAGCACATATGTTATATATTTTGATTTTCAAAACTATATAGTAGTGTGCGCGTGTGTGTATTATATAAGTCACATTGCATACGCGAGCACCACCGATGCAGTTTTCTTTACAAGGGATTCTTGTTCCAAATCAAGAATGAGCCGACATACAAGAAATGTTACGAGGAATTTTGTCTTTGGATCTAAGAAGGAAAGTGCAGATTTGGCAGCTGCTAACCCTGACTTACAAGCAATGTTTGATATGATGGTGGTGAACATGTTGTAAAATGCCCACGCGCAACCCTAAACATTGTTGCTTATGGTGGTGCTCAAGTGCAGGCACCAGAGCCAATTTCAAGAACCTAAATAAGTATTTGCTTGCCTTAGACAATCTGTTACAAGGAACGGAATCGGCTACGGAGATGCAGGATTGCTTGGATACTTATAAGTGATTTTTTGATGATTTGGAGTTAGTTGATGCTATGAGAAGAAGTTTGGCTTCTCGACAGCTCTAAGGTAGAGCTATGCACTAGTGGAACGCTATTAAAGTTACTATTCCCATAGACCAGTTCATTTGGGACCGGTTTAAAAATAGATTTGAGGAGAAGTTCATACTGACTGCCTAGAAGTCAGTGATGTTCAAGAAGTCTGCAGAGCTAATGCAGAGGGACATGTCTATCTCCGTGTATGCGGCTGAGTTTGGCGCTTTGTCAAAGTACATGACGTCCTTCATTGACATTCAATTGAAGAAAAATAAAAAGTTTATTATGGGTTTGGATGATTACATAGGAAAGAAACTAGTGGGTCACATTGATGAGTCTTTTAAGAAGCTCGTTGAGAAGCTTTTTGCAATGAAAGTTTGAACCCTAATCCCAAACCAGTGGTTGTTGTTAAGGAAGAGCCACAACCGTAGCAAGGCATTGGAGGCAAGAAGAAATGGATTTGGAAAATGAAGCTATCCTAGTGGAAGGATGATCACAAGAAGGAAAATGGCCATTTGAGTAGAGATTGCAAGGCTAAAGAAAAGATGTGCAATAACTGCAATAAGATAGGATGTCTATAAAAGAATTGCCTGGAACTAGTGAAACAGAGGCATGTGGTGAAGGCTTATGCTTTGGACGTTGTTCTGACTTGTGAGTGCCCCCTCAATGAAAGAGAAAGGGAAGGGTGTCACCATTCAAGGTATGCTTTCTATCTATTATATTCTCAATGTGTTTTGTTTGATATCGGGGCTTCACACTACTTTATACCTAATGACCTAGTAGATAGACTAGGATTGAAACTCGAAATTGTTGACCGACCTTTAGTGGTGATGAACCCTGTTGGAGGCCTACTAGTGCTTTTATGGTTTTTTCATGGTTTGGGCTTATCAAGTCGTGAATGCTCTTTTGTTTTGATTGTTTTGTTTTGGGTTTTGTTGGGTTTAGTATTATCTTCGGGATGGACCGGCTGAGGAAATGTGCAGTAGAAGTGGATTGCGAGAAGCTGTTGGCGATAATCAGGGCTGAGGAAAGGAAAAGGTAGAGATTAGCTGCCTATCAGAGAATGAGGTTATGGTTAGCTTTCTATATTCGCTAAAGGTCCATAGAATTATTTTTAATTTTTGTCTATCATTAAAGAGTATCCAGATATATCCGAGAAGGTGACTGAATTATCGCCACATCGAGAGTTTGAGTTCCACATAGACTAAGTGAAGAAAGACAGATTAATAGTTATGCTTCTAATAAATAGATAACTTACTACTACCAAGAAATAACAACATCAACCAGAGTCAGACTCTGTCTCTTCTTCTTCTTCCACTACACTGGACTTTTTCCTCTGGAGGAACTTCCCACAAACTGTCTGCCACCCCATTGCCGCTTGTGTCAGAACTTGTGTGTTCTTCTGATGTTGACCAAGTAAAGCAAGGAGCTGGACGTTTGCCTGGATCAGGGTGTGAAGTCTCGTAGTGGTGGAAGAGGAACAAGATATCGCATCCCATAAAATCTCGAAGAAGCTCTTAATTTTATCAAATTTTTTGTCAATTTTCTTATCTAGATTTTTGATGCGAGAATCCAAAATGACTTGATTTCGTACAATTAAATCAATGGATTCCCGAGTGCTTTAGGATGGAGTTGGTGTTCGAATGTCATCTCTTGATTGTTGTTGCTGTGGAGTAGAAGTTTGTTGACGAGGTCGTGATTGCCATTCTTGAAAAGTTATGATAGTTAGAGGTCTAGGTGGCAATTTCATAAGGCTTATTGTGCGGCTATTTAGAATTTTAGGAACAGAAGTATCAGATTTCGGAATATGAACCTGAAGATTCATAAGTAGCCACATAATATATTCTCCATAATAAATAATGTTCATATGACCTTGGTTAAATGATAAGAATTCCTCTAGAATAAGTTTCGGCCAATTTATTTGGACTTCTCCCCAAATAGCATACAATGCCCTAAAGTTGATTGGATATACTAGCTCATAAGAGCCAGTATGAGGAAGAACCGTGTGCATTAAAGCTCGATGCATAATTCTAGTTGTAGGTCGTAAGGCGATAGACTTAAGTTCGGTCATGTCATCTTCTAAGAACCGATGACTTACTTCATCTCGCTCACAAATGGGTATATTTAATACTTCCAAATGAATACCATCTGTTGGAATATGAAGAACATGAACAATTCTATCTAAGGAAATAAATACTTGTCGACCGCGGACTAAACTCCAAACGCAATTATCACGATTACGTGGGTTTTGATGGCCTAAATTCAAATTAGCATAAAAAAGTTTTACCAAGGTGTGATTTATCTTGATATTACTCTGATTGTGATCTAGGAGAGACTCTAGATGGCTTCTCCTTGCTAGCTCTTGAATCCTATATGGAGAAAAATGGGGAAACACAACAAAAGAACCTTCAAAAAATTGTGCTTCTTTCATTTTAGTCCACATTTGAACTGCTATAGCATCATAGAGCCATTGAGCAATTTGAGTGTCAATTGGCTCAGAAGAGGAGGAAGAAGCATGTCTATATCTCTTGGGTTAATGTGGAGCCATGGGAAATAGTAATGTAGTGAAGGAATTTGAAATTTTTTGGGAGCTAGGGTTTTAGAATTCTGAAATGAGAAGGTAAAGGTGAAAAGTGAAAGAGGAGATAGAGGGTTGGTCGGTTAAAAAAGGTAGGTAAAAAGGTGTAAAAGAGGCTCAAGTTGCCATTCAGTCGACTGGTCGAATATGGTCAGTCGACTGAAACAGTATCCCGAAAATTTCAGTTTCAAATTCAATCGACTAGCCATATTATTTTAGTCGACTAATTTTGATCTTAATGATATCTGTTTTATGATTCAATCGACTGGCTGTATTTTTTCAGTTGACTAAATATAATATGAAAGCTTACTGTTTTCAGATTCAGTCGACTGGACGAATAATTTCAGTCGACTGTATTTTATTATTTGCAGCAATTATAGAATATTTTTGCATAGAAATAATATTTTCAATATATTTTAAAATAATGCATACAAAGTAGGAATGAGATAAATTTAAAAATAAAAAATATTTATTTGGAAGAAGGAGTGGATGGAGACTTGGAATTGGTCGATTCATCCTTCGTCTTTTCTTCATATGGTTTCAATGGTGACCAATGGTTTCCACGCTCCCATGCATTCGGAGAGATAGGTGGAGCTTGTGGCGACTGATCCCGTGGACTCCGAAAGAAGGATGTGGTAAGTTGATGAATCGCAGATGAAGACGACCCGCAGAACTTCCATCCAATCTTCCCCAGAAAACTTAGGCGTCTTAAATTTATTTTCTGTTCATAGTACATCTCGCGTTGAATCGCTGTAGTTTCCCTCTGGTAATGATGTAAATCATCAATTTTTTGGTTAGTTTGAGGAGAGCCAAAGAACAAAAAACATCTCGCCTTCTTTTTCTCGAGAGTATGGCCTGTGTGTTAATTTGATGGTCTGGCCGGTTCGTGAGTAGGTATAGGTGTAGGTAAGCTTGACGAACCAGATGAAGGCATCGAAAAATCGATAGAAGAGTAAGCGGAACCATTTGGTGAATTTTCTTGAGAATACATTATGGTAGAGAAAAGGTAAAATTTATTTGAAGGAAAAAATTGATGAAAGAATAAAGTGCAGAATTCGAGATATATATAGGGGAATAAACAGTTAGAAGTTGATGGATATACGTACAAACTGAAAAAATAGAGAATGAAAATAAAACAAAAATTCGTGGCTGAAAATTTTTCATAAAAAGAAAAAAAATAGATAAGGAGAAAACTGTAGAAGAAGATGTTGTGAAAAATTAAATGGTCAAATGGTAGAGACATAGGCTTATCAAACTTGAGATGCAGAGCTCGAGTATCAGAAGAACAAAAATTTAGTAATTTTTTTTATTAATTTAGAAATTTTATAATTCCTTTAAAGAAATTATACCTAGTTCTCTTCTTAGTTTTATAAAACAATTTTCATTGAGTGGTTTAGTGAAAATATCAGCTAACAGATTTTCAGAATTTACAAATTCTAAATTTATTATAACCTTTGCAATATTGTCACGAAGAAAATGATGACGAATGTCAATATGTTTAGTTCGTGAGTGATTGACAGTATTTTTAGATAAATTTATTGCACTAGTGTTATCACAATATATTATAGATTTATTTAATTTTATATCAAAATCTTGTAATGTTTGTTGCATGTAGATTACTTGAGCACATGCTAAAGCTGCAGATATATATTCTGCTTCACATGTCAATAGTGAAAAGCAATTTTGTTTCTTGCTAAACCAAGATACTAAGGATCGTCCAATGAAATGACAAGTTCCACTTGTACTTTTCCTATCTGTCCGACTTCCTTCAAAATCAGCATCACTATATGATACTATTTCAAAAAGACATTCTTTTGGATAAAATAATCCTAAATCATTGGTTTTGCTAAGATAACGAATTATACGTTTAACTACTCGCATATGTGATTCTTTAGGATTTGCTTGAAATCGAGCACATAAACAAACACTCATCATAATGCCCGGTCGACTAGCAGTTAAGTAAAGTAATGATCCAATCATACTACGATATAATTTTTGGTCGACACTCTTACCATTTTCATCTTTGTCGAGATGTGTAGTTGTACTCATAGGAGTTGGTTTGGCAGAAGTGTTTTCCATACTGAACCGCTTATTAGATTATTACAATACTTTTCTTGATTAATAAAAATGTCATTTTGTAATTGATTGATTTTCAATCCAAGAAAATATGACAGTTCTCCCTTATGTGACATTTCAAATTCATTTGTAATGATAGTCGAAAATTCCTGACATAATTTTTCATTTGTTGAACCAAATATAATATCACCAACATATATTTGTATTATTAAAATATCTTATTTATTAAAATAAATAATATTTGATCAACTTTTCCAATCTTAAAACCAAATTCTAATAGATAGTTTTTAAGTCGGTCGTACCAAGCACGCGGTGCTTACTTTAAACCATATAAAGCTTTCTTAAGTTTACAAACATGATCTGGAAATTTTTCATGAGTAAAAAGAGGAGGTTGTTCAACATAAACATTTTCTTTTATAAATCCATTTAGAAAAGCACTTTTAACACCCATTTGGTATAACTTCTAGTCTTGCAACTGGAGCAAACGTTTCTTCGTAGTCTATTCCCTCTTCTTGATTATAACCTTATGCTACTAATCTAGCTTTATTTCTAGTAATGTTGTCATGCTCATCAGCTTTTTTTTGAAAACCCATTTTGTATCAATGACTGATTGATCACTTGGTCAAGGAACTAATTCCCAAACTTCGTTTCTTTCAAATTGATTTAGCTCTTCTTGCATAGCTATATCCAATAGTTATCAGTTGAGGCTTCCTTAATATTTTTAGGTTCTGTATTAGAGAGAAGAGCTATATGGCCCATTTGATTTAATCGATGTCTTGTTCTTACATTTGAATTTACTTCTCCAATTATATTTTGAATAGGGTGATCTCTAAGAATTCTTGGAGGAGATCTTACTATATTATCATTAACAATGTTTTCATTTTCTATAGAAATATCAGAATTATTATTTTGAAAAATAATATCATCATCTTCTGATTTATTTGTCAGAATTTTTTTGAATTATTTTCCAAATTTGTAATTTTAGAAGAAAGTTTTACATTTTCATCGAATGAAACATGAAGAGTTTCTTCGATTACTTTAGTTCTTGTATTAAAAACTCGATAAGCTTTGCTTCTTTCCGAATATCATATGATTATTCCTTCATCGGATTTTGGATCAAATTTGCCAAGCTGATGTTTAGTGTTAAGTATAAAACATTTTGAACCAAAAACTTTGAAATATGATATATTTGGTTTTCTACCATTTAAAAGTTCATACAGAGTACGTTTTGTTAATGATCGAATAGAAACACGATTCAAGACATAGCAGGCAGTTGCAACAGCTTCTGCCTAAAAATGCTTAGGTAAAGTGCTTCCACTTAACAAAGTTCGTGCGCATTCTTGTAATGTTCTGTTTTTCCTTTCTACAACTCCGTTTTGTTGTGGTTTTCTAGGAAAGGAGAAATTATGATTAGTTCCTTTCTTGTTACAAAAATGTTCGAAAGCTTCATTCTCAAATTCACCTCCATGATCACTTCTAATATTTTTAACTTTTAAATTCTTTATATTTCGAATTCTTTTTACAAAAAATTTAAAATTCTCAAAAGTATCACTTTTATGTTTTGTAAAAGTAGTCTATGTATATCTTGAAAAATCATCTACAATAACAAACACATATCTATTGTGATTAATAGATTGAACTTGAGTAGGTCTGAAAAGGTCCATATGTAGTAGTTCAATTGGTTGTGTTTGTAGATATGACTTTCTTAGATTTAAAATAAGATTTTGTTAATTTTCCTAACTGACATGCATCACAAATATTATTAATTTTGAATTTCATATCAGGTAGTTATTTAACAAGTTTATTTTTAGCCATTTTATTAATAGTATTGATATTTATATGACAAAATCTTTTGTGCCATAGCCAAGAATCATTCTCTGTGGCTGCTAAACACATATTTGTGTTATAATTTATATTCGTATTTAAAATATGAATATTTCTATCTCTTATACCTTCAAAAATTAAATTTCGATTTTTATCAAAAATATTACATTTATTTTCTGAAAAAGATGTAATAAAACCTTTATCACATAATTAACTTATACTTAATAAATTATGTTTTAAATTTTTAACTAATAAAACATCATTAATGAGAGGTGATAGAGATACCGTTATTGGTCACATCGCCTTTACCGATGACATAACCTTTTGAATTATCTCCAAAAGTGACTGATCCTCCATTTGAATAGACAAAGTCTTTATTACCAGTCATGCGTTTCGAGCAACCGCTGTCTAGAATCCATTTTCTTCTCTTTCTAAGTGGTACCTGCAAAAAATGAAGATTAAGATGGTACCCGCTTTTCTTTTTAGGGTCCTAATAGTTAGGTCTTAGGAAACCAAACCCAAGAAGGTTCAGAATTCCCTTTAGAAATGTAATTCTCATTTTTATGAACAGTTTCCATAAATGTTTTGATATGCTTATTCCTAATTAAGTTATTATTTGTTTTAGGAATCCATATTTTAACAGTTTTAAAAACTTTAGAAACTGTTTTCTTTAAATCTTTCCTAATTTTGTTTTTAAACTTATTTTTAAACTTTCCAGAGGATTTTCAATTTTTTATATCTTAATCCCATTTTATTTGAAGTAGACTGAGAACTTTCTATTATTTTAGAAATATTTTCTTGTCCTTTATTAAAATTAGAAATATTTTTATTAATATCTTCTAACTTAGTTTTGAGACTAGATTTTTCTAACTCTAATACTTTAGTGTTAGACTTTAAATAATTAATTTCAACTGATAAAATATCATTTTTATTCTTCTGGATTTCTAATTCCTGAGTTATCATAGAAAGTTGAGATGCTAAATCAGAATTAGATTCTTGAGATTTTTCAAGTTCTTTTTCAAGAATTTTCTTTTCATCTCTAAACATACTAATTTCTAATTCAGATCTGTTCAGTTTTTCTTGTAACTCCTTATTTTATTTTTTTGTTTGTTTTACAAAATCTACTAGTTCTAAATTAAGTTCAAATAAATCTTCAAAACTTAGTTCACTTACATCATCATTTGTAGCCATGACGCATATATTTGCTTGCTCTGTCTCACTGTCATTGTCGCTTTCTGATGATGAAGAATCTGAATCATCCCATGTTACAAAAAATGCTTTCTTCTTGAATTTGTTCTTCTTGAATTTATTTTTATGTTTCTCTAGACAATCTTTCTTCATATGACCCTTTTTATGACACTCATAACATTCCATGGCAGAAGATGATGATTTATTGCTATTATTATTACTAGAATTATTTTTGTAACTCTTGATCTTGTTATTCTTTTTTAATTTCAAAAACTTTTTCAAATTCTTAGCAATAAATGCCATATCCTCTTCATCTGAGTCAGAGTCATCTTGTTCTGCTTGAAATGCTCGACTCTTCTTATCTTATGATTTTACTTTCTTTGCCTGCAAATTTACTTCACATGACATTAGATTTCCTATTAACTCTTCTAGTTTCATAGTAGAAGGATCGTTTGCTTCTTCAATAGCTATAACCTTTCTTTCCCATTCGTTCGTTAAAGACTTTAGGATTTTTGATACTATATCAAAGTTAGAAATTTTTTCTCCTAGTGCCAATAGTGAATGATATATATCTTGAAATCTAGAGTACATGTCATTTATATTTTCATTTGATTTCATTTTGAAATTTTGAAACTGATTTTCATCATAGAAATTTTGCTTTGTTTAACTTTGTTAGTTCCTTCATGAGTTACTTTTAGAATTCTCCATATCTCATAAGCACTTGTACATATACTAACTCTATTAAACTCATTTTTATCTAATGCACAAAATAACATGTTCATAGCTTTAGCATTTGAAGTAGCATCAGTTTTCTATGCAGCAGTCCACGTTGAAAAATCTTTTTGGAATAGTGTATTCGTTTTGAGTAATGTTCCAAGTTTCAAAACCATTAGATTGCATATATATTCTCATTCTAGTTGACCGTTAATTATAATTCATGCCATTGAATAGAGGAGGTCATGCAGTAGATTGATCTTTAATAAAACTAGTGTTAGTGACAGTGCTTGTACTGGTGTTATTTTCCATATTAGAAAAAGATTATCAAATAACTATGTTACGGTTATAGGATGTCTTGCTCTTATACCAAATGAAAGTGACTACTGTGTTGCTAGTTATCACTTAGAATTGTGTAATATGGAATGTATTATAATCAAAATGTGGAAACATATAATAGTAGTAAAGTAAATAAGAATAAACACACCAGAAGTTTTTATACTGGTTCAAACTTCCCGTTCTAGGTCCGGTCCCAGACTTCCCTCTGGAATTTCTCACAATAACCCCTCACTTAACCCTGAGGAATAGGTATACAATGCCTGAGCAACTGATCAGGATTTTCCGCCTCTAACAACCGAAAGAGGACTTAACCCGCCTGAATAACCGAACAGGACTTCAACAGTTTCAATAAAATTGCTTTGACACTTTTTTTTCTTGTTAACGCTAGTTTGTCTTTGATAGTACAACCTTCCTGTAATCTTTTCCTCAATTATATATGTGTGTGTAAAGATTTAGAAAGGAGAATATTGCTTTGAATCAAAGAATGAGTTAATTGATTCAGAGATTCAAGCAATATATGTAAGTTGTGATTGCTTTTCAGAATGTAGAGTAGTAGAGAGTATGATCAGAAAATAAAAAGAAATTTGGTGATTTGTGAAGTGAATCTCATGTGTTTATATAGTAGATAAATAGTTGCAACCATTCACGAAAAATTCTGACCAAGAGAAGCATTCATAACTCTTCAATTTAGATCATATCTCTTGGAAAATGGAAGTGTCTGTTTAAAAAAATAGCTGTTGGAAAAATTCAGTCGATTGACACAAAACGACCAGTCAACTGAATGTTCAAATTTGGTAAAAAAAAAGAGAGTATCTACGCAACTGTGCAGATTCAATCGACTGGCCGTATATGGTCAGTCGATCGACCTAACTGTTAGTGCACAGTTCTCATATATGTTAAAGAATTTTAAACTTAAAACAACTTTGATTTGTGTGGACTACTTGAGGATAGATTTTAACAATTCTAAGACTGAAAACTTCGACAATAAACATACTATACTCAGTTTTGTAATCCTGTCTCCTTTGTAGTGTTAACAGCATATTTCTTTCTCTTTTTGTCGCTTGTCCATATAGTCTCATTTACTGATTTGTTTAAGCTCTTTGTCATGAATCAAAAACTTATGATTCAACATTCATAATTGAAATATAAGCCATGTCGACTAGAATAACATTGTGCATTTTAATTTTTAAAATTAAATTATCATATTCATTATTCAACACACTTAAATTAATTTGGATTTTACTCATAAAATTATCACTCTATATGATTTTGATTTTTGGTATATAAAGCAATAATTCTAAAAAATGATTTAGAATGTGTTATTTGTGCTTAATAACCCGAGTTTCTCGAGGTTATAGGAGTAATTTTAAGTTTGTGAATTATTGGATATGATCCAAGGAGTGATATAAAGGTATTACCAGATTTGCATTATGTTAATGCCAAAAATGGATCAACGCCTAAGAATGAGTTGTAGAGAATCCATGAGACCTAGATCTAGCAGATAGTAATGAAAATAGAAGAAATAAAGTAGAGAGACATAAGATTTTTATAATGGTTCGGCAGTCTTTGGCCTACATCCACATTAATCTTTGTTGATTATAGATTTGATAGAGTTTTTATAATATTATAGAGGATTTGAGAGAGAATGAGCCACTAGTATAGGGGTTAGACAGATTTTAAGTCCTAGAATTGCTTAGAGTAGCTGCCTAGGTAACTATTATGTGGAGGTAGAAGATAAAGAAGAGGTAGAGCTTCTATGTATAGAGTTAGTAGAAACCAGATCCTTTTTTGGTTTCACATAGGTTTGTATATATAGGAAACAGAGATGACGAGTCTGAAGCCTGCTTGCATTGGTGACCCAATGAAGGCCGGATGTCCCACTAGAAAATTCAACAACCCATGACCTAAGGATATAGGTCGATGCTGAGCTATAGATGTTGGTGTGAAGCCAACTTTGCCACTTGACACACCTCTCTATCTTTTATTTGATGTGTTTTAACCTGTTTTTATCGACTTTTTGGTTGATTCTCTCAGTCTTCCCTCTATCACTTGAATTGTCCTACTTTCTTGGCTTTCTTCTCGTCAACCTTGGAATTGATCATCTAAACTCTAAGAAAACCACTTGATCGCAAGCTGTCGAAGATGTACATTAGAAGTATGGAGTTTGGGAGACAAATTGGGTGGAAATAATAGGTCGGTACTGATCTATCATAGCTCAGTATCGAACTATGCTTTGTGCTTCAATCTTTCTTAGACTTTCGAAGTAGTTTCTTTATCCCTTCTAAGTTTGCTTCCATGTTTTTGAGCCTGTTTTGTCTTCGTCTTGACTTTCTAACTTCTGTTAACTTCTACTTGGTTAAACACCTGGTTGACACTTGCCCCAGGAGTATGCTTTCATTGAAAATTAAGCATGCTCTAGATCGAGGCAAGTTCTAGACCGCCATCCTATAATTTTCAGTTGATCATTCAAGTGCTATCTCAAGACGTAGTTATCGCTTGATTGATTTTCCTTCAGCTGTTTGGCCTAGTTATAGTTGGAGTTCCATTCTTCTTCATTGAGAATATTGTCTACACTTCAGACCTTGGGTTGATATAGCTTTTCTTCGCGAAGCTGATAAGTTGGCACTGACCAATATAGCTCGGTACCAAGCTATGTGCCTCCCTTTTATAAATTCAACACTTAGAAAAAATTCAAACTTTACTTTCATTTTTCTTTCCTTACACCCGATATACCTAGACTTCCAGCTGTTCTACCTTCCACTGACCAATCATACTTTGCCGTCGATCTACTTAGCCCACCACCGACTAACTCCTGCATCATCGTTGCCCTATAACCACTGATCTGCAATGCCACCACTGCCTAATCCATCATTCAACAAGCTTGGCTCGCGATTCATGCTCAAACCCTAGCATTGATCTAACATTGATTTGAATTTTTGAGGATGGCAAAAATTAATCTTGCTAAAGTGACGATGACGATGACGATGGCGATGGCGATTTGGACTTGTTTGACGACAATTCGAAGGGAAATAGTTAATCTTGGGCATGTTGGATTGGTGGTAAAGCAGGATAAGACTTTTATCCCGGTTGAACACATGCCATTTTGAAGGCAAGTCATATCCTTTGGCTTCAATCGTTTCTCTTTGAGAATTTGGCTAAGTCCCAATCGTCGTTGAATTCCAGTATGACGACTTATTCCAAAATCGAACATTATGGATGATTCCATCGTATCATCTTTTCTATTTCTACACTTCTAGTGGTCTTGAAAGGAAAAGCTTTCCACATCGCTTCGGACAATGGCTCCATTATCGATTACTCATCGATAATGGGTAAGTCCCAAGAATAAAATTTCAAAGTACAACATATATCGTTTTTCTAGCACGAGCGAGCTATCTGCACAACATGATCCATTTGAGATATGCGGGATACTGGAGTCACATTGTATAGATGATCACACTACACTTCGTCGGTCAATACTCAGAATCCGATCGGTCAACACGTCGACATCCTTTAGGTTCTAGGAGTTAGTTACATGGGTTTATTGTACAAGGTAGAACATAATTGACCGTGTTGAACGCTAAGCTTTATTTTTTAGAATGACTCATCGATCACCCTGCCTTAAGTTTAGCAAAGGAACGTCTACTCCACCCGAAGCTAGATCTTTGACTACCTTGGCTTTGCCATCTATTCCCATAGAGCCAATTCAGCCCATAACTTACGGGCTAATGGTCCATTAGTCTTGATCGAGCAAGTTATCGATCAATTACCTCTGGGACTAAGTATCTTGAATAATCTACAACTGGTAGGGGCCCTCAAATCTATCCGCCAAGTAGCTCAGAAATGTATGTCTTCGGCATGGTATCCCTAAGGAAGATGTTTCCCTATCGGCAAGGGGTAAATTTGTTAACAACCCCCCACCGGGCTTCACAACAAGTAATCGGTATACATGCTTGGGTGGTGTTGTCCTGTCATTCAATCCTTTGCTTATGTCGATGCTGCAAGAGTTCGGACTGGCGCCGTTCCAAATTTATATGAATGACTATTCTCATTTTAGCTCACTATACATCCTTTTCATGAGTAGATTCAACCTCTCCGTGAGATTCAATGAGCTTACGTATCTCCTCTGGTTTAGTCCTAGGCGGGATTCCCCATCCTATCTAATAGTTGAAGCTCAAAGGCGATGTAAAGTGATCGAGAAGCTTCACAACAAGCGTTCTTATTTCAAGAACAAATATTTCTTTATGCGATACCCGGTCGGATTCAACTGACTCTGGCTATCTGGGTGTATATTCCTTTTCTCTAATCTCTCGCATATCAGAATTTCTAAGTTCCTAACTTAAAATATGTTTCTTTGTAGGAATCCTGCCCTAAGATGAGAGTGATGAGCATGAGAGAACAATTAGTGATTTGAAGGCAGCGAGAGCCAACCGATGCGCCATTGCATTTCTCCTAACAATGAAAATCCATGGCTGTTTGGTCCGCTTCACCAGGATAGATTTTTCCATTACTAAGTCTCCAACACAAAGGGGCTCTTGGGACCACACTCATTCCTCTACCCCCCTCATAGCTCTGGCAATAATTTCAAGAAGATGTAAAGGGTCCCTCTAGCGAGGCACATATAGAAGAGGCCTCTAAGAGAGTGATAGAAGTATTTAGAGGAGGAGATGTCCTGAGAGATGGAGGCAAAGCATCTAGAATTCCCCCAATTTCGGAGGAAGATGAACCGGTCGCAAGGAGAGAAGGCAAAAAGAAGATGGTGGAGAAGGACGAAGGAGAGGACTTTGATGATGAGACAGCGAAAACCATGCCACCGAGGAAGTGGTCGAATCATTTGGTGAGTCATTTAGGATGAGTCTTGATCTCCCTAGCCCGCCTCTTGTGAAACACATGGCAACTGAATCTCCTGAAGTGGCTGGTGATCAAGTCGCGACAACTATTGAAGAGAACATGGCTCGTTCTTACCCTATTGATGACATTTTCATCAACTTTGGCGACCTTAGTGATATAAATTTTACGGTTAGCAACATCTTGGGAGAAGTCAGTTCAGACTTCAACTTTTCTCCTAGATAAATATTAACAAAGGTGGAGAAACTCCATTCTTGCATCCATGCGAACACAATTTGTATAATTCTTAGGGGGTTATCGTACACACTTCACTTAGGATCACAAGCACAGATCCTTACATACACTTAACTTCTATAATTCCAATATTTACACGATCCCTCTTCTTGTTTCAAGTTCAATAGGCGGTGGATACTATGAAAAGTTTTCTCCTCATGCTGGCGAACACAAAAGCTGAACTCCGGGTCCAAATCCAGCAAGACACAACTAATTAGAAGAAGAAAGAAGAAGTGGAAGATCACGAGCACGATGAGGCTTGTATGGGCGACAGAGACAGAGGAGAGAGAGAGAGATAGCAGGAGAAGAAGAAGAGAGAGGCAGAAGGTGAGATATCTCGTGATCCTGCTAAGTGCTTTAAAGAATTCTCCGAGCACCACAAGACTACTTCTACCGATACTACACCTTGCACATAAGTGCAAACTTCTTTTATCCAACAAGTTCTGGTCACTCGAGCTATGGTTTCGACCATCCCGCCTTCCCTTTGGGAAATCTTACCTTCTTCATTCATTCTTCCAACTGGTCCTCTGCGTTTATCGGGTTCATTCCTTAATCTCTTTCTGCATGGTATCAAGTTCGATCAAGATATTTCAGACACGCTAAAAGAGGCGGTGATGCAAAGTCTAAAGAATATCGTAGAACGGAAGAAACTGTGTGCAATACTCTCAGAGTTAACAAGATAAATTATACAAACATTCGACCTTTTCAGTATGAGAGAGCCATCTTCGAGCGAATGCTTAAGAGCGAGAAGATGGTTTACTCAAGGTTATAAGAGAGATAAAGATCTTGTATGGAAAGGAAAAGCAAGAACTGATAGTTTGATGATAGAGCTGAAGTGCGTTGAGAAAACTGAGTTGGTAATGCGTAAAAAATTAAAGCTTGCATATGAGGAGGGTGCTGAACTGAAAAGATAACTTACCGCTATGGACCAGACCATTCTAACTTAGGATTTTACCATTACCGAGCAAGCCGTCAAACTCGCTAGACTCCGCGAAGAAAATCAAAAGCTTGCTGACGAGAAGAAAATATTTTCTGAAGTAGTAAATGAGCTATCCATGGCAAAGCTCGGTAGTGACTTTGAGCTTGAACTTACCACACGAGAGCTCGAGCTTCAAGATGAAAAGTCAAATATTTCTAATGAACTTGATGGCAATATGTAATATTTTCATACTAATGTGGTGATGTTCAAGAATCTGAGATGGTTGATGAATGATTATCAAGAGGCGCTTGTTGGCGCTTGGGAGGAAGTACTGTGCAGATCTATGGAGGCTGGAGATAATCGCTCCAAGGAGAAGCCGATGGCCGCATATCTTAACGTTGAAGATAATGAATCTCTTCTCATCGGAAAGGCTATCATCGATAAAGATTTTGTAGATGCTGCCGATGCCGCTAAAGCTCTTGATGACTCGAGCTCTTTGGTTCAGGGTGAAACATCCACTTCTAAGACTTCGAATATAAGGACCAATCACCTAGCTTGTTAACATGATTAATGAATTATTGCATGTATTTTCTACTTGTCTTCTCTATCTCCTCTGAATATATGGCATGAGCCTTTGAGTATTTTATTCCAAAAGGCCACATGGATTCTTGAACGTATATTCCAAGTGATCTTGAGGATTCTTGAATGTTTCATTCCAAATGACCTTAAAGGATCTCGAATATCATGTTCCAAATGATTGCCAAACTTTTGAATATTTAACATCAAAGGCTCAGTGGCATTATGAATCCATCTTTAATGACTTCACATTGCATCAAACCTTGAATGATAAATGTGTTCTTGATGGCACTCTTTGGTCATTTCTAATTAAACCATGGTTAGTTGTGATGCTATCAAGGGTTAGTTTATCACAATTAACATCATAGGTGTTTTGCCAAATTTTTGGTTTAACACCTAGTTTATAAGTATTATGTTTTCGCATAAAGTAATCATTATTAAACTGGTTGTGATGTTTGATTACTCTTATTTGCTTTAGATAAATTGAAGGAAAATTTAATGTTGTTTTAAAGTTAATAAGAATGAAGATTTTCATTTTGTGAGAAAAAAGTTCAAAGAGAACTTTAGAAAATAAGTAAAACTTTGGAATGATCATTATTGATATAAAAATAATAATAAATTATATATCCATGTGTCAAAGTTTAAGGAAAATTATGAATATGGCTGCAAGCATGGATTAGTTAATTTGATAAATACTTGAGAAATGAAGTATGAAAAAAACAAATCTTTCTAAAACTATATAATTATTATGTGTTTCAAAAGTCTTATAAAGCAAAACCTAAAATAAATGTTTTGAAAGTATAATTAATTGCAAAAGTAATTATAAGGCAAAACCTAAAGATGTGAAGAATCAAATCTCTACAACTTTTAGCTTTTCAAGGAAAAATGGATTTCTAAAAGTACACAATTTTGTTGAAGAATTGTTGTAAGGATTCCATTATTCTCAAAATTAAATTTGAGTTGAAATAGGAGACTACAAAAAAGCATATTTTGCTAAATTTTTTTAGTTAAAAGTGTTGTAGTGAAAATGGCATACCTTTTGATTGCCTAATCCAAATTTAGTGAAACTTTTTGGAGTAAAAAGATAATTTAGAGAGGAAGAACTTTTATTTAGATCGTGTTATCAAATTTTGTTGTCTTTCCGGACTAAGCCATGTTTTACACAAGGCTATGAATTATGGTCTCTTATTTATTTCTTAAACTAAAGTATTAACTTGTTTGATCATAACTGCAAAAATATTAGTCCGATTTCATTAATCTTGTACATATTGGAAAGATAAGGCCCTGAAGAAAAAAAATTATTCGATGAGATTTTCTAAATGTTAACTTTTGTTATAAGAAAATTGCCGATTAGTAAAGAGGACTTGAAATAATAGAGATTTTCTTTTTCAATTTTATAAGTTTGGAATTTTAAGGGAGACGGTTAAGCACACTTTATATCTTTAAATTTAATAATGATAGAATGATGTAAAAGTACAACTTGCAACCCTATCTTGGTTAGGTTAGTAGTGAGTATTAATATTTATATAAATAATACCTATGGTAATAACGTGTATGATTAGTTTGCATTGATGATTGCCATTGTTTTATGGAGGAAGGCATAAAATATGGGATCAAGTTAAATGTATTTCTAGTAATCAATAGTGTCATGAATATACTCTTAAGGAAAATTACGGGGATGCAATTTCTTTAAAGGGAAGAGTCTGTAACAACCCTAATTTTAGAGCTATTTAAAACAATATTGTGAAACTAATAAATTGGAATTTTTGAGGAAAGTTGAATATTTTTCCAAGCAATGGAATTTTTTAATAAAATTAGAAATAGTGATTTTGTAAAATAAAAGGGAGTGATGAGAAAATTTATTGGGATGAACACACACACACATATTAGCAAATAATTATATTTTAGTGGAAAATTTAGAAAATCAAGTTTTAAAGTTGAAAATAATAGTTTAAATTCATTTAAGAATAATAATGGGATTAGATAACATTGATAAATTAAGATATGAGAATTAATATCTAAGAAATTCCCAAATACATTTATTTTCATAAGAAGTAGAAATTTTGTTTTGTCTAAGCTAATAATTATTTATAAAGAGGTATAAAGAGATGTAATTTATGAATAACCACTTATTTTGTTATTGGGATTTTTTATTTTATCACCTTGTATTAAAACAATAGGAATGAATGAACTTGGAAATTCATTAGTGATTTTAATTGTTTCACTTTGTGCGACTTAAGCAAGGGGAAGAGACATATTTATAAAATAAAATAGAAACATTTTAATGGAATGGGTTAATAAACAATCCAAGGCTCAACAACTTGCATAAGGAAGGAAATCCTATTCATGCTTTCCATGTATGTTCATTTTATGGGAAATGATAGGAAAAAACAGAAAGCTTCCTCTTGAAAACCCAAGGAGCAAATCCACCTAATTAAATTTCAGGAAGTTGAAATATGGTCAGATAATAATCTCAAAAATGAATTCTTCTTCATAGCTTTTTATCTCATATTTTTATAGTATTTGAATAGTTTTTGTTTCTCTTTAGCCGAGTAATTTCAGGATTGGTCTGAAATTTGAAGCTAAGCCAATTTTGAGGGTTTGTATCAAGCTTTTCTAAGGAAGCAAGGTGAGTCAAACCTCACGAAATCTATCTTTGAATTTCTTAAGTAAATGCGTATGAATTTACACCAAATTTTTGAGAAATGGGTGTATTATTTCTTGCTTTTGTGTCTGCAAACCTGTTAGCTCTTCTCTGTCAAACTTTTACTGTAAGACGCTAGTTGATGTTTCTATTAGCATTGCATGTGTTTGCATTATCGAGTCCCTATAGCTCATATAGTTGTAGTTTTTATTTCAGTTTTAGTCACCGAAGAGTTGGGGTCATCGGAGGGAATGAAGTGGCTGAAGTGGCATGCTCCAGCATTCCAACCGGTTGACCAGTATTATATGACTAGTCGATTGGTCAGAGTCCGGGCGTGAGCTCCAGACCACATTTTCTCTCATCCTTGTGGTTGTGTTTGCCTTGCGGTTCCTTTGTTTGATGCCTTTGTTTTGAGTTGATTAGTGACTTGCGTTGCTCTTTAATACTAATAAATTTTATTTTATGAAAATATTTTATAAATATATATTTTTATATATTAAATACCAAGTTGTTTATGTGTACAAATTTTTATATAAAAGGTATACATAGTTTCAACCACTTTTTAAAGGTAGATATAATTTATAGATTTATCAAATTATCGTCAAATCAAGAGTTTTTATAAATTATGGAAATAGTTATCTAAAACTTTATAGTTTCCAATTATGTCGGATGCTCGATATATGAATGTATATTTAGTAAAATATTTTACAAATCAATCTATATTCACCAATTTTGAACAACAACAAAACACACACATAGATATAGTAATAAATCAAGCCTATATCTATATACTTTAAAGTAGATTTTCGACCAAATACTGTAATAAATCAAGCCTATATTTATATACTATTGTATATGTAGCGGAAAGTGTTCAAAGATTTTAAAATAGGTTACATATACACACACATGTATGTGTGTCTATGTATGTATGTTTATCTATAAATATACCAAATTTAGGAAGCAATCCCATGTATAGTTGAAATTGAGACTATCATTTTATAAACAATTATTCCTCCTCTATGGTTTTTGAAATATACTTTTGTTTTTGGTAATCATTTGGGATTTCTCTATATGACCTTTGAGATAGTGATTGCTTACAACTCATTACTTTTATGGAATGAGAACTAAGGTTAAATGATTTGGTAGTCCCAAATGGTATGAGACACTCGAGATCAGCTCGTCGATTAATCATACAACTTATTTTGTAGAATATTTTAGTAAGTGGAATCTACCAAATTCTAGTAAATATTCAAGTAAACCTGTTTGGTATGAGATGCATGGGCATTAGTGGAGTGATTATTATTAGAAGGTTTACAACACATTTTGTGTTGGCTTACGATGCGCTTCTCTTTAATATTTGACTTGCGACGCACTCGTCTATTGTGTTGGCCAGCGATGAGCTTGCTTTGACTTGCGAGCACTCGTATATTATGTTCGCCTCCCATGAGCATGCTTTTAGTATTTGACTTGTGATGCGCTTGTTTATTGTGTTGGCTTGCGATGCGCTTGGCTTTGATATTTGACTTGTGATGCGCTCGTCTATTGTGTTGGCCTGTGATGAGCTTGCCTTCAGTATTTGACTCGCGATGCGCTCATTTATTATTATTTTTTTAGCAAAGCTAGCCGGCTTTATAGTAGGCCGTGTCACTCTATAAATAATGGAAAAACAAGTGTTCTGCATATGCACAAAATAGCTAAAAGGGAAGAGCCCAAACAAACAAAGAAAATATAGCACAGGGTTAGGAAAAAAGAGCCTAAACTATTAAAAAAAATCTACTACGAGCCCTCCAAAGAGGTACTGCCATTGCCAACATCAGACGATGGACCAATAACATTAACATACCCGGAGAAAAGAGCAGTCTGATTCGGGTCATAACCTTTAGACAAAGGAGAGTAAATAAATTCCTATCCCAACTGACATCATAAAACTTACTTTTATTCTCCTCACCTATGTGACCAACCCTAGTAAGGGAAAAACCCTCACCGTCAATGTGTTAAATAAGACAACGGTTCTCACCTTCAACATCACTGATAAAGGAAAAACAGGTGCCAGTCTTTGGCGAGTACCGCATTTCCGATAGAACATGAATCCTTTAGTTGTCGACTTGCGAAGTGCTCATCCAGGACTCACTTTCATGCTACTTAATTGATATTATTTAGATGCTATTGTGATTACGCTTTTGATGATTGCCAATGATGGGTTTGCTTAATTCTAAAACATTATGACTTATAGTAATGCCTTGTTATGTGTAGTGTAGCAACTATATGAATATCTTTACAACTGTTATATTTATGCATGCTCATTATGTAATTTCGCCTTTTTATATTTAGAGATAATCTAACATGTTTATATTTTTATAATACTCAGGTTGGACCGAGGATTGGCAGGTACTGGAACTCAGTGACCTTAGATATGGGCTAGCTTGGGTAGATATATGCAAGTGTAACTATGTGATGTGGTTTCATTTTGGGTGCCAATATCATATGTATATCGCTATAATTTATATGAGATGTAGATTAATTTTATGGAATTTTGAGACCAATCATGACTTATGTATATGTACTTATGTAAGTCCAGTACCACCCTTATAGACTCTCTTATGTTATGTTATGATCCGGGTTATATTTTACCATTATCATATGTTATTCTATTTTGTACATTATGGGATATATTGTTCTATTTCAAATTAGCCAACGTGATATTGCTTTATGCCTGGATCGTACATGTCGATATTGATTCAAGTAGTAAAAAACACTGCATAATAGAATTATTGATATTCTCCCAAAGTAATATTCATGGTTGGTTGCTTCTAACTACCTTTATTCTCTACAATAGAAGATGATATTACTCTATAATATTCTTTGTTGATGTGAGCATAGAGGTGGTGCATTACGCTAATACACTATAATCCTTTTGCCACTTCTAGGGTCTCGAAAGAGACAACACTATCGATACAAAAATATTAACGTCGTTGCGTTCTAGACAATCCATACAAAAATTAACCCATAATCTATGAAGCCAAAAATAATTGAGTCATAAGCAGCCAAATGCCCACACTAACAAATTCTAAATTAGTGCACCTTAACCTAAGAGTGGTATAACTACTAATCGGATTGACTGCATGCAAAAATGTAACTAAATAGGTGACATCTAAACCCAACCCATCAACTAAATCTTTTGAAATGAAAGAGTGTGTAGTACCAGTATCAAAGGACTTAAACTAATATATTGGAAATCAAAATCGTACCTATAACGATAGCCCTACACCTTAGGTGTACAATGGTTATCAAAGGAAATGAAATGAAGTAAGGAAGAGATATAGAAGAGAAGATAATGTAAAAGAAGAAAAATGAAACATCATATAATCACATAACATGTCGTATATCTCACATCGCGTTAGATAAAATATAATAGTCTATATACATATGAAACAGTTGAGACATTAATAACAATATGAAATAATCATCAGAGTACAAGATCCACAGAGTTATACAACATAGTAAAAGAGTTTATATAATCGATACATAAATTCAACTAATAACTTCTCTAATAATAGTAAGTCAAACACTATGAAGGCTCCATAGTATCAGACAACGGAATATATAATAACAATCTCAAATATAAGTATGAGTAAACGTCACCTCCTGTTGTCTATATATAGAAATCCATATGCCATCCACACCCGCTCTCTAATCTACTCATTTAAGTGTACCCGAGACAATAAGAAGCAAAGCATAAAACCTCAGGTTAAACAATAGCTGGTGCAAATGATAAACAATCTCAAAATACTATAAAAGTCTATGTAGTATATGAAATAGAGGGTACCCGAATCATACCCAACCTGTCTTTGCAACCAAAGAGTCAGCACATAACATAGATTATATGTTACTCTACAACATCATGAATAGGTAACCCATACTAAGTAAACATTCGAAGTGCCTAGTTGTCTCCATCCATAATACCTACTCCATACTAAGTAAACTGTCGGAGTGTCTAGGTATCCCTATGCACAATACCTAGCTCGTGTGACTTCTCTAGGGTGACAGATGGCTAATGAAGCAATAATTACAAACATAGCATCCATCAAACAATAATAACTATCACACAGTGTGCTCTAAATATATGTTAACTGGTATGGCCTCCATACTACCAAGGACTAGTGGAAAATTCTATTTTCATTGTACTTTCGTATCACACAACCCAAAGCTCGATATGTGTCTCATAGCCTGAAGGTAGACACTAGACCCAAAGCCATAGGTCCAAGGTATATGGATCCTTCCTACCAATCCATGGGCATCCTGACTATACAGTACCCCTGCTTCGAGTGACATAAAACACTTTAAGCCATAATGATCCTTTAGCATATACACATCAAACCGAGCTCTACACATTCAATTTAGATCCAAGTCGTACTCACTCAATCCAATTTACACTATCAAGGAACCCACCACATTCTCCACTCCACGACTCCTAACATGAGCCTCTTTGGTACCAATTCCTTAAATGAGTCACAAACTTAAGATACATACTCTCTAATCCTTGGTACCCACTTCCACTACTAAGTCTCAAACATAAGATCCAAGGTTTGTCATCATGTTATTACATCATCATCCATCCTTGACGCGAACGAGCCAACACCTGCAGCATGATCTATAGAGTCATGAAACTATTAACCTTGGAACTTGCTCCATGCACCACCGAGTCATAATCTGAAGTACCAAACTCTCACATCGAAGCATCACATCATCGCCTCACCATCTAAATCGCTCATCATAGAGCAACAACATTAAGAATCAAAGTTGGTCGCATGAACATATCATCAAATCATGCGTCATGAAATCTCCTCAATGTCCAAGCAAAAGATCGGTCAAATTGCCAATCAATAATGTGATGGACATTGACCACTCTATAGCTGTCAATACCAACTACTTTGGTCATATACTTAACTAAAACATATAAGTACAAACCGATGGAAAGATTCATCATCCTTCCTGAAGTCCTAAGCTTCATCTTCCACCTTCAAATCCATCAGCACGTATCCTAACCCACTTCTATAACTTATCCTATTTTTTGGATTTTCATGTGTACAAAACCCAACGCACAAGATATTCCCTTACACTCAACACTGCTAAATCGGCGCTATCGACCACAAATAATAAAACAACCAAACAAGAAACTGTGCAACCAACAACCATACATACATCTGCTACAACATAGATACAACATGTATAATGCATCCATAACAACCAATGGGGAAATCATATTAAAATTAGCCCAAACTAAATAATTCCCTAAAATGGCACGTTGATAGAAAAAATAATATATCCAATATAAAATCTAATAATCAAACTTTCTTTTATAAAAATCTAGTAGGTGTATAAGTATAAGAAAATCAGATTTTAAAATCATAAACCATTCTAGAAATTCGATCTAGTACTATACAATCAATCATAGTATGGTGAGAGGCAATATCATTCACCTCAACAAAATCTATCTAAACCAATGTCAATGTGTAGATCTCTCCATCATGAGCGCGACCAAAGGAACCGAATCAAAATGGACTTAACATACAAAAGATATGGCCAATATAAGAATTGAGATTATTTTAATAATTAATTATCCAATGAAAATGCTAATTACCTCAATTAACAACTAATCCTTCTTCTTCAATTAAAATATCCAGGTCGTGTGTGAATCGTGCATATCCACCAAACTACACACCTTCTTTTTCCTCCATTCTCTCTCGTTTCTCAATGAAATCACGAACATTCTTCGTTTATGCAACCTCTCCGCATCCAATAAGAAATGGTGCAACCCGATCCATAATTCAAAGCCATGACCTGACAGCTGCTCTCATCCCAAGCCACGATGCATTTTGCTTTGGTCGATCAGATCTAACCAAGTTTCCAAAGGAGGTGTCATTTTCAAAGATAAATCCAACGACGATCTCTGTTTCGCATATAGCTTCGTCCATATCAAATCCTGGTTCGGCCATGGTAAGTCGATCTTGGCCATAACACAATCGATCCAAATTCTGCTACAGTTATTGCGAAGCTCTCATCTATACAAGCTCATCGGATGTGGTTTCGTAATATATCATTAAGTAGATTGGTCGATTTTATTTTTTGAAGGTAAAGAAGTAGAGTGACCATTAATTCGGCAGAGCTTCCGCAACACCTTGAATTTTCTTCTAGCACTTAGAATGAAATCGACGGCACATCCTTCTCTTTTTTTGCTCCAGAGCTTCACGACTTGCTCCTCCCTCTTCCATAGGTTCGGTCCCCTCCTATTCCACTCCTTCCTGCATCATTTCTTCATTTCTTAGATGCTAAACCATGTTTTATTGGTATTCTAAGGTCTTTGGTAAAGTTTGGTTGTGTTGGGAGTTTATTTGATATCATTTTGAAAAAATTAGTAAGGAAAAGTGAGAAGAAGAAGCCATTAAAGAGAGCTTCAAGGAGGATGTTTGCGTAAAAAATGGTCACAAACACCCAATACCATGAAAGCACCAGTGTATGAATATAAATCAATGATATTCAAACACAAATCACAGATCTCAGTAAATAACCCAAATACGTTTGCACAAAAGATGGGCAAACAACTCCAAGTTGTATGATTTAGTTGATTTTATGTTGTTCGTAATGATTTAGGTGGTTTATGCAAATACGTAAAAAGCAGGGACTGAACTGTAAAGGACACACAGATTTATAGTGGTTCGGCCAAAACGTGCCTACGTCCACTTTATATGTTATTCTCCTTTTCCAATCCGATTACGAGTACAAAGCTTGTAGTACAAGTGTATGAAAGTTGTTTGAAAGTTCCTTCCAGGTTTGAGCTCTCAAACTTTCCTCATTGTTGTACCCCTGCCCCTCTATTTATAGAGTGAGGCTGGGGGCAGGGGTCTTGGATGTATATAGCTGCTGGTGGGCCTGGGCTGCTGCAATCTGGCCTGGCACATCTGGTTCGGCATGGTCTTGGACCGGTGGTAGGTGGGTTGGTTCGGCTAGGCTCTGGAGTTGTTTGGTTCGGAGGAGTGCCGGTCCGGTGATGGAATGGTGGACCGGCAGTGGGTGGACCGGTAGTAGGAGAGAGTGGTTGGTCGGTCCGGTGAGGCTCTGGACCGGTGGAGGCTGGCTTTGGTTTGGTAGGAGGGGATGTGGAGTTGGTTCGGTGGTGAGAGGGGAATGCCGAATGACCTTCACTTGGGAGTGCCGAATGACCTTCACTTGGGAGTGCCGAATGACCTTCACTTGGGAGTGCCGAATGGACTAAGGGAAGGCCGGATGTGATTTTACTTTACACTACCGAATGTAACTTTAAACCCTTGACACCGAATGGAGTTTTATCCTTGAACCATGAGTGAAATCCCGACCTCCATCATTCCTTGCCAGTTTGTCGATATTCCAGTTTTGACCAAAAAATGGGATAACACTTTGCCCCCCAAAACATGCCTTGTGATAACAAGGCGTGTTTTGAATAGTTCCGAATCCAAAATCCAAAGTTCATAGCCATATTGCCAGAGTAGATCATCCTTGACTGCTCCGAGTCGATATCCAGTTCCAAATCCAATAACCAAAGCTTGAGCCAATTCCATGTCCATCCGAACTCGACAACCGAGTCCCAAACCATCCTTATCCAATAGCCAACAACCGAATCCAGGACCTCTCTGGGTCGATATCCAAATTCATAACCTTTCCGGGCTCTTGCCAAGCGCAATCCACACCTGACGGTCGTGATCCAGTGTCCCTGGACGTTGAGCTAACCTCTCCGGGTTCTTTCCAAGCGTAATCCACACTTGACGATCTTTGTCCAGTGTCCCTGGACGTTGAGCTAACCTCTCCGGGGTCTTGCCAAGCGTAATCCACACTTGACGACCTTGGCCCAGTGTCCCTGGGCGCTGTAAAATGCCATGGCTTAAGTCCTAAGCCGAATCCTGGTCCCTTCGGACCCTTGCCGAGCATAGTCCATACTCGACGACCTGAAAGTAACAATTGATAATATAGGGCCTAAGTCCTAGGCCGAATCCTGGTCACTCCGGACCCTTGCCGAGCATAGTCCATACTCGACGACCTGAATGAGTCAATTTACCACGTTCGGGCAAAGCAACTCACCCCTTGCCAGGTATAATCCATACCCGACGACCGTTTATCAAAAATCAGATAAAAATCTAGTCAAAATCCTATCCAAAATCCAAATCCAAATCCAAAATCCAAATCCAGAATCCAAATTCAAAATCCAAATCCAAAACCAGAAAACTAGAAATCCAAATCAGCATCAAAAGTTGAAAATAATCGTCCAGAGGAAAATCCAAATCAAAAGGCGAAAAAAAAAAACAGGAGCTCAATCCAAGCTCCAAAACCGAAAACCAAAAAGAAAAGCAGTGTCCAATCCAAAAGCAAAAGATAAATTTCACAAACCATAGCATCGCAGCTTATCATCATTCAGAGCATGCCTAGGGGCCATCTCCGTCCCCATACATGTGTAAATGACTTGGTTGCTTGCCAATAGTTTGCTACTCATTTCATATTAACCTGGTCAAGGGACGATCAACCGACCATCATTCCTGGGCCTCCCACCATCGTAGCTTGAGGTAGGCGGCGGTTGCTCCTGCCTCGCTGTTGCATTCCGAGGTCCAACATATTGTGGCAGCTGTCCATTCCTCACATGCTCCTCAATTATGTCCTTTAAGTGCCTGCAGCTGTTGGTATCGTGTCCATCCAAATCATGAAAGAGACAGTGCCTTCCCGATGTCCTTTCCCGTTCTGTTGGTTCTCTCCTAGCCGGCCTCCGGTAGTGAAGGCGATTTCGAGTATCCAGGTATATCCGCTCCAGTGTCTCGTTCAATCCTGTGTATGTGGAAAACTTTGGATCCTTCCATTGCTTCCTAGCATTTCCAGAATCACCGTCCAACTTCCTTTTTCCTTTGTCTTTATCCGAACCATTGCTGGATGGTCCTCCCCCCTCAACTGCATTAACCTTTTTCAATTTTAAATCCGTACTCGCATCTTCTTGACGAAGGAACCTTTCTGCCTCATGAAAGAATTCGTCGAGATTCCGTGGGGGATCTCGTATCAAAGATACCTTGAAATCCGAGTTCTCCCTGACTCCTGATACTGCTGCCATTAAAACCATCGATGGATCGGGCCGATCCACCGAAGCAACTGCGGCACTGAATCGAGTTAGAAAAGCTCTAAGCGATTCATCCATCCTTTGCCTTACCGATGTCAATGTCATCACGTTCTTCGGTCTCTTGACATGAACCCGAAACTGTCCCAAAAACCTTTCCACCAATTCCCTCCAAGTCCTGATAGATCCTTCTTCCAGCTGCCTGAACCACATCGCAGCTAAGTCCGTCAAGTACAAAGGGAAGCATCGGGCCATCACCTCCTCTGATGCCCCCAGCACCTCCATGTGTCTGGTGTATCTCATCAAGTGATCCGTAGGGTCTTCCTTGCCATTGTATACCTCCACGCTAGGTAGCTTGAACTTAGGTGGATTCTGAGCCATCCTTATTTCCCGAGTGAACGGACTCCTGTTTACTCCTTCCAAGTCTCCGTTGGTCAAACCACCTCGCACAGTCTTCCTGATTATATCTACCAATCCACCGTTGTCTGTCGGAGGTTGCCCCCGAGGGAATTCCGGTACATACTCTTCGTGTAGCTCGTTAGTAGCAACGTTGGTTCTAGCCTGTTGAACTCCTTCCAAAGGTTCTCCTGTGTTGAATCCTGTGGGCCTGCCCCCAAGCCCTTGTTGATTGCCACCTGGCTCCGTATCCTGTCCTTCATTGGGTTCCGTAACCCTAGCTTCTTGTCCTGCATCCACAGCCGTTGTAGCTGTTCCTAAGTTCTGCATCCCTGCAGCTCTCATTTGCTCCAAGAAAGTTTGCATCATTTCCTGTTGACTTTTCAACAACTTCTCTTGCAGTGAATTTGTTATGGCTTCCATTTCATCCCGGGTTATGTAGATCGAAGCCGGTCCTTCCTCACCTCCGGAGGATGCTTGTTGACTCCCTCCTTGTTGGCTTCTCTCAGCCCTTAGCCTTCTACTGTTTTGCCTAGTCATTGTCTTCCAAATCCAAACTTCTATCCGATGTAGCGGGTGCTGGTTCTTCTCAGTGAAAGCACCAAAATGTTTGCGTAAAAAATGGTCACAAACACCCAATACCGTGAAAGCACCAGTGTATGAATATAAATCAGCGATATTCAAACACAAATCACAGATCTCAGTAAATAACCCAAATACGTTTGCACAAAAGATGGGCAAACAACTCCAAGTTGTATGATTTAGTTGATTTTATGTTGTTCGTAATGATTTAGGTGGTTTATGCAAATACGTAAAAAGCAGGGACTGAACTGTAAAGGACACACAGATTTATAGTGGTTCGGCCAAAATGTGCCTACGTCCACTTTATATGTTATTCTCCTTTTCCAATCCGATTACGAGTACAAAGCTTGTAGTACAAGTGTATGAAAGTTGTTTGAAAGTTCCTTCCAGGTTTGAGCTCTCAAACTTTCCCCATTGTTGTACCCCTGCCCCTCTATTTATAGAGTGAGGCTGGGGGCAGGGGTCTTGGATGTATATAGCTGCTGGTGGGCCTGGGCTGCTGCAATCTGGCCTGGCACATCTGGTTCGGCATGGTCTTGGACCGGTGGTAGGTGGGTTGGTTCGGCTAGGCTCTGGAGTTGTTTGGTTCGGAGGAGTGCCGGTCCGGTGATGGAATGGTGGACCGGCAGTGGGTGGACCGGTAGTAGGAGAGAGTGGTTGGTCGGTCCGGTGAGGCTCTGGACCGGTGGAGGCTGGCTTTGGTTTGGTAGGAGGGGATGTGGAGTTGGTTCGATGGTGAGAGGGGAATGCCGAATGACCTTCACTTGGGAGTGCCGAATGACCTTCACTTGGGAGTGCCGAATGACCTTCACTTGGGAGTGCCGAATGGACTAAGGGAAGGCCGGATGTGATTTTACTTTACACTACCGAATGTAACTTTAAACCCTTGACACCGAATGGAGTTTTATCCTTGAACCATGAGTGAAATCCCGACCTCCATCATTCCTTGCCAGTTTGTCGATATTCCAGTTTTGACCAAAAAATGGGATAACAGAGGAAGAACAAGAAGGTAGAAAATAGTGTGAAAAAAAGTGGGAAAGTGGTTGGTATTTATAGAAAAAATAAAGTGGTAAGTTACCAAAATATCCACTTACCAAATTACCAAAATAACCTTACTTACTTCTTAAGTAACCTTATTTTTTTAAACTTAATATCACATTTTAAATCATTACTTTATATCATTTTCTCTTAAATATTAATTAAAGAAAGTAAGAATTATGTTTATTTGACTTGATGCTTTACTTTTTGACTTTTGTACTTTTTTGTCTTTTTATGCTTACTTTTTGTTAATTATATTCTAGAATTTTCTAAGTATGTTTAGTAAAAGTAAACATGATCAGTAAATTAATCAATATTTATACTATTTGAATATATGTTTCTATATAAGAAAATAAAGGGTGACGACATTGTGACAACTTTTAATCGATAAAACGTTAATTTTCAACAAAATGTTTTACGTTCACATTCTGACGATTTAGTCAAACTATTTGTTTATGTAAACCAAATTTAGAATTAAATATGTATATTACTCTCTAAAAATATAAACATGCATAAATAAATTAAATAATTTATTTAGCCATTGAAACTTATTTTTTCTGAAATCGGTATTTTATCACTTTTGTCGATATAAGCAAATGTTACTATTTTTGTATATACTTCTCTTTTAAAATCCTATCTAATATTGTTTGAATCATATAACATTACATATTTTACATTTAAATCACTTTAAATTGTATATTTTAAAATGGTTAAATTCTAGGTCATTACATTTTAACAAATAATGAATTTGGAGTCAAAAATAGGCGCGTCGCGTAACGACAGTTCGCGATTTCGTGCTATAAAAGCCAAACGAGCGTATAGAATGTAATATAGCTCATAATTCTTCGAGATAAATTTTTTTAGAACTATTATATCCATAGTTTTCAAACAAAGAAAGAAAATTGAGATTTCGATAAGCAAATTTTGAAATATGAGTAAAACAAGTTTTTGAAAAAATCGTTGTTTTGCAGCTCGGAATCCCAAAAAGGGTTTCTTTGAAACTGATATTTTAATTTTTTTTTGAAATATGGAATAAATCTTATAAATAATTTAAAGTGTGCTAAAAGTTATTTGAGTTATAAAAACAAATTTTGAAATGACAAAAAATCGTTTTGATCAATATAGCTTAAAAAGCACTTTCCGCGGCACTTTTTTTTTTATAATTTTTGAAATATAATTTTAAATGCAACCGTTCTTTATCAAATATTTTGTAAATGTTTTTAAATAATTAACAAAGTATTTTAAAATTGATTTGAAGGAATTAGGAAGTGATTAAATAAATAACTAAAAGTTAGTCATGTATGTTAAATGATTTAGAGTCGATTAAATAACTTGACCGTCTTATGGGTGTTAGAGAGATATTGTCTAGGCTTGAGTTTGGAAAACCTGTTTTCTGCTCTCTCTGGCTATCCAGATTGGCCTGACAGATGGGGTAGTAAATTTGGTTTATTCGGATCGAAATTTTCCAAATTATAAAGATATAATTTTCTAAATTTAAATAACTTGGATTGCGTAGAAATGATTTGGAAATGTTTTCCTAAATACAAAGTGAAACAATTTGGAATTATTCCAAGATTAAAAAGGTTTTAAATTTTACCAAATAATTTGATAAATGAGGTTTAATGATTCTATATACTCTGAGAAAGCTAAAGGAACGATTCAATCAATATATCTCTAAGAGAAATTGGATTTAAATAAAAAGGTTAATAAATTGAATGATGTGTGATAATCACCTATATACCTAAATGCCATTTTATCGATGATTGGTTTGGAGGAATCGGGGTCAGATTTGTGTAAACTCTATCTGAAAACCACTTCGAACCAATGTATATATTCAGAAGGGAAGACATGTTGAACATGATGATTATTGAAGGCCGAAGATCTTCATAGCGAAAAGACTGCTTGTTGCGTTCTCTGGGTAGCTCGCAATATAGAGACATTTATTATAACAGTGGTCCTATTATGTTTTAAAATCTTCGGATTGCAAGGACTACTCACTACTAATGGTAGAAGGAGGTGTGCCTACAGTTTCGTTCAGTCCCACCACGAACTTGTATGGACGAATATCTGACGGTGCATTTTTGATTGAATTAATTGATCCCTATCAACGTATTAACTGCTTGGTGGCGGGGAAGGTAACTTCTCTTAGCTTAACACCCTTTCTTGAGACGTACGAGCTTAGAAGTTATACGTTGGTAGAAATCAGTTGTGTCATTAAGGAATGAATGACAATGTGGCACTCTAAGTGGAATGTGCTTTATTGAGGAATAAAGCGTGGCTTTGTGAATAACAAAGCGTGGCTTTGTTAAAAGCCTCACGAGCCCTATGAGCCTCTCATCCTGAAGATGATAAGGGTAATTATGTGGTCTGTAGGACATATATTTCAGGCTATCGGGTGTATGAGTATGGAGGAGTCCAGTGAAATCTTAATCCTCGAGGCATTTACTGCCCCACTTATTTGAATATAATAGCTAGCTTGCGAAAAGTGATAAGGCTACCGGATATTGGTTGTGTAGCAAGTACAGTTCCAAGTGACTTGCTTAAGAAAAGCGATTAAGTCATCGTGGGAGCTATGTTGCTATACGTGGATCAAAGAAAAAGACCACTAGTTCCCTATCAAGTTAGAAATCCAATCCCAATACGAGCTTTACGGTTTTGATTGTATTTTCAAAATTGATATAATGTTTCGCAAACTTTTCATCTACCCCTTTGGTATCATATATTCCGTCCGGTATATTCCGTTGACATAGTACGGTTTTATTACAATAGACTTAGTCCGGATATTGATACTTTATTTTGATATATATTACTTGAAAAGTGTTTTCAAACCAACATTATTAGGAATAATATCAAATGTTTTGATATAAAGTATTTTGGTTATCAAAAGATAAAACCCATCCGTATATATGTTTGGACGTGGACTTATGAGATGACCTTCTTTTCAAAGGTTTTGATTTACATCAGCATTTAGAATTTCGTGTATCTCACGCCGGTTTATCAGGCCTGATTCAGATATTTATAATACTCGAGTCAGATCCGAGTAGTTTTAGATTTAGTTGAAGATGCATGGAGTTTCCAGAGGAGAGCTAGAGATCTTTGTCTATGTATAGACGTATTTTATTATCCACTGCATATACTGCATTTTTTTGTTGTTTGTCAGCATTTATAAGGACAGAGGATTTATAAATTTTCAGGTTGAATCTAGTTTAGACTCTGATATTGTATTCAAATTTCTCTACTGTAAAGATTTTATACTGAAATAATATATGTTATCCCATTCAGGTGAGATTCTGCTCTATCTTTATTTTCTTTTTCCCCTAACAATCAGGCTTTTCGGCACTTGGATTTATGGCACGTGAATACCAAGGATGTATTAGTGTCAATTTTTGAGGGTCGAAAAACCCCAGTTGTTACAAGTGGACACAAATAATTAAACATTGAGAAGAGCTCCAAATGCTTCTCGATGCAATTAACAAATAATTCAATGAATTGAAACAACAATAAGAAAGTAATTTTCCAATAATGACTAGGAAGGTGTGCCCCTTACCAAAAGTATACCTTTAAAAATATACTTGAGAACTACAATAACTCTTGCAAAACATACGAGCTGGACCCCACCCACCTTACCGTGTATCCTATTATCTCACATCTCCGTGCATACAACCGAATCCAATCTAGACTAGATGTAAAGATACCATGATGGGAGTAACCCCATATAGCTTGACGTCCACTAGCTCTTTGGTTTTAATCATTTCTGACCAAGGATATTAATGCTCAAATGAGCAACAAATCGTCTTGGATTAATGAAACATAAAAGAAGAAAAGATAATTTCCGAGGTTCGAATCAAAAGAAGGATAATGAATTTATCTAGCATAACTAGGCGGATGCGCCCCCTACACTGGAAGTATACCTCTAGACAAAATATATTTGAGAGCCCATGCCAAACATGCAACACTCTCAGAAACTTCCAAGTTAGACCCCATACGACTTAATGCGGGCATCCGAATATACTCACATCAACGCATGCATGCTATCAACACTTTCTAGATAATCATGAATACATCCTAATATGTGCGACCCACATGGCTTGACTCACATTCGCTCTTTGGTTTAGTTATCCACGGTGTTGGATGCCAATGCTCAAAAACAAGCGAAAAATTATTTTAGATTGACGAAGCACAAAGGATGATACCAAAATCGATAGCTAAGAAATCAACTATTGAAAGTAAACGAATGATTATATATGGGAATTAGATCGCATACACTTGTCACCAGTAAAGGAATCAAGATTTAAAACATTTGATTCTTACTTGTGCTTGATTTTCACATTATAAATGTTTGTAAAACACTCTAAAAAGCACTCTTTTAAAATACTCTTTTAAAAGGAAAATTAGGTAGTGTTTGGTTCGTTATTTTTAATTTTGGGTTTTCGTCCGTACAAAAATGCAAACGACACATTTATATTGTCGAAAACAACCAATTTAGAAAAAAAAGTTAAAATAAAAAATAGAAAACAACTTTTCTTAATTTCCTTATTTTAGGAAATAACACAAGCATGTGAAACAATCCATTCTTCAGTCGTTCCTCTATCCCCTTCGTCCTCACATCTGTCTTTCTTTCATCTCCTCTATCGTCCCTCTATTCTTTTTATATTTAAGATACATGTTGAAAACAAAAAACAAAAAATTCATTTTCAAACCAAACACTACCTTGTATTTCCAAATGTATTGAAAAGAAGGGCCCAAAAGTAATTGATATTAAAACACTATTTACTCTAAACCCAAACGACCCTAACTTGGCTTTATTTTTTTAAACATTTTCCTTTTTAAAGGATTTTCTCATTTATGATGATATTTTATAAATTTTAGATAATGTTTAATTATCCTCAAAGGAAAATAAATCAAACTCATAATCTTCTTAAATTTTACACAACACTAATTATCCCAGAGGAAATTAAATTAAGTTTTATAACCTTCTATACATTTAAAACAACATTAGTCATCCCGAAGGAAAATAAATTGAATTTATAATCTTCTATAAATTTAAAACAATTTTAATCATCTCAAAAGATAATTAATCAAATTTATAACCTATTTTATAAATTTTAATAAATACTTATCCTTTAATTTCAAAATTCTCAAAAATTTGAAAATATTATTCAAAAAAATTTCAAAGTGCAAAACGTGACCAAACATTTATTTAGTAAAAATACAAGCACAAGTTCAACACATACAAGGGTTTAAGGTGATGATATTTCATAACTAAGGTATAGTGAAAATCTCTTTAACGACACTTATAAAATTCAAACAGTATGTCACGAATATTTCAACCAAACATCAATATAAGCAGCATAAGAGTATAAGTACAATGCATATAATAGAAAAAAATAATGGCGAGAAACCCCTTAGGGTTTCTCTACAAAAGTCTACTATAAATCTCATATATATATATATATATATTCACTTAGTGTCTCATGGCGACCTATTCGCTACGAAAACACTCCGACTTCTTCCATTTGGTCCCCTTTAACACAATGGTTATTTTAACCATCCGCTATCAAGCGCGAATTCAAACACAAACAAACAATCAAATAATATTAATCCTTTTGCTTTGCAAGCACGGAATGGTGATTTATTTTTATCGATAGATGTCCAAATAATCTATTCAATTTAATTATAGAAGAATGCGGCTTTATTCTGCTAAATAGATATCCCAAACGAAGTATAACTAATTTAACTATGTTAAACATAACTAAGTTTAATCGCTATAATTTTATTACCCATTTATTGTTCATTAAAAAAACATTAATTATCGTCCAAGCATTCAACAATAATCTATAGCAAACAGATATCATATAGTTTATTTGAAAGTTAGTTAACTCACCAAAATTCCAGTTGACGCTTTCGTGTTCCGGTTTGGTCTAAAATCAAGCAACGTCCAATTTTAGCCTAAAATTCGACTAGCTCCAAATTCAACGAAATTAGTTCCAATGTGTAGCTAAAATTCCTATGAGTCCAACACAACTAACCGCTTGTACGCATAAGATATCGATTTTTTAAGCTAACGCTTTAAATAAATTAATTAATGACTTAATTAACAATTTAATTACTAAACAATCTTCTTCCCAAGTTCATAGTTCCCACTTCCTCAAGATAGTCATGCACGCCTGCACACTTATGGTCACAACTACGAATAATGGTTTTTGCCTAACCACTCGACAATTCGATAAGCCATTTTCGCCCTTCACCTCCACTATATGCGAGCTTCACTCTGGCCACCTTCATTTCGAGCCCAATCAACCTTAGCGAAATTCGATCGCAGGGTTTCAAATGACAAGCCAAAAGTCGCATCTCCTAATCCTTAATCGCAACCCACCAATTGACTACCCTAACTCCTCTTGCCATCGTGAGTTCAACGGAAACCTCGCCTTCACTAATGTCCACCTAAATCTCTTAAAATCATAAACCCTAGGTCGTTTCCTTAAACAACCACGACACTAAACACCTCCGCTCCCTACAAACTTCACTAGAACAAAGCTTTAGCAAAAATAAACACTAAGCAACAAATTTTGAATTTTATAGTTAAGTAGTTCATTTGTTTTTTGAATTTTGAAGATGTATTGGTTTTGTTTGCAGTAACAAGATGAACGAAAAGAAGAGTAGACAGGAAATGAAAATGAAGGAAAATGTGAATTTACTTTCTTTTCATGCCAACATTATATCCATCAAATCATTATTTAGGTTGGTTGACTAATTTGAATTGTGATTTGATTTTAAAAAGGTTTTGAAAAAAATAGTAATGGTACTTCGCTACACAATATTCTGTTCGCGCATGAACCGCGAATGACAAAAATAGAAATACGATCATGCATCAAAATATGACACGATCATAGATCATGTAACGACCTGTAATTTTTTATAATTAAAACTATTAAATCAAATAAGATTTTGAAATTTAATATTGTGTGAAATTAAATTTTATGATTTATTAATGAGAAAATAATTAGAATATGATTTAATAAAGTTATTTGAACGTTATTGACAACTATTTTAATGTAATTTCAATCAATTAAAATAATTGTAAAGATAATTTGGTTATAATTTTAAATAAGGAATAAATTAAATGTTGGATTTAATATTAAAGTTATATGTTATTAATTGAAATAGGTTTATTATAGAATATGAAATAAATTAATTAGCACGTAAATTTATTAGCTTTTGTTTGTAAAAAATAAATTCAGAAATGTGTTTGATATACTAATGAGCAATAATTGTTTGAATTATTATTTTATTATTTAATCCATTTGAAATTGGAAATCAACAAAATTAATATAATTGAAATATTGCAATTAATATGGTAAAAGATGTTAATTGCTGAGTGATGAGAATAGTAAGATGAAAGCTTATGTTAAATTAATTCATCAGGTAATAGTGATTTAATATAAGGATTTAAATTAAAAGATTTTTTTGAAATTAAAAATATAATGAAAGATCTATTACAGTTGTAATCGAACGCTGCAATTTATGTAATATTTAATTCTTGGATTTAATATGGAAAATTGTATTTTTTAAAGATTGTAAATTCCTTTTTAATCAAGAATGATGAAATTGTTAACTTTTAATCTAGAATTTAAAGGTGATTATATTGATTTTTAATTAATAACTTATTTAATTAACGTGTAAAATTGTGTTATTGGGCATTATCTCGGATTTCGATGAAACTAGTTTCATGGATCCGTAAAAGTGAATTATAATAAGTTTCGTAGCGATCGAACTTAGTGTTTGATCGTGCGAGCTCCAACGCGTAGAAATCAATTAAAAGAATTTAAATAAATATAATTTGATTTTGAAAGCTAACTTCTATATACAATGGAATTAAGCTTTGAAACTAGTTCCTTTGAGTTTGAAAATATCAAAAAACTATATTTTGATATATGGGATGACCTACTTTCGTTTCGGGAACGAAACAGGCATTTCATGTCATTGTTATCTGTAATATCCCGGAATTTTGGACAATATAAATTTAATAATCTGTGTTTAAATTTATATTGAATTGATAATTTTTGTTAATAAATTTAATATTGATATATTTAATTTGCGAATTTTTTTTATGAGTTAATAAATTGTTTTCTATTTAATAATATGTATTTATATATATTCTAAAATAGACAAGATTGTTTTTAATTAAATTTGTATAGCATATTTTTAATGTTTTGAAAATAGGAATAATGATATATTTTTAATTTAAGCTTTTCAAAAATATTTAATAAAATACTATATGATTTTAAATATGAGATAAATGTTTTAATTAGTTTAAAATTCATTTTTATTTTAAGTTTGAATATTAAAATAAGGTTCATAAATATTTGTGTTATTCTTTTTAAATTATTAATTGATAATTTTGATTTGTAAATTAATTTGAAATTTAAAATACAATTTAAAATGTGAACATGTATTCATGTAAGTTGTTGTAACCTCTTTTATAAATTTATTTTAATTATTTAAAGGTATCTTTTTCAAATGATTTATTAGTATGCTGTTTTATTTATATTAACAACTTGCTCTATTCTTTAGAAATTATTTAAATACATAACTATGTATAAGAACTAGTTAACTAAGTTTAAAACATCCATTGGGCTAAATTTTTCGTTAACAATTAATTAAGATAACAAAACATTTACAAAGACATGTGTAAGTTTATCAAAGCATAGTTAAACATGTGTTAAATATTTAAAAGAGTAAATTAGCAAGTGTCCATCCTTTTTACAAGTGTCAAATTTTATCCTTTGTTTTTCTTTGTTTTTGATAAATCATAAATTTAGTTTTTATAATATTGCATTCTTTCATTCATGGCTTTTCTCAGTTTCATTCTTAACTAAAGAAAACTTGCAAGAACCATTTTTTTTCTTTTCTTCAAGATGCATATCCTGAAAACATTTTTCTACATACAAATCTTTTCCTGTCCAAAAGCTCTTCAAAAACCCTTCCTTTTCTTTAAACCCATCCTCAAGATCAAAACTCTATGTTCCATTTCAAAGGTCTGCATCTTTTTCAAAACAATTTGGAAATAAATGCAAAACAGAAACTGCATGCAAGGATTTTTCAAAGATCAGGAAAACAAGTTTAAAGGCATTCAACATTCAAGTTTAAAGCTCTCTGCAACATTCAAATTTAAGGATTATAAATCAATAATAAAAGCAGGTGGCAACTTCAGTTTTAAAGTTTGCAAAAGAAGTTCAAAAGGGTTTTTCAAATCTGAGTTCTCTCTGCATTTTTTTAAAATTCAGGTGAGTAACTTAACATATTTGAAAGTTTAAGTATAAAATATGGATTGCTTGATTTATTCATGAAATTAAGTAGGCCTAAACTTATATATTGTTAAATATTTTGCTGTGTACATATATAAGCATGAATGTGATGTATGTTTGTTTACCTATGGTACTATCTGCACAGTACAAGCTCGAATGGATCCAAATTTCTTTCCTTCTGATCTCGTTGTTGTTTTGATCTAGTGATTGACTGAAGTATGTTTGTTCATGATAAAGTAAAGTTAAAACATCTTATATAGGTTAAATGAATTTTTGAATTTGCCTGAAACTTAATAACAGAGCAAACATTAATATAAGAGCGAAAATTCAAACATTTTGATTTATTGTTTCAGGTATTTTAATAGAAACATCAAGTGAATGCATGAATTTTAAAACAAAAATTACTATTATAATACTGTAAACAATGAACAGTTTTAAATTTATAGTATTATACATATTTGATAAACACAGTGGATGTTGGCATTTGTTTGGATTGAATTGGCTTCTGAAGATGGTGTAACTATCAAAGATTGTGGGAAAATTTCTTAAGTGGATTGAAATTTCATTTTGAGGTTGTAATTTGGATTTAAAGTGTGTGTTTGAGAAATTGAGTGCTGCGGCTTCATCTTTGGATCGAGTTCAACTATGTTTGGCATGTTGGTAAATGATGTATTGTTGAAGTTATCGCCGGAGTATGGATGGTGATGGTGACCGGAGATGGAAGATATTGCCGTTGACAGGTCAGGTATGGAAATGGGTTATATGTTCCAGGTTTTGGTTGTAAACTTGAATTCAAATTCAAGTTGAATTCAGGGGATCTGGGGGTTTAAAGTTGAAGTGTAGTCACTAATCGATGGGGGATGGCCAGAGATGATGGTCAGAGGTGGCCTGAGATGGGTTAAGTGGTGCACAGGAAGGAGTTGTGCAGGTTTGTGGTGATTTTTTTTGGTTGCAGATTTTTGTCTCGGGATGATCTCGGGTTAATTGAGGGGCAACTCGAAGTTAGTGTGGTGTTGACTCGAAGTCTTTTTAGGATTTTCTCGAGTCTACATTGTTTACAGGTTTTAACAAAACAGAAACCTGGTTCTGTTTTAAGAAATTTAAAAAGTCAAGTTTAAATTTAATCTGGAAATTGAACTTAGGATTTAAACCTGAATCTAAAGATGAATTCAAATAGTTTGATTCTGATTTTGAAATAATTTGAATTAAGAAATTCAAGTTTGGTTTAAAATAAAAAAAATAAAAAAGAAAAGGAAACCTGTTTCCAGGTTTTATAAAATTGAAGTGGAGATTTGAAATGCAAACTAAAAATTTGAAACCAAGTTTGAAAACCTGAATTTAGATATAAATTCAAATAATTTAAATTTTGGTCTTTGAAATTATTGAGTTTTTTTAAATTTTAGATTGGGTTTTAAATCTAAAATCAAAAACTTGTTTGCAGTTTTGAAAATTAAAAGCAAGTTTTAAATATGAACTAAAATCTCAACTTAGGATTTAAGACCTGAATTTAAATATGAATTAAGATAAGTTTGAATTCTGGTTTTTAGAAATAATTTAAATTTTTTAAAAATTTAAGTTTGGTTTTAAATGAAAACAGAAACTGTTTTCTGTTTTAAAATATTAAGTTCAAATTGAAAATTTAAGTTTAAACTGGATTTTTAAAATCTGAAATTTTAATAAGAATTTAAAATTAGATTGTCTGAAATTAAATTCAATTATGTTTTTAAATTTAAATTTGATTTCAAAGTCGCAAGTGTAAATACATATGTGTTTTGCATTTGAATTGGAAGGTTAAATTTTAAATTATAAATCCAAAGTGAATTCAAATCTGGGTTTTTAAATCTGGAATAAAATTCAAAACTTCAGATTTTTTAAAATAAAGGTTTAAATTTAAATTGCTTTTGAATGATTAAATGATTTGCATTTGAATTGAGGGTGTAGATTATAGGAAGAATTTTAACGAGTTAAAACTAAAATGAGTTTGGAAGTTATATTTCAATTTTGAAATTTTAAAGTAATTTTTAAATTGATTTGAATTTAAATTGAATTGAAATTAAAATCCTTTTAAACTTATTAATAAAGTAGATGTTTCTTTTAACATATATGATAAAAAGTTTTGAATTGTTTTAAAATCTTATTTAAGATAAATTTGAGTCTTAAGTTTAAAATGAAGTTAAATAGAATTTAAAGTAAATTTAAAAACATTTTGTTTTTAAATGTATAATTAAATAAGAAATGTTTATCTAAAAGATAAATAAAATTTAATGATTGGATTCATTTAATTATTAAGGTAATTAAGATGAATATTAATTATTTAATTAATTAATAATGTGGATGTTTAATTAAGTAATTAATGATTTTTAAGATAATTAATTAGATTTGAGATTAATTAATTAAGGTTAATTAATCTATAATTAAGGATGATTAATTAAATTTTAATTTATGATTAAGATTTATTTAATCAAGTGATTAGAGATAATTTAGATTTTAATTAACACTTAATTAATTAATAATTAAAGATTAATTAAATGATAATTAAATATTAATTAGTTGATAATTAATAATGATTAATTTAAGTTAATTCTTAATTAAATAATTAAGAAATATTAATGAAGTCATTAACTTAAGATTATTTAACAATTAATTAATGTGATTAATTTTGATAATTAATTAGATTAATTAATTAATAATAATCAATTGTTATTACTTATGGAGGTAGTTAATGAATTAATTACTTAGTGTAATTAATTTAATGAATGTGATTAGTTTAGATTAATTAAGTTAAATTAATTTAAACATTTGTGGATTGTTGATAATTACTTTATGTAATTTATGGATTTGTAATTACTTAAGGAAGTAATTAATTAATAATTACTGAATGTAATTGAGGATATTTATTTTAGAAATAATTTGGATTTAAATTACTTTGAAAATTAATCAAGTGATTAATTTAGATAATTAATTAAGAATAATTAATTATGGGATGAGTAATTAAAGTAGTTAATTACTAGTTTATTAAGCATGTGTGATTAATATTTATATATGGATTAATTTCAGATTAATTACTTATGTAATTAATTTATATTTAGAGATTTATTAATTGTAGTCAGAAATCATTAATTAATTAATCAATTATGTAATTTGGAATTGATTAATTAAGGTATAATTAATAATGGATAAATGATTAATGTAATTAATTTTAGTTAACTAATTAATTTAGTAATTACAAGTTAATTATTTGCAAAGGGTTTAAGTAATTAACTTGTATGATTAACTTATAAGCTAATTACTTATTGTAATTAGAGATAGTTAATCAATATTAATTGAAATATTGAAATGATGATTTATAAATTGATTTGAAATCAATTAATGGTTAAGTTAAGCAGAATTTTGATGATGAAGTAATTAATTTAATTCATTTTAAATTAATTAGAGTTTAGGTAATTAATTTAATTCATTTTAAATTAATTATAAATAGTGTGAATATTAGATCGTTGCTTATGTTTGATGAATGGTATTGGTTGCCTGGTTTGGTTTGTAATCTCAGTTATGAGATGAGTAGTGTATGTGACATGGATGCATTGGTTGCTTTTGGATGATAATATGGATTATCTGATTTTGATATGAATTATCTGTTGATAATGATAAGGTTGATTATCTGTTGTGTTGTGAATTATCTATCTGTGTATATTTAGATAATGAATTGAATTGTTTTAAACTTAAAACAACTTGGACTTAAAAGACACGCTTTGGATTTCGATGAGACCGGGATCGGGTTTCCATATTTGGACATCCGAAAACCACATCGATTCGAATTAAACGTTAGGTTATTAATCCAAGTGGAGCGAGTGAAGACTCGAGGTGTAAGGGCTATACGTCATTATAACTCTGTGGGTGATTCCGTAATGAGTTTGACGGAATAGTACTTATAGATTCGAGATGGTGATTCATAGTGCGAGGGTTATTGTCGTTAACTCTGAGGGTGATTCCAAAATGAGTGTAACGAGATAATGCCTTCGGTTTCGTTCGAACACGGAACGAACTTGTATGGATTGAATGCTTTCAGAACATCGTCAGGTGGATGATGAGCATTCTAAGTGATGTGTCCTATAAAGGTAATCGTAGCCTCAAGCCACATCAACCGGGAATGGCTAAAACAGGGGAGGTGTAGCAAGGCTTCGTGGGTAGCCCCCACTTGAGAGTAAGATTTACCCCTGTCTAGAGGTCCCTTTATATTTCGGCTGTGTGGACGGTTGATCATGACAACCGTCGGGGTTGTCTTATTTGGAACTGTTCAGTAAGGAACGGGTCTGGCTTTGTGTTGCAGGGGATTGGGAGTAATCCTCGGTACGGTGATCTAGGCCACGTACTATGACGGGCGGTACCCCAGTAGCCCTGCCATTGTATGGAATCCAAAATCCAATAAGTGCCAACGGTTTTGATTGTATTACCCACTTTTGTGGCTAGTAGCTGGAATTTAATATGTAACAATTTCGGCTATTTCTTATTTATTTGAAAACCCTAGACCCTATTATAATATCATCAGATTTCCTATCAAATGTTTTGGTTAGCGTAAGGTAAAAACTTTTCCATGTTTATGTGTGGGAAGTCTTACGTGATACCTTTCTTTTAAAAGGTTTTAAAAATTAAGCAACTTTAACCTGTTACTCACACCAGACCCATGTCTGACCCGGAGTTATTTCTGTTTTCTTTAACTCTTGGGTACTCAAATTTTTACGAGTAGCCAAGGGAATTTAGGTTAGGAATATTCAGGTTAGCTTTGACGAATTGTGGAGGAGCATATGGAGCAGGAGGCTTCTACGTATAGTTATATAGTTCCGCTGTGTTGGTATCTCTGAGTGTTTCTGTATTGTGATTGAGTTGTAATAACTAGACAGGTGTTTATAACTGTCTAGTATGTGTTGTATATGTCTGTGTAACTCTGATATTTGATGTACACTATGTTATACTTATGTTACTAATATAATTTTTTCGTTCCGCTGTTGAGATTCTTGTGTTGTTCTTCTTTCTTTTCTCTTTTCTATCCCTTTCTTTCTTAACGATGATACGACTTTTTATGGAGAAAAAGTCGGGTCGTCTCACTTGGTATCAGAGCGTTAGGTTGAGTGAATACCTAGGCTCTGTAGTGGTGTCTATCTTGAGAGAGCGTATTTGTATTTTTAATATATATATATATATATATATATATATATTGGTTCTACCTATTTGTTGGATTACCTGTTCAGGTTTTTCCAATATAAGTTATAAAGGTAGATGAGGTAGAAGTGTGTGTAACACGACTACCATTGGTTAGAGTTTGATGGATGAGGTTGGAAGTGTATTTGTCGAGACTGTAGACCTAATACCATCTCGAGTAAGTTTTTCTTGGTTTAAAGACTTCATCGATCTCTGAAGGTAACCTGTAAAGGTTCGGAGTTCATCTTTGAAGTGCAGAATTGAGTTTGGATCTGTCGGTAGGACAGAAGCAAGTAAGTGATGGTATCTTGATACCTTAGGAAGTAGTAGCTGCGTGATGAGATGCAGCGACTATGGATATTTCCGAAGATGTTTCTTTGGAACAAGAGTATTCTGAATTGGTAGGGAGTCTTCTGGCTGAGTAGTTTTTCTGAAGTGGAATCCAGAAGCAGAAGAGTAGATCCGTTTCTCTGGTAAGTTGGCTAAGCCAGCATAAGCTGTTCTGTTTGGTAAAGAGAGAGCAGTTTTCTTTGGATTTAGGCTGAGTTGATCGCAAAAGTGACTTGCGATAGTATGTTCTCTTGTGTTTGTTGGAGATTGTCCGGATTTCTTCCAGGAAGTCAGAAGTTTGTTAGCATCTGGAGGTCGAGTTTTCTTTTCAGGATTGGTACAGATGGTTCAGTTAGTAGATGGATGGTTCCCTGAGATAAAAGTTGGTGAAGCAACTCAGGTTTAGGAGGAACATCTGAGTTTTCTTATGGATCTGTGGAACCTTATTTCTGTGCTGGGTTGTATAGTCTGTGCTTGTGCTCTTCGTCAGCATTTTCTTCTGTTTCAGATCAGAGTTGTGCAACGGAAGCAGTTTGGGGGTGTTCTGTTTTGTCTTTTCCGGATAAGGAGAAGTTTGTTCTGTCTTCTGTTGTTGAGAAGCAGGGTGTGTGTTCTTGGTTTTTGATTGATCTTGAGGAGATCATTGGATGGTTTTGATTTAGTCCGTTTCTTTTGGAATTAGCAAGAGTTGAGCTGATTAGGAGTGATGTTGGTAGCCCAGGATCGTCCGAAAGGTTTTTATGGATATGAGGCAGAGAAATTTGGATTCTGGAATTGGAGATTTGAATTTGGTTAAGTTTTTCTCTGATCCAGGGAGCTATAAGTTTGGGAAGCTAGCTCCGAAGTGTTTTGGTTTCTTCTGTGTTAGGTAAGATCAGTGTTTGGTTTTCTAGAGATGAATTGCCAGTTAGGATAACTGGGATTCAGTATGTTTCACGTATCTCTGAGGGAGTACGTGTTTGATATTTCTGGTTGTAGAACCAGCAGTTTAGGATGGTTTGTTTGTTGAGTCAGACTCGTTTGTAGTCGGATATTCTGTTTAGAGTTGTTGTTAGGAGCTCTATAATTTAATAGTATTGGTTGATTGGATTTTATAGAGCGAGTATCCCGATATATATATATATATATATATATATATATATATATAGGGAAACTCGTAAAGTTTTATCCAAAATTCTTTTGGATAGTTAGATTTGTTATGATTGTGTGAATTGGTTGCATTGATTGTTGGCATATGATTAACATATGCTGTGTTTTAAAATAAAATCTTTTAATAGATTATTAAATTACCTTTGTTTTAAATTTCGGGGACGAAATTATTTTAAGGGGGAAGGATTGTAATATCCCGGAATTTTGGACAATATAAATTTAATAATCTATGTTTAAATTTATATTGAATTGATAATTTTTGTTAATAAACTTAATATTGATATATTTAATTTGTGAATTTTTTTAATGAGTTAATAAATTGTTTTCTATTTAATAATATGTATTTATATATATTCTAAAATAGACAAGATTGTTTTTAATTAAACTTGTATAGCATATTTTTAATGTTTTGAAAATAGGAATAATGATATATTTTTAATTTAAGCTTTTCAAAAATATTTAATAAAATACTATATAATTTTAAATATGAGATAAATGTTTTAATTAGTTTAAACTTCATTTTCATTTTATGTTTGAATATTAAAGTAAGGTTCATAAATATTTGTGTTATTCTTTTTAAATTATTAATTGATAATTTTGATTTGTAAATTAATTTGAAATTTAAAATACGATTTAAAATGTGAACATGTATTCATGTAAGTTGTTGTAACCTCTTTTATAAATTTATTTTAATTATTTAAGGGTATCTTTTTCAAATGATTTATTAGTATGTTGTTTTATTTATATTAACAACTTGCTCTATTCTTTAGAAATTATTTAAATACATAACTATGTATAAGAACTAGTTAACTAAGTTTAAAACATTCATTGGGCTAAATTTTTCTTTAACAATTAATTAAGATAACAAAACATTTACAAAGACATGTGTAAGTTTATCAAAGCATAGTTAAACATGTGTTAAATATTTAAAAGAGTAAATTAATAAGTGTCCATCCTTTTTATAAGTGTCAAATTTTATCCTTTGTTTTTCTTTGTTTTTGATAAATCATAAATTTAGTTTTTATAACATTGCATTCTTTCATTCATGGCTTTTCTCAGTTTCATTCTTAACTGAAGAAAACTTGCAAGAACCTTTTTTTTTTCTTCTTTTCTTCGAGATGCATATCCCTGAAAACATTTTTCTACATACAAATCTTTTCCTTTCCAAAAGCTCTTCAAAAACCCTTCCTTTTCTTTAAACCCATCCTCAAGATCAAAACTCTATGTTCCATTTCAAAGGTCTGCATCTTTTTTAAAACAATCTGGAAATAAATGCAAAACAGAAACTGCATGCAAGGATTTTTCAAAGATCAGGAAAACAAGTTTAAAGGCATTCAACATTCAAGTTTAAAGCTCTATGCAACATTCAAATTTAAGGATTATAAATCAATAATAAAAGCAGGTGGCAACTTCAGTTTTAAAGTTTCAAAAGAAGTTCAAAAGGGTTTTTTAAATCTGAGTTCTCTCTGCATTTTTTTATCATTCAGGTGAGTAACTTAACATATTTGAAAGTTTAAGTATAAAATATGGATTGCTTGATTTATTCATGAAATTAAGTAGGCCTAAACTTATATATTGTTAAATATTTTGCTGTGTACATATATAAGCATGAATGTGATGTATGTTTGTTTACCTATGGTATTGTCTGCACAGTACAAGCTCGAATGGATCCAAATTTCTTTCCTTCTGATCTCGTTGTTGTTTTGACCTAGTGATTGACTGAAGTATGTTTGGTTCATGATAAAGTAAAGTTAAAACATCTTATATAGGTTAAATGATTTTTTGAATATGCCTGAAACTTAATAACAGAGCAAACATTAATATAAGAGAGTAAATTCAAACATTTTGATTTATCGTTTTAGGTTTATTAATAGAAACATCAAGTGAATGCATGAATTTTAAATCAAAAATTACTATTTATAATACTGTAAAAAAAGAACAGTTTTAAATTTACAGTATTATACATATTTGATAAACACAGTGGATGTTGGCATTTGTTTGGATTGAATTTGCTTCTGAAGATGGTGTAGCTATCAAAGATTGTAGGAAAATTTCTTAAGTGGATTGAAATTTCATTTTGAGGTTGTAATTTGGATTTAAAGTGTAGAACCCTAGTTTTTACTGTGTTTGAGAAATTGAGTGCTGCGGCTTCATCTTTGGATCGAGTTCAACTATGTTTGGCGTGTTGGTAGATGATGTATTGTTGAAGTTATCGCCGGAGTATGGATGGTGATGGTGACCGGAGATGGAAGATATTGTCGTTGACAGGTCAGGTATGGAAATGGGGTATATGTTCCAGGTTTTGGTAGTAAACTCGAATTCAAATTCAAGTTGAATTCAGGGGATCTGGGGGTTTAAAGTTGAAGTGTAGTCACTAATCGATGGGGGATGGCCAGAGATGATGGTCAGAGGTGGCCTGAGATGGGTTAAGTGGTGCACAGGAAGGAGTTGTGCAGGTTTGTGGTGATTTTTTTTGGTTGCAGATTTTTGTCTCGGGATGATCTCGGGTTAATTGTGGGGGAACTCGAAGTTAGTGTGGTGTTGACTCGAAGTCTTTTTAGGATTTTCTCGAGTCTACATTGTTTACAGGTTTTAACAAAACAGAAACCTGGTTCTGTTTTAAGAAGTTTAAAAAGTCAAGTTTAAATTTAATCTGGAAATTGAACTTAGGATTTAAACCTGAATCTAAAGATGAATTAAAATAGTTTGAATTCTGATTTTGAAACAATTTGAATTAAGAAATTCAAGTTTGGTTTAAAATAAAAAAAAGAAAAAAGAAAAGGAAACCTGTTTCCAGGTTTTATAAAATTGAAGTGGAGATTTGAAATGCAAACTAAAAATTTGAAACCAAGTTTGAAAACCTGAATTTAGATATAAATTCAAATAATTTAAATTTTGGTCTTTGAAATTATTGAGTTTTTTTAAATTTTAGATTGGGTTTTAAATCTAAAATCAGAAACCTGTTTGCAGTTTTGAAAATTAAAAGCAAGTTTTAAATATGAACTAAAATCTCAACTTAGGATTTAAGACCTGAATTTAAATATGAATTAAGATAAGTTTGAATTCTGGTTTTTAGAAATAATTTAAATTTTTAAAAAAATTTAAGTTTGGTTTTAAATGAAAACAGAAACTGTTTTCTGTTTTAAAATATTAAGTTCAAATTGAAAATTTAAGTTTAAACTGGATTTTTAAAATCTGAAATTTTAATAAGAATTTAAAATTAGATTGTCTGAAATTAAATTCAATTATGTTTTTAAATTTAAATTTGATTTCAAATTCGCAAGTGTAAATGCATATGTGTTTTGCATTTGAATTGGAAGGTTAAATTTTAAAATAGAAATCCAAAGTGAATTCAAATCTGGGTTATTAAATCTGGAATAAAATTCAAAACTTCAGATTTTTTAAAATAAAGGTTTAAATTTAAATTGCTTTTGAATGATTAAATGATTTGCATTTGAATTGAGGGTGTAGATTGTAGGAAGAATTTTAAAGAGTTAAAACTAAAATGAGTTTGGAATATGTATTTCAATTTTGAAATTTTAAAGTAATTTTTAAATTGATTTGAATTTAAATTGAACTGAAATTAAAATCCTTTTAAACTTATTAATAAAGTAGATGTTTCTTTTAACATATATGATAAAAAGTTTTGAATTGTTTTAAAATCTTATTTAAGATAAATATCTTAAGTTTAAAATGAAGTTAAATAGAATTTAAAGTAAATTTAAAAACATTTTGTTTTTAAATGTATAATTAAATAAGAAATGTTTATCTAAAAGATAAATAAAATTTAATGATTGGATTCATTTAATTATTAAGGTAATTAAGATGAATATTAATTATTTAATTAATTAATAATGTGGATGTTTAATTAAGTAATTAATGATTTTTAAGATAATTAATTAGATTTGAGATTAATTAATTAAGGTTAATTAATCTATAATTAAGGATGATTAATTAAATTTTAATTTATGATTAAGATTTATTTAATCAAGTGATTAGAGATAATTTAGATTTTAATTAACACTTAATTAATTAATAATTAAAGATTAATTAAATGATAATTAAATATTAATTAATTGATAATTAATAATGATTAATTTAAGTTAATTCTTAATTAAATAATTAAGAAATATTAATGAAGTCATTAACTTAAGATTATTTAACAATTAATTAATGTGATTAATTTTGATAATTAATTAGATTAATTAATTAATAATAATCAATTGTTATTACTTATGAAGGTAGTTAATGAATTAATTACTTAGTGTAATTAATTTAATGAATGTGATTAGTTTAGATTAGTTAAGTTAAATTAATTTAAACATTTGTGGATTGTTGATAATTACTTTATGTAATTTATGGATTTGTAATTACTTAAGGAAGTAATTAATTAATAATTACTGAATGTAATTAAGGATATTTATTTTAGAAATAATTTTGATTTAAATTACTTTGAAAATTAATCAAGTGATTAATTTAGATAATTAATTAAGAATAATTAATTATGGGATGAGTAATTAAAGTAGTTAATTACTAGTATTATTAATCATGGGTGATTAATATTTATATGTGGATTAATTTAAGATTAATTACTTATGTAATTAATTTATATTTAGAGGTTTATTAATTGTAGTCAGAAATCATTAATTAATTAATTAATGATGTAATTTGGAATTGATTAATTAAGGTATAATTAATAATGGATAAATGATTAATGTAATTAATTTTAGTTAACTAATTAATTTAGTAATTACAAGTTAATTATTTGCAAAGGGTTTAAGTAATTAACTTGTATGATTAACTTATAAGCTAATTACTTATTGTAATTAGAGATAGTTAATCAATATTAATTGAAATATTGAAATGATGATTTATAAATTGATTTGAAATCAATTAATGGTTAAGTTAAGCAGAATTTTGATGATGAAGTAATTAATTTAATTCATTTTAAATTAATTAGAGTTTAGGTAATTAATTTAATTCATTTTAAATTAATTATAAATAGTGTGAATATTAGACCATTGCTTATGTTTGATGAATGGTATTGGTTGCCTGGTTTGGTTTGTAATCTCAGTTATGAGATGAGTAGTGTATGTGATATGGATGCATTGGTTGCTTTTGGATGATAATATGGATTATCTGATTTTGATATGAATTATCTGTTGATAATGATAAGTTTGATTATCTGTTGTGTTGTGAATTATCTATCTGTGTATATTTAGATAATGAATTGAATTGTTTTAAACTTAAAACAACTTGGACCTAAAAGACACGCTTTGGATTTCGATGAGACCGGGATCGGGTTTCCATATTTGGACATCCGAAAACCACATCGATTCCAATTAAACGTTAGGTCGTTAATCCAAGTGGAGCGAGTGAAGACTCGAGGTGTAAGGGCTATACGTTAGTATAACTCTGTGGGTGATTCCGTAATGAGTTTGATGGAATAGTACTTATAGATTCAAGATGGTGATTCAGAGTGCAAGGGTTATTGTCGTTGACTCTGAGGGTGATTCCAAAATGAGTGTAACGAGATAATGCCTTCGGTTTCGTTCAATTTCGGCTAATAATGTAACCTAGTAGCTGGAATTTAATAATGTAACAATTTCAGCTATTTCTTATTTATTTGAAAACCCTAGACCCTATTATAATATCATCAGATTTCCTATCAAATGTTTTGGTTAGCGTAAGGTAAAAACTTTTCCATGTTTATGTGTGGGAAGTCTTACGTGATACCTTTCTTTCAAAAGGGTTTGAAAATTAAGCAACTTTAACCTGTTACTCACACAAGACCCATGTCTGACCCGGAGTTATTTCTGTTTTCTTTAACTCTAGGGTACTCAAATTTTTACGAGTAGCCAAGGGAATTCAGGTTAGGATTCAGGTTAGCTTTGACGAATTGTGGAGGAGCATATGGAGCAGGAGGCTTCTACGTATAGTTATATAGTCCCGCTGTGTTGCTATCTCTGAGTGTTTCTGTATTGTGATTGAGTTGTAATAACTAGATAAGTGTTTATAACTGTCTAGTATGTGTTGTATATGTCTGTGTAACTCTGATATTTGATGTATACTATGTTATACTTATGTTACTAATATAATTTTTTCGTTCCGCTATTGAGATTCTTGTGTTGTTCTTCTTTCTCTTCTTTCTTTTCTCTTTTCTATCCCTTTCTTTCTTAAGGATGATACGACTTTTTATGAAGAAGAAGTCGGGTCGTCTCATTATCATTCTGACCCAATTCAATCTGTCCATTCATTCTTATCCATCTCTATCTATACAAATTGGTTTTTACTCAAATCCTAGCAGTCTATTTCAATTTCTGTACGTACTTTTATCCTCATCAGTTCCTTCTCAAATGGCTATCAATTAAAAACTCAAATTTTCAATTCCAAATCAAATTGAAATTTAAACTCCTTAAAACTTATCGAATTACATATCATGCGAAGCTCTCGACAAGAGTAATCTTTAATCGTAGTTCATTTTTGCAATCGAGTCTCAGTTTAGGCAGAATTTAGCGAAGAAGTTTCGACCGTCCATATCAGGGTTTTGTTTTCAAAGGTGTATCGTCGACCTTACGACGATCGGAGGGCACAGTGGCGCATAGGGCATTGAGATTAGTTGATCTAAGGTCACCGTCCGTCTTATTTGTCCACAGATTCATCAAAAACGGCCTTGGAAGCTATGCAATGGCGAATATGGAAGGGGGAATTGGAGGGTGCCACGCATGGCCATGTAAGGCGGCTCGAGGCGTGGAATACGGCGGCGACCTTGGATTTGGGTGGAAGTTGTCTATGGCAGCGTAGCAGAGACAAGAGCGTTGCAGCTGGCTTACGCATATGGGTGTTCGAGCGCGATGTCTATTAGGATATACAGAGTAGAGAGTAACACTAATTACTTTCCTGCCCTTTATTTTATTTTAATTTTAAATTTTCAAACTTCTAACTATCGTAACTTTTGCATACGAGCTCGGATTTGAACACGGTATCTTTCATTGAAATCATATCAAAATTTCGGACAACAAGAACGTGTTTAATTAGTTTTGGAGACTGTTCAAAATTTGGGCTTTATTTGGATTTTAAATTGGCTAGAAATCAAAAGCGAGTGATTTAACTCACTCACACAATACTAAAGCTTCTTATGTTAGTTGAATTAAGTTTATAATGTGATAAGAAATTTATTGATTATTGTTTGGTAATTTAATTTGCCATTTAAATTAATAATGAATTTAAATTGTTAGTTAAATATCTGATAATGATAACAAGTTAATTGTTATGGTTTATTGGCTGAGTTGGATGTTGATTGTGATGGATGTTTATTTGTTGACATTTTGGATGATTGGTTGTTTATATCCCTGTTACAAGTATGGGTTGAAACGTTATATACCCGAATGATCTTATAAATTAGGGAAAATCGTTATGGGTTGAAATGATACATACCCGAGCGATTCTATTGATTTGGAAATTTTTGATCGGGATACGTGTTGAAATGATATATACTTGGAAAATTTAACTATTTTGGATTGAAATGATACATACCCAATTACTTGACCATAAGATAGAAAATTATATACGGACATTATTGGTCGGGTTTAAATTATTTTCTAAATAGTAAAGTATGTTTGATTTTCAAATTTTATTTAATGATTTTATATAAAATTTATACATGGAAAATAATTTATTTTATATGTTTTAAAGTTTCAAATTATAAGTTAATATGTGGTTTTAAATGTAAATTTAAGTTTTAACTTATAATTTTATTTAATTTTAAATAAATAATTTAAATAGTTTAAAAAATTAATAAAATATTTAATATAGTTTTAAGAGGTTTATTTAAATTTAATTAAAGATAATAAATATAGACTTTTATAATAACTTTGATAGATGAAAGATTTTTGTAAAAGATTTTTATAAAGGATTTTATACTGGTTTTTTAAAGGAGTTACAAAAGTTTAAAGGATTTTATATAGGGTTTTATAAAAGAACTTGTATAAAGGGATTTGGAAACGTTTCAAAGGAATTTGCGTAGAAGCTTATGAAAAGGAGAAGAGTTGTAAACTGTTTTGAAATTTATAAATAGCTTTATAAATGGTTTTAAACCATATAAATAGCTTATAAATGGTTTAAGAGAGATTTATAAATTATTTTCGAAACTGATTGAAAGAAATCTTTCTCGGTATTTATGAATATATTTATACTTTTGGAATAAGTATATGGATATCTTGATATGAATGTATAGACTGTTTTTTGGATTTAGTATTAAAACTATTTCATAAAATGACCACAGTTTGAAATAAACATTTAGTTGCTAAAGAGATCGAGGTCGGATATTGTCATACTCTCTGCCGATTCTGAAACCATTTTAACAACCGTACATGTGGTGGAGAATCCAAAACGAAGTATGATGGTTTGGCAAACACTACTGGTATGAGGTAAGAACGCAGACCTGACCTTCGGGTCAGCTTCATATGACTAAAAAAGGAGCTATACCATGCCAAGCGGGGTCGCTCCTCTGATCGAACACACTTCTTCGATGCCATATCTATTACTTTGTGATTGATTGGTGGCCACCCTTGATTTGATTATGCGAGCGTGTCTCGCGGTGGGCCATAGTAGTTGCTATGCATTACCACTAGTCCGAAAGTGCAAAACGGTAGAATCCTACCCTGGCATTACCTCGCATGCCTTGTCATATACCTTATCGAGCCCACTACAATTTTGGTTTGTGTCGTACCTATGGAGTGCTCCTTGATAGCCCACTAGTTTACGGTGGATTTTACAGTACTGTATAGACTACGATGCTTATAAAACTGTGTAAAGGGGGATATGGGTAACACCTTAACGCTATTTTAACACTTTAATTTACTAATAGGCACCACATATATAGAATATATCACTACATATTGATAATTTAACGGATCTTTAGGAAATGGAAATCATCGATACTTCTCTTAAGTTATTGCACATACGTTATACACTGGATTGGAGATGTAAAATCCCGTAAATATCTCTGAACGCATGACACTCATATTTACTTGTTGCCTATTTAACTTACACAGGATCTTTTAGTTCTGACTCAAGTGTTTTGTCTTTTCATTACGCTCGGGTCAGCCTGAGCATTTAAGCGTTGAAGACTTTATTTCTAGAAGACTAAGACGGAGTTTGGTATATTATATTATTAGCCGCTGCATCATTATTGATATGTCATTGTTGGTACTCTGGTTGTTGTAAAAAAATTTGTAATCAAATGCATATTATGAAATAGTTTCATGAACTGTTTATGTGATTATTATATTTTGTCATTCTGCTGCGAGATTCTATGGTTTGTTTTTCCTTCTTTTCACCTATTTTCTTATTTACCCTCATTGACAATCCTCCTTTTTGAATGGTTTGAATTAGACATGTGTGGTTCATTATCGATTTAAACCGTCCAAAAAGGTGGAGTGTCATAGTTGGTATCAAAGCTTTGGTTTATAGATACCTTAGCCTGTTTGGGTTTAACTCATTAGAGATAGGGTTGTTAGTACACTAGAACGATTTTGAGATTATATATATGAGAAAGCGTATTTATTAGTGATATAAAAATATATTTGTATTGTGTTAATTTGTTCTGTTGAGTATTTATGAATTCTGGTCGGTACATAGGACGCTATGGCATCGGTAGGGATTTCTAAACATTTAATAAGGCAGATCGACACAATTTTTTTTTTGAAATATAAGTAAATGAAATAATTTTACCTAGCATTGTATTTTGTATATGAAAGAATAATTTTTATAAATGGATATAGTTGTATGTGATATATTATTCTGTTAGAAAGTGAAATTTTATAAATATTGGTTGCAAAATAGGATTTACAAATAAAGTGAACATGAATTGGACTTTGGAGAACTTAAGTTTCGGAGTTTTGAAATCGATTTTCAAGGATTTTGGAATATAATATTAGTATTATTTGAAAGTATTTTCGGATATAAATATTTTTAATGTGATTTGAAAGAAATATTTTAAAATAATTTTAAAAGGAAATAAGTTCTGCACTCCCTCTTATGTCGCTAGAAAATAATCTCAGTGATGATCGCGACATCATCGACGTTCATTTTCGAGTTTCAAAGTGGGAAGACCATGATAGTAGCTTTTCCGACACATTTGTCTAGATGAACAAATTTTAATTTTATTTTCTTAATTATGATTTGATATATATAATAGATATGAATATATATATATATATATATATATATATATATATATATATGTTAACCCGCCTTATGACAAGGCTGTGGACAGGCGGATTGAACTAAAATCAACAGTGTTACCCGGTCACAATACGATAGTTGCGGAAGATATGATTGGGCTCAAATGAGTGTCGAGTTAGGAAAGGATTAGTGGTATGAATGCTAGTATGGCTCAGTCAAGGGTGGAAAGTCACGAGTGGCTTGGCCTGAGTGGGTCAACAGATGTGGCTCGTTGGTGATCTGTGTCGGCATTTCTGGATCGATCGCGTTAGAGTCGATCGGTAGGAAGGCTAGGAGACGACGTGGAGTGGGTCAGCATTGGATGGATCGGCAGTGGAGTGGATCGGTTAAGGAGGGTCGGTTGGACAAAAGAAGGAAGGTCATGCATAGTTCGATATGAATGGTTCCGGTCTCAAGGGGAATGAAACATATGGGTTGGCGATACGTGGTTCGACCGTAGCGGGTCAGTCGGCATAGCAGAAGATTGTGAATAGGAAAAGGGGATGGCACTCGCGGATCCTTGAATCAGTATCGGATAAACAATGAATCGGTGTTGTGAAAGCTTTGGATCGGCATGATGGTGGGTTCGGCATGGATTTATACTCAGGTCGGCAATACATTTTCTTCGGGTCACACGCAGGGAAGCTTTGGGTCGGTAGGATGAAGGCCCTGGATCGGGTAAAGGGAGTCGGTGCTTTGAAGAAGGAGGATCGGCACTGGGTTGCTCCAAATCTTAGGACAATTTACTTCGGGTCGTATGCAGGTGTGCTTCGAGTCGTTTGAGCAATTACTCCGAGTCATGCCTATGGGATACCGGGTCAGCGTATTGGGAACCCAGGGTCGATCGTGGTGTTTGAGGTTTGGGTCGGCTATGATCTTGGTGGGCCCGGACCACTCAGGAAGCCCTATAACTTAGGTTTTTCCTATAAATATAACAGGTTAGGCTTTAGGAAAGGGATCTTTATTCCGTTTCCCTTCATCTTCTATACTAAGGCTGTTTAGCCATTGTTGTTCTAAAAACTCTGGATTGTAATTGTAATTGATTCTTATATCAATAAAAAGAAAATTTCTAGAGTGGACGTAGGTCGGAGTCAGCCGAACCACTATAAACCCTCTATCATTACTGCTTTCTTTTTAATTTTTATTGTTCTTCATATTTATACTCTCTACATACATTATATCTGTTATCTGTGACTGTTGGTTGGTGCTTTCATCTGGATTTGGGTGTTAGTGGCCAATTTTGGTGCTAACATTTTGGTGCTTTCACTGAGAACGCTTACACTTAGGGGTTCAGAAGCTTGGATTTTGGATTTAAGGGCCTAGGAACTCGGACTCTGGAGACTATGGCAAAGCAATCAAGTAGGAGATAGAGGATGGAAAGAAGTCAGAAAGAGGGAAGTCAGGAGGCTTTCTCCAAAGCTAATCAAGCCTCGGTCTACATCACTTGGGACGAGATGCAGGTCATGATGAATTCCATGTAGGAGCAATTGATGAAAAAACAAGAGGAAATGATGCAGACACTTTTCAGACAATTTAGACAAGCAGGAACTATAGGAGCTCAGATCCATGGAGTTAGATTAGAGGGACTCAACCGGCAAGTAGATGGAGTGGTTCAGCAGCGACAGCTTCCAATCAGCAAACAACTATCAATTTGGATGGACCTAGACTCGAGGGCACACCACCAGGTAATGCTAGACCGATCCATGGAGGGATACCAGATGACGCTACACAGCTTGGCGCCAATAGGGATACAGGAGTGTGTGATGAGGTGTATGTACCAGAATTCCCTCGAAGACTTGGAGGGAAGTTAGGAAATATGGGTTGAGGGCAACCCTTGGCGGGAAACACTGGATTGGCTAACATCATCAGACGAATTATCCATGGAGGTCTGACAAATAGGGATTTGGAGGAAGTAAACAAAAGTCCGTTGACTCAAAACATTAGGATGGCTAGGAATCCACCCGATTTCAAGTTGTCCGCTCTAGAAGTATACAACGGTAAGATGGATCCCACTGACCACTTGATGAGGAAAATAAGACATATGGAGATGCTGGGGGAATCAGAGGAGGTTATGGCTCGGTGTTTCCCCTTATACTTGATAGATATAGTTGCTATGTGGTTCAAACAGCTGGAAGAAGGATCTATTGGAACATGGACAGAACTGGTGGATAGGTTCTTGAAGCAGTTTTGAGTTCACATAAAAGGGCCGAAGAATGTGATGACACTGACGTCAGTTAAGCAGAGGGCAGATTGAGCAGAGGGTGGATGAATCGCTCAGGACTTTCTTAACTCGGTTTAATGCAACAGTCGCTTCGGTGGATTGGCCGGACCATCAATTGTTCTAATGGTAGCGGTGTCAGGCGTCAACGATAATTTAGATTTCAAAATATCGTTGATACAGAACCCACCAATGGATCTTGAGGAATCCTTTCATGAAGCCGAGAGGTTTCTTCGACAAGAGGATGCGTGTTTGGATATGAAGTCAAAGGAAGTAAACATAGTTAAGGATGGAGAACCGTCCGGTGAAAACTCGGTAAAGATAAGGATAAAGGGAAGAGGAAGCGTTGGAGAGAACCAAAATTTTCCAACTACATAGGACTGAATGAGACATTGGAACAGATGTACATGGACACTCGGGATCGCCTTCCTTATCGAAGGCCGGCAAGGAGGGAACCTTAAGAACATGAAAGGGAATCGGGAAGGCACTATCTCTTTCATGACCTGTACGGGCATGATACTAATAGCTGCTGGAATCTAAAGGATATAATCGAGGAGCATATAAGGAATGGTCAGTTGCGGTAATATGTCGAAACTCAGAATGCAATGGTAGAACAGGAGCATCTACCGCCTATATTGAATGACGATGGCGTAAGGTCTAGGAATGATGGTCAGTTGGTCATCAACTAATCATGATGATTTGGAATAAGTAACGAACTCTAGGCAAATGGCTAAGCCACTTACTCATGTATGGGGACAGAGACAACCCCTAGGCATGCTATGAGACGATGATAAACCATGATGCTTTGGTTTGTGAAATCTGTTTTTTCCTTTTGGCTTGGAAATTTTCCTTTTTCTGGTTTGGTTTTGGAGTTTGGTTTGAACCCTAGATTTTGTTTGTTTTTTGATTTGGGTTCTGATTTGGATGTTTGTCTTTTGGTCTGGATTTTTGATATGGATTTCTGTTTTGATTTGGATTTCAGATTGGATTTTGATTGGATTTCCTTTGGTTTTTGGTTAAAAGGTCGTCGAACATGGATTATGCTTGGAAAAGGTCCGAAGCGAATAGGATTCGGCTTAGGACTTAAGCCACGACATTACTTAGCATTCAAGGGCACTGAACCAGGAACACCATGACATTACTTAACATAGGTCTCCGAGTGTGGATTATGCTTAGCCAGAATCCGGAGAGGTTACAGATTTGATATTGGCTATAAACAGCTAAGGATTTGGGTACAAACCTGGAGTGGTCCTGGATTTGGATATCGGCCCGGAAAGATCGTGGATGTGGTTATTGGTTATTGGATATGGATGGATTAGAACTCGGCTGTCGGGTTCGGATGGATGTGGAATTGGATAAGGATTTGGTTACTGGATAGGAATCAGATATCGAATCGGAGTAGTCGTAGATTTAGATAAGAATATGGTAATGGCACTAGGATAAAATGGATTGGATTATGGATTGGATGGTATAACTATGGACGACACATGAACTTTGGATAATGGATAAAAAACTATTCAAAACACGTCTTCCTATCGCAAAGCATGTGTTGGGCGGCAAATGTTAACTCATCTTTTGACAGGGTCGTGGACAGGCGGATTTAACTAAAATCAATAATGCTACTCGGTTACAAGATGATAGTTGCGGAAGTTATGATTGGGCTCGAACGAATGTTGAGTTAGGAAAGGAATGGAGGTATGAAGGCTAGTATGGCTTAGTCAAGGGTGAAAAGTCACGAGTGGCTCAGCCTGAGTGGGTCGGTAGATGTGGCTCGATGGTGATCTGGGTTAGCATTTCTGAATCGGACGTGTTGGAGTCGATAGGTAGGAAGGCTAGGAGATGACGTGAAGTGGATCAGCATTGGAGTGGATTGGCAGTGGAGTGGATCAGTTAAGGAGGGATGGTCGAACAAAGGAAGGAAGGTTATGCCTGGTTCAATATGAATGGTTCTGGTTTCAAGAGGAATGAAGCATATGGGTCGGCCATACGTGGTTCGACCGTAGTAGGTTGGTCGGCATAGCAGAAGATTGTGAATTGGAAATGGGGGTGGCATTCATGGATCATTGGATCGGTATCGCATAAACACTGGATCGGTGTTGTGAAAGTTTTAGATTGGTAGGATGGTGGGTCCGGCATGGAATTATACTCGGGTCGACAATACATTTTCTTCAAGTCACACGCAAGGGAGCTTCGAGTCGTCTACAGATGTGCTTCGAGTCATGTGAGCGATTACTCTGAATCATGCCTAAGGGATATCAGGTCGGCGTATTAGGAACTCGGGGTCAGTCGTAGTGTTCAAGGTTTGGGTCGGCTATGATCTTGGTGGGATCAGACCACTCACGAAGTATAGTAACTTAGGTTTTTCCTATAAATACAACAGGATTGGCTTTATAAAAAGGATCCTTATTTTGTTTCCCTTCATCTTCTATACTAAAGCTATGCTACCATTATTGTTCTAAAAACTCTGGATTGTAATTGTAATTGATTCTCATATAAATAAAAAGGAAATTTTTGGAGTGGACGTAGGCCGGAGTTAGACGAACCACTATAAATCCTCTATTATTACTACTTTCTTTTTGATTTTTACTGTTCTTTATGTTTATACTCTCTACGTACATTCTATCTGTTATCTGTGACTGTTGGTTGGTGCGTTCATCTACATTTGGGTGTTAGTGACCAATTTTGGCGCAATAATATATTATTTCAAAATGATTTGAAATGAACCCGGTATTAAGTTCTTCAGTTCCTATTAAATTAATGATTTTCTGTTATGAAATAAAGTGAAATTTTAACAGCTGGAAACTTTTAAAATGAAAAATAAGAAATTAGAAGCTAAATGATTAATGAAACTGTAAAGAAATTGGAGATTTATTACTTGTAACTTAAATGGTAATGAAATTTAGAAGATGTAAATTATTAAACATGTTGTTAACTAAAATGGACAAGATAATTTGTATAACACTCAATTACATTCTAAAAACAGATATAAGACTTACCAGAAATGTTTAAAAGTTGAAATATTAATATGAATATGTAACATAATATTATACAAGTAAACTTAATAACAAAAGTACTTCAAAATGAATTTATGTTTATAAATAAAGAATTAGGATATACAAGGAATGTTATAAACTCAAGTTAATAATTTTGAAATGCATTATAATTGAATTGAATGGTAAAAGTGAAATACTATTTAAGGAAACGAATATGGAATTAAGAAAGTAAACAAATTATAGGGCCATGTCTTGAAAATGGATTGGAAAATAAGAAGTAAGTGCAAAGAATGTTATAAGTTAAGTTGTGGCTTTCTAAGATAATTATAAGCTTGAATAAAATTATGAAAGGAAATAAATCTTATAAAATGTTAATAAACATAAGAAAATATTTTGGAATAATTTAAAACGGTCCATAAATAAATTAATATTAAATGATAATATATATAGAAATAAATGTGAATTGAATTTAAGTGAACCCGAATAATGATTCACTAATGACTATTAATCAAGTATATAAGTAAATAATAAAATGTGAAATAAACAGTAATGAAATGCATGTAATACTTTAATAATGGACTCATTGATGATTTCAAATATTGAATGGGAAATAAATTGTGTAAGTAATGAAGTTAAATTAATAAAAGACGACCTTGTTTGAATGAATGAAAATGAATAAAAGGTCAATAATGTGAATAGAAACCAATAGAATAAACTTAAATAATATTTAAAATTCTATTTGTTTGGCTTATGGGATGATTTGGGAATGATACTTCAAATTGTTTAAGGTTGTATGAATAATCTATTAAGTTAATATCTAAGGCTGTTGCACACAAGGTACACTTGTTAGTTTATTTATCACCCTTGTACGATGAAAAGTATCTAAACCTAAACAAAACATTTGTTTAGATTGTTGTGGATGTGTGATGGATTCTTTGATTTCATATAATGGTTGTACTATTTTATTTGAATATGACTATTGTTATGTTGTGTTGTTCCTATTATTAATTGAAACAACTAATATATTTTTCTTTTACATCATTTTAACTCTTTGGATTAAATATGTGAGATACAAGTTTACAGAAGCAATAACTTTTAATTTTGGTTTCATAAAATAAAGTTTGTTTACCTGACAAATAGGTACGTTTTCGGATTACGGTTTTACAACGATGTTTTAATTATTTTCCCATGGTTTGGTATATTTTATTATTGAAATATGATATATATATATATTGAAATTATTGATATTATTTTTTTAGAGCAAACCACGCAAAGTAGACTTTACCGAAATTTTTCGTAAATTTAGGACTTAGAAAATTTTGTGCGAACGTGGTTATTTTCAAAGTTAAATTTAAAATTAATGATGTAAATTTAAAGTGTTTATAAATTGAATAATTTGAATAAAATTATATCAAGTTTCTTAATTTCATCTTGTTCCTTTTCAAGGATGAAAAGTTTTAAGTGGGGGAGAGTGTAACGACCTATATTTTTCTTATAATAAAGTGTTAAATTAAATAAGATTTTGAAATTTAATATTGTGGGAAATTAAAATTATGATTTATTAATCAGAAAAAAATTAGAATATGATTTAATAATGTTGTTTGAATATTGTTGACAACTATTTTAATGTAATTTCAATCAATTGAAATAATTGTACAGTTAATTTGGTTATAATGGTATATAAGGAATAAATTAAATGTTGGGTTTAATGTTGAAATTATATGTTATTAATTGAAATAGGTTTATTATAGAATATGACATAAATTAATTAGTACATAAATTTTTTAGCTTCTATTTGTAAACAATAAATTCAGAAATGTGTTTAAGTTACTAATGATTAATAATTATTTTAATTATTATTTTATTATTTAATCCGTTTGAAATTAATTTGGAAATCAATAAAATTAATATAATTGAAATATTGCAATTAATACGGTAAAAGATGTTAATTGTTGAGTGATGAGAATAATAAGATGGAAAATTATGTTAAATTAATTCATAGGGTAATAGTGATTTAATATAAGAATTAAAATCTAAATAAAAGATTTTGTTTGAAATTTAAATTATAATGAATGGATTTATTACAGTTGTAATCGAACACGGAAATTTATGTAATATTTAAATCTTGGATTTAAAATGGAAAATTGTATTTTCAAAAGATTATAAATTCTTATTTAATCAAGAATGATGAAATTGTTAACTTTTAATATAAAATTTAAAGATGATTAAATTGATTTTTAATTAAAATTTATTTAATTAACATGTAAAATTGGGTTTTTGGACACTGCCTCAGATTTCGAGGAAACCAGTTTCATCGGATCCGTAAGAGTGAATTATTATAAGATTTCAAGTTTCGTAGCGATTGGACTTAACATTTGACCGTGCGAGCTTGAAATGCGTAGAAATCAATTAAAACAATTTAAATAAATATAATTTGATTTTGAAAGCTAACTTCTATATACAATGGAATTAGGGTTTGAAACTAGTTCCACTGAGTTTAAAAAATATCGAAAACCTATAATATATGAGATGACCTACTCTCGTGTCGGGAATGAAACGGGCTTTTAAGGTTGTTGTTATCGTTTCGACCTATTTCGGTCTGTCCATGCGTTCTTATCCATCTTTGTCTATATAAATAGATTTTTCCTTTAACCTTAGTAGTCTATTCTAATTTCTGTACATACCTTTATCCTCATCGGTTCTTTCTCAAATGGCTGTAAATTAAAAACTCAAATTCCCAATTCCAAATCAAATCGAAAATTTAAACTCCTCAAAACCTATCTAATTATATATCATAGTGAAGCTCTCGACGAGTGTACTCTTTATCCGCGGTTCATTTTTGCAATCTAGTCTCAGTTTGGCCAAAATTTGGCGAAGAAGTTTCAGCCGTCCATATCAAGGTTTTATTTTCAATGGTGGATCGTTGACTTTACGACAATCGGAGGGAACAGAGGTGTAGAGAGAGTCAAGAGGAGTTGATCTATGGTCACAATTCGTGTTAGTAGCACACGGACTTGCAAGGAATGGCATTGGAAGCTATGCGGCAGCGGAGCTAAAGGAGGGATCGGAGGGCGCCTCATATGGCCATGTAGGGCGGCTCGAAGCGTGGAAGACGGCGGCGATCTTGGATTTGGGCGAAAGTGGTTGTTGGTGGCGCGGCAGAGACGAGAGCATGGTAGATGGCTTACACGAATGGGTGTTCGAGCACGATGTTTGTTACGGTTTACTGAGTATATAGTAACGCTAATTACTTTTCTGCCCTTTATTTATTTAAATTTTAAATTTTAATTTTTCAAACTTCTAGCTATCATAACATTTTCATACGAGCTTGGATTTGGACTCGGTTTCTTCCATTTGGATCGTATCGAAATTTCAAAGAACATGGAACTAGTTTGCTTGGTTTTGGAAATTGTTCTAATTTTGGGCTTTATTTGGATTTTAAATCGATTAGAAATCAAAGATGAGCTATTTAACCGACTCATGCAATACTAAACCTTCTTATATTAGTCAAATTAAGTTTATGATGTGATAAAAATTTTACTGGTTGCAGTTTAGTAATTTAAATTTATATTGAATTAAATTGACATTTAAATTAATATTGAATTTAAAATTTTAGTTAAATATATGATAATGATAACTAGTTAATTTTTGTTATTTGTTGGCTAATTTGGATGTTGATTGTGACGGATGTTTATTTGTTGACATTTCGGATGATTGGATGTTTATATCTCTGTTATCACTATGGGTTGAAGTGATACATACCCGATCGATCTTAATGATTAGGGAAAATCGTTATGGGTTGAAATGATACATATCCGAGCGCTTTTTTTGATTTGGAAATTTTTGATTCGAGATACGGGTTGAAATGATATACACTTGGAAAATTTAACTATTTTGGGTTGAAATGATACATACCCAATCACTTGACCATAGGGTGAAAATTATTTGCGGACACCATTGGTCGGTTTTAAATTATTTTCTAAATAATAAAGTATGTTTGATTTATAAATTTTATTTATAAATTTTATTTATGATTTTATTTAAAATTTATATTAAAATAATAATATATTTTATATGTTTTAAAGTTTTAAATTATAAGTTAATATATGGTTTTAATTCTAATTTTAAGTTTATAATTTTATATAGTTTTAAATACATAATTTAAATAGTTTTAAAAAATTACTAAAATATTTAATATAGTTTTAAGAGATTTATATAAAATTTAATTTAATAAAAATATTTAATATAGTTTTAAGAGGTTATTTAAATTTAATCTAAGATAATAAATATATACTTTTATAATAACTTTGATAGATAAAAGAATTTTGTAAAAGATTTCCGCAAAAGATTTTATAATGGTTTTATTTAGGAGTTATAAAGGTGTAAAGGATTTTAAAAAGGGTTTTATAAAGAACTTGTATAAAGGGAGTTAGCAGCGTTTTAAAGGAATTTGCGTAGAACTTTATGAAAAGGAGAAGAGTTGTAAACTGTTTTGGAATTTATAAATAGCTTTATAAATGGTTTTAAAGCATATAAATAGCTTATAAATTTTTTAAGGGAGATATATAAATTATTTTCAAAAGTGATTGAAAGAAATCTTCCTCGACATATGTGAATATATTTATACTTTTGAAATAAGTATATGGATATCTTGATATGAAGGTATAAACTGTTTTCAGGATTTATTTTTAAAATTGTTTTACAAAATGATCACAATGTGAAATAAGAGTGGTTGTAAAGAGACAGGGGTAGGATATTGTCATACTCTCTACCAATTTCGAAACAACTTTAATAACTGTACATGTGGTGGAGAATCTAGAATGAAGTAGGATGGTTTGGTAAACTCTACTGGTACGAGGCAAGAACGTAGCCCTGACCTACGGGTCAGCTTGATATGACCAAATAGGAGCTATGCCGAGCCAAGTGGGTTCGCTCCCCCCTCGAACACTCTTCTTCGATACCATATCTGTTACTTTGTGATTGATTGGTGGCCACCCACGATTTAATTATGGAAGTGTATCTCGAGGTGGACAGTAGTAGCTGCTATGCGTTGCCACCAGTCTGGGAGTGCAAAATGGTAGAATCCTACCCTAGGCATTGCCTCGCGTGCCTTATCAAGCCCACTATGTTTTTGGTTTGTGTCATACCTATGGAGTGCTCTTTGATAGCCCACCAGTTTACGGTGGAGTTTATAGTATTGTATAGAGTACGATGCTTATAAAAATGTGTTAAGGGAGATATGGGTAATGTAAGAACCCTGCTTTGAAGATTACCTGTATATATTAAATTATAACAGAGATTACAATTTAATATTGTAAATTAAAATATAATTGGAGATTTTAAATTATTTATTTGGAATAAACAATAAATTTTGTAAATAAATGGGAAAATAAAGTTTGGAACTTTATTTCATTTAATTGGGAATAAAATATTGATCAGATAAGTATTCGGTTTGGATGAATTGAAATATTGGGTATTTACTAGTTGGAGCTAATAATTTGATTAAGTGATGTATTTCAACGTTAAATTATTGAAATAAATCTGAAGTAATGGAAATAAAATTCTAAAGACTATATTTTGATAATTTGAGTAGAAAATAATTAAATTGCAATTTATTTGGGTAAATACAACAATGTTGGAAATCATCGTTAATATTAATCTTTATTGAATTTAAAATGAGAAATATGACGATATTATGTCTTTTACTAAAATAAAAGATCAAGCACTATTTAAAATTAATATTTTGATGATTAAAAGTGTTAAAATGAATTATGGTAATTTTAATTGACAAGAAAACAATTTTTGTACAAATTGTTGGAGTGAAAATAGTGTTTTATAATAAAATTTTGTAAACTACGAAATATAGATAAAGATAAGATTTTATTTACAAAAATAACATTTTATTGTTGAAATAAATTTTATTTAGTTAAATTAGCATTTTTATTTTCATTCAAATGGGTTGTATATATTTTACTTGGTTTAAAATGAGAAAATTGATATATATATATATATATATTGATAATATATATATATATATATATTGATAATATAGGTTATAAATTTACATTTCTTTGTAATTTAACAAAGTAAAAATTGGGTTTGGGCTTATTGGGTTAATATTTGCACCCATTTGACTGATTTGGAGACTTCTGGTGAGAAAGAAATAGCCTATACATAACTTTCATTCCACCTTCTTCTCCAAAAAACATTCATAGTAAAAGAAAATAGAAATCCATGGCTTCCTCAAACTAAATCAAATTCTCACCCCAAATATATATAGTACTAGGGGATGGCACTTGCACCATCGCTTCATCATTCAAATGGGATTTCTCCAATCCAAGAGAATTTTTATGTGTTTTTTATTTCGATTTCAACAATCTAGGATGATGAATTTACTTATAGCCTTGAGTTAGGGAAAGGCTTATATATATGTGTGTTTTACGGTGATTTCGATATTGGGGTTATTAACTCTTATTGAGTTTCATGGGTTTTGATTTAGAGATTTTAATGATATCGCATTTGGCTTATATATTGATTATGTTCACTTACAATGTAAAACCCTTTGAATGTAAAACATCTATGCCATGTGAAACCTCATCATGTGATTAACTTTGAGCCTTATGGAATACCTATTCTTAATTGTATAAACAGACTTTCATATATATTATTCCTTTATCTTTAAAGGAATGTTTCCCTTCTGCACTTTATATTCCTTCATCTTTTGCTAATATCATGTTCTTGTTAGCTTGACTTGTGTACTTATTACTCAGGTCAGACTGAGTTGCATGTTAGCTTTGGACCTTTGCTAGCTTTACCTTTTAGGCTTCTTCATCGACTTTGGTTATGGCATAGTTTTTGTGTTGTAGTCTTTTGTTGTGAACCTTATGTTGTATCTATTCTTTTGTGGGGATGTATGTATATATTGTGGTTGAATACTACTTGTGGCATGTTGTATTACATTTTATGTAAGTGTATATGTATATTATTTATGTTGCTGTTCTGTGACATGAGATTGTATTGTTATCATATTTTGTTTCCGAATCGATCCTATGGCCACCATAGTAGTGTATTAGAAAGGAATTAAGTATGTCGAATACTCGAGATAAAATGAAAAAAATAAGTGCCAAAACCGACATACTTAGCTTTTATCTAATGCAATACTATGATGGTCGTCCTTAACCAGCCCTATTCTTCGCATTAGTAGACAGAATTACTATATATTTCTCTTTGTTAATATGAGTATTGGGGTGGGGCATCATAGCTTGGTATCAGAGCTGGATTCAGAACAAAATGTAATAAACACAGAACAGTGTACCCGATTACCATACATCAAGTATAATACAAGTGTAAACATCATCCCCAAATCGTAGTTTGACCCAACGTTGTCCCTAATCTTTTGAGTTCTTTGGGGGTAGATAGAAAGGAATACGTCTAGGAATGTTAATTGTAAATTCCATAGTATTCCTCATTCAATGAATTTCAATTGCTAATATCCACCATATAAATAATCCTAGCTTATCTTAACTTTCAGCAGATGGCTGGAAGAGGTAGAGATCACACTTTGGTGTCGGGACCGTTCAGTGGTTCTTGTCCCGAAGGAGTTTATATGTCGACCGACTAGATTCTGGATCTTCTTAGGAGCATTCAGTCTCCTATTCCTACTCATTCCACTCCTCCAAGCAAATCTACATTTGCGCGTATGTATAACGACTTCACCCATCTTGGAGGCAAGCCATTCAAAGGCTTCGAAATAGTTTTAGAGGTTCAGGCTTGGCTACGAACATGCCAGCGCATCTTCACTCGCATGGAGATTTTCGATCATCGTCGTGTTCTTGTGACATCAAGTATTCTGTAAGAACGAGCATTAGACAGGTACGAGCTCCTTATAGCTGAGATAGATGAGTCTACTCTTACTTGGCAACATTTTCGAGATCATTTTGAGCTTAAGCTCGTGCCAGAATTCGAGAAGGCTTTCCTTGCACGTCGCTTCCTTGAGTTGAAGCAGGGAAAATCCTCTATGTCAGATTATGTATCCTCCTTCGAGTCTTTATCCAAGTATGGGCTCGAGTTCATTTGTACCCCGTAAAAGAAGAATCTTATGTTTGTATCTGGACTTAAGGAAATATTTGAAAAAGTCGCTCATGCTTCAGCTTAAGCTCTCTTTCAAGGAGCTTGTAGATTCGGCGCTTCACCTCGAAGCCAGCAAAAAAGAAAGGGATTGTAGTGACGAGGCCGAGGTTCAATCGAACCCATATAAGAAGTAATTTCCCTTTCAGAAATCCCAATCATTTCCTCCTAAGTAGAAGAAGCAAAGCAATTCCAGTTCTCACTCCTATGCTGCACCTCCTGTAGCTAAAGTGTTGGCTTGCTTCAATTGTGGTTCTAGAGACCAACTAGTTAGAGAATGTCCTAAATTCCCAAGTGACATTATTATGAAAAGGAAGGACATATAGTTTCAGCATGTCCTAAGAAGGGGAAGAGTTCAGGTTCGAGGAATCTGTATGTGGCTCAGGCTTTTGGTAGTGCATCTCAATCGTGAGGTATATCTCTTATTATTTTCGAAGGTTCTAATCTTTTTCATGACTGTTCCATTCGAATCCTCTTCGATATGGGTGCTTGGCATTTATCTGGACTAGAGAGATTTTTTAATGCTATTAGATGTTTTGGTCTTGTTGTTTATTTGAGGATTGCAAATCCTTTTGAGGGGATCCGCAATACTTGACATGAGAATTTTGGGATTCCTTATAGTTTATGTTTGGGTGCGTTTTAGCATGCTATTTTCTATCGTGAGTTTAGAGTAATTTGAGAGGGAGTAGCTTGCATTTTATCAAGCCACATTTTGTGATTTGAAGGGTCCTATAGTTAAGTATCCTGATTCAGTTGATTGATTAAGTCTTGTCTTCGGAACATTGATTATGATTCCGTAATCTCTGTATTCATTGTTGAATATCAAGATGTTGATGATATATCTCAAATTCCCGTCATTGTGACTCTGTTGATTTCTGTAAGTCCGTTTGGGTATGACACCCAATCGAGAAATCGAATATTGTATTGATCTTATTTCATGTTCTTAGCCTTTCGGTCATCCTTCCACAAGGATGCCCACTAAGGAAATTAGGCGATCCTTAGAATTTAATTGATATTGCCATTCTTACCACTTTTGAGATAACCTTTTTGGATACTAATTTATCGGCTTAGTAATATTACTTCACCCGAAGTAATGATTTGCCATTTCTATTCATCTTCCTCATTTCGAGAAGATATTTTACTCTTACCCTTCTCGCTGATTTCATATTCTATCTCTTGGTAGTGCTAGGGTCTTTCTTTAGCTTGACCTTACACCCATTTTCATTATCTTTGAGTTGCAGAGGATAGTGTTCTTTTACTGCTTTCCGCACGAGTTATGGGTTTTTGAGTAGTTCGTTATACCGTTTGAAAGAACAAACACTCCAATCTATTCCCTCAACCTTGTGAATCGAGTATTCTGGGAATATCTCGATGAGTCCATTTTTTATGTTTTTGATTTTTGGATATATGCAATGATTGTGTTTTTTATTTTTTTCAAAAATTGAAGATATATTTCTAAGAGAAATTGGATTTGGTTTTTGGCATAAATAAAGAACATTTTAAGAACTAAATATGATAATTTTTTATATAAAAGTTTATTTTTGTGCTAGGGTGTCCATCAAGTGCTTTAAGAATTTTGGTCGATACGCCTGATCAACGTTATTGATAGGAATTTCCTAAACGTTGTGATGAGACAATCAGACACGATAAATTAAATTTTAATAAAATTAAATTTGGAAATAAATTAAAAAGATTCGTGAACTAAATTTTATTTTGGATAACATTTGCAGCCATCGAACCATAGTGGGATAAGGTGTGTGGCAAAGTAATTTTGATCATTTGGTCAAAATTGCAACCGATCGATAGGATTATTTATTTATAAATCAATGGGGAGGTAATGCCATTATGATAATTGTAATGTATGACTTTGAAATTATTGTCATTTTTTAGAACTATAGGAAGGAGTTCAGAAAAATTTCCAAGTGCTAAAAATTGAGATTTTGAATATAAGGCAATGAGTTTTGGAACTTTAAGAAGTTTTGATTTTTAGATTATGGTTTTGAAGATAATGAATTTCAAACTTTAATAAATTTTGACTGTGAATTCCATAGAATTGTCTTGCCTTAGTGAAATAGTCCAACGACTAGAATTTTGCGGTCGTTTGAGTAGGCTGATCTTTGAAGTAACCATCTCTCATTGGGTCATCTTACCTTAATTATTGTTATCTTAGTACCGGTATGGCTTTCCATAGTAACATACAAAAAATCATCAGTTTGTGGTTGATGTTCGAGTAAAGCGATGCTAAATCCCAACTCTATTCGAGAAACTTTTATGAAATCAATATCTTTCGATTGATTTTTGATTGCGCTTTTGCTTTTGTATTCTTGTTTCAAAAATGGGATACTTTCGAAATTATGATGTATTGCTCAAGGAATTCAATGGTCTGCAAAACCTAGTATTTATACTTAGGAAAATCATTGAATTTACCATGCAACTTTTCACTTGGTCTTCTTTCGTCTTGAGTAGAGAGTGAGGAATTTTGATCTCGTGCTTATCTATCCTTCCTTTGAATGATGAAATAAATGTGTTGAATACAAAATCTTTTCTAGAAATTACGAGGAAGCAATTTTGTTACGGAGGAGGGGGGAAGGGGAGGGAGTCGGCAACAACCCTGGTTTGGAGATTACATGTATATATTAAATTATAACAGGGTTATAATTTAATATTGTAAATTAAAATATAATTAGAGATTTTAAATTGCTTATTTGGAATAAACAATAAAGTTTGTAATTAAAATGGAAAAAATAAAGTTTGGAACATTATTTTGTTTAATTGGGAATAAAATATGGATTAGATAAGTATTTGGTTTAAATAAATTGAAATATTAGGTATTTATTAGTTGGAGCTAATAATTTAATTAGGTGATGTATTTCAATGTTTAATTATTGAAATAAATTTAAAGTAATGGAAATAAAGTTCCAAAAACTTTATTTTGAGAATTTGAGTAGAAAATAATCAAATTGCAATTTTATTTAGGTAAATACAACAATATTGGAAAACATTGTTAATATTAATCTTTTATTGAATTTAAAATGAGAATTGTGAAGATATTATGTGTTTTACTAAAATAAAAGATGAAACATGTTTGAAAATAATATTTTGATGATTAAAAGTGTTAAAATGAATTATGGTAATTTTAATTGACAAGAAAACAATTTTTGTACAAATTGTTGGAGTGAAAATAGTGTTTTATAATAAAATTGTGTAAATTATGAAACATAGATAAAGACATGCTTTTATTTATAAAAATAACATTTTATTTTTGAAATAAATTTTATTTAGTTAAATTATCAATTTTATTTTCATGCAAATGGGTTGTATATATTTTACTAGGCTTAATAATGAGAAAATTGGTATACATATTGATAATATAGGTTATAAATGTACATATCTTTGTAATTTCACTAAGTAAAAATTGGGTTTCGGCTTATTAGGTTAATATTTGCACCCATTTGACTGATTTGGAGACTTCTAGTGAGAAGGAAATAGCCTATATGCAACTTTCATTCCACCTTCTTCTCCAAAAAACATTCACAGTAAAAGAAAATAGAAATCCATGGCTTCCTCAAACTAAATCAAATTCTCACCCAAATTGCTGCAAATTCAAAGAGAAAATCAATTAAACCTAGATTATTCAAGATAATCCAAACCAATACAAAAATAATTTCGTCAAAATCTTTGAGCTTGAGACGAAATTATCCATGACCAGTTTAGTTCCTGTTGCATGTCTGCTTTTCAGCTAATACAGGTCTTTGAAGCTCCATTCCTTCTTCAAAGTTTGCAACTTGCTGTAAAACTCTTGCTTCTCACAATTTCTAGCTGGAATAATGTTCTGCCTGTAAAAATCGTTGCTGAAGAAAGTTATATATATACATATATATTCCTTGTTGTTTGTTTTTTGGTTTTTGTTCTATAGTTTCCACTTTGAGTAGCCATAACTTCTTGATTTTCACTCGTATTGCTACCGGATTTTTTCCGGATTGTAGTTTAGTTGTTAAACAACATGCATGTAAATTTGCATTGCAAAACTCGATTGCTTACTTCTAATTGTTGTTCAAAGTTGAGTACGGGCCTGAAAATGCACGTAGGAATCAACTCCGTAGCTTAGGTCGACAGGTAGGTCGGCCCAGTAGTCTCCAGGTCGACCTAGTGGTTAGGTCAACCTAGCCACTGGCCTAAGTCAGCCCATACTGGGACAGGTACGAGAGGTTGTGACCATAGTTTTTATACTTTTTGCAACACTTTGTCGTCTTTTGCTATGATTTTGGGGCAAATTCCTTTGTAATTTTGTGATGTTTTTGATGATGATGATGATGGGCTATAATATCCATCAATGGATTAGCCGAGATTTGGAATTTAAATTTTGGAATTTAAATTCGATATAAATTCGAATATCAATTGGGTGTATTTCCTACGTTTTCTGGATTTTCAAGCACCATTTCTTCCAAATAAGTTTTAAGAATTTTTTTAAATAGTTTGGTTTTTGAAATCTTTATTATAAAACATTTTTATATTATTATTAAGTTATTATTAAAATATTTCAAGGTATTTAGACATATTCAAGTAGAATTTTCAATAAAATGTCTTCAAAATGATTTCAGAAAATTATTTTAAAATCCTGTTTTCTCAAGTAAATTATTTTATAAATAATATATATTGTTTTTACACGATTTGGATGTATGAGAAAGAGAATTAAATAGTTTAGTAAATTCTGTGGTATGGGACACGTAAGTTTACTTTATCAGTTAATTCCAGACTTATTCGATCGGAAATATCTGGGTTATTGATTTTGAATTATTTGGCCAAGTTATGGCGAGTTTTGAGATTATAATTCCTGTCTTTAGGAATTATCTGGGAAGGCCAATATTTGGCGGGTTATGGTTTGAGATCTACTATTCTAGGAGTATGATCTATGAGAACCCGTTATAGTGTTTACTTGCCAATGACATGAGGCGAGTCTGAGTTTTCGAGTTTTGAGATTTTATAATGATTTCTATTTTCTAATGGGCAATGACTAGCGGATAGTAAACCATTAAGTGCAAACGTGTGGTATAGGATGCATGTTAACACTTTTTGTATCCCTATCTGGGAGTTGTGACACATTCTTGGATTACCAATACTATCGACTTTGGGTCATTTGGGATTACGACTTCGGTCTTCGAGATTTACGACTTCGGTCGTGTGGGAGAGGTACCTATTATATATATAGTACTAAGGGGATGACACTTGCACCATCGCTTCGGCATGCAAATGGAATTTGGCCAATCTGAGGGAATTTTTATGATTTTTTTTAATTTCGATTTCACCAATCTGGGATGATGAATTTACTTATAGCCTTGAGTTAGAGAAAGGCTTATATACATGTGTTTTATATGGTGATTTTGATATTGGGGTTATGAACTCTTATTGAGATTCATGGGTTTTGATTTGGAGATTTTAATGATATCGCATATGGCTTATATATTAATTATGTTCACTTACATTTACAGCCCTTTAAATGAAAAACATCTATGCCATGTGAAACCTCATCATGTGATTAACTTTGAGCCTTATGGAATACATATTCTTAGTTGTATAAATATACTTTCATATATATATATATATATATATCATTTCTTTATCTTTAAAGGAATGTTTCCCTTATGCACTTATGTTCCTTCATCTTTTCCTAATATCAAGTTCTTGTTAGCCTGACTTGTGTACTTATTACTCGGGTCAGACCGAGTTGCATATTAGCTTTTGGACCTTTGCTAGCTTTACCTTTTGGGATTCTTTATCGACTTTGGTTATGACATAGTTTTTATGTTATGGTCTTTTGTTGTGAACCTTATGTTGTATCTATTCTTTTGTGGGGATGTATGTATAAACTATGGTTGAATACCACTTGTGGACTGTTGTATTACATTTGATGTAAGTGTATATGTATCATACCTATGTTGTCGTTCTGTGACGTGAGATTGTATTGTTATCATATTTTGTTTTTGAATCGATCCTGTGGCCACCATAGTAGTGTGTTAGAAAGGAATTAAGTATGTCAAATACTCGAAATAAAATGTAAAAAAACAAGTGCCAAAACCGACATACTTAGCTCTTATTTAATGCAATACTGTGATGGTCGCCCTTAACCAACCATATTCTCTGCATTAGCAGATAGAATTACTATGTAATTCTTTTTGTTAATGTGGGTATCAGGGTGGGGCGTCACAGCTTGGAATCAGAGCTGGATTCAGAACAAAATGTAATAAACACAAAAGAGTATTTGAAATTCCCGAAACAACTCTTAAATTATTGCATGCACGTTATACACCATATATGAGATGTAAAATCCCATAAAAATCTCTGAAGCCATTACACTCATATTTACTTATTGATTTAACTTACATAAGATCTTTTAGTTCTGACTCGAGTGTTTTGTCGTTTCATTATGCTCGGGTCAGCCTGAGGATTTCAGTGTTGAAGACTTTATTTCCGGAGGACGAAAACGGAGTTTGGTATATTATATTATTAGTAACTTTCCGCCACATGTTATTGATATGTCATTGTTGGTACTCTGACTGTTGTAGAAAAAATTGTGTAATCAATGTATATTATAAAATAGCTTCATGACATGTTTATTTGATTATTATATTTTGTCATTCCGCTATGAGATTCTGTGTTTTATTTTTCCTTCTTTTTTCTTATTTTCTTATTTAACCCATTGACTATCCTCCTTTTTGAATGGTTTGAATTAGACATGTGTGGTTTATTGTCGATTTAAACCGTCTAAAAAGATGGGTCGTCACAGATCAACAATAAAATACATATATTATTTTATTATATAAAATTTCAAAGATACCATCATTTTCCATAAAATACGTTAAATGACAATTTAAATATTTTTCAAATTAAAAATTATAAAAAAATTATATAAATTAAATTAAAAAACTTCATTAAAAGCCAATTTGTTTTAATAACAATTGATTTTCTTGTTATTTATTCAAGCTATTTATTATTACAAATAAATTTACAATATGAGTTCACTATTTTTATTTATTAATTAAACAGAGTTAAATAAGGCTATTAAATCAATTTAATTTATACTCAATTCATAGTTCAAATGTTTAGATAATTACGATATTTTAGTTCAAGTTATTAAACTCCACAAAACAATTATTTAAATATTGAAAATTATTTATATATTCAAAATCTAGACATTAAAATTCTTATGTTACATAATTTCACTAAAATTTACATTTCGATTAGTCATAATGCTTCGAGAAGGAGTTCATCACATTGTCCTGATCGGGAATGAGCTCAAGGTATATCAATTATTATCATTACAATTTATTTTCTTAATTTCTTTAATATATATCTCATTTATGTTAAACTTGTATTATAATTAGAATTATGGTAGAATGAGATGTCATGGAGCATTTACAATAATGTTGAAATGATAGAGAAAAAATTAAGTGTACGTCCTCATATTACAGTCTCGGTCGCTAAAATAATTGGTATACTTATGGATATAAAACTCAAAAATTTATATAATAGATGTATTCATGCTTTAATGGAGAAACAATGGCCAACAACACATAATTTTTTATTTCTTAATCACAAGGCTTGTTTTATACCATTAGATTCACCATATTGACATCTATATTCATTGGGTTGAACACACTTAGTATTCGATGTCGTGAGAGTTGGAGTTAGTATGGTAATGTTAGTCAATTTTTACCACTACCCGTTAGGTCTGATACCTAAGTCAGAATGATGCTTTATCCCATTTTGTAAAATGTTTTGATGATAATTATCTAACGCAGCATTTGTAGAATTTGGACCACACTACTTGTATATTTATATTGTATATGATCTGGAATCTTTTTTCCAAAACAACAAATGGCACAATTAGTCTTGGGTATTTGGGGTATGTTATTGATTGGGAATTAGCTCATAATTAAATTCTCATATTTTAATTAAATAATTATTCACTTATTGAACACATATATTTCTTTATTTCTATTACTAATTCTTTGAGTGTATGACCGAATGCGGCTATATTATGGAAGAAACTATATAACAACCATATTATCAAATAATTAAAGCATGGAAAAAGAGCAAATAAAAAAGATATCGCGGTTCATTTGTTTTCCAGGACATAATATGTTATTTATCATAGGCAGGCTACTTATACCAATTGAAATCTAGAATACATCAACTGCATATGATCTAAATAAGGCAGCATTTGCTTGAAATCTATCCATGAAACGACTACCTCTGCTTGTTCCTCTAGGAGACTTTAATGAGTTATGTATAAGAGAGAGGTGCATGTGTTAGTTAACCAGCCTTATTGCTATCCCTATAGATCCTTTTATACACATGTCCTGTAGAGTGACAATCATTAGTTCTATAGTAATGCAAAATGAGTTATATCAAAATGACCGCCAGAAGTACATCTATTTGGATAGGACATAGAGTACAATACATATTGGAAGTTAATCGCTTAAGATGTTGGTCCATTACTAGTGTTGCATTTCGAACTGGGAATATAGAATTTTTAATCCTTCTACTCTTAAGTCATGCATTCATGCTCTAATTTTTGTGTCTTCAAAAGTGAATTATTCATCGCATTTTTATCCTCCTCTGGCAATGCAGATTAGGCAGAGGATCCTAGCTAGTATATGCAGTAGACTAGGAGGGATCCTATATATATCCCTCATTTGCCTAACTTAACCACAGTCCAGTCCCACTACTCAATCGATAGTTTATATGAGATGAACATGAGAATGCATCATCTAGTCCTTTATAGATCAAAGTACTACGAGGATGGGTTGTAGAATATAAATGTAGTGGAAAACGATTTTGTAAGTCAACAATCTTTAATTCAAATTTCTTAACATTCCTCTGTTTAATACTGTAGATTTATTTATTTCTTCTTACTTCTATGTAGAACCTGGAAGTTAGGATAGAATTAATATTGTCTCTTGCCATTAAAGCAACGGGTCGATCCAAATCCCATAAGAAAAGAAGAATAATTAGTCAAATGTAATCCATTGATGGTGATAATGATGAAATAGAAGAGGAATAGAATGATGATGAGAGTAACGAAGACGATGAAGACGATATTGACGATGACAATGTAGGCGAAGATGTGGTTGTGTCCACTATTAGATATGGCATTAATTCATTCCTCCAACCACTTCATCATCTGCTACAGGCAAGATTTTAATTTATATTCAAAACGAACATGATATTTATATTTATCTTTTATATTTAATAAATTTTTATAGGTTTAAATCATGTAAAGGTAGTAGAAAAGTAAAAAAGAATAGTTTGGAATTGTTAGCAATCTTTAATCTTATTTCAACAGGAGTAAAAGTGGAAAGGCAACGAAAACACTAGGTTTGGAGGATTTTTTGTTGTTTTGATGTTTCATTGTAGCATACATTATAATAATGATGTTATTTGAAATGTTTGTTGGTGTAATTTTTTATTTAGGCATATAGTGAATGATGGATACAATCTAAGTTTGAGTGTTGGTTACAATATGTGTTTGATATATGATGTTATGATTGTTGTGAAATATCTATCTAATGGTATAATGTATCTCTGTGATATGATTAAGGCATTATGTTATTTTTTTTATTTTCCATAAACAGTAAATAGAAAACCATTTAGGGAGCAAATTGTTTTACAAAAACCGTTTAATCCCTAAATGGTTTTTTGTTTACTGTTTATGGTAAAAAGACCGTTAAGGCTCTAAATGGCTATAGTTTCCAATATAAATTCATTCTTAAATTAAGACTAACTACATGATATATCCAATTCAGAAGAATTCCACAATAAAACTGTAATAATGGAGATTTTGAGTCTGAATTGGAGGGCTCAATCAACACTAGCAATAACGATGTACAGGAAAGTCATACTGATTGCGATGAAGTTAATGATTTATATCAACAAAGAGATTTACTTCAATTACCATCAAAAATCACTACTGATATTCAAAGGATTTTGTAGTCATTTTCATGGGGAAGTGTATTTGGTCGCGTAAATAATAGAAGGTCGTGTAACCATAAAGGTATAACCACTCAATTACTTAACGACTATTTCAATACTCCTTGTACTAATGGCCAGGAATATTTTTGTCATCGCTTTCGAATGAGTAAGAATATGTTTACACATATTTTTAATGGCTCTATTGGTCATGATAATTATTTTGTTCAAAAATGTAATAATCCTAAGACCTTAGGATGTTCACCTAAAAATAATAGTAGCATTTCATGTTATAGCTTACGGGATAGCTCCTAATGCATTTGATGAGGTGGTCCAAACTGTTAAGAGAACTATACATTTCAGTCTAAAGTGGTTTTATGTAGCTATCGTCGAATTATATGGTGAAGAATATTTGTGATCTCTAATGCAAAGTGATGTCAGCAAACAAATAAAGCTAGGAGCCGAAAAAGGTTTTCTCGGAATGATAAGTTGTGACGACCCGGGAATTTGGCATTATTATTTTAATACGCATTTAATCTAATTAAATAAAATACAAACTTATCATTTTAAAAATGAATAAGATTTTTAGCCTTTACCATTTATTTATTTATATATATATTTAATGTGAAGAAAGCTATGATTTGAAAATTCAAAATAAAATCTTTCAAAAATATTTAGAGTAAAATCTATCTTATTCACATTGAATTAAATTAAAAAGCTCTACCTTATTAACATTTGATATATATATATATATGGATGTAATCTAGATAATAATGCTTAAAATAAAATCAATCTTGTCAATGCTAAATATAAGTATAAAATATATGAATATAAATTAAATGTTTGATAGTTAAACTTTAAATAGAAATAAAAACTAAGGATTTATGTTAGTAATAAATTATATTGTTATATTGAAACATAAGATAATTCTAGAAATATATAACCTATGAAATACATGTATATGCAAGGTAAGAAAAAAATTATATATATGTACATACAAAATCAAATGGAATAAGTATGTAAACATAGATGGAGACATTTGCATTAAATGATATCATCTCAGCACAAAAAAAGTCATTTCATTTTCCACAAAAATCATTTCAGTTTTTATAAAATCTTACGTGATCAAAGAAAAATCTGACCAAAGGAAACAAGTTATACCAATAAAGCCTACCCTGTACAAAACCTGTTTTCTATATATATGCATATCCCCTTGTTCTAGTTCGTTCATAACACAGCAAACCAGAAAAAAGAAAAAAAGTAAGCATCGCTATTTTTACAAATTCAAATACAAATCTACTGAACAAAACAGGAAGATCAGACTGCACCTTTTCAAAACAGAATTGCTCTCTGCTCAAACATATTTCAGGTGAGTAAACATATCATTTTTTAAACTTAAATCTGTACATTCTGATTTATAAATAATTTTGTGCTTTACCTGTATATTTTCAAGTAGGTAGATCCGTGTTTATATATGAGTGTTCTGTGTAAATTTATTTTACTTGTCTTCACTTTTTGTAGTTACAGAGTTGAGTATTTAATCAAAATTCAAAATATTATCATCCAATCTTTATTAGGCTTGAAGTTTAAAACAATACAAGTTTGTTTATACATGAGTCAAGATCTAAAAATGGTTTTAAGTAGGATAGTGATATATAGCATCTGGAAATTTGATTTTACAGAGAAAAATTCAAATATATGTAAAACTTGAATGTCACGATTTATTAATTCAATTATTTAACTTGAATCAACTTTCAAAGATAGGATTTTTAAAACTAAAATGGTGATTTTTAGTTAAGTATGCTTCGAGCAGTTTATAGATGAACCGAAAATGCTTTTTTACCAATTTCCAGTGATCGAACAAATATTAGATGTTGAAATTTTGCACAAAGCAGGTTTGGCAATCGATGATTTCAGGAAAATTGTTAAATAATTTTTCTATTGCAAACGATGATGGAATGAGGCGAAGTTAGGGTTTAATGCTCAAGTTTTGACGTGGTCTGGAAACATGTTGTTTTCATCTCCTCTGAACGATCGAGCTGCTCGAGACTTTGGGGAAGTATAGTATAGGGGATTGCCGAGGTGAGGCCGGAGTTATGGATTTTCTGATAGTCAGAATTCGCTTAGACGAGGCAGTTTTGATGAAGATGGAAGTTTGAGTTTCGAACTGGAAACTCGATTTTGTTGTGGGTTTGTTAGAGTTGAATTGAACCTTGCTTTCGAGTTTAGGGGTGATTTGTGACTCGGCGGAGGATGCGAAGTTCGCCGGAGTGACGACGAGGTGTCGTGCACATGCACAACATGGATTTAGTGTCTGGAAGATGTTGGTTCATGGTGACTCGAAGGGGGACTCATGATTTTGGTGTTGTAGCTCGAGTTATTCCTTGTGTTGTCTGGATAGTAATTTACCTGATGTACGTAAGCTTAAACTAAAAAAACAAGAAGAAGAAGAAGAAAAGTATGAGAAGAAGAAGGGAGACTTGGGGGAAATGGCGAAGAACTCGAGTGTTTACTCAAGTAAACCTGGGAATTTCTCGGGTTTTGATTTTTTAACTTGCAGTATAATAAAGTAAAGTTAAGCAAATTATTTCAATAAGTTTTAAGTATTGATGATTTAATAAACGTTGACAATTTAAGCTAAGAAATTATTATAAGTTTTAATTATTTTAGTAAATACTTAAGAATGGTTTTAAAATCCAATTAATATTTTAATTAAGTAGTTAATTGAAGATAAGTGTTGAAATTTAATTAACATTAAAGCTTTTTAAGTTAGTAATAATTTGATTTCAAAGATATTAAGGAAAATTGTAAAATGTTAAGTAAGAAGGTAATTAAGATAATGATTCTAATTTAATTAATTTATATTGTAATGTACTTAAGAATGTTAATTCGTTGATAATGGTAATTAATTAAGTGAATTGAGATTTATAAATTTGTTATTAAAAATTTATTAACAAATGATTAAGTGTTAATTAATTTGAAATTAAGAATTTTAATTAGCCAATTGACGTTAATTAATATATGATTAGTAGTTAACTAATTAAGTAATTTAATTAAGAATTAAGAATTGATTAATTAAGTAATTAGTGATAAATAAATGGGTAATTAGGTTTTATAAATTAATAATTAAGGTTATTAATTAATAATTAAGGGGTAATTAATTAAGTAATTAAGGTTTAATAAATTGATTAATAAGTAATTAATAAATTGATTAAGAAGTAATTAACAAATTAAATGGTATGAAATGAAATAATTAATTAATTAATGATTTATCGAGTAGGATTAAAGATGCTTGCTTATGGATGATTATAAGTAGAATATCTGGATTTGTGATATCTATTGGGTGATATTCTGTGATACTCTGTGATATGTTTTGGATATATATCTGTGATGAATTGAGTATAATTTACCTTTGATAAATGCTATGTGAATTCAAAGTGTTGAATTAAATTGTTTAAACTTTAAACAACTTGGCCTTTAAAACACGTTTGGATTTCGATGAGACCGGGATCGGGTGTCAGTTATGATTATCCGAAAACCACATCGATCCAAATTAAACGATAGGTCATGACATCTTAAGTGAAGATCGTGATGGTGTTTCAGAGTGCAAGGGTTATCGTCGTTAACTCTGAGGGTGATTCCAAAATGAGTGTAATGAGATAATGCCTTCAGTTTCTTTCGAACCCAGAACGAACTTGTATGGATTGAATGCTTTCAGAACATCGTCAGGTGGACGATGAGCATTCTAAGAGATGTGTTCTCTAAAGGTAATCGAAGCCTCAAGCCTCATCAACCGGGAATGGCTAAAACAGGGGAGGTGCAGCAAGGTTAAGTGGGTAGCACCCAAGTAGGACAAGATATACCCCTGTCTAGATGTCCCTTTATTTCGGCTGTGTGGGCAGTTATTGGCCGCAAATGCGGGGTTATCTTGTTCGGGACTGTTCAATAAGGAATGGTTCCGGCCTTGTGTTGTAGGGGGTCGGGAGTGATCCTCGGTACGGTGATCTAGGCCCCGTACTGTGACAGGCAGTACCCTAGTAGCCCTGCCATTGATGGAAACCCATTTTCCCTACGAGACCCTATGGTTTTGATTTGTATTACCCACTTTTGTAGCTAGTATGCTGGAATTTAATCAGGTAATAATTTCAACTATTTCTTATTTACTTGGAAACCCTAGACACTACTATAATATCACTGGATTTCCTATAAAATGTTTTGGTTAGCGTAAGGTAAAAACTTACCCGTATTTATGTGTGGGAAGTCTTACGTGATACCTTTATTTTCAAAATATTTTCAAAGTTAAGCAACTTTAACCCGTTTACTCACACCAGACCCATGTATGACCCAGAGTTTATTCTGTTTTTCTTAAACTCTTGGGGTGCTCAAATTTTTATGAGTAGCCAAGTGATAGGTCTTGGATTTTTGGTGTCTGGAGGAGCTTGGAGCAGGAGTCCAGACGTGTCTATCTATCTAGTTCCGCTGTGTTTGTTGACGAATGTTGTATTTTGGGATGTATGTAATGGCAGATATGTATATGACCGTCTTGTTGTATGATGTTGTGTAACTTTGATATATGTAAAAACTATGTAATAGTTATGTGATGTGTTATATTTTGTTCCGTTTCTGCTGTGAGATTCTGATGTTGTTATTCTTTCTTTCTATCTTTTCTATTTCTATCTCTTTCTTTTCTTATTAATGATATGTCTTTCTGTGGTTAGAAAGGCGGGTCGTCACAGTTGGTATCAGAGCATAAGTTGAGATAATACCTAAGCTCTGAAGTAGCATCTATCTTGAGAGTGCGTATTTGTATTTTTATATAACTATATACCTATATAAATCTGTTGAGTTGCCTGTCCAGGTTACCAACATGAGTTCTGAAAGGAGAGGCAGAGTTAAGGGCAGTACCACGACCGATATGGAAGAAGTCAAACTGCTAGTGAGGCTGTGGATCCAGTACCACCTCAGGTTAGTTTTGCTGCTTTATGCAAGGACTTCACCAACCTTGGAGGTAAACCATTTAAAGGGTCAGAGACTATAATTGAGGTCCAAGCTTGGCTACGCTCTTGTGAGCGGATCTTTAAAAGTATGAAATTTTCTGATGAGCGGAAAAGGGAAATGGCTTCATGGCAATTACAGAAAGGCGCTGCCGCCTGGTGGGATGCAGCGATAGCAAATATCTCTGAGGACGACATTCTTGGGGAAGATTTAAAGAGTTGTTTGAGGAGAAATTCATGCCAATAGTAGGAAAAACTCGTATGTACCAAGATTTTCTGAATTTGAAGCAGGGAAGCATGACTATAGCGGAGTATGAGACTAAATTCAATGAACATTCTTGCTATGGACCAGGGCTCATTGATACTCCACTTAAAAAGAACGAAATGTTTGTGCAAGGCATGAGGCCAGAATTTCATGAAAAACCGACAGCGCACTTGAAAGGATCTTTTATCGAGTTAATTGATGTGGCTTTAAGATATGAGGATTTGATGAATAAGAGATCAGTGGCACCAGTAGCAGCATCGGGAGGGAATTTTGCTAATCCAAATAAGAAGAAGTTCAATCCCAATTGGAGGTAGCAGAACAAGAAGAAGCCTGGAAATAATAATGGACCTCGCAAATGCTATATATGTCAACAAGAAGGTCACTTAGCGAATAAGTGTCCCAGGAAAGGATTTCAGCTACAGCAGCAGCAGTCGAATTATAGTGGACTGGGTTCGGCTTTGGTTCAGAAATTTCTATGCTTCAATTGTCACCAACCAGGTCATATGATCAAGGATTGCCCGCTACTTCATAAAGCTCAGAAGAATAAGGTATTTGCTTTGGAGGGTGCACCATCTACTTCATCTAAAGGCAAGGGAGTATTGAAAGGTACATTACTTTTAGATGGCAAGTATATTAAAGTTTTATTTGATTCGGGTGCTTCTTTGAGTTTTATTTCTCTAGAATCTATAGAGAATTCTTTCTTACCCCTAGTACTGTAGACTGTCCCATCTTTGTATCTAATTCTATAGGAGGGGTAACCAAATTAGACACGATTTGTAAGTATTTGAGGATTTCCTATCTGTCCCATAGTTTTTCTTGTGACCCTTATGTGTTGAATTTTAAGGGATTTTACCTTATATTGGGGATGGATTGGCTTGTTAAGTATAAGGCTGTCTTGAATTGTGATGAGAGAACAATTTCATTGGAAACCGATCTGGGTAGAATTGCTAGAGTGATGTGTGATAATTCTAGAATCCACTTGAGTAGTCTTTTGCATGGAGTTGAGACTTCTCAAGAGAAGGTTGAAGATATCGATGTGGTCCAAGATTTTCCTGATGTATTCGAGGAAGTCAAGTGTTTACCTCCACGCCGAGAGATAGAGTTTCCTATTGATTTGGTTCAAGGAGTAGTACCAATGATTCAACCTAGTAGGAGGATGGCTCCAAGGGAGAGGGAGGAGTTAGTTAAGCAAACTCAGGATCTTTTGGGAAAGGGATTGATTAGGCCCAGTTTTTCTTGTTGTGGTTCTGCTGCGGTGTTTGTCACCAAATCGGATGGATCGCTAAGATTCTGTGTTGACTATCGAGAGTTGAACAAAGTGACCATTCGAAATAAGTATCCTCTTCCTCGTATTGATGATCTCTTTGACAACTGCATGGAGCTTCTGTCTTTTCTCAACTGGATTTAGCTTCAGGTTTCCATCAGTTAAGGGTAGCTGAGGACAGTATCCCCTTAACTGCATTTAGGGGACCAAATTGTTTCTATGAGTGGTTGGTTATGCCTTTCGGGTTAACCAACGCTCCTTCCTACTTTGTCGACCTGATGAACCGAGTCTTTCGAGATGTATTCAATAAGTTTGTTTTGGTATTCATCGATGATATTCTGGTCTACTCTAAGACTGAAAAAGAGCACAAGCAGCATTTGGGAATTGTGTTAGAGACTCTGAGGAGGCATGTTTTGAAGGAAAAATTCTCTTATTTCCATTTTTGGAAATCGGAAGTCAAATTTTTGGGGCACATTGTTTCTGGAGAAGGCATCTCTGTAGATCCAACGAAGGTTGAGACTATTCTAGAGTGGAAGCAACCGCAGACACCGACTGAAGTTCGTAGTTTTTTGGGATTAGCTGGCTATTACAGGAAGTTCATCAAGGATTATTCTAAGATTTCTTCGCATCTAACCAAGCTGACAAGGAAAGGAGCTAAATTTAAGTGGACACCCCAGTGTGAAGAAGCTTTCTAGGAATTGAAGATGAGGCTAACCAGTGCACCTGTGCTAGCTATTCCGGAAGGGAAGAGCAAATTTGAAGTTTATACAGATGCTTGTATAGTTGGACTGGGAGCAGTTTTGATGCAAAATAGTAAAGTTATTGCGTATGCGAGTAGACAGTTGAAGCCTCATGAAAGGAACTACGCTACGCACGATCTTGAGTTGCTAGCCATTGTTTTTGCTTTAAAGATCTGGAGACACTATCTTTTGGGAGAGAAGTTTGAGCTATTCACGGACCACAAACCGTTGAAATATCTTTTCCCTTAAAAAGATCTTAATTTGAGACAGCAGAGATGGGTCGAGTTTCTGGCATCATATGATTTGGATATTCTGTATACCCTGGGAAAGGCGAATATTGTAGCCGATGCTCTTAGCATAAATGCAGTTCTGTCTCTTTTGGAAGTCGTTCCATCTCTTCTGGAAAGGATTTCGAGCAAGCAAGAATCAGATAATAAATTAAGAAGAATCATCAGGAGAGTTAGGAAAGGTCAATATTCAAGTTTTGAGATTGATGACCGAGGGACACTGAGAATCAATAGAAGGATCTGTGTTTCGAATTTCAAGGAATTGAAGCAGGAGGTCTTATTTGAGTGTCATCGCTCCAGACTGTATATCCACCTGGGAATCTCTAAGATGTATAAGGATATGAGAAGGGTTTTCTGGCAGCCGAGCATGAAGAGGGATGCAGCTGCTTTCGTTAATAGTTGTGCTATCTGCCAACAAGTTAAAGGAGATCAATAGAAGTAAACAGCTTTGTTGCAACCTTTGGAGGTTCCAGAATGGAAATGGAAGATGATTTCGATGGATTTCATCGACAGTTTGCCAAGAACCAAGAAGTGAAACGAAGGTATATGGGTTATAGTGGATCGTCTAACTAAAAGCGCCCATTTTATACCGGTTAAGGCAACTCGCAATGCAGCTTCTCTAGTAGAGATTTTCTTGAGAAAGATAGTAAGATTGCATGGTGTTCCACTTAGTATAGTAAGTGACCGAAATCCTATTTTCATCAGCAAATTCTGGGAGGCTCTGCAATCGGCTATGGGAACAAGTTTGAGATTGAGTACAGCCTATCATCCTCAGACGGACGGACAGACGGAGAGGATTAACCGAATTCTAGAGGATATGCTGCAAGCTTGTGTTTTGGATTTTGGTGGATCGTGGGAAGACCATCTTCATCTAGTAGAATTCTCCTATAATAACAGTTACCAAGCGTGTATTAAGATGGCTCCTTATGATGCTTTATATGGAAAACCGTGTAGATCCCCATCATGTTGGATAGAGTCGAAAGATCGTCTTGTGCTTAGACCAGATTTGATTCGTGAAGCTTCTGCGAAAGTTGAGCTTATCAAGAAAAGAATGAAAGCTGCTCAGGACTGTCAGAAGAAGTATGCAGATAAAGGGTGAAGACAATTGGAATTTGAGGTTGGAGATTTAGTTTTTGTCAAAGTTTCCCCGATCAAAGGAGCTATTAGATTCGGAAAGACGGGATAACTTGACCCGAGATATATTGGTCCATTCCGGGTGCTAGAAAGGATTGGTGCTGTGGCTTACAAAATTGAATTGCCAGAATGGATGTCTGGAATTCATAATATATTTCATGTATCCCATCTAAGGAAGTTTGTCCATGATCCATCACTGGTCGTAGAACCAGTAGTCCATGAAGATTTGGAGGTCGAGCCAAACTTGACTGTGGTCAGGAATCCAGTTCAGATTGTTGATCAGGATGAGAGGCAACTCAGGAGCAAAGTAGTGAAGCTTGTCAAAGTGCAGTGGAGCGAGGATCCTAGAGATTGTACCTGGGAAACTCTGGATAGTTTTAGAAAAGCCTATCCAGATTTGTCTCCGGATAGCTAGTGATGTTTGTTAGGATAAACTGTTTGGTTGATTGCTAATGTATGGATGATATGTATTCTTGGATTGTTGATATAAAAGCTTTTGAATTATCGTTTGCTTTAAATTTCGGGGACGAAATTCTTTTAAGAGGGGAGGAATGTGACGACCTGGGATTTTGACAATATTATTTTAATATACATTTAATCCAATTGAATAAAATACAAACTTATCATTTTAAAAATGAATAATATTTTTAGCCTTTACCATTTATTTATTTATATATATATGTAATGTGAAGAAAGCTATGATTTGAAAATTCAAAATAAAATCTTTCAAAAATATTTAGAGTAAAATCTATCGTACTCACATTGAATTAAATTAAAAAGCTATACCTTATTAACATTTGATATATATATATATATATATATATATATATATATGGATGTAATCTAGATAATAATGCTTAAAATAAAATCAATCTTGTCAATGCTAAATATAAGTATAAAATATATGAATATAAATTAAATGTTTGATAGTTAAACTTTAAATAGAAATAAAAACTAAGGATTTATGTTAGTAATAAATTATATGGTTGTATGGAAACATAAGATAATTCTAGAAATATATAACCTATGAAATACATGTATATGCAAGGAAAGAAAATATATATATGTACATACAAAATCAAATGGAATAAGTATGTAAACATAGATGCAGACATTTGCATTAAATGATATCATCTCAGCAAGAAAAAAGTCATTTCATTTTCCACAAAAATCATTTCAGTTTTTATAAAATCTTACCTGATCAAAGAAAAATCTGACCAAAGGAAATGAGTTGTACCAGTAAATCCTACCCTATACAAAACCTGTTTTCTATATATATGCACGTCCCCTTGTTCTAGTTCGTTCATAACATAGCAAATCAGAAAAATGAAAAAAAATAAGCATCACTATTTTTACAAACTCAAATACAAATCTACTGAACAAAACAGGAAGATCAAACTGCACCTTTTCGAAATAGAATTGCTCGTTGTTCAAACATATTTCAGGTGAGTGAACATATCATTTTTTAAACTTAAATCTGTACATTCTGATTTATAAATAATTTGGTGCTTTACCTGTATATTTTCAAGTAGGTAGCTCTGTGTTTATATATGAGTGTTTAGTGTAAATTTATTTTACTTATCTTCTCCGTTTGTAGTTACAGAGTTGAGTATTTAATCAAAATTCAAAATATTAGCATCTAATCTTTGTTAGGCTTGAAGTTTAAAACAAAACAAGTTTGTTTATACATGAGTCAAGATCTAAAAATGGTTTTAAGTAGGATAGTGATATATAACATCTGGAAATTTGATTTAAAGAGAAAAATTCAAATATATGTAAAACTTGAATGTCACGAATTATTAATTCAATTATATAACTTGAATCAACTTTCAAAGATAGGATTTTTAATGTGATGACCCATAATTTTTGACAATATCAATTTAATAATATGTGTTTATAATTAAATTGATTTGATAATCTTTGATAATATGATTGGAATTAATTTAACAATCCAATTAGATAAATATTTAATTGATAGATTTTTATCTTTTAAAAGCTAATAAATTGTTTTCTATTTATAATGTATTAAGAATATGTATATATTGTAAGTAGATAAACCTTGTTTTAAATTTAGTAAATAAATAAATCTTGTTTTCTAAATATATATATCTTTGGTAAAATTGGGAATTATGATTTTATTTAAAGTTGAATTTTTTAAAAGCTATTTAATAAATAATATATGGTTTTAAATTGTTAAGATTAAAATTTAATTTTTTTAAATTGATTTTGAGTTTAAATTTAAATAAAGTAACAATAAGGTTTACTTTGATTTTCTTTTTAAATATATTATGATAAAATAAGTAATTAATTAGTAAAGAAACAATTTCTTTTATAAATTATTAATAGTCATCAAATTTTTTATTTTCAAAATATAATAATACATTGTTTTTAACAAATAGATTTTAATAAAAATAGTTTGTTTTTCAAAATTGAATTGTGTATTTATATATGTATATATATAACTTGATTTCAAAATTGAATTTTAGAATTTGATTTGAATTTGAATTCAAAGCTTTGAAATTTAAAGTATAAATATTTTTAATTGTTTTTTATTTTAAAATATTTGTATAAACTTTTATTTTATAAATATAATTGGATTTATTCATTCCAAAATTATCTACATGTAAATAAGTACATATTAACTATTTATTAAACATAAATTTACATTTATCTTATATGTGATAACCCGGATTTTTAATATCTGTTAATTGGATAATTAACTGATTTGGAACCATTGAGATATTGATTCCATTTGGATTTAATAAAAAAAATTGATAATTAAAAATGTTGGGATGTATATAAGTAAATTTGAAAACTATAATAATTATTATATTAAAATGATAAATCTTATAGTAATTCATATGTGTAAACTTTATAATGTTGGAATTCTAAGTATATACACGAACAAGTATATAGGTGTGTATATGTATGTTAAATAATGTGAAAACATGATTTGAATATAAAGGAATTTTCTAAATTGGACATTTTCTTTACCACTAGCATTTGTGTATTGTTATTAATTTAAGTACAATGATGACTTAAGTATAAAATTTATCAAGATTTAATAAAAGGGTTGATATTCTCTTTATCTAAAATTACATAATTTATATAAACATTTGATTAATTAATGAAAAATATGATTCATAAGCTATACAAACAAAACTAGAAGAAATTGATTCATAAATTAATTAATTGGAAGGGGTTTAAAACAAAGCTATAAATTTAATTAAAAACAAGGACTTAAACATAATTTAAATGATAAGTGACATTTGTTGAACTATGAATATAAGGCTTAAATAAATTATTAAAAACAAAATAACATTTAAAAAAAATCATTTTTATAACATGTGAGTTATTTGTATATAAGTTTGAACACTTGTAAAATATCTCATTTTTTTGCATATTTACACTTGTGAGGAAGTGATTATTTACATTGATAAATGTGAGCTTAATTTTTAAAAAAGACATTTTATAAATGAATAAACTAAATTGAAATATTATATGAATATATATTAAAACATACTAAAAACATGGCTATTACAAATGTAAATATAATATAGGATTTAAAAATGCAAGTCATTTAGCATTTTAAAAAAAAACAAGTGTAACAAATTTTAATATACAATAAAACAAATGTAACTATATTTACATGCAACTTAACAAGTGGCATGTCCTATCTTCCTAAATTTGAAAATGTAAACAAAAAAAAAAAGAAAAAAAATCCTGGAATGAAAGAAACTAAGAAAATAAAGAGGAAGAAGGACCTGGTAACTTAAACCAGAAAAAAAGAAAAAAAGAAGAAGAAGAAAATGAAATCAAAACAAAACTAAGTTCAGCTAAATCAAAATCTGTGTCAACTTGTAGCCTGAGCAAATATGCATGCGCAAGATCAACCCAGAAAAAAAAATTCAAATTCAACAAGTTGCAACCTGATCAAGAGCAGGAATTAAAGCTTCAGCAATCAAGGGAAAAATCAAAACTTTCAATTTAAAACAAAGACAAGCCGTTCCAGAATAAATTCTTCCCTGTTTTTTTTTTCTGTTTCAAATCTTACAGGTGAGTAACTCTTTTCTTTAAAAAGCTTAAATATTTAAAAAGTCTGATTGCATGCTAAGATATGGAGTGTATATGTTTTATGTGAATATATATGGATAAGTTCTGTATTATATATATGGATGTATTAATAGGATGCATGATGTATACCCAAGTTTTCTGATTTTAGTTTCCAGGAAAATAAAAAAAAAAATTTACCCCTTGATCCATTTGCTGCTAGAACTTAGTTTTTAAAAAAGATTTGATCTTTTTGATTTCAGATTAAGTTTTAAAAATTTATTTAAGTTAAATTTAAATTTAAATCCTACAGGAAACTCAAAAGAACAGGGCAAGATTTAGATAGGGGAAAGATCAAATATCTTTATTTATAAATTCAGATTCATAAACTGAATACCTATACGAAAACTCGATTTTTGGGAGAAAAATCATGTTTTTTAATTTTGTAACTTCCAAGATAGTCGGGATTGGGGGTTTTGGGGTTCATTGCCAATTCACCGCGAACGGTGAGATGACCTAAGTCGAGTTTATGGTCGGAGTTAGCTGGTGGCAGTATGGTTTCAGGAAAAATAATGGTGAGTTTTTCTGATGGCCAAAATTGTCAAGGAATGGAGATTTAGGTCTTGAGAGGTGTTTTGGGCGAGGGGAGTTTGCGACATATTCTGGTTGCTGGATGGCGTCGAGTGAGGCCGGAGAAGGGGGAAAATGGTAGAGGGGTGCTGGTGAACTTTCTGACGAGAGGACGTGGGTCCTAGTGGTGGGTAGCCGCGGAGCAGGAAGGAATGGAACGATGAATATCGGTTCCAGTGTGGGTCGAATTAGTTCGATTTTGAATGAATGATACTTTCAGGTTTCTGGGTTGGGGATGACGACCGTAGGGTTATTGCCGATCTGTCAACGGTCGGAGTAAGGGCTGGAGTCGGCTGGAGACGGGGTGCACATGCACCGTGCACTTAGAGTTTCTGATAAACACTGGGTACTGGGTAGATGTAGTGTTGTTTTACTCGAGTTTTTACTCATGATTTTGATAGTTGGCACGAAGAAATGGGTTGCTGTCTCGAAGCAGTTGTGGTTATTGCTCGGGTTAAGTGTGGTACAGGTTTTAGTTCTAAAACCTGTAAGTTTTGTTTAAATTTAAAAATAAAATTATTAAATCTGGATTTAAATGGCAGTAAAGTTTTAAATAAAGTTTTAAAACATCCCTGAGTTGAATAAGAAAATAAAGGTTAAGTTTATAATGAATCAAAGAAGTGATTTGTTATAACTTAATTTCAAAACATTTAAATAAATTCACATGACGATTAAGTAAATAATTAAGATTATGGGTTAATCTTAGATTTATTAAGAACTTAAGTAGTTCGGGAATTGTTTAATTTAATTAGTAATTAAAGATTTATCAGGTTATAGTCAAGCACTTAAATAATTGAGTAACTAGAAGAATTAATTAATTAATTGGTTAATATGAATAAATTAATTTGGATTAAGAAATGACAAATTAAACTTTAATTACTTAAAGGGTAATTAAAGGATTGTTAATAGTTAATGCAGAATCATTAACTAAGGATTATTAAATGATTAATTAATATAATTAATTTAAGACGATTAATTTGATTAATTAATTAAAGATAATCGAATTATGGAATTGTTTAAGTATGATTACTTAATGAAGTGGTTAAGGGTTTAATTACCCAATGTAATTAATTAAAGTATTGTGATTAGTCAAGTTAATTAATTATTTTAATTAATTAAGATAATCACATGATGGTTTGTTAAAATATGATTACTGAATGTCAGTGGGAATGAGTAATTACCTAGTAAAGTAATTAATGAATAATTATTTTAAGATTAATTATTAAATATGATTAATAATTAATCGAAAAAGTAATTAAGGAGCATTAACTAATATAATTAATGATGCAATTAAAGGTTGATTAATTAAGATTAATTAATCAACAATAAGTGATTAAAGAGTAATTGATTAATACATTAATCAATGATGAATGTAATATAATTAAAGTATAATTTATCAAGGATGATTAATGAAGATGGAAAATTAATGTATCATTAATTAATGATTAGTAAGCAGGACCTAGAAGTAAATGAAGTAATTAATTTAATTTAGTAGTGGTTAATTAAATTAATTACAGAGGATATGGTTGATAAATTTTGCTTATGAATGATTGAATAATATAGTATACTAAGATTAGTTGATATCTCTGCTATGTGATATGAGATGCTATGTGATATGATATGTTTTTGACAAACTGCATGAATATGGATATCTGTCAATGGAAAGTTACTGTGTAAGGGTGACACTGTATTTAAAGTTTGAATTATATCTCGTTTGAATAACTTGGGTTAATATGATGGTATTGAATTCGAAGAGACCGGAGTCGGGTATTAGTGGATACCCGAAACCACTTCGACTCCTTGTAGATTGATATGTGGAACTATAGGTTAATATGGAATGATTTAAGTAAGATGGACCATTTAATCTAAGTTTGGCACTTAGATATTGACGTGTGAAATAAGTAATGTCTATAACAGCTGGTGAAGTTGTAGATTGATAAGTTACCCCGGGTTCATATAAGTTGTATGCTTTTGTATTCCCTGTTAGTTGGGTTTACTCACGCTGGTTTCCAGCCTGACTCGGGTGTTACTTTGATGTAATGCTCGGGTCAGACCGAGTATTACGGATTTTCAGGTAAGGACATTCTAGAGATCAGGAGGCGAGCTGGAGTGCTGTAACGTATGGAGAGCTTCAGATATGATATATTACACTATCTGAAATAGATTGATTTATCTGTTCTGTGATTGTAAATCTATTGTAACTCTGATATATGTATATTAAACTGTAATTTGACAAGTATAGTTTCCTTTGTATAACTATTATTTATGTGATATTATATTTTGATCCGCTGCGAATGTGAGGTTTTCTGTGTTGTGTTCTGTTTCTTTCTTCTATCTTTTCTTCTTTTCTCTAACTATCTGGAAATTTCGGGGTCGAAATTTCCGGGTCGTTACATTTGGTATCAGAGCAGAAGGTTAAGCGAGAACCTTGGCTCTGTTGGGATTACTCATTAAGGATAGGGTAAGTGGTACCCTAGAATGAGTTGAGTATATATATATATATGAGAGAGCGTACTTGTTATTTTCTTATATAATATGATTTTAAAGGTAAATGAATCTTATATAAGAAATAGATTATCTATTATATTAAGGAAATTGGTTGTAGTATTAATTAAATTAAAATTAATAGTAAGAATTAAATTAAGAAGTAATAGAATGCAACCAAATTGAAGTTGGAATTAAATAAAGATAAGTTTAAAATGGATTCAAACTAAAATTGAAATCTTGAATTGGAGAAGTATTTCAAAATAAGATGAATTAGAATTGGTTTTAAATCAAAGAAATAGATGGTTATTGTGTTTAATAATGGAGTAATTGTTCTTCAATAAACAATAAAATGCTTAAGGAAGTAAACATTTAAAAGGAGAATAAACTTGTAAATTTGGAAGAATGTAAATTAAAGAGGGTTTCAAATTGTAAAGTTTTGAATTCTAAATTTAAACATTTGAAATTGTTTTCAAAATGTTAAAGGAAATTATATTATTCAAACTACTTTGATTGTAATCTTATTTTAGAACAAGAAATTGTTTGTAAACTTTAAAGAAATTTGTTTTGGATTAAAAACCAAAGGTGGTTTAAATTTTTAAAGTATAACTTGGTATGTAAAAGAAATTTATATGTATATGTGGATATACATAATATCAAAGATGGTTTGAGATAAACTCTAAATATTGAGTTTTAAATTTGGAATGAGATATGATACCCAAAGTGATAAGTTTTTGAACTTATAAATGGGAAAGTATTTTGAAAATTTGAAATGGAGAATTCAAATTTGGGTAAGGTTAAACGGGATTGGTTGAATTTAACTCGGAGGAAGTTAAATAAGTTTGAATGAACAATTTGATTTGGAAATTTCAAAGGTGAAATTGAGATTTAACTTGGGAAGTTAAATGGTTAATCTGAACGGGGTGTTTGTGTGATCTCAAATGGGTTTGAGATCTGGAATTTGAAATTGGTTGGATGTTTTAGAATGGAATTTTGAAATTTGGACTCAGAATTGAATTGTTTAAAAACTTTAAGGGAAAATTGATTTAAAGGAATTAAATCAACGTTCGAAGTATTAACTCGAATTTATATAATTCGAGATGGTTTAAATTTGAAATTTGAATTTGAATTAGTTCAAATTTAATTTGATTTGAATTAATTGAAATTGTGATTGAAGATGTATAAGTATAAGTTCAAATGGAAAATTTGAATTGGGTTAATTTGAAACAAAGGTTGAAGTGATTTGACATTGAAGTGGGTTCAATTTGAAATTAGTCCAAATTGATTTGAATAATTTGGAATTGTAATTAAAGATTGAATAGATTTAAAATTCAAATGGAATTTGAATTTAATTTGGGAAGAAATCAAGAATAATTCAACTTGATTTGGAAATGGAGTTTGAAATTGGAATTAATTCAAACTGAAGTTTAAATGAATTGAAAACTGGAACTAGATCAACTGAAATTTATTTGAATTAGTAGAATTTGAGATCAAGGTTAAATAAAATTAAATTTGGAAAGAACTAGGGTTAATTCAACTTGAATTTGGATTGAATCAATTTCAATGGAAATTGAAGTTATTTAAAATTGGAATTGGGTCAATTTAAGTGAAAGTGGAAATTTAAATTGAGTTGATAAGTATGGAGATTGGGAAGAGAACAGTTTTGACTCTGGACTATTTTTAATATAAATTGTTTTTAATATAAACCTATTTTTCCAAGCTATTTATTATGTGTACAATTTTTCTTTTAAAAATTAAACTATTTTATATTTTTGAAACTGTTTAACAATTTTCTAACTATTCTATAAACTAATTACTATTTTCAACTACTAATTACTATTTTATAGCTATTTTGCAATTATTTAAAATTTCTATGACTATTTAACTATTTACCAATTATTTTACAATTACTGAACTATTTTACAGCTATTTTACAAACTAGTAATTATTTGTCTACTACTTATTTATTTTTAAAATTTTCAAGCAATTTTCTAAATAAACTGGACGGGGTCTAAACTATTATTGGTTAAATACCCAATCGAGATAAGAATAGAGGTGATAATCCGAATGAATTTAAGCAATTGGTGAGTAAGTGAAGAATAATCAAAATGAATGTGAATAGAAATGGAATTGATTTTGGCTAATAATCAATGAAGTTAAATACGTAGGATGTACGTATATTATTCTATTCGCATAGTGATTTGATCCAGATTCGAGCATAGAATTTCGAGATAGTATATAGGTCCGAGTGGGATTTTTCACTCGATTTTCGACGGCGAACCTGGATATGGGTTGTTGATTGGTTCTGGATATTCTATATCATAGTTATGACTATGCAAGGAGAATGACGGTTTCTGATCAAGAAACCAGATCTGTGTCCGCACTAGGAAGTCGGGTGGACGATACTAGTTCGGAAGTGAAATTGTGTGATCGAGTGAGCGATCAGATTTGTATGGCGTACGAATGGTATGTGTACATCGTACGGATGTGAATGAAAATGGTATTGAAAGGGTAATCAAATTTGAATATTTGATTTTTGAATAAACAAAGTTATATATATATCTTTGTTATATAAGATAAAACTTCCCTTGATGAATCTTTTGCCGGAAGAAAATGGTTTTTGGAGTTGTTTGAAGTATAAAGGAGTTTTATACAAGTTTATAATGATCCAAAGATTTTTTTAAAGGATTATATATATATATATATATATATATATATATATATATAAAGGATCATATGAGGATTTTGGAAAAAGGTTTTGGGAACCTATGGTTTGGAAAGGCTTTTGATTTTTGGGTTAAAATCAATATACTATTTGGAAAGCCTAGTTTGAGAATTATCGATTTTGAGATAATCGATTTGTGTAAAGGAGCTTTGTATGAGATCATACTAGGTGTATGATTTAAAGATACTATATATGTATAGTATAAAATGTTTTGATGATGCTCTGGGGAAAAAGGCACTTTATTGGAATGGACTTCTCAAGAGTACCACCGGGTGGTGCTGCCTTGAGCCCCAAAAGGGGGGGGGGTTTCTAAAGTTGATCCTGTGAGGATTCGGACAAAACTAGTTCCTGAGGATTTTTGGGTAGTGAAAGTCGATGGCGCTGATGCCTACAGGGGCACTTGGGTTATGCTGTGACGATAGTGTAACTCGATGTCGCTGCGATCTACTGTGGGGACCATAGCGAAAATCGTGTGGAGGATGAGTGTCAACGGTCTACACTTGATTTTGCCGGGAAGGCAACGCAACATCGGTAGACTGCGATCTATGGTCAAGTGGAGTGGAGAAGTTTCATTTTTGGCAGCGGAATTCGAGTGCGCTGATGCCTACAGTTATATGGGTTTTTGCCGTGATAGCTACGTAACCCCAGTTGTAGCTGCGATCTGTAGCGGGTTCCATGGTGTAATCGAGGGGCGCGGAGGCCTACAGTTATCTGTGGATTTTGTCGGGATGACAACGTAATCATCGAGTTAACTGCGACCATGGATGGGGGTGATGATTTCCAGAGCATACTCACCAAAAATATATCCTCTATTTTCAAAAATGATTTCCTATATTTTCAATAAAATTATTTTCAAAGTATTTCCACTGGATGTTGAAGATGAGTCTACTAAGCACTTGTAGATTTTCAGTCCTACGCCTGATCAACGTATGACCGAATTTCTATGAGAACGAGGACGGACATATTGAAACATCGAGTTATAAAAACTATTTTCATAAAAACTAATTTATAATACTATATAGATTTTAAAAGTGTTTTAAATAATCAAAGAGAATTTATCTGATTACAAGCATTTTAATAAATCTGGCTTCGTTCCTTTTCAAGGACGAAAAGATTCAAAGGGGGGAGGAATGTGATAACCCGGATTTTTAATATCTGTTAATTGGATAATTAACTGATTTGGAACCATTGAGATACTGATTCCATTTGGATTTAATAAAAAAATTTGATAATTAAAAATGTTGGGATGTATATAAGTAAATTTGAAAACTATAATAATTATTATACTAAAATGATAAATCTTATAGTAATTCATATGTGTAAACTTTATAATGTTGGAATTCTAAGTATATACACGCACAAGTATATAGGTGTGTATATGTATGTTAAATAATGTGAAAACATTGATTTGAATATAAAGGAATTTTCTAAATTGGACATTTTCTTTACCACTAGCATTTGTGTATTGTTATTAATTTAAGTACAATGATGACTTAAGTATAAAATTTAACAAGATTTAATAAAAGGGTTGATATTCTCTTTATCTAAAATTACATAATTTATATAAACATTTGATTAATTAATGAAAAATATGATTCATAAGCTATGCAAACAAAACAAGAAGAAATTGATTCATAAATTAATTAATTGGAAGGGGTTTAAAACAAAGCTATAAATTTAATTAAAAACAAGGACTTAAACATAATTTAAATGATAAGTGACATTTGTTGAACTATGAATATAAGGCTTAAATAAATTATTAAAAAGAAAATAACATTTAAAAAAAATCATTTTTATAACATGTGAGGTATTTGTATATAAGTTTGAACACTTGTAAAATATCTCATTTTTTTTGCATATTTACACTTGTGAGGAAGTGATTATTTACATTGACAAATGTAAGCTTACTTTTTACAAAAGAAATTTTATAAATGAATAAAATAAATTGAAATATTATATGAATATATATTAAAACATACTAAAAACATGGCTATTACAAATGTAAATATAATATAGGATTTACAAATGCAAGTCATTTAGCATTTTAAAAAAAAACAAGTGTAACAAATTTTAATATACAATAAAACAAATGTAACTATATTTACATGCAACTTAACAAGTGGCATGTCCTATCTTCCTAAATTTGAAAATGTAAATAAAAAAAACCTGGAATGAAAGAAACTAAGAAAATAAAGAGGAAGAAGGACCTGGTAACTTAAACCAGAAAAAAAGAAAAAAAGAAGAAGAAGAAAATGAAATCAAAACAAAACTAAGTTCAGCTAAATCAAAATCTGTGTCAACTTGTAGCCTGAGCAAATATACATGAGCAAGATCAACCCAGAAAAAAAAATTCAAATTCAACAAGTTGCAACCTGATCAAGAGCAGGAATTAAAGCTTCAGCAATCAAGGGAAAAATCAAAACTTTCAATTTAAAACAAAGACAAGCCGTTCCAGAATAAATTCTTCCCTGTTTTTTTTTTCTGTTTCAAATCTTACAGGTGAGTAACTCTTTTCTTTAAAAAGCTTAAATATTTAAAAAGTCTGATTGCATGCTAAGATATGGAGTGTATATGTTTTATGTGAATATATATGGATAAGTTCTGTATTATATATATGGATGTATTAATAGGATGCATGCTGTATACCCAAGTTTTCTGATTTTAGTTTCCAGGAAAATAAAAAAAAAATTTACCCCTTGATCCATTTGTTGGTAGAACTTAGTTTTTAAACAAGATTTGATCTTTTTGATTTTAGATTAAGTTTTAAAAATTTATTTAAGTCAAATTTAAATTGAAATCCTAAAGGAAACTCAAAAGAACAGGGCAAGATTTAGATAGGGGAAAGATCAAATATCTTTATTTATAAATTCAGATTCATAAACTGAATACCTATACAAAAACTCGATTTTTGGGAGAAAAATCATTTTTTTTTTAATTTTGTAACTTCCAAGATAGTCGAGATTGGGGGTTTTGGGGTTCATTGCCAATTCACGGCGAACGGTGAGATGACCTGAGTCGAGTTTATGGTCGGAGTTAGCTGGTGGCAGTATGGTTTCAGGAAAAATAATGGTGAGTTTTTCTGATGGCCGAAATTGTCAAGGAATGGAGATTTAGGTTTTGAGAGGTGTTTTGGGCGAGGGGAGTTCGCGACATATTTTGGTTACTGGATGGCGTCGAGTGAGGCCGGAGAAGGGGGAAAATGGTAGAGGGGTGCTGGTGAACTTTCTAATGAGAGGACGTGGGTCCTAGTGGTGGGTAGCGGCGGAGCAGGAAGGAATGGAACGATGAATATCAGTTCCAGTGTGGGTCGAATTAGTTCGATTCTGAATAAATGATACTTTCAGGTTTCTGGGTTGGGGAAGACGACCGTAGGGTTATCGCCGATCTATCAACGGTCGGAGCAAGGGCTGGAGTCGGCTGGAGACAGGGTGCACGTGCACCGTGCACTTTAGAGTTTCTGATAAACACTGGGTACTGGGTAGATGTAGTGTTGTTTTACTCGAGTTTTTACTTGTGATTTTGATAGTTGGCACGAAGAAATGGGTTGCTGTCTCGAAGCAGTTGTGGTTATTGCTCGGGTTAAGTGTGGTACAGGTTTTAGTTCTAAAACCTGTAAGTTTTGTTTAAATTTAAAAATAAAATTATTAAATCTGGATTTAAATGACAGTAAAGTTTTAAATAAACTTTTAAAACATCCCTGAGTTGAATAAGGAAATAAAGGTTAAGTTTATAATGAATCAAAGAAGTGATTTGTTACAACTTAATTTCAAAACATTTAAATAAATTCACATGACGATTAAGTAAATAATTAAGATCATGGGTTAATCTTAGATTTATTAAGAACTTAAGTAGTTCGGGAATTGTTTAATTTAATTAGTAATTAAAGATTTATCAGGTTATAGTCAAGCACTTAAATAATTGAGTAACTAGAAGAATTAATTAATTAATTGGTTAATATGAATAAATTAATTTGGATTAAGAAATGACAAATTAAACTTTAATTACTTAAAGGGTAATTAAAGGATTGTTAATAGTTAATGCAGAATCATTAACTAAGGATTATTAAATGATTAATTAACATAATTAATTTAAGATGATTAATTTGATTAATTAATTAAAGATAATCGAATTATGGAATTGTTTAAGTATGATTACTTAATGAAGTGGTTAAGGGTTTAATTACCCAATGTAATTAATTAAAGTATTGTGATTAGTCAAGTTAATTAATTATTTTAATTAATTAAGATAATCACATGATGGTTTGTTAAAATATGATTACTGAATGTCAGTGGGAATGAGTAATTACCTAGTACAGTAATTAATGAATAATTATTTTAAGATTAATTATTAAATATGATTAATAATTAATCGAAAAAGTAATTAAGGAGCATTAACTAATATAATTAATGATGTAATTAAAGGTTGATTAATTAAGATTAATTAATCAACAATAAGTTATTAAAGAGTAATTGATTAATACATTAATCAATGATGAATGTAATATAATTAAGTATAATTTATCAAGGATGATTAATGAAGATGGAAAATTAATGTATCACTAATTAATGATTAGTAAGCAAGACCTAGAAGTAAATGAAGTAATTAATTTAATTTAGTAGTGGTTAATTAAATTAATTACAGAGGATATGGTTGATAAATTTTTCTTATGAATGATTGAATAATATAGTATATTAAGATTAGTTGATATCTCTGCTATGTGATATGAGATGCTATGTGATATGATATGTTTTTGACAAACTGCATGAATATGGATATCTGTCAATGGAAAGTTACTGTGTAAGGGTGACACTGTATTTAAAGTTTGAATTATATCTCATTTGAATAACTTGGGTTAATATGATGGTATTGAATTCGAAGAGACCGGAGTCGGGTATTAGTGGACACCCGAAACCACTTCGACTCCTTGTAGATTGATATGTGGAACTATAGGTTGATATGGAATGATTTAAGTAAGATGGACCATTTAATCTAAGTTTGGCACTTAGATATTGACGTGTGAAATAAGTAATGTCTATAACAGCTGGTGAAGTTGTAGATTGATAAGTTACCCCGGGTTCATAGAAGTTGTATGCTTTTGTATTCCTTGTTAGTTGGGTTTACTCACGCTGGTTTCCAGCCTGACTCGGGTGTTACTTTGATGTTATGCTCGGGTCAGACCGAGTATTACAGATTTTCAGGTAAGGACATTTTGGAGCTCAGGAGGCGAGCTGGAGTGCTGTAACGTATGGAGAGCTTCAGATATGATATATTACAGTATCTGAAACAGATTGATTTATCTGTTCTGTGATTGTAAATCTATTGTAACTCTGATATATGTATATTAAACTGTAATGTGACAAGTACAGTTTCCTTTGTATAACTATTATTTATGTGATATTATATTTTGATCCGCTGCGAATGTGAGGTTTTCTGTGTTGTGTTCTGTTTCTTTCTTCTATCTTTTCTTCTTTTCTCTAACTATCTGGAAATTTCGGGATCGAAATTTCCGGGTCGTTACATTATATTAACATATTAACTAAATAACTAATTAACATTTAATTATAACTAATTAACTTTAAAAGACAAATGTAAACATTTTAGAAATTAATTTAACATGTGTTAGTTAATGAAGTAAGGATAATGGACAAATGTTAAAATTTGAGACAAGTGTCATATTTCCAAAACTCTAATTTTCTTTATTTTTAATAAACCATATTTTTCATTTATATAAACCCCTTATTTTCTTAACTCCATTTCTTCTCTATTTCTTATTCAAAGCCAAGATGAAATTAAAACAAATTACCTCAAAACTAAAATTTGTAATCACTTCTTCATTCCAAAATCAGTAATTCCTCCACAAACCAGAAATAAATCACCACTAATCATCTGCAAATCATTTTCCCTGTAACCTATCTTCAAAACCCTGTAAATGTGTAGCATGCAAGGCAATTTCTAAAACTGTAATCAATTCACCATCTCAAAAATCAAAAGCCTGCATATTCAATCAAGGAAACTGCATCATTTAAAATTTGGGAATCAAAGTATGCATACAGTTTTAAATCAAAGTAGCAAGCATTCCAACATTTCTGTGCAAAGTATTCAAGCAATTTAAGATTTAAGCAAAGAAATTTTCTAGTTTTATAAGTTCAAAGCTTTTTCAAAATCATGGCTCTGTCTTTCTATTCAAACAGGCGAGTAACATCATTTTAATGAGTTTAAGTATTTTAATCTGTTGCATGTTGATTTCTATGTTAAGTGTGTATGATTATATATCAGTTGATCTTCTATGTATGTATGAATGGATAAATTGAACATGCTGTGGTCTATGTATTATACAGTTCTTAAGTTCCCAGGTTCAAGAAATTGTTCAAACCCCATTATCACACGATGTAATTTATGTTAGAGTTTAAGATTTAGACAAAATATGTTTGTTGAATCAAGAATTAAAGTTTAAAATTTATTCAAGTTAAAAAAATTTGAATTGTCTTTAAAAATCAAGAGCAACAGGGCATGTTTGAAGTAGAGTAAAAATCCAATTATTTTAATTCATCAATTCAGGAACCTAAACTAAATCCTTAACATAAATCATGATTTTTAAGAATAAAATTATAATTTATAGCTTAAGGAGGAAGGTGCAGTTCGGGAATGAAATGAAAATGGAAATGGGAAGTTTTCTGATGATCTCTGTGGACTGAGAGGTCGGGTTCGTCAGGGTTGATGGAGCAGTGATCGAGGATGATGGGAAAAATATTTGATGGTGATGCATTTCACTATGGCGGCAGCGGTGGTGATTTCTTGTCTGGAACCCTAGTTTTAACTAGGTTCGGAAAATTTGATCATCTCGCCTTCTCTAGTTGTTCGAGTTCAACGGAATCGTAGGTGATGGGAACTTAGACGTCAATGAAGACTTGGCTGGAGTTTCAGAAGTAATGGTGGTCGGAGGGCCGAGGATGAAGTGTTGACAGGTTTGGTGGGGGTTGGTCTTTTCTGTTCCAGGTTTTAGAATTAAAACTCGAATTCAATTTGAGTGGTGTGAGAGCGAGATGATGATCGGGATCAGGTAAGGAGCTGATCGTCGACTTGAGGAAGTTCTCGTGGGTGAACGAAAGAGGCTTGTTGACCGGTGCATGTGCACGGTGCAACTCTGGGTATCAGTCTTGTTTGTTTTGGGGAAGATGATCTGAACTCGGTGTATTCTAGTTGTATGTGGGTTGGCTCGTGTAATCGAGGGATTTGCTCGAAGATGGGGTTGTTTTGTCTCGAAGCAGATATTAAGTGGCACGGGTAAATAATTAGTAACAGGTTTTAAACGAAACCTGTTTTTGTTTTAAAAATTTTAACTGAAATTTAAATTGTAAAGAAATGATTTAAAACAAAGTTTAAACCTACGTGAAAAATCTGGGATTCAAGTTTATTCTGCATCTCAGATTTTCAAAAATAAAATAAAGTTTTTTTTTTAAATTTTAAATTGTTAAACTACTTTAAAAATGTTTAAGTAGTTTTGAATTGTAAAAAAATAAAGTTTTAAAATATAAGTAGATTTTTAAAATCTAAAGATTTATCTGAATTCAAATTTAAATATGTATTCAAATTTTGAAAAGTTTAAATTTAAAACGATTTAAACAATTTTGAAAATTTTAAAGTGTAATTCAAATTGATTTGAATTTAATATGAACTGGGTTTTAAATCCTTTTAAACTTCTTTATTAAATGAGAAATTCTTTAACTTGTGAAATGAAAGGTTTAGAAATATGTTTTAAAACTTTGTTAAAGATAATTTGAATTCATTTTAAATCTTAAATTTAAAATTAAATTTGAAAGTAAATTTAAAATAAATTATTTTAGTACTTTGTAAATGATAACTTGATCATTAATAAGAACAAAGTTTTATCTTAAAGTAGATTAAGAATTTAATGATTTGTAATTCATTAAATTTTTAAGGAAATTTAATAGATAATTAATTTATTTGATTAAATAATGATTTAGATTAATTAAACGATAATTAAAGGTTTAATAAATTAATTAATGATTGAGATTAATTAATTAGGAATAATTAATTTATAATTAAGAATTTTAATTATAGATTAATTAATTAAGTTATTAAGAATTAATTAAGTTACAGTTAACACTTAATTAATTTAATAATTAAAGATTAATTAATTGATTATTCAAGATTAATTAGTTTATAATTAATATTGATTGATTACTTAAGAAAAGTAATTAAAGAATGGTTAATAGTTAATGATGGTCATTAACTTAAGATTAATTAATTAAATAACAATCATTTATGAATTGGTTAAGTATAATTACTTAATGGAAGTAATTAAGATATTAATTACTTAATGTAATTAATGGAGTTTAATGTGATTGGTTTAAATTAATTAATTAATTTTAATTAATTTTAATCACTTGATGATTTGATAATAATTACTTAATGTAATTTATAAAGTATAATTACTTAGTGAAGTAATTAATGATAATTACTGGATGTAATTAGTGAGGATGATTTAATAATGGAAGTAATTTGGATTAATTTACTTTATAATTAATCAAGGAATTAATTAAAGAAATTAATTAAGGAGTAATTAATTTGATAAGTAATTAAGGGTAGTTAATTACTGAATGTGATTAATCAAAGGTGAATAATAATTATGGTTTAATTGAGATTAATTACTTAATGTAGTTAATTTAAATAAGTAATTAATTTAAATTTAATTAAGGATCATTAATTAATATAATTAATGATGTAATTAAGTTGATTAATTAAGATTAATTAATCAATGATAAGTGATTAAGGAAAATTAATTAATATAATTAATTAAGGATTAATGTAATTAATTATAGTTAATTAATTAATGAAGTAATTAAAGGTAAATTACTGATCTTGGTTAAGAGTAATTAATTAAAGGATAATTACTTGAATGTAATTAAAGAATAATTAATCAAGAATGATTAATTAAGGTCGATAATTTGAGGATAATTAATTAGTTGATTTTTAATCAATTAATGGTTAAGTAAGCAAGATTTATATTGACGTAGTAATTAATTTAATTAACGTTAAATTAATTAGAGATGGGTGTAATTAATTTAATTCATTTTAAATTAATTATAGATGGTGTGATTTTAGATCATTGCTTATATATGAATGGATGATATTGGTTGCCTTGAATGGTTTGAAATCTCAGATATAAGATAAGTAATGTTGAGTGATATGGATGCATTGGTTGCATTATGATGATGATTTGGAGTATCTTCTAATAATGATAATATGGATTATCTGTGGTGATGGTTATCTATTGTGAATCTGTGACTATTTGTGTGTGTATAGATAATTGTATTGAATTGTTTAAACTCTAAAACAACTTGGCCTTAAAAGATACGCTTTGGATTTCGATGAGACCGGGATCAGGTTTCCAGATTTGGATATCCGAAAACCACATCGATCCAAATTAACGATAGGTCGTGAATCTCAAGTAAAGAGTGAAGACTCGACGTGTAGGGACTATTCGTCGTTAAAACTCTGAGGGTGAATCCAATACGATTTTAACGGGGTAGTACTTCCAGATTCGAGATGAAGATTCAGAATGCAAGGGTTATTGAGGGTGATTCCAAAATGAGTGTAACGAGATAATGCCTTCGGTTTCATTCGAACCCGAAACGAACTTGTATGGATTGAATGCTTTCAGAACATCGTCAGGTGGACGATGAGCATTCTAAGAAAGATGTGTTCTATAAAGGTAATCATAGCCTCAAGCCTCATCAACCGGGAATGGCTAAAACAGGGGAGGTGCAGCAAGGTTAATTGGGTCATGCCCAAGTAGGACGAGATTTTCCCCTGTCTAGAGGTCCATTTTTATTCGGCTTAGTGGGTAGTTGGGTACGCGCGCAAACTGCAGGGTTGTCTTGTTCGGGACTGTCCAGTAAGGGATGGTTCCGGCCTTGTGTTGCAAGGGAGTTAGGGTGGCTCCTTGGTACGGTGATCTAGGCCATGTACTGTGACGGGCGGTACCCCAGTAGCCCTGCCATTGTATAGAATCCAAAATCCAATAAGTGCCATCGATTTTGATTGTATTACCCACTTTTGTGGCTAGTAGTTGGAATTTAATAGATGTAACAATTTCGGCTATTTCATATTTACTTGAAAACCCTAGACGTATTATAATACCACTGGATTTCCTATCAAATGTTTTGGTTAGCGTAAGGTAAAAATTTTTCCATGTTTATGTGTGGGAAGTCTTACTTGATACCTTTCTTTTCAAAGGATTTTCAAAGTTAAGCAACCTTAACCTGTTACTCACACCAGACCCATGTCTGACCCAGAGTTTATTTCTGTTTTCTTAAACTCTTGGGTACTCAAATTTTTACGAGTAGCCAAGGGATTCAGGTTATCTTTGATGAATTGTGGAGGAGCAATGGCGCAAGAGGCTTCAGCGTTGTGGATATGTTTAGTATCCTGCTATGTTTGGTATCTCTGTGTTTTCTCTGAGTTATATTGAGTTGTAATAACTAGATAGGTGTTTATAACTGTCTAGTATGTGTTGTATTATTTGTGTAACTCTGATAGTGGTTGTATACTATGTACTATTTTATGTTATTAATATAATTTATTCGTTCCGCTGTTTAGATTCTGATGTGTTGTTTCTTCTTTCTTCTCTTTCTTTCTATTCTCTATCCCTTTCTTTCTTATTAATGATGCGTCATTCTGTGGAGATGAATGGCGGGTCGTTACAATGGTATCAAAGCGCTAGGTTGAGTGAATACCTAGGCTTTGGAGTAATTTCTTTCTTGAGAGAGCGTATTTGCAATTTTAAGTATATTTATATATATTTATCTATTTCTACCTATCTGTTGGGTTACCTGTTCGGGTTTTCCAACATAAGTTATAAAGGTAGATAAGGTAGTGGTGTGTGTAAAATGACTACCATTGGTTGGAGTTTGATGTTGAGGTTGGAAGTGTATATGTCGAGACTGTAGACCTAATACCGTCTCGAGTGAGTTGTGCAGTGGTGTAGAGATTTCATCGATCTCTGAAGGTAACCTGTTAAGGTTCAGAGTCCATCTTTGAAGTTGAATGAGATGAGTTTGGATTTGTCGGTTGGGCAGAAGTGAGTGATGGTATCTTGATACCTCAGGAAGTAGTAGCTGTGTGATGAGATGCAGTGACTATGGATTGTGTCCGAAGATATTTATTTGGAACAAGTTTAAGGAAGTAGATCTGCTTCGGTGTTGTGGCTGAGTTCAGCATGGTGTTTCTGTTTGCTTTGAAGTCCGAGTTTCTCGAAGAGCTTTGGATTAGGAAGCCATTGGCATCGGGGTCAGCAGTGCGGCTCGGAGTGTTCTGAGTTGGCAGCAAGTCTTCTGGCTGAGCAATTTTTCTGGAGGTGGAATTCAGAAGCAGTAGAGTGGATTCGTTTCTTCGATGGATTGGCTAGGCAAGCGTAAGCTGTTCTGATTGGTAAAGAGAGAACAATATTTCTTTGGAAATTAATCTAGGTTGATCGCAAAAGTGACTTGCGACAGTTGAGTGTTCTCTGGGTTTTGTCGGAGATTTTTCGGATGTCTTCAGGGAGGTCAGAGGTTTTTCTGCATCTGGAGATTGAGTTTTCTTATCGACTAATATTTTCGGAGTGGAACCGGTGGTTCAGCTTAGTAGAAGGATGATTCCTAGAGATAAAGGTTGGTGAAGCATCTCAGTATTGGGAGGAACTACTGAGTTTTCTTTTATGGATTTTGTGAAACCATATTTCTGGATGTATTGTCTAGATTGTGCTCGTGTTCATCATCAACATTTTTCTTCTACTCCAGATCAGAGTTGTGCAGCGGAAGCAAAGTGGCAGCTGTTTGAGAGTGGAAGCAACTGAAAGTTGCAGTGTTTTGGATTGGAAAGTTCCTACAGGATGTTTTTCGGGATTTGAGGCCAGATTGGTGAGTGCACCTGTTTTTCTTTTCTGGATAAGGAGAAGTAAGTTTAGTCTTCTGTTGTTTAAGGAGTAGAGTGTGTTCTTGGTTTTGGATTGATCTTGCGGAGATCATTGTGTTGGGTTGTATTTGGTTCTGTTTGTTTCAAGAGGCATCAGCAAGGGTTGAGCTGATCAGGGAGGATGTAGGCAGCCCAGGATCGTTCGAAGATTTTTGTGGTTAAGAGATGGAAGAATTTGAATTCTGGAGTCAGAGATTTGGTTTTGGTTAAGTTTTCTCCGATCTTAAGGAGCTATAAGTTTTGGGTAAGACTGGAAAGCAAGCTCCGAGGTGTTTTGGATCTTTCTGTGTTCTTATGAAGATAATTATTTGATCTTCAGGATCGAATTGCCAGTTTGGATAACTGGGATTCGATGTGTTTCACGTATCTCTGAGGGAGTACGTTATAGTCCATCTCTGGTTTTAGAATCAGCAGTTCAGGGAGGTTTGGTCGTTGAATCAGACTCATCTGTAGTCTGATACGCTGTCTAGTTTTGTAGATCTAGATGAGTAGGAGTTCTGTAGCTTCGTAGTTTTGATTGTTTGGATTCTGTAGAGCGGGTAACCCGGTATATATACTTGGAAAACTCGAGGAAACTCTATCCAGAATTTTGTTTAGATGGTTAGATTTGTTTGATTGGATGAATTAATTACTATGGTTCTTAGCATATCATTGATATATGCTTGTGTTTTAAAATTTAAAATCTTTAATGAGATTATTAAATTACCTTTGTTTTAAATTTTGCGGACGAAATTCTTTTAAAGGGGGAGGAATGTGATGACTCGGAATTTTTGACAATATCAATTTAATAATATGTGTTTAAAATTAAATTGATTTGATAATCTTTGATGATAAGATTGGAATTAATTTAATAATCCAATTAAATAAATATTTAATTGATAGATTTTTATCTTTTAAAAGCTAATAAATTGTTTTCTATTTATAATGTATAAAGAATATGTATATATTGTAAATAGATAAACCTTGTTTTAAATTTAGTAAATAAATAAATCTTGTTTTCTAAATATATATATCTTTGGTAAAATTAGGAATTATGATTTTATTTAAAGTTAAATTTTTTAAAAGCTATTTAATGAATAATATATGGTTTTAAATTGTTAAGATTAAAATTTAGTTTGTTTAAATTGATTTTGAGTTTAAATTTAAATAAACTAACAATAAGGTTTATTTTGATTTTCTTTCTAAATATATTATGATAAAATAAGTAATTTATTAGTAAAGAAAAAAATTTCTTCTATAAATTATTTATTGTTATCAAATTTGTTATTTTCAAAATATAATAATACATTGTTTTTAACAAATAGATTTTAATAAAAATAGTTTGTTTTTCAAAATTGAATTGTGTAGTTATATATATAACTTGATTTCAAAATTGAATTTTAGAATTTGATTTGAATTTGAATTCAAAGCTTTGAAATTTAAAGTATAAAAATTTTAATTGTTTTTGATTTTAAAATATTTGTATAAACTTTTATTTTATAAATATAATTGGATTTATTCATTCCAAAATTATCTACATGTAAATAAGTACATATTAACTAATTTATTGAACATAAATTTACATTTATCTTATATTAACATATTAACTAAATAACTAATTAACATTTAATTATAACTAATTAACTTTAAAAGACAAATGTAAACATTTTAGAAATTAATTTAACATGTGTTAGTTAATGAAGTAAGGATAATGACAAATGTTAAATTTGAGACAAGTGTCATTTTTTTAAAACTCTAATTTTCTTTATTTTTAATAAACCACATTTTTCATTTATATATACCCCTTATTTTCTTAACGCCATTTCTTTTCTATTTCTTATTCAAAGCCAAGATGAAATAAAAAAAATTACCTCAAAACTAAAATTTGTAATCACTTCTTCATTCCAATATCAGTAATCCCTCCACAAAACAGAAATAAATCTCCACTTATCATCTGCAAATCATTTTCCCTGTAACCTATCTTCAAAACCCTGTAAATCTGTAGCATGCAAGGCAATTTCCAAAAATGTAATCAATTCGCCATCTCAAAAATCAAAAGCCTGCATATTCAATCAAGGCAACTGCATCATTTAAAATCTGGGAATCAAAGCATGCATGCAGTTTTAAATCAAAGTAGCAAGCATTCCAGCATTTCTGTGCAAAGTATTCAAGAAATTCAAGATTTAAGCAAAGAAATTTTCCAGTTTTATAAATTCAAAGCTTTTTCAAAATCATGGCTCTGTCTTTCTGTTCAAACAGGTGAGTAACATCATTTTAATGAGTTTAAGTATTTTAATCTGTTGCATGTTGATTTCTATGTTAAGTGTGTATGATTATATATCAGTTGATCTTCTATGTATGTATGAATGGATAAATTGAACATGCTGTGGTCTATGTATTATACAGTTCTTAAGTTTCCAGGTTCAAGAAATTGTTCAAACCCCATTATCACACGATGTAATTTATGTTAGAGTTTAAGATTTATACAAAATATGTTTGTTGAATCAAGAATTAAAGTTTAAAATTTATTCAAGTTAAAAAAATTTGAATTGTCTTTAAAAATCAAGAGCAACAGGGCATGTTTGAAGTAGAGTAAAAATCCAATTATTTTAATTCATCAATTCAGGAACCTAAACTAAATCCTTAACATAAATCATGATTTTTAAGAATAAAATTATAATTTATAGCTTAAGGAGGAAGGTGCAGTTCGGGAATGAAATGAAAATGGAAATGGGAAGTTTTCTGATGATCTCTGTGGACTGAGAGGTCGGGTTCGTCAGGGTTGATGGAGCAGTGATCGAGGATGATGGGAAAAATATTTGATGGTGATGCATTTCACTATGGCGGCAGCGGTGGTGATTTCTTGTCTGGAACCCTAGTTTTAACTAGGTTCATAAAATTTGATCATCTCGTTTTCTCTAGTTGTTCAAGTTCAATGGAATCGTAGGTGATGGGAACTTGGACGTCAATGAAGACTTGGCTGGAGTTTCAGAAGTAATGGTGGTCGGAGGGCCGAGGATGAAGTGTTGACAGGTTTGGTGGGGGTTGGTCTTTTCTGTTCCAGGTTTTAGAATTAAAACTCGAATTCAATTTGAGTGGTGTGAGAGCGAGATGATGATCGGGATCAGGTTAGGAGTTGATCGTCGACTTGAGGAAGTTCTCGTGGGTGATCGAAAGAGGCTAGTTGACCGGTGCATGTGCACGGTGCAACTCTGGGTATCAGTCTTGTTTGTTTTGGGGAAGATGATCTGAACTCGGTGTATTCTAGTTGTATGTGGGTTGGCTCGTGTAATCGAGGGATTTGCTCGAAGATGGGGTTGTTTTGTCTCGAAGCAGATATTAAGTGGCTCGGGCAAATAATTAGTAACAGGTTTTAAATGAAACTTGTTTTAGTTTTAAAAATTTTAACTGAAATTTAAATTGTAAAGAAATGATTTAAAACAAAGTTTAAACCTAAGTGAAAAATCTGGGATTCAAGTTTATTTTGCATCTCAGATTTTCAAAGATAAAATAAAGTTTTTTTTAAATTTTTAATTGTTAAACTACTTTAAAAATGTTTTAGTTTTGAATTGTAAAAAAATAAAGTTTTAAAATATAAGTAGAGTTTTAAAATCTAAAGATTTATCTGAATTCAAATTTATATATGTATTCAAATTTTGAAAAGTTTAAATTTAAAATGATTTAAACAATTTTGAAAATTTTAAAGTGTAATTCAAATTGATTTGAATTTAAATATGAACTGGGTTTTAAATCCTTTTAAACTTCTTTATTAAATGAGAAATTCTTTAACTTGTGAAATGAAAGGTTTAGAAATGTGTTTTAAAACTTTGTTAAAGATAATTTGAATTCATTTTAAATCTTAAATTTAAAATTAAATTTGAAATTAAATTTGAAAGTAAATTTAAAATAAATTATTTTAGTACTTTGTAAATGATAACTTAATCATTAATAAGAACAAAGTTTTATCTTAAAGTAGATTAAGAATTTAATGATTTGTAATTCATTAAATTTTTAAGGAAATTTAATGAATAATTAATTTATTTGATTAATTAATGATTTAGATTAATTAAATAGATAATTAAAGGTTTAATAAATTAATTAATGATTGAGATTAATTGATTAGGAATAATTAATTTGTAATTAAGGATTTTAATTAAAGATTAATTAATTAAGTAATTAAGAATTAATTAAGTTACGGTTAACACTTAATTCATTTAATAATTAAAGGTTAAAATCATTTCTTTGATTAACTATTCAGTTAAAATCATTTCGAAAGTTCTAGCTAATAGACTTAGTAATAGAATGAATGATTTAATTGATTGTTCACAATCGGCTTTTATTAAAGGGTGAAATATTACCGATGGTGTGGCTGATGTTCAAGAATATATTAATCACTGCTGTAAGAGCAACATAACATGTGCGATTTTAAAACTTGATTTTGCTAAAGCTTTTGATTCAGTGGATTGGGATTTTCTTGTAGATATTTTTCAAGCTAGAGGATTTGGGCATAGATGGATTAGTTGGATTTTGACTTTACTTAAAACGGTTAACTCTAGTATTATGGTTAATGGTATTCTAGGTAATAAAATTCAGTCTAAGAGAGGCTTAAGGCAAGGGGATCCCTTATCCCCTTTGCTATTTAACTTAGCTGCTGATGTTTTTGCTAAAATTATTAAAAAAGCTGTTGATAATGGTTCTTTAGGAAGTGTTGGTCATGATATATCGCGTAATGGTATATCGGTTTTACAATTTGCGGATGATACCTTACTTTTTTCTTCTCATCTTCCTAGACACATTATTACTCTCAAGTTTATTCTTTATAGTTTTGAGCTTTTATCTGGCTTAAAAATTAATTTTGACAAAAGCTCTGTTCTTGTTTTAAATGATTTTGAAAAAGTAGAAAACTTAGTTGCTAATACCCTAAATTGTAGAAGTATGAAATTTCCTTTTGATTATCTAGGGTTTATGATTAGACCTACCAAACTCAAGCATGATGATTGGCTTATTATTATTGATAAAATTAAGAACAAGATATCATATTGGAATGGGAGACTTCTTTCTAGAGCAGGTAGACTTACTTTAATCAATTCGGTTTTATCAGCCCTACCTATCTATTGGATGTCTATGCATTTGTTTCCTGATTGGGTTATTGACAAAATTGATAAAATTAGAAGAGATTTTCTTTGGAGTGGGGATAATATTAATAACAGTATAAAATGTCTCATAAACTGGGAAACTGTTTGTAAAGCTAAACATGAGGGTGGTTTAGGAGTTATTAATTTACGCGACATGAATTTGTCTCTTTTAGGCAAATGGCTTTGGAAATTTAAGGATATAAATGATAACGCTATTTGGAAAGAGATTATTTCCAAATATTACTATAATGGTAGCTTCAATTTACACCAATTTGATCTTTCTTTTTCTCATAATTTTTCTAATTTTTGAAAAAACATTTTAAAATGTTATGATTTCTTTAAATTAGGAACTAAGACGATAGTTCATTCAGGAAATTGTACTTCTTTTTGGCATGACTGTTGGATTTCGATCTTGCCTCTTAAATTTGAATTTAAGGATTTGTATGATATTCGCAGCTTTAAGTATGCTTTAATAAATGAAGTTTATTCTCCGGAGAATGATCCTCCTTGGAACTTTAGCTTTAACAGAACTTTAATTGGCACTACCCTTAGGCAACTCTCCTTGCTTTATGCCAGATTAAATATTTATAATATTGATGTCGATAATGACCTTATTAGTTGGGAATGGGATAAGAGTAAGAAATATACTCCAAAATCTTTTTATAGATTTATTAATTTTTCGGGTACTATTAATAACTCTTTTAAATATATGTGGAAATCTAATGCTCCACCTAAATCCAAAATTCACATGTGGTTAATTCTTTATGGTAAACTTAATATAACTGAATTTTTAAAGAGAAAAAACATTCAAATTGATAATAAATGTTATTTTTATAATCTGCATCTTGAGGACATAAATCATATTTATTATGAGTGTTCGGACACCAATTACATCCTAATTAATACTCTTAAAATTTTTAACTTTAATATAATAACTAATATTTCGGATTGTGAATTCTACTGAAAAAATTATAGATTCAAATTCAATAAAAATATTAGATTTTTACTAGACACCTTATTTGTTATTATTAGTTGGTTTATTTAGTTTGAGAGAAATCAAAGAATTTTTAATAATAACAATAATAGTCATCTCAACAAATTGATTTTTTCAATTTCTACATTTTTTCTTAAAAGGATTTCTAATCCCAAATATAAAATAGCTAATAATATCCTATTCAAACGGTATCTTAACAAGGTTAGTTATAATATTAATCTTTTTAAACTTAACAATATCTTTTATTGTTCTAATAATAGTATTATTAATTCTATTCCAAACTTTTATGATAATCTCACTTTAAATCATTGCTTGCTTATGATTTAAGCAATTACTCTGGTATGTCTCACTCTTTGTTCTTGTTTCTGTTTGGTTATTGGTTTCAGTTTATTCTTTTCTTTTGTTTTCGTCCTGTTAGATTGTTTTAGGTTTTTTTCCTTTTAATACATATATATGTATATTTTTTTAATAAATATACATATATATGTATCATTCTAATTTTTTCCCTAGTCTTGTTTCAGTTACAGGTTTTGGGAGATAGGATATCTGGTTCATTTCGCAGGTTTCTCTTGTAGTCAGATTGTTGGATTTCAGATCATAGAGAGGTCATCAGAGCAGAGTTTTCTTCATCCAGGACGTCTTGCTGTTTTTTCCCTCGGTTATAGGATTCCGCTATCTTCTCTTTGGAGTGCTTTTTCAGGATGTCCCTTTCTTCTGTTTATATCTACTTCTTCTTTCAGAGACTTCAGAGCGTTCTCACTTTTCAGCAGATCCTCTTCTGAGCAGATGTTTTTTCACTTCTTCTGTTTAGGACTTTTGGGGCTCTTTTATTTATTCATTTTTAGCCTTTTTGGTACCTCTAGCATCTTAATATCGGGCGGTTGACCATGCCGGTGCTTGATATTAAGGTGTGACGGGTGGAGGCCTCGCCGGATCTCACCTTAGGAGTACTTGAGTTTTTTTTGCTTCTCGTAGTTTAGTTCTTGTTATCTACCAGGCATGTTGGAAGCTCCTTATGTTCGTGTTATATATATATTCACATGTGTGCTCTCTTCTATGCGTAGAGGATCACACATTTTTCTCAAAAATAATTAAAGGTTAATTAATTGATTATTCAAGATTAGTTAGTTTATAATTAATATTGATTGATTACTTAAGAAAAGTAATTAAAGAATGGTTAATAGTTAATGATGGTCATTAACTTAAGATTAATTAATTAAATAATAATCATTTGTGAATTGGTTAAGTATAATTACTTAATGGAAGTAATTAAGATATTAATTACTTAATGTAATTAATGGAGTTTAATGTGACTGGTTTAAATTAATTAATTAAGTTTAATTAATTTCAATCACTTGATGATTTGATAATAATTACTTAATGTAATTTATAAAGTATAATTACTTAGTGAAGTAATTAATGATAATTGCTGGATGTAATTAGTGAGGATGATTTAATAATGGAAGTAATTTGGATTAAATTACTTTATAATTAATCAAGGAATTAATTAAAGAAATTAATTAAGGAGTAAGTAATTTGATAAGTAATTAAGGGTAGTTAATTACTGAATGTGATTAATCAAAGGTGAATAATAATTATGGTTTAATTGAGATTAATTACTTAATGTAATTGTTTTAAATAAGTAATTAATTTAAATTTAATTAAGGATCATTAATTAATATAATTAATGATGTAATTAAGTTGATTAATTAAGATTAATTAATCAATGATAAGTGATTAAGGAAAATTAATTAATATAATTAAGGATTAATGTAATTGATTGTAGTTAATTAATTAATGAAGTAATTAAAGGTAAATTACTGATCTTGGTTAGGAGTAATTAATTTGTGAAATTAATTAAAGGATAATTACTTGAATGTAATTAAAGAATAATTAATCAAGAGTGATTAATTAAGGTCGATAATTTGAGGATAATTAATTAATTGATTTGTAAACAATTAATGGTTAAGTAAGCAAGATTTATATTGATGTAGTAATTAATTTAATTCACTTTAAATTAATTAGAGATGGATGTAATTAATTTAATTCATTTTAAATTATTTATAGATGGTGTGATTTTAGATCATTGCTTATATATAAATGGATGATATTGGTTGCCTTGAATGGTTTGAAATCACAGATATGAGATAAGTAATGTTGAGTGATATGGATGCATTGGTTGCATTATGATGATGATTTGGATTATCTTCTGATAATGATAATATGGATTATCTGTGGTGATGATTATCTATTGTGAATCTGTGAATTATCTATTTGTGTATATATAGGTAATTGTATTGAATTGTTTAAACTCTAAAACAACTTGGCCTTAAAAGATACGCTTTGGATTTCGATGAGACCGGGATCGGGTTTCCAGATTTGGATATTCGAAAACCACATCGATCCAAATTAACGATAGGTCGTGAATCTCAAGTAAAGAGTGAAGACTTGACGTGTACGGACTATTCGTCGTTAAAACTCTAAGGGTGATTCCAATACGAGTTTAACGGGGTAGTACTTTCAGATTCGAGATGAAGATTCAGAGTATAAGGGTCATCGTCGTTAACTCTGAGGGTGATTCCAAAATGAGTGCAACGAGATAATGCCTTCGGTTTCGTTCGAACGTGGAACAAACTTGTATGGATTGAATGCTTTCAGACCATCGTCAGGTGGACGATGAGCATTCTAAGATAGATGTGTTCTATAAAGGTAATCGTAGCCTCAAGCCTCATTAATCGAGAATGGCTAAAACAGGGGAGGTGCAGCAAGGCTAAGTGGGTCATGCCCAAGTAGGACGAGATTTTCCCCTGTCTAAAGGTCCCTTTTTATTCGGCTTAGTGGGCAGTTGGATACGCGCGCAAACTGCGGGGTTGTTTTGTTCGGGACTGTCCAGTAAGGGATGGTTCCGGCCTTGTGTTGCAGGGGAGTTAGGGTGGCTCCTCGGTACGGTGATCAAGGCCACGTACTGTGACGGGCGGTACCCCAGTATCCCTGCCATTGTATGGAATCCAAAATCCAATAAGTGCCATCGGTTTTGATTGTATTACCCACTTTTGTGGCTAGTAGCTGGAATTTAATAGATGTAACAATTTCGGCTATTTCATATTTACTTGAAAACCCTAGACGTATTATAATATCACTTGATTTCCTATCAAATGTTTTGGTTTGCGTAAGGTAAAAACTTTTCCATGTTTATGTATGGGAAGTCTTACGTGATACCTTTATTTTCAAAGGATTTTCAAAGTTAAGCAACCTTAACCTGTTACTCACACCAGACCCATGTCTAACCCGGAGTTTATTTCTGTTTTCTTAAACTCTTGGGTACTCAAATTTTTACGAGTAGCCAAGGGATTCAGGTTAGCTTTGACGAATTATGGAGGAGCAATGGAGCAGGAGGCTTCAGCGTTGTAGATATGTTTAATGTCCCGCTGTGTTTGGTATCTCTATGTTTTCTTTGAGTTTTATTGAGTTGTAATAACTAGACAGGTGTTTATAACTGTCTAGTATGTGTTGTATTATCTGTGTAACTCTGATAGTGGTTGTATACTATGTATTATTTTAAGTTCTTAATATAATTTATTCATTCCGCTGTTTAGATTCTGATGTGTTGTTTCTTCTTTCTTCTCTTTCTTTCTATTCTATATCCCTTTCTTTTTTATTAATGATGCGTCATTCTGTGGAGATGAATAGCGGGTCGTTATAATGGTATCAAAGCGCTAGGTTGAGTGAATACCTAGGCTTTGGAGTAATTTCTTTCTTGAGAGAGCTTATTTGTAATTTTAAGTATATTTATATATATTTATCTATTTCTACCTATCTGTTGGGTTACCTGTTCGGGTTTTCCAACATAAGTTATAAAGGTAGATAAGGTAGTGGTGTGTGTAAAATGACTACCATTGGTTCGAGTTTGATGTTGAGGTTGGAAGTGTATCTGTCGAGACTGTGGACCTAATACCATCTCGAGTGAGTTGTGCAGTGGTGTAGAGATTTCATCGATCTTTGAAGGTAACCTGTTAAGGTTCGGAGTCCATCTTTGAAGTTGAATGAGATGAGTTTGGATTTGTCGGTTGGGCACAATGTAATTAATGGAGTTTAATGTGATTGGTTTAAATTAATTAATTAAGTTTAATTAATTTTAATCACTTGATGATTTGATAATAATTACTTAATGTAATTTATAAAGTATAATTACTTAATGAAGTATACTGGATGTAATTAGTGAGGATGATTTAATAATGGAAGTAATTTGGATTAAATTACTTTATAATTAATCAAGGAATTAATTAAAGAAATTAATTAAGGAGTAATTAATTTGATAAGTAATTAAGGGTAGTTAATTACTAAATGTGATTAATCAAATGTGAATAATAATTATGGTTTAATTGAGATTAATTACTTAATGTGGTTAATTTAAATAAGTAATTAATTTAAATTTAATTAAGGTTCATTAATTAATATAATTAATGATGTAATTAAGTTGATTAATTAAGATTAATTAATCAATGATAAGTGATTAAGGAAAATTAATTAATATAATTAATTAAGGATTAATGTAATTAATTATAGTTAATTAATTAATGAAGTAATTAAAGGTAAATTACTGATCTTGGTTAAGAGTAATTAATTAAAGGATAATTACTTGAATGTAATTAAAGAATAATTAATCAAGAGTGATTAATTAAGGTCGATAATTTGAGGATAATTAATTAATTGATTTGTAATCAATTAATGGTCAAGTAAGCAAGATTTATATTGATGTAGTAATTAATTTAATTCACTTCAAATTAAATAGTGATGGATGTAATTAATTTAATTCATTTTAAATTAATTATAGATGGTGTGATTTTAGATCATTGCTTATATATGATTGGATGAAATTGGTTGCCTTGAATGGTTTGAAATCTCAGAAATGAGATAAGTAATGTTGAGTGATATGGATGCATTGGTTGCATTGTGATGATGATTTGGATTATCTACTGATAATGATAATATGGATTATCTGTGGTGATGATTATCTATTGTGAATCCGTGAATTATATATTTGTGTGTATATAGATAATTGTATTGAATTATTTAAACTCTAAAACAACTTGGCCTTGAAAGATACGCTTTGGATTTTGATGAGACCGGGATCGGGTTTCTAGATTTGGATATCCGAAAACCACATCGATCCAAATTAACGATAGGTCGTGAATCTCAAGTAAAGAGTGAAGACTTGAGGTGTAGGGACTATTCGTCGTTAAAATTCTGAGGGTGATTCCAATACGAGTTTAACGGGGTAGTACTTTCAGATTCGAGATGAAGATTCAGAGTACAAGGGATATTGAGGGTGATTCCAAAATGAGTGCAACGAGATAATGCCTTCGGTTTCATTCGAACCTGGAACGAACTTGTATGGATTGAATGCTTTCAGAACATCGTCAGATGCACGATGAGCATTCTAAGATAGATGTGTTCTATAAAGGTAATCATAGCCTCAAGCCTCATCAACTGGGAATGGCTAAAACAGGGGAGGTGCAGCAAGGCTAAGTGGGTCATGCCCAAGTAGGACAAGATTTCCCCCTGTCTAGAGGTCCCTTTTTATTCGGCTTAGTGGGTAGTTGGATACACGCGCCAACTGCGGTGTTGTCTTGTTCGGGACTATCCAGTAAGGGATGGTTCTGGCCTTGTGTTGCAGGGGAGTTAGGGTGGCTCCTCGGTACGGTGATCTAGGCCATGTACTGTGATGGGCGGTACCCCAGTAGCCCTGCAAATTGTATGGAATCGAAAATCCAATAAGTGGCATCGATTTTGATTGTATTACCCACTTTTGTGGCTAGTAGCTGGAATTTAAAAGATGTAACAATTTCGGCTATTTCATATTTACTTGAAAACCCTAGACCTATTATAATATCACTGGATTTCCTATCAAATGTTTTGGTTAGCGTAAGGTAAAACTTTTCCATGTTTATGTGTGGGAAGTCTTATGTGATACCTTTCTTATCAAAGGATTTTCAAAGTTAAGCAACCTTAACCTGTTACTCACACCAGACCCATGTCTGACCCGGAGTTTATTTCTGTTTTCTTAAACTCTTGGGTACTCAAATTTTTACGAGTAACCAAGGGATTTAGGTTAGCTTTGACGAATTATGGAGGAGCAATGGCGTAAAAGGCTTCAGCGTTGTAGATATGTTTAGTGTCCCACTGTGTTTGGTATCTCTGTGTTTTCTCTGAGTTGTATTGAGTTGTAATAGCTAGACAGGTGTTTATAACTGTCTAGTATGTGTTGTATTATCTGTGTAACTATGATAGTGGTTGTATACTATGTAATATTTTATGTTATTAATATAATTTATTCGTTCCGCTGTTTAGATTCTGATGTATTGCTTCTTCTTTCTTCCCTTTCTTTCTATTCTCTATCCCTTTCTTTCTTATTAATGATGCGTCATTCTGTGGAGATGAATGGCGGGTCATTACATTTAAAACTAAAATGGTGATTTTTGGTAAAGTATGCTTCGAGCAGTTTATAGATGAACCGAAAATGCTTTTTTACCAATTTCCAGCGATCGAACAAATATTAGATGTTGAAATTTTGCACGAAGCAGGTTTGGCAATCGATGATTTCAGGAAAATTGTTAAATAATTTTTCTATTGCAAACGATGATGGAATGAGGCAGAGTTAGGGTTTAATGCTCGAGTTTTGACGTGGTCTGGAAACATGTTGTTTTCGTCTCCTCTGAACGACCGAGTTGCTCGAAACTTTGGAGAAGTATAGTATAGGGGATTGCCGAGGTGGGGCCGGAGTTGTGGGTTTTCTGATGGTCAGAATTCGCTTGGACGAGGCGGTTTTGATGAAGGTGGAAGTTCGAGTTTCGAATTGGAAACTCGATTTTGTTGTGGGTTCGTTAGAGTCGAATTGAACCTTGCTTTCGAGAGTAGGGTGATTTGTGACTCGTCGGAGGATGCGAAGTTCGCCGAAGCGACGGCGAGGTGTCGTGCACGTGCACGACATGGATTTTGTGTCTAGAAGATGTTGGTTCGTGGTGACTCGAAGAGGGACTCGTGATTTGTGTGTTGTAGCTCGAGTTATTCCATGTATTGTCTGGATAGTAATTTACCTGATGTACGTAAGCTTAAACTAAAAAAAGAAGAAGAAAAGTACGAGAAGAAGAAGGGAGACTCGGGGGAAATGGTGAAGAACTCAAGTGTTTACTCGAGTAAACCTGGGAATTTCTCGGGTTTTGATTTTCCAACTTGCAGTATAATAAAGTAAAGTTAAGCAAATTATTTCAACAAGTTTTAAGTATTGATGATTTAATAAATGTTGACAATTTAAGCTAAGAAATTATTATGAGTTCTAATTATTTTAGTAAATAATTAAGAATGTTTTTGAAATCCAATTAATATTTTAATTAAGTAGTTAATTGAAGATAAGTGTTGAAATTTAATTAACATTAAAGCTTTTTAAGTTAGTAATAATTTGATTTCAAAAATATTAAGGAAAATTGTAAAATGTTAAGTAAGAAGGTAATTAAGATAATGATTATAATTTAATTAATTTATATTGTAATGTACTTAAGAATGTTAATTCGTTGATAATGGTAATTAATTAAGTGAATTGAGATTTATAAATTTGTTATTAAAAATTTATTAACAAATGATTAAGTGTTAATTAATTTGAAATTAAGAATTTTAGTTAGCCAATTGAAGTTAATTAATATATGATTAGTAGTTAACCAATTACGTAATTTAATAAAGAATTAAGAATTGATTAATTAAGTAATTAGTGATAAATAAATGGGTAATTAAGTTTTATAAATTAATAATTAAGGTTATTAATTAATAATAAAGGGGTAATTAATTAAGTAATTAAGGTTTAATAAATTTATTAAGAAGTAATTAATAAATTGATTATGAACTAATTAATAAATTGATTAAGAAGTAATTAATAAATTAAATGGTATGAAATGAATTAATTAATGATTTATCGAGCAGGATTAAAGATGCTTGCTTATGGATGATTATAAGTAGAATATCTGGATTTGTGATATCTATTGGGTGATATTCTGTGATACTTTGTGATATGTTTTGGATATATATATCTGTGATGAGTTGAGTATAATTTATCTGTGATAAATGCTATGTGAATTCAAAGTGTTGAATTAAATTGTTTAAACTTTAAACAACTTGGCCTTTAAAACACGTTTGGATTTCGATGAGACCGGGATCGGGTGTCAGTTATGATTATCCGAAAACCACATCGCTCCAAATTAAACGATAGGTCGTGACATCTCAAGTGAAGATCGAGATGGTGTTTCAGAGTGCAAGGGTTATCGTCGTTAACTCTGAGGGTGATTCCAAAATGAGTGTAACGAGATAATGCCTTCGGTTTCGTTCGAACCCAGAACGAACTTGTATCGATTGAATGCTTTCAGAACATCGTCTGGTGGACGATGCGCATTCTAAGAGATGTGTTCTCTAAAGGTAATCATAGCTTCAAGCCTCATCAACCGGGAATGGCTAAAACAGGGGAGGTGCAGCAAGGTTAGGTGGGTAGCACCCAAGTAGGACGAGATATACCCCTGTCTAGATGTCCCTTTATTTCGGCTGTGTGGGCAGTTGTTGGACACAACTGTGGGGTTATCTTGTGTTGGACTGTTCAGTAAGGAATGGTTCTGGCCTTGTGTTGTAGGGGGTCGGGAGTGATCCTCGGTACGGTGATCTAGGCCCCATACTGTGACAGGCGGTACCCCAGTAGCCCTGCCATTGATGGAAACCTATTTTCCCTACGAGACCCTACGATTTTGATTTGTATTACCCACTTTTGTGGCTAGTATGCAGGAATTTAATCATGTAACAATTTCAGCTATTTCTTATTTACTTGGAAACCCTAGACACTACTATAATATCACTGGATTTCCTATAAAATGTTTTGGTTCGCGTAAGGTAAAAACTTACCCGTATTTATGTGTGGGAAGTCTTACGTGATACCTTTATTTTCAAAAGATTTTCAAAGTTAAGCAACTTTAACCCGTTTACTCACACCAGACCCATGTATGACCCAGAGTTTATTCTGTTTTTCTTAAACTCTTGGGTGCTCAAATTTTTATGAGTAGCCAAGTGATAGGTCTTGGATTTTTGGTGTCTGGAGGAGCTTGGAGCAGGAGTCCAGACGTGTCTATCTATCTAGTTCCGCTGTGTTTGTTGACGAATGTTGTATTTTGGGATGTATGTAATGGCAGATATGTATATGACTGTCTTGTTGTATGATGTTGTGTAACTCTGATATATGTAAAAACTATGTAATAGTTATGTGATGTATTATATTTTGTTCTGTTTCCGCTGTGAGATTCTGATGTTGTTATTCTTTCTTTCTATCTTTTCTATTTCTATCTCTTTCTTTTCTTATTGATGATACGTCTTTCTGTGGTTAGAAAGGCGGGTCGTCACATAAGTAGTCCAGATTGTATGTACTAGGAATGGGAAAATTGTCCCAAAGCTTGAAATAGTCAGCTTCTTCGTCATTATCCTAATGTAATAATGATACTAGAAGCATTTTCTTCCCACGGCTATCGGTTTTGGCACGTGTACTTTGTATGTCCTAGTTCCATAATGATATTAATGTGTTACGTCAGTCGCATCTGTTTAAAAATTTCACATACGGAAATGCACGATCATGCTACTATAGTATTTTTGAAAATCCATATGACATAGGATACATTTTAATGGATGTAATATATCCATCATGGGGTATCCTCGTCTAAAAAAATTTCAAATCCAAAATCCAAGGAACAAAAGTATTATGCTAAAAGATTGGAAGCTATGAGAAAGAATGTAGACCATGCTTTTGGAGTTTTGCAGGCAAGATTTTCCATTGCAAAAAATCCTAATAAACCATGAAAGCCGAAGAATTGAGCAATGTGATGTAGGCATGTATGATACTACATAATATGATTATTGAAGAAGAAAGATGTAAGTTTCCATCTTATTTAGGCTACGATTCGGATGACACAAGATCCAGTTATTATTGAGGTTTTCTTAGGATAACTATGTAGAATTAGATCTAATAAAATTCATGAAATGCTTCAAGATGATCTTGTTGAGCATTTATGGCATTTCAAGGGAAATCATCGATATAATCCATTGTGTTAAGTGTGTACTAGTTTACTATGTTATGTTGTGTGATGTATTATATCCTGGTTATTATATTATTGAATTTGATGGAGACGAACTGTATTATTAAATTCATAGAAGTTGTATATTCATTTCTTATTTATGTTGTGCAACATTATCATAAATAATTGTTTAGTCAATTCAACTATTTGCTTTTATGACATTATTATGTATAATCTCCTTTATAGATACTACTATGTCTTTTCAACTTATCTTTATATTGTGTAATTATATGTACTTTGTGCATGTATTTGTTATAGACAACATCTCTCACCGTTGAATTGCAACAACACAAATCTATTCAACCATAGTGGGTCATAGTTATATTTCTCTGCTTTCATTATATGGTTATGAAGGTTCCCTAGAGCATCCAATGCCTGCTAATCCATTATCACTAGAAACAAACATTGATTTCTACATTGAAATGCAAGAACGAATGAAACATCCCCACTTTGAGACACGAAAATAAATGATAATGATGTTACAATCCTCACTAGAATAATTTTCAAGTTATAAAATTGAGTTCAGCATCCAAATACACAAACATACATACGTACGTACGTATGTATTATGTATGTATGTATGTATGTATGTACGTACGTACGTATGTATTATAGAGTCTATGTAAATAAAGCAACTAATTCTTTATATTACATATGAATTGTCTTAATATTCATTACCTTTTTTAGAATAACCCTAAAATATTACCCACATAGGGGCCAAACTACAATAGAAAATAACATAGTAGAGTGTAAAGCCAACATATGATAATCTCATCTTGAGCTCTCAAAATAGCCAAAAAAACACTCTTTATTAGCTAACAATGCCTCATGTTCCATCTTTGGTCTTTTGTAATGACTCAGAATTCACTACTTTGATTTGTTAATAATTAATTAATTTTAAAAATTCAAATAATAGGTTTTATAATAAAGCAAAAATCTTTTATAATGGTAAATAATGAGGTGAAATAGTTTTCAAAATTTGTTCACAAAAATATTTAGTTTTAAGAAAGATTGAAAATGTGATCGGAATTCATTTTCCGAATTTTCGATTTTTCGTCGACTAAAAGTTATTGAAAATGTTATGATAAAAGAAAAAAAATGTATGTACATTCATTTATAATTAAAGTTAGGATTTCATTTCATATATGTCTATGTGTATTCACCTTAGTATATAAGGTAAAATACATGTATATATGTATATAATTAAGAAAAAGGGTTATATGTCATATCGTGTGAAGACGAAGGTACATTAAGGTACCAGAATATGTCTATAAATGTTTGCTAGTTTTGTGATGGAGAGGACAAAGCTAAAAATGTGATAATAGGGAGGGAGGCAAGGGTGGTGATGTGGCGCAAGGTAGTGGAGGGTATTAGGCAAGGGTTGATAGGTAACTTTGCGTATTCGCTTTATAAAAAACAAATTTTCTACTTTTTTTTCATTTTTTTCATTTTTTGCTCACTTTGAAAATTTCCTAAGCATTATTCCATGGCTTATCCTTTTAGTTTTAAGCTTTCAAAAGCAAAAGTTTTAAAATTAAATGTTCAAACTTTTTTCAAACTTCTCTTTTTAATTTCAAAATTTATCCATTTTACCCTAACTTACATCGGCCGTAGCATCCTCTAACCTTACCTAAATCATGATTTTATTTATTTCAAAGAATGTGTAATTCTAGTGGCTAGAACTTTTTAGTTCACACTTTTTCTGATTTCGAGTTTAGATACTCCAAAAATCCAATTTTTTTCGAGAGTGTTTTTTTAACCTAGATTATGAACTTCGAAAATTCCATTAACCGTTTTGATCATAACTTCCTCAAAATTATCCAAATTGAGTAAATCTTTTTTTTAAATTATAGAGGAAAGAATTATCTAAAACTTTTCTTTTGGCTTCCTTTCTAAATTTTGGGAATAAATGTTTAAAAAATCAAGAAGAAAATGGCCTATTTTTTAGTGGATTTCGTGGTTTTTCCAAGCTTTTCGAACACTAAAATATTTAAAGTTTCCAAAAAATTTGGTGAGTAAACTTCTTACTTTTTGGAAAAGATTTTGCCTTTATATGTACTGACTAATTGGTGGTAAAATAAGTTGATTGTTTGGTTGGATTATTGTTTGGTTTGAATATATGTATGGTTTCCAGTTATTGTTTAGATTTTGACTTGTGAATCGAAGGCTTAAGTGAAGTGTTCGGTTAAAAAGATATGATATTTGGTTGTGCTATGATGGTGATATGTTTATGGATGGTTATACATGTGTGTGTGATGTATGCTAAAAACATTAACACTTGAACTTGTTTAGTGACATGGAGATTCCTTGGGTTCAAACTTGTTTTAGTCACCTTGTTTTAACAAAAAGTTTTACAATATTTTCTAACTTTAGTTTTGCTCCAAAAACTTTATGCTAAGTTAGTAAAGTAATTTAAAGTAAAATTAAGGTTTTAAATTATATTTGAGACATTAAACAAGTTTAAAAGTTAGAGTATTCGGAGTAATAGTCGATATGGATGCAATTTCGCTTAAAATTAGGTTTGTGCAAAATTTGTTTCATTAACTTAAAGTGTTTTGAAATTATTTTATAAACTTAATGATGATGTTCTATAAAAAATTAAGTTTTTTAATTGATTAAGTTTTTATTAATTAATTTTAAATAATTAACAATAAATTAAGATTAAACAAGGTTTATTAATTATAATTAAGTAAAGATTAGTTACTAATTAATTATCTTTTAACGCTATGATTAATTTTAATTAGTTATTAATTACGTAAGATTAATTTATAATATAATTAAGTATATGGTTTATTTTTAATTAATTTTTAGTTAAGTATAAGGTTAACTATTTAAATAAACCAATTATTTTAATTAATTAAGGTTTTAATTTAAAATAAATTATTTATTTAAGGTTTAATTTATTACTAATTAAAGATTATTATTTTTATTAATTAAAATTAATTAATATTTAATTATTAATGAAGGCTTAAATTATTGTTTTATAATTTATAAAGGATTAACTTGGGCTTAATTAATATTTAATTATTGCTTAATTATTTAATTAAACTAAATTAAGATTCAATTAAAATTAATTATGATTTAAATAAGGATTCAACTTATAATTATTTATTTTAAAAAAAAAAGTTTTAAATCCTTTGGTTTTCAAAAGTAAAATTGTTTAAAGGTACTTCTTTTCAAAGATGAATTTGAATACAAGTGATTCAAGTGTCGACACAGTTAAGAAACCATGTAATCGTGAATGAGTTATAATGTAGATTGTTGGATTGTTTAGACATATGTTAGCAGAATAAATCCCAGTTCTATTATAAATTTATTGTTTGTTTGTTGGGTTGTTTGAATATGTGTTAGCAAAATAAATCCTCGATCTACTATAAATTATTTGTTTTCTTGTTTGTTTGTGTGGACATGTTTTAGCAGAATAGATCCTTGTTCTGCTAAGAATTGTTTGAATGGTTTGGACATCTATTTAGAGGACAAATCACCATCCTGCTATTATGTTATTTGGATATGCATATGCTAGTTAGTTCATATTGACATGTTATTCCCTGATTTGGATATGAGTTGAATTTACATACATGTTAACCTATGTAAATAATTGTTAAGTAAATTGGATTTGAAATTGAATGGTAACTTAAATTAGTACCATTAGGATTGCTAAGCCTCCTTTTGGATTTATAAAGTGTGTTTTTGAATTAACCTAAATTCTTTACTCAATTTGGGTTTGGAAGTTTACAAATTATTTTCAAGCTATATAATTATTTTATAAAAGTATTTATAAATAATAACTTGTTTATAAAAAGAGTTTTACTAAATGAAAGGGTTTATTTAAAGTGACTTAAAAGTGAGATTTTTTAAAATGAGATTTTGCAATATCAAAGATATTTTGTAAAGCAAATTTTATAAATCATTTTAGATATTTTAAAAAGAAGTTTAAATCTTGATTAAGATTTAAAGGAGGTTTGAGATATGAAGTGAACTTATCAAAAGAATTTTTATAAGGATAAGTAAATGAGTTTTATAAAGTGAATGAGTTTTATAAAGTGAATGAGTTTTACAGTAAGTGATGTTTTAAAAAGGGAATTTCTTATCCATTTAATATGGAATTTGAGAAATGGGAGTTATCTAAATGTTTTCGGTAAATACTTATATTTTTGAGATAAGCGAAATTGTTTCCCAAGTATAAAGGGGTGTTTTAAAAAAATCTTTTGATCAAGTTTTGCAAAGTGTTTTAATTAATAAAGGCTTAGTGGATCCCATATGGAATCAAATCAATGTTGATTGATTGTTTATTTGATAGTTAAATAGCCGACCATCGAATCTGGACCTAAACGTAATTTTGGAAATATCTAGAAGAAACATGTGAGTTATATGGCACAGTCATCCCCAATGATGTTGTACTGTGCGTATAAATCTTCTTTCATTCTTCTAAGATAAATCATAAGGAAATCTGTGCACAAACGGTTAAGAGGTGAACTCCGCTCTTATCTTTGTCTGTTTGTTTCCTAAAGAACTGGGGCTGAGTTTACCAAAAATTACCGAAAGTTGTTCCAAAAGGACCGGGATCGAATATATTCTTCGAAAACCACTTCAATCCAACTCAAGCGTTTCGAACTGAAGACATCTAGAAGAATATGAATAGAAGATGGAGCATTGAAGTGCAATGGCTACTTGCTACTAGTCCCTAAGGTGATTCCAAAACGGATGTGACGATCCAATTTTTCGACGCCCGAAAATTGACATTTATACGGCCACTGTATCAAATGCCGAACAATCGAATGCTGAAAAACCGAACCATTAGGGCTAAAGAAGAAAGAGGAAGTAGAAGAAATAGAAAACAATATCAGAATCTTACAAACGCAGTGGAATAAAATATGATATATAGCATCGACTTTAAATACAAAGAATCTATATCATCATATATACATACATTTCTCAAAGTACAACAATCATTTCATCAAATCCGTACAGTTTAGTAACATGTCCTTACACAGTGGAATAATAATCAAGTACAGAAGTACATCTCGTCATCCAGCTCGTCTCTTGAGCTCCGTAGTAGTCTATCCAAAATCTATACTCTATAATACTCGGTCTGACCCAAGCATTATAGTTAAATAACACCCGAGTCAGTCTGGAAAACACGCATGAGAACGCACACTCGATTGCTTTATTAAAGTTTTCAAAATCCTTTGAAATCAAAGGTATCTTGTAAGACTATGCCATAAATAAACATGCCGGGTTTTTACCTTTCGATAACCAAAACATTTCTTATAATATCCTCTGATATTATAGTAGTGTCTATATACAAATACTTATCCAAATAGCTGAAATTATTACATTACTAAATTCCAGCTAATAGGTATACAAACAATACCATAAAGGCACGTAGGGAGAATGGATTTCCATCAATGGCAGGGCTACTGGGGTACCGCCCATCAGAGTACGTGGTCTAGATCACCGTACCAAGGATCCACCTTGATCCCCTGCATCACAAGACCGGAGCTACCCCTTACTGGATAGTCCGAATAAGTTCACCCCGTGGTTGGGATCAACAACCGCCCACACAGCCGAAATAAAGTGACATCTAGATAGGGGTGACCTTAACTTAGTTGGTTGCTAGCCACTTAGCCTTGTGTGCACCTCCCCTGTTTTAGCCATTCCCGGTTGATGAGGCTCGAGGCTATGCGTTACCTTTTTAGCACACATTCACTTAGAATGCTCATCGTCCTCCAGATGATGTTTTGAAAGCATTCATCCATACAAGTCTGTTCTAGATTCGAACGAAACTGAATGCACTACTCCTACTACATCCATTTTTGGAATCACCCTCGGGATTAGTAGCGATTAGCCCTTGCACTTCACTGCTCCATCTTCGACTTCAAACTCTTGTCTTCCTCACGAAAACGTTCAAACCGGATCGAAGTGGTTTTCGGGAAATTAATCCCGATCCCGGTCTCTTCGAAAGGATCAGCGCATTTGCCAGTATTGATAGCCGGTTATTTAACTATCAAATAACATCCATAACAACCATCAGACCTAAATAATTTCTCCCAAATTATTTATTTTAAAATATCTTTGCAAGATATTTTTCTATACTTCAGCCCTTGAAAATAGTTTCAAATTACCTTTCTATCTCTTGTGGAAATAAATTTCCATCCAATTGTTTTATTTCCACTGAAAACCGCCAAGTCCTAAATACTTAAGATTTTAGAAATAATTTAAATCATTTATTCTAAAATATACTTTAAAACATTTAAATTATAATTAATTAAACACTTTATTCAAAAATATATACTTTATAAATATTTAAAATAAACTACTTTATAAAATATAAAACTAATTTTTAACATAAAAGTTAAGCCAAATTAAATTTTAAAATAAGAGTTACAAAATTTTATAAAACTTTAACCAAACTATCTTTAAAATAAAACTATTTTACAAAATATAAATATTAATAATTATCTATTTAAACATCATACCAATTAGCCTTTAAATAATTACTACTAAAATAAATTTGAATAATATTTACTTCAAAGTTTAAAACATTTAAAAATAATAAATTTTCTATAACATTTCTTTAAAACAAATTTTTAAAGCCTTTAAGTTATACACAAAAAGTCTCCTTTAAAATATATTTGGCTTTCCAGGGAAATACACTTCCCATTTCTATACCTTAAAAAATAAAGTTTATTTTTAAAACAAATCACCCATTCCTTTATAAATTCCCACCATGAATTTATATTTTCAAATATCCACTTGATATCTTGTTTCACCTTATAAACCCAGCATATAAATCCCATAGTCTCATCTTTCTTCAAATCACAGTTTCAAACACTAAATCAATTATCAAATTGATTTTCAAAATTAACTCCATTTAATGTAAATTTCTTTACTTATCCAATTTTATTTCATAACTCATTAATTTCAGAATTAACATCTTTATTATGATTCAAAATCTTATTTAAACTGAAATACAAATTTCATACTTTTCCCAATTTCTTCCTTATCTTTTCCAAATTTAAACCTTAAATTTGAAAATAATTTCTTTATTCCTTTAAATAATATCATATAAGTCTAAAAATTCATTTATTCCTATTTATTCAAAATCTACTTTCCATAATTAGAATTTATTTATTAGAATTTAAAAATCAACTTTTATTCTTTTCCAATTTATTTATCCAAACCTCTATAATTATTTGCTTAAACATTCTCACTTTATTTTTCTTCAAAAATCCAATCTATATATCTTTTTGATAACTCGGTATATCCAAATATATTCAATCAAAGCATAGCATCCAATATTTTCAATTTACCAATATAGTCTATCAATGATTATCAAATAAATTACATCATAGAATATTTAACAATCTAAATAATTTTGAGGAATCCAGTTGGATCCATTCAACCTGTTTCCCTACATCCACAGATGTTAGCACAATATAAAAATATCAATTCCACTTTGAGGTGGAATATCACGGTATATGGGGTTATATCATCTCATCCTATTATGCAGCGCATAGGGTCTCATCCGCTATATAATGCGAAAAATCAATCACTCCAATATATACTATATATATACTATCACATCCAGACATTTAAGCAATCAATCAATAATTTAAATTTTACTATTTAAATTTTAAATGACATCCAAATGAGTGAGATTAACTCACCTTTTGATCTTTGTTTTGCAATCCGACCAAACCACCTATTTCTTCACTTTTGGACCTTGTAACAAACATTTACAGTTTATTAACATTTGAACTAATTGAACAATTAATTACCATTTAATAATTTAATTAACCCATGATTTTATTTCAAACTAATAATTTAATTCATAAAATATTTTTTAGCAACTAAAATAATTAAATAGGTCCATTAAACAAATCTATCTCCGAAATACATTTTCCGTTTAATAAATTTTATTTAAATTTCCTTTAATAAATTACTTAGTGACTCGGATAATTAAATGAGCAAATTAATCACCAAATCTATTATTTCAAAATAAGTTCGTACATTAAAAATGTATATGTGTATTTATCCTCCCTTTGAAACTATATATACTAAAAATAATTTATAGATTTCCAAAACGTAATATTACAAAAACTTTATCATTTTAAATCCCTATATCATATTTTCAAAATCTTCTATACAAAATAATTCTCCCTGTTTCCTAAAAATGACATCAATAGCTCACTATACTGTATATTTATATATATCTAAATCATGTTTATATCACACTGTAAATTACCTTTTCTATGTAAAATATGTATATATGTTATTTAAATTTAAAAAATACAATATATACCTCGCAGCCTCCGACCTACAAAACCATGACAGACTTTCTTCGACTGCGGCGCTCATGAGTTGATCGATAAGCCAGTCTTTCGCCAACTCGACGAACCCCACTACCCACAAACCCCAACTTCCCAGTCGAAAGCCACGACTACGGCTCCACTGCAAAGATACTCCCTCGATGACTCACGATCGCAATCGCTAACCTACCTCGACCGATGACCCCACTCCGTTTCTCGCGATACCATCGCACATCGCCACCACTGACGAGGCCATGCCCTCTGTTGAATTTAGTGAATGAACTAGATGAGGCATAATTACATGATTGGGATTTATTTTATTTCTGCGAATCTAAATTTGGGAAGGATCGAATCCCTTATAAAAAGAACGATCGGATTCGATTCAACTGCTGCCATTTTATTTCATTTTATCTTTCCCCACTTTTTTTTCGAACGATTTTCATTTGATTTTAGGGAGAAAAGGTCATGATTTAGTTAATTTTATTTTTTTAAAAGAGAAGTCAAGATGGACACGCGTTACACCAATGGAACACTTGTTTGAGTGAGAATTTTTTTTTCAAAACAATTTAAATATCAATATTATTTAAATAGTTTGAATTTAAATCGTTTCGAAATCACCATCTAAAATTTTGACTTCCTATCGAGGCGTTCTGCTAGACATTTATATTGTTATACACCTATTCTGAACGCAACGGAAAGGGTTCCGAGTCCTAACTCGATCGTATGGAGAAGATAGCTTTTTGAACCCCGTTATTTATTAAATTTTCGATATAGATTTCAGCGCGTTTATCTATCGTACGGCCAAATGATCACTCCAAATACTACGAAAATTGAAATATGATAATAATACACTATTATGGATCCAATGAAACTCGTTTCGTCGATATCTGAGACTGTGCCTCGAAAGACTATTTTTAAATTCAATTTAAACTATATATTTTTAAAACTGAACAAAACACTTTCAAATTCAAATTTAAAACTTCTATTATCTCCAATATTATAAGTATAAATTTTCCAAGCCCTTGAAATATTTTTAACAAGCTTTAAACCAAGATTCGCTATTTTAACCAATTTCCAATTATTACATTCAATAATTTAATTGCCAAATAAACAATGATATTTGAAATTCAAGTTAAACTAACTTTCAAATATTTAAAATCAATTAAATATTTCAATTTCAAATATCCAGAAGTTCTGGGTTGTCACGTTCCTTACCCCTTAGAAGAATTTCATCCCCGAATTACCAGTTAAGAGGAATGGTCCATAACCCATTAACTATTAATCCCACAACCAAACAGTTTTTAACACCACCCAAACAATCTTTTCATTAAAGACACTTTCACTCTTATTAACTTCCTAAACTCATCCATAAGTTCCAAACAATATTACTTACACAACAATTAAAATTTAAATCTTAAACCAAATTTAAATTATCAAAAAAAATTCAAAATTTTCCAACTCCCTAAATTTTCGAAAAATTTCGCCAGTGTCTTCTTTGCGCGGCTAGCTCGATACAACTACAAAATGCCTCTACAGGCCCCCAGATTTCAAAAGAATATAGAAAGCCAAGTGGCTAGACCAGAAAATCATTAAATTTCATACATAAATTTAAAAACATACCTCTATGTTGTCAAATTCAAATTTATCTTTGAAAATCAAAACATCCATTTATCCTTTGCCTTTAGTACCTGTATATTCTACTAAGCGATAATATCCAATCATAGCTTTCAAAAATCATTTTATACATTTCTTTACAAAAGTTTCAATATCTATCCAATTCTATTCCGTATGATGCACATATATCATCCGTATGCAGTGCTAGATTCGATCGCTCACTTGATCATACAATTTCACTTATGAACTAGTATCGTCCACCCGACTTCCTAGGGCGGACTCAGATCTGATTTCTTGATCAGAAACCGTCATTCTCCTTACATAGTCACAGCTATGATAGAGAATTTCTAGAATCAATCAAAAATCCATATCCAGAGTTCGCCGTCGAAAATCGATTGAAAATTCCAACTCGGACCGATATAATTATCTCGAAATTCTGTGCTCGAATTCTGGATCAAATCGTCATATGAATAAAATAATATATCTATATCCTACGTATTTATCTCCTTTAATAATTAGCTATATCAATTTTCTTTTATTCGCATTATTTTGATTTTTATTCACTTATCCACAGTTATCCCATTTCATAACTTTACTTAATCTCCATTCCAAAATTACTTAGTATATTTCAAATACCAAACTTACTTAAGAATTTCACCATTCATTTCTCAAGTTCAATATAAATATTTTATACACTTCTTATATTTATTTTCACTATACCACTTTAGCCTTTATATCCACTTATTTTTAAACTGGATCTCCAATTTCATATGAATTCAATTTATCTTTATTTTAGACATTGAATTCTATTTACCATTATCTAAAACCATATTCAATTAATCATTGCTATAATTTGTCCCACTACTAATTTATTTAAATCTCAAACACTTCTATTTCCAACTTTTACTATTTTTAGTTCATTAAGAACTAATGCTTCATCTTCACTTTACTATGCACAATTTAAATTAAATAACATTCTAATATTCAGATTTAATTTATTTGCTTACCATTAGATCAATCAGTACTTACTAATTTTAATTTCAATACTTTGTTTTATTTAGTCCAGCCTGACTATTTTTCCCATTTCACATAATTCAATGCAATTCAATTTTAATTCCAATATTCAGCTTCCATTTTACTTGCTTATAAATGTAAGCTTATTTGTTTATTCACAAATTTACTTCATACTTAGTAAGTTTTATTCCAATGACCATTACTCTTAGATTTAATTCAAAATTTTAAACTTTTTTAAGTTTTCCCAAATTTAATTACATTTGCTAACTAATCTTTCTAATTTATTTCATCTAATTGGTTTACTTCACAAGCTTAATTCATTTTCAATCAAATTTAACTTACTAATTTTATTTATCACTTCATTTTCAAATTTAATTTCAAATCTCAATAAAAGGTTTATTTTTAAACTTTTACTCCTTTAGTTCCCTGGAACAAATTCTACAATCTCCATTTAAATTTTTAAACTTCCTTAAATTTCTAACTTATTTAAATTCCATTTGCTAACTTCTTTAAATTTACTTCATTTAATTGGCTTACATTCTAACTTATTTTGTTTCCATACCTATTTAAACAACTCTTTTTTTCAAGTTAAATTTTATTCTAATAAATTTCTAATCTTATCAGCTATCAAACCTATTTATATTCTATAAACATTTTTAATTAAACTTCCAGAGTTTAAACAATTTTCCAACATTTCAAAAATCATTTTTGAAATCAAATATATACACAATTCATCTGCATATCAAATTATCCTTTGAATTTTAAAACCAATCCTAGTTTTTTTACAACTCCAATTTAAAATCTCCAAGCAGAAATTCCTCTCTTGGAAACTCGAAAATGAACATCGATAATGCTGCAGTCACCACCAAAGTTATTTCCCAGCGACCGAAAGAGTTCAATGCTTTTATTTCTTTAAAACCCCTTCAAATATTTTAAAATTCCAAATCTCACCAAATTTCAAATCCAATTCAAAATATTTCTCAAATACTATCACCATTATTTCTCTAAAGCTTTTGAAAACCATTTTCAAACCCAAAGGAATTTAAACTTTTCCCAAAATTCCAAATTCCAAATCCATCCAATTCATATCCAAACATTACTCTGAAATTTTTATCTCAATTTCAATTATCAATCACACTCATAATTTATATTTCAAATTCCATTCTATTAATGAATTTATTTCCATAACCTTTGATTATATCTTAACTTCTTATTCAGTTTCACACTTAAATGATAATAATTTAATATTATCACTTTCTAACAACCAGGAAACCATATACTATAATTTTATGGTAAATTATTTCTTTTTTATTAAAAATGATTTAGAGTAAAATTATTTCATTTACCCCTAATTTAAAACAATACTGTGCCAGTTTATCTTGTTTAAGAGTTTAGAAACCCCTATCGATCGCATGGCATCCCACATATCGATCAAAATTCATAAACACTTAACCGATAAGTCAACACAATATAAAAACAATTTTATATTCACCAACAAATACGCGCTCATACTATTAATACTCTCAAACCCATTCTAGAGTACTACGGACTCTATTTAATGAGTAATCCCTACCAAAGCCAAGGTTCTCGCTTAACCTTCAGCTCAGTTATCAAGTGTAACGATCCGATTTTTCAACGTTCGAAAATCGACATTTATATGGCCACTGTATCAAATGTCGAACAATCGAATACCGAAAAAGTGAACCATTAAGGCTAAAGAAGAAGGAGGTGGAAGAAGAAATAGAAAACAATATCAGAATCTTACAAACGCAGCGGAATAAAATATGATATATAACATTGACTTTAAATAAAAAGAATTTGTGTCATCATATATACATACATTTCTCAGAGTACAACAATCATTTCATCAAATCTGGACGGTTTAGTAACATGTCCTTACACGGTGGAATAATAATCAAGTATGGAAGTATGTCTCGCCATCCAGCTCGTCTCTTGAGCTCCATGCAGTCCATCCAAAATCTGTACTCTATATTACTCGGTCTGACTCGAGCATTATAGTTAAATAACACCCGATTGGATTATTAAAGTTTTCAAAATCCTTTAAAATCAAAGGTATCTCGTAAGACCACGCCATAAATAAACATGTCGGGATTTACCTTATGATAATCAAAATATTTCTTATAAAACCCCTGATATTATAGTAGTGTCTATATACAAATACTTATTCAAATAGCCAAAATTGTTACATTATTATATTCCATCTAATAGGTATACAAACAAAATCGTAAAGGCACGTGGGAAGAATGGATTTCCATCAATGGCAGGGCTACTGGGGTACCGTCCGTCACAGTACGTAGTCTAGATCACCATATTGAGGATCCACCCTGATCCCCTACATCACAAGACCAGAGCTACCCCTTACTGGATAGTCCAAATAAGTTCACCCCGTGGTTGGGATCAGCAACCTTCCACATAGCTGAAATAAAGGGACATCTAGATAGGGGTGACCTTACCCTAATTGGTTGCTAGCCACTTAGCCTTATGTGCACCTCCCTATTTTAGCCATTCTCGGTTGATGAGGCTCGAGGCTATGCGTTATCTTTTTCGCACACATTCACTTAGAATGTTCATCGTCCTCCTGACGATGTTCTGAAAGCATTAGTCCATATAAGTCCGTTCCGGGTTTGAACGGTACCGAAAGCACTACTCCTACTACATCCATTTTTGGAATCACCCTTAGGATTAGTAGTGATTAGAACTTGCACTTCACTGCTCCATCTTCGACTACAAACTCTTGTCTTCCTCACGAAAACGTTTAAGCTAGATCGAAGTGGTTTTCGAAAAATTAATCCCGATCCCGGTCTCTTCGAAACGATCAGCGCATTGGCCAATATTGATAGTTGGTTATTTAACTATCAAATAACATCTACAACAACTACCAGATTTAAATAATTTCTCCCAAATTATTAATTTTAAAATATCTTCGCAAGATATTTTTCTATACTTCAACCCTTAAAAATAGTTTCAAATTACCTTTCTCTCTCTCGTGGAAAAAATTTCCACCCAATTGTTTTATTTCCACTGAAAACCGCCAATCCTAAATACTTAAGATTTTGAAAATAATTTAAATCACTTTATTCTAAAATATACTTTAAAACATTTAAATTAAAATTACCTAAACACTTTATTCAAAAATATATACTTTAAAATACTTAAAATAAACTACTCTATAAAATATAAAACTAATTTTTAACAAAAAAGTTAAGCTAAACTAAATTTTAAAATAAGAGTTACAAAATTTTATAAAACTTTAACCAAACTATCTTTATAATACAACTATTTTATAAAATATAAATATTAATAATTATCTTTTTAAAACATAATACCAATTAAACTTTAACTAATTACTACTAAAATAAATTTGAATAATATTTACTTTAAAATTTAAAACATTTAAAAATAATAAATTTTCTAAAACATTTCTTTAAAACAAATTTTTAAAGCCTTTAAGTTATACACAAAAAGTCTCCTTTAAAATATACTTGGCTTTTCAGGGAAATACACTTCCCATTTCCATACCTTAAAATATAAACCACTATTTATTTTTAAAACAAATTACCCTTTCCTATGTAAATTCCCATCATGAATTTATATTTACAAATATCCACTTGATATCTTGTTTCACCTTATAAACCCAGTTTATAAATCCCATAGTCTCATCTTTCTTTAAATCACAGTTTCCGACACTAAACTAATTTTCAAATTGATTTTCAAAATTAACTCCATTTAAAATAAATTTCTTTACTTATCCAATATTATTTCAAAACTCATTAATTTCATATTTAACTTCTTTATTATGATTCAAAATCTTATTTAAACTGAAATACAAATTTCATACTTTTCCCAAATGTCTTCTTTATCTTTTCCAAATTTAAACCTTAAATTTGAAAATAATTTCTTTATTCCATTAAATAATATTAATTAAGTCAAAAAATTCATTTATTCCTCTTTATTCAAAATCTACTTTTCAAAATCAGAATTTATTTATTAGAATTTAAAAATCAACTTTTATCCTTTTCCATTTTATTTATCCAAAGCTCTATAATTATTTACTTAAAAATTCTCCCTTTATTTTCCTTCAAAAATCCAATCTATATATCTTTTTGATAACTCAATATACCCAAATATATTCAATCAAACCATAGCATCGAATATTTGCAATTTACCAACATAATCCGTCATAGGTTATCAAATAAATTACATCACAGAATATTTAACAACCTAAATAATTTTGAAGAATCCAGTTGGATCCCTCCAACCTGTTTCCCTGCATCCATAGATGTTAGCACAATATAAAAATATCAATTCCACTTCAAGGTGGAATATCGCGGTATATGGGGTTATATCATCTCATCCGCTATTATGCAGTGCATAAGGTCTCATCCGCTATATAATACGAGAAATCAATCACTTCAATATATACTATATATATACTACTGTACATATACTATCACATCCAGACATTTCAAGCAATCAATCAATAATTTAAATTTTACTATTTAGATTTTAAAAGGCATCCAAATGATTGAGATTAACTCACCTTTTGATCTTTGTTTTGCAATCCGATCAAACCAGCTATTTCTTCACTTTTGGACCTTGTAACAAACATTTACAGTTTATTAACATTTGAATTAATTTAAAAATTAATTGCCATTTAATAATGTAATTAACCCATGATTTTATTTCAAACTAATAATTTAATTAATAAAATAATTTTTAGCAAATAAAATAATTAAATAGGTTTATTAAACAAATCTATCTTTGAAATACATTTTCCATTTAATAAATTTTATTTAAATTTCCTTTAATAAATTACTTAGTGACTGGGATAATTAAATGAGCAAATTAATCACCAAGTCTATTTTTTCAAAGTATGCTCGTACATTAAAAATGTATATGAATATTTATCCTCCTTTGAAACTATATATATATATTAAAAATAATTTATATCTTTCCAAAATCTAATTTTACAAAAAAAATTCTTATATCATATTTTCAAAATCTTCTATATAAAATAGTTCTCCCTATTTCTTGAAAATGACAACGGTAGCTCACTATACTGAATATTTATATATACCTAAATCATGTTTATATCACACTGTAAATTACCTTTTCTGTGTAAAATATGTATATGTTATTTAAATTTAAAAAGTATAGTATATACCTCGCAGCCTCCGACCTACGAAATCAACCACCACAGGCTTTCTTCGACTGCAGCGCTCACAAATTGATCGACAAGCCAATCTTTCGCCAACTCGACGAACCCCTCTACCCACAAACCCCAACTTCCCAGTCGAATGCCACAACTATGGCTCCACCACAAAGATACTTCCTCGATGACTCACGATCGCAGTCGCTAACCAGCCTCGACCGATGACCCCACTCCGACTCTCGCGATTCCATCGCGCATTGCTATCACTGACGAGGCCATGCCCTCTGTTGAATTTAGCGAATGAACTGGATGACGCAGAATTACATGATTGGGGATTTATTTTATTTCTACGAATCAAAATTTGGAAAGGATCGAATCCCTTATAAAAAGAAGGATCAGATTCGATTCGACTGTTGCCATTTTATTTCATTTTATCTTTCCCTTATTTTTTTCGAACGATCTTCATTTGATTTCATGAAGAAAAGGTCATGACTTAGTTAATTTTATTTTTTTTAAAAGAGAAGGGGAATGCGTGTAATCAAGACGGACACACGTTACACCAATGGAACATGTGTTTGAATGAGAATTTTTTTCAAAACAATTTAAATATCAATATTATTTAAATAGTTTAAATTTAAATCGTTTCGAAATCACCATCTAAAATTTTGACTTCCTATCAAGGCGTACCGCTAGGCGTTTATAATGTTAAACGCCTATTTCGAATGCAATGGAAAGGGTTTCGAGTCCTAACTCGATCGTATGGAGAAGATAGCCTTTTGAACCCAGTTATTTATTAAATTTTCAATATAGATTTTTGTGCATTTATCTACCGTACGTCCAAACAATCACTCCAAACACCACAAAAATTGAAATCCGTTAATAATATACTATTACTGATCCAATGGAACTGGTTTCGTTGAAATCCGAGACTGTGCCTCGGAAGGCTATTTTTAAATTCAATTTAAACTATATATTTTTAAAACTGAAAAAAACACTTTCAAATTCAAATTTAAAACTTCTATTATCCCAGTACTATAAAAATAAATTTTCCAAGCCCTTGAAATATTTTTAAGAAGCTTAAAACCAAGATTCACTATTTTAACCAATTTTCAATTATCACATTCAATAATTTAATTGCCAAATAAACAGTGATTTTTGAAATTCAAGTTAAACTAACTTTCAAATATTTAAAATGAATTAAATATTTCAATTTCAAATATCCAGAAATTCCAGGTCATCAGAGATGTAGTAGAAATAGTGCCTTCGATTTGTCTTTATCCAGGAAAACTTGTATGGATAAATGTTGGAACTGCATTACTGCTTGGAAGGTAGTGTTAGCATTCCATGTGGGATTGCTATTCAAAAAGTATGCATAGCCTCAAGCCTCATCAACCAGGAATGACTAAAATAAGGGGAGATGCAACAAGGCTAAGTGGGTCACTCCTATTAGAGTGTGTTATCACCTTTCTAGATACATCTACGTATTTATGGATTGGTTGTGTATGAGATCTCGATAAAAAAGGGTTGCAAAGCAACCGAGGTGATGACTTATTCTGTATTATCCAATCAGGGATAAGCTGGTCTTATGTTGGCAGGGGATCCGGACGAGGTCCTCGGTACATTTTCTAAACGTGTACCATGATAGTTAGTACCTCGGTGCCTTGTCAAGGTATGGAATCCAATCTCCAATTCATGTCGTTACGGTTTTGATTGTAGAGCCTAGTTGCTAGAATTTAATAATGGTAAAAATTTCAAGTATTTTCATATATTTATTTTGAATGCTTAGACATTATTATTATATCATCGGATTTTCTATAAAAAAAATGTTTTGGTTATCATAAGGTAAAAACTCGTCCGTGTTTATGTGCGGCATGGTCTTACGATATACCTTTGATTTTAAAAGGGTTCTAAAAGTTATAATTCAGTTTTTGAGTTTACTCACACTAGACCTCTGTCTGACCTGGAGTTTTATTTTCTTTCCTTAAAACTCTTGGGTGCTCAAATTTTTATGGGCAGCCATGTAATTCAGGTTTTCCACGGATGCATCTTGGAGGAGCTTGGAGCAGGAGGCTTCATCGTTAGATGGTTATCATCTTGTTTCCACTATATTATATGTATCTTGTATAAGTTGGATAGGGATAGGCTTTTAACTGTCCAAGAGTAAAATTTGTATTAATATGACTCTGATGTATCATTTCTAAAATGACTATGTAAAGTATAATGTTGATTAATATATGTTATTCTGTTGCGGTTGTGAGATACCGTGATTGTTTAGTTTCTTCTATCTTCTATCTCCTTTTCTTTCCCCTAACAATCTGCCTTTCCAACACTTAGTTGTTCGATAAATGAATACCGTGGATGTATTAGTGTCGACTTCTAGGGTTCAAAAAGGCGGGTCCTTACATCTTTGTTCTTTATCTTCTAAGATAATGAGTCTAAACGCATAAATACAACCTACTTAAACAAGTACTGATAGTTTTATGGAGAAAATAATAATAAAAACATAGGTCAGACATAAAGTTTGGGGTGAATAATACCACAACCAAAGCATAACGTATAATGTGATTAAACCGCCATATGTGAAACGGGTTCCCACTTATTAGTATAAACGTTAAACATAAATTTATCATCAGCAATACGCAAGTCAAATTTTGGCTATCCCCGAAGCTCTTATGTGGTTCTAGCCTTAGCCAACCTCTGACCAAACCCTCCCTTTAAAATTGCGCATGAAGTCCCAACTAGCGAAGGTACCTCCCATGTGATCTGGTTGCTAAGTGTATTTCAAACATGCAATTCATTCTAGCATAGCTTGACATTTGAAACTCGTTACCTCTAATGCACCCCTATCTTAGTTTGGTTTCTCTTTAGTTTATACTACAAAGACTTAGTCACATGCAATTTCATCTTACTTAGGTTTACACTGCAAAGAATTAGCCATATGTTGTTTTTTCCTTAATTACTTTACGCTATAAAGAATCAACTACATAAAATATCATTTTTATTAAATTTTCACTACAAAGAGTTAGCCACATGTCATTCTGTCTTTCTTTAGTTTACATTACAAAGAATCAGCCATATGCATTGTCGACTTTATTTAATTTACACTGCAAAGAATCAGCCACAAGCGGTTATTTCTTTCTTTAGTTATACTGTAAAGAATCAAACACATGCAGTTGGAGGAGTGTACGACCTCTTGGACATCCAACGTCCCTTCAAACATTGAATGCTTCTCCCTACCTACCTAAGGTGTGCATTCAAGTGAGTGTCCCCACTTGGTAATAGCTCTTTCGAACCTGATACCTTGTTTGGGTTCCCCTTTTTCTTAGTCACCTTAAGCTCCTCGAGATTTACCGAATTGTTATGCATTATGTTTCGATTTCATGTTCTTTTTGCCATAGTATAACCCCCCAATTCGTATTGCAATGCAGCATGCCTTAGCATATTGTATAGTACTTTCCCTCTCACTTTCAGCTCTAGCATAGTATATCTAACTATACTCTCAGCTTAAATGATTTATCAAACCTGGCGCAGCTCCCTTTTGTGCCTATCGTCTTTTGGCACAGTTCTCACCTGCACCTTTTGGCCTTAGGCTTTTTCCAGCGTTTTTTTTTCAACGTAATACATCCCCATGCAATATGATCCTCCCTGAAACTCAATAGGCTCACATGGCAATTTACGACCTTTGAATCCATGTACTAATTTTATTTTCTTAAACGTTTGGCTGACACTTCAGCCCTGTATCAAATAATGTCCGACAAGTCTATTACCACCCTTTCCATGTCTTGCCATTTGATACGTTCAAACTCCACTTTCAATTAATGACAATGTCCATTATTTATCTTTTTAGCATTTATATGGAATCTTATCCCCTAATCATTTAATATTAATTTCATCAATTTTATTTAGTAAGTCTCGTTATCTTGCATAATCACCTTCGGCCAATGCCATTCCCATCGGTGGTAATTGATTTTTTTTTCTTGGAAAATCCTTATAAAATTCAAGAAAAACTGTGAATAATTCCTTTAACTTTTTACACATATTTCAATTTTTTAGATATTTTATTGTATTTATTTACTGGTTATCAACCTTCAAAAATTCATAACTAATTATTATAATGTGGAAAATTCTTCAAATTAAGAAACCCATTTATAGAATCATGATTAAAACATCATATTACTTTTTTTATAGCATTTCAGAATCATTACAGTAGGGATATATAAACTAAATATCTTATGTAAACCTATTCACCCTAATTCATTCATTAGTACATCATTTATCTTATTTAAATGCTAACTCATATGAACGCTGTCATATTAAATCAAAACCAAATCAAACATAATGAAAATGGTAAAAAGGGTTTAGTATTACTTACTTGGTCTTTCAATAATCTTGTTTTAATCCTCTTACCCCCTTTTAGCTTGTGTTTTCTTCTTTTTCTTCATATTTTCTCTATTTAGGCCGCCACCATTAATATTGTTCTCGGGCTTTTATTTTATTTTAAGTAGAATGAAATGAAGAAATGAGAAAATGGTTATGTTTATTATCCCATAATAATTTGGGCCTTGGCCCTCATAACCTTTTCCCAATTAGTTCATCTCCCTCTTTCTTCTTTTATTTATTATATAAGGTCAACCTCATATGGTAAACAAGTGTATACTCAAATGGTCACCATATTTCTTATTTATTATTTCATATTACTATACCCATTTAGTTTCACATTCGATGAATAAATAAATAAATATAAATTTTGAGTTTTACATGCTTTCCCTCTTAAAGGAATTTTTCCTTAAAAAATTCAATCAAGAGATGGTAGTGATTTCCAATCCATCTATTGTCCATTCTAGCATACCCACATAAGTTCCCCACCTATATGTCATAAAAAATGTATTAGTGTATCTAGTAATACAAAACAATCAACCATAATACTCATATATATATGGCTTACAACAATACACAGCTAACACAGATGCTATGCCAAAACAAACAACTCTAGATAAGTCATGTTGGCCTTTTCCTTCATTTCCCATGTAAAATTCTCTCGGTCCTCACTCCACTAGGCACATAATAGCTTCACTACATTATTCTGAAGCAGCTTCTCAACCCATTATATTATCCGAACCGGTTTCCTTAAAATAGGTCGTGTTTAGTTCTATGACCAAACCGTTTACTACTCTTGGACTTATTACCATTTGCAAACCCTAATACACTTCTTCAAATGTGATATATGAAAAATATTAGTGATCCCTTCAAAAGTACATGGCAGCTCCACTTAGTATGCTACTGTTCCACCTTCTATAAAATCAAAAACTAACTTACAATCTTCACAAAGTGCATCACATCTTGCATCGAGGAAACCTTCACGAACACATGATTACCTACTATCAATTCTATTTCTTTCCTCCTTATGTTGGCATAACTCTTTTGCCTATATTGTGCTACGTTCATTCTAGTCTGGACCAGCTCCAATTTTTTAGTAGCATCTGAAAGTCAATAAGATCCTAAGTAATATGAATAATTCTAATCTAAGAGAACTATTTAAATAAGCGGATAAAAAAATGAAATAAAGGAACAATCACATCAGAATTTTTACATTGGATTGTACCTCCCATCTTACATCCAGGCGCTATGCTCTCCTTGAGAATTTCACTAACTATAACCCTTACTTCACCTAGATGAACAAATTTACAATCGCCTAAGCAACCGAATAAGACTTCATAGTACTCCAAAGAGAAATATTTGCTCATCGACTTCATGATGTTCTTCATAACAAAGATTAGTTAAGTTTAAGTATGTCCTTCCTATAATTTATCTTGATGATGTATTATTGAATGTAAGTGTATAGTAAGTATAGAGTTTTTTTGAGAGCTTTTGAGATTGTTTATAACATAAGATTTAAAAGTACAAGACTAAGAATAGCAAGTTAGTTCTAAAACCTTAAAAGGAAACTAAATTTATAGTATTGAAAGGTTGCAATGAAAAATTATAATCAGTAGAAGGAGATACAACCATTAAAAGAGTTGCAACCTATAGGAGGATGATTTAGTATGTTTTTTATCGATTAGAAAATCACCAAATTTTATAAAATAAAATACTGCAAGTTCACGACAGACAATTGTAGTGCATCGGCAAGTACAGGTCGAACTATAAGGAAAGTAAGAATTACAGCTTACTCTATCAAACTATCCCAAATATTTTGAAAATGTTTTTACTAATAATTATAGAAAAACCTGAGTAAAGCTAGAATTAAAATAACGAGATAAAAAGGTAATCTAGAGATAAATCCACTTTAACATTCAAATAAATCAACGCATAATAACTTTATTATCTCTCCTTTTGACACAAGTAAAATTAGTTGATGCATTTATTTTAAGTATAGTATATTTATGATATTAATTAAAATAACATAAACCATCAAAATTTAATAAATCAACCTAACACATTTATTAAATCTTATGAAAATGATTGCGATGTAAGAAGTAAGGTCTATTTTAAGCACGATCTACTTACCATCTTAGATCAAGTAACATAAAACAGAAAATTTTAATTCTACTTTTAACTTCATTATCAAAATCAAATAGTTAGATAAAGATGTAACTTGAGTCTATATTTGATTAAGCACATCCTATTTGTGATTAACAATATAGGCTATCAAATTCATTTTTAAATAAAAACTTCTATCTATATCTAAAGTTATATTAAGCACAAAAAAAGAGATCATAGACGAAACAATTTTGTTGATTTTACATGAATTATGAGAGCTTCATTTGTAGTAATCTGCCCCGAAACAGACCTAAATTCTAACCCAGAAAAGGCCCATCGAAAATTAGGCTCACTCCTATGTTGTCTATTGGTTGATTAAACGAAGAACTATACAGAGCTATCTATCTATTCTTTCAAAATTCATAGCAAAAAATAAAATATAATATAATAACAATAATAGTACCAATTTATTTCAAATCATTAAATGTCATAAAAAATTACATAATGTCAACTGTTACAACATTTCGTTCAAAAATATATTTCATGAGTACAATAGAAAATAATACAAAAAGATGGATAGTAATTTCCACAAGCTTCACTCACACCATCTTCAAGCATCATCAACTCCTTCTCTAACCTGTGTTGTAATGATGGAGGGAGTCAGAACAACAAGTGTCTAGTGAATTACAAATCTCAAGCCTTGCTATTTTAGTACTTGGCCAGTATAATATAAATAAGAACGTCTTACATAACTAAACCATTTAATAATTTATATAAGGAAAGGAGGTGGATCCTCAAACAACCACTTAATACCTTCAATTCCTGAAGTGGGTTTCCTAATCCCATAACCCATAACCAATATCATAAATATCTAACAATGCGAAAGATAGAAACCAAGCCACTTAATACATTTTAAGTTAAATAGGCAGATTCTGACCATTTATAACCTCAATTGAGGTAGGTCCCAATCATTTAATACCTATTTTCTAGGCGGGCTCCACATAGGTATCTATCTAGCTAACATTACACGGAAATATATTCGGACACTTAATACTTCCAATTAAAGCAGACCTTCTCTAGATATTCTCAACTGTGCCTAAACCCAATCTTGACCATTTAATACTTCATTTGGGGAAAAAGAGGCAGGCCCTCAAACAATCACTTAATACCTTGGGACCCCAAAGCAGGCTCTTCGTATTATGACTCATACTCATAATGACATCTCACATTGTTCGATATTCCTTATTACGCCTTAAAATATCAATTACTTTTCTAAGGATGATTTAACGACAATTGTTACCTAATTAACTACGTAGTTATACGTTATAATTATATGCTTATTACGCTAATTAATATATAAATACACATTTTTTATTCTATGCATGCAGAGTTAACCCTAACTAAAGTTAAAGATCTATTACTTTTTAACCATAATAACACAAGCCTATCCTTTTCCTTCCATTTTGCCAATAATGTCCAAATTCTAATATCCATAAAAAGGGAATCCAATATTCATAACAAAGATTCAATACTTGTATCCAATATTGTAATAAATAGACTTGTATATAGAATCTCAATATAACTTATCTCATATTAAAACAATGGAATAAACCAAAAATGAAACTTAGAATTTAACCAATTCTACACTCTACTAAACTTCTTTTACATGAATTTAGATAAGGGACTATTAAATTTTATAGAAATAGATGGTGTAAACTAGGAATAAAGATTCGTTCTTTACACACCATTTCTCAATTAAATCTCTTAATTAAATCCGGAGAAGAAGAATAAGAAGTGGAATAGAAGGTTGAATAAATAAGCTACAACATCCATAATACTCCATTATTTTAGCACAAAACAATGAAGATCCCAATCCTAAGAATTGACAGTTTTCTTTAGAGGTATTTTGGGGATTTTTAATATGATGTTTTCAAAATTCAAAACTCTCCAAGGCATATATCAAATTAAAACTATACTATTTAACTACTAAAATAGAAAACTAATATTTCCACTCATAGTTGGTCCTCGGCTTTGATTCTCTTTGGATTTGCAACGTCCATTATATTCTCCTTCATATCTCTTCTTTTATATAAGGGATTTTTGTGTGGTGTGTATGTGTGTGTGTATTTGATTCATAAAAGTTGGAGGAGAAGATGTTTAGAATTTAAATAATAAGCAAAGATAGATTAGGATTTCTTACTTAAAACCCTAATGGAGTTTTCTGAATATAAGAAATAAGCTGATAGAAATTTGCTAATGTTTTCAAAATATTTGTGAATAAAAGTGAGGAGTCTAAAATCCTATTTATTGTGATTGAAATGCACCAGAACCGTACGATGAAACTAGGTTAAAGAGGAATAAATCCAAAATTCTTTAATCAACAAAACCCTGGTCGCCACCTATTCACGACTAGTCAATTGCCCCTTCAATCGGTTGACCGGTAGGGGTCGACTGATCGCAATGAACGGGTCGACCGGTATGTATATATTTAGGAAGATTTGTTATTTTTCGTTGCGTGGTTATTTTATTCCTTAATTAACTTCTACTGTTAATTGTTAGCTTTAACATTTACTTGACCGCCAAGCCTAATCATGGTTAATTTTTGAAATTCAAACTTTAAATGTACGTACTCATCAAATTTGAACTTAAGCTAATTCAGATTTGAAAATTTTAAACGCTCATAACTTCTTTGTTTGAGCTCCGTTTTCAACATATTATATGTGGAAATAAACCAGAATTTCACCACGATGGAAAAACTTTTGTAGTCAAATTTCAACTTTTATATAATTTTCATTTTATCCCTACCCTAATTAATTGAATTTCTCTTAATTTACTTATTTAATTAGGGTTGATTTTATGGGATGTTACGTTCTTCCCCCTTAAAAATGATTTCGTCCCAAAATCTTTCAAGGGGCGAACAGCGTAATGCATAATAACATCCATGCTATACAACCAAGTTATCTACACAGCCATCTACTTAACCAAAATGCAACGTTATTATGTACTGTGGACCTACTAATAATAAGCTCAATCCTAGCGTGAGTGTGTGATCGTGCTATGCAAATACGCTAAGCATGCATAAGACTGTTATATAAGTGTAAAGTGACGATGAAAAAGTATAGAAATCATCTCCTACCATCCAATCTAGCAAGCATGATGCAACCAAAACCTTAATTTTGGAGATAATATTTACCATAAAAAGACTTAGGACAAGTTGTCCTCATGCCTTCTATCGGATTTTCTCCCCATTGTACTCGGAACAATCAAATTCTTTGCTACGAAGCTTCCTAGTTTTGTGCTCCACAATGTATGCAGTGGCACGGGATGCTATTGGATCCATCTCAAAATTTCCCAATTGATTAGGCTCTACCACAATTACTACGCTATGAAGGCATTCATTTAAATGCAAAATGTGAAAAAAACATCATGGACCCTAACCAACATAAAAGTTTTCATATTTTTCCCCAATATTGGGAAAGCCCAATAAACCTGGCGCCAACTTTTCCAACTATCCTAATTTTACGACTTCATATATTGCCTAATCCACTCTAACTTTCCAAAGTCTAGCAATCCAAATTTGTTTCGAGTTGAATTTGTCTTTGATTTTCCACCCATAATTTGAAGATTTGTAAGACCACACAAAAATTGCTTCAAGAGTGCCATAATAATCATCTATTGGTAACTAGTACCATATATGAATTCTACTAAGGGAAAACGCAGCTCCTAATGTCTTCCAAAGTCTAAGATGCAAGCTCTCGACAAATCCTCCAAGTTCCCATCCATTCATTCATTTTTTCCGTCAGTCTTTGGTGGGTAAGTAGTGCTCAAATTTAAGGAAGTTTCTAAAGCTAGTTCCTAAAACTACTAGCAAACTCCTCTAAAATTTTCTAGCAAACTAAGGTGTCTATCACTAACGTTACAAACCACAACTCTATGAAGCTGTGTTGGAGATGCTAAGGTTTCATTGCTTCTAAAGGAAAATTTTGCCACCCTCTTCTTTATCCTTGATCAGTATGAAATTCTCCTCACATTCCAATATATCTCATATTTTCTCGAATGGTGAATGTCCATGAGTTAAATTTTATTTTTCCAAAAATTCTTAAGTTTTGGGATTGAAACATTTATTCACTTTAGGCTGCCAACCTAATTTTCTCATTAACTTCCAGTCTTACTTATAATTTATCGCTAGTTAAGGGTCCCCATAAGATTTCCCTATTTACTTTGCTTCCCAACATATATGTTTGTCAGGTGGTATAAATCGCATTCATAAAGTCAACACAAAAATAAAGCAGAGATGTCTCTTATACCACATCATATACTTTTCCAATAGCTAAGAGAGATAACTAGCGAGTATAACCCAAGAAATCTAAAAGAAAATTTTGCTTGAAGCTGCCATTCATTATTAAGCGGTATAACTAGCGTTGAGGTCCTAACATTCTCTACTAAATTAAGATAGGCATTTCTTAATATGCCGTTTCATTGTTACCCATTTCCCTTGATTTTCCTTTTCAGTTGCTAATAAATATGGTCCATCCATTGTTTCAATTAATATCCATAACAGTTGATCATTACTGCCGAAATTGGATCATTTCCAATTAATCCTTCTTTAACCCTTTTAACCTTCTTCTGGTTTCCAAAATTCGTTTATTACTCAAACTTTTTTCGTAAATGCCATATTAAGTTTCCCTAATCAGTCCCTTTTTATTTCCTTTTCCCCCTCATTAGTTACAAATTTATTGCTCGTTAGATTTGAAATTAAGATCCATAAATTCTAATCCATTAATTACTAACTAATATGCATATAGTCGCAATCTATGTTATACATTTATTCTATTCGTTAAGCATGACTATATGTGTATATATTTCTAACTACTAAGTTCTACAACTATAATACTCATTTCCATATTTTAATTCATCGAAGCTATCTTTCTAAAAAGATTACCGTAATAATTTCTCATAAATTAACCACAAGTGAGATTTTTTCTTTTTTTAAACTACGAGAAATTATTTCTTTTCTTTTTATTGAAATAGATAGTGTGAACAATGGAAAAGAATATCCATCTTTTACATGTCTCTTTCCTTTTTATTTTGTTCCCGATTACTTCAAACAACGCATTTTTATACGTATTTCAGTATTGGATAATTTATGGAAATTACACAGAAACTGCTCCAAAATTAAAACATAGAAATTCATATTTTATGGATAACCTAATTTACAACCAAACTATAAATCTGGAATATCTTTACACTTTACCAACTCCTTCAAATAGAGGTTTGGGAATAATTTCAAATTTCCAGATCATGTTGTACATTCTATTCCTGTTTTATTCATATCCTAAAAATCATAGTTTGTCCTACCTAGGTTGAGATCCATATTTACTCCATAAAGACTTTTCTCTATAAAACCAGAATTTTAGTAATCATACAAAATAGTTTTAAATAAACAAATTTCTTCAAATTCAAAAACAACATTAATTATCTCGTTTCCTGTCACAAACTTGAAGAACCAAACTCAAAATCTCCACCTTTGCAAATATGAATTTAGAAACATTTACCAAGAATTCAAAATTTCTTAGTTCCAAATAGAAGAAATATAATTTCTCTTTTTAAAACTTTCTAGATCAAATATTTATCTCTTTAAAAGTTAGACTTTCAACTCATAGAATTCAAAGACTACATGGTTTTCAAAAATGTGCTATGGAAAACTTTCTTTTTAATGTCTTACTGTAATAAAGACTTACTCCTTTTGAAAATTGGATCTTTAACACAAAACATTCAAAAATCAACTATCATTCTAAAATAATAAATTAGACCTTTATTATTCTAAAGAATTTTTTAGTTACACAAATTATCATTTCCAAAATAACAGTTATATCTAAAATAGAGATAAATATCTATTGCCTTGTTACTCAAAATATACTATTTTTTAACCAAAACTTTTTTTTGCTTTGTTCAAAACTATTAAAATCCCTTGCAATCATTTTCTTATCAATTTCAATAACATTCTTATTCAAACAAGTTGCGAATTTGAGATAGGAAACATGCTTATATAAAATTCTCATCTGTACACAATTGCCTTTCCAAAAATACCCACTCATTTATTAATCATCTTTCAAATCGTTTCATTTTTAAAGATATCTTTTATAACTTTAAACGATGGAAAACTGGAGTAGACAAAGTTAACTCTTATCTTATTCTATTACTCCTTTTCTAATCCATTTATTACTGGATTAAAATTCTAAATTTAGTTATCATTCTCTGTATTTCCTTATTTGGGAATGTTCCGCTTGTCTACCTTATCGGACATTCTTATTCTTCTATTCTTTCTATTTAATATTGATCAAATACATTTTCCATTTATACACCCTTTCAAAAGCAATTTAAGGAAAAGTACCTCTAATTTTATAAGATAGGAAAAATCATGCATTTCACAAAAAAAATCCCTTATTAAAAATCTTTGGACCAATTGGCTCAGTAAATTTAAAGTAAGAATTTTATGAATGCAAAATCCCTTTAAGGTAGAACTTTCTAACTCAACTTTTTATAAATTATAACTCTCCAAATTTCCTTTCACTTTTCAAAATAACGGCTTCCAAATTCATAAAGTAGAAGAAATCATAAAAAAATAGAAGAATCCAAAAATGAAGAATTCAAAAGTCGAAAACTATGAATTCAAAAAATTTCAAATTAAGAAGTTAACAAATGAGAACCTTCTCTTTTTTTAACTTTTCAAATAATTAGAAATCATTCACCATTTTGTTTTTAAAATATCCCACCACTTCTTTCTAAACTTTTTACAAGCGGTAGTATATTTTCAAAGCTATCAAAAACCACTTTCTACCAAAAAATTCAACTTACAATACATAAGATTTTCACTTAATAATCCTTTGAAAAAGCTTATCCAAAATACCACTTTTTTTCTCAAGGGGTAGGATTTAAAAAAATGGATTTGATTGTTCTTCCCTTTAAACTCCCTACTCAATCTTCTTAAAAATCTTGTTATCTCCATGTGGTTATTGATGTACGCCTTCTTACAGATGCTTGTTTCACTACTATATCCCTTACTTCCATATGTTTACAAATATTACGCCTTGTAATATCTAACCATTACCTAACATTTATATTTACTACTCTCATAAATGTCGCTTCGTTTGTATCAGATCGTTATAATCTTAACAGACGTTTCCTAAAGATATTTATTTGTTTGTTTAACTTTATCTACTTAACTTTTTCCTCATTTTCCCATAATTACCCTAATGGTCAAATAAATCTATCTAATTTATTGTAACTCCTCACTAAATGCTTATTTATAACCTATTAAATTTTGGAGTCACAAACTTTCCTTCTATGATTCCTATCCCTATTATTTAATCTGCTTATATGGTCCATGATGATAAGGAAGTCTAGGTCCAACAAAGAAGTATAAATTCAACTCTATTTATATTTTCAACTCATAGTTGCTTCATTTACTCTTCTAGAATATGGTAGCAACTACGCTATAATCAGAATTTATAATGTCAAGTGTAAATTCAAAATAAGTATATGTATGTATGTATGTATGTATGTATGTATGTACGTACGTATATTTATATATATAGTAAGGCTTTTGAAAAATATTTTGAAAAATAAAAAGTACATCACTCATACATATATTTTTTATCATTGATCGGGTAACCTAAGCTTTGATACCAAATGTAGTAACCCGCCCCGAAACATACCTCAATTTCGATCCAAAAAAGGACCCATCGAAACTTAGGTCTATTCCAAAGCTGGTTGTTAGTGGGTTAAAAGAAAAAATATACAAAGCTATTTATCTATTCTTTCAGAAATCGCAGAAGAAGGAATAAATTATAATAACAATAATAGTTCCCATTTATTTCAAATCATTTCAAATATCATAAACCAATAAATAATGTCAACTGTTACAACATTTCATACAAAAATACATTTCATGTGTGCAGTAGAAAATAATACAAAATGATAAATATTAACTACCACAAGCTTCACTCTCGCCACCTTCAAATATCATCAACTCCTACTCTAACCTATGTTGTAATGAATTGGGAGTCAGAACAACGGGTACTTTATGAATAGAAATCTCAAGTCTTACTATTTCGGTACTTGGGCAGTATAATTTAAATAAGAACATGTCTTATTTAAATAAAACATTTAATATTTCACATAAGGAAAGGTGGAGGATCCTTAAATAACCACTTAATACCTTCCACTCCTAAAGCAAATTTCCAAATCCCATAAATTATAACCAACGTAATGAATATCTAACAATGCAAGAGATAACCCATGCCACTTAATACCTTTTTAGTGAAAATTGGTAGATTCTGACCATTTAAGACCTTAATTAAGGTAGGACCCTATCATTTAATACATATTCCCAAAGTTGACTTCATATCGGTATCTATCTAGCTGATATTGTACAGAATTCTCTTTGGACACTTAATACTTCCTATTAAAGCGAACCTTTTTAAGATATTCTTAACCATGCCTAAATCCAATCTCGATCATCTAAAACTTCATTTGAGGAAAAGAGGTGGGCCCTTAAACAACCACCTAATACCTCAAGACCTCAAACCAGGCCCTTTATATTATAACCCATACTTATAACGACGTCTTACATTAGCCCGACTATTCGTAGGAACTGCTAGTCAGATTAACTAGGTAGATTTACCATACAAATTTTGAGACTAACTTCTCATCATTATAAATACTTATCATATGTGATATCTCACATTAGCCCCAAAGTCGCACTGCCGGTAGCCAGATTAGCTAGGCGGACTTCAATGTGCCTTTTGACAGACCTTGCATCCCTATGACTTGGCCATAATTTAATACTATATACATATAATACTCATCTCACAGTTCCATAATTAAGGCCTTATAAGGAATCTTCTTTATCACGACTTAAAATATCAATTACTTTCCTAAGGGGGATTCAATGATAATTATTACCTAATTAACTACGCAGTTATACATTATAATTATACACTTATTATGCTAATTAATATACATATACACACACTCATTTATTATTCTATCCATGCGAAGATTACGCCCTAACTAACGTTAAATGTCAATTCTGTTTTAACCATAATAATACAAGTTTTTCCTTTTTCTTCCATTTAGCCAATAATATCCCAATTCCAATATTCATAAAAATAGAATACAATATCCATAACAAAGATTCAATACTTATATCCAATATTGCAATAGATAGACTTGTATATAGAATCTAGGTCTAACTTATCTCGTGTTAAAACAATAGAATAAACCAAAAACGGAAATTTACACTTTAATCAATTCTACTCTCTACTTAACTACTTTTACATGAATTTAGATAAGGGAATTTATATTAAATTTTACAAAAATAGACGATGTAAACTACGAATAAAGATTTGTTCTTTGCACACCATTTCTCAATTAAATCCCTTAATCAGATCCGGAGAAGAAGAATGAGAAGTGGAATTGAAGGTTGAATACATAAAATGTAAACCACAAAACTCCATTATTTTAACACAAAACAAATAAGATTCCAATCCTAAGAATTGACGTTTTGCTATGGAGAATTTTGGGAATTTTTAATATAATGTTTCAAAATCCAAATCTCCTCAAAGCATATACCAAATTCAAACTAAACTATTCAACTACTAAAATAGAAAAACTAACATTTCCACCTACAGTTGGTCCGTAGCTTTTCTTTTTTCGATTCACAACACCCATTATAATCTCCTTCAGATCTCTTTCGTTAGTTTACATTGCAAAAAAATCAGCCACATGTAGTTATTTCTTTCTTTAGTTATACTATAAAGAATCAAAAACATGAAGTTGCAGGAGCATACGAAGCTCCTAGACATCTAACGTTCCCTCGGAAGTTGCCTGCCTATTTCCACCTTCCCAAGGAGTGCATTCAAGTGAGTGTCCCCACTCGACACTAATAGCTCTTCCAAATCTGCAACGTTGTTTGGTTCTTCTTTTTCTTAGTCGCCCAAAGCTCCTTGAGCTTTACGAATTATTATGTATTAAGTTTCGATTTCATGTTCTTTTTGCCGTAATACAACCCCACCCTCATTTGTATTGCAGTGCAGTATAATTAGCATATTCACAGTACTTCCCCTCCCACTTTTGGCATGAACGTAGTATATCTAGCAACACTTTCAGCTCAAATGATTTATCAACCTGCGCGCAGCTCCCAACTATTCATATCGTCTTTTGGTGTAGTTCTCGCCGACACCTTTTGGCCTTAAACTTTTTCCCGTGTTTTTTCTTTCAACGCAATACATCCCTATATAATATTGACCCTCCTTGAAACTCAGTAGGCTCATATTGCAATTCACTACCTTCGAACCTAGGTACTATAATTATTTTCATAATGTTTGGCTGCAACTTCAGTCCTGTAGCGGATAAATTCTGACATGTCTATTACTACCCTTTCCACGTCACGCCATCTGATATGTTCAAACTCCACATTTAATGAATGATTGTGTTTATTTATCTTTTTAGCATTTATATGGAGTCTTGTCCTCTAATCATTTAATATTAGTTTCATCAAATTTATTTAGCAAATCTGGCTTTCCTACATAATCACCTTCGACCAATACCATTTCCCATCGGTGGTGATTGATTTTTTTCATGGAAAATCCTTATAAAATTCAAGAACAATTGTAAATAATTCCTTTAACTTTTCACAACTATTTCGATTTTCTATATATTTTCTTTTATTTATTTGCTGGTTATCAACCTTCAAAAATTCATAACCAATTATTTGATGTGGAAAATTCTTTAAATTAAGAAACTCATTTATAGAATCACGATTAAAACATCATATTAGTTTTTTATTGGCATTTCAAAATCATTAGAGTAGGGATATGTAAACTAAACATTCTATGTAAAGCAATTCATCCTAATTCATTCATTTCTACATCATTTATCTTATTTAAATTATAACTCATATTGAACTCCGTCATGTTAAATCAAACCAAAATCAAACATAATGAAAATGGTAAATAGGGTTTAGTATTACTCACTTGATCTTTGAATAATCTTGTTATAATCCTCTTACCCCTTTTTAGCTTGTATTTTCTTCTTCCTCTTCATATTTTCTCTATTTAGGCCGCCACCATTAATATTGTTCTTAAGCTTTTATTTTGTTTTAAGTAGAATGAAATTAAGAAATAAGAAAATGGTTATGTTTATTCTCCCACAATAATTTAGGCATTGGCCCTCATAACCTTTTTCCCAATTAGTTCGTCTCCCTCTTTCTTATTTTATTGGATATATAAGGTCAATCACGTATAGTAATCAAGTGTATACTCAAATTCTCACCATATTTATTATTTATTATTTCATATTACTTTATCCATTTATTTTGACATTCAATAAATAATTATATAGTTATTTAATTATAAATTTGGATTTTTACATGCTTTCCCTCTTAAAGGAATTTTTCCTTCAAAATTCAATTAAGGTATGGTAGTGATTGCCAATCCATCTAATGTCCATTTCAGCATACCAAATAAGTTCATCTCATCTCACTGTTCCATAATTAAGGTAATATAAGGAATCTTCTTTATTACAACTTAAAATATCAATTACTTTCCTAAGGGGGGTTTATTGACAATAATGACCTAATTAACTACACAGTTATACATTATAATTATATGCTTATTATGTATTTAATATATAAATACGCATTTATTATTCTATGCGTACGGAGATTGCCATATAATTAATTTTAAATGTCAATTACTTTTTAACCATAATAATAAAAGTCTGCCCTTTTTCTTCAATTTCCCAATAATGTCCGAATTCCAATATCTATAAAAAGGGATTCTAATATCCATAACAAAGATTTAATATTGATATCCGAAATTGCAATAATAGATTTGTATATAGAATCTAAATCTAACTTATCTCATATTAAAATAATGGAATAAACCAAAAGTGGAAACTTACAATTTAATCAATTCTATAATCCACTCAACTTCTTTTAAATAAATTTAGATAAGGGACTTTCTATTAAATTTTATAGAAATAGACGGCGTAATCTACGAATAAATGTTCTTTACACATCATTTCTCAATTAAATCCCTTAATCAGATCTGGAGAAGACGAATAAGAAGTGGAATAGAAGATTGAATACATAAACTACAAAATCCACAAAACCTCATTATTTTAACACAAAACAAATTTGATTCCAATCCTAAGAATTGACATTTCGCTTTGGGGGGATTTCAGGGATTTTTGATATGATATATTTGAAATCCAAAACTCTCATCAAATCCAACTATATTATTCAACTACTAAAATTGTAACGACCCAGAATTTCTAGTCGTAAATTTTGAACGTTTAATTCATTTTAAATGTTAAATGTGAATTTTAATTCGATTTCGAATAAAAATATTTTGGTTACATTAATAGAATTAGTTAAATTTCAAATACGAGAATTTAATTGAAATTTGAATAATAATAATAATTTAATATTGGAATTGGGATAATTGGTGATTCTGGACGTAAATAGATATAAAAATAGATTCTAAAATTTATTTTAAGTCTATTTGGTTTGAATTATAATATTGGACTGTTGGATGAAATTAGAAGTCGATAGGTTGAATTTGGAATTTTATATTAATTTAATAATAGAATTTAATAATATAATAATGCAAATAATTAGATTTTGGTTCGAACTGAATCAAAATGATTTCTAATGTGAATGTAAATTTTATACGAGTTATAATAGAGTTAATAAAATTTTAAAAGTGAAATTTTAAGTGATTTCAACGATTTTGAAAATCGCTCGAATTAATCGACGGGTTAAAATAGCCTTCCGTGATACAGTCTTGGAAATCGACGAAACTAGCTCCATTGGATACGTAATAGTTAGTTATTATCAGATTTCAATTTTTCATAGCAATCGGTGGCAGCTTAGAACGCATAGAAACTACTTTAATCGATTTAATTTAAAATTGATCGTTCATTTCCGTAACTCGCGCATATGATCGAATTAGCCTCCGAAACACGTTCCATTGTGTTCGGGACGTGGGTAAAACCTTAGAAATGCCTGTCGGCACGCGTTGTTTGGAGATCGTTTGAAAAGTTGCTTTATAATGGATTTAATATTAAAATAATAATTATTAACGTTTATATAACATGTTTTCTAGGGCCGAAACCCTAGTCGTTCTAGAGCCGCCGTCTTCTTTAGTCTATGGCCAAAAACCCTTCGATTTTCATCCTCAATTTTCTCCTCATCCACGCAATAATTTCGAGAGCTTCCTACATGAAAAGTGTCGAGCTCTCCCTACTCTACATTATGAACGATAGAGATGTAGTTCGGTGGGGTGTTGAGGCCTGGAGGGAGCCACGTTCGTCAGCCTTTCGAGTGCGTTTCCTGTGCAACTGGAGGCGTCGAGCTCGAAGCTACTCTGGATGGAGATGCATGGCGCAATTCTCGTCGAAGTAGCGGTGTTCGATCGTAACCTAGGCGATCATAGGACGAGCGATTTCCAACCCTAGACGGCGTGATGGGTTCGTGAGTACTATGTCGCGTGCATAGAAGAAGAAGAAGATGCAGCCTCTATGGTAGATTAACAATAAAAATTGAAAATTGAAAAGAAATCGTTTTATAAATTATACTAAATGTTTAAAATAACATATCTTTCACATACTGTATCAGAATTCAATGAAACAGGAAGCACCGGAATCGCAGCGACAAGCAGGCTGCTGTGGTGTAGATCTGAAAGTGTTTGAAGCTAACGAGAATTTTAGGTTAAATCGAACGCGGTTCGATTTAATTTAAATTTGAATGCTCGTCGAAAATCCAAGGTGAGTTAATCTCACTCACATCTGGATACCAGTGATTTAAATAACTAATATTTAAATGTTTGATTGGTTGTTTAGCCGAATACGATAATTATTATCAAATTAAATCGATATTTATTTGTTGTGCTAATATCTGTGGATGCAGGAAAACAGGTTGGAGGGATCCAACTGGATTCCTTACAAATTGAAATTTATTTATATTCTGTGATGTATCTTATTTATATTCTATGATAAATTGTTTTAGATCCTGTTATGCTGTGCTCTATTTATATACTGTGATAGATTAAGTTGAAAATTAAACTGTGTTGTGCTATGATTGGGTGAATACAACCTGGGAATTTTAAATATAAATAAGATGAATTGGGTTTAAAGGAAATAAAAGGAATTCTTAAGTAAAGGATTTAAAAGGAATTAAATTCAAGAGATTGGTTGGTAATTTGAAGTGTTTGAAATTGTGAATTTAAAGGGAATTGTGAATTGTTTAAAACAATAGCGAGATTTATTTTTAAAGGATGGGAAGTGTGCTTTCTCCTTGAAACTTTAGTATGTTTTTAAGAAAAGCTTTCAAAATATAAATTTTCAGTTTAAATATGTTTAGAACATTTTAGAAAGAAATATTATTTTAAATTGTTTAAAGTGTAAGTAAATATTTATTTATGTAATTATGGTAATTAATTATTTTAAAAAGTAAAGTAGTATTAAGTTTTCAAAAGGAAATTATATAAATATTTGATTTAATAACTTTATTTTTAAAAGTTAAACTTGACTTAAAGTACTTAGGAAACCTCTGTGTATCTCCTTAAGTATTATTTTCAATTAAATAATTTCTAGAAGCATTATTTTAAATATTTTAAACATATATTTGAAAGTGATTTCCAGGAAATAGCAATATAAAGGAGTTTATTTTTAAAATATGGTAAGGGATTTACGGGATGAACGTAAAATTGGATTGGGGTAAATCGTGTTAGGTTGATAAAAAGAATTCTTTGGGTTATCCTAAATGGAAGTGTATTTTCCTGAAAGCCAAGTACGTTTTAAGCAGATTTCTAAGTAAAGATAAAGGTCTTAAATTTGATTTCAAAAGAATGTTTTAAGAAAATTCTTATGTAGGTTGCAAAGATTTCAAAAGTAAATATTTACTAGATTAGTTATAGCAACAATTATTTAAGGGACAATTGGCATTATGTTTTAAAGGAAGATTATTAATATTTATACTTTATAAAATGGTTTTATTTAAAAGATAATTAATTAAAGTTTTATTTGAAAACTTGTATAGGATTTCATAGCTTTGTTTTAAAATTTAGTATGACTCAACTTTATTTTAAAGATAATAGTTTATATTTTATAAAGCAGTTTTATTCGAAATATTTTTAATGGTATATATATTTTAAATTAAGTATGTAAATGTTTTAATGTATTTTCAAGAATAAAGAATTTTAACTCATTTTAAAACTTAAGTATGGGTACTTGGATGTTTTCAGAGAAAGTAAAGATTTGGGAATCTATTCCATGAGAAGAGTTGGGTTTGAAAACTGTTTCAAAAGGACTTGAAAATGGAAACATATCTTGCAAAGATATTTTTGAGGAAAATAAATATTGTGGGAAATTATTTATTGTATGATGGATGTTTGTGAATGTTAATTGATAGTTAAATCACCGACTATCAATATTGGCCAATGCGTTGATCGTTTCGAAGAGACCGGGATCGGGATTTTTTTCTCAAAAACCACTTCGATCCAGTTTGTACGTTTTCGTGGGGAAAACGAGTTCGGAATCGAAGATGGAGCAATGAAGTGCAAGGGCTAGTCGCTACTAATCCTGAGAATATTTACAAAATGGATGTAGTAGGAGTAGTGCCTTCGGTTACGTTCGAACCCGGGACGGACTTGTATGGATGAATGCTTTCGGAACATCGTCAGGTGGACGATGGGCATTCTAAGTGAAACGTTCTAAAGGTAACGCTTAGCCTCAAGTCTCATCAATCGGAAACGGCTGAAAATCAGGGGTTATGCAGCAAGGCTAGGTGGGTAGCACCCATTTCAGGGTGAGGTCATCCATGTCTAGATGTCCTTTTTATTTCGGCTTAGCGGTGCGGTTGCTGATCCCAACCATGGGGTGATCTTACTCGAGATTATCCAGTAAGGGGTAGTCCCGGCCTTGTGTTGCAGGAGATCGGGAGTGGTCCTCGGTACACTAATCTAGACTAGGTATTGTGACAGGTGGTACCCCAGTGCCTAGTCATTCGTTGGAAATCCATTCTCCCTACGTGCCTTTTACGAGTTTTGTTAGTATTACCCACGATTGTGGCTAGTAGCTGGAATTTAATGAATGTAACAATTTCGGCTATTTTATAAGTATTTGTATATAGACCCTATTATAATATCAGAGGATTTTTATAAAAAGTGTTTTAGCTATCGTAAGGTAAAAAACCGACATGTTTATTGGTGACGTGGTCTTACGAGATGCTTTTGTTTTCAAAAGTATTTTTGAAACTTTAATAATCAATTGGGTGAATTTTTATCAGCTGGTATTCCAGACTGACTCGGGTGTTATTTTATTACAATGCTCGGGTTAGACCGAGTATTATATGTTCAGGATAGGATGACATGGAGCAGGAGAGGAGCTGGAGTCTGAGACCTATTATCCGTGCTTGTTTATATCCGCTGCTGTGATTGTATGGAATTGTCAGACTGGTAATTGTTGTTTGTTTGAGATACTCTGATGATATATTGTACAAAACAGATATAGTTTTCATTTTGTGTAAAGATCTGTTATTACATATTATATTTTGTTTTACTGCGATTGTGAGATTCTGATATTGTTTAGTTCGTTCTTTTTCTACCTTCTTTCTTTTTCCTCAACAATCTGTCTTTTCGGCACTTGATCGTCGGCATATCATACTGCGGGGTATTTTGCGTCGATTTTTGAGGGTCGAGAAGGGCGGGTCGTCACACTTGGTATCAGAGCTTAGGTTGGCGACAACCTAGGCTTTGGTGGGGAAATTACTCATTAGATATAGAGTCAATAATACTCTATAATGAGTTGAGTCTATTAATAGCTATGAGAGCGTACTTGTTAGTGAATATAAAATTGTTTTCATACTGTGTTGACTTATCGGTTGAATGTTTATGAATTCTGGTCGGTGCAATAAGTACAACCGTATCGATAGGGGTTTCTAAACTCTTAAACAAGATAAACCGACATAGTATTGTGTTTAAAGTGGGTAAATGAAATAATTTTGCCCAAAATTATATTTTGATATAAAAGGGATAATTTTTCTGAAATTATCATATATATTTGATTGCTTGAATGTGGATATCTTAATCAAATTAGAATCTAAAATTTAATCTAAATTTTGAAATGGTTATAACCAAATAAATTCCATGAGTATAAATTATACAAAAGAAGAATAACTAAATTTGAATTAAACCAGAATTTAAATCCCGGAAATTTTGAAAAGTGCTTTAAATGATTGAAAACAAAAGTTTGGAAATTTAAAATCTTGGGAATGTTTGAAACGTTTTTCAAAGTGTTTGAAGGCAATGATGGATTGGGAAGTATTTTTGAATGGAAATTGTTTTGGAATGAATTTGGGAATGTTAGGAAGCGCTGAACTCACTTCAGTCGCTGGAAAATAATTCTGATGATGATGGCCACATCATTAGAATTCATTTTCGATTTTCTAAAGTGATGGATTGCTACCATGTTGAGTGATTATGATATTTGTTGGACTTGTTTGAGATACAAGTGATTTTAGAAATTTCAAAAGGGGGAGATTGTTTTCGTATAAACAAGTTATTTGGAATCCAGAGATTTGATTTGATATACCAAGTAGGTATGTGTTGATTATTATTTCAAAATGATTTTGAAATAAAACCGAGAAATTGAATTCTGGAAATTCTATTTAAATACCGTGTAAAGTTAAAATTAATCAACCATTGAACTTATTAAGCGAGGTTGATATTAATAAGAAGGAAATGAAAATTTTAATCTTGGAAAAATTTAACTTGAGTAAATGGAAGTGAATAAAATATATTGAAGTGAATAGAAAATTTGAACTTAACTTGGGATAAGTTAAATAACTTGGACTTAGAATAAAATTGATTTGGACTAAATCGAAGTGTAAAATGACTTTGTAATTGTGGGTCATCGTGTAATGAATTATACCCATAAGCTATTAAGTGTTATACCTATAATATGAAATTGTGGATTTAAAATTTGCAAAGAATTAAATTGAAAGAAAATTTGTATCGTTAAGAATTCAGTGATACATCTATATAAAATTGGGAATTGTGATTATAAGATGAAAATAACTCAAATGAGCAATATAAACTTTTAAGTAAATAAGTTGGTGAACTTATAAATAGAAAATGGAATTATAAGCACAAATGGGAAATAGTTGAATGGTATGGTGAATTCAAACTAAATCCTAAATGAAATGTAAATTGAAATAAGGTGAAGAAAATGTAAGATGTGAATGGACTTAAGATAGTAAATAAGTTTTGAACTTGTATATGGAGAATTAAAATTGGATTGAATTAAAATCAAAACAATAGAATTAAATTCTTATTTAAAATAGCAAAGGTAATAGCATGAATTTAAGTTGGCTGAATAAATTTAGTTAAAACTTGAATTTAATTTTGAAAAGAATTGAGTTGAAGGAAAGTTTAATTTAATTGAAATGATATTGAATAATTAAATTTTCGCTCAACTAAATTCAAAAAGGATTGTTTAGAAATGAATTTAGTGTAAGCTAAATTAAGTGGAAATTGTATTGGATTGAATAAATAAATAGATAAAATCAATTTAAAATGGATATGGTCCAGAATGCAAGTAAAATTCGGTTTGGGTATAAGATAATTGAAAATGGTCATATTATTAATAAAATTCAGAATGAATCAAGGAGATGAATTAAAATTTAAAATGGATTGAGTAAGTAAACAAATTGAGTTAAAATTTGTGAATGGATTGGAGTTTGATTTGGAAAAGAATCAAATGAAAATAGAATAAAATTGATATAAGAAGAAATGGAAATATTGTGAAATTGGAAGAACTTAAGCAAATTGGACAATGATTGTGGTCAAACTTTATAAGGGATCTCGAATGAAATTTGTTTAGATAATAAAATTTGAAATGCAAGTGAAAGGATTTAATTAATTATTGTGATGAAATAAAGGTGTATGAGTTGTAAATATTACAGAATGGGATGAGATTAATATAAACTTAAGTTGGATGATGAACTTGAAGTGAGAATAAGGAATTGAATTAAAAATTGCAAGGAAATAAGAATATTTGGGATTGTGAAAAATTCCGAGTGGAATAAAATTATTATAAATTTAAACTGGAATTAATTTTAATGGTTATAAGCTTAAGTGATGGTTATTTTCTTGAATGACATGAAAATTTGCATAGAAAATTTGACGTTTTGTGGTAAACGGAAGTAAATAGTTTAAAGTAAGTAAATAAGTGGTTTTTGAATAAATTGGAATGGGTCGGAATTTAATTTAGTGAATTTGCATATAAATGAAGTGGACTATGAATATGATGCAAATATATCAAATTGAAGTAAAATTTGGTTGTGAATCAATTTGAAATTGAATTGACGTAAATTGATGCAAGTAATACGCATGTTAATCATATTGATGTGAATATGAATTGTAAAAAGTAAACTTGAATTTAAATCATTCGAGAAGATTAAAAATGAAGTTTGGATTTGTCAAGAAATTAAAATGGTGACTGGAATCTTTGGATTGCTGATAAAATATGGTTAACATTTTAAATTATGAAGTTTATTTGTTTAAACCATGAAGTTGATGTGTTTGGCTAGTTTAATGAAAAGAGTGCTGATAAATTCTCATATTATTGAAAACTGATGTGTTTGTTTAAGTAAGTACAGGTACGGGAGGCAGTAGATAGAGTTGGAGTGCGTATATGCAATATTATTTAGCCGCTTGCTTTTAAAATGCTAATAAAGGTACGCCTACGCAATAAAAATAGGAAATATGAACTGTTTTTGGTTTTTCGACCGTGTGGGTCGATGTATATATATTTATATCTATTGTGATATTGCAAAAGCTCCTCCATACAAGGGAGACTCTGCCAAAAAATTTCAGAAATTTTGGGAGTTAGAAAATTTTTGAAAATTTTTAAAAACGTTTCGTTAACGACAAATTGATTTCAAATTAAAATTAAAAGTAAAAGGATTTTGGAATGAAAGTCGAAACTAGCAATTTCGATTTGAAGCTAAAGATTTTATGAAAAGAGAACTTGAGATTTTCACTAAGTAGGTTTTGCTATTGAGTTTGGAGCATTCTTTCAACCTTAGCAAATTTCGGGGACGAAATTTTTATAAGGGGGGAGGAATGTAACGACCCAGAATTTCTAGTCGTAAATTTTGAACATTTAATTCATTTTAAATGTTAAATATGAATTTTAATTCAATCTCGAATAAAAATATTTTGGTTACATTGATAGAATTAGTTAAATTTCAAATACGGGAATTTAATTGAAATTTGAATAATAATAATTTAATATTGGAATTGGGATAATTAGTGATTCTGGGCGTAAATAGATATAAAAATAGATTCTAAAATTTATTTTAAGTCTATTTGGATTTGAATTATAATATTGGACTGTTGGATGAAATTAGAAGTCGATAGGTTGAATTTGGAATTTTATATTAATTTAATAATAGAATTTAATAATATAATAATGCAAATAATTAGATTTTGGTTCGAACTGAATCAGAATGATTCATAATGTGAATGTAAATTTTATACGAGTTATAATAAAGTTAATAAAATTTTAAAAGTGAAATTCTAAGTGATTTCGATGATTTTGAAAATCGCTCAAATTAATCGACGGGTTAAAATAGCCTTCCGGGGCACAGTCTCGGAATTCGACGAAACCAGCTCCATTGGATCCGTAATAGTCAGTTATTTTCAGATTTCAATTTTCATAGCAATCGGAGTTGTTGTTTGACCCTGGCAGCTTAAAACGCATAGAAACTACTTTAATCGATTTAATTTAAAATTGATCGTTTATTTCTGTAACTCGCGCATATGATCGGATTAGCCTCCGAAACACGTTCCATTGTGTTCGGAACGTGGGTAAAACCTTAGAAATGCCTGTCGGCACGCGTTGTTTGGAGATCGTTTGAAAATTTGCTTTATAATGGATTTAATATTAAAATAATAATTATTAATGTTTATATAACATGTTTTCTAGGGCCGAAACCCTAGTCGTTCTCGAGCCGTCGTCTTCTTTAGTCTATGGCTGGAAACACTTCAATTTTCATCCTCAATTTTCTCCTCATCCACGCAATAATTTCGAAAGCTTCCTACATGAAAAGTGCCGAGCTCTACATTATAGACGATAGAGATGTAGTTCGGTGGGGTGTAGAGGCCTGGAGGGAGCCACGTTCGTCGGCCATTCGAGTGCGTTTCCTATGCAACTGGAGGCGTCGAGCTCGAAGTTACTCTGGCCAGAGATGCATGGCGCAATGCTCGTCGAAGTAGCGGTGTTCGATCGTAACCTAGGCGATCATAGGACGAGCGATTTCTAACCTTAGACGGCGTGATGGGTTCGTGAGTACTGTGTCGCGTGCGTAGAAGAAGAAGATGCAGCCTCTATGGTAAATTAAAAATAAAAATTGAAAATTGAAAAGAAACTGTTTTATAAATTATACCAAATGTTTAAAATAACATATCTTTCACATACTGTATCAGAATTCAACGAAACAGGAAGCACCGGAATCGCAGCGACAAGCAGGCTGCTGTGGTGCAGATCCGAAAGTGTTTGAAGCTAACGAGAATTTTAGGGTAAATCGAACGCGGTTCGATTTAATTTAAATTTGAACGCTTGTCGAAAACCCAAGGTGAGTTAATCTCACTCACATCTGGATACCAGTGATTTAAATAGCTAATATTTAAATGTCTGATTGGTTGTTTAGCTGAATATGATAATTATTGTCGAATTAAATAGATATTTATTTGTTGTGCTAATATCCGTGGATGCAGGGAAATAGATTGGAGGGATCCAACTGGATTCCTCACAAATACAAATTTATTTATATTCTGTGATAAATTGTTTTAGACCCTGTTATGCTATGCTCTATTTATATACTGTGATAGATTAAGTTGAAAGTTAAATTGTGTTGTGCTATGATTGGGTAAATACAACCTGGGAATTTTAAATATAAATAAGATGAATTGGGTTTAAAGGAAATAAAAGGAATTCTTAAGTAAAGGAATTAAATTCAAGAAATTGGTTGGTAATTTGAAGTGTTTGAAATTGTGAATTTAAAGGGAAATGTGAATTGTTTAAAACAATAGCGAGATTTATTTTTAAAGGATGGGAAGTGTGCTTTCTCCTGGAAACTTTAGTATGTTTTTAAGAAAAGCTTTCAAAATATAAATTTGCAGCTTAAATATGTTTAGAATATTTTAGAATAAATATTATTTTAAATTTTTTAAAGTGTAAGTACATATTTATTTATGTAATTATGGTAATTAATTATTTTAAGAAGTAAAGTAGTATTAAGTTTTTAAATGGAAATTATAATATAAATATTTGATTTAATAACTTTATTTTTAAAAGTTAAACTTGACTTAAAGTACTTAGGAAACCTCTATATACTTCCTTAAGTATTATTTTCAATTAAATAATTTATAGAAGCTTTATTTTAAATATTTTAAACATATATTTGAAAGTGATTTCCAGGAAATAGCAATATAAAGGAGTTTATTTTCAAAATATAGTAAGGGATTTACGGGATGAACGTAAAATTGGATTGGGGTAAATCGTGTTGGGTTGATAAAAAGAATTCTTTGGGTTATCCTAAATGGAAGTGTATTTCCCTGAAAGCCAAGTACGTTTTAAGCAGATTTCTAAGTAAAAGATAAAGGTCTTAAATTTGATTTCAAAAGAATGTTTTAAGAAAATTCTTATGTAGGTTGCAAAGATTTCAAAAGTAAATATTTACTAGATTAGTTATAGCAACAATTATTTAAGGGACAATTGGCATTATGTTTTAAAGGAAGATTATTGATATTTATACTTTATAAAATGGTTTTATTTTAAAGATAATAATTAAAGTTTTATTTGAAAACTTGTATAGGATTTCATAGCTTTATTTTAAAATTTAGTATGACTCAACTTTATTTTAAAGATAATAGTTTATATTTTATAAAGCAGTTTTATTCGAAATATTTTTAAAGGTATATATATTTTGAATTAAGTATATAAATGTTTTAATGTATTTTCAAGAATAAAGAATTTAACTCATTTTAAAACTTAAGTATGGGTACTTGGATGCTTTCAGAGGAAGTAAAGATTTGGAAATCTATTCCATGAGAAGAGTTGGGTTTGAAAACTTTTTTAAAAGGACTTGAATATGGAAACATATCTTGCAAAGATATTTTTGAGGAAAATAAATAATGTGGAAAATTATTTATTGTGTGATGGATGTTTGTGAATGTTAATTGATAGTTAATCACCGATTATCAATATTGGCCAATGCGTTGATCGTTTCGAAGAGACCGGGATCGGGATTTATTTCTCGAAAACCACTTCGATCCGGTTTGTACGTTTTCGTGGGGAAAATGAGTTCGGAGTCGAAGATGGAACAGTGAAGTGCAAGGGCTAGTCGCTACTAATCCTGAGAATATTTCCAAAATGGATGTAGTAGGAGTAGTGCCTTCGGTTCCGTTCGAACCCGGGACGGACTTGTATGGATGAATGATTTCGGAACATCGTCAGGTGGACGATGGGTATTCTAAGTGAAACGTTCTAAAGGTTACGCTTAGCCTCAAGCCTCATCAACTGGGAATGACTGAAAATCAGAGGTTATGCAGCAAGGCTAGGTGGGTAGCGCCCATTTCAGGGTGAGGTCATCCCTATCTAGATGTCCCTTTTATTTCGGCTTAGTGGTGCGGTTGCTGAACCCAACCGTGGGGTGATCTTACTCGGGATTATCCAGTAAGGGGTAGTCCCGACCTTGTGTTACAGGGGATCAGGAGTGGTCCTCGGTACACTGATCTAGACTAGGTACTGTGACAGGTGGTACCCCAGTGCCTAGTCATTAGTTGGAAATCCATTCTCCCTACGTGCCTTTTACGAGTTTTGTTTGTATTTCCCACGATTGTGGCTAGTAGCTGGAATTTAATGAATGTAACAATTTCGGCTATTTTATAAGTATTTGTATATAGACCCTATTATAATATCAGAGGATCTTTATAAAAAGTGTTTTAGCTATCGTAAGGTAAAAACCCGACATGTTTATTAGTGACGTGGTCTTAGGAGATGCTTTTGTTTTCAAAAGGATTTTTGAAACTTTAATAATCAATTGGGTGAATTTTTATCAGCTGGTATTCCAGACTAACTCGGGCGTTATTTTATTATAATGCTTGGGTCAGACCGAGTATTATATGTTCAGGATAGGATGCTATGGAGCAAGAGAGGAGCTGGAGTCCGAGACGTATTATATGTACTTGTTTATATTCGCTGCTGTGATTGTATGGAATTGTCAGACTGGTAATTGTTGTTTGTTTGAGATACTCTGATGATATATTGTATAAAACAGATATAGTTTTCATTTTGTGTAAAGATCTATTATTACATATTATATTTTGTTCCGCTGCAATTGTGAGATTCTGATATTTTTTAGTTCCTTCTTTCTTCTACCTTCTTTCTTTTTCCTCAACAATCTGTCTTTTCCGGCACTTGATCGTCGGCATATCACACTGTGGGGTATTTTGTGTCGATTTTCTAGGGTCGAGAAGGGCGGGCCACCAGAAAAATAGAAAAACTAAGATTCCCACTTACAGTTGGTCCTTAACTTTGCTTCTCTTTGGATTTGCAACGCCCATTATAATCTCCTTCATATCTCTTATTTTTGATACATATAGCATGGGATTTATATACGTATGTGTGTGTCTACATGTATTAGATTCTGAAAGGTTGGAGGAGAAGATGTTATGAAATTAAACAGTAAACAAAGATAGATTAGGATTTCTTACCTGAAACTCTAATGAAGTTTTTTGAATCTAAGAGATAAACTGGTTGAGCTTCATTGATTTCCCAAAATGTTTGTAAATAAAAGAGAGGGGTCTAGGTCCTTATTTATAGTGGTTGAAATGCACCAGAAACAGATAAATTTATAACGCTTAAATAAACAAAACCCTAGCCACCACCTATTCACAACCGATCGACCGCGCCCTTCAACTGGTCGACTGCTAGGGATCGACATGTACCAATGAAGGGGTGGAACAGTATGTACATATTTGGGAAGATTTATTAATTCCATTGCCTAATTATGTTATTCCTTAATTAACTTCTAACGTTAATTGTTAAATCTAACATTTACTTAACCCTAAAGTCTAATCGCAGTTAATTTTTGAAATTCAAACTTTAAATTAAATATTCATTTGAATTTGAATTTGAATACGAACTAAGTTAGTTCAAATATGAAAACTTCAAAGGCCCACAAATTCCTCATTTGAGCTCCATTTTCAGCATATTATATAAGGAAACAATTTAGAATTTCACCACAAAATGTAACAGAATAACTTTCGTAGTCAAATTCAAACTTTATAAAAAAATATTTTTATCCCTACCCTAATTAATTGAATTTATCTTAATTTTCTTATTTAATTATAGTTTATTTTAAGGTGTATTACATCATTAACCCTAAATTGAAGGGATTTAGCCTCTTGTCCTTGAGTTTATTTCTACAAAAGAGGATTTCAACATGATGCTCTCTTTCTTGAGAAGATCACTCATTTTAATCAAAATACAAAAGTGGATTGCGACATTAACTAAAAGGTAGGGCATGATAATTAAAGAATAAAAGCTAATTAATTGCATAAAAATAAGTATACGCTAAATTGCATAAAGGGAATCTAATTTACTTGCATGACATAAAAGAGAAGCATGAAATAAAATATCACAAAAGAAGAGGCATGAAATAAAATTGCATAAAGTACAGAGCTAAGAAGCCATTAAACTAAAGAAAAAAGAGATTTTATGCATATTTTTCATGATACATAAGAGGGTGTTTATACAAGTATAAAACCCTACTATCTTTTAGGATGCATACAAAACTACCTTTCACTTTGCGCGGCCTCTAAATAATCATTAATGATTAATGAATCTCCACTAACATATGTTTTTCTTTTAATTGTGGTCCATTTGCAAGTGGGTAGGTAGGCTCCTCCATGAAGGGTTAATTCTTTCTTTTCTTCTTTCTTTTGGCTTCCAAAACATGTGCATGCATACATCCATAAAGCTTCTTCCAATTTGCACTCAGTTTCCTACAAAATAAAACTAAAGCGTTCAAATAATTTTTCTCAAAAATAATGCATACACACAAAATTACCGTTTTTCCAAAGTGTAGATGAGCGAATGATGAATTGAAGGCACTTTTATATTTTGGTTAAAATATGCAGAAATACCTTAATATGTCCTTTATTTATAACAGAAGAAGGTTAAGTATGGGAGTAAAAATACACAACTTTACATGTATATTAAATACCCACACACTTATCTTTTTATTCTTCCTCGAATACAATAAATTAATTTTAATTTACTTTAGTAGGAATACGATTGCGTTGAGCGTATTCGATAAGCCATTAAACTTCTAGATGCCCTTGGTAGGACGAGTGTTGTCTTGTGAGGGTTTTCAGTGGATACTACCACATAATCCAAATGCAATATGCAAAGTTCCTAAAGAAAAGGGTATGAATGCAAATTATATTTACAAAATGAAGAGTATATTTTTAAATTTAGATGAGATATTAACATACAAGTCTCAGTTAACATTAGGAAATTTCAGTCCTTTACTAATCAAAACTTCCAATAAAAACTAAGTTACCATCACATTTGGACTCTAACTTAGCTTGTTGTTTCGGTTGATAATATAGTGCAACTACGAAATGAATTCTTTAATTGATTGCAAGGTGATATCTTCATTTCTTTTGTATAACAAGTCAAATTAGTAAAATCAAGATAATGCTTGGGTTTCAATTATTTACTCTCTCTGTTTACAATTTTTTGTAATATTAACGTTATTATTATTTACATACACCTAATACCGAATACTGAGGCTAGAAGAGTACAAAGCATAGCTAGAATACACATTTAGGTACGAACACCTACTCTAGGTGTTTAGTATTATTAAATTATTATATATATATATACATACATATTCAGAATACAAAGGCCAGATATACCATTTGTGCACTACCTTACTGGCTTACATGGGAAGATTACATGGCAAGTGTACATACTTAGGTGTGAACATCTGATATAACATCCCCCATTTGAAGCCTAAAACTAAATGCTATAGATGATGTAGTCATCTATAATATTAATTTCCGATGACAAATGTGGTCATGATAATGGTATCTATAATATCATAAGCATAAGAATATGAAATAATTTTTAAACACAATTTCAAAGCAAGCTTTCACATTTCAATTCAAAGATAATATTCCATATTCGTTAGATAATCTCAAATGTTGCCCAGGTTCAGATAAAATATAATTATTATAAAATATTCCAAAAGAAACATAAAAAGATGCCCTTTTGATTGATCAGAGTTTCTAGATAGACAGATTCATTTACTGTCAATAAATTCATACAACAACTGACATAATGCAGCGGAGAATAGTAATAAATAAACTCCTACATAGCTAGTTTTGCCTCGTACACGTCTCGAAAAGCTTTATTCAGTAAAACCTACTTGACAAATAAAGCCCTTACTCCCAACTTACTCAAATCAAATTTTGAGCACCCGAGAGTTTAAGGGGAAAACATAAACTTCGAGCCAAATAAAAAGCCTGGTGAGAATAATAATTTGTCATCTCGGTTTATAGATATTCAGTGAGAACATTCCATTGAGAGGAACAGGTTTTTCCATTACTAATATCCCTTTAAAAATATATATTTTGCAAATCAAAGTCCTGTAACCAAACTAGGTATAATAAACAATATAAATAATAATATGCATGCATGTTATATGGGTAATCATGACTATCCATCAAATCAGCGAACTATCCGTCCAATGTTTAGTTTTCATGGATTAACTACCAACCTACATGCTGACTCGAGACTACTAGATATACCAAATTTTCTAACTGACTATTAAAATAAAACTGGACGGTCTGACAAAATACACTTATCCTAGTGTTTATCTGACCATCTGTCAATCTCATAGTTTGTTAGGATTACAATGAACCTAAAGGTTTTGCAGGCCAATTTATATCCTACCTTGTCTTTATGTATTCATTTCGGTCCATAAACCTACTTTTTATCTTACAATTGACCAAAACCTACACATTGAAATTTTGGACTTATATCACCTAGGGGCTAAAAGCTGAAGTATAGGCACTACTCTAGACCAGTCTCAATTGATTTTCTAATCTTTGGGTCAACTCATCCTGTCACAATCTATACAAAAGTGATAAGAACAATAATCTCTTTAAAAAAATTCCAGGCTAAATACCCCTTTTTAGTTTCCCTGAAAACACTTTCTTTATAAATGATTTAACCCTTGAAATCATACTTTCAAAACAAGGGAATATAGTCATTTACTTCATCCAAAATAATTATACCAAGATGTATGCTTTTATAAAACTTCATTGATGAAGTTGGAAGTCAATGGGGGTCTTCGCTCCTTAAACATAGGCCATAAGGCCAAAACTATAAACCTTGTATAGTAATAAAGCTCGGTGACCTTATCGCCACTAAGGATGTTCGTACCTCTTCCATATAAATTAAGTTAATGTATTAAAGTTATAAAACATAAGACTGCAAGGATGCTAATATGAACATCGCACTTCATAGAGGATATAAAACATAATTGCATAGTATAAGGTTTTAAAGCTTAATGCCAACATAGTTAAATCTCGACGTCAAATGCCTAATTGAAAAATAGGCGGCATCATTACGGCCGAAGTCAACATAAGCGGCATCATTAGGGCCAAAGTCAATATAGGCGGAATCATAACCCTCTTTGAAAACAGGTTACAAAGATTAAAAGTGGCAACCATTAAAGTTGAAGTTATAACACACGACACTATATAACCGAAGTGATTAATAGCGACATAGTTGCCTATAGAGTCGAAGTCGACATGTTAAAATCATGTAACAGTATTATTGCCACTAAAAACTACTTCAAAACTAATGAAGTTGGTGCCCTTAATAAAAAATAAGCAGCATTGCTTTCATCGACATCGACAAGGAAAAACGTGGCATAGTTAAAGTATCTTAGGGAAACAAGCAACGTCATTCTTTTCAAAGCTCATGATGTCGATGGTATCTACGCCGAAGTCAACTCCAACCTTCAAGAATTCATTCCATATCATCTAGAATGATTTCCTATGAATTCATTAAGGTCGGCAACGTATAACAGTGGCATCATGGACTTCCACGACCAAGATTTCGAAATTGCAATGTCGTAAATAATCTAAAAACTAACATTTTGCTATTCAAAGTAATTTATGTCATCAACTCCTTGTGTTTGTCAAAATACTATTGGATAACAAACTTCTTTATCAAAATCTTTTCTAGAAAACTCCAAAGAGATGATTTTTCATTTCCTACATATTTTTCAAATCATGTATTTATAATAATATTTTAATACAACAATTAAGCTTTTCTAGCTCAATTAATTCATATTAAATCATAAACACTTGGGAAAGATCCCAAAAATTCATAATAAATTCAATCTATTATATCCTATAACCTATAAAAATTTAGGACCAAAAAATTAATTTAATTATTTAAAATATTTTTGAACTCGAAATAAACCATGTTTCAACCTTAGGAAATTCACCAAATATTCTCATTAAATACGAAAATTATGAAATTAAAAAATACTTCTAAAATAATATTTCCAATATCATTTCAAAATCTCAAGTCATTTGGGTGGCATATGATAGGTTTTCGAACTAAAAAACATCACTTAATTTCATCAATAAATTCTACAAATTCACCATTAAGCATATAATCATTTAAAGTATCATAGCATAATATATTATAAGCAAAAGAATTGGATTTATCTTAAAAATGAAAATGACGATTTAAAATATGAGATGTACTGGTTTAAGCAGGTTGAGATTTGTATTCATTAAGGCACAACCCCTATTAATTATCAAATCCCAATCTCCTTAACATTTTACATTATTTAGTTTAATTTATTCAATTAAATATCCTAAATTATGTTAATTAAAATTAAGGTTGTTATAGACTCCCCTACTTAAATAATTTTGTTCTCGAAGTTATGATAAGGCACACTCTAAACTTAAAAAATATATGTAAAACATACTATCAAACAAGTCAGGATAAGTGTCCCTAATCATGCTCTCCGTTTTTCATGTACTATCTTTCTCATCATCACTCTACTGGATTTTTGCTAGTTTGACACTTTTGTTTCTTAGCTTCTTCTCATCCCTGGCTCCAACTCGAACTGGATGTCTAACTATAGTCTTGTCCAAATCCACTACTAAATCTTCTTATGCGGTCGGAGTTAAGTCTCTACATCTCGAACAAACTTCCCTAGATAAGAAACATGAAAAACATTATGGACTTTTGCCAAATTCTTGAAGCTCTATCCTATAAGCGAGTTTCCTGATCCTTTCGGTGATAGGAAATGGTCCAACGAATCTAGGTGCTAATTTCTCAAACTTCTTGAATCTTACTACACCCTTCAGCGGTGATACTTTGACGAATGCATGATCTCCAACTGAGAATTCTAAGTCCTTTCATCTCTTATACGCATAACTTTTCTACCTAGACCGAGCTTCCTTCATTTTAACCCTAATCAACTCAACCTTTCCTGTGGCTTCTTTTACTATATCCAGACCAAGAACTAATATATCTCCAGTCACTAACCAACATACAGGTGATTTACATGGCATTCCATATAAAGCTTCAAAAGGTGCCATTCCTATACTAGTATATAACTATTATTATAGGAAAACTCAACCAAGTGCAAATGGTCTTCTCATGACCCACTGAAGTCTAGTACACTAGCTCTCAACAAATCTTCAAGTACCTTATTGACTCTCTCCACTTGCCCATCTATCTATGGATGCTAAACGGTACTCATCTTAAGCTTGATACCTAAAACCTTTGGTAGACTCTTTTATAATTCACTAGTACATAAAGAATCTCTATTAGTGACAATACTACTAGGAATACCATGTAGTCTAACAATGTTTTTCATAAATAACTTAGGCAGAACAGGCGCCATCCTAGTTGACTTAACGGGAATGAAATGTGCAATTTTGGTCAATCTATCCACTATGACCCGTATACGTTCATTTATCCTATTATAACTTGGCAACCCATCAACAAAATCCATGGATATCGAATCCCAATTCCAAACTGGTGTATATCTAAAGACTGAAGCAATCCACTAGGCTTCTAATGTTTGTCCTTCACTTGTTGGCAATTCAAACACTGGTTTACCCATACGACAACATCCTTTTCTTATCCTCCTAGGAGAAACTTCTCTTCATATCCTGATACATCTTAGTTCCTCCAGGATAAAAAGTAAACTTCGAACGGTGACATTCCCGAAGAACTTCTTTCCTTAGGACACCCATATCTGGAACACATATCCATGCTTTTTTTCTCAACCATCCATTATGGTCAAGGTAAAAATCCTCTAAATCATCAATCTCCATTCCATCTTCCGATCTTCTAATTCTTTCAGCTACCAATGGATCATCTCTTTGCTTAGAAGCAATTCTGTTGACCAATATTGGTCGAACTTCCAAAAAAGACAACATTACGGTACTCTGACTAGAACTGCAAGTTGATCGTAACTGCACACCACAAGCAGTCATTGCATTCGAATCTTTTCATTCAGCCAACAAAGCTAATACACATTCTGATGTTTCTTGCTAAGTGCATCTGCACTTTTTTCCCTTACCGGTGTATACTCAATTCCAAAATCATAAGCATCTAAAAACTCTAGCCACCTCTATTATCTCATGTTCAACTCCTTATGAGAGAATAAGCATCTTAGCGATTTGTGATCTATATACAACTCAAATCGTTCTCCCAAAAGTTAATGTCTCCACACCTTTAAAAGGAAATATTACGGCAGCCAACTCTAAGTCATGAATCAGATATCTAACTTCGTGCGGTCTGAGTTGTCGGGAAGCACATGCAATCACTTTACTTATCTGCATTAACATAGCTCCTAATCCTATTCCACAAGCATTATTATACACCACTAAAACTTGATTTACATCCAGAACAACCAACACTGGCACGATGGTTAATAAATATTTTAGCTTCTGGAATGCCTCCTCACATTTATCTGCGCAGACATACTTCATGTCCTTCCTTGTTAGTTAGTCATCGGTGCTGCTATACGAGGGAAATCCTTGATGAATCTCCAGTAGCAGTCAGCTAGTCCAAGAAAAATATTTATCTCAGTCACCGTCTCAGTTCTCTTTTAGTTATTTTCGGCTTCTATCCTAGATGGATCTATAGACACCCTTTTTTCTGAGACTACATGACCAAGAAACTTCACCTCCTTCTTCCAAAAATGAAATTTTGAAAACTTCACTTTTAATTGATGTTGCCTTTGCATCTCAAGCATTATTCTAAGATGAATCTCATAATCTATTTCGTCCTTAGAATATGTAAAAATATCGTCTATTAATATCCATACAAACCTATCCAAGTGCTCTCGCAAAATCCAGTTCATTAAGTCTACGATAGCAGGTGCATTAGTCAATCCATATGGTATTACTAACCACTCATATGAACCATATCTTGTTCTAAACGCTTCAATGGAATACTGCCTTCCACTACCCTTAGTTGATGGAACCCTGTTGCTAAATTCAATAGGGAAAATACTATAGCTCCACTCAATCGATCAAATAAACGTCGATTCTCGGCAAGGGAGATATCAATTCTTTATCGTCTTTTCATTCAACTTACGATAGTCAATACACAATCTTAACGACCCATCCGGTTTCTTCACAAACACCATGGCTACTCCCTAAGGTGAACTGCTTACAAAAATTTTCCCTTCTAAATCCACTAGCTCTAACCTTTAACTCCTTCATCTTGGTTGGTGTCATTCTGCTAGGCAGTCAACTTATGGTTTCAGCTCCAGGTACAAGATCTACTCAAAACTCAATAACTCAATATGACGGTAGCCCTGTAACAGGCTCAAAAACATCTACAAATTTTCTTTCCATGAAAACCCTATTTAACTCATCGTCCTCCTCTTTTATACTAGTAAAGCGCAGACATCAAAACTTGGATTCTCCGTTGAGTATATAATTCAGTCGTTGCTATTAGGGGTCTTAGTGATATTTTCCTATCTTGGCAAAATATCCTAGCATCATACTTACTAACCAGTCCATATCCAAAATAATCCCAAAGCCCACGAAATCAAACATATGCAAACTGCAGGCAAATATATAACCTAATAATTCAAACTCTAACTGGTCACATCTCATTCATAGAGTTGCGTACCCTCCTATTAGATTCGCAACCCTTAAGTAAGTAACTAGGTATGCGAGTTCTGGGTTAATCTTATCTACCAAACAATGAGATATAAATGAATATGATGCACGGTATCAAATAGTACTCTAACAGGTATACCACAAATCAAAAGCGCACCTCCCATCACGGTTTTTACTTTCTCTTCAACTGTTAGTCTTGAGGTAGCCGGCTCGAAAGAAAATACTTTTCCTTTTTTTTCCTTGGCCACTTAATCATAGTTAAAGCACTTAATGTTCTTCTTTTCAATGACTTCCTTTCCCTTGCCAGCTTGGCACTAATGAGCATAATGTCCCTTCTTGTCATACTTATAACACAAAACCTTAAACTTCCCTTTCTTGGCAGCTCCACCCTTCTAAGCTCCCTTCTTCTGGTAAAACTTTCTCTTCTGATTCTATCCACCCTGATTCTCTACTTTCTCTTCTGGTAAAACTACCAACCTACATGGCTAACTCGGACCTACCATATATACCAAATTTTCTAACTGACTGTTAGAAGAAAACTGGATGGACTGTCCAAATACACTTATCCTAGTGTTTACCCGACTATCTACCAATCTCATAGTTTTGCTAGGCTTACTACGAACCTAAAGATTTTGCAAGCCAACCTACAACCTACCTTGACTTTATGTATTCCTTTCTGCGTGTAAACCGACTTTTTTTTCTTACCCTTGACAAAGCTCCACCTATTTAAAACATGAGATTCACAACTATTATTCACCTCAAATGGTTTAAGAATGTTGAGATTTGTATTTGATTTGATTCTTACAAGCTTTAATCTTGTTTTACCTTGCTTTGCTTCTCTTGAAATCCTTGTTAATGATTGGCATTGATTCTTTTAGTTTTGTTTCTAATGAATGAAATGTAGGAGGAAACAAGAGAACAAAGATTTATCATTAGGAATTCAGATCTATTCATATTTTGCCCTTAGCATATTTTCTTCCTTCTTATGAAGTTTTTAAACCATTCTTATTACTCATTCATTAAGGCACGACCCTTATTAATTATCAAATCTCAATCTCCTTAATCTTTTACATTATTTTATTTAATTTATCCTATTAAATATTTTAAATAATGTTAATTAAAATTAGGGTTGTTACACCTGACTCTAGGTGTTTGATTTTTTTTTTCTTTTTAGGGAGAGAGAGTTATGTAAAATTATCTTACCACCACTTAACTTGAAGGATTAAAAATGTTTAATGCATGCACTTTAAATCAACCACTTTTTTAAATGAAAATTATAATTTAGAATACACTTCATAACCAACACCTATGCACCCTATATACTAGTTACACCAAAGTTGCTTGTAATTTAAACTTTTGTTTTTAGTATTCGTTGGGACAAGTAATTTCCCAAAAATTTCGATCTAATAACCAAAATTGTATGCTTGTTCTATTATGCGTATTTAAAAATAAATTAATATGCAATTTTTTGCTTTTGTATATTTATTTGAAAGAAAGGTAAAGAAAATGCAAAAAATCAAACCATGTAAAGTCAAAATAAACAAGACGCCCCTACACTTGATTTTGACTGTGCCAACATAGTCAATGCATGATAAAATGAATGTAAAGGAGAATAATTTATACATATTTACAAGAAAGGGTTAAAATTCCAAACTAGACATAGTGTGGCTCATGAAGAATCATGAGATCCTCCTATTGGTCACTTGCCAATTCCAAGTAAGGCTTTAAACGATGTCCATTGACTTTGAAAATCGATCCATCCCTAGAATTTTCTATTTTTATGGCACTGTATGGAAAAATAGTATGTACCACATATGGTCATGTCCATCTCAATTTTTATTTACCAGAGAATAAACGAAATCCAGGGTCATACAAAAGAAATTTTGGATTTGCTGAAAACTTTTTTCTTAGGATTGACTTATCATGAAAAACTTCATAACCGATGACAAATGCGGTCACGTTAATGGTATCCATAATATCTGAAGCATAAGAATATAAAATAATTTTTAAACACGATTTCAAAGCAAACTTTCACATTTCATTTCAAAGATAATATTTCGTATTCATTACATAATCCCAAACATTGCCTGGGTTCAAATAAAATATAATTATTACAAAATACTCTGAGAGAGACATATGAAGATGCCTCCTTGGTTAATCAGAGTTACTAAACAGATAGATACATCTACCGTCAATACATTCATAAAACAACTGACATAACATAGCGGATAATAGTAATAAATAGAGTCCTACATAGCTAGTTTTGCTTCCTACACGTCTCTGGCAGCTTTATTCATCAAAACATACTTAACATGTAAAGCCCTTACTCCCGACCTACTCAAATCAAATTTTGAGCACCCAAGAGTTTAAGTGGAAAACATAAACTTTGAGTCAGATAAAAAGCCTAGTGTGAATAATTATTCTTGATTTGAAGATATTCAGTAAGACCACACCGTTGAGCAAAATGGGTTTTTCTCTCACTAATATCCCTTTAAAAATGTATCTTTTGCAATCAAAGTCCTGCAACCAAACTGGTAATCATGACCATCCGCTAAATCAGTGGACTATCCGTCCCAATTTTTAGTTTTCACAGGGATAACAACCAACCTACATGGCTAACTCGGACCTACCATATATACCAAATTTTCTAACTGACTGTTAGAAGAAAACTAGATGGACTGACCAAATACACTTATCCTAGTGTTTACCCGACTATCTATCAATCTCATAGTTTTGCTAGGCTTACTACGAACCTAAAGATTTTGCAAGCCAACCTACAACCTACCTTGACTTTACGTATTCCTTTCTGGGCGTAAACCTACTTTTTGTCTTACCCTTGACAAAGCTCCACCTATTTAAAACATGAGATGCACAACTATTATTCACCTCGAATGGTTTAAGAATGTTGAGATTTGTATTTGATTTGATTCTTCTAAGCTTTAATATTGTTTTACCTTGCTTTACTTCCTTTGAAATCCTTGTTAATGATTGGCTTTGATTCTTTTAGTTTTGTTTCTAATGAATGAAATGTAGAACGAAACAAGAGAATAAAGGTTTATGGTTAGGAATTTAGATCTATTCCTATTTTTCCCTTAGCGTATTTTCTTCCTTCTTATAAATTTTTTAAACCATTCTTATTATTCATTCATTAAGGCACGACCCTTATTAATTATCAAATCTCAATCTCCTTAATCTTTTACATTATTTTATTCAATTTATCCTATTAAATATTTTAAATAATGTTAATTAAAATTAGGGTTGTTACACCTGACTCTAGGTGTTTGTTATTTTTTTTTCTTTTTTCCTTTTTTTATGAAGAGAGAGTTATGTAAAACCATCTTAGCACCACTTAACTTTAAGGATTAAAAATGTTTAATGCATGCACTTTAAATCAACCATTTTTTAAAATGAAGATTAATTTAGAATACACTTCATAACCAACACATATGCATCCTATATACTAGTTACACCAAAGTTGCTTGTAATTTAATTTTTTTTTTATTATTCATTGGGACAAGTAATTTCCCAAAAATTTCGATCTAATAACCAAAACTGTATGCTTGTTCTATCATGCGTATTTAAAAGTAAATTAATATGCAATTTTTTGATTTTGTACATTTATTTGAAAGAAAGGTAAAGAAAATGCAAAAATCAAACCATGTAAAATCAAAATAAACAAGACGCCCCTACACTTGATTTTGACCGTGCCAACATAGTCAATGCATGATATAATGAATGTAAAGGAGAATAATTTATAAATATTTACAAGAAAGGGTTAAAATTCCAAAATAGACATAGTGTGGTTCATGAAGAATCATGAGATCCTCCTATTGGTCACTTGCTAATTCCAAGTAAGGCTTTAAATGATGTCCATTGACTTTGAAAATCGATCCATCCCTAGAATTTTCTATTTTCATGGCATTGTATGGAAAAATAGTATGCACCACATATGGTCATGTCCATCTCGATTTTAATTTACCAGAGAATAAATGAAGTCGAGGGTCATACAAAAGAAATTTTGGATTTGGCGCAAACTTTTTTTCTTAGGATTGACTTGTCATGAAAAACTGTTTTTTCTTTGTAACTTTTCACATTTTCATACGCGTCATTCCTAGTCTCTTCTACTTTATTGAGTTGCAATTTTCAATTTTCGCCTGCCTTTTCAAGATCAAAGTTTATGTTCTTATTGCTTATAATGCTTTATGTTCAAGCTCGACTGGTAAGTGATATGTTTTACCATATACTAATCTAAAAGAGACATCCCAAGATTAGTTCTATAAGCCCAAAGCACATTTGTCAATTTTTGAGACCGATCTTTTCTATTTTTATTAACATTTTTCTTCAAAGTTTCTTTGATTTGTCGATTTGAAACTTCAACTTGACCGCAAGTTTGAAGATGACAAGGAGTGGATAGCTTTTGGGTTATTTAATATTTCTTCATTAAAGCTTTGAAAGATTGATTGCAGTAATGTGTTCTGTTATCACTTATTATTATGCGACGTGTGCCAAGCTTAGAAAAGACGTTTTCTTTTATAAATTTCACAACAACCTTATGGTCAATTGTCTTACATGGAATGGCTACCCATTTTGAAACGTAAGAGATGACAAGCAGAATATAAAGATTTCTGAAATATTTAGGAAACGGTCCTATAAATTCAATTCCACTAACATCAAAGATTTCAATTGTTAGGGCAGGGGTCAACGACATCATATTCCTTTTTATGATTTTTCCTAACATTTGACAACGATCACATGCTTTACAGAACTCAAACAACTCTTGGAAATGTGTATGCAAACAAAAGCCATATTGCAGCACTTTTTTGCTTCTTAGGACCGAAATGTCCACCAGAAGCTTGGTCATGACAAAATAAAATAACACCCCTAATTTCACTATCCGAGACACATCATCGAATGATTTGATTGAAACAATACTTAAACGGTATGGACTGTCCCAAAAGTTATATTTCACTTGGGATAGAAATTTGTATTTATCATGTTTGTACCAAAATAAGGAGTTTCCATAGTGACTAAATAGTTCTCTATATCGACAAATCATAGATCGATGGAAACTTAAAAGAGTTATTCATTGGGAAATTTCTTATTGATAGGTAAGAAGATGGTGCATTTGGAAGACGAGATAAGTGATTGACTATGACATTGTAGTTTCTTTTTTATCCTTGATTGTAAGATCAAATTCTTAAAGTAAGAGGATCCAAAGAACTAAATGAGACTTAGCAAGCTTTTGAGAAAAAAGTACATAAGAGTAGAATGGTTGATGTAGACCATAATGTGTGAGACTATCAAAAAAGATGTAAATTTTTCAAGTGCAAAAAGTACACCTAGAAGCTCTTTTTTGATGGTTGTGTAGTTAAGTTGAGTTGAGATCATTCAAAATCATACTGGTGTAGTAAATGATGTAAAAGATTTTGTTGATGCATTGTCCTAGGGCAGTACCAAACACTAAGTTAGAAGCTGCAACGATCCAAAATTTGGACATTTCGTATTTAAATATCTAAATTATATAAAGATTTGAATCTTGGACTAATGTTATTAAATTAATTTAATAATCTTGTTAACCCTCTTTTAAATCATAACTACTGATAGGAAACTTGTTTCTGAAAACCGTTTACAAAAATATAATCTTGAAGAAGAATCGATAACGTGACCGAAAATCGGTTTATCGATAAATAGCTTTTTATTCAATATAAGTTGTTCGAACTCTTGTGCACTTGTCTAATGATCAAATAAACATATTAGGAACTAATTAGCATACTTCAATTCATAAAGCAAATAGAATATTCTAGAAACTTCCGAATGGATGAGAGATTTTAAAAAGTAAGGGTATTAAAGGAATTAGCTAAAAGAAAGTGGTGTAAAGGATAAGTGATGGACACGCGAGGAGGTGGTCCTTCCATGGCATGAGAGGGGGTGAGAGAAAACTTAAGCAACACCATATGAAGCCTGTATAAGGAGAGGCATACCCTTGAATTATAATTACAAATTTACAAAGCAAAACAAACTCCTTTTATGTCTTACTCTTCATAAAAAAATTGGAGAAAAATAATTGCAAAACTCATTCGAATCAACTCAAACTTTTTCATAAGCCTTAGGAAAACATTACAAAACCTTCTATTAAGTTAGATTTTGAAGAACCAAATCACAACTCTCCCTACATCCAATGGCCATGAACAATGTTCAAGGAGGAGAAGGTAAAGACAAGTGAAAAGTAAAAGAAGGATAAGGAAGAAGGTAGTTGCAAGGTTGAGGTTGGACTTGGTTAGCTTGGACTTATTTGGTTGAGCTTGAGCACATGTTTGGCTTGGATTTAAGTGGGTTACCTCACTATCTTATTTGTATATATTGTTTGTGTGTGTGTGTGTGTTTGTGAAAATGTAAAGTTAAAGTGACATTAACTAATTAAAGTTATAAACTTTGGACCCCTCTTGCTTTTGAAAGCTAATGATAACTTTAGATTATATAACATTTACCCTCTTAAACATGTACCATGGACTTGACTTAATGTTTAAATGGTTGTTTGCATTGTGTGTTGAACTAAAGTATGTTTGAAAGTGTTTGAAGCAAGAATAGTTGTTATAAGTGCACTTCGAGATCCCATAATTTTAACTTATGTAAATTGGATATTTCTAAACTTAACTTGGATAATTTTATTTGCTTGGTCTCTACACATATTTTTACGTATTAGAAATTAAAAAAATTATTTTGAAAAGTTATATAAATTGTGAACAAAAGCAGTGAAAGTTGAAGCAAAAATGTGGTTAGTTTTAAATACACTTTGTAAATATAGCTTATTTTTGGGAATTTTTATAAATAAATTAAAAGATATTCTTAGGGGTTTCTTCTTAAAGTTTTTAAGTACCTTAAGGTTGGTACATGCAATAAAAATTTCAAGTCTTATAACATTTGTTAAAGTGGCTAAAACTAGTTACAAAGATTGTGCTTTTCGATGTTATACTTTAACAAAGACTTTTAACAGGATTTATAAAAGCGGTTGTAAGTCGCATACGGTTTTAAGTGTAAAAATTATATTTAAAGTTGGTAATTTTTATCTAATCTTTTTAGAGATGTTTTCAAATACATTTTGCAGTATTTAAAGTTAGTTTGAAGTTTAAATATATTTTTAATAATTATATATGTATTTTCGAAGTAAAGAGGTTTTATAATACAAAATAGGTTTTTCATTAAATTATAAATTAGTTATTTTCAAGTAATATCTCACATAGATATTCAAAGTAAATTTACAAGTATTTTTAAAGTGTATATGTGTGTGTGTGTGCGCGCACGCGTGCATGTATGTAAGTTTTGAAAAAGGCAATTGACTATGCTTAACACTAAAAGATAACGAGGTTGACTTCTCTATTTGTGAGAGCTGAGATTAATATTCAAGTAGGGATATGAGTAATAGAGCTCTAACCAATGACTTCCTCTTGATCGAGAAATAGTTAAGTTAGAATGTCAAAAACATGTTAATCTTGTTGTTTGCTTATTTGTTTGAAATGTAATTTCCTTTGCTTAACGTTAAAAGTCGACGAAGTAGGCTTATCTATTTGTAAGTGTTAAGATTAATGTTTGAGTAAGGATATAAGAAATAAAGCTCTAACCTACTGGCTTACCTCTTGACCAAGGAATAGTTAATTCATGAATGTCGAAAACGTGTTAATCATGTTGATTTCTTACTTGGTTATGAAGTCATTAATAGTATACTTAACACTAAAAGCCGATGAGGTAGACTTATCTGTTTGTAAGATTCAAGAATGAAGTGTCTAGGTAAGGGTTGATATGAAACCAGTGTTCCAAATAACCTGGCTTCAATCTTGGATGAGGAATAATTAAGTTGGAATGTAAAAAACGAGTTAGGTACAGAAACCATGATTTTTATAAGCGATCGTTTTTAACAGGATAGTTAACCTAGATCTTTAAAAGAATGTTTTTAAAGATAATACAAGTATGGAATAGTTTTAGGTTTGTTGTGACAACGTGTTAATAACATTTGTTTTTATCCTTTTTTGATCATATTTATGAAAGTGAATATATCTTTAAGGAATGTTTTAAAAATAAGGGTACGCATAACTGGAATGGTTTTGGGTTTCTATTGACGATGTTTAAGTAACATTTGTCTTAAACCTTTTGAATGTATTTGTGAAAGCAATTTAGATCCTTAAAATGGATATTTTGAAGGAAATTATAAGTAAGGAATCTTTTGGAACAATATAGAAAAAGTAAAGGTTTAAAGTAAGAAATCTTGTTAATGATTTGTTAATATACTTGTACCATTCAAGGTAAGTATATGAATAATTCTTGAAGTATTGAAAAAAGTACAAATGAATGGTAGAAATTGATAAAATGTTTTTTATTAAATAAAGAAGTTTTACTGATAAAAGAGGTTTTAATTAATAATTGGCTAACTAAATAAAAAAAGGGATTAGAAGTCGCTACGGTAACTTAATCATGCTTTGTATGACTTGATCGTGCTGTGTATATATACTCTTTTATAGAAAAGATTTAGTCGTATACTTAGCACTGAAAGCCGATGAAGTAGGGAGTTAAGACTGATGTTCAAGTAGGGATATGAGCAATATAGCTCTAAACTACATGCTTCACTCTTGACCAAGGGATAGTGTAAGATGAAAATATCAGAAACATGATAGGTGTATGAGACTTAGTTCCATATGCGATCATTTTCATTATTGTTGAATGTTACCAAATTTGTCGATTTAATCTTGAAGAGACCGAGGTCGATGAATTCTTTAGTTATCGAAAACAACATCAAGATTGAGATGCCTGTTCTATCTCTTGGAAGTGGATTTGTTCAAGATGCTGGAATTTATGCATGGTTTTAAGATTTGTTCAGATATGGGAATCCATATGGGATTAATGTTCTGTTCAAGTGATGATGGCTCATATAAAAGATGCCGAACATGACCTCAGCATCGAAAATGGAAAAAACAGAGTAGGAGCATGGCTTGGGGTTTTGCTTACCCACTATAGGTTATTAGCTCCATATTTAGAATATGCTTATCGATGTTATATGCGGGATCGATGACATTTGGGATCATGCATTTAGACGTGGACTCGTTATGTTTATCATATGGTATATTCTATCTATAGATATATGTCATTCGGAGGTAGTTTCTGACCCTTATGCAGGAGCTTGGATTTCAGCTTGACCGACAGGATCTACACGCAAAATCCATTATGCATATGCATCTTAGCAGTTTTGGTTGTACCATCTAATATGCTGTTGAATGTAACAAATGTAAACATTCTGACTATGTTATATACTTATATTCTTCACCCTAGACATTATCTATTATATCACCTTATGTACTTTTTAGATGATGCTTATTTTGAAGGGATAACCGTTATGGCATTCCATGCGGTCTCAAAAGTATTGTTACATGTTAATCACATATTTCTTGAGTTTCTCATACCAAACTTATTATGATGCATGGTTTTTATCCTAAATTCCTCGTGTGCTCTTTCGAGTAGTCTGAGAGAGGCAGGTTTTCATTGACGTTCTTGGGAGCTTAAGAAGACGAGCTGGATGTTTCACCTACCATTGTATTCTTATCTTCACTGTATTTTTATATTATACATATCAGTATTTATGAGGATAGGCAATTATAACTGTCCAAGTTAATGATAATACTTAGGTATTGTAACTTCGAAAATTTCTGTATTAGAGTAATCCTATGTACTGTTCTTTTGATATTATGTATTATCGTTCCGCTGTGAGATTTTGATATTGTGTTCTCTTGTTTCTTGTTGTATTTCGTTTTCTTTTTATTTTACCCTAACAATTCATCTTTTCGTCAATTGGAAGCTTGGCACGTGAATACTGTGGTTGTATTAGTGTTGACATTCGAGGATCAAAAGGAGTAGTCGTTACAGCTGGTACCAGAGCCAGGTTAAGTGAGAACCTTGGCTTTGGTTGGTTATAACTCACTAAGAGCTAGGGTAATGGAATGCCCTAGCATGAGTTGTGTGTATTATACATATGAGATCATATTTTTCATTGTTATAAACGTATGCCTTGAAGGTAGTTACAACTGCGAAAATTAAAGATCTTATGCAAGATAACTTATACAAGTGTGAATTATTAAAGTGTAGTTCAATTATTGTAGAGATTATTGATGTTCATTCGTTACCACTCATTAATTTGTTTAGTTGTGCTCAACCTGTTTATGAGCATTGACAGTTTTTTTTTTTATTGAATTGTGTTCAATTAGTTTACAAGTAGTTTTACCTTCTACTACATGGGTTGGGTAAACAGTAAATTGTCAGAACACTGAAACGAACACCTTGTGAATTAAGTTTCATAATTTGACTATAAGGCGTTTGGTGGCAATGTTGGGTTAGAAGTTAACCTTAATTGAAGATGTTCATTATAATCTAAAGGGGTGAAAAGATATTTTGTAAAATAACCATTTTTTTTTTTTTTTTTTTTTTTTTTGCAATCAAAAGCATTTGTATATAAAACTATTGTTTAAACATTTAATCAACTAAAATCATTCTGAACCGGAAAGCTGCAGGAATTACACTTGAGAACAGGTTCTCTTTTGGCTGCTAAACACACAAAGATGCTAAATAGAAAGTTCCATTGTAATCAAAATATAAAGCACTGTTTTCGGATCTTTTTAATTTATCATTCAGCTTTTGATGACTCGAGCCTTGTACATGCAGATATACGCCATATGCCAGTCACCTCCACCAGAGAGTCGGGTAATATCTTCTTCTCTTTGTGGAATGGGATTATCGTCATCAAACTGAACCCATTTACCATTTTCTTGCTTCACCCAGGAAACATAATGACCAGAGTCAGCGCTTCTTCCTTTGTGGGTCAAAACAGCAACCAAGTCGTAGATACCAGTTAATTGAACATTGCCACCTGATTCAGAAGCATTGGTAGATGCCTCTGCAACTGAAGAACCCTCCTCTGATTTAGCGGGAACAGCATCATTCTCGTTCAAGCTGCTATTATTTTCTTTAACTTTCAACCCAAGCTTAGCATTTTCTGAATCTCTCAGAAGCCGACGAGGAGCTTGCAAATTTTGGCGAAGCTTATCTGAACAAAAGTCATAAACATCCAACTCCAGCGGGTAATCTACTTTCCTCAAGATTTTTGCCTTTTGTTTTGTCTCCCTTTTCCAAAAAAAACGGACAAATTGAACGGTTAAATACCTAGGCAGGCTTTCTATGCATGACTCTTTTAGATAAATAGCACTGTGTCCCAGAGAAGGGGAAACCTTTTCTAGTTCTGATTTCAGACCATGCTTTAGCCCCTCATGCAAGTGGTTGACATCCTGTGAAATGTGGCATTTCAACGCATAAATTGATTCTGTCTCGGAACTTTCTTCACCACTTTCTACACAGTAAACCCTGCTAACTAAATCAATACCAAAGAGTTCTTTTACTGGATCAGGCGCATCACTTGACGAACCCGATTGCTTAAGTGCTTGAGAAAGAGTATACATAAGCTGAGTCCAACATTCTTCGGCATCCTGCTGCATGTATACACCATTCTGCTGTTGAGCAAACTGGGGATATTTTTTACGTAGTAGCGATAAAAATTGCAATGGAGCAACAGGTCTGACATTTCGATCCAGTTCATTGAAAAGATCGCGAGTTGCTGAAGTCAACAGGTGTGTGAAATAATTCTATATAAGAAAGTGATTTTATATTAGTATGGTTTATAAATGTAAATGATTGATACTAATATTTTGAGAACTTAAATCCCAATGTTTTGAAACGGGTTTTATAAAATTTTGGAAAAATAATAGTAGTATTATTTGAAAATAAATATTTGGAAAATTGATTTATGAAATCGAGATCATAATGCATAGAAATATTTACGAAGTATTAGATACCCTTTTAAAACGATTTTGGTTAAGTCCGAAAGGCAAGAATTAGATGCACGGAACTCACTTCTATCGCTTGAAAATAATTCTAGTGATGACTTCAGCATCATCGGTGTTTACTTTAGGGTTTCTAAGTGGGGAATGCTATGGGATTGTTTTCGTAAAATGGATTTTGATTTGATTTCGAAAGTATGATTTGATATACAAAAAATGTATGTAAAATTATTTCAAAGCGATTTGAAATAAAAGCCAATGTTTAGTTCTAAAGTTCTCTTTGGAAATAAATTTGATATGAACTATTATGCATAAATTTTTTGTATATCTACTATATAGGTTGTCTGAGTGGTAGTGGCATAGCTCTAAATAAATGATGGGATGTTTCATGTTTTTCCCTTTCTGGGCAAAGCGTGTTTAATAAATTATTGAAATTTGTTAAGATAATTTATGTACGCATGTAGCATATGCATTAGGATTGTATGGTATGTGCATCATGCTATGATATGTTGTTTAGTAGTTTTCATTTGTTAAAACGAAATGAGATTTTTGATGATTTTGGGCAGTCGAAAACTTTCAAATCATTATAGAACTTGAAGCTAAGTGTTTTGTGAAAATATAAAAGTTGAGCTTATATAACACTTGAATTGAGAAGGTAATGTGTTAAAACAAGTTTTCAATTTGTTGAACATCCTTGTTAGGTAAAATAAATTTGATGTTTTGTATATACTCTTAGGATGCAATAGAGAATTATACGAGTATGAGCTTAACTTATAAAATGTTAATATACTTGAAGTTAATTTTTTATGAAATGCTTCATATATGATTTTAATATTGGATAAGATATACTATTTTTATAAATGAAAGTGATAAAACAAATTGGGTAGTTAAGAAACCAATAGAAAAAATACACAAGTTGTACGCAGATCATTTCATTTGTATGACTATTCTTGATTCAGCATTCGAGTATGTAATTTTGAGATGATTTACATAGGTCCGAACAAGGATTTTTCATTAGATTCTTGATGGAAAACAGTTGATATAGATTCTTTATAAGATCCCAATGTTTTCTATCATAGTACAAGGCTATGTAAGGAGAATGGAGGTTTCTAATCAAGGAACATGATTGAAGTCCGCACTAGAGAGGTCAAGTGATCTATACTAGTTTGGAAGTGAAATTTTATAATTGAGCAAGTGATTGGAATTGATGGTGCATATGGATGATTCATGTATATCATACGTGCTTTAGCATACTATGTTTTGATTGGCTAATGGAAGTTTAGGTGATGACTCTTTGATTTGTGTGGTTTGAAGATCTGTTCGAGATGTGGAAATCAAATTGGGGATTCGTGCTCTGTTCGAGTGATGAAGACTCGTGTGAAAGGTCCTAAACGTGACTTCGATATCGAAAATGGAAAAAATGGAGCAGGAGAATAACTTTGGTTTTTGATAACCCACTATAGGGTATTATTAATCCATATCTAGAGTATGGTTATCGATGTTGCATGCATGAGTGATGGTATTTGGAATCATGTATTTAGACATGGACTGCTTATGTTTACCTTATGGTATATCATATCTAGAGATATACGATGCTCGGAGGTAGTTTCTAACTCTTGTGAAGGAGATTGGATTTCAGTTTGACCGAAGGAATCTCCATGAGAAATCCATTATGCAACGTACCTTAGCGGTTTTGATTGTACCCTCTAATATGTTATTGAATATTGTCAATGTAACCATTCCAGCTATGTTATATATTTATTTTCTTCACCCTAAACATGATCTATTATATCACCTATGCACATATTAGATGTTGGTTCATTTGAGGGGATAATCGTTATGGCGTCTCATGCGATCTTAAAAGTATTATCATATGTTGATCATGTATTTCTTGAGATTCTTATATCAGAATTATGTCCAGTGCGCGGTTTTTGTTTTCCCTAAATTCCTCATGTGCTTTTTGAGTAGTTTGAAAAAGATAGGTTTTAGTTGATGTTCTTTGGAGCTTTAGCAGATGAGCTGGATGTTTCACCTACCACAGTATTCTTATCTCCGCTACACTTCTTCCATATTGTACATATCTGCATTTGTAAGGGCACACAGTTATAACTATCCAGGCTGTAGTTCTTAGGTTTTGTAACTTTAATTTTTTTATATCGGAGTAGCCTTCTGTACGTTCTTTTGATATTATATATGATCGTTCCGCTGTGAGATTCTGATATTGTGTTCTCTTCTTTCTTGTTATATTTCGTTTTTGTTTTATTTTATCCTAACAATTTGCCTTTTTGGCACTTGGGTCTCGACACGTGAATACATGGATGTATTAGTGCTGACATTCGGAGTTGGAAAAGGCATAGTCATTACTGAAGCATCACATGGAATCTCAAAGGGAAGATCCCAATTAGGGGAGCAGATGATTGGAGAAGAATTGAGTTTGTTTTTAAGATGTTCAAAAGAAGAGACACAATAAGAATCAAAATCAAAACGTATGTTCCTAATTGTGTGCTCAAGGGCCTAGCAATTTTACTAAAGTCTTTTACAAAGCATCAATAAAACCCAACATGCCCTAGAAATGATCGAATGTCCTTAAAGGATTTGGGAATTGGTAGATTTGAAATAACAACTTTTCTTTATCTACCTCAATGCCCTTATTTTAAATGACATGTCTGAGGATTATGCCCTGTTTGACTATAAAGTAGCATTTTTTCAATTTAAAGTTAAGTGTTTCTCTAGCATCGATTTAGAACCAACTCATGATTATGTAAGCATTCGAAAAGATAATCTCAGAAGATAGAGAAATCATCCATAAAAACTTCTAAAAGGCGTTCGATCATGTTAGAAAAGACGCTAAACATGCATCATTGGAAAAGTCGTAGGGGCATTACAAAGTTCGAATGGCATATGCCGATAAGCAAAGGTGCTGAATGGATGCATGAAAGTTGTTATTTCTTGATCTTTAAGAGCAATTGGAATTTGGTTGTAACCGCAACAACCATCAAGAAAACAATAAAATTCATAGCCGGCTAATCGTTCAAGCACTTGGTCGATGAAAAGAAGAGGGAAATGATCTTTTTGCATTACATTGTTTAGCCTCCTATAGTCTATGCAAACACTCCAACCCATTTGAGTACGGGTTGGAATGAGTTTGTTAGCATCATTTGTGATAACATTAATTCTAATTTTTTTGGTGCAACATGAATTGGACTAACCCTAGAGCTTTCGGATATGGGATATATTAGCAAGGAGCTTAAGAACTTCTTCTTGAACAACATCTTTCATTATAGGGTTAAGGCTTCGCTATGCATCACGAGTAGGATTGGCTTCATTAATTATTTAATTGCGAGGTTGAACAATTATAGGTCTAATTCTCTTAAAATCGGTAATGGACCATGCAATTGCTTCTTTATTTTTTGAAAGAATTAAAAGAAGAGATGATTCTTGGTCAATAGAAAGATTAGAAGAAACAATGATGGAAAAAGTTTTGCTATCACTTAAGTATGCATACTTAAGGTGACAAGGAAGAGGCTTGCGCTCTAACCAATGAGGTTGCTAAATCAAAGAAATTGATTGAGTTTTGGACTCAACTGTAAGAGGTTTGAAGGATAGAGTGTCTTCTTTCTGTTTAGCATGTCTTGAAACAATTGTTCGTACTCTACCTTGCATTCGTTATTAAGGCCAATTGTTTCATATCAAAGTTTTCATGAATAGCGTTAACTTCCAAAGTGTGGTCGAAGGGTTCGTTTGATTGATTTTCTAAATTGAATATGTTAAGATCTATGGTCTACCAAAGGAAATTTCATTGAACCATTCTAAAAATTTATTAAAGCATTCGAGGTGAAGGTCGTTTATAAATTAAAAGTATTTGGCTCGTAAGATTGTTTACAGATTATGTTTCTAAGAAAATGAAATCGGTAGAGAATATGAATTCTCCTACATTAATCGACACATCCTCAATCTCACCTATGGGTTTCTTTACAGAACGATCAGCCTATTAAAGCGTGACTTTTGTCGATTTAAGCTGACCTAAACCTAGTTGCTAGTAAACTGAATATTGAAGCAAGTTATATTAGCACCAAGATCTAACAAACATTTAATGATTTTCTTGTCTCCTATCGTACATGATATTGTAGGGCAACTAGGATTTTAATATTTCATGAGAATAGATTGACACAGACTTCAGTTAGACCGACCGCTAAAAAGACTTTTAGGGACTTGAGTGTGTCTCTTTTGAGTGCATAAGTCCTTCAAAAACTTAGCATAAGTTGGAACTTTTTGGATGATACCTAAGAGAGGAATGTTCACTTTGAATTGTTTGAAAATCTCTAAACTCTTTTTCATTTGATCGGAATGTTTCTTAGGCTGAATGTGAAAATGGAACTCGAAACTTAGTAGGTCGGTCTACTTTAGCTGGAAAAGAACTAGATTCGGAATTGATTTCAATATTCGGGTTGGACTCATTCGAGGGTTTCAGAGTTTTGGAAGAAATTCCCGAGAAGTCATTAGGATTGAACTTGGTTATCAATTTGCATACCAGATCACAAAGTGGTGATAGCATTCATTTGATTCTCTTGATTGTCTTGAATGACATGAACTTGGTTTGAACATGTGTTTTGATTCCTAGGGTTTTGACACGGGAACGTATCCCTTTCTCGTTCACTCACGGTGGTAGCTAATTGACTCATTTGCATTTTGAATTTAGCGATTGATTGACTCATGTTTTGCATATACATGGTTAACAAATTTTGCAAATAGTTGTTCGATTGGAGATTTTGAGTGGTTGCTTTAGCCAAATTTTCCAAACTTTTCTCAAGTGTTGACATTAATTTGTCATCTTGAAGAATGAAAGATTGTCGCGCTTGGTTTCGAAAAGGTGGGGCAAAGTTTTGTTGAAATTGGTTTGGTTGAAAAGGAGAATTTAAAGCATTATTTGGAAAAGGTTGAAAGATGGTCGAACCAATTTTTTGTTCAAATTATTTTGGTTTCAAGTAAAGTTAGGATGATTTTTCCAATAGGGACTATATGTTGGAGAAAACAAATTATTCCTAACTTTTTTAAAAGCGTTGATTTGTTTGAACGAGTGAGAACATTGATCGATGATGTAGTTTGAATCACTAAAATTATAACATAAGACTTGAGAAGCTTGGTTCATTTGATAAGATGAAAAAACACTATCAAATTTATTTATCATCGCAAAGATTTTCCAACAAAGTTTCCAAGAAATTATCGAGCAGCATCATGATGTTCTGCTAAAAAATTTCATTGACACATTGATTTAAGCATTGTTCGAGAGCTATTTTCAAGTCTGTCACAAAAAAAAAATTGGCAAAGAATTCATTTTTCAAAACTATGATGTGGACATTTTATAAAAATTTCCTTGAATATTTCAAAATATTTTCCAAAGGATTCACCCCTAAATAGATGATGGTATAAAAATTTATTTTGAATTTTGGTTGTTTTTTCTAAGAGGTATTTGTTTTAAGAAAACATTTACAATTCGTCGCACATTATAATCGAATTTGAACTAAAGCTATACAACCATTTCTTAGCGTAGCTGATTAGTGCGAACGGGATTGACATATGTTTAAATTTCATCATTGCGTAATTGTTGAAGTTTTGTAGTTGCTCAAACTTGTTCAAGTTTTGTTAAAAAAATATAAGGAACGTCATTCTAAAAATTGCCAAACTTTGGAAGTGTGTTAATATGACTTGAATGGATTTCGAAAAGATTGCCCATTGGGGTAGGTATGATAATGCAAGAAGGTATAGAAACTCGATCAGAGAAAATTTTATCCATGAGAGTACGAGGATGATTTTCGTTTACCATGATTGAAGAATTATTTGTCCGCACTAAATGGTTGGTCAAAGTGTCACAAGTCCAAACACTCATGCATAAGAGAGAAGATTAAGGAAAGAGAGAGAAAAATAAAAGGTGAACAACAAAGGCAAGAGAATAAATGGAAGTGAGTTTTTTTCCTTTCTTTACTAATTTTTTTTCTTCTTGATTTTTTGATTTTTATATGTACATGAAAATAAATGAATATAATAACTTAATCAAAATAATTGCCTTTGGTAGCTCCTAATCCAAAATTGTATCATGCCACTTTGACTTAATTCAACGAAACAATTCCTAGCCATGTAATGGACTGAATTTATCAGTGCACCATGAATCACCATAGCAATGTACTGAAGGTTTAAGTACCTTTACAGAAACAATCATTATAATATCTTATGAATCATGGTAACAATTACAAATGATTGAGACTTTGTCGTTGCCTTAGACACCAAGAGAAAGTTTGTTAAAAGAAATCAACTTATAAAAATACAAATTTGTCCCACATAAGCCCATGACACCCTTAAGTCGAACATCTAATCTTTATTATTTGAGTCAATTTATACAATGAAATCCAATTTATGGGCCAAGGAAGGGTGATAAAATCCCCACTTTATATGAATTTGGATGGCACCCTTAAAAAATAAAAACAAGTATGAAATAATGCAAAATATAAATTAAATGTGCGTTAACAATGCAACTAAAAATGAATTTTTATTTCATTCTATTTTTATAAACGCAAGCTACCAACAATGAAAGAAAAAAAATAAGAGATAAGAACATGATTTAGAGCATGCAGAATTATTTGCAAATTTATTTAAAAGCAGTGATTTTTTTTCTAGTGTAGATTCGACAAGCAAAGCAAAGCAAATTTTTTCAGCAAGCACTTCTCCTTCTGATTTCATGCAATTTGCAACCTGTAAAAGTGTTAAAAACGATTTATATATATATGTATAAGATAGAACGAAAAGAAAATTATCGTTTAAAGCAGAACATATTTTTCTTAATGGTAGAAAGAATTAAAGTTAAACATAAGAAAACCCAAAAAATAAAAAATAAATAAGCTCAACACTATTACACAAAGGAAATTATTATTATTATGGTATTTTCATTAAACTAAAGGAGAGAAGAAGAAAAAAATTTACTAAAAAATTTATTAACTCAGAATCATGCCTAGGGTGGGCATAAACTGCACCACTATACGGAAACCACCTGCACTAGACCGCAAAAACGATGCGGTACCCCATACTAAAGCTTCTAATCAATGGAAACACCCTAAACCGGACCAACTCGCATCGATGTGGTTCAGTTGCGGTTTGGATGATTGAGCTGACCATATTAAACCGAACCGAATATTTACATTAGTAATCTTATGATAAAAATATAAGAAACTCCTATCTTACTTTATATTCTAACGATGTATGTTCTATTTTCAGCTTGTATCAATGATAATTATTGTCATAAAGTAAGAAGTTGTAGTTTTAGTATGATATTCTTCATCTCATGTTTTGGATAAATGCTAATTATAATCTTATTCTAGTTCATTTACTTAATGATTATGCATTGATTAACGTTGATGATTGGTTAATTTACTGAAAAATCTCACCTAATAGCTAAATGTCAAATTGAAATATTCATATAATTAAGAACCAATCTTTCATTTCTGTATGACATTGTGTGTTTTAACCTTTAAGTATAAAAGCTTCATACGGTTGCCTTCGTAAATTGATTGTTGATGGAAGTAATTCACTTATTTTATATTTAATATGGGTTCAAACCGAGCCAAACCGAAACCAGACCATGTTATATTAAACTGAACCATATTACATTAAACCAAACCAAAACCCCATTTAATCGGTTAGTATAATTGTTTATATATTTGATTAACCGCTTGATGCGGTGCGGAAGCGGTTAGGGCTTCAAACCGCACCAAACCGACCCACGCCCACCCCTACCCATGCCGCCTACGATGCCCTTACTAATACCCAGTTTCGTTCTTCCTCTCTTCTCTGTTTTAAAATTTTCGAAATCAAAAAAAAATGCGAAAGGAAAGAAGGAGAAAAATTTCTTTGGTGGTGGCTTGTGACTAGAAGTCAGAGGGTGGGTGAGGGCGGCTGAATGTTGCGGTGGCGGAGATGGAGTGGTGAAGATACTGTTGTAGCGTTGAAATGAATTGAGGTATGGGTTCACTTCGAGATAGACCAGTGGGTTTCGATTTGGTCGCTTTTTGGTGGTTCCATTGTTGGTGATTGTTGCTGGCGTTTATTAGATTTGGGTGAGATCATGGTTGCTAGAGTTTGGGTTATGGTGTTGCTATGAATGGTAGGGTGCGGAGATGAGCATATTTGGTTGCAGTGGGTAGTTAGTTGCAACGGTGCAGGTTGATGTATGATGGTGTGGGTTTGGCAATGAGTTTAATTTGCAAATTTGTTGTGTTGCTAAGATGGGGAGGAAGTGGTAGCAGTTTTGAGGAAGTGGTGTATAGGTTGATTTAGTGAGGATGCAAGCAGTAGGTGTTGTGTTGCAGCGGATTACAAGTTGAAAGTGGAGTGATGGAGTGTCATTGCTGAGGTTGATGTATTGTTGGAGTTTGGGAGATTGGTGTGTTTATTGATTCGATTTGGGGTCAAGGCGGGAGATGGTGCAAGTTGAATGGTGCTGGTTGGATTTGGATGAATGGAGAAGCATGCAAAGGGGAGGGAGTAGTAGGTGATGGGGTGGGGGTGCGGAAGATACTTGTGGTTGTGGTTTGAAGTTGTAGTGTGTTGATGAAATTTGAAGTTGCATTTTGATTGAGGCTACATCTATTACCACCCCACTAATTGCCTTACCCACCCCATTATTTACAAAATTTTATTAAACCCGTTAATCCCCCCTCGCACCCCATTATTTCCAATTATACCCTTCTTTTTATCTCCACGAACTTAACTCAACTATCGTGTTCTCCTTCTCATTTATATTTTCTTCCATATCTTATTTTTCATGTCATTTCACTTTCGTTAAGTTGCAAGTTGTAGGATAGACTAAACTAACAGATGATTCAACAAATTAATCTACTCATTTTCCTATTTGCTTCATAATTTAGAGTAGTTTAACTAATGTTTGTTAACTTTGCATATATTGTTCTCTCATCAAACAAACATGATTCCCTTAGCAACCATGGTGTGTGCTACTGTGCTAGCATGGCTCGCCTTGGCATCACGTTGCTTAGCTTGCATATGCATCAAGTTTCCATCGATTGTTTAGTTACTTCATCCAGAATAATATCTTGTAATAGAGTTCCTCCTAATCATTATTTTACTCCATAATTCCAAAAGCAAATTGGAGAATTGCCTATACATAATTGTTTTAATCACTAATGGAGATTGAGAAGAAGAAGAGAGACCATTAAGCAAACTTTTTTGATCTATGGGAAAGGCTAAATCGGTCCTTAAACCTTTTGGTATTTTATTGGGGTGGGAAAGGACATTATCGGGATGGTAATAGAATTAGCCTTTGATTGATGTAGAGGAAGGTTGGTAAAATCCAAAATGTAACAGAGAATTAGAAAACGAAATGTGAAATGTAACAAGATTGTAACAATGTAACAGAGAATGGAAATTATGGAGAGTGTAATGCAAAATGAAATGCAGGTTTGTAAAACGAAATGCAAAATGAAATGCAAACTAAGAAAATGCAATGTGTAATGATGATTTTTTTATGAAAATTAACACAAAAATAAAATAAGACAAATGTAAAAATAATTCAAAGGGTTAAGTATAATTAAATTGCTTCACATGGCAACGATGCCAAAAATTTGATTTGGAACGTTTTTTCTATCGATTAGAAAACCACCAAATTTTATAAAATAAAATACTGCAAGAGCACAGCATATAATTATGACGCGTCAGTAAGTAGAACCACAAGAAAAGCAAGAACTTCAACTTACTCAATCAAACTATTCCGGATATTTTGAAAATGTTTTTAGCTAAAAATTGTAGAAAAACTAGAGTAAGGCTTGAATTAAAGTAATGAAATGACACTTTGGAGATAAATCCACTTTTACATTCAAATAAATCAACACATAATAAATTTATAACCTTTCTTTTTAACACAAGTAGAATAAGTTGATGCATTTATTTTAAATATGGTATATTTGTGATATTAATTAAAACAACACAAACCATCAAATTTTAATACAACCAAACTTACTTATTAAATCTTATGAAAATGATTATGAAGTTAGGAGTAAAATCTATTTTAAGCATGATTTATTTACCATCGTAGATCAAGTGATGTAGAACATTACTATTAACTTTATTATTAAAATCAAATAATTAGATGAAGATGTAACTTGAGTCTATATTTGACTAAGTACAGCGTATTTGTGATTACCAACATTGGCTATCAAATTCATTTATAAACTTCAAACTTCCATCTACATCTAAATTTACATTAAGCACAAAAACAAGAGACCATAAATGAAACCGTTATGTTGATTTTACATGAATCATGATAGCTTCATTATCTCTAAATTGAAGAGTTTAGCTTCTCAACCTTGAATTGATTTCAATAGATTGGATTTCAACATTAACAAAAAGAAAGTAAATGCTAATTAAAGAGAAAGAGAGATAATTAGTTGCATAAATATAAATCAACAGTAATTTGCACAAAGAATATCTAATTTACTTAGATGAAATAAAAGAGCAACATAAATATAATAACACAAAAAAAGAGGCATGAAACAAAATTTCATAAAGTAGAAAGCTAAAAATTCATTAAACTAAAGAAATGAAGAGCTATTATATATAATTTTATGGCTACAACTATGCATATGTTTCATGAATCATAAGAGGGTATTACAAGTCTAAAATCCTAATATCATTCACTTTGTGTGGCTTTTAAGTAATCATTAATGATTAATTAATATATCTTTTATTTTAATAGAAGAAGATTAAGTATGAGAGTAAAAATCTATATTTTTACCTATACATCAGAGGAAGAAGATTTTACGTTCAAGCTACACTCAACTAGATGTTTGAACTTTGAAGACATCTGAATCCATTTACATTTGAAAAGCCACTTCTCTATTTTTTAAAAGGAATATTTTTAGATGTCCGAGAACATCAATTTGACGTCTAAATATATGATCAGACGTCTAGTTGAAATATTTTAGACATCAGAAACACAAGAAAAAATAAGTTATAAAAGCAAGGAATACTTAGATGTCGGAAGTCCTTGTTCAGACGTCTACGTATGCAATCAGACATCAAAATATAGACTTTAGACGTCTAATAAGGTAAATTTCCAACCCCATAGCACATTATTTTAAAAACACTAAATCTAGATGTTTGAAATTATGATTAAACGTCTGAAAAATGAGAAAGCTATGTTTTTCTTTCTGAAATATTTTCTAGGTACAAAATACTATATTTTAAATATTTTCGAAGTAAAAACAAGTAAGAAAACGTTTATATGAATGTGCAACATCATTAATGAGATTAACAATATTAAAACATCCGAGACTTACAAAAGACGACGACTTGAACACATAATTCTTGTATTTTTAAATCTGCATTATCTGTCGACCATTTTGCATCTTAGCCTCTATAAATTTTGTTTCCTATAGATAAGAACACGTGCGTATATATTTGGATAGTTATCTTCAATCAAAACACCAAAAGACAGGATCTAACATTTTACCCTTTTTTGATGATGACAAGTACATGCTTACAAATAATTATAACACACATCTGTACACATGATTATAAATAATACTTCCTTTATTAATATACCCGATTTTTGTCCTTCTTTGTGATAATAAAATGAAATATATCGGAGAATAAGAAATAATATAAGGAACTACACACAAACAAACACGCGAACAATCACATATAAGTGCAACATCGACATAATATTAGACAAACAAAACACAAGCAAAGACAAATGTTAGAGTAATAATTATCACACAACCAAATTTTTTAAAGCAAGAAGGAATCAGAAAGGAGATAGCACCATGGAAAGGAAAGAGATACAAGGCCCAAGTACCTATGAGGTTGAATGTTGAGATGTAGAGCTTTGATGTAACAACCTCACATCTATACCCAAACTATCTAAGAGTATTAAAGAATAATACCGTAAGATAATATGGAGAATAAGGCGATATGGGGTACATACGTGAATATTCTCTTGGACTATCACTGGTACGTATTAAAAAATCGAATAAATAACTCACCTATACGTACACATTATCGGCACAATGCAATAAACATGTATGCCTTCAGGATAGAACAATACACAATATACAGTAAACATCAACAATCATAGAGTCAATTGCAGCGATAAAATATAATATACAGTATACAAAATATATCCATACGCATTACAATAATATACACACAGGAAAGTATACAATACAGAATGATAATATCTATATTGAATATCTAATCGCCTCTATGTCCAATAAATACAAACTGGTCGCACTGTCTCTGTAGCAGAAATATCTCAGATTGACTCGAGTACTAAATAAATAATAAATAGGCCAGACCATCTCTAAATCAAAAGTCAATAACATATAAAACTCTACGTATACTAGGTTTAAATAAATATAATAATTTCATAATAATAATAATAAATATCATATCCATAGAACATCACTCTAGTATAAAATGTTATCACCTATATAAAGAATACCAGTCAAAAATCATGAAACGAACGTCAAATGGGTGAATCATTTATACTTAGCATCAAATTGATTTATATATAATGTGAGATAGCCTATCAAATCATCCACACCATATCTAACATTACATAACCATAATATAAATCATTCACAAACCAAATCAATAACAATAAAGTGAGGCTATCTCAAAAATACCAAATCATCAAAGAGTAGGGATATTCAGGGACTGACTACACTTTGACTCAACCAGTCTCTAGTCTAATCTACTCATTATAGGAAAGAGACATGTATGCCAATCCACTACATACATATACCTTGAATCTAACGGGATACTAATAGCCGTCTACCGCAAGGCGGCTCTAAGAACACAGGTCTATTCGTCCACCATAGAGTAACCGCATATTTATAGTCTTTGAGGTATATGCTAATCTACTACACACATACCCTGAACCAAATAGGGAGACTGGCAACCGCTAACCGCAAGCCTACTTCAGGAACCCAGAACTACTTGCCAACTGCAGAGTACCGTCTATTCATATAGTTTTCAGTTACCTCGATGGACATCATGACCTCATCCACCGGTGGCTCGTCTATGCGTAGCCTCGGTCATGACTATGCTTTGCCCCCAATGGTAATAGACTGCTGGCCTAAGCTTAAGGGGTTATGGGAAAACAACCCATCTACTACTACCAATACTGTAATGAGCATCAAAGGGATATATAACTACGGTGTTGTGAATCTAGGGCAGACCCAACGATCGGGCTATCAGGGTGGATAATGGTCAATCTGGTTCATACCCAAAAATAAAAAGAGCTGGACACTGTGGATGGTCATATAGAACTCATATCCTATAGCTACATATATCTCTAACATAGACCGATAAACGGTTCTTATAAGGCAACATCTAACAATTCGATACTTCTCATCGAGTATCACATATAAACATGAGTGTAATCCACATTTGAGTGACATTTACTTGCAATGAATAATCAAACAAATAACATAATGGCATCATGTATCATTATATGTTATTCGAATAATTATTCAAATCTCATAAACTTCACTCAATCCACACTAAGTATCTCTATACGATAAGTCCAATGAATAAACGAAAATGTATTACCGAAAGTTCCATACCAAACGACATCGCTAATCCGTTTAATTTCTCATCACACAGAAATGAAATCTCACAAATCAAATAGAAGGATGTCATTACCGTATCATTTTTAAAGTATAAAACAAATCAAATCAATATCAACGGTGAATCATTCATGATATCGAGATCAATGTGAGAATGAGAAATCAGAATGAACAAAATCTTTATATCCCAATTTTAAATCAAACATGAAATAATAATAAAGTTCAACAAAATATTCTATTAAATAATGAAATCAAATATTTAAATGTTCATATAAAACATTCAAATCAATTTATAAATCAAATATTCTTTCTAATAAAAAAATCACTTAAAACATTATTATTATTTCTATAATACATTTTATAATATAGCTATATATTACATTTTTCCTTTATAACAAATTCAAATTTATAATATATCATAATATTGATTTATTTTTTAAAAGTTTTATAATAAAAGAAAATTGTATTTATATCTATGGTTAAATATATATATTTTTTAAATAGGAAAATAGTTAAATTGAATAGAATTTTAGTAAACTATTTATAAGAGAACATCATATAAAATACTATTTTATATGATGTTCTCTAGAGAGAACGTCATATAAAATACTATTTTATATGATGTTCTCTCTAGAGAACATCATATAAAATAGTATTTTATATGATGTTCTCTCTCATAAAATACTATTTTATATGATGTTCTCTCTGAGAGAGAACATCATATAAAAAACTATTTTATATGGAGAGAGAACATCATATAAAATAGTATTTTATATGATAGTTTACTTAAATAACATACCAAAACCTGTTAATAATTCTCAAAACTTTTCAACATCTCTTTGAAACAAGAAAGTAAATAAATATCTTAATATATATATATATATATATATATATATACATACATACATATATTATGGAGTAGAATAACTCCATAAAGATGTTAACCAAAACATCAATATAATTTAAATAGCCCGACAAAATCGAATTTTATCGAATTCCGACCATTCATAAAATCACACATCCACATTTAATTAAATATTAGTTCGATTTACAAACGGACAGTTCTGTTTGTAAATAGGCACATCCATCCAATTCTAAAACCATTATATCTAGCAACCAAACAACAACCACACACAATCAATCGACTAATCAATTCGATCAAGTATAGCCAACGATTTTATTCAACTAAGCAAGTATAAATATAATTGGGATAATTATATAAAAGTGAAATTTAGAAATAGTTATGAGTATTTTACTCACCGAACGGATGAATGCAAAATTGAACTCAACTCTAACCGATTTGCTTCACCCAAAATTGAAGTGATTTCTTCCATCACCGCTGCCTTAAAAGTGCACTGGCGTCTCCATATTCCTGGCTCATATTGCCTTCTCAATGCTTACAGACCGCTGGCCATTAGCTCCAGCACATGAATTTGCGCTCACCAGCACATCACGCCAACAACCGCATCATCGCTCCTCCATCTGGCCCTCCGCCTGACCACAATTCACTCAAAAACGACGTTAGTACCATCACCATGCTCGACATCCCTCCTCCAATCGCCACTACTCATGTCACGACATCACACTGATGCCTGCCATCCCTGCAACGATCTTACGCCTCCATCTGCTTGTTGATGATACAACCCTAACCCCCTTCCTCTGTGCGCAATGTGCTCTAATAAAAAAAATTTCTAGTTGCAATTTGAGTTTTCACGATAATTCTAGAGGAGGGATTAGGCTTAAAGATGGACCGGATTTTGTAAGGAAGTATTTTGATTTTACGGAATAGAAGAGAATTTAAGTTTAAAATGGACTTTGAATTGGGCTTTGATTTAAATTAATTGCTTTTTCACCTCTTTTCTTTTCAACCATCATTTTCATTTATGTGTAAATAAATTTCGATTCAATTCAAATTGATTCACAATTCGTTATACCAAAAATATTACAACTTCATTCATTTCAATGCCCGCTTATTTATTTCTCATTGTTTTAATCGCATAATAATTATTTACACTATTAAAATATATTATAGTTAAATAAAATTATTTATTCAACTTCATTAAATTGTTTGAAAAGAATTTATTAGTTTGATTCCATTTATTAAAACAAAATCTTTAATTAAATAACTTCAAACGCATAAAGAATTTATTTTCAAAATAACAATCTATCAAAAATCAAATTCAAATATTTTTTTAATTAAACTTTTAATTTATACGACGTAGGAAACATGATTGTTGCAGACTTCCCCCTTACAAAAATTGTATCATTGAAATTTCTTATAGGGAAATATCATACACAAGTCAACTGCTCGATCCTCTATTTGGCTTTAACTCATTTCATTGTATGCTAAGAAATTAAATCAATTTATTTTAACGTCTTTTATTTTTCGCAAACAATATAATCCTATGAAATTATTATTTTTAACTTTTGAAATTTTTGCAAATTTACGCCGGAGTCTCATTTGTATGGAGAGACTTTGAATAATGACAACATGATGAAATGGATATACATCGACCAAAACATGGTCGAAACAATTTATATATCAAAATATTACCACACGACATCTTTTTCACAATATATATCGCTCTTTTCTGTAAAACATACCTCAGTTTGCATTTTTTAAGTGAGAATTTATATGCAGCTATGCACCAAATGTAATCCAATTAATCTTCTTGTACCTGCGCTTATTGTTAGCAAATATACAGTAGAAACGGTAGCAAACCGTTTCAAACAGTGTTGCAGAAGTATAAATAGAAACGTTGATGTTGTTCTATACACAATTGCAACAGCAGCAAAGTGCTGCAATTGTGGAGAGACTTTGAATAATGACAACATGATGAAATGGATATACATCGACCAAAACATGGTCGAAACAATTTATATATCAAAATATTACCACACGACATCTTTTTCACAATATGTATCGCTCTTTTATGTAAAACATACCTCAGTTTGCATTTTTTAAGTGATTTTGCTTAATTTATATGCAGCTATGCACCAAATGTAATCCAATTAATCTTCTTGTACCTGCGTTTATTGTTAGCAAATATACAGTAGAAACGGCAGTAAACCGTTTCAAACAGTGTTGCAGAAGTATAAACAGAAACGTTGATGTTGTTCTATACACAATTGCAACAGCAGCAAAGTGCTGCAATATGTATGCAGTGGAATAACAGGAAGATGGTGTGAATAAAACAGATGGACCGATTAGAATGTCCGAGTCCAACGTGGAACTGTTGGCTTGAAACGAAATTGCTCCCGCTACGGCGCTTTCGGTTGTAGAGCAAGGCACATTCAAATTCAAATATTTTTTTAATTAAACTTTTAATTTATACGACGCAGGAAACATGTTTGTTGCAGACTTACCCCTACAAAAATTGTATCCTTGAAATTTCTTATAGGGAAATATCATACACAAGTCAACTACTCGATCCTCTATTTGGCTTTAACTGTTGGCTTGAAACGAAATTGCTCCCGCTACGGCGCTTTCGCTTGTAGAGCAAGGCACATTCAATCACAAGACCCCAAGAGCCTTCATGCCTTCATGAATGATCCATTCCTTCTCCTCATTTTCTTTCGATATCACTTACCGAGCCTTAGTATATAAGGTGGGATTGGGATGTGTATTCCCCGATGTGGGATACTGTTTCCCTCTCTTTAGCCACTTATTCATTTCTAACACTTATCTCAAACAACCATTAAAATATCACATATACATAAATTTATAACTATTGAAAAAATTAACTAGAAATGCCAATTGACCATTATTATTTTCACATTAGTAAATGGATTGTCGTTCTCATTTTGACCACAAGTTTATGTACATGAATCATAACTTAGCATTTTGTTTCAACTTCCAAATGTGTTATTATTGTCACTTATACTTCTACAAATTTAGTTAGGGAGTCTTCTTAGACATCTCTAATTATTTCCATTACCGTATTAAACAAAGTTAACGTCTCATGTATACCATTATACTTGGTGAGTTTGATTTATCCCTTTAACCACACATAGATTACTTAGAAGAGAAGCTCGCTTGTTTTGTTAGTTTGGCTTCGCTGACTAGTATTCTTCAAAGTCAAACAACAAATACAACTAATATGATAATGGAGTGTAAAATATTTACCTTGAAATTAAATTTCATACCATTTAATATTGGAACGTAGATAGGGTACTTTACTAAGTTTTTTTTACATATTTAGAATTTTATTAAACACCCAAGAACAAACTGGAGCTGTATATTGTTATTGTTTTGTAGAATTAAATCTATTCAGCATTTAGTGCAAAGTTAATGACTGTTTATTGTATTTAGAAGTGTGTTTTTTCTCTCTGAAGACTACATTAAGATTCATTCATATCAAAAAAAGACAGCAGCTCCACCCTACTATATTTGTTCCAACTTCTCCATGAATCTGCCAACATTAAGTCTTCTGTTAGGCGTATGAACCTTTAAATATATTTTAATGAACCATATTTTTCTTCTTCTTCTTTTTCTTTTTAAGGAAAAGACACGTGTTTTTAACACTCCTCTGTCGATAATAACACTAATCTAAGTAACTGTGTTATCTTCCTTTTGGTCTTACAGGGATTTCCAACCATAATAAACAATTTTAATACAACAGTCGGTATTCTGCACTTAAATAAACAAGTGTCATATGGATATTTCATTAGTCATATATCTTACATTTATTGCTTCGGCTTCTAGTCAATAATATTAGAATTTATTATTAATTGTCATACTCTAACATAACACACAATATTTAGGTTGTGTAATCAGTTGCTTCTTCTTACATTGGAAACACCATCATATTCAAAATTAAGCTTTTTATTTTGTGTTTAAAATGTTTTATGTTCAAAGTAGTAAGACTTTATTGTATAAGTTAGAAAAATTGCTCCACTTGTAGCTTCATGTTTCTATTTTTATTTAAATTTGTTATTATGCCTACACCATTATATCTTTCTTCCTTGCAATTTCATTTCTTCTCAAAACATTTTCTCAAATATCACTTTCTTTCACTCTAATCTCTTCAAAATCTTGCGTCCACTTGTCTCATCCTAGTATTTAAGAATGCATATGATAACATTGGCTAGGCGTATCGATCAGAATTTTTAAAGCACCCGACAGACAAATTAACGCTAAAACAAACTATTAAAATATTTTCAATTATTTTAGAAAACAATCTTCAAACTTTATTAATCACTTGCTTGTTTAAACAAACATACTTTTAAATTTTATATCTATATATATTCAATTTAACAACCACTAATAACAATACAAATCATCACGCATATCAATCAAGCATCTAATTAATTTAATTTAATTTTCCATTCCACATTTTAGTTATACATATTATTGTTGTTGTTATTACTATTATTGCAGGTTTATTACCCGATAGCGGCTCAGATTTAGATAAGGGGCATTTCACTAGAAGGACAAACTTTGCAGTCCAATTAGTTTCTAGGACACACATCCACAGAAATTAATTTCAAGGCCAAAGTTAGTAGAATAATTACTTTTAAGGACAAAGTCAGCATTCCAATACTTTCAAGGACATAATTTCATAGATTTTTAGGCCTTAGAAACTAATTATTTTGCATTTTGTCCTTAAAAGTAATTATTTTAGTTGTGTGTCCTAGAAACTAATTCCACTTGCTAAAGAGGCCCTTGTGACTAATTTCCACTTTAGATAAACAACTAGCTTTCATTAATTTTTTACTTCGTTCAGATTCAAGTGGGTTAATAAATATTTAAACGCTAAACTTCTATTCAATTCCCACTTCTAGACTAAGCTTAAGGAAATAAACAACTACCATTTATACAACAATATACACATCAATTAAACTAATAAGCAAACGTCTTCAGCGGAAACCTATTTATCTGCATACCTGGGCACTCTGATCACTATTGGATCCTTCTACTCAACTTGCCACACGGAGGTTTGTTCAACAACACCAAAGAGATAGGAAATTTATATATATATATATATATATATATATATTACAAAAAAACAAGTACGTCCCAAAATGATTAGTCCAGTAATCATCTTATATTCACATTATCTCTTATCTATAGGATAACTACCTAACACACCCTATGAAACATCGACTCTAAGTGTCTTAAAGGTCTAGATTGGTGTCTCTTATATATGATGTATTACTCTGAACCTAATCTGTTACCAATCTATAACACCTTCACCTCTATACCCATATTATCCAAGAGTATTACAGAATAATACTATCAGATAATACGAGGAATAAAACGATATGGAGTACACACGTGAATATTCCCTCGGGCTAACACTGGTATGTATTAAAACTAAATAACTCATCTATATGTACGCAATATATGCACAGAGCAATAAACATGTGTCCCTCCAGGATGAAGGGATAGAACAATATACAGTAATCATTAGAGATAACAGAGTCAATCGCAGCGATAATATGTAATATACAGTATACAAAATACATCCATACCATTACAATAATACACACATGAGAGACTATATAATACATAATGATGATATCTACATTGAATATCTAATCTTCTCTATGCCCAATAAATACAAGCTAGTCTCACTGTCCATGTATGTGAAATATCTCGGACTGGCCCGAATATTACACAAATAATAAAGGGGCCAGCCTATATCGAAATCAAAGGTCAATGACACATAGAACTCTGTATATACTGGGTATAAATAAATATAATAATTTCATCACAATAATACCAAATATCATTCCATAGAATACCATAAAATCTAGTATAAAATTCCATCGCCCATATAAAGAAAACCAGTCAAAAATCACGAAATTAACGTCAAATGGGTGAATTATTCATATTCAGAAATCATCATCAAAATCGATTTATTTATAATGTGAGATAGCCTATCAAATCATCCATACCATTTCTAGTATCACATGACCATATTATAAATCATCCACAAACCAAAACACCAACAATAAAGTGAGGCTGTCTCAAAAATACCAACTCATCAAAGAGTATGGATATATGGGAACTGATACACTTTAGACCCAACCAGTCTCTAGTCTAGCCAACTCATTATAGGGAATGTAACGACCCGTTAAATTAATAATATTTAATAAATTAAATTAATATAATTTCTAATTTGTTTAAGAATAAATGTAGAAATTTGGTATAGTAGTTGTAACCTAGTGTAACAATAAAATTTTATGACAATAGATTTGGATAATGTAATTTGTCACTTTTTGTTAAAAGTAAATTTTAAGAAATCAATAAATGTTGAATTAAGAATATTAATAAAAAATATTAACTAAAATGAGATTCATTAATATAAAATCAGTAGTGAAGATGTCACCTTTGGTTGTAATAAAGGTGAATGCTATTAGTGGATGTCAACACTTAATAAAATTTATTTAGAATAAAAAAGAATTTAAATGCATGTTTGAATAGAGTATTAAATTGATAGATTAAGCGTAAGTAATTAGAATTTAACCCTATAAGATATGGAACTGAATGTATGAATATAATTTTGTAGAAATAGTTAATTAACAACTTATTTGTGCATACCCAATTTAATATAAATAACAAAAGGGCTAGCACTTGATGTGCCTAAGTATTAATATATTGGAACTATAATAAAATAGAGAGTTTGGTAGTAAATAGAAATAAAAAGACCGTTATTAACTAGTAAATTAATAAATGGATTCTAACAATAGGTAGTAATTAATGCGTGTATATTGGGCATTTGCGGATTACCAATTTTTCTACCTATTCATATGATTTATTTATGTAAATCTAAACCTATGGCAACATTTTGTTAATAAATGTTGGAAGTGAATTTGAATATATCAAAGTATAACAAGTGTTTAGGTTAACCATTTATTTTATTTAGTTAAGAAGGGAAATAGATTGAAATAAAGCTAATTTAATTTTTTTGGTTGTTAATGGGTATAGTTAAATAAGGAGAAGTTATAGGAAATAAAACGCGCACTAATGAGATGTAATATAATTCCAAAGTTATTTATACCCACAAATAGGTTAATTACTGTATAGAAAGAGTCTAAATCAATAAATGAATTTATTAAGATTACATTTATAATTTTATAACCTTTATGCTGATTTAAGTTCAATTAATTTATTTGATTAAATAGTGCAGTAGCGTAGTTTTGTGCGGTAGTTGAAATAGCTAATTCTTTTAGGTGAAGTTAAGGCTAATTCTATGTATATATTTGACCTATTGTTGATATAGATTCTAGGAAGCAGGATCTATTAATTAAATGGAGTATTAGATTCAATAATTGCATTTATCGCATAAATAAAGAGAATATAACGGTTAAATTTGGCGTTATTGAAATTAAAAAGGAATGGGGGAATAATAATTTGAAATCATTGCAATAGATATTAATTTAAGGTTACCTTAAATAAATTAAGGTAATAAATGGAGGATAGTGTAAATATCTTTATAATACGATGATTTGTGTAGTTAGGGTAGTTTTGATTTGTCACTTAAGATGGAGGATTTTTATAAAATGTAATAAATGCAGTTTAAATTAAGGCATTGACGTTTGGGTATTTAAGAAGTGATAAACTAAAATTTATTTATTTATTTGAAAATTTGAAATCCAATTTGTGGATTTATTGCAAATAAGTGAAATTTGTGTTTAACCATTACATCTATAGGAATAAATTAAATTTAAGGTTATATTTATAAAATTTGGACTAGAGAAATGATATGAATCGGTTTTAGAAGCCTTAAATATAAAATGGGAAGTAGACGAGATTTCACGTTACAACCATTTTTAAAAATCCTGATGTATGTAGAAGTATTTATGAAATATAACGTAAACCAATGTTGAATCAAAAGAATAGAGTCAACACTTATTTATTCATTTAATGTGATATAACTACGAGTATGATTTATTGCAAATTACATGGAAATCTAATATATAGGACATTACCTAAAAAGGAAGAGTAGATAAAATTTATGATAAACATATTTGTATATGAAGGTTATTGATTTAAGGAGAAATTGGGCAAGTTTTATGTATTTGGGTTAAGTGCAACCTTTAATAGATAAATTTAGTGCAATTAAAGAAATTGACAATTAATATTTCGATAACCTAAAATTTGATGGGATAAGAACATTTGGGTAATGAAGGGATGACAAATATTAGCTATGATTCTAGAAGGAATTAAATAGATAATGGGAAGATTAAAATCAGGTTCTAAGCAATAATTATTAAATAACAGAAGTTTAGGAGTAAAGTGAGATAATTGAAAATTTTAATCATTCATATAATTCATTTGTTTATTAATATGAGTTAGCTAATAAATTTAACTTGGGCAATACCTATATATTGGAAACACATTTGTAAAGTGTAATTAATTGAATTTGGTGAATTGGGAATGAATCCAAGGTTATAGGAATTGATGTAATACTACGCAAATAAAAGGTAACTGCATAAAATCAATGTTTCGTAATAAATTGTAATTGATAATTAAGTAGGAATGGGTTTGAATTTGACAAAAAGGAAAATTTATTATTTGCTTACCCATCTATTCAATCTATTAAATTTGATCAGATCCATTTGCAATTAAACGAATTTATTTACAAGTTAGTATGTATTTAGCTGATAACTATAAACCAATTAGGGCAATTGGGTATATATATTACCAGTTAAGTTATATAAGATAATGGTTGACTTAATTAAGGGAGTTTATGTAATAATTTCATTTATTTTGTAAGTGGAAATAAAACGTTAATGATAACAAGTATTCAAAATTTACCATCTATTTAGTATATTAAGTATAATTGATAATCAACTGCAGCAAGTAATAAATAATAAATACGTAACGTTAAATGAAGTAATATTTGAAATTTAATATTTAAAAACTATGTAAATATAAGTGCAGATGAAATTGGGGATATTTACATATTGAAATATGAATCCAATGATAAATCAATCTAATTGACAATTAATAATGGAAAGTAAATTTAATTAAATTTTGGAAATTTAATATATATATACAGTTATAAACCCTAGCCCCATCCTATTGTCATTTGCTGTATATTCATTTCTTCATCTCCTTCTCCTCCTCAAATGGTTGCAAAACCTAGATCTACTTCAATCCAAATTTCAATGAAAATGCAAACACTTCAGAAAAATTCCAAAAAATATATATATGTTAATGTTCTCGAGGCACATATATTTGTAAGTGATGAATGTGTGTCGTTTTATTTATTTTCAATTTTGAATTCAATCATCATTTTCGCCATAACTTTCTCATACGAAGTCGGATTCACACGAAATTTCTTTTGTTAGGATCGTAATTTAATTCCGGATTTGATGACTCTGGTTTGGACGAATTCCGAGAAGGGCGAATTTTTGGGTTTAAATCGAATTTAAATTCGATTTAAATTCAAAAGGTGAGTGTTTTAACCCACTCACAACTACTAGAAGCTTTTATGTTTGTTAAATTAATTTTAGAAATGAATAGAAATTTATTTATGAGTATTTGGCATGTTTATTTTATTCATATCTGTTGAATTGCATTTATTTAATTTAACTGTTAATTTAATTAATTTATTGCGTATAAATTTACAGTTAAAATTTATTTGTTGTATATGAACTGCTAGTTAACAGTTATATAATTTATTACTGAATATAGACTGTAGATTAATAGTTGTTAAATTTAATTTGAATAAAATTGCCAGTATTACCTGTTATGTAGTACCAAAAATAATATTGTTATTGATTGATACTGATTGATGATTGAGATTTGGATGATGGATGATGTTGATGAATGGATGTTTATTGTATATCATTAAATTGCAAATTATCATGCATATTTCATTTCATTCAGGATTGTGGTTTGAAATGATATATAACCGCAAAATTTTATATCTTTTAAATTGCGGATTGAAATGATAAATATCCGTATCACTTGACCATAGGATAGAAAATTATATACAGGCACCGCGGTATATATATAACTATTTAAATGTGATTTCTATGGTTTGGATGGAATACGGTTTATAATAATCTTAAATTTTATATTGTATAAATATTTTTCTTCCATATATATATACATATGAAGTTGAAAATTTTGAAATTAAAAGGTGTATAAAAATCTTTATTAAAAATGGAAGAAAATTAAGAAAATGGAGTTTAATAATTTATATCATATGTTTAAATGTTAAGTTTGGAAATTTTAAGATATGATATTTATAATTGGATTTTTCCCAAAATAAATTGAAATGAATATTCTAGTATAATTTGAATTGGGAAAAATATATATTTTTTATTACTAGAAATTGAAGTCTTATTATTTATGGATTTTATATGAATATTCAAGACTAATTAATAGAACAATTGATTTGTTGAAAGCATAAAATCCAACTTTAGTTTGAAATATTGATACTCAAAATGGATATACGTATATATAAATAAATTGAAGTGGTTTTGGAACTTGAGAGAGATAATATAAATTTTGGTTTAGACTTTAATAAAGAAATGTATTTGTAAAGCCATGAGAACTATTTTCTTTAAAAGTAACATTTAAGTTAAACCATTTAATTCATATACCGTTGAATGTCCAAACCATTCAAGTTTTTAGAAGTTATGGTTTTAAATTATGATTTTCAAAATATTATGCTTTGAAAATATTTGATTTTCAGACGTTATGAAGTTAAAGCATTATGATTTTGGAAAAGAATTATATTTGGGATAAGTGATAAAATATGGTTTTGGGTTTTGAAATGATATCGTATTCATGGTTATGAAATGGAATGTTTATTCTGATTTTTAAAGTATAACCTATTTTTAAATGACCGCGGTGTTATAATAACGATGGGTTGGCAAAGAGACCGGGATCGGATATCTGACATACTCTCTGTCGATACCGAAAACCACTTTGACTAACCGTGTACGCGGTGGAGATTCCAGAATGAAGTAGGTGGTGGTGACGTTTCCTGTAAGGTAAATACGTGGACCCGACTCCCGTGAGTTGGCATAAGGTGGCTAAAACAGGAGCGATTCTCAGGCCAATGAGGTCATTCCTCTGATCGGACCCTCCTCTTCGATATTATACTTTGATTTTGGATTGATTCAGTGGCCACTTCTATATTTTGATTTTGGGGAGTTAGTCCGAGGTGGGCGGTAACTGTGGCTACGCGTTTCCACCAGCCTGGATAGCAATTGGTATATCTACCCTGGCATTGCCTAGTTGTGCCGTGTCACCTACCATACCGAGCCTTTACTACGAGTTTCTATTTGTGTCGAACCTATGGAGTATCCTCTGGTAGCTTCCCGATCAGGAGGTATTACAGTACTGTATAGACTATTGGCATTATTTGTGTTAAGGGCTATATGGGTAACCCCTTAACGCTATTAAAAAGTAAGTTTATTTTATAAATAGACACTATTATAATGGCGCAATATACTACATAGTAAATAGTTTAACGGATCCTTAGGAGATGTAAATCCCGAGCATCTCTTGAGTTACTGTACTCATATTTATTTTTGTTAATTTAACTCACATAAGATCTTTTAGTTCTGACTCGAGTGTTTTTGTCTTTTCAAATTCGCTCGGGTCAGTCCGAGCGTTTCAGGATCGAAGACTTTAGCTTTGAAGGACGAAGACGAAGGAGTCGTATTATTATTATCTATAGTATTGCACCACACTCATACTGTTCCGCTGCATTGATTGTATTGGTAGGTGTAACTCTGATATTTATTGTATAAAGCAAACAAGTGTTTGTAAACTGTTTTGAACTGTATATTTATTATTATATTTTATCCTTCCGCTGTGAGATTCTGTTTTGTTTTATTTCTTCTTTGTTTTCTTATTTACCCCATAACAATCCGCCCTTGCATATGCTTTGAATTGGCACGTGTGTCGGTTTAAAGTGTGCGAAAAGGCGGGATGTTACAGGGAAGAGACATATGTGCCAATCCACTACACACGTATACCTTGAATTTAACGGGAGACTGACAGCCATCTACCGCAAGCCTGCTCTAGAAACACAGTTCTACTCACACATCGTAAAGTAACCGTCTATTTCTATAGCATTCGAGGTATATGCTAATCTATCACACATACCTTGAACCAGATACGAAGATTGATGGCCGCCTACTGCGAGCCTACTCCAAGAACCAAGGACTACTCACCAACCGCAGAGTACCGTCTATTCCAACAGTCTTCAGTTACCTCGATGGACATCATGACCGCATCCATCAATGGCACATCTATAATATGGAATAATACTGTCTTCGGCTAATCCGTAACACCCTCACCTCTATTTCCATACTATCCAAGAGTATTGAGGAATAATACACCTTAGACTCAGCCAGTCTCTAGTCTAGTCAACTTATTATAAGAAAGAGACATATATTACAATCCACTATACACATATACCTTGAATGTAACAGGATATTGACAACTGCCTACTACAAGCCGGCTCCAAGAGCACAGGCCTACGTGCCCACCTTAGAGTAACCATCTATTTATATAGTCTTCGAGGTATATGTTAATCTACTACACGCATGCCTTGAACCAGATAGGGAGACTGACAGCCGCCTACCGCAAGCATGCTCTAGGAACCCAGGACCACTCGCTAATAGTAGAGTATCATCTATTCCTACAGCCTTCAGTTACCTCAACGGACATCGTGACCCCATCCACCAGTGGCTCGTTTATTCGTATCCCCGGTCACGATCTTGCTTTTCCCCTATTGGTAATAGACTGCTGGCCTAAGTGACTAAAGGGGTTATGGGCAACAACCCATCTACTACTACCAACACTGTGATGCGCATCAAAGGGACAGACAACTATGGTGTTGTGGATCTAGGGCGTGACCCCATGGTTAGGCTGCCAGGGTAGATACTGCCCAATCTGGTTCACTCTCAAAAATAAAAAGTGTTGGACACTATGCGGGTGGTCATATGTACTCAAAGCATATAGCAACATATATCTCTAACATAGGCCGATGAACGGCTCTCATAAAACGACATCTAACAATTCGATGCTCCTCACCGAGTATCACATATACACATAAATGTAATCCCCGTTTGAGTGACATTTACTTACAATGAATAATCAAATAAATTACATAACGACGTCCCATACCATCGCATATTATTCGAATAATCATTCAATGCTTATAAACTACACTCAATCCACATTAAGTATCTCTATATGATAGGTCCAATGAATAACTAGAAATGTGTTATCGAAAGTCCCATACCAAACGGTATCACAAATCCGTTTATTCAAAATTCTCGTCACATAAAAATGAAATCTCACAAATCAAATAGAAGGATACATCACGGTATCATTTTTAAAGTATAAAACAAATCAAATCAATAGTGAATCATTCATGATATCGAGATCAATGTGAAAATGAGAAATCAAAAAATAAAGAAATCATGCATAAAATCCTGATTTTAATTCAAACGTGAAACATAATAAGTTTAATAAAAAATTCCATTAAATAATGAAATAAAATATTCAAATATTCATATAAAACATTCAAATCAATTTATAAATTAAATACTCTTTATAATAAAAAAATCACTTAAAACAATATTATTATTTCTATAACACATTTTATTATATAGCTATATATCCTATAGAAAATTCAAATTTATAAAATCGTAATATTGATTTTTGCAAAAAAGTTTTATAACCAAAGAAAACTATATTTATATTTATGATTAAAAATAGCCAAATTGAATAGAATTTTAGTAAACTATTTCTAATTTACTTAAATAAAATTCCAAGACCTGTTAATAATTCCCAAAACTTTTCAATCATCTTTTTCAAACAGGAAAGTAAATATATATATATATATATATATATATATATATATATATATATATATTATGGGGTAAAATAATTCCACAAACATATTAACCAAAACATCAATATAATTTATATAGCGTGGTCGAGTAGAATTTCATCGAATCTCGTCCATTCATAAAATCACAAATCGACGTATAGTTAAATATTTAGTTCAATTCACAAACTGGCAGTTCCACTTGTAAATAGACACATCTGTCCAATTCCAAAACCATTATATCTAGCAGTACAAACAACAATCACACATAGTAAATCAACCAATTAATTTAATCAAGTATATCCAACAATTTTATTCGACTAAGCAATTCTAAATATAATAGGGTTAATTATATAAGGAGTGAAATTTATAACACTACAACAAAAATACTCTATTACAACGCTCATTTTACAACGGGCATTGGCTGCCCGTTGTAATAGTAGACTATTACAACGGTCCATTCAGGCCTGTTGTAATAGATGCCATATACAACGCCTTTTTTACAATGGACAATGACTGCCCGTTGTAATAGAATGCTATTACAATGGTACGTGCATTCCCGTTGTAATAGATGTCAATTTTACAACGTTCACAAAATGCCTGTTGTAATAGATACCAATTTTACAACGGTCACAAAATGCCCGTTGTAATAGGTGTCAATTTTACAATGGGATAAAAATGCTCGTTGTAATAGGTGCCAATTTTACAACGGTCATAAAATGCCCGTTATAATAAACGTTTGTTGTTGATTTTTAACAACTAATAACTAATAATTACAGTGCTTTCTTAAAATTAATATTTATTATTTATTAATATTTAATAATTATTCACTAATTTTGATTAATAATATGAAGTAATTCCTATTAATAATTAGTAATTAATAATTAATTAAATATAGTTAATTAATTAATAATAAATAAAAATATTAAATAGTAATAACAATAAATTAATATAATAATTAATTTGAAATATGAAATAATTCCTAATAATAAAAAATAAACAAATATATAATAGTTAATAGTTAATAATCAATAAATAAATACTAATTAATCAATAAATACTATTATTCATTTACTAATGAATAATTAATACTTAAAATTTTCATAATTAATTTTATTAATTAATCCCTAATAATTAATAATCAATAATATTAATAATTGATTTTATTGCTATTAATATTAAATATTAAATGATTTAATGATTAACATTACTATTAATATTGCTATTACTATTAATATTAAATATTAAATAATATTAGTAATTTCTAATAATTAATAATTAACATTAATAATTAATTATTAAATAAGAATTAATTTTTAATATTTAATATTAAAAATGTAATAATCAATAATAATAAAAAAATAATAAATATTTAACTAATGATTAGTAATATATAAATAATAATTGCTATGAAATAATAGTAACAAATAATTAATAATAAAATTTTATAATAAACAATTATTAATTAAATAAAAATAATTAAAAGTTAAAAATCAATATTAAATAATAGTAATAATTAATAATTAAAATGGAATTTAACAATTAATAATTAAAATGAAATAATAATAATTTATAATAAATAATTAATATTAAATTAATCATAAATAATAATTAAATAAATAATACTTAAAAAATAATAATTAATAAGTAATCTTTAATATTTTGAAGTAATATTTATATTTAATATTCATAAATTTCAAAAATAAAATTTTGAAACATGTTTTTTGGTTCCAAATAACTAAAATTTCGAAACATATTAATAATTTAGTATTTAATATGCATCTAAAGGGCTTCTTTTGTAACTATCCTCTTTAACATGTTTTTTGGTTCCAAATAACTAAAATTTCGAAAAAACTTTCTTTTCCCTCCAATCTGAAATATTTGGCTCCAACTCTAAAATATTTTCCCCCATTCATTCACAACATATGTCCCATTTTTTATTTCACTCCTCTGAGGATACACGTATTCATCTTCTCCAGCAAAACCAAACCCATCCACAGCAATATACTATTCAAAGACTTCCTATTCCACCTCCAGATCCAATACATTTCACCGTAATTCCTTTACCATAGTTCATCCTTTCTTCACCACAATTCCAGATCCAATACATCTCACCTTAATTCGAGACTTTCGAACAAAATCAGTAATCCAAATCCAAAACCAAGATCCAATTCATCACTTTCAATACGTATCCACTTCTCTACTCGTTCTTCGCGGCTTCTCTTTAACCAACAAAATCACTCGATCCAAACAGTTGCTCTCCAATCTAAGGAAAGGCAACAAACTTTCTAACACATTTATATACAGCGTGCTTCTACAGTGATGGTTTCAGTTATTTTACAGTGTTAGACAGAGCTAATTTTTTATACAGCGATTTATGGTTGCAGAGGGATTGTTCCAAGGTGAGCGCGGTTGGTGGTTGTGGTTGAAGGGTTTCGATTAGTCGTGGTTTACTGGGTTTTGGGTTGTGGTGGAGATTTCTGGTGTTCGTGTGAGGACTTGCAAGTCCGTACTCCTTGAATATACACTAATCTCCATTGATTAACTCAAGATGAACGGAAATACGAATTCTTAGGGTTTAAAAAAAAAAGAAAAAGATAGAAGAAGAGAGAAAAGATAGAACAGAAAAGAAAGAAAACAACAGAACAACATCAGAATCTCACAATCGCAGCGGAACAACATATAATAGATAAATGAATAATCTTTAAACAAAAGAATTATATCAGTTATTACATTACATTACATTACATTACATCATCAGAGTGTACAACAACAAACAACAATAAACAGCGGAAAAGAAATACTATATATTAAATGATACGCCATGCCATCCAGCTTGCCTCCAGCAACTCCTGAATTCTAGAATATCCTGATAAACCTTAACTCTTGACTACCGGTGTGGAAATTGGTGGGCACCCAGAGTTTAGGAAGGAAAACAATAAACTCCGAGTCAGTCATGTGAATGGTGTGAGAACTCAAAACAGTTTATCTTTAAAACAAAGAATAGGATAATTTTAAAAAAATAGATTCGCAATGCTTTTAAAAATGAGACTACCATAAGGCCTCCCGCACACACACACAATGCAAACGCGGAATCGGAGGAGATTTCCCCTTATGATAGTCAAAGATGCTTGATACGCATTAAAAAGAAACATTTGATATTATTACTAGTGCATAGTGTAGGAAAAAATCATTTCGAAAGTAAAGATATAAATCTTAGCCAGCATAGGCATTCCGCACTTATGCCTACTATAGCTACCATCCAAACAGTGGGGCGCCACCATAAGTGAATGATAGGTTCTACAACTAAAACCGTACAGGATCGTATTGTTTCTTTGGATTTCCAACAAATGGTCAGGCCAAGGAACTTCCCATCGCCACATGGAAACGCTTCTGGAATGACGTCCCGAGAACCAAACCGGATCTCTGCCAACACAAGGCCGAGTTACCCCTAACTGGGTAACTACTGACACGAATATGTCATCCCCCGATCGTAACTGATCTACATCCGAGGATCCTCGATTTCCAACAATCACAAAGTAATAAGTTTGCAGCACAACATAGGTTAAGTATTTGGGCTCTATACCATGATACCACCTCTATCCAGAAGGAATGACATACACTAAAGGGCGCTACCCCTAATAACCTTGCTGCATCCTTCCTGTTTTGACCATTTCCGGGGTGTGATGTCCGACGAAGTCTCGTCCACAAAGTCACGCTTTGGTACAAAGCCATGCTTTGGGTCAACAAATGATCAAACAAATGATCATATCACAAATGATCAAACAATGATCATTTCACAGCAACACTCAGCATGCCACATTACCAAATTGGGAATATATCGCTGATAACCATTTACTACATAACCTTTGAGCTCGTACGTCTCAGAGAAGAGTGTTAAGCTAAGAGAATAAATTCTCCGCCACCAACAAATATGTATTTGAAAGAAATCAGCTTTATATCTCAATTTGTAATGTCATACATACAATCCATACAAGTCTGTTCCGGGATCGAACAGAACCGAAGGCATTTACAAAGAAGTCCTTCAATCCGGATATTCACTAATCACGTCCGGACTTCTCATCACATATGGAGTCTCTATAACAGGGACCAGTCAATGCAAAGACATTCGACGAGTTGCCCTTTCTCTTTTGAAAATATCCGGTCTTCAACACCGGTCTTCAAATGCAATTCATAACGACGTATCACATATTCGGAATGGGCTATACGACCCCAAGGTCCTTTCCCGGCTAACCCGAATAGTGAGAGCTTATTTAAAAATAAGTGTGGCATTCAAATTCAAGCAAATCACAACAAATACCCATTCAAAGGTAAATATTGATAGTCGGTTATTGAACTATCAATGGATATGCACAACATCGCCAGATTCCAAATAATTTTTCAAATTTTTTATTTTCCAAAAATATCTTTACAAGATATATAATTTTCACACTTCAACCATTTGAAAACAATTTTCAAATCACTTTTCACCTTTACCACTTTTGAAAACAAATTTCAATCATTTTCCTTACGCGGAAATACTTTCATTTCAACATGGTTCATTTAAACCCATTAAATAAATCCTTAACGATTTACTTTATATTTACGTTCCAAATCCGTAAATTTATTCCCACACTTCAAAAATAAATCAACGTTTATTTTTAAACAAATTCCCCTTTTCATTTATAAATTCCATAGTGAATTTACTTTCCAAAATATTTATGAATATACGATTTCAATTATTCATTTTCAATTTATCTTCAAAAAGATAAATTCTCAAAAACGTTTCATTTCACATTGGAAAAACATTTCCATACTTATTATTAATAAGTAATTCACAAATCTATTTATTTTCAACATTTGGAAAATATTCAATATATTTAAATCGAAATTAAGTATATATTTCATTCTTTAAGGAAATCATTCTCTTAAACACATTTATTTGGGCCAAAACGAATGTTGCGTAAAACATCGTTACGACAACCCAAAATCACTAGTATAGGGATTCGAAATTAAAATAGATATATAAATCCCAATCCTATACAAAACATTTCCTTTCGGAAATCATTTACTATAACAACAGCGCTATAGTCCACCATTTCCTTCTATTTCTCGAAAACGTCTATTTCAACAATGAATGTTGAAATCTATGGTTTCGAATCTTAACACATTTTAAAAACATTGTTAGATCGTTTTTATTCTATCTAAAACATCATATCCAAAACATTTTCTTTAACATATTATTCACTATCCAAAAACGTGAATATACTTCGTTAACCAATTTCATCATTTCTATACCTTTTATTTTAAAGGATTATTCACTATCTAAAACGTGAATATAACTCCATTAATAAGTTATAACAATTTACTTATCAAAATAAGTCGGTTGCGGATTTATAAAACAATGTTTATAAATTTCATTTCTATTTATTTTATAACAACTTCTTTTTATGAATCTCCTTTATTAACCTATTTCAATTCATATCTCAATGATATACTAAAAGTTCATATTATAAGTTAAATACTTATAATTTATTTGTTTACAAAATCGTTCTTTTTTTTTAAGACTTCCCAAATTTTAAATCTTATAACTTATAAGATTCATTTATTTACCCAAATCTATTCTTTTAATAACTTTACAAATTTTATAAACCTACTGCTTATAAAAATTCCATTTATAACTTTACCGTTTATAATTCTATAAATTTCATTCATTTATGAAATTCATTTACAATTCATTCTAACACTTATAAAAACTCGTTTTATAATTCAAATATTTTTAATTTATAAATATCAATTTTATAAATCTTTTATATAAATCAATTCATATTATTATTTAAAAACGTCTTTAAACTCCTTTATAATTTCACCATTTTCTTTGATTTATAAATAATCAAATTTCATAAATCCTACATTTAAACTTTTTATAATAAATTCAAAAATCCCGATTTAAACTATTTTATAAAATCATTAACCCCATATTTCCAAAAATCAACTTTTAACTATATTTCTCAAAAATCATAATTTTATAACATTAAAATTATAACATTTATTTATTTAAAATGAATCAATTCCAATAATATTTTATAAAACGTATACTTTCAAAAATCACTTTAAAAATCCTTTTAAAATTCCAAAATTGGCCCAATGATGCTACACACCAAGTAGTCAATCACGACAACAACGACATCATATATCTGTATATGATAATCAACGAATATCAAAATATCCATAATCAAATAAATACTGTTGAGGAATCCAGTTGGATCCCTCCAACCTGTTTCCCTGCATCCAAAGATGTTAGCACAATACCAATTCCGTTCCAGTACGGAATTATCGCGGTATATGGGATTTATAAAATATTATCTGCTTAATAGGCGGCGCAATAGGGTCTCATCCGCTATAAAATGCGGGAAATCAACTCCAAGTACATAAATAATACCAATTTCACTGTACTGTGAAATATTCGCGGTATATGTTTTTAATAAATAACCTCCACTTACTAACGGCGTATAATGTCTATTCTAACAATCAATAGATAACCATCATCATTCAAACATACATTCAAGAATTTTTAAATCTAACTATTTAAAATTAAAATCGAAACCGATTCGATTGAGTGAGAAGTTCTCACCTTGATTTCAATTTCGTTTTGAGCTTTTATTTCGAATAAAATTAAACGGACGTTTAATTTTACCCAAAATTTTCGCTAGCTCCAAACGACTCTAATCCAGTTCCATAGCGTAGTGTCCGTCCATACGAACCCAACGCAACTTGTTTCGTGCACTTTCGACCTCGTATGAAAAAGATACGTTAATTTAAAGTTACACGAATTTATAATTATAAATTTACAACTTTTTTTATTATTATTTTCTAAACCTAATAGATCTCAGTCGTTCGCCCTTCAACCTGCTAATCTCGCCCGCCCCACACAACTCCATCTCCTACCCAGTAAACATCACGCGACCGAAACCCATACGCCGAACTAGGGTTGAATTTTTGTGACCAACCTACTCGCCTGGAAGACGATCAGACACCGCCAACATGCTTGCCTGCTCAAGCTTTATCTACGGCTAAGGCAGCACCAAGCTCGGCCTCCTTTCCTCCTTGAATTTCGTGTGCAACTCGTTCCCTTTGCATCCAATTTGTCGTCGATCCGTAACACCATTCGCGATCTTGACCGTTGGTTTTAAAGATCTCGAGGAGATCTACAACTTCGTAGTTGACAACCTTTTGAATTAATGTGTAGATTGAGAGAAATTTGGAGGAGAAGAAGAGATAACTTCGGCCATTGATTTTTATGAAGGTGGCAGCCGAAAATATTTTCCCTAGGGTTTTAAGAATTTTGCAAAATGAAATATTTGGGGGCTTTTATAGAAAATTTCACAAACACTATTCATCCCGAAATTTCCGAACTCCAAACGAAGCGTGCCGGTTGGCATTCCTAAGGTTTACCCCATGTTTCGAACACAATGGAACATGTTTTAGGAGCTAATTCGATCATCTGTGCGAGTTATGACAACAAACGTTCGATTTAAAATTAAATCGGTAAATCAAATTTCTAGGCGTTTTGGCTTGCCCCGGACAAACGGTAAATCCGATTGATACGAAATTTGAAACCATACAATAATATCACATTATGGATCCGTTGAAACTGGTTTCTTAGAAATCCGAGACTGTTGGCAAAAATCACTAATTTAACTCGCCAAATAAATATCAAAACGATTTCGATGCGTTTCGAGCTGCCACGGTCAAACGAAAACTCTGATTGCTACGAAAATTGAAATCCGATAATAACAAACTATTATGGATCCAATGGAACTAGTTTCGTCCAATTCTGAGACTGTTCGAAAAATGGCTAATTTCACTAGTCGATTTAAATATTAAAATATTCAATTTTCACAAATAAACTCTACATTCAATTTTAAAAGTTCTAAAATATCGTTCTAACTCCAAAATGATTAAATAAAATTTTACAAATCATTTTCAATCATATTTAACCCAAATTTCAATTATTTCTATATTTTCACATATTAAATTATCGATTTGATTATTCAATTAAATCCAATTATTCGAAATAAAATTTATTCGACTTATAAATTTCACTTATTAATATTTAAAATTAATTAAATATACAATTTTTAATTAACAGAAATCCTGGGTCGTTACAGTTCGAGGCGGTATTTTGATTGATGCGGGTTGGATACGCCATTTGCAGGTTGAAGGAGATGTTGCGGGTTCGGGTTGTTGAGTTAGGCGATTTTGTTCTAGTGGTGGAGGTGCGATTTTGTTTAAGCGGTGAGGTGAAGGTGGAGTGAAGTGAATGTAACAGGTTGTTGAGGTAGTTGTGAATCTTGTGGTGTATGTTTGCTGTAGTGTAGGATGAAGGAGGTGTTAGTTGTTGTTTGGTTGGATGGTGATTTAGATGTGTTGGGTTGTTGTTGTGGTGGTGTTGGAAGGCAGGGATGAGATTGACAGATTGTGGGTGGTGCGGGGATGCAGTAGCAGTATTTTCTGAAGCAGGAGTTTGCATGTTTGTTTGGTGGTACTGTTGACAGTGAAGTGGCATTGGAAGGAGTAGGATGGTGTAACAACAAGTAGGGTGGTTTTGTGCGTGTTGATGAGGGGAGTAGCAGTTTGTGTTTGGAGGTAGGGACTGTGTTTTAGGTGCTGGAGTTAGTGACTGCAGAGAGGAAGGTAGGTTGCTGAAGAAGTATGGACAGTTAGGATGGTGATTTCTGGTTTGGAAATGAAGTTGTGCAGGTTGTTGAGGGTCGCGACTGGGTTTTGTGATGAGTTTGTTGTGCTTGAGGATTGTAAGAGGTGTAGTTGTTGTTGGCGATGATGGAGAAGCATGCAATTCTGGTGGTGCAGCTGTTATGTTGGGGCAAGAGGTCAGTGGAAATATTTTTTTCTTTTCAAATTGAATTGCAGCAGCAGAATGTGGTTGTATTTTTTTACAGCAGAATAGAGTATAGCTGCTGTTGTATGAAAAAGATGAGTTGAACGGTGGGAGTTTTGGTATTTGTGATAGTGAATTGTGATGGAATTGCTGATGGTGGAAGTGGAAGTTAGAGGAGTTGTTGTATGGGTGATGATAATTGGTCGAGGAAGTGTAGTTGGTTAGAATGTGAAGTATAGAGGAGTATTGTATGGTGTTGCTTGATGTTTCAAGTGACTGAAAGCTTGGTGCTTATTGGTTGCACTGTAAACAAAAGCGGGGGTGGATGGTATGTGCAAGGAAGGTGGTTTATATGTAGTGTGCAGTGGGTTTTGTATGCAACGGTGGTGGATTTTGTGGCAGTTGGAGATGAATGCAAGAAGAATTGAAGTAGATGGCCAATGAATTGAAGTAGATGGCAGAAGTTGATGTAGATACCAGAAGAGAAATGAATGAAGTGAAATGGTGATATGCAACTGAAGGTGGATGGCACAGTTGCAATAGTTGAAGGGTAATGTATGCTAGAATGATGGTGGAAGATGAGTGACAGTTATGTGTTGATTGAACTATTGTGAAGTGAGGGGTGCAGTAGCTTGTTTGAAGGAGTGGTTTTGGCAAGTTGTTGAAGTGAATGTAGTGGAAGTGGGCAGTAAGTGGTGAACTGAAAATTTAATGAGTATGGACAGTTGTAAAGAAGCGGGATGGTAGTGCTTAGGAAGTCTGGCAATGGCTGTAAATGTCTGGTGAGGGGTTGTAGGCAGAATTGTATGTACTGATGATTGATGAAGCGCAGCAGTGAGTATGAACCAGGGAACAGTAACCAGAGAGGCAATTTTTTTTTTATGAATTTTGAAAACAATGTAAACAAAAGAAGAAAATGCAAATGATATGTAACTGCAATTTGAAATGAAATGAATTTTTTTTTTAATGAATTTTGCTCAATTCTGGATATACTGTATGGGTGCTGCTGTTTTTTTTTAATTTGCATTTATTTTGCAACGGTCGGAGCATGTTGTTATACAACCTTTTTACAACGGTCAATGCATGTTGTCAAAGAGTCTATTGCAACAACCAATGAACGTTGTAAAATGGTGTATTACAACGGTCTTTTACAACGTTTACTGCCCGTTGTAAAATACAATGGACCTATTACAACGAGGCCTAATACAATGGGCGCATGCCCATTGCAAAACACATATTACAACGGGCATTGTCCGTTGTAGAAAGGCTGTTTTGTTGTAGTGGAAATAGTTGTGAGTATTTCACTCATCATACTGATGAATGCAAAATTGAACTCAGTTGTAACCGATTTGCTTCACCCAAAATTGAAGTGATTTCTTCCACCACCGCTGCCCTGACAGTGCATTGGAATCCCCATATTGCTGGCTCCTTTTCCTTCTCAATGCCTATAGTCAGGTGGCCATTAGCTCTAGCATATGAATTTGCACTCGCCAACACATTACGCCAACAAAGGCATCACCGCTCCTTCGTCTAGCCCTTCGCCTGACCAGGATTCACTCGGAAATGACGCCAATACCATCATCATGCTCGACACCCTTCCCCCGATCACCACTACTCAGGTCGCTACATCGCACGGATGCCTTCCATCCCTGCGATAATCCTACACCCTCATTCGCTCATCGACGATACTTCCCCTAACCCCTTTTCTCCATGCGCAATGCGCTTTAATAAAAAATTTCAATTTGCGATTTGATTTTTCACGATAAATTTGGATGAGGGATTAGGCTTAAAGATGGATCGGGTTTTGTAAGGAATTATCTGGGAATTCAGGAATAGAAGAGAATTTAAGTTTAAAATGGACTTTAAATTGGGCTTTGATTTAAATTAGTTGCTTTTTCATCACTTTTCTTTCAAAACATCATTTTCATTTATTTGTAAATAAATTTCGATTCAATTCAAATTGATTCACACTTCATTGTACCAAAAATATTACAACTTCATTCATTTCAATGCCCGCTTATTTGTTTCTCACTATTCTAATCACATAATAATTATTTACGCTATTAATTTTTTTTATTTAATTAAAATAACTTATTCAACTTCATTAAATTATTTGAAAGGAATTTATTAATTTAATTTAATTTATTAAAATAAAATCTTTTATCAAATAACCTCGAACAAATAAGATTTTTTTTTTCAAACTAACAAACTATTAGAAAACAAATTCAAATATTTTTTAATTAAACTTATTCAATTTATATGGTGTAGGAAATATGGTTGTTACATTTGACCTCCTTGTATGTCCACTGAAGAGGATGATCGTGGGACACCACTTAACTTCTTCCAAATTTTCCTTATAAAATACATCATTATATCCAATTTCTTTCCATTTTTCCCATTCTAGAATCAAAATAATTCAAGCTCATACTCATTCTTTTCCGAATTTATTTTGATTCTTTATAGTCATCACTTAAGCTTCGTAAAGTCTCCTACAACTACCTTTATTTTTATTAATTTCTACTTCCCTAATTGGGGAATCACTTTCATTCCCTTCTTCATCACACTCTTCCCTAATTTCGTTATCAGATTGGGTAAGATTTTTTCCTTTATCAGGGTTATAAGATGATTCTATAATGGGTTGAGTTTAACTTTTCCAAATATATTTTATATAGGTCATAAGTAGAAGGATCTTCTAGCAATCTCATCAAATTATTCCATAATGTGGTTAGTTCAACTATTCCAAATATTTCTTTCAAGAATATTTGATGGCGCTCGTGTTTTGTTCAAAACCTTAAATGCCTTTGGATTTTAGAAGTCGCATGATACAAGGAATATAGAAATATTTTGGCGTTTTGCCTTAAAATGGAATTTAATTCATTATAAATAAAGGTGGTCCAATTTACCTATATATCCCTAAAAATGGCATACAAAGCTTGATAGTAAATGCCATATAAGCTTGACAGTAAATGTCATACACTAGCTCATGACCACCTGTTCCTAGAATCAAAGTATTGATTATCATTCTCGCAAGTAGCCTAGCCCCATGCCTTAGATCTTTAGAAGCTTTGCTGGCTAAGGTTGCGTTATCATTCGTAATATCTATCATTATTAATTTGGTCTCGTTTCCAATTATTAAAACCTACTTCTTGAAGATCAATTCCCTCATATCCATAATTTAAAATCCTTCCAATGTCATTTTTGTGAAATTTATGAATTTTTCCATAATCACTAGTACAAAGCCAACCCAGTTCATTATATAATCTAAAACTCTTAACATTGAGATTCGTCATAAAATGTTGAATACTTAAAGCATTTTTTCTAACATTATTATCATTAAAATCAATCAAGAAAGTAATTCTAGCTCTCTCGGTTAAATTTTTATATGGTACGAAGGGAAGTATTCAAGTTTATAGAAAGCACCAGTAAAAAAATTTCCTTTTACCGAGATCTTTGAATCTAGAAATTCTCTCTTCATCATGATAAATCCATTTACAAAGTTGTTGTTGAGTAATGGTAGAGCCCTCTGCCCCTTACGCTGTTTTCTTCTCCATAGAAGTTCTTGGTGCTAAAGATTGAAAATTTAGAGTTGATTTGAAAATAGAAGAAAGTGTAGGGCTTACAATGAAAAAAATAAGTTAATACTTTTGGGTACAATAAAGCGAGTTGGAAGGGATAAAGTTAAAGAGTAAATGGGCACAAGTGGAAAAGTAAAAAACAGGTAGAAATGGGATATATCAGTTAACCGGACATTTGAACCCACTATCCAGATGTCTGAATTTTCATTTAGACATTTGATTTGAGAGTTCAGACGTCTAAATTAGGCTGTAAATAAACCCGAAGCAAGGAAAAATATTCAGATAATTTTCAGGCGTATGGTATGATCTTTTAGATATCTAAATTTGATTATAGACAAACCCAAGAGGGAAGTTGATATCCAAGCAATTTTCAGATGTTTAATTGATATTTTGAAAAAGATTAATATTTTATAGACAATGGGTGATTAAATTAGACATCTGTTTGCATATTAAGATGTCTTGTAAGTCGTTTAGATGTTTGAATGGTGAAGGAAGCGTATTTTCTTATTTTGGCCAACGTTTTGATTAAAAAAATAACATTTTTAAATAATTAATCAGTTTCATTTGATTTAAATCCTTTTTTGGACAAATTATCTTCTTAATTTTAGAAAAATATTTTCACATAACGGATTAGTAAAAATATTGGCAATTTGATTTTTTGAGTTAAAATATTCAAGTGATACGACGTCTTTCTCACAATTATCACGTAGAAAATGATATTTATTGTCAACGTGCTTCGTACTTGAGTGATTGATGGGATTTAAGGATAGATTTATAACAGTTTTATTATTGCAATATATGAGTGAATTCTTTAATAAAACACCAAAGTTTTTAAGTGTCTATTGCATGTGGATTACATATGCATATGTCAAAGCCCCGAAAATGCATTTCACTTCACACATCGAGAGTGGAACGCAATTTTGCTTCTTACTAAACCGTGATAAAAGAGACTGACCAATGAAGTAGTTGTACCACTTGTACTTTTCCAATCCATTTTGCATCCTACGAAATCCATATCATTAGACGATATGAGTTCAAAGGGGCAGCCTTTCGAATAGAAAAGTTCATAATCTCTTATATTTGTTAAGTAGCACAAAATTTGGTTTAATCTTAACTATGATTCTTTGGGAATTTCTTAAAATCTAGCATACAAGAAAACACTCATCATTAAATCAAGTTAATTAGCCGTTAAGTATAGCAAATAACCTATCAAACTATAACAACCCGCATTTCTTGACACACTGATCAATGGCTTAGGGTGAATTTTGGACTTGCATCATGCCAAGAAACAGGAGTTATTGGGTTAAACAATATAGAGTATAATTATAAGGGTAAATTCTAGGACATTCTACACTTTAAGATCTCCCAATGGATGAAATTAAAATTCAAGTATTGAAAATAGACATTCCAAAAAAATAGTCTCCATAATACTTGACTTTCATATGCGCTGTCTGCAAAGTAAAAATAAACTTTAATAGATAACAATAATTTAAGCAGCTACATGAGGAACAATGAAGAATATAAGAACTTTAGCCTTTAGCTCATTTCTCCCCATACTATGCCCAATCAACTGCTAATCCTTCATCCTATGGTAGAGGAAAGAAAAGGGAAAAAGGTGGGTTAGACAAAAGTCTTATGAATGAGTACAAGTTTAATATATAGTGATCATGTGCAGTTGACTTTAATTCTACTCTAAGTGCCCTAAGATGTCCTACAAATGTCTACGTATTCCTAGGGGTTTTATTCATCACACACCTACACTCATAAAATGTGCATGCTACTACAAGGATCAAACCTCATTAATTAATGATCTGCCACTACTTCTAAAGCTACTCAATATGGAAACACCGCTATTAGAGCAACTCGATAAGGAAACACCGCTACTAGAGCTACTTGAGATGGAACACCGCCACTAGACTACTAGACATGGAAACACCACCACCAAGCTATATGCTTACAAATTTCCCATAAATACAACTACACATAACCCAACTATGCATCGAGGGGAGCCCGCAATGTTGACACACCAGTGTGTTCATCGTCAACATCTGTGTCTAAAGGAACTAGGCCAGCCCGCAGCAGAAGCAATGGGTGAATTTCAAAAATTTAACTATTTTGGATCTTTAATGAGCCTATGAAGTCTAAATATACTTAAAAATTTTCTAAATTTCTCTTAAATAAAATCAATATTTTATTTAATTTTATAAATAAACTTTACTTTGATTTAATGTGTATGTAAATTAGAGTATATGAAATATACAAATATTTGTGTGTAACGCTAACTTAATTAAATTTATTTAGAGAAGAAAACATTTCATTTCTCATCTCTTAAAATATTCAATTAATGATGGGGTATAAATTTATTTAGAGAATGAAACTTTTAATGATGGGCATAAATTTTTACGGAGAAAGAAACCTTTCATTTCTCTCTCTTTAATTAAATTGATTGATCATTTGAATGTCATTAATTAACAACATATATATGTCATGAACACAAGCATAAACAAATATGTTATAGTGTAAATTCTATAAGTGCAACATGATAGGTGTTATCAATTGATGGCAAGGTGTAGAATATAAACAAAATTAATGGATAGCTAATCACATAAAGGAAAAATGGAAAATAAATAAAGGGTAACAACGATAATAGAATCAATTTCCCATTGTGCAAACTTAATTAATGCAGCATATAAATGACAAGTTATAGGCATCATAATATATATACGAAAATAAATATATGTATATATTATTGCCTCATTTAAAAAAATTCTCCTTTTGGAAAGAAACCTAATCATACTTTGACAATATGAAATACATGTAATAAATTTTATATGTGAAAACATACATATAAAATTAATCATGTATATACAAGTTAAATCAAATCTTTCTGCTTAAGAAAAATTAGATATTTATAGCAATCAATTCAAAATTCAATAAAATATCTCTCATTAATACAAATTAGAGACTATAGTAATCAAATTAAGATTTGGATTTATTGCCAAAACATCCTCCTTTTTTTCTTTCTTTTTAATTCCCAAAACAATACAGACATAAAATATGCACATGTAAACTCTCAAATCTAAAATTACATTTTGTTTTATATGATTTAAAATATGAATCTTCAACAAAACGTTGTAATATACATGAACAAATTTTGACTTAACTGTTAAAGTAAAATCCAATTAAAACAATATGAACATACAAAATTTTAAACCTAAAGGATTATACTTTGAATTGAATGTACAATATAGATCTATAATAAAACATTGTACTCAAACATATATAAATTTAATCTTAATTTAAAAAATAATAAGCCAATTGATAAATTGAACATACAAAATTTCTGATAAAAGTTAGACTTTAAATTGAATGTTAAGAACATAGTTTCAAAACAAAACATTATACTTAAACATATACAAATATTATTTTTGATTTATCAAATAAAACACCAATTGATTCGTTCAACAAATAATTCAAGCTAAACTTAAATGAGGTGGTGAAATGTACATACAAATTATGATGATTAAATTTCTCTTTCAATAAACATTACATCAAATCTCATTATCTATTAATGAAACTTACCTTATCGACCAGAGCTTTGAAGCACATCTTGAAAATGGACTCTCCTTAGGAAGTTGCCTAGAAATCATACCTTGAATGATGATATCTCCTTAGATTTTCAAGATCCACATCCTATCCTTGCAAGAAATGGACGAACCACTTTATTTTATTTATTTTTGATGTTTTCATATAGAGTTGAAAGAATTTTGGAATTTTTTGTTTTTGTTTTCATCCATGAAAAGTTAGAAGAGAAACAAATAGACTGAATGAGAAAGAACAAATTGTATGTACAGAATGAATGAGAGAATATGTTTTATTTGAAAGAAGGAAACATTTCTCATTCTTTACTTAAAACTTCTCTAATTAATTCTCTTGATTAATTTTCTTTTTCACCTATTTCTTTACAGGTATGGCTGAAAATTACATGCCATCAAATGACATAAGATTCCATAACTTAATGCATGTAATTAATTTTTATTTAATTATAATGATATCATATATCAATGCGCATAAATATAACTTTTATAAATGCATCCAAATAATTGCAAATATCATCAAACAAGATAAATAATAATTAATATTTCTCAAATACTGATCAATTTAATTAATTTACAACTTTTTATAAATTAATTAAATTATCACAACCCGTCTTCTAAGCCCAAAAAGACGCATCATGATTTAAGAAAGAAAGGGATAGAAGAAGAAAAGATAGAAAAGAAGAAACTCAACAACATTAGATTCTCATAGCGGAACGAATGAAATATAATATATCACATACAATATTACATAGTATCATATACATGAGAGTTACACAACTTATACATCTCATATTATATAGTTATAAACACCTGTCTATTTTACAACTCAGGTACATCACAGAGATACAGACACAATCACTAGCACAACGGAACTATGATATATCTACACGATGAAGCCTCCTGCTCCAAATCTCCTCCAAAATTCGTCAAGGCTAACCTAAATATCTTGGCTACTTACAAAAATTTGAATACCCAAGAGTTTAATAAAACAGAAAATAAACACTTGGGTCAGACATAGGTCTGCTGTGAGTAAACGGGTTAAAATTGCTTAACTTTGAAAATCCTTTGAAAACAAAAGGTATCTCGTAAGACTTCCCGCACATAAACAAGGAAAAGATTTTACCTTACGATAACCAAAACATTTGATAGGAAATTCAATGATATTATAATAGAGTCTAGGGTTTTCAAGTAAAATACAGAAATAGCTGGAATGCTTACATCTCACATTCCAACATAGTTGGGCACAATCAATACGTACGGCACTTATTGGAGTTTGGATTCCATACAATGGCAGAGCTACTGGGGTACCTTCCATCACAGTACGTGGCTTAGATCACCGTACGGAGGATCCACCCTAAATCCCCTGCAATACAAGGCCGGAACCATCCCTTACTGGATAGTCCCGAACTAGACCATCCCGTGGTTGGCTCGACCAACAACACACTAAGCCGAAATAAAAGGGGACCTTTAGACAGGGGTAAATCTCGTCCTACTTGGGTGCTACCCACTTAACCTTGCTGCACCTCCCCTGTTTTAGCCATTCCTGGTTGATGAGCTTGAGGCTACGATTACCTTTATAGAACATACCTATCTTAGAATGCTCATCCTGACGATGTTCTGAAAGCATTCAATCCATACAAGTTCGTTCCGGGTTCGAACGAAACCGAAGGCACTATCTCGTTACACTCATTTTGGAATCACCCTCAAAGTTAACGACCATAGCCCTTGCACTCTGAATCTCCATCTCGAACCTGAAAGTACTATCCCCGTTAACTCATCTTGGAATCACCCTCGGAGTTTTAACGATGAATAGTTCTTACGCTTCGAGTCTTCACCTTGATCTTCATGGATTCACGACCTAACGTTTAATTTGGATCGATGTGGTTTTCGGATATCCAAATTTGAAAATCCGATCCCGGTCTCATCGAAATCCAAAACGCCATTTTAATGTCCGAGTTGTTTAAAAGGTTTAAACCTTTAAACTTATATTCAGAATAACATATACATATGGATGATTCGCATTATCACAGATAGAAAATTCACATCAACCAATCGTCTCACAAAGCAGCACATATCATATATCAGAGATATCACTCCCAAATCATCCAATTTCAATCATACATGAGCAGGTTTGATTCATTCTTAATCAATTTAATTAATCTCTAATTAAATTAATTACTAACCTTTAATCACTTAGATTACCTTAATCATGCTTACTAACTTTAATTAATTACAAATTAATTAATCAATCATCACTTAATGATCTACCTTAATTAATCTTCCTTGATTAATTATCCTTTAATTACATTAAGTAATTATCCTTTAATTAATTACACAAATTAATTATTCTTAACCATTTATAGTAATTAACCTTTAATTACCTTCATTAATTACATTAATTAATGACCCTCCATTTACTTCCATTAATTAATTAACTATAATTAATTACACTGATCCTTAATTAAACATAATTAATTAATCATACTTTAATTAATCACTTTCATTAATCAACCTTGATTAATTTCATTAATTATATTAATTAATGATCCTCATTAATTAATTAACCTTTTAATTAACTAAATAATTAATCTTTAATTAACCACACTCATTAATTAGTCTTAATTAATCATAAGCAGTAGTTAACCATCTTGTAATTACTTACCTTAATTAATTAACTCCTTAATTAATTATATTAATCCTTTGATTAATTATACTTATTAATTAATCCTTAATTATTTCATTAAGTAGTTATTAATTAATTACATTAATTAATAATCCTTAATTAATTACATCATTAATTAATCACACTTTTAATTAATTACATTTAGTAATTAATCTTAAATTAAACACATTCATTAATTAATTAATCACATTAATTAACTAATTAATTATATTAAGTAATTAACCCTTAATTACTTCCATTAATTAATTATCCTATAATTACTTCATTAAGTATTTTTCTCTTAATTTCCAATAAGTAATTAACTTTAAATTTATTTCACCAATTAATTATCCTTAATTAATCTCAACCTTTAAAGATAAGTTCTTCATTTATATTAAATACTTATTTCTATTGTTAAACTCATTAAAACCAATTTAGAAATCAATTATATATTTGAAAATATATAATTTTACTTAAGAACAAAACAATTTAAACATTTAATTTTGATATATTTAAAATCTTTGAACCCTTTTCAAACATGTTTAATTTAAATATAACAAATATTTATCTCTGGAAACTTGATTATCATATATTTTAAACTTATCCATTTAAATAAAATTTGAAAACTTAGTTTTTAAACATTAATTTATAATTACTTTGAATGTAACTTTATAACTTAAAACATTCTTATTTAAAACTTGTTTGAATTACTTAAAAAACTTTGATCTAATATTTTAAATTGGAAACACCTTTGAAATAAAATTCAAAATCAATTTAGTTAATTACCTTTAAAATCAACTATCTTAAACATTTTAAATTTCAAAATATATTCATTTAAACACTCTTGAAAACTTGATTAACATTTAATTTGAAAAGAACTAGATTTTGAATTTGTAAACTTGATTTCCTTTTACAAATTTTGCCTTTATTTAAAACTAGATTATCACTTCAGAAAAGAAAAAAAACTCGAGTCAAACACTATTAAATCCCATTCCACCCTCGAGTCCTCTGCAACACACATCCACTACGAGACGAACGTGAAAAAATTCGAAAAAAATCCCGAGCCAAAACTCTCCGTCTCCAAGCTACCGAAAAACCAGACATGACACAGTGCCTGCGCATGTGCACATCGAACTAACATCGAGTACGACCATCCTCCGACCTGCGACCAACTTCTCCTGACTCGACAGCCCATACGATCACCCTAAAACCAAATTCTAACAACGAAACAAAAATTCGATCATCGATCGAAATCTGGAGTAATGCTAAATCCACAAAACCCCCAGACGCCGTCGATCACGTCGACTGGAACCTCCAGTACTTCTCCCAGTGCACCACCATATCACCACGCCACCATTCCTCGACTCGCGATTGCACCCGGTCCTTCACCCTTGTCGAAAATACCTCGCCAACCATGGAGAACAAAACTCATACCTAAACCCTAGTTCTCCACAGCACAACCACCATGGCCATTGGTAAATCGTCTAACCAATTTTCCTGCATTCGTCGACAACCCAGCCAACTCCCACCCTAATCCTGAGTCACGGATCGTCCTAGATCATTGGCAATCGTCGATAAACCCAACATCGAACAATCCAGGATAACTCACCAATTACCCAACTAAAAATCACGATACTCCCATCATAATTCGTCATTTTGTTTTACGAATCAGATTTTATAACCAGAGATTGAATTTAGCTCGATCAATTTTTAACCCATGTTTTAATATTCACTGTATTTTATAAATTTTTGAGACAAAAACATAATATAACTTCCTGAGTACATTTTTATAATTAATATCACATTGTTATACACATTTTCTTTTAAGAAATCAATGTCTGAAATTGAATACATGAGAAGATAAAAAAATTTAAAGGCTTATCTCAATCCTGTAAAAATAATAGAGACCAAACTTCATATACTCACAGCCACTTCATATATTCATACATGCATTCACATTCAGATACATAAACAAAAATATTTCCACACAAATTCTATCACAAGCATTTAATTATAATCACACGTTTAAACTGTTTTAGAAAAAATGTATGTTTACTCGCCATTTTATTAAACAGAGGACGGAGGCTTTAAATTTTGATCTGGAAACTGTTGAATTGATTTCTGAGTTGCTCAAGTTTGAAGTTGAAGTTAAATCAGGTGTTGAAGCTTAGTTGAACATTAAAACAAGCTTAAGCCTTTTTGAAAAGATTCTCTGGTTTGATAATTTTGTTTATAGGCTTTGGAATTTTGAAGTTTGAATATTAACAGGTTTTGGAAATTTTGATTTCTCAGTTTTGGGTTTTGAGTTACAGGTTTTGATTTAAAATTTCTTTGTTTGAGCAGAGAATAAAAAAAATGAAAGAGAGGAAGTATATGTCTTTATAAATTAAAATATGATTTATTATAAATATAAAAGAAAGTAAAATAAAAGGTTGACACATGTTAAAAACTTTACATTTTTCATTTATACTATTTTATTACATTACACATATTCATATATTTTTACAAGTGTCTTAAATCACCTTAATATGTTTACAAGTGTTAAACTTCTTTTATTAAATAAAATTTTCTTTATATAAATAAGCTTTTAAATCTTATATAAAATACAAATGTGAATTTATGTAAATATCTATTTATAAATTATTTATGTTCTAAATTTCAAATGATCTTTGAAAAGTATTATTATAACTTCCAAATTACAATCTATGTATATATTAAAATTTGAAAGCTCTTTTATTAAATTCAAATTAATACTGTCTCATTTTCAATATATATAGAAATTCATATTTAAATGGAAAATATTTTCAACATTAGTTTTGAAAATTATTGTACCGAAATTTAAACATAACTCCAAATCACAATATATATATATATATATATATTACAATTTGAAAACATAACTTTTACTAAATTAAAAACTTTCTATTCACAATATATATACCAAAATATACATTATAAATAGAATATATTTTTTATTAGCTTTGAAAGATAAATCTTACAAATTTTAAATTGTTAGAAAAGATATAAATATTGCCAAATTAAATATTTATTAATATTTAAAGAATAAACTTGCCAATTAAAATAATTATAAAAGGAAAATTATTAAATCAATTTTATTATTAGTTTTATAAATATAAATTTTGCCACATTAAATATATATGAAAGAAAATTATTAAACAATATTATCAAATTTTAAATCAATAATGTCAAGTTAAATAATTTTAAATGAAGATTATCAAATTGTTATTGCCCAAAATTTCAGGTCATCACATAAATCATATTTTTTTTGGAGAATACATCATCACGGGTGTGCAACTCAAAGGTGTAAATTCAGTCAGCGATTAATATTGAATAATTCAAATATTAACGTTCACACATCACTTAGCAGATTGTGTGACATTTTGGCTGAATTCATCGCTTATGCATCTTTTCGTAAAATTCAGTTTTACTTATTATAAGCGGTACCTAATAGTGACAATTATTATACACCAATTCTCTTCATTAAAAATTTATCATGTTAGGACTTATGGAACTTGATAGCGGTCAAAATTTTAATATCGTCCACATTTAACTTTATTGTCCAGATACAAAGTCCTTGGTTCAATAATAACATTTGTTATTAACCAAAATGCTCTAGGCAGAGACTTTGAGTTGACTTGAGTTGACCATGATACTAACCTCATATAACTAAGGAGACGAATCCTCTCTTGAATAGTACTTCACTTCCAATACTTCCACTCGACCCAACTATAGTCACTCATTGGAATGCCATCTCAGAATTTGACTATAATCAAAGTGGAGCTTTCATACTGAAGATCCACATTATTCTCAAGTCAAGAGAACTATGTAAATCAGTCGCATCGATATTTTCTGTTTGACCTTAGTTATATTAACCAACAAAAAACTATCGAGTGAGTTGTTCCATAGTTATAAAATAACTATTAGTACGTAACCTCTAGATGCCCCCAGTAGTCATGAGTAATACACAGTCTAACATTTGGAGACCGTTATATATTCTAGTCTCAACGGATACACTGATATCCAATCTGGATGCATCTTGACTAGGAACATTTAAAATGGTATTTTTGTTTTATTGTGATAAATTACTCAGAGTTGCAACACTTTGTGACTACTATCACAAATTGTGTTATCACAAATTGTGTTATCACAAATTGTGTTATTTATGGATTTTCTATAAATATACTTTTAATTAAATTAACTAATATAACCAAATTATATCAGGTGTATAATAGAAAGAAACACCTTTATTATGAATAAGATTGTTCAACGAGTTAGATATATGTAACAAATTACATAAGTACCCCTAAGGCATACCCCTAACTCTATCAATCTTCCACTTGCACTTGGGGTCAATTATGGAATCTTATTCCAACTTCACCAATCGATTTTTCAAAACCAGTTGGACCAGTCCCTTTGTGAACGGGTATTCTATTATGTTTTAATTATCTACTCTGTCAATCAACTCTCTCCGACGGTGATAAACTTTTTTATAATATGGAACAATTCGGAATATGTCTTTTGACTTCGAGTGAGCTTTAAGTTCTATTACGAACTATATTACGACATTGTTATCATATAACTCTGCCATGAGATTCTCAACATTCGAAATCGGCTCAGTTATAAATTTGTGCACTTATATTTTTATATACATTGTTTTGATTGTGGTGCTATTCAAGGCGATGTACCTAGCCTTTTCTCATTGAATCAGCCACGGTCTTTAATTTGGAATATTTTCAACTTAAATATTTATTATTGACATATTATACTCAATATTACTTGTGAAAGTTTGAGCCTGAACATTCCTTCATAAGGAATTTATGTTTTTATAAACAATTCTCTAGTATTTCATAAACACATGAGAACACTTCAAACAACCATTTAGTGATATCATTTTAGATTTGATATTTGTTTCAAGTATCAAATACATAAACAAATTATGATATCGTAGGCAACACAACATGTATGATAATTCCTTTTTCCAATGTAAAGGAATCAATCTTACATGTTCCATATTAAACATTTTAATAACGTGTTCTTGCATATCATTTGGGAAATTCCCAACATCTTTTATACTTACTATAAAAGTCATCATTTATTAATCCAATGTTGAGTATTAAAACAACTAAGCCTGATTTTAGCACAAGTACATTGTTAAAATCAACAACGTGTTGTTTACTTAAAGTTTTGAAAAATCAATGTACCTTTTAACGCTCTTTCTTATGAACACATGCTTCCACTCCATTTTGATCAACAATCAAACTTTTTGATATTTCTACCAAAATACTTATTCAATCTTGATGCTTATAAAATAATACTTTCGTATCATTTTCTTGGATCATATCCAAAGACTTGCAAACTCAACATTGCTTCCATTGACTTTGAAACATTTTTGGTTAATATGTATAAACAACTTACTCTAAATCGTTATTTAGAATTTTCTGTTTCAATACATATGTACCAAAACAGTAGGACTTATCTAGCAATAATTTTGTGAGTAAATCAAAATTGGCTTGAACGTGTTGATATCGAATCTATTACGCTAGTTTCAACAATTGAAATTTGCAATATTATTTTTATCAATACTGCTCATTTAATTCCAATTGTCGTAGACTTACTCATAAAGACACAGTCGTGGTCGATGGATCATTTCCCTACAGTTACGACCACCAATCTATATATCGAACTTGGAATTTTTTCGGATTTACGCATCATACCATATAGAGTCAACACTCTCAATGGTTTTATTAAACAATTTAGGATTATATATTTTTGACATTAATAAGAAACTCATAGTTTCACTTTAATGTGCAAGAATACTTATTAGACACTCTAATGCGTTGTGTTCATTTAGGTTAGTTAATTTTCTTTCATCTCATCAAACCAGTATTATCTATAGATCGTATCCAATTCCATTTTAACACCAGTAACACCTCAAAGAAATTTCTTCACGATGAAGTTGGTATCTCTTGAAACAATAATTGTTTCTCAGTGCAATTGAATAGGTATATATAAATGTTTTATGAATTTCTTTATTTATAAAACTGATTTGGTTTTATTTTATTAAAATTATATTCGAAACATAAATATGTCATCCAATTACAATCTTTTCAAAATCCTTTTGGGGAGATTCATACAAGATTCCTCATGAACAATTATTACGTGCAATCTTTCGACTTGCACAACCTGCCAACTCCTTGGCATAAGATGTGTTGGAGTTTCTTGAAAACCCTTATCTTGTAAAATTTTCTAAACTGTCATTCAGATGAAATAACATCAACCTTATGTACTATCTTTAAATGTTATACCTTATAGAAAGAAACTAACTCAAGTTCACTATAATTAATCGTACATTGTCCAACAAAGTTCGATTATTCCATATCGATGAATCATTATGTATCACATGAAGAGGTAATTTTGAGATTGAGTCTTTATTCATTTAGGTATGTTCGCAACATTTTCCAATATACTCACTCATTCGATCAAATCAAACCATTTCTATCGCATGTTATTATATTTTCTTCTATTTTAGATTCTATAAGTTTACCATAGACATACTACATGTGTATCAAATATACATGTCCATGACGACAATAACTTATCGGTGAATATGACGAAGTACGTTGAACCATTTTGGTATTTATAGAATTACGATTGCATACATCTATATGTATTAATCCGAAGAGTTCATCAACTCTTATGATACTCCCACTAAATGGGTGCATAGATATTGTTTGAGATATAATTAACAAGTATCGTATGATTCAAAGTCATACAATAAAATTATTTCTCAAAATTATTGCTTGGTCTATAATTCCGAAACAACGATAAATAATATTAGACACTTTTGTATTTTCCAATGCATCATTTTTGTTATAAAAAAATTACCACATTATAGTTTTATTTCACAAAGAATATTCATAATATTCATATTGAAATATAGCTATGTCTATTTTTTCAGTCGATACTGAAAAATAATCATTATTTCATAAATAATGTATGGTAAGCATTATGGAAACAATTTATGTACTATGATGCAACTAATAAGTGCTATATGACATGCTCCCACTATTTTCCACCATTACTATGATATCGTGCTAAATTCCTAGGTCCATCATTCACTTAATACCATTTATTTATTTCATGCACTACAACTATCTACAGGGAGAGTTCGTTGGTCAAAAATCTTGAACTCAAAGAAATAAATCTCATAGAAAACAATTTTCTATATGAAAATACATTTCGGAATAGAAATCATATTTCTTTTTCCAATATTAAGTATCAATTATTATTACAATTCTCGTTTTCAATGTTTCTCTACGAAGCAGAACTGGCTATTCATTCTCTTCATCCCAATTGTACCTTAAATTACATCTATTCCTATACGTTCGTTTTCCTTTCAAATGGCCAAACTATTCAAAAGAAAACCATACAATAGTATCATAACGTACTCTTTACAAAAGCACATTCAATTATCCTTAGCTTTTAAGGACATTAGATATGTTCCACTTTATTTATACTGATCAAACTGACATTTCAGTGATTGATTTCTTAGATTTATATTGTAGTTTTGGTCTAGTGTTACGTTCAACACAATACATTTTGTAATCAATCGGATTGAATACTCAATCTCGCACTAAGGTTTATTTGGTTTTTCGGATGAACTAATTTCATCGATATATTGTATATTACAAACTTTAACCGTTCACTATATAACATTTATATGCAATTGTATATGGATCACATATTCATAGTCTTGTATTGCTTTTAGAGTTCGAAACTCATATAATGCAATGCATGGTCTTGATTAAATAAATGCGTACATGACCAAACCAAAAATGTATTCAGTAATTAAAAAATTAGGCACTTACATAGGTGTTGAGACGTTAACATGCAATAGGAATTTAATTGTGGGTATTATATTTCCATTTGTCAACTTTCAATTCAGTTCATTTGTATATGTTATATTTTATCAATCATATTAAATGCACAAATTTATAATTGTAAATAATTATGACATTATTTAGCATATGTTCTTACAATATTAGAAAGGTTAAATGATACCATTTCATTTTTATAATAAGGCTCCCACTAGTCTTTTATGTTTCTCCAAACCCTAAGATGAAACGTAGAATTCTTTTGAATTCATTATTGGGTGTTAGGACTCGTATGTCTTGGTATTCTAACCATAAGTTTGATCAACATATCATAGCCTCACGAATGATGGATAAGTCCTTATCGGTTGTATCACATACAACTCCTAACCTATTTTTCATTATCCCAATCTCATTTCGACCTTGAGTTTACTCAACGAATCGAATGAGATTAGTCACTCGTACCTACCATATCGTGATCGCCTAAGTATAGTATATGTACCTTGAGTTTGCTCAACAAATACATATAGTTACCTTACCTCATCTGTTCAATATATTAACAATACTACACATAACAACCCAAAATTGAGTTCGCTCAACAACTAAGGACTATGCAAGTAATTTACTAATATATATATGGTAGAGGACAAAATTATATTAAAGATTCATAATCTTTAATATATTATATTAAGTGATATCGACTTATGGAATAATGTATTTCTTATGAAATACCCTCGTGATCCAAGTGTTAGACACATCAGAAATCACAGTATACGTACATTTATGTATGTATTTATTCATTAAGTCAATTTGGGTTCTTTAATGTTCCATCATTAGTTTATACACTCATATTATATAAGTTTCATTATTATATAACTGTTATATTTTAATTAACTTATGCAATAATCTTATTTATAACATTTTATTAATTAAATCTTATTTAATTAACTCTTTAATTAATTTTAAATTAGTATTCCAATACAACTTATATATTAGACGTATCTATTATAACCTTTCTAGCGTATACTATAACCTTTGTAGTATATCATATATATCTTATGTATGCATAATGTTTATTTAATTAATTAACCTTTAATTGATTTACTTAATTAAACAATTTTAATTAAATTATATCAATTTCAAAATTTATCTTACATACATGTGCACTTATGTTATCTTACCACTTTAAAATAACATAACATATATCAACATATATAACTCATGCCTATAAGTATTAATTAATCAACTCATTTAATTTATTTATTTTATTAATATTATTAATAAAGTTTAAATTTGAAATTAACAGTTTCAATTGAAATTTTTATTACATTTTAAAATTTTATGTTATACTATAACCTTTTACAATAAACATGTTTTATTTTAAATTTAACTTTTAGATTTAAAATCATGTCTTAATTTTCAAAACTATTTTTAAAATTAGCTCAATGTTCAATTCAAATTGGGCCTTTTCTATTAGGAGTGATCTTTAGGCTCACATCACCTTCCAGGTAGGTAACTAGGTAGGACAGGGTACTTGATTATCCAATTCCAATCCTCGACATCATCTTTCTAGACACCGTACCAAGTGCATAAGCTTAATTAGTTAGCCCTAACATGACTAATTTAGACCGCATAGGCTATTGGGCTCCGACACCATTGAAGGAACTGGGCCAGCCCACAGTGGAAGAAATGGATGAATTTAAAAAATTTAACCATTTTGGATCTTTTTTTTTTTGAAATGGTACTTTATATACAACAAATCATTGGGACAACATATCCATGTCAATAAACGTTCGAAAGCAAGTTTCGAACTTGTGACCTCTTGCACCAAAACCGAATCAATTAACCACTTGGACAATGGTGCTTGTCTAAATATACTTAGAAATTTTCTAAATTTCTTTTAAATAAAATCAATATTTAATTTAATTTTATAGATAAAGTTTTACTTTAATTTAATGTGCATGTAAATTAGAGTATATCAAATATATTCTTATGTACATATTTGTGTGTAATGGTACCTTATTAAATTTATTTAGAGAAGGAAACTTTTCATTTCCTATCTCTTACAGTATTCAATTAATGACATGGTATAAATTTATTTAGAGAAGAAAACCTTTTATTTCTTTCCCCTTAACTTATTCAATTAATGATGGGCATCAATTTTTATGGAGAGAGAAACCTTTCATTTCTCTCTCTTTAGTTAAATTGATTGGTCACATGAATGTCATTAATTAGCAACACACATATGTCATGAATACAAGCATAAACAAATATGTTATAGTGTAAATTCTGTAAGTAGAATATGATAGGTGTTATCAATTGATGGCAAGTTGTAGAATATAAACAAAATTAAATAGATAGTTAATCACATAAAGGAAAAATGGAAAACAAATAAAGGGTGACAACGATGATTGAATCAATTTTCCATTTTGTAAACTTAATTAATGGAGCATATAAATGAAAAATTATAAGCATCTTAATATATAAGGATATCATCAGATGAAAATAAGTATACGTATATATTATTGCCTCATTTAAAATTTTTCTCCATTTGGAAAGAAATCTAATCATACTTGGACAATATGAAATACATGTAATAAATTTTATATATGCAAACATACATATAAAATTAATCATGTGTATACAAAATTAAATCAAATCTTTATACTTAATAAAAATTAGAAATTTATAGCAATCGATTCAAAAGTACGTTTACTGTCAAAATATTACTTGTACGTATGTAATATTTAATAAAATATCTCTAATTAATACAAATTAGAGACTATAATAATCAAATAAAAATTTAGATTTATTGTCAAAGCATCTTCCTTTTTTTAGTTTCCAAAACAACAAAGACATAAAATACATACATGTAAACTTTCAATCCAAAATTACATTTTGTTTTATACGATTTAAACACGAATATTCAATAAAACACTGTAATTTTCATACAAAAATTAAATTAATTTGTTAAAGTGAAATCCAATCAAAATAATATGAACATACAAAATTTTAGATCTAAAGGATTATTCTTTGAATCAAATATTTACGATATAGATCTATAATAAAACATTGTACTCAAACATATATAAATTTAATCCTAATTTAACAAAATAAGAATCCAATTGATAAATTAAACATACAAAGTTTCTGATCAAAAGATTATACTTTAAATTGAACGTTTACAACATAATTCCAAATCAAACATTATATTTCAACGTATATAAATATTCAATTTGATTCGTTAATAAAACACCAATTGGTTCATTCAACAAACAATTCAAGCTACACAAGCAATTCTCAACTTAAAAGGGGCAGTGATATGTACATAAAAATTGTGATGATTAAATTTCTCTTTCAACAAATATTGCATCAAATCTCATTATCTATTAATGAAAAACATACCTTATGAAAGCCTTGAAGCACATCTTGAAAATGGACTCCCCTTAGGATGCTGCATAGAAATTACATTTTGAATGATGATATCTCCTCAGATATTCAAGATCCCCATCCTATCCTTGCAAGAGATTGATGAACCACTATTGTTTTATTTATTTTTGATGTTTTCATATGGAGTTTTGAAATTTTTTGTTTTTGTTTTTTGCCATGAAAAGTTATGAGAGAAAGAAATAGACTGAATGAGAAAGAATAAATCGTACATATAGAATGAATTAGAGAGAATGTTTTATTTGAAAGAAGAAGTTTTTTTCCATTTTTTAATTAAAACTTTTCTAACTAATTCTCTTGATTAACTTTCTTTTTTCACTCCTATTTCTTTACAGGTATGGCTGAAAATTACATGCCACCAAATGACATAAGATTCCATAAATTAACGCGTGTAATTATTTTTTATTTAATTGCAATGATATCATATATCAATGCGTGCAAGTATAACATTTTTAAATGCATTCAAATGATTACAAATAGCTCCCAAACATCAAATAAGATAAATGATAATTAATATTTCTCAAATACTGATTAATTTAATTATTTTACAACTTCTTATAAATTAATTAAATCATATGGTTTTTCGGAGAATTCATCATTACTGTTGTATGACTCAAAGGGCCATTCTTTTTAGATTTAGAGTTTATTTGTTCGAGAAGAATTTTTTCATAATTTAACATAACATCCCGAATAATCTGTTGAAGATTTTAATTAGATTTTAATTAGATTTAAGGAAGATTTTAATTAGATTTAAGGAAATGGATTCACTTTTCTTTTTTTCTTTATTAGAAGGAAATTATGCGGAAGCTTTACAGAATTATTATGAAGCTACGCGTGTAAATTCAGTCAGTGATTATTATTAAACAATTCAAATATTAACATTCACACTTCACTTAGCAGGTGATGTGGCATTTTGGCTGAATTCATCGCTTAGACATCTTTTGGTAAAATCCAATTTTACTTATTATAAGCGGTACATAATAGTGACAATTATTTTACACTAATTCTCTTCGCCAAAACTGTATCATATTAGGACTTATGGAATTTGGTAACGTTCAAAATTCCAATATCGTCCACATTCAACTTTATAGTCCAACTCAAAGTTCTTGGTTCAATAATAACAATTATTATTAATCAATATGCTATGGTCAGAGACTTTGACTCTGAGCTTACTTGAGTTGACCATGATACTAACCCTATATAACCGAGGAGACGAATCTTGTCTTGAATAGTGCTTCACTTCCAATATTTGCACTCGACACAACTATAGTCACTCGATTAAACACCATGCCATGATTTGGCTATAATCAAAGTGAAGCTTTTATATTGAAGATCCATGGTATTCTCAAGTCGAGAGAACTACGTAAATCAGTCACATTGATATTTTCTGTTTGACCTTAGTTATATTAACCAACAGAAAACTATCGAGCGACTCATCCATAGTTATCTAATAACTATCAGTATGTAACCTTTATGTGCCTCCAGTAGTCATGAGTAATAGATTGTCCAACATTTGGAGAGTGTTACATACTCTAGTCTCAATGGATGCACCGATATCCAGTCTCGAAGCATTTTGACTAGGAATATTTAAAATGGTATGTTTGTTTTATTGTGATAAATTACTCATGGCTCCAACACTTTGTAACTACTATCATAAAATATGTCATTTATGGATTTTCTATGAAATATACTTTTAATTAAATTAATAATATAACCACATTATATAAAGTGTATAATAGAAAGAAACACCTTTATTATGAATAAGATTGTTCTATATATAGAAAATTACATAACTGTCACTAAGGCATACCCCTAACTCTATCAGCCTCCACCTCAAGGCTGTAATATATGCCTCTTATTATAGGCGTCAGGCTCTATCTACCACACAGTATTACGCTGTGTTAGAAACAAGCATATCAAGGACTCCCATTGTGCTGGGCCTACACACTTCATCGAGCAACAATCAATGTTGTGTGTTCACCATAGAACCTCCTGCGAGTGACATTTGCAATAAAATCACCCCCGTCGAATAATGACCCTAATTGGGTAAATTACATTTACCCAATTCCACATGTCCTAGCGTCATCTCATAGGGAATTAGATTCCCTATTGACTCTAACATCCTCATATATGTATATAATACACTTATACACAAAATTTATAATTTTAGTATTTTTTTGAATATTTTATTACTAACATTGGTCTTAGGCCGAGGTTCAGATTCTACATTTCGAGCCTCAACCGGTTGACAACTTATGGTGAACGGTTGAATGGTCATGCAGTAAATTTAGGGTTTTCCATTTTTTAGCAATTCGATTTTTAATATTTGTTAATTCAATTTATAATGTGAACCCTCAGTAATTCGCAGTGACCAGTCTTTAAAGATTTACCCTACTTTTTATTGGTTTCAAATTCATAGATTTTAGCAGATTAATTATACTAGTTCAATTCAGGGTTAACCAAAATTTAGGGTTTTCATTTAATAATAGAGGGTTTCAACTTAGGGTTGAATCAGATTTATCAATTTATATCAATTTCAATTTCCAATTCAAATTTCAGTATTTACAATTAGGGTTTACAGTTTAATATCTAACATTAGATCAGATAAAATAGGTTAAAATTAACTATAAATAATCAACTTATTAAACTTATTTCCACTCACCTTGGAATTAAGCTCTAACAACACGCTCCTTCGAAGAATCGTCACCTGTTAGTTAGCCTCCTCCTTGATCTAATATATTAGCGCTCTTTTACTTTGTTTTTAAAAGTTATATAGGCAGAAAGAAAATTTTTGATAGAGTTTCGTTACTGTAAATCATTTAATAAAATTAGGATTGGTCCAGGTGTTAATTTATATGGGTTAAAGACTGATTTGGAGCATTGGATATAGCTTGGGAAATCTTAGTTTTCATCTCGTACGGACATCAAAGCTTGGGCACGAAGAAAAATATTTTGATCAAACATAGTCGTTCAACCACGCTCCAGAATTTTAATATTAATGGTCGACCGTCAATGGCCATTGGTCGACCGCTATCGGTCTACCATCAAACCCTAAGGGTCGACCCATTACAGTGTAAATTTAGTAAATTTTTAATTTTTAAATTATATTCTATTTTTTCAAAATATCAAACGTATGTAACTTCTCCATGCTAACTCCAATTTTAAAGTGTCGTACATGAAAATTGTCTAGAAAATCATTATGAATGCAATAGTGTAAGTTTCCTAGCCAAATTCGAACATATGTGAAAATTTCATTTTAGCCTTTGTTTTATTTAAATTTAATATTCTTATCAAAGTTTCCACTAAATTTTTTGGATGCTCCATTCTCCCCCTTAAAAGGATCTCGAAATATCAAAGGATGGAAAATTTTAACTCGTATATGTAACAAAAAATAGCTATAACCATCTACTCATCCATCATCCATGGGCAATCATTCAATCCATATGCAACATCTATATACATAATGCTAAATAAGATAAACAACAAACAAGAGATGACATGAGTGTGTGCGTGCTATTTAGAGGATATACTGTCCTAAATGTGTAGAAGAAATAATCCAAAAAATACATCCATTCGCATCCATTATCCATAACATGTCCTAATGACACTTTCACAACCATTCCTATCGTCCAATATTCTCTACCCAAGCTAGAACATAAAGACAAAAGTAATATATACTTTCCTAACTAAATTGGAAATGTACCAGAAAAGAGTTTTGGATGTGTAGCTTGGAACCTCTTTTATGGATCCCATATACTCTCGACCAGATCGTCTCCCTACTCGACTCTAACTGGTTTAATTACATCATCACAGAATCAATTTATCCCATGCCCAAAAATATAGGTAGGTGCATGGCAAACAAGAGACTCACCTATCTTTTTTAACTTTCCTTAACCGACATGGCTCGACCATGGTAACTGCATCGCATAAACATTTGCGCAAGTGTGACACAAAATAAAATTGTGATCTCCTACCAACCCTTCAGGAAGCTCCACTCCATAAGCAAACTCCCCAACTCTATCCAAAATCGAGAAAGGCCCTACAACTCTCGATGCTAACTTTTCTGAACTACAAACCCAATACACGTCGATGAGGCAAGATGTTCACACAGACCATGTCACCACCGCGGACCTTAACCCATGTGTTTCCTATCAGTATATGCTTTTTGCCTATCTTGTGCAGTCCTTGTCCTTCTATGAATCGAATCCACTCTTTCTTAACTAGACTTCTCATCTTTTACTTCTAGCTTGTCTCTCAATTCCAAATGTAAGTGCATATGCGATCCTTCGCAATCCTTGCTACCAATTTAAACGATGACAATTTGCAGCACACTAAAGAACTTGAGCATAGGTATGTTCCCATGAAACTGTAGCCCTATGCAATCCTCAATGCACATATGTACTATCTTAAATCATCTAATGGTATACCTAATCACTTCATCTTCTAGATGCTAAGATAAGACAGCTTGAAAGTGGATGGTGTCCTTACCCTAGTAATTTCTACTTAGACCTTTTTTGCTACTCCTATATTTTCATCCTAGGATATGAAAAATTGGAAATTTCTTAACTATTGAAAATAAAAAAACTTCTTTTCCAGTTCGATTCAATTTAACTCATCTTGTTTTACTTGTGAATTATTTCTTCAGTCTTTCAAAAATCATGATACCTAGTTATCACATTTATAGTCTGTAGGGATCCTTCCTAAATTCCATAAGTAAGTACTCAAATGTCTTATTAGTGAAAATTTAGTCTATCTTACCATTTAAACCTAATAATAAATGTCCTAAAATTAATTGAATTTTTAACCTAGAATCGTTCTAGCATTGATGATAATCACCTGTATAGTTAATGCCCCGCTATTACCCCGCTTGAACCCCGCAATATCTCATAGCGGATTTCTACCGCTATGATTTTTCCATATGGCCCCAAAATATAGCCTTTCCACTTTAATCCCCGCTATTTCCGTTAAATCCCGTTATTCCGCTATATTTTGCTATTTCCGCTATATCTTCTTTAATAAAATGTATTAAAAAATTGCATTTGTACATTATAAAAATTATGAAACTAATTTATTTGATTTAATTTTTAATATATTTTCAGAAATGAAAATACTCTAATATTCTACTAAATTCAATTAAGTTATATAACAGTTTTACGTTTATTTAAAGTATATTCGCGCATGTTTTTTGTTTAAAATCATTTATGTATTAATTATAATTCAATTGAATGGTAATTTTTCATTTAATTACCATTTATATATTTGTAAAAATATTAAGTACGAGTTTTATATGCTATTTTAGAGTTATCCGCTATATCCCATTATATCCTCGCTGTATCCCCGCTATGACTTTTTGCACCTCCACCGCTTTGAATCTGCTGAGCGCTTTAACTGCACAGATAATCACCTAAGTGGTACTTCGTTCGCCTGAAATTGTTATGCAACATAACTATGTATTCTAAATTAGCCTTCCATAAATTCCCTTAAATAAATAATCTTCTTTCAATCCAATGGATGATGGAAAAGAATCCTCTTATCCATTCCTTCAAATCATACCAAAAAATTTCCCAATCTTATTTTCTATGGAAATCACCTTCGGATTCCCAATACATGCATATAATAATATCTTTAACTTAACGGAGACCCAAATATTTGAATTAACAATCCCTTGCACAATCTTGACTACAATTTTATCTAGAATACCTTTCATGGTTTGAACTTCCAAAACTTTATCATTTCTTAATGTCCTTCCTTAAATGAGACTTTTTTACCAAGCGTAACCTCTTATCACTTAATTCTAATTATCTTATGGTTGAGATAACTCAATATGGAATGATTCCTTACCATTTTAATTTAATAGAGATATTGACCACTACTTTGGTTTATACTTGGAGATTTCTGTATTTTAATGCATTGGAATCACATCTCTCCAAAAGGAAAGGTTAATAGTGTAAATTTTTATGTCTTATCCTCAAGGAAAATTTGTATTACCTTTGGAATTACAAGGAATTATCTTCTCTGTTATTATTAAAATAGGCAGTAAAAAATATGATAACCATCCCTATTTTGTACATCTCTTTCTTTTGAATATATCTCCTGTTATTTCAAACAATACACTTTTGTACTAAAACTGGATTATATATAGAACTTACATTGCTATACATTTCATTCCAATGAATTAAAATACTACTTAAATCTCATTTTAATTTATAATAACTTCCAATTTGTGTTTGTTAATCTATATCAATTACCTAACAAAACTTGGAATTGCTATGCAATTTCCTTAATGAACTGCCCCATAAATTTAGGTACTATTTTCCTTTTATTTTCCATATTCAAGTATGTATAATATTTAACCCTACAATTTCAAGACTACATTTAGGCATACATGAAGCACATCTACAATGATATAACTCCAATAACATATATTAAAACATATACTTTTCAATTCACGTCCACCTGGTCCGCCTGTAGCCTTCAGGGGAACAACATAATACCTGGACCACCCATAACCTACATGTATCCTATTCTCACCTATATGGTACTGATCTTGGTGACATAGCACTAAGCCTACACTTACTATTCAATATAAGTTGCCTAATGTAATCAAGGAATTTCCTATTTGTCACTTAATGTACCATACAAGGATTGAAGTAAAACATACTCGGTCCTTTTAAACTTTAAACTGAAACTTCTTGCATCCGCAACATCCTTTGACATAATAAAGAATCTTGGCTTACTCTTTTCTTATTTGAAAATATGTTTACCTAAATCATACTTTCTAAACTTCGTTACACAATGATCCTACAATTCAAACCATACTTGGATAGGACGAAACAAGGTGGTGTTTAGTCTTCACAGTTACAGGAAGTTTGACCTAATACTATATCCTTCCAATTCGACCGTTGATTAAAAAGGTCACTAAATTCTCATGTTACTTTTTATCCCTATCCCAACAATTTCAATGCTTCCTAATTCCATAATCGATTTTACCCTAGTGGGCTATTTAATTCTATTTATCTAATTCCAATCTATTTCTTTTCTTCCAAGTTTAAGTAATAGTTGTGATATTTCGATTTTACCTTTTTAAATCAAAACCATTGATTTTAACATCATTTCCACAATACTGATTAGTTTTTAAAACTGTAAAGCCCTTCATTCATTTTTAACAAATGTTTCCTTCTTACTAAGATCATGACATTTTTGTAATAACCCTAAATTTTATAATTGTTTAAACAAGTTAATTAAAGGAATAAGGTGGGCTAAATAAGAAAGATAGAAAGGAACGAATTAATAGAAGCAGGTATGATGGCCCAAGCCCAACTTATTGTGGCACAATATACAATACTCATTTTTATTCATTCATTTCATTTTACTTAAAAATAAAATAAAAGTTAGAGAAATTCTTTAATGGTGGAAGCTTAAGAAGGCAAATAAGAAGAAGATAAGCTAACACAAGCTAGAAGAGACTAAGATTAAAGTTATAAATCTAAGAGATATAAGTGAGTAATACTTAACCCGTCTAAACCAATTTCTTTATATGTATGGCTTCGGTTCAGATCTATGAGTTTTTATGTATAATGGGGTTCATACGGGTTTTCATGTAAAGATCTAAAATTTTAATGAATGTTTTGGGAAAGGATGAGGTGACATGGGATGTTTACATGTGTTTTCCCTAATTTAGTGATTTCAAAACATAATAAAAAATTTATATAACTTTTAAATCATGATTTCTAAAATGGGTTTTTTTGTTTGAGGAATTTCCTAAGCTTATATAATTTTATGCGAATTTTTGAAGTGGATTAACTTGAAAATAACAAGTGAAATATTCTTAAAATGGCAAAATATAGGTAAAACTATGGAAGAACTTAGGTTCAGGAATTTTATAGAATTTTATCTGAATTTTCTATGAGAAAATAAAAGGGTTAAACAAAAGTATTACGTTGGGGGTAAGAGGGTACTGCTGGGGAGGAAGTTAATAAAATCCATGAAATATATACTAACAGGGGTTAGAAGAAAGGGAGACAAGATCCAAATTGTTTGTTGAAAAGAACACTACAAATAACAGAATGTAAAATAAGATGCAATGGGATAATAACACGTGTAAGGCGATGTCAAGATGTCAGAGTTGTCGGAAACGACATTGGGGCGGGGGATCTAAATTTATAAGTAAGAGTACTGTGCTAAATATGAAGGAATCAGGCGGTGCAAAATGTAGAGAAGAACACTTGATAGGGAAGTGGAGAGCGTACTGCGCGGGTCAAGGGGACTGCACTAAAAGGGAGAGATGTATAATACTTATAAAAGGTAAGTTAAGTGATCCTGCATTAGAATGAAAAGACGAAATTGGAAGGACTCTTAATGGCGAGTGGGGGACGCTCACTTGAATGCACCTAAGGAAGTTAAGAAGAGGCATTTAACTTCCAAAAACTACAGTGGGGAAGGCCAAGCAGTTCCAAATTAAACAAATATTTAAAGGCTGCATGTGGGTTTCTTTATGGTCTAAGGCTGCATATGGGTTTTTTTGTAGACTACTACGGTGCGGTGATTCCAAGAAGTTTGAAAAGCAAATAAATAAACATATAAAGAGATTGCATATGGCATTTCTATGTAATCAAAGGTTAACTAACTAACATGTTAGATACTGCAAGGGCATGGTCGATGTAGCTCGAACAGTTGAATGAATTTAAAAAAAAAAGTATTGCGGTGGGGAGGTTCTAAGTAGTAGTAGGTAAGAGAAAAACCATAATGGGTGGTTGAATTAGAACTATGAAAAGGTGCAGGATTAAAATGTTTTATAGAATACTTTAAAGAACAAAGGAGACCTATATAGCGGTGCAGAAGTAAATGGTTAAGTAATAATAGATTATAATAATAGATTAAAGAAGAATCTACAAGGGAAACCAGGTGAGGTCTACTCAAGGAGTGCAGTATGTTATATTTTGATTTAAAATCAATCTAAACCAGGAAGTGGGTTGGGTTTGCAAAGGGTGCGTAGTAATCTAAAAATATTTCTTGATGATTAAATATTAAGGGAAAACCCTATCTGTGTAGAGTAGGTGGGTCTCACTATATGTTTGTTTTGGGGAATAGTATTATTCACCCCGGACTTTACCTACGTTTTTATTATTCTTTTCCTGTGTTTTTTATTATTTTTCTCATAAACTCATGGGTACTCGTTTGAGCGGGTTGAGATTATAGGCTTAAGCATGTATGGAATAATAACCGTAGTACAAGGACCGAAGACGGAGCGAGGGCACTTTAGCTAATAAATATTTTGTTTCCGCTATATAATGGAGTGCAGGCTGCATCTTCATATATGCACCTGGCTCTTTATTATATTATTTATTATTATATTTGACATCTACGTGGACATGACATTTGGGTAAGTTTGACCGAAGTAATTTTAATGAATATTTAGAAAATATGCTATGTAATGAATAATGTTAGTTTGCTCTGCTTATTTGTGTTTTCATATTATACTGAACACATTTTAGTCGCTAGAAGATAATTAAGGTGATGACTGCAGCATCACCGACATTCGTATTCGTGTTTCAAGTAAGGGATGTCACAGTTGGTTATGGACAACCTAAATAAAATAGAGCTAATAAAAGATAAAAGCAGTAATTAAAATAAAAATAAATACTCCGAGGAGGGGATGCGCTAATATGTATGTATATATGTATGTATGTATTTATGTATGTTGTACTTGTATATTGCTATATATATATATATTCTTCTATTGTGATTCCACTTACTATCTTTTCGTTCTGATGAAGACTTGCTTAACAGAAAACAAGACGGATTTAAGAAGCGGATGAATCATAATAGGAGGGGCAACAAGAAGAAAGACTGAAGAAACACGGACTGATGGAGGAAGGGAGGAATGAATTCCAAGAGTGGTAGGGGAGGAAGGTGCACTGCTAGCAAATGAGGCAAGCATATATATAAATGTCTTGTTTAGGAAGTTCATAGGTCATATTGTATGGGAAGCTACATCGAAGGTGGCACATCCGAGAGCTGCGTTAGTGAGGGAAGATTTTACACGGATGAATAAAGATTATGGAAATCTGGAAGGAAAGGTGTCTAGAGGGAAAGATCCTAGAATAGAAGTGTTGATTTAATTAAGAAGCTGTGAACGTATATTTGGTAACTTAGGACTGAATGATGCGCAGAAAAGAAGACTAAATCAAGGCAATTATAAATGGATGCACTGAATTGGTGGGAGACCGTAATTACAAAAACCCTAGAAGAGGAAATCACATGGGAGTGGTTCAATGAGAACTTTGTGGCTCAGTTTATATCGAAGTCTCAACAGAGTGTGTTGTTAAGGGAATTCATTGGCTTAAGGTAGGGTGACCTTATAGCGGAGGTGTACATCCAAAAGTTCAATGCATTAGCTAAGTATGGCACAGAAATTATTAGCACTCCTATGAAGAGAAATGAGAAGTTTATTGGAGGCTTGAAGCAAGCGCTAGATCATAAGGTAATGGCTCATCTAGCATATCCTTATGAGTTTGCAGTGGACATGGCCAGAAGATATGATAGCATGTATCAGGAGAAGAGAAGGGTGGAGATGAGGCCCGAGGTAGAACAGAAGAAGAAATTCACTTCATACACTAAAGGAGAAAATGGAGTGCCAAAGGGGAAAGGTGCAACTGTTAATACTGAAGTTGTCGTTGCAGTAGTAGTCTACTACAACTGTGGATGGAAGGGACATTATACTTCGAAGTGCCCTATGCCTAAGGATGCTGCAAGGGTGAAGTGCTTCAAATGCGATAAGATAGGGCATCTAAAGAAGGACTGTTCGGCACTTAAAGCGCAGGTGTATGCTTTGGAGGGACACAGGGAAGAATCGTCTACATAAGAGAAAGGCAATGGGAAAGTCCTAGAAGGTATGGCTTGGATTTTTTTATATTTTTGTTAGAGTACTGTATGATACTGGAGCTACACATTAATTTATAGCTAGAAACTTGGTTGAAAGACTTAGGTTAAGGGTTACTTATTTAGTCACTTCTATGCATATAGCTAATTCGATAGAAGGGTATGCCACTCTCGATTTAAGATGCACTAACCTAGATATTGGGTTGGGTGGGTGTAAGTTATCTTTTGATCCTTATGTGTTTGACTTCATAGGATTTGGAATTATTTTAGGGATGGATTGATTGGAAAGGTATAACGGCAGGGTGAACTGTGCTGAAAGGATAATTACCTCGAGTCATCCAGACCTTAGAGATAGGGTGTTTGTGGTATCAGAAGAATGTGGAGAACTTCACAGGAGCACTTTATTTGCAGTACCTCCAGAGAAAGAGGAGCTGGAAGCGGTAAGACTTGACTACAGGGTTCCATCAACTGAAAGTTACGGTGGAAAATATTCCTTTGGCTGCATTCAGAATCAGGTATGGTTCTTATGAATAGTTGGTTATGTCATTTGGGCTAACCAATGCGCCCGCATCCTTTGTAGACTTGATGAACTTGATCTTCCAAGATAAGCTGAACAGATATGTGTTAGTATTCATATATGACATTTTGGTGTACTCTAAGGATGTGGAGGATCACGCAGTTCACTTAAGGCTTGTGCAAGAGATGCTGAGACAGCATAAGTTAGTGGCATTTCTGGAGAAGGGAAGTTTCTATGTCATGTAATTTCGTAAGAAGGATTAGCGGTAGATTCATAAAAGGTGGAGGCAGTAATTGCATGGAAGAGGCCTGAGACTGTGACCAAGATGCGAAGTTTTCTGGGATTGACTAGTTATTGCAGGAGATTCATTAAGGATTTCTCTAGTATAGCGATGCCAATGACTAGGCCGACTAGGAAGGGAGAGCAGTTTATGTGAACGTACGAGTGTGAGAAAGCATTTCAAAAATTGAAGTATAGATTGACAAACGCGCCTATTTTAGTAATTCCTGAAGGGAATGATAGTATGACCGCGTATATCGATGCGTCGTGTTTGGGATTAGGCGCAGTATTTATGTAGAAGGGTAAAGTAATTACTTATGCATCTAGGCAGTTACGACTGCATGAATTTCGATATCCAACACATGATTTAAAATTGGCAGCAGTTGTCTTCGCGTTGAAGATTTAGAGATATTATGTCTTACGGGAGAGTTTGAGGTGTACATTAACCACAAGTCCTAGAGATATTTATTCTATCAAAAGGAGCTAAACATAGGCAACAGAGATTGTTAGAGTTCCTAGCATCATATGATTTTGGGATAGAGTAGTTCTAGTGTGGAAATGGGATTCAGTATTTATGGACTTCATACATAGGTTGCCAAAGACAAGGGAAGGGAATGAAGGTATTTGGTTCAAAGTTGACAGGCTAAGTGTGCCTATTTCATTCCAGTGACTGCTAAGCAGACAAATATACGTAAAGGTGATAGTGAGACTGCATGGGATGCCAAGCACTAATATTAGTGATCGAGATTCGTTGTTCACTAGTGAGTTTTTGAATAGTCTACATTAGGTATTAGATACAGAACTACGCATGAATACTGCATACCATCCACATACAGATTAGCAGATTAAGAGGGTCAACAAGGTCCTAGAAGATTCGTTGAGAGTATATATTTTAGACTTCAGAAGATCTTAGGAGGGTTATCTACGTCCGGTAGAGTTCTCACATAATAACAGCTATCAGAGCAGTATTGGGATGCGTGGGTTGCGGAATTATGAATCTTAAGGTTAATTAAACACTAGAAGAGGTGAATAATGTTTTCTAACTTATGCAAATCTTTTTAATTTTCTTTCAAATTTGATATAAATCACAGATTAACAACAAAGAATTGTACCAACGATCAATCACAGATAAAAATAAAAGAAATAAAGTAAAATAAAAATTCAGAGAGATGACACCACAGATTTTATACTTTTATACTGATTCAGATTTCTCCTACATCCACTTTCATACAATTGCTTGTATATATTTCTTTTCAAATATCAATCTTTGACCGGCAGAAGACAAATCCAAATACAATTTCGAGGTTACGAGACACACCCTCCTAAATTTCCGAGCTCGGGATAGACTCACTTGATTTGATCGGGCTACAAGCATACCAACTAGATTTGAATGGACTACTTAGCACACCCACTTGATTTGAACGGACTACAAACACACCCAAGAAAACAGAAATAGAGTTGATAGTTTTTCCAAAGACAAATTATTGTACTTTGGATACAGTGGATCCTATAGCCATAGCCTTTTGAATAACACGTTTATCTGTAACTGAGAGAAAGAGAGATGTTTTCAAAACAGCAAGAAAGTAGTATTGAATCAATACAGTAAAGTTTTAATGGATTCTATATGATTTTGAAGAGAATAAAGTATATTTTTTAAGAGAATTTTCAAAAAAGTAAGAGGAGGGAAGAAAGTAAGTAATAGTTATTTAAAAACTTCATTTGCACTCTCCTTTGTATAATGAATGAACAGATATATCCGTTCATGAAGAATTGGGACGAATAGACACTTCCTTTCAGAATTTAAAAAACCAATGTATGTCGACATACCCTATATCTATATGTCGACATATGCTAGTTAAAACGAAAACTATTTTTTTAATTGTTTTGAAAATCCTATACTTCTTAAAATAACCAATACGAAACTGTGTTTCGAAAGGAAGTGAAGCATTGGTAAGATAAGTAGGAACGATGCTGACTATCATAAGCTTTAAATATGTTCAAAGCTGTTTAATTCAACAAAAATGTCCTTACTTAGTAAAACATGATACAGATAAATGTAAATATATTAAATTATGGTTAATAGAAACTGCAATTTTAAGGTGTGAAGAAACAATGGAGCAAACTAAAGTCCGGAAGTAAAGGTTAAATCATCTATGAAACAGTGTTTTTATATAGTTGTTTATTGATTATTGAAGCATGACAGTTGCTGCAAAAATATAATTTAAATTATTGAGAGACGGCCGTGTCAACTGTATTTGATTCGTATATACGAGCCTTATTCCACCCATCCATGTGGTTCAAGTTGCACATGTTTGCACCTACAATAAAAAAAAGCTTTTGTTAGTTACACGTATATGTAAGAAGTAGCAGAGCTATACAGCAGCACTACCAGTTTTGTATAGAATTATGGATGTATTTTGTAATGAAGATGATACTTACATCAAAATTAAATCTTGTTAAATTTCCTTCGCAGCAGCAGTAACGGTTGAAAATGGCGATATAGATTTCCTTACAGTGTAGCATGTGAAGATGTAGATCTATAGGTTCTTTGATGAAGGTTGCAACATTGATTCAAGACAATCAGTATATAGATGTATAGTAAGAGTGAAGTAGCAGCAGCTGCTGAAGTGGGCGAGTCATATAATTTGGTTGTCTGAAGTTCTGCATCAACCAATTAAGCACTGGAAATATGTTCATATTATCAATTGTTAGAAATATCCAGGTGTTATCCAAATGTAACCTATTCCAAAAGCTTAAACCAGTTGTGCCGAACACAATAAAAATGCAGTGACAAAAGCATAGCACATGCAATCTAACCAAATGCATGGAGAAGAGTAACAAAAACTGATGCAGCAACACAGTTTATATCGGAAGATTGGCATTCAACCACTTGGATTGCCTGAAATAATTGATAATGAAATGAGTATCACCAATAATATAACCAACTAAACGTATCCATTGCAACTTGCAATAAATACCTTCTTCCAAATAATTGATTGCAATATTTTCAAATAGTGTTCGAATGTTACTCAACTAATCATACACAGCAAACAATTTTACATACAATTACCAAGCACACATATAACAACACAAATATTATCATATAAATATTTATTGTAGTAATTATTTGAATGCTACTATCAGAAATTTGACAGCAGAGCAAATGTATATATGCAACCTACAGTTCAAATACGATGGAACAACAATTATTTACATACCACGTAGAATAATTCAACACGTATATTCAATAGGGAAATCTAACAAACATGGAAACTAAAACTCAGGTATTACCTTAATATATTTATTTTGAAAAAATGCCATGTTGTATGGGGATAATTTTAGATACATATGAAAAGGTATAATTGTAAAATTTCCGAGTCTATGTAATCGTTGAAATGTAAATCAGTGTTACGTTACTCTAAATATGTAACAATTACTTGGTAAACAAACATCCAATGTATAGCCCTATTGTAAAGACGTGGATTTTTGAACGGTTTATAATTAAATATTGAAATTGCTTAAATAATTGAATCTTGGATTCAACGTGAATAAAAATGATTTTGAAAGCTTATTTAAATTCTTTTTAAATAAAAATGATAATAGTAAACTTTTAATTTAGGTTTAAAATTGTTTTAATAATAATTCATTTTAATTAACGTGTAAAATTATCATTCCGGAACACTATCTCGAATTTTGACAAAACTAATGGCGTTGGATTCGGAATATTGAATTGTTATACCTCGACAAGTTTCGTGACAATCAGACGTACTGTGTGGTCGTGCGAGCTCGAAACGCATAGCAATTGATTTCAGGAATTAAAATATAATATAATTTGATTATAAAAGCTAACTTCTTTATATGATGGAATTCGGTCCCGAAAATAGTTCCATTGAGTTTGGAATAGGAGTATTTAGCAAGGAACGCCAATGAACACGACGTTTGGAGTTCGTGATTTTCGGGGAGGGGGTGAATACGGTTGGAAATTTTCTATAAAAGGACCTCCCTTTTATTTTCTAAAAATCTAAAACTCTAACCATAAAACAAACCCTCCATCCAACGGCCTAGGTTCACCGGCGCCACTAGATGCCGATTTAGGCAACGACTCCAACACTACAAGATAATACGGCTATTTCAACGGCTTTTAGCCGTTGGCGGCCGTTAGAAGCCGTTGGAATAGCCGTTGCAATATATCCCACGACTTCCAACGCTTTCCAACGGAACCAACGGACAATTTCCAACGGTGTTTCCAACGGCCGCTAACGGCTTATAGCCGTTGGAAACCGTTAGAAACGGATACAATAAAATGGCCAATATGTCGTTGGAAGCCGTTGGAAATACTGAGTTTATTTTTCTGTACAACAGCAAGCCTATTTACCTTCCACCACACCATTTCCAATCCATTCAATTTCCATTCCATTTCCAATCAATTCCACATATATATATATCAATATCAATACAAACAACGCACATAAATCAATAAAACACCAATATAAACAAACCAAACCGATCAAACATCACAAAATATACCATCAACGTACATACCATCAACAAATGTCACCAAACCATGATCATACCATCAAAATACTTCTCACCCACTCTGTTCCAATATATACAACATCACCATCAACATCAAAACATCTCCAAGTCAATATATACATTGTTCAAACATAAATACTCAAAAACATACCTCCTCAAGGATCCTCGTCGCCTCCAGAAGCACCAGACGACGAAGGAAGGGTACCATGATTCTGCAAATACCGCGCAAGCTTTTGATCCAACTGCTCCACCTGGATGGCTCGTAGACGATTCTCCTCCCGTAGCTGCTCAACCATAGCTCTAAACTCCTTGATTTCTTCTTTGTCTCGGTCTTTTTGAGCTTGTCGAGCCTGCAAATAAAATTAATAGCAAAAGGGTTGTCTCAGCATATACAATATTATGACATTATATATCTAAACGCTGATTTTTTGTACATATGTAAAAGGATTAATTACCGTTAGGTTCCCGAAGCCAAAACGTCTACTCCGTTGCGCCGGATCCATAACAGCGGTAAAAATGTTATCCTGCTCCTCCTGTGTCAGCGCATCACGACTAGACTGCTCAAGCGCATAAGCCTGTGCCTCCTGCAACCTCGACTATAATGAAAAAAAACAATTTCAGTTGAAAAATAGTAGCATGTAATTATTTTGCGTAGCTAGAAATTAATAAACTTATCGGTGTAAGTATTAAAAATTAAAAAATGCATACATATGCCTCGGTCGCCCTATCTTGCTCACCCCACTGATATATGATATTGCCAGCCTCATCTACTTGCCTAGACGCGTGGGTGTGAGCAAACACGTCCACTAAGCCAACAGAGCCTCCACGAGCTCGTTTCTGCAATTGATAATTTAACTGTACATAACTAATTACTGAACTGATCAATATACAAATGTGATAATAGATAAATTTACCAAATCTTCGCGGTGATGCTGGAAAGATTTGGAGCCTCCACGGTGTGATACGGATTCCTGCTCCTATTGGCCGAGTTCCCAGCTGACTCCTCCTGCAAATTTACAATGATTAATTATTTATTAAACGGTAAAAAAATGCTGAGATTTATTGTAGATTTACCTTGAACTCCTCAGAGTTCCACCAATCAACCCATTTCTCCCATACAGTCGCGCTCATCCACTTGGGCTTCTTTCCTACTTTTTTAATCTCCGACATAGTCTCTCTATAGTTCTTCACGATCCTGGAGTTCCAGTATCGCTGAACTAAATTGACGTCAGGCTCTTGCAAATCTACGGCGCCATGTACAATGAGAAAATATTACTAATTATTTATTTGTATTTAATTAATCATCTTGTAAAGCGGTATAAACTTACCAGAAAATCTTGTCAAATCGTCTCTCTCACGTCGTCGGGGATCTTGCCCCACTTGGGCCAGCAATCGGTCATCCTAGCCATATTATTTTTCTTTTTTGATATGTCGTATGTTTCAACTCCTTCATACCATAATATTTTCAACTCTTCGATTAACGGTTGTAAGTAAACATCAATGCCCTGTGTCGGATCATCAGGACCGGGGACGACAATCGTGAGAAACATATATGGAGTTTTCATACACATCCACGGAGGTAGATTGTAAGGTGTGATTATTATAGGCCAAGATGAATATTTAGAACCAAACCGAGAAAACGGTGAGAAGCCGTCTGTACATAAACCTAGTCTAACATTTCGGCTCTCCGCTGCGAAATCGGGACATTTCTTGTCAAAATGTTTCCATACTTCTCCATCGGCTGGGTGTGTCAACGTACCTTCTTGAGGTGTTCTCACACTGTGCCATCTCATATGATGCGCTGTCACAGATGATGCATATAATCGTTGAAGTCTAGGGGTGAGGGGCAAATAATGCATACGCTTGTACGGAACTTCTTTTCCCTTCTTTTTCCTAGATTTGTATCTTTCCTGATTACATATTTTACAATTTCTAAGATTGATGTATTCTTTCCAATACAACATGCAACCCTTTAGACATGTATCTATTTTTTGATATGGCAAACCGAAAGATGACATAAGTTTTTTCACTTCATAATAATTTTCGCACATTAAATTATCGGATGGCATATGACGTTTAGCAGCTTGCACAACAGCCGCAAATCCAGCTTCTGTAAGGTTGTATTTTGATTTCATTGCAATGTATTCTGCAGTTACCGATAATTGAGAGCCGCTTAAACATCCATTCCAAAGGGGTTTTTTAGCATGATCCAATAAATCATATATTTTTTTCGCTCCAACATTTGGTTCCTCTTCGACGTTAACATCGTCGTTATCAATTACAGCGGTAGAGAACATTGATCGTGCTGCATCTTCGACCATATGTTCTATGAGATTCGTACTACCTTCTTCGCTGATGATCTCCACCGACTGTTCTTGATTATTAGGGGCTACAATTTCTCCATGACGATCCCACAGCAAATAATTGGGTACGAAACCGAATTGGTGCAAATGAACCTTAGCCATATTCGGTTCTAAATAGTTCAACAATTTGCATCTACTACACGGACAACGAATTTCTTCATCGTTTGCAATATTACTTATAGCAAATTCGATGAACACCTGTACCTCTTTTGGAAAATGTTCGCTTATTGCGCCACTAGTTTCCCTTCTTTGATACATCCAGCTCCGATCATTAAAGTAATTGACCATGTTTCCCTACTAGAAAACCTATGATAGAGTAAAAATGTTATAAATCATTCATTTTATATTTTGCACGAAATTTTCCAACGGCCGCAAACTGCTTATTTCACAAACTGAATATTTTAAATAAGCAACTATTGTTTCATTGCCACTTATGTGTCTTTCTTTGATGGTCGGTCATCCTACTTCCCATTACAAATACAATAGTAATTATATTCCGTAAATCATATCATTTTAAACGATTCACAAAATTTCGGCAGCATTTCCCCCGTGTTCCTTGTATCGTACACAAATGCGTGTACACAAGGAACGTAAAGGAAATGCCGTCGAACTTTTGTGAACCGTTTAAAGTGATATGATTGACGGAATATAATTACTTTATAGTGTTTGTAACTTGTCCAATATTGGGACAAATCCGACAAATGATGTATCAGATGAATAGAGTTGTCCGTTTTGTGGAAAAAACGAATATCCCTAAAACGATCATATACAACACTTGTCAGACGGGGCCGAATAATATCTAAGGATTTAAATATTTGTTTATATTAAATTCGAATATATAATTCATTTAGTTAATATTGGTTTATATTTTACCATTTTATTACATAAGTACTAAATTCATTTTATACGCTAAATTTGTACACAAAATTCATTTTTTACAAATTCATTTATAAACTACATCAATTCGCGTGTTCGCACAAATACAAAACTCGTGTTCGCACAAATGCAATATCTGATCTAACGACTTCCAAATGCAATAAACTCTATCATACATATACGTTCAATAATCAAATCAACATGAACTATTGCAATATCCTAAATTACAAAATTTTCAATCGGTAATAAATTGTTCATTATGGGATAATAGTTGTAATTAGAGGATAACATGATGTAATATGCATACACTAATAAGTAGGTATCAATCACAGTTAAAATTAAACCCTAAATCAAAAAAAACCTAAATATTAGGTTTAGTAAAATTACTGGTTTGAAGAGGTAGAAGGATGGAGATGCGATGAAGCAGCTTTCAGATGACGTCAGAGGTGGTTGGGATGGTGTTTAGGGCGGCGGTAGCAGGCTAGGAGGTGATGGAATGGGGGAATTGGGGGAAATTTCGTTTTGGGGAAGAAAGAATGAGCTGAAGCTCGGTTCTCTGGAAATATGCAGGAAATTTTCCAACGGCTTCCAACGGCCGCAAACGGCTCATTTCAAACGGTTTCTAACGGCTTCAGACGGCTACGTAAAAAATTAACGGGCCGTTGGAAGCCGTTAGAAATGCCGTTGGCGGCCGTTGGAATAGGGACGTTGGAATTTACTGTTTTTCTAGTAGTGCAACTAGAGAAAGGTGCGAGGTGATGAGACAAGGTGGATGGACAGTTGGATTGCCGCGACATGGATCTAGATTCATAGGCACGTTGGTTTCATGGGTCGTTCTCGATGATGGCGGTGTTTGAGGGGACGAGGTCGGTGACGTAGAGGTGCTAAAGGTCGGGGCTACCCACGGTGAAGATGAGGCAGCGGTTCAGGCAATGTGTAGCGGCAATGATTGAGGAATCATGACGTTGAGGTTTAGAAGGAAGGCAGCTTGGGTTTGAGAGTTGATTAAGTTGATTAACCTAAGTAATTGAAGGTAATTATAATCTAATTAATCTCAAGTGATCTAATATCTAATATCGATATTTTGTTCATACGAGGTCGGATTTGGATGCGGTCTTTTACGTTGGACTCGTAGCGATAATATCTACGCATTGAAGTTGGATTCGTCGAGTTTGAAGCTTGTGGAAATTTTAGTCGACGTTTAATTTTGGACTATTCGAAAACACGTAAGCGTTGACTAGAACTTGGGTGAGTTTACTCACCAGTTGATTGTACAATAATTGTGTATATAATTATTGTTGTTAAAAAATAAAAATTGTATAACGGACAATCAAAGTTATTACTTTTGGACCCCGTCTCGTTTTGTTAAACAAGTGACAACGTTGTTATGCAATATAATCTCTTTTTTGATCATCTACAACATGAATCGTTGCGCAGGCTATTTTTTACATGTTGATATTGATTTGTAAAAAGTGATAGTACGTTATAAATGTTTGAAGCGATATAGTCATTATAAACGTGCTTCGAAATCTATGATATTTGGTATACGTTAAATTGGATAAATTGTGATATATTGTGAATATATATATATATATATATCTATATGCACATATATTTGGTTACACACGTTTTGGTGTGTTTGACATAAAGGAATTGGTTTAGGCATTAGTGAGAATTGAAAATGGAAGTTGTAAATGAAGTTTTTAATATGTATAACAAGGTTACAATACTTATTCGTATTTTAATAACTACTGTAAGCGTATTATTTTAAATTATAAAAATGGATTTCTATGGTTTTTAAATAAATGTTTCAAAAATATGTATAAGTATTTTAAAGTATATTTTTAGTGTGTGTGTGTGTATATATATATATGGTTTTAGAAAGTTGTTAAATGTTTTATTTAAGAAATAAAAGATTTTTACATTATAATATCTTACATATGGTTTATAGTATTTTGTTTAATATCTTAGTCTTACAAATAAATGAGTATATGTATAGATATGTGTGTCTATATATGTATATACACACTTTTTTAAAGGTATTTATTATATTCAGAAGTTTTAAAAAGAAGTTTAGTATTAGTGAAAGAATATAAAGGAGTTTTTGGATTATAACACTTGCGTTATAATGGATTGTTTTATAAATCGATTGAAAATGTATATAACCTTGTTTAATAAGCAAAGAAGTACTTGGAGCATTAAATGAATGTTTCAAAGTAAATGGCAAATATAAAAGTGATTCTGGATTTATAGTAACAATGTTCATGCAACATTTGTTTTAACTCGTTTAGCTATACTTTTGAAAGTGATTAGATCTTTGAAATGAAGTTTTAAAGATAACGAAATAGTGAAGTCTTTTGGCTTTGTTATAAACAATATTTTAGTAACATTTGTTTTTAAACCCTTGGATAATATTTTAAGAGATACAATTTTGTTAAATGATTTCTGAAAATACTTAGATCTTTAATAATGGAAATTTAAAGAGAATAACAAGTATGGTTGGTTTTGGTTTTGTTGTGGCAATGTGTTAATAACGTTCACCTTTAACCTGTTTTGATTATGCTTATGAACGTAAACAGATTTTTGAAAAGAATGTTTTGAATATAATCATAAGTGAAATAATTTTGGATTTGTACTGGCAGTGTTTGAGTAACATTTGTCTTAACCGCTTTGAAATTGATTTGTGAATATACTTTATATGGTTGAGATAAGTATATGAATACTTTTAAGAGTATGAAAATGCGTTGAAATTAATAGTGATGTTTTAATTAACTAGTGGAGTTTAATAAATAAATGGAGTTTCATTTTTAAAGAGCTTATTAAGTGAAAATGAGTTTTACTAATAAAGAGATTTTTAATTAAAAAGGAAGATTAATTAAAAAGGGGATTAAAAGTCGTTTATATGACTTGATCAGGATTATGTGGTTCGATCATGCTTTGTGTGTTACTTGTTTATTATAAGAGACTTCGTTTCCCGTTTGCAATTATTCTCATTATTATTCGATTTGACCGAATATACTCTGAAAATATCTAGAAAAAATACAGGAATTATATGGTATAGTGATCTTCGGTGATGCTATACTATACACATAAACTCGTTTTGCTCTTCTATGGAAAATGATAAGGAAATCCATCCGCTTGGTGATCTTTGATATTATGTATTATCTGTTTATTTCCCACAAAATCGATGTTAAGATTACCGAAAAATCGATCGATCGGTTTTGGAGTACCCGATAAGCGGAAGAGTGTACTCATATGAGATGATCTGAAGCCGTAACCACTCCAAACCCATATATTTGTTCTATACTTTGAAAAAGGTTCGTGATTAGTTCGAGATGTTGGAACCTATGTGGAAACTCGAGATCAGTTTGAGATGCTCGAACACATGTAGTTGTTCGTGATATATTCAAAATGTGAAAACCCATATGTGATTCTGAGACCTGTTGAGGTATGGAAATTCATGTGTGATTTCGAGATATGTTGAGGAATTTATGTGTGATTTCGAGATCTATTGATATATAGAAATCCATATGTGGTTTCAACATCTGTTCCGACATCTGTTCGAGTTGGAGCTCGTGTGAAAGATCTGTTCGGGTAATGAAGACTCGTGTGCTGGGATGCTGAAAGTGACTTCACCATCGTCAAGGACAGAAACTAGAGATAGGAGACATGCCTATGGGGTTTAGCTAAAGGGTGCAGGCACTCCATTTTAGTGATACTTACGGATATGCATACGGGAGTGATGTGATCTGGTGCCACGTGCTCAGGCATGGACTAGCTATGTTTTTTCCCATAATATATTTTATCTAGAGATATACGATGCTCGAAAGGATATCTCTGATCCTTGTGCAGAAGGATCATTCTTGAACTACTGAGAGCACCACCGTTGAATCCTACACAATTAGCAAACGCGCCTTAGCGGTTGTGATTGTATACCTATTATCGTTGTGATGTACACTCACATACATCGCAGTTATGTGATTATTTATATTTCACACCTTAGACATTATTATATTATCACTGGATTTTATAATAGAAATTGTTTGGTTATCGTAAAGTAAAAACTCGTCCGTGTTTATTGACGGTATGGTTTTACGAGATACCCTTATTTTGAAGAGTTTAAAGATATAATAAATCTACACGATTTGAGTTTCTTGCGCTGGTTTAGCAGACTGATCCGGATGTTATTTTCTTAATGCTCGAGTCAGCTCGAATATATTTTCAGATTTAGTTGTGGTTCATTGAAGCTCTTAGAGAGGAGTTGGATGATTTTTTACCGTACTTATTTTCCGCTGCACTACTTGAGTTATATCTATCAGCATTTGTGAGGACAGACTGTTAAACTGTCCAAGTTAATGATAGTTTAGTTTTCTTTGATTGATGTATGTATATCAAAGTTTTCATTTTGATAAAGACCTTTTGAGATATTATATATTATCGTTCCGCATCTGAGATTCTGACATTGTAATCTTCTTTTTTGTTCTGTTTTATTTTTATTTTTATTTTACTATAATGTTCTGTTTTTCCAACACTTAGGTGCTTGGCACGTGAACCCCGTGGATGTAGTAGTGTCGACATTCGAGGGTCGAAAATACGGACCATTACACTTATCAACAAAAATAGTATAAAATCAAACTTACCATAAGACAACGTCATTTTTTGAACAAAAATAAGCGGTCAAACGGGAAACGGTAACAAAGATTGATAACAAAGAAAATATTTAAAAAATTACATTGGGTTAAAATTACAACATGATTTACAGTTTAAATTTGTTTTATCCTATAGGAAACTAGATTTGTATTTTTCGACCCAATGACAAAACTCTATGTATAGTTCAGTACATTTGAATTTCGAAATTAACGATATAAATAGTCTGGTGGTTCGAATTTTAAGATCTGAATAATACAAGTGCAAGTGCTCTGAAGTTTTATCTTACATTCTATTAAAAAGTGGATCTAAATTTTTTATGGCACTATTTTCCAAGTTTATAGATATTTATACGCTATTATTGAAATTGTTATATATTTTTATATTTTTTACAGCAGCCTTTTAAATTGATACTTGCTTCTTTTTGTCCTGTCCTCTACACATTTTAGTCATCGATGATATCTTCTTTTTATTTGTCCTTTTTACTTTGGTTTGAATTTTGTTGTTTCTCTTTTTCTCTAATTGATTAACATTTATATTTAATTACACAGTACATTTTGTACAGCTGTCTAATTTGTGTATATAGTTTATTTTTTTAATCGTGCAAATAAATAAAAGTTAACCTTCTACTATTCATAGGTGAAAAATTAAGACTTCACCGGATCAAAATAATTTAAATTTTTACCATCAGCTAAAACATTAATTAATATCGGTTACAGCGATTAATCTTAGTAATAAGTACTTTTAAAATATTGAAATGATGATCACAAATTTTTTTACAGTTATTATTTACGGTGCTTATAATATATTAATGATTATCCATTCTATTCAAATCACTAATTTATTAGAACCTTAGCACTAACTTTTCAATTTTCAGCGAAGCAGTTACAAATAGCGGAAAAACCTTAAACGAAGAACAACTATGCAATATTGTTTAAAAAACAAAGCAGCCTTTTGAAGGAGATAACTACAACGTAGTTTACGTAGTATGTATATCGTTCATTCTCGCGTTAATTGTACTGTCGCTACTGTGGCACTAGTCAGAAATGTGATAATTCAAGGGAAGAATTTATTTAAGGGAAATTTTATTCAACTTCTGTTTCTCCTTTGTATGCATTTACTTATTCAGGTTATAGAGTAGTAGTTTGTGCTCTATTTATATTTTAACCTTTTTGAAGCTTAATATTTGTTCTGTAATATATGTACGGGTCTAATTGATACAAAATATTATAAAATTTAATTGTAAGCCAACAAATTTCCATGCATAAGTAGAACACACCGAAGGATAAGTGGAAGGTGCATATTGGTTTTCTGCTTGAGTAATATGTTCCTTTTTTATGTTAAAGCATAGAGTTCAATGTACCTTTGAACGATGAATTGTTTTTATAAAAAAAAAAAAATTAAGACCCAAGGACCAAGTTTAGCTTGTAAATATGAAGGGAATAAGTATTGCATCTCAGCCCTTACCCAAGGTACTTTCACACATATAATGTAGTTGATGAATGATGTATTGTTTTTTTTCCTTCGAAAATCGAAATCCTATTTCAGTAGATTATTGTTGTTTTTGGTTTAAATGATTTTAAAGAACAAACATGCCTAAAATCTTATATAAAAGATCACCAATAATAAGTAATTGTAATTTGATTTATAGAACAAACATATCTGTAGTATCAGTTAGAAAAACAGATAAATTAACTTTTTGTGTGTCTCCAAATGTTGCAAAACTACAAAAATGTGATCTTTCATTATTTAGTTGCATTCCATCCCTTTCTTTTCATAAAGAGAAACATAAAAATACATAGCATGGTCAATGCCATGCGAGCAAAGATTAAGTTGAAGTCGTGGACTTTACATTCAAACCAACGATTGAATAATGATACTTTTCCATAATTTTCACCATACTTTGTTCCCATCATTTACTATCTATGCTTATGCCTAAAAATTAACGAATCATGGAGAAATAAGCACAATATAAAAGAAATAAAAAATCATTGCTAGTCGATGATATTTGCATGTCATAGTATTGCAATCATTATTACATTAAAGATAGAAAAGCATTAATATATAAATAAATTTTGCACGATGATCTCATCCATTAAATCTTAGCAATTACTATTTCACTATAATATCATATAGAAATTTATTATAAAAATTAACCAAGAACCTATACTTTGCTTCAAATTAATAAGTATTAAATGTATTTTGAATTTAATTCCATTCATTCAACTTTTGAACAATTATTTCCAACTTTATTTTTTTATCAAATGCATTAGGGCATTCATTAACCATTTTTACCTCTGTTTTACTATTAATGCAGGCTTTATCTACTTCAATAAAGCTGACACCGAAAACCAATTTCAATTTGGGTCAAGTAAATGTGGGAAGCATTAGACAGAGAAAACTATAAATTTTCTTTTAAAATGTATGACAAAAAATAACCAAATCCATATTATTAAAAAATGAATCAAACACCCTTTTCTCTCCAACCTGCCCTTTTTTTCACTCTTTGATTTGAACATCACATTAGTTTTAAGTGCAATTTCATATGAGCCCAGATTAAATAGCTTATGCACAAAAGCATTTACAACCAGATTGAAAAAGAATATAGAAACTACAAAAGTAAATGTGAAATTAACCTTCATTGCCACCAAAAAGAACCAGACCATGAAATTTTTTTAGTGAAGCGATGTAGTCCACCTCATTCTTGAATCTTTTCTTAACTCATTAATGGAAACTTAGGAATAATTCTCAACCTCAACAGTACAAAGAAAAACTATAAAAAACCAACAAATAATGAACTTGCTAATTTTTTATTTGGATCTGATACAATTTTTTTGCTTTTCTGTAATAGTTCTAAGAGAAAATATAATCCATTTATTACCTTCCACCAAGGTACATATGTCATTACTTAATATTAGCTAATGCTTTATCTTAGCTGCAAGACCCTTATGGAAATATTTCCAACAGTTCCTTGGATTTGGGGATTTGATTCAACATATCATGTTCCATAACCCCATGAATAAAATACTATGTATAATTGCATTATCCTAAAGGAAGAAGATGATTAAGATACCATATAGTAAGAATAAACCGTGAAGTATTTTAAATGGAAATAAATGACTGAAATAGCATGTAGCAACAGCGAACAATGAGTTATCTTTTAAAGATATAAGTTAAGGCAACATACATTACTTGAATACGTCTTCCTTATGAATAATAAAGGCATAAATAACTACAACTGAAAATAGAAATTCCACTTAATGTTAGTTGTAATTACAAAATTGTTCTTGATGTTTTATATTGAATATATTGTATAATGATTCTTCTTAGCATGAAAACCAAAAACTAACACGTACACTTGGACTAACCTAAAGAAAATAATTAGAAGGAAAAACCGAAATCGAAGCATAATACAAAAACCAATGGATTTTTTAGAGAAACAAAATATGCAGACAAAATAATAATATTAATAAGAGAAAAAAGAAGAAGGAAAACTAACAAACTAATAGCATCAAATTAGTTTAATACATTACATAAGGTTATCTAATTAGCAAACTTAGATTTGACCAAGTTTCCAGTGCATATGAATCAACCATTTTCTTCCAATCTTAAGAGATCTATCGTTTGGTTGGAAAAGAAATATTTCTCTTATAGTTATTGAGCCTGAAACCATTCTCTCGTAAACCTTCAATAAAGTAAGTAGGATGCAAACTAATTGTTATAAACAATATATTGGTATATAAACCGATTTTCAGTGTACTTTCAATAAACCCTATTGCTAAACCAAAACGTACAAACCGTAGTTAAAGAGAGAGAGAGATTGTCAAGCATAATTTTTGTCTCACAAATAAATGAGCACTGTAATTGCAGATAAAAAAATAATTTAATAAAATTTAGATTGTTTATCGTATCCTATGAGATGGGTCAAAATTAACCTTTGTCGACTTGCATTCCAAATTATCATAATCATTCAATGGAATCTAGTGAGATTTCTAAGAGACTATATGGTTTATCAATTGCTCATATGTAACTGTTTGTGGGTTTTCTAGTAAGTAATATAACACCGTCGTTATTTTATGATGGTAATCAGTTTTAATCATGTTAGTTAAGCGAGAGTTGTATAATGGTTTTGCATAAGTTACCCATGATAGGTTAAAGATTTTTCTAAATATAATTTAGGAAGAAGGGTGTGCAGACAAAAACTAGACAATTTGTATCGACTAAGACCATCTCCATTTTATCCTCCTCAAATTTTATCAAAAGAAAATGAAAGTTGTTAGTATCATTTACAATACGATATCCATTGTCGCAAATAAGTGTGAACTCTATTTTGAGCTTTCTTTTACTCACAACATGAAGGGTGTAAGATCTCAATAGGTTTCACATTTGTTGTTTGTAAATCTATATGGCTCCAAGTTCATTTTGTATTTACTTATTACTTGATACTCATCTTAGTAATTTATATTAATAAATGTTGAATATTGGTTAGTGCTGAATATTGGTAATTTATTGATTAAGAAAATCATATTTATCTCTCGTGTATTTCTGCTTGCAAATCGTACAGCAATATTACGGAGGGACCATGCACTATTTACACTTACTGATTATCGGCTATAGGTGGATGTCAAAGTGACATGAATTTGAATTCTTAATGTGGAATATTAGGTAAGTAAACATGTGAATATACCAATTACAAAGATGAATAATAATAATAATAATAATAATAATAATAATAATAATAATAATAATAATAATAATAATAATAATAATAATAATAATAGTTTTTACTAAAAAACATAAATGGTAATATAGTACAAAAATAAGGAAACAATACTTATTATTTGCATTAATATATTACACTTTAGTATTTGGAATAAGTAGAAATAATACATAAAAGAATTGAAAATAAAATTGCTTGCTGAGAAGAAATATTTGATAGAGCCATGCCACTTTAATTGGTCTTTTTAATAGGTTAACATCCTCATAAATTTATTTCTTGACCAACCATTGTTGATTGGAGTTTGTAATAAAATTGTTAAGCAAACCCTCTGTGACCATATATGTACGTTGGTATATCTCTTCGTCGACTTGGAGAAAATAAATGATATATTTTCATTTGCTTAACTTGGATAAACATGACTACAAATCACCACATGAGAAAATTAATTTGAACCCAGTAATGACACGGAATTTGCCAACCCCACTATTACAAACCTTATTATGTAAAAGGAGAAAAAGAAATGAAAATAAAAACTTAATATATAAACCCTGCATATTAAATTGGCTTCCATTTTTGTGAGGTTATATACTTTAGTACAATAGCGCACAGTTACGCATTTAAAGTATATATGACTGCAAAGCTCATAAACATATGCATTTAAAAGAGGAACCCAATTTTCGATATATGACCTTGGACCTGACCACCAAGCTCCATGTATATTACCTTCAAGGTATGAATCAACCACTGGATGTACCCATTTCATAAAATTATGCACATTTTAGAAAAATGGGTAATGGCTCTTGACGCAGCGGATATTCTCGAAATGGATACAACGATGAAAAGTAGCAATCGATGAATTGAAAATACCAAAGGCCTAAATCCGTTGATCACGAAGATACCGAATTCTAGCAATCTTCGACACGTTGATCGCGCATGATACCGTGAGAGAAGATCTACAATTCTTCGAACGTTGATCAAGCGCACTTGATTCCATGAATTGGCTTCAACGATCGTTGATTCGAGCGCACTCGAATGCCGAAAGTGGAGATAGGAGATAACACTCAACTACCAATTTTAATGGAGCCACAAAGCACAAACCAAATTTTATTCAAAAATCAACAACCTTTTACAAATGACACAACCCGCCTATTTATAGGCTTACAACACACATACACGACTTAAAAAAATACATCTCAACAGTATAATGATTTTCAAAACACCCAGCCAACCTAAAAAAAACAACACACGCGACCTAAAACGAAACAAACAGCGACTTAAGAAGCCCGTTCGCGACCTACTGGATTTCATCAACATAACTTCGTTCGCGAACTAAAGGAAACAACTCACGATTTAAGGAGGAGCACGGCAGCGACCTTGGATCTGCGACATTGGGTCGCTCGCGACCTAAAGATAAGGACTGATCTATGCTTGCTGCGACCTAGGGGAAAGGAACGTTCTAAGCTTTTCGCGACCTAGGGGAATGGAATGATCTATGCTTGCCGCGATGTAGTTCTGGAGAGGGGAAGCGACATACAGTAGCTCGCTCGCGACCTAGCTACCGATCGCGACTTAGGGATTTGCTCGTAGCTCGTGCGCAACTTAAGGAGGAGCGATCCTTGATTTCGCGACCTAGGGCGGAAGAAGGTCGTTCGCGATCTGTTGAGGAGGTATGCGCTACATCATCCTCCCTTTGTTGACAAAAATTCGACCTCGAATTTGCACCTCTTTCTACCTCAACAAGCTCATCTCCATGGTACGGAATCAAATGCTTAACGTTGAAAACGTGTGCAGTGTGAATATGTTCTGGTAACTTCAACCGATATGTATTATCATTGATCTTCTTCAAAATTTCTACTGGACCAAATTTTCGAGCTTTCAACTTGTTGTAAGTTCCTATTGGAAAACGATCTTTTGTCAACACTGCGTAAACCAAATCACCTTCTTTGAAGCCTACACTCCTTCGCTTCTTATCTACCAGTTGTTTATACTTCTCATTTGATGCAAGTAATCGTTCATGAACAATTCGGTGACACTCCTGCAACTCGTCAACAAAATCACAAGCTCGTTTAACAACTCCTTTCTGAATTGGTTGATAATTCCAACGGTCCCTTTGGAATTGCGGAATAAACAACTTGAAATAGACTGATACCAGTACTTCGATTAACAGCATGATTATGTGCAAATTCCGCTTGACATAACTTTATATCCCAACTCTTCAGATTATCCTTTACAAGACACCGCAACAAATTTCCCAGGGATCTGTTCACAACTTCAGTCTGTCCATCTGTCTGTGGATGATAAGCACTACTGAATTTCAGCTTCGTTCCCAGCATCTTCCACAAACTCAGCCAAAAATGACTTAGAATCTAGTATCCCTGTCTGAAACTATAGATTCTGGTCAACCATGCAAGCGAGAGATCTATCTAAAGAACAACTGTGCCACATGGACTGCATCTGCCGTCTTCTTACAAGCAACAAAATGTACCATCTTTGAGAAACGGTCCACCACAATATATATAGAGTCATTTTCCCGTTGAGTCCACGGTAAGCCCAACACAAAATCCATACTTACATCCACCCACGGTTTTGTAGGAACAGATAAAGGCATATATAAACCCGCATTTGTAGCTATCCCTTTCGAAACTTGACAAACATGACATCTACGAACAAATTTTTCAACTTCCCGTTTCATCGAGGGTCAATAATAAGTCTGAGAAATCAATTGCAATGTGCGATCCCGACCAACATGTCCTTCTTCATGCAACTCTTTTACAATTTTCATTCTCAAGCTGCAATCTGGTACGCACAATCGATTCCCCTTGAATAAGAATCCATCTACCAACACAAACTCATCAGTACTCCCATCCTTGACTTTCTCAACAATCTTCGTAAGGTAAGGATCTTCTTCAAACAACTCTGACAATAGTTCAAATCCTGTCACTTCAATCTTCATCGTCGTCAGCAAATGATTCCTCCTGCTCAAGGCGTCAGCTACACGATTCGTCACCCCTGATTTGTGCTTTACAACAAAAGTAAACTGCTGTAGATACACGACCCATGAAGCGTGTGGCTGAAATTTTGTCCTGCCCTTGCAAATGTTTCAAAGCTTCATGATTCGTATAAAGAACAAACTCCTTCTGAAACAGATAATGTCTCCAGTGCTTCACAGCTTGAACAATCGCGTAAAACTCCACCTCATAGGTGCTATATCTCAACTTGGATCCAGACAATTTACCACTGAAATAAGCAACTGGTCTTCCATTCTGACTCAAAACTCCACCAATCCCAACCTTCGAGGCATCGGTGTGTAACTCGAACAATATCTGAAAATCCGGCAAAACTAGAATTGGTGCCGACGTCAAAATGTGTCTTGATCTTCTCAAAAGCTAACTCTGCTTCCTCTGTCCACACGAACTTCTTTCCTTTCGTGCAATCGGTTACAGGTGTCATCACACTGCTAAACTGTGGAATGAATCTTCGATAAAAAGATACCAACCCATGAAAACTCCTCACTTCAGTAATTGTCTTGGGTTGTGGCCAACTCCTGACAGCTTCCACTTTGCTTTCATCCACTTGAATACCTTCCTTCGATAGAACATATACCAGAAACAAAACACTGTGCGTCATGAATACACACTTCTTCGTTGCTGCATAGAATTGCTCCTGTCGTAGAATAAACAACACTTCCCGTAAATGCTAGACATGCTCTTCCATACTTCTACTATAGATAAAATATCGTCAAAGTAAAATACTACGAACTTCCCAATAAATGGTCTGAAAATCTGGTTCATCACTCGCATAAAAGTACTAGGAGCATTTGACAAGCCAAACGGCATAACCAGCCATTCGTATAGACCTTCTCTAGTTTTAAAAGCAGTCTTCCACTCATCACCCGATCTAATACGAATTTGATGGTATCCACTCTTCAAGTCAATCTTTGAGAACACAACAGCTCCACTCAATTGATCAATCAAATCATCGAACCTCGGCATAGAAAACCTGTATCTCACAGTGATCTTGTTTAGAGCCCGACTGTCCGTACACATCCGCCAAGTCTCATCCTTCTTCGGCACCAATAAGGCTGGCACTGCACAAGGACTCAAGCTCTCCTGAACATGCCCTTGTTCTAACAATTCCTCCACCTGCCTTCTCAGTTCCTCATGCTCCTTAGGGCTCATCCGGTAATGTGGCCTGTGAGGTAACACTGCTCCTGGAACAAGATCTATCTGATGTTGAATGTCTCTCAATGGTGGTAGCTCTTTTGGCAACTCTTTAGGAAACACGTCTTCAAATTCCTCCAATACTGGTTTTACTTCCTCTGGAACTTCAAAAGATTCACTAGCTTCATGTCCAACCAACAAGAACACCTCTGGACTCTCATCTACTTCTTCTATAAACTCCTTCAAAGTCAACAAAGTCTTCATCTCCTCAATCTCTTCTGACTTTCTCTCTCCTTGCTGTCGCTTCTTCGAAACTAAAATGATCTTAGTACCCTCAACTGTAGCTATTGGTTCGACCATCATGCTGCACTACTCGGTCATACTGCCATGGTCTTCCCAAAAGCAAGTGACAAACATCCATCTCCACCACTTCACACCAGATCTCATCTTTATACTTCTTTCCAATAGAAAATGGAACATGAACTCGCCTATCCACCTTCACCTCTCCTCCTTTCCTTAACCACGCTAACTTGTAAGGATTTGGATGCTTCTCCGTCTTCAACTTCAACTTTCTCACACCTTCGGTAGAAAAGATATTGTCACAACTTCCCGCGTCAATCACAAATTTACAAACCTTCTCCAGTATAGTGCATGTCGACTGAAAGATACTACTCCTCAACCAACTAGCCTCATCCTCTTGCTTTGGTGTTAAACAAGATCTCCACATCATTAGATTACATCCTTCATCTCCCGATGCGATATCATGTTCATCCTCCTCAACTGGACTAGAATAACCTTCATCAACATCCTCACCTTCCACTTCAGCAATCATAGCTCGCCTCTTCGGTTTCGAACATTCATTGCTCTTGTGGCCAAATTCTTGACAATTAAAGTACTTGATACTATTGTTGACCTTGGTCTTTGCTACCTCATTGACAACCGGTTTAGTAACAGCCTTTGTAACAGTAGTATTGCTACTAGCTTCCTTCACTTGATTGTTGGAATTTGTAAACACATCACCTCCTCGTCTTCCTTGCTTCTCCCAAGCCAACGCTTTCTGGTGCGCTTCAGCCACAGATCTAGGGTCAAACATATTTACCATGTCCTGGATCTGGATCCTCAACCCCCCAACAAATCTAGCGGTCAACTGTTCTTCCATCTCCATGATGTCATTTCGAGCAATCAGTTGATAAAACTCATCAGCATAATCATTAACAGTCTTTGTCCCCCTGCCTCAGGTTCTGCAAACGTTGGTACATTAGAGACTGATAATTGTAAGGTAAGAAAGTAGATTTCATTAACTTCTTCATCTTCTCCCATGTAATAATCTTTGACTTTCTTATTCTCTCCCGTGTAAGTTTAGTCTGCTGCCACCACGCCATAGCTCTCCCTCTCAATCTTGTAGCAACCAACTTCACTCTACGATTCTCGAGAACTTCTTTGAAGTCAAAAATTTCTTCAACATTTGAAACCCAATCCAAAAACTCTTCCGCAACCATTCCACCTTTAAATTCTGGAATTTCCATTTTCATCCCCGACTCCCATCGACGATCATCTTCATATTCTCTAACTCGATTTCTCCCTTGGCCATGATTTCGACAAGATCTACTTTCATTATCACTATCTTCTTCCAAATCAGACATATGTCGATGTCGATCCTGTCCATCAACATTTCTACTTTCACGCACGGCTCTTTCTCTCGAAACGGATGGCTCTCTTTTTTCTCTATAAGACTGTGGCGATATTCTTCGTTCACCCGAAACCGACGGCGAAACCCGGTTTCCACCCTGATTTGACACTGGTGATGTTCTTTGTCGAGTTGGGTTCATATTCATCATGAGCCTCTCCAATCTACCAATTCCTTCATCGAACTTTTCATTGAATTTATCACTAATACGTTGCTCCATTTGTTCAGCATCTTCTCTTCTATACACATCTGCAATGTTTTGATGACGGTTAGCTCTTCTCGGCGGCATGATCTTCAACAACAATCTTCAACTTAATTCAAACACAAACTTCTCAACAATTGCAAATCCGATCTCCAAACTTCAAATGACGCAAACTCCTTGCGATCTTGCTCTGATACCAAACTGATGTAGCAGATATTCTCGAAATGGATACAACGATGAAAACTAGTAATCGATGGATTGAAAATACCAAAGGCCCAAATCCGTTGATCATGAAGATACCGGATTCTAGCAAACTTCGACACCGTGAGAGAAGATCTACAATTCTTCGAACGTTGATCAAGCGCACTTGATTCCGTGAATTGGCTTCAACGATCGTTGATTAGAGCGCACTCGAATGCCGAAAGTGGAGATAGGAGATAACACTCAACTACCAATTTTAATGGAGGCACAAAGCACAAACCAAATTTTGTTCAAAAATCAACAACATTTTACAAATGACACAACCCGCCTATTTATAGGCTTACAACACACATACACGACTTAAGAAAATACATCGCAACAATATAATGATTTTCAAAACACCCAGCCAACCTGAAAAAACAACACACACGACCTAAAACGAAACAAACAGCGACTTAAGAAGCTCGTTCGCGACCTACTGGATTTCATCAACATAACTTCGTTCGCGAACTAAAGGAAACAGCTCGCGATTTAAGGAGGAGCCCAACAACGACTTTGGATTTGCGACATTGGGTCGCTCGTGACCTAAAGATAAGGACCGATCTATGCTTGCCACGACCTAGGGGAAAGGAACGATCTAAGCTTTTCGCGACCTAGGGGAATGGAACGATCTATGCTTGCCGCGATGTAGTTCTGGAGAGGGGAAGCGACATACAGTAGCTCGCTCGCGACCTAGCTGCCGATCGCGACTTAGGGATTTGCTCGCAGCTCGTGCGCAACATAAGGAGGAGGAGCGACCCTTGATTTCGCGACCTAGGGTGGAGGAAGGTCGTTCGCGATCTGTTGAGGAGGTATGCGCTACATCAGCTCTTATGTCATATCCAACTAAGTTAGAAAACGGGATCCCATTTAACAAATTGATATTCACAAAAAGAAGAGGACTCATATACTTGATTAAGGCATTATTATATATATAAATATTAGATAAACAGTCATGAGACTTTGATAATGCAGCTATGTACCATCAGACCTGTAATCTGGTAACATGGATTCAAAGCAACATAGATGAAGATGCACAGTAATAAGATGTACCAAGTGTTAAAGCCCAGTTTGATAATCAAGCCCATGTAAAAAAATAAGAAGGACGTGTATCATCTATTTTCATTTTTTGCGCTTTCCCGCTTACTGGATTTGGATCTGATAAATACTTGCATCCGAATTATAATCGAATATGAAGAAATATTAGATTCATGGCTTCTTCATCTTAATTCTTTCATATAAATTACATGGTATCAGAGCAACTTCGATCTATGGTTTCAAAAATCTGAAATCCAAGTATTTTTCATTACCTCTGTGCTATTTCAATCTCGCTGGTGAATCTGTGAATCATGACGAAAACCAAGGGAATCGATGCAATGTCAATGATGCCAAAGATTACAGATCGGAAGTTGAATAGCTCTAACTACCTCGATTGGAATAAGACAATTCGTCTTTATATTCGCAGTATGGATAAGAATGATCATCTGATTAATGAACCACCTCAGTCATATTCAAAAGGCAAGGATGATCAGAATTGGCTTCGTGATGATGTTCGCTTATTTCTGCAAATTCGAAATTCAGTAGAGAATGAAGTTATCGGATTGATTAATCATTGTCAAACAGTGAAAGAATTAATGGAATATTTAGAATTCTTGTACTCAGGCAAAGGAAATTTAACAAAAATGTATGATGTGTGTCAAGCTTTTTACAGAGCTGAAAAGAAGGATATGAATTTGATGAATTACTTCATGACATTCAAACAAACTTATGAAGAGTTTAATCTTCTATTACCAATGAGTGCTGATATTAAAGTCCAATAAAAACAAAGAGAACAAATGGCAATCATGAGTTTTTTGGCCGGACTTACACCTGAATTTGAGAGTGCTAAATCACAGATTCTTGCAAACAAAGATATAACTTCATTACATGAAGTATATAGCCGTATTCTTCGAACTGAAAATGTATCTAATACTGGTAGCTCAAGTGCAAATACAAGTAACAGTGCTTTTATTAGTAGCAATAGGAGTCTTGCTTCAAATAATCAGTATGATAGTGAAAAAATCAATGCACCACAACATGTACAAACTGGGAGAACTCAGAGACCACCTAATGCACAACTTTGGAGACCACCTAGACAACCTGGAAGATCTCAAAGATCATCATTGAGACCACCAGTAAATCAAAATAAGATCTACAACTATTGTAAGAGAACTGGACATGTGATATCTGAATGTAGAAGCCTTCAGTGGAATCAAACAAATACAAATCCCTCTAATATCAAAACTGTTCTCATGACAGCAGAAGAATTTGACAAGTACTCTAAATTTCAAAACTCATTACATGGTAATTCATCTGAATCTGGAGCTACATCTGCAACAACTTCAGTTGCAAATATTAGTACTGACACAGCTACATCAAAATGGATAATTGATTCAGGCTCTTCAGATCATATGACAGGTAATCAAAATTTGTTTACAAGTTTAAAAGTAAGTAGAATTCCTCATATGATTACATTAGCAGATGGATCACAATCTTTAGTTAAAGGAACAGGTGAAGTAACATCCAATTCAACTATACCAATAACATCTGTGCTATATTTACCCTCTCTATCATTCAACTTACTCTCAATGAGCCAAATTACACAGAGTTTTAATTGCAGCATCACCTTCTTTCCTAATTATTGTGTGTTTTAGGATCTTGTGACGAATCAGAGTATTGGTAGAGAAAGTGTGTCTGGTGGCTTATATACTCTTGATACACTTTCAGAACCTACAGCTTGTTCGATCATGGATCCAGCATTAAAAGTTCATTGTCAACTTGGTCATCCTTCTCTCACTTTATTCAAGCAGCTCTGCCCTTAGTATAGCAATCTACCTATAATAAATTGTGAAGCATGTCAGTGTGCAAAGCATCATAGAAGTAGTTCTTATCCTAGAATTAATAAGCGTGCAAGCAGTCCATTTTCTTTAATTCATTCTGATATTTGGGGACCATCATCAGTTGTATGTAAACCTGGCTATAGGTATTTTGTAACTTTTGTTGATGATTACACTCGTATAACATGGCTATTTCTCATGAAGTCTCAAACTGAGTTATTTTCTATCTTTTGTAAGTTCAATGCTGAGATTAAAACACAGTTCAATACAACTATACAAACACTTCGAAGTGATAATGCTAAAGAGTATATGTCCACTGAGTTTGACAATTATCTAACTCAAAATGGCATCCTCCATGAAACCTCATGTGTTGCCACTCCTTCCCAAAACGGTGTAGCTGAGACAAAGAATAGACATCTATTAGAAACGGCTAGAGCACTATTGTTTCAAATGAATGTACCAAAAGTCTTCTGGGCTGATGTTGTTTCCACTGCATGCTTTCTTATCAATAGAATGCCTTCAACTGTTCTTAACAATGAGATTCCTTATCAAGTTCTTCAACCAGATAAAAGTATGTTTCCGGTCGAACCTAGGATATTTGGGTATACATGTTTTGTTAGAGATGTTAGTCAGCAGCTGAGTAAACTTGATCACAAATCTTTAAAGTGCGTCTTTGTTGGATATCCTAGACTTCAGAAAGGTTATAGATGTTTTTGCCCAAGCTTACAAAAATATATTGTATCAATTGATGCAACTTTTATAGAAAATACACCATTTTTCCAAACCAGTATACCACATGTACAGGAAGAAAATGAAGAGTTTTTGGTATATTCAACCATACCGAGTGAAATATCTCAAGTGAATAATGCAGATAATACACACACAAATCATCCACAAACAGATGATACACCTCAACCTGAAGAAGATTCAAGTTTGAATTTACCTATTGCTCTCAGAAAAGGGAAGAGAAAATGTACATATCCTATTTCTTCCTGTGTGTCATACAAGAAGCTACCACATTCATCCCATGTTTTCATTTCATCATTGGATTCTATTACTATACCAAAGACTATAGGAGAGGCTATAGCTTCACCGAGATGGTGTGAAGCTATGATGGAAGAAATGAGGGCTTTAGGACAAAATAAAACTTGGGACTTTAGTTCAGTTACCACCAAATAAAAAAGCAAAAGGATGTAAATGGATTTTCTCAATTAAGATGAATGCAGATGGAACAGTGGCAAGACTAAAGGCTCGACTAGTAGCCAAAGACTATGTTCAGATATATGGCATTGATTACTCTAAAACTTTTTAACCTGTAGCCAAACTAACATCTATTAGATTGTTCATTTCCATGGTAGCAAGATATGAGTGGAGGCTTCATCAACTGGACATTAAAAATGCTTTTTTGCACGGTGATCTCTCTAAAGAGGTATATATGAAGCAACCACCTGGTATTTTTGCTCAGGGGGAGACAAACTTGGTGTGCAGACTTAAAAAATCATTGTATGGACTTAAACAAAGTCCAAGAGCATGGTTTGGCAAGTTCAGCTTAGCAATAGAAAATTTTAGTATTATGAGAACTAAATCAGATCACTCTATTTTCTACAAAAACTCTGACAAGGAAATTATATTGCTGGTTGTTTATGTAGATGATATAGTCATTACAGGCAGTGATGAAGTTGGCATTCTTGCTCTCAAGCAGTTCATTCAAACTCAATTTTACACTAAAGACTTAGGAGAGCTTAAATATTTTCTGGGTGTTGAAATTACAAGAAGAGATGAGGGAATATTTTTGTCACAAAGGAAATATACACTTAATTTACTAAAGGAGACTGGAAAATTAGCTGCTAAACCGTGTAGTACTCCTATGACACCTAATCATAATCTAAATGAAGAGGGTGAACTATTTAATGACCCTGAAAGATACAGACAACTAGTAAGAAAACTTAACTACCTATGTGTTACAAGACCTGACATAGCATATTCAGTGAGTGTGGTAAGTCAATTCATGACAATGCCCACTGTCCATCACTGGACTGCTCTCGAGAGAATTTTATGTCATATTAAAGGTACGGTAGGTCAAGGCCTTGTATACATGAATCATGAGCATATGAACATTGAAAGCTTTTGTGATGCTGATTGGGCAGGCTCGAAAACTGATAGAAGATCAACTTCTGAATTTTGCGTATTTGTTGGAGGAAATCTGATATCATGGAGAAGTAAGAAACAAATAGTGGTTTCACGATCAAGTGCAGAATCAGAATACAGAGCAATGGCAAATACTTTATGTGAAATAATGTGGATAATTCATTTAATGAATGAGTTTGATGTAAAACTAAAATTGCCTACGAAGCTATGGTGTGACAATCAAGCTGCTATTCACAGTGCATCTAATCCAGTATTTCATGAAAGAACGAAACACATTGAAGTAGATTGTCATTTCATCAGAGAAAAAATTCAACAGAGAATAATTGAAACCGGGTTTGTGCGAACAGGAGAACAGATTGCAGACATTTTCACGAAAGCTTTGAACGGATCACGAGTGAAGTATCTATGTAGCAAGTTGGGAATGAAGAATATATATTCTCCAACTTGAGGGGTAGTGTAATCTGGTAACATGGATTCAAAGCAACATAGACGAAGATGCATAGTAATAAGATGTACAAGTGTTAAATCCCAGTTTGATAATTAAGCCCATGTAAAAAAATAAGAAGGCCGTGTATTCATCTATTTTCATTTTTTGTGCTTTCCCACTTACTGGTTTTAGATCTGATAAATACTTGTATCTGAATTGTAATCGAATATGAAGAAATTTTAGATTCATTGCTTCTTCATCTTAATTCTTTCATATAAATTACAAGACCACAAAATTGGAACTATTTCTTATGCCACAAATCAACTACAAAATGGAAAGAATGACATAAATAAGCCAGTTAACATTAGATCATAAATCCTACTTCTTATGGCACAAACGGAAAGAAAATTCATTACATATCTTATATTATATAAAATCAACCAATAAAATGAAAACAAAAGCATGTACTAAAGAATATAAATTAGGTAAAATATAATTTATTTGGAATACTATAAACACACTTCTAGTAGAATAACAAAAACCAACATATAGATTTCGATATAGCCTTTAACTACTCAAAATTGGAAATCAACTAAAATGTGCTAGTAATCCAATGCATTATTAAACATTCGTACATACCACATATCTTATTATATTTGTGAAATTTTTGGTATGACCAGAATGAAAATCCAATACATGGTCTAGTTAAGCATGAAAGCAAACTATAACTATGTGGAGGAACATGAATGTGCAAAAAACATGCCTATCCACAAAATCACTTATAGTTTCTGATATCCAGATAATGCAAAGCAAGTAAAATTATTTATGACTAATCAATCTATAAATTAGTCTACGAAAATCGAAGTTATATATCAATCATACCTGAATAAGCAAGCTCATCATCCACACACACATTTCAGTTAAACATAGGTACAAAAAATAGCTACGATGTAGAGGCAGAGAAGCTTCTTATGGAAAAGGAACAAAAAAATGTTAATTCGTTGTCAATTTTACAACTTAATTTATAAACGTTCAAGGTGTGATACCTTACCATACCAGCTGCATGGAACATGTTCATAAAAGGAATGGTAGCAAAAGGTGGAGAGAGGAGCTTAGATGGCACAACTTGGGGAGACTAAATCGTCGAAGAATTGAGATCAGCGAGATGGACAGCCAGCGGTGAAGGGCATTGCTTGCCAGGAGCACATGATGGATGAGGTAGAAATTTGAGTCGTCGATCTTAAATTGGAGAGGGTAGGGTTTGAGAAGAGGATTCATATGTTTTTGGAGAAAGGAATTAGGTTATTCATGGAAAAACAAAGTGGCAAAATGGCAGAGAGAGAACAAATTCAAAGTTGGGAACATACACACACACACACAGACGAGCGCTCGTTCTTTTTTATGCAAAGTAGATACAAACATGTAATCTTTTTTGTGTACATTTTTTTTATGTACAACTTTTTATATAATAGCTGACTTTGTTTTGCATGTATGTGTCTTATTGTATAAACAATTGGATGATTTTTAGTCTTTACCATGACATGATGTTGCAAGTTGCTCAGATTTTGTTCGCATATCCAGAGTAGGCTCGTATGCTCAAATCATCTCATGTCCAAAACATGTTTTGCCCTACAACTGCCTCAGCTTATCCCCTGTCCAAAACATGCCTTGTCCTACAACTGCCTCAGCTTACTGGTTCAGTTTGCATACTCATCCTGTTATTTTGCTGCTATTCCTGCATGACTATAGTGTTGCAGTCTATTGATGTGAACGAAGAAAAATGCCACCATTTGTTCGTAAATTGTTTTCTCTCATTCTTTATCCGGGCTTGAGACCGGCATCACCAATTAGTAGGTAATGGCGGAGTTAAAAACATTTCTTAAGGGTTATTTTATGCAATTCATGTTTCTATAATGACCATAAAAATTATTGTTGGTATATATTTGATATAAACGAAAGTTTCAAATTTGAGCGTAAACTAATACAGGTGAAGAAAAATAAATGAAATATAAGTGAAATCATGAAGTCCCTTTGGTAAATGTAGAATGACATTACTCAAAAAGATTTTGAAAATGAATAATTTATATAAAAAAAGTTTGATGGAAAAGATACTCTTAATTCTAAATAGTTTAGGTTCTGATTACACGACAATAAAACATCTTTATACACTACGTTTCTAGTGTGAGTTCCCTTGTTACATGTAATTTTTTCATTTTGTACTAAAATCTTTGTTGAGTTTCGTGCAACTCTTTTGGATAACGCCACATATAGTTGACCATGACATAAATTGTGTTCTGGAAAATAAATTCCAACATGAGAAATGGTTTGTCCTTGTGATTTTTTAATCTTTAAAGCAAATGATAATTTAATTGGGAATTGTTTGGGAATTAAATTAAAAGGCATATTAATATTTCCAGAAGGCTTTAAGGGTATACGTGGAATAAATACCCTTGTACTACGATAATGGCCAATTGTAATTTCTGCGTCAACGAGATTTCTATGGAAGATATGACATATTAATCATGTTCAATTACATAATCCAATTTTTTGGTCAATATTTCTAAGTAACATTATCGGGGATCCTACTTTAAGTGTTAGTTTATGTTGTGGCGAGCCACCTAGAGCAAGCGAGCTTAGAAATTCTGACTAATACAAATTAATAATATCATTCAAAAAAATAATAAACATGTTCCTCTCCTGGAAACATATGTATGATTGTATTATTTATCTCATCTGTTGTTTCATTTCTTGGTGTTAATATTGCTCTATTCATTATATAATCAGTGTCACCTAATTTTTCATGGAGTGTAGGGAAGACTTCCTCAATTAATGGACATAAAGAACTTGCATTGGTGTTGGATATAACAATATCATCTGGGAGTTTAATAAGGTCATCTTGCACATAAGATTCCGTTCCATTTCCAATAAGTAAAAGTAATTCGGCATATGACTAACCATTTCTCGTTCGCATATTTTGTGTTAAATGAATTACATGTACACTTGTCCACAAATATGATCATATTATACATGAATCTGTTAGGTGTGGCTCGCATTGTAAATGGAGTGGGTGCGTGGATTGAACGGACTAAAAGTCCCACATCACGGAATATTCAGAATAATCGTGGTATATATATGGGATTGGTGACATGTAACATTGGCGATTCCTTTTGTTAAAATGTGTTGCCACGACTAGATTATATGCTCGATGGAGGCGATGGTGGGTGTTCAATCGTGGACCGTTGACCAGATTATGATGCAGCGTGACCGAAGCATGGCTCCTAAGGGGCTTGAGCATGGGATGCTCGTCAAGGTGGAGATATGGTTAAAACAGTCACTCCGTCCTGCTTATAAGAACTCAGGGTAGCAGCTTGACTCCACTGCGAAGAGGACTCGGTATAACTCCAAGGTGACTTGAGCAATGCTCGCCAAGGTGGAGATTGTTAGGTGTGGCTCGCATCGTAAATGGAATGGGTGCGTGGATTGAATGGTTAAAGTTCCACATCGCGGAATATTCGGAATAATCGTGGTATATATATGGGATTGGTGGCATGTAACATTGGGGATTTCTTTTGTTACAATGTGTTGTCAAGACCAGATTATATGCTCGATGGTGTGCGATGTAGGGATGTTCAATCAGGACGCCGGCATGGAAGACTTCGACTGTTGACTTCGATAGACACGGTGAAGCGAACACGTACGGTACGTGGGAATGCCGAAACTCAACATGGTATCAGAGCTCCATGGTTCGATGGGACCGGTATGATGTAGCATGACCAAAGCATGGCTCCTAAGGGGCTTGAGCATGGGATGCTCGTCAAGGTGGAGATATGGTTAAAGCAGTCGCTCCGTCTTGCTTATGAGAACTCAGGATAGCAGCTTGACTCAACTGCGAAGAGGACTCAGTATAACTCCAAGGTGACTTGAGCAATGCTCGCCAAGGTGGAGATTGTTAGGTGTGGCTCGCATTGTAAATGGAGTGGGTGCGTGGATTGAACGGACCAAAAGTCCCACATCACGGAATATTCAGAATAATCGTGGTATATATATGGGATTGGTGACACGTAACATTGAGGATTCCTTTTGTTACAATATGTTGCCAAGACCAGATTATATGCTCGATGGAGGCGATGGAGGGATGTTCAATCAGGACACCGGCATGGGAGACTTCGACTGTTGACTCCGATAGACACGGTGAAGCGAACGCGTACGGTACGTGGGAATGCCGAAACTCAACAGAATCGACTATTTGAGCTCTATTACCTTTTACGACAATGGGTAGTACTTATCAAAAATCATCACCTAATAGAATATTTTTCCCACCAATTGATGTATTTATACCTGTTAGGTCCCTTAATGTTCTGCTTAAGGCTTCAAATGCATAACGATGGGCTATTGTTGCTTCATCCCATGGTATAACAATGGCCACACGTAATAGTTTTACATCATCAGATTGTTTAGGACTGTAGCATGTTGACAAAGAATCCAATTTGAAAGGAATTTCAAATCTAGAATGCGCAGTTCGACCTCCAGGCAACACTAGAGAAGCAATTCCAGAGGTAGCAACCACAATAGTAATATGGCCTTGGATTCGTATATGGGCTAAAATTGCTTTATAAAGATACATTTTTCCTGTACCTCCTAGACCATCAATGAAATATATTGAGTTATTTTTTTCTTTTACTGAATGCATGATCATTTGAAAGGCATCATTTTGTTCTGTGTTTAAATTATTTGCAGAATCTCTGTCAGTTTCTGGTATCTCTATAGATTGTTCTTCTAAAATAATGGTTGAACTATTATAGTGGTGGAAAAAATCTAGATTGTTATGAGGGATGTCATAGTCAAAAATAGTTTTGTTATATTGTTTTAAGAGGTTATTAAGGTCGAAAAGACATCGGTTTATTAAATATATATTATTTTGGTTAATGGTATGCATAGAAGGATAATCTTCAATTAAGTATGGTAAAAACTCATCCCATAGTTTTTGCACCGTACAAGGCTCACGACACACTAAAATTGTGACGTACAATCTTCTTAAAGAGGTGGGCACGTGTGCCTTTGAAGCATCTTGTAAACATTCCTTATACTATTATCATTTTCGAGCAAACTTTTATGTTCTACGGCTTCTTTAAGGGTGTTACAGTGAGTTCCATTAACGGTAAGTAAGTGCGTTATAGATGTTGGGCCTCTAACATGGTTTAAAAGTAACCGTAAATAAAATCGATCATCTTCTATAGGAGATACTGTATAAATTCAACCAATTACCTTACGATTGTTTCATCTACATATCCATTCCTTTTTTATATTCCCACCAATATTTTCAAGAAATTCATAGTATACGTATTGACGTGCATTTACACCGTTAATATTATTAGTGAAAAATTCAATAAGTATTGTTTTAGATCTATGTTCATCACTCAAAATAGTTTCTAAGTTTTCGTTTCACTACACCAGAAAGGCGAATTAGGCAGTGCTTAGGGCTGTATCTAAAGCAATTAGGCATGGCCGTAAGCCGTATCAAAAGAAAGCATGTTTAATAATTAGATACGGCCATCGACCGTATCTAATTAGAGAATTAGATACGGTCGATGGCCGTATCTACTTCGTATACTAAGCACATGAATTAGATACGACTTTTGACCGTATCTAATTGATGTAATAGATACAGCAATAAGCCGTATCAAATTCACAAAGCTCATGACCATAAATTGCAATACCGTAGACGCAGTATAATACAATAAAAGCAGTATCTAATTCACACAGCTCATAGCCGTGAATTACAACATCATAGATGCAGTATTATACAATAGAAGCAGTATTTAAAGCAGAAATAGATACGGCAATAGTTGGATTACAATAGAAGCAGTATTATACAAAATATGGTCAATATTATACAATAGCAGTATTATACAAAATAACTGGAAAAGATGTTGCTCATATATGTTATAATATACAACAAGAAAACTGGAACTCTGCAAGATTTTGAAGTTTTATACAACAGCACTTTCTCAGCAAAAATAAATATAATATGAACTTCCATGTTGCATACACAAGAAAACTGGAACTCTGCAAGATTTTGAAGTATTTCAGATTTTGTTTCGCCTCCTTCTGTGACGATCGACGATTTTTCACGCTCGAAAATCGACATCCATACTTTACATCGTACTCGAATGCCGTAGATTCGATCGTTCAAATCCGAGTCGCCGGAGCTTATAACAACATTAAGCAAACAACACAGCGGAAAAGAAGAATAATACATTGATATACGACACAGGTACAATATCTGATACAACAGAGTGATACAATGAATATCAATATACATCAGAGATATGATACAAGAAATAGCAGCGAAAAAGGAAAATAGATAACATCTAGCAGCGGAACAATATAACTCTAAGATAGTCTTCAAAAGAGAACTCCAGCAGCAGCAGCTCGTTCAACATCACGATACGCAAAGACAAGCAAGTCTCGTCCACATCCAAAGACTGAACTAGCTATCTGAAAAACCCAACTCTGAACTGCTCGTGTAAAAAAAAAAATTGAGCACCCATAGTTTAGGAAAGAAACAATAAACTCCGGATCAGTCATGAGACTGGTGTGAGCAACAAAAAAAAACAGTTGTCTTTTAAAACAATCAACTAAAGATTTTAAAGTCAATTTGCAATGCTTTTAGAAATGAAACTACCATAAGACCTCCCGCCACACACACAATGCAAACGCAGAATTGGAGGAGATTTCTTGTTATGATAGTCAAACATGCTTGATACACAATTTCCTTGATATTATTACTATAAGTGCAAAGTGCAGAAAACATTTCGAAAGTAGAATATAAATCTTAGCCAACATACGACCATTATCGTATGCCTGCTATAACTATCATCTAAACAGTGGGGCGCCACCATAAGTAAATGGAAGGTTCTACAACTAAAACCGTACAGGGTTTCGTATTGGGAATTGGATTTCCAACAAATGGTCAGGCCAAGGAACTTCCCATTGCCACATGAGAACGCCTCTGGAAGGACGTCCCCGAGAACCAAACCGGATATTTGCCAACACAAGGCCGGGTTACCCCTAACAGGGTAACTACTGACACGAGTATACCATCCCTCGGTCGTAACCAACCTTTATCTGGGATCCCGATAACCAACAACCACAAAATAATAAATTTGCAGCTACAACATAGGTTAAATATCTAGGCTCCATACCATGATACCACCTCTATCCAGAAGGAAATGCACATACCCTAAGGGGCGCTACCCCCAATAACCTTGCCGCATCTTTCCTGTTTCGACCATTTCGGGGTGTGAGGTCCGACGAAGTCTCATCCACAAAGCCACGCTTTGGTACAAAGCTATGCTTTGGGTCAACAAATGATCAAAGTAATGATCACAAAGACAAATGATCAAACAAATGATCATATCACAAATGATCAAACAATGATCATTTCACAGCAACACTCAGCATGTCACATTACCAAATTGGGAATATATCGCTGATAACCATCAACTACATAACCTCTGAGCTCGTACGTCTCAGAGAAGGGTGTTAAGCTAAGAGAATAAATTCTCCGCCACCAACAGAAATATATTTAAAAGAAATCAGCTTTATATCTCAATTTGTAATGTCAGACACAAAATCCATACAAGTCTGTTCCGGGATCGAACAGAACCGAAGGCACTTCCAAAGAAGTCCTTGCAATCCGGATAATTCCTAATCACGTCCGAACTTCTCATCACATATGGAGTCTTTATACCGGGGACCAGTCGATGCAAAGACATTCGACGAGTTGTCCTTTTGCTTCTGAAAATATCCGGTCTCACCACCGGTCTTCAAATGCTATCCATAACGACGTATCACATATTCAGAATGGGATATATGACACAAAGGTCCTCTCCTGGCTAAACCGAACAGTGAGCGTAGTATTTCAAAAACATATGGATATTGGAATTTCAATTAAGTCACAACATAAAACCCAAAAACTTTCCTTTTCAAATGGTTTAAACCTACCATTTCAAATCTTTATATTACAGAAAGATTTATTTCACAAAGATCAATTCATAGACTTCAAAACAATTTCCATTCCAATTGGATTAACTAGTTAAATCTTTAAACAAGGATTCAACTTATAGTTTTCAAAACAATTCCATTTCGATTGGATTAACAAATCACCATTTTAAAACTGTTAAAAATAAACAGATCCAATTCATAGTTTTCAAAAAGAATTCACTCATAACTTGGAAAACCCTTTTTTTATTCCATCTTTTAAATTTCTTTAATTAAACTGGAATTTCTTTTCTTATCTAGAAGCTTTTATTCTTTTAAAACAAACAATTTTCATTTTGGAAATCCGATTTATTTATACGAGTTAAGGTTCTTGAATTATATTCACATTCCCAAATCAATATTTAAAATAGTTTAACCCATATATAAACATCTTTGATCCCTAGTTTCAAATTATAGAATTCAATTTCAAATATTGAATTCAAATTTTAAATCAAATATTCAAATTTCAAAACTCAATCAAGTTACTCAAAATAAATTTCATCTTTGAAATTCCATTTCAAAAAGCTTTTCACTTTAAACCCAATCCATTTCCAAAACATTTGAATTTAAATATTCAGCCTTTAAAGTCATTTCAAAATCTGTGACTTAAACAATTTCCTCGTGAAATCCATATTGGTGTGTGTATAAGTGTGGTCCAGGGGTTTAACACAATAGTGCAACATCATTCAATCATCATAGATCAAAATACAGAATATAGTTGATAAGCGATATAAACTATAACGCTTATCGTCATTCAAAGATTCACAGATAATATATAGATGTATCATCAATAAATGAATAAATTATACATACCACAATTTACAGAATAACATATCACAGAAAAGATAGGACAATCAATTCAAGGCATCTCATACAATACAATCATTCATAAGTAAGGTCAAGTATGCAATAGTCATTTATAAGTAGGATTAATTAATCGTTTAATCCTAATCATTCAATTTATTTCCAAGTAAATTTATTAATTGTGAATTAATTATCTAATAATGATTTATTAATTACAAATCTTTTGATATAAATTTATTTCTCAAACACTTTAATAAATTAAATTATTCTTAATTAATCATATTAATTAAATCAACCTTTTAACCCAATTACATAATTAATTAACTTTAATAAATCAAAATATCCAAAATTAATTACAATAAGTGATTAATCCTTAATTACTCTTATTAAGTAATTACATTTAAAACAATTTATAATTGATTATCTAAATTAAATAAATCTAATTAATTATCAAAATTAATCACATTAATTTGATTACTTAATAATCTCTAGTTAATTTATCTATATTAACTAATAACATTTCCTTAATTACTTTCTTAAGAAATTATCTTAGATTAATTATTATTAATCATCCCTAATTATAAATTAATCTAAATTATAAATTTAAAATCAAATAAATCATTCTTTCATTACCATATTAATTAAATTATTTTAATTACCTTAATTATTTCTAAGATAATAAAAAAATTTATTATTGATTTCATTAATCATTTAAGTGTATTTTAAACATTACACTTTTAAATTTAAATTTAAATTCCATTTTGAATTTAGGATTCAAAATGAACATATATTTAAACATTAACCAATTTAAATATCAATTTATAAACCTTAAATAAAGGTAAAGAATATTTCTTATTTACATAGGAAACTTATATAAGGAAAGCCTTTGAATTTATTTACTTAAATTTTAAGTTTTTAAATCACATTACATTTTAAATTGCAATTTCAAGTTTAAAACAAAACATTTAACCTTCCATTTAAAATTCTTTTATAGCAGAACTTTATCCAAAATCAAGTTTAAATATTTGTTTGGAAACAAATTTACTTTTTAAAAAGCTTTTCTAATTTAAACTTGTTTAAAACACATTCAGGTTTAAAACAAATTTAAACTCCAAATTTCATTTTAAAACTTTAAATTCAAATGCTGTTTAAAACTGGTTCAAAAATTTGAACTTAAATTTCAAAACATTGTTTACATCCTACCTTAAAAATTTGAATTAAACTTATAAAACCTGAAACAATCAGGCTTAGCAAACCTGAATGCTTTACTGTCTCGAACCAACCCATACTGGCTTCAAAAAAAAAAACTCCCCCTGCTTCGAGTCAAACTCGCGTCTGACCCAAGCCTCCCCTTAGAAAAGCCAACCCACCAAAAATTGACAGGTTTTCATCAAAACCTGTAGCAATGCAAAAGCAACCCTATGCCCACCATTTACTTCGAGTTTCCCCTCCCCTTGCTCCGAGCCAAACACCCCAAAGCCCAGAGTGAAACCCGAGAAAAAAAAAACTTCACATCCCAAAAAAAGCCCTCCAGTCTTTCAAACATGCACGGTGCACGTGCACCACGCCGCCTTCGCCTCCGGTCCCTTGCCGGTCATCGTGGTAAGTCGACGAAACTCCCCACGTCAGTTTCCGGTCATCAAAACTTCGAACTTCCATGAAAATCGAATTCGAGCATTTCAAACCCAAAACTGGAAACATAACAACTCCTCCCCTCTCTAACCTGTCAACAGCACCTCGTCCACGCCGTGCCGACCATCTGCGAGCTTCCACCTTCGGCCTCGACTTCGACATCACCCAAACTTCTACCACCCGAAGTATCAAAACACTCAATCCATCATTGAAGCCGAGGTGATCAAATTTCCATCATAGCTAAAAACTAGGTTTACAGATTTTAAATCCAAATCCCAAAATCCACATAGCTTAAATCCTTGATCCAATATTTTTCCTAGCTTCAATGATCACTCCTCTAACCACCGAACCAATTCCGACCTCCCCAGGTTCAAAGAACTGCAGATATACCCAAAAATCCCATTTCTGTTCAACACAGAAATGCACATTCCACTCTCCACTAAAAATTCCCATTTTAGTTTAAAAATCAAATTTTGATTTATGCAATTGATTCATGATCTTGACATTATAAATTTTGACTATTAAATTTTGTTCATTTCATACTTTATTTACTGCTTGAGGTAAACAGAGTCTATCCATATAGATTTTGATCTAATTATACTTTTAAATTTTGAATCCATAGAATAAAAGATACCTTTTATCTATACTTAAGATTTTATACATACTTGTTAAAGAGAAATTTGATTTATTGATCAGGTTTGGATCTGTGAATTTTAAACAGACAGGGTAAATCTGTAACAAACAAGCATCTCAATATTCATATATACATACATACATACATCCTCACATTGATAACAGATCATAAGCAACATGTATACAAAGCAATCATCAAGTTATGGACCGTTATTTCTATTTTTGGAAGTTAAGTTACTCACCTTGATAAGTTTTAGAAATAAACAGAGCTTGCTTTTCCATGTTGATACAGCTTTGATATTTGCAAACTGGAATCTCTTCTTTGATTCTTCTGGTTTTAGTTGATTGTTTGTAATCTTTGTTTAAGTTTAAGTTGACATTATTTTCTTGAGGTATCCAGTTCAAATGAACGAACTGATGAAGATTGCTATATGTAGAGTGAGTTCACAGGGATATCACTTTGTACAGGGTATTTTATATTGTTTGTACAGGTGATAGATATGTTATGGTGGCTGATGTATAACATTCTAGTGGCTAAGGACATGGCATTAATTGCATAGGTCCTTCATGTTTTCATTTGCAAGCTATTTCATATACTTACATTTTTCTTTTGCCTACATACTACTTTACTCGGCTGATGTACAGGAAAGTGTACTTAGAGATGATGGCATTAAGGGCTGATGTACTTTATGTCTCTATAGTTGCCTTATTCTATTCTTTTGTTCATAGATTTACTTTAGTCTTATGGCTTTGTATTGCCTTATATTTCAGCTGCATACTTCTTCTACTTGCTTTGTTTATGTTCATGCAGTATTGTACTTTGCTTTAGTTTTGTTTTACTTTGCATATTTATTTACAACTTTGTTTCTTTGTTTTGTTACTTTGTATTGCAAATAAATTTCTATTTTAATTATGTTGTTTGAATTTAGCTATATGTTACTTTATATTTTATATTTTATCTTATTATATATCTATTTGATTTGTCAAATTTATTTTCTAGCTTAAGTATTTATTTTAACTTTGATGCTAATTGTTTTAATTTACATTTCGTATTTCAATTTCGAGAATCCAAAGTCAAATTCCAAAGTCGAATTCAAATTTTATTCCAAAGTTTGTTCAAAATTTACATTAACTATCAATTTAATATTAATTCAAAATTGGGGTCGTTACAGACTTCCTCCCTTAAAAGGAATTTCGTCCTCGAAATTCGCAGGCACGAAAACAACAAAGATAGATGAAAGATAGAGAAATATCTTTTCAAATCAAACTGGATATCAATTCTGCATTTGGCTCACCAAATCAGAATATCAACAATAGATACAAGAAATTACAATAGAATTTCAAATTTGGTTTTAAACGAAATCGTTTTATTGATACAATTCAAATTTAGCTTCATATTCTATTAATCAGTTATCTCAATTTAGAATTTCCAAATTTATTTAAAATTTTCAATTTCAAATTCATACTCATTAAGGTTTAAATCAAAAACTGATGAGAAACTGATGAAAATACGAAGTAAAAAAAAATTTCTACAATGATTCGTAGAGCATCAACGCACCGAACTTCTTTTTGTAGCTGTCACGAAGCAATCAAAAGAATTGAAAAGACGAATCAAAGGAGATTGACAGAGAAAGATTGTTTCCACTGTTGTTACAGAGCATTGACTAATTATAGCCGTATTTCCCTGTCCCCTATCTCGTTCTCTTCTTACACTCATACTCGCTATCAACGGATAGAAAGAGAATTTACTGAGGCGTTCAAACAGATATCTTAGGGATTACTCATTCTAGGGATACTTCACCCTATCTCTAATGAGCTACTCAATGTGTTATACTCCTGAGCTAAAGTTTCAACCTTAGCTCTGATACCAAATGTGACGATCGACGATTTTTTACGCTCGAAAATCGACATCCATACTTTACATCGTACTCAAATGCCGTAGATTCGATCGTTCAAATTCGAGTCGCCGGAGCTTATAACAACATTAAGCAAACAACACAGCGGAAAAGAAGAATAATATATTGATATACGACACAGGTACAATATCTGATACCATAGAGTGATACAATGAATATCAATATACATCAGAGATATGATACAAGAAATAGCAGCGAAAAAGGAAAATAGATAACATCTAGCAGCGGAACAATATAACTCTAAGATAGTCTTCAAAAGAGAACTCCAACAGCAGCAGCTCATTCAACATCACGATACGCAAAGACAAGCAAGTCTCGTCCACATCCAAAGACTGAACTAGCTATCTGAAAAACCCAACTCTGAACTGCTCGTGTAAAAAAAAAAATTGAGCACCCAGAGTTTAGGAAAGAAACAATAAACTCCGGATCAGTCATGGGACTGGTGTGAACAACAAAAAAAAACAGTTGTCTTTTAAAACAATCAACAAAAGATTTTAAATTCAATTTGCAATGCTTTTAGAAATGAAACTACCATAAGACCTCCCGCTACACACACAATGCAAACGCAGAATTGGAGGAGATTTCTTCTTATGATAGTCAAACATGCTTGATACGCAATTTCCTTGATATTATTACTATAAGTGCAAAGTGCAGAAAACATTTCGAAAGTAGAATATAAATCTTAGCCAACATACGACCATTATCGTATGCCTACTATAGCTACCATCTAAACAGTGAGGCGCCACCATAAGTAAATGGCAGGTTCTACAACTAAAACCGTACAGGCTTTCGTATTGGGAATTGGATTTCCAACAAACGGTCAGGCCAAGGAACTTCCCATTGCCACATGAGAACACCTCTGGAAGGACGTCCCCGAGAACCAAACCGGATCTCTGCCAACACAAGGCCGGGTTACCCCTAACTGGGTAACTACTGACACGAGTATGCCATCCCCCAGTCGTAACCAACCTTTATCCGGGATCCCGATAACCAACAACCACAAAATAATAAATTTGCAGCTACAACATAGGTTAAATATCTAGGCTCCATACCATGATACCACCTCTATCCAGAAGGAAATGCACATACCCTAAGGGGCGCTACCCCCAATAACCTTGCCGCATCTTTCCTGTTTCGACCATTTCGGGGTGTGAGGTCCGACGAAGTCTCGTCCACAAAGCCACGCTTTGGTACATAGCCATGCTTTGGGTCAACAAATGATTAAAGTAATGATCACAAAGATAAATGATCAAACAAATGATCATATCACAAATGATTAAACAATGATCATTTCACAGCAACACTCAGCATGTCACATTACCAAATTGGGAATATATCGCTGATAACCATCAACTACATAACCTCTGAGCTCGTACGTCTCAGAGAAGAGTGTTAAGCTAAGAGAATAAATTCTCCGCCACCAACAGAAATATATTTGAAAGAAATCAGCTTTATATCTCAATTTGTAATGTCAGACACAAAATCCATACAAGTTTGTTCCGGGATCGAACAGAACCGAAGGCACTTCCAAAGAAGTCCTTGCAATCCGGATAATTCCTAATCACGTCCGAACTTCTCATCACATATGGAGTCTCTATACCCGGGACCAGTCGATGCAAAGACATTCGACGAGTTGTCATTTCGCTTTTGAAAATATCCGATCTTCACCACCGGTCTTCAAATGCTATCCATAACGACGTATCACATATTCGGAATGGGATATATGACACAAAGGTCCTCTCCCGGCTAAACCGAATAGTGAGCGTAGTATTTCAAAAACATATGGATATTGGAATTTCAATTAAGTCACAACTTAAAACCCAAAAACTTTCCTTTTCAAATGGTTTAAACCTACCATTTCAAATCTTTATATTACAGAAAGATTTATTTCACAAAGATCAATTCATAGACTTCAAAACAATTCCATTCCAATTGGATTAACTAGTTAAATCTTTAAACAAGGATTCAACTTATAGTTTTCAAAACAATTCCATTTCGATTGGATTAACAAATCACCATTTTAAATCTGTTAAAAATAAACAGATCCAATTCATAGTTTTCAAAAAGAATTCACTCATAACTTGGAAAACCCTTTTTTTTATTCCATCTTTTAAATTTCTTTAATTAAACTGGAATTTCTTTTCTTATCTAGAAGCTTTTATTCTTTTAAAACAAGCAATTTTCATTTTGGAAATCCGATTTATTTATACGAGTTAAGGTTCTTGAATTATATTCACATTCCCAAATCAATATTTAAAATAGTTTAACCCATATATAAACATCTTTAATCCCTAGTTTCAAATTATAGAATTCAATTTCAAATATTGAATTCAAATTTTAAATAAAATATTCAAATTTCAAAACTCAATCAAGTTACTCAAAATAAATTTCATCTTTGAAATTCCATTTCAAAAGCTTTTCACTTTAAACCCAATCCATTTCCAAAACATTTGAATTTAAATATTCAGCCTTTAAAGTCATTTCAAAATCTGTGACTTAAACAATTTCCTCGTGAAATCCATATTGGTGTGTGTATAAGTGTGGTCCAGGGGTTTAACACAATAGTGCAACATCATTCAATCATCATAGATCAAAACATAGAATATAGTTGATAAGCGATATAAACTATAACGCTTATCGTCATTCAAAGGTTCACAGATAATATACAGATGTATCATCAATAAATGAATAAATTATACATACCATAATTTACAGAATAACATATCACAGATCAAATAGGACAATCAATTCAAGGCATCTCATACAATACAATCATTCATAAGTAAGGTCAAGTATTCAATAGTCATTTATAAGTAGGAATAATTAATCGTTTAATCCTAATCATTCAATTTATTTCCAAGTAAATTTATTAATTATGAATTAATTATCTAATAATGATTTATTAATTACAAATCTTTTGATATAAATTTATTTCTCAAACACTTTAATAAATTAAATTATTCTTAATTAATCATATTAATTAAATCAACCTTTTAACCCAATTACATAATTAATTAACTTTAATAAATCAAAATATCCAAAATTAATTACAATAAGTGATTAATCCTTAATTACTCTTATTAAGTAATTACATTTAAAACAATTTATAATTGATTATCTAAATTAAATAAATCTAATTAATTATCAAAATTAATCACATTAATTTAGTTACTTAATAATCTCTAGTTAATTTATCTATATTAACTAATAACATTTCCTTAATTACTTTCTTAAGAAATTATCTTATATTAATTATTATTAATCATCCCTAATTATAAATTAATCTAAATTATAAATTTAAAATCAAATAAATCATTCTTTCATTACCATATTAATTAAATTATTTTAATTACCTTAATTATTTATAAGATAATAAATTTTTTTATTATTGATTTCATTAATCATTTAAGTGTAATTTAAACATTACACTTTTAAATTTAAATTTAAATTCCATTTTGAATTTAGGATTCAAAATGAACATATATTTAAACATTAACCAATTTAAATATCAATTTATAAACCTTAAATAAAGGTAAAGAATATTTCTTATTTACATAGGAAACTTATATAAGGAAAGCCTTTGAATTTATTTACTTAAATTTTAAGTTTTTAAATCACATTACATTTTAACTTGCAATTTCAAGTTTAAAACAAAACTTTTAACCTTCCATTTAAAATTCTTTTATAACAGAACTTTATCAAAAATCAAGTTTAAATATTTGTTTGGAAACAAATTTACTTTTTAAAAAGCCATTCTAATTTAAACTTGTTTAAAACACATTCAGGTTTAAAACAAATTTAAACTCCAAATTTCATTTTAAAACTTTAAATTCAAATGCTGTTTAAAACTGGTTCAGAATTTTAAACTTAAATTTCAAAACATTGTTTACATCCTGCCTTAAAAATTTGAACTAAACTTATAAAACCTGAAACAATCAGGCTTAGCAAACCTGAATGCTTTACTGTCTCGAACCAACCCATATTGGCTTCAAAAAAAAAAAAACTCCCCCTGCTTCGAGTCAAACTCGCGTCTGACCCAAGCCTCCCTTTAGAAAAGCCAACCCACCAAACATTGACAGGTTTTCATCAAAACCTGTAGCAATGCAAAAGCAACCCCATACCCACCATTTACTTCGAGTTTCCCCTCCCCTTGCTCCGAGCCAAACACCCCAAAGCCCCGAGTGAAACCCGAGAAAAGAAAAAAAAAACTGCACATCCCAAAAAAAACCCTCCAGTCCTTCAAACATGCACGGTGCACATGCACCATGCCGCCTTCACCTCCGGTCCCTTGCCGGTCATCGTGGCAAGTCGACGAAACTCCCCACGTCAGTTTCCGGTTATCAAAACTTCGAACTTCCATGAAAATCGAATTCAAGCATTTCGAACCCAAAACTGGAAACGTAACAACTCCTCCCCTCTCTAACCTGTCAACAGCACCTCGTCCACGTTGTGCCGACCATCTGCGAGCTTCCACCTTCGGCCTCGACTTCGACATCACCCAAACTTCTACCACCCGAAGTATCAAAACACTCGATCCATCATTGAAGCTGAGGTGATCAAATTTCCATCATAGCTAAAAACTAGGTTTACAGATTTTAAATCCAAATCCCAAAATCCACATAGCTTAAATCCTTGATCCAATATTTTTCCTAGCTTCAATGATCACTCCTCTAACCACCGAACCAATTCCGACCTCCTCAGGTTCAAAGAACTGCAGATATACCCAAAAATCCCATTTCTGTTCAGCACAGAAATGCACATTCCACTCTCCACCAAAAATTCCCATTTTAGTTTTAAAAATCAAATTTTGATTTATGCAATTGATTCATGATCCTGACATTATAAATTTTGACCATTAAATTTTGTTCATTTCATACTTTATTTACTGCTTGAGGTAAACAGAGTCTATCCATATAGATTTTGATCTAATTGTACTTTTAAATTTTGAGTCCATAGAATAACAAATACCTTTTATATATACTTAAGATTTTATACATACTTGTTAAAGAGAAATTTGATTTATTGATCAGGTTTGGATCTGTGAATTTTAAACAGACAGGGTAAATCTGTAACAAACAAGCATCTCAATATTCATATATACATACATACATCCTCACATTGATAACAGATCATAAGCAACATGTATACAAAGCAATCATCAAGTTATGGACCGTTATTTCTATTTTTGGAAGTTAAGTTACTCACCTAGATAAGTTTTAGAAATAAACAGAGCTTGCTTTTCCATGTTGATACAGCTTTGATATTTGCAAACTGGAATCTCTTCTTTGATTCTTCTGGTTTTAGTTGATTGTTTGTAATCTTTGTTTAAGTTTAAGTTGACATTATTTTCTTGAGGTATCCAGTTCAAATGAACGAACTGATGAAGATTGCTATATGTAGAGTGAGTTCACAGGGATATCACTTTGTACAGGGTATTTTATATTGTTTGTACAGGTGATAGATATGTTATGGTGGCTGATGTATAACATTCTAGTGGCTAAGGACATGGCATTAATTGCATAGGTCCTTCATGTTTTCATTTGCAAGCTATTTCATATATTTACATTTTTCTTTTCCCTACATACTACTTCACTCGGCTGATGTACATGAAAGTGTACTTAGAGATGATGGCATTAAGGGCTGATGTACTTTATGTCTCTATAATTGCCTTATTCTATTCTTTTGTTCATAGATTTACTTTAGTCTTATGGCTTTGTATTGCCTTATATTTCAGCTGCATACTTCTTCTACTTGCTTTGTTTATGTTCATGCAGTATTGTACTTTGCTTTAGTTTTGTTTTACTTTGCATATTTATTTACAACTTTGTTTCTTTGTTTTGTTACTTTGTATTATTGCAAATAAATTTCTATTTTAATTATGTTGTTTGAATTTAGCTATATGTTACTTTATATTTTATAATTTATCTTATTATATATCTATTTGATTTGTCAAATTTATTTTCTAGCTTAAATATTTATTTTAACTTTGATGTTAATTGTTTTAATTTACATTTCGTATTTCAATTTCAAGAATCCAAAGTCAAATTCCAAAGTCGAATTCAAATTTTATTCCAAAATTTGTTCAAACTTTACATTAACTATCAATTTAATATTAATTCAAAATTGGGGTCGTTACACCTTCAATCTCATATGCATCCAGATCACCAAGCTTACCCCCAGACTCAGACTCTTTCAACTATCTGTAAAAAGGCATCCAAAATGAGCCCTGGTTTTTTTTAATATTATTGAATCAGTAATATAAGTTTAAACTAACAGAATACAAGGTATCAACAGCTCAGGTAAAAACCTATATAACGTCAATCTAGTTCGACTATAGCTGGAATGTAACAGGCATAGAGCAGAAGAAAGCAACAGTTCTTACTATTAAAACAATGTTCAATGAAGTATGCAGGTGATCAGGGGTATATGACAGAAATGAATATAAGTAATGACAGTTGAAAGAAATGAAAATAAGCACATATGTGTGCAATCAACTTGTATGCAGTCAACTTGTAATGCAACTGGCTGATGCAACTGGCAGTGTAGTGATGCAAATGTAGTTGATAGAGGAAGGAAAGTGTTGTATGCAAGTAGGCAGGGTGTATTTGATGGGGTTGCAGGCAGTGTAGTTGCAGTGAAGTATTGGGGGTATATATGTGAAATGTGAAGTGCAGTTGTAATGAAATGTTAGGTTTTGGCAGTGATGTTGTGAACTGGTGAACTTGTATAGGAAGGTTGGAGGTGCTGTATGAACGTCAGGTGCACTGCAGGAGGGTGATGCTCTGGCGGTCAAATTATGCCGACAAGTTAGCTAGATGAGTTTTAAAAAGAGTTCATTACAGTGGTTAAATATTAAAATTTTACACGTCATGTCTATTTTTATCTCAAACTCATGTAATTTGAGAACTATTTTTAAATTAGTACTACGCTAGGAACCGACCGTCTAATCTTGTAATTTTGGTAAAAAACATCTGTTATAATTTTCCCGCTACGTCTTCCGCAAAGTTTTACTTTACTATCAAAAATAAATGAAGAAAATGTAAAATAAATAGCAAATGAACAATTAGGTGTTGGGAATGATATATGTGGATATATGCATGCGCGCACACACACACGCATGTCCATCATTCCCAACCTAAGAAAAGCTAATGAATTTCAACAAAATTAAATTTTGAAGTACACAAAATTTTCAAATTCATCAACACAACACACACATACACGCGGGGAGGGAGGGAAAGCAGTTACACATTTCGTTGATAAATCCTACTAAAAGAATATCTAAACTGATACTTACACACATCCATAAGACATACGATTTATTCCTTCAATCTAAATCGTAATGAGCACACAAGCTCCTTCATACTGCCAGAATAATATATCCAAGACAGTTCTTAGTCTGGTCTCTCTAATTCTTTTTAATTCTTATTTAATTTCTCTCATGTAAAGTCTTCTTCAATTGAGGAAAGAAAAGATTTTTTTTTCTTCTTCTTCTTTCTTGGCATTCAAATTCACTAATATCATCGATTAGGTTCTCGATATGTCACTTAGTTAAGTATAAAGATAAACCTTTACAGGAAACTACAGGGAAAAAAATACTATAAAAAACAGAGCAACATTCCCATTGAATAATTATCTCTATATTACTTTTTATGGATATCCTCTAAACATGAAAACTTAGGAAGATGTAACTTTCTTATTTTGGAATGTACATGTCACTCCTATTTTATTGTCCCTGCTTTCTTTTAGCAATGGCAGAAAAGAAAAAATTAGTTGGAATGGTAAAATATCTGCATGTGCAAAAAATTGTTTTAATAACATATCATATTGCTATTTGAAATTCCCAAGCATACATGAGGAAAAACCAACTACGCACACAAAAAATCAAACTCTTTAGCTCTTCATTCTAGCACAACTAGGGACCAAGGATATAAATTATAAAGCATCAGCTCACCCACACAAATCTAATTTCATATTCTATACTTGATCATTTAGAGCTACTTGAAAGTAGAATATCGGTTATTTGTGACCACTGATTCAAGCATTAAAAGGATATATCAATGTTCAAATGTATAGATTTTTCCATGTCCACGTCCCATCCGATTCAGTATAGCCAATGTAGTAATTAATAATTCATAATAAGCAGATCAAACTATTGTTGGACCTTATGAACTAACAGAACAAGCACGATATCAACACTACAAAAGCTTTTTCTATTTATCACTTCACTAATACATTTTGTGGAATACTTAGCGTTATATATTTGATGGGATAATAAAGGAAACCACTTGTTGTAATTACCTATATCTAAACATAACTTAAGAGTTTTATGTTGAATATGAATAGTCTAGATGCTGCAGGCTACCAAGTACCAATTGAATCAACTTCACATATAAAAGTGACACGATATATGACAAACCTGCAGATTTTACTAACAATTCAACAAATGGAGATTGCAACAAATGAAAAAATGATCGGACACAACTTTTCTTTGATTGAAATTCATGTAAAGCGGGCATGCTTGAAAATATTAAACATGATTGGAAAACGATGGCGATTGTGAATTTGATAGTGTTGATCTCGCTTATTATAATGTACTTGATTGGGTGCTGTTCTTTCAGGAACAATAGGTTTAATAATAATGGACGAAAGCATAGTCCATAGCCTAGGATAGCATATTTATTTATTATTTATTCTATTTAGATTTATTTTTTATTTTTTTAGATTATCTAAACTGACCAATGTTAGTTTATCCAAACTAAGCAATGCTCAGTTATGTAAATTGAGCATATGCCTAGTTTATCCAAATTGAGCTATGCTCAATTATGTAAACTAAGCATAAGCTCAGTTTATCAAACTTAAACTATGATCAGTTATTTGGTTGATTTTCTGTACATAATTATCATATACACTATTAATTTTAATTCATTTTATATGCTTTTCTTCCATATATTATAACCTGCCAAATCTGGTCTTTATTCATACAAAAAGCAAGTTTAACGACATTTGATTTTTATTTAAACCTAATTATGTATATTTTTTTATAAATGAAAAACACAAATGAATTATGTATATTGGCTGAAATGGTTTTAACAAAGACACTATAGTAATGTTGACGATGACTGTAGTGTTGATTGTGGTTCTGGTGCAGTGGGGATTAGATGAAGGCAGAAACTGTTATGTCTCACTCAATTGAATTGACAAATGCATCTTATTGAGGTGAAGTGTTGGATTTTACTGTATGTATTGGGTAGGATTGCCTAATGTGTAGACGTATTCAATTTAGTGATCTAAATTGAATTTTTGCCCCAAGAACAGCATTTTTCTCATATCTTAGGAATGTTAAATTGCAAGTTAATTCTAGTAATTATATAGCTATATTTTGTGACTCTTCCGATATCATTTTAGTATTATTTAGTCTAATGCATTAAAACGTAAAATAATGAAATTATTAGAATGTAATACTTTCTGGACAACACCTGCGAATAATTAGTTTTAAAGACAAAAAAAAGATAATACCATTTTACAGCAAAATCATAAATGAAATATTATTTTTGTTTGTCACTAAAATAATATAACGTCTTTGAAACCAGAAAATGATAAATTAAAAAAAAAATTCTGTCGTTGAAAATGATACTTTATTTTATCTTTTGTTCTTAAAACTAACTAAATTGAGCGTTGTTCATGAAACCGATTAATTTGGTTTGAGAAGCCTTTTAAGTGAAAAACTCGTTAATTTGAAAAATGTTCAAAATTTGGAAATTTTCCTTAAAGTCGACATTTTATAAATTTGAAAAATCGAATATAACACTTGGCTAGTTTTTCATAAATGTCAGCTTGAAGGTCAGTAGATGCAATTTCTTTTGTCATGGGATTATTTTGAAAAGGGTAGGAGATTAAAAGAGGGGTGAAAAAAAAGGGAAATATATTTTATTTGTAAAGTAAGGATTTTGTTTCAAATTGTTTTTATTTGTTTAATATTCAGCTGAATGTTCAGCCTAAAATAAATGATGGTGCTGGTGAAGCCTCCTTGAATATTTTTGTTGAACGGGCTGCTATTGGATTTGCTCTAACAAAAAGATATTGTTTCTTATGTTAAGTCTTCTATTGATGGTTTTTATAATTTGAGTCTTTCATGGATTTCATTTTCACTTACACCAAACATTAATAAATTGGCAACTACAAGAAGTAATGTTTGAAGAGTACACCAAAAGATCAGAGTCGTGGAGGTACCTCGTTAACATCAAGTATTTGATATCTGAAGATTCTACAGCCTGCAAGAATCAAAGAAACTTTCGTTCCTTGCATTTTATTTTGTTCTTTCTATCTGTTGTCATATGCTAGTTTATGCTGTTAACACAACACTAAGTATAGATAAAACTTGGAGCAAATAACGTCCATTTGTTAAAGCTATATCAATGTATACATTTCGTTTTACAAAATTATACAGATACTTCAATGAGGCACCGGGAAGAATGGCTGCCATTTACTCTGCTGCAGTGATGGCTAGAAACCGAAAAGGGCCAGGCCCAACCGATATATTTTTACACGACGTAAATAGAACAATAAATTTACGACAGTATTAAATATTAACTTATACAACAATGTCAGAACAATATACAACATTAGCACCAAACTGTTTCAAAAAAATTTGCCATTACAATGGCGCTATTTTGTAGCACCGGAGTAATGTCTATGCATTACCCCTCTCCTGATACTTGGCTTGCGCCATTAACAATAATTTTATCCACTTATACAACAATGTCAAAACCATATACAATGTCAGAACCATATACAATATTAGCACCAAGCTGTAAATTATGCAAGGATACAAAAATCCAATCATATTACTTATCCAAAATATACTTTTGCTTACCACGTTCATTTGAAGATTACAGCAGAACCTACTATAGATCGAACAATATATCATATCCGCTTTATGTTGGTGTATGAGTCATGTATCAAATCCAATTTGTATTGCTAGTTAAACTGTTTTTTGGCTCATCTCAGTCACTCAGAGATTAAGCTAGGATGTCAATTGCTATGGTCGCCAATCTACAGCTCGTTTTGTTAAATTAGCCAACATTTCAACTTATATCTAAACACTTCTATTATCTCATATTCATGTGAATCAACGCAAAAGCTGTAACTTTAAACTATTTTAGGTAGTTGTAGTAAAATTTGTTCCCAAACAGATTGTAAATACATCAACTCAATCTTACAAATAACAACATTAACCGAGCTTCGAGGCATTCGTTGATAGAAATTATGGTTACAGCATAAAAACTTGTAAACAAATATAACCAAATCAGTTCAGTGCACAAGATGGGAACCCAACTTCTCTCGAAAACACTTCGAAAGATTTGCGATAACAAGATAATATTCTTTAATTCATCAAATGGGTATGCAAAACCTAACAATACGGATACCCACCAACGATAATTATACAGCAAAACAAAAAAAGGTGAAATTATGACAAGTATAAACTGAATGACTTTGATGTTTACCTCGACACCCGTGAACCGCGAACCAATTCACGCGAACCCACCCAAATCCAAATTGAACATCCACGCCCAAAATTCGTTTCCTCCAACCTCTAAACCAACCGCAGACGAAGCTTAAATCCCCTAAATATATTCACGAATTCTTGTTTTGGAGGTTGCGTACAGTGGAATTCATTGAAGGGTGAAAATGAAAGCGCTGGAAATATAAAAAAAAGGAGGGAGGGTGTGCGTTTTGGGGAAAATTTTCCCACGAAAAGAGGCACGGATTTTAATATGGCTACAAGCCGTATCAAATGTTAATACGGCTTACAGCCGTATTAAATAATATAGATACGGCTATAAGCCGTATTAAAATTTGATACGGCTTATAGCCGTATCAAATGTGCCGCCTAAGGCAGCGCCAAAATCCTATCTATGGTGTAGTGTTTGCACTAAATTGTAGTTGTTGTCTATTTGGAAGATGTATTTATAAATGGAACTTAGTGGAAATTTAAATATTCGCCATACCGACTCAAGTGCACAAATCCGTCTAGCGTTAATAAACCGAGAAATTTCATCCACATTGTTTGTGTTAGAAGATATGTTTATAAAAACACAATCCAACCTTTATAAACATATTTATATAAATATTTCACAGATGTAATACTTGAGAAAATTTCAACATTTATATGGCAATCATATTTTAGTAGTAAATAAGGATTATAAGGAACGACCCAATGATTGTCAATTATTTGTCCACCTCTTTGTACTTCTATTCCATTGTCATCTCTTCTGTAAATCGGATACGAATCACTTCCTTGTAAAGTTATAGGTGCAAAATACTTTGGAAATCTTTTCTTACATTGATTATTTTTCATGCGCTGCATTAGCATTGAAATGACCGCATGGAGTATGAACCCTTTGTTTTATAACTGTAGTATGTAATTCTGGTTCTAAATCTTTATCTGGGATTTCAGTCCTCACTAAAGCATCATAATCGTCAGGGTTGTTAATCTTATCATTTTTATGTAGAATAATTACTATATGTGAATGAGGTAGACCTCTCTTTTGAAACTCAATGACGTGCACATGCGCAGACTTCGCCTAATACACCTTTTTCATATAAGTCGTGTTTTAACTGTTCTAATTTTACACGAAATATCCTTGTTGTTAAATCGGGTCTATCTTGTGCTTGTTGACCGAGTAGTAGTTCTTGTGTAATCTGTAACCACTTAACATTACATGTGATAGTAATAAATAAATCAAGTTTTCCATATCTTTGCACTATCGTCATTGCATCTTGATATCAATTATGCATATCTCGAGAATTACCGGTGTGAGACAATGGGAGAATTTTTCGAACACCAACATTTCCTAAAGGTCATAGTGAAGTGAAATAAAATTACAAAATATAATTTTCATATAAACTTATAAAAACATAATAAATAATTGATTATGAAGTATTACTAACCGGAAGTTGCCTCTTCAGAAGTTAGAGCATCCTGTAAACCTTGGTATAATTCAGCTCTAGTAGTATCTTGATTGTTACATAGGTACCTTCATCTCATAGTTTCTATTTTAACATAATTGCCAACCGCATACTGCTGCAATAGGCGACCGTCATGCAAAATTAGTGACAACTCCATTGGTCATATCTAATGATCGTACCTAAACACATAAACAAATCTCTAATGATTATAAAAAAAAGTAAGTAAAGGTAAATGGTAATTTTTATTTACCTGTAAAAGATGATAATAATAAGCTCTACAACTTATTGTTTTGGCTCCATTGTTATGTATGTGCAGATCCCATCCATGTTCACCATATGGTAATAAAAGTGGATATTGTAATGGATCATAAACCCTACAGTATCTTGAACCCTTTGTAAATTTCAACTTCTTGTTTGAACTATAATATCCATATTATTCAAATTGGTATCTTTTTCGTCTACTGTAATGATACCTGCTACTTGTGACGCGGTTGGTAACTTATGAATATGTCTATTTATTACAAGCTCTTTTATTTTTATTCTACAATTTTGTATATCATCTCGTTTCTTAAATGTCGAAATACTTGTACAAAAGAATTATGGATATTTAAAATTTGTTTTAATGTCAAAAGTAGATCTGCCTCATTGCTGCATTATCATATAGTCTATTTTCAATCTCGTGGTCAGTATTATAAATATATAACTGCAAATATCTTGGTCTCATTCCATCCATAGGTAAAGAATTATCGATGCTATGATATACGAAGCCTTATGCATGATATGAATAAACTACATTTGTTGCATTTGATAAGCTATGATCAATGTTAGCACCCATCGTTGTAAAAGCAAAAGCATTGTTATAAGATCCTATGTTACTTCTAAAATGCATACCAACTTCGATTTGATCAAAATACAATTCTAGTAGCTGTTGAGGTGTCGTTGTTCTTTGAATGGTATACCATTCTTACAACAAATCTCTAATGTCTCTAAAGAATATCTTTGAGCCACTAAATGGGCAGTAAGTAGGAGCAGATAGCATGTGCTTGTGAAAATACTGTGTAGCAATAAAATTTCGACCACAATTATAGTTTGTCATGAAAGTGGATCGAGTTATCAATTGTTCTTCATAGTCAAATGATCCTAAATGATACCAATGTTGGAATGATTAGAATGACAAAAATACAAATTAAATGAGATGGTGATTAGTTTAATTGAAGAAAATTACCAAGAACATAAGATGTTAAAATCCTTGGTCTCTTACATGTTTGAGTTGATTGTTCTTTTTTTCTATGATTGATTGTCCTAAAAGAAATAATAAATATTCTTTATATTTTGAAACATGTTCTTTATATAATATGCACTTGAAAAATTAAATAAAAATAAACTTCAACTTTATTAACACTTAGTTTATAGTATTTATATTCATTGCAATTTGATTTTTGCTGTCTTGGGGTCCATGATACACTCCGTTATACCCTATGCACTTGAAAGTATTTAAAAAGAGAGCAGTCATGGGTTATTCGATCAGTACAAAGGAAGAATTTTGCAGCAAACATAAAGGTAATTTATCATACTTCACAAATTTTATAACAAATCAAATCATTTTATTTATTGCATTATACCCTATGCAAATGGTTTCAATTTGATGACAGACCCAGTTATATCAAATTGTTCAAATCCTAACAGACATTTCCTCAAATTCTAATAAACTTCAACTTTATTTAATGAAATTTAAATAAATTTTTACATAAAATTTAAGCTCAGTATTCAGGTTGTAGGCAAAATTATATGATAATAACTTATATTTAGGAAAAGATGGACCTCGGTAATACTTGCAGCCAACTGAAAATAAATAGAATTTGTTTCTTGAATCTAATGGGAGATCCTATCTAGCACTATGTCTCATTAATATGTTATAATGAATTCAACTGTATGTGTATACGAATGCTTTAACATTCCGTCATATATACAGTACTCAAACACATAACATGGATACATCACAGATCATAATTACTTCATTGTTTATTAATGATAGGTGGAACACACCATAGGAAGGAAGATAGATATTTGGGAGGGACGCACCCATAATTATCAGTTGATTAATAATATACTGCAAACCTAAAATTATTTCATTTAACTAATTAATAAGTTTCAACATAACCACATCACATAGTAATTTAAATTTCGAACACCAAGTTAACATAAATGTTTAAAAACTTAGTACAACAATGATATAAAGTGTACAGTACTTCACCTCGTCTTTTAGGTTCTGTCATTTGCGCATTTTCAACTTGTGTTGATATAAACTAAGTTTAGTGTTACAACTATGCTCTCATCATTATCAAATCCTATCATTTGATAGTACCACAGTCTCCAAAGTTGATTAGAAACATTTACCACGTTTTATGGATATTTAAAAAGTTGAACATGAAGAGTTAAAGTAAAGGAGCATTTCAGCTTAACCATTGAACAAAGATGTTAAAGTTAGAGAAATGAAACATAATGAGGTAGCTGAGTTCAATGCAATATGAACAAAAATTGAAGATAAAAATATCTAAATAAAATAAATACCTAGTTAACTCAAATGAGAGTTTTCATTTGTTTAGGACCTTCTATTTGAAATAGTTTACTCTCTTGCATGCTCACGTGTAGAAGGTTGGCTCTCACGTCGTCTTCTCTTTGTATTTCAGCCATAAGATGATGAAGATAAAAGAAACTTGATAATAAACAAAACAATATGAAGCAGTTCGGTAAAGTTCAATATGAAGTTGTTTGGTTAGCTTAGAAAATAACTGTATTGCATTTGAGTGAAGATATACAGCAAAACAATTTACTTATATAGAAAGATAACATGTGAGTAACTGATGCAGCGGAAATACGAAATTTAAATGAAACAGTGAAAATGGCAATCGGTGGATTGAAGATACTGAAATGCCCAAATTCGTTGATCACAAAGATACCGAATTCTAGCTATCTTTGACACGTTGATCGCGCACAATACCGTGAGAGAAGATTTACAATTCTTCGAACGTTGATCAAGCGCACTTGATACCGTGAATTGGCTTCAACAATCGTTGATTCGAGCGCACTCGAATAACTGAAAGTGGAGATAGGAGATCACACTCAACTACCAATTTCAAAGAGGCACAAAGCACTCAAACAAGTTTCATTCAAAATCAACAACCTTCAAAGTTACAACGTACCCCCCTATTTATAGCATTTACAACACCAGACCCTTAGGTCGTCAGGCGACCTACGACTTAACCAAGGTCGTTAGCGAGCTAACTACTTACAACACAACACTGGTACGCGACTTACAGTAGTTTGCGACCTAACAACACGCGACTCAACGACATAACACTTGGCCAACCTACGACCTTCAATTCAAACGACCTAAGTAACACACACGAGTTAACAAACACAATGACTCACATGCGACTTACGACCTAACTAGGTCGTTACAACATCACACTATACAACATAAGCGACTCAACATTGGCCAACACCGACCTAACACAAACAGCGACTTACACTAGGTCGTTAACGACCTATATTACAAACGACCTACGACCTATACAACACGACCCAAAACTCACGACTTAACATGTCCGCGACCTAAAAGAAGTGGAAACAGGGATTCTTTAACATCTGGCGAACTAATATCTGAGCGACTTAAGATTTTAGGTCGTAGATTGGTAGCTCGAAGCTTCGTTAGGTCGTAGCTTGATAGTCAACTTAAGGAACTGAGCGCCGGAGTGTTTAACTTGTTAAATCGTTTGAATGTCTTCATGCCTAGCTCGTTAACTCATGAGCGACCTTTGCTAGGTCGTGAGCGACCTAAAATTTCCGAGCGACCTAAAACCGTTGCCTCCTCCAAACGACCTAAGAGGCTTGAACAATTCAACTTCCTTGAGTCTGTATATCGCACTGCTTTGTCTTTAGGCTGGGCTGCATCATCCTCCCCTGGTTGGGGAAAATTCGTCCTCGAATTTAAAAGTTCTTCCCCACGGTCTGTTCATCCCCATAATAAGGTATTAAATGTTTAATATTAAAAACATCAGAAGTATACACATCCTCCGGCAGCTTCAACCTGTAAGCGTTTTCATTGATCCGTTTCACAATCTCTACAGGACCAATCTTTCGAGCTTTAATTTTATTATATGTTCCCACTGGAAAACGATCCTTTGTTAGTACAACATATACTAAATATCCTTTGTTAAATTCTACACTTCGTCACTTCAGATATGCAGATCGTTTATACTTCTCATTTGTCTTCTCCAATCGTTTCTGAACGATTTCATGGCATTCCGTCAATCCATCAACAAAATCAGCAGCTCGTTTAACTATCCCCTTTGGTTGCGGCACTATCGTTAAATCCAACGGCCCTTTTGGTAAGCTTGAATATACAATCTGAAATGGACTGAAACCTGTACTACGGTTGATAGCATGATTATGAGCAATCTCCGCTTGACATAACTTCACATCCCAACTCTTCAGATTATCTTTCACAAGACATCGTAATAAATTTCCCAATGTTCTGTTCACATCCGTCCGTCCATCAGTTTGCGGATGATAAGCTCTACTGAAATTCAGCTTCGTTCCCACCATCTTCCACAAACTTAGCCAAAAATGACTCAGAAATCTGGTATCCCTGTCTGAAACAATAGATTCTGGTAAACCATGCAAGCGATAGATCTCTCTAAAGAACAACTGTGCCACATGAACTGCATCTGCCGTCTTCTTACAAGCAACAAAATGTACCATCTTCGAGAAATGGTTCACCACAACATGTATAGAGTCATTTCCCCTTTGAGTCCTCGGCAAACCCAACACAAAATCCATGCTTATATTTACCCACGGCTTTGTAGGAACAGGTAAAGGTATATACAATCCCGCATTTGTAGCTGTCCCTTTCGAAACTTTACAAACATGACATCTACGAACAAACTTTTCAACTTCCCGCCTCATTGATGGCCAATAATAAGATTGAGAAATCAACTGCAATGTGCGGTCCCGTCCAACATGTCCTTCTTCATGCAACTCTTTAACAATTTTCATTCTCAAGCTGCAATTTGGTATGCATAATCGATTCCCCTTGAATAAGAATCCATCCACCAACACAAATTCATCAGTACTCCCATCCTTGACTTTCTCAACAAACTTCATAAAGTAAGGATCTTCTTCAATCAATTCTGGCAATATTTCAAATCCTGTTACTTCAACCTTCATCGTTGTCAACAAATGATTCCTCCTGCTCAATGCATCAGCTACACGATTCGTCACCCCTGATTTGTGGTTTACAACAAAAGTAAACTGTTGTAGATACGCGATCCATGAAGCGTGCCTAGCTGAAATTTTGTCCTTCCCTTGCAAATGCTTCAAAGCTTTATGACCCGTATAGAGAACAAACTCCTTCTGAAATAGATAATGTCTCCAATGTTTAACAGCTTGTATAATCGCGTAAAACTCCACATCGTATGTACTATATCTCAATTTAGCTCCAGACAATTTCTTACTGAAATAAGCAACTGGTCTTCCCTTTTGACCCAATACTCCACCAACCCCAATCTTCGATGCATCAGTATGTAATTCAAACAACAACTGAAAATCCGGTAAAACTAGAATTGGTGCTGACGTCAATAGTGTCTTGATCTTCTCAAAAGCAACCCCTGCTTCTTCTGACCATGTGAACTTCTTTCCTTTCACGCAATCGGTTATAGGTGCCATCACACTGCTAAAATGTGGAATGAACCTTTGGTAAAAAGATACCAATCCATGAAAACTTCTCACTTCAGTAATTGTCTTGGGTTGTGGCTAACTCTTGACAGCTTCTACTTTACTTTCATCCACTTGAATGCCTTCCTTCGATAGAACATACCCCAAAAACAAAACACTGTGCGTCATAAACACACACTTCTTTGTTGCAGCATAAAATTTCTCCTGTCATAGAATCAACAGTACTTCACGCAAATGCCGGACATGCTCTTCCATACTCCCACTATAGATCAAAATATCATCAAAGTAAACTACCACGAACTTCCCAGTGAATGGTCTGAAAATCTGGTTCATAACTCTCATAAAAGTACTCAGAGCATTTGACAAGCCAAACGGCATAACCAACCATTTGTATAGACCTTCCCTGGTTTTAAAAGCAGTCTTCCACTCATCATCTGGTCCAATACGAATCTGATGGTATCCACTCTTCAAGTCAATCTTTGGAAACACAACAGCGCCACTCAACTGATCAATCAAATCATCGAACCTCGGCATAGAAAATCTATATCTCACAATGATCTTGTTTAGAGCCCGACTGTCCGTACACATCCTCCACGAACCATCCTTCTTCGGCACCAATAAAGCTGGCACGTCACAAGGACTCAAGCTCTCCTGAACACGCCCCTGTTCTAACAACTCCTCCACCTGCCTTCTGAGTTCCTCATGTTCCTTAGGACTCATCCTGTAATGTGGCCTGTGTGGTAATACTGCCCCTGGCACAAGATCAATCTGATGCTGAATATCCCTCAACGGTGGTAACTCCGTTGGTAACTCCTCAGGAAACACATCTCTGAATTCTTCCAATACCGACTTTACTTCCTCTGGAACTTTAACAGATTCAGTGGCTTCGTGTCCAATCAACAAAAATACCTCTGGACTCTCCTCTACTTCTTCGATGAATTCCTTCAAAGTCAACAAAGTCTTCAGCTCTTCAATCTCTTATGACTTGCTCTCTTCCTGCTGTCTCTTCTTTGGAACTAAAATAATTTTAACGCCTTCAAACATAAAACTTTAGCTATTGGTTCGACCGTCATGCTGCACTGCTCGATTATACTGCCACGGTCTTCCCAAAAGCAAATGACATACATCCATCTCAACTACATCACACCAGATCTCGTCCTTATATTTCTTTCCAATAAAAAATGGAACTTGAACTCTCCTGTCCACCTTCACCTCTTCTCCTTTTCTTAGCCACGCTAACTTGTAAGGATTAGGATGTTTCTCCGTTTTCAACTTCAACTTTCTCACATCTTTAGTAGATAGAATATTGTCACAACTTCCTGCGTCAATCACAAATTTACACACCTTCCCCAGTATAGTGCATGTCGACTGAAAGATATTACTCCTCAACCAACTAGCCTCTTCTTCCTGCTTCGGTGTCAAACATAATCTCCTCATCATTAGATTACATCCTTCATCTCCTGACGCCATATCCTATTCATCCTCCTCAGCTGGACTAGAATAACCTTCATCAACATTCTCACCTTCAGCAATTATAGTTCGTTTCTTCGGCTTCGGACATTCATTACTCTTGTGACCCACTTCCTGGCAATTATAACATTTGAAACTGTTGTTGACCTTCGCCTTCGCAACCTCATTCACAACTGGTTTACTGACAAATTTAGAAACATTGGAACTCCCACTAACACCCTTGCTCTGAGTATTGGAACTTGGAAACACACCACCTCCTCGTCTTCCCTGCTTCTCCCAAGCCAACGCTTTCTGATGTGCTTCTGCTACAGATCTAGGATCAAACATATTCACCATGTCCTGGATCTGTATTCTCAAACCTCCAACAAACCTAGCAGTCAACTGTTCCTCTGTCTCCATAATGTCATTTCGAGCAATCAGTTGATAAAATTCGTCAGCATAATCGTTAACAGTCTTTGTCCCTTGCCTCAGATTCTGCAACCTATGATACATGAGTGGTTGATAATTGTAAGGTAAAAATGTAGATTTCATCAGTTTCTTCATCTTCTCCCATGATTCAATCTTCGACTTCCCCATCCGTTCTCGTGTAAGTTTGGTTTGCTGCCACCATTCCATAGCTCTTCCCCTCAACCTAGTAGCAACCAACTTCACTCGACGATTCTCCGGAACCTCTTTGAAATCAAAGATCTCTTCAACATTAGACACCCAGTCCAAGAATTCTTCTGCAACCATTCCACCCTTGAATTCTGGAATTTCCATCTTCATACCCGACTCCCAACGTCGATCATCTTCAACATCCCGATATACATTTCGTTCTTGGTCTCAATCTCGATAATGAATGCTAGCTCTATCACCATCTTCATCATAATCAAATGTACGTCTATATTGATCTCGACCATCAACATCCCTTTGATCACGCATGTCTCTTCTACTACGTCTCTCTTCATCTCGATATGGCTCATCTTCAAACTCACGTGGAGTTCTTCTCTCTTCATGTCTATATTCATGGTGATCTCTTCTCGATGAAATTGACGTTTCTCTTCTTTCTCTAAAAGATTGTGGCGACACCCTCCTCGCTTTCGTAACCGATGGCGAAACTCTGTTTCCTCCATGGTTCGAGACAGGCGACCTTCTTCTTTGACCTTCATTCATGTCAATCATCAGTTACTCTAACTTTCCAATGCCTTCATCAAATTTTTCATTGATACGTTGTTCCATTTGCTCGGCTTCTTCTCTTCTATACAATGCTTCAACATTCTGATGGCGGTTAGCTCTCCTCGGCGGCATGGTTGAATCAAACACAAATACTTCAACAATTCAAACTTCAACTCTCGGCTTAAACACTTCAAACTCCTTGGCTCCAAGACTCGGCTTAGCTATGATTGGCTAAGTCTAGCTCTGATACCAATAATGATGCAGCGGAAATACGAAATTTAAATGAAACGGTGAAAATGAAAATCGGTGGATTGAGGATACTGAAATGCCCAAATTCGTTGATCGCAAAGATACCGAATTCTAGCTATTTTCGACACGTTGATCGCGCACGATACCGTGAGAGAAGATCTACAATTCATCGAATGTTGATCAAGCGCACTTGATACCGTGAATTGACTTCAACAATCGTTGATTCGAGCGCACTAGAATAACCGAAAGTGGAGATAGGAGATCACACTCAACTACCAATTTCAAAGAGGCACAAAGCACTCAAACAAGTTTCATTCAAAATCAACAACCTTCAAAGTTACAACGTACCCCCCTATTTATAGCATTTACAACACCAGACCCTAAGGTCGTCAGGCGACCTACGACTTAACCAAGGTCGTTAGCGACCTAACTACTTACAACACAACACTGGTACGCGACTTACAGGAGTCTGCGACCTAACAACACGCGACTCAACGACATAACACTTGGCCGACCTACGACCTTCAATTCAAACGACCTAAGTAACACACACGAGTTAACAAACACAATGACTCACACGCGACTTACAACCTAACTAGGTCGTTACAACATCACACTATACAACATAAGCGAATCAACATTGGCCAACACCGACCTAACACAAACAACGACTTACACTAGGTCGTTAACGACCTATATTACAAACGACTTACGACCTATACAACACGACCCAAAACTCACGACTTAACATGGCCGCGACCTAAAAGAAGCGGCAATAGGGATTCTTCAACATCTGGCGACCTAATATCTGAGCGACTTAAGATTTTAGGTCGTGGATTGGTAGTTCGAAGCTTCGTTAGGTCGTAGCTTGATAGTCGACTTAAGGGACTGAGCACTGGAGTGTTTAACTTGTTAACTCATTCTAATGTCTTCATGCCTAGCTCGTTAACTCGCGAGCGACCTAAAATTTCCGAGCGACCTAAAAACGTGGCCTCCTCCAAACAACCTAAGAGGCTTGAACAATTCAACTTCCTTGAGTCTGTATATCGCACTGCTTTGTCTTTAAGCTGGGCTGCATCAGTAACAGTAACATATGCTTTGAATGAGTAAGATGAGAAACTATAGGAGGAAATAATGGACCCCGTCATAAATACGCTTCATTGAGTGTACCGTTAGTAATGGACCACGTCAAACATTGCAATTCAAGGGCAAGCTTTTATGGAGCAGCTCCATTCTCTTTATGTATGTAAACTTTCCATTTTTATGTATGTAAACTTATGATATAAAATATAAGAAATTAACTGTAATACAATGACATATATACTTATTTAAATATCTCTATATACCAAGTACCAACTGAACTCCGCTGAAATCTTGAAATATCTCAGCAATAATGATGATGTACTATTTTCTCAACATTTATGCCAACTTCTCCGAGTATACTTGCAATCCATACTTTGGTCTAATTGTAAGCACATTGATAGGTGCATGTCTATAATTCTTATATATAGTGAACTTAAACTTCTATAATTACATATCCATGCAGACAAAATAGCCAGTACTCTGTATAAACAATTGGATTTGCAAATAGGTCGGTGATGTGGCCAATTGGAGGAGGGCTGGAGTTTGTCGCCTGGGCGATAGCTGGAGAGGAGGAGGCATGGTAGGGCCAGGGTAGTGGTTGTTGGTGGCGTATAGTGTTAGGTGGAAGTGTGTGCATGGTGGCGGAGGGAGTGCTTGCATGGGTAGGGAGGTTCTATAGCTACAAGAAATAATATAAGTAAAGAAGGAAAGAAAAGAAAGTGGGAAGTTTAGAGAAAGTGAAAGAAACAAGAATGATGTGGTTAGCATAAATAACATGAATGGGACAGAAGTTAATAAATGTACTCGTGCACATGTGCACAAATTTGAATAAAATCACATTCTACAATCCTCAGTTGTTGAACTATATGTTTCACTATGTAATATATGAATATCATATCGCAAGTATGTCTCATGCAACTAAGCATTCAGCTGATCTTGCCATGGAGAGAAGATTACACATAGAAAACATGTAAACTTCCAATTTTATGTTTTTAAAATGTCACATACAATGAGAAATCTACAGTTGCTGCAGGTTCCATGTATCCATCAAAACTGATATATTCACAATAATAAAATGCACGTGGATCAATTCCATTTGTAATAATTCAGAATATACTGCAAATAATATTGAAGACAATCCCTTTAAGAATGATGATCATTTTATAGTCAGAAGAGGTAGAGACTGCATCCGCCCTTCTCCTTTCTCCTTCATTGGACCCACCGCTCCTCCACCTCCCAAATAGTTGGGATGCCCAGCCCTCTCTCCAGTGCCTCCTCTGCCCTCTATCAGCGCTGCCGCTGAATCTCCGATCACTGCTTACATGAGGAGGTTGAGAGGTGTGCCATCACGGACAGCTGGAATGGTGCAACAGCAGTAGCCATTGTCGCCTTTGGGATGCTCAGGCATGGCGATGATTACACCAACTTCACCTAGGTTGCCTCAAGAGAGTCCAAGGTGAATGGATCTTGCCTTATTTTGATTTAAATTTTTTAACTTTGGTAAGTGGTTAGTTGTTATTACTTTCATATTGTATATATAAGTGGCTTAAATAGAGGGTTTAAGATTTTATAATTTTTGGTATGACCAGAATGAAAATCCAATACACGGTTTAGTTAAGCATGAAGGCAAACTATAATTATGTAGAGGAACATGAATGTATAAAAAATGCCTATCCACAAAGTCACTATTGATTTCTCTAGATAATGCAAAGCAAGTGAAATTATTTATGACTAATCAGTCGATCATTTAGTCTATGAAAATCGAAGTTATATATCAATCATACCTGAATAAGCAAGCTCATCATCCCCACACACATTTCAGTTGAACATAGGTACAAAAAACAGCTATGATGCAGAGGTAGAAAAGCTTCTTACGGAAATGTAACAAAAAAATGTTAATTCATTGTCAATTTTATAACTTAATTTCTAAACGTTCAAAGTGTGACACCTTACCATACCAGTTGCATGGAACATGTTCATAAAAGGAATGGTAGCATAAGGTGGAGAGAGGAGCTTAGATAGCACAACATAGGGAGAATAAATCGTCTAAGAATTGAAATCAGTGAGATGGATAGCCAGTGGTGAAGGGCGTTGCCTGTCAGGAGCAAATGATGGATGAGGTAGAAATTTGAGTTGTCGATCTTAAATCGGAGAAGGTAGGGTTTGAGAAGAGGATTCATATTTTTTAGAAAAAGGAATTAGGTTATTCACGGGAAAACAAAGTGGTAAAATGGCAGAGGAAGAACAAATTCAAATTTGCGAATATATATCATATATATGTACACGGAAATAGGCACACCGTAAAACTTTGAAAAACATTTAGGCCGGAGGACACAAAGTTTCATTTTTTGGTCGAAGGAACAACTTTGAAAAAATACCAGGTTGATGAACAATGCAAGTTATAACTAGCATTATATCGGTTTTTACACTATACAAAATATTAGTTATAATAGCTTAATTTTTTTTTCAAAGTTTGTCCTTAGGCCTATTTTCCACTATATATATAAGGAGGCTTATGTGCTGTTGAAACCTAAGTCGGTAATAATAATCTCTACTAATAATAATGAGAATTCAATTCATTAATTTCAACGTTGTCTTTTTGAAATTCTCAAAATGCTTTTTACATCATTGAAGATTTAAAAACATAAATATCATTTTCAACTATCGTGCAATTAAGTTAACTTCACTTACCCTCTCTACCTCATCACAATTTTATAGACTTTACACGACAGGACAATCTGCTCCTTCCTCTCTTAGCTTATATTCACTAACAATTAAGATACTTTTAGTGATGTAGGACTAATTAAAATTAATCTTTGCATAGCCTTAGTAATTGCTGAAGAATCAATACCAATGAACATAGAAATCAAACCAATTTCCTAACCGCCAGAATCAGTTTTTGTATGTTTGGTTGATGTTCAGATTATCCACCTAAGGCATATTCGAGCATTTACTTCAGATAATATTGAGTGTCCAGAACTGTTACTAATATTGACTCAATTGAACCTGAATTAAATATTTAACTGAACCTGAAGTCAATATGCAAACTAAATTGTATTTTCCATGTGATTACTTGAAGTAATAGTAATATTCCATAATAATATTTGAAATTGTGTTGAGTACTAAGTTTTAAGTTGCCCCACTTCTCTTCCAAATATGAATATATGTGCTTAGAAATTTTGATACAGCAGCTAGATGTGAACAATGAAAATATACATGAACAAATGCTCAAGTACACACAACTCAACACACTCAAATACTGACTATACACAAACTTATATGATACACTCACACATTGTCACTCACTTAACACACACACACACACACACCTGAACACACACACACACTATCACACATGCAACACACACCTGAGTAAACCTAGTACAATAGCCGTACACACCTCACATACACAAAAACACATGCATATATCCAATGCCCCAAGTACCCAGACCTGCAAATCATATCATCAAATTAATAACCCTTTATATCTACTTTGGTTTTTTTTAAAATACATGCAACTACAATTTAATTAACTCATACTCAATCATAAAGGTTTAACTTTGCACCTGAATACACACATGTGTTTACCCACACATACCCTGTATTATCACCCGTGCATATTATATATACACAAATGCAGTTATAAATGAACATTGACACACTCATAACTCACGTAATAATATGCACATGTGCACAAGCACCAGAAGCAAGTGTTGGGCATAGTAAATACATATGAACAACTAGATCATAGGAGAAGTAAATTATAGGAAATAAATGGTACGACATCAGGTGTGTGAAACAGCAGCCGCACAAGCAAAATTCTTGCATAGTTATATAATAAAGAAACAAGGAAAAAACAAGGAACAATATAGCACACATGTTTGTCTCTTCTCAACTTCTTTTTCTCTACCATTAATAAAGAAAATTCAATCAACATGATTTACACGGTGTCTTTTTGAAATTTCAAAATTACCCTCATTCATTAATGGAATCTCACCACTCTTTCCGCCTACACACCAACGGAATTTTACTATCAATTTGTCATCCATGTCACCAACAAAACAACTTGAAATGTGTTAGGACTACAAAAAAATTTGCACTTGAAACACACATCCATCCAAGGTAAACATCCTTGGATATTAGATGCACCTACGTGCGTTGTATAATAGTAATATATTATAGATTTGATATTTTAAAATTCAAAGTCGCGGCCGTTGAGTTTAAAATTTTGAGAAAAAGGAAGCTTATGTGCTGTTGAAACCTAACTCAGTAATAATAATAGTATATTATAGATTTGTAAAATAGTTTGAACATAGTTCATAAACATTTTGAACTTTGAAAAACTTTTATAAAATATGTTGAAATATATTTTGGTTAAAAATATAAAAGATTAAAAAATTGGAGATAGAGATCAAAGATTGCTATCAAGGACTTTAACAATATTTGCTATGACTCTTTATGCTAAATTATAATCTTAAGATCATCGTATCTTAGTCTTTGAACTCATGAGTTTTCATGTCTGTCTCTTGAGTCTTTATACCATACAATCTTCAATTCAACACTTGTGTAATATTCTGCACTAAATGCTATAAAACTTGACAAAACATTAGTATCTATATTTTATTTATTTGTATATGGTTGTTGTTATCAGAATCAATAACTGAGGTATTAACAACCTTCCCTCTTTGATTATGACAACCATTAAATATTCATGTATATAAAATACGATAGAACTCCCATTGAGTTAGGTAACTCCCTGTGAATATATGCATGTGTATTTTTCATATTTTTCTCCCCCTTTGTTATCAACAAGAATGGATGAAAAATAAAACTCGCCATAAGTGAAATACTTATAAACTTGTAGAGTAAAAATCACTAGTTTCAGACTAAAATGATCGGAGAATACTAAACATTATGTATTATGACATGATGGTATTTAGATTTTAAATAATAAGATAAGACAATCTTTATTTATCAAACTATAGAAATTAAACTATCAATTCAAGCATACATACTCAAACAAATCAAATTAAAACCTAATAGCACTTAATCCATCTAAACCTAGACAAACCAAAATATACGTATGAATAAATGCTTCTTTAGATTATAAGAGACCTACGGATGGGGCAAAAGGGGTAAAGGAGACAAAAGTTTCATTTTTGTTCCACAAGATTTCCATCACGATCGAAGAAAACTTCTCCTACACATTTGACTTCGTCGTCATCTTCAGTGACATCTTTCTTTTCCTCCTCCTCCTCCTCCTCCTCCTCTTCTTCTTCTACATTCATGGGGTTGTGAATGACAAGATTATGAGTTTCTTCTTCGACAACTATTGGATTGGTTACATTATCTAATAGATGCTTCTAGAGATTCCGAAGGATGCGCCTTTGCTTTTCTTGTTCTTTTAAGAGGCACAGTTGAACAACCTATAATTCTAAAAGCATGTTAAGGAAATGCTTCAGATCATCCAAAACTTTGATAACTTTGGCCATGATGGTGTTTTGGAAGGGACCTAGAGTGGAGGTTTCGAAGTTTAAGAGGATGGATTCTTCCCTTAGTCTCTTGGAACTTGAAGAATCCATTTATTTTTATTTATTTAGAGTTTATAGAAAGAAGAAGGATGGGAAATGAGAAAGAAATCTAATTTTTGTGGTTATATAATCACATTTTGAATTTTTAATTTAGAAGGAAAACTGATTTCGAAATTCTATAGTGTATATTGACATATAGACAAATAGTATGTCGACATATGTAGGTTATTTTTACATTTTTATTTTCTTTTGAATTTCCAGTTTATATGTTATTATATTTATATTTCAGAGAAAGAATATATTCCTAACTCTCTTCTTAGTTTAATAAAAGATGTTTAAGTTAATGGGTTTTTTTAATATATCGGCTATTTGATTTTTAGTATTTATAAATTCGAGTTGAAATTACTCCTTTATTTACGTTATTTCTTAGAAAATGGTGTCTTATGTCTATATGTTTGGTCCTAGCATGATGTGTTGGGTTTCCAGATATATTAGTTGCACTAGTTTATCATAGTATATTGGTGATTTAGAGAAATATAAACAAAATTATTTTAAGGTTTGTTGCATATAGATAACCTATGAATAGGCTAATGCAGCTAAGATATTTTCTGCCTTTGTTGTATATAGAGATACATAATTTTTCTTTTTGCTAAACCAGGAAACAAGAGAGTAGTAAAAAGTGAGAAGTTCCACTTGTGCTTTTTCGGTCCGATTTGCATCCAGCATAGTCAGCATCTGAAATTAAATCAATAGAATCTTCCTTTGGATATGAGAGTCCAAAATCTAATGCGTTGTTTACATATCTTAGCATTTGTTTTACAGATTTTAGGTGAGTTTCCTTAGGTTGAGATTGATACCTTGCATAGAGATAAACATTATACATTATATTAGGTTTATTAGCAGTTATATAGACCAAGGAACCTATATTACCTCTATATAGTTTTTGATCTACATCATTTGAGTTTTCTTCCTTATTTAATTCCCCAATAGTTGCCATAGGAGTTGGTTTAGCATTATTTTTGGCATACCAAATTTCTTAAATATATCCTTAGCATATTTTTCTTGGTTTATAAAAGTACCGTTACTTAATTGTCTTATTTGTAATCCTATAAAGAAAGTTAATTCTCCCAAATGACTCGTTTCAAATTATTTAGTCATTATATCAGAAAATTCTTTACTTAATTGTTCATTGGTTAACACAAAATAATATCATCTATGTATATTTGTATAAGCTGAGTATCATTATTATTTCTTTTAATAAATAGAGTATTGTCTACTTTTCCTATTATAAAGTTAGATTGTAATAAATAGGATTTATGTCCATCATACCATGCTCTAGGAGCTTGTTTTAAACTATATAAAGCTTTCTTTAATTTATAAACATGATTTGAAAGTATTTTATCTTCAAAAAGCGAGAGTTGTTTTGTATAAACATCTTCTTAAGAAAACCATTTAAAAAGGCACTTTGATATCCATTTAAAATAATTTTAAATTGTTATGATTTATTGATTGTATTTGCAAAGTTCTGAAAAGATCTAGGTGAAGAAGTTGCAGAGGATGAGAAGTAGAAATCATATCTTTTGATTTGAAAGAACTTTAACGAAGTTTCCTAGTTGATAGGCATCGCATAAGTTGTTGACATTGAAACTCATTTTTCAGAGATCCCTAACGAGTTCATATCTTGCAACTTTAGATAGGTGCTTAAAATTCAAATGACCAAATCTTTTATGTCAAATCCAAGGGTCACTAGATTCAGCCAAAAGACACAAATTATCATTAGACGCTTTCATGCTTAAAATACACAACACCAGAAAGGCAATTTCCTCACGGTTATAAGTGTGACAAATCTAATTTGTTACGGTTATAACCATGAAAATAGGTACGGTGGGCAAATTCGGTCACACTTTTGCTCACGGTTATAACCGTGATAAAAATAGTAATTTCTCACGCTTATAACCGTTATAAATTTAGATATTATCATACTTATAACCGTGACAAAACAGTATTTACTCACGGTTATAATCGTGTTAAAATGGTTATTATTAACGCTTATAACCGTGGAAAATTTAGATAGTATCACACTTATAACCGTGACATAACAATAGTTTCTAACATTTATAACCATTGCCAAAAAGGAAACTCTAACACTTATAACCGTGACAAATGCAAATTATATCACAGTTATAACCATTACAAAAGGTTATTTTCTAACACTTATAACTGTTATAACTAAAACAATATCAAACAAACTATATAGCACCAATATTTTATTACAACTACAAACAATCTATACAAAAAATATATGGTATTAACATTAAGAAAACACACGATCAATAATTAGAACAACACCAAACATTTATGTTTCATACAAACACCACAAAGGATACTTCATACCAACACCACAAATTATGTCACCATCACTACATACATCACTCCACAACTTCATATTACACATGCATCACTACATACAACATCACTTCTACATACAAGCAACTTGCCATCTACCAGAGAAGCTGCCACACCTTGCTTCACAAACTGTCATCACAAAATCAGCCACATCACCTAATCTCCACCTCTCCATCTGCCTTGTTACATCAACCCAAATAACAGAGCCCACTCACTTCACTAAACAGCCAATTGTCTTTGATTTTTCATCTCTGCACACCCTACCTACGGCAACACTCCACCAAACAAACACTCCAATGAACAGCCAACTATCATTCAATCAGCCCCCAACTCCGTCACAACAATTTCAAAAACACTTTCACTACACTACTTCAATTCATTTGCCATCTGCTACGACTCGACTACAACTACATACTTCAATTCATTTTCCATAAACCAACCTTAACAAATTCAACAGCTAACACTCCACCACAATCTACAAACCAATCACCTCTGACATACTTTACACCAGACAAAAAACACACATTCCAACCATCACATACAGACTTCTTCTACAACACCAATTCATATCTTCATTCAACTCCTTCTGCCTGCCTTCACAACATTCACATACCCACGTACAAATCCACTTCCATCACACTTCTACAATTGCCTCTACAATACAACATACCACCAACTCACTGTCTTCTTCCCAAAACACTTCAAAAAAACCAAAAAACCTAAAAAACACTGCATAACTGATGCACCGTCACCACATTAAATGACTGAGTTTTGTTGCCTCACCACCATTGAACTACCAGTCATCAACCATAGTAGACCACAACTTCCCACCATCAAACCATCAGTCATCAAACCATAGACATCATACTCCTGCAACCCATCTTCATCCACAGGCAACTACAACTCCATTCGCCAATACAAACTGCCTCACGCTGAAACACAATTTCATAACATCAATAGCATCAACCAGACAACTCCAACAAACTTTGACAGAATCGAACAATTACTTATTGAATTTGTTCATCAAACTACAACATTCCGAATACTTGCTTGGACCATTGCTTGCTATCTACAACATACTTCCACTGCCCCACAATTTTTCACTAAAACACATCGAGCATATGCTACCACCGCAGCACCTAAAAACATAGCATGTAAAACATTAATTCTAAGAATAACAACCCATTAGCAAAGGAAAAAAACTATACTAATACAAACAATAGATTACAATTACCTAACCTTAGAAACTCTAATACAACTAACGAAAGCATGAATTTTGAGCAAGGAAAAGGACATCCATAATAGATCACTTGCTACATAAATATAAATACCAAGTTGAAACAACATATTCGAACAACTAAAGCAATATATTTAAGAACATAAAAATCTATCCCAGTAGCCCAAAACCGCAATCTATGTAATAAATCTAATTCATATTCAACAGAAAGTGGCAGAACTTATAACTAATACCACTGATTGCAAACCTGAAGACTCCTAAAAAACATATAAAACATATGTACTTGTCAATAGTAAAGGCAATTCAATTAATCCGAACTATAGATAAATATATACTTGCTGAACTATATAAAGAAATGTTCTGGAAGGCACGTCCTTAATATTATTAAAGACAGTTTTGACTCAAAACAATCAAAACATGGATACACTTGCCTACAGTCATCAATAAATTGTTAAAGTTATATTGTTCAGATATATGTCAAGCCATATATATAAATACAAGTTTATTTACTACATGTGAGCCAGTCAAATAAAGTGTATCGAAAAATAAACTGGTGTTGAACTTCACAAGAGTAGTATTACCAAATGAAAATGGAAAACTACAAAGGTAGTACTATTTCCTACCAAGAGAATATTTATCTTATATATCATACCTAGTTTACATTTGAACTTCATAACTTGCACTTAACAAATATGAAATTTGAGAAAGTTCTATTACAAAGATCAAAGGGATACCAATGAAACTAGAGCATATCTAAGTAAGCAACGTCCATTCTTTTCATCTGAATGTTGATATTTTCCTAGATATAACTGCTTGTCATTTTAACTGGTTGGGGAACCCACTTTGTCAAACTGCAACAAGAAAAATGAAAAACATGCCTAATTTATCTATTTTTTTAAATGAAGTTGCCATACAATTCTTCTGCTGGTCCATCTGATAATTTATGTATTTTTTAAAGAAATTGCTTAGAGTTAAATTAAAATAATCCTTACACCACTTAGTATAGCAGTAGATAAAACCTTAAGTGCCCTACTGTTGCATAAATAATTTTAAAGAAAAGTTAAAACAAATCAAAAAAGAGTCTCCATTTATTTATTCATAAAAAATTTAGATCCTAAAAAAATGTAAATTAAATCCAGCAGACTTTTGATAAATAATTAACGATAGCATGAATCATGATCATAAAATAGTTTGTATAGAAGCATGAAAAAAAGCTTACAGATATCAGCCGTATCAAAAGTAGTAAGGCCAACATCAACATATCCTAGCATCGACTCACCGGCCTTTTCTGCTTCGATATGCATGAAGGTAAAGAATTTATTCAACATTATTATTTACAGTACAATAGCATCTTAGGATATTTTATCCAACAAGGTGAACTACTTCTGTCAATCAAATTTATACAGGTATATCGTTTCAGTTGATGTTCTATGGTTATGGTTTAATCATGCAAAACGTTAAAAGTGATATGAAAGCTTTTGTGAACGATTTATATCATCCAAATCATAAGAGATAATATTTGGATGGAAATTAATACGTGTACAAACAAATAATCTATGGGGAATAATCCAAATTAAGAAACATATAAAAAAGATTACATCTAACTGCATTCTTTATCGATTCTCAACTCAAAAGATTACCAACCATAATTGGATAAATATTAAATACAAACGAATGCTATGGATGGAGAACGAAGTCTCTATCCTTATAATAGTGAATTCTATGTCTAGAGAACAATATCGCATGACAAAAGAGGAAGGGACCACGAGTGCCTTGTTGTGGTCCTCAATCAAAATTATATTTTCATCTGTGTATTATAGTACATCCTGAAATATGATTGTTGTCTAACTGAGTGTTTGCTCAGTTAAAAATTGAGTCTATGCTCAGTTAAAAACCGAGCATTTTCTCAGTTTAAAATTGAGCGAGGTTGCTTCATTAAAAATTGAGCATAAGCTCGGTTAAAAACTGAGCATAAGCACGATACATGTGTCTCATTAGTTGCTTTTATACATGTGTGTATATATGTGTTTGTGAGGTAATCACGATACAGCTAAGCACAATCGAACATTATCAAAATACAGAAATAAATCTATTCACAAATATACTTAACATACGAGCGAAACGACATGTATATGTATGTCAATGCTGGCGAACTTATAAGTGAAAAAATAAAAGTGACTGGGGGGATTGTGTTTTGCGATGATGTGAAATCGTTGAAAAAACAGGTGCAAAGATGATTAAGGAATTTGAAAACACATTTACTTAGTTTCTTTTAATAAATAGTATGTTTATACACACGCATACGATAAAATAATGACAAATAAAATGAAACTAAAACTTAACAATAAAAAAAGAGTGAAAAAATGAAATGGCATTTCACCAAAAATTGTGGTAAACATACTTGTGTATAGGTTTGAACATGATCTTTCCACAAGGGATTTGTCTTAAGAACATCTCTCAATGTTGATATAACTTCAGATGAACTGGCTTTTAGAAGATCATCATCTTTATCATAAGGCTTATCCTACAAAATAGCCACACACACGTAAGCGAATTTTCTAATTAGTTATGGAGATAATAAGAAAGATACTAAGTTATCCAACTTGCACTCCAAAATGAAGAAAAAACTAACATGTCTTCAAATGATCGACTTTTACAGTGAGAGGATCTTCCTCAACCTGTAGAATTATTGTTTGAATGGAAGTTTAATACACTAGTTTTGTTTCCACATGTGCACACTCGCAGAAAGAAGGAAAAAGGTAAAGTGTATCATCTCAGTGATTTTCAACCGACGATAACCAATGAGCACAACTTGATCACCATTTATGCTACTTATCTTGACACGGAGAACAAAGCAGAAAAAATATATTAATTTGAGAATAAATTTAATAGTTCATATAATAGATGTCATCAGCACCACAGTCACCTGTGCCAAAGTACCAACTTCATGTAATTGGGAGAAGAGTTCTTTTCCCGTAAGGCTCTTTTCTGATTCAGTACTAGATTTGTGATCAATAACTGGCTCTTCTTTCAGAAGAAGAGCGCCAGCATAGGCAACTGATCTGTTGCGATTTTCAACTAGAGTTTCCAACAATTTTTTATCCTGCAATATAACATCAACTAAGTTGATTAAAAAAATCACTGTAGTATAATTTTGCTTATGTCCATGTAATCAACATAAAGCCAATATAAGAGCACATTATTTATAGCTTTATCATACATAGGAATTTGGACTCATGAAATAAGTTACATTATATACATCTAATATTCATGTTAAAAAGATTGTGATGGAGTTTTATGTTTGGGTGTCAAATGTGACGAAAGCAGAAATATAAGTCTGCTTTGGTGGATTCTTATATGTAAGGAATTTGGACTCATGAAATAATTATCTCCATCTCTCTCCGATACCTTCATTTGTGTTATATGCCACTTCTGCGAGCTCTACGATAGCAGCTCCCCCTTTTCCTACGACCCTGCACCTCCTCCTATCTCTACCGCTTTTGCTCCTTTCCTCCATCAACCTTCACTCTAACCCATGACTCTTTCCTCACCCTTTAAGATACTTCGAAATATAACCTGTGAATAATAAATTCTCCGCATCTTCCATTTATCAAGATACTTTAAATGCATATTTTTTCCACAAATAATAATAATATACGTAAATAATAGTACAAAATGACAATGGTATGAAAATTTTGCTACATAAAGCAAAATGAATTTGTCAAAACTGATCATTGGTCAAAAACTAATATTACCGAATTAATTATTTTCAAACTTTTGTTAATAAAAAATATTTGATTAAAATTATACACACATAAAAGTTTAAATTAAATCATCTATGATCAATTGTTTTGAGTAAAACACATTAACCATTAAGAAAAACTTATGTATCATTAAATTTAGCAATCAGACCGATGTTGTGGAATTCAAACCATGAAATCAATTTTTCAGCCTAACTAAAATTCAAAATAAATACTAAAGCTTAACTTTTAATTGAATGAGTTCACAAATTGGGAAAACCTACTGTTAATGTGTATAAGTATGCTTCAATAACACGTAACTTCAAATCTACTCTTACATCTATTTTCCGTATTTTCCTTCTTCCCAAACCGGAAAATAGTTACTCATTTTGTGTCAATATAGAACTCTAAATCAATTAAGAATTACAGCTAATTCCCTTCATCCAAATTCAGCAACCACTAAATTTGAAATCAAAATTACTACCGATTACAATTACCAGATTTTAAAAATTCAAACCCAAACCTGAAATAGCCTTCACTGATCTTTGCTTCCTGCTACATGCGTTGCGTTGTTGTTTCTTAATTTTTCTTCCACCTTGGCCAATGTAGCTACACTTCGAGCCTTCAAAATTAGATCTAAACGACATTTTTTAGGAGCAACCACATTTGCTTTATTCAGTATGCAGAGAAACGAGACTTGTTTGTGCCCTACGAATTTGCGTATCTTTTGTTGCTTTGGGCAAAGGCTAACTCTATGGAGGGGGCGCTAAAGGAGAAGGTGGCGATAATGGAGGGGGCGAAAACCCTAGAATGAAATTTTGATTTACAGCGAATGCAGAAAAGAGAGGAAGAAGCGTGAGAAACGGGCGAGGAATAATAATAGATAAAATGACAATTCTGTCCACCGTACTTCTGAATGTTTTCGAAATCACTAGATTTGGTAACGGAAATAACCATTGTAAATGCTTGTAACGAAAATATCCGTTAGAAATTTATAACGGTTATAACCGTTACAAATTGAAACGAAAAAAGTGTTACAAATGGACCTATTTGGTGTAGTGATATAATTGTTACGTTTCCTAATACCTTTAAAGATAATGTTTGACTCATTATCTTCGATGTGGCAATTATATTTTAAAACTTAATTTTAAAACCCTTATCACATAATTGACTAACAATGAGCAAGTTATGTTTTAAATTCCTAGCTAGAAAAATATTTGAGAAATAGTAGGAGTTTTACAGTTACCGATATTGTTGATGCCAATAACATATCCTTTAGAGCTGTCTTCGAAGTTAACCGATCCACCATCTTTTTAAAAAATATCTTTCAAAATCTTCAAATTTCCAATAATGTACCTTGACCATGCACTGTCCAGTATCCGTTTATTCTTCTTGATTTGTGAGATTTCAATATCAAGTGTCTGTTTACCATTAACAACACAACAAATTTGTTCCTACAATTCAACATTATACCATTCCAAAAAGTCAAGTGACTTTTCAAAATAATTAGTTTCTAATTTTCTTAAGAGTAATATATTAGTTTCACAAAATTATTTTTCCATAAAAGTGTTAAAAGAAGTACTAACAAAATTATTTCTACCATTTATACTTTACAAAAATTAAATTACGAGTTTTTGAAAAACCTAACGCTTTAATACCAAATGTGGGCTACGGAATTATGGATCTTAAGTCTAATTAAACACCAGAAGGGGTGAATTGTGTTTTCAAACTTATGTAAGTCTTTTTAATTTCCTTTCAAGTTTGATATTAAATCATAGATTAACAACACATAACTATACTAACAATCAATCACTAGTGCAATCATAGATAAAAATAAAAGCAATAAAGTAAAGTAAAAAGTTAGAGAGATTGCCCCAGGGATTTATACTTGTTCGGATTTCTCCTACATCCAGTCTTGTATAATTGCTTGTACAGATTTCTTTTTAATGCTGATTTTTAATTGGGTAGAGGGCAAACCCAAATGCAATCTCAGTTCCAAAACTACAAGCCACAACCTCCTGAATTTTCGAGCTTAAGATAGACTCACTTGATTTGACCAGGCTAAAAGCACACCCATCAGAGTTAAACGGGCTATTAAGCATGCCCACTTGATTTAACAAGGCTACAAGCACATCCAAGCTAACACAAATAGAGTTGATAGTTTTCCTAAAGGCAAATTCTTGTGCTTTAGATACAATGGATCCTATAGCCTCTCAGAGCACTTTGATATTTGAATTGAGAGAGAGAGAGAGATGTATTCAAAATAGCAAGAAAGTAGTATTAAATCAGTACAATGAAGTTTTAGTTGATTCTATTTGATTTGAAGAGAATAGAGTATAATTTTCAAGAGAGTAAGAGGAAAGAAGAAAGTAAGTAATTTATTATCAAAAAATTTGTTTGCATTCCCCTTTATATAGCAAACAAGAAAATGTGTCCGTTCGTGAAGAGTTGCGGCGAATAGACACTTCCTTTTAAAATATAAAAAACTAATTGGCGGCATGTATGTCGACATACCCTATACCTATATGTCGACATATGCCAGTTAAAAATGAAAACTTTTGTCTTTTAAATTTGTTTTAAAATCCTATATTTTGTAAAATAATTTGATACTTTGTAAAACAGTTTGAATATAGTTTATAAACATTTTAAACTTTGAAAAACTTTATAAAAATTTTAGAAATATATTTTGAAATATATTTTGGTTAAAAATACAAAAGACTAGAGAATTGGAGATAGAGATGATATCAAGGACATTAACAATATATGTTATAACTTTATATACTAAATTATAATCTTGAGATCTTCTATAACAAACGTTGGACTAGCACAGCCTTACGGTCTCCATAACCCAACTCTAACAATAAATCAATCGTCCCAACTAGTTGTTTCGACCCGCCAGTAAATCCTTAAATCCTAGATTTATAAGGCTTATCGTCCTTTATACTTATTTGCATTTAGTCGAATGTTCTTTTAAATGGGATATTAACCAAGCTTACATTATCCACCAAAACTCAGTGCATTACAGTAGGAACAACAAAAGCCGAAATTACCATTGGTTCGATAATTGATGCTTCGACTCCATTGGAATCCCTATTCCTGAATAAAATGTCATATGTTACCATCCTTTGTTGCCTAGTCGAAGCTCCATCCTCTATGGCAAAGCAACTCTCCCATGGTGCGTGCATTAACTAGCTTGCGTACCAATCCATTTCCTTCCATCTTTTCTCTTTTGGATGTGGTCCTTCTATTATGATATTTATGTCTAACCTTCCATCTGTGTGCCTAAGCTCTTGTCCACTAGGTTCAGGCTGGTTCCCTTGGGCATTCGGCCCTTGTGTTCTAGCATTTTTCTTGCCATCCTTGGATCTTTGACATATTGTCTCATGTTTCTTTCATTATTAATTCCTTCAAAAATCTCTCAAATGTCAGCACTCATTCGTGTTGTATCCATGATTTTGATGGAAATAATAGTACTTTCCTAAGTGTCTTTCCTCTTCGATCACCTTCTTCTTAGGTGGCTTTTTATATCTTTCTGTTCTTTTTGTAGTAAGTATATATTCTCTAATGTGTCATTTCAAGACATGTACTCGTCCGGCCCCATATTTCTTAGGTGATTTTGGATTCTTTCCGCCTATCATCAGAGCCCTGAGTCCCTTTATTTTGGTTACTGGAATTCCTAACATTTATAGCCACATTACCGGAACTCTCAACAATCTATTTAATTGCTACATTGCTTTAAATCACTTCTTTTGAAGACTTTCCATCAGCCCTTCCAACAGTCTGACTCACTTCTTCTAACCGAAAGAACTTATTGACCTTTCGGTGGAATTTCTTCATAATCTTTGGTCATTTCAACTTCATCCATTTACCAAAGTCCATGTTCGAATGTATGCCTCAGACTGAAATCATAAACACAAAATCTTCCCTCAGATTGTTAACTCCATTATTGCTTTATTAAACTTGTTCAAGAACCCCTTTAAAAACTCCTTAAAGACTTGTCAAGGACATCACATCCATAGGTCGAGTGGTATGGAGCCTAAATTGCTCCATAGACTTCTTTGAAAACTCATCAAAAGTCGATATGGGTTTCGGCATGAGCTGAGTAAACCACTTCGATGCAACACCTTCCAGAAAGATGGGAAATCACCTACACTATATTGCATCTGTCGCCCCAACACCATTCATATGCCATTTAAAATTTAAACAATCGCCGCTTAGGATCGATAATTCCATTCTATGATGGCATCATTGGCATTGTAAACCTTTTGACATACTCCTTACTTAGAATGTTCTCTGTAAATGGAGTTCTACTTTGCACGAAATTCCATTCCTCGTTCTTCCTCCATTTATTCTCTTCTCCTAACCACTTAATCATATCCTCTATGTACTCATCACTAGCCTAAAATTCTGAAAGTCCATTGTTAGGAGCTACATCGAGCATTTGACTTTGTCGCCTTGCTTGTAGAGTCTTGGTTCTCCAATCTCTGGGAGAACCACACCTTTAGATCTTTTCTGATGCCTAATCAGTTCTGTTGTAGTTATTAGTACTCTAACATCTCAAACAGCAAACAACAACATCAAGCTCATAATTATCACTATCACATTGCAGATCATCCTTTAATTCGGGCAATCTATGAACTTCGATCATTGTCCCCTCAAAGTGCCTATGTTCTTCTTGGTACCAACCTGATTCTAGTTAATATCGATTTGAATTCCTTTGGAGGGGACCCTTCGACTTCCTCCTATAACTTCCTCCCCTACCCCCAATAGCCTTTTCTTTCTCCTTTTGTTTTACATCTATTCTATTCTGACTAGAAATAAATGATTTCTCTTCTTCAGATCTAGCAGGTGAACTTACATCCTGCTCCTTGGGATCCTCTGCGACTGCTGGGTCAACAAAGCTATGCAAGCATCCATCTTGTCTAATAGAGCTTTCTGACCATCGTCTATATTTTAACTCGGATCATGCACCATTTTTTCAAACTCCACTCTGGTAACCATCTTCTAAGGAGTAGGTGTCCCTTGCATTGTTGCTGCTTGCTGGTTGCTAACCTCCATGTAACGAGAAACTCCTTCATCTGCACCAGCTACTGCTCCAGATGATCTTCCAGATCTCCTAGGTGTCATTAATTCCTATATGCATTCCTTCAAGTTCCTTAATGAAAATCTTTTGGATCTAACCTTCGGAAACTCCAATCCAAAATACAAAGCTAGATTTACACCTAAGAATATCCTTTCTCAGTGAAAGCTTATTACGTTGAGCCTAAAAATGGCATAACACTTAAGTCCTATAGAAATATAGAAATCCAGCATAAAATATATGAATAAGAGAGAGAACACTAAGATATTTACAGTGGTTCGACAATCTATGGCCTATAGCCACTGTATTTTTATTTATTTATGGTTATAATTCACTAACATAAGGGATTAACAGGCTCTTACAGCCTAGAACGACCAACACTGACTTCCTTGGTAATTATGGTGAGGAGAGATAGAAGATTAAGAGAATAGAAAGCCAAAATTCTTTTCATGAATTTCATAGGTGCTATATTTATAGGAAAACCTTCTAGTAGAGTGGCATATCTATGAAATACCAGGTCCAAATCCATATCCGAGATTGCAGGAGGAGAAGACGGAGTCTCTTGTGCTACAAAATCAACTCGGTACCAACTTGAAACCGACCAGATTTTTGGAAAGTGAGCGACTCCTTCTTCCCTTCTTTGGACTTCTATCTTTGTTCCATCATACTTTGAGTGTTTTTCCTTAGAGATTGCACTATTTTCGAGAAATTCTGATATCACTTGTACATGTCTGCTTTCCTTTGGAATTTCCTTAAAGTTGCTTGCCTATTTCTTAAGAAATACACATCAAGCCATTTATCTATGAACTATAACTTCAAAGTACTATACAAGGCATAAAATATGATCAGTATCGAGTAGATTGGGTCATTGCCGAGTACTACCCATAGCTTCCATTGTGTTGCAATTTCTTGAGTCCACTCTTATTATCCCTTTAAGCATATTTCTAAGTCCATGAATCATTTCATCTCCATCTTGACGTTCAGATTCGAGCGAAAGCCTACATAGCTTAAAAGCTGGATAACACCTACCATTCTTTTGCGGTTTCCTTCTCTGTTAACATCGAACCCCTTTGGCTCAACTGCCTCGGTTTTTGACCCTAGTTTCTTACTATATTAGCATAGATCCGGTCTTCCTTCTATAGTTCAGCAATCTTCTCTACTAATGCAGGCCAAACTTCCGAGTAGGATAGCATTACGGAAGTTCTACTCGGTTCTGCACTAGACCGAAAGTGCACATTACATGTAGACAATGACCCTAACATATTCTACTCTACAATTATTGCTAAAACGCAATTCTGCTAGCTTAAGGAATTAGCGACCTTATTACCCTTACTTGGGGTATACTCTATTCCAAAATCATATGATGTTAAAAAATATAACTGCCTGTAATCCTCATGTTCAACTCCTTTTGAGAGAGAAAATATCTTAAGACAACTAGTCAATAAATAGTTCAAACATTTCTTCATAGAGATAATGCCTTCAAATCTTTTATAAAAGGCCTATAACTGCTGATTCTCAAGTAGGGTATCAAACTTCATGGGATCGCAAATGCATTGAAGTGTAGCTGTCATTTTTCCCTTCTATAGTAACAATGCTCCTAACTCAAAATTCGAAGCATTTGCATATATGGTCATCTCATAATTCCCCTCAAGTATCACAAGCATAAGATCATTCTTCAACCAATGCTTCAACCCTTGAAATGACGCCTTACACTCCTTGTCAAAACAAACTTCTCATTCTTCTGAGTCAATTTTGTCACTGATGCTGCTATATGATGGTATTCCTTAATGAACCTAAGATAATAGCCAGCCAAACAAAGGTATCCTCCACCCATTAACAACACCAAGCATCGAAGGATCTAATAGAGTTAGGGGTATGCCCTAGGGGCAATTATTTGGTGTGTTACATATATCTAACTCGACAACAAATCTTGTTAAAAAAGTGTTTTTTTTCTATTATATACTTGATATAATGTGTTGTATTATTTATTTAGTTAATTAAATTAATATAGAAAATCCATAATTGGTATGCTTTGTGATAGTAGTTACAATATGTTATAATAATCATGAGTGAATTATCATAATAAAATAAACATACCGTATTAAATATTTCTAGTCAAGATGTATCGAAATTGGATATCGATACATCCTTTGAGACTAGAGTACGTAATGCTCTTCAAACATTAGGTAGCGTAATACTCATGGCTATTGGGGGCACCAAGGGGTTACGTATTGATAGTTATTGGATAACCATGGAATGACTCACTTATAGTTTTCTGTAGGTTAATATATCTAAGGTCAAATAAAAAATATCGATGTGATAATTTTACACAATTTCCTCGACTTGAGAATACCGTTGAGCTTGAATGTGGAAACTCTACTTTGATTATAGTCAAATCATGACAAACATCCATCTAACGACTATATCCGAGTCGAGTGGAAGCATTGGAAATGAAACACTATCTAATAGAGAATTCGTCACCTCGATTATATAGGGTTAGTATCATGGTCAACTGTAGTCAACTCAAAATCGAAGTCTCTGACCAAAATAATACGGTTGTTATTATTGAACCAAGGATTTTTATGTTTGGAGTTACAAATCTGAATGTGGACGATGTTGGATTTTTGACCAAAACCAAATTCCGTAAGTCCTGATGTGATATAGTTTTGACAAAGAGAATTGGTGTAAATAATCTTTACCACCGGGTATCGCTTATAATAAGTAAAATTGGATTTTAGCAAAAGGTATGTAAGTGATAAATTCAGCTAAAATGTCACACCATTAGCTAAGGTGACATGTGAACATTAATTGTTGAGTTGTGCGATATTACGTGCTGATTGAGTTTACATCTTTGAGTCGCATAACCACAATGATGAATTCTCCAAAAAAACCACATGATTTAATTAATTTATGAAATATTATAAATTTATCAATATTTAAAAAATGTTAGCTATTATTTAATTTTATTGATGTTTAGGTGTTATTTGTAATTATTTGAATGCATTTATAAAAGTTATCTTCGTGTGTATCGATATATGGTATCAATGTGATTTTAAACAGTTTAAAGATAATAGTATGATAGGATTTATTGAAGTTTTAGGTCATTCAGTGGCATGTAATTTTAGCCATACCATGCGAAGAGAGAGGAGTAGAGAGAGAGAGAAATAATTAAGGGAATTGATTAAGGACGTGTTTAATGAAAGAGTGTGAAATGTATCATTCTTTCAATTAAAAACAAATTCACTAATTCAGTTCCTATAGACATTCATTCTTTCCTTCATTCACCTTTTCTCCTCCTTTCCAATCTTCCCATACAAACCAAATACAATCGCAAATAAAAAAGTGTAAAATAAAACAAAACACAAATGGCTGATTTGTGTTTTTCAAGGATTGGGTGTAGATCTAAGGAGGTATCATCATTCAATTCCATTCCTTTGACTACATCTTGAGATAATTCTAGTTTTATTTATTCTTATATTCACCTTATTCATATGATTTAGTGCATTTGCAAATCGCATCTGAATATAAGTTTATTTATTCAACTTGAACTATATCCACTTTTGTCACATCTTCTTTAATAAATAAGTTCATAATATTAATATGATTTAGATCTATTTTGGCTATCCACGTTTGATTATTTGTTCATCTTCTTAACATTAGAGCTATGACATATTACATTTTATTTAATTAATCATTCATGATGTTCATATAGTTTAGATCTGAAATTTTACCATGAATTTATATGTTTTTAAGCTGTCCCTTTTGTTGTGGTTTTAGAAATTGTTTATTTAACAAAAAACAACTATTTGGATTAAAACTTAGTTTTAACTTTATTGATTTTATTTTATTTTGTTTCAACTTAAATAAATTACATATGTTGTCTATTTGAAATCATTTGGAATTAGAGTATAATTGTTATATGATTTTTTTAATATAATTTTTATTATTATTGCATAATTTTGTTTAAAAGTTGTTAAAAACGATAAGTGGACTTTTGTGTAAAATAGCATAAACTTTAAATCCTTCCTAATTTAATGTTAGCCTTTTATTTTGTTAACTTTAAATCCTAGTACATATGCTAAATCATAAACTTTACACATACATTTGTTATTTTGCGAAGTGAGTATGTAGGCATAAGTTTGTATTTGTAGAGTTTATTCAAAAGGTCACTACCACCTCCAAACCTCCTTGGAAGATTACCATGCACCCTCCTTTCCGTATGCTAAACTTTCCACCTCATCTCCTAAAAACAAATATCTTTTACTATTCACCAAAATATCTTCTCTTTAATCATTTGCTAATATTTCACTATTCATATTGAGCTAACCATAACATACAAAATATTTTTCATTGCTAATTAATTGCACATTAATATATTAGACAAGCCCAAAAGTTTTAAACTACTTTTACAGAGCAAAAGCCCGTTTATCGATAAAACAATTTTTGGCCACATAACTGATATTTATTCAAATTGTTTAATTTTGTAAACACATTTCAAAAACAAATTTACTTCATTAGTTCTAAATTAAAAAGGGGTTAACAAGATTATAAATCTAATGTAATCACTTTAACCAAGATTCAAATATTTAGATAATTCAGATATTTAAATACAAAGTGCTCAAAATTCTAGGTCATTACATTCTAATCCACTTAAAACATTTCATCCTCGAAATTCCAACATAATTGATTGACGAAAGAAACAAGCACACATAAATACTCAAAAGTATTCAGAGTTTATTGGTCAATAAAGCTTATAGTTTGCTCAGGTTCAAAAAACCCTCTCATCATCCAAGGATGGTAAATAATTTACTAAGCATACCTTACGCTCAACATCCTTAGGTTATTGCTTAAACGATTATTCATGCTACCCCCAAACAAACCAAAGAGTCATTCCCTGAACTCTCCAAAAGCCAATAGAACAGGTATAAATATACTTAAGCCCGTATAATGTGCATGTATCGTTCATACGCAATATTTGATCTGGGCATTTTCTTGATGACATAAATTTCACTTCCAAACTAGTGTATATCACTTTATCTCTCTAGTGTGGAGTCCGATCAGGTTCCTTTAGTAAAAAAATTGTTTTCTTATATAGCCATGTACTAGGATAAAAAAACCTTGGGATCATATCAAGAATCTATTTTAAGTGTTCGCCATCGAGAATCGAGTGAAAATTCCTTGTTCGGGTTGGTGTAAATCAGCTAGAAACCATGTAATCAACTCTTGGATTAAGGACTGCCATGCAATAAAATAATCTAGGTATAACTTATGCATTAATCCTATTAGTTTCTTAACTGCACCAAATTCTTCTTTTATCATTCATTTAGACAAACAGTATATCATGTAGTACTGAAACCATTTATGAAGTATCCATAAATCATTACTTTTACTCATAAAACATTTCATAACAACACAACTCTAGTTTACAAAACATTACATAACTTAAATTCATACTCGTATAATACTCAACTACATTGTAAGAGTGCACACAAAATACCAAATTCACCATATTTCCCAAAATTCTAGTAAAGGCCTAAAATAAATTTGAGTCTTATAACTAAATTAACCTTTACACTTCTTTATCCTTTGGGTTAGGCAAGTAGATAGGAAGAGCAGGACACTACTACCAAAATATAGGCTTATAGCCTACATTCCTTAGACAATATTAAGGAAAGACATTTATTAGTTGGCCCAATAACATTGAATGATTACTTCACATAAATGTTCAAACCAAAAAATTGTTATAACTTACTAACTTCTCAATTCAAAAGTTACAAAAACCCATCTTTATATTTTCAAAAAAAACTTAGCTTCATGTTCCATAATGATCCAGAATTTTCAACCTGATAAAAATCATCGAAAAATCCATTTCGTTCTAACAAATGAAAATATCAAAAAAAAATATCAAAAAATGATGAACATACCACACTATTCTAATGTACAGAATACATGCGTCAATAAAATAACCTATCAAAGTTTCTTTTCTTTATTAGGCATCCTTTACCCTAATGGGAAAATAAGAAAAGGTTTCATAATTATTTATGGTTAGCCACTGCAACTTGGGCTCCTTACATAGCATACATACAAATCTTTTCTATAAAGGAAGTTCATCTCAAAATCTGCATTGAACTACTTCGTACTTTATGACTTTGCATTTTATGTAAAATTTATTTAAAGAAAACTTTTAGAATTGTTATCTATAAAATCTCAGTAGTAAAAGTAATGCATGAGCGATAGCGTCATATAGGAATAGGTGCCACTAAGTTCTGGGTCAAAGATCAATAGTACCGCATGAGATCAATAATGTATAAATCGATGACGTATCTCTTCGATGTCATCCTTCATCAACACCTCATCTTGTCACACTTTGAGGATATTGTTTTTCCATGATGCCAACAATCAACATCGCCGCTAAGCAACGTCGGCCATCATCAGTACCATCCATACCACCGTCCGTACATATAAAATGATGAAGTTCTATCACCTATACCATCTATCGTTAGCACCGCACTTTGTTGGTATCGCACTTCATCATTAATGGAGGACGCTTCTTATTACCACTAAGAATTATCTCAAAGGAATGCGGTATGACAAGGTAGCCATGACGCGGCCTCTCATCTTCACCATCATTCCTCAATAAAGAAGTCAAGGAACACCAAATAATGTCCACAAGATCTATGTCATACCTCAATGTTGCAATAATTCATTGGTATCGCTATTCATTTATTGTAGCCAAAGCAAGCTCATCGCTAATGATACCATTTAGGATCAACGACGCTACACTAAAGGGGAGCCGCACTTCGTAGTGCCATTTACAATCAATACCGCTAAAGAACAAGGCCGATATTATATGGTGTCTACTTTTAGTGATACTTGAGGGATGCCACACACTTATATATGCAATGTTGACGACGAATGTCATCAAGTTCTATTGAAGTCATCAATGTTATACTAAAGCGACGCCAATTATCACGATAAAAAATTTCAATGTTGCCTTTTGATTGAATTTGTCAATGCCGTAGTTTATTGCCGCCGCATATCTCCAAAGGGATGAAGTCAAAGTCCACCGCCAAAACACATTGATGATTGCCGGAGCTAAACTTGCTGCCTCCAAGCATTCCAAAGCCAGGCTTGTCGAAGTCAAGCGTTGAGTCGCGCACCTACCCCTATAAATACGAACCTAAGGGTCTTGGAAAGGGGGATTTTTCTTCTCTTTATTTCTTAAAATCAAATCATTGTAAACCCTGAATTGAATTGGGGCCAATTTCTATTTGACTATAATCTTGCATAATCAATACGAATAACGACTTTTAAACATGCATATCATATTTGATTATGAATATTCGAACATTATTGAATTGGACGTGCATGTATACGAACTCCTTAAGTTCAAAACTCGACACCATTATTTAAATGGTGCTTTGGACTTTGACGAGTGATATGTGCACAATTATATGGACATTAGACTTTAAACATAAGAATGAATTACATAGCCTATTGCCGAGCCTAATGGGCTGTTGCATAAGATTTGTTACTTGTTTCTTATCTTTTATGAACATATGACATGACATAGGCCTTTTTGGAACATCTTTTCCTTTAAGACCATAAGGACACTTGAATAGGTTGACTCTAAATGGCCTTTGAGGATCTTGCGAACAATAATCCACGAAAACATATGGATTTTGATATATTTCACTCCAAGAAGGTCTATTAACATCATGAATTCATCCTTTAATGATTCCATTATGCACAAAGTCTCAAGTGATAAATAGGTCCTTGATAACACAACTAAGATGGCATTGATTGAGTTATGCTTAATCCACTGCATTTGTTCAAGTCAATGATTAATTCATAACTATTGGCATCATGGATGTTATACTAGTTTTTGATCTAACATTTTTGGTGCTAAAAGGAGGGCTTGAACCTTCAACCCTCTTTACTTCTTTCCATGACCTAATGAACCAAATTTTTGTTTTAGGAAAATGAGATCAAAATGACCTAGTGCTCTAATTGAGGAGGTTATCCAAACAACAATATTAGAAGAAAATGTAGTTCCCAACTTCAACTTAGGAATTGCAGAGCCTGGACAACCACCAAAGCTGGCACGGCCTACTAACAGCAAAGCCAAGGTTAAAATCCTTGATAAACAAGTGCTAGAGATGAAAGGACTTTTGGAAGCAATACTTGGTCAAAATCCTCCAAAACTACCAGACCCATGGGGGAGATGAAGCAGAATCTCCAAGGAGAGACGTGAATTCTTCTTTGCTTAGAAATAAAAGCAAAGGCAAACTTACCCTAACTAGATAAAAGAGAAGAGGTGACGAGCAAGCTAAAGTAAAATACCAGGGAAGATTAAAAGAAAAACCTAATGACCAATCTAGAAGCTCAACTTCTAAAGGATATAAAACTGAAAGGTGCAACTTCCATAACAAGTCTTACTTGAGAGACTTGGCAGGAAAAATGGCAAAAGATTTGCTTAATCTCAAAGGAAATAGAACTCTAAATGACAAAATCAATGATAATCATTGAGAATCTCTCTTCACTAATGAGATTATAACCGCAAAAATTCCTTCTCATATCAAGATCCCATCCATCAGGTATAATGGAACGACCAATCCAGACAATCACTTATTAGCTTTTGAAAGTTAGATGGACCTATACAATGCATCCAGAGCTATGTGTTGTAGGCATTTCCTAACTACTTTTCGAGAAGCAGCAGCTAAATGGTACCAACGGTACCGGGAAAAGACCATCTATTCTTGGAAATAGTTTCTTATGAATTCCCAATGCACTTCTGTATCTGCAAAAATCCCACCATCGATTACACCGTGGTAGCTAATATCAAACAAAGACTAAGAGAGTTACTGGGAGATTATCTTAAGAGATTCAATATTGAAACCCTAAAGGTGAAAAACATGACCGATAAAGACAAAGCCGGTGGCTGTACATTTTGGGTTAACTAAGAAAACTTCATTTTGGTGAGAACTCAACATAAACGGATGTAAGGATTTACAAGATTTCCACTTTCAAGCCGATAAATTCATTCGAATGGATGAAATGTATCATGCCTAAAAGAAGGCCCTAAAAAGGAAACAGAGAAGATTAACAACAACCGTAACCATAAGAAACCAAGATGGGAAGAAGACTCAAGCACCAACCATGTTGTTTTGAACAAGCTCATATCTTACACATATGATGCAATAAAGGAAAGAGATGACTTTCTGATTTCTTACAAAGCTAAACTAACCCGAACCAAGAAAGAAGGGTGATTACCGCGCTTACCATAAATTGGACGGGCATAAAACAGATGAGTGCCGAGTACTGGTAGGCATAATCTAGCGAATGATCCAATCCAAACACCTGAAGGAATTCATTAAGGATAATCAGAAAGCTGTCCATTCTGAAAACGGAAACCAAAGGCAACCCAGCAACACCGTGAATTTGATAAAGGATGATGTTCAGTAAGATTTCGTTCTACCTCTCAACAGAATTAACGTAATCCACGGAGGCCCACACCAGACTAGAAATAGCAGAGGAGCTAGGAGTCGCTATGTTAGGAAAGCAAAGGACTATTCAAGAGGAGCTACTGCTCAAGAATCCAAGATTCCAAATCAAAATGCATAATTTGACCATCACATAATAAGAGCTAAGAGGGGTCCACTACCCGCAAAATGACCCGCTTATGATTGCTATGCAAATTAGACTTTCCGTGTTTACCAAAATTTTGGTGGATACCAAAATGTTGTAAATGTAATTTTCAAGCATGCATTTGACCAGATTGGGATTCCGGAAGAAAAGGTTGAACCAAGTATTGAGCCAATTTTCGGGTTCAACAAAAAAGTGACAACTCCTATTGGACAGATAAAACTTTTCATGCAAATGGGAGTTCCACCGTGCTCTTGGACTTTCGAAACTCTCTTCATCATTATGGATAAACCTTCATATTATAATGCCTTTTACAAAAGACTAGCTTTGAATGAAGTTGATGCCTTCGTCTCCCCCAAGTATCTGATGTGAAATTCTTGACCAAAAGTAAGTGAGGTACCATATGAGGGGAATAATTCAGTGCTCGAGAGATGTACTTTGCAACTATTGAACAATATGAGTGAGATTACCTTTCTTGTTGTGATTCAAAGAAAAATAAGTTAATCTGAAATGATACTAAAAAGCCTTTGGATGGTGATTCTTCCATCACCTAAAGCAAAAACATGGCTCGTTAAGAAGACTAAACATGTGTTGAGAAAATTTGACTTCTCAAAGATGAAAAGAAAACAGAAGGAAGCAAATCTAGTGGAAGATGAAATAGAAGATGAGGAAATTATCACTGAACTAAATTGTGGAAATGAATAAGAATGAATGAAGCCTAAAGAAGATCTTGAGGAAATATGCATAATTCAACCGATTCAACGAAGATAGTTAAAACTTGAAGAGAGTTAGATAGAAAAATCAAGGGAAAGCTAGTTCAGTTCCTTCAGTCTAGCAAAGATGTATTTGCTTGGACCCACTCGGATATGGTTAGAATAGATCTGATTGTCATATGCCATGCTCTAAATATAGACCCAAATATCACACTAGTCCAACAGAAGAGAAGACAGTTTGACAAAGTTCGGTCTCGTGCTTTGAAAAAAATGGTTAAAAGGTTGCTCGAGAATGGATTTATTAGAGAAGCACTTTATCCGAAATGGTTAGCTAATCTAGTGCTAGTCAAGAGATCTAATAGGAAGTGGAGAATGCGTGTTGATTACACTGATTTGAATAAAGCATGTCCAAAAGATTGCTATCTGCTCCCATGGATTGATCAGTTAGTCGATGCAACAAGCGGACACCAACACTAGTCTTCCATGGATGCGTATACCAGATACTATCAAATTCCAATGTTCAACCAGATGAGAAAAACACCAATTTTATAACAAATTGGGGAACATATTGCTACAAAGTAATGCCCTTTGGTTTGAAGAACATCGGAGTAACATACCAGAGATTAGTAATAGAATGTTCAGGAATAAATTGGTCTATATATGGAAGTATATGTGGATGACATATTAGTCAAGTCTCAAGAGAGAGGCAGTCATCTAAAAGACCTTGAAGAAATGTTTGGTGTATTGCAAAAATACCAAATGATGCTTAAACCACAAAAGTTTTCATTTGAAATTCAGCCGGCAAATTCTTGGGATATATCATTAACGCAAGAGGAATCGAAGCTAATCCTGACCAAATTCAAGCTATTAGAAACATAGCAAAGCCTAAAACAAGAAAAGGTGTAACGAGCCTCAATAGAAGAGTGGAAACTTTTAATAGACTCATTTCCAAGACCACCGATAAATGCATCCCATTCTTTAATGTGATCAAGAAGAAGAAAAACTTTGAAAGAGTGAGGATTGCCAAAAAACTTTTAAAGAGCTGAAAGATCATTTGGAAAAACCACCAATTCTTTCTAGCCCTATGGATGGGGAACGTCTTTATCTCTCTATGGTAGTTTCTGAACACACTATTAGCTTAGTGCTAATAAAAGAGGATAAGGGAATCCAGCTTCCATAATATTACACCGGCAAGAGGCTCAAAGATGCGAAAACTAGATATTCAGTTATAGAAAAGTTGGTGTACTTTTTAATGATCATCGCATGAAAGTTAAGAGCTTATTTTCAAGCATATCCAATCAAAGTTGTAACTAATTTCCCACTTAAGCGAGTTTTTAGTAAACTAGAAACTTCAGGATGGTTGGTTAATGAGGGAATTGAACTTAGCCAATACGATATTGAATTCCTTTCTCGGGTATCAATTAAGGGACATGTACTAGCTAATTTGTCAATGAGTGTACTGGGTTCATTAAAGATCAATCAGGAAAAGAAACGACCTAAACCTAAGTGGCAACTATTTATAGATAGGGCTTCAAATGAACAAGGAGCCAGACCCATATATGTGATTATAACTCCTGATGGACATTGTATTCATTATGCAATGAAGTTAGGGTTTCCAGCTACAAACAATGTAGCATAATATGAATCCATGATAACGGGACTTACTCTATCCACCCAGTTGAAAATCCTTAGAATCGAAGTTTTATGTGATTCACAATTAATGTTGAATCAGTTATACGAGGAATATCAGACGAAGGATGCCAAAATGATCCTATATCTCAAGAAGATATTAAAGATGCCGACTCAACTGAAGATTTCTCAATACACCAAGTGTCTGGAGGCAAGAACTCTCAAGCCGATTCTTTGGCTAAGTTAGCTAGCTTACGAGGGGCACCAGAATCCCGAATTTTGCCAGTTGGCTACCAAGCGAATCCTTGTATAGAACAAAAAGGCCCCAATATGAAAAGTGAGGCTTTAGTGTTGACCAAGTCTTATGCATTAACACACAATAAGGAGAAAGGGGATGAAGCCGAGATTCCCCAAGAAAGACCCCCTCATATGAAACTACTAATCAATACGAAGATAATTGGATGACACCTATCATCGAATATTTAACAAAAGAAACTCTACCAACAGATAAAAGGGAGGCAAGGAGGATAAAACATCAAGCCCCAACTTTTATCATGACAAAATAGATACTTTATAAAATGGGATACTCACTTCTTTACTTAAGACATGTTATTCTAGAAACATAGGCAAATTGCTAACAGGAGCTATGAAGTATTTTTTGGACACCATTCCAACGATATAAATTAAAGTTAGCTAAGAACATGAAACAAGGCTTCTATTAGCCCCGAATGACTAGTCAAGCCATTGATTATGTAAGAAGATGTGATAAATGTCAAAAGTTCTCTATGATCCCACGCTGATCGTTTAGTGAATTGACTCATATGTCAAGTCCATGGCCCTTCGATGTATGAGAAATCTATTCAGTAGGGCCACTTCCTATATCTAAAGGAGGGGCTAAATATGTACTGGTAGCCATTGATTATTTCATGAATTGGGTAGAAGCTGAGGCACTTCTAGATATCATATCAGGAAAAGTTCTCATATTCGTAGTCAAGAATATCATTACTAGATTTGGGATTCCATACCAGATAATATTTGACAACGAAACTCAATTTGAAAGTAAAGAATTAGCTCGATTTTGTAACAGGAACGGAATCATCAAAAGATTTTCATTTGTAGCTCATCTGAAAGCAAATGGAGTTGTTGAAGCATCCAATAAACTATAAAGACCATTCTAAAGGAGCGGTAAGGAAAAGCAAAAGGGAATTGGGTAGGGGAACTACTTCTCTTTCTACGGGGATATAGGACTTCTACTGTGACGACCCGAAAATCTATACCCTTTGAATGGACAATAATCCACACATGTCCGACCCAAAAAGCACAAACTGACGGAAAGTCAAGGGAAAGAAAAGAAGAGAGAAGAAGAGAAGAAAGAGAGAAGATAGAGAAAATAGAACAATACAGAATCTCACATCGCAGCGGAAAATATATAATATCATATCAATGATCTTTACAAAATGGAAATTGAATATATATACACACATCAATCAGAGTTCAACAATCAATCAATAGTTATTAGTCTGAATAGTTATAATAACCTGTCCTTACAAATGCCGATAATTTAAAACAACTAAGCAATGCAGCGGATAATCAAGCAAATACGGATGTACAAAAATGAAGATCTCCAACTCTCCTACTGAAGCTCCAAAAGCATCAAATCTAGACCTGTAAATATACTCGGTCTGACCCGAGCATTGAAAGGGAAGAACACCCAGATCAGTCTGGTAAACAAGCATGATAAACACACTCAACTGAATTTATTAAATTACCGAACTTTTCCTTAGTTTTCAAAACTAGCGTATCTCGTAAGACAAGTCCACACATAAATATAGACATGTTTTTACCTTACGATAACTAAAACATCTCATATCAAATCTTCTTATATTATAGCAGTGTCTACTATATACAAATAATATTAATCATAGCCGAAATTGTTACCATTATTAAATTCCAACATACTAGGCTCTACAATTAAAATGGCAGGTACGTAGTGGAGTTTGGATTCCATACAAATGACCAGGTGAAGGGACTACCTTCCGGCAGTACATCTCTAGAAGAATGCACTGAGAAACCATCACAAAATTTCTCTACAACACAAGACCGGCCCACCTCTATAAGTAGATGGTACTGAATATGTCATCCTCCGGTCGTTACCGACCTTTACCGAGGGCCCTCTAAGCATACAAATCACATAATCCGATACACGACGTCATAGCGTGCAAAGATATATCTAGAAGAGGATGATCATATCCTACTTAGGAATGACCCACTTAGCCTTGCCACATCTAACCCTGTTTTGGTCATTTCCGGTTGATGAGGCCTGACGAGGTAATGATTATCTTTCACAATCACATATCACATCACTTTGAATGTCGCACGGCCATTTCCGTTGACTACTAGTTACCTTCCACAAAAATACAACTCTTAAGCTCATACGTCTCAAGGAGGGTGTTAAGCTAAGAGAAGTTTCCTTCTTCGCCACCACTGATGTATGTTTGTAAAAACCAATGTACGTAATCTATAGAAATGAAATGTCAGTCAAACATCCATACAAGTTGTCCAGGAACAAGACAAACCGAAGGTACTTTCCTACCACATCCTGTCGAGAAATCCCTAGGATTAGTAGCGAATAGTCCTCGCATTGGATATTTCATAATGAAGAGACCACTGCTACTGGATGTATATTGGGATTTTAACCCCAAACGATCAACAAGCAGTCCCCCACTATGAAACTCTGGAATATCAATATCATCACAAGCAACCTGTACAATCGTCGCATATACGTTGGTCCGAAGTGGTTTTCAGATAAATCTGATCCTGGTCTCTTCGCACCAACAACGCAAAAGCGTTTCTCAACCTCATACAGCAACTAAGGCTCATAGACTTATCACATCTCCAACTTTCTACTTGCTATCCTTTGGGCCAAAAAGGAAGCTCGATAGATTGGAGTAATACTCTGCACTATACGAATCAACATCCTCAACACAAATGATAATCAAGCCTACATAGAAGGCTATGTACTAAGTGTACGACTAAATAGTTCCCACATCAAGTCGAGGAACTAAAATTTGGCCAAGTTTGATAGTCGGTTATATAACTATCAAAACAAACAAACAAATATTTAGCACCATATACAATCACTGGGCCTTTTAATTAATCTTTTATTAATTAAATCACTTGCCAAATATTCACTTCAAATTATCTTTTAAAAACATATAATCTCAAAACATTTTAACATTGGAAAACATTTCCAAATACTTATTTACTAATAAGTAATTCACAAATCAATTTATTTTCAACACTTAAAAAATATTGCATATACTTAAATCACGATTGAGTATATATTTTGTTCTTTAAGGAAAACATTCTCTTTAAGCATCTTTTATTTGGGTCAAAATGGATGTTGCGTAAAACATCGTTACGACAACCCAAAATCATTAGTATAGGGATTTGAAAATAAAATAGATATATAAATCCCAAATACTATACAAAAGCATTTCCTTTCGAAAATAATTTACTATAACAACAATGTTATAGTCCATCATTTTCTTACTTCTTGACAACTTCTATTTCAACAATGAATGTTGAAATCTATGGTTTCGATACTTAACACATTTTAGAACCATCTTTAAAACATTTTATTCAATTTAAAATATCACTTCCCAAAACATTTCTTTAATATATTATTTACTGTCCAAAATCACGAAAATAAATCTCTAACCAATTTCAACACTTCTACATATTTAATTAAAGGATTATCCGCTGTCCAAAATCGTGAATATATCTCCTTTAATAAGCTTTCATATTTACTTATCAAATTCAATTGATTTCGGATTTATAAACAATGTTTATAAATTCACATTTTTATTTTATAAAAACTTCAATTTATAAATCTCCTTTATTAACCAATTCCATTTATCTCATTTATATGCCAAATCCAATTTATAAATTAATTACTTATAAATCATTTATTTTACAAATTCATTTATTTTATAACTTCACAATTATAAATCTTATTCACTTATAAACTCCATTTATAACCTCATTTTAACACTTCCAAAATTCCTTTTAAAATTCCATCGTTTTGATTTATAAAAATTCAATTTTATAAATCTTATATATAAAACCGTTTATAATAAATCAAAAATCTCAATTTAAACTATTTTATAAAATCATTAACTCCATATTTCAAAAATCACATTTAAACTATATTTCTCAAAAATCATAATTTTTATAACAATAAAAATTATAACATTTATTTATTCAAATTGAATTCAATTCCTTTACAATTCAAAAATCAATAAAACATTTATTTCCAAAATCACTTCAAAATCCTTTTAAATTTGGAAATCATCACTTTAACATTTTTAAAATTCCAAACATATGGCTTAATGATGCAACAGCACTAAATACAACAATCACGGCATCCAGAACATCATATATCATATGATAACAGAATATATAACAATATCTGCAAATAAATCAATACTGGTGAGGAATCCAGTTGGATCCCTCCAACCTGTCACCTGCAACAAATATACATATTAGAATATGAATACAATGTCCGCTTCAAGGCAGACGCGCGTACAAAGGTTCATCCGCTCATACACGGGAACGTATAGGGTCATCTGCTCCGCTGGGCAGGTATATATCCAAATATCAATCAATATATCATATATCATCCAAACAATCATCAATCATCATAAATAATATTTATTCTCACTTATATAAAAGTATCAGTGAGTCAGAAAGAGTGAGTTATACTCACATTGCTTGTAGTCGTCGCGATAGCGATTTATTCCGATTAAAATTAAACAAGTGTTTAATTTCAATCAAAATTTTCACTACCTCAAACAAATCCCAATCCGGATCCATAATGTAGTGCTCGTCAATACAGTTCCAACGCAATTCGTTTCGTACGAAATTGACCTTGTATGAAAAAGTTATAGCGTATATGAATTATAATATAATTAATTTCTTTTTATTTATTTTAAAACCTTGCTTAAATCTTGGCCGCATATTCCATCAAAATATATTGTGGCCATGTGATGCTTTCTTCCCTCTTATTCTAGGTTTACATTCACGATACAACCCATAGCCACCCCCATCCTTCGAATTTTCGCGCCATATACGAGCTTCTATGCAACGATCAAACGACGCCAAGTTGAAGCCCATCACGAACGACACCACCACCATAAAAATGGTCAAACTCGGTGCATATATGGTCAAGGAAATCGTGAACGAACGCATGTAATGAAAATTGCCGTTGATTCGCTCAATTAAATCCGATCACAACCGTTGATATCGAAGCTCTCATCGAGCCTGACATTTTGTAGTTGAAAAATTTTCGTATAGATTGATGGATTTGGAGAAAATGAGAGAGGAAGCGGACGAAATTTTGGACGTTGGAACATGGGTGGCGGCATGCCCTAATGCTCTAGGGTTTTTGTGAAAATAGAAAAATAGATGGCCACTATTCATCCCAAAAATTTTCGAACTCGAAATGAAGCGTGCCGCCCGGTGTTTGTAATGTTTTACCCCTGTTCCAAATGCAATGGAATATATATCGGAAGCCAATTCGATTGTAATTGAAAGTTAGGTTTTCAAATCTACTATTTAAATTTAAAATTCATTTAAACAAATTTCTACGCGTTTTAGCTTGTCTTGAACAAACCGTAAATCCGATTGACACGAAATTTGAAATCTTACAATAATATAATATTACGGATCCAATGAAATTGGTTTCATTTAAATCCGAGACTGTTTGAAAAATGGCTATTTTAACTCGTCAATTAAATATTAAAATATTCAATTTCTAGAATTTAACTTTTAATTCGATTTAAAAGTTCTCCAACGTCATTCAAATTCAAATAAGATCTAATTCAACTTTATAAATCATTTTTATTCACATTAAATCCAATTTCCAATTATTTCTGCAATTTAAATATTAAACTAACAACTTGATTATCCAATTAAATTATGATATTCGAAATATAATTTATTCGGCTTATAAAATTTACTTGGGAATATTTAAAATTAATAAAATAAATGAATTTCAAGTGACATAAATTCTGGGTCATTACATCTACTAAAACTATGATAGTGCATACCAATACTCCCCAACATATAGTTGTGAGTCCATGCTCCCAATTGAGGTTGAAGTACCTTCTTATCGAAGGATTGCATATGCATCCAATCCAAAACAAAAGTTAAAGAGAGAATCCTTGGACTTAAATTAATGAGTTAGGAGATAAAGCAGCCATACAAATGGCTGAGTATCAATGAAGAATATCCCAGTACTATAACTCTAGTGTAAGAGGAAAATCGTTTCAAAAAGAAGATCTTGCTTTGAAGAGTCATGGCAAATATGAAGAATCCACGAGACGGGCTGCTAGGACCAAATTAGAAGGACCCTTAATCATACACAAAGTAATCCTACTAAGGACCTATAATCTCTGCCGAACAAATGGCAATATCGTAGCGAGAACATGGAATGCCGAACATTTACGGCCATATTTTCTAACGATAGATGAATTAAAGGAATTTATTAGTTTGATCATGAAAAGGAGTAGGATTCTCCTTATACAGAAAGCCCAAGCCATCAAAGGCTCATGATCGTAAGAGGTCCTTGGCCATCAAACACTATAACAAAACTTACTTTCGACTGCAGTTATTCATAGCGTTTAAACAACAATTGCAGTGCAAAACTTATTTCAAAAGAAAATAAATTAGTTGAATGATGTCCATATAATAGTTTTTGGTCAAATATTTTAACTCGGGTCATAAGTACTAAAATTTCACCTACTCGCCTCTCATTTATGCTTATCTTAATTAAAATTTATTTCATCATCCTTTAAAATACCTCTTTCGATTTCGGTTAGAATAAAAAGTCAATTCAGTTTCTTTTTATCATTTTCCTTCATCTCGGAATTCTTCTACTTCAGCAAGTTTGAGTTCTCTCTAATCTTCTATTATTAAATACGGTGTCACGATGCCCTACTTGATTTTTTCAGGTTTATTTGATCATTACCCTACTTCAATTGCCTTAGTTGAATTCGACTTTCTCCGAAGTGGGTGGAAACATTGGTGCATATTATCGATTGATCATAGTTGCCCTAGTTCGATTACGATTGATTAGTAAGCTTTATTTTCTTTTTTAATGATTACGAAGTTGGTTTTGCGGTTTTGTGATGTGAATAAATTGCTAATTGTATAAAAGTAAAATTATAAAATAAACTGCCTCGTATTCAACATTAAAAATGATTGTACATCTGAAGAGGAATAAGCAGTCTGTAATGAAAATGTGTGGATTTCCATCCAAAAATATGTTGTTGATATTTTTGATTATGTGCACTTGGTTAATTGCATGTTGTTTTAATAAACTTTCTTCGACATTTGATTTTATCAATAAAAGATACTCTAGTTTATGATATACTGCCTTATCTCTAGAGTTTGGGATGATATGATTGCAATATTGTAATTTGGTTTAATAGAACTTGCAAATTTCTTTGAAATGAAAGGTTTGAATTTTACATCTAGATAGAATAGTTAGTTAGGTATGAAGGCTAATGTGTTTAGCACATAGGGAATCTCGATATATTTTAGGAAATATAAAACCGTAATCAAACATGAAGTGACTTGAGCAATACATACTACAATCTACAATGTATTACTTAATGAGTGGCACGACATCAATTTAAAATTTATATCGGAACCTCCTTGAAGGAGAAAAGCAAACTAAGCAAACTTTTAGGATGTTTTCTCGGATAGATATTATTTCTAATTGTTATAAATGATACCATAAATAACATGAATTTTTAATCAAGAATTGCATATGTTACTATAGTAGTTGAATATGAGGACCATAAATAAATTTTAGCATGTTGCCTATCTCAAACACACCCACTATCCATAATATTTACTATTTTATATTCAATGTCCCATTATAAATCTATGTACTAAGTGATTTAATTTCACACTATAATGTATGTATTTAAAGTTTTTTAGGATGTTTCTTGCTGGCTAGTAATAACAGAAAGGCTCAAACTAGAAATTAATAATAATAACACCCTTTTATGATTATGTATTTTCCAAAGTCATTATTTATAACAAATCAAAAGGTTTGTGTTTAATTTCGAGCTTTAATCTCTACTTTTCCATAATTTTCTCACATTGGCATATGTATTTGTATTTAAAACTAATTTTCAGCTATTTCTTATAAATAGTATTATATAGGTCAGAAATATGTTTTGTGAATAATGATACTTTCATCAGTCAAAAGATTATGAAAATACAATATTTATAATTATATCAATTGCATGAACAAAATGGTAGCTTACTCCAAATATTCATTACTCTGCTTGCTAGGAAGTCGCTTATTGGGAATTAATTAACAAATGGTTAATGATAGTAAGTATTTATTATACAGACTTACATTTCATTTATTTCAAAATGTAATAATCAAATTTTACAAGTAATTAACAAAAATATACGTTTAAAGTTTTAGTTGATAACTATCTAATTGGTCAAACTAATTTAAAACTTTGACACACACGCAGAAGTGCACACACTATAGAATTGTTGGATATTACAATTAGTAATGCTGGATATACTAATAAGTAATAAGATAGATATACACATATGTGTGTCTTTCAAATTTTATTTTGAATCTATACAAAACTTTTGCACTCTTTGGCAAGTCCAGAGTTTGGGCTCAAAATATATACAATGATGTGTTAGTACAGGTTTAATTGATATAATCAAAATATTACAATGACAAGGATAAGACCAACGACATTAACTTTAAGAAGTAAAAACTAATTACAAACCAACACATTACTGATTCTAATATATATGCTACTCTAAACTTTTGGTCTATCATTTATAATGTATAATATATATGATAAAAACTTAATTGAAAAGTGAAACTTGTAGTACATTATGCTATGATAATCAAATCTTTTTTTTGCAACCGTCAGACTAGGTGATCACTTTATTTATGATCCTTTGTACAATACTGATATAGATGGACTCGAAAACTTTACTTTGTATGGCTAAACACTTACTTAGGTTTCATCTTTTTTTTCTTGTAACATCTGAAACAAAGATAAATATGAACTATCAATAACATGCAGGTGAAACTTGCAATAACCTACACAGGTGAAATTCATAAGGCATACTAGTCTACTAATAACGTATTGTACTCTCAAAACTCAATAAAAAAACGATTTATTTTTTAAAACAACTAAGTTATATAGTTAATAATAAATAGGCGAAACACCATTTTATCTCCACCAATGCTCCTATGGTGATTTTTGCACAATTTCTTTACTTATTAAAAACATGAAAATTTACCAAAGATTAATGGCTTCGTAGATATGACAAATAATCCTATGAAAGGAAAAATATTGGATTCCTATATGGAATAAATGGTAAACACAATATATTCTTAATATACCTATTACTATCCAATTAAACTAAAGTGCAATGAAAACTTTTTTAATATTTTAACAAGCATGTTGGTCATGTACTTATATTTACATAAATCATGGATAAGTTACAATAGTTGATCATATATATTGGGTATTATCATGTAAATGCCAATTAGTTAAGTAAATTGCAAATCAATACTTGCATGTATACCTAGCTAATTAACTATTTACTGCTAATTAATTTACAGCCAATTAATTTGCAGCCAATATAGTGAAATAAAATGACAGATTACTTAAGGTGGTGGATTCCTTTACAATTAGTATGTATTATATGCTGGATGAAATTAATAATAATCCCAAAACTGAAATGTCAGCCTTCCTGTAACATATGTATTTTAGTTTTACGAAACTGCAATTTATTTTTAGTCATATACTTCATTATATTATTGCAACTTTAGTGAACATTATGTTATTGATTTATTACTTATCCTGAACATGGTATGAATGAATATCTAGTAATTTAAATGTTCAAAATGATTATTGGCGCTCTCACATATTAAGATAAATCGACCATTAAAATTAAGAAGTAAATAAATTTAAGCTATACATATTTATGTCAGAAATGATGTGACTTTATAAATCCAACAACATCCTGTATCTCAAGCACAATTCCCTGCAAAGACAAAGAAGAAGACAATTTATATACAGCTATGAATATATGATTTATCATCAGAAAGTTTCATTCAATGAGCCTCAATAGCTACCTATCAGAAGCAAAAGAAGACGATTCGTTTGACGCACATGAACTTTAGGAAGAGGTTTATGTTATGCTAACTTTTTTTATTTTGGATAAAAGGCAATGTTAGATTCATAGTTAATGAATATACATAAAATCTATGAGTATTTATTGTAGTTGTAGGCCATGGTGTTGTAAAATACATGTACCGAAATGCTTTCCATGCAAGTTGCAATTTATTTGAGAGCAACATGTTAATTTAGTAAAGTTGTTCTGCTCATATTAAGCATAACTCTGGCTATCGATGCAGGTCTTTAATGGAGCCTGACGGTGTCCATGATTTGATAGATCACTCACGCCTATAGCACATATTCAACGTCCTCCTTAGCTTTCGTTTCTAATCCTTCAATGTGGAAAGAGACGAGGAAGAAGGTAAGAGTTAAGATATGAAGGACTAATGAAGATGATCTCATTTGTGGAGTTTGAAGTGATCGTACTCAAAAATTCTTACCCAACTATTTTGACTCCTTTTTTTTATTTCTTCTTCAACTAGCCTTGATTTTCACATATTCTCCATTTAATAGGAATACATTTTACTAATTGTCTTATGTAGTGCTAACTCCTTTGTGGAAACATGGCAGTATATGACCAAAACATGGAGTGCCATTGAAGCAACTAATATGTTAAGTATGAATAAGAAAGTCTAGCTCAGCCGGCTTGGATAGAACCTGATGAGTTGAAGTGCAATTATTAGAACTGAGCATACTGATCTAACCATTACAAATTTCCATGTCCAGTATTTCAAAACTTCCAATGTGTGATGTTCTAACCTCACAAAAACGTGAATCTAAATTTAGAGTCTTATTAATTTATATTTGATTGCTAACTACTTTATTTCTTCAATATAGGTTATTAAAGACATTTAGTGCCAGAATTTTATTTTTAAGCCTATATCTTTTACTATGAGTTTGTTTATCATTTTAGTAGCACACTCATAGTATTTTTTTTTATCTCTTACCATATTTTTCTTCAGGTATCCAACTAGAAGGTGCAAATACACTATTGGTGATGTATTAAAATTTGCTTCTAAGTTATTGTAAAGGATCAAAGCTTCTCCTATTCATTTACTGAACACCAATGCTTAACTTTTATTTCAAGTTTAGATTGACATGATATTGAAGACTATATACAGTTTGTAACGGGTAACCCGATATGCATATAATAATATTGCGTTGATTTATTTATACTTCAATTCTGGCCTATCATTTTTACTACACATCAATTTCATGCATCAGTTCTTTTATTAATTATACTTATATGCTTTAAAGAAGCATTAATTTTTTTATTAATTACAATTAAAAGCAAACGTGGTTATAAGTTCTTTACTATTGTCCCATGACTGACCAAACTATTTTATTTATATTTTAACTCAGGATTTTCATTTTTGTTGCATATTTGTTTCATGCATTCACTATTCTATTAATTATACATATATGCTTTATATAAACTTTAAAAAAGTTGACTAATTTCACATGAAGATAAACTATAAGTGGTATAAATTCCTTACTATTTTCCCAGGACTTTGAGGGTCAATATTCCGATTCAAAACAAAAGGCTAGTAGAAGTAATTCATTCACATATTATTAAAGTGCAGGTATGACGGATAAAAGGGTACATATATGTTTACTCCAACCATATAAGTTGCATGTCAATTTGGATACATGCTTAAACATTGCATTAAAGTATAAATGACTTCAAAATTTTAACATGCATAACATGAGTGTATTTTAAAGTATTTGTGAAGAAAACTATTCATATAAAATCTACTTATTACCATAGATTATCAATTCTTTCGTTTTGCAACCTAAATTTTGAAAATGCTAAGCCTAACTTTTAAATACTAGTTCAACATATTCTTATATTTGATCGCTAATTATCAAATTTAATGTTTTTATCCTTAGTATTTAATAAAACATTTTATGTAGATGAGAAAGATGGTCCGTGAACCCAAAAAAGAGAATGTCACTCTTAGGCCAGCAATATGTGAAGGTGAGGATGTATTTTGTGTTTCTCACATTTTGCATCTTTCAATAATGCTTTTATTGTGAGTTTTTGACTAATCTATGCTCAATTTCTCTTTGGTAAATTTTGTTAATTTATTTATTTGGCTTTTTGTAACATGTTACAGATTTGGTTGGAAGGGAAACTCTTGTTCACATTATGGGTACCTATTATTTGTCATTCAATTTTCAATAATTAATTTTTACCTAGACAACTATTGAAGAAAATTTACATTACATGGGAAAAATGGTTCATTTTGCAAAGAACGAAAAGACATAAGAATTTATTATTTTTGGAAAAAACAAGCATCCTATAAGTTATTTTATTAAAAATCTTATTTTATGAAGTGTGATGAAACTGGCACAGTTTCAAATCTTCACCAGTATGCCAAAAATATTGAAAATACTATCTTTTGTAGTCAGGCGAGGCTTGGTATACGTACATTAAAATTTCAATGCCACGTGGATTCATAGTTCACAAGATAAAAAATTGCCTATCATATTTTGTTCTACTACTATGTCACGCTTCCTTTGGAGTCTCTGACTAACATTAATGTCTTTTCCTACATAACGCCTTAATTGACCAACACCTAAGAATCAAATACAACAACATAACAAATGAGACTATAGATACTAATGCAGTCATAAAGAAAAACACTACTAGAAAATACTTCAATTTCCTACGCAAAGTTTCCGACGTCTTTCCTACGCCAGAAGGCGGGGCGTAGGGAAGGCGTAGGAAACAGGTAGAAAGAGGTAAAGGCATAGGGAAGACGTAAGGAAATTTCCTATGTCTTTTCTATGTCAACTTCAATACGTAGAAAAAAATCAAGGCGTAAGAAAGGTGTAGAAAATCCACTACACCAAAATTATACCGTAGAAAAGACAGATAATTTTCTACGCCATTTCCACGCCTCTGTTAATTTTGTACATTTCCAGATCGGCGTATGAAAGGCGTAGGAAATTCCTTACGCCAAAATTATGCCGTAGGAAGGCGTATAAATTTCCCACGCCATCCCTACACCCGCAGTACACTATTTTTGTTCCCCCGAAAATTTCACAGCCCGCCTTTTGTTCCCTCGAAGATTAAAATAACAAATTACTCCATTCCTCTCACGCTCCCAAATCCAGACCCTCGTTCTCAAAAACACTAAATTTCGTTCGTTCGTCCACAAGGCGTGTAAAATTCAGCCTAAATTTCGAGAAAAATACACCACTTCCTGAAGCAAAAAATCTACAAATAACACTGAATCTCAAGACTCCGAAACCGAAATGTCCGAGCTCATGGAATCTACAAAGGAAGTTCTTAAACTGTTTCCTCAACACCCTCATTGTAATACTGGAGATTGAGGCAGGCTTGTTGTTGTGCAATAATGGTGGTTCTACTCGTACGTTCTTTTCTTTTCTTTTTTGACTCAAATATCATTGAATTCAAGATCCTTGGCTACAAATTGTTTGTTGAAATAAGATGTCTGAATGATGAAGAGTTTTGAATATGAATTTGGGTTATTTGGTAGTTTGCTGAATTTTTGGATTGCAAATTCTAGCTGGTAAATTTGGATTTCTTTTTCTCCCCCTTGCTCTATTTGTAATCGCATGTTTGATAATAGTAACAAATCAACTGCAACTATCTCATATCAGTCAAACTTCAATTTAATTTTGTAATTTTAGTTGTAGTATTTCATAACTTTTGATTGCGCTTTGTGAGTTTTCATATCTTCAATTTAAGTATGGTCATAGTTCCCTTCAGTCAAAAAGAAAAAAAGCCCGAGTTATGTTCTCTGTTTGAACATTGGTACAAGGCATGCATTAATTAGCATATTCACCCACTATGAAAAAATAAGCCCGTCTTTCATTTAAAAGGATGAAGAAAGTATTTATGTGCTCCAATTAATTGGTATAGTAGTACTTCTTCGTAATCATTTTTTGCTTATTTTCTCAATACAAGAGAAAACATTCACTAATTAATTATTAGTGTTAATTTCTAGATTTGGATAAAATTAATTATATCTTAATATATGAAGGCTAACAAACTCAATCATCATTCCCCTATCATTATAAATATAACCATAACTAGAATTTTCATTACAAAATCCTAAAAATGAATAACAAGAGTTGCAGTCTAGCTTTGACAACATCATTATTTCTCATTCCCACAATGCTTCATTTCACATATGCATAGCATTCAGGTCAAAAATACCTACGTGCACACAATAAGGCACTAAAAGTGACAGCGTCCCCAGTTTGAGCTGGAACAGCACCATTGCAAAATCAGGGGTGGTAAAAGTAAAAACTTGTGGCAGCATAAAAAGCCTAAGAGCATTTGATATGAATATGTACATGGGACCGAGAGGCATAGGCGCAAGCACTGTGGTTAGTAGGTGGCTAAGTGAGAAACAGTGCTAATTAATGCATGCCTTGTACCAATGTTCAAACAGAGAACATAACTCGGGCTTTTTTTCTTTTTGGTTAGAGTGGGAGGAATGTTGCACGGCAAAGGAGATTGCAAAGGGGGATAAGCTGGAGGATATGTTAACAACAGATGGTGATTGGTTATGGGTGTACATGGATACTGAAGTAGGGTTTCAATGAAGAGCTTGAATCAGGTATTTGATGTGGTTAGCTGTGTATTGATGATGGTGATTGTCTGGTCTTGCAGCAGGCAGAGGAAGGAGTAGAGGCTGTCTGGTTGAAGGTGCAAAAGCAGTCAGTGGTAGGATTGTTTGGAGAATGGAAGGAGCTGTGGTGAATGAAGTTGACTGCAGTGATGTGTAATGAAGCAGTGGTTTAAAGGTGATGCTCTGTAGAAGTGAATTGGATGGTGATGAAGTATGGAAGTTGGTAGTAGGGTGATTGAATGTGAGATATGCAAGTATGTGTTATCATTGGTCTATGGAATGGTGATTTGCGTGGACGTTTAGTTTACAACAGTACTGTGGTATGATAAACAATGTATGGTGGTAGTGAATTGTTGATGATGGTAGTTGTAAAGGAGCAGAAAGGTGGAGGCAGTGTGCACTGTTTTATGCACTATTGTATATGGTGGAGTTCTAGTCAGTGGAGTGCATTTTTGGTGTCAGAAGTATGATGGTAACCGGCTTGTCAGTGAAGTTGTGAAGGAAGGCAAAATGTGGTGGATCTATTACAACGAGGTCTATTACAACGGGCACATGCCCGTTGCGAAAACCATACTACAACGGGCATTGCCCGTTGTAAAAAGAGTGTTTTGTTGTAGTGTTAATATTGTTTGACTTTGTAATATGAATGAGATATTTGTTTTTTGAACTAAAGATGAATGATTTGATGTTATTCTTTTTGTTGGATTGTGTATATATGCGTAACAAGTTGGTTTTAGTTTCTATTTAATATGGTGAAATGAAACACAATAGTAATATATCAAAATTGCTTTAGAAAAGGCATAGGTAGAGGGAATATTGATGCACCCGTAGATGAATGAATGGCGTAGATAAAACGTAGGAAATGTAATATGTAAGAATGACGTAGGGAAAGCGTAGGAAAACAAGACGTAGGGAAGATGTAGGTAAACAGATGACGTAGGAAAGACGTGGGTAACGAAAGAAGTAAAAATGTCGTAGCAAAATCATAGCAATAACGAGGCGTATGAAAGATGTAGAAAAATCATGGCGTAGGAAAGACGTAGGAAACAACCCAACGGATGGCGTAGGTATTTATTAGCTACGCAAGTTTTACCTACGTCAAAATTGGCGTAAGGGTTACGTAGTTAATGCATTTACCTACACCCCGCCTATGCCATTTTGGCGTAGGTAAACCGTAGTTTTCTTGTAGTGAAATATATAGACCCATCAGTATAAAAACATTCAAGTAAACTAAGTTTACAAAATTAAACTACATTAACTAAATTTATAAAAATTAACTACGTTAACCAAGTTTTATAAAAATTAAATAATTTCTAAAATTAACCAAGTTTTAGAGAACTTAAATAAATTTATAAAAATTAACTAAGTTATACAAAAATTTAAATAAGTTAAACAAGTTTTATACAAATTAAATAATTATCTAAGTATTGATTTTTTTATAAATGTAAATAAATTTATAAAAAATATAAAAATTTATCAAAGTTATCTAAGTTTTATAAAAATTAAATAAATTTTTAAAAATTAACATAATTTATAATAAAATAACTAATTTATATAGAAGTTAGCTAACATTTATAGAAATTAAGTACGTTTATAAAAAATAACTAAGTTTATAAAATTTAATCAAGTTTTCAAAATACACTAAATTTGTAAAAACAGCAAAGTTAATTAAATTTAACTAAGTTTTATAAAACTTAACCCAGTTTTATAAACATTCGATTAATTAATTCAGTTTGTAAAATTTAACTAAATTTTATAAAAAGCTAACTATGTTTTATAAAAATTTAATTAATTTTTTTAAAATTAAACTAAGTCAGATAAATTATAAAAAATAACCACGTTAACCAAGTTTTATAAAAAGTAAATAATTTTCTGCCTTAACTAATTTTAGAAAACTATAATAAATTTATAAAAATTAACTAAGTTGTATAAAAATTTAAATAAGTTAAACAAGTTTTGTACATATTAAATAATTATTTAAATATTGAAATTTTTTTCTAAAAAGTAAGCAAATTTATGAAAAATAATTAAGTGTATAAAAATCTAACAAAGTTATCTAAGTTTTACAAAAATTAAATAAATTTATAAAAATCAACCTAACTTGTAAAAATTAACTAATTTCTATAGAAGTTAACTAAGTTTTATACAAATTAAGCAAGTCTATAAAAAATAACTAAGTTTATAAACATTAATTAAGTGTTTGTTCCAAAATTAGGCACAATACTCTTCGGCAGTGTTCGAAGAGATAAAATGAAGAGAATAAATGAAAAAAGAGGATTATCTAACAAACACTTCAAACAACAATCAGAAAAACAGCATAGAAACACAGAGATTTAGAAAGGTTCGATGGCCTATGTCCACTATGAAATGGTTGGCTTTTATTAACCTTTTCTTGTTGATTACAATGAATTACAACAGTAAAACTCGAGTGCAATGATGATTTTGGCAGAGTATGGACATAGAAGAGCCCAAAAAGTCCCTTTCCAGTAGTCCTGGGATGCTATTTATAGGCATATGATGCAAATATCTCGCTCAGATCTCAAGAGACCTCTTCTCTCACCTGGGTGGGCCCATAAGATCGATCCTATGTCGTTCGCACTCGATCCGTGATCGATAAGAATGAACTTCGTATCGATCAATATTTCATCCAATTGAGTCAAGATCGATTATGAACATTCTTGAGGATGTACGCAAGCTTCTGTGAAAATTTGATGGTATTTGGAATTGTAGATTTTCAGTTACGATCAATGTAAGTTTGGATTTTTTAAAGGCTGTCGAAATCGTATCGATGCTATTCGTATCAATAGTTTCGTATCGATGGTCTTGCACGTGATGTCTGATGATGTGCCGCTTGCTTTTAGGATCGATCCACATTTCATGCCGAACGTTTGAGTCTTTCCTATGGATGCGCCTCGCTCGTGTCGACCCGGCTCGGCCTTGTTCGTATCGATCAATCTTAGACTTGTTTGTATCGATAGATTAACGATCTCTTCGTACGAGCATGGAGTAATCAATTTCGTGTCGATGGGAGATGGCGACTTCATAACGACCTATGGCCGAACGGTACAAAGTATGATTTTGAAACTAGATCGATGCGGAATGGACTTCCATGTCACCACCGATCGATACGAATATAGTACAATAATGGATCTATCATGACCCGGATTTTTGAAACAGTTAAAATTTTCGAAAAATCCATCCGTCTAAACTTACTAATGAAACTACCAACTTAATACACATATTTGATAAATATTCAACATTATTAAATGTATAGGATAAAATTTCAATTTTTACAAGTTATCAGAGTAATTAATTTAAAGTGTGCTTTAATACATACCAAATACAGTGACTAAAAATCTACCACTGCACAACTCTGATGAGAGAGGCAACACTATCCTTACCTGCGAACTCAATAAACAATGTAAATGCAGATTAAAATAGTAAGCAGGAAAGATACAATAACACGAGATAAACAACAACCATTAACAGGTAACACGAAATTGTTATATTATTTTAGGTGCTGCATCACTACCACTTGTGACTGCCTATGTAACGACCCAGAATTTTGAACAATTTAATTTGAAAATATATAATTAATTTTAAATATTTGAATGATGGTTTGACTTGAATTTCAAATTTTCAGAATGAATTTGGCGATTAAATTATAAAATTTAATCTATTGAAAGTTGAATAAAAATTTGAATGTTCAATTTTAAGCTGATTAAAAATATTTCAAAGGCTTGTAAAATCCATATTGATAATATTGAAGATTATATAAGCTTCAGAATTGAATTTGAAACTGCATTGTTCAGTTTTGAAATTAAATCGTTTGGACCGATATTTAAAAATAGCCGTCCGAGGCACAGTCTCGGATTTCGACGAAACCAATTCCATTGGGTCCGTAATATTGAATTATTCTCGGATTTCAAATTTCGTATTTTTTTGAATTGATATGTGAGCACACGGTAAGTAAACGCGTTGAAATTAAATCGAGTTCAATTTAAATTTAAATTTAAAATTTTTAATTAGTCAACATGTACACGTTATTTTCCCTAAATTCACGCCTAAATTCGCGCCTAGTATCACGAGAAAATCGTGCAAGCACGTAATCCTGTCTTCCCCTCTCCTTTACAAATATCACGCGACATTAGTTTTCCTCCTCCCAGAAATTCAAATCCATATTCACGAAAACAAATTAATGACCGCAGCCGTATAAAAAGAAAAAAAAATGAAGTCAGATTATATTCGTTCGTTTTCTTTCTTCCTCCCCTTTACTTCATATCGAACACATCCCCAAATCAATTTTTAAAGCTCAGAAAAAAAATGGCCGATCGAACGAATTCGCGAAGCGCGTGTGGCGGAGGGCAACATCGAGGCGCACGCGCGCGTGCTCACGCGTGGAGATGGCGGCGGCGCTCGTGTTGGCCACGAATTAGAGGGGCGGCACTCGCGTGGCAGCAGTAGATCGATGAAGGGGATGAGGCGACTGGCGGCTAGGGTTCAAGTGAGGCGTTCACGTGAAGGAGTGGAGCTCGAATTGGAAGATGGTGAGGTCATGGTAGCTCGCGAGGAGGGACGTCAGCTGGGAGGCTCGAGGCAGAGGTCGCGGCGCGTGTTGGGTTTTGGTGATGCGGTCGTCGCGACAGCAAGTGCATGAGTGAGACATTGTAAGGTATTTACAATTTGTTATTCGATTTAAATATGAAAAAATTTAATTTGAATGTTGGTTTATTGACAGTAAAATGAGTTACTGTGATTATTGTACAGTGAAAAGGAAAATTAGTTAAATAAATTTTTAAAGGGAATTTAGATTAAAACTTAATTTTTTATAATTATTTAAAAGAAATTTAGTTCAATTTGAAATTCTAGTTTAAATTAATTTATTTAAGGGAATTTAGTTTCAAAATTTAAATTTTTAGTTGAACAAATTTATTAAAAGAAATTGATTTGAAGATATTAATTTAAAGTAAAATAATTAGTTAAAAATTTATGATTCGTTTAAATAAAATCATTAGTATAAAATTTAGTCATTAGTTAGATAAATCTATTAAAGGAAGATTAGTTTTGAATTTAATTTCTTGTTAAATCAAATTGTTAAAAGGAAATTTATTTATAACAAATTTAATAGTTAAAACCAAAATTTGTTAGTTGATTTAAATTTATGAAAAGGAAATTTAATTCAATTAGAAATTTCTAGTTAGAATTATTTTAAAAGGAAAATTTGTTTAAATAAATTTATTAAAGAAGAAACTAGTTTAAATAAAACTATCAGTTAATTTAACTATTAAAATGAAATCACCAATGAATCGAAATTATCAAATGAAAATTTACTATTCGATCTGTTCGAATAATTAATAAATTGTGTAAATATTTATACAAGGTATAAATCAAGAAAATCGAGTCAAGATGGGAAATGGATTGCAAAATAAAAGCAAAGGTGAGAACTTCTCACTCAAAAAAATTTATGAGTTGGATTCGCAGTTATTATTGATTGCTATTTGGTTGTGATGTTAGATATAGTAGGATATATCTATATATATAGAAATATATATATTGGCATATGTATATATTGCAGTTGATTGATTTCCCGCATTGTATAGCGGATGAGACCCTATTGGGCCGCCTATTAAGCGGATAATATTTTATAAAATCCCATATACCGCGATATTCCACCTCGAAGTGGAATGGGTATTGTGCTAATGTCTGTGGATGCAGGGAAACAGGTTGGAGGGATCCAACTGGATTCCTCACAAATATTTATTTGATTCGAATATTGTGATATTTGATTGTTTATCATATCGATATATGATGTTTGAAAGTCGTGATTGACTATTTGATGTGTTGCATCATCGAATCCAATTTTGAAGCTTAAAAATAACGATTTTGATTTTAAGGGATTTCTAAAGTGATTTTTGAAAGTATACGTTTATAAAATATTTTTAGAATTGATTCATCTTAAATAAATAAACGTTATAATTTTAATAATATAAAAATTATGATTTTTGAGAAATACAATTAAAAGTTGATTTTTTCAAAATATGGGATTAATGATTTTATAAAATAGTTAAAATTAGGATTTCTGAATTTATTATAAAAAGTTTAAAAATAGGATTTATGAAATTTGATTATTTTATAAATCAGAATGATGAAATTATAAAGGAGTTTAAAGACGTTTTAAAAGAATAATATAAATTGATCCGTATAAGAGATTTATAAATTTATATTTATAAATTAAAAATATTGGAATTATAAAACGAGATTTTATAAGTGATAGAATGAATTGTAAATGAATTTCATAAATGAATGAAATCTATAGGATTATAACGGTGAAGTTATAAATGGAATTTTATAAATAAAATTTATAAAGTTATTTAAGGAATAGATTTGGATAAATAAATGAATCTTATAAGTTATAAGATTTATAATTATGAAGTTTAAAAGAACAATTTTGTAAACAAATAAATTATAAGTATTTAACTTATAATGTGAACTTTTGGTTTATAATTGAGTTATAAATCGAATAGGTTAATAAGGAGATTTATAAAGGAAGTAGTTATAAAATAAATAGAAAAGGAATTTATAAACGTTATTTTATAAATCCGCAAATGGCTTATTTTGATAAGTACATTGTTATGACTTATTTATGGAGTTATATTCACGTTTTAGACGGTGAATAATCCTTTGAAATAAAATGAATAGAAATGATAAAATTTGTTAACAAGTATATTCACGTTTTTGAATAGTGAATAATATATTAAAGAAAATGTTTTGGGATGTGATGTTTTAGATAGAATTAAAACGATCTAACGATGTTTTAAATGTATTAAGATTCGAAACCATAGATTTCAACATTCATTGTTGAAATAGATGTTTTCGAGAAATAGAAGGAAATGGTAGACCATAGCATAGTAAATGATTTCCGAAAGGAAATGTTTGTATAGTATTGGGATTTATATATCTATTTTAATTTCGAATCCCTATACTAGTGATTTTGGGTTGTCGTAACGATGTATTACGCAACATTCGTTTTGGCCCAAATAAATATGTTTAAGATAATGATTTCCTTAGAGAATGAAATATATACTTAATTTCGATTTAAGTATATTGAATATTTTCCAAGTGTAGAAAATAAAAAGACTTGTGAATTACTTATAAATAAATAAGCATGGAAATGGTTTCAAATCAGAAATGAACGTTTTAAGAATTATCTTTTTGAAGATAAATTGAAAATGAATATTAGAAATCGAATGAAAATCGTATATTCATAAATATTTTGGAATTTAAATTCAATATGGAATTTATAAATGGAATTTGGAAAATGGGTTTAAAAATAAATATTGATTTATTTTTGAAGAATGGAAAATATATATCTTGTAAAGATATTTTTGGGAAAATAAATAATTTGGAAAATTATCTGGAATCTGGTGATGTTGTGCATGTCCATTGATAGTTCAATAACCGACTATCAATATTTACCTTTGAATAGGTATTTGTTGTGATTTGCTTGAATTTGAATGCCACGCTTATTTTTTTTTAAATAAGCGCTCATTATTCGGGTTAACCGGAAAAGGACCTTGGGGTCGTATAACCCATTCCGAATATGTGATACGTCGTTATGAATTACATTTGAAGATCGGTGTTGAAGACCGGATATTTGCGAGAGCGATAGGATGACCTGTCGATTGACTCTGCACCGAGTAGCTACGGTATAGAGTTCTCCATATGTGATGGGGAATCCGATCAGGATTGTGGATATCCGGATTGCAAGGACTTCTTTGTAAGTGCCTTCGGTTCTGTTCGAGCCCAGAACAGACATGTATGGATTGTATGTCTGACGTTACAAATTGAGATATAAAGCTGATTTCTTTCAAATATATTTCTGTTGGTGGCGGAGAATTTATTCTCTTAGCTTAACACCCTTCTCTGAGACGTACGAGCTCAGAGGTTATGTAGTTGAAGGTTACCAGCGATATATTCCCAATTTGGTAATGTGACATGTCGAGTGTTGCTGTAAAATGATCATTGTGTTGATCATTTGTGATAGGATCATTTGTTTGATCGTCTATCTTGGTGATCATTTCTATGATCATTTGTTGACCCAAAGCATGGCTTTTGTATAAAGCGTGTTTTTGTGGACGAGACTTCGTCGAGCCTCACACCCCGGAATGGTCAAAACAGGAAAGATGCGGCAAGGTTATGAGGGGTAGCTCCCTTTAGGGTGTGTGCATTTCCTTCTGGAAAAGGGTGGTATCATGGTATGGAGCCCAGATGCTTACTCATGTTGAAACACTTATTATTATGGTGTGATGTTAATTAGAGAGCTCTCGGATAAAGGTCCCAAAGGACCGGGGGATGGCATACTCGTGTCAGTTGTTACCCAGTTAGGGCTAACCCGACCTTGTGTTGGCAGAGATCCGGTTTGGTTCTCGGGGACGTCCTTCCAGAGGCGTTCTCATGTGGCAATGGGAAGTTCCTTGGCCTGACCATTTGTTGGAAATCCAAAGAAACAATACGATCTTGTACGGTTTTAGTTGTAGAACCTGCTTCCTCAGGAGGTAGCTATAGTAGGCATAATATAATGGTACCTATGCTGGCTAAGATTTATATTCTACTTTCAAAAAGTTTTCTACACTATGCACTAATAATAATATCAAAATTGATTTGATTTTGCGTAGTAAGCATCTTTGACTAACATAAGAAGAAATCTCCTCCAAGTCTGCGTTTGCATTGTGTGTGTGGTGGGAGGTCTTATGGTAGTTACATTTTTAAAAGCATTTCGAATTGAATTTAAAAATATTCCTCTATTTTGATTTTAAAGATAAATAAACTGATTTGAGTTCTCACACCAGTCTTGCTAAGCTTAGGGCTATGTGATGGGGGGTTCTCGCTTCGCGGTTAGGTGGCGAACGGGAGACTCTTGCCCCCACACGTCCCCTTTTAGGGGGTTGGTTAGGCGTAAGCTGAGACAGTCGAGAGGCTGGCCGTAAAAGCAAGTTTGGGATATCAGTGTAAGCCACGGTAGGTCTGGGATGGTTGCAAAGCCTACCGGTCGCTGCTGACGAAAATGAGGTCGTTTACATTTGGTATCAGAGCATATGGTTAAGCGACAACCATGGCTCTGTTGGGTATTACTCATTAGAGATAGAGTGAGCAGTACTTTAGAATGAGTTTGAGTGTAATAATAGATATGAGCGCGTATTTGTTAGTGAATATAAAATTGTTTTTGAATCGGGTAAATAAGATAACTTTGCCCAAAACTATTTTTGTATAGAAAAGAAATGATTTTCTATGAATTATTATAGATATGGTTGCATGGTTGTTAGAAGGTAATAATATTAAATTATTATCATTATTATATGAAATTAAATAAGAAATAAAATGGATTGAATTCAAGTAGACTAACTTGATAAATTATTAATTCATGGACTAATGAATTGGAATTTGAATTGGTTAAATTAAAGTTTATCGTGAGCTAAATTTGAAGATAAATTTGAATTTGTATATAAATTCAAGTAAGTAAAAGAAATAAATTGAAATTCCCTTTGTTAGTAATTAAGTAAATTCGAGATGAATTGAATATGGAAATTGAAATTTAAAATGAATAAGTGAATGTACTAATTGAAATGAATTAATGAGTGAAACTAATTTAAAGTAGTAATATGAATTAGTAAATGAAAGTTAATCGTTAGAATTCAATTATGAATTGAATTCAAATGAAATTGAAATGAAAGAAAATGAATGTGTAACTTCAATAGTGAAGTAAAAATGTATAAGAAGCATATATTGGAAATTTTGTAATGAAATTGGCAAAACAGTTTGAATGTTGGAATTGGATATTATGACTAGCAGGGTATACAGGTGTATTAAAAGAAATGGAATTGAGATTTTGATTTCAAAGATAAAAAATTGAATTGCTCGACAAAAAGGTACGTATTTCAATTTCAGTATGAAATTTGATGATTTTCTTCTCCAGCCACTTGGCTTTCTCTTTTCTTTTTGATTCTGAGGGCCGTGGTGCCATTTTGTAGTCATACCGAGCTAGCCGCGCAAAGGAGACGCTGGCGAAATTTTTCGAAAATTTAGAGTGTTAGAAAATTTTTGAGAAATTTTGAAAGTTTGAAATTTGAATTTAAATTTAAATTTGAATTTTGAAGTAAACAATGTTGTTTGAAACTTATAATTGAAGTTGGAAAGCTAGTTGAAATGATAATGAATCTCTAGTAAAAAGATTTGTTTTAGAAAGTTGATAAAACTATTTGGATTGTGAAAAATGATAGACGTGATAAGGGCATTCTTCTTAACTAGTAATTTCGGGACAAAATTCTTTTAAGGGGGGAAGATTTTAACGACCCAGAATTTTGAACAATTTAATTTGAAAATATATAATTAATTTTAAATATTTGAATGATGGTTTGACTTGAATTTCAAATTTTCAGAATGAATTTGGCGATTAAATTATAAAATTTAATCTATTGAAAGTTGAATAAAAATTTGAATGTTCAATTTTAAGCCGATTAAAAATATTTCAAAGGCTTGTAAAATCCATATTGATAATATTGAAGATTATAGAAGCTTCAGAATTGAATTTGAAACTGCTTTGTTCATTTTTGAAATTAAATCGTTTGGATCGATATTTAAAAATAGACGTCCGAGGCACAGTCTCGGATTTTGACGAAACCAGTTCCATTGGGTCCGTAATATTGAATTATTCTCGGATTTCAAATTTCGTATTTTTCTGAGTTGATATGTGAGCACACGGTAAGTAAACGCGTTGAAATTAAATCGAGTTCAATTTAAATTTAAATTTAAAATTTTTAATTAGTCAACATGTACACGTTATTTTCCCTAAATTCACGCCTAAAATCGCGCCTAGTATCATGAGAAAATCGTGCTAGCACGTAATCCTGTCTTCCCCTCTCCTTTACAAATATCACGCGACCTTAGTTTTCCTCCTTCCGGAAATTCAAATCCATATTCACGAAAACAAATTAATGGCCGCAGCCGTATAAAAAGAAAAAAAAAATGAAGTCAGATTCGATTCGTTCGTTTTCTTTCTTCCTCCCCTTTACTTCATATCGAACACATCCCCAAATCAATTTTTAAAGCTCAGAAGAAAAAAATGGCCGATCGAACGAATTCGCGAAGCGCGTGTGGCGGAGGGCAACATCGAGGCGCACGCGCGCGTGCTCGCGCGTGGAGATGGCGGCGGCGCTCATGTTGGCCACGAATTAGAGGGGCGGCACTCGCGTGGCAGCAGTAGATCGATGAAGGGGATGAGGCGACTGGCGGCTAGGGTTCAAGTAAGGCGTTCACGTGAAGGAGTGGAGCTCGAATTGGAAGATGGTGAGGTCGTGGTAGCTCGCGAGGAGGGACGTCAGCTGGGAGGCTCGAGGCAGAGGTCGCGGCGCGTGTTGGGTTTTGGTGATGCGGTCGTCGCGACAGCAAGTGCATGAGCGAGACATTGTAAGGTATTTACAATTTGTTATTCGATTTAAATTTGAAAAAAATTAATTTGAATGTTGGTTTATTGACAGTAAAATGAGTTACTGTGATTATTGTACAGTGAAAAGGAAAATTAGTTAAATAAATTTTTAAAGGGAATTTAGATTAAAACTTAATTTTTTATAATTATTTAAAAGAAATTTAGTTCAATTTGAAATTCTAGTTTAAATTAATTTAGTTAAGGGAATTTAGTTTCAAAATTTAAATTTTTAGTTGAACAAATTTATTAAAAGAAATTGATTTGAAGATATTAATTTAAAGTAAAATAATTAGTTAAAAATTTATGATTCGTTTAAATAAAATCATTAGTATAAAATTTAATCATTAGTTAGATAAATCTATTAAAGGAAGATTAGTTTTGAATTTAATTTCTTGTTAAATCAAATTGTTAAAAGGAAATTTATTTATAACAAATTTAATAGTTAAAACCAAAATTTGTTAGTTGATTTAAATTTATGAAAAGGAAATTTAATTCAATTGGAAATTTCTGGTTAGAATTATTTTAAAAGGAAAATTTGTTTAAATAAATTTATTAAAGAAGAAACTGGTTTAAATAAAACTATCAGTTAATTTAACTATTAAAATGAAATCACCGATGAATCGAAATTATCAAATGAAAATTTACTATTCGATCTGTTCGAATAATTAATAAATTGTGTAAATATTTATACAAGGTATAAATCAAGAAAATCGAGTCAAGATGGGAAATGGATTGCAAAATAAAAGCAAAGGTGAAAACTTCTCACTCAAAAAAATTTATAAGTTGGATTCGCAGTTATTATTGATTGCTATTTGGTTGTGATATTAGATATAGTAGGATATATCTATATATATAGAAATATATATTTATATTGACATATGTATATATTGCAGTTGATTGATTTCCCGCATTGTATAGCGGATGAGACCCTATTGCGCCGCCTATTAAGCGGATAATATTTTATAAAATCCCATATACCGCGATATTCCACCTCGAAGTGGAATGGGTATTGTGCTAATGTCTGTGGATGCAGGGAAACAGGTTGGAGGGATCCAACTGGATTCCTCACAAATATTTATTTGATTCGAATATTGTGATATTTGATTGTTTATTATATCGATATATGATGTTTGAAAGTCATGATTGACTATTTGATGTTGCATCATCGAATCCAATTTTGAAGCTTAAAAATAACGATTTTGATTTTAAGGGATTTCTAAAGTGATTTTTGAAAGTATACGTTTATAAAATATTTTTAGAATTGATTCATCTTAAATAAATAAACGTTATAATTTTAATAATATAAAAATTATGATTTTTGAGAAATACAATTAAAAGTTGATTTTTTCAAAATATGGGATTAATGATTTTATAAAATAGTTAAAATTAGGATTTCTGAATTTATTATAAAAAGTTTAAAAATAGGATTTATGACATTTGATTATTTTATAAATCAGAATGATGAAATTATAAAGGAGTTTAAAGACGTTTTAAAAGAATAATATAAATTGATCCATATAAGAGATTTATAAATTGATATTTATAAATTAAAAATATTGGAATTATAAAACGAGCTTTTATAAGTGATAGAATGAATTGTAAATGAATTTCATAAATGAATGAAATCTATAGGATTATAACGGTGAAGTTATAAATGGAATTTTATAAATAAAATTTATAAAGTTATTTAAGGAATAGATTTGGATAAATAAATGAATCTTATAAGTTATAAGATTTATAATTATGAAGTTTAAAAGAACAATTTTGTAAACAAATAAATTATAAGTATTTAACTTATAATGTGAACTTTTGGTTTATAATTGAGTTATAAATCGAATAGGTTAATAAGGAGATTTATAAAGGAAGTAGTTATAAAATAAATAGAAAAGGAATTTATAAATGTTATTTTATAAATCCGCAAATGGCTTATTTTGATAAGTACATTGTTATAACTTATTTATGGAGTTATATTCACGTTTTAGACGGTGAATAATCCTTTGAAATAAAATGAATAGAAATGATAAAATTTGTTAACAAGTATATTCACGTTTTAAATTTTAAGTTGATTAAAAATATTTCAAAGGCTTGTAAAATCCATATTGATAATATTGAAGATTATAGAAGCTTCAGAATTGAATTTGAAACTGCTTTGTTCAGTTTTGAAATTAAATCGTTTGGATCGATATTTAAAAATAGCCGTCTGAGGCACAGTCTCGAATCTCGACGAAACCAGTTCCATTGGGTCCGTAATATTGAATTATTCTCGAATTTCAAATTTCGTATTTTTCTGAGTTGATATGTGAGCACACGGTAAGTAAACGCGTTGAAATTAAATCGAGTTCAATTTAAATTTAAATTTAAAATTTTTAATTAGTCAACATGTACACGTTATTTCCCCTAAATTCACGCCTAAAATCGCGCCTAGTATCACGAGAAAATCGTGCAAGCACGTAATCCTGTCTTCCCCTCTCCTTTACAAATATCACGCGACATTAGTTTTCCTCCTTCCGGAAATTCAAATCCATATTCACGAAAACAAATTAATGGCCGCAGCCGTATAAAAAGAAAAAAAAATGAAGTCAGATTCGATTCGTTCGTTTTCTTTCTTCCTCCCCTTTACTTCATATCGAACACATCCCCAAATCAATTTTTAAAGCTCAGAAGAAGAAAAAATGGCCGATCGAACGAATTCGTGAAGCGCGTGTGGCGGAGGGCAACATCGAGGCGCACGCGCGCGTGCTCGCGCGTGGAGATGGCGGCGGCGCTCGTGTTGGCCACGAATTAGAGGGGCGGCACTCGCGTGGCAACAGTAGATCGATGAAGGGGATGAGGCGACTGGCGGCTAGGGTTCAAGTAAGGCGTTCACGTGAAGGAGTGGAGCTCGAATTGGAAGATGGTGAGGTTGTGGTAGCTCGCGAGGAGGTACGTCAGCTGGGAGGCTCGAGGCAGAGGTCGCGGCGCGTGTTGGGTTTTGGTGATGCGGTCGTCGTGACAGCAAGTGCATGAGCGAGACATTGTAAGGTATTTACAATTTGTTATTCGATTTAAATTTGAAAAAAATTAATTTGAATGTTGGTTTATTGACAGTAAAATGAGTTACTGTGATTATTGTACGGTGAAAAGGAAAATTAGTTAAATAAATTTTTAAAGGGAATTTAAATTAAAACTTAATTTTTTATAATTATTTAAAAGAAATTTAGTTCAATTTGAAATTCTAGTTAAATTAATTTATTTAAGGGAATTTAGTTTCAAAATTTAAATTTTTAGTTGAACAACTTTATTAAAAGAAACTGATTTGAAGATAATAATTTAAAGTAAAATAATTAGTTAAAAATTTATGATTCGTTTAAATAAAATCATTAGTATAAAATTTAATCATTAGTTAGATAAATCTATTAAAGGAAGATTAGTTTTGAATTTAATTTCTTGTTAAAACAAATTGTTAAAAGGAAATTTATTTATAACAAATTTAATAGTTAAAACCAAAATTTGTTAGTTGATTTAAATTTATGAAAAGGAAATTTGATTCAATTGGAAATTTCTAGTTAGAATTATTTTAAAAGGAAAATTTGTTTAAATAAATTTATTAAAGAAGAAACTGGTTTAAATAAAACTATTAGTTAATTTAACTATTAAAATGAAATCACCGATGAATCGAAATTATCAAATGAAAATTTATTATTCGATCTGTTCGAATAATTAATAAATTGTGTAAATATTTATACAAGGTATAAATCAAGAAAATCGAGTCAAGATGGGAAATGGATTGCAAAATAAAAGCAAAGGTGAGAACTTCTCACTCAAAAAAATTTATAAGTTGGATTCGCAGTTATTATTGATTGCTATTTGGTTGTGATATTAGATATAGTAGGATATATCTATATATATATAGCAACATATATTTATATTGGCATATGTATATATTGTAGTTGATTGATTTCCCGCATTGTATAGCGGATGAGACCCTATTGCGCCGCCTATTAAGCGGATAATATTTTATAAAATCCCATATACCGCGATATTCCACCTCGAAGTGGAATGGGTATTGTGCTAATGTCTGTGGATGCAGGGAAACAGGTTGGAGGGATCCAACTGGATTCCTCACAAATATTTATTTGATTCGAATATTGTGATATTTGATTGTTTATCATATCGATATATGATGTTTGAAAGTCGTGATTGACTATTTGATGTGTTGCATCATCGAATCCAATTTTGAAGCTTAAAAATAACGATTTTGATTTTAAGGGATTTCTAAATTGATTTTTGAAAGTATACGTTTATAAAATATTTTTAGAATTGATTCATCTTAAATAAATAAACGTTATAATTTTAATAATATAAAAATTATGATTTTTGATAAATACAATTAAAAGTTGATTTTATGAAAATATGGGATTAATGATTTTATAAAATAGTTAAAATTAGGATTTCTGAATTTATTATAAAAAGTTTAAAAATAGGATTTATGAAATTTGATTATTTTATAAATCGGAACGATGAAATTATAAAGGAGTTTAAAGACGTTTTAAAAGAATAATATAAATTGATCCATATAAGAGATTTATAAATTGATATTTATAAATTAAAAGTAATGGAATTATAAAACGAGCTTTTATAAGTGATAGAATGAATTGTAAATGAATTTCATAAATGAACGAAATCTATAGGATTATAACGGTGAAGTTATAAATGGAATTTTATAAATAAAATTTATAAAGTTATTTAAGGAATAGATTTGGATAAATAAATGAATCTTATGAGTTATAAGATTTATAATTATGAAGTTTAAAAGAACAATTTTGTAAACAAATAAATTATAAGTATTTAACTTATAATGTGAACTTTTGGTTTATAATTGAGTTATAAATCGAATAGGTTAATAAGGAGATTTATAAAGGAAGTAGTTATAAAATAAATAGAAAAGGAATTTATAAACGTTATTTTATAAATCCGCAAATGGCTTATTTTGATAAGTAAATTGTTATAACTTATTTATGAAGTTATATTCACGTTTTAGACAGTGAATAATCCTTTGAAATAAAATGAATAGAAATGATAAAATTTGTTAACAAGTATATTCACGTTTTTGAATAGTGAATAATATATTAAAGAAAATGTTTTGGGATGTGATGTTTTAGACAGAATTAAAACGATCTAACGATGTTTTAAATGTATTAAGATTCGAAACCATAGATTTCAACATTCATTGTTGAAATAGATGTTTTTGAGAAATAGAAGGAAATGGTAGACTATAACACTGTTGTTATAGTAAATGATTTCCGAAAGGAAATGTTTGTATAGTATTGGGATTTATATATCTATTTTAATTTCGAATCCCTATACTAGTGATTTTGGGTTGTCGTAACGATGTTTTACGCAACATTCGTTTTGGCCCAAATAAATATGTTTAAGATAATGATTTCCTTTAAGAATGAAATATATACTTAATTTCGATTTAAGTATATTGAATATTTTCCAAGTGTAGAAAATAAAAAGACTTGTGATTACTTATAAATAAATAAGTATGGAAATGGTTTCAAATAAGAAATGAACGTTTTGAGAATTATCTTTTTGAAGATAAACTGAAAATGAATATTAGAATTCGAATGGAAATCGTGTATTCATAAATATTTTGGAATGTAAATTCAATATGGAATTTATAAATGGAATTTGGAAAATGGGTTTAAAAATAAATATTGATTTATTTTTGAAGAATGGAAAATATATATCTTGTAAAGATATTTTTGGGAAAATAAATAATTTGGAAAATTATTTGGAATCTGGTGATGTTGTGCATGTCCATTGATAGTTCAATAACCGACTATCAATATTTACCTTTGAATAGGTATTTGTTGTGATTTGCTTGAATTTGAATGCCACACTTATTTTTTTAAAATAAGCGCTCACTATTCGGGTTAACCGGGAAAGGACCTTGGGGTCGTATAACCCATTCCGAATATGTGATACGTCGTTATGAATTGCATTTGAAGATCGGTGTTGAAGACCGGAACAGACTTGTATGGATTGTATGTCTGACGTTACAAATTGAGATATAAAGCTGATTTCTTTCAAATATATTTCTGTTGGTGGCGGAGAATTTATTCTCTTAGCTTAACACCCTTCTCTGAGACGTACGAGCTCAGAGGTTATGTAGTTGAAGGTTACCAGCGATATATTCCCAATTTGGTAATGTGACATGTCGAGTGTTGTTGTAAAATGATCATTGTGTTGATCATTTGTGATAGGATCATTTGTTTGATCGTCTATCTTGGTGATCATTCCTATGATCATTTGTTGACCCAAAGCATGGCTTTTGTATAAAGCGTGTTTTAGTGGACGAGACTTCGTCGAGCCTCACACCCCGGAATGGTCAAAACAGGAAAGATGCGGCAAGGTTATGAGGGGTAGCTCCCTTTAAGGTGTGTGCATTTCCTTCTGAAAAAGGGTGGTATCATGGTATGGAGCCCAGATGCTTACTCTTGTTGAAACACTTATTATTATGGTGTGATGTTGATTAGAGAGCTCTCGGATAAAGGTCCCAAAGGACCGGGGAATGGCATACTCGTGTCAGTTGTTACCCAGTTAGGGGTAACCCGGCCTTGTGTTGGCAGAGATCCGGTTTGGTTCTCGGGGACATCCTTCCAGAGGCGTTCTCATGTGGCAATGGAAAGTTCCTTGGCCTGACCATTTGTTGGAAATCCAAAGAAACAATACGATATTGTGCGGTTTTAGTTGTAGAACCTACTTCCTCAGGAGGTAGCTATAGTAGGCATAATATAATGGTACCTATGCTGGCTAAGATTTATATTCTACTTTCGAAATGTTTTCTACACTATGCACTAGTAATAATATCAAAATTGATTTGATTTTGCGTAGTAAGCATCTTTGACTAACATAAGAAGAAATCTCCTCCAAGTTTGCATTTGCATTGTGTGTGTGGTGGGAGGTCTTATGGTAGTTACATTTTTAAAAGCATTTCGAATTGAATTTAAAAATATTCCTCTATTTTTGATTTTGAAGATAAATAAACTGTTTTGAGTTCCCACACCAGTCACATGACTGACTCGGAGTTTATTGTTTTCCTTCCTAAACTCTGGGTGCCCACCAATTTCCACACGGGCAATCAAGAGTTAGGTTTTTCAGGATATTCTGGAATTCAGGAGTTGCAGGAGGCAAGATGGATGGCATGGCGTATTCACTAGTATATAGTATTTCTTTTTCCGTTGTTTGTTTGTTGTTGTTGTACACTCTGATGTAATGTAATGTAATGTAATAACTGATATAGTTCTTTGTTTAAAGATTATTCATTTATCTATTATATGTTGTTCAGCTGCGAATTGTGAGATTCTGATGTTGTTCTGTTATTTCTTTCCGTTCTATTTTCTATCTTTTATCTCTCCTTCTTTCCTCTTTCTTCTTTCTTAAACCCTAAGGGTTCGTATTTCCGTTCATCTTGAGTTAATCACTGGAGATTAGTGTCTATTCAAGGAGTACGGATTTGTGGGTCTTTACAGCCTACGTACCCCTATCTAATTAGGTATCCAATTAGATACAGGATCAAGCCAACGTAGTTCTTCTATCGCAAACAGGACTCATGGAGCCTACGATGCAACAAACAATATGCAATTCCCAAAACTGTCCACTTAGGCTTAATTTTTAAATTTAGATTTTCAAATCTAATTACCTTTACAGAAATTATCTCTTTGGACTTTATTCTCGAATTCTTACTTCAAAACTTTTAAAATATATATATCATTTCAATTCAAATTATACTTTACTTGGGGATCTTAAATCAAATCACTTTTGAAAAGTTTATTTGGAAATCCCAAATACTGTAATAAAAACATATCAAACCATATGCAACAAGATTGGGAGGTTTCCCCCAATAGCAAGACAACTAGGTCCCAGCCTTAATACAATCGATAAATAAGTATATCCCTCTATTCTAAGAGCGTACTATACCAAAAACACATGCCCAATTTTTAGTTACGGGTTACCTGAATCATTGGTAACATAACAAATTATTTTATATCCCAAAGCAATAAATAATTTTACACTAATATTCACAGGTACTTTCAAATCTATAATAATTTTCGTTTCCCAAATCCTTTCAAAAATCATCTTAAAACCATCGGGTTTAGTCCTCGAAATCCTTTCCGTTTTATAAAAGATTTTTATAAAACCATTCTTATATAAATCACTTTTATATAATATAACTTCAAAAACATTCATTACCAAACATTTCTATTTCTTTTAAAGGGAAAACATTTCATAACATTTCAACTTGAAAACCAATTTTCAAAACAATCCATTAAATTGAAGTGAATTAAATATTACCGCTAAACACCTTATAGTCAAATTGAGAAATAAATCACAAGGTATTAGCCTACAATTATTTTCTACCAAGCCCATGCGTATGGATAATTAATTGCTCATAAACTGGTCGAGCAAAGTCAATAATCAATAAATAATAATCAGTGCTCATAAACTGGTCGAGCCTAATTCAAACAATCAATCAATGAAATAAACGCAACAATAAATGATAAACAATGCTTCATTCTATCAAATATATATAGCACTTTTTATTTAATCTTAGGTAAAAATGGTTTGATATTTATTTTGGAGCATCCGGGCTTTCCCTTCAACATGTTCCGTCCCTCGTCCAAGCCTCCTTGGACCTCACAGACGAAACACATGTACTAGTCGTTTCCGCATATCCCATTAAGTATTTAACTTCTAAGTTTTAAATTACTTAATTAACCATCCAAACATAACATCGAGAAAGGAAATCAAATCATTGTTCTAGAAAAAAAAGTAAACAAGCATTCGACAAGGGTTTTCAAACAACTTAACAATTATCGTTCTTTCAACATAGCAATGGTTTTAATGAACTTAAAATAAGAAATAGCTTACTTTGGATTCCACTCCGTCAAACTTTAAGGCAAGGAGCTTAAGACCTAACACATACTTCCTACCATGCTTCAGAACCAAATGAAAATAAGCCTGAATTCGCCCTTCCTAATGCTTGGCCAAGGCTTGAAATGGAGGTTGGCCGAAAGTATAAAGAAGAAGTGGTGGAGCTTTGAACTTGAATTCTCAAAATTAGACCCAAAGAATAGGTCATCTTCTCTCTTGTTTTTGACTCTCTTATTCCAAAAGTTAGAAAAATATGTTAACTGAAAAATTGTTGCAAATTCTTTTATCTTTAATTTTAAAAAAAGAATCATTTGAATCCAAGTGGTTTTGAGGGAGATATGATAGAATGAAGAAGAGGTATTGTCGGATTGACAAAAATGAAGCTCGAAAACGCACTTCAAAGAATTAAGTTTCAGGTATAGCAAACCTCCATACCGGAAAAAGTGATCAACATAAAAGTTGTAACCACTGGAATTTCACATGTTTTGAAAAAATGAATTTCTTAATTTTGGTCTGTTATTATCAAGTTATGATCAAAATAAAAGGACATATTCTCTGGCTAAAAAACTGGGACAGAAAATGCACTCGAAAGAAGTGTATTTTTGACATAGTTCTCTTTAGAATGAGATAAAGTGGTCAATTTCAAAGTTGTAGCCACTGTAAAAATACATGATTTAAAAAAAATGGATTTTGCATTTTGGTTCTCTTTTAAAGAAATTATGGCTGAGAGAATAGAGGTAAAATATGGAAAAAGAATGAGTTTGATTTGAAGAGAATGAACATTGATTTCTTTTGAATATTTTGAAAATATTTTGACATTACTTTTTCTAATTTTTTTATATGACTTGGAAACCATTAAAGAGAAGAGGAAGAAGATGAAGAAGCTTGAGAAAAGAAGAAAAAAATGTGAATGAAAGTGAAGAAGGAGGTGGATATTTATAGAAAAAGAAAGAAGTGGTAAATTTACCAAAATAACCTCTTATCAAATTACCAAACCAACCTTACTTTAACCTAAAGCAATCTACACTTTATTAATACTTAACATCTGCTTTCACATCCTTACTTTATGTCTTAGTCACTTAAAGATTAAGTGAAAAATATCATAATTATATTGGCTTTGATTTGATGTGATTTGATGTTTGCTTTTTCTTACCTTTGTTAATTCTTACTTACGTTTACTAATGACTTCTAGAAGTTTTCTAATCTTATTTAGTAAAAGTAAACATTTTTAGTGAATTAATTAATACTTATACTATTTGAATATACGTTCCTATATAATAAAATATAGGTGCGACGACGTTGCGATAACTTTTAATCGACAAAATGTCATTTTTCGACAAAATGTTTTACGGTCACATTTTGACGTTTTAGTTAAACTATTTGTTTATGTAAACCAAATTTAAAAGCAAATTTTTATAATGATATTTGAAAATATAAATACTCATAAATTAATTAAGATAATTTATTTAATCATTGAAACATACTTTTCTGAAATCAGCATTTTGTCACTTTTGTTGATATAAGTAAATGTTACTATTTTTGTGTATACTTCTCTTTCCAAATCCTATCTAATATTGTATGAATCATATAACCTTACCTATTTTATATTTAAAATCACTTTAAATACTATATTTTAAAGTGGTCAAATTCTAGGTCGTTACATTCTCCCATACTTAAAAGAATTTCGTCCTCGAAATTATAGATAAAAAAATATATAAGGAAAAAACAAAAATTACCAAAAGTTAAACACACCAAAAATATTAATATCACTCATAACCTCGGTCGAAGGTACGGTGCCTTATCCTATCCATTATTTATCAAATTAAGGTAGTTTCATTTTTAAAATTCCTAGGTTGATATACTAATCTTAGATGAATTTTACTTAGGCACCTAATCTAAGTTCTGATACCACGTTTCACGACCCGGATTTTCGAAACAGTTAAAATTGCCGAAAAATCCATCCGTTTTAAAACTATTAATGAAAACTACCAACTTAACACACCATATTTGATAAATATTCAACATTATTAAATTTATAGGATAAAATTTCAATTTTTACAAGTTATCAGAGTAATTAATTTAAAGTGTGCTTTAATACATACCAATACAATGACTATAAATCTACCACTGCACAACTCTGATGAGAGAGGCAACACTATCCTTACCTGCAAACTCAATAAACAATGTAAACGCGGAATAAATTAGTAAGCAGGAAAGATACAATAACACGAGATAAAAAACAACCATTAACAGATAAACATTAAAAGGTTATATTATTTTAGGGGCTGCATCACTACCACTTGTGACTGCCCATGTACCAACTATCTAATTGGGTACCCAATTAGATATAGGATCAAGCCAACGTAGTTCTTCTATCGCAAATATGACTCATGGAGCCTATGATGCAACAAACAATATGCAATTCCCAAAACTACCCACTTAGGCTTAATCTTTAAATATAGATTTTCAAATCTAATTACCTTTACAGAAATTATCTCTTTGGACTTTATTCTTGAATTCTTATTTCAAAACTTTTGAAATATATATATATATATATATATCCTTCTATTCAAATTATACTTTACTTCGGGATCTTAAATCAAATCACTTTTGAACAGTTTATTTGGAAATCCCAAATACTATAATAAAAACATATCAAACCATATGCAACCACGTCGGGAGGTTTCCCCCAATAACAAGGTAACTGGGTCCCAGTCTTAATACAATCGATAAATAAGTATATCCCTCTATTCTAAAAGCGGACTATACCAAAAACACACGCCCACTTTTTATTTACGGGTTACCCGAATCATTGGTAACATAACAAAACATTTTATATCACGAAACAATAAATCATTTTACACTAATATTCACAGGTACTTTCAAATCTATAATAATTTTCATTTCCCAAATCCTTTCAAAAATCATCTTAAAACCATCGGGTTTAGTCCTCGAAATTCTTTCCGTTTTATAAAACATTTTTATAAAACCATTCTTATATAAATCACTTTTATATAATATAACTTCAAAAACATTCATTACCAAACATTTCTATTTCTTTTAAAGGGAAAACATTTCATAACATTTCAACTTGAAAACCAATTTTCAAAACAATCCATTAAATCGAAGTGAATTAAATATTACCGCTAAACACCTTATAGTCAAATTGTGAAATAAATCACAAGTTGTTAGCCTAAAATTATTTTCTACCATGCCCATGCATATGGATAATTAATTGCTCATAAAATGGTCAAGCAAAGTCAATAATCAATAAATAATAATCAGTGCTCATGAACTGGTTGAGTCTAATTCAAACAATCAAGCAATGAAATAAATGCAATAATAAATGATAAACAATGCTTCATTCTATCAAATATTTATAGCACTTTTTATTTTGTCTTAGGTAAAAACGGTTTGATATTTATTTTGGAGCATCCGGGCTTTCCCTTCGACATGTTCCATGCCTCGCCCAAGCCTCCTTGGATCTCACAGACGAAACACATGTACCGCATATCCCATTAAGTATTTAACTTCTAAGTTTTAAATTACTTAATTAACCATCCAAACATAATATCAAGCAAGGAAATCAAATCATTGTTCTAGAAAAAAAAGTAAACAAGCATTCGACAATGTTTTTCAAACAACTTAACACTTATAGTTCTTTCAACTTAGCAATGGTTTTAATGAACTTAAAATAAGAAATAACTTACTTTGGATTCCACTCCGTCAAACTTTAAGGCAAGGAACCTAAAATCTAACACATACTTCCTACCATGCTTCGGAACCAAATGAAAATAAGCCCGAATTCCTCCTTCCTAATGCTTGGCCACGGCTTGAAATGGAGGTTGGCTGAAATTATAGAGAAGAAGTGGTGGAGCTTTGAACTTGAATTCTCAAAATAAGAACCGAAGAATAGGTCATCTTCTCTCTTGTTTTTGACTCTCTTATTCTTAAAGTTTGAAAAACATGTTAACTGAAAAATTGTTGCAAATTATTTTATATTTAATTTAAAAAAAGAATCATTTGAATTCAAGTGGTTTTGAGGGAGATATGATAGAATGAAGAAGAGGTATTGTCGAATTGACAAAAATGATGCCCGAAAATGCACTTCAAAGAATTAAGTTTCAGGTATAGCAAACCTCAAAACTGGAAAAAGTGATCAACATAAAAGTTGTAACCACTGAAATTTCACATGTTTTGCAAAATAGAATTTCTTAATCTTGGTCCGTTATTATCAAGTTATGATCAAAACAAAATGATATATTCTCTGGCTTGAAAACTAGGCCAGAAAATGCACTAGAAAGAAGTGCATTTTTGACGTAGTTCTCTTTAGAATGAGATAAGATGATCAACATGAAAGTTGTAGACACTGGAAAAATACATGATTATGAAAAAGGATTTTACATTTTGGTCCTGTTTTAAAGATATTATGGCCGAGAGAAAAAGAGATAAAATATGGAGAAAAAATGAGTTTGATTTGAAGAGAATGAACATTGATTTCTTTTGAATATTTTGAAAATATTTGTCATTATTTCTTTCTAATTTTTTCTATGGCTTGGAATCCATTAAGGAGAAGAGGAAGAAGATGAAGAAGCTTGAGAAAATAAGAAGAAAAAAATGTGAATGAAAGTGAAGAAGGAGGTGGATATTTATTGAAAAAGAAAGAAGTGGTAAATTTACCAAAATAGCCTCTTACCAAATTACCAAACTAACATTAATTTAACCTACAGTAGTCTACACGTTTTCAATACTTAACATCATCTTTCACATCCTTACTTTATGTCTTGGTCACTTAAAGATTAAGTAAAGAATATCATAATTATGTTGGCTTTGATTTGATGTGATTTGATGTTTACTTTTTCTTACCTTTGTTAATTCTTACTTACTTTTACTAATGACTTCTAAAAGTTTTCTAATCTTACTTGGTAAAAGTAAACATTTTTATGAATTAATTAATACTTACACTATTTGAATATATGTTTCAATATATGAAAATAAAGGTGCGACGACGTTGCGACAACCTTTAATCGACAAAACGTCGTTTTCGACAAAATGTTTTACGGTAATATTTTGACGTTTTAGTTAGACTATTTATTTATGTAAATAAAATTTAAAAATAAATTTGTATAATGCTATTTAAAAATATAGATACTCATAAATTAATTAAGATAATTTATTTAACCATTGAAACATACTTTTCTGAAATCAGCATTTTGTCACTTTTGCCGATATAAGTAAATGTTACTATTTTTATGTATACTTCTCTTTCCAAATCCTATCGAATATTGTATGAATCATATAACCTTACCTATTTTATATTTAAAATCACTTTAAATACTATATTTTAAAGTGCTCAAATTCTGGGTCGTTACAGGATCGATACGAAGTACAGTTTTGATGGGTACGAATTGGGCGTTAGTTGATCGATGCGAACAAGCCGAAGACGATTGATGCACAACAATCCGAGGATGGATGGATACGAAGAGTGCAGTCCCAGATGGATGTGAACGGAAGCAATGCGAAGGGAGTGAAATGATGGATACGAATGAATTGATTTCCTTGGCTTGCATTGATCATATCTTGGGCATACGAACTCGCATTGGCTTCAGATTTGGAACGTTGGCTTTCATAGCTTTGTTCGTCATGCCATATCAATTGTAGCTTGATCTAGACTTGGACAAAATTTACTAGCATCCATAGCAAACCTGCGTACATCCATTCTTTGGGATGATCTGTCTTTAATTTCCATTCAACTTCTTAGTGTCACGGCCTTGACAAAAGGCGAGATAACATTTGCCCCCCAAAGTACGTCTTGTGAGGACATGATGTGCTTTGAAAAGCTGTAATCTTCATTTTGAAAAGTTCTATCTGACTTGTTGAATGGTTGTTTTCTTTTCGTCGAAAGATATAGCCTTTGACTGACTGTTAGTAATATAAATAATGCATTGTTGACTGTTAGCAATTGTTGTTTGTTGTTGTAATTTTCACCAGATGAGCATTTAGTTCTTATGAATCTTAGCAAATTGGATGTTAGTCCGTCATACATGTAAGAATGTTAAGTGACTCTTGGTAACTTTCGCACGCTCATGATTCGTTGTCAGTTTTCTTTTATCGAATTCTGTATCATTCCCCTACTAAATCGATGTGAAATTCAAGTTATAACAACCCTGGGTGGTATTTTTAATCCACTCCTTTGCATCGATCCTCTCCTTGACTGATCTGAGATGTCTGGATATGGATTTCTACCGATGGCCATTGATATGAAATAGATAAAGTACGAAATTTTATGTATCAACCGATATAACACGTGTGTTCTTGAATTGATGGATATGTAAATTGTATTTCATATCGATGGAGTGGAGTGGTCCAAATATGATCTTGTTGTGACTTTGGTATCGATGGGCTTTACATCGATGGATACAAAATAGATGGTTGCTCATTGATGAATATGAAATGCTAATGGATATAAACCAATTGCACTGCCTTGTGTTGATGGATACGAACGAAGGCATCTTGGAACGATGGAAAATAGATACGAGCAGTCGCGTTTGGGACCATATGTGTGGATGGATATGAATAGAACTTTCATATCAATGACATTGTGGACCATTTTAACCGATCATTTTACTGGGAAACGAATCGTCATTCGCCTTTACCCTGTGTCCATATAAATATCGTTAGGACTTAGAAAAATTTCCTCTGCTTTCATTGCTACACACTACCTTCGTATCGATCAGAACAAAAGAGGAAAAGGACTTGCCTTCATCTTCGAGTCATTTAATCCATTAATCCCATGATCTAACTCCCTTATTAGGTAATTAATCAATTAGAATCAACTCCAAATGACGAGACTCGAATTCTCATGCTATTTCACTCGTATTCCTAGTCGACTTCGGTGGTGTAGAGGCCGGAGTAGAGTTGAGTGAAGGAGGAAATGACATCTAGGTTGAATGGAGAAGAAGTGTTGCAGAAGGATGTGAAGGCGACATTCGTGTCGATCGATGAGGAGTGATTCGTATCGATCTGAGAGTAGTTGATGTTCGTATGATTCAAAAACAGCAGAGATTCATATCGAAAAAGGGAGCGACTTCATATCCATAGGAGATGTGGGGAGTTCGTATTGATTTGGAGCGATCGATATAAAAAAGTAACCGTGCAATCGATACAAAGTAGCGGTCATATTGATCGATACAAAGACGAGGGGTTCGTTAATTGATACGGACTGGACTCTTGTGTGATCGATACAAAACCCTTTTCTTTACGATCGATATGAATGGAGCCTTTGGTGATCGATCCCTATCTTGACCTTGATGGATACAAAATTTTCCCACATTCGAACATTTGACCCAAACAAGCTTTCGCCTTGCATATCTAGACTTAACTATTAAATTGCATATTTGACAATCCTTTGAAGCTCGTCGACGGAACCGTAGTTTGACAAATATAACGAACTTTAAAATGGATCGTTCTTCGAAGTCAGGTTGGCACGGTTGTGACGGTCAGTGATGACAGCCACTCAGATTGAATCCCGAAGTCTTGTTGTTTGGACATTCCTTAAATTTTTGTAGAATTTCTTAATTAAGTATTACATAGCACTGCACTGCATAATCCATTCATGCACTTCACCGGGGAACACATGGGCTTATTATCATCCAACGATGGTTTTCAGTGAATTGATTAGTTATGGATTCTACAAGTTCTCAGCAGTAGGAAACTCAAAGCTCATCGTATCCGATAATAGAGGTGCTAGCCATTGCAGCCGAAGTAATAGGTCCAGCTCCAGATGAGCTGCCAGGGGTAACTTTTATTACAAACCCACAAGATTATATGTTGTCCAATGCCTCCGAAGATATGTTGGGTGGATATGCCTAAGGAATGGTTTGCTATTGGACGACGCCTTATTACCGGGACCGAATGATAGACCACATGCTCCCCTGGAAGTGTTTACTGCCTTTCATAGACATTCGTGCACAGCAAGGACACTCCCCCCATTCAACCAGTACATTCGAGAGGTGCTAGATTTTTTGGAATCACCCCATCACAATTACATCCAAATAGATACGAACCGCTGAACAATTTGTTCATCATTTTCATGTAACCTCTCTTTTGATCCCCAACCCCGGAAGAAGTTAGATATTTATTTAACATCAAGAGTCGGGGGATAATCCTTCATTCACCTTTCTGGAAGCAGTTAGGAACTGTTAGGTGGTGATGGGGTCTTGGACTAGGCTCAGCTATTTCAAGGCGGACTGGTTCTATGTCCGATGCCCTTCGAGGTTTGCCAGCCGGTGGTTGGTTAGACGTAAGTGACACTTTTTCTCCAGTAGTTTACGAGTTTGTTGCAACCGATGCCGAGTCTAATATTTTCTTTCCTTTACAGCCGCAATTGCATGGCCTGAAGGCGCTCATTTTAAAGAGAGTATGAATTCTTCAGGAAGTGCCTAGCAAAATAAGAGACATGGACTCGGTGCTAACGGATAAAAACTTGAGGATTGTCGGGCCAATCGATCGAAAGCAAAGCATAAGACTGGAGGGAATGCTTAAGGCAGCTCCAACGAGGCGGGTGAAGCATAAAGCATTAGGGGTTGTAGTAGCCAAGGAGGGCGATGAAGAAAATACGCCCCATGACGATGAACCCGTAACCAGGCCTTTTGACAGTTTTAAGGGTTTAGAGAGATGGAGAAAAGGCAAGGCAGTAGCACACAAGTGTCATAAATCTTCGAGATGGAAATCCGTAGTCGTGGCCCTGCCAATCTCCGGTGTTAGAATTTCAAAGGGTCCTCCTCGCAAATAGAGAATCGTTTTGAAGAACTTGCCGATATTCCGACTGGATTATGTGTCATTTAAACACGACATCGGATTGGAGGTTGTTCAAAGTGCTCTAGATTTAAGCGAGCCTCTTCCCACAAGTTTGGCCGACATTTCCGGTTGGTTGGGGGGTTGTATACACATATACACTTCATGACACTATACAATTTCCAGTCTTAAGTTGTTCATTTCTAGCGATCACTAACTCTGTTTTTCTTTTACTTTTCAGATACAATGACTAGATGAGATTCTATGCTTGGAAGTCTCCGTTCGGTATGCCAGTCATCGAGCTCATATTATGAGTCCCGCCTGAGGGAGGCAGATAAAGACCGCAATCGCGGTTATTCCAGCCAAGAACGCTATGAGAGGGAGAGGGATAGAGATAGGGAGTACAGACATCGATCTCGATCACACTCTCTACCTCCTCGAGTCCCAACACAATCTTCGATCACGGAAAACAACCATTAGAGCCTCCATATCAAAAACCATCTTCTCAAGCCCCCAGGCCTAATTCACAATGCCATAGAACTGAGGCCGATACTCCCCTGTCATTGAACATGCCATTACCGAGCCCATTGGGGAAGGGGCAATGAAAATTGCCCAGTTGAGAAAAGATTTCCCGAACATTTGCTTCGACTTTTTTATCTTCCCTCCTCACTTAAAGAAAATTCCATCTAAGGCAGAACAAATGATGCATGACTACATTTATGACATTTATACCTAATATAGGAGTGGATGAAAGCCGCGGATAAAGCATTGACGGTGGCTTTTGAGCAAGCGAAAATAATTGAGAAGTTAGAGACCGACCTCGCTTAGAAGGACCGTATTATTCAAGTGATCAATGATGAAGCCGAATCTTATTAGCAATCTAAATAGAGGCTAGCCAGGAAGCTGATAAGGCAACTCAATCTATGGAAAGAATGCGTCAAACGCTTTTGCTTTGATAGAGTAAATGGGCCACCGGAATACCACAGTTATAGCTGAAAGGGACGCTGCTCTAAAAGAACTCAACGAGCTCAAAACCAAATTTTCTGAAATCATTAAAGAAAAAGATGATGCGAATAAAGCAGCCCAAGAGGTGTGCGAACAAGCTGTGGTGTCCATGGTGAAAGGGATGCGGCAGCACTTAAATTCGGGAGGTTGAGGCCAAGGTTGAGGATGAAGTTAAAATGGCGGAGTCCATACTAGAGGCATATATTGAAGAGCTCTTGTTCATGTATAATGCTAATGTCTTGAAGCATAGGAATCTAGCCTGGCTCAACAATTATCCAACACACCTATACAATGCTTGGGGCCGATTGGTAGAAGATGAATAGGCTGCACACCAAGCTGAATCGATCGATGAATTCGAGCTCGAGAACCGGGTATTGAGCGAAGATGAACAGAAAGTTCTCCACGATATGGTGATCTCATATGAAAAGGCGCTCAGAGGCTGGAGAAGGTTCTGGTGTTGAGCATCACGATGTAAGCCCTGAAACTCTAGTGCCCACCCACCCTGAAACTACATCTGCGGTTGATCCCCAGTCTATTCCTGCATACAATCCCGATCAACCGCAGTTGCCTCTAGTCCATGAGCAAGTATCTGAAGCTGCTCCACTAGCTATGAGTCAATGAGGAAGGTACTTTGAACATTTCCTATGCTTGCTCAAATTCGCAAGCGTTATTTGAAGTAATAACTAATAGTTTTGGCTACGTATTTATACAGTGATTGAGATAACATCGGTCGTACCTCCTATAACTCAAGTGCCACACCAAGAGCAGGAGGACATCATAACTGAAGTGACCACGATGATGGCTACAACACCTACAGATAAGGTGCAAGGGAGCACACTTACTTTTGATGAACATATGATGGAGGAACTTCTCGGTCATCACAGTGATCCCATTGCTGACTTGCCATTTGTTATGGGTGGAGTGGCACCTGTGAGCAGCTCCTCGGGCTCAGCCGCTAGCGCTTCCGGCAATGCACACACAACAAACAAAGAGGAAATAATAGTCGAAATTAACTCCGAGATGGAAGTGGCTGCACAGGATAGTAGTTTTGAAGGTGGAATGGCAGGCCTTGGTCCAGCCCATTACGAATGATTTCCCTTGGAGGAACGGTCGTTGATACAAGTGTACCCCCTCCACCTGCTAACATTGATCCTATTCCTCCAACTCCGCCTTCAGAAAGCATTCCTATTCACTTGAGTTCGGAGGAGGAAGTTGACGTAATGCCCCTAACTGGAGATCGGCCACCAAAAAGCAAAGGTTCAAAGAGAAAGCCAAGCGGCGATCCAACGGGTCAATGCCGAAGCAGAAGCCGGGAAAAAAGAAAGAATAGACATGTCTCTTCGGCCCATTTTTGGTAGATAGATAGGAATCTACTTTGGCTTTCTTTTTGTAGGCCATGTATAGATGCAGGTTCGTCCCCTGTTAGTAGGATAGTTTTTTTGGAACAATTTTATACTTGTTCTTTTTTTTCAAAGAATAGTAAAAGAATTCCATTTTGTCTGCAACACTGTTTGTTTTCATTTGCTTAAGTGTTTCAGCGCTTAAACCTCAATTCATTGTACTCATGAAATTTTAGTCTCCGAATCTAGCCCGGGTTTTGTCGCTAAGTTCCGAGGTCGCCGCTTCGGGTCGCGGTCGTGTGTTAAGTTGGATTCCGATATTGCACTGTCTCAATCAGTGGCTAATACTTAGGTTCTGCCCACGGATTCGGGGATATATTGGAAAGACCAGTCAACAACCGCTGTTTGCCTTTAACACATCGACTTCAATCTTTATGAGATGAAATGGAAGCACGGTGAATTCGAGCATCGAAAATAGCACTGGCTCACCAATTGGTGATCGTATCCACACTCTAGGGATTACACTTGTTTGTCGACGGTCGATTATGCCTGCTTTTAGCGACATGCCCAAGCTCCAAGGACTTAAGTTATTTCACGGGCAGTCAGTCAAGCCTGTTTAATATTTATAGCTGCGTCCACACTCTGGGGACTTTAGATTGATTCGTGGGTGGCCAGTTACACTCGATTTAAGTTTATATTCTGACCGCACTCTGGGGACTCAGAGTTGCATTAAGGATGATCGATTCGTATCAGGTTTATGTTTAAACTCTAATCCGGACTCTAGGGATTTTAGAGTTAGTCCGTTTTTATATTCCAATCCATGCTCCAGGGACTTAGAGTCAATTGCTATTGATACTTCGGTTCGCACTCTAAGAATATAGAGTTAGTCGATGTTTGTACTCCAGTTCACACTTCGAAAATCTAGAGTTGGTTGATACTAATACTCCGGTTCGCACTCTGGGAATTCGGAGTTAGTTGATGTTTGTACTCCACTTTGCACTCTAGGAATATGGAGTTTTCCGACAGATGGTCAGTCATATCTGTTTAGGCTTTATGATTTCGTTCGCACTCCGGCTCGAACTCGTGTCAACCTGGCTCGGCCTTATTCGCATCGATCAATCTTGATGTAACGACCCAGAATTTCAGTCATTTGAAATTCGTATAATTAATTAATTTTAAATATTTAAAAGTTAAGTTTATACATTGAATAACCAATATTTCGAATATCTAGATTTAACTGGAAATTAAATTGATAATTTAATATTTGAAATTGTTAAAATAATTGATATTTGAATTTAAAGTGAATAAAAATGATTTACAAAGTTGAATTAAATCCTAGTTGAATTAGAATGATGTTATAGAAGTTTTAAAATTGAATTAAAAGTTAATTTGTAGAAATTGAATATTTTAATATTTAATTGACAAGTAAAAATAGCCATTTTTCAAACAGTCTCGGATTTCGACGAAACTAGTTTCATTAGATCCGTAATGTTAAATTATTGTAAGATTTCAAATTTCGTGTCAATCGGATTTACGGTTTGTCCGGGGCAAGCTAAAACGCGTAGAAAATCGGTTTAAGTGAATTTTAAATTTAAATAGTCGATTCGGAAAACCTATCTTCCAAATACGATCGAATTGGCTCTCGATATATATTCCATTGCATTCGGAATAGGGGTAAAATATTATAAATGTCAGGCGCCATGCTTCGTTTCGAGTTCGAAATTTTTTGGGGTGAATAGTGTTTTGGAGTTTTCTATAAAAGGACGTTACTTTTTATCATTTGCATCAAAATCCTAGCTAGGGTTATAGTAGCCACCGGCTTTGAATTAATGACCGAAAATTTTGTTTTTTCTCCTCTTAATCTCTCTCAATCTATATATAATTAGAAGAAATGCTCAACTACAATGTTTTAGAGCTCGATGAGAGCTACAAATCCATACGGCAGTGATCGCTTGAAGCTCAACGTCGACGATGAATTTTGGCCGCGTTCATCTCGATTTCATGCGCGTTTCCCATACAAGCGGTTGACCGAGTTTCGTGTTTTTCTCGGAGGTGATAGAGTCGGCAACGTGCTTCGACGTGGTGGCGATGGATCATCGTCTAGATGATCGTGGAGATGGCGAAAATTCGAAGTTCGGCGGCGGCTATGAGTAGGTTCGGTCGCGTATAAACTTGAAGGACGAGAAGAAAGCACCATCGGCCAAGATTCTCCAATCTAGGAACGAACGGCCATGATTAAAGTGAAGGTTTAAATTAAAAAGAAAATTGTAAATTGATTTATATTAAATCGTATGAACTTTAAAACTGCATAACTTTTTCGTATGAGATCCATTTCGCACGAAACGAATTGCGATGGGTTCGTATGGACAAGCACTAAATTATGGAGCTGTACTGAGATTTATTTGAGATAGTAAAAATTTTGGTTGAAATTAAACTCTTGTTTAATTTTAATCGGAATAAATCGCTACGCGACGACTACAAGCAATGTGAGTACAACTCACTCTTTCCGACTCGCTGATATTTTATATAAGTGGGAAATAATATTATTTATGATGATTGATGATTGTTCGAATGATATATGATATATTTATTGGTATTTGGATATATACCTGCCTAGTGGAGCAGATGGCCCTATACGTTCCAGCGTATGAGCGGATGACCCTTTGTACGCGCGTCTGCCTTGAAGCGAACGTTGTACACATATTCTAATATGTATATTTATTGCAAGTGACAGGTTGGAGGGATCCAACTGGATTCCTCGACAACATTGATTTATTTACAGATATTGTTATATATTCTGTTATCATATGATATATGATGTTTTGGATGTCATGATTGATGTATTTAGTGCTGTTGCAGCATTGGGCCTATTTTTGATAATTTAAAAATGTTAAAGTGATGATTTCTAAATGTAAAAAGGATTTTCAAGTGATTTTGAAAATAGAAGTTTTGTTGAATTTTGAAGTGTTAAATAAATAAATTTATTTTGAATAAATAAATATTATAATTTTTATGTTATAAAAATTATAATTTCTGTGAAATAGAGTAAATTATGATTTTTGGAATATGAAATGAACTATTTTGTAAAATAGTTTAAATGGAAAATTTTGAAGTTGTAATAAACGGTATATACACACACATAAGATTTATAAAATTGATATTTTATAAATCAAAGTGTTAGAATTATAAAGGAGCTTTATAAATGTTAAAATGAAGTTGTAAATGGATTTATAAGTAAATAAGATTTATAGATTTATAAATTGATGAAGTTATAAAAGGAATGATTTTGCAAATAAATGAATTATAAGTAATAAACTTATAATTTCAGTTTTGGAATATAAATAAGAGATAAATGGAATCAGTTAATAAGGAAATTTTATATATGAAGTTTTAATAAAATATAAAAGGAATTTATAAACATTGTTTTATAAATCCGAAATCAATTGAATTTGATGAGTTAAATATATAAGTTTATTTAAAGGGACTATATTCACGATTTTGGACAGTGAATTATCCTTTTAAATTTACTGTGCAACAGTATTGATTTTGGTTAGAGAATTATATCCATGATTTTGGACAGTGGATTATCCTTTAATAAATGTGTAGAAACATTGAATTGGATTAAATGAACTATATTCATGATTTTGGACAGTGAATAATAATATTGAATGAAATGGATATGCTTTGGAAAGTGAATAACCTTTTGAATTAAATAAATGTTTTTGAAGTGATATTTTCAATGGAATAAAATGGTTAAAAATGTTAAAATGTGTTAAGGATCGAAACCATAGATTTCAACATTCATTGTTGAAATAGACGTTTTCGAGAAGGAAATGATGGACTTTAGCACTGTTGTTATAGTAAATGATTTTCAGAAGGAAATATTTTGTATAGTAATGGGATTTATATATCTATCTTTATTTCAAATCCCTATACTAGTGATTTTGGGTTGTCGTAACGATGTTTTATGCAACATTCATTTTGATCCAAATAAATGTGTTTAAGAGAATACTTTCCTTAAAAGAATAAATATACACTTAATCCTAATTTGAGTATATTCGATATTTTCTAAGTGATGAAAATAAATAGAATTGTGAATTACTTATTATTAAATAAGTATATGGAAATGTTTTCCAGAATTGAAGTATTGAAATGGTTTTTGAGAATATATCTTTTTAAAAGATTATTCGAAGCGAATATTTGGAAAATGGTTTAATTAATAAAAGATTAATTAAAAGGGCCTAATGATTGTTATAGTGTTGAATATTTGTTTGTTTGTTTTGATAGTTAAGGAATCGACTATCAGACTTGGCCAAATTTTAGTTCCTCAACTTGATATGGAAACTATTTAGTCCTACACTTAGTGTAGCCTTCTATATAGGCTTGATTATCATTTGTGTTGAGGATGTTGATTCGTATAGTGCGGTGTATTACTCCAATCTATCGAGCTTCCTTCTTGGCCCGAAAGATAGCAAGTTGAAAGTTGAAGACGTGATAAGTCTATGAGACTTAGTTTCTGTGTGAGCTTGAGAAACGCTTTTGCGTTGTTGGTGCGAAGAGATCGGGATCAGATTTATCTGAAAACCACTTTGGACCAACGTATATGCGACGATTGTGCAGGTTGCTTGTGATGATATTGATATTCCGGAGTTTCATAGTGGGAGACTGCTTGTTGATCGTTTGGAGTTAAAATCCCAATATACATCCATTAGCAGTGGTCTCTTCATTATGAAATATCCAATGCGAGGACTATTCGCTACTAATCCTAGGGATTTCTCGACAGGATGTGGTAGGAAAGTACATTCGGTTTGTCCTGTTTCTGGACAACTTGTATGGATGTTTGTCTGACATTGCATTTCTATAGATTACGTACATTGGTTTACAAACGTACATCAGTGGTGGAGGAGAAGGCAACTTCTCTTAGCTTAACACCCTCCTTGAGACGTATGAGCTTAAGCGTTGTATTTTTGTGGAAGGCAATTAGTAGTCAACGGAAATGGCCGTGCGACATTCAAAGTGATGTAATATGTGATTGTGAAAGGTAATCGTTGTTCGTCAGGCCTCATCAACCGGAAATGACCAAAATGAGGTTATATGCAGCAGGGCTAAGTAGGTCATTCCCATTAGGATATGATCATCTACTTCTAGATATATCTTTGCACGCTATGATCTCGTGTATCTGATTATTATGGTTTGTATGCTAGAGGGCCCTCGGTAAAGGTCGGTAACGACCGGAGGATGATATATTTGGTACCATCTAGTTATAGAGGTGGGCCGGTCTTGTCTTGGTAGAGGATCCTTTGTAATGGTCCTCGGTGCATTCTTCTAGAGATGTACTGCCAGAAGGTAGTCCGTTCACCTGGTCATTTGTATGGAAATCCAAAATCCACTACAAGCTGCGATTGCTTTTGTAAAGACATAATGAATAGCCTTGAAATGCTATATAGGTAACCATTTCGACTATGATTAATATTATTTATATATACTAGACACTAGTATAATATAAGAGGATTTGATATGAAAGAAATGATTTAGTTATCGTAAGGTAAAAACATGTCCGCGTTTGTGTGTGGACTTGTCTTACGGGATACTTTTGTTTTGATAGAGGAAAAGTTTTGGTAATTTAATAAATTCAATTGAGCGTATTTCTCACGTTGGTTTACCAGACTGATTCGGACGTTCTTCCCTTTCAATGCTCAGGTCAGACCGAGTATATTTACAGGTTCAGATTTGGTGCTTTTGGAGCTTCGCCAGGAAAGCTGAAGATCTTCATTTTCGTATACACATACTTGTTTTGATTATCCGCTATGCTTTGTTAGTTGTTGTTATTATCAGCTTTTGTAAGGACATGTTACTATAACTGTTCAAGCTGATAGCTATTGTTTGATTGTTGAACTCTGATTGATGTGTATATATATACAGTTTCTGTTTTGTAAAGATCATTGATATGATATTATATATTTTCCGCTACGATGTGAGATTCTGTATTGTTCTATTTGGTTCCATCTTCTCTCTTTCTTCTCTTCTTCTCTCTTCTTTTCTTTCTCTTGACTTTCCGTCGGTCTGTGCTTTTTGGGTTGCACATGTGTGGATTATTGTCGATTCAAAGGGTACGGATTTTGGGGTCATCACACTTGGTAACAGAGCTTAGATTTTGTATATTCCTTAGCTTTGATTTGTACTCAGTATAGATAGGGATAGTAGCACCCTAGATTGTGTTGAGTGTATTATATATATGAGCGCATATTTGTTAGTGAATATAAATTTTTTATATTGTGTTTGCTTATCGGTTGAGCTGTTTGTGAATTCTAGTCGCTATGTGGGATGCCATGTTATCGATAGGGATTTCCAAATACTTAAACGAGGCAAGTCGACATAGTATCATTCTAAATTGGGTAAATGAAATAATTTTACCTCGATTATATTTTATATATAAAGGAATAATTTTTCAAGAATTATTAAAGTGTATATAAATTAATTGTTTGGTTGTTTGAAAATGTATGTTTGAGTAATCTAAATGAAACAACATTTGTAAAAGAATAAATTATATAGGCAAATGAATTATAAAGTATGGCATTATAATTAATATGATTTACAAATGTGAAATAATCTTATGTATAAGAGATGAAACTATATGAATATATTTATAAATATGTGTTATAAATGAAAATGGATTTAACCAAGAATTTGAAAATTTGAATCCCGTTGATTTTGAAAGTTATTTTTCAAAAGTAAAAGATGCTATATTATTATAAATCTAAATAAGATTAGTAAATTTGAAATGATCTTATGTAAGTAAAGTGAATAATGAAATTATATAAGTAAAAGATTTGTAAATGTGATTTATAAATAGAAAGAATTTTTAAAAGAATATAAAGCACTGAATGCACTACTGTTACTGGGAAATAATATGGGTGATGACTGCAGCATCATCAGTATCATTTTCGAGTTTCTATGTGATGGATTTGCTACGAATAGTAATTGGAATTGAATTTTTGTTTGGATAAACAAATTTGATTTGAAATCCAAGTTGAAATTGATAAATGTAAGTGAAATGAGTTTTGGACTTATAATATATGAGATAATAAAATTTTAGTTTTGATAAAGTTGAAGTAAATGTGAGTTAGCATAATAAATCTATGATTTGAAATTTAACTAAAGGAAAGTTAATGAAGTAAATTGGATTTGAAATTATAAAGAATGAGTTTAGAGAATGGAAGTGAACTTGGGTAGATGTTCACGGAATTATGAATAAATAAGTTGTATAACTTATAAAACGAGATAAGGTAAGTGAAACCAATTGTTCAAATGGTTAAACAATTTTGTTAAGTAAAACAAAATCTTAATTTGAATAGTGATATGAAATTTGACTTAAGTGAAAGTTAAATTAAATAGAATTTGAAATGAATTAGAGATGAACTTAAGTTGTATAGTGAAAGTGAAGGTAAATGAAATTGAAATGAAAGATAACTTAAGTAAGGTTAAATGAAGTTGATTTAGGTATCAAAATGAATTAATAAAGTAAATTAAATGAATGTGAACTTGAGTTATATTATGAAATTCAACTTTAATTATAAAAGTGAATTAGGGAATAAACATGGATTATAAAATGTTGTTGTTAAGAATTGAATAAAACTTAAGTTAGGAAGTTGTGAATCAATAATAATATTGGAAGTGTTGTATAGAAATGTGAATATTGTGAATACTAGAATTCAATCCAAATTGAATATTAAACGAATTGAATAATTGAATGAAAGTCAATTGAATGTTAAACCAATTTGAAATTAAAAGTGTTGAACCAAATTGAATGAATGTAAACTAAATTAATTTGGTAAATGTTGGTTATGCATTGGTTGTTCGATGAACGTTAATTGACTACATAGAAAATTCATATAGAATTGAATTAATGAAATTGAAGGCTAAATAGTTGAATTCAAATTGGAAGTTAAGTGAATATAAATAGAATTGAATTTGATTTAATGTGGAAGTGAACTAACTTGAATGTAAATTAGTGAATATTATCTAATTGAATATGAATAAATGAATGATAGAAAAAAAATCGAATGTAAATGAATCAATTGTGATTAAATTGAAAATCAATTCAATGAATATTAATAAGAAGTGAATGTATATTGATTTGGTTATGCAGTTGTTGGATGATAGTTGTTTGAAGGTTGGATTTGTTGCTTTGGTTGCATTTGCTATATTGACATATATAGTTGTTGGTATATGTTTATTGATATTACTTTCATATATACATGTTTTTCATTTGTTTATTGAGTGTTTAGTAGGTGCGGATGGCGCTTGCTTTGCTTTTGGAGCTCGCTTTCGCGCTATATTAGTCGTATATGCTCGCTAATAGTACATAAGGTACATATCTTGGATTACATATCGTACTTTTACACCTTTTTCCTTCGGGATGCCTCATCCTCGATGATGAGATGTATATCTGTGATATATATTGCTATTTTTTTGGATCGAACCGCACAAAGGAGACGCTGGTGAATTTTTTGAAATTAAAGGCGTTAGAAAATTTTGGGAAAATTGGAAAAAAAATTGATAACTAATTTTTTTATTCTGGAGTTGAAAGTTAAATGATATTAGTTGGTTTTAAAAGATAACTAAGTAGATTTGAAAACTTAGAAAAGTTTTTGTAAGTTTAACTATTGGATTTTTGGAAAGTTAAACATTTAAGTGATTTTGGTAAATCTAAAAATTGAACGAATTGTTTTGAAAAGTTAATGGATTTTGTAATTTTTTCTTACTTTGTAATTTCGAGGACGAAATTCTTTTAAGTAGGGGAGAATGTAATGACCCAGAATTTCAGTCATTCGAAATTCGTATATTTAATTAATTTTAAATATTTAAAAGTTAAGTTAATAAATTGAATAACCTATATTTCGAATATCAAGATTTAATTGGATAATTAAATTGATAATTTAATATTTGAAATTGTTAAAATAATTGATATTTGAATTTAAAGTGAATAAAAATGATTTACAAAGTTGAATTAAATCCTAGTAGAATTAGAATGATGTTATAGAAGTTTTAAAATTGAATTAAAAGTTAATTTGCAGAAATTGAATATTTTAATATTTATTTGACAAGTAAAAATAGCCATTTTTCAAGCAGTCTCGGATTTTGACGAAACTAGTTTCATTAGATCCGTAATGTTAAATTATTAGAAGATTTCAAATTTCGTGTCAATCGGATTTACGGTTTGTCCAGGGCAAGCTAAAACGCGTAGAAAATCGGTTTAAGTGAATTTTAAATTTAAATAGTCGATTCGGAAAACCTATCTTCCAAATACGATCGAAATGGCTCCGGATATATATTCCATTGCGTTTGGAATAGGGGTAAAATATTATAAACGCGAGGCGGCACGCTTCATTTCGAGTTCGAAAATTTTCGGGGTGAATAGTGTTTTGGAGTTTTCTACAAAAGGACGTTATTTTTATCGTTTGCATCAAAACCCTAGCTAGGATTATAGTAGCCGCCGACTTTGAATTAATGGCCGAAAATTTCGATTTTTCTCCTCTTAATCTCTCTCAATCCATATACAATTAGAAGAAATGCTCAACTACAATATTTTAGAGCTCGATGAGAGCTACAAATCCATACGGCAGTGATCGCTTGAAGCTCAACGTCGACGATGAATTTTGGTCACGTTCATCTCGATTTCGTGCGCATTTTCCCACGCAAGGGGTTGACCGAGCTTCGTGTTATTCTCATAGGTGATGGAGTCGGTGACGTGCTTCGATGAGGTGGCGATGGATCATCGTCCAGATGATCGTGGAGATGGCGAAAATTCGAAGTTCGGTGGCGGCTATGGGTAGGTTCGGTCGCGTATAAACCCGGAGGACGAGAACAAAGCACCATTGGCCAAGATTCTCCAATCTAGGAACGAACGGCCATGATTAAAGTGAGGGTTTAAATTAAAAATAAAATTGTAAATTGATTATATTAAATCATATAAAATTTAAAACTGCGTAACTTTTTCATACGAGATCCGATTCACACGAAACGAATCATGTTGGGTTCGTATGGATGAGAACTACATTATGGAGCTGGATTGTGATTTATTTGATCTAGTGAAATTTTTGTTTGAAATTAAACGCTTGTTTAATTTTAATCGGAATAAATCGCTATCGCGACGACTATAAGCAATGTGAGTACAATTCACTCTTTCTGACTCGCTGATATTTTATATAAGTGAGAAATAATATTATTTATGATGATTGATGATTGTTTGGATGATATATGATATATTAATTGGTATTTGGATATATACCTACCTAGTGGAGCAGATGACCCTATACGTTCCCATGTATGAGCGGATGACCCTTTGTATGCGCGTCTGCCTTGAAGCGGACATTGTACACATATTCTAATATGTATATTTATTGCAGGTGATAGGTTGGAGGGATCCAACTAGATTCCTCAATAGTATTGATTTATTTATAGATATTGTTATATATTCTGTTATCATATGATATATGATGTTTTGAATGCCGTGATTGATGTAGTTAGTGCTGTTGCAGCATTGGGCCTATTTTTGATAACTTAAAAATGTTAAAATGATGATTTCCAAATTTTAAAAGGATTTTCAAGTGATTTTGAAAATAGACGTTTTGTTGAGTTTTGAAGTGTTAAGTAAATAAATTTATTTTGAATAAATAAATATTATAATTTTTATGTTATAAAAATTATGATTTCTGTGAAATAGAGTAAATTATGATTTTTGGAATATGAAATGAACTATTTTGTAAAATAGTTTAGATAGAAAATTTTGAAGTTATAATAAACGGTGTATATATATATAAGATTTATAAAATTGATATTTTACAAATCAAAGTGTTAGAATTATAAAGGAGTTTTATAAATGTTAAAACGAAGTTGTTAATGGATTTATAAGTAAATAAGATTTATAGATTTATAAATTGATGAAGTTATAAAAGGAATGATTTTGAAAATAAATGAATTATAGGTAATAAAATTATAATTTAGGTTTTGGCATGTAAATAAGAGATAAATGGAATCGGTTAATAAGGAAATTTTATATACGAAGTTTTAATAAAATATAAAAGGAATTTATAAACATCGTTTTATAAATCTGAAATCAATTGAATTTGATGAGTTAAACATAGAAGTTTATTTAAAGGGACTATATTCATGATTTTGGACAGTGAATTATCCTTTTAAATTTAATGTGCAATAGTATTGATTTTGGTTAGAGAATTATATCCACGATTTTGGACACTTACTTGTTTTGATTATCCACTGTGCTTTGTTAGTTGTCGTTATTATCCGCTTTTGTAAGGACAGGTTACCATAACTTTTCAGGCTGATAGCTATTGTTTGATTGTTGAGCTCGATTGATGTGTGTGTATATACAGTTTCTGTTTTGTAAAGATCATTGATATGATATTATATATTTTCCACTGCGATGTGAGATTCTATATTGTTTTGTTTGGTTCTATCTTATCTCTTTCTTCTCTTCTCTTCTTCTCTCTTCTTTTCTTTCTCTTGACTTTCCGTCGATCTGTGCTTGTTGGGTCGGACATGTGTGGATTATTGTCGATTCAAAGTGTATGGATTTTCGGGTCGTCACACTTGGCCTTGTTCGTATCGATAGATTAACAATCTCTTCATATCGATCACAGAGTAATCAATTTCATATCGATGGGAGATGACGACTTCATGTCGACCTATGGCCGAACGGTACAAAGTATGATTTTGAAAACTAGATCGATGCGGAATGGACTTCTTTTTTACCACCGATCGATACGAATGTAGTACAATAATGGATCGATACGTAGTACAATTTTGATGGGTATGAATTGGGAGTTGGTTGATCGATGCGAACAAGCCAAAGATAATGGATGCACAGCAATTCGAGGATGGATGGATACAAAGAGTGCAGTCCCAGATGGATGCGAACGGAAGCGATGCAAAGGAAGTGAAATGATGGATATGAACGAACTGATTTCCTTGGCTTGCATCGATCATATCTTGGGCATATGAACTCGGATTGACTTGAGATTTGGAACGTTGGCTTTCATAGCTTTGTTCGTCGTGCCATATCAATTATAGCTTCATCCGTACCCAGAAAAAATTTACCAGCATCGATAGCAAAACTGCGTACATCCGTTCTTCGGGGTGATCGGTCTTTAATTTCCATTCAACTTCTTAGTGTCATGGCGTTGCCAAAAGGCGGGATAACATTTTTAAAATAAATCAAGTTTATAAACTTTAATTAAGTTTTCAAAATAAATTAAGTTTATGAAAATAACAATTTAATAAAATTTAGCTAATTATTACAAAATTTAACCAAGTTTTATAAACATTTGACTAAATTAATTAAATTTATAGAATTTACCTAAGTTTGATAAGAAAATTAATTGTGTTTTATAAAAATTTAACCGAATTAACAAAGTTTCTATAGAATTTATTAAGTATCATAAAGATTTTGCTAAGTTAATTAAATTGCCGAAAATTTAACTGGTATTATAGAAATAAACCAAGTTTTATAAAAATAAGTTTCAAAAAATTAATGGTATATGTACTCGTTTAAATACAATAGTGGTATAGAAGTGGATGAGTTCATAAACATCATATATTGTTGTTCAGAAGTGTCACTTTATATGCATATTTTTCATGAATCATGTCTATTATGACTAATTATTGAACTTTTTCTTTACAGGAAACTAATACATTTGGTACTAGCAAGTAGCAACGAGGTGATTTGAAGTAATATATAGTGTCGTATGTATCTTTAGTGTTTAAATACTTCTGTATATCATTTTGGTAAGAATGCTTGCGTATAATATTAGTTTTGTTTACTTGCATTTGTAAACTTCATACATTGTTATCAAATATAACGAACACATGTTGTTTTGGTATAATTTGATTTGTTTACATATAACATATTGGTAATTAAATGTGATCTTAGTAATATTTAAATTGTTATACATGTATGCATTAAAACGTAAAAAAAGCACAGAAAATCTTATGGAATAAGATGATAGCACTAAAAAAATGATATAAAAGGTAACAATAGCGTTTTTAAAGCCCTATAATATGCAACTGTTAATAGCGGTCAAAAACGCTTGTTAAGAGTGTTTTGATAGCATTGGTAAAACGCGTTTGTTTGGAACTTTTTAGCGTTTTAGTCTTGCTGCCTAATAATCCTTCATATTTATAACATGTTTTTTATATTGTGTGCAAAAACGCAATCAAAACAATTTACAACATTTTCCAAACGCTTTTAAAAGAACTTATTTATAGCGTTTTTGGTGTTGCTATCGTAGGTCATAGACCTATGACAACATGTTGATATACAGCGTTCATAAAAATGCAGCCTTTAATGGTGCTTTCGAAACGCTATTTAAATCCAAATTATTGTAGTGAAACGCCCTAGCCATTAGAGGCTCATGACCGCAAGAGGTCTCTAGCCATCTAAGGCCTTAGCCATCAAAGGCTTATGACCACAAGAGGTCCCTGACCATCAATGGCCCTGCCTAAGCCTTAAGTGTCATCGTCATAGACTTCCCTGAAGCGCCTCCTTAAGGGAGGTCAGAGTAAGACTTTAGTTCCATCATCAAAGGCCTCTCTAAAGCACCGGGAAAGCCTTCAGTGCCGTTATTGAAGGCCTCACTCAAGCGTCCCCTATAGGGAGGATGGAGTAAGCCTTTAACATCATCATCAAAGGTCTTGCTAAAGCACCAACCAAGCCTTCAATACCGTCATGAAAGGCCTCACTGAAGAACTTCTTAGAGGAAGGATGGAGTAATTCTTTAGTATCCATCATCAAAGGTCTCATTAAAGCACTGAATCAATCTTTAAGACGAAGATCTATCAAAATGAGGGCCAAATAGTGCTCCAAACCAGTCAATCTTCAATAAGAAGATCTATTAAAAGTTAGAGCCAAATAGTTCTCCAAATCAATCAATCTTCTAATAGAATATTTCAAAAATCCGAGCAAAGTCGCGCTTCAAATCAAAAAAAATTCTTCCATCAAATATGAGCTATTCATTTTCAGATTTGGATTTCTGGTCTTCTTCTATTATTGTCGGATTTGGATTCTGGTCTTCTCCTATTATTTCCATATTTGGATTGCTTGTCCTCTTCTATTATTTCTTGATTTGGATTTATGGTCATCTCCTATTATTGCCAGATTTGGGTTTTTGATCTTCTTCTATTATTGCCAGATTTGGATTTCTAGCCTTCTCCTATTATTGCCAAATTTGGATTTCTAGTTTTTTTATATTATTGCCGAACTTGGGTTTCTAATCTTCTACTATATTGCCAGATTTGGATTTCTAGTCTTCTTCTATTATTGCCAGATTTAGATTTCTAGTCTTCTATTATCATTTCCAGATTTGGGTTTCTTGTCTTCTTCTATTATTACTAGATTTGGATTTCTAGTCTTCTTTTATTGTTTCCAGATTTGGATATCTGGTCTTTTATTATTGCTAGATTTGGATTTCCGTTCTTCTTCTATTATTGCCAGTTTGAGTTTCTAGTCTTCTACTAATATTACCAGATTTGAATTTCTAGCCTTCTTCTATTATTGCCAGATTTGGATTTTTGGTCTTCTATTATTATTGCCAGATAAGTATTCTAGTCTTCTGTTATTATCAGATATGGATTTCTAGTCTTCTTTTACTATTGCCAGATATGGATTTAAGGACTTCTATTATGCCCCAATATGGATTTTTGGTCTTCTTTTATTGTCAGATGGACATTTTATCAAACAGATTATATATTTTTCTATTATAGTCATCAAACAGACCTATTGATCTCCTATTATCATTGCTACAAGGATTCTAATCTTACCTCCTATGATATTTTCTTTAAGAAATTTCAGTTCATAATTAATTATCTAGTCTGCAATTCATGAAAAATCTTTATTCGATAATTTCCTAAACTTGATAAACTTCAAAAATAGCATTGGTTGCAAGCAAAATATCCTTCATAATCTCCTAAAAAGTTCGATCAAATAGTTAACAATAAGAGTCATGACTTGTTCTATAGGAAAATAGCACTAGAAGGGAGATCTCGCTAAAGATTAAGCAAAGCAAGACAATTCATGATTTTACCCTAAAGAGTAAAAAGAACTACTTATACTAGGAGAGCAAAAATGTTATCCATATAATCTCAATATTAAAAGTAATGCCATGAGTGATAGTGTCATAAAGGAATCGATGCCACTAGGTTCTACATCAAAGATTAACAGTGTCGCATGAGTCAATATTGTAATGTATAAAATCGGTAACATATCTCTTCAGTGTCATCCTTCATCCACAGCACATCTTGTAGCACTTTGAGGATATCGATTTTCCATGACACCAACGATCGAAATCGCCGCTAAGCAATATCGCCCATTATGAATACCATCCTTACCGCCTTTCATACATATCAAATGATGAAGTTCTATCACATATACCATCCGTCGTCAGCAACGTGCTTGTTGGTATCTCACTTCATTTAGTGGAGGATGCTACTTGTTACTACCAACAATTATCTCAAAGGAATATGGCACGACAAGGTAGCTATGATGTCGCCTCTCAACTTCACCATCATTCCCCAATAAAGAAGTGAAGGAATACCAAAGTTGACAAGATCTATGTTGTGCCTCAATGTTGCCGTAATTCATTGGCGCCATTATTCATCTATTATTGCCAAAGCATGTTCGTCGCTAATGATACCATTTGGGATTAATGACTCCACACTAAAGGGGAGCCGTACTTTATCGATATTGTCCACAGATAGTGCCGTTTATAGTCAATGCTGCCAAAGATCAATGTCGACAAATAATAAGATTGCTATTATGTGGTGTCGAATTTCATGTAACACTTAAGAGATGTCACGGACTTATATAAGAAATTTTGACGGCGAACGTCATCAAGGTCCTCTGAAGTCATCAATGCTATACTAAAGGGATGCCAATCATCGTGATGAAAGCTTACAATGCCTCTTTTTGATTGAAATCATCAATACCTAGTTCATTGCTACCGCATATCTCCAAAGGAATGAAGTCATAGTCCACTGCCAAACCACACTGATGATTGCCGAAGCTGAACTTGCTGACGCCAAGCATGCCGAAGCCACGCTTGTCGAAGCCAAGCGTGTCGAAGTCAAGCGCTAAGCTGCTCACCTACCCCTATAAATGCGGACCAAAGGTTCTTAGAGAGGGGGAATTTTCTTCTCTTCTTTTCCTAAAATCAAATCATTGTAAACCCTAAATTGAATTGGGGACAATCTCTATTTGACTATAATCTTGCATAATCAGTGTGAATAAGGACTTTTGGATATGCATATCATATTTGACTATGCCTTTTCAAACACTATTGAATTGGACGCGCACATATTCAAACTCCTTAAGTTCAAAAGTCGACACCATTATTTAAACGGTGCTCTAGTCTTTGATGAGTGATATGTGCACAATTATTTGGACATTAGACTTCGAATATAAGAACGAAGTACATAGCCTATTACCGAGCCAGAATGGACTATTCCACAAGATTTGTTACTTGTTTTTCTTATCTCTTATGAACATATGACATGACATAGGCCTTTTTTAGAACATCTTTTCCTTTAGGACCATAGGAACTCATGAATATGTTGACTCTAAATGGCCTTAGAGGATCTCGAGAACAATTATCCACGAAAACATTTGGACTCTAATATATTTCACTCCATGAAGGCTTATTAACGTCATAAATCCATCCTTTAATAATTCCATTATGTACAAAGTCTCAAGTGATAAATAGGTCTTTGATAACACAACTAAGACGACATTGATTGAGTTATGCTTAATCATGTCACTGTATTTGTTCAAGTCAAGGTCTAATTCATCACTATTAGCATCATCGATGTTATATTGGTTTTTGGTCTAACTAGAATTAAATACCTGGGTTTTGTTTCAAACCATTTGGAAAAATTATATATACATACACCTTTTTGCATATCAAATCATACTTTTAGGATTAAGTCAAAATCATTCTCAAAGTTGTATCAAATACTTTGTAAAATCATACTAAGCATCGTTGATCTTATTTTATAAACCAATTTCTCAAATATCCGCTTTAAAATCCATAAAAAATATAAATATAGGTCAAATAACAAAAAAATGATATCAGGAAATGGGTCCTACCAAGTCATATCATATGTTCCCTTACTAAGAAGGGAAATGCTCATGAGAAGGGCTTACCGACTGTACACATCTCTCGTCCATTTTTAGTCATTTTCAAGCCATATGAACTAGCTAACACAAAAAACTTTGTTTCCAAATTGACTTGCTGATTTCGAGGCAAGCCTCAAACTCGAACAGATTTCAAAAACTATTTTCAAAATATTAGTATTCAAAAATACTTTCAAATAATAATGTTATTATTATTTTCTCAAAATCTTGAAAACCATTTTTAAGGACGTCGGGATTTAAGTTCTCAAAATATCAATTTTTTTATTCATAAACAATATTTTATAAACCGTACTTAAAAAATTTATGCTAAACTTCCTTTACTAGAATAAACTTCTAACCAAACATTATCGCCGAACATCTTATATTCAACCTGTGAAACTCAGCTCACAAGGTGTCTGTTTCAATGCACTCACAAATATTGTCCACCTAACCTATGCAGTAAATAGGTAAGTTGCTGATAAACTATTTGAGCATAATTCAAAAATCAATAGACAATAATAAGTACTCATAAACTAGTCAAGCATGACTAATCAATCTACAAATGATAGCAATTCTCATAAACTGGCTGGGCTAGGCCAATCAATCTAATAAAGGATAACAATTCCCATAAATTGGCTGAGCATGGGAAAACAAATCAATGAGGGATAACAAATGAATATCATTAATCACTAAATTAATTAAACTACACTCACAAATCATAGTTACATAAATTACCTATATATAAGATCTTTAATTTTCGTAGTTGGAATACCTTTAAGGCATCATTGATAATAAATACAGATATGCTCTTATATATATAATACACTCAACGCATTTTAAGAAATTGCTTACCCTATCTCTAATGAGTTATACCCAACAAAAACCAAGGTTCTCGATTACCCTTCAGCTCTAAAACCAAATGTAATGTCCCGCTTTTTGACCTCTAAATGTCGACACTAATACATCCACGATACTTATATGCTGAATACCTAATTTTTGGAAAGACAGATTATTATGGGTAAAATAAAAATCAAAGGAAAAATAATAAGAAGGGAGAGTACAAAACATATGAATCTGACAACGGCATAGTAGTATATAATATCAAAAGATGGTACAAAGTGCTAATATATGATATATGGCATTTCAAAGTTACAATCCTAAGTACTATCATCAGCTTAGACAGTTATAATTGTTCGTTCTCACAAATGCTGATATATACATATTAGTAGTGCAATAGAAATAAAATACTATAGTAGAAGAAGGCATCTAGCTCGTCTCCTAGAGCTCCAAAGAATATACGATGAAAACCTGTCTTTCTAAAACCGTTTGAAAGAGCATCCGAGAAATTAATGGAAAAATAAAACCACGAGTCGGACATAAGTCTGGTGTGAAAAACTCAAGAAATATGTGTAGAACGTATAACAGTAACTTTTGAGAGTGTTCGAATCATCGTATAATTTACCCTCAAAAGCACCAAACCATCTAATAAGTACATATGGTAATATAATAAATAATGTCTAGGGTGTAAAATATAAATTAAAAAATAGTTGTGGTTCTTTCATCTCATAACAAAATGGTATTAGAAGTACAATTGAAATTGATAAGGTGCTTTCACATATGGATTTCCATTGGAGGCCTCCTCAGTACATTGAGCCTAACCTCCTCACAAGGGTCGGAAACTACATTTAGAGCATCGTATATCTCTAGATAAAATATACCATAAAGGAGAAACATAGCTAGTTCAGGCTCACACATGATATTGAGTATCATTAACTCCCGCTAGCAACATTAATAAGCGTCTCTAGATATGGAATTATATACCCTTGGGTTAGCTAAACCCACTGGCTATGAGGCCTACTCATTTTTCTGTCTTTCGAAGGTGAAGTCACGTTCACCATCTCTTATACGAGTCTTCATCAATCATATAGATCATGAATCTCCCGATGGGTACTAGCACAAATTATTTGATGAATGCAAACTCTAACCTCTCCCTTGGACTTAACATTTGGATAGATAGTTAAACTCTATAACATTTATTTGAAATGTTAAAGGTGACCTCTCCCTTAGACATAACCATAGGATAGACAATTCAACTCTATAACACTCTACTCTACAAACGCTTCCAAAACATAGAACTCGTGTATCAGTTTTGAAGTGTTATTTGTTAAGTAATACATAAGTATACCGATCTGATCCCGGACTCTTTAAAACTAAATCGATGAATATTTGGTTAACTCAATTTTGATTCGAATTATATAAAGGAGTCCTCCATAGGGGATCTCGTATATATATGTTCTTAACGCAAGAAATGATTCATACAAATGAGTCATTCCAGACGGATCTCAAACTGTATCAATACGTGATGCTTACACATGCTTCCTAAGTTAATTTTGGTCAAGTTCGATAGCAATGAAACGATCGCATATGAAAATCAAGTCTTATATACTTATCACCATTTCTGACCTTCTCAACTTACGCTATCCTCGGTCAAGAGTAAAGCCAGGTATATTAAAGCACTGGTTGCATCAAAACATACCTTTACACTCATTCTTAACTCTCACAGATAAAACAAGCCCGCTTTATCGGCTTTTAGTGCAAGTATAGGATTAAATACTCCACAAACAAGTAAACACACAAAGCATGATTAAGTCACATAAGCGACTTCTTGTCCCTGTATTTAATTGATACTTATTTGTAAATCCTTGTATATATATTTAAGTACTTTTAAAAAAAATACATGTATACTGCTATTTCACTATTCATTTCTACTCTTTTCAATACTTCAAAATATATTTACCTCAAAGGTATAAGAATATTCACAAATGACTTGAGAAGATTTCGTACTTTAAAATATAATCAAAGAGGTTAAAAAAAATGTTACTAAAACATTGTTACTATAAACCCCTTCTCTTTTATAAAATAATTACCTTCCTTTGCAAATTTATGTATATAAATGCATTTAAAATAATTATAAAAATGTTTTAAATATCCATATAAAATATTATTTAAAAATAATAAATTTTAAATATAAGAAAAGAAGCATGTTTATATATATAACCCTTTACTTTAAAAATTCATAAATACCTAAAAGTATATTTATACTTAAACCTCTTTTAAATACTCTAATATACGTTATTAAACATCCCTAATATTATTTCAAAAAAAATAATTTATTTAAATATCATTTTTAAACCTTTCAAAGTGAGAAAAGTAGCTTAAAACAATACTACACCAATAGAAGGTCAAAAGTGCTGCTGTACTTTAAAGGCAGCGCTGTTAAATGTTGGAAATGTTACTAAACAGAGAGCATATAAGTAAACATAAATGTTTGTGGCTTTGTTCCATCTTTTACAACTTTGTTCTGTCTTTTACCACTTTTACAACTTTGTTCTATCATTGCTATAATTTTCCAAACCATTTCCTCACTTTCCCATACAATATTATAAGTATAGAGAATAACTAAGATATATTCTTTCACAACATATTAATATATAACTATTTAACACTTGTTCAACACAAGGGATTTTTTAAGTACACTTATAGCAACCTTTCTCACTTCAAACACTTTCAAACACATTGTAACTTCACACAAAAACCAAACCAAACATGTAAACACAGATTATAGGCTATGATACATGCTTTAGAGGGTAATAGAAGTAAAAATATCACATATAAAGTTATCACTTGTTTTCCAAAGCAAGAAGGGTCCAAAAGTTAAAACTTGCATAGTTCATTAACTTTATATTGCAACACAACATACTTACGCAATATACACGCATTCAATAGTGAGTAAACTCATCAAATTCTTTGTTAACATCAAGCATAAGAACTAAGAATGCATGGCCACTTCCTACCATCATCCAAAAGCCTTCAAACTTCCTTAGGAGGTCGCCAAACACCCTCCTTTCCATGTGCTAAACTTTCTACCTCATCTTCTAGAAAAAATATCTTTTACTATTTACCAAGATATGTTCTCGTTAATCACTTGCAAATCTTTCACTAATCATATTTAGTTAAATATAATGTGAGAAATGTGAATTATGGATCTTAAGGCTGGAATAACACTAGAGGGGCGGTGAATAGTGTTTTATGGATTTTCTACATCTTTTTGAAACTTATGTAATTTAATCACCAACAAATGCAATTCATATACATAGATATAATCACAGAATCAGGCACAGATGCAAATACTAAATAAAAGCAATAAAGGAAAGAACACATCAGGATTTTATGCTGGTTCGGATTTACCCTACATCTAGTCCCGTACAATCATACAGATATCTTATCAAAATAATCTTCCAGATTACACCCTCGGTTTCAAGGCTACGAGGTACACCCTCCTGTATTCGAGTCCAGGAAAAACTCTCTTGATTTAACCAGGCTACAAGATCATCTAATTGATTTTTGAGGATACAATCACACCCAGTTGATTTCAGGGCTCAATTGCACCTTTTACTCAATAGTTTGATTTACAAAGGATTCTATTACTCTAAATAGCACTGAGATCTTATGGAGAGAGTCCCAGAGAATCAAACAAGAGCTAATCAAGTTTGATTCACTTGATATTTCGGCAGAGTATAGTTTAGGTTTCTTTTAGAATAAATATGGAAGATGAAAAAAAGAGAAAATAAATGAAGGCTGGTAAAAAATTCGTTTAGAACTTACTGGTATTTATAGTAGAGCAACAGCCATATCTATTTGTGAAAGGATACGACAATAGACACTTCTTTGAAAATTTAAATTTGAAAATAAAGGACACCATGTTGACACGGGGGGTTGAGGGATGTCGACATGCTCAAGGCAAAATTGATGTTTTGATATTCTTATTAAAATTAATTTCTATAATTTGTCAAAACAATTTCTAAAGTTTGTAAATATATTTGAATATAGTTTAAACATATAAAAGATTTTAGAAAGTAATTTTTAATATATATAATCATAATTTATAAAGTGATTTAAAATTTGAGTTATAAATATTTTAAAGCTAAATATTTAAAACAAGAGAATGTTTAAAAACAAGGACAAATTTGAAATCAAAATATTAAAAATAATAAAAATAGTTTTGAGGCTTAAATATTTAAAACCAAGAGAGATGTCTTTTTGGAAAAAAGTTTTGAAAACATTTTTTTAAAGACAAGAAATATATATTTTTGAAAAGAATTTTTATAAAATTAGTGGGTATCAAAATAGGATCACTATATGTTCTACTAGATATTGTCGTGGGTTCTATCCCACTAGGGTTCCATCTCTTTAACACGCTCGAAGTGGATTCCATTACATGAATAAATTTTGAATAAAGATGTAAGTTGCTTTCAAGAAGTTTTAACATAATTCTAGACTCAATACTTATCGTGTACTATTGAAATCTTGAACTCTTGATATCTTGATACTCATGAGTCTTTAATCTTGATATCTTTAGTCTTCAATCTCTATACTGTACAGTCTTCATTCCTGGTACCTGCATGTTTATATTATGCATATACATATATATCTAAACTATAATGTTAGTATTTATATTTTATAACAAGTCTTAAGGTTGTTTTCATCAAAACCATCATCTCAAGGACTGACAATCTTCCCCTTTTTGATGACGATAACCTATGTTTATAAAATATACTTCTCATTCACAATAACTCCCCCTTTATCTAATCCTAACTACTCTATTTTATATTTCTCCCCCTTTGTCTTCAATAAATTTTTTATATCCTAAACTAGTATAACTCCCCCTTAGTCTTATACTGGATGACAAATATGAAAGTTTAAACCCAATAAATATATACTATGTTTCATATAATGTTATACAATCCATTCAAACCAAATCAATTCTAATCAAATCAAAGCAAATCAAATCAAATCAAACAATTCAAAAACAAGCAATTCAAACCATAAGGAGATCAAATATTTCTACGAACTTCAATCCATCCTTCTTCTCCAAAGATAGGATCCTTTTTAATAACTTCCCAATCTTCATTATCTTGAATCAAAGTTCCTATAGGATTTGTATCGAGATCATCTTTGTTGAGGGCAAAAATCATCCCACGGAGAGCATCGAAATGCTTCTCTTGTTCTTTTATCATCTGCATTTGACTTAGTTCTAAGTGCCTTTGATTGTGGGGAATAAAAGTACGTATATTCTTGAATGAATTGAGGGTTTCTTCAAGATTATCACTTAGAGTTCAAGAAATAAAGATAAGTAGAAATGAAAAGATTATAAATTTCTGGAAGAAACATGTGTTTAATAGGCAGAAATTCATTTAAACTGAATAGACACGAGTTAGTTATTTCAATTTCAATATTTAAAAAATAACCAAATCTGACAGTTATATGTCAACATAGGGAGGTAGAGGCATGTCGACATTGGTCTCTTAATTTATATGTCTTATTTATTTTGTGAATAAGTATGTATATATATATAAACATATATACTATACTAACATTTATTCCAGAGATACGATAAGGTAGAAAAACATAAGATAGATGATTTTTATAAATAGATGAGATGATACATAAGATACTACATAATATGTTAAAAAGAACAATACAAGCTCACATAAAACAAACTAATACATCACAACCTAGTTCTTAGAATGTACTAGAGGATGAGGAGGAGGATGTTAAGCCAAGTTTCCGACCAACTTTAGCAAAGAATTTGTTCATATTAGTGGACATTTTATCCAATTTGTACTAATGAATCTTTTGAGAATCCTTTGATTTTCCACTATAATCTTTTGATTTTTGAGGAGAGTTTTGCTGGAAGGATTGTTAGTATTGGTAGGATATTCAATACTTTCCAAGGAGATTTCTTCATTATCTTCTTCAACTTCCATTTCCTCCCCTTCTTCTTCTTCATCTTCTTCCTCCATATCTTCATGTGCCAATCTTTCATCCTTTTCATCAAGAGATTCATATTGTTGAAATATGAAATGAATTTTCATGAGAGAAATGTTTGCATTATTAAACACTTTTCTTGAAACAAATTCTTTCCTTTTGTAATCAACGCCAAAATAATTAAATATCCAAGCGAGATAGATTCCATGATACAAGGTATTCTCACCCATTTCAAATTTCTTAGGACGAAGTTCATTCATAATAACTTATGCCCAATTAACGTCATAATGACCAAAGATAGAAAAAAGAGTTTTACAAACTTTTAAAGTTGGGCTATTGAAATTTTGCGATCTAAGAGTGATAGTATGTTGCAAAAGAAGATTGACAATACGTGCTTTCAGACGAACGTTATGATTTTTAAATTCAAAATTGTCACCTCCTTCGAAAATGTGATGAAATTCTCACGGTCATGTTCATCAATATTAAAATTTGAAAGATCTATTCCTGAATTCTTGCAATTGAGAATGCTACCCAAAATTTCACAATTTAAAAAAATCTACTCCAAATTTCATCTTCATTTCCTTCATAAAAACCGCAATTCAAATTCACATAAAACATTTTAACAAGATTTTAGGTAACAAACAAAATCATTTTGAGAATTTTCAAAAAGACTAAGGATATGATTCTCTTCAAGAAGAGTATTGATTTCATATGTAGAAAAATCAATAAAGATAGCAAACTTTCCTGTATGAACTTTTCCGAAATCAGCATAGCTTATATAAGCCTTGATTGCATCTGGATCATTATAATGATACTCTTTAATGGTTTTAGATAGCCTCATTATGGATGAAGTGCTTGAAGAAGCCATTATTGAAGAGAGTAGAAAGTTTGAAAGAGTGAAGAGAGTTTGAATTTTAAAATGAAAAAGCAAAAAGGTATGATAAGATAATGGAAATAAATAGATATTCAATAGACATGTTCTCTAGTCAAGAGGTACCTTTCCAGAACATTGGATTTGGTGAAAAGGTGGAGGGAAATTCAAATATTGGAATTCAAATTTCTGACAGGGATGTCGACATCATGGGTAGGGCCATGTCGACATGGGTCAGAGAATTCATGTGACTTATATTTTCCTATATACTTTAATATCTATATACGTATATTATTTTTAATGTCTATATATTTTATGGAGTAATATTAAATATAATAATACACTTTTAATAAAAAATATTATAATATTAAAAATAAAAATAAGCGTAATTATTAAAAATTCAAGATTCAAACAATATATAATTTCAAAAATAATCAAACAAACAAATAATTTTAAGCAAACAATTTGAACCAATATATTGTAAACATGAACCTTTTTCTAGATTCGTATTTCCAAGATCATCGGAATCATGAATAGCCATAAATCACATATTTGAGTTTTCTATCTTCTGATCATCATCGCTTGAGGATGAGACCGAGCCTGAATCGTCTAGTGTAGCGGTATACGCTCTTTTCCTTTTCTTTGTATAATCATTGCTTGCAGGAAAGTTTTGCTTATCAAGATGTGGACAGTCTCTTTTGAGATGGCCTGATTCATCACAAATGAAACATTTGATGTGGTTTGGTACTTCATTATGATTTACAGAATTCCTGCGATCATTCGTTTTGAAGTTTTTCATCTTTCTGTACTTCGGAAGCTTTCGTAAATTCTTTGTCATGGAAGCTATTTCTTTATCATCATCACTTCCCGAGTCCGATCCATATGTTAATGCATTGAACGCAATTGACTTCTTTTCCAATGCCTTGCTATCTCTTCCCCCTTACATTTGTACTTCGAATGACATAAGATTTCCAATCAATTCTTCAATCTTTAAAGTACCGATATCATTTGCTTCTTCGATCGCAAGAGTTTTTTGATCTCATTCCAGAGTAAGAGAATTTAGAATTTTTCTGACTTGATCTTCTTTGGAAAAACTTTTTCCCAATGATATTAGAGAATTCATAATATCTAGAAATCTACTATACATATCTAAAACGGACTCATTAGAACTCATTTTGAATAATTGAAATTGATTTGTGAGTATGGATATTTTGGTCAGTTTGACTTTGCTTGTTCCTTCATGAGTAACTTGCAAAGTTTTCCAGATATCATATGCAGACTTACAAACAGATACTCTATTGAATTCATTCCTATCAAGTGAACAAAATAAAATATTCATGGCTTTAAAATATTTTGTGCAATAGTCTTTTGCTCAGCAATCCACGGTGCAAAATTAGTTGTGGGCTCATAATATTCAATTTGTGATATATTCCAAGTGTCTAATCTTATTGACTATAAATATATTTTCATTCTATATGCCCATATGTATAGTTGTTGCCATTAAAAAGTGGTGATCTAGCAGTAGACTGACCCTCTACAAATGAACTTGTGATAGTGTTAACAGAACCAGTGTTGGTAGCCATTTTTAAAACTTTTCAAAATTCAGATTATGAAAACTTTTAAAACCAATGATCTAATACCAAACGTGAGAAATGCGGATTACGGATCTTAAGGCTGGAATAACACTAGAGGGAGGGTGAATAGTGTTTTATGGATTTTCTAAATCTTTTTGAAACTTATGTAATTTAATCACCAAGAAATGCAATTCACAGACATAGATATAACCACAGAATCAGACATAGATGCAAATACTAAATAAAAGTAGTAAAGGAAAGAACACACTAGGATTTTATACCGGTTCGGAGTTACCCTACATCCAGTCCTGTACAATCGTACGGATTTCTTATCAAAATAATCTCCCAGATTACACCCTCGGTTTCAAGGCTATGAGGTACACCCTCCTGTATTTAAGTCCAGGGACAACTCTCTTGATTTAACCAGGCTACAAGATCACCTATTTGATTTTCGGGGCTACAATTACACCCAATTGATTTTAAGGCTCAACTGCACCTTTTACTTAATAGTTTGATTTACAAAAGATTCTATAAATCTGAATAGCAATGAGATCTTATAGAAAGAGTGGCAGAGAATCAAACAAGAGATAATCAAGTTTGATTCAATTAGTGTTTTGGCATAGTATAGTTTAGGATTCTTTTAGAATAAATGTGGAAGATGAAGAGAAGAGAAAATAAATGAAATCTGGTAAAAAAATTCGTTTAGAACTTGCTGGTATTTATAGTAGAGCAACAACCATATTTATTCGTGAAAGGATACAAGGAATAGACACTTCTTTTGAAATTTGAAATTTGAAAATAACGGACACCATGTCGACATGCTCAAGGCAAAATTGATGTTTTGATTTTCTTATTAAAGTTGGTTTCTATAATTTGTCAAAACAATTTCTAAACTTTGTAAATATATTTGAATATAGTTTAAACATATAAAAGAGTTTAGAAAGTAATTTTTAATATATATAATCTTAATTTATAAAGTGATTTAAAATCTGAGTATACAAGTATTTTAAAACTAAATATTTAAAACACGAGATGGTTTAAAAACAAGGATAATTTTGAAATCAAAATATTAAAAATGATAAAAATAGTTTTGAGGCTAAAATATTTAAAACCAAGAGAGATCTCTTTTTGAAAATAAAGTTTTGAAAACATTTTTTTAAAACAAGAGATGTATATTTTTGAAAAGCATTTTTATAAAATTAGTGGATATCAAAATAGGACCACTATATGTTCCACTAGATATTGTCGTAGGTTCCATCCCACTAGGATTCCATCCTTTTAATAGGCTCCAAGTGGATTCCATTCCGCGAATAAATTTCGAATAAAGATGTAAGTGCTTTCATGAAGTTTTAACGTAATTCTAGACTCAATACTTATCTTGTACTATTGAAATCTTGAACTCTTGATATCTAGATACTCGTGAGTCTTCAATCTTGATATCTTCAGTCTTGAATCTCTATGTTATACAGTCTTCATTCTTGGTAACCTCATGTTTATATTCTTCATATACATATATATCTACACTATAATGTTTGTATTTATATTTTACAACAAGTCCTAAGGTTATTGTCATCAAAACCATCATCTCAAGGACTAACATGTAACACATAAAATATTTTTAGTTTCCAATTAATTACACATTAATATCTTAGATAAGCCTAAAAATTTTGAACTTGAGTAAAAATTCATTTATTGATAAAACGATTTTCAATCACACTACCTATTAAAGTCAAATTTGCTACAGTTCTCGATCGGACTTAAATGATCGAACAACAAAAGATGAAGAAATGACCCAAGGACTTGGAAAACATCATAAAAATGCAAGAAAAAGGAAATATATAGAAATGAGCAAAAAAAGTAAATTTTTTTGGAAAACCAAGTTTTTAGATCGGGGTCCTCAAGTTGATGCTGGCCAAATTCGGGTCAAACTCACAAAATTCTCAAGTCGGACTCCAAGTCAGGTCAGTATCAATCGAAGAGTCATGGATTGGAATCGATCCATGAAGTTATGGGTGGGTTTGACTTCGAAACTTTAGTGGAGCGATGAGTGAACATGAGGAACGTGATGGAGCATGTTTCAAAGATTATTTTGGGGATTTTCGCTTATAAATAGAGGTGGAGTGCACTCGAAAATGGACTTTTTCTCTTCTTTTTTTCTAAATTTCTGGCCTTTTACATGGAACCCTATTAGATCTCCACCGATCTGAGAATACCAATCCATAAAATCATGGTTTGTCAAAGTCACATATATTGAATAATAAATTTTAAGTGGACGTGGCCGGAGTATTTTTTTAAACACTTGAAAAATTGTGTGTTATTCTTTGCTATATCATGCTTTTTTGATAGTTTCATATTTATTACTTCACTAGGTGTTTATGTCGTTTTTTGGTGCAAATATTTTGGTACTTTCATTGACAAAAAAAATAGATTTAATGAATTGAAACTTGAATTTGGAGAAGATAAAGAGGCCTTACACTAGATCTATGATTCAAGGAAGTTAGCTAGAACATAGAGGTAGCCAAGAAGTGTCCTCAAAATCTAACCCCCATTTATCTATATGACTGGAGATGAGATGGAGAGAATGATGAGGGAGATGCAAGATAGGATGGTGACTCGATAAGAAGAAATACTTGATAGATTCTTCAAAAGAATGGAGCAAAAATAATAATAATTGGAATAACTAGAAACCAGAACTAAAGGCTAGAAGGTAGAGCGAACACCCTTGGAATCGAAGCAGAACAAGTTGGAGCAACCCCTGTAAAGTTACCTCGATTGGTATTGATCCAAGGAGACATATCGATACTGATCCAAGAATCCTTAGGGGAACAACCGATTTGAATTTGGACTTTAATGGTGAATGTCGCAGGGATGATGTCAAATCCTAGAAGGGGAACCTGAATGCGAACATGCAATCAAACGAGTATGTGCTAGAATTCCCCATAGAAATAGGGTAGAATAAAATATGGGACAGAGACTTCCATTTCATGATAATGATAGAGTTGCTAAAATAGTTAGATGAGTGTTGAGATTGACCATTAGACTAAAGTCTAGAAGACTGAACAAAAATGTGTTAAATAACTTCCAATACTAAGGAATCCATTCATCTTCAAGCTGTCGACGCTGGAAATGTACGATGGAAAAACAGATCCAACGATTCATTCGAGGAGGTAATGGGATGGTGTTTCCCAAAATATTTAATAGATTTAACAACAATTTATTTTAGGTAGCTGGAGAATTGGTCCATAAGCATGTGGACCGAGTTAGTGAACAAGTTTAGATACAGTTCAGGGTTCATATTTCACGACAAACAAAGGCGAGAATGTCATCGAACATAAAGAAAAGGACTGGGGAGACCCCAATGAGTTATTTGATTGGGTTTAACGCGACAGCCACAACAGTTCATAAGTCGGATCCATCGATACTTTTGATGGCGGTAGTTTTATTAGTTTCTAGTAAAATAGATTTTAAGATTGTTTTGGAAAAGGATCCACCGACGGATCTCATAGAGTTTTAACATAAGATTGAGAAATACTTGTGTCAGGAGAATGCTCAAGCTGAAAAGGAAAAAGGTTAATATTATGGATGATGGAGGACTGTTCGGAGCAGGATTTGGAAAAGACAAAGGAAAGCAAAAGGTGGATAATGGCTTCGGAGGACCAAAGCAGTTGAGAAGGAAATCGATGAAGAGATAACCATGTAGAGGGAAAAAAGATCGAGAAAGTATTTTTTATTCCATGAGCTAGATGGCCATGAAATAAATGATTGTAAGTACATTCATGACCTGATTGAGGAGCAGGTTAGGAATAGTGAGTTACAGCAGTATGTGTGGAACCAAGCTATAATGGTATAATAAGTGTAGCCATCGTCTGTAGTAAATGGAAGAGGCCTCGGATCAGGGTTGAGGATAGTTATCTCATGATCGGGACAGTAGGGTGTCTGGTTCAATTCCCACACTTTACCTTATTTTCAATAAATGATGTTGTATTATAGTCAAGCCCCATACTCGTGTATGGGACCTCGATTGGTCTCTAGGCCCTCTCTTAGTTGGATGCCTGGCTTTAATACTTGATGGGATGGATATTTTTGGATGTTTGAATTCTACGAATGAATGATTGATTTTAAAAATCACTCAAACATGATAAATATCGATATTGAAACACTAATGGAGATCTATTACCCTCTTATATTGATTTAGAAACTGATTGAACGCGGTTCTCATGGGACAATGAACTTTATAGTGCAAGTCCCTTTGCCGAAGAGCAAGTCCATTGGACATGTAGGAGATAGTGAGTCCCCTCATCAGAGAGTGAGCAGATGGTGGGACCTCTCATGGGAGAGTGAGCGGATTGGGCTCTACATAAAATAACGATCCAAGGAGATAAAAAACCTAATGATCTTGAGAGATTAAGGATAGAAATATTGATCTAGAGAGAACGGGGATTAAACTACCAATCCAGAGAGATCGAGGATTAAACTAATGATCTAAAGAGTTCTTGAATTAAATTAGTTATTGATTACATGATCCAGGGAGATCAAAAGCCAACCTGGATATTGATAATGTGATCCGAAGAAATATCTAAACTTTGGATTTGAATGCTACTTGTCTCTGTAATGATTTGGTAGCAACTATCATATTACATTGTCGCTTTGATTCGATCAGACTTGCTTCTGATAGGATGCTGGGCGATTTCAGATGATTTATAAATGATGACTTGATTGATGGTAATGCGCAACCCTGCTCGATAACTTATGATAACCTAATGAATGATGAAAGTCACTGCTTTGATTCAGTTCGGCATTCTTATAATGGGATGCTTGGAGATACTAGAAAATTTGTAAATAACAATCCTACTAGTGGCAATAAAATTACTGAATTATTGGTCGTTGGTTATCCAACACAAGATCTACCTATGATTTGAAATCCCGGGAGAACATGGGACGATATTAATGCATGATAACTTAACCCCGGATGAACATGGGATGATATTAATTTTGATATACGATAATTAACTCTCCGATGAACACGAGATGATTTTGATTTACAATATATGATTTATGATATACTAATTCTAGGAGAACATGAAATGATGATGATTTGTGTCGTGAATGACACTCAAGCAAGGACTCAAGTCCTTAGCCCTATCATATAGAATGACCTTTGATTTACATGTGAATCCGAAGGAACTAGACGATTCACTTCAATTCGACCGATTAATAGCCATAGAGCTCAATGACTATTGGTCTATTGACTTCAATATTTGTTCTCGAGCAAAGTACACCTTCCATTCACAAAGCATGCTTTAGGGGGCATGTGTTATTACCAAATTTGTTATAGGCTACTAATAGACTAAAATGATCGAACAAGATGAACAAACAATGAAGAAATTATTCAAGGGCTTGGAAAACATCATAAAAAGGAAAGTAAAAGGAAATATATAAAAAATGAGCTGAAAAAATTGAAAATTTGGGAATTTAATTTTTTTGAATTGGGGTCCTCCGGTCAGTACCGAACTGAACTATCCTTGTTAGCACCGATTAGTCCAAGCATTGGTACCTATCCTTCTAACTATCCTGTGGGCTGTAATGAGGAGGGGTCAGAACAACATTTTGGTGATTGGCAAAATTACATTTTGTACATAACACTACTTTATGCTGATTTTCTTCATTACATGTTATGTTTGTTTACATTTTATTAGTTATCCCGACTACACATCTGCACACAAACCGTTCCCATCTACCCTTTGTAGAATCATAGCTATGTGCGTGTATCCCATAGTCCCCAACTAGACCTAGATACTGTCCCCTTAATATCTCTCTATTAGCTTCCCATCGGGATCCCTTGCTCTAGTCATATGACGGTCTCATTGCTACGCATACTGAGGGACTCTCGTAATGCCTAATGATGGCTTTTCATACAATTTGTCGTACTCTATCTCGTTTTGGGGATTTATTACATCGTTTGCTACCTATTGTGGACTCGGCTACATGGACCATCCTAACCATTTTGTAACAAACAAACTAGAAGACAACTATAGTGGTGCATAACCCAACATGGTTTACCATGTTAGGCATACGAAGACCAGCTAGGTATAACCCCGTCCTTCCCATTGACCGTTGAGGACTGATGATGTTCTCAACCATTGACAGCCCACCTTTTGACCTCATTCCCAACACATGCTGCGTAATGCTCGATACCGCTCACCGTCCTTTTTAGATTGCTTAATGCAATCAAGGCAGTACTCCCTCTAATACATATTTGAAGCAGACTAAACTTTCTATTGCGGTATTTCTCTATCTACACGTAAGCATATACTCTCCATGGGTCCTATGGTTGGATATGTCTTACATCAATATAATGTATACACAATTGTTGGCAGCCCCTTTCGATGGGCATGCTTCTAATGTGTAACACTACTGACCTAACTTTCTAGCCCATTCTAATGACTGGTGTCATTCTTATCCATTTAAATTATTTACATACTTATGTAGTTCACATCCTTCATGAACATATACTTGAGGCTGCATGTATATATTTTGTCTATATATATATATATATATATATATATATATTTATATAACTTCATCCATTCTTGTTTAATTATTGTGTCTCTAACATTCACCTTTGACCCTAGGTCTTTATTTCATTATGCGTTTCACCTTTCTCTTTACTTTAAGTTCATTTTCAGTTTTCTTTTTATCAGGTTCATAACTCCGTTTTCCACCTATTTATCCTTTTTTCTATTTTCATGTTACCCCTTTTATTTCTTCTTACCTATTTTCCATATTTTACTCTTTACTTACATTAAATCTTATTGTTATTTCACGTCTTATCTATTTAAGATATTTTTATCACATTCATATTTACTGTTTAACTTTTAAGGTTTATAACATTTTAATGCGTTAGAACAACATTTCTACTCTAAAATGTTAACATCGTAAATTTCTATGTCTTATGCAAAAAGAGGTATTTATATGGTGTTATAATTACAAGGAGCTATCTTTTCTTTATATTGTTTGAAATAGACGGTACAAAATACGCTAAATATCCCTATTTTGTACATCTCTTTCTTTTCATGTGTACTCCTTATTGTTAACCTGCCTTTTGGCAAGGCCGTGATACCTAGGATTTGGCAAAACTTATTTCATGATCATCAAGGTAGAAAGCCTAAAGAGATGATTATCAGGATCAGAGACAAGTTATAAACAAGGTTATGAATGTTAGTCAAGTGGATTCGGACGAATGGCATCTCATAATTGGTTAAGTATGGATTGGCACTTCTCCTAGGTAGGGGATTAGATGGGATTACTTTCCCTAGGTGGGGACCAGATAAGATCACCACGAATATGGACACTCAACTCAGCAGATCAACTCATAAAAGATCGATTACTCTATAAAATACTTAGGGAACTACGTAAACAACCCAGGAAACAAGATGAGGATGTCATGGGGGACCCCCCATGATCGATCGTCGAGCCTTACTTCCCTATGTTGGGGATCAACACCAGTCACCCCATAGGGGTTGGCATTGATCCCCTAAAGTGGGATCAATGCGGCCCATTTTTGGGGAGCAAGGTCGACTTGGTCTAGATGTTCTACATGCGAATTTTAAGTTGGATATTTGCCTGTCTTCCCCTATAAATACAGAGGGCGTGACACTCATTTAGGGATCTTCCTCTCTCTGTCATTCTCATTATTCAGATTCAAATTATTGAAATTGTAATCTGCAGTACAAAAAAAGGAAAATCTTTGGAGTGGACGTAGGCCAGAGTCAACCGAACCACTATAAAAGCTCTTGTGTTCGTTTCTTACTATTTTAAATTTCTTTTCTTTATATTCTATCCTCTACTTTACTCAGTTTGGAATTGGTTATTGGATTTGTGGTGCTTTCACTTTGTTTGGGCGTTGGCAGCCATTTTTGATGCTAACATTTTGGTGCTTTCACTGAGAAGGACTTACACCCACAGATTCCGAAGCTAGGATCTTAGATTTGGAAGCTTGGATACATGGATCTAGGAAGCAATGGCTAAGAAATCTGTAAGGAGACCATTAGCAAATATGAGTCACCATAAAGGGAATCAGGATGCATCCTCAAGAGCTAGAGCTAAAGCACCCTCCATCTACATCACTAGAAATGAGATAGAGACTATGATGGAGGCAAAGAAAGAGTGAATGATGAAGCAAAAAGAGTAAATGATGCATAATTTCCTTAGGCAAATTGGACAGGAAAGAGCAGTAGGAGTTACAGGCAATTTGGATCAAGGTGTTGGAGCAGCAGGGGCTATAGAAAATCAGAATCCGGAGCATGGAAACAAAGTTAAAAGGCAGGAGAATGGAAGATGCAGTCGAGGGTGAACCTCTAGCAAGCAAGAGGGATCGACACCGATCACCTAGGCTTGTGGGGGCACGCCCACGGGTCATGCCGGATCAGATGTTGGTAAGATAGTAGTCAGTGCTGTGCAGTTTGATGTAGATCACAACGTGAATGCACGTCCGGAGGAGTACGTTTTGGAATATCCTCGCGGAGATGTGGGGCAGGCTAGAAATATGGATTGGAGGCTACCAATGGATGAGAATGAAAGGATGGCTGAGTTGATATAATGGATGATGAGATGCCTGTTGCCCAACAGGATTCTGCAAGATGGCAATCGAAGTTCGTTCACTTAAAACATCAGGCAAGCAAGGAACCCACCATAGTTCAAATTACCAATAATGGAGGTGTACAAAATATGATAGGACCCCACAATACACGTGATGAGTTCTGTCCGACATTTGAAAATGCTGGGGGCATAGGAAGAAGTCATGGCGAGGTGTTTACCACTTTATTTAACGAAGTTAGCTGCACTCTGGTTTAGGCAGCTGGAGAATGGTTCAATCAGAACATGGAACGAGTTGGTAGATCAGTTCATGAGGCATTTTAGCATCCATATTTCGAGACCCAAGAGCATAATAACGTTGGCAACACCAAAGTAAAAGATAGGAAAGTCCCTGAGGAGTTTCTTGATATGGTTTAATGCAGCAGTTGCTTCGATGGATCGGACTTATCCATTAATGATCTTAATGGCGGCGGTATTTGAGATTCCGATGATGCAGATTTTAATATTTCATTGAAGCGAGATCTCTAATGGATCTTGGGAAATTTTTCCATAAATATGAGAAGCTCCTATGGTAGGCGGACACACGAATCGACAAACATGATGTAAACGTTATGTGAGGTGAAGGCCCATCTGGAGAATGGTCCAAGAAGCATAAGGGAAAAAGGAAGCTACATGATGGTTACGATGAATAAAAAAGGAAAAGGAAAGAATGGGAGCTGAAGTTCTCCACTAATTTGGGTTTGACAGAAAACTTGAAACATATTTATCTAGACACAAGGGGCAACCCTCTATCGGAAATAACAAAGAAGGGATCCTACGGAGCGGGAATGCATGTCTAGAAAAGTATTGCCTATTACACGAATTGGATGTACTTATTACGAATGAATGCAGGCACTAACGGGATATGGTTGAGGAAAATGTCAAGGATGGCAGGCTGCCACAGTACATGAGGACTCGAGAGTGGATGTGGAATAAGTGCGGCCACAGTCTGCATCCAATGAAATGGCCTTGGATCGAGGTCACAGATCGTCATCTCTTGATCGACATGGCATAAACTAAATAAATAATGAACTCTACAATAAAAAGGCTAAGCCACTCACACATATACGGGATCAAGGTTGGTCCCTAGGCAAGCTCTAAGATGATAGACTACCATGTCTGGAGAGGCAGTATTTGATTTTTCTTGTTTTTTGGTTTTCTAATTGTAAGAACTTAAATTTAATAACTTAATAAATGGATCTGTAAGTCATAAATTAGCCCTGGACCGAAGAGTAAAGGCTAGAGGAAGGACACCTGTACGGAATTGATCGCATTATGTCCCTGAGTCGGGACCAGAGTGCAAGAAGTGAGTCATGTCGTCGGAGAGCGACATGATCAACTTACTTACCGTTGTTCCCCCTTTTGTCAGAGAGTGACTGGATGGGGTCCAGCAAGGCTCTGAAGAGACCATGATCAGCCTAGAAAGGATAGGCATCGATTTGTGTTTAGGAACACTGAATTGGAGTGCATGAAGTGATGCCGCTTTGTCGAAGAGTGACAAAATCGACTTACTTGAAACGACCCGCAAATCCGTACCCCTTGAGTTAACACTATTCTACAACAATCAACTCAAGTTGTACAGAAATACGAACCATTAGGGTTAAAGAAGAAGAGGTAGAAGAAGAAGAAATAGAAAACAACATCAGAATCTAACTATCGCAGCGGAATAAAATATAATAGGTAATAAATACTCTTTACTCAAAACTTAAATATCTCTGTTTGTATATTACATCATCAGAGTACATCAATCACAGCTCAACGTAAATATACAAATGGATACACAGCTACTCAACACAGTGGAATATATATATAAAACAAGTACAAGGATACGTATCGTCATCCAGCTTGTCTCCTGAGCTCCACAGTGTCAAATCCTGTATCCTATAATACTCGGTCTGACCCGAGCATTACAGTTAAATAATACCCGAGTCAGTCTGGAATACCAGCGTGAGAAAATCACACCCAATTGATTATTAAAGTTTCCAAAATCCTTTGAAAACAAAACATCTCGCAAGACCACGCCACAAATAAACATGTCGGGTTTTTACCTTACGATAGCTAAAATAATTTTTATAGAAATCCTCTGATATTATAATAGGGTCTATATACAAATACTTATAAAATAGCCGAAATTGTTACATGATTAAATTCCAGCTACTAGCCACAGGGTGGGTAATACAAACAAAACTCGTACAAGGCTCGTAGGGAGAATGGATTTCCAACCAATGACTAGGCACTGGGGTACCACCTGTCACAGTACGGGGCCTAGATCACTGTACCGAGGAGTACGCCCGCTCCCCTGCAACACAAGACCGGGACTACCCCTTACCGAATAATCTCGAGTGAGATCACCCCGCGGTTGGGATCAACAACCGCCCACTAAGCCGAAATAAAAAGGGACATCTAGACAGGGATGACCTCACCCTGCTTGGGTGCTACCCACCTAGCCTTGCTGCATAACCCCTGATTTTCAGTCATCCCCATTTGATGAGGCTTGAGGCTAAGCGTTACCTTTTTAGAACATATCCCTTAGAATGCCCATCGTCCACCTGACGATGTTTCGCAAGCATTCATCTATACAAGTCCGTCCCGGGTTCGAACGGAACCGAAGGCACTACTCCTACAACATCCATTTTGGAAATATCCTTAGGATTAGTAGCGACTAGCCCTTGCACTTCACCGCTCTATCTTCGAATCCAAAATCGTTTTCACGAAACGTACAAACCGGAACAAAGTGGTTTTCGAGAAATAAATCTCGATCCCGGTCTCTTCGAAACGATCAACGTATTTGACCAATATTGATAGTCTGTGATTTAACTATCAATTTATATTCAGAAACATCCATCCAACATAAATAATTTCACCAAATTATCTATATACCTCAAAATATCTTCGCAGGATATATTTCTATTTTCAATCCTTTGAAAACAATTTCAAAACCATCTTTCTTTTCAGAATAAACTTCCCCAAATATTTTCTACCTCCTCTGAAATCACCAAGCACAAATCTAGATTTCTTAAAATAATTTAAAACACTTTACTTTGAAATATACTTTAAAACATTTAAGTTAAAACTACATCAATAATTTATTAAAAATACCATATTATATGAATATTTGAAAATAAGGTTACTTAATAAATATAAAACTAGATTTATACTTTTTAAAAACATAATATTAAGTCATTCTTTAAATAATTACTAATATAATAAATTAAGAGAAAATACTTACTTTAGAATTTAAATATTAGAAATAAGAAATTTTCCAAAACTTGCTTTTTAAAATAACTTTTAATCTTTTAACTTATATTCAAAAATTTACTTTGAAAACGTACTTGGTTATCCAGGGAGAATTCCAACTTTAATCATTTAAATCAAAATTTCCAAATTGATTCCCAATTTATACTACTTGAATTAAATCTCTTCACTTACTCAATTCCTTCAAAATTCATTAATTATGTGTTTTATTATTAATGTTATTAATTTCCGTTTGATTTTAAATCTTTTAATTGAAATATACAAATTCCAGATCTTATCCCAATGTCTTCTTTATTCTTTCCAATATTTTAAATCTTAAATTTCAAATAAATGTTTTGAATTTTTAAAATTCATTAATTCCCTGTTATTCAAAATTTCCTTTCTATACTCAAGACTTATTTACTAGAATTTTAAAGGGCACATTATTTCTTTCCCAATTCATTGTTAAATTTTATTCAAATTTCTACAATTATTTTACTTACAAATTTACTTCTTTTATTTTCTTTCCAGGATCCAATATATATATATACACACACACACAAATATATATATATATATATATATATATATATTTTTGGTAATTCACTATACCCAGCTATATCCAATCGAACCATAGCATACAATATTCTAATATAATTCATCATAGAATATCAAATAATCACCACAGAGGATATTAAATAATAAATGTTGAGGGATCCAGTTGGATCCCTCCAACCTGTTTTTCCTACATCCACAGACATTAGCACAATAAAATATGCCAATTTCAAATTATACCATACTATCGCACATCAATCAATTCAAACATTCAAACAATTATTTAAATTTAATCATTAAAATTTAAATTAAGCTGAGTGAGATTAACTCACCTTTAACTTTGAATGCAATTCATTCCCGACCAGCTTATTTCTTTTCAGGTTCAAACCTTGAATAAATATTATATGATTTTTATTAATATTTGAATAAACCGGCCATTAAATTTTCGTATATAATTTAATTTTCCAATGCTTTTATCCCAGACTAATAAAAAAATATTTTTTTCAAATAGAATTCTAATTTTACATGAACTTTAAACATTTTAACATTCCAATAAATGTCCCAAAACGTTATATACGTATTAAATGTTAAACAGATATGTTTATAATTTACTGTGATATATATTTTTCTTTACTGTAAAATCCTTTTATAACATATGTTTATTATTTTCTTCCTTAAAACACACTTTTATATTTAAAAGCTTATATATATATATATAATTTTAAATCAAGGGAAAATATCCTTAATGTAAAATATATATACATACTGTATACTTATTTTGATTTATTTGATTATTATCCAAACAGATATAGAAATTAAATTAATTTTTAACAGAGAAATAAATTAGAAAAACGAATACCTTACTATATACTGATGAAACCCTAGCCTCGAGCATCGTCAGTGAACATCACGAGTCGCTGAAGCCTCAATCGCCACCGCGTCACCCCGAATCCCAGCACACCGCTACTTCGTCCATGCGACTTGACTTCGAGACCCAGAAAATCAAGCCGCCGCCTCTACTCTCGAGTATCACGCCTAACTGGACATCGACTCCTATGCCTCGTCGTCGACGTAAGCCCAAATCTGGAGCATGACCTCTGCCATCTTCGATCATGTAGGCGAGCTCCCTCGCCTCGATATTGATACAAGAATATAAATTGTAGAATAGAGCGGCCTCCCCCGTTTCGATTTGAAAAATTTAGGCTTCGGCCATTGTTTAACTTTTTTTTTTAAAACGAGGCGGACATCGAATTGAAAGGAGAAGGAGGTTTCCGCTTTGATTCAATTGGAAAGGAAAAGCGCCCATTTTTTTTTCTCTGATCGAATTTGACATTAAAATTTTATAAACTATCTTGATTTTTTTTTAAACAAGAAGAAGGGCTTTTGTTGAAAGGAAACGGGTGTTCGATTTCTGTAGAAGAAAAAGGCGTATACGAGAAGATAACGGAAAACGTTGGTGTATAAGGGAAGACTCAATTATTAATTTAAATTCAATTTGATTATTCTAGGCATTGACCAATCGTACGACCCAACGGTAACTCAAACAATTTGAAAATTGAAATCCGATAATAATAAAACATTACGGATCCAATAGAGCTGGTTTCGTCGAATTCCGAGACTGTGCCTCGGAAGGCTATTTTTAAATTCAATTTTAAATGATATAAATTTCAAAACTTAACAAACCATTTTTAAATTTGATTTCATCACTTCTATTCTCCTCAGTATTATCAATAAAAATTTTATAAGCCTTCAAATTACCTTTAGCAAGCTTGAAATCCTAGATTTCATATATTATCAAATTTTCTAATTATTTAATTCAATAATTTAATTATCGAATAAATAGTGATATTCGTAATTTAAGCTAATACTCTATTGAATATTTAAAATCAATTAAATATTCCGATTTTAAATTCTCGAAACTTTCGGGTCGTCGCATTCCTCCCCCCTTAAAAGGATTTCGTCCCCGAAATTACTGGTTAGGAAGAATGGTCCAATACCCGTTTACTTACCTCCAAAACCAAACAATTCAACATCTTACTAACTATCTTTTTATAAAAGACCCATCATTCTTATTAACTTCTCAACTCTCCCATAGTTTCAAACTATACTATTTGTTTAATCATTCGAGTTTCAATTTAAAACCAATTTTGAACTATCAAAATTTTCTCAAAATTTTTTCAACTCCCTAAATTTCTGAAAATTTCGCCAGCGTCTCCTTTGCGCGGCTAGCTCGGTACAAATACAAAATGGCTCTACGGCCTCCCAAATCCAAAAAGAAAAAAAAAAGCCAAGTGGCTAGATCCAAAAACCCAATCAAATTTCACAGAAATTTAAACACATACCTTTTTTGGTCGGGCAATTAAATTTTTATCGTCTGAAATCAAAACCAATTTTCCTTTCTCTTTATAATACCTGCATATCCTGCTTAGCAAAAATATCCAATCACAATATTCAAAACATCATATCAACTTTCTCACAAACTGTCGGTATTTATTCATTCAAATATTAACTTAGATTATATTTGTAGTATCAATTCCCAATCAAGAATTCTCCATTCCTTTCTTAAGTTAGTATAAGCATTTTATAAGTTTCTTATATTTATTTTCATCTCCCACTTTAGTTTATATCTATTCCTATTCCAATCGATTCTTTCATTTCCATATGAATTCAATTTATTTTTAACTCTGAATATATAAATTTTATTTGTCATTTATTACTAATTCCTATCATTATTTTAATTAGTTTCATTTACTAACTTATTTCAATTTCCAGTTTGAAATCGTTTTGTCGTTAAAAAAAATTTTCCAAAAATTTTCAAAAATTTTCTAACTCCCAAAATTTCTGAAATTTTTTGGCAGAGTCTCCTTTGTACGGAGGAGCTTTTGCAATTTGGCAAATGATATAAATATATATACATCGACCCACACGGTCGGAAAAACCAAAAACAATTCATATTTCCTATTTTTATTGCGTAGGCATACCTTATTTACTATTTTAAACAAGCGGGTTATATTTTTAGCATCAAGCATGACCAAAATCCAGCTAATCCGGCTTCCCGGTACCTGTACTTACTCAATTTAAACATGTAAGTACTATATATAGGAAGTTTATAACACTTCGCTTAAATTTAAATAGCCAAAACATCAATCCTGTAACAATGTATGTGATGTACTGGCATAAACACATAAATTTCACATATAATGCATGTTATATAATTTCCATAAGCATATATAAGGCTCCGACACTTATTGCAATTATTTATAATAATTTCTCAAACCATTCCATTCGGTTGATGTGATTTTCAACTTACTTTCTTTTATTTAATTCATTTTAAGCAAAACAATCTCATATTCATTTCCATTGATTGCAAAATAAATTTATCAAACTGCTATTGATTCATGTAATTTTGCTTACTCCCGTTTATGTCGAACGATCAATTTATTAATGCAATTCGACAATATTAATGTGAATAAATAATAACAAAAGCTTTATAACCAATTTAAATTGATTCCAACTCAACTTACACTTAATCCCATCCCATTTTATTAATTTATTCACAACTTTCATTGCATTTCTTTCATATCTAAATAGATTTGATTCCAGACCATGTTATTATGCTCGACATCGTCCCCTGATTCTATTAATTTTAAACTTAAGTTAATTCAATTCACAACCATTTCATAACTTAAGTTCATTCTCATTTTAATTTATTCATACTCGAATCGGATTTATTTTTATCTCAAATCATTCTTAATTTAATCCAACTCCATACTACTTCAATTCTTATTTAATTCACTTCCAAATTTAAGTTGAATCTCTATTTGTAACACAAGCTTCATTTCCAAACTCTATTATCCATTCACAATCTTTGATTTGATTTTCCTTTAATCAAATCCCAACCATGTCACTAATTCATTCGATTAGTTTATTCCTTTGTCCATTTTAAATTTTAATTTACATTAATAATTCATTGTCGAATTTATTAATGATAAGACCATTCAATTTACGCTTGAATTGATTTGTTTATATTTCACACCATATCCATTTTATTCCAATTCAATTTTCATTCAATAACACTCCCAATTATAATCCAATTACAATCTCATACTAGATTTTTTTTTATCTTGAAAATCATTTTATTTGTTTTCCTTGAGTTCAATCTGATTTTATACCAGAGTTTGGATTTTTATTTCAGAATCCAATATGTTTATTCCGGCTTATTTATTCCCCTTTTTAAATCCCATAAGCTACTCACTTATTAACATTCACTCTTTCCCAACTATTTATAATCAATTATATTCACATTTTACCTTTAACTAGGGGCTATATATGTAACAACCCGCATATTTGTCGATTTTATATTTAAATATTTTATTTAAATATTTTATCGATACTCGGAATTTAGTCCGAAAAGATACTTTTTGCATGCGGTCGAATTAGGACTCGGGACCACTCCCATTGGGTTTAAAATGCCGTTTGCGACCTTTTTGATTATAAGCTTCGATATGTTTGGAGTAAGTTGATTTTTGCTACTTTTTACTTAGGGCTTTGGTTTGGGCTGAGCCCATTAACCCCACTTAACTCAGTTCCAACCCTCTCCTCTTCATTCACTTCTTTTCTATTTTCCTAATACTCAAGCTTTTATGTTAATGGAGAGTGGAAGAGGAAATTAAAACTCCAAGCCCTATTTTTCTTTTGCAAATCAAACTCTAGCTCCAAACTAATAGAAGAACCCATTGGTAAGCTTCTCTCCTTCTTCTCCAAATCATTCTCTTATCAATTTCAGAAATTCCTAAACCTAACTTTGGGAATGTTCTTCTTTTAAAGCTTAGAATCAAGCTTCTTGAGTTGGATTTGAAGAGTGGTTGATTCCCTTTTGCTTTCAAGCTTCTTTTTCAATCGTTTGGGTTCAAAGGTGAGATTTTTATCTCACATCTATGCTTATAATTATCTTCGATTGTTAAGTATGAATTGCTAACACCTATTCGTGTGCATTTGCTTTTGGTTTAGATTGATTTGGTGAAAATCCCAATTTTTAGTGTTTTGGGTTCAAATCTTTAAAAATCCTAACTTTTATGTTCGAATGTGTTTTGGTTAATCAGCGAAGAGCTTATAGGACCGGGTAGTCGATTGGCATAATCCCTTAGCGCCGTTGCTCGAGAGAATGCAATTTGGTCGAGGTTGGACCTCATTTGGATGGGCTGGGAAGGGACTGGCAATAGGTCCGGTCGACCGAGCCCTGCTGTCGGCCGACCGACCTGCTGCCAAGTGCATAAGCACTTCTCTGTTTATGGTTCGGTCGACCAACTACAGGGTTCGGCCGACCGACCTGCTTCCCGTGGAATTTTGAGAACGGGGTCCGGTCGACCGAGCTCTGTAGCCGGCCGACCGACCTGGTGCACTTTTGCCTATTTCGCTCAATTGTTTGAATTTCCAACTTTAATCGATTCGCGGTGTATCCTATTTGTTGTTATCATTTATTATGACCATGACGACTCCTTTTTAGGGATTTTTGAATATCCATTCCGATGGATTCTTTATCGGTTTCGTTGGATTCTTATTCACATCTTCGTATGTGAATTTTAGCGATTGATTGTTCCAACAATCTTCTTTGTGATTTGTCACTTTAAAATATAAAGGTTTTCTATACTAATAGTAAATATCAAAACTCTTCCTTCAAATGATTTCAACACTATTTTATGACAAAGCTCGTTTTCTAAAACCGATTTCCAATCTATTAGTATATACAAACCTTTACCTCACTCGTATGAGAAATCTAATTAAACGGCTTAGTAAAACAAGTGGTATGGAACGCTTGCGTTTACTTCGAAGGTTAATTCTTGGACTCGTTCGATTGAAATTCTTGTGACAATTTTCTAGTGGAGATCTACAATTTGTTCGTAAATATTTAAGTTAAGCTAGTGGTTATGGGACATGAAGCTAAGCTCATATATTTACTAGCTTACTGTAATTGACACTTCTTGATGATCATGACGACCATTTTTGTGATTTAGACTAGCAATGTGCGATGTCTCTTTGTCTGCGAGGGAGACTAAACCCCGTTTTGTGGAGTTTCGACTCAAATTGATGGGGTAGCGCCCCATGTTCTTCGGGCCGTTCGTGTGTCAAAAATTAATGGCTAGCTACCATGAGATAGCGTCTCGTTCGTGTGATACATATGTTGGTGAGTTTTCATGCTCCCGTTCGTGTGATAGGCCTTCCCTCTATTTTGTGTGATTTCTGGATTTCGTGTGTCGAATTCTGGAATTTTCTTCTTCACCTATTTTTGTGACTTCTATTGATATGATTTATCAATTTTTGTGCATAGGTGAATTCATGTTTCATTGACTGGATTTCTTGAGATGATTTCTAGAATTTGTGTATCACCAACTTTCGTGATTTCCATTGATAAGTTTTATCAATATTTGTGCATTGGTGAATTTGTGTGTCATTGACTGGATTTCTTAAGATGATTTCTAGAATTTGTGCTTCACCAACTTTCATGATTTCCATTGATAAGTTTTATCAATATTTGTGCATTGGTGAAGTTTTGTGTCATTGACTTTTGTGATTGACATTGATATAATCGTCAATATTTATGGTTTGGTGAACGAAATAGGGAGTATGACATTTCCTTTGATTCTTGTGTAGATCTGGGGATATAGATTAATCTCTTGTTGATTTTCAATTACTTATATATATCACAGCTTGGCATTGTGATTATTATGCGTTTAGTCATATCACTTATTCTATATCGTTTCATCTGATATTTATAGTTAGACTGATCTGTTTATTATTTTCTTATTAAATAATACTCGGGTCAGACCGAGATGTTACAGGTGCTTCTGCTTGACTTTACATCCGGGATTACCTCCTTGACTTTTGGTTAACTACTTAGATTAGTAGTTTTGTTGTATACATTTGAGATATAGACTCCATAATGTATACTTATTCTTTTGTGTTGTTCGTGTAACTATTCTTTTGTGATATTGTGGATCTTTTTAGACCACTACTCTGATGTACACTTCCTAGTGTAATATTCATATCTATTTCCACCTTTGTGATATGAATTGTCTGTGACTGATTTATGTTATGTTTATTTCTATATTTGTTTCTGAAGATATTATAGCCACTGTGTAGTAGCTTTGAGTTTGTGTCGGTATGTCGGGTTTCCCTCTTGATAAAGAAATGCATGTTATACTATCTGACATATCGATGGCCGCGCAAAGCAATTACACGGATGGTCGCTCCTCAACAGCCTTATTCTCCGTGCTAGTCGACAGCATTACTCCGTAATGTTCTTGGCTAGCGTGGGTATAGAGGTGGGGCGTCACAGTTGGTATCAGAGCCAAACTTCGAAACAATATGGAATATTATAACAAGGATCATCGTCCTAAGTCCATCTTAGGAGTCGTGCTTTAGGATTTAATTCGAGTCTTCGTACTGATTCATCCTATTTTCCTCATGTTTCCTTGTTTATCTATCAAGATTGCTTGATATTCAATTTGGTGAATAACCTTTTTTCTTCTTCTTCTTTCTTTCTAAAGGAAGAGAAATGTCTAGACCAGGCCGCCCCAGAGCCGTACCATCTAGCACTCCACCACAGGATGGAGTTTTTATGACTGCTCAACAGCTTCTTTCTAAAGTCGGGATTTGCACGTTTGTGCAATGATTACACCAACCTGGGCGGGAAGCCATTTAAAGGTTCTGAAACTATTATTGAAGTCTAGGCTTGGTTAAGGACATGCGATCGAATCTTTTCTCGCATGAACCTCATTGATCTTCACCGAGTTCAGGTGGCTTCTAGTATGCTCCAAGAAAGAGCATTGGACTGGTATGAGCTTCTTATTTCTGAGATTAATGAAGCGGATCTCACCTGGGAGCAATTCCGAGAGCGCTTCGAGTTAAAATTCGTACCAGAAGCTGAGAAAGTGACATTGGCTCTACGATTTATAGACCTTGTTCAAGGTGAGTCCTCCGTGACTGATTATATCGCCTCCTTCGAGTTGCTTTCCAAATATGGGGTTGAATACATCAACACCCTTTAAAGAAGAATCAGAGATTCGTTTATGGGTTGAATAAAAATCTCAAGAAGTCATTACTTCTAAAATTAGAAGTTTCTTTCGACCAACTCATTGATATCGCTCTTCGTCTTGAAGAGGCGGATAGGGAAAATGATGTTGAAGTGGTGGGTTCCAAACCAAACTTCAACAACAGCAAAAAAAGGCCTAATAAATTCAAAGGTCCTTATCCCAATAAGAAAGGGAAGCAAGCAACTCCTGCTGCAAAGACCCTTTCCTCTACTGAAGGGAAATGCTTTAACTGTGGTTCCAGAGACCATTTTGCGAACAAGTGTTCAAAGCCTCGTACTTGTCGCTATTGTAAAAGCCCGGACCATTTTATGCACGTATGTCCCAAACTTCAAAATAGGAAGGAAGGAAAGCTTAATGATGCTCAAGCCCCTGGCAACACATCTCGTGGCCAAGGTATTTCTCATTCTATCCTTGATGGCATTATTTTATTTCGTGATCATCCTATTCGAGTTCTTTTTGATACGGGCGCGTCCCATTCTTTTATATCAAAAGAGCTTGTTGATTCTTTTTCTTTAAGTGTTGTTGCTTTAATGACTTCTTTGAGAATTGCGAATCCAGTTGGCGGATCTTCAACTCTTAGTTTGCTTTGTAAAGATGTCGAGATTATTTTGTGTGATTTTTCTTTCCTAGCCGATTTGCATGTCATGCGCTATTTAGGCTTCGGAATGATTTTGGGAATGGATTGGCTTAATCGTTATGAAGCTCACATCCTATGTCCTGAGTGGACTATTTATCTTCGACATCCACTATCTGTTAATCAGGTTTCTGTTATTCTTAAAGATTCGGATTCCGCTTTGGTTGCATCTTTATATTCTTTAAACCCTCGTGATGACGATGATGATGATGAGGGTGATATTATTTCTCTTATTCACGTCGTTCATGAATTTTCCGACATATTTGAGCCCGTTTTAGGATTACCGCCTAAGCGAGCAATTGAGTTCAGAATTAATCTTATTCCTGGAGCTCAACCTATTACTCGTCCTCCTTATCGCCTGTCTAATAAGGAGAATGAGGAGATGCGCAAACAATTATCCGAATTGGAGACGAAGCAATTTATTCGCTCTAGTTCCTCACCTTGGGGAGCTTCGGCTATTTTCGTGAAGAAATCCGATGGTACACTTAGGCTTTGCGTTGACTACCGCAAGCTTAATGATCTTACTATCAAAAATAAATATCCTTTACTTAGGATTGATGATCTATTCGATCAACTTAGTGGTGCTAGAGTCTTTTCACAATTAGACTTAGCTACTGGATTTCATCAGCTTCGTATCGCAGAGGATAGCATTCCTTTGACATCGTTCAGTACTCGTTATGGATCTTATGAATGGCTTGTTATACCATTTGGTCTAACGAATGCTCCGGCTTATCTCGTTGACCTTATGAATCGAGTTTTCAAAGATTTTCTCGATCGATTTGTTCTCATCTTTATTGATGATATTCTTGTGTATTCTAAAACCGAGGAGGAGCATGAAAAAACATCTTCGGATTGTGTTGGAAATTCTTAGGAGTAATCATTTAAAAGCAAAGTTTTCTAAATGCCACTTTTGGCAATCTCGTGTGAAGTTCCTCGGTCACATTATTTCCGAATCCGGAATTTCCGTGGATCCTTCAAAGGTTGAAGCAATTCAATATTGGAAGAGACCGGAGAGTGTGACGGAGATTCGTAGTTTTCTTTGATTGGCGGGTTATTACCGCCGTTTTATCAAAGACTTTTCTAAGATTGTCGTGCCTCTCACTAGCTTAACGAAGAAAGGTGTTAAATACGTTTGGTCGGACAAATGTGAAATTTCTTTTCAGAAATTAAAAGAACTTCTTTCTGATGCTCCTATTCTTGTTATTCCCGAGGGGAATCAGGATTTCGTTGTTTATACCAATGCCAGTCGCGTTGGTTTGGGTGTCGTTCTTATGCAAAAAGAACGTGTTATTGCTTATGTTTCAAGGCAATTAAAGCCTGCCGAGACTAGATATGCCACACATGATTTAGAACTAGCGGCTATTGTTTTTGCTCTTCGGATTTGCCGTCATTATCTTTTGGGAGAGAAATTTGTTCTTTATACTGATCATAAGTCCTTGAAGTATTTATTCTCTCAAAAAGGAACTTGATTTGCATCAACAGCGTTGGCTCGAATTTCTTGCACCATATGATCTTGATATTCTTTATACTCCCGGTAAGGGTAATCGTGTCGCCGATGCTCTTAGCCGTAAACAACAAGCTGTTGTTTCTATGATGATATCCGAATGGAACGATCTCGAGGTCTTATCCACTTGTGAGATTCGAGACCGCGTATCCGATTTATGCTCATCATTCGTTTTATGCAGCCTTGAGGCTCGTCCTTCTCTTTTAGACCGCATTCTTGAAGCTCAAAGGCTAGATCCCGAATTGGCTCTTCTTGGCCAAAATATTAAGGATAAAATTGATATTGAAGGTTTGAAAGACTTTGATATCGATTCTCGTGGCGGCATTTGGAAATTTGGTAGACTTATCGTGCCAAACATTAGTGATCTTTGTAAAGATATTTTAGAAGATTCACATCGTTCTAAATTTACCATTCATCCCGGCAGTAGTAAAATGTACGCGGATATGAAGCGACTTTATTATTGGGAGGGAATGAAATCTGATATTGCTAACTTTGTTAAGTGTTGCATGACTTGCCAACTCATTAAGGCCGAACATCAAAGGCCCGGTGGGTTATTGCAACCTTTAGAAATTCCAATTTGGAAGTGGGACCAAATTTCCATGGATTTTATAGATGGCCTTCCCCGTTCTCGTTTGGGTCATGATAGCTTATGGGTGATTGTTGATAGACTTACTAAATCCGCCCATTTTATTCCCGTTCGGTCTAACCGAACTGTACCTCTTTTGGCCAAACTTTTTATTAAAGAAATTGTTAAATTGCATGGAGTTTCTACTTCTATTGTTAGTGATCGTGATCCATTGTTTACTAGTGGATTTTGGAAGAGTCTTCAAAAAGCTTTGAGAGCGAAGCTTAATTTTAGCACCACTTATCACCCCCAGTCCGATGGACAAACCGAGCGTGTGAATCAAACCCTTGAAGACCTTCTTCGTGCTTGTGTGCTTGATTTTGGTGGAAGTTGGGAAGATCATATTTCACTTGTTGAATTTTCCTATAATAATAGCTTCCAATCTAGTATTGGTATGGCACCTTTCGAGGCACTCTATGGAAGGCCATGCCGATCTCCTTCTTGTTGGCTTGAGGCCGGTGAGAAGCTGGTTTTAGGTCCAGATTTTATTCGGGATTCCACAGAGAAAATTGACATTATTCGACATAGAATGAAAAAAGCCCAGAGTAGACAAAAATCCTATGCCGATAACCGAAGAAGGAAATTAGAATTTTCTGTTGGAGATCTTATTTTTATACGTGTTTCACCTATGAAAGGTGTTGTGCGTTTCAGCCGATCGGGAAAATTGGCACCTCGATATATTGGGCCATTTCCTATCACTGAACGTATTGGTTCCATGGCTTATCGCCTTTTATTACCGGCTCAATTTTCTGCTATCCATGACGTGTTTCACGTTTCTCAACTTCGGAAATGTCTTCGAAATTCCGATTCTATTCTTGATCCCGGTGTTGTGGAAGAGATTGAAGTTTCACCGAATTTAACTTATGAGCAACATCCTATTCGTATCATTACTTCGGAAGTCAAACGACTTCGAAATAAAGATGTTTTGCTTGTTAAAGTTCAATGGTCTTCAAATCCTAAGGATTGTTCTTGGGAATCTAGAGAGTTCATCGAGCGAACACATCCGGACTTACTTTCTCGTGCTCTTTGAGGTGAACTTCTTATTTCAAGCTTCTTTTGTGTTGAATATGCTTTAATGATTGTTACTATATATCTTCTTCTTAAATATTGCGAGGACGCAATTTCTTTAAGGAGGGGAGTCTGTAACAACCCGCATATTTATCGATTTTATATTAAAATATTTTATTTAATATTCTATCGATACTCGGAATTTAGTCCGAAAAGATACTTTTTGCATATGGTCGAATTAGGACTCGGGGCTACACCTATTGAGTTTAAAATGCCGTTTGCGACCTTTTTGAGTATAACCTTCGATATGTTTGGGGTAAGTTGATTTTTGCTACTTTTTACTTAGGGCTTTGGTTTGGGCTGAGCCCATTAACCCCACTTAACTCAGTTCCAACCCTCTCCTCTTCATTCACTTCTTTTCTATTTTCCTAATACTCAAGCTTTTATGTTAATGGAGAGTGGAAGAGGAATTAAAACTCCAAGCCCTAGTTTCCTTTTGCAAATCAAACTCTAGCTCCAAACTAATAGAAGAACCCATTGGTAAGCTTCTCTCCTTCTTCCCCAACTCATTCTCTTATCAATTTCAGAAATTCCTAAACCTAACTTTGAGAATGTTCTTCTTTTAAAGCTTAGAATCAAGCTTCTTGAGTTGGATTTGAAGAGTGGTTGATTCCCTTTTGCTTTCAAGCTTCTTTTTCAATCATTTGGGTTTAAAGGTGAGATTTTTATCTCACATCTATGCTTATAATTATCTTCGATTGTTAGGTATGAATTCCTAACACCTATTCGTGTGCATTTGCTTTTGGTTTGGATTGATTTGGTGAAAATCCCAATTTTTAGTGTTTTGGGTTCAAATCTTTAAAAATCCTAACTTTGATGTTTGAATGTGTTTTGGTTATGCATCGAAGAGCTTATAGGGCCGAGTAGTCGATTGGCATAATCCCTTAGCGCCGTTGCTCGAGAGAATGCAATTTGGTCGAGGTTGGACCTCATTTGGATGGGCTGGGAAGGGACTGGCAACAGGTCCGGTCGACGGAGCCCTGTTGCCGGCCGACCGACCTGCTGCCAAGTGCATAAGCACTTCTCTGTTTATGGTTCGGTCGACCAACTACAGGGTTTGGCCGACCGACCTGCTTCCCATGGAATTTTGAGAACAGGGTCCGGTCGACCGAGCTCTGTAGCCGGCCGACCGACCTGGTGCACTTTTGCCTATTTCGCTTAATTGTTTGAATTTCCAACTTTAATCGATTCGCGGTGTATCCTATTTGTTGTTATCATTTATTATGACCATGACGACTCCTTTTTAGGGATTTTTGAATATCCATTCCGATGGATTCTTTATCGGTTTCGTTGGATTCTTATTCACATCTACGTATGTGAATTTTAGCGATTGATTATTCCTACAATCTTCTTTGTGATTTGTCACTTTAAAATATAAAGGTTTTCAATACTAATAGTAAATATCAAAACTCTTCCTTCAAATGATTTCAACACTATTTTATGACAAAGCTCGTTTTCTAAAACCGATTTCCAATCTATTAGTATATACAAACCTTTACCTCACTCGTATGAGAAATCTAATTAAACGGCTTAGTAAAACAAGTGGTATGGAATGCTTGCATTTACTTCGGCGGTTAATTCTTGCACTCGTTCGATTGAAATTCTTGTGACAATTTTCTAGTGGAGATCTACAATTTGTTCGTAAATATTTAAGTTAAGCTAGTGATTATGGGACATGAAGCTAAGCTCATATATTTACTAGCTTACTGTAATTGACACTTCTTGATGATCATGACGATCATTTTTGTGATTTAGACTAGCAATGTGCGATGTCTCTTTGTCTGCGAGGGAGACTAAACCCCGTTTTGTGGAGTTTCGACTCAAATTGATGGGGTAGCGCCCCATGGTCTTCGGGCCGTTCGTGTGTCAAAAATTAATGGCTAGCTACCATGAGATAGCGTCTCGTTCGTGTGATACATATGTTGGTGAGTTTTCATGCTCCCGTTCGTGTGATAGGCCTCCCCTCTATTTTGTGTGATTCTGGATTTCGTGTGTCGAATTTTGGAATTTTCTTCTTCACCTATTTTTGTGATTTCTGTTGATATGATTTATCAATTTTTGTGCATAGGTGAATTCGTGTGTCATTGACTGGATTTCTTGAGATGATTTCTAGAATTTGTGCTTCACCAACTTCCGTGATTTCCATTGATAAGTTTTATCAATATTTGTGCATTGGTGAATTTGTGTGTCATTGACTGGATTTCTTGAGATGATTTCTAGAATTTGTGCTTCACCAACTTTCGTGATTTCCATTGATAAGTTTTATCAATATTTGTGCATTGGTGAATTTGTGTGTCATTGACTTTTGTGATTGACATTGATATAATCGTCAATATTTATGGTTTGGTGAACGAAATAGGGAGTATGACATTTCCTTTGATTCTTGTGTAGATATGGGGATATAGATTAATCTCTTGTTGATTTTCAATTACTTATATATATCACAGCTTGGCATTGTGATTATTATGCATTTAGTCATATCTCTTATTCTATATCGTTTCATCTGATATTTATAGTTAGACTGATCTGTTTATTATTTTCTTATTAAATAATACTCGGGTTAGACCGAGATGTTACAGGTGCTTCTGCTTGACTTTACATTCGGGATTACCTCCTTGACTTTTGGTTAACTGCTTAGATTAGTAGTTTTTGTTGTATAGATTTGAGATATAAACTCCATAATGTATACTTATTCTTTTGTGTTGTTCATGTAACTATTCTTTTGTGATATTATGGATCTTTTTAGACCACTACTCTGGTGTACACTTCCTAGTGCAATATTCATATCTATTTCCGTCTTTGTGATATGAATTGTCTGTGACTGATTTATGTTATGTTTATTTCTATATTTGTTTCTGAAGATATTATAGCCACTGTGTAGTAGCTTTGAGTTTGTGTCGGTATGTTGGATTTCCCTCTTGATAAAGAAATGCATGTTATACTATCTAACATATCGATGCTCGCGCAAAGCAATTACACGGATGGTCGCTCCTCAACATCCTTATTCTCCGTGCTAGTCGACAGCATTACTCCGTAATGTTCTTGGCTAGCGTGGGTATAGAGGTGGGGCGTCACAATATATATATACACACACACATTTTTCAATGCTTCTTAATTCTTTTATAAGCTTCCGAAGCTTATTTATTCTAATTTAATACTTGCTTAATTTACATTTATTTGTTTGAGTAGAATTTTATTCCAGTCAGTATTATCTATAATTCGATTGAATTCATTTAAATTCAGTTTTCAACTCAACTTCAGTTAAATCTAGTTACATACGAATCCTTTGAATATTTGTTAAGCAAGGATTCAATTCCATTAATATCATTCATGACACAGCTGAATTTTTAATTCAGTTCAATCTAAATTTAACTAAATTTTTATTCCTCAATACATGTGTGTTTAAAACTTATTTATTTACTTAAAAGCTTATATTGCTCATTGCTCATTTAAGTCATTTCATCTTATAACCAAATTCCGGATTATATATATATATATATATAACACTTACTAGCTTAAGGTATAAATTTTCATTTCACAATTATAATCATTTACCTTTCAACTTTATATCCAGTTTAATTCAATTTCAATTTCCATTCTATTTAACTTATCTCAAGTTAAATTCAAATATATTTTCTTCACTTTCATTCACCTAAGTTAAATTTTAATTCCCGATTTAAAATTTCCAATTTCTTCGTATTAATATCAACTTTACTTTATAAGTTCAATAGTTGATTCATTTATTCCTTCACAAATTCATTTTCAACCAATGAATGTTGTTTCCAAACATTAATTATTTTTAGTCCATTTGAATTTATTCTGCACCTTATTTTACACATTTAAATCAGCATCATCCAACATTGAATTTTCAATTCATTTGCATACCATAGTAACTAATCAGTTACTTATAAATTTTAAATCTCAAAACTTTGTTTTATTTAGTCCAACTTGTCTAATTTTCCCATTTTACATAATTTAACACAATCCAGATTTAAGATTCTAGTATTCAGTTTTCACTTTACTTACTTACAAAGTTGAATTTTATTTCAACAAATTCCTAGTTTACAAGTCATCAAACTTTTTATATGCCATAAACATTCTTAGTTAAAATTCCAAAGTTTAAACAATCATTCAACATTTCAAAATTCCCTTTGAAATCTTCTATATCCAAAATTGCTTTGATAAATTCAATTTATCTCTTTGAATTTTCAAAACTCACCCAGTTTTGCAAACAATTTCAATTTCAAACAGCTTGGTAGCAATCTTTCTCTTGGAAACTCGAAAATAAACATCGACGATGCTGCAGTAATTTTCTAGCGACCGTAAGAGTTCAATGTTTTTCTTTCATTTAAAACTCTTCAAATATTTTAATTTCCAAATCTCTCTAGACTTCAAACCCGATTCAAAAATATTTCTCAATATATATTATCTTCTCAACTTTGAGAATCATTATCAAATTCAAAGGAACTTAAATCTCCAAATTCCAAACTCTTTAAATTTATACTTAAACATCACTTTAGAATCTTATTTTATTTTAATTATTAATCACGTTATAATTTACATTATAGTTTACATTTACACATTTCATACATTTACACATTTCATTTATATATGAATTTGTTTCCTAGTTTTTTTTAATTATGGTTTTCAATTCCTTATTCAATTATAATCACATTTACAAATTTCATTCATTTTATTAATTTGTCTCTTAATCTTTGGTTATTATCCCAATTTCTTATTCAATTTTACTCATTAATAATAATTCAATTTTGTTATTCCTAACAACCAAGCATTCATATATAACTATAATAATTTATGAAAAATCATTTTCTTTCATATACAAAAATAATTTTAGGTAAAATTATTTCATTTACCCTATTTAAAACAATACTGTGTCGGTTTATCTTGTTTAAGAGTTTAGAAATTCCTATCAATGATATGGCGTCCCATATATCGACCAGAATCCACAAGCACTCAACCGATAAATCAACGCAATATAAAAACAATTTCATATTCACTAACAAATACGCGCTCATATCTATTAATACGCTCAAACTCATCCTAGAGTACTATAGACTCTATTTTATGAGTAACTCCCACCAGAGCCAAGGTTATCTTCAACCTAAGCTCTGATACCAAGTGAAACGACTCGTAAATCCGTACCCCTTGAGTTAACACTATTCTACAACAATCAACTCAAGTTGTACAGAAATACGAACCATTAGGGTTAAAGAAGAAGAGGTAGAAGAAGAAAATAGAAAACAACATCAGAATCTAACTATCGCAGTGGAATAAAATATAATAGGTAATAAATACTCTTTACTCAAAACTTAAATATCTCTGTTTATATATTACATCATCAGAGTACATCAATCACAGCTCAACATAAATATACAAATGGATACACAGCTACTCAACACAGCGGAATATATATATAAAACAAGTACGAGGATACGTATCGTCATCCAGCTCGTCTCCTGAGCTCCACAGCGTCAAATCCTGTATCCTATAATACTCGGTCTGACCCGAGCATTGCAGTTAAATAATACCCGAGTCAGTCTGGAATACCAGCGTGAGAAAATCACACCCAATTGATTATTAAAGTTTCCAAAATCCTTTGAAAACAAAGCATCTCGTAAGACCACGCCACAAATAAACATGTCGGGTTTTTACCTTACGATAGCTAAAACAATTTTTATAGAAATCCTCTGATATTATAATAGGGTCTATATACAAATACTTATAAAATAGCCGAAATTGTTACATGATTAAATTCCAGCTACTAGCCACAGGGTGGGTAATACAAACAAAACTCGTACAAGGCTCGTAGGGAGAAAGGATTTCCAACCAATGACTAGGCACTGGGGTACCACCTGTCACAGTACGGGGACTAGATCACCGTACTGAGGAGTACGCCTGCTCCCCTGCAACACAAGACTGGGACTACCCCTTACTGGATGATCCCGAGTGAGATCACCCCGCGGTTGGGATCAGCAACTGCCCACTAAGCCGAAATAAAAAGGAACATCTAGACAGGGATGACCTCACCCTGCTTGGGTGCTACCCACCTAGCCTTGCTGTATAACCCCTGATTTTCAGTTATTCCCATTTGATGAGGCTTGAGGCTAAGCGTTACCTTTTTAGAACATATCCCTTAGAATGCCCATCATCCACCTGACGATGTTTCGCAAGCATTCATCCATACAAGTCCATCCCGGGTTCGAACGGAACCGAAGGCACTACTCCTACTACATCAATTTTGGAAATATCCTAAGGATTAGTAGCGACTAGCCCTTGCACTTCACCGCTCCATCTTTGAATCCAAAATCGTTTTCACAAAACGTACAAACCGGATCGAAGTGGTTTTCGAGAAATAAATCTCGATCCCAGTCTCTTCGAAACGATCAACGTATTTGGCCAATATTGATAGTCGATGATTTAACTATCAATTTATATTCAGAAACATCCATCCAACATAAATAATTTCACCAAATTATTTATTTACCTAAAAATATCTTCGCAAGATATATTTCTATTTTCAATCCTTTGAAAACAATTTCAAAACCATCTTTCTTTTCAGAATAAACTTCCCCAAATATTTCTACCTCCTCTGAAATCACCAAGCACAAAACTAGATTTCTTAAAATAATTTAAAACACTTTACTTTGAAATATACTTTAAAACATTTAAGTTAAAACTACATCAATAATTTATTAAAAATACCATACTATATGAATATTTGAAAATAAGGTTACTTAATAAATATAAAACTAGATTTATACTTTTTAAAAACATAATATTAAGTCATTCTTTAAATAATTACTAATATAACAAATTAAGAGAAAATACTTACTTTAGAATTTAAATATCAGAAATAAGAAATTTTCCAAAACTTTCTTTTTAAAATAACTTTTAATCTTTTAACTTATATTCAAAAATTTACTTTGAAAACGTACTTGGTTATCCAGGGAGAATTCCAACTTCAATCATTTAAATCAAATTTTCCAAATTGATTCCCAATTTATACTACTTGAATTAAATCTCTTCACTTACTCAATTCCTTCAAAATTCATTAATTATGTGTTGTATTATTAATGTTATTAATTTCCGTTTGATTTTAAATCTTTTAACTGAAATATACAAATTCCAGATCTTATCCCAATGTCTTCTTTATTCTTTCTAATATTTTAAATCTTAAATTTCAAATAAATATTTTGAATTTTTAAAATTCATTAATTCCCTGTTATTCAAAATTTCCTTTCTATACTCAAGATTTATTTACTAGAATTTTAAAGGGCACATTATTTCTTTCCCAATTCATTGTTAAATTTTATTCAAATTTCTACAATTATTTTACTTACAAATTTACTTCTTTTATTTTCTTTCCAGGATCCAATATATATATATATATATATATATATATATATATATATATTTGGTAATTCACTATACCCAGTTATATCCAATCGAACCATAGCATACAATATTCTAATATAATTCATCATAGAATATCAAATAATCACCACAGAGGATATTAAATAATAAATGTTGAGGGATCCAGTTGGATCCCTCCAACCTGTTTTTCCTGCATCCACAGATGTTAGCACAATAAAATATGCCAATTTCAAATTATACCATACTATCGCACATCAATCAATTCAAACATTCAAACAATTATTTAAATTTAATCATTAAAATTTAAATTAAACTGAGTGAGATTAACTCACCTTTAACTTTGAATGCAATTCATTCCCGACCAGCATATTTCTTTTCAGGTTCAAACCTTGAATAAATATTATATGATTTTTATTAATATTTGAATAAACCGGCCATTAAATTTTCGTATATAATTTAATTTTCCAATGCTTTTATCCCAGACTAATAAAAAAATATTTTTTTCAAATAGAACTCTAATTTTACATGAACTTTAAACATTTTAACATTCCAATAAATGTCCCAAAACGTTATATACGTATTAAATGTTAAACAGATATGTTTATAATTTACTGTGATATATATTTTTCTTTATTGTAAAATTCTTTTATAACATATGTTTATTATTTTCTTCCTTAAAACACACTTTTATATTTAAAATCTTATATATATATATATATATATAAATTTTCAAATCAAGGGAAAATATCCTTACTGTAAAATATATATACATACTGTATACTTATTTTGATTTATTTGATTATTATCCAAACAGATATAGAAGTTAAATTAATTTTTAACAGAGAAATAAATTAGAAAAACGAATACCTTACTGTATACTGACGAAACCCTAGCCTCGAGCATCGTCAGTGAACATCACGAGTCGCCGAAGCCTCAAGCACCACCGCGTCACCACAAATCCCAGCACACCGCTACTTCGTCCATGCGACTTCACTTCGAGACCCAGAAAATCAAGCCGCCGCCTCTACTCTCGAGTATCACGCCTAACTGGACATCGACTCCTATGCCTCGTCGTCGACGTTCGCCCAAATCTAGAGCATGACCTCTGCCATCTTCGATCGTGTAGGCGAGCTCCCTCGCCTCTATATCGATACAAGAATATAAATTGAAGAATAGAGCGGCCTCCCCCGTTTCGATTTGAAAAATTTAGGCTTCGGCCATTGTTTAACTTTTTTTTTTAAAACGAGGCGGACATCGAATTGAAAGGAGAAGGAGGTTTCGGCTTTGATTCAATTGGAAAGGAAAAGCACCCATTTTGTTTTCTCTGATCGAATTTGACATTAAAATTTTATAAACTGTCTTGATTTTTTTTTAAACAAGAAGAAGGGCTTTTGTTGAAAGGAAACGGGTGTTCGATTTCTGTAGAAGAAAAAGGCGTATACGAGAAGATAACGGAAAACGTTAGCGTATAAGGGAAGACTCAATTATTAATTTAAATTCAATTTGATTATTCTAGGCATTGACCAATTGTACGACCTAACGGTAACTCCAAACAATGCAAAAATTGAAATTCGATAATAATAAAACATTACGGATCCAATGGAGCTGGTTTCGTCGAATTCCGAGACTGTGCCTCAGAAGGCTATTTTTAAATTCAATTTTAAACGATATAAATTTCAAAACTTAACAAACCATTTTTAAATTTGATTTCATCACTTCTATTCTCCTCAGAATTATCAATAAAAAATTTATAAGCCTTCAAATTACCTTTAGCAAGCTTGAAATCCTAGATTTCATATATTATCAAATTTTCTAATTATTTAATTCAATAATTTAATTATCGAATAAATAGTGATATTCGTAATTCAAGCTAAAATTACTCTATTGAATATTTAAAATCAATTAAATATTCTGATTTTAAATGCTCAAAACTTCCTGGTCATCACATTACTTCTCGTTGTTCCCCCTTTATTGGAGAGTGACAGAATGTGGTCCAGCAAGAGCTCGAAGAGGCTGTGATCGGTCCAAGAGGATCATGACATTGCTACATACCCCATAAGGGCTGTAATGCAGGTAGTGAGTCACTTCATTGGAGTGCAAAAGTAACGACTGACTTGTCATTATGTCCCGAGCAAGTGGATCAAGCTTAGCAAAGGTCTGGGGAGAATATCGATCGATCCGGAGAGACAATGAACTTGGATAACGATCTAAAGAGATCGTAGATTGGCTTACTGACTTCTTGGTTTTAAAACAGTTATGGATTTGGATGGTAACCCAAAGAGGTCACGGATTTGGATAAAGATCTAGAGAGATCGAGGATTCGAGACAATGATCCATTGAGATCGTGGATTCGGTTTGGCAAAGGAATGGATTCTAGATTGGAATATTCTATTGTTGGTGGACTTCAGACTTATGGAAATTAAAAACACACCTTCCTATTACAATGCATATTTTCGAGGGAAAATGTTATCCCGCCTTCTACCAAGGCCATGATACTATGGATTTGGCAAAATAGATTTTGTGATCATCAAAGCAGGAAGCCCAAAAAGATAATTATTAGGATCAAAGATCATTTATAAGAAAGGTTATGGATGACAGTTAAGCAGATTCAAATGAATGTCATTTCAGAATTAGTTAAGATCGGATTGGATTACTTCCCCTAGGTAGGGGATCATATCAGATTACTTCCCCTAAGAAGGGGATTGGATCTGATCACTATGGATATGGACACTCAACTCAACAAAGATCAATCGGTTACTCTAAAATACACTTAGGGAACTATGCAAACAACTCAGGAAACATGAAGAGGATGTCATGGGGGACTCCCATAACCGATCGCCCAGCTCCACTCCCCAACATTAAAGGATCGACACCGATCGCCCAAAGCGAGCCCAATGCACCATTTTTTAGGAGTGGGGTCGGCTTGGTTTGGAGGTTCTGCATGTAGATTTTCAACTGGATATTTGTCTGTCTTCCTCAATAAATACAACGGGCATGGCACTCATTTGGGGATCTTCCTCTCTCTCTCTTGGCTACACTCTGCCATTTTTATTACTCAGATTCAAATCATTGTAACTGTAATCAACAGTATAAATAAAAAGGAAAACCTTTAGAGTAGACGTAAGCCGAAGTCATCCGAACCACTATAACACCTATCGTGTTCATTTCTTTCTATTTTAATTTTATTTTCTTCATATTTTATTTTCTACTTCACTCTGTTTGGAATTGGTTATTGGATTTATGGTGCTTTCACTTTATTTGAGTGGTGGCGGCCATTTTTGATGCTAACACTTGTCATTTCAAACATCGCACTTTTATGTATTTAAATTTGATAATATTAGAAATCTACTAGCAACATCCTAAAGTCCAGAATTGAAACATCACTTAAACCTTTGTAATTACAATAGAGTTCCATTTATTTTACATTCTTTTCTGCAAATACCAATTTGTCGTTATCGATTTCATAACAAGTTACCGGGATAACATATGTATGCAAGTTCTCCAAATTTCATTAAATCCCTACTATAATCAATTCCATAATCCATTTTGTTAGATCTATTTCATCAAATTCATTATGCTTAACAATAAATTTATATCTAACCATTATTTACTTACAGATTTATATCCAAATCCTTACACACCGATTGATTTATATAAAAATCGATTATAAATAGGCATATTGAAATAGGTTATAATGAAATAAATCTAATCTTATTACAAAATATGTAATTTTCCCACTCACTTTTCTAAAGCATTCCCAAACCTCTAGATGTAATCCTTGTTGTTTGTATTTCCACTTTGACTCCCTATTTTGATTCCCATATAATATATACGTACAGATCTATTAGAATTTGAATTAGAAAAGAGAGATTTATGTTGATTATAATTTCACATCCGGTTTTGCAGTTTATCTTGGTTGTAGTGACTTGATTTGAACATATTCTCCATCTCTATCATCTTCTACAATCCTCCAATGGTGTATATATGTAAACTAGCAACCTAGAACTATTTGTAAAAATTTAGAGTTGTGGAGAAGAAGAGAAAATTGCAAATATTCATCATCCATTAGAAAATTATGAGTTGGAAACGATGGCCTATGCATGTATTTATAGAGGTTCAAACAAATTCGAACCGCTCATTAAACCGTTTTAAATCTTTGTCATTAGAAACTGATTTACTATGTTGCTTATGATTTGTAACCAAATTCGTCACAAACACCTAAGAATAGATTTGTATACAGAAGTAAATGAAGAAATTAAAATTAAAATAGAGGAATATAATAAACCAAGAAGCAAATCAAAGAAATAACCCAGAATACGAGAATTTATAGTGGTTCGGCGTTGTATGCCTACGTCCACTTTGAAGATTATCTTTATTGATTCACTAATAGTTTGATTACAACAACAAATAGCAAGAAATAAGGAGAAAAATTGATTACAATAAAGACTAATATAACCAGTAGTGTGAAAATCCTCAGAATGACCCCTTGGGCCAGTATTTATAGGTGAATTTGACCAACAATCTCTCTGAAACTTCGGCTATAGGACCTTCTTATCCATGTTGTCCCACCATAGAGGGCTCTAGGCCTAAATCCCAATGAAACCCTTCATTGGTCACTTCTTGAGAAGCGCTCCCTATGGTGGCTTCTTCATACTTAGACAAGTTGGCTCTTTAAATACCAAATCATTTGGAATAGGGAGCTCATGCTTTTGATCGATCTTTAGTTAAACTTCACTTGTAAGCTATTTTCCACCGAACCCTTCAAGCAGCTATGTGTCGATCCCTCATAGCAGATTCCAACATGTCGATCTATCATGCCCCGATCATACCGACCCATACACTTCCATCTATGTCGATCCATACATTTCCATCTATTTCGATCCCTCCTTTTCTTCGACCATGCCGATCCCTCGTATAACCAACCATACCGATCACTGGGGTTCCACCAAGTCATGCCAATCCCTCTGATACTACCATGCTATGCGATGCCTTGCTTGCCCAAGTTAATATCCATATTTCAAGCATCCTGCATTGTTTATCTACCAGTTCCATCCAACTCTGGCTTCATACAACCATCTGTACTTTACTTCCAGGTCCTTCAACCATTGCTTCATGGTCACCGTTCTTGATAATAGTCGAATCTATCCTATGCAATCAGTTCAATATAGCTATGTTAGGATACCTGTAACATTTTCCCCCCAAAGTACGTCTTGTGAGTAACATGACGTGCTTTGAATCGAAACAAGTCTGAATTTTCAGAATAAAGTCCATCTAGCTTCCTGATTGGTTGTTATTCCCTTATCAAATTTTTTTTCCATAGCGTTGAATTCTTCATTGAATGCCATGATGCTTGGTCGATTTCCAATAATATAAATTCAATGCCATATTCCGTCGACATATATAAATCTGGTTATGAGAGACTTATAAACATTTTTATTTTATGGTCTAGCCTTGAACTTGAAACATTCAAGTTTGATTGCACTTCTTGCCGATTTCAAAAGGTTTAACTTTTGAACCACTCTTGTGCATATTCATACACACATTTCTGATGTTGGCTCCCGGACATGCTCGAATGCTCATTGTCATTGCTAATTTCTATAATACCTTCTATGTTCACTTTTATAAACAAGCTCTCATGATCATTTTTTTATATATTTATATTTTATTTATTTATTTAATTTTTATCATCCATAGGAATCGACATCCATTATGCCGATCCATCTCTATGGCTACACCAATAGGGTTCGACAAATTTCTATGCCGACCCTTTTACCCTTTTTATTCCTTCAATGCTCTTGCAGCCGAACCCCCTCCCATACATGTGTATATATATGCCTTTCCTTTCTCCCCTCCTCAACTTTCTCATTTGCTTACTTTTGCACTTAAACTTATTCACGAACCCAAGCTCTCCTATTTTCGCTATAACCTATGAACCCTAACAGATCCATCCATCTACCCAAACTCAGACCCTCTTATTTCCATTCTCCCCATTAATTCACTTCACATTGCCTTTCGACTTCACTCCCATCCAAGCACTTGCTCCCATTCTAGCTCGAACACTCATGCTCAACATAGGAAAGACTCGACAATGCTTCCTTTAATTATGCGACAAAATGCTTAGCACTATGTTGTTAATGATGATGTGGTTGAGTGTTTGAGGTGGTTGAGTGTTTGAGGTGGTAATCGCAAATGAACTTGTAGAGGTAGATTATTGCTGGAAATAGGGGCTTGGTTGGTCGAATTGGGTGTAGGAATAGGAAAGGAATAAGAGAGATGAGGGTTCAGTGAAGGACTTTGATGGATGAAGAGATATGAGTGTAGAAATGCAAGGGTCGGTTTACAACAAGATGGCAATGGCAAGGATCGGCGAGTTAGGGTTCAGTTGTTTAGTTATTTTTTGTTGAGGAGAGGGATCAGTGAGGAAGGTTTGGAGAAAGGGATCGGTAGGTGAATCAAGAAGTGAGAGAGGAGAGGGATAAGAGAAGCGAGGGTTCAACAAGGGGAAAGATGTAAGGATTGATAAACCATGACATAGTAGTGATAGGGTTCGACTATTCTAGTTGTGAAGAGGGATCGGTATATGATAGTGGTGTAGGGATCGACATTCCCTACTTTAAGATAGCATTCGGTATAAAGGCTTTAGATTGGGATCGGTAATTGTGGTCAAGTAGAGCGATTGGTAGGGAGCTCTATGAAAAGGGATCGGTTGTGAACACTAGGGATCGACATGCATCTTATAAACTAATCCGAACTTAACTTATTCGAATAATCACCACTAGTGTGCCTTGCTAATCTTGAACGTACATGACCATGGACAATCTAACATGCATACTTAAATTGTCAAACTTGTGATTGAACAATCAAATTTTCCGGACTTTCAATACGGACTACTAACATGAAATAAATCTACTTGCATAAAATAAATCTAAACTACTAACATGAAAGGAAAAAGAGAGAAATGAGCATAAACTAAAAAGAGCTTCATTTCTCTCTTTTTCCTTTCATGTTAGTAGTTTAGATTTATTTTATGCAAGTAGATTAATTCTAGTTTTATTTTTATTAGCTCTTACATAGCTTACACTTTCTTTTGTTTGTTATTTTGTTGCAATCTACATATGTTGAAATGATAACAAATATGAGAAGCTAAACCCCTTCAATTTGGGGTAATGAAGCTCTCTTAATCATGTAGATTCAACATATTTGCTAGGTTTTGATCTCTCTTTATGCTTCATGGAATTTTTGATGTGGCAAAATTTTGTTGTTTAACTTTGAATTTGATAGCCTATGTTGTGGATACCAAATATGCTATTCTTAAACAAACATAAACACAAATTACCTCTTTATCTACATATGATTTTGGTAATGAAGTGGATCTTAGAATCAAAATTGATGATCTATATTACTAATCAATCGTAAATAGATCATACTTAGAATAGATTTTATTTTTAATTTCATTATCATTTTCATAAGAGTTAACAAGTGGTTTGGATGGTGTGTTAAAGTTTGTTGGTTTATGTTGAGCTAACTAATATCACAAGTAGATCATACTTATGATAAACACATCAACAAAATTCATAAATGACCAAAAAGAGAGATCATAATTTCATTATGTTGATTTATGTGATCATGAGAAGGGAATTGCGTCTAAATTTCCTTCTACTCTCATAATTTTATTCACTTTCTTTTTGTTAGTTTTTTTTTCACATTTTTAGCATAAAAAAATTCTAGCTTTGGGTTAATTTGATAGAGTAGAATTTAAAATCACTTCAATTCCCTACGGATCGACCCATACTCGCCACGTACTGAAATTGTATGTCGTGCGCTTGTGGGTTTTTTTAACACAATATTTTACGGCATTTTTCTAATCCAATAGAAAATCCGTCGATTAAACATGTTTTTGGCACCATTTCTGGGGATTTGTAATTTGATTTTTTTTCTATTTTTCAAATTATTTTTTTTTGATTTTATTGTGTGTTAATTTGTGTGTTAAGTTGCATTTAAAAAAAATTATTGTGCGTAATTTTTGTAATCATTTTGTTTGTGTGCATCTCTTGTTTTCTAGTTTCCTTTGCATTTGCACTTTTCATATATAAAAAATACACAATTTCAAAACAATTTTTTTATTATATTTCACTTCATTTGCATTTACAACTTTCTTTTTACAATTATTTATTTATTTATTTATTATTATAAAAACTGTTACATTGCTCTGACTTCACTATCATCATTTTTTTGCACTGCACACTGCACATTATCACATCCCCACCTCCAACATCCACTATTCTGTCTCTTTCAATCCCACTACAACTACTTCCATCCCTCTACTGCAATACATTATAAAAACCACCAAAACTTACATAAACACTCCCCTGCCTTCGAACATCCTCTATCCATCCCTTTCCTTATACATTCAAACCTTCAGCACATCACAGTCATCATCATAACCAACCACCTCCATCTCATTCACTTCACCACTACAAATCTATTGCTGTTATAATTCTGCATATTCACCTGTGCACCTGACTGTGCATATCTGCACAACCCACCTACAAACAGTAGCAAACAGTTCCACTAATAATCCCACTGCCTACACACTGCACCTTCCCCCACCGTCGCACAAAAATCACTCATTGTCCATATATCCTTCCTCTGTCACAACTCCTCACTGCCCTATATCATAATAGCTACTACAAAAAACTGCACTGCCATCTCAGCCATCACCCCATCACAACAGACTTTACCAAATAACCAAACAAATCACTATTCATTGCCTTATACAACAAATCACCATTCACTGCCCGTACAACAAATCACAAATTTGCCATCACTGCCTGCATTCCCTCTCCAATCTGCCATCACAAACCAAAACCTCCACTTCTCATCACCGCTTCACTACCTTGCCACTGCAATAACACCAACAACCCACTGCAAACAGCAAACAAAAACCAATCTCCAGCACTGCAAATAAACCATACCAGAGCAACCCTTTTCACCAACACTACTACCTCCTCATCACTGCCCACTTCTACAAACACTCCAAACCATCATACAACACATCAAACATACCATCTTCAACCACTGCAATCCACTGGCTCCACCATCATTGACCTCTATACTGCTCCGAACCATTTCCACTCAACTTGCCAAGTCATCACCACTTCTTCAACACATACCAATGCAACACCTCACTGCCTTCCACATTTACCACATCTTCCCCACTGACTAATAAATCAGACAACACTACTATCATCAACAAACAACATACTGCCACCTCTCCACTGCCTCTCCAAACCATTCACCATAACTTCATCATCCACTGCCCGAGCCAGGTACCTACTTCAACATAACCAACCACACTCATCCCTATCCATCACCACATCAAATACCCAACATCACCAGTTTCAACAACCAAAACTATTTCTGCCTCGAACCACTGCTTCATAACCATTCGCAAAATCCTACAGTCAGTCACAACAGTCATTCCTCCTACCCACTGCTAACCTATATAACACACTCTACATCACTCTGTTATACCCACTACAACCCCATCATGGCCCTCACCCTCAATCAACCACTACGACCAACAGTCTGTTAGCAATCACCACTACCACCGCCTCGTGTAACATCCCTCTACTTGGAGGCCCAAAACTAACGGTTACAGATACTGAAGTCATCCATAGTTATTGATTCTCAGCGACCAACTACGGCGAAGTTAAATTCATTGATATACAGAAACACATGAATATGGAAAAAAATTTAAACTTCAAACAAAATCACGTATCACTTCAAAACAGTTCCAATTCATTACATAATCCTAAACTCACAAACCACATTCAGAGAAAATATGTTTATTACAACATACACTAAGAGCGGAAGATGCCCCCTTGGATGATCAGAGTATATACAGGTAATATAACAACTTTGCCATTACAATCAACACAACAGAATTAAAAGAAAAAAGAACTCTAAATAGCTATCATGCCTCTTGCATGTCTTTGGAAGCTTATTCTTCTTAAGAGTGCCTGAAAACCTCAACTCTCAAACTACTTATAATCAATTGAGTACCCGAGAGTTTAAGGTGAAAACATAAACTTCGAGTCAGACATAAAGCCGGGTATGGATAATAATCTACTATCTCAAATCATTTAGATATCTAGAGAGACCACGCCGCTTAGCAGAACAGGATTTCCCTCACTAGTATCTTAAAACCATATACCGTGCTCCTGCATCCATAAAGGTTAAAACAATTCAAAATAGTATAATACGATGATATGCAAAACAAATGAATCAATTCTGGATTACCCATCCCCATTCATTTTTAGACTATATGTCTTAATTATAGTGTATAAGATTACTATTAACCTATTAGTTTTCATGGGCTGACAAATAACTAGTTAAATATTTAGGGACTCACTATCCAATTACATAGTTTTCATGGGATCACTATGAACCTATTGGTAACTCCAATATCTTACTCTTGTCCTAATTTTCATGGGTTGACTAATTACCTATTTGTAACCCCAATATCCTTTCTTCTTACCCCATTTCTCATGCGTTGACTAGGAACCTGTTGAAATCTGTCAATATTTCATATGGATATAGTTTTCATGGGCTAACTACAAACCTACTAGCCCCTACCAGTATCCAATCGTAGTTTTCATAGGATTATTATGAACCTGTCTATCTGATATCTTCCTTTATACATAGTTTTCATGGGATAATTATGCACCATCCTTTCTAACATCTTCCTTTATACATAGTTTTCATGGGCTAACTATGACCTGTATTTCTGACATCTTCCTTTATACATAGTTTTCATGGGCTAACTATGACCTGTTGGCCCCTACCAATATCTTTTTCTATACACAGTTTTCATGGGCTTATTGAGAACCTATTGGCCCTTACCAATATCTTTCATTTATATTTTAGCATCGTATATTCTAGTCTTCCTGACCTCCTAGATACAATTCTACTCATTCAGAAGTTTAATCAATTTATATTCACTACTGGGTTAGCCTATCTAGTTCTTTTACCCCTTTATCCCCAAAATGTAGTTATGGGTCCATTATAAAATGAATATGTTCATATTTGAAGAAGCAACATAACAACATAGCAATATCATTCTTGTGGGTTTAATTTATCAAAGAAAGCTTCTTCTGAAAACCATTATAAAATTTTAATTTAGCCATGGGTTTTTCCTTTAAAATAGAGTTTGGGTCATAAAACCTTTCGATACCTTCAAAACCTAGCTTTCGGCTTCATTGGATGACCTCCTTCGTAAGCTCTCAAAAACAGTAGGCTTCTACTCTTTTTAATACTTTAAAATCTACCTTTCGAAACCTTTCAGATATATTAAAGTATTAGCATCTAACTTTAGAAGCTTAGCTTCGAAATAAAGTACCTCTTTCGATACTAATGGAAGTTTCTGAAATCATTGAAAGTACCCCTTTCAGAAGCATTGGATTTATGCCTAAAACATTATTTGGGTCAAAGTGAATATAGGTGAAAACAACTCTTTCGAAACCATCTTTATCATATAAAAATATTAGGGAAAACTTGATGGCATCACCACTATTTCTTTCGAAAGCATTTAACATCTGGGTAGAATGTTAGAAGGTTGGTGTCGAAACCCCTTTCGAAACCATCATCTTTGGAACACCTAACCCTTTTTAAAATCTACTGGAAATGGCTCTAACTTATTAAAAAAAAGTATCCTTTCGACAGCATCAATATCTTCAACATCATTGAAAGGTTAAAGAACGGTAGTAGGGTATCGACTAGGTTGGAACCTCTTCTTTTAAAACATTCTTTCATAAGTAAAGGAACCCAGTTGAAAGCAATCTTAAGTTAATGGCAACCCTTTAGAAAACTTTTTAAATCCTCTTTTGAAACAAAATAAAGGTAGGCGCTTTTCGTTTTAAAAACAAACCAATGTTTCGACTCCTTCGGAAGCTAGGCTTTCAACACCTTACCTTTCGTCTTCCTCCAATCCACTACGTACCATCAAAGTGATACCTTGTGTATTGGTTTCGGCGTGGTAGGTTTCGACTAAGATAAAGGCGAAAGCATCTGGGTCTAAAGGTGCTTTCCTAAGGAGGCGGAACCAAATTTCCAAGTAAACCTGATTTAGTTCTCCATAAAGTAAAATTTTTCTCTAACTAATCTGCCACGTGTCGACACTAGATTGGTTGCCTTAACTTTTTCAAATTCTTTTCTAATAACCGCCTCTAATCTGATCTAAACCATGGTTAAGCTAATCAATTAAGCCCTTCCATTAGGAAAAGCCAATTTTGCAAAGAAGTCCCTCTTATGAAAAAATTTCTTTTGCATAGCAAATCACAATGGAAAAATCCCCAGAAATTCCAAAAATTCCCTTTACTCATGTTGTCTAACATATCGAAATTCTAGACCCAAATTCTCAATATATTTTTCAAAATAAATTTATAAATCCAATAACCATAATCTTCTTTGAAAATTCATAATAATCTTTCCATAGCTTGGAAAATTCTCAAAATTGAAACCCAACTCCAAAATCATATTTCTCATAACCTAAAATTTAAATCTCAGTTTTGACCAAAAACTATGCAAAAACCCTTCTAAACAATCTTGTTTAGACCATATTAATCTTAAATCAAGTATATCATTATCCGATATATTATAAAAATGAATTTACCCTTAAATCCGAAATTATATGATTCAAACAAAATAGAGATTGAATTATTATTCAACTTGATCTAGATAAGGAAATTGGATTGGGGGTGATTTCCCCTAAGCTTGATTCTCTAGCTTTTAATTTTTGAATTCTTCTTCCTCTTAACGGTCGGCCATTTGCTCTTGGGTTTTAGTTTTTAAAATGACGTGAATGGGAAGAAAATATTAGGAACGAAAATATATATGGGTAAGGGACATTGGCGAAAATTCCAATAATACCCTTATGTAATTTATTTACCCCTAAACCATTCTTAAGCCCATTTTTTAGTTTATTAGGCATGACCCTTATTTAATTAATTCAAGTCTCAATCCCCTTATCACTCAACATTTACATTATTTATTTAATTTATCTAATTAAATCTTCTGAATAATGTTATCAGAATTAGGGGTGTTACACCTCGCCTCAATCTTCAATCTCAAATACAATAATCCAAAATCTAATCCATCACAACCTCAGCCTATCTCAACAATCGCACCAGAACGAATAACCAAATCATCTCAAAATCACCTCCAACCAAACAATAGTGTTTCGATCCCTAATCAACTCACCTTGAACTCTCGCAAACCAGCAAAAAATCATCTCTTCTCTTGTTTTTTTAGATTTGCATTTCTTAGTTGATTGAGAAATCATATGTCGTGTAGAAAAAGAGAAAAGGATTGGTAATTATTTTAGGGGTTGCGGGTTTGTTTAGGACGGGGTTGAAGTTTGAGTAGTTTGTTTTCATCGTTTTTTTTTCTTTTTTTCTTTTTTGTCTTTTTGTTTATTTTTAAGTTTTAAGTTTGAGTAATTTGTCTAAAAAAGAAACAAGTTGTTTTCAATTGTTTCAGTTTCATTTGTTTTGTTTTTCATTCGTTTTATTTCTTCTTTGATATATATATATATATATCTCGTGTTTAGTGTCAGGTTTCAAATGTAGAAATTCAAAAGGAAGAATTCTTGCTAGTTCGCATTGCTTGCTTTAAAAAAATTTGCTACTTGAAAAATAAATAATTGCTAATAATTCTGCACGCTCTCCTATCATGCTCCCATCTCGTATTTTTATTTTCTTTGCATTATTGGCTGGTTGCATTTTTAATAAAAAATAATTTCAGAAACATGAACACAAACCAATTTCAGTTGGACTATTAATTCATGTTTAAATTCTTGTTTTGCATTCATATCATCTTATTTTATTTTCTAAGGTAAAAATCTAAATCCACATAAGGTGAGGGATTTCATCACCCCTTTATTGGCCGACAAATTGCATTTCAACTTAGAATTTGACTAATAATAACGGCTGGACATCAAACTAAAGGTGTCATGAGCTCATCTAAGGCTTAATTGTATCTTGATAAGTGGTCTTCTTTGAATAATTTATTTTCTTAGTGTCTAGGCTACGCCAGAGCAATAATCAGTTATAACATTATGGTATTTCGTAAATATTATACTGATTGTTTCTTTGAAGGTATTTAAACCTTTGGTTGCTTTGCTACGGTGATTCCAGATGCACCGATAACTCCTATCAGTTACCTGGCCAAGAACTATTTTATTGAATTAAGAAAAAGTGTGATTATACAATTTTGGGTTAGGGGCTACACAAAAAAATTGTAATTAAGTCCTTGCATTCATTTAGTTACATTAGGCATGCATATATATTTAAAAAAACAAAAAAATCCAAAACAAAAAAATTGAACATTTTACTTAACTTAGTTTTTAAATCTTTTCATTTTAAATTTTTTGATCAAACTCAAAAATCCAAAAAAAAATAGTTTTTTAGAAAAGCAAAAATCCATAATAATAATAATCTTTTCAGAAACAAAAACAAAAGAATAAAAATTGAAAGTCCAAAAAAAAAAATCAAGTCTCCATTTCGGAAAAATAAATTCTCCTTGGTAAATACTTTTCCTTTAAGAAAATAAAAAAATAACAAATAACAAATAACAAATAACAAATAATTTCTTGAAAATGTCCGAATTTTCTTACTCGCTAGAGTTTTACAGTAGTTGTGAAAATCAACATAATCCATATAGTTGCACACAAAATTCTTATGGTTATTTTAATAACAACTATCATGTAAACAATTTGGATTTTGCAGAATAAAGTTTTCAAAATGATGACCAACCCTCAACTATTGAAAATAGTATTGAAAGGATTTGGTCTTTACTTGAATAAGAAAATTAAATGATAAATAATTTGAGTAATTTGTGCAGTAACTCAAGTCAAGGATTTCAAAATAATCAAAATTTGAATAAATTTCAAAATTCAAACGATTTTGATTATAACTTATGCCATAACAACTTCAAACTCCAAAATGAATTTCAAAGCCAAAATGGAAATGTTAACCACTTTTTAAATGATTTTGAGAACGAGAATAATTTCAATTATGATGCAATGGAAAATTTTTACTCTTAACAATTTCAAATTGAAAATCCTAAAGTTAACAATTATGAACTAGATTTTTTTGAGAAAATGGATGAAATCCTCAAATATCACATGGATTTGTTGTTTGAAACATACATGAAACAACTTGAGAAACAAAATCAACTCCTAACTTTTGACGAGTCAAATATTAATCCACCTTTTACCAGTATTGACAATTTTCAAATAACAACTTTTGAAATTGAAATTGAAAATCTTAATGAAATTGTTGAAAAACGATAATTGAGTTGGATTTCAATTCTTTTGAGCGTGTGGTACTAATTTTAAAGTTCGGTCTTCCTTTCTTCGATTTTGAAAAATTAAATGCCATAACTTTAGATTTTGAAATTGATACATGCAATGAATTTGCTGAAAATTAAGTAAAGGAAGATGACTTTAATGATCATAATTTTTTTGGACTTTTCGAAGATGAGTTGTTGAATCCTGAAGGGGTAGATTTAAATCGTCATTTTGATTTTAAAATCAATAATTTTGAAGAATTTGTCAATGATGAGTGTGAATTTCAATTTGGTGAAAACAAACTTGAACTTCAACCAATTGTTCTATCTATCCCAAAAATCATTGAAAATAAAACAACTCATACGGTTTTTAATAAAACGACATTCGTTTTTCCAAATCAACATTCAACTTTGAAATCTATTATGGTTTGGTTTTCCATACTTAAGCTATGTCTCTCATACTTGACGAGACAAATGAATTGGTCTTTGGAAGATCGTTTTATTTACTCTTTAACGGTATATCTTCTGATGTCATGTAAATAATAAACGTAAATATAGGACATATTTTGATTTTAATTTTCGTTTTCACTTAGGTTAGCTATGGAGACACGGTCAAAATCAAGTGTGGAGGGAGTCTCATATTCATTTTTGATTTTTCATGGTTAATTTTTTGCATTTTCTTTCGAAAACTCAAAACTTAAAATAAAACAAAAGAAAAAAAATCCCAAAACAAATTTCCTTTTTTAGCATATTAATTTACTTTTGAAGAAACACTATAGGATAAGTATATGTTTCTGGTTATTAAATTAAATTTTTTGAAAATTTCTTTGTCTCAACTAAAATTAAAATAAAGTTTGATTACAAGAACTATGGTTGAACTAGTTATATAGGAAGGTTCATGGGCGATGATTATGAAGTATATCCTAATAATAATCTTTGTTTAAAAGAGTGGTTGATTTAAAGTAAAGGCGGTAACATTTTTAAATCTTCTAAGTTAAGTGATACTAAGATGATATTGTAAAACTCTCTCTTCATAAAAATAAAACAAAACAAAACAAAACAAAAAACAAAACTATTTTGTGTGTGTGTATATATATATACATATATTATTAACACCTACAGTCGATAGGTGTACACACTTGTGTGTACACTCGCCACGCTCAATACTATTCTCACGTAAGCCCGAAAGGCAGTGCATGATCTGTATATCTGGCCTCAGTTTATCCGACTTAATTGTATGTACATAAAAATTCTTTCATTAACAATGCCTACAGTCGATAGGTGCACATAATTGTGTGTACGCTCGCCACGCTTTATACTTTTCTCACTTAAGTCCGTAAGGCAGTGCATGGGTGGTATATCTGGCCATAGTTTTCTAAGTTAGGCAAGTGTAAATATTGTTAATACCAATAAAATTTTCAAATAAAGAGAGAGCAAGAAATTTAAATCCAAGCACTATTTTCACTTGTTTGATTTGACTTAAATAACTTTGTTTTTTACCTATTAAAGATATGTTTTAGAAATGCGAAACCTTCATTAAGATTTGAATTATAACTTTTCTAAGTAATTAAAGATGAAATGTTTTGGTATTTACAAAGTTAAAAAAGGGATCTAATTAACCAAAGGATTCGATAAAAGAGGTTTAATTACCCCGTATATACTGAAACAGAATATGTTTTAAAGATGTATATCTCTAAAGTGATATTTTGATTAAGTGAAAAGGTATTGATTGATGGTATAATAATCACCTACGATACATAACAACTTTTATCGATAATTTGTTTTGGAGGAACCGGGTAAAATTTGGTTGATTATGATGATACTTAGGCCGGCGCCAATTATGACCCACGTACGGTTTACGGCAGGACTACTTACGGCCGTACTGCTCCCATTCGTTCATCATTTTTTATTACTTAATTGAATGATCCACCTCCTATTCTCCAACCATCAAGCAGTTGTCCTCCACGTTCAACCTTGCATTCCCGCAGATCATTCCACCATAGAATGATTGTATGTAGCTGTTCTTCTAAGCCTGAGTTAGATTCTTTGCATTGTTTTTGTTTTGATATGCGGTGTTACTTTGGGAATTTAATGTTACCCGTGTTGTGATTGTTTTTTATACTTATTTTCACTTACGATGTATGAATAGGCATATTGTCACGCAAATTTTTTTTGGTAAATAATAATTGAACTAAGTGACCTTGAGTATATCTTAGTTTCTGATATTTACCTAGCAAGCTTCATTTTCCGAAATTGCACCTAATCCGTGAGTCGCGGTACATTCCATGCATCATTTTCCTTTCAATTTTTAGAATTAATCTCTCATGAAATTCATGAATTATGAACTGAGCTTTTGACATGCATATTCTGCTGCATGCGAGCCGTGACATACTTTCCTTGTTCAGAGGTAGGTTCACGTTCATCTGCTTTGCATGGTCTTCCCTGTTATTTAAGGGTAGACTTATATCCGACTATGAAGTCAGGTCGTCTGTTTAAATCCTTTTCAAATCATGCGCATCGATTTTATAATTGGTTTAGGCTACCTAATATCCTTATGTCCAGTATGATTATGTTAACAATATCAACATAAATGTGATGTACATTGGTTCGGGTCGTCCAATAACCATACAACCGGTTTGACTGAGGAAGTTGAACTACATTTTGTGCAGTTCCATTTTGATAGATGTTTGGTTTGTCTAATATCCCTATGTGCAGCATTACTATGTTAGCAGAATTCACATCAAAAGTTTTTTTATACTGATTTAGACCATCTGATATCCATACATCCAGTTGCTATGTCAAAGAGATTACGATGAAGGGATTTTTTATATTGGTTCGGGCAATCTAATATCCCTACAATCAATTTATTGTATTACTATTTTTCATCATAATTACAATGTGTATTACATACATAGTGCAAATCGCTTAGAATGAGGATTGATATTTCTAGCACGGTATTAAACACTTGTCTTTTGCGGCTGTGGTTAATGCCTCAACTTTAGTTTCTACACTAGATTTTTAATCCACCATACCTCTGATCTTAGCCATCTCTCCGACATATGTATTTCCTCTAGTTAGGAGAGAAGCGTCAAAAATCCCATTTCTATCAACTGGATTTGGTTCCAATTAAGGATGGTAGCAAATCTTCCAAATTGGTGTGCATCTCAATCACTTCAGCTTTCTTTTTGGCCCAAATAATGACCATCATTGAAAGACATGAAGAGGAAGATGTACGCTTTGGAATATAGAGGAACCACAATGTTAGAATGTGTTTGTTTTAGTAATAACGTATTTTATTATTTCGGTTTGTATTAATTTTCTTTGTGTTTGCAATGTATTTTTGTTATTTCTTATCATTGAAAATATGTGAAAATTCACTAAATATATAAAAATTTAACAAGTTAAAACTTAAAAAAGTTTTTTGAAAACCATTCAAGTGCTTAAAAGATTATCAAAAAACCCTTTTTCCTAAACGTTTTTTTTTTGAAAAATCTGTAGGAACTCACGCTAAAAAAAGGAGGAGTTTCCACCTTTATCCCTTTCTTACACTCAAACTGATGCTGCTGTAGTGTGAAAAATGGGGACAAAAAAGCATGGATTTCCCCTATTTGACATCGAACTAAAGCTGCTAGTGATGCTCTAGTGGTTCGCTCTTTGCCGCTTTTACGTCTCTTCATTAGTATGTGGTTAGCTCGTCCCAACTTTTACATCCCCTCCTTGGAGCTTCTATCATCATTTTTATATTATTCCTTTATTCCACTCAAAATTGCTTTCATGTCTAATTGGGTATAAGTTATTGTTTCAAAAATGTTCTAAGGTTTACACGAATATGTTCTTAAATAAAAATAAAATATCTTTATTTACTAAACGCACACAAATGCATGTGTTTATATTAGTTTTTTCTTGTTTTGATTCATATGCTAAATAAGAAACGAATGAAAATAGATCGTACGTTTTGTAGCTTCAGACTGAGTCGGACATTGGATGTTCCATACAAAATTATGCATCCCTAATCATAACTCTCGTATGGTATTCAAATTATATATGTGGAGTACCTATCATTTTGGAATGTCTTAAGAATCCATGTCAACTTAACTATCATAACACAAACTTCACTTAGAGGTGGAACCACATCTAAAACTCTTTACAACATCATTATAATTTTATTTTGTATAAAGAATAAAATACGATGGCCCAAGGCCCATAACCGGGCATATAACATCTCAAACAAACCAGCCCATATTACCTCCACCCTACCCACAACTCACACAACCCTAGTCGCAACATACTTCTTATATCCTCCTAATTTTTTTCTTGTTTTCCTTATGATTTAGAATTTAAAAATCTACTTCTATGAGTTTCCATAGCCGTACGCTTTCTGTTTCTTTTTTACTATGCAATCTTGCATTCCTTTCTTTTCAAATGTGATATATTGTTGCTGTTAACATAATGCTGGCTTTCTTAAAATCTATTGATTTGGTTTTTGAATCTTTGTTGGATATACTGGATACTTGATCTGATATTGTGCATTGAGACTTTTTGGCCAAGATTGAGTTTGTTTTTTTGCAATATATCATATAATCTTGAGAAGATACAGTCGATGAATAAATGCTCTATTGTTTCTGTTTTGCAAAAAAGACATTTATTATCACATTTCCTACTCCATTTTTACTTCTAAACCTTTGATAAATTCCCATGTATTTTTAAAGGAGAATTTTCCTTTTGAAGATAACTTCCAACTCCGGCTGTCTTTATAAATACTTGAATCAATTTCAATATTTTCAATGGTGTTCTTGAATATAGAAGCCGCTAGATGTGAATTTACATTCTGTTTGTGATTTTGGATGATGCTATCCACTTTTAGATTTGTTCCCTAAATTGCAACAAGTTGTACCAACCTAATAAATTTACCAAAGATTTTCCTTTGATCCAAGGATCAAACCAAAGGTCGGTTGTTTTTCCATGTTTAAATTTCATTTCTAGCAATTTGATGCCATTGTCTCTGCTCTTTAATTTTTTTTTTGCACGAGTGCGAGTGATGAGTTTCCATCGGCATAGTCCAAAAGTTTTTATTTCTAACATATTTTTGTCCATTTTGACCATAAGGAGTCCCATTCCACAAATTTCAAAAATAATTTGAGATTGCAAGCTTCAAAGAAGTCTGTAATATTTGGGGCCTTACACAGTAGGTCCCTATTTCTAATGTTGTTATAAAAAAAGTCCATATATCAATAAGTATGTAAAATAGGTTCCCGTTTTTTCTAAATTAGAAAGCGCAAACTAGCTTGTAGTTTTCCGATACAAATGCAAGTGAACTTGTGCTTTTCGAAAAAAAAAAATCAAAAGTTGGAAAATAAAATTTATTTTTTCCTAGATATTAATAATTGTTATTTAAGTATCTATTCTATTGTATAATAAATTCAATATTTTACCATTAGTATTCTGCTATCTCATCGTTCTCAGTCAATATACTCAATTCTCCTTCGTTCTAGGATCAAATTTTCATTTTAACCTTCTATATGTTATCAAAATTTTTTCAAACCATCAAAATATTAATTCCTACCTCTTAAAATTCCTATGATACATATTAGGATGTTATAAACCTATTATGTACATATCTTCTCATTTCTCCTTAACTCTCATTCTTTTTCCGTTTTCATTCTCAGCTCATATCATAATTCTTCTTCTTCATTCAAGTTATTTTTAGCATTTAATGAAAATAATTCTCCCTATGAATTATCTGAAGTACGTGTTGTGGGTTTGGTGTATACTTTCTTACAGTTTAGAAGCAAAAGCTTGGTTCTTTAGGTCTTCAAAAGAAAGAATTAAATCATTTCAAAACTCAAATGTCTCTCCCACAACCTTTAATGTTTCAACTTTGGGTAATGAAGTCGATATTTTGAGAACATCTTAAGGTAAGTTTAAATTATTAAATTTATTTATTTTGGATTTTTTTAATTTTGGTTGTCTTTCTTAATTTCATATATTTAATAACAATAAAAGTAGATTTATTAATCCAATACTTTTTTTTTCAAATTTGTATATTTAGTTATGCTCATTTCATTTTAGGGTTAATTATATGAATATCTTTGTATGAATAAATAATTTGTATAACACTTTTTGTATATCCAACCATGTACTCTAAGTTTATGAAATGAATTCAGATTATTGATTTTGTTATTTGTTTCACTATAACTACTTTTAACTATTATCCATTTATGTTTATCTTGATATTTTGTAATAGATATTTGAAAAGGTTTGTGCAATTTTGAAGTTGATTTTTATCCTATATTAATTTATGGAAGTATGTTTATAAATCCAACCAGGTGCTCAAAATGTAGCGATAACGTAAATAAAATTCATCTCAATGGTGATTAATTAGCATTTCTAGCATATATTTTACATTATAGTCCCTAAGAATTTGTGTCTTTAGATTAACATTGTCACATTAATTTCCATAGAAAGCAACAGTCTTCGATTCATGAAAAGTTCTTTATTTATTTATATTTCTATTCCAATTCACACTACACTTATATTTCCTTTTCAAGTCCATTAAAACCTTCATTAATCTTCTCACACAAATAAATTTCTTGCATGAGGAAAGATCTATTGTGTATATCCATCTATGAATTGTATTTACTATTTTATCCATTATTATATGTAAGTATCTGAATTTATATATAAGAAACTGAATATAAGACAAATAGTTTATCTCTCACCACATTCATTTTCATTCCAAATGCTAAACTTTTATAATTTCTAAATGAACTTTTATATTTTACTCCATCAATATTTTATCATTTTAGATGATATATCTCACTAATGTATTTTTATATGCTCTTACTTTTTACTACTTCTTATAATACGGTCTTAAGCATTTGAACTTTTAAATTGACATTGTCACATTAGTTGCCGTAGAAACCAACCATTTATGACACTTACTTAATATATATCTCTGTTTTCCCTCCGGTTTACACTTATTCCCTTTCACAAATCAAGTAAAACCTACATAATTCTCGCACTCAAATCGTATTCTCACTTGAGGAAAATCTATATAATATAAGAAACTAAATAAGGATTCAATATTTATCTCTCACCATATTACGTCTCATCTCAAATTGCGATTTATTAGCATTTCTAGCATACATGTTGCACTAAAGTCCCTACGCATTTGTACCTTTAGATTAACATTTTCACATTAATTGTCATAGAAACCAACGGCCTTCCATTTATGGCACTTTCATAATTTTTTTCATTATTTCTCCTCTGATTGACATCACACTTATATCTCATTCTCACATTCATTGAAACCTACATTAATCTTCTCACACAAATAATTTTTACTCTCATTCAAAATCTTTTGTGCAAATTTTACATTTTACCCCCTCAATAATTTCTCATTTAGATGATATATCTATGTCTTTTTGTATACTCTTACCTTTCACTACTTTTTACAATACGATCCTAAATATTCGAACCTTTAAATTGACATTGTCATGTTAGTTGCTGCAGAAACCAATTTTTTGTGCCACCTTCTCATTCAATAATTTCTCATTTGTAGCATAAATTTTACACTAGAGTCCCAAAGTATTTATACCTTTAAAATAACATTCTCATATTAATTGTCATAGAAACCAACAGTCTTCCATTAATGGAACTTTCATAATTTTCTCATTATTTTTCCTTAAATTGACATTACACTTATATCTCCTTCTCACGTCCATTAAAACCTACAATAATCTTCTTACTCGAATAATTTTAATTCTCATTCCAAATCTATTATGTATATCTGTCTATGTATTATACTTACTATTCTAATATATAAGAAAATGAATTATTACAATTTCTAAATAAACTTTTACAGTTTACTCCCTCGATGTTTTCTCATTTTAGATGATATATCTCACTAATGTATTTTTGTTTACTTTTATATTTCGCTACTTTTAGAGTATGGTCCTAAGAATTTGAACCTTTAAACTGATATTGTCACATTAATTGCCACACAAACCAACGATCTTCTATTTATGGCACGTTCTTAATTTATATCTTCATTTTTTTTTGATAATTTACATGCTTATGATCCCTTCTCTGATTGATTACAACCTACATTAACCTTCTAAATTAGATCATTTCTTACTAACTAGAGAAAAATATATGGTATATATTAAAACCAACATTAATCTTTAAATTAACAATGTCAATTTAGTTGCCATAGATTTCAATGGTCTTCCATTTATGACACTTTTTAATTTATATATTTGTCCTCCAACTTACGCTACGCTTTTATTTCTTTCTCACATCCATTAAAACCTAAATTATTCTTCTCCTTAAAATTGTTTTCTTTCATAAGAAAAATCTATCATCTAATACATATACACACACACATATTCTATTATATATGAAATTAAAGAAAGGGAATATAAGACAACAACTTATCACTTACCTCATCCATTCAATTCCAAATACTTAACTATTAAAATTTATAGGTGAAATTTTACATTTAGTCCCTCAATATTTTCTCATTTTTGACTATATCTGACTAATGTATTTTCATATACTCTTAACTTTTAATACAATTAATGCAAAATATTTATGATCATGCAAACTATTGATGCATCATACTATAATTTCCTTTTGTGCAAAAGGTATAATAATGTTCCGTGTGAAGGTAAAATTTCCATTGTCAGATAATAACCACGTGCCTTTTCATTTTCTTTTCATTATTTGGATATATCTTCCACTTTCACTTTTCTTTGTTCCTATCATTTTTGTTTCTTCTTCATTTTAAAAAATAATCTTAAATTATCATGTGTTATAATATATTTGTGCTCTTTTTCTTTTGAAACAAAGAGTAAAGTTTGCTTCATTTGTTATATGTGTTTTCTTATTACTTTTGCTGGAGTCATAGAATCTCCTCTCTTCCTTCATCGAATATGCTATAGCTTTGGGCAAGTGATATTTTTTCTATTAACTGAGTTTATAAGACTTAGAATTGACCTTTTTTTTAAACTAATACGTAAAATAAACTAATTTTCAGTTTTCAACATGTGGCCACTTTGTATAATATGATTTAATTTGAAAAAACAGGCTAAATGATATTATTATTCCAAAAAGTACTAGAACGACCTATCTTTTGTTGCAGATAATCTATCTGTTGAAATGTCAAAGTAATAATATTAGAAGCGATTTTGATTCAACTTTCATGGTAACTTCTGTACACATGCTATTCATTTGTTTTATCTTCATTTATAATAATTTCATATCAATCCTTCATCAGCTTTAATTTGTTATATTTTTATGGATATTTAATTATGTTTTGTGCATATCTCATTTGGTTCTCAAGTATATATATTAGTTATCATGTTTCAACATAATATAATTTGAAATTTAAATTTTGTGTTTTGATTTTTTTAGTTATCCTTTTATATTAGTGACCTATTGCAAGATGACCTATGAGGAAACCACCTTAAAGTGTGACAAGTATGGGATAATTTCTACGAGAATATATCCCGATGGTAGAGAATTTATGTGTAGACCAATTTGTTCTTTATTGTGTTTGATATCATTTTATAAACGAATCTATTATATCTATTTAATCTATTATACTACATAGAAAGTTTGCTTCTCATAAATTTGATAATAAAATCCTAACGCGTAGTTTGGTTCATAGCATTCTTATATCAGTCTACCCCATTCTCTGTATTCTTTATTCTTTTATAATTCAATGAACATTTTTCCCCTCTTCTTCACACTTTCAATTCAATTGAAGAAAAAAATTCTTATTTCTTCCACCTTCACCTTCTTCTTCCTCTTCTTGCAATTTTATTTTTCCCCTTCTATAGTTTCATCTATTCAATTCTTAATCAGAACAAAGTAGAGAATCATTCCAAACAATTTATTTAATGATCTTAAATTATTTTAAACGATTATAATTTGGTTGAATTCAATGTTTCTTCACCATTATTTTACCCTTAATTATTTTATTCATATTTTGTACTATTTGTTTTTCTACCGGTTTCTTTTAGACCTGGGATATTTTTTTTCTATATTCATGACTTCATCTTGTGTCCAAATTTTTAGTCTCGAATGATTTTCTATTTTAATTAGTATGGTGATGACTTTGGTTTTCTTCATTTCTCGTAGGAATTCTTTGGATTTCATTATGCACAAGCATCTTATAATTTGAAATTATCTGTAAAAAATTTAAAGGTAAAGTTGATTCTTTTTTCTATTCTTACATTTAACATCAACTTCTATCTTCATTTGACTTTTATTTTTGGTTGAAAAATATAAATTTGAATTCTTTCATTTAGTTTACAAGGATTTATAAGTATAATACCACACGAATTTCAGAAGACCTTAAGTTATTTTGTATAGTAAAGTAGAGGTAAAGTTTTTCATTTTTATTGTCAAACATATACATACAAGGTCGGCAGTTGACGATCCCTGCCTCTGGCATATTAAACTGTGCGCCATGATGATTCTTGCAGACTTGTGTGCTGCCTACTTTGTAAATATAAGTACCCAGTTTCAAAAAAAAAAAAAAAAAAAAAAAAAAAAAACATATACATACAAGAATATCAGGTTAGGAGAAGCAAATTATATTTGCTGTAAAATAATATTTAAACAATAATTTCTCATATAATATTTTCGGATAATCAATATTTTTACCTAAATTTAGTATTAGAAACATATTTAAAACCAAATTCTTATTCAATTTAGTATAGTCTTATTCAACGTGGACTTATATTTATCTAATTCTTTTTCTTTTTAACCAAACTATACGTTATATTTTTCTATTTTTTGCTTAATATAATAGAAAAATGTTCATAAGAAACACACATTTATTTTTCCATCCAAATTCTTGGTGATCTTAATGAATAATAGGGTAAACTAAATCTTGATGATTTCTTTTATGTTTATTTTATATTACATTGTTTTGAATATTTTTGAAGTTTGGAAATGTTCATAGATAATTATATTGAAATCAACGATGTTATTATTTATAAATTTGCAAGCGAACTTTTTTTGAATAGTAAGAATCATATCAAATATTAGTACCGCTTATTTGTTAATAGAAACTTTTCTTCAATTCTGATCAAGTTGAATTCAAAGTAGTCGAAGAATTATCAAATAAATCTTTTTTAGTTTTAATTTAAATTGATAAAACTAACTACATATTAATTCCCTTTATTTGCAATAAGATATAAAATTAGTATGTAAATTTCTTTTAGGTATTCCTTTTTATCGTCAACTTTTTAGATATTCTAATTTGCAAGATAATACGTCACATGAAGTATTACGTGAAATCAATAAATATTTTATAACTGCAAAAAATATATGTATCACAACATAGTAGTAAACGCGAACTCATTATTTATTCTTAGTAACACTTTTACAAAAAAATTGTAAAAAATTAAAATATTTAAGACAAATTATATATATTTGTAGATAATTCATTCAATGAAATTTCACAGAATAATGTTGGGTGATATTTGCTTTTGCTTTAATGACAACATGATATTATGACATATTTACTTATGCTTGAAAGAGAATATTATATATATTATATGCATACATTGTATTGGATTGTCATTATAATACTGCACAATGTTGAGTTATAGATTGTAACACACATATTTCTATAACTGTATTGGGTTATAATTACATTGTATATTGATTGTTCACTTCGTTGATTGTGATTATTACATTATTTGATATTACAATTATCATCGACGTACTGTCATTCGAGTTTTTTTAGGGGGAATTAATTTAAAGGACAAAGAATTGTATATTTTTTGCCTCAAGGACACGACCTCAATATTTTTACCACAAAGACAAACATTCTTCTAAAAATTATTCATAAGGACAAACATTTTCCAAAATTATTCATAAGGACAATAAAACTGCTACCGAGCTAAAACTGATACCGATAACTACAAACTGATACCTAAAAACTTCTATCAATAACTAAAAACTGATACCTACATAAAGTTGTCCTTCAGGATAAAATATTGAAGGTCTGTCCTAGAGGCAAAAAAGCTGTGAAATTTTGTCCTTGACAATAATTTTCTGTTTTTTTATGGGTATCCAAAAAATAATTTTTCTTATGGCGACACATGATTTCACTTTTACTTAGCTTAATATTTATATAGGAGCAATCCTTATTTCAACATGTCTTTGAAGTGAAGACAAAAGTTTATTTGATTGTTCCAAATGTTAAACAACCTAAAGTTTATGTTTTATTGGCATTTCTCATGTCATGTTTTGTTATAGTTGTTAGAAAATATGACGTGTGCTACAATATTATTTTTCTAATTTAATTAGATATTGTTTAAAAGCATACTAAAACTAATGTCGGATTATTAATAATTTAAAATAAAGTTGAAACAATATTTCACTTTAAGCATGATTTTTCTATACTAGATTTAGAATACTATTATCATATAAAATGTGTATATATTTGATTTATATGTTATATACAAGATGATACAATGTTATGTTTATGCATATCTTATGTTTGAAAGTTATTTGACATGTTCATTAATGTTATACTTTTCAAGTAAGAATTAATTGGTGATTGATGTTTGATGTATAAATTCATCCAATTTATAAAGATTTATTGCACACGTATGCTTTGAGATTACTGAAGTAGAATTAACAATAATTGTTTGTAAATAATGTTTAGGGATGAGGATAAATTGCAATCCATAAACTTTCATATAACTAAAATATCGAAAGGTAAACTGTTAAATAAATTATATGGCGAATTCGGTGCGTGTAGCATGGGTTCGCACTCGTAAATTTAGTAAATAAATACAGTTTTTCAACATTATTGAATTTTATTGAATTTTTAGTATTTTTTCTAAAATTGCAAGTTACCTTGCATTTTATGGTAGAAAAGTACAAGTTAACTTGCGTTTTCTATTTTTTTGAAAATAAGGATCAAATTTACATATTCATTTTTATAGGAACTTTTCTTATAATAACATAAAAAACATGGACCCGTAGCTATTTTCTTGTTAATATTTCTTAGACCTAAACCTCCTGCATTTTTTGTTTTACATATTATGTTCCAAGAAATTGTGAGTTTTCCCTTCCAAATGAAGTTTGCATACATTTTTTCTATTTTGTGTATTGCTTTGTCAGAAATGCTGCAAGTCTGGATCCAATACATTATGATAATAGTGATGGGAGCATGTGAGCCCTAGCCTGCCAGCTGTAGATAATAATTATGTAGATAGCAATTTGTTTGACTAACTTTTCAATTTGCCTTGAATGGTATCAATTAGTCTTGAACAATCTTTATCGGTAATTTGATTCATACTTAGAGGAAGACCCAAGTATTCTTCGAGCAATTGTCCCTCTTGAATCTTTAAAATCAAAGTATTTCCTCCTTCCATTCACATTTTTTGCAAAAATAAGCTTTACTCACTTTTATTGATTTGCAGACCTGCAAAATCACTTAAATTTTTGAAAGCCTTTGCAATAGAATTTGCACTATTAAGGTCCGTACGTGAAAGCAATACATAATACATAAACATTTGGATCTAAATATGTTCTGAAGTTTGCACGAATATATTCAACCATGTAATCTAGTATACATTTATTGTAGAGTGAGTTCTGTTACCATGTTCCCTTTTATGTCCATATATGCCATTACATCTCATTTATTAATTCTATTGATTTGATCATTATCCTAGATCCCCCGTATCATACACAAAATTGATGATGCACAAATTTGTGTATGACTTACTATCATCGATGAGCCATAATAAACATTAAAAATAACTTATTTCAACTCAAAAAACAAAACAAATTCAAATCCTTTTCCTTATTATCATCCAGTTAAAAACAGTACTCAAAAGCTAGTGCTCAATATTTAGAACAATCAGTTGCTAAACTGGCTCTTAGCCAGTAAAAGATGGCACAATTTAGTTGCAAAATCATGAATATCTCAGCCACTGATGTAAAGCACAAACTTGAAAAATTAAGTCTATTTATCAGAACCTACTTCTCAACATCACAACCATTACAGGTACGATCACCATTCTGCATTTGCTTTCTCCTAACTCTGCTAACCTCTGCCTCTTGATCGACAAAAGAGAGAAACGAGCGAAACCTACTTGTAGACCTCGAACTACCTTCACCAGTAGAAGAATCTACCTCGGCCTGCCTGTATCGAAGAAACTTGCAGAGCATTCTGACTACGTATATCAAGAAAGAAACAATGCAAGACAGCCCACACAAAAGAAACAGCCCCCAAAAACTAGATAACTGAAGCCTGTTTGAATCTATCTCATTGTCTTGTGAAGTACATGCACTTGACCTCGTTAACCATTTGTCATGAATCCTCTGCAAATCACCATTTTCAGACAGTGCTAAAATGGCCGTTGACATGTCTACAGCTAGAGGAGAGTCTCTAGGAAATACCTGGAATAATGCAATAATATTACCATTACATGCAATAGATATAATGAAATAATATATACAGCATTTGAAAAGAAAGACATAGTGACATACAAATCCCCAGCCGTTTCTTGTAAATCCAGAGCCAACAATGGCGAAATTGCACTCAGTGGAGAGAAATAGTTCGACGTAAGGACGTTCATCAACGATTGCAGCTACACCACCATTTTTGGAACCGAGATCAAGAGCTTTTTTATAGTCTTCTATCGAACCTAGACGTTTAAGTCTGCTTCTTGAAATTCCTAGCTCATTTACCATGTAATTTTCGGCAAAGGAACCAACTTGATACCCTATAGCTTCTTTACTGTTTATTAAGGTCTCGATTCCTTTGATAGGGGATGACAGTTGTTGAACTGTTAGAATTGAAGTAAGACTTGCTGTGTAGCTGGATTGGATTATTAGTACTACAAATAGCCATATTATTAGGACTATCCGACCATATGGATTCTTAGTGTTTTCTCCTGCAAAGATAACGTAATATTCACTTATGATTGATAACCCTTTATTTTGTGTTAATGTTTAGAAGAGAGAAGTTTATATGACTTACTGTGTGAAAAAAACAAAGTTGAAAAGCTAAACCTGCAAAACCATGAATACAGTAGAATTAGATTAAGCATAGTTGTTTACCAAAAAATTGTAACAGATTTAGCCCATGAAAAACATAAGCTTTGCCTCAGAAAGAACACAGGGGTGCCTAATTATCCATCATGACTGTAGACAGCATATATAGTAGTACTGCTGCCTAGATAACAACATTTATTGTTTTCAATACAAATGCCTGTATAGTTCTTATAGTCATTCAAATCACTAGGCGAAAAACTAAAACTATAGATGAGATACAGCATGCACATGGATATGCTTCAAAAGCATTGCCTTATGCATTTCATCCATTACAGCAGCACGGTATAACAATTGATGCATATACTTCTATTGTTATTATATTCCACTACATAAACTAATAAAACTCATTGATGGTGCAAGTAACTACGATATTAGGTCCATATTAGTAAGAAAAAAGAAAATGGTTCATTGATGCCACAAAAGAAGGTGATATAACTGGAGGTTGCAGAGTTGCAAGTAAACTCACCAAATGATGGTTACTAATTGTTTTTTCGGAGGGCCTCGAAACTCTTCGTTGACCCTATGATCAAGAAACCATATAACAACGCCGACAATAAGAAATGAAATACATGTGACACACCACATTTCTACTGTAAATGGCTGCAAGAAAGCCCAAGCATCTGATGTCCTCTTCTTCACAGGTGCCAATATCACAAGATCCGACTCTATAATCGGCTGGGTGAAGTCCACAATCTTTGTCCTGTTCATTGTAATTGATATATCACCTACTGCAGCATCAAATTTCTACGACAAAATGAAAATAATGTCGTAAATGCATGCAATTTGTGTCTGATAACATAATCAGGAAACTAAAATGGAAAAAGATAATACATATTCATATTTCATATATACTCACATCTGAAACAACTGTGTTCACTAAATCATCAAAAAGAGGATTCTCATGACCATTCCCGAAGGCAACAAACTTGTAAGGAACAGCATAAGGAAGCAAGTTTACTGCAGCAATAAAAACATCAATGCAGAATCCTTTAATTACTCCAGTGCCGGGTGTCTGTGAAACAAACTCTTGATAACTGACTCTTTTAGGCACTCCAATTCTCAACTCCTTTCCAATATTCGGAAACACCCAACCTCTAGGAATCGTCGTACATTGCCCTGGCCATATAACACTAAAAAGCTGTTGATTTACTCTAGAACGATTAGCTGGCTTAGTGTAAACCTTTTCAGGAGTTAATTTAGATAACCCAGTATAATTTGTCCAGTACCCGACAGTTCTCATTCCACTTCCTATCACATTGATTATATCATAAGCAGGATTCACAATATGACCATTTGAATCAAATTGCATCAAACCTGTTACGCCCGTAAAGTTTATGTTCTTTATCTTATTCAAGAAAGCATCCCCTTCATCAAATATAGTCATTGCTTCCAGGTGAAGAAGTCTTAAATCTGTTGAAAAAGCAACCTTCCCACCATCATTAAGAAATGCATCTAGAGCTCTTGCAATGACCCACACGGTGTCATATGCATATAAACCATATGTATTTAGCTTCAAATTTGCTTTCTTGGTTAGATCCTTCTTCATATTAGTATTGGACGTGTGTGGCCTCAGTGCAATCACACCTTGCATAGTGTTTAGTATATCAGCATCAAAGGCTAAATGTGAAGAATCTAAGAAAGAAGTAAGCCAGTCAGTAGCTATCCAGACATATCCACTGCTCATCATTTCAAGAGATTGCGCTTCTGAAAAGACAAGTAGACCTAAACTTGGGTTCACATGAAGAACAATGATGCGAGATTCTAACATGGCTACTTTCATCAGTAAACTGGATACATCAGTCCTGTTAACTGTAGGTGAAAGTGCTGCTTTGTAAATGATTTTGCAGCGCCTCTCGGAGAGTTTATCACTTAAAGAAGCTACTCCATTTTTACCATACTCGTTGTCGATATAGATAACGATTGCTTCTCTCCAAAGGTATAAATCGATTATTTCTGCTATGGCAGTCATTTGAAAGAGATCACTTTGTGTTGTACGGACGAAGAATGGGTATTGAAGTGAGGAGAGGGTAGGGTCTGTTGCAGCAAAAGAAAGAAGTGGTACTCTGAGCTCGGTTGATATAGGAGATATTATATGAGCAAGTGCTGAAGACTGAGGGCCAATTATTGCTATGGTGTCACTTTTCATTAATTCCATAGCTGTTGATGTATAGCTAAAACATAAACTCAAAACTATGTAAAAAATAAATAAATAAATCACAATTCATTTTCCTAACGGACCATATTTATGGTAACAGGGTTAAGATAATACCTTTCATTATGCCAATAAATGAACTGCAATTGGAATCTTGCATCAGAAGTACAAGCTTTGTACCATTAAGAATGGTAGGATCATTATTAACATCGTCAACTGCAATTTCAATGGCGACTTTTGCAACTCTACTGGTAGTGGAATTGAATGTGAATATTGCTCCAATATTCACAGTAGTTGGTCCCAAAGTGACATTTTGGCATAGTACGTAAGGTGATAATAGAACAAAGAAGAGATCAGCTAAAAGGAGGGAAAGAATGATTTTCATCTTTGGAGTTTTATTTTATATTCCTATTCAAATGCGAGTCTTTCTGAATCTTTGAACTACAAAGGAATGAGTAAGAGCTAGTTAGCTGTGATAGAAAGAAAAAGACTACAGGGGACTTGTTTTCTTAATTTAACAGTTTGCATGTTTACATGAAGTGGTAAACATAGGATGTCAAATAGTTATGCAAATTATGACCACAGAATCCTTAAAAAGGACACGACAGGTAGTATAGTGAATCAGTGATGTCATTGTATGAGGAAAAAGCGTGGAAAGTGGGGAAAGAACAGAATTTAATGTAGATTCAACAATTACGCCATGTTTTTCAAATGAACACTGGAACCTTCAAAGGTAGCATATGACATCAATTTAAAGGACGACATATAGTAACTCTTTTTGTTGACTATAAAAGAGTGTTATTGATTATTTAAAAAAGAGGAGAAAAAACTGAATCAAAATATCACAATCAGAACGAATAAATTCGATAAAATCTCTATCACCTCAAGTTATCACCATTCCTTGCCGACCAGTCACAAGTCATTGCGAGTTAATAAGAGCTACCGCTCAACAATATTCCTGCTACACAGGTATGTGGTATCGTTTCTTGTCAAAATATCGTAAAGTTATTTTCGATATTAGTGAAAATGAAGAAATATATAAACATACCCTAAAATATGCGCGACAATTACACTAGTGGCGAGGAAGAAAGATACTTAACATGGGTGACAACACCAATCAGGATAGTTCTAACCAGCGATGAACAAAGATCGTGACCTTTTATTTCGCATTAAATGTTCCAATAACCCAATTGAATATGCCGTTAAGGGGAAGAGATATGAAATATGATGATGTGGTTTGTTTTAGAGTACGGGTGTAAATGCGTACGATTTCTAATTTGTGTTCCGTTTTACATCTCAGCAATCCAATATTTATATATTGCGCATTATGATGTTACCGGACCGATTTTAAAGGACAGTTAGAGGTAAAGTAACTAAAACAATCGCATGAACATGTTTTATATCTCACAGCACATTTAATAAAGTATAATATCAATCGCAGATATAAAACATGGAAGACCGAATTATAATTAAATGAACCACAGAATCAAAGTTTACATATTCAATAAAATTATATAAAACAGCAATAAAGTTTATACAACTGATAAATAAACTCAAGTGTTTGTCTCCAAGTAAAATAAGTCAACATTGTCAAGCCTTCACAGTGTTGTACAATGGAATACACAAATAATAAACCCAAAAATATAAATATGAGGAAGCATCGTCTTCTGCTATTCCATCTACACAACTCCATGCACCGTCTACATCTACCATCCAGTCTACTCATTTGAGAGTACCTAAGATAATAAGAAGCAAATCATAAAACCTCGAGTCAAAAAACAGTCTAATGTAAGCAATAAACAATCTCAAAATACAATGAAAGTCGATATAGTATAGAACATAGGATATGTAGAATCATACATGACATATCTCTACATCCAAAGAGTTGGCAGATGATAATATATGCAAATCTACAATCATCGTAAATGCGTGCTACATCTTAAGTATAATATAGGGTGTCTAGTTATCCAAGTCCGAAATACCTACGTCTTACGACATCCCTATAGTGATAAACAAACATAACATCCATCAAATAATCCCCACAATCATTCATCTGCATTGGATATATGATAACTCGTATAACCATCCTCAACCAGAGACTAATAGAAAAATCTTGATTCCTCAGTGCTCGAACCATGCCAGTTCTACGGCAAGGAAATTAGATCCCTTCCTTGATCCAAAGTACACAGATCCATAAACATCGATCAGGGGTACCACATCCTCATACCCAAGTGAGCGTCCTTACATACCCCTGCTTTAGGAGCACACATCGAAACACTCCGAGTATCAACGACACTTTTGCATTCGTCACTATAGTCGAACACATTCTCATTTCATTCCATTCATATTCATAGTAGCACACATCCTCTTTGTCACAACCATAGCTTGAGATATACCTGAAATAAAATGCAAAATATTTTTCTATGAGGTTTTTCTAAATGGGAATTTGGAACTTTTATAATATTTATTTCCAGAGGTGTGGAATTTTTTTAGAAATTTGAGTTCTAATATAAAAGACCAGAGAAGCTTTTGTACGATTATGAATTTATTGATTTCTTTTATTGTTTGTGCCAAAATTGGTTACAAGCACCAGTTGTACGTGCAAGCACCGAATTCCCAAAATGATATCCAAATAAAAAGACAATGTGACGACCCACGTTTCGGAAGGTTTAAATTTACAATAATCCACACATCCAACTCAAACAATACGACACACAGACAATCAATGCGGTTAATTAAGAAAAATAAGAGAAGAAGAAAACAAATACAGACTCTCACAACGGAATGACAAAATATACTAATCAAACAAACAATTCATGAAGCTGTTTATGTTATACATTTGATTAAATTTTTACAATATCTATCAGAGTTATATACAACAGAATAATAGAATACAACAGTGTAGGAGAACAATATGATGCAGGGGAATAATACTAGTAATAATATACCAATCTTCGTCTTCGTCCTTCAGAAAATAATCTTCAATGTACAGAAAAACTTAGGGCTGACCCGAGCGTAATGAAAAATCAAAACACTCGAGTTAGGACTAAAATATCCTTATGTGAGTCAATATCATATATAACATGAGTGTAATAGCGTCAGAGATGTTTACGGGGTTTTACATCTCCTATCCAGTGTATAACGTGCGTGTACTAACTCAAGAGATGTTACGGGATTTTCTATCTTTTAAGGATCCGTCAAAATATTTATATGTAGTAGAATACGCAATATATATAATGTCTAATCAGTAAAATAAATATTTTTCCTAACGTTAAGGCTTTACATTAATCCCCCTTATCGCGTTTTTAAGCATTGTTGTACAGTTTGCATACAACACAGCCAGTAGCACGTCTGTGATGACCCGGAAATTTTCAAAGCCGATTTGAAATGGAATAATAATTGATTTTAAACATTTGGAAGATTAATTTCAGCTGGAATTCCAAAATATTAATATTTATTAGATAACTAAAGTATTAAATTATATAATTGAAATTGGATAAATTGTTGAATTTGAGACTCTAAGCCTGTTTAAAATAATTTGAAGGCTTGTAAAATCTATAATGAGGATACTGAAGATAATAAAATGATTGAAATTTAATTTAAAGGTAATTTGTTCAGTTTTAATCATATGTCGTTTAAATCGATATTTAAAAATAGCCTTTCGAGAGACAGTCTCGGAATTCGACGAAACTAGTTCCATCGGATCCGTAATAGTTAGTTATTATCGAATTTCAATTTTTATAGCATTAGGAGTTGTCGTTTGACCCTGGCAGCTCGAAACGCTTAGATTTATTTGGATCAATTTAATTTAATAGCGATCGTTTAATTCTGTAACTCGCGCATACAATCAAATTAGCCTCCGAAACACGTTCCATCGTGTTCGGAATGCGGGTAAAACCTTATAAACGTCTGTCGGCGTGTCTGATTCGGGGTTCGGAATTCCGCGTTATGTAACGAGATATTTTCTATATTAAATTATTTTATGGAATCGTACTCACGAAGCTTCCTAAAATCTATATCTTATCTTCGTCCCCCTCAAGTTCCAAAAAAAAAAAAAATCAAACGAACGAGAAAAAAATATAAAGAAAAGGGAGGCCGAACTTACTTCCTTCTCGGGTACATCAATATTCTCGAAATCTATCTTCAGACAAACCCTAAATTAATCGTTCCTCCTCTATGTAAATCGCGCTCCCTTCCTTAACCCTAAATCGTAAATTCCTGTTTCCAAAAAAAAATAAAAAATGGCGACCGAATCGAATCGTCTCTGACCATTGACGCTCACGCATACGCGCTCGTGTGCTGCGCGTATGTGTTCGAGTTGGTGGCATGGCCTCGGTGGGTTATATGGAAGAAGTCGCGGTCGAGTTCGAGAGGGTGGTGTCGACCTGAGAGGGGGCAGTTAAGCATGGTCGCGTTTCGATCGTGCGTCGTCGATCCTTCTGGCAGTTGGCTGAGCTCGAACTCGAGTTCACGGCGGCGCGGGGCTGTGGCTGTCGAAGTCCAAGCTAGGGTTTTACATGGTGGCGATGATAAAGCTGCGAGCACATGTTCAGGAAGGGGGAAAACGCGATCTGGGATGGCTGATGTTCGATGGTGAGTAATTTTTTTTTCCTTTATTTACTTATTATATCTCTGTTTGTTTTTAAACTTAGGGTAAAAAAAATGGAATTGTTTAAAATTATTCATGAACCCTGTAAATTAACTGCTCTTCAAGCTTAAATTAAGACAGTTTGATTTATTGTTAAATTAGGTATGTTAAGTACATAAAGGATACTTAAAACTTAATTATCTTACAAGTTAAGTTAAATGTTATTGTGATTAGTAGTTAACAAAGAACATGTTTATCCTGAGTATATTTAAGACTTGGTCACTTATGAGATAAGTTAAAGATTAATTAAGTAATTGATTTGAATTTTTGATTGAGTAATTTGTAATTAGTGATTTACAATGGGAATTAGGTTTTAGAAATTAAAAATGAAGGTTAAGAATTAATAGCTAGGGGATAATATATTAAGAAAAATCTCTTGGGAAGTAATAAATAGATAATCACTGGGTGTAATTAATTGAATGAAGTGGATTGCCAATTGTGAGGCAAATGTGAGTAAATCTCACTTTATTGGATTCTATTGAGTTTAAATGGTTAAATTAAAATACTTGTTTGGATGATGTAATTTATTGAGATGCACTGTGAATTGATGATTGGGTGATTTTGGTATTGGATGGTTCTCGAGTTAATGGTTGCTTAACCTGATGTCTTGGGAATTTAAATTGTTTTAAATTTAAAATAAAATAAAATAAGAAAATATTTCCGTTTAAAGTTACTAACGACTTAATGGTTTGAGATACATTAAATTAGCAGAATATTTGAAATGGATAATTAATTAATTTAATTAATTAATGATTTGTGTTAATTAATTCAGTAATTAAAGGTTTGAATAAATAATAATTTAAGTTGTAAGCTAATTAACTAAGTATAGATAATGCAGAATAATCATTTGATGGTGTGATGGATAATTACTTAATGTAATTAATAAAATATAATTGCTTAGTGAAATTGGTCAAGAGAATTAGTTAAGACAATTAATTATGGAATAATTAATCTATTAATGAAGTAAATAAAAGAATTAGTTAAATATATATTGAGATTAATCGAGAATGATAAATATTGGCGTGGAATTAAAGTAATTAATTTAGATTGGAACAAATCAATACATAATTGGAAATCAATGATGTATATAATCAACGATGTAATTAAAGATTGATTAACTAAGGGAAATTAATCAATAAATGACTCATGAGAAATAAATTGATTTAAATAATTCGAATTAGTGTGATTAATAACAGTTAGTTATTTTGTGAAGTAATTAAAGATTACTCATTGATTGGTCAAATAATTAATGTCGTGAAATTAATTAAAGACAATTACTTGAATGAAATTGGAAGATAATCAATCCAAGGTTGTTGATTAAGACAAATGGATATAGAGGAGTTGATTAATTAATTAATTAATTTGGAATTAGTTAATGAAAGAATCTAAGCGATTGAGGATTGAAACTCAATCTGAATCAAGTGAATTGATTTGTATGTGATTAAGCCTTGCTTATGAATGATGAGTGGTATTGGATGTTTTGAATGAGTTGATATCTCCGTTATGAATGTTGAGAATTTCATTGGGATTACTTGAGTTAAAATTTCATGAGACTTAAAGAGGTCGGGATCGGGTATTGGGAAGATACCCGAAACCACTTCGGATCAAAAATTAATTGATGTGTGAATCAATAGGTTGGAATGAAGCGATTTAAGTAAATTGGATTATTTTATCTAAGTTTTGTACTTAGAAATTTATATGTGAAATAAGTCTTGTCTATAGCAGTTTGTGAATTGGATAAATTGAGGTAAGTTCCCCGGGTTTTATTTAAGATGATTGTTTTGGTATTCTATGTTAGTTGGGTTACTCACGCTGGTTTCCAGCCTGACCCGGGTGTTACTTTGGTGTAATGCTCGGGTCAGACCGAGTATTACAGATTTTCAGGTTAGGACGTTCAGGAGCTCAGGAGGCGAGCTGGTGGCAATATCGTATGGAGTATATCCGTTGTATTTATATTATTGTTTATCTGAGTCATGATAATTGTAAATATTCAGTGACTGTATATTATGTGAAACTCTGATGTATATTAAATGTAATCGACAGTTATAATATTCTTTTGTAAACTGTTATGATTTATTATATTTTATCCACTGCGTTTGTGAGATGTTAGGTGTTTCTGTTTTTCTTCTCCTATCTTTTTCTTCTTTTCATAACTATCTGGAATTTTCGGGTTCGAAAATTTCGGGTCGTTACATTTGGTATCAGAGCAGTAAGGTTAAGCGAGAACCTTGGCTCTGGTGGGGATTACTCATTAAATAGAGTCAGTGGTACTCTAGAATGAGTTGAGTGTATATTTATATGAGAGCGTACTTGTTATTTTCTTATATAAGAGTTAAAAATGATTTCGTATAAAAATATATTTTGATATATAAAGCAATATTTCCTTTTAATGAATATTAAAGTGGATGGTTGTTAAATTATTGAAACTAAGATAAGGAGTAATATAAAATATGACCAAATTGAAATTATAACCAAAGTTGAAGAATAAACTTATATAACCCAATGGAATTTAAAATATAGATTGTGAATGTAAATTATAAATTGAAATAAACTTCATAATAAATTAGATTATAATTTGAAATAGAATTTCAGAGAATAATTGAAAATAAAGTAAGATGAAAATTCCAGAGTAATGTTTAAATAAAAATTTGATGGATTGGAAATTTGAAGTTTTTGGGAAAATTTAAAATTCCTTTGGATTTGAAAGTAGTTTCCAAAGGTCTTGGAGAAATAATAGCATTATTTCCAAACATTTTTTTTTTGTGTTGAATTTGAAATCTGGGAGATTTGAAATCAAAAATATTTGGAAGTGTTTTTAGAGAGATAAAAGCATTGAACTCCTTTGGGTACTGGAAAATAACGTCAGTGATGACTGCAGCATTATCGATGTTCATTTTCGAGTTTCTAGAAGAGAAATTGCTACCAAATTGTTTTAAATTGGAATTGTTTGTGAACTGGGTTTGGTTTTGAAGTTCAAAGGGATAAATGAATTTGCCAAAGAATTTTGGATATAGTTGAATTCTAAGGTGATATTGAAATTTTGGAAATTTGTTTAAACTCTGGAATTTTGATTAAATGTTTATGGAATAATAACAATATATTGGCCAAATAAAATGTATAATTCTGAGTTAAAAGCAAAATGTAAATGTAACGGATTATAAATAGAAGATGTAAAATTGAAATTTATAATTAAAGTTGTACAAGTTTAAAGATCAAATGGAAATTTTGAGAATTGGACTTAGAAATTAAATTGATTAAAAACTTTGAATAAAAGTTAATTTGGTGTAAAAAGGGTTAAACCAACCTTTGGGAAATCTAACTCGAATTTATATAATTCAAGGTGAGTTAAAGTTGAAATTTAAATTCCATTAGTACAAATGGAATTTGGCTTGAATTAAGTGGAATGTAAGTTGAATTGTTGGGAAAGTGAACAGTTTGACTCTTGACTATTTTAAATAAATTGTTTTAATACAAACTTATTTTTCTAAGCTATTAAATATATACAACCTTTCTTTTTAAAGCTAACTTATTATATATTTGTTTTACCATTATTTTTGGAGCTATTTAAATATTTTTCAATTGTTTCCTAAACTAATTATTATTTTTTCACTACTTTACAAGTAAATTACTATCTTTCAATTATCTAAAATCTCTGGAACTATTCACTATTTTTCGACTATTTTACAATTAGTTACATATTTTATAGCTATTTTGAAACTAATAATTATTTTTCAACTACTTATTTATTTTTCAATTTTCAAGCTATTTTCTAAATATTAACGGGTCGGAGTTCAAACTGTTATTGGTAAAATACCTAACTGAGATGAGAATTAAAGTGATAATCCAAATGGGGACTAAGGTAAATGTGGATAAGTGGATGAAATTTTACGTGAATGTGAATGGAAATGAAATTGATATTGGAAAGAGTAATCAAATTTGAATATTTGATTTGAATAAACAAAGTTATATATCTTTGTTAGATAAGAAAAATCTTTCCTTGTTAAATCTATTGCTGGAAGAAAAATGTTTTGAAAGTGTTTGACGTATAAAAGGGAGTTTTATACGAAGGAATTTTATACGGGGTTGATATGATCCAAGTTTTTAAATTTTATATATCTGAATATATATAAAAAAGATCTTATGAGGATTTTATAAAGGTTGTGGGAACCTTTGGATTTTGGAAAGGCTTTTGACTTTGGGTAGAATCAATATTGAATTTGGAAAGCTTGATTTGAGAATTATCGATTTTTGGATAATCGATTTTGTGTAAAGGAGATTTTTGTGAGATTCATACTAGGTGTATGATTTGAAAGATACTATATGTGTATAGTATAAAGTGTTTTGATGATGGCTCCGGGGAAAAAGGCGCTTCCTTGAAATGAACTTCTCAGGAGTGCCACCGGGTGGTGCTGCCTTGAGCCCCAAGGGGGGGTTCTAAAGTTGATCCTGTGAGGAGTCCGGACAAAACTAGTTCCTGAGGATTATGAGTTGATTATACCATAGCGTAAGTCGTGTGTGCCGCTGAGAGCCAACAGCCTGCATTTGATTTTATATCGGTAGACTGCGACACTATGGTATACCACATAGCGAAAGTCGTGTGTGCCGCTGAGAGCCAACAATCTGCGTTTGAGTTTATCTCGGTAGACTGCGACCGATGTAGGAGTGGAGAGGTTTCATTTCGATGGCGTAATCAGAGGCCGCGGAGAGCCTGCAGTTACATGGACTTTTGCTGCGACGGCAACGTAACCCTGGATGTAAATGTGATTTGTTGTGTGGGATCCATGGCGTAATCGAGAGGCCGCGGAGAGCCTGCAGTTGCATGGACTTTTGCTGCGACGGCAACGTAACCCTGGTATGTAACTGTGACCATGAATGGGAGTGATGATTTTCAGAGTATTCTCACCAAAGATATTTCCTCTATTTGCAAAAACTATTTTCTATATTTTCAATAAAATTATTTTTCAAGTATTTTCACTGGGTGTTGAAAACGGGTCGTTAAAGTACTTATAGATTTTCAGTCCTACGCCTGATCAACGTATAACTGAATTTCTGTGAGAACAAGGATGGACTGGTTGAGACATCGAGTTATAAGAAGTAATTTTTATAAGAAGCTATTTTATTAGCATGCTATGAATTTAAATACATTTCTAAAATTTGAAAATAAAAGTGTTGGAATTTTGAACGATGAAAGAAAATCTATACTGGAATTATAAAATAAAACTGAACTCAGGAAAATTTGATAAAGTAATTTTCTTTGTAATAAAAGTGGGAAGTAAGCTAATTGGTTAAATAATTATTTGATTGAGTATATTAATACAATTTAACTTGGGAAAAAATAAATGGATTGTAAGTTGATAATGGGTTTGGGAATGATTTCGGATTTTAAATAGAATTCGACTTGGATTTGATAATAAATTAAATAGGAAGAGATGTTGTAAAATAAAAATAAAATAGAGTTGGATTGAAAATGAGATGGTTTGAATTGCAAATAAAATCCAAGTGTGACTTGAATAATATTTAATGAAATTTGCAAGTAAATTGGATATAAGAGAAGTGTTATCATATGAAATGGAAGTGAATAATAATAGAAATGGATTGGGTTGCAAACAAAACCCAGGTAAGTAGAAATAAATTAAGAATGGTTTTGTATAAATAAAATAAATTCGCAAATGAATTAAGAAAGTGAAATATAAAATGAGTTAATGGCATTAAATAATAAATGAATGAATTCTGATAAAATAAAAACTAAACCAAAGTTGTGATTGGAATTGGATTATCAGACTGAACATAAGTTTGGTGGCATAATAATTTGAAGTATAAATGAGTAAGTATGTGTTGGATATTATTTTGATAAATTGAGAGGGTGAATTAAAATTAAAATTAAAGTAGATGGGCTAAATAAATTAATGGGATTTGATTAAATGAGAATCAAATCGAAGAAACTTAAGTTTGATGTTGGAATAAATTAAAGTAAATTAATTTAAGCTTAAAATTTATGGAAGCTTAGCTTCGAATAAGGATAAAAGCCATTAAATAAAAGCTTGGATTGAATAAATTAAAATGGAATAGAATTAAATGAAATTGAGTCGGAATCAATTTAAATTGGTTATAAAACTTAGAGTAATTATTTATGCACATGGATATTATCGATTTGTGTAAAAATGAGTATCGTTAGTCGTAAATGAGATTTAATTAAATTCTATATATTTGTGGAAGCAAATATAATTGATTTTTGAATCAACCGATATGGATACGAGTTTGTTTTGTTTAAGAATGAGTTGGATGTGAATATGGGCTTGTTTGTATTAAAAATAAATTGAATGTAAGTAATTTGGGTTGTAAATCATTAAAGTTGAATGAAATGGCACATGAATTGGTTAAAAGCAATTGAATTAGCTTTAAAGATTTTATAAATCGCTTATGAGAAGCGTTTGGTGCTTGTTGTTTATGTAGTGTATGTGTTTAGCTATGAATGTAAGTAAAATTCTAATAGAATTTCTATATATGGCACTTACATATTTAAATTGAGTAAGTACAGGTACAGGCAAGCCATTTGGCTGGATTTGGGGTATGCTAATTGCTAAAATAAATAAGCTGCTTGCTTAAAATGCTAAATAAGGTACGCCTACGCAATAAAATTAGGAAATATGAACTGTTTTTGCTTTTTCCGACCGGGTGGGTCGATGTATACATATTTATACCTCTTGTCAAATTGCAAAAGCTCTTCCGTACAAAGGAGACTCTGCCAAAATTTTCTAAAAATTTTGGGAGTTAGAAAATTTTTGAAATTTTTTTTGGGAAAATTTTTTATTAACGACAAAACAATTTCAAATTTGAAACTAAAGTAAATTAGTAAATGAAATTAATATGAATCCAATATACTGAAAAGATAAATTTCAACATTCAAAATTTGAAGTAAATTGAATAGAAGTGGATGTGAAAACTTCTGTAAGAAATGTATAAAATGATTGGAAAATCATGATTGGATATGATTGCTAGGAAAGATATGCAGGTATTATAAAGGGAAAAGAAAATTTGATTTGATTCCAAAAGATAAATGTGAAGTGCCCGACAAAAGGTATGTATTTTAATTTCTGTATGAATTGGATTGGGTTTTTGATGTAGCCACTTGGCTTTTGTTTTCTTTTGGATTTGGGAGCCCGTAGAGGCCTTTTGTAGTAGTACCGAGCTAGCCGCGCAAAGGAGATGCTGGCAAAATTTTTCGGAATTTTAGGGAGTTAGAAAAATTTTGAGAAAATTTTGATAATTCCAAAGTTGTTTTTAAATTGAAATTTAGATGATTGAGCAAAGGGGTGTTGTTTGATACTATAGTGGGTTTTGGGAAAAAAGTAAACGGGTGTTGGTCCATTCTTCCTAACTAGTAATTTCAGGGACGAAATTCTTTTAAGGAGGAAGGAATGTGACGACCCGGAAATTTTCAAAGCCGATTTGAAATGGAATAATAATTGATTTTTAACATTTGGAAGATTAATTTCAGCTGGAATTCCAAAATATTAATATTTATTAGATAATTAAAGTATTAAATTATATAATTGAAATTGGATAAATTGTTGAATTTGAGACTCTAAGCCTGTTTAAAATAATTTTAAGGCTTGTAAAATCTATAATGAGGATACTGAAGATAATAGAATGATTGAAATTTAATTTAAAGGTAATTTGTTCAGTTTTAATCATATGTCGTTTAAATCGATATTTAAAAATAGCCTTTCGAGAGACAGCCTCGGAATTCGATGAAACCAGTTCCATCGGATCCGTAATAGTTAGTTATTATCGGATTTCAATTTTCGTAGCATTAGGAGTTGTCGTTTGACCCTGGCAGCTCGAAACGCTTAGATTTATTTGGATCGATTTAATTTAATAGCGATCGTTTAATCCTGTAACTCGCGCATACAATCAAATTAGCCTCTGAAACACGTTCCATCGTGTTCGAAATGCGGGTAAAACCTTATAAACATTTGTCGGCGTGTCTGATTCGGGGTTCGGAATTTCGTGTTATGTAACGAGATATTTTCTATATTAAATTATTTTATGGAATCGTACCCACGAAGCTTCCAAAAATCTATATCTTATATTCGTCCCCCTCAAGTTCCAGAAAAAAAAAATCAAACAAACGAGAAAAAAATATAAAGAAAAGGGAGGCCGAACTTACTTCCTTCTCGGGTACATCAATATTCTCGAAATCTATCTTCAGACAAACCCTAAATTAATCGTTCCTCCTCTATGTAAATCGCGCTCCCTTCCTTAACCCTAAATCGTAAATCCCTATTCCAAAAAAAAATGGCGACCGAATCGAATCGTCTCTGACCATTGACGCTCACGCATATGCGCTCGTGTGCTGCGCGTATGTGTTCGAGTTGGTGGCATGGCCTCGGTGGGTTATATGGAAGAAGTCGTGGTCGAGTTCGAGAGGGTGGTGTCGACCTGAGAGGGGGCAGTTAAGCATGGTCGCGTTTCGATCGTGCGTCGTCGATCCTTCTGGCAGTTGGCTGAGCTCGAACTCGAGTTCACGGCAGCGCGAGGCTGTGGCTGTCGAAGTCCAAGCTAGGGTTTTACATGGTGGCGATGATAAGGCTGCGAGCATATGTTCAGGAAGGGGGAAAACACGATCTGGGATGGGTGATGTTCGATGGTGAGTAATTTTTTTTCCTTTATTTACTTATTTTATCTCTGTTTGTTTTTAAACTTAGGGTAAAAAAAATTGGAATTGTTTAAAATCATTTATGAACCCTGTAAATTAACTGCTCTTCAAGCTTAAATTATGACAGTTTGATTTATTGTTAAATTAGGTATGTTAAGTACATAAAGGATACTTAAAACTTAATTATCTTACAAGTTAAGTTAAATGTTATTGTGATTAGTAGTTAACAAAGAACATGTTTATCCTGAGTATATTTAAGACTTGGTCACTTATGAGATAAGTTAAAGATTAATTAAGTAATTGATTTGAATTTTTGATTGAGTAATTTGTAATTAGTGATTTACAATGGGAATTAGGTTTTAGAAATTAAAAATGAAGGTTAAGAATTAATAGCTAGGGAATAATATATTAAGAAAAAATCTCTTGGGAAGTAATAAATAAATAATCACTGGGTGTAATTAATTGAATGAAGTGGATTGCCAATTGTGAGGCAAATGTGAGTAAATCTCACTTTATTGGATTCTATTGAGTTTAAACGGTTAAATTAAAATACTTGTTTGGATGATGTAATTTATTGAGATGCACTGTGAATTGATGATTAGGTGATTTTGGTATTGGATGGTTCTCGAGTTAATGGTTGCTTAACTTGATGTCTTGGGAATTTAAATTGTTTTAAATTTAAAATAAATAAAAAAATAAAATAAAATAAGAAAATTTTTCCGTTTAAAGTTACTAACGACTTAATGGTTTGAGATACATTAAATTAGCAGAATATTTGAAATGGATAATTAATTAATTTAATTAATTAATGATTTGTGTTAATTAATTCAGTAATTAAAGGTTTGAATAAATAATAATTTAAGTTGTAAGCTAATTAACTAAGTATAAATAATGCAGAATAATCATTTGATGGTGTGATGGATAATTACTTAATGTAATTAATAAAATATAATTGCTTAGTGAAATTGGTCAAGAGAATTAGTTATGATAATTAATTATGGAATAATTAATCTATTAATGAAGTAAATAAAAGAATTAGTTAAATATATATTGAGATTAATCGAGAATGATAAATATTGGCGTGGAATTAAAGTAATTAATTTAGATTGGAACAAATCAATACATAATTTGAAATCAGTGATGTATATAATCAACGATGTAATTAAAGATTGATTAACTAAGGGAAATTAATCAATAAATGACTCATGAGAAATAAATTGATTTAAATAATTCGAATTAGTGTGATTAATAACAGTTAGTTATTTTGTGAAGTAATTAAAGATTACTCATTGATTGGTCAAATAATTAATGTCGTGAAATTAATTAAAGACAATTACTTGAATGAAATTGGAAGATAATCAATCCAAGGTTGTTGATTAAGACAAATGGATATAGAGGAGTTGATTAATTAATTAATTAATTTGGAATTAGTTAATGAAAGAATCTAAGCGATTGAGGATTGAAACTCAATCTGAATCAAGTGAATTGATTTGTATGTGATTAAGCCTTGCTTATGAATGATGAGTGGTATTGGATGTTTTGAATGAGTTGATATCTCCGTTATGAATGTTGAGAATTTCATTGGGATTACTTGAGTTAAAATTTCATGAGACTTAAAGAGGTCGGGATCGGGTATTGGGAAGATACCCGAAACTGCTTCGGATCAAAAATTAATTGATGTGTGAATCAATAGGTTGGAATGAAGCGATTTAAGTAAATTGGATTATTTTATCTAAGTTTTGTACTTAGAAATTTATATGTGAAATAAGTCTTGTCTATAGCAGTTTGTGAATTGGATAAATTGAGGTAAGTTCCCCGGGTTTTATTTAAGATGATTGTTTTGGTATTCCATGTTAGTTGGGTTACTCACGCTGGTTTCCAGCCTGACCCGGGTGTTACTTTGGTGTAATGCTCGGGTCAGACCGAGTATTACAGATTTTCAGGTTAGGACGTTCAGGAGCTCAGGAGGCGAGCTGGTGGCAATATCGTATGGAGTATATCCGTTGTATTTATATTATTGTTTATCTGAGTCATGATAATTGTAAATATTCAGTGACTGTATATTATGTGAAACTCTGATGTATATTAAATGTAATCGACAGTTATAATATTCTTTTGTAAACTGTTATGATTTATTATATTTTCTCCGCTGCGTTTGTGAGATGTTAGGTGTTTCTGTTTTTCTTCTCCTATCTTTTTCTTCTTTTCATAACTATCTGGAATTTTCGGGTTCGAAAATTTCAGGTCGTTACAACGTCGGTACATAGGGATGCGCTGTGATACGACACCAGTAAACAAAACTCATAGTGGTCACGTATTAGGATAAAAGTATGACAAGACACGTGAGGCAATGCCCAAGGTAGGATACTACCAGTTAGAGTCGCCAGGCCGGTGGTAACGCATCATAGCCACGACCGCCCATTGTGTCCACCCATCCTATATCCAATCAAAGGGTGGTCATCCCAATCAAGGTGCACCAATCGAAACCAACAACAAAGCTTATAGTATGGACCGCCATAAGAAAAATCAAATAACAGCTGTGCACTAGGGGTAGCTATCCTACTTGGCCTGGTTCAAACCGTCCTGTTTTAGTCATTTCAAATTGACACAAGTGTTGGGGCCATTCCATCATCGTTTTCTTTCTTCAAATCCAGCAAATGTACATCAAATCCAACCACTTCATTTTGGAGTCTCCTCCGCGTACACAGTTGTAAAGTGGATCCAATATTGATAAGGAGTATGCCAATAAGAGGCCTCGGTCATTTTAACAACCAAACGTCGTTTTACATAGCGGTTGGTTCTTTTATATTTCGAAAACGATTCGTACTTGATATCAAAATATCATATTACTTCAAAATCAATTTCAATTCAAAATATCATATTTACGCAAGATATGGCAAATTCACTAGAAAATCATTTTCTTCCCAATATCTTGATTTCACTTCCAAAATCGTTCCGAATTTCCATTTAGGTTATTACTTCATTTTAACCCAATTTGCATTTAAATCCATGATTTAAATATAAATATTCCAACCTTGACCCGTTTGAATTTTTAAAAATAGTTTGAACGTGTTTAAATAGTTTGACATAAAATAGTTTGACATAAAATAGTTTGAGTACTGAAAATGGTTTACATAGTAAAATAGCTTGAAAATCAAATAATTTGAATATTTAAAAGATAGATTTTAAGCAGTTTATATTAAAATAATTTATTTGAAAATAGTATCAGAGTCAAACTGATTCAATTCTAAATATTTCAATTCAAATCATCTTCAATCTCCATTCAATTCAAATAGACTTAATTTCGATTTCAATTCGAATTAACTTCGATTCCAATTCCAATTCAAATCAATTTCAATTTCGCTTTTCATATTCAACTTCAAATTCGATTCAATGGTATAAATTTCAATTCAATTCTAATTTTAAACCATTTCTATTTATATCGATTTCAATTTAAATTTACTGATTTAAATTGCTTAAATCAAATTTAACTTTTAATATTCAATTTAAGGTCCAAATCTTCCAAATAATTCAAATCCAAGCCCAAATTTGAAATATCCGTTTAAATTTCTTTTACTTAGCAATATTTCAAACTTCGAATGAAAGTTCAAATCTTTTTAAACAAATCAATTTCCAAAATTCAAATCATATTTCAGTTATAGCTTAAGAACTTCAAATTTCATTCTTTAAACAATTTCATTTAACTAATTTTAATTTCAACATTCCAAAACTTGAATTCAAAATTAATTCAATTTCTATATTTCAGTTCAATTTTATTTTTATAAAACCAAATCATTTGAATAATTTAAAATCTAAGAATTTAAAACCATTTAGTTTAACCAATTCGACGTCCGTATATATTTTTCTATCTTATGGCCAAGGGATCAATTAGTTTAATTTTAATTTCAAGGATGGATATATATCATTTCAATCCAAATCAAAGTGTCATAGATATTTATATCATTTCAACCTATTTATTAATTTATTCGAAATAATTCAATTTACAGTTTTATATGCTGTTAAATAATTTACAAGGTGATAAATGGATATACATATAATTAAATAAACATACAATCATCCAATCATCCAATCCATCAACCAATAGACATTCATCACAAACAACATCCAAATTAGTCAAAATATCACCATAATTAACTGGTTATCAATAATCGGGAGTTTAATTAGCAATTTAATTACAATTCAATTTAACTGTCAAATTTATTTCTATCTATCCAAATTAGATGTCAATTTTAAATGTCAGTTAAACTACCAAACAACAGTCAGTAAAATAAATAACTTCACGATTTCAATTTAACTAACATAAAAATATTTTAGTATTTCGTGAGGGTTTAAAACACATCTTTTATTTGAAATTGAAAATATTTCAATTTCAAATAAATTTCAAGTCGATTCCATGCTATAGACGACGTCGATATGGTCGCAATGCGACTTGTTTCGCTTGAAACGGACTTTGTATGCAAAAGATACAGATTTTTAAAATTTACGATATAATTAAAGTTAGTTAACATAACAGAAAAAACAAAACCATTACCACCCCTTTCACATCTCCTGGGTCATGCACTTTAGGTCCCCATGAACCCATCTTACGCGATCAAATTTTCATCGCGTGCGCCACCGAAGATCGTCGGACGGCGATCGAAGACCGCTACCAGACGCACCGGAGCCTGCTCCACCTCCACCTCAAGCGCAGTTGCCTCCACCGCCATCGTTGATGAATGAAGCCCTAAAAATTACGCGCCCTAATTGCCTCGATTCTGGCTATCTCGCCAGCTCTCGTCCCGATCCAACCGCGCAGATTGTAGATCTCCTCGAGATCTTCACTTTTCCGTTTGGAAGCATTTGATTTCAATGAATGAATTGGAAGAAAATAAGGGAGGAAGATAAGGCGATTATCGGCCATTAAATTGTTTATAGAAAATGCGGCTTCGATTTTCTAGGGTTAACGAAATGAAACAACGCGGCCTGTTATATAAGTTCCATACCAAACCATCCACGAAAATTCCAAACTCCAAACGAAGCGTGCCGCCTGGCGTTTTAATTGTTATACCCCGTTTCGTACACAACAGAACTAGTCTCGAAAGCCAATTTTATCATATTCAGAAGATAGCGTTTTAAAATCAAATTATTTTAATTAAAATCCTAAAAATAAATTCTATGTGTTTTAAGCTCGCACGACCAAACGATAAGTTCGATCGCCATAAAAATTGAAATCCTACAATAATTCACTATTACGGGTCCGATGAAACTAGTTTCGTCAAAATCCAAGATAGTACCCAAAAGACTATTTTTACACGTTAATTAAAACAAGAAATTTCAAAAATCAATTTAATCACTTTAAATTCAATTTTAAAAGTTAACTATCTTCATTCTTATTTAAATAATTTTAAATCAACTTCTGAAATCATTTTCTTTCACGTTCAATTCAGGATTCAATTATTTAAACAATTTCCAACAATCCAATTTCGATAATTTCCAATATTAGATTCCAAATAAAATTTAGTTATCAACAATTATTTTATTTTCATCTAAATAATTTAACATTTATTATTCAATTCTAGCTATTGATTACAACACATTAAATATATTGAACTTCATTCTAACATAAATAATTTCCTTAAATCTTATCGAAATTGTTATTTCAAAATTGTATTCAAGTTCATATTAAATAAATTACATTAATAAATCATTAATTTTTTATTTCTAACCGTTTTTATTCAATAATTATATTAAATTTAATAATTTAAAATAGTTAAAAATACGGGTCGTTACAATCACCCCCACTCAAAAGTTTTCATCCTTAAAAAGCGGTTAAGTAGAGAATTTAACATTTGATATATTTATTCAAAATAATCAACACACTAAACATAAAATCTATTTACGAAACCTTTACTACGCTTCCGCTATGCCACTTCGATACCAGCTTTATGGAAATTACAACTTATTTATAAAAAAAGATATAAAATCTCAAAATATGAAAAAAAAAACTAACACCTGGATTTACGGAAAATTTCGGCAGCGTCACCTTTTCACGACTCGATTGTAAAAATTTAACAACACAAATATACCAAATATACATCTCATCTCAATGATGAGACACCCCGTAAGAAAAAAATATAAAAGTGCGGTATGTAATCTGAGATATGTATCTTATTATTATTAATATGAGCGAGTTAGCTCATTTTAAGCAAGCAAAAGAAAATCAAACCCCGTATACGTCTAAACGGTCTTCATACGTACCTATCTCAACTCAATTTAGAATATTAGTTGCATATAAATGGATATAGAAGCATGTATGGCTTTAATAGAACCGTATAACATGAATTTTGAATCCAATTCATAAGCACATGCACCAATACACACCATACAACAATCATATGCAATCAAAAACAAATAACAATGATTTACAACAAAAGAAACCATCCAACAATTAATATTTATCCAATTAATTCATAACCATATAAATTTACCTTATCCAATGTTAATATTTAATTTATACACTATCATTCTTATTAACATTCATTTTTAACATTTAATTAGTTTACTTCCAATTTATTCAAATCAATTTTTTAAATTTCAATTGTTTCATTTTATGTTAAACATCTCATATCAATTCATTTATTCACTTCCTTAGTTCATTTCATTAATTCATATCGTTAATTTTACTTAAGTAAATTTATTTTATAACTCAAATTCATAATAATAATTTTTTTATTTTTGCCACAATCAATTTTATTTGACTTTTTTATGTTAACTTTCATCTTAAAATTTACTTCATTAACTTATTTCATACTACCATTCAATTTATTAAAAATTATTTCATTTTCATTCAATTTATTTACATCCAATTTAAATCAAATTCAACCACTCACATAAATTTTACTTACACCCATTTATTCTCATTCAATTTCTTTCACACCCAAATTGCATTTCATTTTATGATTCATACTATTAATTCATTTTATAACTTAAGTGGACTTAATTTATTTTACTAATTTATCTAGTTCATTCAAATTCAATTCAATTCAATTCATTTAATCTTTATTAAGTTAAACTTATTTCATTTAATCCATTACTCAGTTTATTTAACTTTATTTAGGCTAATTTTTTCCTTTTCTTATCACTCACATTCAATAAATTTTGAAATTTGTTTTTTGCTTAATCTTTCTCAAATCTATAAGTTATACAAACTTATTCACTTAAAATTTCATTTCATTATTTTATCTCACTCATTTCAAATACCATTCACTTCCATTTAAGCTTTCTTGGGTTAAACTTCATTTCACTAACTCGATTTATTTAACGTTTCTTAGGTTAATTCTTTTATCTCATATCTCAAATTCAAATTTTCTTTTGTTTGCTTAACCAAAATGTTCAACCGTTTTTAAAATTCGATATTACTTTCCTGTTCAAATTCATAAGCTATAAACTTATTTCTTATCTATACCATTTTAATTTATAAGTTTAAAAACTATTTTCATATATTTATCAAATCATACTTGGAATTTTTTTCTGAAACAAAACTTGTTTTAACTAGAAATAAATTTCTTTTGGTAGCAATGCTCACTCGAGAACATGAAAATGAATACTAGCGATGCTGTAGTCATCCCCAGAATAATTTCCCAACGACTAAAGCAAGTTCAATGCTTTTATTTCTTTCAAAATATGTTCCTAGTTAAAACACTTTCAAATATTATTATTATTATTAATTCTGAAGACTTTGAAAACGAAAATCAAGGGGATTTTAAATTCTGAATTCTCAGCTTTTAAATCCTTTCTATTTATAAGCAATATTTTAAATATACTTATGCAATTTCATTACCTTATTATGAAAGATTTTTGTTAATTTACATCTTTGTTATTGCAAATAATTCTTATTGTAATTAGATTTCAATTTAATTTAATTATTGAATGCTTCGTGAAATAGAGTTCATAAAGTATTCGTTTTTAGTTTAATTCAAAGAATAATCAATGATAGCTAAATATTATCATTTCTTGACAACAACTTCATTAATAGTCATAAATGTTTGTGAAAGTTGTCATTTTACATATAAAATACAATTTAGATAAAATTATTTTATTTACCCGATTTTAAAACAATATTATGTCGACTTGCCTCGCTTAAGAGTTTAGAAACCTCTATAGGTAACATGGCGTCCCACACACCGACCAGAATTTATCAACAACTCAACAGATAGGCAAACAAAATATAAAACATTTTATAACGCTAAAGAATACAATCTCTCATATATATATTCTGATACTAACTGTGACGACCCATATTTCGAAAGGTTTAAATCGATAATAATCCACACATGTCCAACTCAAACAATTCGAAACACAGAAAATCAATGGGGTTAATTAAAAAAAATAAGAGAAGAAGAAAACAAGTACAGACTCTCACAATAGAATGATAAAATATAATAATCAAATAAATAATTCATGAAGCTGTTTATACTATACATTTGATTAAAATTTTACAACATTTATCAGAGTTATATATACAACATAATAAAAGAATGCAACAGTGTGGCAGAACAATATGATGCAGGGGAATAATACTAGTAGTAATATACCAATTTTCGTCTTCGTCCTCCAGAAAATAATCTTCAATGTGCTGAAAAATCAAGGCTGACCTGAGCATAATGAAAAGACAAAACACTCGAATCAGGATTGAAATATCCTTATGTGAGTCAAATCAATATCACATATAACATGAGTGTAATAACGTCAGAGATGTTTACGGGGTTTTACATCTCCTATCCAGTGTATAGCGTACGTGCACTAACTCAAGAGATGTTATAGGATTTTCCATCTCTTAAGGATCCGTAAAAATGTTTATATATAGTAGAATACGCTATATTTAATGTCTAGTCAGTAATATAAATATTTTTCCTACAATTAAGGTTTTACATTAATCCCCCTTAATGCATTTTTGAGCATTTTCGAACTATTTGCATATAACACAACCAGTAGCATGTCGGTTGATAGGGATGCTCCTTGATACGACAACACTAAACAAAACTCGTAGTGGTCTCCCATAAGGAGAAAAGTATGACAAGGCATGTAAGGAAATGCCCAATGTAGGATACTACCAGTTCGAGTCACCAGACCGGTGGTAACGCATCGTAGCCACAACCGCCCACCGCATCCACGCATCCCATATCGAGTCAAAGGGAAGTTATCTCAATCAAGGCGCACCAATCGAAACAAACAATAAAGGTAATAGTATGGACCGAGTGAAGAACAAGTGTCCGCTAGGGGTAGCTAGCCCACTTGGCCTGGTTCAAGCCGTCATGTTTAAGTCATTTTAAATTGACACAAGTGTCGGGGTCAATCCATCACGTTCTCTTTCATCAAATCTAAGAAACGTACACCAAATCCAACCTTTCCATTCTAGAGTCTCCTCCGCGTACATAGTTGTTAAAGTGGTTCCAATATTGACAGAGAAAATGCTAATAAGATGCTCCGGTCTCTTTAACAACCAAACGTCGTTTTACACACCGGTTGGTTCTTTTACATTTCAAAAATGATTCATACTTGATAACAAAATATCATATTCACTTCAAAATCAATTTCATTTCAAAATATCATATTTACTTAAGATATGATTAACTCACTTGAAAATCATTTCTGCCTCAATATCTCGATTTCACTTCCAAAATCGTTTCGAATTTTCGTTTGGGTTATAACTTTATTTTAACCCAATTCGCATTAAAATCCACGATTTAAATATAAATATTCTAACCTTGACCAGTTTGACTTTTTAGAAAATAGTTTGAAAGGTTTAAATAATTTAAAAATTAAAGCGGTTTGAGTATTGAAAATGGTTTATATAGTAAAATAGCTTGAAAATTAAAATAATTTGAATATTAAAAAGATAGATTTTAAACAGTTTATATTAGTTATTTGAAAATAGTTTCATAGTCAAACTGATTCAATTCCAGATCTTTCAATTCAAATCATCTTCAATCTCCATTCAATTAAATCGACTTAATTTTGATTTCAATTCGAATTAACTTCGATTCCAATTTTAATTCAAATCAATTTCGATTTCAATTTTCATTTTTAACTTCAAATTTGATTCAACAATTCGATTCAATGGTTTAAATTTCAATTCAGTTCTAATTTTAAACCAATCTATTTATATCGATTTAAAGTTCAATTTCAATTTATTGATTTAAATTGCTTAAATCAAAGTTAACTTCCAATATTCAATTTAAGGTTCAAATCTTCCAAATAATTCAATTCCAAGATCAAATTTGACACATCCATTTAAATTACTTTTACTTAGCAATATTTCAAAGTTTGAATAAAAGTTCAAATCTTTTAAAACAAATCAATTTTCAAAATTCGAATCATATTTCAATTAAAACTTTAAAATTTCAAATTTCATTCTTCAAGAAATTTCGTTTAACTAATTTTAATTTCAACATTCCAAAACTCGAGTTCGAAATTAATTCACCTTCCATATTTCAATTCAATTTTATTTTTATAAAACCAAATCATTTTAATAAATTAAAATCCAAAAATTTAAAAGCATTTAATTTAACCAATCCGGTGTCCATGTATAATTTTCTATCCTGTGGCCAAGTGATCAGTTATTTCGATTTTAATTTCAGGGATGGATATATTTCATTTCAATCCAAATCAAAATGTCATAGATATATATCATTTCAACCTATTTCTTAATTTATTCGAGATAATTCAATTTATAGTTTTATATGCTGTCAAATAGTTTGCAGGGTGATAACAAGATATACATATAAATTAATAAGCATCCAATGATCCAATCCATTAACCAATAGACAGTCATCATAAACAACATCCAAATCAGAAAAAATATAACCACAGTTAACTGGTTATCAATAATCGAGAGTTTAACTAGTAATTTAATTCTAATACAATTTAATTGTCAAATTTAAATTTCTATTAGTTCAATTCAGATGTCAATTTTAAATGTCAATTAAACTACCAAACAACAGTCGGTAAAATAAATAACTTCACGATCTCAATTTAACTAACATAAAAATATTTTAGTACTTCGTGAGCGTTTAAAACACTCATCTTTTATTTGAAACTAAAAATATTTCAGCTTTAATAAATTCCAATTCAATTCCATGTTGTAGAACACGTTGATACGGTCGTAACACGACGTATTTCGCTCGAAACATGCCTCGAATGCAAAAGATACGAATTTTTAAACACTACGATATAATTAAAGTTAATTAACATAACAAAATTAAGAATAAAATTAAAAAAATAAAATCGTTACCGTACCTCTCTCTTCTTCAGGCTCACGCACTTCAGGTCCCCACGAACCCATCTTACGCGATCAAATTTTCATCGCGCGCACCACCAAAGATCGTCGGACGACGATCAAAGAACGCTACTAGACGCGCCGTAGCCTGCTCTACCTCTGCCTCAAGCGCAGTTGCCTCCGCCGCCATCGTTAACAAACGAAACCCCAAAAACTATGCGCCCTAATCGCCTCGATTCTAACGATCTTACAAGCTCTCATTTCGATCCACCGCACAGGTTGTAGATCTCCTCGAGATCTTTGCTTTTCGTTTTGGAAGAATTTGATTTCGATGAATGGATTGGAAGAAAACGAGGAAGGAAGATAAGGCGATTATCGGCCATAAATCGTTTAGAGAAAACGCGGCTATCGATTTTCTAGGGCCAACGCTGCCTATTACAGAAGTTCTGACCCAATCTATCCGCGAAAATTCCAAACTCCAAACGAAGTATGCTGCCTAGCGTTCTATATGTTGTACCCCCATTCCAAACACAACGGAACTAGTCTAGGGACCCACATCATATTTAGAAGATAGAATTTTAAAATCAAATTATTTTAATTAAAATCTTGAAAATAAATTCTACGCGTTTTAAGCTCGCACGGCCAAACGAAAAGTACGATCGCTACAAAACTTGAAATTCTAAAATAACTCACTAATACGAATCCGATGAAACTGGTTTCATCGAAATCTGAGACAGTGCCCAAAAGGCCATTTTTACACGTTGACTAAAATAAGAAATTTCAAAAATTAATATAATCACTTTAAATTCAATTTTAAAAGTTAACTATCTACATTCTTATTTAAATAAATTTAAATCAACTTTTGAAATCATTTTCATTCATCTTAAATTCAGGACTCAATTATTTAAATAATTTCCAATAATCCAATTTATTTCAATATTGGATTCAAAATAAATTTTAGTTATCAACAATTATTTTATTTTCATCTAAATACTTTAAAATTTATTATTCAATTCCAACAATTGGTCACAACACATTAATATATTGGACTTCATTCTAACATAAACAGTTTCCTTAAATCTTATCGAAATTGTTATTTCAAAATTTTATTCAAGTTCATACTAAATAAATTACATTAATAAATCATTAAATTATTATTTCTAACCATTTTTATTCAATAGTTTTATTAAATTTAATAACTTAAAATTTTAAAAAATACGGATCATTATAGACAAGCACGCAGATCACATAATCAATAGCAGAAAAAGTAAACAAACAAACTAGTTTTATAGCGGTTCGGAGAAATCCATCCTATGTCCACTCCAATGATCTTTTATTAGTTTATAATGTTGATTACAATTACAAATCCATGAAATTCAAGAGTTAAATTGACAGAGTATAGCCTATATAGAAGATGAAGAGAAGAAGAAAGAACATTCCATTTTCTTAAGCCATGTTTGCTGTATTTATAGATGAAACTTTGGCTACATGGCCTCATTATCCATATGGGCCCACTATAGGGATCGCTAGGCCCAAATCTCCACGAGGAGGGATCGGCACCGATCCCTTCCTTAGTTGATTTTTGGGTGGAGATTGGTGCATTTTTCATGATGAAATATGTTAGCACTTCAATTCTCGTCTCATTTGGACCAAAGGAGCTCGAGTTATTGATTCTTGAATGCATGAATGCACTTGGTTCTTGATGTATACCATTCCCTTTCCAACGAGTTGAAGTATGACATTTCGAACCAATAAACCATACTGACCCCTCTATCTTCATCCATGCTGAACCCTCCAAGTAAGCGCATGCCGGTCCCTCTCTTCCATATGAGTGCCGAACCCTCCAAGATGGCATATGCCGATCCATCTCTTTCATATGAAGGTCGAACAATCCAAGATGCCACATTTCGATCCCTTCACATGCTCACGCATGTTCACTATCCACTCGACTTAGTATGCCAATCCCCATCGATCCACCACATTATACCGATCCATCCAGTGCCACTAAACCACGTTGAACTAGGTACCACATCTTATACCGATCCCTTTGCATTTCCATACAAGTTGACCATCTAGCTAATAACCATGCCGATCCCTATAATTTCTCCTCGCTATACCGATCCCTTTAGCATATTATCTATATTAACAAGTCATTATGCCGATCCCTATCTCATCCAAGCTAATCTTCATATTTCTGACATCCTGCATTGTCTATCTGCCAACTCCGTTCAATCCTAGATTTATGTTATTACCTATACTTGACTCATGGGCCCCACAATTTTCGCTCTGCACTCATCCGACTTGATAATCGTGAAGTCGGTTGGGTTAAATCCACCAGTATACTGCCTTGAAAGAAGGTAGGTTAACACTTTGCTCCCTAAAACATGCCTTACGATAGGAAGGCGTGTCTTGAATTTCCTTGTGTCCAATATTTGAAACTCGTTGATGACATGTGAACAAATCAATGATCCTGTCTGATTGTTAGTAATGATAATTCGAGACTATTAATCAAATTCAAGCTGTCCCAGGCTGATGATGATCACATGAGATCAAGTGTATGTTCGAGGAGAAATGCTATCGTTTGAGATCGTGTGCCGTCCAAGGCGAAATGCGATCGTTCGAGATCATGTGCCATCCGAAGTGAAATGCGATCGTTTGAGATCATGTGACATCCGAGGCGAAATGCGATCGTTTGAGATCATGTGCCGTTCGAGGAGAAATGCGATCGTTCAAGATCGTGTGCCGTTCGAGGCAAAATGTGATCGTTCGAGATCGTGTGCCGTTCGAAGCGAAATGTGATCGTTCGAGATCGTGTGCCGTTCGAAGCGAAATGCGATCATTCTAGATCGAGTGTCGCTCGAGGCGAAATGTGATCGTTCGAGATTGAGTGCCGTTAGAGGCGAAATGTGTGATCATTCGAGATCGAGTGCCGTTCGACGTAAAATATGTGATCGTTCGAGATCGAGCGTCATTCGAGGTGAAATGTGATCGTTCGAAATCGAGTGCCGTTCATGGCGAAATGTTATCCTCCATATGGGACTCAAAATTACCAATGTCAGATTTCACGTTCGTGTGAGTTTCATAACAAAGCACCAAAAAAGAATGAAACAAAAGAAAAGACTAAACACTACAGTGCATGCATTTCCGGGTGTGACAGTTCATTGACATCTTAGAGCATACCTAGCAACCGTTCTCAATCCCGTACATGTATAAGTGACTTAGCCATTTTATTGTGGAGTTTACTACTTATTTTTTGCCATTTCAGTCAATTGATAACATGATTCTGGGTAGTTCCGGTGTGAAAGGTGGTTGCTCATGTTCCACTGCCACTGCCCGAGCCCTTACGTATTGTAACAAGTTGCCATTCTGGATATGTCCCTCAATCTTAGCTTTTAAGTACCTATAGTCATTTTTACTATGCCCGTTCAGCTCATGGAACACACAGTATTTTTTTGATTTGTTTTCATCATTTGTAGACTCTCTTCTCATTAGCCTTCGATAGGGGACTTGCCCCTTAGTATTTAGATATATTCGTTCCAATGTTTTAGTCAATTCCGTGTAAGAGGTGAATCTCGGTTCCCTTCATGGATGCTTGAATCCTTTAAAGTCATCCTCTACTTTCCATTTTCCTTTATCCTTGTTTGAACCTTCCTCGGATTGACCTCTACCTTGCATAGCATTCACCTCTGGTTTGTTTGCTTATGCATCTTCCTGTCGCGAGAACCTTTCTACTTCATGATAAAACTCCCCAAGATCCATAAGTGGATCTCGTGCTAGTGAATCCTTGAACTTCGTGCCATTAGCGAATCTAGATACAGCTGCCATCAAAACCATGGAAGGACCTGGATGATCCATCGATGTTGCCATGACATTAAACCGTGTTAAGAAACTCCTCAAGTACTCTCCACGCCTCTATTTAAGTGTTGCCAAACTCATCACATTTTTGGGTCTCAATATGTGAACCCTAAACTTCCTCATTATCCTTTCCATCAATTTCTTCCACGTGCCAATACAGTCTCTTTCCTACCGTCTGAACCATAGTGCGGCTATATCCGTTAAGTACAAGGGGAAGCACCATGCCATTACTCCCTCTAATGGACCTAGTACTTCCATATATCTTATGTACATCGTCAAACGAATAGCAGGATCCATTTTTCCATCATATGTCTTAAGCGATGGTAATTTGAACTCTGGTGGATTCCTAGCTTGCCTGGTATTTAGAGCGAATGGACTTATATTTACATCCTCGAGATCCTTGTTCACTAATCCTCCATGTATAGCTCGCCTTATCATCACTGCAACCTGTCACTGTCTTCCAATGGTAGTCTTCTATCATCATGCCCAAGCTTCCCCCTAAGTCTACGAGGGAATTCTGGAACATATTCATCCGGTAGCGCATCCAAATTCCGATTTACACCAGGCTCCACGGGATTGATCGCTGGTCCTCCAGCATCGTGATCACCCAGACCCGAGGGCATGCTTCCAAGCCTTTGGGAATCAATATTGATCCCTCTGGAGGGATTGGTGCCGATCCCTCTTGGATGGCAGGGGACTGCCCCCAACTGCTCTATTCCACTCCTCTGCCTATTAGCTCCGTTTCCACAGTTCTGATTCTTCCTCAGCTCCTACTGCTCTAAATCCATGATCCATATATCCATTATTCCCCGCTGCTTCATTTCCTTGGTTTTGCACTCCAGCCTGTCCAATATGTCGGTGTAGGTTATGCATCATTTCCTCATGTCACTTCGGCATCCTTTCCTACATAGCATCCATCATTGTTTCCATCTTGTCTCTGATAATGAAGATTGAGGTTTTATTAGCTCCCGAGGAAACCTCCTGACTCTCATCATGATGGATCCTACCTATTCTTCGTCTTCTTATAGATGGCATAACCATTTGCTTCCTAGATCCAAGTATCCAAGCTTCTAAATCTGAGATCCTAATTTCCAAATCCGTGGGTCCAAGTCTTCTTAGTGAAAGCACCAAAATGGCTGCGCCAAAATTGGTCACAAACACCCAGTTGTACATGAAAGCACCAAATTCCCAAAATGATATCAAAATAGAAAGACAAGCATGCAGATCACAGAATCAATAGCAGAAAAAGTAAAGGAACACACAAGTTTTATAGTGGTTAGGCCAACTCCAACCTACGTCCACTCCAATGATCTTTTATTAGTTTATATAGTTGATTACAGTTACAAATCCGTGAAATTCAAGAGTGAAAATTGATAGAGTATAGCCTAGGTAGAATATGAAGAGAAGTAGAAAGAAGATCCCCTTTTATGAAGCCATGCCTGCTGTATTTATATGTGAAATTTCGGCTATAAGGCCTCCTTATCCATACGGGCCCACCACAGGGGTCGCTAGGCCAAAATCTCCATGAGGAGGGATTGGTATCGATCCCTTCCTTAGTTGGTTTTTGTGTAACGATTCCTTTGGTAGATTCTTCATGATGAAATATGTTAGCCCTTATATTCACGTCTCATTTGGACCAAAGAAGCTTGAGTTATTGATTTTTGAATGAGAGTGCACTTGGTTCTTGATGTATATCGATCCCTAGCTAACGAGTTGAAGTATGATTTTCTGAACCAATAAACCATCCCGATTGTAACGACCCGGAAATTTCGATCCCGAAATTTCCAGATAGTTAGTGAAAAGAAGAAAGAGAAAGAAGAAAGAGATAGAAGAAGAACAGAAAAGAAACACACAATCTCACATTCGCAGCGGATAAAATATAATATCACATAAATAATAGTTTTACAAGAAGAACTATATCATTACACTTATATCATTATACATCAGAGTTACATCATTACATAAATATCGGACAATTAAAACTAACTTGTCCCAGATAAATACAGTGAAACACCTCATACGTTCCTGCCATCCAGCTCATCTCCTGAGCTCCAGAACGTCCTTACCTGAAAATCTGTAATACTCGGTCTGACCCGAGCATTACATCAAAGTAACACCCGGGTCAGGCTGGAAACCAGCGTGAGTAAACCCATCTAACTTGGAATACAAAAGCATACAATATAAATGAACCCGGGTAACTTATATCGATTTACACTTCATAAGTTATTATAGACATCAACCATTTCACACGTCGATTTCTAAGTGCCAAAACTTAGATTTAAATAGTCCAATTTACTTAAGTCATCCATTTTAGCCTATTAGTTTCACATTTCAAATTATAAGTGTAGGATCGATTTCACCCTAGAGGGGGGGTGAATAGGGTGATGGTATAAATTATTAAAATTAATCGCGGAAGCTTATAAATTAATTTCAACACAGATCACAGAACAATAGCAGCACAGATAATAGCAGAATAATAAATGCAGAAATAGAACGACGCAGAATTTACCCAGCTTCGGCAAAACCCTGCCTACGTGCTGCCCTTAAGGTTTCTACTAGAAATTAGATAGTCCCTCGCTTACACATGTAAACTCGCGACACCCGCTATCGACTAAATCTAACTCTACGCTCAAAACCCTGCCACAACTCAGCCACTGAGTTGCGAATTCTCAAGCTACGCCACATAGCTTGTCCCCTAGTCACACGACTAGAAATTAAAATGGTTTAAAAAAAGAAAATACAAATTAAAAGCAAATTTAAAATACAAAACCCTAATTTATAAAAACTAAGTCCAAATTAATATTGGTAGAACCGGCCCAATAATTAGTTGATTAAAAAATGCGTCCCCCTTTTCTCCTTTTTTATTTTATCGGCCTGGTTCCTTTTTCTTGAGAATAATGGCTTTCGTTCCTTTTCCTTGTTCGATCAAAATTAGGGCTTGTTTCTGAAGTTGCCGACCTTTAATTGCTCAATCGAAAATGATTTTTAGTTTGTTGCTTTCGTACAAATAAATATATCGTACAAATAAATATACCTTTACCTGTTTTACCTTTACGATATTTTGCGTTGTTGTCCATTGTGATTCTGTCACCTTTATACTAGGCTAAGGAACTTAGCTTTGTCGCCCGTTGTATTTCTGGAACAGCTAAAATCCAGAGAACACTATTGTTGTTTCTTAACCTGCCGCCACACCTACACGTTGAAAGATTTTTGTGACCTATTTGTTTTTATAGATCCATGATTGTTAGTGGCAGAAAATTTTGAAAAACAATTTTTTGAAGACCCAAAACTATTTATAATTGTTCCCTTTGGCACCCAAATTTGTTTAACTTTGAGAGTTTTTATATTTGTGCCTTTTGGAACCCAAATCGGTATAGTTTTCACACGTTTGGGTCTATACCAACAATTATTGTGATTGTGTCCATATTTTCTACAAATCGTGCACATTGAATTTTCTTGATTAATCTTGTTTTCAACAATTTTCGAACTATTATATCCAAGTCCTTGTCTAACCGTATTAACAGTTTGCTTTCCTAATAGCATATTCAATGATTTTTCACTTTTGGAAAATTTGTCTAAAGTAGTAGACAATTGTTGGACTTGTGTTTTGAGAGACTCATTTTCGTTTAATAATTGTGTCCACTTTTTAATAGAATTCTCTCTTCTAGTATTTTCATTCTCTTTTAAAATCAGAATTTCATTTTCAAGCGATTTCATTTTAATTTCTGATTTTTTAATTTCTTCATCAAATGTTGGACACATATCACACTTAGGGATCTTACTTTGATAGGTTTTAACTAATTGATCAAGTTGTTTATTACATTCTATCAAAGTATCCTTTTGAGATTCAAGTTTGGCGTATTTTTCCCTAAGTCGTTCAAAACAGCCATTTACTTCGTGGAAATAAATAAGTAATTCAGAGTGAGTAAGTTTTGATACCTCGCTTGGCTCGTCATCGTCGCTATCGGTTATATTTCCATGAAGGCATATATCTGCTTTCTCACTTTCACTGCTATCGCTTTTATTCCACGTGGCTGCAAATTTCCTTTTTGAATTCTTTTCTTTGTCGAGTTGAAATCGGGGATAATTGGGCTTGATATCACCGGGTTTGTTGCAGATGATCCTGTGTTCTTCAGAGTTGTCTAGTGCTTTAATTATTCTGCTTTTCAATTGTTGATTTAGAGCTGGATTTCCGTATTTGTTGTTCCATCTTTTGAATTTCTTTATTATTAACGCCAACTCAGCTGCTCCATCATCATCATCCTCATCACAACTGCTTTTTACAATTCCTGTTAAGCACATTTCTTTAACTGAGTTGGTTGTGGAGGATTTCTCATTGCTGTTGACTTTTGCACCTATATTGCATTTAAAGTATTCCAGATTTCCTATGCATTTTCACAATGAGAGATGAAATTAAAATTATCTTGATTAATATGAGAATATAATAAATGCATAGCCATAGCATTAATCGAGATAATTTTCTTATCTGTTATATCACACCCATTTTCAGTAATATCCCAACATTTAATATTAACAGATTTTAAATAAAATTCCATTTTCAATTTCCAATTCAAAAAATCTGTTCCATCGAAAATAGAAGGAATAATATTGGAGCGACCCTCAACAAAAGTATTAATAAAAGAAGCCATATCAAAAATTCAAAATTTTAAAACAAAAAACAATTTTTAAAACATGAATTTTTAAAACAAAAATTGATTTTTGTAAAAAAAAATTAAAACAAAAACGGCTTTTGTTCCTAGTTCTGATACCACTTGTAGGATCGATTTCACCCTAGAGGGGGGTGAATAGGGTGATGGTATAAATTATTAAAATTAATCGCGGAAGCTTATAAATTAATTTCAACACAGATCACAGAACAATAGCAGCACAGATAATAGCAGAATAATAAATGCAGAAATAGAACGACACAGAATTTACCCAGCTTCGGCAAAACCCTGCCTACGTGCTGCCCCCAAGGTTTCTACTAGAAATTAGATAGTCCCTCGCTTACACACGTAAACTCGCGACACCCGCTATCAACTAAATCTAACTCTACGCTCAAAACCCTGCCACAACTCAGCCACTGAGTTGCGAATTCTCAAGCTACGCCACGTAGCTTGTCCCCTAGTCACACGACTAGAAATTTAAACGGTTTAAAAAAAGAAAATACAAATTAAAAGCAAATTTAAAATACAAAACCCTAATTTATAAAAACTAAGTCCAAATTAATATTGGTAGAACCGGCCCAATAATTAGTTGAATAAAAAATGCGTCCCCCTTTTCTCCTTTTTTATTTTATCGGCCCGGTTCCTTTTTCTTGAGAATAATGGCTTTCGTTCCTTTTCCTTGTTCGATCAAAATTAGGGCTTGTTTCTGAAGTTGCCGACCTTTGATTGCTCAATCGAAAATGATTTTCAGTTTGTTGCTTTCGTCGATTGCTTGGCTCTTTGAATTGTCTTCGGCTACTTCAATTTGGTCGAGTTAATTGTCAAAAGCGGTATGCGATTGTTCCTTTTTCGATGTTGATTTTTGCTCGAACTTTGATTCGAGTTATTGATATTGCTCTGTTGTTACTTGAACTCGAATCTTGCCATTGCCGATGATGATTTGTGGGTTTTTATAGGAGTCGAATACCTAAATTTTCGTCATATATTTTTTACTTGAATTTGTCAACTGATATTGCTCGGCCATATGATTTCGATTGAATGTTTGATATTTATTTGACTTGTTCAATACGAATATACTTTTGCTGCTTGATGGTCACGGCTTTGATTGTTTAACTTGGTCAATTTTCTTTGCTACCACGGTTTCGACTTTGACTTGTTCAACATTGACTTCGGCTTGGTCTTTTGATTTCATGAATTCTTGCTTTGGCTTCGGTATGCTTCCACGACTTGACTCTCCGATGTTTCTTCTATTGACTTCGGTCATGGTGCTGTGATAATGATTCTGTTCTTCGTATTATCCGACTTTGGTAATTTGGAACCTTATGGCTTCATAGTGTTTAATGGTTTGGACCGTGACTTGATGTATTCTTATTCAAGATGCGTATATGTATACATGCTGTTTCATTTATTTGCTGGTCTTCATGTAGCTTGCTATCTCATGTGTAGTTTGTACTTTGACATGCATGTGCACCTGATATTCACTGGTTCGTTTGTCTAGTGGCATTTGATCTTTCACTACATTTGAGTCAGTGATATTCTCTGATCAGTTGCATTGTTCATGTCATGTAGTTCATTGTGTAGCCTTGGTCTTTATTGTTGTAGCATGCACTCTGTTTATGGCCACTGGTTACATATGCATTCTGGTTCATTGTCGAGTCTAGTTGATGTTGCTGATATCTGTAGTTGGCATGTGCATTGTGTTTATTTGTGTCCACTGATGCTTCGAGTCTGCAACTGCTTGTTGTAGCTGGACTTGTTGATGTAATTGTTACCTTGTTCACTGTATCACTTAGGTGCATATGTTTGCACTGTGCATTGACTTGAGCTTCTGGCTTCGCTTCTTTATGGTTTGATCATTTGTGTACACTCGTGTGTTTGGTCTGCAGTTCATGTTGCCTTGACTTTGGTTTGTGTTGTTGCACTTCTGTTTGCCTTCATGTTGGTGGCATTGCCCCATACATATTGTCACTGTTTAATATTGTTTGCAACTTGACACTTGTTGTCTGCATTTCATATGCTTGCAGCCTTGTTTCATACCTCTGGCTTGTTTCACTGTCTTGATACACTGAACCTTGTTTGATGTGGCACTGAAATGCTTTGGCCATGTTGCTTACACTCTGGTGCATTCCTGTATATGCTTGGCTTTGCGTTCTGTTGACATGTGCATTTGTCTTTGCACTTGCACACTGCTGCTTGTTGCAGTTTTGGTTTGGATTGAAGTTGTAGTCCAGTGCCCCCATGCCTTGTGTCTGGCCATTCTTTGTTGCCTTGAGTCTGTTGTAATGTGTTAGCTTGTAGTCATTGACTTGTTTACCTCGGCTTTGATTTTGTGGCCCTCATATATGTGTATGCATACATTCTCGGCTTGCTTTTGGTGCATTGTGTTGCGGCCTGAGTTGAATCCAGTTTTAAAACTCGGGTTTGACCTTGTGCTGAGAGTTGTGATATTTATGTTATTGCACGTGAGTTGAACCCGGCTTTTCATTTGGGTTTGACCTGTGCTCACCTGTCCCTGTAAATCAATCAAGTGTATATCGGTGTGCACGGCCTTGTGGCATGTACAGTGATACACTGTGCATGTCACATTGTTCGTGTATGATGAATTCAAATGTAAATTATGACGAACAACCCAAATAACTGAGGCAAATCGTATTTTCAAAAATCATATTTCATTTTATATTGCAAAAATATTTCTTTTTCAATTTTACTGCGTTAGTGAATATTTTTGCAGATTGCTCAGATGCTGGATTCAAACTGGAATGCAGTTGAAGACAAAATACGAGTGTGAGTGATATGTAGTGAGGTTATTAATGTAGATATAAAATCGTGATGTATTCAAAATTGTATATATATAGTGAGAGCTTGAATTTGTACTATCAAAATTGTAATAAATATTTGTTTGAATAAAATATTCGTTTGAATTCAAATTCCGTGCTATTTATTTTATTTAGAAAATATTTACTTAATCTGTGAAAAATAAAATAGTACATTATCAAATACATTTAAACGAATGTATATATGTTTATTATCATCAAACAAAAATCATATAAGCGCATATTCAACAATCTCCCCCTTTTGATGATAACAAACATATATTTAAGATTTTGAATATGTTAAATGTATTTAATTATTCAATTTGCTCCCCCTATTTGAATGCTCTCTCTCTACACAATACTCCCCCTACATATATGCATACAAATAGAAATATGCAAATGAGTCTAGATGCAAATGGAAAATTATTTGACCTTTGCTTGATTTTATTTGACAAAATCTTAACCTTTCTCACCCCCTTTTGTTATCAGCAAAAGAATAATAGTGTTAGAGAAAATAGAGATAAAGTGATCGATATTAAAGCTCAATTGAATATAAATATTAAATTTCGATAAAAAATCAAACAAAAATCATAAATATTTTGTTAGGTGCATATTCCACTTTTAGAATAATGGAAATGATGTCATCATATAAAACCATACAGTTGTGTCTATTTGTGGTATATTTATATCAGGAATTTGAATATCTACTAACCATGCATAACCGTTAGGACTTTTAAATGAGATTAGTAGTATTCCAATTTTATTTTTAAAAAAATGAATTCAAGTATCTTCTGACCACGCATAACCGTGAGGACTTTTAAATGGGATTAGAATCAACTTGTTTATTTTAAAAAATCAACTTTTGATATGCGTTCCATACATGCATAACCGTGAGGACTTTTAAATGAGCATGGAAGCACATAACAAATTCCAAGTAATTCACCCATGCATAACCGTGAGGAGTTTTAAATGAGAGTGAATACTTTGGTATTTATTATACTTATTATTATTATTATTTTTAGAAAATGTAAAAATGAAAAACGAATGATTCCTGTTTAAAGTACCACATATTGACAAACTATATAGAATTTTGATGAGTGATGGTCGTTAGAAATATGATAGATATAGAGATGGTCATGGAATATTTATCAACAAAAAAGTTTTTATAACTCTTGTTTAAATTTCTAAAGAAAATTTCTAATTATACTTTCTCAAGTCATAATATATGATTAATAACAACACTCATCTTATTTTCAATCACTATATATCTTTTCAGATAAATAGGGAGTCAGATTAGTCAAAATAGTCATTTAAAATCAAATTCAAAAATAATTATGAAATTAATTTTTCGAAAATGACTAATCTAAAACTATGGTCAAAAATGATTTTCTCCGGGGGTTTTTAAAAGAAATTTTTCTGCTATTTGAAAATTATTTGAAATGAAGAATATGTAGATATTTTCTTTGAAAAACGATGCAGTTACTAAATGTCTCAAAAATCACGTTCAACTAGTAATTTTTCTATCAACTAGATTACCAGTGTAATCTGCATCTGAATTTCTCTTTCACTCAAAATCATCATTAATTGAATTTGATTGACCAAACCATGAAGTGTGCACCAAAAATTTCAAACTCAATTTTAGCAGCAATTTAAATGCATTCTCTTGAATTTGAAATGAAGCCGTGTTAATAATAAAAAACCGTGAATATAGAGTTAGCCGTATTATAACCAATTGAATTATCCAACAAAACACTATTTTTAATCCAAACTGATATATATATATGAAGTAATTCAAAGAATCTAGAGATTATTATAGTGTTTTTGGCATAAGAATATACTTGGCCAACTATGTTGAATAAGTCAGAATCAAAATTATCATCTTTTCATCGTCTCAATATTGGCTGATTTTAATTCAGAATATGGTGCAGATTATGACATTTAATATATCGTACAAATAAATATACCTTTACCTGTTTTACCTTTACGATATTTTGCGTTGTTGTCCATTGTGATTCTGTCACCTTTATACTAGGCTAAGGAACTTAGCTTTGTCGCCCGTTGTATTTCTGGAACAGCTAAAATCCAGAGAACACTATTGTTGTTTCTTAACCTGCCGCCACACCTACACGTTGAAAGATTTTTGTGACCTATTTGTTTTTATAGATCCATGATGGTTAGTGGCAGAAAATTTTGAAAAACAATTTTTTGAAGACCCAAAACTATTTATAATTGTTCCCTTTGGCACCCAAATTTGTTTAACTTTGAGAGTTTTTATATTTGTGCCTTTTGGAACCCAAATCGGTATAGTATTCACACGTTTGGGTCTATACCAACAATTATTGTGATTGTGTCCATATTTTCTACAAATCGTGCACATTGAATTTTCTTGATTAATCTTGTTTTCAACAATTTTCGAACTATTATATCCAAGTCCTTGTCTAACTGTATTAACAGTTTGCTTTCCTAATAGCATATTCAATGATTTTTCACTTTTGGAAAATTTATCTAAAGTAGTAGACAATTCTTGGACTTGTGTTTTGAGAGACTCATTTTCGTTTAATAATTGTGTCCACTTTTTAATAGAATTCTCTCTTCTAGTATTTTCATTCTCTTTTAAAATCAGAATTTCATTTTCAAGCGATTTCATTTTAATTTCTGATTTTTTAATTTCTTCATCAAATGTTGGACACTTATCACACTTAGGGATCTTACTTTGATAGGTTTTAACTAATTGATCAAGTTGTTTATTACATTCTATCAAAGTATCCTTTTGAGATTCAAGTTTGGCGTATTTTTCCCTAAGTCGTTCAAAACAGCCATTTACTTCGTGGAAATAAATAAGTAATTCAGAGTGAGTAAGTTTTGATACCTCGCTTGGCTCGTCATCGTCGCTATCGGTTATATTTCCATGAAGGCATATATCTGCTTTCTCACTTTCACTGCTATCGCTTTTATTCCACGTGGCTGCAAATTTCCTTTTTGAATTCTTTTCTTTGTCGAGTTGAAATCGGGGATAATTGGGCTTGATATCACCGGGTTTGTTGCAGATGATCCTGTGTTCTTCAGAGTTGTCTAGTGCTTTAATTATTCTGCTTTTCAATTGTTGATTTAGAGCTGGATTTCCGTATTTGTTGTTCCATCTTTTGAATTTCTTTATTATTAACGCCAACTCAGCTGCTCCATCATCATCATCCTCATCACAACTGCTTTTTACAATTCCTGTTAAGCACATTTCTTTAACTGAGTTGGTTGTGGAGGATTTCTCATTGCTGTTGACTTTTGCACCATATATTGCATTTAAAGTATTCCAGATTTCCTGTGCATTTTCACAATGAGAGATGAAATTAAAATTATCTTGATTAATATGAGAATATAATAAATGCATAGCCATAGCATTAATCGAGATAATTTTCTTATCTGTTATATCACACCCATTTTCAGTAATATCCCAACATTTAATATTAACAGATTTTAAATAAAATTCCATTTTCAATTTCCAATTCAAAAAATCTGTTCCATCGAAAATAGAAGGAATAATATTGGAGCGACCCTCAACAAAAGTATTAATAAAAGAAGCCATATCAAAAATTCAAAATTTTAAAACAAAAAACAATTTTTAAAACATGAATTTTTAAAACAAAAATTGATTTTTGTAAAAAAAATTAAAACAAAAACGGCTTTTTTTCCTAGTTCTGATACCACTTGTAGGATCGATTTCACCCTAGAGGGGGGGTGAATAGGGTGATGGTATAAATTATTAAAATTAATCGCGGAAGCTTATAAATTAATTTCAACACAGATCACAGAACAATAGCAGCACAGATAATAGCAGAATAATAAATGCAGAAATAGAACGACACAGAATTTACCCAGCTTCGGCAAAACCCTGCCTACGTGCTGCCCCCAAGGTTTCTACTAGAAATTAGATAGTCCCTCGCTTACACACGTAAACTCGCGACACCCACTATCAACTAAATCTAACTCTACGCTCAAAACCCTGCCACAACTCAGCCACTGAGTTGCGAATTCTCAAGCTACGCCACGTAGCTTGTCCCCTAGTCACAGGACTAGAAATTTAAACGGTTTAAAAAAATAAAATACAAATTAAAAGCAAATTTAAAATACAAAACCCTAATTTATAAAAACTAAGTCCAAATTAATATTGGTAGAACCGGCCCAATAATTAGTTGAATAAAAAATGCGTCCCCCTTTTCTCCTTTTTTATTTTATCGGCCCGGTTCCTTTTTCTTGAGAATAATGGCTTTCGTTCCTTTTCCTTGTTCGATCAAAATTAGGGCTTGTTTCTGAAGTTGCCGACCTTTGATTTCTCAATCGAAAATGATTTTCAGTTTGTTGCTTTCATCGATTGCTTGGCTCTTTGAATTGTCTTCGGCTACTTCAATTTGGTCGAGTTAATTGTCAAAAGCGGTATGCGATTGTTCCTTTTTCGATGTTGATTTTTGCTCGAACTTTGATTCGAGTTATTGATATTGCTCTGTTGTTACTTGAACTCGAATCTTGCCATTGCCGATGATGATTTGTGGGTTTTTATAGGAGTCGAATACCTAAATTTTCGTCATATATTTTTTACTTGAATTTGTCAACTGATATTGCTCGTCCATATGATTTCGATTGAATGTTTGATATTTATTTGACTTGTTCAATACGAATATACTTTTGCTGCTTGATGGTCACGGCTTTGATTGTTTAACTTGGTCAATTTTCTTTGCTACCACGGTTTCGACTTTGACTTGTTCAACATTGACTTCGGCTTGGTCTTTTGATTTCATGAATTCTTGCTTTGGCTTCGGTATGCTTCCACGACTTGACTCTCCGATGTTTCTTCTATTGACTTCGGTCATGGTGCTGTGATAATGATTCTGTTCTTCGTATTATCCGACTTTGGTAATTTGGAACCTTATGGCTTCATAGTGTTTAATGGTTTGGACCGTGACTTGATGTATTCTTATTCAAGCTGCGTATATGTATACATGCTGTTTCATTTATTTGCTGGTCTTCATGTAGCTTGCTATCTCATGTGTAGTTTGTACTTTGACATGCATGTGCACCTGATATTCACTGGTTCGTTTGTCTAGTGGCATTTGATCTTTCACTACATTTGAGTCAGTGATATTCTCTGATCAGTTGCATTGTTCATGTCATGTAGTTCATTGTGTAGCCTTGGTCTTTATTGTTGTAGCATGCACTCTGTTTATGGCCACTGGTTACATATGCATTCTGGTTCATTGTCGAGTCTAGTTGATGTTGCTGATATTTGTAGTTGGCATGTGCATTGTGTTTATTTGTGTCCACTGATGCTTCGAGTCTGCAACTGCTTGTTGTAGCTGGACTTGTTGATGTAATTGTTACCTTGTTCACTGTATCACTTAGGTGCATATGTTTGCACTGTGCATTGACTTGAGCTTCTGGCTTCGCTTCTTTATGGTTTGATCATTTGTATACACTCGTGTGTTTGGTCTGCAGTTCATGTTGCCTTGACTTTGGTTTGTGCTGTTGCACTTCTGTTTGCTGTCATGTTGGTGGCATTGCTCCATACATATTGTCACTATTTAATATTGTTTGCAACTTGACATTTGTTGTCTGCATTTCATATGCTTGCAGCCTTGTTTCATACCTCTGGCTTGTTTCACTGTCTTGATACACTGAACCTTATTTGCTGTGGCATTGAAATGCTTTGGCCCTGTTGCCTACACTCTGGTGCATTCCTGTATATGCTTGGCTTTGCGTTCTGTTGACATGTGCATTTGTCTTTGCACTTGCACACTGCTGCTTGTTGCAGTTTTGGTTTGGATTGAAGTTGTAGTCCAGTGCCCCCATGCCTTGTGTCTGGCCATTCTTTGTTGCCTTGAGTCTGTTGTAATGTGTTAGCTTGTAGTCATTGACTTGTTTACCTCGGCTTTGATTTTGTGGCCCTCATATATGTGTATGCATACATTCTCGGCTTGCTTTTGGTGCATTGTGTTGCGGCCTGAGTTGAATCCAGTTTTAAAACTCGGGTTTGACCTTGTGCTGAGAGTTGTGATATTTATGTTATTGCACGTGAGTTGAACCCGACTTTTCATTTGGGTTTGACCTGTGCTCACCTGTCCCTGTAAATCAATCAAGTGTATATCGGTGTGCACGGCCTTGTGGCATGTACAGTGATACACTGTGCATGTCACATTGTTCGTGTATGATGAATTCAAATGTAAATTATGACGAACAACCCAAATAACTGAGGCAAATCGTATTTTCAAAAATCATATTTCATTTTATATTGCAAAAATATTTCTTTTTCAATTTTACTGCGTTAGTGAATATTTTTGCAGATTGCTCAGATGTTGGATTCAAACTGGAATGCAGTTGAAGACAAAATACGAGTGTGAGTGATATGTAGTGAGGTTATTAATGTAGATATAAAATCGTGATGTATTCAAAATTGTATATGTATAGTGAGAGCTTGAATTTGTACTATCAAAATTGTAATAAATATTTGTTTGAATAAAATATTCGTTTGAATTCAAATTCCGTGTTATTTATTTTATTTAGCAAATATTTACTTAATCTGTGAAAAATAAAATAGTACTTTATCAAATACATTTAAACGAATGTATATATGTTTATTATCATCAAACAAAAATCATATAAGCGCATATTCAACAATAAGAATCGAAGTGGTTTCGGGCATTCACTAATACCCGACTTCGGTCTCTTTGAAACCATTGCCAACTTAACTTAAATTATTCAAGTGAAATACAATTCTACTTTTAATACAGGATGTCACAGTAATTCATCATCAATAGATAACCACACCTTCACAGTTTAAATCAAACATATCATATCACATAGCATCATGAACCACCTATTAGGGATAATGATTAATCAAGGCTTCCAATATCATTCTATTTATCCTTTATTTACATTTAAGTAATTAACCCTTAATTAATTGCTTAAACTAATTATCCTTAACCCAGTACGGTAATTAATCTTTAGTAGATATCAATTTAATAGATATCATCGAAATTCAGACATTCAACAACCCATCATCCCTAAACAAGTATTATCAATTCATATCATAATTAATTTAATTACTTAAATTAATTCCTTAAGAATGAATCACTTAATCCTGCTTATACAATCATTAATTAATTACTAACCTTAATTAATTAATTACAACCTTGATTAACTCACTTAATCAATTAATCAATCCTTAATCCCAGATTAATTACCCTTTATTTATCAATTAATAATCCTTAATTAACTGTTAATCCATCCTTGATTAACCGATAATCAATCCTTAATTACCATTTGATTAATCCTTAATCACTATTGATTAATCAATCAATTACCACCACTTAACAACTTCTTAATTAATCCTTAATTACGGGTTAATTATTCTTTAATTTATAATTAATAAAACCCTATTTATTAATTTATAAAATTTAATTACAAGTTAAGCACTTTATAATTATTAGTTAAGTAACCTTTAATTACTTAATTAATTACTCACTAATTACTTAATTAGTTAATCTTAACCACTTGATTAAATTAAGTTTAATTACACTTACTTGATTACTGAATCCCTGATCATTAATTAAAAATCTAGTTAATGATCTTTTTAATTACACATTAATTAATCTTAAATAATTAACCCTTAATCCTTAATCATTTATCAATCAAGTAAATTATTCAAATTTTAAAACTTTTTTTTCATAAACCGAAATAAATATTAAAATCTTTGATTTCCAGTTTTAAATTTTAACTTAGAATCTTGCTCACATTTTTAAAAGCTTCAGTTTTAAAATTTCAAACTACTTACCTTTATAAAGCAGTTTAACAAGTTTAAGTTTTTTTTAAAAAAAAATAAACTTTATATTATTATTTGTTAAAAACTGAGATTTAAAACTAAAACTTGAACTCTATATTTAAACTTGAATTTTAAACCAGGTTTAAACTTTTCTTTTACAAGCTTCAGGATTTTAAAAGAAAAATTTAAACAAACAGGTGCTTCAGATTCCTTCAAAACCTGTAAAAAAAAATGAAATACTCGAGACTTCCAAATCTACTTCGAGTTCCAACCCATACTTCCCCGAGTAAATCGTTAGGCCACTTCGAGTAAACTCCAGCAATTCATCTCTGTTCCAAAGCTTAACCAATCATCAACAGATATATCTCATCACCGTGCATATGCACCCCTATCCCGATCATCTACCATCGACGCCGTGACCACTCTTACGTCTCCGTTGACCATCTCATCCCATACGATCACTCAGAAACTGAAATAACCTAATGTCTCAAAATCGAACAAATTAGGAGCATTCGGTTACCACCTGAAACCCAACTGACATCGACCAATTTCGTTCGCCACGGCGCCACCGTGCGCCAGAGCCCTCGCCACTTCGTCCACAACTACTCCACGATATACCAAGACGATTCCCCCTGGTGCGATCGGCTATTAATCCTTAACCCCATCGAAATTGCTTCCCAAACCTCGTCGTCAATATCAGGGTACAAAACCCTAAATCAGTAACGCTTATCCACAACAATGAACCGGAACACATGCGAACATTTTTCCCCATGACCTTCAATGTCGCGGCAATGTCCAGACTCAAAATCAAGGTACAGTTCGTCGTCATTGTTCGGTATTTACCGCAAATGCAAATTTTAGTAAATTCGAGATAACCTACCGATTACTTACTTAAAAATCTTGCAACCATTACCTAAATTCATTAATTTTCAATACAATTTTGTTTATATAACTAAATTCAAATTTCCAGATGGTCAAATATTTGACCTGTCATCAATTTCCTCTGTATTTTCCAAAATTTTGAATTATTCATCACATATTTTTACCTGTGATTATTTTTAAAAATAAGTTTATGTTACTATAAACATTTTCTCTTCAAAGTTCTAAGCTTAATATTTATTAGACAAAGTGAATTTAAATTTTAAATCTTAGATTTGGAACCCTGTAACTAAGAAGTGAACTAGAACAAACCTACTTTCCTATATTCAGATAGATGCACTCAGTCATTCTCAAATATACAACATGTAGGCCAATATACACAACATTCAAACACACCTCATTATCATACTTCATAAATCATTCAGATAAAATCAGGAAAAAAATGAGTTTGCTCACAGAATATATTTCCTATTGTAAATTTACTAATTTCCAGCTAATTACTTTCTAATACTTCCAGATCATAACACATGTATCAGGGAATAAGGAAAATCTAGATATTCACAGAATATTGATGAGATTTAATTAAGTTGCAGTTTGCTCACCTCTAGTAAAAACAGAGAACATGCACCCTGGTTTTGATCTGTTTCCCAGATTTGATGATAACCTGAAAAGTGCTCACTTGAATCTGTTTGAATCTTTATTCTGGTTACTTAGTTGAACTGAGTTGCTTACTGATCTAAGTTGAGCTCCTAGGTTTTCTTGTTCCAGATTTTGAAATAGGTGAAGAGATTGTTTTTACAGGGTTTGCTATTTTTTTTCCCAGGTTTCTAATTTTTGGAGATGGAGTAAAACTTGGTTTTCTCTCTTTTCAGATTTTTTTTCTAAACATTAATTACAAACAAAGTTTTCTTTTAAAACAAAGTTTGCCACTTGTTTCATGAATAAATCCATGTATTTACAAATGTCAAAACCTTTATTATTATGTATACAAATGTGTTTTTTCCTAGTTCTTATGTTGCCCAGTGTTTTAAGATGTCATTGTTAAATTAATTTTCTTATTATTATAAATAATTTAAACCTTAATTACAACATTAACCTACATACTTATGTCTAATATAAACTATGAAATATATTTTATCTCTTATGTTTTATTTATTTATATTTACAAATTCATTTTCTAAAGATGAGTTTAAAAGAAAGAAAGTGAACATTTATTTTATCTAAAGATTTAAACTAAAGTTATTATATCTAACATTGATATAATAATAAAAAAAAAAACTAAATTTATTTTCAAAAACCAATTTAAAAGAAAACAAATTAAGCTTTTATAATAATGTATTATTTTCAAGCTCTTATACTTTTTAATAAAATAAACTTTTCTTTAAGTGTTTTAAAAAAATATAAGATTAATTTTTAACTAGCTTTTGAAAAGCATTTTATTAAATCAAATCAAAATCTTCCAAATCACCATATATACATATGTATATTATAAATTTGAAAACACATTTTCTATTTAAGTTTACACATGTTATAAGAAGACTTAAGACAATAGCACTTGTCTCTTTAAGTATTTTATTTTAAATTTTAAATGTAAATAAAATGCTTTTAATTTATAAATTTAAAATACTTATATATATATATATATATAGAAACAATCATTATTATTTGTTTGAAAACATCAAATTTGCCAATTTAATCAATTATACTAGAAAGATTATCAAACCAATACTTCAATCAGACATATATTTCCATTACCGTAATTATTTATTTAACTTATAAATCAGTATTTTCATTAATTAAATTCGGTTAATCTATAAATTACAGGATTCTAAAAATACGGGTTATTACACCGATCCATCTACCTTCATCCATGCCGAATCCTCCAAGTAAGTGCATGCTGATGCCTCTCTTCTGTATGAATGACAAACCCTCCAAGGTGGCATATGCAGATCCCTCTCTTTCATATGAATGTCGAACCCTCCAAGATGCCGCATGCCGATCCCTTCACATACTTATATACGTTCGCTATCCACTCGGCTTAACATGCCGATCCCCATCGATCCACCACATTATACCGATCCATCTAGTGCCATTGAACCACGTTGAACTAGGTACTCCCTCTGCATTTCTATCCAAGTTAACTATCTAGCCAAGTAACCATGTTGATCCCTATAATTTCTCCTTGTTATGCCGATCCCTTGGGCATATTGTCTATATTAACAAGTCATTATGTTGATCCCTATCTCATCCAAGCTAATCTTCAAATTTCTGACATCCTGCGTTATCTATCTACCAACTCCATTCAATCTTAGCTTCATGTTATTACATGCACTTGACTTCCGGGTCCCACAATCATCGCTCTGCATTCACCAGACTTGATAATCGTGAAGTCTGTTGGGTTAAATCCTACTGTATACTGCCTTGACATAAGGCGGGTTAACATTTATATATTAGAAAATTTATATGAAAGTAATGTTTATTTGAAAAGTATCTAATTGGACAAGTCTATTTGGAAAATCGGTAGAGATTTCAATTTGTTTTGATCTTTTAGTTAACTTTAAAAGATAAGATTAAGAATTTAAAAACAAATAACTATTCTTTTATTTTAAAGATAGTTGGAGATTTTAGAGTGATGTAAAAATGGATTCATGAACTGTCAAATTATGTAATTAAGATTAAAAAAAAGTTTAAATAATGTAAATTATTGTTATTAAAGTGTGTAAATTAATGTGACAACGAATTATGAATTTGTGTAATAAGGATTTGTGAATTTTGAATAATGAATTTGGAAATTTAAAAGAGAAAGAAAAGAGAAAAAATAATTAATAATAAATGTTTTATTTTGGTGGCAACTCAAAGTCCACTAAGGCTTGTTAATGAGAGAATGCTCTCATTATCTTATTACTGTACGTTCATTCCCAATAAAATTATTCTAAAACGTGTCTTTCTCCAGAACCTAAAGGAAAAGCAAGCAAAATTCTCCTTTCTAATTTAAATAAAATTTCAAAAAATTGCTAAACTCCACAACCCTCTCCATCTTATAGACATGAAAAGGAGGAGTTTTTTCCATGTTTGGAAGTCGGAGTCACTCGAGTAACACGATGGAGGTGAAAATCAAAAGCCGAGAACATTTATCAACAGAAAAATCATAATTAATTCCAAAAAAATAATAAAATTTAAAATTTTGGTATATAGTTTACAACTTATTAACGCACCTTCTGTAAAAAAAATTGTGAGAAAATATTAAGATTCGCTATGCTAAAAACTCGTAGCACTGAATATGAAATTCAATAATTTTCATTGATTTGGTCTTAGAGAATGATGCATATAATTTTGGATATTTTGGACGTTAAGGTGATTAATTTATACATCTATTTCTAGTTAAAACCTGCATGTTGCTACCATGAATCATAGTTGAGAATTTTGGATGTTTATTTGATTGAATAAATTGCAAGTTGAATGACCCACAACCTGAAAATAGAAATCCTATCTAAACCCTTGTCGCATGTTGTATTTGAGTGGTATAATGATTTGTTGATTGCAATAGACTTGCATGTGATTGTATCGACAGAATATAGTCTTTGCATATCTTTTTTTGATTGTCGAAACCAAAACTATCGACATCAGAGTCGTTGCTTGGAGTTTACAGGCTTTAAGCACTAGGATTGGTCGATCTCTAAGTCTCACCGGTTGACCAGTGTGGGTCGACCTATTGTGCTTCCTTAAGCCTGAATATAGCTCCAGGTAGTGTTTTGTTTTCATTTTTGCTTGGTTTTTATCCTTGTTTTATTGTTTTCTTGTTTTCCATGATTTTTGGAATTCAATAGCACCGTATTTTTATGGAATTTCGGTTTCACGAATTATTTAAAATAATTTATGTATGAATATATATGTATGTATAAAGAGAATTTCTCGAAGTTGATTATATTAAAATATATTCTTTGAAATCGCTTTTAGAATTTGTAGAAATTATCCCTGTGTTATTATCTTCAAATTCAAAGTTTTAGATTATGGAAATAAATTATACTTATATAATATTTTGATGGAAAAGATTATTATAGAATTTTATGGATGATAATGATATTTGAAAAGTGAAATAAATGTAATGATCGGGAATTTCGACTCTAAAAAATCGACACTAATACGTCCATGTATTGCGTGCCGAGTAATCGAATGCCGAAAAAGCCAAAAGTTAGGAGAAAAGGAAAAGGAAAGAAGATAGGAAGAAAACTAGACAACACAGAATCTCACAGCGGAACGAATAATCTATAATATACAATAAATCTTTATGAAAAAGTAAAACTGCAATATGTATATATATATATATATATATATATATACAGAAATCAATCAGAATATACTAACCTATTTCAGCCTGGATAGTTATAACATCCTGTCCTTGCAAAAGCTGATAGATAGAACAATGAATAAAGTGGAAAAATAATCATTTATGTGAATACATCTCTGGCCTGTAACTCGGTTCTTGAAGCTCCAAAGCATCCAAACTAATCTCTAATATGCTCGGTCTGACCTGAGCATTATAATAAAATAACATCCGAGTTAGTCTGGAAAACCAGTATGAGAAAACACACCCAACTGGATTTTTAAAGTTATAAAAAACCTTTGAAATCAAAAGTATCTCGTAAGACCACGCCGCACATAAACACAGATAGGGTTTTTACCTTATGATAACCAAAACATTTCATATGTAATTCTCTGCTATTATAATAGTGTCTAAGATACAAATAGTTATTAATGTTAGCCGAAATTGTTGCATTAATTAACTTCCAACATAATAGGTATATAACTAAAACTGTAAAGGCTCGTATTGGAAAATGGATTCCATACAATGATTGGGCGCCAGGGTACCGCGCGTCATAGTGCATCTCTAGATAAAATAAAATCTAACACCTCGCTTGGATCCTCTGCCAACACAGAACCGGCCTACCCCTTACTGGATAGTACCGAATATGATCACCCCTTAATTACTAGGCCTCGAAGCATACAAATAAGAGATAATAGCGACTCCAGATAGGGATGATCATACCCTACTTGGGAGCGACCTACTTAGCCCTGTCGCATCTCCACTATTTTAGTCATTCTCGGTTGATGAGGCTTGAGGCTGTACCTTACCTTTAGATGTAGCACTTCCCACTTGGAATGCTAATACCGCCCTCTAGGCAATAATGTAATACTAACATTCATCCATACAAGGTTGTCCTGGGACTAAACAAAACATTTGAGAGCTCCTATCTAAATTCCATCAGCTTCAAGATGTCTTCACTTCGAAATGCTTAAGTTGGATCGAAGTGGTTTTCGGATAACATATCCGATCTCGGTCTCTTCAAAACAACATTCAATAATTCTCGGTACCCTGGTTCTTTCGGAAATAAACAATCAAAGATAAGAATGGAGATCACGTCCTAATCGTTAGTGGACGGATTTCCTTATCATTGTCTAAGAAGAAAAAAACGAGATTTATACGCATAATGTAACATCACCAGAGATTACTGTGCCATATAACTCATGTGTTTCTCCTAAATATTTCCAAAGTTACGTTTGGATCCAAATTGGATATTCGGTTATTTAACTATCGAATAAAAACATTCAATCAAGAATTTAATTTCGTAGGGAAAAACCAACATTGGTTCAGCATATAAACAATCACTGGCCTCCTTTTATAAATCTTTCATAAATAAAACTATTTGTAAATTACTTGTATAAGAATACTTTTACAAAGATATACCCACCAATCCCTATATTTTCAATATTCCATATAGTTATCTCAACGGTATAAGTATATTTACAAAACAGAGAAAGATTTTCCTTTATTTCGATTCAAAAATCATTAATGAACTCCTTATAACTCTCTCAAACCATTTATAAATGATTTTATCTCCTGGAACCATTTATAAACTTCTTTTATACATTTCAACCCTTTACAAATTATTTTGTACATTTCTAAAGCTCATTTATAAACCCTTTATAAATCCATAAAACCTTTTATAAAACTCCTTTTATAAACCTATAAACCTATTTATTAAAACTCGTTTATAAATATCTAACCATTTATAAAACTCTTTCCCCTTGTAAATAATCTTCCCTTAAGCCTGAAACTCTTTTATAAACTTCCCTTATAAATCCAAGTACTCTATTCATGGGTCTGAAAACACCATTATATAGTAATAATTATTAACAATAAACACTAAAAATAAATGAAAATTATTAACTTTACAATATCTTAATAATTAGTAATTTCAAAATATTGTTAATTAAATAATAAAAATTAATCTTTTCCATTTTAGAAATAATAATAATTTATTTTCAAAACCTTATTAATAATCCTTATTATTAATTTCAAACCATAATTATTCTTGAAAAACTAACCCATTAACATTTTGATAAATTCTTTAAAACAATATTAACTACAACCAATAGTTTTAAAAAAATACTAATATAATTAAATAACCTTAAAGTAATCTTACTATAATTAAATAACTTTAAAACAGTATTAATTTAATTAAATAACTTTAAAACAATATTAATATAAATAAATAATCTTAAAATAATCTTACTATAATTAAATAACTTTAAAACAGTATTAATTAAATTAAATTACTTTAAAACAATATTAACATAATTAAACAATCTTAAAGCAAAATATTCTCGAAACCCAATTTCTAATTTAAACATTATTTCCTGTCTCAAAACATAATTTCAACTTAAATGGCAATTTACTGTATTTTTGAAATACTAATTTGAGGCCAATTAGTGCCAAATGCTCAACCAATATCGATTTTTACTTTCTATCATTACTAGGTTTCAGTTTACTAACATATAACGACGTCGTAACCAATATTTCCAAAAAATAGGTTTATTATCAAATAATTCATATGATTGGAATATTATTGAAATCAGTTCAACAATAATGAGGAATCCCGTTGGATCTCTCCAACTTATCTCCCTGCATCACATCTTATATATATGTATATATAGAGGGATCCAACAGGATTCCTTACTAATTATATATATGTGTGTGTATATATATATATTAGTAAGGAATCCTGTTGGATCCCTCCGTCCTATATCTCTGCATCGCAAATGTTACATAATTATATAACATAAATCAACCGCTTCGAGGTGGAATTCATATACAAATGGTCGTCTGCTCTTATACGGGTACGTAATAGGGTCTCATCTACTCTAAGGGCGGAAATATATCCAAACCAACTAATAAATATAGTAATTCATCCAAATAATCATTCAATAATTTTTATTAACTATATATCATATTAGTTAACCAAAAAGGTGAATTTAACTCACATTTGTTTCCTGTTTTCGTCGAGGCGTTCTGGTTTGGAACTAAAACCGAACGACGTCCAATTTTATCCCAAATATAAAATATCTTCAAATTCATCCAAACCAATTGCATCGCGAAGTTTTCATCATTACGAGCGCACCGCAAAAAGCTTCGTTTCGATCGGACCTTGCATGAATAAGTTATTAAATTTTTAAGTTACGATATTTAAATTAATAATATAATAAACTAATTATATAATCAAACTTAATTACAATTTTACCCTCTTCCTCCCAAACTCTTCCTTCTTCCTCCAACAAACTGAAACTATGCCCAATTTGTGCACATGCACACTAACACCAAACTCCGAACCTTTAAACCAAAATCCGACATCACCGAACACTTCCCCTCCTCGAACTTGACCCGCCGACACCCTTAAATCACCCTCTCGTCAACTACCTCCAACGACGGCCCATAGGTTCGAACACGACCATGGCAATATCACTTCCTTACATCTTTGATAGGACACCACAAAACTTTGCAGCGAGGTGCTATTTTGTTCGACGAACCTGAATACGAACTCCAAAACACGAATCGTTGCCTCAAATTGATAAAATCATGAACCCTAGTTTTGAGATTCTCACTGTACATGTTCGAGCATCACCATTATGGTCGTACATCTCTAGACGTGCATTAAAATGAAGATCCCCTCGAAATGGGATTTTAAAAACTTGTTTCAAGATTTTTAGATTTTTATTGGATTGGATATTGATTTTTGAAAATTAATTCAAGGGGGCCAAAGCTCTGGTTTTGTTTTTCAGGCAGTATTATATAGGAGAGTGTGTATGGTCTTATGTACGTGGTGGGTATGGTTTGTAATGAAGAGGTATGGGTTGATGTATGGTTATATACGGTAGAGACATACATACATACATACATACATACATATACATATATATATATATATTATTTAAATTTAAATTATTAAGCTATACAACATTCGAAAATTTGGAACTCCAATCGAGACGTGCCGCCTAGCGTTTTATATATTATACCCCTATTTCGAATACATTGGAACTTGTTTCGAGACTTAATTTGATCGTCTGCAGAAGATAGCTTTTCAAATCCAATTATATTATATAATTTTTGAAATTAATTTATACACGTTTCGATCTCGCACAACCAAAAGATACGTCCGATCATCACAAAAATTGTCGACATACAATAACTCGTTATTACGGATCCAACGACACTGGTTTCATCAAAATCCGAGACAGTGCCTTAAAAAGCTATTTTTACTCGTTAATTAAAACGAATTACTATAAAAACCAAATTAATCACTTTTAAATCCAAATCAAAAGTTTACTATCTTCATTCTTATTAAATAGAATTTAAGTAAGCTTTGAAATCCTTTTTAGCCAACTTAAAAACCAAGATTTAATTATTTAAACTATTTCAATTATTAAATTTAACAATTTAATTATCAAATAAATCACTATATTTGAAATTCAAGTTATTTAACTTAAAAAAATAACTTTTCAATATTTAAAAACAATGAAATATTCTAAATTCAAATAAATAAAATTCTGGGTCATTACATTAAATGTGTATATGTAAATTTTATATTTTAAGAATTATATATAAATAGTAGTTCATCTTATAAATATACCAGTTTCATAATTATTAGACCAATATTTAAATAATTTTAAAAAGAAGTAATTCCTGCATAAAAATATTACTTCTATAAAATGATAACTCTATTAAGCGATTTAGTAGTACTAGTGGTATGGAACACTTGTATCACTTCATCAATTAATTCTTCGACTCATTTGACAGAATATTTTATCAAAGTGGAATTTATGATCTTTTAGTAAATATTCAAGTATCGCCTATTTTTTACGGGACATTTGGACAATACTCATTTGGTTACTAATTGAAAGTATCTAACACTTCTGTTTAGCAATGACCATTACGCGCGTAGCTTTCGGGCTCGTCTTATGGTCAGCGTTGCTTTTGGGCTCGTCTTATGGTCGGTATGGTCTTCTGGCCTGTCTTATGGTAAGTGTAGCCTTCATACATGTCTTATGGTTGGGGTATCCTTCATGCTTATCTTATGGACGATTCACTTTCATGCTTATCTTTTAATATTGACTCGCTTTCATGCTTATCGTTTGGTTTTGACTCGCTTTCATGCTTGTTCTTTTAACTTTAACTCGCTTTCATGCTTGCCTTTGGTTTTGACTTACTTTCATGTTTGTATTATGTTTGTACTTGCTTTCATGCAAGTTTGTGATTTGATTTGTGAGATAGTTTGATTCATTATATTTAAGATGATTAATTTTAATAAGCATGATAAATTTTTATGACATAGTGAATTATTATGATTATGCCGTTTATTATTTGGATGTTTGCATAATATATAGCTATGAATATATTATTGAAATTTACTTATATTACACCTAGGATCTCAGTTTTGTTGAATTAGAAATAGTCTAACTCATTTATGATTTATTAATACGCGAGTCGGATCAAGATATTTTAGGTACATGGATTTATTAACCTCTAATGTTGGATTAGTTCGGGAGATAGACACATATGTTTTATGTATTAGACCCTTTATTCATGTATGTCTTTTGTTTGAGTTAGTGAATCTTGATGTATATCCTTTTGGCACTAGTCTTGTGCTTTAGTATGCATATGTATTCTGTGAGTCAAGTATTTCTACCTTGTAAACTCACTTATGTATATAAACCTTCATGTATATATTATATATTCCATTATGTTATGTGATTCTGTGTTTCCATGATATATTTATCTATTATTCTGATCTTTCTAGCAAATGTGTTATTTCTTTGTTTCGATACAGTACACGTCATATGTGATTCAAAATATAAAATAAAATGAGTTGGTGTTAGCCCGAGGGAATATTAACGTGTGAGCGATCCTATCCAACCTTATTCTCTATATTAGTAGGCAATATTACTATATTGTAATATTCTTTGTTAGTATGGATGTAAAGTTAGGGTGTTATAGCTTGGTATTAGAGCCAAGGTTTAGAATAATATATGATATATGAGACATGAATCTTGGCCTAGATAAACTTAGAGTCTCGTCTCTTAGGGTATATGATAGACATTAGAATTTGCTTCTATTTAGAAATAAGGATAAATGAATTGGGAAGTATTTGTTATTTTCTCACTATATAGTATCCCTACTTCTACCCCAATTATTAGTGATATCAGCGGTCTTCATCTTTGAAGTCACTGCAAGAATAAAAGAAATCAACGCGCTATAAAATGAAATGGAATGTTCATATATTTTCAAATAATTAAGGATATAATGTAAAAGTAATTTTAATTAGGAGATTGTTTTATTAAGTATGTTTGATGGATTATTATTAAATGCATGGTTGCACGGTTGTTTGAGATAGATTGTTTATATGGATTATAGAAGTTTATATATATATATATATATATATATATATATAAGTAAATGTATTGCAAATAATTTTGGGTAATTTTTATATACAAGTATTTTAAAGAGATTTTGAAGGAACCTGTATATTAATTCATATTTTTAGAAGAAAAGTTTTAGAAGAAATATATGTTAGGCTGTATGTTGAGTTCTTTATGGAATCTAGTCGATATGCTCGATCAACGTTATCGATAGAAATTCCTAAACACAGAGATAAGATAATTGGACATAAAGTTTTGGAAACAAAGTTTTATACATAAAATTATGTGTAGTATTATGAACTATATTTTGAAAATTAGTATGATATTTTCTAAGAATCTATAAATAATAATTTGAGAACCATTTGATACAAGAAAGTATAATATATTTATAAAAGAAAAGGGTTGTTGCATATTGGATGATGTTTGTGTGATTTTGTGCACAGTATAGTGTTATGAATATTGTAGGAAGATATATGTGAAAAATTTCTTAAAGCAATTTTAAGATGAACATGATATATTTATATATTATAGAAAAAATATTTATTTGTTGAGTAATAATTATGGGGATGACAACTATTTTCTAAAAAGGATTTTCAAGTAGAAAATTTATGATTTTCAAATATCTTATGTAAATTGATGTTTGAAAAGTGGAAGCAAATATTTTAGGAAGAAATGTTGATTTGAAAAAGATTTTAAAAGGTTCTGGAGAAAATAAAGGATGTTATATATATATATATAGGAATTTGTGAAATTTTTGATAGAGTTAATGTTGGTTTATGAAATATTTTGCAAATGAAGTTGAAGTATGAATTAACCATGCAAATGAAAGAGTATAAATAAATCAAAGAAGAATTATGTTTCATAAGTTAGGAAATTAAATATGTTTGGTTTATAAAAGGAATATAATTTTTATTTGTAAATTGAATTGGAAAATTTTGTATTATCATTGTAATTATAATTAAAATAAAATTGGATTTGAACTTTTGTATTTGATAGTATGCTCTCTAAAAATAAATTATTTTGGAAAGACGTTATCGAAAGATAAATTATCCAATGGAAGATTTTGTTAAATAAAAATGAGACGAAAATTTTAAATTCATTTATTCACATATAAGTCATTGTATATAACTTTTATGTTAGTAAATCATTTGGTGTTTGCTCTTACGAACAAGTATAAATTCATTGTCTATGAATTGACGAAATTATTATAACATGGTATAATAATTTTTGAAATAATCAATATTATTGTATATATGTACAATTACAGAATGGTAATGTAAATTTTTAACATAATGATTGGTGGACGGTTTGTAATAAAAGGTTAGCCTATTGGGTAAATATACGTTTAAGTGATTTTTGGATTTCTGGCAAAAGAATTTAATCACCAACATCTTGTATGAATTGCTTGTTAGTCCCTGAGACGATGATTTTGATGACAACATCCATAGAATAAGATTATAAAATATAAATACTAACATTGTAGTTTAGATGTATATGTATATGTATATGCAGGATTTAACCATGCAGGTACTAAGAATGAAGACTGTATAGTATATAGATTCAAGACTAAAGATATCAAGATTGAAGACTCATGAGTATCAAGATTATAAAGAGTTCAAGATTTCAATAATAAGTAATTTAATTAGGAATTTTGTTAAAACTCCTAGAAAAGCACTGGCATCTTAAAATCCATTTTATTCGTGGAATGGAATCCACTTCGAGCCCGTTAAAGGGATGAAACCCTAAGTAGGATGGAACCCTAAGTAGGATGGAGCCTACGAAAAATCTAGTGGAACATTATTTTGTATCCACTAACTTTTATTCAAATGTTTTTACAAAATTATATCTTGTTTTCAAAATGATTTCAAAATCTTCCTTTTAAAAAGAACAAAAACATCTATCCTGGTTTTAAAATACTTTTAGCCTCAAAATAATCTTTATCTTCAAAATCAAATTATTCTTGGTTTTAAAATATCTTTTAATTATAATTTATTTAACTTTTAATATTTATACTTAGATTTAAATATATAGTAAAATTTTATATATACCAAAATATTATTCTCTATACTTATTTATGTATTTTAACTATAGTTAAGTATATTTATAAAGTTTAAAATAGTTTTAATGCAAAATAGAAGTTATTTTCAAAGAAAAACAAATCATCAAAAACACCACAGACCTATCGACAACTCCTAGGGACCCTTGTCGACAAGGTGGCAATTTAATTAAAAAATTTGAATTTCAAAGGAAGTGTCTATTCGTCATATCCTTTCAGGAATGGACATGGCTGTTGTTCTACTATAGATAGGGGTTGTTTTAAACGAATTTATATTCATATTTTCTTTGATTTCACTCCTCTTCTTCTTCCACATTTCTTTATATATATTTTTACCATTACTTTGTCGAAATCAACATTGAATTTAACTAGATCATTTCTGGTTTGATTCCTATCACTATCTCAACAAGATCCCAGTCCTATTCAGAGTTATAGGCTTCTTTGTAATTAATTAAGTAAGAAAAGGTGTTATTGTAGCCTGTAAAATCAATCAAGCGAGAAAAGGTGTGGTCGTAGCCTGTGAAATCAATTGGGTGAACTTGTTGCCCGTAAAATGATGTTCTCTACCCAGAGGATTGTGAATCTGGAGTGGTGTACCTCATGGCCTTGAAATCGAGGGTGTAATTGTAAGAATTGATTTTGAAAGGAAATCTGTACTTGTGTGCGGGACTGAATGTAGGGTAACTCCGAACCAGTATAAAATCTGGTGTGTTCTTTCCTTTATTGCTTTTACTTTATTTCTGCATCTGTGTTTGATTCTATGATCATATCTGTGTCTGAATATTGCGTACATTTGTGTCCAAGTTAATATAAACCAAAAAGAATTAGTAATTCCTTAAAACACCATTCACCCCCCTCTAGTGTTAATTCTAGCCTTAAGATCCGTAATCCACATTTCTCACATTTGGTATCAAAGCAAGGTTTTTAAAGTTTCATAATATGATTTTTGAAAAAGATTTTAAAATGGCTATGTTTAAAAAACTTGTTAATACTAGTTTATAAATATTCAGATCATCATTGTCTCTTGTGTCTGCTAATCAATATTCAAATTCAAGTTGTCTACCAAAATTGTATAATGTGCAGAAAACATGCTTTATGGGTGTTGAGGAATCAATCCACAATGGAAAAATTGTGCAGATCAAAAAGAATAAATGGATACTCGATAGTGGATGCTCTAGACACATGACTGGTAACCTGGATATGCTGAATGATATAATATACAAGATGGAGGACTGGTTAACTTTGGAGACAACTCAAAAGGATATGTGATTGGCATCGGCAAAGTCGGTAACTCTGAAACTCCTATTATTACTAATGTTTTTCTAGTTAAGAATCTGAAACATAATCTGCTAAGTATTAGTCAACTTTGCAATAAAGGATATAATATTAAATTTGAAAAAGATAAGTGTCACATTGAAGATAATAATTCAACCATAATATTTGAGGCAATTAGGAAAAAGAATATTTATATTCTTAGTATGAAAGTTTCAAATGATAACCTATGTCTTTTGGCAAATACAAGTGACCCTTGGATTTGGCATAAGAGATTTGGGCATTTGAATTTCTGTAACGATCGCGACTTTTCGACGCTCGAAAACCGACATCAATACGTCCACTGTATCAACTGCTGAGCAATCGAATGCCGAAAAACCATACCGTTATGGTTGAAGAATGAGAAAAAGAGGTAGAAGAAGAGAGAAAAAGATAGAACAGAACAGAAAGAAATAACATAACCATATCAGAATCTCACAATCGCAGCGGAACAACATATAATAAATAAATGAATAATCTTTAAACAAAGAACTATATCAGTTATTATATTACATCATATTACATTACATTACATCATCAGAGTGTACAACAACAAACAACAACAAACAACAACAAACAACGGAAAAGAAATACTATAAACTAGCGAATACGCCATGCCATCCAGCTTCCTCCTGCAACTTCTGAATTCCAGAATATCCTGATAAACCTGACTCTTGACTGCCCGTGTGGAAATTGGTGGGCACCCAGAGTTTAGGAAGGAAAACAATAAACTCCAAGTCAGTCATGGGACTGGTGTGAGAACTAAAACAGTTTATTTTTAAAACAAAAAATAGGATAATCTTAAAATAGATTTGCAATGCTTTTTAGAAAATGAGACTACCATAAGGCCTCCCGCACGCACACACACACAATGCAAACGCAGAATCGGAGGAGATTTCTCCTTATGATAGTCAAAGATGCTTGATACGCATTAAAAAGAAACATTATATTATTACTAGTGCATAGTGTAGGAAAAATCATTTCGAAAGTAAAGATATAAATCTTAGCCAACATACGACCATTATCGTATGCCTACTATAGCTACCATGTTCAATAGCAGGTTACCGCCACATTCCATGGCAGGTTATACAACTAAAACCGTACAAGTCTCGTATTGTTTCTTTGGATTTCCAACAAATGGTCAGGCCAAGGAACTTCCCATTGCCACATGGGTACGCCTCTGGAAAGACGACCCAAGAACCAAACCAGATCTCTGCCAACACAAGGCCGGGTTACCCCTAACTGGGTAACTACTGACACGAATATGTCATCCCCCGATCGTAACCGATCTATCCGAGGATCCTCGATTTCCAACAACCACAAAGAAATAAATTTGCAGCAACAACATAGGTTAAGTATCTGGGCTCCATACCATGATACCACCTCTATCCAAAAGGAATGACATACACCAAAGGCGCTACCCCCTAATAACCTTGCTGCATCCTTCCTGTTTTGACCATTTCGGGGGTGTGAGGTCCCACGAAGTCTCGTCTACAAAGCCACGCTTTATACAAAAGCTGTGCTTTGGGTCAACAAATGATCAAAGTAACGATCACCAAGATAAATGATCAAACAAATGATCATATCACAAATGATCAAACAGTGATCATCCCACAACAACACTCAGCAAGCCACGCTACCAAATTGGGAGTATAGAACTAATAACCTTCAACTACATAACCTTTGAGCTCATACGTCTCAGAGAAGGGTGTTAAGCTTAGAGAATAAATTCTCCACCACCAACAGAAATATATTTGAAAAAATCAGCTTTATATCTCAATTTGTAATGTCAGACATACAATCCATGCAAGTCTGTTCCGGGCTCGAACAGAACCGAAGGTACTTACAAAGAAGTCCTTGCATTCCGGATAATTTCTAATCACGTCCGGACTTCCCGTCACTAAGGGTGATAAAACCTCTATATCAGAGATCGGCCGATGCAGAGCAACTCAACGGTAATACTTCCATTTTCAAAAATATCCGGTCTTCAACACCAGTCATCAAATGCAATCCATTACAACGTATCACATATTCGGAATGGGTTATACGACCCCAAGGTCCTTTCCCGGCTAACCCGAATAGTGAGCGCTTATTCAAAAATAAGTGTGGCATTCAAATTCAAGCAAATCACAACAAATACCTATTTAAAGGTAAATATTGATAGTCGGATTATTTAACTATCAATAAGCATGCTCAACATCACCAGATTCCAAATAATTTCCCAAATTATTTACTTTCCAAAATATCTTTACTAGATATATAATTTCCACACTTCAACCGTTTGAAAAAAAAAATTCAAATCACTTTTCACCTTTATCACTTTTGAAAACAAATTTCAATCATTTTCCTTACACGGAAATACTTTCATTTCAAAATGGTTCATTTAAACCAATTAAATAAATCCTTACCGACTTACTTTATATTTACGTTCCAAATCCGTAAATTTACTCCCACACTTCAAAAATAAATCAATGTTTATTTTTTAAACAAATTTCCCTTTCTTTTATAAATTCTATAGTGAATTTACAATTCCAAAATATCTATGAATATACGATTTTCAAATCGATTTCTAATATTCATTTTTAATTTATCTTTAAAAGATAAAAATCTCAAAATATTCACTTCATATTGGAAAACATTTCCGTACTTATTTAATAATAAGTAATTCACAAATCCATTTATTTTCAACAATTGAAAAATATTCAATATACTTAAATCACAGTTAAGTGTAGATTTCATACTTTAAGGAAAACATTCTCTTAAACACATTTATTTGGGTCAAAACGAATGTTTCGTAAAACATCGTTACGACAACCCAAAATCACTAGCATAGGGATTCGAAATTTAGATAGATATACAAATCCCAATACTATATAAAATATTTCCTTTCGAAAATCATCTACTATAACAACAGTGTTATAGTCTACCATTTCCTTCTATTTCTCGAAACGTCTATTTCAACAATGAAAGTTGAGATCTATGTATTCGATACTTAATGCATTTTAAAACGTCTTTAAAACCATTAACTTCATTTTAAAATTTCACTTCTCCAAATCATACCCATTTTGTTTAATAATATATTCACTGTCCAAAATCGTGAATATACTTCACTAACCCAATTTCAATATTTACTACACGTTTTATTTCAAGAATTTATTCGCTATCCAAAATCGCGAATATACTTATTTTAATAAATATCTATTTTCAATTTGTCAAAATCCATTGATTTTGAATTTATAAACAATGTCTATAAATTCCATTTCTATTTATAAACTTCGATTTATAAGAAAATCCATTTTTATAAACCAATTCAATTTATAACTCAACTTTATACCCAAAATTCGATTTATAAGTTAATTATTTATAAATCTTTTATTTTACAAAATCTATTCATTTCATAACTTCACAATTTATAAATCTATAATTTCATTCACTTGTGAAATCCATTTTTTTATTTCATTTTAACACTTATAAAAACTCGTTTTATAATTCCAATATTTTTTTTAAACTTATAAAATATCAAATTTTAAATCTTTTATATAAATCGTTTTTAAAACAATTCAAAAATCCCAATTTAACTAAACTTATTCTTTTAATAATTTACAAATTGTTATTTAAAGCTTATATACTTAAAAATCATACTTAAGTATTATTTTCCAAAAATCACAACTTTTATGAAAATAAAATTATAACGTTTATTTATTTTAACAATTCAAAATTTAATAAAACGTATACTTTCAAAAATCACTTTAAAATTCTTTTTAAAATCAAAATCATTTTTTTTAAAACTTCAAAAATGGATCCGATGATGCAACAACACCAAATAGTCAATCACGACAAACCAAACATCATATATCAATATGATAATCAACAAATATCACAATATCTGTAAATAAATCAATATAGTTGAGGAATCCAGTTGGATCCCTCCAACCTGTTTCCCTACATCCAAAGATGTTAGCACAATACCAATTCCGTTCCAGTATGGAATTATCGCGGTATATGGGATTTATAAAAATATTATCCGCTTAATAGACGGCGCAATAGGGTCTCATCCGCTATATAATGCGGGAAATCAACTCCAAGTACCTAAATAATACCAATTTCACTTTTCAGTGAAATTATCGCGGTATATGTTTTTAATAAATAACACCCGCTTACTAACGGTGCATAATGTCTATTTTAACAATCAATAGATAATAATTTATCATTCAATCATACAATCAAGCAATTTTAAATCTAATTATTTTAAATTTAAATCGAAACAATTCGATTGAGCGAGAAGTTCTCACCTTGGTTTTAATTCTGTTTTCAGCTTTTATTTTGAATAAAATTAAACGGACGTTTAATTTTACCCGAAATTTTTCCTAGCTCAAATAAATTCCAATCCACCCCCATCGCGTAGTGTTCGTCCATACGAACCCAATGCAACTTGTTTCGTGCGTTTTCGATCTCGTATGACAAAGATACACATTTTTAAAGTTACACAAATTATAAATATAATTTAAATTACAATTTCTTTAATAATTTTAAACCTAAATTAGATCAGAGCCGTGCATTTTGCTTTGGGAAAATCATGGCCGCTGGTTCAAGCTTCTTCCTTCTCCCCGTTCGAACATGCCCAGTAACCCAAGCCGCCCCCAATGCCCTAATAGCCGTGCCCAATTCCATCATCTTGAAGCCGATCAACAACCACCATCTTGTAGCTCATGCTCGTCTCCACCATCACCAAAGATATGGCGAAGCTCGGTCGAGACTAGCTCGCGAAAACCGAGGCCGACTTCGTCACGTTCGAGCCCTTTTTGCCGCTGATTCGCCTCACCAAACTTGATCATCACCGTTCATCTTCAAGATCTCGTCGAGCCCTACCTTTTTGCAGTTGGAGGTTTGTTGAAATACTTCACGGATTGGAAGAAAATTGGAGGAGAAGGAGAGAGTTTTTCGGCCATTAAATATAGATAGTGGAGGCTGGCTTCTATTTCTAGGGTTAGGGTTTATTTTGCAAAAAAAGAAAATAATGAAGTGCTTTTATAGAAAAAACGACGAACACTATTCATCCCGGGTTTTCCGAACTCCGATTTACACGCAGTGACCGACGTTTCTAGGGTTTATCCCGCGTTCTGGACACAATGGAACAGGTTTCGAAAGCTAATTCAATCATCTGTGCGAGTTATGGCAATAAACGTTCGATTTTAAATTAAATCGATTTAAACTAATTTCTATGCGTTTTGGCTTGCCTCGGACAAACGGTAAATCCGATTGACACGAAATTTGAAACCCTACAATAATTTGACATTACGGATCCGATGAAACTGGTTTCGTCGAAATCCGAGACTTTTCGAAAATTGGCTATTTTTCAGTCGATAATTAAATATTAAAATATTCAATTTTCACATATAAACTTTTAATTCAATTTTAAAAGTTCCATAACATTGTTATAACTCCAATATGATAAAATAAAATTTGACAAATCATTTTCAATCATATTAAACTCGATTTTCAATTATTTCTGTAATTTCAACTATTAAATAATCGATTTAATTATCCAATTAAATCTAATATTCGAAAATAAATTATTCGACTTATTAATATTTAAATTCAATTAAATATTCAAATTTTAATTAACAAAAATTCTGGGTCGTTACATACTTCCCCCCTTAAAAGAATTTCGTCCTCGAAATTATCAAGTATGAAAAAGTTTCGAAATCCATTAACTTTCCTAAAATCCATAGTTAAACTTCTTACAATAACTTTACTAAGTTTTCAAATCATACTTAGTTATCTTCTGAAAAACAACTACTATTTTTTAACTTTCAATTCCAAATCAAAATTATAGTTTTCAAATTTTTTTCCAATTTTCTCAAAATTTTTCTAACGCCTTAAATTTTTGAAAAAATTCGTTAGAGTCTCCTTTGCGCGGCTCGATCCAAAAAAAAAAGACAGTATATATATCACAAATATACATCTCATCAAGTGATGAGGCATGCCGCAGGGAAAAAAGTGTAAAAGTACGATATTTAATCCGAGATATGTACCTTATTTATTATTAGCGAGCGTATACGGCTAATATAGCGTGAAAGCGAGCTCCAAATGCGAAGCAAGCGCAATCCGCACCTACTAAACACTCAACAAACAATGAGAAACATGCATATATGAAAGTAATATCAATATACAATATATAACAACATAACAACTACATGTGCCAATATAGCAAATGAAATCAAAAGCAATAAATGCAACTACCAAATCAATATAAATTTATTTCTCATTAACATTTAATGAATTGGTTTTCCAATTGATTCATTAACATTGGATTTTACTAACATTTATCCATATCCAATTTCAATTAGTTTGCATTCACTAATTTACATTCAAGTTGGTTCATTTCCAAATCAAATTCAATTCTATTCAAGTTCATTTTCTTCCAAGTTGGATTTAATGATTTATAGCTTTCAATTTTATCAATTCAACTTCATTAACACTTAATGAATTATATACAAAGCAACTAACATTCATATAACAACCAATGTATATTCAACATAACCAAATTATTTAATTTACATTCGATTTGGTTCTACACTTTTAATTCCAATTGGTTCATATTAAATTGATTTCCCTTCAATTTATTCAACTTCCAACTTCATTAGCTTTTAATGAATTAACACTTATATTCATTGTTTCATACTAATTATTTACATTCAGTTGATTAATATTTCATCCATTCATCAATTCAATTGTCAATTCCTTTAACAATATAAGGTTGAATTTCATTTATATAACTCAAGTTCAAATTCTTAATGACTTCACTTCATTAATTCACTTATTAATTTACTTCGATACCAAAATCAACTTTATTCAACTTCACTTAAGTTATATTCCATTTCAACATCTCATCTAATCCAAATCAATTTATTTAACTTTCCTTTTGTTAAATTTCAAATCACATGTCTTTGATGACAACTCAAATTTATTTCAACTTGGATTTTATTGATTTACTTATACTTTCCTTTAATTCAACTCCATCCTTTAAGTTAAATTTATTCTATTAAAACTCAAATTGTATAAGTTATCAACTCATTTATCATTCCCATAAATATTTTAAATAGGATTCCAGAGTCTTTTCAACCTTTCAAAACCATTTTTGAAATCAATTTAATTTCCCTTTTGAATTTCAAAACCAAACCCAAATTTTCCAAACAACTTTCTTTTAAATAGTTTGGCAGCAATCCCTCTTTTGGAAACCCGAAAATGAACACCGATGATGTCATGATCATCATCGGAATTATTTTCCAGCGACCGAAAAGAGTTTAGAGCTTTAATTTATCCAAAATAATTTTCCAAAATATCAAATCCTTTCAAAACACTTCTCTGGAATTTTATTTTCAGAATATAAATCATATTTATAAATCTTTTACTTATATAATTTCACTTCTTATATATAAGATTGTTTCACAATTGTAAATCATTTTAATTATAATTCATACTTATAATTCATTTGCTTATACAATTATTCTTTTGCAGCTGTTGTTTTTATTTAACTTATTCAACAACCAAACAATCAATTGATATACACTTTAATAATTCTGAAAAATTATTTCCTTTATATACAAAATATAATCGAGGTAAAATTATTTCATTTACCCTATTTTAAAACAATATCGTGTCAATTTGTTCCGCACAAGTGTTTAGAGATCCCTATCAACAACGTTAATTACTCGTATTGACCAGAATCCATATACCACTCAACAAACCAATCATCACAATATAAAATAATTTATATTCACTAACAAATACGCGCTCGTATCTATTATTACACTCAAACTCATTCTAGAGTACTACTGACTCCATCTCTAATGAGTAACACCCAACAGAGCCATGGTTGTCGCTTAACCATATGCTCTGATACCAAATGTAACGATCGCGACTTTTTGACGCTCGAAAACCGACATCAATACGTCCACTGTATCAACTGTCGAGCAATCGAATGCCGGAAAACCGTACCGTTATGGTTGAAGAATGAGAAAAAGAGGTAGAAGAAGAGAGAAAAAGATAGAACAGAACAGAAAGAAATAACAGAACAATATCAGAATCTCACAATCGCAGCGGAACAACATATAATAAATAAATGAATAATCTTTAAACAAAGAACTATATCAGTTATTACATTACATCATATTACATTACATTACATCATCAGAGTGTACAACAACAAACTACAACAAACAGTGGAAAAGAAATACTATATACTAGCGAATACGCCATGCCATCCAGCTTGCCTCCTGCAACTTCTGAATTCCAGAATATCCCGATAAACCTGACTCTTGACTGCCCGTGTGGAAATTGGTGGGCACCCAGAGTTTAGAAAGGAAAACAATAAACTCCGAGTCAGTCATGGGACTGGTGTGAGAACTAAAACAGTTTATTTTTAAAACAAAAAATAGGATAATCTTAAAATTGATTCGCAATCCTTTTTAGAAAATGAGACTACCATAAGGCCTTCCGCACACACACACAAAATGCAAACGCAGAATCGGAGGAGATTTCTCCTTATGATAGTCAAAGATGCTTGATACGCATTAAAAAGAAAGATTTGATATTATTACTAGTGCATAGTGTAGGAAAAATCATTTCGAAAGTAAAGATATAAATCTTAGCCAACATACGACCATTACCGTATGCCTACTATAGCTACCATGTTCAATAGCAGGTTACCGCCACATTCCATGGCAGGTTATACAACTAAAACCGTACAAGTCTCGTATTGTTTCTTTGGATTTCCATCAAATGGTCAGGCCAAGGAACTTCCCATTGCCACATGGGTACGCCTCTGGAAAGACAACCCGAGAACCAAACTGGATATCTGCCAACACAAGGCCGGGTTACCCCTAACTGGGTAACTACTGACACGAATATGTCATCCCCCGATCGTAACCGATCTATCCGAGGATCCTCAATTTCGAACAACCACAAAGCAATAAATTTGCAGCAACAACATAGGTTAAGTATCTAGGCTCCATACCATGATACCACCTCTATCCAGAAGGAATGACATACACTAAAGGGGCGCTACCCCTAATAACCTTGCCGCATCCTTCCTGTTTTGACCATTTCCGGGGTGTGAGGTCCGACGAAGTCTCGTCCACAAAGCCACGCTTTATACAAAAGCTGTGCTTTGGGTCAACAAATGATCAAAGTAATGATCACCAAGATAAATGATCAAACAAATGATCATATCACAAATGATCAAACAATGATCATCCCATAACAACACTCAGCATGCCACGCTACCAAATTGGGAGTATATCACTAATAACCTTCAACTACATAATCTCTGAGCTCATACGTCTCAAAGAAGGGTGTTCAGCTAAGAGAATAAGTTCTCCGCCACAAACAGAAATATATTTGAAAGAAATCAGCTTTATATCTCAATTTGTAATGTTAGACATACAATTCATACAAGTATGTTCGGGCACGAACAGAACCGAAGGCACTTACAAAGAAGTCCTTGCATTCCGGATAATTTCTAATCACGTCCGGACTTCCCGTCACTAAGGGTGATAAAACCTCTATATCGGATATCAGCCGATGCAGAGCAACTCAACGGTAATCCTTCCGTTTTCAAAAATATCCGGTCTTCAACACTGGTCATCAAATGCAATCCATTACGACGTATCACATATTCGGAATGGGTTATACGACCCCAAGGTCCTTTCCCGGCTAACCTGAATAGTGAGCGCTTATTCAAAAATAAGTGTGGCATTCAAATTCAAGCAAATCACAACAAATACCTATTTAAAGGTAAATATTGATAGTCGGATTATTTAACTATCAATATGCATGCTCAACATCACCAGATTCCAAATAATTTCCCAAATTATTTACTTTCCAAAATATCTTTACTAGATATATAATTTCCACACTTCAACCATTTGAAAACAAATTTTCAAATCACTTTTCACCTTTATCACTTTTGAAAACAAATTTCAATCATTATCCTTACGCGGAAATACTTTCATTTCAAAATGGTTCATTTAAACCAATTAAATAAATCCTTACTGACTTACTTTATATTTACGTTCCAAATCGGTAAATTTACTCCCACACTTCGAAAATAAATCAATGTTTATTTTTTAAACAAATTTCCCTTTCTTTTATAAATTCCATTGTGAATTTACAATTCCATAGTGAATTTACAATTCCATTGTGAATTTACAATTCCAAAATATCTATGAATATACGATTTTCAAATTGATTTCTAATATTCATTTTTAATTTATCTTTAAAAAATAAAAATCTCAAAATATTCACTTCATATTGGAAAACATTTCCATACTTATTTAATAATAAGTAATTCACAAATCCATTTATTTTCAACAATTGAAAAATATTCAATATACTTAAATCACAGTTAAGTGTAGATTTCATTCTTTAAGGAAAACATTCTCTTAAACACATTTATTTGGGTCAAACGAATGTTTCGTAAAACATCGTTACGACAACCCAAAATCACTAGCATAGGGATTCGAAATTTAGATAGATATACAAATCCCAATACTATATAAAATATTTCCTTTCGAAAATCATCTACTATAACAACAGTATTATAGTCTTCCATTTCCTTCTATTTCTCGAAACGTCTATTTCAACAATGAATGTTGAAATCTATGTATTCGATACTTAATGCATTTTAAAACATCTTTAAAACCATTAACTTCATTTTAAAATTTCACTTCTCCAAATCATACCCATTTTGTTTAATAATATATTCACTGTCCAAAATCTTGAATATACTTCACTAACCCAATTTCAATATTTACTACACGTTTTATTTCAAGAATTTATTCGCTATCCAAAATCGCGAATATATTTCTTTTAATAAATATCTATTTTCAATTTGTCAAAATCCATTGATTTCGAATTTATAAACAATGTCTACAAATTCCATTTCTATTTATAAACTTCGATTTATAAGAAAATCCCTTTTTATAAACCAATTCAATTTATAACTCAACTTTATACCCAAAATTCGATTTATAAGTTAATTATTTATAAATCTTTTATTTTACAAAATCTATTCATTTCATAACTTCACAATTTATAAATCTATAATTTCATTCACTTGTGAAATCCATTTTTTTATTTCATTTTAACACTTATAAAAACTCGTTTTATAATTCCAATATTTTTTTAAACTTATAAAATATCAAATTTTAAATCTTTTACATAAATCGTTTTTTAAACAATTCAAAAATCCCACTTTAACTAAACTTATTCTTTTAATAATTTACAAATCGTTATTTAAAGCTTATATACTTCAAAATCATACTTAAGTATTATTTTCCAAAAATCATAACTTTTATGAAAATAAAATTATAACGTTTATTTATTTTAATAATTCAAAATTTAATAAAACGTATACTTTCAAAAATCACTTTAAAATTCTTTTTAAAATCAAAATCATTTTTTTTAAAACTTCAAAAATGGATCCGATGATGCAACAACACCAAACAGTTAATCACGACAAACCAAACATCATATATCAATATGATAATCAACAAATATCAAAATATCTGTAAATAAATCAATATAGTTGAGGAATCCAGTTGGATCCCTCCAACCTGTTTCCCTACATCCAAAGATTTTAGCACAATACCAGTTCCGTTCGAGTACGGAATTATCGCGGTATATGAGATTTATAAAAATATTATCCGCTTAATAGACGGCGCAATAGGGTCTCATCCGCTGCGGGAAATCAACTCCAAGTACATAAATAATACCAATTTCACTTTTCAGTGAAATTATCGCGGTATATGTTTTTAATAAATAACATCCGCTTACTAACGGCGCATAATGTCTATTTTAACAATCAATAGATAATAATTTATCATTCAATCATACAGTCAAGCAATTTTAAATCTAATTATTTAAAATTTAAATCGAAACAATTCGATTGTGTGAGAAGTTCTCACCTTGGTTTTAATTCCGTTTTCAGGTTTTATTTCGAATAAAATTAAACGGACATTTAATTTTATCCGAAATTTTTGCTAGCTCAAATAAATTCCAATCCAGCTTCATCGCGTTGTGTTCGTCCATACGAACCCAACGCAACTTGTTTCGTGCGTTTTCGACCTCGTATGACAAAGATACACATTTTTAAAGTTACACGAATTATAAATATAATTTAAATTACAATTTCTTTAATAATTTTAAACCTAAATTAGATCAGAGCCGTGCATTTTTCTTTGGGAAAATCATGGCCGCAGGTTCAAGCTTCTTCCTTCTCCCCGTTCGAACGTGCCCAGTAACCCAAGCCGCCCCCAATGCCCTAATAGCCGCGCCCAATTCCATCATCTTGAAGCCGATCAACAACCACCATCTTGTAGCTCATTGTAACGCCCCGAAAATTTTCGACTTTCGAAAATTCAACATCGATACTCACTTTATCGACTGCCGAGAAATCGAAGGCCGGAAACCCGAAATGTTATGGTTTAAGAAAAAGAAAAAGACAGAAGAAGAAATAAGAAGATAGAAAATAGGGAGGAGAGAAAACATAGAGAAAAGAAAATAGAGAATAAAGAAAACATAGGAGAGAATAGAAAAAGATAGGAAAAAGAAAACAGAAAATAGAGAAGAGATAGAAAATTTTTAAATAGAAGAAAAAGAGAATAGAGAACATAGAATGGAACAGAAAACAACAGAACACATCAGAATCTCACAATTCGCAGCGGAACAACATATAATAATAAATGAATAATCTTTAAACAAAGACCTATATCAGTTATTACATTTTATAAATTTCATTTCATTACATCATATCATCAGAGTATACAACATCAAACAAACAACAGAAAAAGAAATACTATATAACTAGTAATACGTCATGCCATCCAGCTTGCCTCCAGCAACTCCAGAATATCCAGAATATCCTGATAAACCTAACTCTTGACTGCCCGTGTGGAAATTGGTGGGCACCCAGAGTTTAGGAAGGAAAACAATAAACTCCGAGTCAGTCATGTGACTGGTGTGAGAACTCAAAACAGTTTATTTATCTTTAAAATCAAAATAGAGGAATATTTTTTTAAAGTCAATTCGCAATGCTTTTAAAAATGAGACTACCATAAGGCCTCCCGCACACACACACATGCAAACGCAGAATCAGAGGAGATTTCTCCTTATGATAGTCAAAGATGCTTGATACGTATTAAAAAGAACATTTGATATTATTACTAGTGCATAGTGTAGAGAAAAATTCATTTCGAAAGTAGAATATAAATCTTAGCCAACATAGACATTCCGAACTATGCCTACTATAGCTAACTATGTTCAATAGCAGGTTACCGCCACATTCCATAGCAGGTTGTACAACTAAAACCATACAAGTCTCGTATTGTTTCTTTGGATTTCCAACGAATGATCAGGCCAAGGAACTTCCCATTGCCACATGAGAATGCCTCTGGATGGACATCCCCGAGAACCAAACCGGATCTCTACCAACACAAGGCCGGGTTACCCCTAACTGAGTAACAACTGACCGAATATGCCATCCCCCGGTCCTTTGGGACCTTTTCACCGAGCGCTCGTAATCAATTCACACAATCATAACAAAGTGTTTTCAACATGAGTAAGTATCTGGGCTCCATACCATGATACCACCCTTTTCCAGAAGGAAATGCACACATACTAAAGGGCGCTACCCCTCATAACCTTGCTGCTTCTTTCCTGTTTTGACCATTCACGGGGTGTGAGGCTCGACGAAGTCACGTCCACAAAAACATACTTTATACAAAATCCATGCTTTGGGTCAACAAATGATCATAGAAATGATCGTAAAGATAGACGATCAAATAAACGATCCTATCACAAATAATCAACACAATGATCATTTACAGCAACACTCAGCATGTTACATTACCAAATTGGGAATATATCGCTGATAACATTCAACTACATAACCTCTGAGCACGTACGTCTCAGAGAAGGGTGTTAAGCTAAAAGAATAAATTCTCCGCCACCAACAGAAATATATTTGAAAGAAATCGGCTTTATATCTCAACTTGTAATGTCAGGCATACAATCCATACAAGTCTGTTCCAGGATCGAACAAAACCGAAGGCACTTACAAAGAAGTCCTTGCAATCCGGATATCCACAATCCTGATCGGATTCCCCATCACATATGGAGAACTCTATGCCGGAGCAACTCGGTGCAGAGTCAATCGATAGGTCATCCTATCGCTCTCGCAAATATCCGGTCTTCAACACCGATCTTCAAATGCAATTCACAACGACGTATCACATATTCGGAATGGGTTATACGACCCCATGGTCTTTTCCCGGTTAACCCGAATAGTGAGCGCTTATTCAAAAATAAGTGTGGCATTCAAATTCAAACAAATCACATCAAATACCCATTCAAAGGGAAATATTGATAGTCGATTATTGAACTATAAATGGTTATGCACACATCACCAGATTCCAAATAACTTTCCAAATTATTTATTTTCCAAAATATCTTTACAAGATATATTATTTTCACACTTCAAAAATAAATCAATATTTATTTTTAGACAAATTCCCCTTTCCTTTATAAATTCCTTAGTGAATTTATAATCCAAAATATCTATGAATATTCGATTCTAATTATTCATTTCAATATTCCTTTTCAATTTATCTTCAAAAAGATAAATTCTCAAAATATTCACTTTATATTGGAAAACATTTCCATACTTATTTATTCATAAGTAATTCACAAATTTTTATTTATTTTCAACACTTAGAAAATATTCAATATACTTCAATCGAAATTAAGTATATATTTCATTCTTTAAGGAAATCATTCTTTTAAACATATTTATTTGGGCCAAAACGAATGTTACGTAAAACGTCGTTACGACAACCCAAAGTCACTAGTATAGGGATTCGAAATTAAAATAGATATATAAATCCCAATACTATACAAAACATTTCCTTTCGGAAATCATTTACTATAACAACAGTGTTATAGTCCATTATTTCCTTCTATTTCTCGAAAACGTCTATTCCAACAATGAATGTTGAAATCTATGGTTTCGAATCTCAACACATTTTAAAACATCGTTAGATCGTTTTAATTTTATTTGAAATATCACATTCAAAACAATTTCTTTAACATATTATTCACTATTCAAAAACGTGAATATTCTACGTTAACACATTTCATCATTTCTATACATTTTATTTCAAAGGATTATTCACAGTCAAAACGTGAATATAACTCCATTAATAGGTTTCAGCAATTTACTTATCAAAATAAGTCGTTTGCGAATTTATAAAACAACGTTTATAAATCCCTTTTCTATTTATCTTATAAAAACTTCTTTTTATAAATTCCTTTATTAACCTATTCCAGTTTATAACTCAATTATAAACTAAAAGTTCATATTATAAGTCAAATGCTTATAAAACGATTATTTTACAAAATCGTTCTTTTAACTTCCCAAATTATAAATCTTATAACTTATAAGATTGTTTATTTATCCAAAGTTCGTTCTTTCAATAACTTTATAAATTTTATAAACCTACTGTTTATAAAATTCCATTTATAACTTCACTGTTTAAAATTCTATAAATTCCATTCCATTATGAATTCATTTTCACTTCATTCAAACACTTATAAAAACTCGTTTTAAAATGTCAATATTTCAATTTATAAATATCCATTTATCAATCTCATAATATAATTCAATTTATATTATTCTTTTAAAACGTCTTTAATCTCCTTTATTATTTCACCATTTTGATTCATAAAATAATTAAATTTTATAAATCCTATATTTCAACTTTTTACAATAAATTCAAAAATCCAATTTAAACTATTTTATAAAATCATTAGCATCATATTCTCAAAAATCAGTTTTTAACTATATTTCTCAAAAATCATAATTTTTTATAACTTTAAAAATTATAACGTTTATTTATTTAATATGGATCAATTCCAAAATTATTTTATACAACGTATACTTTTCAAAAATCACTTTATAAATCATTTTAAAATTCCAAAACTTGGTCCAATGATGCTACATACCAAATAGTCAATCACGACAACAACGATATCATATATCGATATGATAATCCATCAAATATCAAAATATATGAAATCTAATAAATACTGTTGAGGAATCCAGTTGGATCCCTCCAACCTGTTTTCCTGCATCCAAAAACATTAGCACAATACCAATTTCGCTCCAGTACGAAATTATCGCGGTATATGGGATTTAAAATATTATCCGCTTAATAGACGGCGCAATAGGGTCTCATCCGCTAAACAAATAAATGCGGGAAATCAATAACTCCAATATATACATACGCCAATATATATATATATATATATATATTGCTATTATATATAATACCAATTTCACTGTTTATGAAATATTCGCGGTATATGTTTTTAATAAATAACATCCGCTTACTAACGGCGTATAATGTCTATTTTAACAATCAATAGATATCAATCATCATTCAAACATGCATTCAAATATTTTAAATCTAACTATTTAAAATAAAATCGAAACCGATTCGATTGAGTGAGAAGTTCTCACCTTGGTTTCAATTTCGTTTTAGCGATTTATTTCGAATAAAATTAAACGCGCGTTTAATTTTACCCAAAATTCTCACTAACTCCAAACGACTCCAATCCAACTCCATCGCGTAGTGCTCGTCCATACGATTCCAACGCAACTGGTTTCGCGCGTTTTCGACCTCGTATGAAAAAGTTATGATTTTTATAAGTTTGTACACGATTTTATATAAACAATTCAACATAAATTTTAAATATTATAAACCTATTCAATTTATCACCGTAGATCCCCTGGTCCCTTGCATCTGGACCGCACATGATCTTCTCCTTTCCCACTCCGTTTACGCACGCGACATGCTCGTATAGCCGAACCCAACACCCTAGATTAGGGTTAAATATCACCATCTCCATACTCGACGATACCTCATCAAACTACAGCCATTTGAAGCGCCATGCCAAGAGCTATGTTCGGCCCCAAGGTGGTGAAGCTCGGCCACCCTATGCCTCTCGAAAACCGTGCGCAACTTCGTACCTTTGAGCCCAATTTGCCGCCAATCCACAACACTTCAGACGATCTCCACCGTTGGATATGGAGTACTTGATGTGCTCTACGATTTCCTAGTTGAAACTTTCTTGAATCGATACATGGATTAGAAGATTTGGAGGGAGGAAGGTAGAAGCTTTCTGGCCGTTCATGGGGGGTGGCGGCTACACGTTTAGAATTAGGGTTTATTTATTTTATTTTTTTTAATGAAGGGTGGGGCTATTTATAGGAAAAATTCGAACACTATTCATCCGGAAATTCCGAAGTCCGATTTACGCGCCGTAACCAGCGTTTCTAGGGTTTACCCCGCGTTTCGGACACAATGGAATAGGTTTCGGAAGCTAATTCGGTCATCTGTGCGAGTTATGGCTATAAACGTTCAATTTGAATTAAACCGATTTAAATCGATTTCTAGGCGTTTTAATTTGTACCGGACAAACGGTAAATCCAATTGACACGAAATTTGAAACCTTACAATAATATCACATTACGGATCCGATGAAACTGGTTTCGTCTCCGAGACTTTTTGAAAAATGGCTCTTTTAACTCGCCAAATTAAAATTAAAAATAATTCGATGCGTTTCGAGCTGCCACGATCAAACGATAGCTCCGATTGACACGAAATTTGAAATCCGGTAATAACTAACTATTACGGATCCAATGGAACTGGTTTCGTTCAATTCTGAGACTGTTCAAAAATTGACTATTTCCACTAGTCGATTTAAATATTAAAATATTCAATTTTCACAAATTAACTTTTAATTCGATTTTAAAAGTTCTAAAATATCGTTCTAACTTCAATATGATAAAATAAATTTTACAAATCATTTTCAATCATATTTAACCATATTTTCAATTATTTCCATAATTTAATATATTAAATTATCGATTTAATTATCCAATTAAATCCAATAAATCGAAATAAAATTTATTCGACTTATAAATTTCACATATTAATATTTAAAATTAATTAAATATTCAAAATTTAATTAATAAAATTTCTGGGTTGTTACAATCTTCCCCGCTTAAAAGAATTTGTCCTCGAAATTACAAGTAAGAAAAGTTACAGAATCTATTAATTTTCCAAAATTCATAGTTAAACTTCTTATAATACTTTACTAAGTTTTTTTTAAATCATACTTAGTTATCTTTTCAAAAACAACTACTATTGTTTAACTTTCAATTTCAAATCAAAGTTATAGTTTTCAAAATTTTCCAATTTTATCAAAATTTTTCTAACGCCTTAAATTTCCGGAAAAATTCGCCATAGTCTCCTTTGCGCGGCTCGATCCGAAAAAACAAATGATAGTATATATATCACAAATATACATCTCATCAAGTAATGAGGCATCCCGAAGGGAAAAAGTATAAAAGTACGGTATGTAATCCGAGATATGTACCTTATATTTTATTAGCAAGCATATACGGCTAATATAGCGCGAAAGCGAGCTCCAAATGCGAAGCAATCGCGATCCGCACCTACTAATCACTCAACAAACAACATGAGAACATGCATATAGATAATAGTATCAATATACAACATATAGCAACATAATAACTATATATGTCAACATAGCAATTGAAACAAAAGCAATATGTTCAACCATCAACCAACTAACATTCAACAAATTCCATAACCAATAAATATTCATTCATATTCTCATTAATATTCAATGAATTGGTTTTCCATTTAATCACATTTGATTCATATACAGTGGATGTTCTTACTAACATTCATTCTCAATTAGTTTATATTCACTAATTTATATTCAAGTTGGTTCACTTCCAAATCAAATTCAATTCATTTAAGATTCACTTAACTTCTAATTGGATTTCAATTACTTTAACTTCCAATTTCATTAATTCAATTTCATTAACACTTAATGAATTATATACAATCAACTAACAATCATATAACAACCAATGTATATAATTACAACCAAATTCCTTTGCTTATATTCATTCAATTTGGTTTAACACCATCACTTTCAATTGGTTCAATTAAATTGATCTTCATTCAACTATTCAACTTTCCATAACATTAGATTTTAATGAATTAACACTCATATTCATTATTTCATATCAACTTAATTTACATTCAATTGATTAACATTCAATCCATTCATTCAATTCAATTACAAAAGTTGAATTTCATTTATATAACTTAAGTTCACATCTATCACTTCACTTTATTATTTTACTTTGATCTCTTAAGTTATATTCCATTTAACTTTAAATTCATTTTACTTATTTACAACTCACATTCATATAGTTTCACCTCTTGTATATATAAGTTTATTTCACAATTGTAGATCACTTTAATTATAATTCAATTCTTATAATTCCTTTGCTTATACAATTATTCTTTAATTTAGATTATTCAAACATCTAAACAATCAACTTATATACACTTTAATAATTCTGAAAATTTATTCCTTTATATATAAAATGTACTCAAGGTAAAATTATTTCATTTACCCAGTTTAAAACAATACTGTGTCGAATTGTTCTATTCAAGTGTTTAGAAACCCCTTCGGCATAGTCTTGCGGACCACGCTGACGAAAGTTCATATGCCACTCAATAAACCAATCATCACAATATAAAACAATTTTTATATTCATTAACAAATACGCTCTCATAGCTATTATTACACTCAAACTCATCTAGAGTACTACTGACTCTATCTCTAATGAGTAATACCCAACAGAACCATGGTTGTCGCTTAACCATAAGCTCCGATACCACATGTAACGCCCCGAAAATTTTCGACTTTCGAAAATTCAACATCGATACTCACTTTATCGACTGCCGAGAAATCGAAGGCCAGAAAACCGAAATGTTATGGTTTAAGAAAAAGAAAAAGACAGAAGAAGAGATAAGAAGATAGAAAATAGGGAGGAGAGAAAACATAGAGAAAAGAAAATAGAGAATAAAGAAAACATAGGAGAGAATAGAAAAAGATAGGAAAAAGAAAACAGAAAATAGAGAAGAGATAGAAAATTTTTAAATAGAAGGAAAAGAGAATAAAGAACATAGAACGGAACAGAAAACAACAGAACACATCAGAATCTCACAATTCGCAGCGGAACAACATATAATAATAAATGAATAATCTTTAAACAAAGAACTATATCAGTTATTACATTTTATACATTTCACTTCATTACATCATATCATCATAGTATACAACATCAAACAAACAGCGGAAAAAGAAATACTATATAACTAGTAATACGTCATGCCATCCAGCTTGCCTCCAGCAACTCCAGAATATCCAGAATATCCTGATAAACCTAACTCTTGACTGCCCGTGTGGAAATTGGTGGGCACCCAGAGTTTAGGAAGGAAAACAATAAACTCCGAGTCAGTCATGTGACTGGTGTGAGAACTCCAAACAGTTTATTTATCTTTAAAATCAAAATAGAGGAATATTTTTTTAAAGTCAATTCGCAATGCTTTTAAAAATGAGACTACCATAAGGCCTCCCGCACACACACACATGCAAACGCAGAATCGGAGGAGATTTCTCCTTATGATAGTCAAAGATGCTTGATACGTATTAAAAAGAACATTTGATATTATTATTAGTGCATAGTGTAGAGAAAAATTCATTTCGAAAGTAGAATATAAATCTTAGCCAGCATAGACATTCCGAACTATGCCTACTATAGCTAACTATGTTCAATAGCAGGTTACCGCCACATTCCATAGCAGGTTATACAACTAAAACCGTACAAGTCTCGTATTGTTTCTTTGGATTTCCAACGAATGATCAGGCCAAGGAACTTCCCATTGCCACATGAGAATGCCTCTGGATGGACATCCCCGAGAACCAAACCGGATCTCTACCAACACAAGGCCGGGTTACCCCTAACTGAGTAACAACTGACCGAATATGCCATCCCCCGGTCCTTTGGGACCTTTTCACCGAGCGCTCGTAATCAATTCACACAATCATAACAAAGTGTTTTCAACATGAGTAAGTATCTGGGCTCCATACCATGATACCACCCTTTTCCAGAAGGAAATGCACACATACTAAAGGGCTCTACCCCTCATAACCTTGCTGCTTCTTTCCTGTTTTGACCATTCACGGGGTGTGAGGCTCGACGAAGTCACGTCCACAAAAACATACTTTATACAAAAGCCATGCTTTGGGTCAACAAATGATCATAGAAATGATCATAAAGATAGACGATCAAATAAACGATCCTATCACAAATAATCAACACAATGATCATTTACAGCAACACTCAGCATGTCACATTACCAAATTGGGAATATATCGCTGATAACATTCAACTACATAACCTCTGAGCACGTACGTCTCAGAGAAGGGTGTTAAGCTAAAAGAATAAATTCTCCGCCACCAACAGAAATATATTTGAAAGAAATCGGCTTTATATCTCAACTTGTAATGTCAGGCATACAATCCATACAAGTCTATTCCGGGATCGAACAAAACCGAAGGCACTTACAAAGAAGTCCTTGCAATCCGGATATCCACAATCCTGATCGGATTCCCCATCACATATGGAGAACTCTATACCGGAGCAACTCGGTGCAGAGTCAATCGATAGGTCATCCTATCGCTCTCGCAAATATCCGGTCTTCAACACCGATCTTCAAATGCAATTCACAACGACGTATCACATATTCGGAATGGGTTATACGACCCCATGGTCTTTTCCCGGTTAACCCGAATAGTGAGCGCTTATTCAAAAATAAGTGTGGCATTCAAATTCAAACAAATCACATCAAATACCCATTCAAAGGGAAATATTGATAGTCGATTATTGAACTATCAATGGTTATGCACACATCACCAGATTCCAAATAACTTTCCAAATTATTTATTTTCCAAAATATCTTTACAAGATATATTATTTTCACACTTCAAAAATAAATCAATATTTATTTTTAGACAAATTCCCCTTTCCTTTATAAATTCCTTAGTGAATTTATAATCCAAAATATCTATGAATATTCGATTCTAATTATTCATTTCAATATTCCTTTTCAATTTATCTTCAAAAAGATAAATTCTCAAAATATTCACTTTATATTGGAAAACATTTCCATACTTATTTATTCATAAGTAATTCACAAATTTTTATTTATTTTCAACACTTAGAAAATATTCAATATACTTCAATCGAAATTAAGTATATATTTCATTCTTTAAGGAAATCATTCTTTTAAACATATTTATTTGGGCCAAAACGAATGTTACGTAAAACATCGTTACGACAACCCAAAGTCACTAGTATAGGGATTCGAAATTAAATTAGATATATAAATCCCAATACTATACAAAACATTTCCTTTCGGAAATCATTTACTATAACAACAGTGTTATAGTCCATTATTTCCTTCTATTTCTCGAAAACGTCTATTCCAACAATGAATGTTCAAATCTATGGTTTCGAATCTCAACACATTTTAAAACATCGTTAGATCGTTTTAATTTTATTTGAAATATCACATTCAAAACAATTTCTTTAACATATTATTCACTATTCAAAAACGTGAATATTCTACGTTAACACATTTCATCATTTCTATACATTTTATTTCAAAGGATTATTCACAGTCAAAACGTGAATATAACTCCATTAATAGGTTTCAGCAATTTACTTATCAAAATAAGTCGTTTGCGAATTTATAAAACAACGTTTATAAATCCCTTTTCTATTTATCTTATAAAAACTTCTTTTTATAAATTCCTTTATTAACCTATTCCAGTTTATAACTCAATTATAAACTAAAAGTTCATATTATAAGTCAAATGCTTATAAAACGATTATTTTACAAAATCGTTCTTTTAACTTCCCAAATTATAAATCTTATAACTTATAAGATTGTTTATTTATCCAAAGTTCGTTCTTTCAATAACTTTATAAATTTTATAAACCTACTGTTTATAAAATTCCATTTATAACTTCACTGTTTAAAATTCTATAAATTCCATTCCATTATGAATTCATTTTCACTTCATTCAAACACTTATAAAAACTCGTTTTAAAATGTCAATATTTCAATTTATAAATATCCATTTATCAATCTCATAATATAATTCAATTTATATTATTCTTTTAAAACGTCTTTAATCTCCTTTATTATTTCACCATTTTGATTCATAAAATAATTAAATTTTATAAATCCTATATTTCAACTTTTTACAATAAATTCAAAAATCCAATTTAAACTATTTTATAAAATCATTAGCATCATATTCTCAAAAATCAGTTTTTAACTATATTTCTCAAAAATCATAATTTTTTATAACTTTAAAAATTATAACGTTTATTTATTTAATATGGATCAATTCCAAAATTATTTTATAAAACGTATACTTTTCAAAAATCACTTTATAAATCATTTTAAAATTCCAAAACTTGGTCCAATGATGCTACATACCAAATAGTCAATCACGACAACAACGATATCATATATCGATATGATAATCCATCAAATATCAAAATATATGAAATCTAATAAATACTGTTGAGGAATCCAGTTGGATCCCTCCAACCTGTTTTCCTACATCCAAAAACATTAACACAATACCAATTTCGCTCCAGTACGAAATTATCGCGGTATATGGGATTTAAAATATTATCCGCTTAATAGACGGCGCAATAGGGTCTCATCCGCTAAACAAATAAATGCGGGAAATCAATAACTCCAATATATACATACGCCAATATATATATATATATTGCTATTATATATAATACCAATTTCACTGTTTATGAAATATTCGCGGTATATGTTTTTAATAAATAACATCCGCTTACTAACGGCGTATAATGTCTATTTTAACAATCAATAGATATCAATCATCATTCAAACATGCATTCAAATATTTTAAATCTAACTATTTAAAATAAAATCGAAACCGATTCGATTGAGTGAGAAGTTCTCACCTTGGTTTCAATTTCGTTTTAGCGATTTATTTCGAATAAAATTAAACGCGCGTTTAATTTTACCCAAAATTCTCACTAAATCCAAACGACTCCAATCCAACTCCATCGCGTAGTGCTCGTCCATACGATTCCAACGCAACTGGTTTCGCGCGTTTTCGACCTCGTATGAAAAAGTTATGATTTTTATAAGTTTGTACACGATTTTATATAAACAATTCAACATAAATTTTAAATATTATAAACCTATTCAATTTATCACCGTAGATCCCCTGGTCCCTTGCATCTGGACCGCACATGATCTTCTCCTTTCCCACTCCGTTTACGCACGCGACATGCTCGTATAGCCGAACCCAACACCCTAGATTAGGGTTAAATATCACCATCTCCATACTCGACGATACCTCATCAAACTACAGCCATTTGAAGCGCCATGCCAAGAGCTATGTTCGGCCCCAAGGTGGTGAAGCTCGGCCACCCTATGCCTCTCGAAAACCGTGCGCAACTTCGTACCTTTGAGCCCAATTTGCCGCCAATCCACAACACTTCAGACGATCTCCACCGTTGGATATGGAGTACTTGATGTGCTCTACGATTTCCTAGTTGAAACTTTCTTGAATCGATACATGGATTAGAAGATTTGGAGGGAGGAAGGTAGAAGCTTTCTGGCCGTTCATGGGGGGTGGCGGCTACACGTTTAGAATTAGGGTTTATTTATTTTATTTTTTTTAATGAAGGGTGGGGCTATTTATAGGAAAAATTCGAACACTATTCATCCGGAAATTCCGAAGTCCGATTTACGCGCCGTAACCAGCGTTTCTAGGGTTTACCCCGCGTTTCGAACACAATGGAATAGGTTTCGGAAGCTAATTCGGTCATCTGTGCGAGTTATGGCTATAAACGTTCAATTTGAATTAAACCGATTTAAATCGATTTCTAGGCGTTTTAATTTGTACCGGACAAACGGTAAATCCAATTGACACGAAATTTGAAACCTTATAATAATATCACATTACGGATCCGATGAAACTGGTTTCGTCTCCGAGACTTTTTGAAAAATGGCTCTTTTAACTCGCCAAATTAAAATTAAAAATAATTCGATGCGTTTCGAGCTGCCACGATCAAACGATAGCTCCGATTGACACGAAATTTGAAATCCGGTAATAACTAACTATTACGGATCCAATGGAACTGGTTTCGTTCAATTCTGAGACTGTTCAAAAATTGACTATTTCCACTAGTCGATTTAAATATTAAAATATTCAATTTTCACAAATTAACTTTTAATTCGATTTTAAAAGTTCTAAAATATCGTTCTAACTTCAATATGATAAAATAAATTTTACAAATCATTTTCAATCATATTTAACCCTATTTTCAATTATTTCCATAATTTAATATATTAAATTATCGATTTAATTATCCAATTAAATCCAATAAATCGAAATAAAATTTATTCGACTTATAAATTTCACATATTAATATTTAAAATTAATTAAATATTCAAAATTTAATTAATAAAATTTCTGGGTTGTTACAATCTTCCCCGCTTAAAAGAATTTCGTCCTCGAAATTACAAGTAAGAAAAGTTACAGAATCTATTAATTTTCCAAAATTCATAGTTAAACTTCTTATAATACTTTACTAAGTTTTTTTTAAATCATACTTAGTTATCTTTTCAAAAACAACTACTATTGTTTAACTTTCAATTTCAAATCAAAGTTATAGTTTTCAAAATTTTCCAATTTTATCAAAATTTTTCTAACGCCTTAAATTTCCGGAAAAATTCGCCATAGTCTCCTTTGCGCGGCTCGATCCGAAAAAACAAATGATAGTATATATATCACAAATATACATCTCATCAAGTAATGAGGCATCCCGAAGGGAAAAAGTATAAAAGTACGGTATGTAATCCGAGATATGTACCTTATATTTTATTAGCAAGCATATACGGCTAATATAGCGCGAAAGCGAGCTCCAAATGCGAAGCAATCGCGATCCGCACCTACTAATCACTCAACAAACAACATGAGAACATGCATATAGATAATAGTATCAATATACAACATATAGCAACATAATAACTATATATGTCAACATAGCAATTGAAACAAAAGCAATATGTTCAACCATCAACCAACTAACATTCAACAAATTCCATAACCAATAAATATTCATTCATATTCTCATTAATATTCAATGAATTGGTTTTCCATTTAATCACATTTGATTCATATACAGTGGATGTTCTTACTAACATTCATTCTCAATTAGTTTATATTCACTAATTTATATTCAAGTTGGTTCACTTCCAAATCAAATTCAATTCATTTAAGATTCACTTAACTTCTAATTGGATTTCAATTACTTTAACTTCCAATTTCATTAATTCAATTTCATTAACACTTAATGAATTATATACAATCAACTAACAATCATATAACAACCAATGTATATAATTACAACCAAATTCCTTTGCTTATATTCATTCAATTTGGTTTAACACCATCACTTTCAATTGGTTCAATTAAATTGATCTTCATTCAACTATTCAACTTTCCATAACATTAGATTTTAATGAATTAACACTCATATTCATTATTTCATATCAACTTAATTTACATTCAATTGATTAACATTCAATCCATTCATTCAATTCAATTACAAAAGTTGAATTTCATTTATATAACTTAAGTTCACATCTATCACTTCACTTTATTATTTTACTTTGATCTCTTAAGTTATATTCCATTTAACTTTAAATTCATTTTACTTATTTACAACTCACATTCATATAGTTTCACCTCTTGTATATATAAGTTTATTTCACAATTGTAGATCACTTTAATTATAATTCAATTCTTATAATTCCTTTGCTTATACAATTATTCTTTAATTTAGATTATTCAAACATCTAAACAATCAACTTATATACACTTTAATAATTCTGAAAATTTATTCCTTTATATATAAAATGTACTCAAGGTAAAATTATTTCATTTACCCAGTTTAAAACAATACTGTGTCGAATTGTTCTATTCAAGTGTTTAGAAACCCCTTCGGCATAGTCTTGCGGACCACGCTGACGAAAGTTCATATGCCACTCAATAAACCAATCATCACAATATAAAACAATTTTTATATTCATTAACAAATACGCTCTCATAGCTATTATTACACTCAAACTCATCTAGAGTACTACTGACTCTATCTCTAATGAGTAATACCCAACAGAACCATGGTTGTCGCTTAACCATAAGCTCCGATACCACATGTAACGCCCCGAAAATTTTCGACTTTCGAAAATTCAACATCGATACTCACTTTATCGACTGCCGAGAAATCGAAGGCCGGAAAACCGAAATGTTATGGTTTAAGAAAAAGAAAAAGACAGAAGAAGAGATAAGAAGATAGAAAATAGGGAGGAGAGAAAACATAGAGAAAAGAAAATAGAGAATAAAGAAAACATAGGAGAGAATAGAAAAAGATAGGAAAAAGAAAACAGAAAATAGAGAAGAGATAGAAAATTTTTAAATAGAAGGAAAAGAGAATAAAGAACATAGAACGGAACAGAAAACAACAGAACACATCAGAATCTCACAATTCGCAGCGGAACAACATATAATAATAAATGAATAATCTTTAAACAAAGAACTATATCAGTTATTACATTTTATACATTTCACTTCATTACATCATATCATCATAGTATACAACATCAAACAAACAGCGGAAAAAGAAATACTATATAACTAGTAATACGTCATGCCATCCAGCTTGCCTCCAGCAACTCCAGAATATCCAGAATATCCTGATAAACCTAACTCTTGACTGCCCGTGTGGAAATTGGTGGGCACCCAGAGTTTAGGAAGGAAAACAATAAACTCCGAGTCAGTCATGTGACTGGTGTGAGAACTCCAAACAGTTTATTTATCTTTAAAATCAAAATAGAGGAATATTTTTTTAAAGTCAATTCGCAATGCTTTTAAAAATGAGACTACCATAAGGCCTCCCGCACACACACACATGCAAACGCAGAATCGGAGGAGATTTCTCCTTATGATAGTCAAAGATGCTTGATACGTATTAAAAAGAACATTTGATATTATTATTAGTGCATAGTGTAGAGAAAAATTCATTTCGAAAGTAGAATATAAATCTTAGCCAGCATAGACATTCCGAACTATGCCTACTATAGCTAACTATGTTCAATAGCAGGTTACCGCCACATTCCATAGCAGGTTATACAACTAAAACCGTACAAGTCTCGTATTGTTTCTTTGGATTTCCAACGAATGATCAGGCCAAGGAACTTCCCATTGCCACATGAGAATGCCTCTGGATGGACATCCCCGAGAACCAAACCGGATCTCTACCAACACAAGGCCGGGTTACCCCTAACTGAGTAACAACTGACCGAATATGCCATCCCCCGGTCCTTTGGGACCTTTTCACCGAGCGCTCGTAATCAATTCACACAATCATAACAAAGTGTTTTCAACATGAGTAAGTATCTGGGCTCCATACCATGATACCACCCTTTTCCAGAAGGAAATGCACACATACTAAAGGGCTCTACCCCTCATAACCTTGCTGCTTCTTTCCTGTTTTGACCATTCACGGGGTGTGAGGCTCGACGAAGTCACGTCCACAAAAACATACTTTATACAAAAGCCATGCTTTGGGTCAACAAATGATCATAGAAATGATCATAAAGATAGACGATCAAATAAACGATCCTATCACAAATAATCAACACAATGATCATTTACAGCAACACTCAGCATGTCACATTACCAAATTGGGAATATATCGCTGATAACATTCAACTACATAACCTCTGAGCACGTACGTCTCAGAGAAGGGTGTTAAGCTAAAAGAATAAATTCTCCGCCACCAACAGAAATATATTTGAAAGAAATCGGCTTTATATCTCAACTTGTAATGTCAGGCATACAATCCATACAAGTCTATTCCGGGATCGAACAAAACCGAAGGCACTTACAAAGAAGTCCTTGCAATCCGGATATCCACAATCCTGATCGGATTCCCCATCACATATGGAGAACTCTATACCGGAGCAACTCGGTGCAGAGTCAATCGATAGGTCATCCTATCGCTCTCGCAAATATCCGGTCTTCAACACCGATCTTCAAATGCAATTCACAACGACGTATCACATATTCGGAATGGGTTATACGACCCCATGGTCTTTTCCCGGTTAACCCGAATAGTGAGCGCTTATTCAAAAATAAGTGTGGCATTCAAATTCAAACAAATCACATCAAATACCCATTCAAAGGGAAATATTGATAGTCGATTATTGAACTATCAATGGTTATGCACACATCACCAGATTCCAAATAACTTTCCAAATTATTTATTTTCCAAAATATCTTTACAAGATATATTATTTTCACACTTCAAAAATAAATCAATATTTATTTTTAGACAAATTCCCCTTTCCTTTATAAATTCCTTAGTGAATTTATAATCCAAAATATCTATGAATATTCGATTCTAATTATTCATTTCAATATTCCTTTTCAATTTATCTTCAAAAAGATAAATTCTCAAAATATTCACTTTATATTGGAAAACATTTCCATACTTATTTATTCATAAGTAATTCACAAATTTTTATTTATTTTCAACACTTAGAAAATATTCAATATACTTCAATCGAAATTAAGTATATATTTCATTCTTTAAGGAAATCATTCTTTTAAACATATTTATTTGGGCCAAAACGAATGTTACGTAAAACATCGTTACGACAACCCAAAGTCACTAGTATAGGGATTCGAAATTAAATTAGATATATAAATCCCAATACTATACAAAACATTTCCTTTCGGAAATCATTTACTATAACAACAGTGTTATAGTCCATTATTTCCTTCTATTTCTCGAAAACGTCTATTCCAACAATGAATGTTCAAATCTATGGTTTCGAATCTCAACACATTTTAAAACATCGTTAGATCGTTTTAATTTTATTTGAAATATCACATTCAAAACAATTTCTTTAACATATTATTCACTATTCAAAAACGTGAATATTCTACGTTAACACATTTCATCATTTCTATACATTTTATTTCAAAGGATTATTCACAGTCAAAACGTGAATATAACTCCATTAATAGGTTTCAGCAATTTACTTATCAAAATAAGTCGTTTGCGAATTTATAAAACAACGTTTATAAATCCCTTTTCTATTTATCTTATAAAAACTTCTTTTTATAAATTCCTTTATTAACCTATTCCAGTTTATAACTCAATTATAAACTAAAAGTTCATATTATAAGTCAAATGCTTATAAAACGATTATTTTACAAAATCGTTCTTTTAACTTCCCAAATTATAAATCTTATAACTTATAAGATTGTTTATTTATCCAAAGTTCGTTCTTTCAATAACTTTATAAATTTTATAAACCTACTGTTTATAAAATTCCATTTATAACTTCACTGTTTAAAATTCTATAAATTCCATTCCATTATGAATTCATTTTCACTTCATTCAAACACTTATAAAAACTCGTTTTAAAATGTCAATATTTCAATTTATAAATATCCATTTATCAATCTCATAATATAATTCAATTTATATTATTCTTTTAAAACGTCTTTAATCTCCTTTATTATTTCACCATTTTGATTCATAAAATAATTAAATTTTATAAATCCTATATTTCAACTTTTTACAATAAATTCAAAAATCCAATTTAAACTATTTTATAAAATCATTAGCATCATATTCTCAAAAATCAGTTTTTAACTATATTTCTCAAAAATCATAATTTTTTATAACTTTAAAAATTATAACGTTTATTTATTTAATATGGATCAATTCCAAAATTATTTTATAAAACGTATACTTTTCAAAAATCACTTTATAAATCATTTTAAAATTCCAAAACTTGGTCCAATGATGCTACATACCAAATAGTCAATCACGACAACAACGATATCATATATCGATATGATAATCCATCAAATATCAAAATATATGAAATCTAATAAATACTGTTGAGGAATCCAGTTGGATCCCTCCAACCTGTTTTCCTGCATCCAAAAACATTAGCACAATACCAATTTCGCTCCAGTACGAAATTATCGCGGTATATGTGATTTAAAATATTATCCGCTTAATAGACGGCGCAATAGGGTCTCATCCGCTAAACAAATAAATGCGGGAAATCAATAACTCCAATATATACATACGCCAATATATATATATATATATATTGCTATTATATATAATACCAATTTCACTGTTTATGAAATATTCGCGGTATATGTTTTTAATAAATAACATCCGCTTACTAACGGCGTATAATGTCTATTTTAACAATCAATAGATATCAATCATCATTCAAACATGCATTCAAATATTTTAAATCTAACTATTTAAAATAAAATCGAAACCGATTCGATTGAGTGAGAAGTTCTCACCTTGGTTTCAATTTCGTTTTAGCGATTTATTTCGAATAAAATTAAACGCGCGTTTAATTTTACCCAAAATTCTCACTAACTCCAAACGACTCCAATCCAACTCCATCGCGTAGTGCTCGTCCATACGATTCCAACGCAACTGGTTTCGCGCGTTTTCGACCTCGTATGAAAAAGTTATGATTTTTATAAGTTTGTACACGATTTTATATAAACAATTCAACATAAATTTTAAATATTATAAACCTATTCAATTTATCACCGTAGATCCCCTGGTCCCTTGCATCTGGACCGCACATGATCTTCTCCTTTCCCACTCCGTTTACGCAAGCGACATGCTCGTATAGCCGAACCCAACACCCTAGATTAGGGTTAAATATCACCATCTCCATACTCGATGATACCTCATCAAACTACAGCCATTTGAAGCGCCATGCCAAGAGCTATGTTCGGCCCCAAGGTGGTGAAGCTCGGCCACCCTATGCCTCTCGAAAACCGTGCGCAACTTCGTACCTTTGAGCCCAATTTGCCGCCAATCCACAACACTTCAGACGATCTCCACCGTTGGATATGGAGTACTTGATGTGCTCTACGATTTCCTAGTTGAAACTTTCTTGAATCGATACATGGATTAGAAGATTTGGAGGGAGGAAGGTAGAAGCTTTCTGGCCGTTCATGGGGGGTGGCGGCTACACGTTTAGAATTAGGGTTTATTTTTTTTTATTTTTTAATAAAGGGTGGGGCTATTTATAGGAAAAATTCGAACACTATTCATCCGGAAATTCCGAAGTCCGATTTACGCGCCGTAACCAGCGTTTCTAGGGTTTACCCCGCGTTTCGGACATAATGGAACAGGTTTCGGAAGCTAATTCGGTCATCTGTGCGAGTTATGGCTATAAACGTTCAATTTCAATTAAACCGATTTAAATCGATTTCTAGGCGTTTTAATTTGTACCGGACAAACGGTAAATCCAATTGACACGAAATTTGAAACCTTACAATAATATCACATTACGGATCCGATGAAACTGGTTTCGTCGAAATCCGAGACTTTTTGAAAAATGGCTATTTTAACTCGCCAAATTAAAATTAAAAATAATTCGATGCGTTTCGAGCTGCCACGATCAAACGATGGCTCCGATTGACACGAAATTTGAAAACCGGTAATAACTAACTATTACGGATCCAATGGAACTAGTTTCGTTCAATTCTGAGACTGTTCAAAAATTGACTATTTCCACTAGTCGATTTAAATATTAAAATATTCAATTTTCACAAATTAACTTTTAATTCGATTTTAAAAGTTCTAAAATATCGTTCTAACTTCAATATGATAAAATAAAATTTTACAAATCATTTTCAATCATATTTAACCCTATTTTCAATTATTTCCATAATTTAATATATTAAATTATCGATTTAATTATCCAATTAAATCCAATAAATCGAAATAAAATTTATTCGACTTATAAATTTCACATATTAATATTTAAAATTAATTAAATATTCAAAATTTAATTAATTAAATTTCTGGGTTGTTACACTCATGCTCGTCTCCACCATCACCAAAGATATGGCGAAGCTCGGTCGAGCCTAGCTCGTGAAAACCGAGGCCGACTTCGTCATGTTCGAGCCCTTTTTGCCGCTGATTCGCCTCACCAAACTTGATCATCACCGTTCATCTTCAAGATCTCGTCGAGCCCTACCTTTTTGCAGTTGGAGGTTTGTTGAAATACTTCACGGATTGGAAGAAAATTGGATGAGAAGGAGAGAGTTTTTCGGCCATTAAATATAGATAGTGGCGGCTGGCTTCTATTTCTAGGGTTAGGGTTTATTTTGCAAAAAAGAAAATAATGAAGTGCTTTTATAGAAAAAACGACGAACACTGTTCATCTCGGGTTTTCCGAACTCCGATTTACACGCGGTGACCGGTGTTTTTAGGGTTTATCTCGCGTTCCGGACACAATGGAACAGGTTTTAAAAGCTAATTTGATCATCTGTGCGAGTTATGGCAATAAACGTTCGGTTTTAAATTAAATCGATTTAAACTAATTTCTATGCGTTTTGGCTTGCCCCGGACAAACGGTAAATCCGATTGACACGAAATTTGAAAACCTACAACAATTTGACATTGCGGATCTGATGAAACTAGTTTCGTCGAAATTCGAGACTGTTCGAAAATTGGCTATTTTTCATTCGATAATTAAATATTAAAATATTCATTTTTCACAAATAAACTTTTAATTCAATTTTAAAAGTTCCATAACATTGTTATAACTCCAATATGATAAAATAAAATTTTACAAATCATTTTCAATCATATTAAACTCGATTTTCAATTATTTCTGTAATTTCAACCATTAAATAATCGATTTAATTATCCAATTAAATCCAATATTCGAAAATAAATTATTCGACTTATAAATTTCAGTTATTAATATTTAAATTCAATTAAATATTCAAATTTTAATTAACAAATATTCTGGGTCGTTACAATTTCAAACTCTTATCTAGACTGTCAAAACATGATCTAGTAAAAGGTCTCTTTAAAATGAATTTTAAAGTAGATAGTTTATGTGATGCGTGTTAATTAGGAAAACTTAAAAAAAGTTCCTTTAAATTAAAAGATATGATTTCAACTTCAAAACCTCTTGAATTACTTCATCTTGATTTATTTGGTCCATTTCAAATTCGGTTAATAAATCATAGTAAATATGTTTTTGTAATTGTAGATTATTATTCTAGATTTACATGGACAATATTTTTGAAACATAAAAGTGATACTTTTGAATGTTTTAAAAACTTTACTAAAAGGATTCAAAATCAACTTTCTGTAAAAATTATAACCATCCGTAGTGATCATGGTGGTGAATTTGAAAATGAAAAGTTTGAGGAATTCTGCAATTAAAAGGGAATAACTCATAAATTTTCATTTCGAAGAACTCCATAACAAAACGGAGTAGTATAACGTAAAAATAGGATGATTCAAGAGTGTGCGAGAACTATTCTTTTAGATAGTAAATTACCAAAATATTTTTGGGCAGAAGCAGTTGCTACCGCCTGTTATATTTTAAATAGAATTTTAATTAGACCTTTAACTGATAAGACATCTTATGAACTTCTTCACACAAAGAAACCTAAGGTATCTTATTTTAGAATTTTTGGAAGTAAATGTTTTATTTTAAATACAAAAGATAACTTAGATAAATTTGATCCTAAATCCGACAAAGGTATCTTTATCGAATATTCTAACAGAAGTAAAGCATATAGAGTGTTTAATTTAAGAACTAACACCATCGAAGAAACAATGCATGTTTCATTCGATGAAAATCTCAAAAATTTTGAAGACACAAATGACGAAGAGGATTTAGTCACTCAAAATCAAGAGTCAACTGAAACTAATAATGAAATTAATCATCCTAATAGAAAGATTAAACTTTTAAAAGGTCATCCTATAGAAAATATACTTGGAGATATGCAATCTGTTGTTACAACCAGAAATCAACTAAGTAAAATGAGAACTGTAGCCTTTATATCAACTATTGAACCAAAAAATCCAAAAGAAGCATCAACTGATGATTCATGGATATTGGCTATGCAAGAAGAACTAAATGAATTCACTAGAAATGTTGTTTGGGAACTTGTTCCTAGACCCAAAAATAAAACTATAATTGGAACTAAATGGGTTTATAAAAATAAAATGAATGAACAAGCTGAGGTTGTTAGAAATAAAGCCCGGTTAGTCGCTCAAGGTTATTGTCAAGAAGAAGGAATATATTTTGATGAAACCTTTGCTCCCGTAGCAAGATTAGAAGTCAATAGGATTCTACTTGCTTTCGCAAATCATAATAATTTCAAATTATATCAAATAAATGTTAAAAGTGCATTTTTAAATGGATTTTTAAAAGAGGAAGTATATGTTGAACAACCACCACTTTTTGAAAATGAAAAATTACCAAATCACGTTTACAAACTTAAGAAAGCTCTATATGGTCTAAAACAAGCTCCTAGAGCCTGGTATGAAAGACTAAGATCTTACTTATTACAATCAAACTTTGAAATTGGTAAAGTAGATAATACTCTTTTTATTAAAAGAAATAAAAGTGATATTCAACTAGTACAAGTTTACATAGATGGTATCATTTTTGGATCAACTAATTTTGAAATGAATAAAGAATTTTCTGAAATAATGACAAAAGAGTTTGAGATGAGTCATATGGGTGAATTAAACTTCTTTCTAGGATTGCAAATAAGACAATTTGATAATGGTATCTTTATAAGTCAAGAAAAATATGCGAAAAGACCTAGTTAGTAAATTTGGTTTGACTACTGCAAGTGGAAAATCCACTCCCATGGCAACCAATGAGTACCTAAGTAAAGAAGATCTCTCGAAAGATGTAGATCAAAAATTATATAGAGGAATGATTAGATCACTACTCTATATCACTGCTAGTAGACATGATATTGTGTATAGTGTTTGTCTCTGTGCAAGATATCAATCCCAACCTAAAGAGACCCACTTAAAAGCTGTAAAAAGTATCATAAGATATGTTAAACACACCATTGATTATGGCTTATTTTATCCTAAAGATGATTCTTTTTAATTAATATCTTACTGTGATGCTGATTATGCTGGTTGTAAATCAGACCGAAAAAGTACAAGTGGAACTTGTCACTTTTTGGGGCATTCTCTGATTTCTTGGTTTAGTAAAAAGCAAAACACAATTTCTTTATCAACAACTGAAGCAGAGTATATTTTTGCTGCTTTGGCTTGTTCTCAAGTAATATATATGCAACAAACTTTAAAAGATTTTGGTTTAAATATATCAAAATCACCAATTTATTGTGATAATATTAGTGCAATAAATTTATACAAAAATCCTACTCATCATGCACGAACTAAAAACATTGATATAAGACATCATTTTCTTAGAGATAATATAAGTAAGGAAGTAACTAATCTCGATTATACCAATTCTGAGAACCAAATTACTGATATCTTAACAAAACCCTTAAATGAATCTATATTTACTAAATTAAGAAGAGAATTAGGTATTGTTCAATAACTGAAATATAGAATATAAATAACAAAGTACAATTAAAAATTAAAATAAATCAAATAGTAAAAAAATAGGTACCATGTCGACAACCCTTCCTTACCCCTGTCGACATATAACGTTTTTTTTCTTCTGAAAATTTTTCCACCAAAATTCAAATAAGTGGTTATATATTCCTTTTATTTCAAAATTTTGTTCATTCATTTTTTCCTTCTCTAGTCTAACTTCTGAAAACAATAAAACAATGGCATCCACTTCCAAATCAAATAAAAATTCAAACTTTTTGTTCCCTTTTCCTTCTACCGGACCATTTCAACGAATTACGCTTGCACGAGTTATGAAAATGGAGGATTCCTTGAAGGATGCACTGCAACTAATGACTGAAATTCAAGTAGTGCAACTCAGAATGGCCAAATAACAAGAACAGCAAGGCAAAATCCTTAGAAACTTGCAAAAGTTTCTAATGGACAATCATGCCAATCCCATCGTGATTGATGAAGAATCTTCAGGAGATCAAGTGCACGAGGACAGCGAGGAAGAAGAAGCCCTCATGGAAGAAGAGCATGCTGAAGACGATGACAAAGTCCTTTGCGTTGGCGAAGTGTGCTTTGACAAGGATGGAAATCTAGTTAAACATTGTGGAAATTTTTATTTCCACTACCCAAATTGTTCGGTTCATAGATCTCCCATTTTAAAGGACACAAATTTGTTTCTTTTCTCTCTTTCTTATTGTTATATGATCTTACTATTCATCTTCTACGCAAATGTAAATATAAAAATATATAATTAATAAATGATTTGTGTTCTTATATTTGAATTCTCACATTATCACTATTATAAGTATTATCATATATGGATTTTTTGTTAGGATAGTCAGTTATTAAGGACTAAGTTTTAGTTTTAAAATTAAGTGTTGATTATTTATGATAACACTATTATTATAATCACATATCATATAGTATTAGTTTTAGGGGGAGTTATATAGTTTGGAGTTAGTTTTTGTTGATGACAAAGGGGGAGAAGTATAAAATATGATAGATAGGCATAGATTAAGGGGGAGTTATTAGTTTTAGGGGGAGTTATTAGGATAGAAGTAATATTTTATAAACAAAGGTTGTCATCATCAAAAAGGGGGAGATTGGTAGTCCCTGAGAAGATGGTTTTGATGACAACAACCTTAGAATAAGATTGTAAAATATAAATACTAACATTATATTTTAGATATATATGTATATGTAGGATTTAACCATGTAGGTACCAAGAATGAAGACTGTACAGTATAGAGATTCAAGACTAAAGATATCAAGATTGAAGACTCATGAGTATCAAGATTATCAAGAGTTCAAGATTTCAATAATAAGTATTTAATTAGGAATTTTGTTAAAACTCCTAGAAAAGCACCGACATCTTAAAATCCATTTTATTCGTGGAATGGAATCCACTTCGAGCCCGTTAAAGGGATGGAACCCTTAGTAGGATGGAACCTACGAAAAATCTAGTGGAACATTGTTTTGTATCCACTAACTTTTATTCAAATGTTTTTTACAAAATTATATCTTGTTTTCAAAATGATTTCAAAATCTTCCTTTTAAAAAGATTAAAAACATCTATCCTGGTTTTAAAATACTTTTAGCCTCAAAATAATCTTTATCGTCAAAATCAAATTATCCTTGGTTTTAAACTATCTTTTAATTGTAATATATTTATACTTAGATTTAAATATGTAGTAAAATTTTATATATACCAAAATATTATTCTCTATACTTATTTATGTATTTTAACTATAGTTAAGTATATTTATAAAGTTTAAAATAGTTTTAATACAAGATAGAAGTTATTTTCAAAGAAAAACAAATCACCAAAAATACCATAGACCTGTCGACAACCCCTAAGGACCCTTGTCGACAAGGTGGCAGTTTAATTAAAAAAATTGAATTTCAAAGGAAGTGTCTATTCGTCATATCCTTTCACGAATGGACATGGCTGTTGTTCTACTATAAATGGGGGCTGTTTTAAACGTATTTATATTCATATTTTCTCTGATTTCACTCCTCTTCTTCTTCCACATTTCTTTATATATTTTTTTTACCATTACTCTGTCGAAATCAACATTGAATCCAACTAGATCATTTCTGGTTTGATTCTCCATCACTATCTCAACAAGATCCCAGTGCTATTCAGAGTTATAGGCTTCTTTGTAATTAATTGAGTAAGAAAAGGTGTGATTGTAGCCTGTAAAATCAATCAAGCAAGAAAAGGTGTGATTGTAGCCTGTGAAATCAATTGGGTGAACTTTCTGCCCATAAAATCAACTATCTCTACCTGGAGGATTGTGAATCTGGAGTGGTGTACTCATGGCTTTGAAATCGAGGATGTAATTGTAAGAATTGATTTTGAAAGGAAATCTGTACTTGTGTGTGGGACTGGATGTAGGGTAACTCCGAACTAGTATAAATTCTGGTATGTTCTTTCCTTTATTGCTTTTACTTTATTTCTGCATCTGTGTTTGATTCTATGATGATATCTGTGTCTGAATATAGCATACATTTGTGTTCAAATTAATATAAACAAAAAAGAATTAGTAATTCCTTAAAACACTATTCACCCCCCTCTAGTGTTAATTTTAGCCTTAAGATCCGTAATCCGCATTTCTCACATTGCTTTTCTCAAATTGTGTGTTTTAATGCTAAAAAATTATTTTGCAATATGGAGGAATTATTTTGTCAAAGTTTTGTTTAACAACTCATTTCATACACTTATAGTTTTTGGGTCATAACTCTCACGTATTGACCCGATTTTTGCATGTCTGGTCCATGTTTGAAAGGCAAGGTAATAAGAAATTTTTTTGTTAGAACTCTTTGGAAATTTTGTGCTTTGCTATTTTATTAAAGCTAAATTTAAAGCAATTCAAAATCTGGACCTGCAGTTGCATTGTCCAACGACAGTCAAACTTAGTATTTGGATCTTATCTCTTTCATTTCAGGCTCAATGTCATTATTTTTTCACTTTTCCGAAAGACAATTTGATAATGTACAACTTTGGTCATGAAAACTTTTGAAAATTTTGAAATTTTCTATCTTTAAAACTCATTTGATAAGAAAATTAAACTCTGGTCTGCATAGGAAAAATCTGAGTTGGAATACCATATAACTCATTCATTCCTGCTCCAATTTTGAAGTTTTTTCACTTTATGGAAAATAATTTGATAAGCAATAGCCTTTATTCAAAGCACTTTTTGAAATATTGAGCTTTCTTATGAAAAAACCTTTTTCAATCAAGGTCAAACTCTAGCCTGCTTTTTTGCAAAACCTGAGCATGTACCTTTTTTTGTTTCTGTTATAACTCCTGACCCTTCTATCTAAATTAAACAAAATTATATTCTCTATAAAGCTAAGAGAATGAGGAGTAACTTTCATGTGGACCACTCTATAAAATTTTGAGCATGGTTATTGCAAAAGCCCATTGCAATTCAGGTGAAATATCATCTCCGATTTTGCAAACTCATATTTTGTGTTTTGTAGAGAAATAACAATAACTTTTGATGTACAAATTAATTTTTTAATATCTAAAATTTTTTTTGGCGAACTAATCACATGCTTTTCCATTTCTCTTTTAGTCTATTTCAAAAAATTTATCAATTTAACATGTTTATAATAGTTATTACATGCTCTATTACATGAGTTTATAATTTTGCAATTCTATAAAGGTATTTATATGTTGTTTTTATTTTCCATACTCTATCTTATGTATTAATATGTATATTAAAGATAAGTGCAGGTACATGAAGGCGTTTCATTGCTTTTTGCATCCTCACTCGCTTGTTTGCGTCGTTTGCATAAGCGAACTAGCTAAAATTTCACTATGGTTATGTTTTTCGTATATATGGTTAGAAAATATGATATTATACCCATGCAGGAGTTTTTAGAATGAAAATTTGTGATTCCGATCATATTTGATCGCACTTATGTTAATTTTTATGTTTTGGGAATTTTCCCGGTATGATCCACATAAAGGATACTCTGCAAAAATTTTCCCAAAACTTTGGGAGTTAGAAATTTTTTGAGAAAATTTCTATTAGCCAATTGAACAAATGGTTTTAAGGTTTAGAATGAGATAATTTAAAAGAGTAAATTATTTCTAACTTTAATAAAGTCTTTTCCTTTGAATAGTAAAAATGATAAGAATAGAAAGCAAATCAATATAGTATTACTTGAGGCATTACTTTATGTTTATACCAAAAAATGACACAAGCACACAAAGAATGAAAGTAGTGGAATAAGTGAAGAAAGTAAATTAAAATGAAAAATAACAAGACACACAAACTATATAGTGGTTCGGCTAACCGTTGCCTACGTCCACTTAACTTTGTTGCTGATTTGGTTGTCGTTTACAAGAGCTGTTCTTATAGATTGGTGATAATCCTTGAAATTACAAGGGGAATATATGGATTCGTAAAAAGCTGAAAAGGATTCACCAAATCATCACCCTACCCTCTACTTATAGCTGTCGGTCGTCAAAATCCTCTCCTTCATATTCATGCTCACGTTTCTCATGTCCAAGAAGAGTAGTTCTGTGGAGATCGTGGCCATGTTGTAAGGAATCTTGGATCGGTATCGAACCTTGCATAGGTATCATATCGATTTATACTTTTGACCCCTGGAGTTGCACTAGACTTTGATGATTGCACGACTTGTTAGTATCTTAATCTTCAGGGCTTTGTTTTGTATCATTAGGGGCTTGTTTTGAATGAACTTCTTGGATCATGGTTGGATGACAGTGTTTGGGCTCGTGAATATGCAGTGTTCAATTTTAACTACTTGTGAACAATCCAACAAAGCTTAGGAATCGTTGTGAGCATCATAGATTGATAGTACACGGTAAGGCCGATGATTTAGGAAATTGTATGGGTTTGATACCGACCAAAGATATGGATCGGTACCGATCCCTATCTTCTATTGTTGTTGGCTTCTGAATTTTTTTTGGGTGTATTGGCCTTCATTTGGAAATTGATTGCTATATCTGGGCTTGTCTTATTAGTTGCACTTGACATCTAGGTTTGCCAGTTATCACTCTAACCTATCTGCCTTGATAACCTTTTAGTTCAACTGATCAGATTCATTCGAATATGGCTTCATCATAAGGCTGGATATCATTTCCTCCTAAAGTACATCTTGTTTTCAATAGAATATGCTTTGAAACAAGACAAATGGAAATTCCTGCGTTGGATCCTAGCCCTTACTTCGAATAGTTGTCATCTTTCCTTTGGACTATTTTAGTGAAGTATAACGTCTTTGACTACTCCTTGCGAAGTTTTGTTTGACCTACACATGTTAGAACTCTGCATTATGAAAACTAGAGTGTGCTCCTGTCATTTGTCTTTCCAAATTCAGAAGCTTTTGATAAACTTCCCCCTTGGATTCCATAGGTTTGAACTTGTTGCCATATGATTCCAGTTGTCAAGTGTTGTGTATGCATGTGCCCACATATATTGGCTAGCCATCATGCTTTATATGCACATGTACATGCATACTTGTGTACATGCATATACTTGTATCGTTTTTTGGGTTTAGTGCTGATCCCTGGCTAGGGATTGGTACCGATCCTAAGCCTTCAAAAATCTAGGCAACAAATTTGCCTTGTTTTTTGGGTTTGTAGCTTATATAACCGAACTTATCTTCAGTTTTTATTTTTGACTTGCAAGGGCTCAAACTTACCATTAAGGCCTTTCACCTTACATCTAATCTTTACCTCAACTTCCCATTACCTTCTACCTTAGCCATCGAACAACGTCGATCCATCACCATTCCTCGAAGCTTTCAGGCTTTGGCTTTGGACCATGTTTCACTATGAATCGAGGAGTCAATCATTCAATTTTACCATCTTTATCTTCTTTTAGGTAGGCGGAGGACTAGAGGAGATGCATTGAGGCCCATCCTTCTGGTCAATGGTGATTCATAGTGGAGAAGAGGGCTTCTTCTACCTTGAATTGCAGGGATCGAAGCCAAAATCATACGACCTTAGGGATCAGCAGCGATCCCATACTTACGCATATTTTTTTTGAACTCAGGTGCCTTGGAAGCACCTTGCCTCGATCCACAATTACGAACTGTCGACTAGTTTCTTTCCTAAATTTTAGGTCAGAAATGCTTGAGTTATGAACATATTGCATAACTCTGACTGCTTGTTATAGACTATTTAGGGTGTTTGTACAACATGACCCAGCATACATGCATTGCTTTACTCATTTTCACGTAGTATTGCTCTCTGTCAATGTGTCTGACTCGGTTGATTGGCACACGTTGACATCTGTCGTGTTTGGTATATTGAGTTCATAGGGCTCCTTTTTCAGTGTGACGGTCTTAGCTTTTAATATGTCTAATATCTCTTATATGTTAAGTTTTGATAGTTATGGATCGTAGACATTCTGAGCTTCTTTCCACGATGGCCGTGGGCCCTTCAACTTCCAAGTACGTTGAATTCGACATTGATTCTAGTTCAACCATAGTACCTATTGTAAGGCATACTTCGACACCATCTAGATCTCATTTCACTGGTCATCAAGCTGATCAACCTCTCCTGGTGATTACTTCTGGCCAACAGAATGTCCTAAATTGGAGGTTGCTTCGGATGTCAATCGTGGTGATGCGATTATATTGGATGGCCCTTGGATTCTCCTGCCTCAAAAATTGATGAAGGGTACATTAGAAGGATATATGAAAGGCACAACATCCCGTTTGAAGTTGTGTCAGTTTCCTCTTGCCATCAGCAGGCGAATCTTTCGCTAGCGGGGTATACTGCGTGCAACCGATACATGTGCTTATCGGGGTGTATTCCCCCATTCAATTAGTTCATCCATTGAGTTCAGCAATTTATAAAGCTAGCTCCCACTTAGTCGCATCCTAATGGCTATGCCTTTCTATGCATCATCTTTGTTCGACATCTGAATCACATATCTAGTGACAAGGAAGTCTGATACTTGTATAGTTTCAAGCGCCGAAAGGGGTCTCTTTCACTCACATATTTGGAACCTTAGAAAGGTTGTAGGATAGTAATGGGCACATGGAATAAATCAAGTTACTTCAAGGATGAGTTGTTCTTTGTATGTTCCCCGCTCGGATTTGCATAGAGGTGGTTCTCCGGACGTAAGTTACACTTCTATCTCTTCTTATTTGAGCGTGCTTTGCAATTTTCTTTGCTCAAAATTTTCTTGTTTTTTCTTTCAGATATATCAAGGAGACCTATTAGTCTGGCCTTATCGGACATCCTAAGGATTCTTCATCAAGTTCCGGTCGGAGAAAGGGAGGCAAGATCACTTCTCACTGTTGAAATTATGGTGGCTTATAATTTACTAAAAGAGGGTCGTAGTGTCGGTTATGTATTGGAAGTTAGTGACCATGATGAGGATGACTCTTCGTCAAGGAATTATGGTTAAGGAGGGCCTCCAGTCCAAAGTCTTGTAGCCGGAACTGAAGAAGTGCATAAGTACGCTGATGAAGGTGAAGGTGCTGGAGCAGACCAAGGTGATGTTGATATGGATTGTGATTCCTCCAATAACGATGGCAATGATGACAAGGGTATTTTCTTAAGGCAGTGCCCTAAGTTAAAGATCCTTCCAATGCAGACTCCGACATAACCTTTACTAGCTACTATGGAAAAAGAAACACCATCTTGCCTCTTGAGGAAATCTATGCTAATTCCAGGCCGATTCAAGATGAGACTGGCTCTTTCGGCCTAGGCAACATGAGCATCGGTGATATTGATTCCCCTATCCATTTACTAAGTGAATTGAAAACTACCCACATGAGGGAGATCACCCCTGTCAGTAATATCCAAATCCATGGTCAATTGGAGGGACACTAAGGCACATACACCACACTTTGCTTAGCTTGCATCATGTTTCTTTGTCCTGCTATAACTAATTCATCCATAATGGAGCATAGATCCATGTATGATTCCTTTACGGGACTGATGAGCAAGAACAAAAGGCATATTTTGTGTACACATTCTCACGGTTCTGGTCTCGATTATTACACCAGCAAACGCTCAGGCAAAGACCAAGAGGGTCAAGATAAGGGATATCGGTTTCAAGTTTCGTCCTCAGGGGCAAATCTAGATCTAGTTCGCCTTTACCTGAAAGTTTAGACAGATTCTCAGACCACCCAACGACATACCTCATGTTGATGTTTCTCACGCCCTTACTTTTATTTCTTTAACTGCACAATAAATGGCACAGCTCCAACAGTCCGAGCAATCATCTTGATTTTTTGCTGCTGAAACTTCTTGTGAAAGAGATGATTAAAGTCATATCCAATCTCCCATCATCATAATAGTGAAAAAATCGCTTCTAATCCTTATATGGATGCTCTAAAAATTAGTTTCCAAAGATTTGCTTCGGCAGAGTCAAATTTGTTCCCGACACAAAGGATATCCCCTCGCACATCAAACACAAAGCCATAGCTTATGTTAATGATGTTTATGTTTAGTACTTTGGAAAAGGATGGCGGAAGTCATTTCTGAATGCTCATAAGTATAAAAGTTGAGCTCCAAGGATTGAGGCTTGAGGAAGATCAAGACAAACAAACATCTTTCGTCTTGATGAGGAAGTCGCAGGGCTGAAAAAATCATTAAAAAAGTCAAGAAGAAAGTCGCAGACCTGACAAAGTTGGTCAAGCATGTGAGACAGAATCATAAAAATGAAATCGAATCAACCCATCATAGGTACCACATTTCATTGTCAAAGAACAAGTATCTAACCAAAGAAGTAGAGGAGCTAAAGAGGTAGCTAGAGAAAGAGAAGAAAGAAAAGGGAACACCCTTATGGAGGCTCATAACTAATGCAAAGATTATGTAAAATACTCGCTAAGATAGGGACAAGGCATAAAATTAGGCCAAAGATGTAGAGAAACGAATTGAAGCCGTGTATAAGTGGATTAAAAACAAATTTGAACCGATAATAGTTCGCTACAATTCTAACATGATCAGATTTAGGAACCTAAAATGGCTCAACGACGATCACCCTAGGGCAATGGCCTTGGCATGGGAAGAGATCATGGACGAAGAGTGGGAGTTCATAGGTGGAGCTGAGGTTGATATAGAGAAATTGGAACGTGACCTTTTAAATGAGGATGGTGTCGAAGCACTTAGAGTCGACGAGCTCATTTTGCATCCGGAGTTGGATATTGAGGCGTAGAAAGACCAATGTGAAGGCTCCGGGTTTACTCCCCAAGATACTACAACAAGTCTTCCTTCTAGGCTCCCGGTTATCTCCAACTCTCCATTAGATCATCGGTATAACCCGATTGAGCCTTGCCTCCAAAAGACAGTCAAGTTATCTCCTATCCTAAAAGGAAATTCTTATGGCACCCCAACTCATATTGAGCCCAAGTCTGGCAGGGGTATCTCACAAACCTTACCTATTTTGAGAAGGCTCATATGACACTGGTCGATGTTGCTAATCTCTCCTTTCATATTTCTCAAATTTTAGGTCAGCCTGCAATCATCACTCTCCCTTAGGAAAGTTCCCAGCTGGGACAATATGCGTCAACTATATAATCAGTGATCATGTCTGTTTCCAAGACAATTCCGAATGTTCCAACTGGTGAGACCCCCGGTCTTAGAGCATAAATGATCGACGCTCTACTGGAGAAAGCAACGGGCGGCTTCCGGGGATCTTAGGTCGAGGAGGACGTTATTATGTTGGGATCTTCTGGGTCTCTTTCAGGGCCTACTATGAAGGAGACGCTAACATCCCAGGTATTGCTCATCAAGGAGATTAAGAAAAAGTGAGTTGAATTTATTCCTCCTCCTTTGTCCAAAGCTTTTCCAGAATAGACTATCTTTGCTCTAGTCACTCTCTCTACCCTAGGAGGCATTGAAAGACTGGATCATTGCAAAGCACTCATTCGAAGGACCGTGGAAGTGGAGGAAGGAGAAAAAAAGAAATAAGAGGAACCTAGTGCACACTCCTTTGGAGAGGGAGCTAAGGATATAAATAAGCATTAGATGTGACTGTTTTTGCTATTTGTGTAACCGTAGGATTTGCTATTATATAGGCTGGCTTTGTGCGGGTTTGGCCTCTACTTTTGTTTTTGATGCTGTGTTAATAAAAAATTTATTTTCCTTTCAAGCTTTTTGTTGACTTTCTTGGATTATGAGAAACGTACTTTTTATTTTTGTTCATGTGTGAATCGTTTCTTTGTTGTCACTTGGCCAAATTATCAGCCCATCCTTTTTGTCTTTAATCAAGTTCTGTGTGAATTGTAATAGCGATTTGTATTGCGCCGTATATTTTACCAAGTTCTCAAAGGATTAGGTGCCTATCTTCGGGTGCCCTTCTTTGATCATGTCTAACTTGATGTTTGATCGAATTTTGATCAACTAAAACGGTGGTCCAAACGTCCCTGTTTTGAATGTTTGCCTTCGATCGTGCCTAACTCCGGGCATCAGTCGTAGATAATCACCTTGGATAGTGATTTAGATATCTCTCATTAAGATATTTGTTTCCAATGATGCTAGACTCTAGGAACTGATTGCGTTTGACTATTTGGAATGGTGGTTTGGTCATCCCTCTTCAGAACGTTTGTATGAGGTTTTATGAAATCCTGCCTAACTTCAAGCGATGATCTTTCTCCCCGCCTTCCTCTTTGCAAGGAGTCAATGTTCTTGTACGAGACTTCACATAATTCAAGGCAATGGCCTTTCTTCATGCCATCCTTTTGGCAAGGCATTCATGCTCTGCCAAACTCCAGGCATGAGCTGTTGGGGCAAACTATTTCATTCCACTTTCAAATGTTTATACTCCTACCCCCAAGTGAAGGGTTGAAGGAGTTAATAAGCATCAGTTTCTGAATCCCAGGACAACCTTACTTCAAGGGCTCGATCATGGACTATAGATGTTTGATTGGCACCTATCTTTGAGTACCTGCACACCTGCATTATATATGTGTAGTATCATTCATGTTAACCATAATTCACATTTTATGGTCAGATGAAGACAAAGTCATGAATTCAAGATTTCATTTCATCTCATATTGACAGTAAATGACATATTCTATCTTATTACATCAACATTGATCAAATATTTACAAAGTTGGATTTCAAACGAAATAGCATCGTAAGTGCTTGCCATTCCATGCCCATGAGAGTGGAATCCCGTCAACGGTCGCCAGCTTGAATGTTCCATCTTCATGCTTGTGTTTAATCGCTTATAGGCCTTCCTAGCTTGGGCCCATATTCACGAGGCTTGGGAACAATCATTGAGGAGGAGATTTCCAATTTCAGAGGTTCGGCTCCTGACCTTGGTGTTGTAATATCAGGAAACTCGTCTTTGGTGCATAAATGTTCTCAAGTCAGCTTCACCATGCTTCTCATCGATTATGTCGAGTGACTTCAACAAAATTTCCGTATTCGTTCTAAGATTATGACGAGTCACTTGATGAGAAGGTACCTCGAGTTTAATTGGAATCATAGCCTTTGATCTGTAGGCTAAGGCAAATGATGTATGGTCAGTAGTGGATTTATGGGTCATTCTATAAGCCCAGAGTGCTAATGGTAGTTCATCGACCCACTTACCCTTAGTGTTCTCCAACAACTTTCTGAGAGTGGACTTAATTATTATGTTCATAGCTTCTACTTGTCCATTCGCTTGTGGGGCGCTACTGCTGTAAATCTCTTCTCAATGTGATGTCCACGACAGAAGTCTTTGAACTTTGCGCTAACGAATTTGGTTCCTTTACCGGATATAATCATTTGCGAGACCCTAAAGTGATAGATGATGCTTTTGACCATGAAGTTGATCGCCTTCTTAGTAGTGATCGTGGCTAGCGGCTTCGCTTCAACCCACTTAGTGAAATAATCGATAGCAATGATGGCGTATTTCGCGCCACCTTTGGACATATGTAGCACACCAATGATATCAATTCCCCACATTGCAAATGGCTAGGGAGCGACCATCTACTAATCTCTGCCGGTGAGGATCAAGGAATCTTGGCAAATCTTTGGCATTTGTCGCATCTTCTGGTGTAATCAGTCGCATGTTGGTTGACGTTCGGCCAGAAGAATCCATAACGAAGAATCTTCTTTGCTAAGGTCTGCCCCCCATTATGGCCACGTAGGCCCCTTCATGCACTTCCATTAGAACCCTTTTATCTTCATCCTTAGTAGCACACTGAAGTAAGGGGATTGAGAATCCTTTCTTGTATAACACTCCTTCCTGGATGACGTATCTTGTGGCTTTACGAAGGAGATGTCATCGCCCGTTCTTCTTGTCAGGAAGGATTCCTCTCTATAAATAATCCCTGATTGGAGTCATCTACGACTCCTCACACTCAGCCTCCAAGATCAAATTGACATCCATCTGGTCCATGCTAGGAGTTGACAGCAATTCCTACGAGACCAGGCCAAAGAGTGTGCATCTTTTGAGCTAGTCAACTTAACCGGAAAATCAGCTTTCACATTCTCCTCTCTAGTAATATGCATTTTCATATAGTACTTGGTACCATTAAGCAACTCAAAGGCTCTGTTCAGTTAAGGAGCCAGTCTTGACCTTTTCGTCTAGAAATCTTTTCTCACTTGACACACCCATGATTTGGGAGTCGCAAAACATGTGCAAAGTTTTGACTCCCAACTCTTTTGTAATTTTAAGTCGTACGATCAATGCTTCGTACTCTGCCTCGTTGTTTATCGTAGGAAAATCGAGTTTTAGGGCGTAACAGTTTGAACATTCCTTGGGGGTCACCAACACAACACTTGTCCCGTAAGAAAGTTCGCTGGATGCTCCATCAGTATACATCTTCTGCCTAGCATTTTGCTTTTTATTGCTCTCAAGAGTATCATCTCGAGTAGTGCAATCGGCTATAAAATCTGCCGACACTTCGCCTTAGATTGCTCTTTGAGGATGATAATATATCAAACTGGATGAGCTTAATATTCCACTTGAGTAATCTTCTAAAAATAACTGGTCACTGTAGAATTGTCTCAAAGACTGGTCAGTCGGTACTTTAAGTAGGTGAGCCTGCAAGTATAGAGAGTGCTTTCTCGAAGTGATCAACAAGGAAAAGGCTAGCTTCTCCAACTTTGGATAATTCTTCTCTGCCCCCGTCAATCGCATACTTATGTAATATACCGGCCTTTGGACTCGGGATTCCAGGCGCAAGATTGTTGCGCTCATGGTGTGAATTGATACTACCAGATATATGAATAAGTCGTCTCCTTCTGAAGGCTTCAATGGGATAAGGGGCTCTCTACGTAATCTACCAAAACCTGAAAAGCATCTTTGCAATCTTGCGTCCAAGCGAAGTTCCTTTTCCGTTTCTTGAGAACGTCAAAGAAAGGAATGCATTTGTAACATTCCCATTCCAAAGGCCCAAAGCTAAGCACTACAGATGCTGTAGTTATCCATAGTATTAATTTTCGATGACTAAATACGACTATGTTAATGGTATCCATAATATCAGAAGCACTTAAATATGAAACAAAATCACAGATTTCAAAAAACAACATTTTACTTATTACATTTCAAAACACATGTTTCACAATCAAATTACATAATCCCATAATCATTTCCTAGGTTTAAATAAAATATAATTATTACATAAATACTCAAAGAGCGACATATGATGATGCCCCCTTGATTGGTCAGAGTACCATATAGACATAACTGTCTTAAATACAACATAGCGAAATAAAACAATACAAAACAGTTACTCCTTAATAGGTATCCGTCAGCCACCTATTCATCTCCGGAAGCTTTATTCGTCAACCTACTAAAACCTGTAAAACCTCAACCCTCAACCCTCTACCTACTTAAATCAATTTTTAGCACCCGAGTGTTTAAGGGGGAAAACATAAACTTCAAGTCAGACATAAAGCCTGGTATGAATAATACTATACATCTCGGTTGTTTAATATTAAGTGAGACTACGCCGCTTAGCGGAATGGGTTTCTCCTCATTAATATGCTTTTAAAACATACCTTTTGCAAACCTTTATCCTACAATGAAAACCGGTTAAAATTGTAAAGCATTATTATGTAAGCATACATACCAGGTAACAAATGAACTATTTATCCGAACACTGTAGTTTTGTTTGGCTAACCATAAACTTTGGCTAACTTGAGCCTACCAAACAATATAATCAAAATAATCTAACACCTGTTAGACACTCCTCTTCTTGACCCTTTGTCCTTAACTATCTGTTAAATACTCCTCTTCTGGATGGTCTATTCGTAACTTAACATCTCCCAGGGTCACCTGATCCTAATGGTTTTGCGGGCTCACCAACTATTTGTATACAAATCTGTATTCCCTTCTATGTGTAATCATAATTTTAGTCTTACCTATGACAAAGCCTCACACACTGGAATTTTGGACTAAATTAGCTGACGCTAATAGCTAATGTATAGGATGCGACCTTATACCGGTCCCATTTGGTATTCTAATATGTGGGTCATTTTACTTAGGGTAGTCTTCTCTTAAATTTTCCTTGAAAACCTTTTCATCTCAAATTTATTTGAAACTTTTAAACCAAACTTAAACAAGAAAAATGTATACTCTATGCTTTATTCAAAATCACCTTTCCATATTATATATACTTTACTCAAATCTTTGTCGATAAAAACATTTAAAACTTTGAAATTACCCCTTTCAAAACTAAGTAAAACCCTTCTTTCCAACCATCTTTAGACATTTCTCTTCTTCCCTAATTACCTCTTAGCCTCCATTATCTAAACTAGAGCTAAAAACCACCATTTCTCCAATCTAATTTGTGTAATTAGCGAATCTAAGAGAGATTATCATAAGAGAATAGTAGATCCGCTATTTAGGGATTTCAGGATACATCTAGTTGCTGTTCTACGTTAGTTTTACTTAGGACCATGTGATTTAATCCAAGGTGACTAATTTTACCTCTCTCACTATACCATGCTTACTTATATAGTTAAAAATGTGATTTTTGACATGATTATTAAAATTAAATTGTTTTAAAATATAGATATAATATTAATAAAATGAAATAATTTTTTTCCATTTTTAAATGGAAAACTTAATAAATATTTTGGGTTAAAAATCCTAATTTTTAAGAATAAAATTTAAAAAGGTCTTTAAACGAAAAATTTGAATTGAAGAAAAAGGAAAGAAACTTTTTAAAATTAATTTTGCTTGCATTTTTGGACTTGTTGAATAAGCTTAATTCAAAAAAATTTAAATTGTAGTTTTAGAAGTTAAGACACCAAGTATTTTTGAATTTAATAAAATATTTCTTAGTTGCACTTTTAAAGACAAAGGTCCTAGGATTAAGAATTTCAAAATTTTAAAGTTTTTAATTTTTGAAAAAAAGAGGGTGAAGGCCAAACCAAAATATTAAATATGCAGCAGATAAGATTGACTGCCTAGATTAGACGGAGTAAAAGGTAAGGCTATAAAGAAGATACCGATGACTACTCATAGAGTAGCAATAATAAATCCTCATAAAATGTAAATAATATTGGTGAGAGCCTATGAATGTTTTGTTAGACATGTGTGCAAACCATAAGAAAAACCCACTAAGGAATGATAGATGGTACTAAAGTACATTTCTATGAGTTCTAGGATATGCTCGTATGAAGAGCTAAAGATAAAGGAAGTAAATACCTAGATTTGGGGTGCTATCAAGGGATTTGGATTAAAATAAAAGGTAATAGAGAGTTATGAGATGGTAAACATACATAGAGAATATTGGTAGACTCAAAGTTAAGGAAGGCAGGATATGAATGGAAGAGTTATTCTGCCAAGCCAATTGCCAATGAGTTATTCAAAGCGTGCATAGTTTGTATTTCCTAGCCACCACAGTATATGGATGCATCGTTTATTCCATAATTCGGTGTGGCGATGGAAGTAATGAATATACCTTATTTGTCCGAAGCCATAAAGGAAAGTTAAGGTATGTGGGTTGTAGAAGGATGGCACGCTAGAATGGTCCATTCAATTTAAGTGAGGAGTGATAAGACCACAACATCATTAGTGTTAGTTGATGTTGAAAGGCCGCTTCCGGCAGTTACTTCTCTAAGGTTTGGGTTGGAAGCATTAGTTGTCTTTATTGGTATAAAAGTGCGTATGATATTATAGAAAATTTTCCTTTTTATGTATTTTCAGTGTGGTCCGCAATATTATGGGAAAACAGCAAGACAAGAAAATTTTAGGAAAGATAACTAACTAATACAAAAGGAAAGAAAGTAGTTGAGTTGGGAAGTTAAGGAATAAATTAAATTTTTTTATTTAATTAGCTGCTAAGATAAAAATGAAATAAGATTGAATGCTTTAAAAAATCTAGGAAATAAATTTCAATGAGAGGAGGACAAGGAAGGAATGATGCGTAGCCACGAGCCAATGCCTTTGTACCTTAAAAAACTGAAATTTATAACTGAACTTGTTTACCAATTGCTATTATAAATAAAAGAAAAGGTTTGAAACTATACATTCACCGTGAATTTAGGCGAAGTCCACTATGGACATTTGACTCTTAACTAAACCTCAATCTCATAAGATATGGTAAAATTATTTGAAGAAAATATATAATATGTAAACTTTTGAGAATTTTTGTTCAGAATTCTTGGTGTCGAAAAAAATGCGAAAAGTCTTGAAAATCTTATGATGAAATTTTTATAAGTTTAAATTTTTTACAGATATTTTAAAAAGTAGTATAAAAATATTTTTGGGTGGAAAAGAAAGAAATCAAATTTTCGAAAATGCCACATACTTGACATGAAGGAATAGTTCACAGGTTAGTTAATGTGGATTTTATTGTGCAGTATAAGTGGTCGTAAAATAAAATACAGTTAGTGACGAGGAAGCTGTTTTAGCTATGAAACCTTTTTCTATATACCTTGTCGATAGACAAATAAAAATTTGATTTTTGAAGCAAACCCTATTTTAAAGCTTTAAGATACTCTATAAACCATACTTGGAAAAGTTGGAAAAGAATTTGGGGGTAAAGAGAATGTTCTAAGTACAGTGGGAAGTTGGGTACCTAAGAGAAAAAGATGGAAATATGGAATTTTCCTTCCAAACCATTTTCCTAGCCTGAAGAAAATAGTTTTAGAAAATTGGATTTTCTTCTAATTTGGATATTACCAACGGTGTGCTAGGATTTTGGATTATAGGTATTGGATGCAATATTGGTCGAACTATACTATTATTTGTAGAATTGTTAGAAAATTTGGATGAATAAACAAGTTTTTGGGTTATAAAAAGTTGCATGCATATAGAACTGCCAATATATTTAGGATGTTTGCATCATATTTTGAAAATTGATTCAAAAGAATGCATTCATATAAGAGGCGCCGATTAAAATCATTCTTAATACATATCATATGTACTGTGATTCATCGTGCACTTGTACATAATTGGTTGTAGAATTGTTCATCCTCCAATTAATTTGTTAATTTAGAATGATTATACATTAAGTTATGTTGTTCAGTCCATGAGAAATTTTGGAGACGAGATTCTTTTAACCGAGGAGAATGTAACACCCAAAGATTTTATTATAATTAATTAAAAAGAAATTTAATGAATAAATAATAATGTTGAAAAATAATTTTTTTTGGAAACTTAATAATTTGGTCACAAAACCTAAACCATTGGATTCATGGTGATTTTTTGATCAATTTTCATATATAAAGTTTTTCAATCGGAGTTCAAACGAAAAATTTATTAGCATTTAAAGTTTTTGAATCAAATTATTGCAATCAGATTTAAAAGGAATGAAACAAACACAATCATTCCAAACAAGCAATAAAATTAACAAAATCATGTAAGGTAATTAATCACCACTTAAACAAATGGTGGGTCGGCTGGAGATGCACCCATGGCGACCGATAGCGGTCGACCTTAGATCAAAGGCGGTCGACCGTTGCTAGAGTAAAATCGATAGTAATGAATGGTCTGAATGGCCCGAATTTAATATAATTTTATCGAATGGCTGAAATTGATTTGAACCCCTATAAATGTAGACCTAGACCCTCACTTCTAAACTCATATTTTCACAGCAACTCCGAAACTCTGCCATTTTCTCTTCTCCTTCAAAATTCTAAATTCTTAGAAATAGTTCTAGTTTATACATATATATAGTTGGAGAAACATAGAAGATGATTGTGGAAGAGATTAGGTTCAAATAAAATCGCCAAAGTCAAGGTAAAATGTAAACCCGAATGTAAATACAAATCAAATAACAAATCTCTTTTCTTATCTAGATCACTGATAAATCTATATACGCTTGCAGTGTATAAATCAAAATAGGGGAAAAGAGAGTCAAAGTGGAGTAATAGGGATTAGATCTGTAGATTTGGAATGCTAAAAAGGCGAGTAGGAAAAATTATATACTTTTGTGTAATATTTGATATATATCATTGTATATCTATTCATGCCCAAAATGTAAATTAAATCTGTACACATGCAATGAAATTATAAACTCTGCTTATATATATTCTATAATTGTTAACTTAATATACATATATGTTGAATGAATGTAAGTCCGAAAGGATTAGGGTATTAGGAAACTATAAATTTATTATCGAATAATAGTAGACATAAACACGTAAATGATGTAATAATTCTAGATTTGTAAATTGAATAATAATTAAAAATAAAAGTGTAAACTAAGTTTCATGATAAATTATAGGGATTTAAGCAGTATTTTAATTCGTTGGAATATACGATGTTGCAATATGAATTTTTATAGATTATCAAATTTAAATAAAAGTGTATTGTTTGAAATGACAATGAATGCACCAAAAAAGAAAGAGATGTATAAAATAGGGATGTTTATCGTATTTTGTATTGTTTATTTCAATAACTATATAAACAGAAAATTTCTTGTAATTCCAAATGCAACACAATTCTTTCTTTTTGATAAGATATAGAAATTTATAGTGTTGACCTTTCCATTTGGAAAGACATAATTCCAATGCATTAAAAAGCAGGAAATCCCCAAGTGTTAAATAAAGAATTATAAATGTGATAAGAATATTCTAAAGAAAATGAAAAGATAGATAATACGTAAAAAGACGAAAATTAAATACAAAGAAAATGAAAAGAGAGGAAGAATAAATTAAAGGTTAAAAAGGGGACAGAAATAGAAAATGGGAAAAAGGGCGAATGAATAAATAACTTAAGACATTGTAAATCTTTTAAAAAGCAAGTGGCAAATTGTCTGAAATCGAATAAGATATAAACATATAAATGAAGTAAAGAAATATGGTTAGCAGTAAACTGTAAAGGCCAAGAAATTAAGTATGATACATACATACATACATACATACACATATATATATATGACACATACATGTGTACATGTGCACATGCATGCACGCACACATATGTATATAGCCTCAGTTATGCGTTTATAATGGGTGTAAATTATTAAAGTTAATACATAATTAAATGAATCAAATGACATGATCATTAGAATAAGTTAGAGTGCGAGATTAGTAGTGTTACACAATAGAAGTCTGCCCACCATAAAAAGCTACCAACAATTGTGTATACATTATACTGATGTGAGACATATCCAACTGTTGGATTTGTGGAGTGTATACACTTGCATACGGATGAATGAATATCCGAATAGAAAGTGGAATCTGCTTCAAAAATAAAAAGAGGGGTATTTCCTTTAATGCAATAGCAATCTAAATTGGTTGGTGATCGAAGAATGACGCTATGTCAGTATGTGTTAGTACCAAATTAAGGAGTAGGAACGCACATAGGTCAAGAATGTCGTCAATCTTTAGTGGTCAATGGAAAAGACAACGGTTACCATTTATGTAAATAAACTTTTTTTATGATGTCATGCATGATGTAATGGAAAATATTTTGGAAATAAGCTTAAATGGAAAATTTAAGAGTTGAGAAGTGATAAAGGACATTAAAGGGCCGTGAGAACAAGCTTATGCTACACCATTTAGAAGTCTATATAAGGAGGGGCACACCTTGTTAGTAAATCACAAATTCAAAAAGTGAAATGAAGTATGAGAATTAAAAATGGTGGAAAGTGCTTAAGTACTAATCCACTAATTCTTCTCTAACTTTTTCATGTTTTAACCAAATCATCTTCTATCTCTTCTACACTTTGTCTGTAAGTATAAAGAATCATGGAAAGCATGATTATCAAGTAAAACGTGGGAGAAAGTGAGAGGAAATAAGGGATCTAAGAGGGGGATCGTGAGTATGGGAGGAGGAGGGAAGGCGAGGCCTTGGTTTGAAAGTGCTAAAAGTTGGATCATTAGGCTTTTGGTGATGGAAGGAGGTGTTTCCTTGATTCTTGTGGCTTTGTGCTTGAGTTTGGTATGGATCTAAATCAGTTATCACTATCTTGTTTGTATATATTATTATATGTATGTTATTTATGAAATATAAGATTAAAGTTACGTTAACTAAATAAAATTATAAACGTTGGGCCCCTCTTACTTTTAAAAGAAAATGGTAACTTCATACTATATAACATCACTTCTATTACCCTCTTAAGCATGTGATGTGGCCTTGACTTGATGTTTAAATGGTTGTTTGACTAGTAAGTTAAATTGAAGTAAGTTTGAAAGTATTGAAGCGAGAATAGTCGTTATAGGAGCACTTCTAAATCTGTTATTTTTGGGAAATTTTTATAAACAAACGGAAATATATTCGTAAGGGTTTCTTTTTAGGGATTTTAAGTACCCTAATGGTAGTACTTAGTATAAATCCTCAAGTCTTTAATCATTTGTTTAAGTGGTAAAAAACTAATCACAAAGATCGTTCTTTTTAATGTTGTTTTAACAAGGACTTTTAACAGCATTTATAAATGTTGTAGTAAGTCACTCATGGTTTTAATTATTCAAAAATGATATTTAAATTTGGTATTTTTCTCTAACCTTTTTAGAGATGTTTTCAAACATATTTTGAAGTATCTTAAAGCTGGTTTGAAGTTTAAATATATATTTAATAATTATATATAAATTTTGGAAAAGTAAAGAAGAGGAATACTGAAAGCCAAAGAGACAGACTTCTTTATTTCTAAGAATTAAGATTGACAACGAGTAGGAACGCAACAATGGAGCTCTAACCTACTAGGCTTCGCTCTTGAAGAAGAATAGTTAAGTTAGGATGTCGAAAAATTGTTTAATCTTGTTGTTTACTTACTTGTTTCAAAGGAAATTAACTTTGCTTAATACTAAAACCTAACAAAGTAGGCTTATCTATTTCTGAGAGTTAAGATTGATGTCAAGTAGGGATGGAGTAATGGAGCTCTAACCTATCAAGCTTCCTTCTTGAATGAGGAATAGTTACGTCGGGAATGTAGGAAATGGGTTAATCATGTTGTTTGTTATTTGTTTATGGAAATCATTAATACTATATTTAACACTAAAAGCCGATGAGTACGCTTGTCTATTTGTGAGATTCGACAATTAAGTGTCTAGGAAAAGATTTGATGCAATCAGTGGTCCAACTTCTTGGCTTCACTCTTGAACGAGGAATAGTTAAGTTGAAATGTTGAAAACGAGTTAAGTACATGGACATTGAATTTTATCAGCAATTGTTTTAACTAGATAATCGATTAGTCAACTATCGAACTTAACCTATTATTAAACTTAGATCTTTAAAAAGGATGTTTTAGAGTTAATACAATTATGAAATGGTTTTGGGTTTTTTGATAATGTGTTACTAACATTCGTCTTTAACCCCTTTTTTAAACTTATGAATGTAAATAGATCTTTAAAGAATGTTTTAAATATAAGCATAAGCGAAATATTTTTTGATTTGTAGTGACAATGTTTAAGCAACATTAGCTTTAAACCTTTTGAATGGATTTTGTAAGTACTTAGATCTTTAAAATAAATATTTTGAAGGAAATTATAAGTAAGAATTCTTGTTAATGATTTATGAATATACTTATAACATTTGAGACAAGTATATGAATGTTTTTTGAAGTATAGAAAAAGAAAAGGTTTAAAGTAAGAAATCATGTTAATGATATGTGAATATACTTATACTATTTGAGAAAAGTGTACGAACACTTTTTGAAGTGTAAAAAAGAGTACAAATGAATAGTAGAAATTCATAAATGATGTTTTATTAAGTAAAAGAAGTTTTACCAATAAAAGGATTTTAATTAATCAAAGTTAATCAAACAAAAAAGGGATTAGAAGCCTCTTATGTGACTTAATCGTGCTTTGTATGACTTGATCGTGCTTTGTATGCTTACTAGTTTATGGAAACCATTTAGTCATATACTTAGCACTAAAAGTCGATGAAGTAGGTTTGTCTGTCTATGTGAACTAAGACTGATGTTCATGTAGGGACGGAGCAATAGAGCTCTACCCTACCAGCATTCCTTTTGAATAAGGGATATTGTGAGATGAAAATATCGAAAATGTGATAAGTATACGAGACTTTGTTTCCATATGAGATCATTCTCATTGTCATTGAATGACAAAATTCGTTGATTCGGCCTTAAAGAGAAAAGGATCGATAAGAATTTTACTTATTGAAAACCACTTTAAGACTGAGATATGTGTTCTATCTCTTGGATGTGGATATTTTTGAGATGCTGGAATCCATGTGCGGTTTCAAGATCTGTTCGAGATGTGAGATTCCAATTGGGGATTCGTGTTCTGATCTAGTGATGATGACTCATGTGAAAGATACCAAATGTAACCTCGACAAAGGAAATGACAGAAAATAGAGTAGGATGCACAACCTGAGGTTTTTATAACCAAAATGGGGTATCAACTCCATAACTAGAGATACTTATTGATTGTTAGCCGGCGGGAGTTGATGGTACTTGGTTCCACGTGGTTTGGGGTCACTCTTTCGTGTGTGGGCTAGTTGTGTTTACCTTAATGGTATATTTATCTAGAGATATACAACTCTTGGAGGTTGAGATGATCCACCTTTTTGGGCAGTTTAAATCGACAATAAACCACACATATCTAACTCAAACCGTTCAAAAGGGAGGATTGTCAATGGGATTTAATAAGAAAATAAGGGAAAAGAAGGAAAACAAAATACAGAATCTTGAATGGAATGACCATATATAATAATCAAATAAACAGTTCATGAAGCTTTTTTACAATATACATTTGATTACATAATTTTTATAACATAATCAAAGTACAATCAACAAACATACCAAAATAATGCATCGGAACAATAATAGTAAATACGGTCTAGCAAACTTATCTTCATCTTCAACGAATAATATCTTCAAACACTGAAATACTCAGGCTAACCCGAGCGTAATGAAAAGACAAAACACTTGAGTCAAAACTAAAAGTTCTTATATAAGTTAAATCGATAACAAGTAAATATGAGTTTAATAGCTTCAGAGATGTTTAAGGGATTTTCCATCTCCTATCATGTGTACAACGTGAGTGCGATAACTTAAAAGATGATATGTGATTTTCCATCTACTAAGGATCCGTTAAACTATCTATATGTAGTAAGATACTATATATGTAGTGTCTAATCAATAAAATAAATATTTTTTCTGGCATTAAAGTTTTACATTAATCCCCTTTAACACATCTTTAAGCAAGTAGTCTATGCAGGTCCTGTAATATGACTAGTAACGTCGGTAGCCAGTGAGTCTCATGTAGGAACCATACGAAAATAAAATCGTAGTGGGCACATATAAGGATAAAAGTTTTACAAGGCACGTGAGGCAACACCTATGGTAATCCTACTACTAACTAGAGTTGCTTGACTGGTGGCAACTACCCAAATGGCCTACCGCGTCTAACACTCCCAAAATCCGAAGTGTGCACCAATCAAGTTTCAAAGTCAAGATGGTAGTACGAAGAAGTGTGTCCGCTAGGGTAGCTAGCCTCAGTGGTCAGGACAAGTCGTCCTGTTCTAGTCATTTTCAATTGACACAAGTTGTAACGACCTAGAATTTTGGGTATTTGAAATTAGAATATTTAATTAATTTTAATTATTTAAAAGTTAATTTTTAACTTGAATTTCAAATATAACCATTTATTGGATAATTAAATTATTGAATTTAATAATTAGAAATTGGGTAAAATATTGAATTTGGAGTTTTAAGCTTGTTAAAAATAATTTAAAGGATTATAAAATATATATTGATAATACTGAAGATAATAAAAGTTTAAATTTGAATTTGATAATGATTTGTTCAGTTTTAAAAATATGTCGTTTAAATTGACATTTAAAATTAGCCTTCCGAAGCACAGTCTTGGATTTTGACGAAACTAGTTCCATTGGATCCGTAATAGTGTATTATTATCGGATTTCAATTTTTGTGGCATTCGGAGTTATAGTTTCGCCGTACGGGATATAAACGCGCTGAAATTATTATCGAAAATTCAATACAATAATTGGGTCCAGAAAGCTATCTTCTCCATACAATCGAATTAGGACTCAAAACCTTTTCCATTTCATTCGAAATAGGGATATAATATTATAAATGCCTAGCGGCATGCCTCTATAGGAGATCGAGTTTTTAAGCTACGAATTCGAGACGATTTGAAATTAGATAATACACACACACACACACACACACATATATATATATATTCATGGATTTGACCAAAAATTCACATCAGAACGTTTTTCTTTCTCTTCGAATCACTGTAGAAAGATGATTCAAACACATTTACCCCCTTTAACATCACGTTCCCTTCTCCATTTCGAATAGTAAGCCGACACAGTAAAAAGAAATAAAATGGAAGCTTTAAAAATTGATTTCTCAACTTATACTTGACGAAAAATTATGAAACTTGCTTTAAGAATCTAGCTTTTCATTTCTCTTCAACCTCGTATGGCTCTTATATGGTGCAGCTCTTGTTGGAGGATTCGACAATGGAGGTCGAATGTAGTTTTTAGGCAAGGGTTTAGGATTCCGGGTTTTGGGGTCATCGATTGGCGAAGCGGAGATTGAAAATGGGCTCGTGAGGGAAAATGACATCTTGGTGGAAAGTATGGGATGATGCGACCACATCATGGGGTGTGTGACTGTGTATGGCCTGGAAGTGATGGGTTTGGATGTGTTTTGTATAGGATGGCCGAGCTTGATGCTATGGTGATGGCCGCGGAGGCCTCGCGTAGTGTAGTTCGTCGGTGATGGCGGTTCATCGACGTTGAGTGTGGAAGAAGAAAGGAGGAGAGAGAAGGAGAGAGGAGAGAGTTCGTGCAGGCTCTGTACAGGCTTGAGTAGTTTGGATTTGGAAGGGAAGAGGGTATGTCTGTAATTTAAAGGAAGTTACAATAATTTATTTTTATTTTAAATTAAAATTTGTATTGATAACTTATAAATTGTATAACTCTCACATATGAGGTCCGATTAGGACGAGATTTTTTTCGTTGTGATCATGATGACGAGAGCTTCAAAATGAAATAAGTTTGGGTGGATTTGGAGATAGTCAAAATTTTGGCTAAAATCGGACGTCGTCCGGTTTTAGTTCCAAATCGGAACGTCCCAGCATCAATAAAAATCAATGTGAGTTGATCACACTAAATTTTGGATTTACCGCAATTAAGTTTAATAGTTAAAATTAATTTTTGATTGATTGATAGAATTGATAACTTTATTATTAGTTGGATGTGATATTATATATAGTAGTGTATATATATATATATATATATATATATATATATATATATATATTTGAGTGATTGATATTCCTGCATATATATAGCGAATGAGACCCTATGCCTCCCACATAATAGCGGATGAACCTACCGCGATACCCTCCCTCGAAGTGGAATTGGTATTTTTATATTATGCTTACATCTGTGGATGCATGGAAACAAGTTGGAGGAATCCAACTGAATTCCTTTAAAATGTTGAATTTATTTTCATATTCAGTAATATGATATATTGGATAATATGTGCTAGATTATAGCATGATTTGAATTTATTTGGTGTTATGGAATCACTGGTTAGATTTTGGTATTTTTAAATACCGATGATAAATGTTTAAAATTTTCGAAAGGTATCAAAATGGAAAATTTGGAGTAAAAATATTTAAAATGAAATTTGGAATTTAAAGAAACGAACTTAGGTAAAATAAACAGTTTGATTTTAAAATTTTACTTGATAATTTCTGAAAGTGGAAAGATAGAGATTTTGGAATATTTGAGTAAAAGTATTTAAATAATAGAACTTAAGCAATATTATTTAAGTGAAAGGGGTTAATTTTTTCTAAATCGAGATTTAAATTAGTTTGGAAAAAAAATTAGATGGAAATTGAAAATAAAATATGAAATTGATGTTTCGGATTTAAATAAGATTTTAAATCATAAAAAGGAAGTGAGATTTGAAATTAGTGGACTTTGGAATGTATTTGGGATTGTTTAAGAAATTTAAATTAAAAATGGAATTTAATTTAGAAAATATATTTAAAAATCAGTTAAGTGTTGTGAAAACTGTGATAAAAGAGAAATGAAACTATGAAATTTTTAAACGGAGTTTATAAATAAAGTTAAGTAAATTATCAGTGGATAAATGGAAATTATAAATTCACAATGAGGATTTATAAGGAAATGGGTAAGTCGGTTTAAAAATAAATGGTAGATTTATTTTTAGAAATGTGAAAAAGGAATTTACGGAACTGGGACGTAAATTAACTGGAAATAAATCGAGAAGGATTTATTAATATTGGACTGGTTGTATGGAAGTTGAAAACATATTTTTCGGAGAGGATAAGTTATTTAAAAAGGGAATTTTGAAGTATTAACAAGAAAATCTAAAGTGTTTAAGGAATATTTTAGAAATTAATTATTTAGTTGTTTAAAATGGGTTTAAGTATATTTTAAATTATGAATTAAGATAGTTTATATTAAATTAATTTTTATTTAAGAAGTAATCAATATTATTATTTCAAAGGAATAAATTATTTAATATTACTTTTAATGAATTTAGTTTAAAAAAATTAGTTTTTGTCTAAAGTTAACTTTAATTTTATTTCAGAATTTACAAGCATTATTTTAAGGAAATTTTTAAAAATAAAGTTTTTGGAATGTAATGGTATACTCGCGTGGCGTAAATCAGAGGCAGTGAGTGCTGTAGTTAAGTCTTGGATTTCTCTAGGATAAAGACGTAACCATTGAGTTGTGATCCATAGTTTGACACCGCAATGATACTTTCCGTATTATTTAAAAGGGTGTTTAGATATTTTGAAAAAAAGATAATTTGTGAATATGCTGAATTCGATAAGATAAGTGTATAATTTTAGATAAAGAGATTTAATTTAGTTAAAATCTAGATTAAATAAGACTTGTTGTTTTTCAATGAAAATGAAATATTTGGTTGATTGATTGTTTATTTAATAGTTTAATAACCGACTATCAAATCTAGACCTAAATGTAACTTTGGAAATATTTGAAAGAGGTACGAGGATTATATGGTACCATTACCGTTGAGGTGCTATACTATACGTATAACTCATTTCGTTCTTTTAGGACGTTTATAAGGAAATCCGCCCGCTAATGGTTAGGAGGTGACCTCGGATCTTATTTTCATCTATTTATTTCCTAGAGAACCGAGGTTGCGTTTGTCGAAAAATATCAAACGTTGTTTCAAAGAGACCGGGATCAGATAAGTTATCCGAAAACCACTTCGATCCAACGAGTATGTTTTCAACGTGAAAACAAGAGCATGGAATCAAAGATGGATCTGTAAAGTGCAAGGGTTAATCGCTACTAATCCTAAGGGTGATTCCAAAATGGATGTAGTAGGAATAGTGCCTTCCGTTCTGTTCGGACCCAGAATGGACTTGTATGCATGAATGCTATCAGTACATTGTCATTAGAGGACAATGAGCATTCTAAGTGAATATTCTAAAAAGGTAATCGTAGCCTCTAGCCTCATCAACATGGAATGATTAAAAAGCATGGGAGATGCAGCAAGGCTAAGTGGGTAGCACCCAATTAGGGTATATTTGTCACCTTTCTAGATACCCTCGGATATTGTTACTACAATTATGGAAGGACCTCGGAAAGGGTAGGAACACCCGACGTGATAGCATATTTGGTCTATCCAGGTCAGGGATAGTCTGGTCTTGTCTTGCAGGAGATCCCGACATGGTCCTTGATACGCTATTCTAGACGAGTACTGTGATAGGTGGTACCCTAGTGTCTAGTCATTTAGACGGAATCCATTCTCCAATAAGTGCCGTACGGTTTTGATTGTGCCCAACTATGTTGAAACGTGAGATCATGCATTTCAACTACTTGAATAAGTATTTGTACATAGACATTATTGTAATATTGGAGGATTTGATATGAAATGTTTTGGTTATCGTAAGGTAAAAACCCGTCATGTTTATTTGTGGCGTGGTCTTACGAGATACCTTTGATTTTCAAAGGAATTTGAAAACTTTAATAATTCAAATTGAGTTTATTTTCTCATGTTGGTTTTCCAAACTAACTGGGGTGTTATTTTATTATAATGCTCGGGTCGGATAGAGTATTAGAGATACAGGATAGGATGCTATGGAGCTCAGGAGGCGAGCTGGATGACCAAGACGTATTATACGTATTTGATTTCTTTCCGCCGTGTATTGTAGGCTGTATATTCAGCTTTTGTGAGGACAAGTTATTATAACCGTCCATTTTTGTGCTATTGATTTGTGTTGGACTCTGATTATGTAATGTATAAAATCAGTTATAGTTCTTATGTATAAAGACCAGTTGTTGTCTATTATATATTGTTCCGCTGCGATTGTGAGATTTTCTGTTGTTGTTTCTATTTTCTTCTTCTACCTCTTTCTTCTTTATCCCAACGATCCGTTATTTTCGGCATTCGATTGTTCGGCATGTAGTATAGTGGACGTATTAATGTCGATTTTCGAGTGTCGAAAAATGGGGTCGTGACACTTGGTATCAGAGTTGAAGGTTGAGCGAGAACCATGGCTCTGGTGGGAATTACTCATTAGAGATAGGGTCAGTAGCACCTAAGAATGGGTTTGAATGTAATATGGATTCTGGTCAATACGAGTAATTAACGTTATTGATAGAGATCTCTAAGCGCTATAATAGAACAATTCGACGCAGTATTGTTTTAAATGGGTAAATGAGCTAATTTTACCAAATTATTTCCATATATAAAGAAATAATTTTTCGTAAATTATTATAGTTATATATGGTTTGCTTGGTTGATAGGAAATGATAGTATTAAACCATTATCATTTTTTATTGTAATTATTGAATAAAAAAGGGGGTATTATAAACCAAAATCAAGGAATTAATTCATATAATAAAAAGTGGAAATTTAGGGATTTAAATCCCTTTGGTTTTGAAAATGTGTTTTTCAAAGTTGGGAAATAATGGTGATATTATTTGGAGAGTATTTTTGAATCAAAAATATATATAATTATTTAAAAATGTTTTTTTAAAGGAATAAAAGCATTAAACTCACTTCGGTCGCCTGTAAAATAATTTCGATGATAACTGCAGCATCATCGATGTTCATTTTCGAAATTCCAAGGGAGGAATTGCTACCTGAATGTTATGAAATGGTATTTGTTTGCAAAATTTGGTTTGAATTTGAAATGCAAAGGAATAATTTAATATACAAACGGATTGTGTATAGGTAATTGATTTCAAAAATGATTTTGAAATATTTAAGTGATTGTTTAAAAGACTCTAGAATTTGGTTTAAAATGTTTATGGAATATTAATAAGTTTGAAAACTTATAAAAAAAATTTGAAATTTGATTTGTGGAGAGAAATTTAACCGAATTAAGTTAAATAAAAGTGAGTTTTTAGTAAATTAGCCTAAGAAGGTTAAAGGAAATAGTATTGAAATAGAAATTATTAATTTGGAAATAAATTAGAGGATGAAAAATTTAATTTAATTTGTAGGTAAATGGAATTAGAAATTGAATATTGGAATGATATTTAATTTTAGTAAAGTAAAATTGAAGAATTAGTTCGAGTGGAATAAATGAAATAAAATTTGATTGAGATATGGCTGATAAAATTCAATATTAAAAATGTGGATGATAAATTGAGTTCAAATGGAATTGAAAATTCAATTTGAATGAAAATGGATATAAAAGCTTAAGTGGTGAAGTGTAAATATATATAAGAAGTTGTATAGAATATTTATAATAATTTAAGAAATCGATGGTGAAGTTCTTAAGTAAAATTGGTATTGGAAAAATATATTGAGTAAGTATTTGAATGAAGATAATTGTGAATAAGTGAAAGGAAATTAAAATAAAGGTGAATAGAAAGAATTTGATATAGCTAATAAATCGATTGAGATAAATACGTAGGATGTACATATATTATTTTATTCGCATAATAATTTGATCCAGATTCGAGCACAAAATTTCAAGATAGTTCACATTGATCCGAGTTAAGAGTTTTCACTCAATTTTCGATGGCAAACCCTGGATATAGATTTTTGATTGATCCTCAAATTCTCTATCAAAGTGATGGCTATGCAAGGAGAATGGAAGCTTCTAATCAAGGAAGTAGATCTGAGTCTGCACTAGAGAATCGTATGAACAATACTAGTTTGGAAGTGAAGTTGTATGATCGAGTGAACGACCAGATTTGATATTGCGTATGGATGATATATGTACATTGTATGGCTTAAGTAAAGCAAATATAGAAAATTTTGAATAAAAAGAATGAATTAAATGATTTTGAATTGTATGATTGGACATTATTGGTAGATATGGTGCAGATATTTAAAAGCAAAAGCTAAACTGATATCTTTGATTTCAGAAGTGAAATTTTATTTCCTGACAAAAAGGTATGTGTTTAAAATTGTGTACGAAATTGATGGTTTTCTGATTGAGCCACTTGGCTTTTGTTTTCTTTTGATGATTTGGGGCTGCAGAGGTAGTTTTGTAGTTGTTCCCATCTAGCTACGCAAAGGAGACGCTGGCGAAATTTTTTAAAAATTTAAGGAGTTAGAAAAATTTTAAAGAAAATTTTGATAATTTAAATTTTGATTTTAAATTATAATTTGAATTATTGAGGGAATAATATTAGTTGTGATCTATGGATAAGTTTGGGAAGTCAGAAAGAGTGATAGTGTGTCTTCAATAAAAATTATTTTTGGGAATTCGTTTAAAATCATGTGGTTTTGGAATTTAGTTATTGCGCTTTGGACAATTCTTCTAACCTAGCAATTTCGAGGACGAAATTTTCATAAGGGGGGAGGAATGTAACGACTCTGAATTTTGGGTATTTGAAATTTGAATATTTAATTGATTTTAATTATTCAAAAGTTAATTTTTAACTTGAATTCAAATATAACTATTTATTGGGTAATTAAATTATTGAATTTAATAATTGGAAATTGGGTAAAATATTGAATCCAAAGTTTTAAGCTTGTTAAAAATAATTTAAAGGCTTATAAAATTTATATTGATAATACTGAAGATAATAAAATTTTTAAATTTGATTTAATAATGATTTGTTCAGTTTTAAAAATATATCGTTTAAATTGACATTTAAAAATAGCCTTCCGAGGCACAGTCTCGGATTTTGATGAATTCCATTGGATTCGTAATTGTGTATTATTATTATCGGATTTCAAATTTCATAGCATTCGGAGTTATAGTTTGGCCGTATGGGATATAAACGCGCTGAAATTCATATTGAAAATTCAATATAATAATTTGAGTCCGAAAAGCTATCTTCTCCATACGATTGAATTAGGATTCAAAGCCTTTTCCATTACGTTTGGAATAGGGAAAGAATATTATAAACGCCTAGCGACATGCCTCGATAGGAGGCTCAGATTTTAAGCTACGAATTCGAGACGATTTAAAATTAAATAATATATATTCATGGATTTGACTAAATATTTACATCAAAATTTTTTGCTTTCTCTTCAAATCACTGTAGCTGATTCAAACAAGTTTCCTCAATTTAACATCATGTTCTCTCCTCCATTTCGAATATTAAGCCGACATAGTAAAAAGAAGTAAAACGTATGCTTTAAAAATTGATTTCTCAACTTATACTTGATGAAAAATTATGAAACATGCTTTAAAATCTAGTTTTTCATTTCTCTTCAACTTGGTACGACTCTTGTATGGTGTGGCTCTTGTTGGAGGATTTGATAGTGGAGGTCGAATGTAGGACTATGGTTTAGGATTTCGGGTTTTTGAATCGTTTATTGGCGAAGCAGAGATTGGAAATGGGCTCGTGAGGGAAAATGACATCTGTGTGGAAAGTATAGGATAGTGCGATCACGTTGTAGGGTGTGCGACCACGTATAGCCTGGAAGTGATGGGTTTGGACCGGTTTTGTAGGGGATGGCCGAGTTTGATGCTTTGTGATGGTCACGTAGGCCTCGCGTATTGGAGTTCGTCGATTCGTCGATTCGTCGATTCGTTGAGTATGGAAGAAGAAAGGAGGAGAGAGAAGGTGAGAGGAGTGGGTTTGTGCACGCGCTGTACATGCTTAGGTAGTTTGGATTTGGAGGGGAAGAGGGTATATTTGTAATTTAAATGAAGTTACAAAAATTATTTATATTTTAAGTTAAAATTTGTATCGATAACTTATAAATTGTATAAATCTTATATAAGAACCGATTAGGACGAAATTTTTTGTGTTGTGGTCATGATGACGAGAGCTTCGAAATGAAACAAGTTAGGATGGATTTGGAAACATTCAAAATTTGGGCTAAAATCAGGCGTCGTCCAGCTTCAGTAAAAATCAATGTGAGTTAATCTCACTCAATTTTGGATTTACCGCAATTAATATTAATAGTTAAAATTAATTTTTGATTGATTGATAGAATTGATAAATTTATTATCAGTTGGATGTGATACTATATATAGTATATATATATATATACATATTGGAGTGATTGATATTTCCGTATATATATAGCAGATGAGAGTCTATGCGCCCCGCATAATAGCAGATGACCCTATATTCCGTGATATTCCCCTCGAAGTGGGATCGGTATTTTTATGTTGTGCTAACATCTATGAATGCAGGGAAATCGGTTGGAGGGATCAAACTGGATTCCTAAAAAATATTGAATTTATTTTCACATTCAGCAATATGATATATTGGATAATCTGTGCTAGATTATAGCGTGATTTGAATTTACTTGGTGCTATGGAATCGCTAGTTAGATTTTGGTATTTTAAAATGGCGATGATAAAGGTTTAAAATTTTAGAAAGGTATTAAAAAGGAAAATTTGGAGTAAAAGTATTGATAGTGAAATTTGGATAAAATTAAAGAAATGAACTTGGTTGAAATAAATAGTTTGATTTAAAAATTTTACTTGATGATTTTTGAAAGTGGAAAGATAGAGATTTTAGAATATTTGAATAAAAGTATTTAAATAATATAACTTAAGCAATATTGTTTAAGTGAAAGGGGTTTATTTTTTTTAAATCGAGATTTAAAATAGTTTGGAAAAAAATAAATGGAAATTTGAAAATAAAATATGAAATGATTTTCCAGATTTAAATAAGATTTTAAATTATAAAAAGGAAATGAGATCTGAAATTAGCGGACTTTGGATTATATTTGGGATTATTTAAGAAATTTAAATTAAAAATGGAATATAATTTAGAAAATCTATTTAAAAATCGATTAAGTGTTGTGAAATCAGTGATAAAAGGGAAATGAGACTATGAAATTTATAACATAGTTTACAAATAAAGTAAAATAAATTATCAGTGGATAAATGGAAATTATAAATTCATAATGAAGATTTATAAGGAAATGGGTAAATCGGTTTGAAAATAAATGGTTGATTTATTTTTAGAAATGTTGAAAAGGAAATTACAGAATTGGGATGTAAATTAATTAGAAAAAAATCAAGAAGGATTTATTAATATTGGATTGACTATATGGAAGTCGAAAATATATTTTTCAGAGAAGTTAAGTTATTTAAAAAGGGAATTTTGGAGTATTAACTAGAAAATCTAAAGTGTTTAAGGAATGTTTCAGATACTAATTATTTAGTTGTTTAAAATCGGTTTAAGTATATTTTAAATTATGAATTAAGATAGTTTATATTAAATTAATTTTTATTTAAGAAGTAATCAATATTATTATTTCAAAGGAATAAATTATTTAATATTAATATTATTTTTAATAACTTTTATTTAAAAAAGAAGTTTTTGTCTAAAGTTAACTTGAAATTTATTTTATAATTTACAAGCATTATTTTGAAGGAATTTTTAAAAACAATGTTTTTGAACAGTAATGGTATACTCACATGGCGTAAATTGGAGGCAGTGAGTGCCTGTAGTTAAGTCTTGGATTTCTCTAGGACAGAGACTTAACCATTGAGTTGTGATCCATGGTTTGATACTACAGTGGTACTTTCCATATTATTTAAAAGGGTTTTCAAATATTTTGATAAAAAAAGATAATTTGTGAATATGCTGAATTCGATAAGATAAGTGTATATTTTTGGATAAAGTGAATTAATTTATTTAAAATCTAAAATAAATAAGACTTGGTGTTTTTCAGTGAAAATGAAATATTTGGTTGATTGATTGTTTATTTGATAATTGAATAACCGATTATCAAATCTAGACCTAAATATAACTTTAGGAATATCTGAATGAGGTACACGGATTATATGGTATAGTTACTGTTTGAGGTGCTATATTGTACGTATAACTCATTTCGTTCTTCTAGGACGTTTATAAGGAATTCCGTCCACAACGGTTAGGAGGTGACCTCTGATCTTATTTTCGTTAGTTTATTTCTTACGATACCGGGGTTGAGTTTACTGGGAAATATTGAACGTTGTTTCGAAGAGACCGGGATCGGACAAGTTATCCGAAAACCACTTCGATCAAACGAGTATGTTTTCGATGTGAAAAAAAGAACATTGTGTCGAAGATGGAGCTGTAAAGTGCAATGGCTAATTGCTACTAATACTGAGGGTGATGCCCAAATGGATGTAGTAGGAATGTAGCATTCGGTTCCGTCGGACCCAGAACAGACTTGTATGGATGAATGATATCAGTACATTGTGACGGGAGGACAATGAATATTCTAAAAAGGTAATCGCAGCCTCTAGCCTCATCAACCGGGAATGACTGAAAAGCAGGGAAGGTGTAGCAAGGCTAAGTGGGTAGCAACTAATTAGGGTATGTTTATCACCTTTCTAAATACCCTTGGATATTATTACTACGATTATGGAAGGAGCTCAGTAAGGGTAGGAACACCAGAGGTGATAACATATTTGCTCTATCCAGGTCAGGGATAGTCCGGCATTGTGTAACAGCGGATCCGGGCGTGGTCCTCAGTACACTGTTCTAGACCTATACTGTGACAAGCGGTACCCCAGTGCCTAGTCATTCAGATGGAATCCATTCTCCAATAAGCACCGTACGGTTTTAATTATGCCCAACTATGCTAAAATGTAAGATGTGAGCATTTCAGCTATTTGAATAAGTATTTGTACTTAGACATTATTGTAATATCAGAGGATTTGATATGAAATGTTTTGGTTATCGTAAGGTAAAAACCCGTAGTGTTTATTTGTGGCTTGGTCATACGAGATACCTTTGATTTTCAAATGATTTTGAAAACTTTAATAATTCAAATTGAGTGTGTTTTCTCATGCTGGTTTTCTAGACTGACTCAGGTGTTATTTTATTATAATGCTCGGGTCAAATTGAGTATTACAGATACATAAAGGATGCTATGGAGCTCAGGAGGCGAGCTGGACGACGAAGACTTATTATACGTATTTGATTTTATTCCACTGTGTATTGTAGGTTGTATATTCAGCATTTCGAGGACAAGTTATTATAGCTGTCTACTTTTGTGCTATTGATTTGTGTTGTACTCCAATGATGTAATGTATAAAAACAGTTACAGTTCTTTTGTATAAAGACCAGTTGTTATCTATTATATATTGTTCCGCTGCGATTGTGAGATTCTGTGTTTTTGTTTCTATTTTCTTCTTCTACCTCTTTCTTCTTTACCCTAATAATCTGGTATTTCCGGCATTTGATTGTTCGACATGTAATACAGTGGACGAATCGATGTTGATTTTCGAGCGTTGAAAATCCAGGCCGTGACATAAGTGTCGGGGTCTATTCATCATCGTTCTCTTTATCCAGTTCCAGCAAACGTTCGCCAATCCAACCACTTCATTCTCGATTATCCACAGTCTACATGGTGGTTAAAGTTGTTCCGGTATTGACAGAGAGTATACTAATATTCGGCCTCGGTCTCTTTAACAACGAAATGTTATTTTTCACACCGGTTGGTTCTTTTACATATCAAGAACAAGTCATAATTCATATCAAAATATCAGATCTGCATGAAAATCATTTCGAATTCAAAATAGTTTATACCTTCATATCAAAACCTTCGTGCTAAAATCAATGATTTAAATCTAAGTAGTTTCCCCTTCAAAACAGTTTGAATACTAAAAATGGTTTTGAATAATTAAAATAGTTTTAATATGGAAAATAATTTGGATTATTAAAATAGTTTAAAATATTGGAAATAGTTTTGAATATAAATAATTTTAATATTAAAAATAGTTTAGATAATTAAAATAATTTGTATATTAAAGTTATTTGATTATTAAATAATTTATATATTAAAATAGTTTATATTAAAACTGTAACACCCAGATTTTTGGCAACGTTATTTAGGATATTTAATTAGTTAAATTAAACAAAATAATGTGCTTATTAGGGGATTGAGATTTGATTTAATTAAGGGGAGTCGTGCCATTTAACAATGAATTAAAAGAAGGAGTTTAAATTGCAAAGATGATAGGTAAAATATGAAAGAGGCCACTCCTATATCCCCCAAACCTTGGCCATGTAAAATTTTACACGTTCATTTTCATTTTAACATTTTCAATTAAGGGGCTGGCCACCATTAATAAGGAAGAGAAGAAGAAAAGCTAGGAAGAAGCTAATTCAAATCAAATCTATTCACATCTCAATCTCTATAATCTTTAAAGCCAAGTGAATAATGTTTACATCTCATTTCTATCGTGTTTTTTTAATATGAATTTCAAATATTTTTCAATGATTTTCCGTGTTTTTGAATGATGGAATGAATATATATACTTGTTGATGAATTATGGTTATTCACATTAAATTTATGATATGTTTTAAGGTGAAAACTTTATTAAATGACATCCAAATGCCTTGCAAATTTTTATGATGATAAAAAATAGTATTTTGGAGAGGTTTCAATTTTCAAATTTTTATGAATATTCGTGGAATTAATATGAATTTTCTAGTAAAGAAAATGGTATTTGGATTATAAATTATTTACGAGTAAATAATTAATTGATTGGATCTGAAATTTTTATATGTTAGAAAACATATATAATGTGATTTTTTGGAATTTTTCTAGATTTTTCCAATGTGTTTTGATGGTTAAATAAAACTATTTAAGGTATGAGACTTCAATGTTTTATATAACTAAAGAAGAAAAGGAGTTTTTTGTAAAATGATTTAAATTACAAAATATGGAAATTCGGCAGCCCTTTTGACAAAGTGCAGTACTTTTTATTGGTAAAGAAAGAGGCTACCAATCAAAATTAGACATGTAAGGCAGGTTAGGTGAAAAGAACTATTTGCTACATGATTTTCACTGTTTCGACACGGTCGGCACCATGTTGTGCCTCCTCATCATCTCTTCCGACAAAGTCGAAACCAACGCACATGGTATCAGTTTAGAATTGGAGGTACGAGGAAGTTGGGAAGTCGAAACTAAGGGTTCCGAAGGGGTTAAGGCAGTCCTTTGTTTTAAATTAAAGAAATGTGCCTGCTTGCTTTCAACTAAATGACTTTCGACCATGTCAAATGATTTAAAAGGTATGGTTTCGATTGAGTTGTGCCTCTGTTTTTAAAAATTCTTTCAACTAAGTCAAAACCTATTATTGCCGCCTTTTTACCTTTCAATTCGGTTGGTTTCGAAGGGTTGTTTTGTTTTCTAAAACCTAGCCACCTCTTCAATGCTTTCAAAGGGATAGTTTTGACACCATCACTTCATTAATTAGGAAATGGTTTCGAAGCTGTAGCTTTTGACTTAAATGTTTTAAGGACCTTTTTTCTATAGGTAAAGTAAAACCCAAATGGTTTCAGAAGAGATAGTTTTAAATTGTTTCGAAACAGATACTTTCGAGTTTAATAGGTTTTTGATTCTTTTGCTCTACTTAAAGGCAAAATCCAAATGGTTTCGATCGAGACATTTTAAAAAGGTTTCGAAAGGTTTCCATATATTTTAAACTTAATCCAAATGCTTTCGTAAAGGATTGAGTTTTGACTATTTCGAAAGGTTTTAATGAATGGTTTCGAAAGGGGTGGTTCCCCATGGTTTCGAAAGGATTGAAAGGAAGGTTTTTCCTATCTTTTCGAAAGGCAATATTTAAAAGGTTTCAAAGGGGGATGTCTAATATTTTGAAGCATTTAGAGACAAGAAAGAAAAGGGTTTGCCAATGGTTTCGAAAGGGATTTCTAATGGTTTCGAAGGGGTTACCTTCAATGGTTTCAAAAGGGTTGTTTAACGGTTCCAAACAAAGGTTTCGAATGTAATAAATAGGCAACGCGGCATAAGTATTTTCAAGTTAAAAAGAGTTTTGACTTGTTTTGGAAGGGTAGTTAATGCTTATTAAATCTCATCAACACCATTTTGACTAAAGTATATATAATATGGCAAAGTGGCTTAGAGTAAGAATAAAGATATATTTTCCTTATGTATATGTGTGTGTGTGTGTGTCTATATATATATATATATAATTTGAAGGACTAAATCATTTTGAAAAGGTTTTCAAGGAAAATTTAAAGGGTAGTTAACCCTAAGAAAATAATTCGGACAGTTAGTCCATTTTGCAAGCAGTCGGCCTAGTTTTGAGATAGTTAGTCCAGTTTGCGGGCAGTTAGCCTAACTGTATGGACATATAGTCCGTTTGTAGCATAATGGACCTTGCTATTATACGTGGGCAGATAATTCACATATTTCCTTTTTTACAGACAGATGATCCATTTATTAGCATAAGGGATATTGCTATTATGATATAATCAGTTTGATTAACCAGTTTGTTTGCAGGAAAGGATTTGCAAAATATATATGTTTTAAAAAGGATATTAGTGAGGAGAAACCCGTTCTGCTACGCGACGTGGTCTCATTTAATATCAGTAAACCGATATGTAACAAAATTATTCACACCATGCTTTATCTCTGAATTTAAGTTTGTTCCCCTTTAAACTCTTGGTTACTGAAAATTGATTTGAGTAGGCCGAGGGTTGAGTTTTTCAGGTTTTAGTATTTTGGTGAATAAAGCATCCGAAGTCGAGCAAGTGGCTGACGATAGCTAATTTAGGAATTGCTTATTATTTATTTCCCCTATGTATATTAAGTCAGATATGACAATATTTCTCTGATCAACCAAAGGGGCATCGTCATATGTTGTTCTTGGCGTATTTATTTAAAGATATACTTAATCATTGCCTGGGAAACATTAAGGGATTATGTAACATGGATATAAATTATTGTTTTGAAATGTTATCAGCAAAATATTTTTTTTTGAAATCTATGATTTTGTTCATATTCATGTGCTTCTGATATTATGGATACCATTATCATTACCGTATTTTGTCACCAGAAGTTAATACTATGGATGATTACAACATCTATACCACTTAGCTTTTGGCCTTTAGATACGGGATGTTACAAAAACCGTTTCATCTTTCACAACAATTTTAACTCATGTTCCAAATCACAATGAATACAATTTTTCGATTTCCAATTCAAGTCAACTTCATATTCAAGATTCAATTTAAATCAGCCTCAATTCAAAATGATTTCAACTTCACTTTAAATTCAATTTAAACGGTACTATTCAAATGGATGGAAGTTCTAATTCAATTTCTCATTTTTAAACAATTTAGTTTAAATCCATTTCACATCCAAACTTGGAAATACTAATTCAAACCACTTTAATTTAAGTAAATTCAAAATTAAAATTTAAACCTTTAAATTAATTCGCTTTCAACAAATTCAAATCATATCTCAATTTCAACTTTAAGATTTCGGATGAAATCTTTAAAAAAATTCATTTGAACAATTAAATTTTGAAACTCGAATTTATAAAATAATTTAATTCATATAAATCTAATTTTTATTTTCTTTAAAACAATATCATTTAAACCAATTCTAATTCAAGATTTTGAAACGATTTAATTTATCCAAATCCAGTATCTGTATATAATTTTCTGCCTTATGGCCAAGTGAATAGTTATTTTAATTTTAATTTTAGGGATGGATATATATCTTTTCAATCCAAACTAAAGTGTCATAGGTATATATCGTTTTAACCTATTTCTTAATTTATTCGAAGTAATCCAAATAACAGTTCATATGCCATCACTTAATATACAAGGTGATAACAGAGATATATAAAATAAATAAACATCTAATCATCTAAAATTTCAACCAATAGGCATCTATCACAATCAATATCCAAATCAACCAATAAATCACAACAATTAACTAGTTATCAATATCGGGTATTTAACTAGCAATTCAATTTCAATTCATATTTAACACTCAATTTAAATTCCTATCTGTTCAACCCATTTTTCAATTTAAATGTCAACTAAATTACTAAACAACAGTCAATAAAAATAAACAACTTCACGATTTTAAATTAACTAAGATCAGAACAATTTAGTATTTCGTGAGTGGGTTTAATCACTCACCTTTGATTTAAAGCCAATTAAAAATCCAATAAAAGCCCAAAATTTCAACAGTTTTCAAATTCAACCAAACTAGTTTCATATTGTTTGAATTTTCGATATAAATCCACCGAAAGAAACCACGTGTAAATCCGAGTTTGTGTGCAAAAGTTATGTGTGTTAGAAGTTTGAAATTTAAAATTTGAATTTAGATAACACAAGGGAAAATTTGTAATTCCGTTTACCTCTCCCAAACTCAAACCCTATGATCGAACAACCAACTTCAGCTACCATCTCCAATTGTCGGTTGCTATGTGCAGGCGCGCTTCTACCCAGATCAGCCACCACCGTCGCCTTCCCCAAGGCCTGCCGCCCCTCTAGGCCCCGCGTGCGACTGCCCGACGTCGCCCAGAGAGATCCGCCGCCACTCCCTTTATTCGTCGTTCCTTGTGAACTCGCGCCGATCCAAGGTGATTGGCCACCAGGGATGAACGCTGCTCGTCCTCCTCTACACGTCAATGACTTCTGATCGTCGTATAGTCGAAGATCCACCGTCGAATCGAAACCCTACAACGGACGACCGAGAATAAATCTTTGATTTCTAGACAAAAGGACCCTCCAATCCAAAATTGAACTGTAGACACTGAAACCCTTCGTCGAGAGCTTTGCGATCATATATAATATGATAGAATTTGAGCAGTCTGAATTTTTTTGATTTGATTTGAAATCATAATTTAGGTTTTTGAGATATTTACAATTGAGGAGGAACAAATTAGAACTGAAATATACGTACATAAAATAGAACAAAAGGATGCTACGGTTTCATAACAACACATATATAGAAAAAGATGGAACATGAATGGATGGAACAGACCGATTGTGCCCAGGCGATAACAAAGATCCGAAAAGCCCTTTTAGTTCCCGAAACTAAGATAGATCATCCTATATATCGAAATATAGGTTTTCAATATTTTAAACTCAACGAAACTAATTTCAAACCCTAATTTTATTGTATATAGAAGTAAACTTCTAAAATCAAAGTATATTTATTTTTACATGTTAATTAAACGAATTATTATAAAATTGACTTAATCACTTTTAAATTCTAAATTAAAAGTTTTCTATCATCAGTCTAGGTTAATCAGTAATTAATAATCTTATAAAATTAAATTTCACATGTTAAATTCAAGATTTGAATATTAAATTAATTTCAACTTTTAATTACAACCATAATAAAATTTGTTCATTTTCTTCTATATTTTAAACAAATTCTTTTATTTTGATTTAAATTCTTATTATTAAATCAACAAATACCTTATGTATCATCAATGATGAATTTCCATTTATTTCACTCATTTTTCTATAGTTAAAGTCTTTTCTTATATTAACTGTAATATTTCAATTCCATTAATATCATTGATTTCCAAATTAATTTCAACAGATTAAATAATAAGATAAGAAATAAAACAGTATTTACATTTAAGTAATTTAGACGCATTTATAAATTTATTGTTTACAAACAAAGGATAACAAATTTACGTACAAAATACTTGATTTCAAATTCTATATTAAAACCAATTTTAATTAAATAACATATAATTCCACCACTAAAACATTATTTATCTTATTCCTTATTTACTTTTATTATTACAATTGATTGAAACTACATTAAAACAGTTGTCAATTACATTCGATCAATATTATAAAATTATATTCTAATAATTTTTTCACTAATAAATCATAAATTTTAATTTCTCACAATATTAAATTCCAAAGTCTTATTAAATTTAATATTTTTAATTGTTAAAATACGGGTCGTTATGATCTCCTGCACTCAAAAATTTCATCCCCGAAAAGCAACAAGAAAGAATAAAGAAATTTAATACATTTTATTCAAAATAGTCAATTTTATAAACAACGAATCTTACTTATTTAAGTTTAATATAAATTTGAAAATAACTTAACTTCCACAAAAAATTTCTAAGTCCTAAATTTATGAAAAATTTCTGTAGCATCTCCTTTGCACGGTTAGGTCTAGAAAAATAACAATATCAATAATTGCATTGTATATATCATATTTTAATAGCAAAGCATCCCAACCATGGGAAAACAATAAAATACCGTTACAAAAACCGTAATCCAAAAACGTACCTATTTGTCGGACAAACAAAGCTATATTTATGAAACCAAAAGCAACAGCTATTGCTTCCATAAACCTACGAAAAAGTTAAAACTTCATAAAAGAACAATATATATTAGTTGTTTCAATCAACAATGCAAGCAACACAACATATATAATAATCATATGCAAACAAAAGCAGTATGGCCATCATATGCAATCAAAGAATCAACCACACATCCATAGCAACCAAAAACTAATGGTTTATCCAGGTTTAGAAACTTTTCATTGTATAAGGGTGATAAATAAACTATCAAGTGTACCTTATGCTCAATAGCCATAGATAATTATTTAATATATTATTCATACGACCTCAAACAATTTGAAGTATCATTTCCCAAACTTCTCATAGGCCAAACAACATAGAATTTAAATATTATTTAATTTTGTACGATGTACATATATCATTTGTACACAAAATCAATTCTAATCGCTCATTTGAAGACATAAATTTCACTTTCGAACTAATATTGTTAACTCGACTATTCTAATGAGGATACTGATCAGATTCTCGATTAGAAATTTCTATTCTCCTTGCATAGCCATAAACTATGATAGAAAATTTCAATATTATGTCGAAAATCTATATCAAGCGTTCGTCATCAAGAAATGAGCGAAAAATCCTAACCCGGACTGGTGTGAATTTCCACAATTATGTATTTGAATCTGGATCAGAACTGTTACGCGAATAAAATGATCCACGCACAACTTACATATTTTATACTACTGGTTTCTTTGACATATCATTTATTTTTCATTTATTTTAATTCTCATTCATTCATCTAAGATCTCTTTTATTAATTTTCATTCATTTATTTTACATAAATTATTTCCCATTCAATATTTAAAATCCTCAATGAATAAATTCTTAATGTATTACATATTTTTTTTTCTTTTTAATTCATATTTTTTTACTTATTTAACTTGATTAATAGTCATTAATGAATCATTTCATACTTAAGTTTTTTACCTTTGATTCACATTATTTCTTCATATATAGTATTATTTAATATTATATATATTTACGAATCATTTCAACTTTTTCTTAAGTTTATTATCATTTACTTAAATTATATTCACTTTTTACTATTCAATTTAATTACTAAGCATTTCAAAACATTATCTTAAGTTTATAACATTTCTTGTACATCTTAATTCTTCATTTTATAGACTTAAGTTCATTTTGAAACATTTTTATTGCCTAAGTTTTTACTTAAATGATATTCCATTATCTTTTAGTTTACAAGTTATAAGACTTTAATTTTTATTTCAATAAACACTTAGCTATTTTATTTTTAGATTTCAATTTGGAAGTTTCCAACTATTAAAATAGTCGAAGATTCCATTCTATTACAATAATTGATAATCATTGATTAATAGTACTTAAGAACTAAACTCCGGGTTTCACTTCAAATCATCTTGAAATAACATATACTTATATCCTTTTATATATCAAATCATACTTAGGAAGTTTGAATCAAATTTTCTTTTTATCAAAACAAATGTGTAGCAAAGCTACTATATGGTCTTCCCACTTTGAAACTCTAAAATGAACGTCGATGATGTCGCGCTCATTATTGAAATTATTTTCCAATGACAGTAGAGAGGAGTACAGAACTTACCTTCTTTAAAATTCTTTTAAACCATTTCTTTCAGATCCCATCAAAAATATTTCTATCTGAAAATCCAAATAATACTAAAATTATTTTTCCCAAATCTTTGAAAACCAATTTCAAAACACTGGAACTTAAGTTCTTATATTTTCAATTTCAATTCATTTTATTCTTAAATACTAATTTATAAACCATATCTATAAAATTACATTTTCTTATAACGTACAATAGTCAATAGTTTTAACAACCTTAACTAACTAAATAATAACCGACAATAATCAATTATTATCATTTCTTAATAAACAACGCAACAAAAATAACAGTATCAAGTTATGAAAAATTATTCTTTTATATACAAAATATAATACTAGGTAACATTATTTAATCTACCAACTTCAAAACAATATTATATCGGTTTACCCCATTCAAATGTTTATAAATTCCTATCGATGCCATAGCGTCCCACGTACCGATCAAAATTTATAAATACTCAACAGACCAATTTAACAGAATACAAAACAATTTGTTTTAGCACTAACAAATACGCTCTCTCATGGATATACACTCAAACTCATTCTATAGCACTACTAACCCTATCTCTGATGAGTTAACCCCAACCGGCTAAGGTATCTCTAAACCAAAGCCCTGAAACCAACTGTATGACCCACCTTTTTGGACGGTTTAAATCGACAATAAACCACACATGTCTAACTCAAACCATTCAAAAGAGAGGATTGTCAATGAGATTTAATAAGAAAATAAGAGAAAAGAAGGAAAACAAAATAAAGAATCTCACAGTAGAATGACAAAAACATAATACTCAAATAAAGAGTTCATGAAGCTGTTTTACAATATACATTTGATTGCATAATTTTTACAACATACAACAAATATGCCAAAATAATGCAGCGGAATAATAATAGAAAATATGATCTAGCAAATTCCTTCTTCATCTTTACGGAATAATGTCTTCAAACACTGAAATACTCAAGCTAACCCGAGCGTAATGAAAAGACAAAACACTTGAGTCAGGACTAAAAGTTCTTATGTAAGTTAAATCAATAACAAGTAAATATGAGTGTAATAGCTTCAGAGATGTTTACGAGATTTTCCATCTCATATCAAGTGTACAATGTGAGTGCAATAACTTAAGAAATGTTAAGGGATTTATATCTCCTAAGGATCTGTTAAACTATCATATATAGTAAGATACACTATATATGTAGTTTCTAATCAATATAATAAATATTTTTCCTAGTGTTAAGGTTTTACATTAATCCACTTAAAACATTTTTAAGTAGGTAGTCGATGCAGGTCCAGTAACATAACCAGTAATGTCGGTAGCCAGTGAGTTCCCTATGGGTACCATACTAAAATAAAATCGTAGTAGGCCATATAAGGATATAAGTATGAAAAGGAACGTGAGGCAATGCCCAAGGTAGGATACTAGTGATTCGAGATGCCTGATTGGTGGTAACCCCTAACGGACCACCATGTCCAACACTCCCAAAATTTAAAGGTGCGCACCAATCAAGTTTCAAAGTCAAGATGGTAATACGAAGAAGTGTATCTGCAAGAAGTAGGTTGCCTCAGTGGTCAGGACAAGTCGTCCTGTTTAGTCATCTCCAAGTGACACAAGTGTTGGGGTCTATCCGTCATCGTTCAATTTCTTTAAATCCAGCAAACGTTCGCCAAATCCAACCACTTCATTTTGGATCATCCACAGTGTACACAGTTGCTAAAGTGGTTCCGATATTGACAGAGAGTATGCCAATATCCAGCCTCGATCTCTTTAACAACCAAACATCATTTTTCACGTCGGTTGGTTGTTTTACATTTCAAGAACAAGTCATACTTCATATCAAAATATCAGATTTGCTTGAAAATCATTTCGAATTCAAAATAAGCTATACCTTCATATCAAAACCTTCATATTTAAATCAATGATTCAAATCTAAATAGTTTCCCCTTCAATACTGTTTGAATATTAAAAATGGTTTTGAATAATTAAAATTGTTTTAATATGGAAAAATAATTTGGACAATTAAAGTAAGTTTAAAGATTGGAAATAGTTTTGAATATAAATAGTTTAATATTAAAAATAGTTTAGACAATTAAAATAATTTGATTATTAAATAATTTATATGTTAAAACAGTTTATAGTAAAGCCGTTTCATCTTTCAACACAATTTGAACTCATGTTACAAATCATAATGAAATCAATTTTTCGATTTCCAATTCAAGTTAACTTCATATTCAAAATCCAATTTAAATTAGCCTCAATTCAAAATGATCTCTACTTTACTTCAAATTCAATTTAAACGGTTCTATTCAAATGGTTGAAAATTCCTATTTAATTCCTCATTTTTAAAGAATTGAGTTTAAATCCATTTCATGTCCAAACTTGAAAATACCAATTCAAACCACTTTATTTTAAGTAAATTCAAAATTAAAATTAAAATTTAAACCTTTAAATTAATTCACTTTCAAAAATCAAATCATATCTTAATTTCAACTTTAAGATTTCAAATTAAATCTTTAAACAATTTCATTTAAATAATTAAAATTCCAACATTTCAAAACTCGAATTTAGAAAATAATTTAATTCATATAAATTCAATTTTTTTTACAATAATATCATTTAAACCAATTTAAATTCAAGATTATGAAACTATTTAATTTAACCAAATCCGATGTCCGTATATAATTTTCTACCCCCGTGGCCAAGTGAGTAGTTATTTCCATTTTAATTTTAGGGATGGATATATATCATTTCTATCCAAATCAAAGGGTCATATGTATATATCATTTCAACTTATTTCTTAATTTATTTGAAGTAATCCAAATAACAGTTTATATGCTTCCACTTAATGTACAGGGCGATATCAAGGATATACAAAATAAATAAACATCAAATCATCCAAAATGTCAACCAATAGGCATCCATCACAATCAATATCAAAATCAGCCAATAAATCACAACAATTAACTAGTTATCAATATCGAGTATTTAACTAGCAATTCAATTTCAAATTTAACAGTCATTTTAAATTCCTATCAGTTTAACCCATATGTCAATATAAATGTCAGTTAAATTACCATACAACAGTCAACAAAAATTAGTAACTTCATGATTCTAAATTAACTAACATCAGAAAAATTTAGTATTTCGTGAGTGGGTTTAATCACTCCCCTTTGATCTAAAGCCCATTAAAAATCCAATAAAAGTCCAGAATTTCAACAATCTCCAAATTAAACTAGATTTATATTATTTGGATTTACGATATGAATCCATTGGAAGAAACCACGCGAGAATCCGAGTTCGTTTGCAAAAGTTATGCATGTAAGAAGTTTGAAATTTAAAATTTGAATTAAAATAATACAAGGGCAAAGGTGTAATTTCATTTACCTCTCCCAAACTCAAACCCTACGATCGAACACCCAACTTCAGCCGCCATCTCCAATTGTCGGCCGCCCGTCTAGGTGCGCTTCCACCCAGATCAGCCACCACCGTCGCCTTCCCCAAGGTCTGCCACCCCTAAGGGACCCGCACGCGACTGCCAGACGTCGCCCGACGTCGCCCAAAGAGATCCACCACTGTTTCCTTTATTCGCCATTCCTTGCAAACTCGTGCTGATCCAAGGTGATCGCCCACCAAGGATGTTTACTGCTCGTCCTCCTCTACACTCCAGTTCCTTCCAATCGTCGTATAGTCGACGATCCACCGTCAAATCGAAACTCTAAGTGGACGGCCGAGAATAAATCGCTAATTTCTTGACAGCCTTCAATTGAAAAATGAATTGTAGATGTTGATTCCATTCATTGAGAGCTTGGCAATGATATATAATATATATAGACAATTTGAATTTTTTTGATTTGATTTGAAATCAGAATTTAGGGTTTTAAGATATTCACCATTGAGGAAGAACATATCAGAACTAAAATGTACATACATAAAATAGAAAAGAAGGCTGCTTGGGTTTCATAACAGCATATACATAGACAAAGACGGGACAGGAAAGGATGGAATAGATCTATTTGGCCCAAGCTATAACAAAGATCCGAAAAGCCCGTTTCATTCCTTAAACTAAAATAGGTCATCCTATATATTGAAATATAGATTTTTAATATTTTTAATCTCAATAAAACTAATTCAAACCTTAATTCTATTGTATATAGAAGTTAGCTTTTAAAATCAAATTATATTTAGCTTTACGCATTAATTATTTTAAATTCTAAGTTAAAAGTTTTCTATCATCATTCTAGGTTAAACAGGAATTAATGATCTTTTAAAATTAAATTTCCCATGTTAAATTCAATATTTAAATATTAAATTAATTTTAACGTTTAATTACAACTGTAATAAAATCTGTTCATTATCTTTTAAGTTTCAAAAGTTTCTTTTGTTTTGATTTAAATTCTTATTATTAAATCAATAAAATGCCTTATGTATTTATCAATGATGAATTTCCATTTATTACACTCATTTTTCTACAGTTAACGTCTTTTCTTATATTGATTGCAATATTTTAATTCCATTAATTTCATTGATTTCCAAATTAATTTCAACAATTATATAATAAGATGAGAAATAAAACAATATTTACATTTAAGTAATTTAAACGCATTTATTAATTTATTGTTTACAAACAAAGGTTAATAAATTTACTTACAAAGTACTTGATTTCATATTCTTTATTAAAACCAATTTAAATTAAATAACATATAATTCCTACATGAATACATTATTTATTTTATTCCTTATTTACCTTTATTATTACAATTAATCGAAATTACATTAAAACAGTTGTCAATTGCATTCAATCAGTATTATAAATTATATTCTAATAATTTTTTTCATAAATAAATCATGAATTTAAATTTCTCACAATATTAAATTCCAAAGTCCTATTAAATTTAATATTTTTAATTATCAAAATATGGATCGTTGTAGAGGTACTTTCCGACCCTTGTAAGGAGGTTGGCCTTAGTTTATTTGAGGATGTCTTCATGGAAAATCTAATATGTAAATGTTCCTTATCGAATTTGATTTTTCTTCCAATATGTTTTTGAATGTAACCAATGTAACCATTCCAGCTATGTGATGATATTATATTCTGCACTCTAGACGTCGTCTATTATATCACCTTATGTACATATTATATGGTGGCGGATAACCAATATGGCATTTCATGCAGTCTTAAAAGTACTGTTATATGCTATACACATATTTCTTGAGCATCACATACCAGACTTATGTCCGACTCTTGGTTTTTGTTTTCCCTTATTTCCTCGCTTACTCTTTCGAGTAGTTTGAGAAATGCAGGTTTTTTTGATGTTCATTAGAGCTCAAGGAGACGAACCAAGGAGACAAACCAGATGTTTCACCTATCGTAGTACTCTTATGTCCCCTGCATTACTATTCGAGTTATCGACATTGTGAGGACATGCAGTCATAACTGTCCAAGCCGATGACAGTATTTAGGTTTTTTAACTCCGAAATATTTGTATCGGAGTAACCCTTTATACTATTCCTTTGATATTATATATTATTGTTCCACTGTGAGATTTTGATATTGTGTAGTCTTCTTCCTTATACTATTTCCTTTTCTTTTTATTTAATCCTAACAATTCGTCCATCTGACACTTGGATGCTCGGCACACGAATACCGTGGATGTATTAGTCTCGACATTTGAGGGTCAAGAGGGTGGGTCGTTACAGTCTGCTAGTTTGTTTCTTAGGAGACTAGGCTACCTAACCCTTTTAGAGAAGTTTTTCAAATGCATGGGGTAATCCATAGAGTTGAGTCCACAACCGGTGGTATTGAGTCCACTATATTTATAGTTCTTAGAGCCAATTCTACAAACCAAGAAGCAGACAAGTCGAAAATCTCTAAAATTCAAGCTAAAGTACGACTAACTTATTGAAAAGCCATTATTAGGCACATCGGGAGTTCTTCGATATGCACGGCAATGAGAACGTGATACGGCGAGAGTGATGGATCCCAAGGGGTGGTGATTTAGGGATACTAACTGGGATAGTATCTTGGTCCAACGGGGGACCGTGGTATTTATATATTTGTACGTAGCTATAGTTTACAATGGGTAGATATGACGTATTGTGCATGTACATGTAGTAGAGATGATAAATTAAAAATAAAAGACATAACATTTGATAGAATACAATCGGCATAAACTAGTGTTACGTACAAAGTGTATAATTTACCAGTCACCAAAATGTAGTTCTGACCCTCTACTTGTTACAACCTGCAGGATAGCTTGCACAAATAGGTTCACTTAGCACATTCAACACTGATAAGGACACTAGACATTTGAAGTGTCAATCTTGGTCGTAACTATGTGACTTATTATATTTTATTATTCCATTATAAGTGATATTTTTAGTGCTCTGATATGCATTCATTTACTTTATTTGTAGGATACCAAACCAACAATCCATACATTGGTGGACTTGGGCTTTTGATTTAGGAAAATTTGGGCCCACTAGGATGCAGGTTGCTACACTATAAATCTTATGCTCTTTGATGACTCTCCAAAAGACAAAAAACCAACCCAATGACTTTATATATTATATTTTCCTAGTTGGGTGTGAAGTGATTTCAGACTTCGTCAACAAAACCAGAGATCGGAGCCTTCGGTTCTTTTACTTAATTATATTTACACTAGCCTCATTAATTTCCTCCGAGTTATTCTTGGTTAATATTATCAGCTATCGACTTGAACGACATTGATTCTAAGGTTCTAGACGAGATTGATCAACTTGGGGATGTCACTAAGTTCTCTAGGAGTTGGTTGAGACTTCTTAGTAATGAAAAACTAAGGATGTATTCCTTAATATAACTATCTCATTGAGTTTTAGGTATGTCCGGATGATAAAGAAGAAAATGGCATAGTCCATCAACCCTCATTGCTGTTAAGCTTGATGTTTTTACTATGAATTCATCGGTACAACACCTAGCGTCCTATAATCTTAGATATTCCTTAGGTTCTACCATTTATTTTCATATCTTTATAAATAGGATTTTCCTAATACATTTCACATAGAATATATGCAACTGGTTGGCACCGTCGCTTTGTCGTCAGGCAATGATCCTAACGGTTTGCCCATTTCATCAAAGGATATAGGATGGTCACCACTTTATGAAGCTAGATCTTTATCTCTTATATCTATTATGGAGGATATTTTTGTGTTCGCTAAGGAAAAAAAGCGAAAAAATCTAGTGATGCCACTGCTTCCTATGAGCCTCTCGTCTAAAATCCTAAGGAGTCCAAACCTGCTATGTCTTTACCTTTAGCTCCTACATCTAGCAATAACACTACTATAGTCACCCTTCAAATCAAAGCCTTGTTAGCATGTTACTAGCTCTCCTCTTCATGACTCTACGGCTTTCCTTCAACAAGCTTTTGGGCTTAATTCTCCTTCTTTTGAGGATATTTCTCCTCCTTATTCAAGGGTGGAAATTCCTCATGCCTCAAGCTTTGAGGAGTTGATAATAAGTACTCTCTGCTCTCCTGCCACCATTTTACTAATCCCCTCGGAATCTTCTTCTTCACTATCGAAGGAAACTCTCACTTATTTTTGTAGCATCTCATCTTAGTCGGTTACGCTATTACCTTTTGATTTAATGTGTTATAAGTTACAACCATTCTAGTACTAACTCTATGTCATCACTCCTCTCAGATTGGAAGGCATTGGTTTAATTTATAGCAATTGTCATCATTTTCTTCTCAAAATATGTCCTTGTTACAAGAAATGAACTCTTCACTCTGAGAAGTTTTCAACTCTTAAGTTTCAACCTCATGACCTCTAATCCAACAATAAGTCATTGTCTGTTGAAAAAATTTCAGTTGTGACCCTTTTGGACTTAGGAAAGGAAAAATCCCAAGAATCAGAGTACATGGTGAAAACTTTAGAAAACACACATGCTTACATTTGGTAGGATATTTCAAAAAAAATGACCTCAACTCAAGTTCCTTCTTCGAAAACAGAGTTAGACAAGAATGACCTTTCTAATAGAAAACTGAAGTCATCCTTGCACGCTATCAATTCTAAGGTTGCTTCCTTCTTGAACAATGTTCTTCTCGATGGAAGGACTAGAGTTCCAAGGCTATCCAAATCACTTATTATTAGGATAACACTGATAGATGCCTAGACATGGACTTCCCTGTACTTCGTGCTATAAGAATAAATTATAAAAGAAAATTCGATATTGTACTAAACTATATCCCAAGGGATTATTTTACATTTGAGGACTGGGCTCCTATCGAACTTGCTAAATTTATAGCCCCTAATGTTCTCCTATTAAATAACAATGACGCAGAATCAAGGAGTAACATGGAAAATAAGTGATGATGATGACGGCGATGACAATAATGATGGATAGCAGTGACTCTACCCGAGATAACTTGCCGAGAAAGGAAGGGGACGATGGCATGAACCAAGGTGGGTTTGGAGCCCCTTAAGGTCCAAGTCGCACATCTGATTTTCCATCTTCTTATGCTAATAAAGGGTTTAATTAAACTCCTCCTCTAAACCCTACTATTGGGTCAGCGCCTCCTGATTCATGTAGACTAGACCAAACTTCTTCCGAAACATAACAAGTTCAATCTTTCAAGCCAAGTATAGCAGCGACTCCTCCATAGGTAATTCCTTTACCAAATCTAATGTTTCTTATATCATTTTGTTTCATAGCTGATAATTATTAATATAACTTAATTATCACCATAGAAGGACAAAAAAGAATTATGTGGAGATTATACAGATAAAAAGGGAGAGGATATCTTAAGAATTAACAAAGAATGGGATAGGTTATGAAAGGACTTAAACGACTCAAGTGAGAAATACATAAGGATTTTAAAATTCCTCAACTATCTTAAGGATTTCAAAAATAAATGAGGTATATCTCTCCTTCGAAAATCATGTTTTCAAGAAATCAAAATCTACAAAGAAAACGAAGAGTTGATCACACTTTTTTGGATGTTGATTGGGGATAAGGCTAAGCCGATGAAGTTCCTATATCTAGTCTATGTTCAATTTCTTATGATTGATTTTTATTTCCTTAGTGATGGTTATAAGGGCTTATTCTGGCGCCTCCATAAGGAGTACATGGACGATCATGGATTTGAACCTATCCCAGAGGAGTGTTGGAACTTACTTAGAGTCCCTACTTCACCTTTAACTGTTGACTCTCTCCAAAGTTTAATAGGGATATATTTGATACTGAGTATTATAAATAGTCCATTCCTTATGAACCCCAATGATGTAGTTATATACCATTAGTTTTTGTTAAAGCAGAAATTGTAATGGTTTTTGTCGGATTTATATTTTAATATAATTATTATTAATGTGTAGGCTTTTGATTTTCCCATTTTTATTCTTCATCTCTCATATCAAGAGATAACTTAAGTAAATTGGTCAGGCTGAAATCGTTCTTTAAAAAAATTATTCCTTGGTTAACAAGTCATGCTTATCAAAATACTGCTTTCTTCATGATCTTTATTGCATGCATACCCAATTTTCAAACTTAGACTTTATTTTCTTAGGCGATCTCAAAAACCAATTCTTTTATGAAATTTGAACTAATTATGCCAAACTATTATGTAGAGATCTCTGCCCTCCTCTAAAGAATGAGATTACCACGGGTTCCCCTCGTTTAACACTCCTCTCGGCATCGAAGCACCATTCAGTACTACATTTTGTATATCACCTTCCTCCTTCAAGAAGATTCGAGATGTCCTTTTTTATTTTGAGAATCAATAGTGTTGTAATCTCAATGGTTATTATTTTCTATGAATGTAATAGTCCTAGCCGTTTCTTAATTATTAATAAAAAGTTTTATTGTTGCTCTGCTATCTTTTCTTATCGAAAATTGGTCAGAATTTATTTTTTGATTTACGATGAAGATTGTCCTTATTTTTTAATGATCCTAACCTTTATCAACGTCTTAAGAATATTCAATCCAAATTAATGATAGTCTTGGAAGATCGCACATTCCATTCTCATTTTGCTTCCTCGTCTATTGATAACGTTGAAGCTAAAAAATGGTACAAGAAGTATATTTATGTGAATCTATCTTAAAGAATTTTCAGGAGATGGTTGAAGGTCTTGAAAAGAAGATTTCTTCCAAGGACGATGAAATTTTGAGATTAGTTGGAAAGCATAACTCATGTTCAGACCCACAGCAATAGTAGGAAAACAAAGGGAAAATTGCTCTGCGGAGTCAACCTATTTTCAACTTAGAAATAGACTTAATGAAGTCCATAAACGAGTGTCAGTCACACAAGCTTATATTAACCAAGGGTGAAAAAGGGTTGCCCACTCCTACTCCGACCAAGTTTTCCAAGAAGGAACCCTCACATTCCCGTTCTTTGTCTCGGGGTGATTGGGTACGTGACAGCAACGTAACCGATCCAACTCTAGAAATTGAATTTGGGGAACTTAAAAGAATAAGTAGACCATTCAAGTTAGAGTGTAGTCATGGATTATTGGAATAAAAGTTCATTCAAAAATACTTAGAATAGAAGTTGATATTTTGGAGCGCTGAAAGAATGAGCTTTCATTAAAGATTCAAGCACTTAAAAATGATAAATGCAGCCTATCTCATAAAATTTCCCAGTTAAAAAGTGATAAAAAAATTAATGAAAAGGCGTTGTTGGTTCAAATTGACTCTATTGATTTCCTTAGTGTTATCCATTACAAGGAGAAGAAATTGTAGAAATACATTTTTATAGACATTCAACATATTACCGATCCTCCTATTATGTTAAAAACCTCAATGAATGAGGTAAAGGTGCTTAAAGATCAATCATAATTAATGAAATTTTATCTCTCTAGGGCTTCTCAACTTGATTCTCTTGTCGATTATTTTATTGAAGTCATAGTTGATGTTGACATCAAAATTGATTTTACATTTTTAAGTGTGGAAAGAAATAACAGATTGAGGAAGGAGGTTCTTTCTAGCTGTTAAAGATACCAACGTTTCTTCCGGTATGGGTTTTTCAATGCTCTTAAGGAAATTTAGGGACCTCCAATCTTGTACAAAGAAGCCAGTTTAATCATTGAACTACACTTTTGCATTTTAGACGTTGAAGGGAAAAGGATAGAGATGGTTTACCAACATCACCCTATTCCTCATTCTCGGAGCAGTGGATTACGGGAATATTTTATTTCAAATGTTAATTTAATGTAAAGAATAATTGTTGTACATTATGAATTTTGTGTAATAAAAAACATGTGTACCTGTTTTGTAATGCCTCTCGATGAGCTGTATGTTTGCTCCCTTTAATATAGCCCTTCTGCTTTTCTATTAATAATTTTCCCATATTGAGCGATAGAGTTAGAGAACTTTGCCATTTATTTCGTTCGCAATGATAAGGCTCTAAAGTGGGTTCTATCTCCATTTTTTCTTCTTCCTTGAACAGTTATTTTGGCAAGGCTCGATGGCGGGACCTAATGCTAGATTGACCATCACTCTTTAGGTGGTTGTTTTGGTCAGTCCTTGCCGCAAGACTGAAGTTTTTTCATTTATCTTCCTTGGATGGGTTCTTTACCAGTCCCGACAATGGGATTAGAGGCTTGATTGACCACCACTCTTTAGACGATTCCTTTGGCTTAGCCTTATGGCGAGACCGAAGGCTTCTCGTCCATCTCCCTTAGATGGATGCTTTGATTAAGCCCGATTGCAGTATCGAAGGCTTGATTAACCACCACTCTTTGGTTGGTTCCTTTGGTCAGACCTAAGGCTTGTCCATTTAGCTTTGATAGTGCTTTGACCTGTCTCCGAGCTTTTGCTTGATTGAGTAAGGCCCTTCCCAGTTTGGTCCTAATGTTCCTATAGCTGGATAGATCCGTTTCGGGATGAGATCCCCCACTTTGACAGTATCGTTGTGGATCTTGGGGTCAAAGTGTTGTGTTACCCTTTTAAGATGAGTTATGGTCCTTAGCTCGGCTTTCTCCCACTTCTTGTCGATCAAATCAAGTGTCTCGAGCAGGAGCTGCTCGTTCTCTTTTTCATTGAATTGTTATTTCCGATGGGAGGGAACTTCCAATTCGACCGAGATCATTGTTTTAGATCCATATGCTAGGGCGAATGATGAGTATCTAGCTGTTGGCATGTGCGTCGTCCAGTAAGCCCATAGTGCAAGTGGAAGCTCATCAACCCAATATCCTTTGGCTTTTGTCAGCCGTTTCTTTATGGTGGACTTGATGATTTTGCTCACTACCTCCATTTCATGTTTGCTTGAGGGAATGCCACTGCAAAGAAACTCTTTTTGATGCGAAAATGCTCGCAAAAGTCCTTGAATTCAGAGCTTTCGAATTGAGTTATGTTATCTATGATGATTTTCTATGGCATTGAAAACCTATAAATATAATTATTAGTGACAAAGTTAATTATTTTCATAGTGGTAATAGTAGCTAACGGTTCCGCTTCAGTCTATTTTGTGAAGTAATCAATAGCAATGATAGCAAACTTGGCTCCTCCTTTAGAAATTAGGAGCACACTGATTAGGTCAATTCCCCAGACCATGAACGACCATGGGCTAACCATTGGTGTAATATCTATGGATGGAGTTCTCTGTATTTTGGCGAACTTTTGGCATTGCACTCATCGCTTGGCATAGTTCGCTACGTCATGGTTGATGGATAGCCATAAGTAACTGTATTAGAGGATCTTCTTTGCTAGAGTCTTCCCTACAATATGGTTTCCATAATCGCCTTTATGGACTTCCCTAAGGATTCTTTTGGCTTCGCCGTTGGTTACACATCTGAGTAGGGAAGTAGAGAATCTGCTCTTGTAATGGATTCCATCCTGCAAGACAAACCATGATGCCTTTCAGAGTAGCTTCTTTCGCTCGTTCTGATCCCTGAGGAGAGTACCTTAGATCAGGTAATCTTTAATCAATGTCATCCACGATTCCTCTTCCCCTACTATTTCCATAATACAATCGATATCCATATCATCTATGCTAGATGATGTCAGCGTTTAGACTAAGGCCAGTCCCATTGACCGAGAATCTCCAGAACTAGCTAGTTTGGCTAGATGATCCGCTTGCATATTCTGTTCCTTGGGAATGTGACTTAAAGTGTAGTGCTTGATGTCCTACAACAACTCCTGTGCTTTTGAAAGGTATAGGGCGAGGTTGCCTCTTGCCTGGTACTCCCTTTCACTTGGAAGATGGCTAGTTGAGAATCACTGTAGATATGCATAGGCTTTATTTCTAATTTTTTAATGATTTTCAATCCTACCATCAAAGCTTGTATTCTGCTTCATTATTGGTGGAAAGAAATTCCAGTCTTAGAGCATAGCAAATATATTGTCCTTTAGGGTTTTCAGTGCTAACCCTACACCTGAACAGGATTTGTTTGATGTACCATCAACAAACAACTTCTAATGTGGCACCATGTCCGAAGGGCTTTCTTCTTCATCGTCCCGCTCGGTAAATTCGACGGTGAAATTCGCCATTGCCTGTCCGTTGATAGCTCTTTGCGGGTGATAAGTGATTTCATATTTTCTAAACTTGATATTCCTTTTCAGAAGTCGACCCAATGTCTCTGGGCGATATAGCACTTGTTTCAGGGGTTGATCCGTCGATGCCTTGATGGGACGAGCCTCGAAGTATGATAGTAGCTTCCTCGATGTGATTAACAGGCTATAGGCGAGTTTTTTCAACTTTGGTTAATTCTTTTCAGCTCTAGTGAACTGCTTACTGATGTAGTGGACAGGCCGCTATAGCCTCTTCACGTACCAATGCTGCACTTAGAGCATGGGTCGACATAGAGAGATAAACGAACAAATCTTCCTTATTTATCGGCTTGGATAAGACATGCAGGTTTTCCAGACGATGGAGTGATTCTTTAAAGGCCGACTGGCAGGCTTCATTCCATTCAAAATTATTATTTCCCTTCATCAATGCATCGAAGAATAGTATGCACTTTTTAGTCACTCAGGAAATGAATCGGCTCAACGCTGCGATCTTTCCATTTTTACTTTGTAATTCCTTTTTGGTTGTAGGGGCTTTGATGTTCCTTAGGGCATTAATTAGTACCGAATTAGCTCCAATACCCCTTGCATTTACGATAAAACCAAGGAATGTTACAAGAGCATTTCAACAAGTTCAACTTTATCCTATATTTCTGCAATATTTCAAACATCCCATGAGATTGTCTAAGTGATTCTTCGATACGCATGATTTGACAAGCATGTCATCCATGTATACGTTCATCGTTTTCCCGATTTGATCTTTGAACATTGTGTTTACTAGTCGTTGGTAGAATTTTTAGTCCGAAGGGCCTGACTCGATAACAGTATAATCCAAGGTCGGTAATGAAACTAGTTTTCTCTTGATCGTGTCATGCATCATGATTTGGTTGTATCCAGAGTATGCATCCATAAATGAATGTAGCTCGTGGCATATCGTGGCTTTAACAAGCTGATCGATCTTAGGCAATGGGAAGCTCTTCTTTGGCCAATTCCCGTTGGACTTATTTACTAAAACCAGATTTGATACCCATACAAGATAGGTTGCACCGTGGGTGAAGCCATTTTCCAACAACTTACCCACTCCTTCTCTTAGTGTAGCAGACAGTTCCAGTCTTAGGGTTCGCCTCTTCTGCCTTACTGGAGTGTATTAGAATCAATATTAAGTGTGTGACACGCTATCTTCGATGATATCCAACCATATCAGAATATGTCCAAGCGAACACATCCAGATTGGCGTGAAGAAACTTGACCAATTCTTATCGCATCTTGGTTCCAGATGTGATCTTATTTATAATATTTGTGTCGGGTCATCCTTGTCTATAGGGACAGGCACCGCAATCTCTATCGATGCTGCCCATTCCTCTTCTAAACTCTTCTTTTTAGGGTCTATAGCCTTATTAAATTGGTTGTGGCCCCAAGCCAGGGGCAGTTTTGTAGTTGCTACGCTGACAGTTCACGAATGTGAAGAATTTTCTCCATACTCTTTCCTTTCTTTCCTTCTTGTTTCACACATTTCAACGATGTAGCATTCCCTCGCAACACTCTGGCCTCCTTTATCACTCCAACTCAATTTTTCGCAGGGAATTTCATTGTGAAACACCATTGTTCCAAGATAATTCAAAAATCGACGACGGCTGACCATCCCAAGAATGCGCTGTATGTCGAGATCTTATCAATTATCACAAAGATTTTTGAGAGAACCACTCTCCAATCTCCTATTCTAAGTTTAATAGGCAAATCGATTAGCCAACTGGTTATAGCAAATGATTGACGAATCCTTGGATTTTGGTTTGGCATGCGGAGACAACCTTCACGTTAAGCTTCATTTGGTCAAACGTATGTCAAAATAGAATGTTTACCGATCCTCCGATATCAACTAGCACCCGGCGTACGATAGAGGGTCTGATTCCTATGGTTACCACCATTGGATCGAATGTTGGAGATTCTATTCCTTCACTATCTCGATTTCAGAACACGATGTCGTCATTGGGAATCATTTGCTGTTTAGCGAGAGTCCTGTCTTCGATTGCAAAGCAAGTTTCCTTTGGAGCATGTTTGAGTGAACTAGCGTATCTTTCCATATCGCTCCAACTTTTCTATGCCGAATAAGGACCTCCCGAAATGATATTGATGACAAGTCTATGTTCAGCTCGTTTGGATCCCTCTCTGCTAGAACCAGATTAGTTTCCTTAGGTGTTAGGAGCATGAGGTCCGGTTGGTAGGTCGGGATTTCCAGGCTTCTTCACATACCATTGGAGCATGTATTCTCTAATCAGTTCCTCGATCACGTTTTTTAAATAGCGTCACTCGTTTACTCATGGCCATGGGTTTCGTGGAAGCGACAGAACTTCCCAGATTTCCTTTGTTGCTTAGACTTTTATTTTCGAGGTGGATTCGGGTACTCTTCTGTTCCCTAAGTTGGCATGTAAATATTCTCTATGCTGTCATTCAACGGAGTGTACTCTCCACGTTTCATACCTCTGAATTTCTTCCCCCCTCCATTACCCTTGCCGGTGTTATAATCCTGGTTTTTCCTTTTGTGATTCCCATCTTTTACAGCAGTTACATTAGAATTCTTGCCATTTTGATTGACCGCCATGTTATTCTAAATTGATTCATTTGGTCGCTTATTAATATTTTTCCCCTCTAACATATTTGTCTCTTCCAATATCAAGCACAGACTAGCCTTTCGATTGAATTCTTTCAAGATGGTTAGTTGCTTCATTTTAATTCATCTCCTTAAATCTTTCTCTGGATGGATTCAATGGACTAAAGCCATGAAAACCATATATTCATTTGGATTGCTCACTTTGGTGATGGCTGTGTTAAAGAGGTTCATGAAAAATTTTAGTGGTTCGTTGGGTTCTTGGAAGTAACTGAATAGAGACATCACGTCCTTTGGCTGAGCCATGTGCAATCTAAATTGATCTAGGAACTTCCTGGCTAGCTCGTCAAAGGTTGAGGTAGATCATAGAAGGAGTCTGGTAAACCACATGGAGGTAACTCCTTCCAGATAGATGGGGAAACATCTGCAACGAATTGCATCTGTTATACTTGCACCATCCATATTCCAAATGTACTTGTACAAGTGCTGTTGTGGGTCAGTAGTTCCATTATAGAGGGCACAACTGGTGGCATGGTAAATTTCTTGAGGTACTCTACCCTCAGAATACTATCAATGAAGGGAGTTCGGCTCGGAATAGAACCCCAATCATCATCCTTTCTATCCTTGATTTCTTCCATCAGACGTCTGACCATGTCCGTAATGTATACCTCACTTGTCCGTTCATCCACAGGTCGGCTGTCAGTAGCTATACCAAGTGTTTAACTTTGCAAATGATCTTGGTTAGCTGGTTAAAGCCTAGGCTCTCCAGTTTTTGGATTGGCTTTCTTGAAAACTACTAACGAACCTTAAACGATATATATCCTTATATAATTTAAAAGTGTAAAAAAGTGTAACCGATATTTTTAGATATAACGTGGTTAAACAACGAACACTAAATCAACAATAAGTCATTCCTGATTTAGGAGCATTAAATCATTAAGAATTTCAATTTTCTAAATTGAATTTTTAACAACCAATTTCTTTTTATCAATTGCATGGTAATAATATTTGTTCCTAATTTAAACTGAAATTGAATTAGAGAGCTAAAAAAGGTAATTATCTAGATTAACTGTATATTGGTCTAAAATTTAAAATCATGAATGTGTACACCATAATTTGAAATGTGGAATAAATTCACTTCAATTTTTATAAAATTATGGATACATATAAAAAATTTCAATATTGATCGACGTAAAACAAGGTATCATGTGAGAATGGGTATTCATTTATGGTTATATGCAACATGGGTAAATTATGGTAAATAGTTTTATCATTTAAATTTGAGTTGAAACTAAATAGACAATTAAATAAATTAATTCTAGCTAAATATTATTTATATCTTTCTAGCTTGACTCAATTTGAATTAGAGGGCTAATTATATATAAATTCTAGAATTAATACTCTTTGATGATAATTAAATGAATTACTACCATTAATTGGCACATTCATTAAATAACAATTAACCGACATAACATCAAAGTTGGGAAAATATGATAATATTCATGTATAATATCATCAACAACCAAACAAAGAAATAAAAAATGTTATTAACATTTTAAATTAACTAAATTACACCTCTTCTCTATTAAATTCATACAAAATTTCTTTTATAGTATGATAGTCTAGGTTTAAATTAAAAGCATAAAATGAGTCAAACTAACATTATTCCTGAAAATCAACCATAGTGTGAAAGTTTCATCACTTTGCATTCAAACTATGACTAGTCCATTATTTAAGTTTGTATATCATGCATAAATTAAGTGTATTACTAAAGACATATCTTATTATTCTTATTAATACCATTGTATTTTAAATATATCCATCCAAAAATTAACCCTTTTTAGTACCATAATTACATAATATTTAGAGAGTCATTTACAAAATGATACATCAGAGTTACACTAGTACATCTTCTAACCTAGGACAGTTATAACAATTTGGCCTTATACATCAAACAAACTACACGTAACACATACACAACGAAAGATATCCAAAATATGAGAGTATGTCCTAGGCCTCCAACTCGACTCCATAGATAACCTAGCAAACATGTTGGGTCTGACCCAAGCATTATAGGGAAATAATACCCAAGTTGGTCTGGAATACCAACGTGAGTAAACTCAAATCATAATAAAAACTTTATTGATTTATTGACTTGAAAAATCCTTTGTAATCGAAGGTATCTCATAAGACCTCGCCGCACATAAACACAGACGAGTTTCTACCTTATCACAACTAAAACACTTTTACAGAAATCCAGTGATATTTAATAATGTCTAAAGGTTCAAAAAAAATATATTAAAATAGCTAGAATGCTTGCATCTCACGTTCCAACATATTTAGTATACAACTAAAAACGTAAAGCTCGTATTGGAGAATGGATTCCAATATGACTGGGCTATTGGGGTACCGCGCGTCACAGTACACCTCTAGGACAATGTACCGAGATCATACCTAATGACTCCTACCAATAGAAGACCGGCCTACCCCTTGCTGGATAGTACCAAATATGTCATTACCCCAATTGTTACAAACTATTTTACTTAGCTCATATGTACAACTGAATCTAGAAATATGAATGGTCATCGAGAAAGGCAATGACATACCCTAATGGGTGCGACCCATATAGCCCTGCTACATCTCCCCTATTTTAGCCATTCCTGGTTGACGAGGCTTAAGATTACATTTTACCTTTCTGAATAGCAATCCATATTGGGATGCTAACCCTGCCCTCCATGCAGTAATGCAGTCCTAGCATTCATCCACACAAGTTGTATGGGATAAGGACAAACCGAAGGCACTACTTCTACACATCCATTTCGAAAGCACCCTTAGGATCAGTAGCAAGCAACCCTTGCACTTCAATGGCTCCATCTTCGAATACATGCTTCATGATATCTTGATTTCGAAATGCTTGAGTTGGATCGAAGCGGTTTTCAGATAGCATATCTGGTCCCGGTCTCTTCGAAACAACTTTCAATATTTCTTTTAAACTTAACCTCGGTTCTTTAGGAAATAAACAAACAAATGACAAGAGCGGAGTTCACCTCCTAATCGTTTGTGGATGGATTTCCTTATTATTCGTCCTGGAAGAAAGAAACAAGTTTATACATACAGTATAGAACCTTCGATGGTAACTGTACCATATAATTCTTGTGTTTCTCCTTGATATTCCCTTAGTTACATTTTGTCCAGATTTGATAGTTGGTTATTTGACTATCAAATAAACAAACATCCAATCACGATTTAATTTACATATGGGATGCACTAAGCCTTTAATAATTCACTTTAATGAATAAAACCACTTTATAAAACATGATCACAATATCTTTTCAAAATACTATTCCCAAACCCCCTACATTTCCTTTTATACTTGGGAAACATTTATATACTAATCTCAATGGCATAAGTATATTACCAAAACATTTTACTTTTCACGCCTTGACAAAAAATTATATATTTATCTATCAGTATAAGTATATTTACAAACTTTTGAAGTTTTATTCTTTCCAAATCCCATATTAAATAACCAAACATTTCTTCCAAATAAAACATTTCGCTTCCATTATCAAAAATTCCCTTTTTAAAAGCTCATCTCATATTTCAGTTAACTTATAACTTTCAAAATAAAGTTATAACCCACTTTTATAAACATTTAAGTTAATTTATAAACCTGAAATGATTTATAAACATTTTTTGTAACAACCCTGGTTTTGGCGATTACCTGTAAATATTTAATTATAATGGTAGTTATAATTTAATATCGTGAATTAAAAATAAATTGGAGATATAAATTATTTATTTCGAATAAACAATGGATTTTGGGGAATAAAATGTGAAAAATAAAATTTTGAAACCTTACTTGGTTAGATAAGTTAAAAATGAGCTAATTATGATTTTAATATAAATAAATGCAATGATTTTGATAATTATTGCCAAATGCTTCTTTTATATATGTTTAAAAGAAGCATTTCATTTAATAAGTGGTATATTATAATTAAAAATGGAAAATTTTGGTTTAAAAATAAATTTTGGTTGTAAAATGTGGAAAATATGATTTGTTATGTTTTGCTATGCAAGGAAATAAATTTTATGTAATTTTAGAAGTTAAAAATAGAGTTTTAAGTAATAATTGTGTAATTTATGCATTTAAATTAAAATAAGGGTTTTTAATAATGAAAATAAATTTCTAAAGATAAATGATTTTTTTAGTTGTAAAATAATTTTTAGAAAATAAGTATGTGTTATATACTTTTTATAAAGTGAAAACATGTTCATATATTTGTAGTAACTTGTATATATCAGTGTATAATAGGATTTGGTGTGTTAATCTCAATTAGAGCCTAAGTTAATTAGTTTTGGGCTTAGCCCATTTAGAAACTTAATAAGGAAAAGAGGAAAATGCCTGTTTCTCATTTCCTGTAGTCTTCTTCTCCATGTAACTAAGAAAGTATAACCCACATTTCCTCTTCCACAACAAAAACATAATTCTCCAATTTTATCCAACTTCTTGCTGAAATTTTCAAATTAAAAGTCTATTATTTCAGGTAATCTATCTCTAAATCAAAGATACTTCATCAAATTTTGATTTTTAAGATGTTTGATTGTAGGTAATGGTGGTTTTGTGTTTGCTTGTATTTGTAAACTCCATTTGTAGGTTGTTGAAGCAACTTTCCATGCCAAAGCTTGCTCCTTTTCGCCAATTCGATCTTCTAGCTCAAGTTTTTGCAAGGTGAGTATCAATCTCACAGTAGCTCATTCAATGCCAAAAATCGCAAATTGAAATAAAAAGTTGGTAAAAGAAAAAATTCGTTTTTGAACTGTTTTGATTTTCTGTGTACTGTCTTAAGTTGAAACTTTGTGCAGTCATATCTCTATATTATGGCAATCAAATGCTGCCGGATATTTTTTGGTTTTGTACATCATGTTTCGTATATTAAGCATGTTAATTTCAGGTAATTTCGACCAATATAGCTTATAGAAACATGCTGCCGAACTTTGACTCGGAGCATGTTTTTGCCCAGATTTTACAGCGAAAACACTGTCTGGGTCCATCTTTGAGACATCATATCATTTTCATTCTTTGTCTAAATTGAATGACTCTTGATTCAATTTAAAGTGTTGTTGTTGGTCTTTATGCATGTTAAATTTCAGTTTGTTTTGATCATCATAACTTATAGAAACATGCTGCCGAACTTTGACTCGGAGCATATTTTTGCCCAGATTTTTACTGTTAAAACACTTCCTGGGTCTAAATTGGCGACATCATATCTTTTTCATGCTTTGTCTAAACTGAATTATTTTTAATGCAGTGTAAAGTGTTGTTATTGGTTTTTATGCCTGTTAAATTTCAGGTCATTTCGACCTATATAGCTTATAGGAACATGCCGCCGAACTTTGACTCGAAGCATGTTTTTGCCAGATTTTACAGTGAAAACACTGCTTGGGTCCAATTTGAGACATCATAACTTTCTCACACTTTATCCAAATTGCATGATTATTTTCTGGTTTGAAAGCTGAAGTTTTCTATTATTGCTTAACAATTCTCAGATTAATCCGATTAATTTTGGTTCACTGTTTCATGTCTGAAAGTTGAACCCCAGAGGGTTTTCAAGCCTGTGCATTTTTGGTTTTTGAACTGTTGCAAACATGGCCTGAGTCCATGTTTGAGACAGTGTAACTTTTTCATTTCTAGTCGGAATTCATTGTTTCTTTTTTCATTTTAAATATGAATTTTTATAGTTTGTGTTCATTAATTTTTAGTTCAATCGAAGATCGTTCGGCTACCTGTTTTATATCCAAAATTTGAACCCAGAGAAGATTTCAGACCTGGTTATTATTTTGGCCAAGTGTTTTTATGTTCTTTTTCCGTTCGATTTTTAACTTATACTTGGTGTTTTGTGATATTTCTGTAATTTTTTGAGGGCTATGTGCCTATAAATAGGCAAGCAAAGTTTTAATGAATTCGAAATTCAAATTTGGCTTGAATTTGAATTGACGGTTTTTAGTGATTTCTTTGATTTCAAGCACAGATTTTTTCAAACAATTTTGAATAATTTTTAACATAAGTTGGCATTTAAAATAATTATTATGTAATATTTTTAACTTATTTTAAGCTGTAACATCTATTTATTCTATATAATAAGGTAATTATCAAATATCGTCATCAAAATTAATTTCGGAAAGTGGTTTTAAAAGCTTATTTTCTCAAATAAATTATTTATATATAAAATACACACTTTTATACTATTTGAAAGTATAAGAATGAGAATTAAATGATTTAAAGGTATGGGACATGTGCATTTACTATTTCGGTTAATTTTGGACTTGTACGATCGAAGCTATTTGAGATTATTGATTCTGAGAAGTTTTGCCATTTTATGACGTATTTTGAGTTTTATAATTTTTATTTATTGGAATTATTTAAGATGGCCAATATTTGGCAAGTATTATGGTTTGAGATCTCCTATGCAGGAGTATGGTCGATGAGAACCATCACGATGTTTTATTTACTTGCCAATGATACAAGGCAAGTCTTGAGTTTATGATTTCATATTTTGAGATTTATGGTTTATGAGGAACCATCACAATGTTTTCACTTGTCGATGAGATGAGACAAGTTACGATGCCATCTAATACTTGTCGATGAGACGAGACAAGTATGGTGTCTCTTTATCACTCGCCAATGAGACTAGGCGAGATGTAATTTTCTGAGTTTTATGATGTTTCTGGTGGGGCATCGACTAATGGCTAGTAAACTGCTAAGTGCGAATGTGTGGTATGTGACACATGCTAACACTTTTTGGGTTCCTATCCATGAGTTTGTGATACATTCACGATGTTTACCTAACAGAACTGCTCTGAGAGGTGTTAGCTACCTTGTCATGAGGACGAACTGCTTTGGGAGGTGTTAGCGACCTTGCTAGGGCTGACAAAATGGCTTGGAGAGGTGTTAGCGACCTTTTCATGAGTATTGCTTCGGTATTACAAAATCGAGGATTTGGTCAATCTGGATTTTTTGAGTTTTCTGTTTTATTGTGATTTCACCTTTTTAAGATGTTTTATTACATCGATAGCCTAGTGCTTTATGAGATGTTATATATATGGTGATTTCAATTATGATGTTTTGAACTCTCATCGAGTTCCTTGAGTTATGAGTTTGGATAATTTCAGGATTTTAAAGGATATTCTGGGTTTTGTCATTTTGGCGAGTTGAGATTGAGATTTATATACATTTATACCGATGAGATAAGGTATAATTGAATTTGGAGATTCATGTATAATTGAGTTTTGGATCATCTTATTTGTGAATGCTTTATTTTTTCCATTTTGACGAGAGTTTGTATTGATGTTTCTCCTTTTGAGGAGATATGTTTCATGGAAACCATGTAGACATTTTGCAATGTCGCCGATGATATAAGGCACTTGTGTTAGATTTGAGTATTGAGTGTGAGTTACCTCCTTCGGGGTATTTGTTCACTTAAGTAGCATTTGTTACTTAAGTGTTGAGCTTATGAGTTTATCGATTCATTCTTCTCTTTCGAGAAAAAGTAACTTCATGTCTATTCTGCTTCATATTGCCGATATTGACTGATTTGTATAGCTAAACTGACTCGTGTATTTATACTCAGGTCAGACCGAGTTGGTTCAGGTATCATCTGTTAGAGTTAGCTTGAAGTTAATGCTGGATATCAGCTCTCCTTTCTCTTGAGAAATTTCTGTTCTTCCGCATATTCTGATGTATTTGATTCAATGTATATGGTGTGGTCGAATACCACCTTTATTGTATTCATATTGTATTATACTAAACATGTATCAGTGTATATGTATATGTATGATGTTGATTACGGTTCTGTGATGTGCTTTACATTTAGCTACTGTATTTTGTTCTGATAGATCGGCTAGCCACCTATAGTTTTGGATTAAGCATTTACTGTGAACGTCGATCTAGTGAGGTAGAAAAGAAAAATCATATTGCATTTATCAACGTATTCAGTAGATGTTTAAGATAAAGTTATAGATAGTCACCCTTAACCAGCCCTATTCTCCTCTTTAGTAGACGGAATTACTTATTAATTCACTTTACAACGGTGGGTCTTAGAGCTGTGAATAGAACAAAGTAGAATAAACATAGAACAGTACGTATATCACGTTACGTCGAAGTACAATACGAGTGAATTATTGTCCTTTATTCGAGGTTATTTTTGAATCGTGCTTTGATTCTTTTTCGAGTATTGGGATATTTTGAGATGGAATATGTCTAGGAATATATATTGTATTCCGTAGTATTCCATAATTGAATTTGATGTTATCTTATCTTATGAATAATCTTATTTGGGATTATTCTATTCTTATTTTTGTCGATGCGACTGAGTTCGTATCATTGAAGCTTATTGATTCCTTAGAGTATTTTTATTGTGTTCCATTGAGAGTTGTGAATCGTATTGAGGGTATCCACAACGAATGGCTCGTTGTGAGCATTTTGAAATTTCTATTTGATGTTGCTTTTGTGAGTATTTGTTTGTTACTCACAATCTTGAGATGCTTTTTATTTGAGAAGGAAGATATTAAGTCCAATCCTTTGTTTTGTAGGATCCTATTGTATATTTAGGTTTCCTATTTAGATTGGTTTATTATTTCTATCACTTTGGAACGTTAATGATGATTCCGAAGTTTTTGAACTCACTATTGAGTATCGAGATGTTGATGATATAACTCGAATTCCAGTCGGGGTGACTTTGTTGAGTTTTGATAAGTCCGTTTGGGTTTGTTATCCAATCGGGCAATCGAGTGTTGAATTAACCTTATTCTTAGCTTTTAGCCTTCGGCTATCCTTCCACGAGGACATCCACTAAGGAATGAGGTGAGTTTCTAGATTGTTCGAGTTTGATTGAGTTTATCATTCGGTTTCTTTGAGTTATCCTTTTCGGATACTCAATCGGTGTTATCCTTTGTAGCATTACTTTGTTTGAAGCAATGATTTGTTGTTTGTGTGCTTCTTATCCTTCGAGAAGAATATCTTTCCTATCTTTTGTCTCGATGACTTTGGAGAGTGGCTCGTTGTCTTGTAGGAGAGTGGCTCGTTGTCTTGTAGGAGTTGACGAACACTCTATCTCCTTTGTGAATTTTGTGAATCGCGTATTCTAGGAATATCTCGATGCGTTCTCTTAATGTTCTTTGGTTTGAGTTTTTGAAGCTATGTATATTTGAGTTTTAAAAAAGAGAAATTGGATTTTTGAGATATTTTAAAAAACAAAGAATGTTTTGAGAATATATTATATGAGTAGTATTCTTTCATAGAAATAATTTGGGAGTGTTGGGTTATCCATCGAGTAGTTAAGAGTTCTAGTCGATATGCCTGATCAACGTTATCGATAGGAATCTCCTAAATGCTATGATGAGGCAATCAGACACGATGATTTGTGTTTTAATTATTGAGATTTTCGAAAATAATATTTGAGATTAAATATTAAATTTATTTTTGAATGGTAATGCAGCCATTAGATGAGTAATAGAGTGGCGAGGCAGTTTTGATAGTTCGGTCAACTCTGCAACCAATAGATATATTTATTTATTAGAGACTCAATGGCGAGGCAATGCCATTTATTTATTTTTAAGTAATAAAGATGAGAATATAAATGAGATTTTTTTCAGCTGTGCTTTATTGGAAGTATATTTTGAGATTTTAGAATCTATATTATATGCATTGGATGTTTTAAGGGAAGAGTATAATAAGAGAATTTAAACCCTTAATTTATTCTGAGGGATATTGTTATGGATTTACAAAATTATTTGGAAATTAATCTTGAAGTAAGAGAAGATATTTGAATTTTAACTTTGAGTTTTAAATTACTTACTAATTAATATAGTAAAGAGTTTGAGAATTTTTCAAATGTTGAAAATTGAGATTTAAATTTTTTTAAAATGTTGGGATTTAAAATTCTAAATATCTTGGATTAAAAGATAATTTGAGCTTATATCCTTGTGCTTGAGTATATTCTATCTTTGAGCTATTATCAATGACGTGCATTTTTTGCGGTCGTTCGAGTTTCATGGCCTTATAAGAAGCCATCTTGTGATTTATCTATCTTGTCTATTGTGTCTACCCTGCTGTGAGGATGTTCTTTCTGTATATTTATGTGGAAAATCTTATTGTTGATCTTCTTGATTGCTTAGAGTTTGGGTTTAAGTGAGTATGATCCCGACTCTATTCGTAGAGTTTTTCTTTTGAAATCAATCATTTTCGATTGATTAATTGTTAATCTTATTGAGTTTTGATTCGAAGACGGGATATCTTCAAAATTCTTTCGAGATGCTTGGAAAATTCGATGGTTTTCTATTCACTATATTAGCATTTGATGGGCCATTGGATTAACTAAGTGAGTTTTTTCTTGTTTCTCTCTACCAGTTTATGTTGAGAATATGAATGGTTTGTGTTTTGAGCTTGACTTTTATCCTTTGTCGATTGAATTTTTGTGTTGTTTACGGCTCTTTTTCTAGAAAATTGCAGGGACGCAATTTTTGTAAGGGGGGAGTCTGTAACAACCCTGTTTTTGGCGATTACCTGTAAATATTAAACTTTAATGGTAGTTATAATTTAATATTGTGAACTAAAAATAAATTGGAGATTTAAATTATTTATTTGGAATAAACAATGGATTTTGGGGAATAAAATGTGAAAAATAAAATTTTGAAACTTTACTTGGTTAATTAAGTTAAAAATGAGCTAATTATGATTTTAATATAAAGAAATGCAGTAATTTTGATAATAATTGCCAAATGTTTCTTTCATATATTTTTAAAAGAAGCATTTCATTTAATAAGTGGTATATTATAATTAAAAATGGATAATTTGGTTTAAAAATAAACTTTGGTTGTAAAATGTTGAAAATATGATTTTTTATGTTCTACTATACAAGGAAATAAATTTTATGTAATTTTAGAAGTTAAAAATAGAGTTTTAAGTAATAATTGTGTAATTTATGCATTTAAATTAAAATAAGGGTTTCTAATAATGAAAATAAATTTATAAAGATAAACGATCTTTTTTAGTTGTAAAATAATTTTTAGAAAATAAGTATGTGTTATATACTTTTTATAAAGTGAAAGCATGTTCATATATTTGTTGTAAGTTGTATATATTAGTGTATAATAGGATTTGGTGTGTTAATCTCAATTAAAGGCTAAGTTAATTAGTTTTGGGCTTAGCCCATTTAGCAGCTTAATAAGAAAAGGAGGAAAATGCCTCTTTCTCATTTCCTACAGTCTTCTTCTCTATGTAACTAAGAAAGTATAACCCACCTTTCCTCTTTCACAACAAAAATATAATTCTCCAATTCTATCCAACTCCTTGCTGAAATTATCAAATTAAAAGTCTATTATTTCAGGTAATCTATCTCTAAATCAAAGATACTTCATCAAATTTTGATTTTAAGATGTTTCATTGTAGGTAATGGTGGTTTTGTGTTTGCATGTCTTTGTAAACTCCATTTGTAGGTTGTTGAAGCAACTTTCCATGCCAAAGCTTTCTCCTTTTCGCCAATTCGATCTTCTAGCTCAAGTATTTTGCAAGGTGAGTATCAATCTCACAATATCTAGCTCATGCAATTCCAAAAATCGCAAATTGAAATTAAAAATTTGTAAAAAAATTCGTTTTTGAACTGTTTTGATTTCTGTGTACTGTTTTAAGTTGCAACTTTGTGCAGTCATATCTCTCTATTCCGGCACCCAAATGCTGCCAGATTTTTTTGTACATCATGTTTCGTAGATTAAGCATGTTAAATTTCAGGTCATTTCGACCAATATAGCTTATAGAAACATGCTGCCGAACTTTGACTCGGAGCATGTTTTTGCCCAGATTTTTACAGCGAAAACACTATTTGGGTCCAACTTTGAGACATCGTATCATTTTCATTCTTTGTCTAAATTGAATGATACATGGTTCAGTTTAAAGTGTTGTTGTTGATCTTTATGCATGTTAAATTTCAGTTCGTTTCGACCAATATAGCTTATAGAAACATGCTGCCAAACTTTAACTCGGAGCATGTTTTTGCCCAGATTTTTACAGTGAAAACACTGTCTGGTTCCAACTTTGAGACATCATATCATTTTCATGCTTTGTCTAAACTGAATTATTTTTGATGCAGTTTAAAGTGATATTGTTGGTCTTTCTGCATGTTAAATTTCAGACAATTTCGACCTATATAGATTATAGAAACATGCCGTCGAAATTTGACTCGGAGCATGTTTTTGCCCAGATTTTACAGTGAAAACACTGCCTGGGTACAACTTTGAGACATCATAACTTTCTCACACTTTATCCAAATTGCATGATTATTTTTTTATTTGAAATCTGAAGTTCTCTATTATATGGTTAACAATTTTCATATTAATCCAATTAAATTTAGTTCTCTGTTTCATGCCCGAAAGTTGATTCCCAGAGGATTTACAGGCCTGTGCATTTTTTTTGAACTGTTGCAAACATGGCCTGAGTTCATGTTTGAGACAGTGTAACTTTTTCATTTCTAGTCGGAATTCATTGCTTCTTTTTTTGTTTGAAAGTTGAATTTTTCTAGTTTATGTACACTTATTTTTAGTTCAATCGAAGATCATTTGGCTACATGTTTTATATCCAAAAGTTGAACCCAGAGAAGATTTCAGAACTGGGTATTATTTTGGCCAAGTGTTTTTATGTTCTTTTTCCATCCGATTTTTAACTTATACTTGATGATTTTGTGATATTTTTGAAATGTTTGAGGGATGTGTGCCTATAAATAGGCTAGCAAAGTTTTAATGAATTTGAAATTCAAATTTGGTTTGAATTTGAATGACGGTTTTGAGTGATTTCTTTGATTTCAAATGCAGATTTTTCCAAACAATTTTGAAATAATTTTTATATTAACTTGGCATTTAAAATAATTATTATGTAATATTTTTAAATTATTATAAGCTGTAAAATCTATTTATTCTCTATAATAAGGGAATTTTCAAATATCGTCTTCAAAATTAATTTCGAAAAATGGTTTTAAAAGCTTGTTTTCTCAAATAAATTATTTTATATATAAAATACACACTTTTATACTATTCAAAGTATGAGAATGTGAATTAAACGGTTTAGTAAAACACGTGGTATGGGACTTGTGCGTTTACTATTTCAGTTAATTTCGGACTTATACGATCGAAGCTATTTGAGATTATTGATTCTGAGAAGTTTTTCCATTTTATGGCGTATTTAGAGTTTTATAACTTTTATTTATTGGAATTATTTAAGATGGCCAATATTTGGCAAGCATTATGGTTTGAGATCTCCTATGCAGGAGTATGGTCGATGAGAACCATCACGATGTTTTATCTACTTGCCAATGATATAAGGCAAGTCTTGAGTTTATGATTTCATATTTTGAGATTTATGGTTTATGAGGAACCATCATGGTGTTTCACTTTTAGATGAGATGAGACAAGTTACGATTCCATTTAATACTTGTGGATGAGATGATACAAGTATGGTGTCTCTTTATCACTCGCCAATGAGACTAGGCGAGATATAATTTTTTGAGTTTTATGATGTTTCTAGTGTGGCATCGACTAACGGCTAGTAAACCGATAAGTGCAAATTTGTGGTATGGGACACACGTTAACACTTTTCGGGTTCCTATCCGTGAGTTTGTGACAAATTCACGATGTTTACCTAACAAAACTGCTCTGAGAGGTGTTAGCGACCTTGTCACGAGGACGAACTGCTTTGGGAGGTGTTAGCGACCTTGTTAGGTCTGACAAAATGGCTTGGAGAGGTGTTAACAACCTTGTCATGAGGAAAAACTGCTTTTAGGTGTTAGCGACCTTGTTTGAGGCTTCGGCTGTCTGAGTTTAGCACGTGCAGCATTGCTTCGGCATTACAATCAGGGATTTGGCCAATCCGGATTTTCTGAGTTTTCTGTTTTATTGTGATTTCACCTTTTTAAGATGTTTTATTACATCGATAGCTAGTGCTTTATGAGATGTTATGTGACGCCCCACCTCTATACCCACGCTAGCCAAGAACACTACGGTGTAGTGCTGTCAACTAGCACGGAGAATAAGGCTGTTGAGGAGCGGCCATCAATAGTTGGCCTTACACTAGTATTGGTTATCTCGATAGGAGTGATATATATATTCTTTCATTTTTCATCCCTGATTTATTTTCTCCCATCGAAATACCCCAATTCCAGTATAAAACGATCTACGATGGTTCATAATAGTTTAGGACAGTAAATATAAAATATCAACACAGATAATATAGATGCGGAACACAGATGAAACAGAAAGTCTCATATATATATATATAATAACTGATGTCAGTTACAATACATTTGACACGGTACATATGATACAACTACAACAGTCGACTCAGGAAGTTACATATACAAGTACATTAACGTATATAATATACATGAATACATATCTTCCTATACAATCATACAGACTACTACAAATAACGACGACTACTCCAAAAGTTATGAAAGAACTTCATAGCTCTAGCAGCAACCCAAAGCAGAATATCTACAACCTGAAATACTCGGTCTGACCCGAGTATTAGATTCAAAGAAAATAATACTCGGGTCAGTCTAATTCAAACTCAGTTATTAGTGCACAGAAGCAATAATAATTAAATATGAATAGATGACAGTCACAATAAATCTCGTCTATCCGATCCTTAAATAAAGAAATCGGATAACGATAAATATAACACGCAACAGTGTTAAACATCAAATCAGCAATTTAAACCAAATCAGAATACGGAATTGAATAAACAAAACAGTTCAAACAATTGAAACATCAATTAAAACATCAACTCGAGTAGGGCTGCAGTACACGCACGCGTGCACTGCCTTGCCACTACAGCACATGAACTACGCAAAAGATTAATAAATCAAAACAAAATAGAATATCACAAAATCAAACCGTGTGGCTGCAGTTCACGCTTGCGTGCACTGCCGTGCCACTACAGTGATGATGTACCCATTGAATACCGACAGCAATCAAAAACTGCAGAGGTCAAGTTTGGACGATATAAATGCGAACCCAAATGTACACAATGAAAGTTCACAAACGAACACAAGGTCAAACCCAGAATCAGGTTCAACTCACTGTACAGAAGCAAATGCAAAGCAAAGGTCACAATGAAACTACAATTGCAACCAGGTACAAAGGTACAAAGACAAAGATAATGCACATGACAACAGCACATAAATATGTGAATGAGTGATACCACAGTTCAGTGATCCCACAAGCAACCGAAGATTCAAACATCAGTGCCGCTGCCTCAATGGTCATAGCAGAATGGCAATGGACAATGTGTACATATATACACATGACAGTGAATTAGATCAGAGTGGGTAGGGACAACATACATGTCGACCAGGTTGCATATTGAAGAAAATATGCAATGCAAGCAGCCTAAGTCGAGACAAAAATCAAGCTCAAAAGTAGCAAGTGAAGATGACAACAGTGGTGCAGCAATATAAGTATAGGATCACACATATATGCAACAGTGAAATGAAGTGGATAGCATGTTTCAAGCAACAGTAAAATGAATGGGACAGTGCCATCAAAATGAAACTCATAACTCCATGCCTCGAGTACAATTGAGGAAGCCCAGATGTAATGCAGCAGTGAAACAACAAGTTACAACGGACCCAGATTGGCAACACATGAATTGTGCACGCAATCTAAACATCAATTGTTCAAATACCCAAAACAGTGATGATGAAAGGATAACTACATGAATGAACCAGCCCACTTAGACTACAAATTTCAATTATGCACTAAGCAAGTGGAACATAAAGTGTCCATCAATATAGGTACAAAGTTTGGCTTCAAAAATGCTTAAACCAAGTGTAGACTCATGCATGAATGAATACAACAGTTCAGAGACAAGATCTAGTTCAACTTAAAGCAATGCAAAGAAAGCACTAGTTCAAAACATGAGGCATAGCAGTTCAAATGCTCAAAAGTACACATGACATCAAAAGGAAACCAGACTGGAAATGTGCAACAGCAAGTATGTGTGCCTAAGGTGCATCATGTATGTGCTGAAAACTGGGTAGTGCAACAAGTAAGGAGTGCATAAATAAAAATTCAGTGAAGCCAATATGGCAATAAAACTGAATACTGTACCCAAGTGAATATATCAACATGTGAGCAGTAGCATGCTTACACATATATATGCAAAAATAGAAAGTGATGTGTTCAATACAGCATAATATGCAGTGAAGACATAATGCACAATTTAACAAATAAATGAAATTGGACAGTGGTCAAAGTGAAAAAGGCACAGTGAAGAACTGTCCAATAAAACAACATGACTGGACACTAGCATGACCACCCAGCATATATGTAGTTGTGAATAAAGCAAGCTAATGTCATAACATGAATGCAACAGTTCAAGATAAGTTCAGAAGAGTAAACCAAGGTTGACAGTTCAAGTATAACACGTTCAAGTGCAACATAAAAGTTTCAACTGTAGCAAGAGCCGACCAAGTACTCAAATGCAACGATACACAGTTCAAAAGAACTAAACTCTAGTGTGATTACAAGGTTAAGGTACAAGTATACACACACAAGTTCAGTTGTTATACACACACAAAAATGCACGAGATATATGTAAAATCAGTTAGGAGTGGAGTTAAGGTTTCAGAAATTAATAAGGATGCACGGTGCAATATAAAATTCAACAAGCTTTCAAATGCATGCTTAAAAGTATACAATTGAATAATTTAAAGTCAAGTCGTAATCATAGAAATTAAACCAAAGCCAATTCAAAAAAAATCATCACTGTATTATTCAATAGAAATAAAAATAAACAACAGAGAAATCATCAACATCGAAAATAATCATACGCAAAGCACAATACCAAGACGAATCAGATGTGAGCAAACTCACCTTGTCGACGAATTTAGCAGAAATGGTTACGAATCTAGCGGCCGCGAGCACCACGAGAGACGAGAAACCATCGGAATCGAAACCCCCAAATTGGAGCGAAGAAACGAAGCCCTAAATTTCGCAAGAGGAACTGCCGCCATTACGAACGAAGGAAAAATAAAAGAGACGGGTTTATGAATGAATGAGAAAAGAAAAAGAAAGAAAACAGTATGAGCCTTGTAAATTTTCACGGGCCACGATTTCAAAGCCAAAAATTCCCTTTTGATAATTTATAAAAGAATATTAATTAAAATATTAAACTTAAATTGGCAATAAGCGAAAATATTAATCGTTTAATGTCGATTCTAAATCGACACGAAATACAGGGTTGTTACATGTTATATATATGGTGATTTCAATTATGATGTTTTGAACTCTTATCGAGTTCCTTGAGTTATGAGTTTGGATAATTTCAGGATTTTATAAGATATTCTGGGTTTTGTTATTTTGGCGAGTTGAGATTGAGATTTATATACATTTATACCGATGAGATAAGGTATAATTGAATTTGGAGATTCATCTATAATTGAGTTTTGGATCATCCTATTTGAGAATGTTTTATTTTTTTCCATTTTGGCGAGAGTTTGTATTGATGTTTCTCCTTTTGAGGAGATATGTTTCATGGAAACCATGTAGACATTTTAGGATGTCGCCGATGATATGAGGCACTTGTGTTTGATTTGAGTATTGAGTTTGAGTTACCTCCTTCGAGGTATTTGTTCACTTAAATAGTGTTTGTTACTTAAGTGTTGAGCTTTTGAGTTTATCGATTCATTCTTCTCTTTCGAGAAGAAGTATCTTCATGTCTATTCTCCTTCATATTACCGATATTGACTGATTTGTGTAGGTAGGCTGACCCGTGTATTTATACTCGGGTCAAACCGAGTTGTTTCAGGTATCATCTATTGGACTTAGCTTGAAGTTAATGTTGTATATCAGCTCTTCTTTCTCTTGAGAAATTTCTGTTCTTCCGCATACTCTGATGTATTTGATTCAATGTATATGGTGTGGTCGAGTACCACCTTTATTGTATTCATATTGTATTGTACTAAACATGTATCAGTGTATATGTATATATATGATGTTGATTACTGTTCTGTGATGTGCTTTACATTTAGCTATTGTATTTTTTTCTGATAGATCCGTTAGCCACCTATAGTTTTGGATTAAGAATTTACTGTGTACGTCGATCTAGTGAGATAGAAAAGAAAAATCATATTGCTTTTATCGACGTATTTGGTAGATGTTTAAGACAAAGTTATAGATGGTCGCCCTTAACCAGCGCTATTCTCCGCTTTAGTAGATGGAATTACTCGTTAATTCTCTTTACTAAGGTGGGTCTCGGGGTGGGCCATTACATTTTTCCTACTTTTAAAACTCTTTATATAAACCTTTCTATACTCTTTTATAAATATCATTTATAAAACATCATCTGTAAAACACCTTAGTAGCCCTTTTCGATAGTAGAACTCCTTACTATACACAATTTATCGTTTATAAATACTTTTATAAGAATTATATAACTTGAAAACCCATTTATAAATCCTTAGTCTCAAATTAATTAAAGGATTTAAGTTGATTCAAAACCATACTTTATAAATTCCAAACGAGGCTTAGCAGTCCCAATGGTTTGATTTAAGTTATCATTTTATTTCAATTAATTCCAAGGCACTTACCAAATATTTACATAGACCAAATATATGTAAACCCAATCAATTATCAAATCAGGGAATAACATATCGATACAACTCAACTAGCATACACATATCTAAACAACATAATAGCAGGATGGTGATTTGTCCTGCTAAATAGATGTCCAAAACAATTTAATCAATTAATAGCAGAATGGGGATTTATTCTGTTAAACACATGTCCAACAATCTAAACAATTCCCCTTATAGCAGACCGGTGTTTTATTCTGCTAATGAATTCCATACAACACAAACAATCACATTATAACTTATTCACAGTTGTTTCTTTATTTAATATCATGGATAAGAGATCCTTTGGTTAAAATCAAACCACTTAGAAAAGAACCTAACTTACAACACAATCGATAAAGTTTAAAATAACGTTTAATAATTGAATCATAATTTAATATAAATTAAAGCTTAATTAAATATTAAATAATCAAAATCAAATCATAATTAAGTCTTAGTTAATTAAAAGTAAATTAATAATTAAACTTTAAACAAATAAACATTTACTTAAAATTAATCCCTAATTAAGTAATAATTAAGTAAATAATTAATTAAGTAATAATTAATTAAATAATTCAAATTTAATTAAATAATAATTAAAATAATTAAACTTGATTAAATAGAAATAATTACCCTTTTTAACTTAATTAATAATTAATTAAAACTTCTTGATAACTGACTTAATTATCACTAATTAGTCACTAAGTACTTAACCTAATTATTGATTAATTAATAAATAATTATCTGTAATTAACAAATTAATTAATTATTAAACATACTTAGTCAAGTTATAACTAACTTACGTGTTTCTAATTACGTTTGAAAATAGGTTTTCGAATCATTTTTAAAAGAAAACTTTAAAGTTAGAAATCAAACTTTTCCGAACTGCATCCATAGCAACTATCGCTATGGATGTAATGACTTAGAATTTTCTTCTCTAAGTTACCATCTAAAACTTTAACCTTCCACTTTGGATTGTCTTTTAGTACATAAAAGAAAGGGTTTTGAAAATATTAACTCGAGCTAGAATTTAAATAAAAACATTTACTAACTCAAAACTAGTAAACGGTTAAATTTCCAAATGGATCTCAAGTCCCTTACTAACAACTCAAGTTCCTATCTTCCATACCATTCAACCATAATCTGAGGATATATGAAAGATACCAATCACTTCATCATCATATTATAGTAAAATCACCACATTCATACCCAAACACATCACTTAACTATCAACCTCAAATCAAATGCTAAACTACAAGTTAGCACATACACAAAACATCCAAGCCATATATTTAAACACAACATGTAACAACCCGTGAATTTTCGATAATTTTTATTTGTTTTATTAAATTGAAATTTGAGAAATTGTAAACAATACAATAAAATAATAATAAAAAATTGAAAAAAAAAATTAATATTTGAAATGCATCTGGTTAAACATATCTACCGGTAAAATTTCGTCCAAAAATATGAAAGTTTATTTCGGCGTAAGTTTACTTCAATTTAATCAGTTAAAAAGCGATGAAAATAAAACGTTTTCAAAACCAAAATAATTTTACATAGAAAAATTCTAAACCATCTTCTGAACAAGATATCAGTTTGCCGTTTTTCAAATTTCGGACATCTTTAGCTCCGTCGATCTTATTTTTCTGCGTTTTTCTTGCGTTTTCCGCTATTAGAAAATTTCGAATTTTTATAATTCGATAGTGCCACTGATAATTTTATACCATTTTGATCATCTCGCCACACTGTTCTCCACGGTATAATCGATTCTGTGTTTTGATATCCGGTGCACGGCGGAATCTATAAAACGGATAACCGTATCGGTTCTGTATTTTCGTCTATTCAAGTTTTGTGGCCTTTCAACTATACGTTGAGAAACGAACAACCATTAACTTTTATTTTTCTAAATTCGATGCCTGGCCTTTACTATTCTTACCCTTACATTTTTCTAAGTTTCGTTTCCAAGATTTGTTCGCTCATTTCAAAAAAAGAAAAAAGAAAATTGGTCTACTTCTTCTCACAAATAAAAATATAAAAGAAAAAGGGTAGGCTTCATTTTGTTCCTGAAGAATGCACGCTCCTCTTACTTCTGCCGAAACAAACCCATCACCCATTCCTTCCCCTTCGCCTCCATAGCTCCTTAGCCGAAGCTAATATCCTTCAACCTCCGAGACACAACAGCCTAGCCGAGCCACAATCGAACTCCACTGCCTCTTCCTCTCGTCCTACGCCTCCACTGAAACAACCCAGATCCGTCGTCTTCTTGCCATTCTCGTCCACTACAGAGCCAAACCCGACCACCTACCCAAACCTCACGAAGAAAAATCTTTCTCCATTAGTAGCTCATAGCTTCTCTCCCTGGTTCATCTCCTTGCTCGACGCCTCTCTTATTTCTTAGGTATATTTATATATTCGTGTTTTATGTATACGTTAGTTTGTTTGCTTATATAGACTGCTATTTATTTTGTGATACATACTGTATATTCATAAATAATGTAAGTAAATATTGATGTTATGAAAATCTCGTGTATATAGTTTGATATACATATATAAACATTTACTTTATTTGCTAGTATATTGCATATATATTATAGTGGTGATATGTCTGTTTACTAAATAGTGATTTTAAGATTTGTTCATATAGGCGTGAGTCTGTAAAATGTTTGTATTAATTTATGTAGATAACAACTGTATTACCTATTTTTTTACAAAAGCATATTTTGTTAGTGGCCTTTATATGTGTACAGTGTCATTTTATAGGGGATCTTAACAGAACTTGCATAGATTTTATATATGAATGGTTTCAGTCTTCAATTCTTAGCAGTAGTGAATAGGTCAGCTAATGTACGTATGTTAGTGCATATATATTCTATCAGAGCGTGGATCTCTAAATCACCCAAAGTATTTATTGGCTGCAAGATCTTTCTAGGTTCATACTGTTATATAATACAAAGGTTAAAGTTTCAAAAATATGTTCATTATATATATATATATATATATATATATATATATATATATATATATATATATGGTTGTGCGTTCTGTCGAGGTTTATCATGCTATAATAGTTGTATATATAAGTGTTGGTTTTCCAAAGTAAGTTTATGTATATTTTGCATATATGTATATTTGAGTTCTCTATTGACGTTTTCAAAACTTGCAGTTATATATATTAGTATATAATGTTGGTATGTATTGGTACGAGTACAATGATGTTTTTGTATACAATGATTTGTATATAATAATGTATACGTTTTGATTTTTTTTAAAGCTATAAAGTTAGATTTACTTTAGGACCTGTTTATATCAATATATATAGTCTAATCAGATTTTGTAATGATGATATATTTGTTAAACTGCTTTAAGGCTATGTTATAGTTTGCTTTATGATTAGTATAAATAATTTAATTTACATGTTAGCTATTAGTATGTTAAGTAAATCGTTTTATAATATGTATATATATATATATTTAATAACAGTTTTTCCATAAGGTGTGTCAGCTGTACTTCAATATGTTATCCTTTGTTCTGCTCAAAATTTTCGCACATAGTGATTTTCCAATATGATATGTATATTTTTGCCGTATGTAATATGGGTTAGTTGTACAATATGTAAGTGTGTGTACTACAGGCCATTTATATATATACAAAGGTTTAAATTAATATCCATATATTATCTGTTATATATAGTTCATGTATATCACTTATCTTCGTCAATCCGGTTCTGATTTATTTCATCAATTCCTATGTATCAGCTCTGATCGTCAAACTCATATCAATCGTGCTTTGCGTCGAAATTCGTGCTTGGATCTATAACTCATCTCGTTCTCGTTCATCTCTAGCCCCGAAAGGTGAGCAATCACTCACGATTAATGTTCTTTTATTTATTAAATTTAATTTCAATTGAAACGACAATTGAAATATGATGTTGTTAGTTATGTACACTGTTATTACCTATATCTGTTCACTTATGACATCTGACACATTATCTGTTAATTATTTATGCGACAATAATACAGTTTGGTTGATAATTGATTGATCAATTGTTGTTTCATTGGATGTTAAATTGTAATGTATAAAGTGATAAATATTATGCAATTGAATTTGACGTAAGATAGTTAAAATTTGAATCGACATATGTGTTGAACTGGATTAGTTAAATTGTAAAATATGACCCCTTAAATGTTTAATTATTTGACACGTAAAAAATGGTTAATTACCCTTGAACCACTTGAATTTATGTTAAATTAATTGATGAAGTATGAAATTGAATAGTTGAAGTAAAGTGTAGAATTGCGAAGAATAATAAGTGAATAATCTTTAATCTACATGAAATGATAGTGTAGATTCTAGAAATAATTATATTAATTCGCACAAACAACAATGTGAATTAATACGATTATTTCGGGATTATTTGAATTAATTATTGGATTGTTATTGATTATTGTTATTGCTTGTTTATTTACTTTGACACCATCCCAGTTATCACACTGCAAGTTCCCTTTATTATGCTTGATCTTGAATTGAATTTGGAATCGGGTTGAAATGATATATACCCAAATGAATTTGACCTAGGATAGAGAATTAAATAAATCTGATTGGTCAATAATCTGATTTAAAAAAATAAAATAATGATTTTATTCGAGTAAAGAATAAGTTTGAAATGAAATTGGAATTTGAATTTTGAAAGGAAAATGTAAAGATTGAAATATGAAGCAAATATTAACGCAGTAATTGATGAAAGAACGTTGTTTGAAATTTAATTATTTAATAATTAAATTTGGAATTATTAATAAATAATTCAGAATTAGTAATAATTGAGTTTTGAAATTATTAAGTTTAAAAACATTTAATAATTAAATTTGAAATTATAATTAAGATTGAAATTATTAGGTTGAATTTATAATTAAGTTGAAATGATTTGATAATTAAGTTTGAATTCATAATTAAGTGGAAATGATTTAATAATTAAGTTTGAATTTATAATCAAGTTTGTTATTATTAAGTTTTGAAATTATTTAATAATTATGTTTGAAATTATTTAATAATTGAATAAGATTTAATTATTTGATAATTGAATAAAAATTGAATTCTTTGATAAGCGAAATTGAACTTTTGAATAAGTGGATTTGAACTTCGTTGATAAATGAAATTGAGTTTCTTTATTTATCAAAGTTTTGGGAAAATTATTTAAGTAAGTTAATAAGTGAAAGTGGAACTCCTCGATTATGTGAAATTTAGTTCTTTATTAATTGAGTTTGAAATTTGTAACGAAGTCAATAAATAAGTGAAAACTGAATTTCTTTAATAAGAAATAAAATGTGATTATTGAAATGAATAGGATTTATTGAAATCAACGTAGGACTTGTAATTTAAAGAATTGATTTGACGAATTTAATTTATTTCAATTTGAAGTTTTGATATAATGAAGTTGAACTTAAGAAATCGATTTAATGAATTGGAAATTTAAATGAAAATTGTTTTAAATGATAAATTAGCTTAGCGAATATTGAATGAAATCGATAAATGAATTTAAATTGATTTGAATGTAAATTAAACCATTTTAAATGATTTCGGAATGAAACTTATATACGAACTTGAATTAATATTTGAATTGTTTAAATAAAAAGAACTGAAATTAAATTGTAAGACTTTGAAATGGTTATTTGGAAGTTTTGAAACGAAAATTATGGGAATTGATATTGAAAGACAAATGAAATGTTGATTTATAAATTGAAATTGAAATTGAAATTGAAATTGTTTGGTTTTTGAAATTGATTAAACGACCAATCGGTGTAATAATTACGTAAGTTATTAAAGAGACCGGAATCGGTTATGGACATACTCTCTGTCTAAACCGGAAACCACTTTAATAACTATACGCCGAGTGACGATCCAGAATGAAGTGGTTGGAATGATGCACGTGATGACTGAAGAAAGAGAACAATAATGGATAGCCTTGACACTTGTGTCAAAATTGGAAATGACTAAAAACAGGAGCCGTGCAGGGCCAAATGGGGTTAGCCACCTCGAGCGGACACACTTCTTCGTAACTACTACTCATTAGTTGTTATCGACTGGTGCACCCTCGTACTTTTCAGGAGTGTTGTCTCGCGGTGTTGTGATCGCTGCGGCGATGCGTTCTCACCAGTCCGGATCAGGCAAACGGTAGTTTCACTACCATGGGTATTACCTCATGTGCCTTGTCATACTTGTATCCCTATATACGCGACCACTACGAATTTGCTTTGTGTATACCTATGGAGTACTCCCTGATATCCCACCAGTTTACGGTGGAGTTTACAGTGCTGTATAGACTATGATGCTTATAAAATGTGTTAAGGGGGATAATGGTAACGCCTTAACACTATTTTGATATTTTACATTACTGATAGACATTATCTACTTAGCGTACACTATTATATAGTAGATAGTTTAACGGATCCTTAAAGGATGGGTATTCCAACGTCCTTTGAGTTATTGTATTTCAATTGTTATTTCACTTGAGTTGGATTTATTGATATAAGAATATTAATCCTGACTCGAGTGTTTTATGTTTTGCTTTACGCTCGGGTCAGATTGAGTGGTCCAGCTTTCGAGGCTCACCTTTGGAGTTGGAGCTTCGCTTGGAGATCCAGCTATCTTCCCAGCTTTCAGATATTCAGTTGATTCCAGTGTTGTATTCTGATTATTGTATTCGACTATTGTATTCGAGACTTCTGTTGTAACTTGTTTAACTCTGATGTGTCTTATATATTTATATAGTAGCTTCATGAACTACTATCTCTTTTACTTTCGCTGCATATTATTACTCTTTGTCTGTGATTCTGTGATTATTTATTTACTGTATATGTTCAGTTTTTCCAAATTTAAATTAATAATTCGGTATTTTGGATTATTCAAGTCTGACACGTGCGGATGCGAATAGTCCGAAATAGCGGGTCGTTACACAACATCATATATATAACCATGGAACCAACGAATATATAAAGGTAAGATCTTTCCCACAAAGTTATTTATCTACTCACCATAAAACTTTCCTAAACTTAAATGCTTTAGAACTTGTAAACTTGAAAAACTCAAAAAGCAAACTGAAAATAGCTCAATTTCTCTCGGTTTTCGATATTTTGAAAATTTGTCAACAGTAAAGTTTTAGAAAAAAAATTTCTCTATAATTTCACAAAAAGAATCACTTGATTTGGGTCATTTTTGAGAAAGTTATGGTCAAAAGAAGAGGTGGTATTTTCGGCCTTCAAAACATAGTTCGAAAATGGGTCTTAGAAACAAGCGTTTTTGACATAGCTAGACTAAAACCATAAGGAAGTGGTTGAAAAAAAGAAAATCAAGATTTGGAGTAGAAAGGTGGAAGTTATGGTCGAAGGAAGTAGGATGAAAATAGAGAAGATTTTGAGTGGATTTTGAACAGGTTTTTTAAGGATTTTTTTCATTTTCTTTTGTTTAAGAGGAAGGAGGACATAAATGGAATGGAGAGGTTAGGAAAACGAGTATGGAAAGTAAAATGAATAAGAGAGATGCATATGGGTATCTATAAATAGAGAGGAGAGAGAAAATTACCTTTATACCCCTGGCTTTAAAAATATTCTAACATGTCATGATATTCTAACATTGTGATATATATTATTTTTAAAATAATAATTTTTCACATCAAATCCATATATATATGTACCACATAAAGTCTTATTTTATATATATATATATATATATATATATATATATATATATATATATATATAAAATTTAACCATGACTTGTCACATCACCTTCTTTATATATATATAAGTTAAATTATTAATTAAAGCTAAGACATGACAAGAGATAACGATGGTTAATGATTACAATCTAAGATATGACAATACTTTATATATATATATATATATGTAACCTAAGATGTGACAATATTTATATATATAAGTTTATTATTTTTAAAACTCTGTCTTGTCACATCACTTATTAGTCCAAATTAACATAAGATAATTTATTTCTAGTGCATTATTTTTTAGCCATTGAACTCCTATATATGTGTGTGTATGGTGCCCGAAGACGAAGAATGTTCCTGACAACCTTCCAGTGTCGAAAGGTCGAAATTTAGAAAAACGTTCTTCGGTCACATTTCCTGTTTTCATACGAACTATTTAATTTGGTAAAAAAAATTATTTTACCATCATTATTAATTAATTAAAATGAGTTTATTTTCATTATAAAACCTATATATTGAATATTTAAAATCAACTAAATATTCACTAATCAAAGCAGTGAAATTCTAGGTCGTTACACCTTATACTTAAGGTTCTAGTTTACTTTACTTTTGGTTCAAGTCTAATGCCTTTGGTACTACCACTCAGTATATGTTGGGAGATGTTCTCTACGCATGTGACACTACCATTACATGTGTCGACTATCGACCAGTTTGACTTAGTATTTACTTACCGTTTTAATGTACTTTGCCAACATGTATAGCACAAACTGTGGATCTGTTATATTAATCAATTATTGAATATTTTACCTAAATATATAACCTTTTGGTCCCCATTTACTTGCCATTCGAATCTCCAAAATATGCCTTCGGAAAAGCATATTTTCCTATCGATATCACTTATTTTATTTGCAGAAAAAATAGAAAACGTTTACATGTATTTTCCTTCTAAAAATTTCTCAAACTCTATATTCCTAACCATATTTTATTATATGGGGATCTCAAATAGATCGCATTAATTTATTCATTCTGGGAAAATTCTATAGATCAAAAGCCATCTCTAATAATATGTTCCTAACATCATATTAAATTTCTAAAGCAAGAAGATTATAAAAAGCATGAGAAATATTCATTAAAAATTCGGTCAGGAATAATTTAGGAAAGAAAATGAGACTGGAGAATATGTTACTCACCCATGTCCCTTAGTTGATTGATGTTTTTATTTCCACTATTTTAATCTTCTTCTTTTCCTCTTTTCTCGAATATGCCGCAACCACCATTATAGTGCTATAAGCTTTTATTTTAATAACGAGAGTGGAATCAAATGAAAGAAGAAAGTAGTTATCTTTATCCCAATGGATAATTTGACTACTGCCCTATTCTCCTTTTCTTCTTTAATTCTTTTTAGTTAACTTTATTAAACAATAGTTCCCATAAGTGAATGTCCAGTTAAATATTTATCACAATGTATTGATTAATCTCATGATTGAACCACTTAAATCATGTGATAATTCTTGAATTAATTATTTATTAATTTATATGGTGTTACTAGTTTTCCCTTATAGGCATTTCATCCTAGAAATTCAAAAAAAGTATGATAGTGACTCTCAATCCTTCCCATGCCTACTCTTAGCAAAAAACATAAGTTCTCGACCCATGAATTATAAATAAAATGTACTAGTGCTTCAACCAATACATAATAATATTATAAATATATATGGTTTACAATAAAACATTATAAACATACATGCTAAGCTAAATAAACTACTCAGGATAAGTCCTCTTGGCCTTATATTCCTTTTCGCAAGTATAATCATTCCGATCTTTGCTTCACCAAACTCACACAACTTTCTCCATCTTATATCGAAGCTTCTTTGCTTCTTGGTCAGTGATCCGAATAGGTTTCTTTGCATATGTCATTTTTGTTTCGCAATCAATCTTCTATAGTTTTCAGAACTATAACATCCTTAGAGTCTCGAACACACTTCCTTAAATGTGATACATGAAACACATTATGGACCACAGCAAAGCACTTGACAATTCAACTCGATAAGGTACTTTTACGATCCTTTCTAATATTGGAAAGGGACCACATATCTTGACGCTAACATTCCTACCTTTCCAAACGTCGTATGCCTCTCATCGATAATTCTTTAACAAACACATGATCCCTTATATCAAACTCTAAATCCTACTGCCTTCTATCGAAATAGCACTTTTGTCTTGAATAAGCATCTTTGATCCTTTGCCAAATCAACTCAAACTTCGTTAAAGCTTCTCTTACAAGATCCGACCCAAGAACAAGTCTATCTCATATCTCGCTCCAACTTACTGGCAACTTACAAGGTCTTGCATACAATGCCTCAAAAGATGTCATTCCAATACTGGACTGGTAACCGTTGTTGTATCAATATTACACTAAGTGCAAATTATTCTTCCAAGATCCACCAAAGTCTAGTACACATACTTTCAACAGATCTTCTAACACTTGGTTGACTCTTTTAGTCTGGTGATTTCCCTGCAACTCATACACAATTCCAAACCCAAAGCACCCTATAGGCTCCATTAAAATTCACTGGAAAACAAAGGGTCTTGGTCATAAATATATTACTTGGAATTCCATGAATTCTCACTATGGTTTATACATTTATCTTGGCTAGTTTGTTTATCATCATCGTGGACTTTACTGGAATGATATATGAACTATTAGCCAATCCATCTACTCGAAAAACCATCAACAAAGTCCATCGAAACCGATTCCCACTTCCACACTAGAACTTCCAAAGGCTGCAAAATTCCATTTGGCTTCTGATGCTCCACCTTAATATGATGGCATGTGAAGCATCTCTTCACACATTCCATAATGTCCTGTTTCATGCCCTCCCAGTTTAAGCTCTACTTCATGTCTCAGTACATCTTAATGCCCCTCGAATGAATAAAAAACTTTGAACTATGACAATTCTCCAAAACTAGCTTCCGAAGGCCTCCGCTTTTTGACAAAATACAACTTTTCATTCTTCTAAAGCAAACCCTTATTATCAATACCAAAGTCCCTCAACTCTTTAGTACTGACACGCCTCTTCAAGCCATTAATCCTTTCGACGTACTACATGTCTTCCTTTTGGCTCTCTATAATCCTTTCTAAGAGAGCTGGGTATATTTCTGACCATGTCAACATCTTATAAGTTCTACTCGAACAAGCACTTGACCAAAATTGAACATTCTAAGTAGCCAGAGTCTCAAAACATTCCATTCCTCAATCATAACCAAAATATAATTTTGCTGCTTTCTGCTCAAGGCATCAACAATCATGTTTCTTTTCCCAAGGTACACTATCCAAAAATCGTACTATGCTAAAAACTCTAACCACTTTTGTTGCCTCATTTTCAATTCCTTTTGATATAATAAATACCCCAAGGCGTAATGATTAGTTAATAATTCAAACCTTTCCCCCAAAAGGAAATATCTCAAAATCTTCAACACGAAGAAAACAACAGCCAACTCTAAGTCATGGGTAGGATAACGAACTTCATAGGGGCTCAACTGCCAAGATGCATAAGTTATAACCTTGCCCTTCTGAATCAACACTGCTCTTAACCCAGAACATGAAGCATCTACGTGCACCAACATATCATCATTTCTTTTCAGTAAAATTAGCGCTTCCATTGATCGAAACTTAACCTCTTGGAATGTTAGATCACATTTCTTTATCCAAATAAACCATTCATTCATTCAAGTAAGCTTTGTTAATGGCAATGTTATTCTAGAGAAGTCCTTAGTGAATCTCCGTCATTAGTCTCGGGTCTCTTCCAACTATTCATGGCTTCAACCATTGAAATTTCTATAGCTAGTCTCTCCTTCGATGCCAATTGCCTAGGAATTTAACTTATTGCTTCCAAAAAGGCATGTGGAAAGCTTCGCCTCTAACTAGCATTACCTCAAGGTCTTTGAGACGACCCGACTTCCTATCTTCAGGAAATCGCATCATCTTGAAGAAAGAAAGGGATAGAAGAAGAAAAGAAAGAGAAAGAAGAACACAACAACAACAGATAACTCACAGCGGAATGAATGAAATATAATATATCTCATAAAATATTACACAGTATCATATTACATCAGAGTACACAACTTATACAACAGATATTAGACAGTTATAAACATCTGCCTAACTATACAACTCACAATACACAGCGGATTCAGTATATATCTACACGTCGAAGCCTCCTGCTCCATATCTCTTCCAGAATTGGTCAAGCTAACCTGAACCACCTGACTACTCGTACATAATATGAGTACCCAAGAGTTTAATAAAACAGAAAATAAACACTCGGGTCAGACAGGGGTCTAGTGTGAGTAAACGGGTTAAAATTGCTTAACTTTAGAAAAACCTTTGAAAAGAAAAGGTACCACGTAAGACTTCCCACACATAAACATAGAAAATTTTTTACCTTACGCTAACCAAAATATTTGATAGGAAATCCAGTGATATTATAGTAGTGTCTAGGGTTTTCAAAATAAAATACAGAAATAGCTGGAATGCTTACATCTCACGTTCCAACATAGTTGGGCACAATCAAAACCGTACAGGCACTTATTGGATTTTGGATTCCATCAATGGCAGGGCTACTGGGGTACCGCCCATCACAGTACGTGGCCTAGATCACAGTACCGAGGAGTACGCCCACTCCCCTGCAACACAAGACCGGAACCATCCCTTACTGGACAGTCCCGAACAAGACCACCCCGTAGTTAGCGCGACCAACCACACACTAAGCCGAAATAGAAAGGGACCTCTAGACAGGGGTAAATCTCGCTCTCAAGTGGGAGCTACCGACGAAGCCTTGCTGTACCTCCCCTGTTTTAGCCATTCCCGGTTGATGAGGCTTGAGGTTACGATTACCTTTATAGGACACATCTATCTTAGAATGCTCATCGTCCACCTGACGATGTTCTGGAAGCATTCAATCCATACAAGTTCGTTCCGGGTTCGAACGAAACCGAAGGCATTATCTCGTTGCACTCATTTTGGAATCACCCTCAGAGTCAACGACCATAGCCCTTGCATTCTAAATCACCATCTCGAGCCTATAAGCACTTTTCCGTCAAACTCATTACGGAATCACCCATAGAGTTATACTGACGTTTAGCCCTTACACCTTGAGTCTTCACTTGCTCCACTTGGATTCACGTCCTAACGTTTAATTGGAATCGATGTGGTTTTCGGATCCTAAATATGGATCCCGGTCTCACCGAAACTAAACGCCATTTTAATGTCCAAGTTGTACTTAAGGGTTTAAACAATTTAACTTATATTCAGGATGAAATAAAAAGATAGATGAATCATATTATCAAAAGATATAATTCATATCAATATTCATCTTCACAAAGCAGCATATCACATAACAAAGATATCCAGTATCAACCAATATCAAACATCCAATATCAACCAATCATACAATATCAATCTCCAAATATTGATCATCCAATATCAATCAATTAGCCAATATTACTCAATCAACCCATATTAATCAATCATCCAAAGCAGAATTGATTATCTCTTAATCAATTTGATTACCATAATCCTTCTTCATTAATTATTATTCCAAATAAATAAATCATCTCTGATGATCTTCACTAATTAATCTTCCTTGGTTAATTATCTTAATTACATTCAAGTAATTGTCCTTAACCATATTCAGTAATTAAATCTTTAATTACTATCATTAATTACAATAATTAATGATCATTCATTTACTTCTATTAATTAACTATAATTAATTGCATTATACCTCAATTAATTACAATAATTAATCACCCTTAAATTAATTACTTATATTAATCAACCTTGATTAATATCATTAATCACATTCATTAGTGATCCTTATTAATTAATAATACTTTAATTAATTAACTAATTAACTTATAATTAATCAACTCATTAATCATAATTAGTAATTAACAATTTGTAATTACTTATCTTAATTAATTAACTTCTAATTTAATTATATTAATCCTTGATTAATTAATTCAATTAATTAATCTTTAATTACTTCATTAAGTAATTATTAAACAATTAAATTAATAAATAAATCCTAAATTAATTACTTTATTAATTAATTTCAATTTCAATTAATTACACTTAGTAATTAATCTTAAATTAAATTCATCCATTAATTAATTAATCACATTAATTAATTAACTAAATAATTATGTAATTAATTCTTAATTACTACATAAGTAATTATCTCTAATTACTCCCATTAATAAATCTTAGTTACTTTCTTAATTAATTAACTTACAAATAATTAATTCCATTATTAAATAATCCTTAATCCTTTAATTAATTACTTCATAATTAATTATCTTTAAAACAATTATATTAATCAATTCCTAATTAATATCATCAAGTGATTAACTAATAATCACTTCAACTAATTACTCCATGAGTAATTACCATTAATAACTTCCATAAGTAATTAACTTTCTTAATTACATTCAACAATTAATCGTTAATTAAGTAATTATACTTAAGTAATCCATAATTAAGTGGTTATATAAATTTTAAATAAACAATTAACTAATTATTTAAAATTAATTAAACAATTAATTAATTAACTTCTATTTATTAAAGAAAATCTTTAATAAATTAAGAAAACCATAAATCTTAATCAAACTTAACTTATAAATAAATAAGTATACTTAAGTTAATTATCCAAATAATTTAACCTTATTTATTTCCATAAATAAATTATTAGAATCATTTCAAATTTAAACTTATTTCATTTCAAATAAATTTGAAACTTAAATTATTAACATTTCACAAAAATTTGCTTAAAACATGGGTCCAATATTTAAATTCAAACACTTCTTTTAAATTGGATTTAAAATTCAATTAAGAAGATCATTTTCAAATAACCATCTTAAAACATTTTAAACCTGAAATATAAATTCAATTTACATTTTTATAAGTTAAATTAACATTCATTTTTTTTAATTTTTGGGTTTACATTTATTTCAAAACGACAAGTTAAACCTTGTATTTTTTTTTGGTTTCCTTAAAGAACTTGCTTTATAATACAAAACCACATCGATTCCAATTAATGGATGAGGCTTGAGGTTACGATTACCTTTATAGGACACATCTATCTTAGAATGCTCATCGTCCACCTGACGATGATCTGGAAGCATTCAATTCATACAAGTTCGTTCCGGGTTCGAACGAAACCGAAGGCACTATCTCGTTGCACTCATTTTGGAATCACCCTCAGAGTCAACGACCTTAGCCCTTGCATTCTATATCACCATCTCGAGCCTATAAGCACTATTCCGTCAAACTCATTACGGAATCACCCACAGAGTTATACTGACGTATAGCCCTTACACCTCGAGTCTTCACTTGCTCTACTTGGATTCACGTCCTAACATTTAATTTGAATCGATGTGGTTTTCGGATCCCAAATATGGAAACCCGATCCCGGTCTCACCGAAACCAAACGCCATTTTAATGTCCAAGTTGTACTTAAGGGTTTAAACAATTTAACTTATATTCAGGATGAAATAAACAGATAGATGAATCATATTATCACAAGAGATAATTCATATCAACATTCATCTTCACAAAGCAGCATATCACATAACAAAGATATCCAGTATCAACCAATATCAAACATCCAATATCAACCAATCATACAATATCAATCTCCAAATATTGATCATCCAATATCAATCAATTAACCAATATTACTCAATCAACCCATATTAATCAATCATCCAAAACAGAATTGATTATCTCTTAATCAATTTGATTACCATAATCCTTCTTCATTAATTATTATTCCAAATAAATTAATCATCTCTGATGATCTTCACTAATTAATCTTCCATGGTTAATTATCTTAATTACATTCAAGTAATTGTCCTTAACCATATTCAGTAATTAAATCTTTAATTACTATCATTAATTACAATAATTAATGATCATTCATTTACTTCTATTAATTAACTATAATTAATTGCATTATACCTCAATTAATTACAATAATTAATCACCCTTAAATTAATTACTTATATTAATCAACCTTGATTAATATCATTAATCACATTCATTAATGATCCTTATTAATTAATAATACTTTAATTAATTAACTAATTAACTTATAATTAATCAACTCATTAATCATAATTAGTAATTAACAATTTGTAATTACTTATCTTAATTAATTAACTTCTTAATTAATTAACTTCTAATTTAATTATATTAATCATAGGTTAATTAATTCAATTAATTAATCTTTAATTACTTCATTAAGTAATTATTAAACAATTAAATTAATTAATAAATCCTAAATTAATTACTTTATTAATTAATTTCAATCTTAAATAATTACACTTAGTAATTAATCTTAAATTAAATTCATCCATTAATTAATTAATCACGTTAATTAATTAACTAAATAATTATGTAATTAATTCTTAATTACTTACATAAGTAATTATCTCTAATTACTTCCATTAATAAATCTTAGTTACTTTCTTAATTAATTACCTTACAAATAATTAATTCCATTATTAAATAATCCTTAATCCTTTAATTAATTACTTTATAATTAATTATCTTTAAAACAATTATATTAATCAATTCTTAATTAATATCATCAAGTGATTAACCAATAATCACTTAAACTAATTACTCCATGAGTAATTATCCTTAATTACTTCCATAAGTAATTAACTTTCTTAATTACATTCAATAATTAACCATTAATTACTTTATTAAGTAATTATACTTAATTAATCCATAATTAAGTGGTTATATAAATTTTAAATAAACAATTAACTAATTATTTAAAATTAATTAAACAATTAATTAATTAACTTCTATTTATTAAAGAAAATCTTTAATAAATTAAGAAAACCATAAATCTTAATCAAACTTAACTTATAAATAAATAAGCATACATAAGTTAATTATCCAAATAATTTAACCTTATTTATTTCCATAAATAAATTATTAGAATCATTTCAAATTTAAACTTATTTCATTTCAAATAAATTTGAACTTAAATTATTAACATTTCACAAAAATTTGCTTAAAACGTGGTCCAATATATAAATTCAAACACTTCTTTTAAATTGGATTTCAAAATTCAATTAAGAAGATCATTTTCAAACAACCATCTTAAAACATTTTAAACCGGAAATATAAATTCAATTTACATTTTTATAAGTTAAATTAACATTCATTTTTTATTTATTTTTGGGTTTACATTTATTTTAAAACGACAAGTTAAACCTTGTATTTTTTTTGGTTTCCTTAAAGAACTTGCTTTAAAATACAAAGCTTCCTTTCATTAACTCAACATAAGCTACACAAAATCTTGCCACTACACAGAACTACCCAAAGAAAAACACACAACTCGAAACCCCGAGTAAAACACCGATGTTACTCGAGACAACCCCAAAGCAAAACCAATACCCTTCTTCTTCGGGTCGCACACGAGCCTAACACGAGAAATCACCCGAGCTCCATTCGTCCTCCCCCAAATCACCATTACCCAGTGTACAGCATGTACATACGTGCACTTGCACCACGCCCTCCGGCCAGCGACGGTCCACGCGACCCCCAACCACCATCACACGCAACCTCGACATCTCGATTCTCAACCCAGATCCATCTATACGCTCACAAAACAAAAACTGACCGAACGAACCAACCTAACCTGAAACTGAAGTCGATACCACCCCAAAACTACCCATGGCCGACGCACCATGGCGATGACTAACTTTGCCATCATCACCATCAAACACCCCTTCCACGAGCTTCGTTTCTGCACCATCACGATAACTTCCGGTCGAAAGTTCATGACGCAAAACTCCAATATTCAGACCGAACAAAAAGAACAACCAAAACCCTAGTTTGATCGATTACGAACAAATTAAACATTGGAAAAATTATTGAATATTTTTCCCTAAATCACCAACTCACACGCAAGCTTCGACCAGAATTACAATTCAAATTATTGCGTATATCATCTGCAGTTCACAAAAATTCCCAATGCATTCAAACCCAAATTTGGAATGAATTACTAAACTATAAATTACCAACTTCATATCTAAATTCATGATTTTACATCAAGATTACATACATGTAGTTAAATTTAAAATTTAAAATTTTAACCAAAATTTAAGTTTCATTGTAAATTTTATTTTAAACATGATTTGAGGTATTTAAAAATCCTGAAACTATTTTGTAACCTCCATCTCATAACTACAAACAATTTTCATTCAAATACTTAAGCCTAATATGGAATTAGATTTATAGATATTGAAATTTTTAAGCAGAACCATTCACTGTAAACTAACAGGGAACGATTGAATGTATATAAGCAGACAAGCTCATAACATAATCCTGCCAACTTACTTAAATTCAAGCAAAAGAACTTTGATACAAGTAAATATCATCACATGCATGGCAATGAAAACTTATCAAACTGTTTTTAAAATTATTTACTCACATTTTTATGCAGAGCAGATTTTATTAAACAGAGCAGATTTTTGAATTCTAATCTGAAAAGAATGCTTTGATTGCTGTAGAAATCCTAATGCATGCCTTTGATTTGCTTTGCCGAAGAAACTGAATCCTTGCATGTTTAATTTGATGCTTTAAAAGATTGAAACTTCAGTCGTTTAAAGGTTGAAACTTGCTGAGAAGACTTGAAATTGCAGGTTTGTTGAATTGCAGATTGGAAAGTTGCAGTTTTAATTTTTCTGTGAAGAACTTCGCTTGCAGATTTCAATTTGCAGTTTTGATTTTATCTTACTTTTGGCTTTTATTTTCAGATTTTGGAAATTTGTTTCTGATTTTGCCATTAATGTTTGAAAGAATGAAAATGTTTTGAAAGAAACTTGTTTTCTTCTAAAAACATTTATTAAAAATTAAAAATAAAATAGTGCCACATGTTTATTTTGCCAACATTTGTCACCAAAGTATTTAATCTTCTTACAAGTGTTTTAGAGATGAGATAACATATTTACAAATGTTACTTAAGTATTTTTTAATAAATTTTCATTTAATTTAAATGTAATATAAACTTACGTTATTAATTTACTTTATAAATAAATATAAGTTTACCTTTTGAAGAAATATTCTAATACTAATAAAAATGAAAATAATTCTTATATATGTATTTAAAATCTAAAACTTTTATATTTATACATTCATACCATTTTATATTAAGTACTTTAAAGAAAACAAAAAGAATACTTTGATTAAATCTTTTATAAACTATCACACTTAAAATAAGCAATTATCTTATATTTTTGAAAACAACTGAATTAATCTAAATTAATATTTGAAAAATCTTATTGAATTTAAAACAAAGCTTTAAAATTGCAATATTCATTCATACATTATAAATTATCAATTGATTAAATTAAATTTCAAATAACTCAAATTATAACATATACAAACATATATATTGCAATTTGAAAATTCATCTTTTATTTTAAAACAAAAAGATCTTCTATTCACAATATACATCAAATGTATATATTATAAACAGAATAAAATTTGATTAGCTTTGAAAAACAAATCTTATCAATATTGCCAGATTAAATATTTATTAACCTTTAAAAGATTTAATTTATCAGTTTAAATTAAAGTTATAAAGAAAATTATCAAACCAATTAAATTATTGATGCAGATTATTAAATTTATATTGCCCAAAATTCCGGGTCGTTACAATCCTCCCCCCTTAAAAGAATTTCGTCCTCGAAATTTAAAAGCAATGGTAATTTAATAACCCAATACAGATTTCAGATTTAAAATTTCAACCAGCAAAGCATTCCTAACAACCAGTTACTAACAACCAGAGCAATCAATCACACAAACAAACCTAACTAATTATCCTGACACAAATCAGAATAAATCTCTAATACTATCTCGAGTTTCCCAAGTATAAATCACCGGGAGACTCGCTCTACATAAGCTAAACTAACAAACTACACCACCAAATCCAAAGCTCCTCTCTTCTCTAGATCCATCAATCTGAACAGAACATAGACTATACTCCAATCTAGCACAACTTCCAAATCCAACTGAACTACAGATTCAACAATCAATTGATGAATCATACAAGTAACCTCTCAGAGACACGTGTTACAAAATGAATTCCAGCTATCCAAACTGGCAATTCAATCTTATCCTATCACAACACAGATAAGAAATCTTCAAATGCCACAGCACTAACCAACCAATCTTATCCAATTACTACTCTCTCCTAACCAGAGAAATCTTAACAACAACGAAGTATCCAACTTCGAATTCAAAACTCCTTATCTCAAATCTGCATAACCCAACAGACAATCATGGGCTGCCAATCCTTTCCCTGATCAGCTCCACCTATGCTGATACTTCCAGAAACAACTAGACCCAACAAACCAGTTTCTGGATCCTATTCAACAGAAAAGTCTTCCAAAATCCGTCGAAATCCAGAACTCAAGCTCTACTACCCAAACAATAGCAAACAAAACTTACTTCCTTCCTTGCACAGCTGCTACCTCGCTTCCGCTGCACAACTCTGATTCTAAAATAGATAAGAATACTGTTGATGAACACAAGTATAACTTATCCAATATATCCGGGAAAACTTTGTTCATCAAATCCATAAAAATCTGAGTGACTCATCTGACTCAGTCACACATCCTTATAGCATAAATCCAAACTCATAAACTAGATCGAACCAATCCAAAAATATTTCTGAGCTGCTACACCAACTCTTTTCTCACCAAAAACTATTCTACTGCCAGGCTAACTAACAAAATTTACTTCTGGAACCAAAACAATATGGAACTCAACTCCAGATGTAGACAAACTTCAGATTACTCTAGCAGCTCCTACTTCCACATGAGAATCCTCGGCCTCAAACAAAAGATAGCCTAAGAAAAATCCCAAACAAATCGCAAGTCACTTATGCGATCCTACCTAGTTCGGATTCCAAACAAACTGTCCTCTCTTTACCAATTAGAATAACCTAAAGCTTTTCCAAACAAGGTTAACCCTCTAGAAAACTTCCACCATCAGCACGGACTGCTGATAGAAGAACCTCAAAGATTCCTGAATCATTGGAGAAATGGCCACACTGCTGCTTCCAACTCTACCTCGATGATACTGTAAAGCCAAAAGATATCCTTGACAACACACCGAACACTTCGAGTTGCACTACTATCACAGCTAAGAAAAGACTTCTAATCAAAATGCTTCTCAACTCCAAAACCATCAACAAACCACACAACTGACTTCCGAGATGGCAAACCTCCCTTCAAGAAACTCGGACTCCAAACCAAGCATCCATATCTCACTCTCCTTAAAGAATAACAAATGAGACTATGCCAATGCAAATAACTTATAGACCTTAGTCACATATTCCAAAACAGCCAATCTCCTTACTAAAGATCCAAACAACTTCTACACAGACGAATCTTCCATGCAGCAGGTAAAGACCGCTCCTCAACCACTTCTAAAACTGTTTCAAGAGAAAACACCTTCGGAAAATATCCAAGGATACTGCATCTCATCATGTAGTTACCAAGATATAATTACTTATTTCTGCACTTCCGACAGATCCAAACTCAAGAAAAATTTGCTCACCCGAGCGAAATACAAACTTACACTTCAAAGATAAATTCCAAATCTTTAGAAAAATTTCCTTCGGATATCAGAGAAACCCTTACTCCAAACTACAAATCTCACTCGAGACGATACTAGGTCTATAGTCTCGATAAATACTTCAAACCTCAAACATATGGACCTCTTCCATCAGTGGTAGTCGTGTTGCACACTCACACCACTACTCCATCTACCTCTAAAACTTATGTTGGAAATCTGAACAGATAGCCTAACCGATTAGGTAGATATAGATAGATATATAGTTATATATAAAAATTAAAAGTACGCTCTCTCAAGAAAGACACTACTACAGATCCTAGGTATTCACTTTGTTAGGGATGCGGATTAAGGATCTTAAGGCAGAAATAACACTAGAGGGGGGGTGAATAGTGTTTTAAAGAATATATGAACTATATGACTAAATTAAAACTTTCAACACAAATCTAAACAGAATTCTAACACAGAATGATCACAGAACATATAACAAATGCAAATAGTAAAGTAAAGAAAGTAAAAGGAAAGAACACACCATATTTTATACTGGTTCAGAATCCTCCTACATCTAGTCCTGCACCAAGGCAATATCCTTGTACAGATTTTTATAAGCCAATATCCAAATTACAACCCTCAATTTCTAAGGCCTTAAGGAGCCCTCCTATCTCCGAGTCTGGGGTAAACTCTCTTGATTTTTGGGACACAAGATCACCCTAATACTTTCTAATAACAATCCTTTTGAATGGATAGACTCTATAGACTTTTTGAATACAAATTGATCCTATAACTCTAAATAGCACTTTGATATTTAGTAGAATGATGGAGAATCAAATAGAGAGAGTATCTAAATGATTTCCTATTGAGAATTTGGCAGAATGATGGAACGATCTTGAAAATATGAAGTTTTATGGATATGGAATGGTGGAGAAGAAAGAGTGAAGAAAATAAGAAAGTAGTTGTTAAAAAAATTCATTTTGGAAGCCTTTATATAGATGCACAACAGTCATAACCATTGGCGAAAGGTTTTCGAACGAATGGACACTTTATTTGAAAATCGAATTTTGAATCCAACTGTCACCATGTCGACATGGGGTATCCCCTTATGTCGACATCCCTTAGTTCAAAATTATAGAGATGTTGTTTTGTAAAGACAATTGAATTTAAAACAAGTTGAAACTTCTCTGAAACAAAGTAAAGTGTTTAAACAATATTTTGAGATAGAGAATGAATATAAAACATTATTTTAAATATATATATATATATATATATAATTGATATAGACCGTCAATTATATAAGTAATATTTAAAATCAGAATAAGTTTTGATGTTTTAAAAAAAGAAGTTTTTAAAATCAGAATAGAGGAAAATTTCAAGGCTAAAACAAAGTTTGAAAATATTTTTGAAAACATGATTTTGAAAGCTAAAACATTTTGAAAACAGATTTAAAAACAATTTGAAAAATCTATTCAAACTGAAATTGCAAGAACCTTCCTGCAGAGCTCCTCCATAGGACTCGAGAACTTGTACAAAGTAGTTTAAATGATTTTGATTATCGTGGGTTTGTAAGCCACTTTTCGTAGGTTTGTAAGCTACTTGTCGTGGGTTTGTAAGCCATTGGTTTCGAAAGAAATTGGGTTCCATCCAAAAAGAAAATTAGAAGAAAGATGAGTGCTATTATGAAGTTTTAACAAAATACTAGACACTTATCTTGAGATCTTGAAATCTTGATTCTCTAGAGTCTTGAATCTTGAATCTCTAATCTTCATCTTGATGCTTGAGTCTTTATACTGATCAGTCTTCGATGATACCTGCATATACTTCCTATATACATACATACATATATATATATATATATATATATATATATATATATATATATGGAAATGTTAGTATATATTTTCTAAAGTAAAGTATAATAACTATATAAGGTTGTTGTCATCAAAACATCATCAACTCAGTTCCTAACACACTCAACCTAATACTCCCTCAAGGAAGACACATTTCAGAGCCTAGGTATTCATTTAACCTAATGCTCTGATACCAACTGAGACGACCTGACTTCCTATCTCCAGGAAATCGCATCATCTTGAAGAAAGAAAGGGATAGAAGAAGAAAAGAAAGAGAAAGAAGAACACAACAACAACAGTTAACTCACAGTGGAACGAATGAAATATAATATATCTCATAAATTATTACACAGTATCATATTACATCAGAGTACACAACTTATACAACAGATATTAGACAGTTATAAACATCTGTCTAACTATACAACTCATAATACACAGCGGAATCTGTATATATCTACACGTCAAAGCCTCCTGCTCCATATCTCCTCCAGAATTCGTCAAGCTAACCTGAACCACCTGACTACTCATACATAATATGAGTACCCAAGAGTTTAATAAAACAGAAAATAAACACTCGGGTCAGACAGGGGTCTAGTGTGAGTAAACGGGTTAAAATTGCTTAACTTTAGAAAAACCTTTGAAAAGAAAAGGTACCACGTAAGACTTCCCACACATAAACATGGAAAAGTTTTTACCTTACGCCAACCAAAACATTTGATAGGAAATCCAGTGATATTATAGTAGTGTCTAGGGTTTTCAAAATAAAATACAGAAATAGCTGGAATGCTTACATCTCACGTTCCAACATAGTTGGGCACAATCAAAACCGTATAGGCACTTATTGGATTTTGGATTCCATCAATGGCAGGGCTACTGGGGTACCACCCGTCATAGTACGTAGCCTAGATCACAGTACCGAGGAGTACGCCCACTCCCCTGCAACACAAGACCAGAACCATCCCTTACTGGACAGTCCCGAACAAGACCACCCCGTAGTTGGCGCGACCAACCACACACTAAGCCGAAATAGAAAGGGACCTCTAGACAGGGGTAAATCTTGCTCTCAAGTGGGAGCTACCCACGAAGCCTTGTTGCACCTCCCATGTTTTAGCCATTCCCGGTTGATGAGGGTTGAGGTTACGATTACCTTTATAGGACACATCTATCTTAGAATGCTCATCGTCCACCTGACGATGATCTGGAAGCATTCAATTCATACAAGTTCGTTCCGGGTTCGAACGAAACCGAAGGCACTATCTCGTTGCACTCATTTTTGAATCACCCTCAGAGTCAACGACCATAGCCCTTGCATTCTATATCACCATCTCGAGCCTATAAGCACTATTCCGTCAAACTCATTACGGAATCACCCACAGAGTTATACTGACGTATAGCCCTTACACCTCGAGTCTTCACTTGCTCTACTTGGATTCACGTCCTAACATTTAATTTGAATCGATGTGGTTTTCGGATCCCAAATATGGAAACCCGATCCCGGTCTCACCGAAACCAAACGCCATTTTAATGTCCAAGTTGTACTTAAGGGTTTAAACAATTTAACTTATATTCAGGATGAAATAAACAGATAGATGAATCATATTATCACAAGAGATAATTCATATCAACATTCATCTTCACAAAGCAGCATATCACATAACAAAGATATCCAGTATCAACCAATATCAAACATCCAATATCAACCAATCATACAATATCAATCTCCAAATATTGATCATCCAATATCAATCAATTAACCAATATTACTCAATCAACCCATATTAATCAATCATCCAAAACAGAATTGATTATCTCTTAATCAATTTGATTACCATAATCCTTCTTCATTAATTATTATTCCAAATAAATTAATCATCTCTGATGATCTTCACTAATTAATCTTCCATGGTTAACTATCTTAATTACATTCAAGTAATTGTCCTTAACCATATTCAGTAATTAAATCTTTAATTACTATCATTAATTACAATAATTAATGATCATTCATTTACTTCTATTAATTAACTATAATTAATTGCATTATACCTCAATTAATTACAATAATTAATCACCCTTAAATTAATTACTTATATTAATCAACCTTGATTAATATCATTAATCACATTCATTAATGATCCTTATTAATTAATAATACTTTAATTAATTAACTAATTAACTTATAATTAATCAACTCATTAATCATAATTAGTAATTAACAATTTGTAATTACTTATCTTAATTAATTAACTTCTTAATTAATTAACTTCTAATTTAATTATATTAATCCTTGATTAATTAATTCAATTAATTAATCTTTAATTACTTCATTAAGTAATTATTAAACAATTAAATTAATTAATAAATCCTAAATTAATTACTTTATTAATTAATTTCAATCTTAAATAATTACACTTAGTAATTAATCTAAATTAAATTCATCCATTAATTAATTAATCACGTTAATTAATTAACTAAATAATTATGTAATTAATTCTTAATTACTTACATAAGTAATTATCTCTAATTACTTCCATTAATAAATCTTAGTTACTTTCTTAATTAATTACCTTACAAATAATTAATTCCATTATTAAATAATCCTTAATCCTTTAATTAATTACTTCATAATTAATTATCTTTAAAACAATTATATTAATCAATTCTTAATTAATATCATCAAGTGATTAACCAATAATCACTTAAACTAATTACTCCATGAGTAATTATCATTAATTACTTCCATAAGTAATTAACTTTCTTAATTACATTCAATAATTAACCATTAATTACTTTATTAAGTAATTATACTTAATTAATCCATAATTAAGTGGTTATATAAATTTTAAATAAACAATTAACTAATTATTTAAAATTAATTAAACAATTAATTAATTAACTTCTATTTATTAAAGAAAATCTTTAATAAATTAAGAAAACCATAAATCTTAATCAAACTTAACTTATAAATAAATAAGCATACATAAGTTAATTATCCAAATAATTTAACCTTATTTATTTCCATAAATAAATTATTAGAATCATTTCAAATTTAAACTTATTTCATTTCAAATAAATTTGAACTTAAATTATTAACATTTCACAAAAATTTGCTTAAAACGTGGTCCAATATATAAATTCAAACACTTCTTTTAAATTGGATTTCAAAATTCAATTAAGAAGATCATTTTCAAACAACCATCTTAAAACATTTTAAACCTGAAATATAAATTCAATTTACATTTTTATAAGTTAAATTAACATTCATTTTTTATTTATTTTTGGGTTTACATTTATTTTAAAACGACAAGTTAAACCTTGTATTTTTTTGGTTTCCTTAAAGAACTTGCTTTAAAATACAAAGCTTCCTTTCATTAACTCAACATAAGCTACACAAAATCTTGCCACTACACAGAACTACCCAAAGAAAAACACACAACTCGAAACCCCGAGTAAAACACCGATGTTACTCGAGACAACCCCAAAGCAAAACCAATACCCTTCTTCTTCGGGTCGCACACGAGCCTAACACGAGAAATCACCCGAGCTCCATTCGTCCTCCCCCAAATCACCATTACCCAGTGTACAGCATGTACATACGTGCACTTGCACCACGCCCTCCGGCCAGCGACGGTCCACGCGACCCCCAACCACCATCACACGCAACCTCGACATCTCGATTCTCAACCCAGATCCATCTATACGCTCACAAAACAAAAACTGACCGAACGAACCAACCTAACCTGAAACTGAAGTCGATACCACCCCAAAACTACCCATGGCCGACGCACCATGGCGATGACTAACTTTGCCATCATCACCATCAAACACCCCTTCCACGAGCTTCGTTTCTGCACCATCACGATAACTTCCGGTCGAAAGTTCATGACGCAAAACTCCAATATTCAGACCGAACAAAAAGAACAACCAAAACCCTAGTTTGATCGATTACGAACAAATTAAACATTGGAAAAATTATTGAATATTTTTCCTTAAATCACCAACTCACACGCAAGCTTCGACCAGAATTACAATTCAAATTATTGCGTATATCATCTGCAGTTCACAAAAATTCCCAATGCATTCAAACCCAAATTTGGAATGAATTACTAAACTATAAATTACCAACTTCATATCTAAATTCATGATTTTACATCAAGATTACATACATGTAGTTAAATTTTAAATTTTAACCAAAATTTAAGTTTCACTGTAAATTTTATTTTAAACATGATTTGAGGTATTTAAAAATCCTGAAACTATTTTATAACCTCCATCACATAACTACAAACAATTTTCATTCAAATACTTAAGCCTAATATGGAATTAGATTTATAGATATTGAAATTTTTAAGCATAACCATTCACTGTAAGCTAACAGGGAACAATTGAATGTATATAAGAAGACAAGCTCATAACATAATCGTACCAACTTACTTAAATTCAAGCAAAAGAACTTTGGTACAAGTAAATATCATCATATGCATGGCAATGAAAACGTATCAAACTGTTTTTAAAATTATTTACTCACATTATTATGCAGAGCAGATTTTATTAAACAGAGCAGATTTTTGAATTCTAATCTGAAAAGAATGCTTTGATTGCTGTAGAAATCCTAATGCATGCCTTTGATTTGCTTTGCCGGAGAAACTGAATCCTTGCATGTTTAATTTGATGCTTTAAAAGATTGAAACTTCAGTCGTTTAAAGGTTGAAACTTGCTGAGAAGACTTGAAATTGCAGGTTTGTTGAATTGCAGATTGGAAAGTTGCAGTTTTAATTTTTCTGTGAAGAACTTCGCTTGCAGATTTCAACTTGCAGTTTTGATTTTATCTTACTTTTGGCTTTTATTTTCAGATTTTGGAAATTTGTTTCTGATTTTGCCATTAATGTTTGAAAGAATGAAAATGTTTTGAAAGAAACTTGTTTTCTTCTAAAAACATTTATTAAAAATTAAAAATAAAATAGTGCCACATGTTTATTTTGCCAACATTTGTCACCAAAGTATTTAATCTTCTTACAAGTGTTTTAGAGATGAGATAACATATTTACAAATGTTACTAAGTATTTTTGTAATAATTTTTCATTTAATTTAAATGTAATATAAACTTACGTTATTAATTTACTTCATAAATAAATATAAGTTTACCTTTTAAAGAAATATTCTAATACTAATAAAAATGCAAATAATTCTTATATATGCATTTAAAATCTAAAACTTTTATATTTATACATTCATACCATTTTATATTAAGTACTTTAAAGAAAACAAAAAGAATACTTTGATTAAATCTTTTATAAACTATCACACTTAAAATAAGCAATTATCTTATATTTTTGAAAACAACTGAATTAATCTAAATTAACTTTTGAAAAATCTTATTGAATTTAAAACAAAGCTTTAAAATTGCAATATTCATTCATACATTATAAATTATCAATTGACTAAATTAAATTTCAAAATAACTCAAATTATAACATATACAAACATATATATTGCAATTTGAAAATTCATCTTTTATTTTAAAACAAAAGATCTTCTATTTACAATATACATCAAATTTATATATTATAAACAGAATAAAATTTGATTAGCTTTGAAAAACAAATCTTATCAATATTGCCAGATTAAATATTTATTAACCTTTAAAAGATTAAATTTATCAGTTTAAATTAAAATTATAAAGAAAATTATCAAACCAATTAAATTATTGATGCGGATTATTAAATTTATATTGCCCAAAATTCAGGGTCGTTACAGTCTCTAGTACCAATCCAAGATGAATTCATGATCTTGCTCATCTAGAACACACCAAAATATCATCTGTAAAGACCAACACAAAACTATTCAACTGATCATGAAATACTTTGTTCATAAGATTTATTGAAGGATACAAGGCTAAATAAAATGGGTTAAATAAATGAATTTCAAAATTTTTCTATTTTGGATCTTTATTTTGCCTGTGAAGTCAAACTGATTTTAAATCCAATCTAAAATTTGTTTAAAATAAAATCTTATTTAATTTATTTAAAAGGAGTTTAGTTGATTAATTTGATTTATATATAGCATAGACTATATCAAATATACTCTCGTATGTATATATGCGTAGTAGTTACTTATTATGTATTATTATTTTTGCGAGTGAAATTCAATTTTTTACTTATGGGTTCATATGCCATAAATGTCATGAATATGCAATTAATTAGGAATTACAGCTACTATTATTGATTAAACCAAATTTTTGTTACATATGTTTATGAGCGCATTTTAAATTTACTCATGAGAGTGTTATGCAAATGCAACGTACAAACAATGTACAAGGTTAATGTGTAAGTTTGTGGCTGCTGGAATTTACACTACAATAAACATACTCGACCATTATAAATATGCCTTTGTTGTCTATGATAATGTTATGAAATTATAAAAAATAATAATTATATATATACGTCCTAAAATTAATTTTGACTAATTTTATATATTTTGAAATTAAAAATAACAATTTGAAAACGAGCTTTGACTTAGGAAGAATTATAATAAATTTAATGATTTTAAGCAAGAGTCTTTTCATAAAATTTAAATTAAAATAATATGTATACATATATAATTAAGAATAAAATATATATTATATTCAAAAATAATGGATACATGTGTAACTAATTTCAATTTTGTACATTAATTTCAAATAATCAATATATGTAATTTACTTATACTATATATATAACGTATTATAAAATTGTTTTAACTAATTAAAATAGTTTTAAATCCAATTTTTTTATAATATTATGGTCGAAAACAATTTCAACATAATATTGTTATGAATGTTTTTTTGTTTTTCTTGTAAACATTAATTTCTAAAACAGTAGGAAAAATTGGACATTATAGGAATATGTAAATTCATTGTATAAGGTATAGGATTAGAACTATACTGACGTGATGTAAAATATGATTAAAATGTGACTGGGTAATTATCTAACATGTAACTTAAGATTCACATCTTGAATGATTGAATAACTCCTAAATTTAACAAAATAAGCCTTTGGATTTTGCTATGATCTAGAGTAAAATGCCATCAAGTATTATTTTGACATTGATTTGATTTTGGGAATAATAAAGCCTTAGACCCATGGATTTTTTGGCTGGAATGAATAAGAGAGAGGGTCAAAAAAAGACAAATATTGTGTTTAAGTAGGCATTTAAGAAGAGGAAAATGCGAAGGAATTTTCTTCTTCCTATACTGATTCATTTAATACCATTTGAAAAAAAATGAACACTCAAACCTTATCTAGCCAATAGCTAAAATAAACAAAAGAAGGATAGGAAAAACAAAGATAATGATGTGTGTTTAAGTAGGTATTTAAGAAGTGAAAAAGATGGAGGAATTTTCTCCTTCCTTCACTCATTCATTTAAAACCATTTCAAACAATTTCTGAACAATCAAACTTATCTTACACTCTAGGCCGATCATGATATGCCTTAGAGAGGCTTTCAGAAATTCTAAAACCATTTGGTAATTGATCAATTTATATCAAATTTAAATATTTATCAATATCGATACGTACTTATACAACTTTTATTTTGCAATTTATAAATAGTAAAGTCACTCAAAAATGAAATAAAATTTAATAATTAATGTTTCATAAACATTAAGTAATTTAATTAGTTTACAACAATTATAAATTAATTAAATTTTGTGGTGTTTTGGAGTATCCATCAGTACAATTATGCGTCTCATAGGTGTAAATTCAGTTAACAATTTGTTTTGAACAATTTGAATATTAATGTTCACCTGCCACATTTCCTAGCAGTATGAAAGTTTGTCCCAATTTATCGCTTACACATCTTTCAGTAAAATCCAATTTTGCTATTTTAAGAAGTACCTGGTAGCAATGATTATTTACAGTGATTACTTCACCAAAAATATCTCATATTTGGACTTATGGAATTTGGTTTTAGCTAAACTTCCAACATCATCCATATTCTACTCAGATAGTCCAAGCACAAAATCCTTAGCTCAATAGTAGCAATTATTATTAACCATACTTCTTTGGCCAAAGACTTTGACTTTGAGTTAACTACAGTTGACTGTGATACTAATATCTTATAACCAAGGAGACAAATTGTCTATTAGATAGCATTTCATTTTCAATGCTTCAAATTTAGACCCTATAGTCACTTGGATAGCTATGCCATGAGTTTACTATAATCAAAGTGGAGCATCCATATTAAAGTTCAATAGTATTCTCAAGTCAAAAGAGATGTGTAATATCGTTACTACAAGATTTCTTGTTTGACCTTAGTTATTATAAATCAATAGGAAACTCTAGAGTGAGTCATTCCATAGTTATCCAATAACCATCATTACATATTCCTTTGCTGCCCCCAGCAACCATGTGTAATACGCTACCTGACATTTGAAGAGTATTACATACTCTAATCTTAACGGTTCACTAATATCCTTTCTCGAAACATCTTAATTAGTAATATTTAAAATAAAATGTTAGTTTATATTGTGATTAATTGCTCATGGTTATAACTATTTACAATTATATAACATTTAAAGATGTTCTTATTTTTATACATTAAATTAATTAGTTAATTAGTTATATAGTTATATAGCAAAATATGTAATAGAAATAAAATACCTTATTATAAACAAGATTGGTCACAGAGTTAGATATATGTATCATATTACATAACACATAACCCTAACTCTATCAATCTCTCATTTGCACTAGGGTTAATTATGGAATCTTATTCCCATTCCTTCGATCAGTTTTTTCAAACCTAATCGAGCGAGTCAGTTGGTGAACGAATATGAGATTTTATTTTAATTATCTACTCTATTAATCAACTCTCTTTAATGCCGATAAATTGCCTTTGTCATGGGAATCCTTCAGAGTATGTTTTCTGACATCTAGTGAGATATAGGTTCTTCTATGAACAATAACACAACATTGTTATCATATATCGATGCCCTGGAATTTTTAACATTTGCAATCACACCCAGCTCAATTATAAATTTGCTCATACTTCTTACATTGCAGAGCTATTCACGGTAATATACTTAGCCTTTATTCGAATCAACCACTACGAATGGTTTGGAACATTTCGAACTTAAGTTCATAACATAAGAATAAACAAGCATTTGGGATTGACGAACTATACTCAATATCACTTATGTAGTTTGAGTCCTTGTAATCCTTCATAATGAGTTTATTGTTTCTATAATAATTCTGTAGAATTTCATAAATATTTGAGAACACTCTAAACTATCATATTAATCTTAACTAGGATTTGATGTATTAAATACATAAGAAAAATATGATATTGTAGACTATATAGTAATGTATGATAATTTTATTGCTAATGCATAAGAAATCCATCTTACAGGTTCCATGTTAAACATTTTAATACAGTGTATGTGTATATCATTCTGAGATTATACCAACATCCTTTTATGCCAATTATAGAAGATATCAATTTCAAGTCCAATATCATGAATTAAACAACTAACTAAAATGATTTTGACACAAGTACATCATTAACAATTATAATTTTTTTGTTTACTTATAGTTTTGAGTCATTTTACTACCTTTATAGTGCTTTCTTATAGACACATGCTTCATCTGCTATTTAACTGAAATTCAAACTATTTGATTTTTCTATCAAAATATTTGCTCAAATATGAATCCTGTTGAACAATACTTTTATATCGGTTCTTGCATCCTATCTAATACCCCATAGACTCAGAATCGCTCCCACTTTATTCAAGACAATTTGGTTATTAAGTGAAACAACATATTCCAAATCATTATTTAGAATTTCTATTTCATCATACATATACCTAAACTAAAATCACATTGAATCGATAATTTTTTGAGTGAAAGTAGAATAAACTTATGTATGTTGAACGATGAATCTGTTATTTTAGTTTGAACAATTGTGATTTACGATGTTATCCAATTATCACAACTTACTTTATTTCTAATGCATTGGTCTTCTTCTCGGCCACACTTTTATGACTGATGGATCATATCCCTTCGGGTACAAATATCAAAATCATATTTTGATAATGTACTTGAAATCCATTCCGGATTTGAACATCATGCCATATGGTAGAGAAAATCATTTCTCAACATTGATAATTGAATATTACTAACAGCTAGTTGACAACTGAGGAAATTCCTTACTCAACATCGATAAGGGAAATCGTAGTTCCACTTTAATGAGTTCTTATTAGACATTATAAATGTGTCCATTTAGGCTTAGTTGATTTCATTTTATATTTCGTAATTAGTTTTATCTTTGGATTATATCCTAATCCATCTTACAACCAATAACTTCTGGTAGAAATTCTTTTGTCATGATTTTTAGGTTTCTTGAAACAACTTTTGTTTCTTAATGCAGAAAAGGTTTTTCATAAATATTTTATAAATTGCTTATAAATAGGTGTGTAAAACTGATTTGGTTTTTAAGTTTACAAAACTTATGTTCATGAAATAATTGGTCAATTAATATTATCCCGAACTTATTTTTGGATGTCCACACAAGATCCCTAAAGAACAACTATTATGTGCAGTCTTCTGATTCATATAAGTTTTCAACTCCTTAACCTAGGATATGTAGGGGTTATTTCATCAACTCTTATCTTCTATGATTTTATAGACCTTTTTTTAGAAGTTAAATACAATCTTGTGTACTTACTCTTAAGTATACGTCAAGAAGTTTACTCTAATTCACTCATTATTAATCATACTTTGTCCAACATAATCTGATTATACTTTATCGATACATCATTATACATCATAGGGTGGAGTGACTTTTAAAATTTAATCAATGTGTTTCGTTTAGAATACCCTTATGATTCAAGTGTCGAACATATCTGAAATTGTGGTATATATACAATACGTATGTACTTGTTCCTTAAACCTAAGTAGGACTTATTATTCCACTTACATTTTATACATTCAAAATATGTAATATTTAATTCATATATAACATTTTATAATTTAATTAACTTATATCATATTCTGATCTACATGTACATTAATTAAATCCTATTTAATTAATTTATTAATAGAATTAACAAATTAATTAAATTATTGTAAAAATTCAATTCTTTATTTATCCTAAATAATATAAAATGAATATTAACCGTAACATTTATAGTCATATGTATATATGTATGTATGTGTGTATATATATATATATATATATATATATATATATGAATGTGTTTCTATTTTTGTGTGTGTGTATATCTTCATTAGTTAACTTTAATTAATATATTTATCAAATAATTGTTTATTAATTAACACAATATAATAGAATATTTTTAATAAATTCAAAATTTTAGTTCATTATTTACCTTAAAAGATTTAAGATAAATATATGTGCACATTTATCATTACATATGTTTTATGTGATGACCCGTACTTCTCGACCCTCGAAAATTGACATAACATATGCTACAGTATAATATGCCTACGATCGGGTGCCTGAAAAGACAGATTGTTGAGGAAAAAGAAAGAAGATAGAAGAAAGAAGGAACTAAACAATAACAGAATCTCACAATCGTAGCGGAACAAAATATAATAGTCAATAACAGATCTTTACACAAAATGAAAACTATATCTGTTTTATATATTACGTCATCAGAGTATCACAAAAAAACAACAATTACCAGCCTGACAATTTCAAACAATCATAGCAGCAGATACAAACAAATACGGTAATACGTTTTGGACTCCAGCACCTCTTCTGAGCTCCACAGCATCCTTTCCTGTAATCTATATTACTCGGTTTGACCCGAGCATTATAATAAAATAATACCTGAGTCAGTCTGGAATACCAGCGTGAGTAAAATACACCCAAATTGATTATTAAAGTTTTAAAATCCTTTGAAATTAAAACATCTCGTATGACCTCGCCATAAATAAACATGTCGGGTTTTTACCTTACGATAGCTAAAACATTTCTTATCAAAATCCTCTGATATTATAATAGTATCTATATACAAATACTTGTTCAAATAGTTGAAATTGTTACATGATTAAATTCCAGCATACTAGCCACAAAGTGGGTTATACAAACAAAAACCGTAAAAGGCGCGTAGGGAGAATGGATTTCCAACTAATGACTAGGCACTGGGGTACCACCTGTCACGGTACCTGGTCTAGATCAGCGTACCGAGGATCCACCCTAAATCCCCTGCAACACAAGACTGGGACTACCCCTTACTGGATAATCCCGAGTAAGATCACCCCGCGGTTGGGATCAGCAGCCACCACGCAGCCGAAATAAAAAGGGACATCTAGACAGGGATGACCTCATCCTAATGGGTGCTACCCACTTAGCCTTGCTGCATAACCCCTGATTTTCAGTCATTCCCGGTTGATGAGGCTTGAGGCTAAGAGTTACCTTTTTAGAACATTTCACTTAGAATGCCCACCGTCCACCTGACGATATTCCGAAAGCATTCATCCATATAAGTCTGTCCCGGGTGTGAACGGAACCACAGGCATTACTCCTGCTACATCCATTCTGGAATCACCCTCAGGATTTGTAGCGACTAACCCTTGCACTTCACTGCTCCATCTTCGACTCCAAACTCGTTTTTCCCACGAAAACGTACAAACCGAATCGAAGTGGTTTCAGGAAATAAATCCCGATCACGGTCCCTTCGAAACGATCAGCGCATTGGCCAATATTGATAGTCGATTATTTAACTATCAATTAACATTCTCAAACAACCATCAAACAATAAATAATCTCCTAAATTATTTATTAATATCAGAATATCTTTGCCAGATATATTTCCACTTTCAACCCTTTTGAAAACAGTTTTCAAATACACTCTCTTCTCATGGAATGAATTCCCAAATATTTTTTTCCACTGAAATCACCAAGTATAAATACTTTAGATTTTAAAATAATTTAAAACACTTTATTATAAAATATACTTTAACATTTAAATTTTAAAATAATACCAAGTCACCTTTAAATAATTACTACTAAAATAAATTTGAAAAATACTTACTTTAAAATTTAAACAATTTAAAAATAATAAATTTTCTAAAACATGCTTTTAAAACAACTTTAAAAATTTTGACTTATACTTAAAAAATTTGCTTTGAAAACGCATTTGGCTATCCGGTTAAATACACTTCCATTCCATAATAATCCAAGAATTCCTTTTTATAAATCTTGCTTGATTTATCTCGATTCAAATTTGCGTTCAATCCCGTAAATTCCTTCCCACACTTTTAAAAATAAACACCTTTTTATTTTTAAACACGTTTCCCATTTCTTGGAAATCACTTCCAAAATATTTACTTAACTTATTTAAAATAATTTGCTAAATCCTTTATTCAAAGTATACTTTTGAAATTCTACAAAAGTTTCTTGGGTAACTCAAATCAAAAATTTCCTTTTTATATAAAGTTATTATATCAAATACTTATAATAAAATTTCCTTAAGAAAAAATAATACTAATTTTTCTTTAAATTAATTAAATACCATAATTACTTAATTAAATATTTACTTTCACTTAAAAGTAAATAAAAATAGTATTTTCTTCTAAAACGTTCTAAAAACACATTTTAAACTTCTAATTTATATTTCGAAAGCTTTTCTTTGAAAACATACTTATTTTCCAAGAAAATACACTTTTCATCTTTTAAAAATAATCCTACTATTACTTTTAAAACAATTTGCACCTTCTTATAGAAGTTGCTACCGGAAACCTATGCTTTCAAATTTATCCCTCGATAAATATTCCATTTCATTTATAAACCCAGTTTATAAATTACCATTCCTCATTTCCTTTTAAATCGCAATTTCAAAAATACTTCAAATTCCAAACCAATTGCCCAAATTTAATTTCCTTAAATTCGTTACTTAAAAATCCCTTTTCATTTCCCTTTTTAATCCCAATTTATTTTATTTTCATTTATATATTTAAAATTCCAGATTATACTTATTCAATCATAACACAACACAACTTAATTTCCAAATTAATCTATCACAGTTTATAAATGAAATACATCATCAATTATGCAAATAATTTCTACATTGTGATGAATCTAGTTGGATCCCTCCAACCTGTTCCCCTGCATCCACAGATATTAGCACACAAATAAATATCGATCCAATCTGATACTATTTATCATATTCAACTAATCAACAAATCAAACATTTAAATATTAGCTTTTCAAATTAAATGGCATCAAAATGTGAGTGAGATTAACTCACCTTTAGTTGGCGTTTCAATTTTAAAAAAAATCGAGGCCGTTCGATTTATTCTAAAATTTCCACTCACACCAAACGTCTCTAGATCTACACTGCAACGTAGATTGCGACGCTGCGATTCCGACGCTTCTTGTTTCTTTGGAATCTGATCATGCATGCAAAAGATATGAATTTTTAAAATTTGAATATAGTTTATTTATAAATTTCCTTTTTATATTATCGCAAACCAAATCTAACCGTTCAATACTCCTCTCAGATCTAGGCCGCCCAAAGCTTCTTCTCAAACGCACGACAACCCAAGCCGCTCGAACCCAACAACGACATCGTTGACCAAAGACCGCTCCTCCTTCAAGGCACTAGAATACAATCGAGCAATGCCACAACGAAGAGTGAGTCACCACTCACCCACAGCCCACACGTGCAACCCTCAAGTGTCGTCATCACTTCGAAACACGAGCTCGAACATTAGATGAACGCGGTGAAATCGGAGACGATCCACAGCGCTATACTCGATCACGACCGTCCACTTCGTAGATCTCGAAGCCCTCTGCGATCTTCTAGTTGGAAGAATTTACTAAACATCGATGAATTGTTCGAAAATTTGAGACAAACGACGATGCTTCTCGACCGTTAAACATTTCGTGGCGGCTGAGGAAAAAACGAGGGTTTCGTCCCTAAAAGCTTATTTATATAATTGTTGTAAATATTATTTTAATATTAAATTCAATTTTAACGAGCATTTACAAAGAATTCCAAACAATACATGTCGTATGGCGATTATAAAGTTTTACCTGCATTCCGAACACAATGGAACGTGTTTCGGAACCCAATTCAATCATATGTGGAAGATAGCTTTTGAATCGAGTTTAAATATTAAATTATCGATTTAAATTTCAACGCGTTTCTCACCCGTACGAACAAACGGTAATTCCAAACGCTACGAAAATTGAAATCTGATAATAATACATTATTACGGATCCAATGGAACTAGTTCGTCGAATTCCGAGACTGTGCCCGGAAGGCTATTTTAACTTGTCGATAAGTTCGAGCGATTTTCAAAACCGTCGAAATCACTTAAAATTTCACCTTTAAAATTTTACTAACTCAATAATAAATCATATAGAATCTATAATCACAGAAGAAATCATTCGAATTCAATTTAAATCAAAATCTGATTATTTACATTATTAAAATATTAAATTTCATTATTAAAATAATATAAAATTCCAAATTTGACTTATCGACTTTTGATTCCATCCAAAAGTCCAATATTAAAATTCAAATCAAACTAGATTTAAAATAATCTTAGAAACCATTTTCATATCTATTTACATCAAGATTCACAAATTATCCTAATCCCAAATATTTAGTTATTATTCAAATCCAACTGAATTGCCATATTTGAAATTTTACTAATCTTATTAATTTAACCAAAATCTCCTTATTCAAAATCAAATTATAATTCACATTCAACATTTAAAATGAATTAAATGTTCAAAATCTAACAACCAAAATTTCGGGTTGTTACATTCCTCTCCCCTTATAAAAATTTCGTCCCCGAAATTTGCTAAGGTAGGAAAAATGCTACTAAACTCATTTACTTAACCATACTTACTTAGTTAAAAACTTACATTCACCTCACCCAAAACTTTTAGCTCAATTCCAAAACCATTTGCTTCATTTTTAACTCAAGAGCTTATGTTTCAACATCATTTCAAAACTCGACCTTTTCTTGTTAATTCCAAATTTTCCTATCTCCCAAAATTTAGAAAATTTTTGACAGCATCTTCTTTGTACGGAGAGCGCTTCACAATATCACAATAGACACAAATATATATACATCGACCCACACGGTCGGAAAGCAAAATATACCACAATATATATATATATATATATATATATATATATATATATATATCATTTTTCAAATTTTATTACGTAGGCGTACCTTTGATTAGCATTTTAAAACAAGCGGCTAATTTATATTGCATTTACGCGCTCCAGCTCTATCGATTTCCTTCCGTACCTGTACTTACTCAAACAAACCATAAGTTTTCAATAATATAAGATTTATAACATCCTTCCATATATTAATCTTAGCCAAATACCTCAATTACATAGTTCAAACAAACAAATTTCATAATTCAACCTGTTAACCATATATTATAAGCAAATCCTAAGATTTCAATCACCATTTTAATTTCGTAACAAATCCAACTTCATTTTATTTCACTTGAATGATTTACATTCAAGTTTATTATTCTCAATTCATATTTACCATAACCAACCCAAACTTATTTCAATATGATCAACATGTGCGCACTTACATCAATTTACTTCGATTCAATTCCAAATTGATTCACAATCAAATTTTTATTTTAAATTTGATATATTTGCATTTCTTTTATGATCAACTTTCATTTATATGCAAAACCACTTAATTAGATCCCAACCCATTCCAATTTATTCAAAAACCAACTTTATTTTCTTTCCTTAATTTATTACCTTTATTTACAAAAAAATGACTAATCTCAATGCAAATTTGATGTCATTCAAGCAAACAACAATTACTTAATTTTATAACAATTTTAAATTAATTCCAACTCAAACTATATTAATTTTACTCCATTTGAAATTATTTACAACCCGAACATCCTCATTTTTATTTTACTTTTCAAATTTTACAAGCTACCAAAATTTTATTCGTTCCAATACAATTCATTTAACTTAGCTTACACTAAATTCATCCTCAACAACTCCTTTAGATTTAGTTGAGTGTGAATTTACTTCATTCAATATCATTTCAACTAAATTAATTTTTCTTTCAATTCGATTCTTTTTCGATTCTAATTCAAGTCCAACCAAATTTTATTTAGCCAACTTAAATTCATACCATTTCCTTTACTATTTTAATTAATAATTGAATTTCATTCAATATTATTTATAACACAACTGTATTTTGATTTTTGCTCCAACCCAATTTCAACTAACTTCTATTTCTCAATATATAAGTTCAAAACTTATTTACTAACCTAAGTCCATTCATCCTTTATATCTTCTTCACCTTATTTCAATTTACATTTCATTTGGTATTAAATTTGTACTTACAATACGATTCAACTATTTCCCATTTATGTTTATAATTCCATCTTCTATTCATAAGTTCGACTTACTTATTTACTTAAGATCTTATATTGTTCATTTAAGTCCATTTCCATCTTATAATCACAATTTCAGATTATAACACTTAATAGCTTAAGGGTATAAATTTTCATTTCTAAATTTTAATCCACAATTATAATCATTTCACATTTCAACTTTATCCAATTTAATTCGATCTCAATTTCAATTTTATTTAACTTATCTCCAGTTAAATTCAAATATTCACTTTCATTCACTCAAATTAAATTTTAATTCCACGATTAAAATTTTCATTTTTTTCTTATTAATATCAACTTCACTTTATACGTTCGATTGTTGATTTATCATAACTTTTCACATTATTTAAATAGAGCTCCTAGAATTCAATTACCCGGTTTTATTTCAAAACCATTTTGAAATCATAAATAACACATACCCACTTTGTAACAACCCAGTATTTTGTGATTATTTTAATTGTTTATTTTAATTATTTATTGAAACTCCTGATTTAAAAACTTTATTATATTTATTAAAAATGACTAAATTTTATTATTTTAAGAATATATTTTGATTTTTGTGTGAACTATAATTTCAAACCTGAATAAATATGATATTTTCAGAAAATGTAGATTTTGGTCAAATTGGTCAAACTTTGACTTTTAAATTTAAAATTTGAATATTTGAATTTTTGAATTTTATCCATTATTATGAATATAAATTTAATTTCAAGAATACTGCTTTTCACTTCGTTGAAATCCGATTTATATTGTGAAAGTTGTGCTTTTTACTTGAATTTATATATATTCTCCAGTTATTTAAAATTTCAAAAGAATATGGTGGATATTTGAAGAGTTTGTGACCATTAGTTTGATTTTGACTTTTTGTATTCACACCTTTTCACACTTCAACCAACACCGGTCCATATTTGCTGCCTTAACTCTTTTCTCTTCAGCCACTTCCGCATTTTCACATGAAATTTTCTTCTCAAACTCAAGAAAAAAAATCGGCCATTATCTTAAACAAACATTGGTAAAATTCCTCGTTTTCATGTAATTTTGCTCTTGCTTCCTTCACTTCTAGGTTCGGCCCCACCACTCCATCAGCTTTGCCGCCTCCACCACTACCTGAACATGTCACCACCACCTCCTCCGCACTGACCATCCCTGGCCGAGCAACCCTTGATTGAAGATCCACCACCAGGTGCACCAAACTACACTTATATGAAGCATAGCCGAACACACAATGCATCCACCACCTTCATCACCCCTTAGCCGCCGCCTACTCCACCACCTCTAGCCGACCTGAAACCCTCTACCATGTCATCCTCTTGACCCCACCAGAGATGGCCGTGCCCATATGGCCTTGGCCGTGGCCTTGAATTGCATTGAATCCATGCGTGTTGCTTGTGTCGTGTTTTTTCACATCACCTACTTTGCACCATACTTTTGCACCATTTTTCCCATGTATGGACAACCCCATTGGACCTAAAACCAGATCAAAACCATGCCTTATCCATGTATTCCACCTTATGGCCGAGCCTAAAGAATGTTGGAAGCAAGTGCAAAGCATTTCAGCTTTGTTTTATGCAGTTAATTCTAGCATAGTTTAATCGTATTTTGAGTTAAAAGCTTATGATTGTTATATTGTTTTGTTTGAATTATATTCAAGGGAATTAATCTTTGGCTCTCCCACTCAAATCTTTATCATGCTATCGTGCTTGTATGGATCTCAGTTGTGCATTCGTTTGTTGTCATCTCCAGCTATACCTGTGAGTTATTCTCACCAGATAGTTTTCTACTTATATGACTTGTGAACTGATTTCATTTGAATCTGTAAAATGCTTCACCATATTATATCTGCTATATTATGACCATACGATGTTCACCCATGCTTAAACATTTGTTATATCATCTATTACTGTTATATAATGCTGTTTTGTTATTTATATCAGTTTATCACACTGCAAGTTCCCTTTAGATTAGAATCGCTATGGGTTGAAATGATACATACCCGAACGGACTTTAGAATAAGGGAAAATTGTTATGGGCTGAAATGATAGGCCTGAATGATTTTCAAATTATTTCATTTACTTGGGACTTCGGGTTTGAAATGATAAAACCCGGGTTTTCTTTGTAAATTACGGGTTGAAATGATATATTACCCGTATCACTTTTCCTAGTGTAGAAAATTATATACAGACCCGTAGTTAAAATATGTTTTTCTAAAATTATTAAAATATTTTAGAAATGTAAATATTATAATATTTTGAGTTAAAGTTAATTAAAAATTATTTTTGTAAAGTATTATCGATTTTCTGAAAATTTATAAGTTAAATAAATTATGGAAAAGTTAGAAAATTTGAAATGTAAGTTATTTTGGAAATTACAATTTGGTGATAATTAGAATTTAAATTAAATCTGGAAATATGATAAATTTATGATAATTTGGATTAATATGAAATTTAGATTGATTTTATAATATATTAATGATTTTTGAATAAAGTTAAAATGTGAAGTAAATGAACATTTAAGTTGAAATTTGGAAATATAACTTAAATTGGAATTTATGAATTTTGTTAAAAGTGAATTTTTGAAGTAAGTAAATAAAACAAAAATAAGTTATATTTGAAAATTCAAACTTAAGTGTTAAATTAAAATTTAATTTAATGAATTAAAATTGAATGTTGGAATTTAATAAGTGAATTATCATTAAATATTGATTTTTGAATGGAAATTTAACTTTATAAAATCATGAATATAAGGGTATTTGAATGGTTGTTTTAAAAGAGAAAATATGTGATTTTATAAGTTAAAAATGAGTTAAATAAAAATATAATTGTTAGTGAAATTATATTGAATATTTGAAGTTAATTAACTGCATTTTTGAAATGCTATTATTTCTAATGTGAATGATAATACAGCATTTGTAAATGTTGTAGTTAATACAAATGAACTAAGGGCTAAATTGAATTAAAGGCTATTATAGAACTTTGTAAGTGTTATAATTATTGAATTTAACTAAGGTTTTGTTTGAATTAATGTAACCCTATTACAACATTTTTGAATGCTGTCTTTTGTTAAATTGAAGTGTTTTAAAAGTAACTTTCCGTAGCATTTTTCTAAATGCTGCGAAAGTTGAATTTTCATTGTTTTAATAAATTTAAGTGAATAAATGAATTTTGAATGATTAAAATTTTGGAAATTTAATAATTTAATTATTAAATATAATAACTTCATTTTTATGATTTAAAATGAAGTAATTTGCTTTGAAATATAAATTATTTTGAAATGTGTGTTGAAATGGTATTTTAAATAAATGAATATGGTTTGGAAGATACGATATTTAGATATTTTGAAATGGATTTGAATGATATTGAATTTTGAAATGATATTTGATTTCGAAGTATAAAATACTATTTTGAAATTTTAACCACGGGATGTATTTAATTTATAGTTTAACCGATTCTTAAAGGATGGGCGATCCCAAGCATCCTTTAAGTTGTTGTGCATTTCTACAACAGTTCACTTGAGTTGGTTTACATTATATAAGTATATATGTCCTGACTCGAGTCTTTTGTATTTTACTTTACGCTCAGGTCAGCTTGAATATTTACATCTTAGCTTTGGATTTCTTTTCTAGAGCTAGGAATCGCTGGAGATTCTGCTTGTCCAGTTATATGTTCCCTTTCAGTTTCAGTTGTTCTATTTCAGCTCTGGTATTTATAAACTTCTATGTATTTGATATTTCTATTGTATATGTTTTTAGACTGATATTATGTATTATGCTTTAAGAGTTTGTTATAGTAGCTTCATGAACTACTATGGTATTTTAATTTTCGCTGCGAGTTATTCTGATATTTCTGTGTCTGTGATTCTGTGATTGTAAATCATTTGCTCCAAATTTTATTACAATGCGGTATTTTGAGCAATTCAAGTCTGGCATGTGTGGATGCGAATGGATGAAAATATCGAGTTGTTATAGTTGGTATCAGAGCTTTGGTTTTAGGCAAACCTTAGCCTGCGAAGCAAAAACTCATTAGAGATAGGGTAGAAATACCCTAGAATGAGTGAAATCATTCTCAAAATCATTTCTTTGTGAGAGAACGTATTTTCGAAGTATAAAATGATTTCCAAATGATTGTAAAAGATTTTCAAAGATTATTTTGGTATAAAATTTTTCTTCCTTTGAAATCAAGTTTTCTAAACTTCATCTCTTCGGTATCCACCTTGTTAGAAATCTCTTGGTTAGGATTCTTATCGACTAGGATTTCTTGAACTTTGGAATGCTCCCTGTTGTTCTGAAGTCTAGTCTTGTCTTTCCTATTTTATCCTTTTAATTTTGGAGCATTCCATGACTCCACTCTAAATGACCTCTATAAAGATCGGTGATTTCGAAAATCTTTGAATGATTTGTAAAGGGGTGAAACTCCTTTACAATTGGCACTGATTCACTGGAGATTTCTTTATCCTCGGTTTACGGTGCTATCTATCTCCTTCTCTACCTGGATTCTATCTCTGGCGATCGAATGTCGATTTGCCTTAGATTTTCGAATTGATTATATTCCTGAAGTCACGGTTGACCCAGTTAAGGTCGCCCGCTATTTATATAGGCTTATCCATCTTCTATTTGGTAGTAAAAGTATCTCATCTTTGTTCGAGCTTACCTTCGAACCATAATTCTAGTTGATTATGGTTCCTCAAAAAATGAATATCTGTTTGTTGGAAATTCATCATTGAATCCCTTGAAAATTTGTGTTTGGATGTATTTTGGAATTGTGCATATATCGAAATTATTATTTTAATATGGATAGCCCTATTTTATATATATAAGTGAAATGTTTTCAATAAGGATTTTTATATCTTTCGAAAGAGGAAAATTGAAAATTTGAAAGGATTTGAAAATTTTGAAAAATTTGTAAGAATTTGACTTACATAAAAATGATTTATAACTGAAGGGTTTTGAATTTGAATTTCACGGAATCGAACTCCGGTGTTTTGAAATCAGTTTTAAGATTTTGGAAAATATATAATAATATGATTTTAAGATATTTTCTGAATAACAAATGTTTCAAATGTATTCGAACGAGTTCCAATGATTTCAAAAGAGATTTCAATGAAGTTTTTAGAAAATAAAAGTCCAGAACCCACTTTGTCGCTTGAAAATGATTTCGGTGATGAATTTATGCATCATCGACATTGATTTTCGAGTTTCTGGGTGGGGGAGAGGCCACTCTAGTAGCTTTGCTACGCTAGTGATTTTGTGAAACCAATTTTGATTTCAGATTTTGAAGTATGGTTGATGTTCGAGAGATATATGTATGTATGTATGTATGTATGTATGTATGTATGTTTACATATTTGAAATGATTTAAAGTAAGCCGGTGTTCGGTCCTCAAAATTCAGATTTGTTTTGGTATAAACCTATCTTTTGGAATTGGTTTACTGATTTGTTGGTGATTTCCAACTCTTGGATTGAAAATATGATTTCTTCGACTATATTGAAGGTTCGAGCACTTCCAAATCATGGTTAACTTTTCAAGGCTAAGTAATTTTGAAAGGTATATGGTATTTGATAAAGAATATAAGTTTAGTTCGGTTTGAATGGAATTAATGTTGGAAATTTTAGATTTGGGTTTAAATTGAATAAATTTGTGAAATGTAAAGAATTAAAGGATTGTTTTATGATTTCAAATGTATGATTTCGAAAAGTTATGATTTTCAAAGTGTAATGATTTCAAGTATTTTGGTTTCGAAAGATTTATAACATTGAAAGTATTATGATTTTTGAAAGTGAGTATATGTTTGAAATGGAAATGAATTCGTTTGACATAAATTTTGTTAATTTGGAAATTTGGATTTTTTCTAAATCTATTGTTTTAAGAAACTTTGAAACTGATTATATGTAATTAGGAGGAAATGATTTGGCGAAATCATATATGATTTTCAAACTGAATTGATATTGAAAAGCAATTGAAATTGAGAACCTTGTTTTATTAAATACTGTGATTTGGGATTTATCGAACTTATATATAATGGATTTGTATAAGTATGAAGTTGATTTGAAAACTGTTGATTGGAAAAGGTACTCAATTTGTAAAGTGAAAGCTTATATAATCGAAGTCTATATAAGTATGATTTGATATACTATTGACTTTGGAAAGTAATTGATTTGAAAATGGAATCTTATATACGATGGACTTTATATAAGTATGATATTTGAAAATGATTTGAAGGGTACTATATGATATATTTTTTCAAAATAAAGATATGGAAAGTCCCTTCTGCTTGATATCCGCTTTGTGGCCACATTGTGGATTCATTCTATCGATATTATTCTCTCTCTGATTTGGGTTTTTCGGATATGATAATCGAGTGTCCATCGAATTCCACGGCGATCTCCATGGTCTTACGAGCGCGACTGCATAGCGTAATTCACAGGTGCTGCGAGAGCCTACTGGTACAGATGTTTCCTGGGGGATCCAGGCGTAACCATTGTATATCTGTGATCTATTGGGTCGCTTGGTAGCGTAATCTGTAGGGGCTGCGAGAGCATAAGGGTACAGATGTTTCCTAGAGGATCCAAAAGTAATCATTGTGTATCTACGGTACTACCAGTCTTCATGGCATAATCGCAGGATTGCGGTAGTCAGCCTACGGGTACGGATGTTTCCTGGGGGATCTAGGCGTAACCACTGTGTATCCGCGATCCATGTTCGACATGTTTCGGTTTGGTTGTTTTGTTTGGATTGTACTTTCCATATCTATTTTTAAAAAGTTTTTCCATTATTTTCACTAGGTGTTGAAATAAGTCTACTAAGTACCTGCAGAATTCTAGCTTTGGGCTTGATCAACCAAGTGAACTTGTTAAGACATCGAGTTATAAAAGTATTTTGGTTAAGTATTGTATAAAGGATATTTTGATCATTTATTTTACTTTTCTAAATAATGTAAAATGTTTTAAATTTTGTTTACTTCGAACTAACAAATTTGAATCAAATGACTATTTATCATATTATAAAATGTTTAAAGTGTTGTAAATATAAAATTATAAATTGAAATGTATATGGTTTTAAAATAATGGTCCATCCTTGTGTTCCAACCTATTTTTCCTCCTAGCTATTCCTACCTTCTTCTTCTTTGAGGGTTCTTTCTGCATTATGGAAAGAGTTGGTTCTTTGGCTTATCGTTTAGATTTGCCCGAGAAACTTTCTGGAGTACATGATGTATTCCATGTCTCGCACCTTCGCCGTCATATTCATGATCCACCTCTTATTGTTTAGCCTTCTGCTCTTGATAGTTTGGATATTGAGCCTAATCTGACTGTTGAGAGGAAGCCACTTCGTATTGTCGATAGAAGTACGAAGCAGCTAAGAAGGAAATCTGTTAGTTTGATCGAAGTACGATGGGGTACTGATGATCGAGATTGTACCTGGGAAACGGAGGAGAGCATTTACTTCGAATCCGAAATTGTTTTTCCAGGTACTATTTGTTGTCTATATTGCTTTTCCTTATTTTCCTTGTTCGTTCTTTTCGAGGACGAAAAGATTTGAGTGGAGGAGAGTGTAACAACCAAGTATTTTGTGATTATTTTAATTGTTTATTTTAATTATTTAAATTGAAACTCCTGATTTAAAAACTTTATTATATATATTAAAAATAAATAAATTTTATTATTTTAAGAATATATTTTGATTTTTGTGTGAATTATAATTCCAAACCTGAATAAATATGATATTTTTAGAAAATGTGGATTTTGGTCAAATTGGTCAAACTTTGACTTTTAAATTTAAAATTTAAATATTTTAATTTTTGAATTTTATCCTTTATTATGAAAATAAATTTAATTTCAAGAATACTGCTTTTCGTTTCCATGAAATCCGATTTATATTGTGAAAGTTGTGTTTTTTACAATATTGGGTGTAAATTGATTTATTTAATAAAATTATCTATTTTAATTTGTATAAATAATATTTTTATTTGTCAGATCATGTTCTAATATGTGTTATAAGACATATTAGATATATATTTTATTTTATAACATTTTTAAAGTGATGTTATAATTTTTCCAAAGCTTAGTGTATTTATTTTTATTTTTAAAGGCTAGTTTCTATTTTTCTGCTATTTTCTTCATTTAAATTATATTTAATTAAAATTTATTTATTTATTTTTGTGGATGCATTTTTATTTTGTGTTCTTATCTTTATTTATAAATATTTTTCAAGTACGTAAAATTTTCCTAAAGTTTATTCCGTTTATTTTCAAATTTTCTAGACTAGTTTACATTTTCTGTGCTATTTTCTTAATTAATTATATATAATTTATATTTATTTATTTATATTTTTTTATTTGTTATATTTTCGTATTTTAATTGAATTTTTATATATATTTCAGTTATTTAAAATTTCAAAAGAATATGGTGGATATTTGAAGAGTTTGTGACCATTGGTTTGCTTTTGACTTTTTGTATTCACACATTTTCACACTTCAACCAACACCTTTCCATATTTGCTGCCTTAACTCTTTTCTCTTCAGCCACTTCCTCATTTTCATGTGAACTTTTCTTCTCAAACTCAAGAAAAAAAAATTGGCCGTTATCTTGAACAAACATTGGTAAAATTCTATTCTCTTTACATTGTTTTATACTTGTTTTCATGTAATTTTTCTCTTGCTTCCTTCACTTCTAGTTTAGCCCCACCACTCCAATAGCCTTGCCGCCACCGCCTCCTCCTCACTGACTATCCCTTGTCGAGCCACCCTTGATTGAAGATCCACCACCAAGTGCACCAAACTACACCTATATGAAGCATAGCCGAACACTCAATGCATCCACCACCTTCATCACCCCTTAGCCACCACCTACTCCACCACCACCACCTCCAGCTGACCTGAAACCCTCTGCCATGCCATCCTCTTGACCCCACCAGAGATGGTCGTGCCCATATGGCCTTGGCCGTGGCCTTGTATTGCGTTGAATCCATGTGTGTTGTGTTGTTTCACATCACCTACTTTGCACCATTTTTCCCATGTATGGCCAACCCCATTAGACCCAAAACCAGATCAAAACCATGCCTTAGCCATGTATTCCTCCTTATGGCCGAGCCTAAAGAATGTTGGAAGCAAGTGCAAAGCATTTAATCTTTGTTTTATGCAGTTAATTCTAGCATAGTTTAATCGTATTTTGAGTTAAAAGCTTATGATTGTTATATTGTTTTGTTTGAATTGTATTCTAGGGAATTAATCTTTGGCTCTCCCACTCGAATCTTTGTCATGCTATCGTGGTTGTGTGGATCTCAGTTGTGCATTCATTTGTTGTCATCTCCGGCTATACCGATGAGTTATTCTCACCAAACAGTTTTGTACTTATATGACTTGTGAACTGATTTCATTTGAATCTGTAAAATGCATCACCATATTATATCTGCTATATTATGACCATATGATGTTCACCCATGCTTAAACATCTGTTATATCATCTATTATTATTATATTATGCTGTTTTGTTATTTATATCATTTATCACACTGCAAGTTCCCTTTAGATTAGAATCACTATGGGTTGAAATGCTACATACCCGAACGGACTTTAGAATAATGGAAAATTGTTATGGGCTGAAATGATAGGCCTGAATGATTTTCAAATTATTTCATTTACTTGGGTCTGTGGGTTTGAAATGACAAAACCCAGGTTTTCTTTGTAAATTACGGGTTGAAATGATATATTACCCGTATCACTTTTCCTAGCGTAGAAAATTATATACAGACCCGTAGTTAAAATATGTTTTTCTAAAATTTTTAAAATATTTTAGAAATGTAAATATTATAATATTTTGAGTTAAAGTTAATTAAAAATGATATTTGTAAAGTATTATTGATTTTCTGAAAATTTATAAGTTAAATAAATTATGGAAAAGTTGGAAAATTTGAAATGTAAGTTATTTTGGAAATTATAATTTGGTGATAATTGGAATTTAAATTAAATCTGGAAATATGATAAATTTATGATAATTTGGATTAATATGAAATTTAAATTGATTTTATAATATATTAATGATTTTTGAATAAAGTTAAAATGTGAAATGAATGAATATTTAAGTTGAAATTTGAAAATACAACTTAAATTGGAATTTATGAATTTTGTTAAAAGTGAATTTTTGAAGTAAGTAAATAAAATGAAATAAGTTATATTTGAAAATTCAAACTTAAGTGTTAAGTTAAAATTTAATTTAATGAATTTAAAATTGAATGTTGGAATTTAATAAGTGAATTATCATTAAATATTGATTTTTCAATGGAAATTTAACTTTATAAAATCATGAATATAAGGGTATTTGAATGATTGTTTTAAAAGAGAAAATATGTGATTTTATAAGTTAAAAATGATTTAATTGAAAATATAATTGTTAGTGAAATTATATTGAATATTTGAAGTTAATTAACTACATTTTTGAAATGCTATTATTTCTAATGTGAATGATAATATAGCATTTGTAAATGCTGTAGTTAATATAAATGAACTAAGGGCTAAATTAAATTAAAGGCTATTATAGCACTTTGTAAGTGTTATAATTATTGAATTTAACTGAGGTTTTGTTTGAATTAATGTAACCATATTACAGCATTTTTGAATGCTGTCCTTTGTTAAATTGAAGTGTTTTAAAAGTAACTTTCCGTAGTATTTTTCTAAATGCTGCGAAAGTTGAATTTTCATTGTTTTAATATTTAAGTGAATAAATGAATTTTGAATGATTAAAATTTTGGAAATTTAATTATTAAATATAATAACTTCATTTTTATGATTTAAGATGAAGTAATTTGCTTTGAAATATAAACTATTTTGAAATGTGTGTTGAAATGATATTTTAAATAAATGAATATGGTTTGGAAGATACGATATTTAGATATTTTGAAATGGATTTGAATGATATTGAATTTTGAAATGATATTTGATTTCGAAGTATAAAATACCATTTTGAAATTTTAACCCCGGGATGTATTTAATTTATAGTTTAACTGATTCTTAAAGGATGGGCGATCCCAAGCATCCTTTAAGTTATTGTGCATTTCTACTACAGTTCACTTGAGTTGGTTTACATTATATAAGTATATTTGTCCTGACTCGAGTGTTTTGTGTTTTACTTCACGCTTGGGTCAGCCTTAGTATTTACAGCTTAGCTTTGGATTTCTTTTATGGAGCTAGGAATCGCTGAAGATTCTACTTGTCCAGTTATCTGTTCCCTTTCAGTTTCAGTTATTCTATTTCATCTCTGGTATTTATAAACTTTTATGTATTTGAGATTTCTACTGTATATGTTTTCAGACTGATATTATGTGTTATGTTTTGAGAGTTTGTTATAGTAACTTCATGAACTACTGTGGTATTTTAATTTCCCCTACGAGTTATTCTGGTATTTCTGTGTCTGTGATTCTGTGATTGTATTTCATTTGCTCCAAATTTTATTACAATGCAGTATTTTGAGCAATTCAAGTCCGGCATGTGTGGATGCGAATGGATGAAAATATCGGGTGTTACACACTTGGTATATCAAATCGAATCCCCGAATTCCAAAACACTTGGTTTTACCAAAACAAATTTCCCCTTTTGAATTTTCTAAAACAACTTGTATACCCAACAAGTCCTAACAAATACCATAACCAATCTCCACGGTAGCAATCCATCACTTTAGAAACTCGAAAATTAATACTGATGATGTGGCCATCATCATCAGGATTATTTTTCAGCGAATGAAGTGAGTTCAGTGCTTCCTTACTTCCACAAATTCCTTTCCAATAATTTCCATTCAAAAATTTTCCTAAAATAATACTCCATTATTTTCTTTAAATTTTTGGAAAAGATTTCCACCATTCCCAAGATTACCAAACCTTTGTTTAAATACACTTTGAACGCTTTTCAAAATTTCTGGGATTTAAATTCTGGTTTAAATCAAATTTTAGCTATACTCCTTTTTATTTAAACCATACTTAGATAAATCTATTTGGTTATAACCATTTCAAATTTTAGATTCTTATATTTGATTATAATATTAACAGCCAAACATCCAAATGTATAATAATTTCAGAAAATTATTTCTTTTATATCAAAGTATAATTTTGGGCAAAATTATTTCATTTACCCACTTTAAAAACAATACTATGTCAGTTTATCTTGTTTAAGAGTTTAGAAACCCCTATCGATACAGTTGTGCTTCACGTACCGACCAGAATTCGTAAACACTCAAACGATAAGTCAACACAGTATAAAAACAATTTTATATTCACTAATAAGTACGCTCTCATATCTATCATTACACTCAACTCATTCTAGAGTACTATTGACTTTATATCTAATGAGTAATTTTCCCCACCAAAGCCTAGGTTATCACTAACCTAAGCTCTGATACCACGTGTGATGACCCGTCCTTCTCGACCCTCGAAAATCGACACAAAATATGCTACAGTATAATATGCCGACGATCGGGTGCCGGAAAAGACAGATTGTTGAGGAAAAAAAAAGAAGATAGAAGAAAGAAGGAACTAAACAATAACAGAATCTCACAATCGCAGCGGAACAAAATATAACAGTCAATAACATATCTTTACACAAAATGAAAACTATATCTGTTTTATATATTACATCATCAGAGTATCACAAAAAACAACAATTACCAGCCTGACAATTTCAAACAATCACAGCAGCAGATATAAACAAATACGGTAATATTTTTCGGACTCCAACTCCTCTCCCGATCTCCACAGCATCCTTTCCTCTAATCTATAGTACTCAGTCTGACCTGAGCAATATAATAAAATAACACCCGAGTCAGTCTGGAGCGTGAGTAAAATGCACCCAAATTGATTATTAAAGTTTCAAAATCCTTTGAAATGAAAAGCATCTCGTAAGACCACGCCGTAAATTCCTTCCCACACTTTTAAAAATAAACACCTTTTTATTTTTAAACACGTTTCCCATTTCTTGGAAATCACTTCCAAAATATTTACTTAACTTAGTTAAAATAATTTGCTAAATTCTTTATTCAAAATATACTTTTGGAAATCTATAAAAGTTTCTTGGGTAACTTAAATAAAAAATTTCCTTTTTATATAAAGTTATTATATCAAATACTTATAATAAAATTTCTTTTAGAAAACATAATACTAATTTACCTTTAAAATAATTAAATACCATAATTACTTAATTAAATATTTACTTTCACTTAAAAGTAATTAAAAATAGTATTTTCTTCTAAAACAATCTAAAACACATTTTAAACTTCTAGTTTATACTTCGAAATCTTTTCTTTGAAAACATACTTAGTTGTTCAGGAAAATACACTTTTCATCTTTTAAAAATAATCCCACTATTACTTTTAAAACAATTTGCACCTTCTTATAGAAGTTCCTACCGGAAATCTATGCTTTCAAATTTATCCCTCGATAAATATTCCATTTTCATTTATAAACCCGGTTTATAAATTTCCATTCCTCATTTCCTTTTAAATCATAATATCAAAAAAACTTCAAATTCCAAACCAATTGCCTGAATTTAATTTCCTTAAATTCATTACTTAAAAATCCCTTTTCATTTCCCTTTTTAATCCTAATTTATTTTATTTTCATTTATATATTTAAAATGCCAGATTATACTTATTCAATCATAACACAACATAGCTTAATTTTCAAATTAATCTGTCACAGTATATAAATGAAATACATCATCAATTATGCAAATAATTTCTACATTGTGAGGAATCCAGTTGGATCCCTCCAACCTGTTTCCCTGCATCCACAGATGTTAGCACGCAAATAAATATCGATCCAATCTGATACTAATTATCATATTCAACTAGTCAACCAATCAAACATTTAAATATTAGCCTTTTATATCAAATGTCATCCAGATGTAAGTGAGATTAACTCGCCTTTAGTTGGCGTTTCAATTTTAAAAAAAATCGAGGCCGTTCGATTTATTCTAAAATTTCCACTCGCACCAAACTTCTCTAGATCTGTACTACAACATAGATTGCGACACTGCGATTCCGGTGCTTCTTGTTTCGTCGGAATATGATCATGCATGCAAAAGATATGAATTTTTAAACTTAGAATATAGTTTATTTATAAATTTCCTTTGTATATTATCACAAACCAAATCTAACCGTTAAATGCTCCTCTCAAATCTAGGCCGCCCAAAGCTTCTTCTCAAACGCACGACAACCCAAGCCGTTCGAACCCAACAACGACATCGTTGACCAAAGACCGTTCGAAGAGCGAGTCGCCACTCACCCACAGCCCACGCGTGAAACCCTCAAGAGCCGTCGTCACTTCGAAACACAAGCTCGAGCATCAGATGAATGCGGTGAAATCGGAGACGATCCACAGCGCTATACTCGATCACGGCCGTCCACTTCGTACATCTCGAAGCCCTCTATGATCTTCTAGTTGGAAGAATTTACTAAACCTCGATGGATTGTTCGAAAATTTGAGACGAACGACGATGCTTCTCGGCCATTAAAACATTTCATGGCGGCTGAGGAAAAAACGAGGGTTTCGGCCCTAAAAGCGTATTTATATAATTGTTGTAAATATTATTTTAATATTAAATTCAATTTTAACGAGCATTTACAAACGAATTCCAAACAACACATGCCGCCTGGCGATTATAAGGTTTTACCCGCATTCCGAACATAATGGAACGTGTTTCGGAGCCCAATTCAATCATATGTGGAAGATAGCTTTTCAATCCAGTTTAAATATTAAATTATCGATTTAAATTTCCACGCATTTCTCACCCGTACGAACAAACCGTAACTCCAAATGCTACGAAAATTGAAATCCAATAATAATACATTATTACGGATCCAATGGAACTAGTTTCGTCGAATTCCGAGACTGTTCCTCGGAAGGCTATTTTAACTTGTCGATAAGTTCAAGCGATTTTCAAAACCGTCGAAATCACTTAAAATTTCACCTTTAAAATTTTACTAACTCAATAATAAATCATATAGAATCTATAATCACTAAGAAATCATTCTGATTCAATTTAAATCAAAATCTGATTATTTACATTATTAAAATATTAAATTTCATTATTACAATAATTTAAAATTCCAAATTTGACTTATCGACTTTTGATTCCATCCAAAAGTCCAATATTAAAATTCAAATCAAACTAGATTTAAAATAATCTTAGAAACCATTTTCATATCTATTTACATTCAGGTTCACAAATTACCCTAATCCCAAATATTTAATTATTATTATTCAAATCCAATTGAATTGCCATATTTGAAATTTTACTAATCTTATTAATTTAACCAAAATCTCCTTATTCAAAATCAAATTATAATTAACATTCAACATTTAAAATGAATTAAATGTTCAAAATCTTACGACCAAAATTCCGGGTCGTTACATTTTATTTTAATTAGTTAAATTTTATTTATTTATTGATTCGATTAATCTAATTAATTAATATAATTTTCAAAATTATTAAATTTATTTTCAGAACCAATTTGAAGTTATTTTATAATTATTATTAAATTTGTTTTAAGATTTAACTTTTAAATTCCAAATATATTTTGAATTTGTAATCTGAATTTTGAAAATAGGCCTGAAATCAATTTCGGCCTTTATATTATGGATAACTATTAGGCTTACATCACCCTTTAGGCCAGGGCAATAGTCAAGTAGGATAGAGTGTTTGATTACCTAATCCTAAGCTTAGATATTACCTTTCTATACACCCTATTAAATGGGTAGGATTTAATAAGTTAGCTCTAATATTGCTAATTAAGACCTCATAGACCATTAGGGCTCTAATACCATTGAGGAATAAAAGCTAGTCGAAAGCGGCTTAAATGGTGAATTTTAAAAGAATTTTCATTTTAGATCATTATTGGGCCTGTGAAATCTAATTGATTTCGAATTCAAACTAAAATGTGTTTCAAAGCGTAATCTTATTTAATTTGAGTTATTTACAAAGAGTTTATTTAATTGGTTATTTTAATCAATTCGATTTATATATAGAATATAGTGTATCAGATATACCCTCATGCATATATGTGTGTAATAGTTACTTTTTTTGTATTATTAGTTTGGTCTACTTATGGGATACTATTTAGTATATCACGAATGTCATGAATGTGCAGTTAATTAGGAATTAGACCTACTACTATTGGTTTGACCAAATTTGTGTCTGGTATGTTTATGAGTGTATTTTAAATATACTCAAGCAAATGTCGTGTAAGTGCAGCATATGAACAACGTATATGGTTAATGTGTACATTTGTAGGTGTTAGGATTTACACCGCAATAGACACATTCACCCTTTATATATGCCTTTGTTATCCATAGTTTATTATGAAATTGTATAAAATAATAATTATATACATGCATTTGGAAATCAATTTTGACTAATTTGATGTGTTTTGAATTAAATGTTAACAATTGATAACTAGCTTTGGTTTACGAAGAATTTAAAATTAGAGCTATGGTTTTAAACAGAAGCACTTTCGTAAATTTTAAATTGAAATAATAAATGCATGCATACATACATATATAAAGGAAAAAAAATACACATACGCATATTCAATTTTATAAAATAATTTTAAATAATTAATAGATGTAGGTTACTATTATTTATATATATAATAGGTTATAAAAAATTAATTATATTAGTTTTAAATTCGAATTTTTTATAAGATTATGGCCGAAAATAATCTCAATACAATATTGTTATCAATGTTTTCTTTTTTGGTTTTGAACATTTATTTCTAAAACAATAGCAAACAATGGACAACATATGAATATGTAACTTCATCGTATAAGTTAAGGGATCCAAACTATATTAAAATAATGTAAAGTATAGTCAAAACATGATTGGAATTACCTTATGAAGTGGCTACTTTTCACACCTTGAATGACTGAATAACTCCGAGTTAACCGAATTAGCCTTCATATTTTTTTATGATATAGAGATAAACACTATCTTATATAATTTGATTTTGTTTTGATTTAGTTTAAGGAATGTTATGGCCTTGGAGCTATTGAATTTTCACCTTGATCAAGAGAAAAGGGAAAAAACAATGACAAATAACTTGTTTAAGTAGGCATTTAAGAAAAGGGAAAGGTGGAGGACTTTTCTCCTTCCTTTACCTATTCATTTAATACCATTTCAAAATAATTTTTGAACAATCAAACTCTATTCGGCCATGTTATTTTTAGTTGGAATAAACTAGAGAGGATAGGCAAAACAATGAAAATTAATGTTTTTAAGTAGGAACTTAAGAAGAGTAAAAGGTGGAAGACTTTTCTCCTTCCATTATTCATTCATTAAATACTATTTCAAAACAATTTTTGAACATTCAAACCCTTTCCCTTCTTACACCCTAGGCAAGCCATGACGTACCTTAGAAAGGCATTTAAAAATCCCATAAACACATTTAGCAATTAATCAATTTAAATCAAACTTAAATATTTTTCGATATCACATATCGATAGTACACGTACAACTTATATATATGCACTTTATTAAATATTAATGACAACAAAAAAACAAATGAAATTTAATATTTCACATTTTATAAATATTAATTGGTTTAATTAATTTACAATAATTATGAATTAATTAAATCGTGCGATGTCTCATAGTATTCATCATTAGGGTTGTGCAACTCGTAGGTATAAATTCAGTCAGTGATTAATATCAAATGGTTCGAATATTAATGTTTACATGTCATCTTTGCTAATGATGACAATTTGGCCAAATTTATCATTTACACATCTTTTCGGTAAAATACACTCTTACTATATTAGGTGGTACACGGTAATAAGGACTTTTTAACACCAATTCTCTTTGTTAAAACTATACCACTTTTTGACTTATGGAATTTGGTTTTGGTCAAAATTCCAATATCATCCATATTCAACTTGGTAATCTAAACAAAAATCCATGGTTCATAATAACAATAATTATTAACTGTACTGTTTGGCTTTGAGTTGACTACAATTGACCATGAGTCTAACATCCTATAACCAAGGAAATAAATTCTCCATTGAACAGTGTCACTTCCAATGCTTCAACTCAAAATGAATTATAGTCATTCGAGGGATCGCCATGCCATGATTTAAGTATAATTAAAGTATAGCATCTACATTGAAGTTTAACGGTATTCTTAAGTCGAGAGAGCTATGTAATATCGTTACTTCAAGGTTTCCTATTTGAACTTAGTTATTATTAACCAATAGGAAACTTTCGACTGAGCCACTCCATAGTAATCTAATATTTATCAGTAGTAATTCCTTGATGCCCCTAATAGCCATGAGTAATATACTAGTCAACATTTGAAGAATGATACATACACTGATCTCAATGGATGTATTAATACATTTTTCAAAAAATCTTGAACAGGAATATTTAAAAGAAGATGTTATTTTATATTGTGATTATACTCATAATTACAACTATTCACAACTACAATCACATAACATATCATTTAAGGATTTTCTTATACATATGTTTTAAATTAATTACTCGATTAATTATATCACCATATAAAAAGTATATAATAGAAATCAAATACCTTTGTTATGAACAACATTAGTCATAAAGTTAGATTTATGTAACAAATTATATAATTGCCACTAGGGCATACCCTTAACTCTGTCAATATAGAGAATGGTGGAGTGTTTGTTAGTTTAAAGGCTATGACTAACCAATCATATGAACCATACCTTGTTTTAAACATGATCAAAGGGATAATCACTTTAATTTAAGGTGTTTGTACAAACTTTTAGCGTAAAAACCAATTTATAGAAAATTACAGAATTACCCCTAGTGCATACCCCAAACTCTATCAGATGTATCTACAAGGAGTAATCATACTTTATTGGACAAAGTATGATTGATGATGAGTGAGGCTGAGCTAACTTCTTTTTGTAAGAACGTTTACTTAAGTGTAAGTATAAAAGGATAAATTTGATTCCATCTAGAACCAAGTCTACAAAATCATAGAAGATAAGAATTGATGAAATAACTCCTACATATCCATGGTCAACGAGTTGATAGGTTGTGTCAATAAAAGACTCCATGTAATACTTATTCGTGAAAATCTTGTGTGGACCACCCCAAATGAGTTTAGGATCGATCAATATTCACTGACTGATTTATGTTTTTTGAACATAAGCTCCACAAACTCAATAGTAAAATTAGTTCATGCATATATATATATAGAGGAAATTCATAATTTTTTTATGAATATCTATTCAGTTGTATTGAGAAACAATTTTTATCTTAAGTAATTATGAAGGAACTTTTTTAGAAATTATTAGTAGTAAAATTGATTTGGATACGATCCAAACAAACTGAATATAAAGGATGAAATGAAATTAACCAAGCCTAAACAATCACAACTAATTATAATATCTAATAAGAATTTTTGCGCAGAAAAGAGAAACAATAATTTTCCTACTGATATTGAGCAAAGAATTTCCACAGTTGTCAATAAGCAAGTAAAAATATTAAATCTACCTACGAAAAATACAAAATTGATTCCAATTACATTATCAAAATATGATTTTGATGGTCATAGCCAAAGGGATATGATCCACCAGTTGTAAAAGTGTCTCTGAGAATAAGACCTTGCACTTGAAATATAATAAGCAACGTTGATAAAGTGGCATTGTAAATTTCAATTGTTGAAATTAACGTAACAGATTCATCATTCAATGTAATAAAGTTAATTCGGATTTTACATGCAAAATTATCGCTCGATATGATTTTGAGTTGGTATAAGTATATTGGAATAGAATTTTGAATGATGATTCAACACATGGTATTTGAACCAAGTAACCAAAATGTATGGAAGCTAATAGGGTCGATTCTGAGTTTGTGTGTTGTTGGATAGGATCCAGACCTTGTATGAAAGTATCATTAAAGAAGCATTAGAGTTAAGAAAATATTTCGATAAAAATTTAAATATTTTGGGTTTCAGTAAAAATGCAGAGGAAGCGTGTGTTTGTAAGAAATCACTATGTTAATGCTAAAATATTTCAAAACTAGTAAACAACTAACTTATGATTGTTAATGATGTACTCGTTGTTAAAATCATTTTATTTTGGTTGTTTAATTCTTAATATTGGATATGAATTGACACCTTTTATAATCTGTATAAATGTAACTGTTAATTGGGTTTTCAACCCAATAGAATTCAAAGGGAGCTAAAACATCTAACACAAGTCAAAATATCTCAAGAATCAACCAAGAAGACCAGAAGGAAAAGAAGAGAAAGACCCAAAGAAGAAAAATTCCAAAACTAGCTAAGGCGATGGATCGCTAGCGATCCACAAAGCTTGCTCATGGATCCACCAATGCTCTTACATCATGATCAAATATATTCCCTAGGGACACATGCTAAGTTTCATAGCGTGCCAAACAATCTAGCTCAAGAAGTGAAGACTCACCCAATTCAAGATGTTTGGCCAAAAGCAGCTAACTTAAAATGGACCTACAGAACTCATACGAAGTCAGATTGACTTGAAATTTTTGGAGAAAATTGAGTAAACATGGAAGAAGGCTAAAAAAATGAGATCATTTGGAGTTGATTTGATGGATAGCTAGTGACCTAACTAGATGGATCGCAAGCGTCCATCAAGAGTGGGCCCCTCCACTTCATATTTTATGGTGGTCCCTAACACCCTCTAGAGTGTTCTTATAAAGTTCCGTTTGTATTTGAGCGAGTAATGGATGATTCTTCTGGACCAGATGAACCATGAAGATAGATGATCAAACTAACTCTAAACAACTTGATATTTGGATAAGGCGCTTAAATAGAAGACAGGAAATTAACCAAACAAAGATCACACAATGGATGGATAGCTAGCAATCCCTCCTCTATAGATAGCCAGCGATTCATCAAGATAGGTCAGATCGCCCTCAAACTTTCCAAGCTCCTTCGTAGCACTAAGTAAAGGCTTCTGGTAGAAAAATATGCTAAGTTAATGGATAGGTGTGATCCATCCTCTATGTATAGCTAGCAATCCATAGAAATGACTTAGATTGATTTGAGATTTTCGGTGATGACTTGACATAGCAACTGGACTCTTTTGCACTTCGACTTCTGGCCCAATACTCACTGAATTCCCCGAGAAATACTCACCTACCTGCAAATGGAGATGGATGTTTTTCGAGGGAGAGAGCGCCATTATTCTACTGGAATTCCTGATTTCTTGAACTTTCTTCTCCCTCACAGTAGTCATCAAGGGAATTACTATGATTCTCTCGTCAATTTTTTTATGTGTGACTTATACTAAATCATTGTAACCTGGATCTAAGGACTAACTAGTTGATATCCAGAGAGATTCAACTTGTACAATTATAATAAAGATTGATTAAAGTGGACGTAGGCCAAAGTCAGCCGAACCACTATAAAAATTCTACGTCTCTTTTCTTACTTCTGCTTTTTATTTGCTGTTTATCTAAGATTTGTGCTGTTGATTATCTACACTAGTGCTTTCACACTTAATCCAAGGTGTTGATCCATTATTTGGATTCACATTTTGGTGCTTTCACTGAGAACCTTGAATGATATCTAAAGAACTTAAGTTTGAATCTAAGATTTAGTAGGCCTGATACTAGATCTAGAGCTGTAGCAAGTCAATCGAAGCCTGCGGGCAGCCAAGAATGTCCTAAATTTCTCATTAACCCATCTATGTGATTAGAAAAGAAATAAAAAGGACAATAAAGGAGATGCAAGATGGGAACTTGCTTAGGAAACAAGAGATGATGGATAACTTCTTCTAGAGGATGGAGCAACAAATGAAAGCTAAATCTATAGGGAATAGGAATCAAAGTTTAAGGGACAACAGAGGAGCTACCAGAGTTGGATTGGAACAAGGTGGAGTCTTTCCCCACACCCAAAGTAACCAATACTTGGGGGCAACGCTGGAATCAACAATAGGACCCAATGCAAGAGCATCTTGAGTTAGAGCAAAAAATAGAAATAATGCCCACTTGACTTAGGGGCATGACATATTTGGACCTAGGATAAGCATTAACACTTGGAACAATTGATGTTGGAGCTAGAGTTGCAAATTTGAGTATGATTACATGACCTCATGAGCCGAAACCAGAATCCCACAGTTGAAACATGGGGAAGGTTCGTCCCTTACTCTCTGCCTTCTTCTTTTAATAACTAAGGCTGCTTACACATGTATGGGATCTCGAATGGTCCCTAAACACGCTCCGAGTCGGATCCCTATATGAATATTTATGACAAAAATGATCCCAGATCGCTTAGACGTGTGCTAAACCTAGATTGGTTCCTAGTCGCGCTCTGAGTCAGATATCAAGTATAATTGCTTAGGATAAAAATCTCACACCGCTTGGGCGTGCACAAAACATAGATTGGTCCCTTACCACGCTCTGAGTCGGATGTGTGGGATATATATTCAGGATTTCTGTTTATTTAATTTTTGTTTGTTTGCTTTAATTTGAAATTTGAATTTTGTAAAATCCATATTTAATGTGATAACTGATTTTGAACGCCGTAAATTTTCAACCAGAGAGACGGGACCGGAATGCATGGCGCAAGTCCCCTTACTAGAGAGCGAGTGCATGGACTTGTACAATATCAAACGCCATAGAGTCCCGACTAGAGAGATAGGACTGGAGTGCAAGAAGTAAGTCTCCTCACCAAAGAGTGAGAGATGGGCTTACTTAATCCCCTTGAACTTAATAAGAAAATGATCCGGAGAGATCAACCCCCTTAACTTAACAAATAAATGATCTAGAGAACCCTTAACTCAAAACATTAAATGATCCAGAGAGATCACAAATTAAGCTAAACATTAAAAGATCCAAAGAGATCGTGCATTAAACTAAACATTAAATGATCCAGAGAGATCACGCATTAAACTTAAACGATCAAGACAGATCGAGCCTTAAAATAGATTTGATATAATAAAAGGATTTGAATGCCTTATAAACAGAATAAAATTGATAAATCCTAGATGAATATAGGATGATTTTGATATATGATGTTATTCTGATATATGATGTGATTCTGGTATATGATGTGATTTCGATATAGAATGTGATTTTGATGTATGATGTGATAACTCTGAATGGGAAGCAAAAATTGATAGTGATGTAAATCTCAAATGATCATGGAACAATTAGAGATGTGTGATGTAAATGGAGATATGTGATGTAATTGGAAACATGTGTTTTAAATAGAAATATGTGATGTAATAACTCCAAATGAAATCAGAATTATTGTAATGTATAGATTACACCTAAGCAAGGTTAGAGTCCTAGGATATAGTAGTTTTGGAATGACTTGTGATTGGGAAGAGAATCCGAAGGAACTGGACAATTCACCAAGGCTAAAGCAGTTAGAAAGCTCAATTATCGAAGACTAGAGATATGAACTTATTCTGAGCAAAGCACGCCTTTCATCCAAAAGGCATAATTTGGGGAGGAAGTGTTAACTAAGTTTTTAACCTAATAGAACTCAAAGAGAATTAGAACATCTGCAGCAAGTCAAAATATCTCAAAGATCGACCAAATATATCAGAAGTAAAAGAAGAGAAAGACCAAAGAAGAAAATACCAAAACAAGCTAAGGCGATGGATCACTAGCGATCATCGCATATGGATCGTTAACAATCCAAGCTTGCTTTTGGATCCTCCTATTCTCTTACATCATGATCTAATATGTTCCCTAGAGACGCTTGCCAAATTTATAGCATGCAAAAAAATCAGCTCAAGAAGTGAAGACGCACTTGATTCAAGTTGTCTGACTAAAAGCAACTAACTTAAAATGGACCTAAAAATTCATATGAAGTCAGATTGACTTGAAATTTTGGAAGAACATTTAAAAAACATAAAAGAAGTACATAAAAAATGTGATCATCTGAAGTTGATTTGTTGGATCGCTAGTGACCGAACTAGATGGATCACTATCGACACAACTACAGCAGGCCCAACCACATAAATTTTTTATGGCACATCTACGACACCCTCTAGAGTGTTCCTACAAAGTTTCATCTGATTCTGTTATGATTTGAGCGAGTTATGGATGATTCTTCTAGACCAGATGAACTATGAAGATGGATGATCAAACTAAATCCGAACGACTTGATATTTGACCAAGACACTTAAATAGACGATAGGAAGACAACCAAGCAAGGACCATAAAAAAATATGCTAAGTGGATGGATAGCTAGCGATCAATTCACTATGGATAGCCAGCGATCCATCAAGATAGGTCGGATCATCCTTAAAATTTCCGAGCTCCTTTATAGCACTAAGTAAAGGCTTCTGATATAAATATATGGTAAGTTGATGGATAGCTAGCGATCCATCCCCTATGAATAGCTAGCAATCCATACCCTATCTATAACTAGTGATCCATAGAAATGACTCATATTGATTTGAGATTTTCGGTGATGACTTGGCATAACAACTGGACACTTCTGCACATGGGCTTATGGTCCAACACTGACTGAATTCCCCTATAAATTCTCACCTACCTGCACTAGAGATAGATCTTTTCTGGGGAAGAGAGCCACCATTACTCCACTAGAATTCTTTCATTTCTTCAACTTTATTCTCCCTCTTAAAAGTCATCAAGGAGGTTACAGTGATTTCCTTTCAACTCTTGTACTTGTGACTTATTCTAAATCATTATAAGTTAGATCTAAGGACTAACTAAATGATATCCAAAGAGATTCAACTAGTATAATCATAATAAAGATTGATTAAATTGGATGTAGGCTAGAGTCAGCCGAAGCACTACAAAAATTTTATGTTTCTTTTCTTACTTCTGCTTTTTGTTTGTAGTTTATCTAAGATTTGTGTTGCTGATTATCTACACTGGTGCTTTCACACTTGATCTAGAGTGTTGATCCATTTTTTGGGTTAACAGTAACGCCTTGAAAATTTAATATAGGAATTAATATTTATAATAAGGGGAAAAATAGTATTTTCACAAACATACGAATGTGGCTATTAGTTTTGCACTATTGTATTCGTAGGAATTTTCTAGACAATTATCACATATAAGTTATTAAAATCGGAGCTAGTATGGAAAATTTATGAATGTTTGAAAATTTGTAGTCGAAAATAATTAAATAAATAAGGAAAAAATATACAAATTAAAACTCCATCGGTCAACATCTAGATTAAGACCAATCATCCCCTAGCGGTCGACCACTTTCATATACAGCGATCGACCTGTTATTGATTCTGGAGAAGGGTTTGGGGCAGCCAAAGGGCCCAAATTCGATAATAATTAATCTAACGGTCAAGTTTAGTTTCTACCTCTATAAATACTACCCTAAGTTAATTATAAGAAAACCCTAATCTAAAACCAAAAGTCCAAACTCTGTCCCTTCGCCAACTGAAATCCTCTTTCTCCTTAATTAACAAATTTCTTCAAATTAAATCAAAAATAAAAGTAGGGATTGAATAGAAGACCAAATTAAGCAGAGATTTTGTAAACGAAGGAGATTTAGGTGTATTTAACTGGGAATAACTTTGGTTTGAGGTAAGTTCATTGTTAGTTAGGTGATTTAGATATAATCAACTTTAGTGCACCCTATTTGGTATAAGTTGTTAAGAATTGAAATGTAAACTCTCTTTTAGATTTATGAATTTAACAAAGATTATATGAATATAATTCCTTTCATCTAATCTAGGTTTCACTAATGAAAATCTGTAAATTAAGATGTTGATGATTTTGATTGTACCCTTTTTAAATCTGATGAGAATTGATATAAGCTGTTATTGTTAACTTAGGTTAAACGGATTTACTGCAAACTAAAAATTCTCTGTATGAAATTGAATAGGAAGTGCTGATAATTACAAATCATAGATTCACAAATTTGGTTAACTGTAATTCAATTACTGTATGACAAGTTATAGTTCAAGTTTACTGTAATAGGATTTGGGAACGATATTTATTAACAAACAAAACGATCGATGATCGCTAATTAAAAACAATAAACAATGATGATTGGTAGATAGGTTCAAATGAACTAGTTGATTGTTCTAGTTAAAAGTGGTTGACCGGTTAGCGAAAATTGGACACGGCCCGAACCTCGGCATAAGGCCCAAGTTATAAATTAAATTATAGGTGTATATATTATATATATATGTACACATATATATTAACGATAGTATAAGTAAGGAATTTAGTTCCCTATGTTGGTGACACAAGGACATTGTGAGTCAGGGTAAATGTTATTTATCCAATAGAGTCAATATTTGACTTGGGCAATTCTATCACAAATGGTACAATAGGTGTATCAACGGTGGATGCACAACCTTGATGATGACGCCTAATGGAGTATGCAACCCGGCACTAATGGGGGTTCCTTGGTATTCACGAGCGCAGCGTGGTACCGTCTTGTTAATGGATCTTGGCGCAGTGTGAGAAGCAGCGTTACATTATCATTGAGAGATGGACACAGATGCTGTGACTATGAGACACTTTGGAAAGTCGGCATTGAGGGCTTCCTCTCAATGTATAACTAGGATATGTGTAGTCATAGTATGAGAAATGCGGTCCCAAGGTGGAAGTTGTAGAAAACCTTTGTCGAATAGTTCTAGTAGCTATTGGTCGACCATTTATTGTCTTGAGGTACAATTATTTGTTTAATCCTAAGTATGAGCCTGCACAAGTTGTTGGTGTAGGTGTTTATTGAGCTAAACCCCTTAAATAGGGAAACAAGTAATTCATAGACCCTTGTAGGACATCCTAAGTCACTTAGAGTATTACTAAGATCAATTGCATATGTTTACATATATTAATGATTCAACCCATTCACTATACTTTTGTCTGATCCACCCTCAATCCTTTCTTTTCCCCCCACCATGTAAGGATGAGGTAGTAGGCGATAGGCCTAAAAATTATGAGTGAGAGATGAGCTTGGTATTGGAGTTGCTTTTTATTTCCTATCACTCCTCATGTACTATTTATCGGATCTAATATTTTTAAGACTACTTGATGTATTTTGTATATTGTAGACTTGACTACATACTGTTTTAAGACTGCGTTATTCTTTGTATATTTTCTACGATGACTATTTTCTGTACGTATATTTTTCTGCCTTTCACTGTAAGATCTAAAATTGTAGAATGTCTTTGATTTTATCCTTATAGTTTTAGTATCTATAATATTTAATACCCCAGTTGCTCATACTTCCCAACAATGACACCAGTCTAAAAGTCACCCTAAGCTTTGGATCGATGCGTCGAGAGGTGCGGGTTGTCGGATTTGCCATCAGAGCCTAGGTTTGAAATTCTTTAGGGATTAGGGGCACATTGAGAGAAAGTACTTGAAAATTTTCTATTAAAAAACAAGAAGTGTTAAAAAAATTTCAAAAAGATTTTTATAAAGGAGTTCAAGTGGATTTTTAAAGTGTATATATACATATATGTGTGTAGAGATAAAAAGCTTTTCAAAAGTTTTATATATCTAGGTGTAATACGAATAACTCTTTCCCTTATTCTTGCTAATATTATATGTGGAAAGTTGCTACTAAATTCCTAAAATCATAGTAAGAAAGGATGAGCGGTCATGTTGGTTGCGGCTTAAGCGATGCAGTTGAGATTCTAGGTGTGAACATCCCAATTTGGTTTTGTCAATATCTGCAAGCAAGAAGACAAGCCGAGGTTAACCCTAATAGAGGACCTATAAAGCGAGCGCCAGATGCAGTTCCTACCCATCCACATGCAATTTATTTCTCCAAGCTATGTAAGGATGTTGTGAGCCTAGAGGGAAGCTATATGAGGGGATTGAGTCATATGTAGATAAAGAGGAAATGGATTCATACTTGTGAGAGGATTCTTGAATTTATGGATTTTAAAGATGATGTTAAGAGACAACTTGCCACTTGGCATTTACATGGGGAGACTCTAAATTGGTGGGATGTTGTAATTGTTGAGACTGGCATGGGGGAGATTACTTGGAGGAGTTTAAGAGATGTTTTTTGATGAAGTTTCTTTCTAGGGCTGAAGAGGGAGTATAGTTAGAGAAGTCCACCATTTACAACAAGGAGAGATGTCGTTGAAAGAGTATGTTAATCAGTTTAATGAGTTGGCTAGGTTTGGAATGGAGCTGCTAAATACCCCTCATAAGAAGGCTCTGAAGTTTGCGAAGGGACTAAATCAACCTCTTTAAGATTTTCCCTTTGGTCATATTCCTACGCGTGCGACTTTGGAGCGTTTGGTGGAGATGGCCTTACTAAGTGATGTTTCCAAGGAGGAAGTGAAGAGTGACCCAAGAAGTTAGGAGGGAAGAGACCCTAGCAGAATCAACGTAACAGCGGCATGGGACCAGAGGGGAAGATTAAGAAGCAAGAGCTCCAAGGTAGGAAGAGCGATAAGAAGGGACATTTTGCGAGAGAGTGCAAGACGGACGGCTCGAAGATAAAGTGTGACTACTGCGATTAATTTGGGCATATGAGGTGGAAGTGTCCCTAGGTAGGGATCTAGCAATTAATAGGAGCGGAAGATGAAGAGACAAGAAGAGATGATGTAGAATTTTCCTAAGAAATTTGACAAGCTGGAGCAGGAGCTACAGGAAATCTGGAGCAGCAGGAGTTATAGAAAATCAAAACCAGGAGCACGAAGTTGGAGCTAATAGGTAGGAGAATGGAACTGAGCAGCCGGGCATGGACCCGGAGCAAGCTAGAGGGATCAGCACCAATCTCTTAGGTGCACACCCTTGGGTCAGATCAGAATGCGAATTCACATCCAGAAGAGTATGTCCCGGAATACCCTAGCGGATTCGGGGGGTAGGGTGTTAATATGGATTGGAGGCTACTTATGGATGAGAATGAAAGGATGGCTGAGCTAATACGACAGATAATTAAAGGGGGATTGCCCATGGGAGTCCGGAAGATGTTAATTAGAGTACGTTCACTCCGAACTCAAGCAAGGCAGGAACCCACTGGAGTTCAAATGACTAACACTGAAGGTGTGCGATGGACGGTTGGACCCTACAGTACACTTGATGAGGTATATCGGCATATGGAAGTGCTGGGGGCACCGGAGGAATTCATGGCATGATGGTTTCCACTTTACTTGACGGAATTAGCTGAGCTCTAGTTTATGTAACTAGAGAATGGTTTGATCAGGACATGGAGCAAGTTGGTGGATCGGTTCATGAGATAGTTTGGGGTCTGCATTTCAAGACGCAAGAACGTAATGATATTGGCATCACTAATGCAAAGGATCAAAAAGTCCTTGAGGAGTTTGTTCATACGGTTTAATGCGGTTGCTTCGATGGATCCACCAGATCCATCAATGGTTTTAATGGCAGCAGTATCCAATATTATCGATGACATGGACTTCAAGGTTGCATTGGAGTGGGATCCACCAATCCACTAATGGATGGGGAATTTTTCCATGAAGCAGATAGTTTCCTGCAGCATGAGGATGCACGAGCCGACAGATAGGAAGTGAATATTGTAAGAGGTGAAGGACCGTCTAGAGAAGGGTCTAGAAAGGATAAGGGCAAACGAAAAAAGGACATGGCTATGATGGATCAAGAAGAAAAAGGAAGGAATGTGAGCTGAAATTCTCATCTAATTCAGATTTGACAGAAAGTTTGGAACGAATCTATCTGGACACAAGTGGGCAACTCCCCTATCGAAAATCACAAAGGAGAGATCTAGGAAGCAAGAACATAGATCTGGAAAGTATTTCCTATTCCACGAAACGGATGGGAAAACTATAGATGAATGCAGGCACATATGTGATATGGCTGAGGAACATGTGAGGGATGGCAAGCTATTGCAGTATGTAAGGACTCGGTGAACGGTGGTGGGATAAGAGCAGCCACCGTTCATATCAAATGGAAATGGCCTTGAATTGAGGTCATAGATTGTCATCTCCTGATCGAAATGACATGAACTAAATAAATAATAAACTCTACAATAAAATAGCTAGGTCACTTATACATGTACAGGATCGATGTCGGTCCCTAGGCATGCTCTAAGATGATGATGAATCATCATGCCCAAAGAGGAAATGTTTGGTTTTCTTATTTTCTGGTTTTATGGTTGTAAGAACTTAAATTTAATAATCTAATCTAAAAATCCGCATTAATGCAATGAACAACATAGATCGTGGTTGTCTTGACCGAAGAGACAGGGCAATAACTGCAAGGCATGAGTCTCTTCGCCAGAAAGCGATAGGATGCATTCGCACGTTATGGGTTATGCCCTCAACTAGAGGGTCGAGGCTGGAGAAAGGAAGTCAATACGAAATTGATTGCTTCATATCCCTAGCCAGAGAGTCAGGGACCGGAGTGCAAGAAGTGAGTCGCACTGCTTGAGAGCAATAGGGTCGACTTACTTATCATTGTTCCCCCTTTCATCAGAGAACGATTGGATGGGGTCTACAAGGGTCCAGAGAGATTATGATTGGCCTAGGAAGGTTACGACATCGCATTATGTTCAGGGAGACTGAACCAAAGTGCAGGAAATAATGATGCATTGTCGGAAAGTGACAGGATCGGCTTATTTGTCATTATTCCTCCTTCACCAAAGAGTGAAATGATAGGGTCCAACAAAAGCTCGAAGAGGTTATGATCGATCCAGGAGGATCAAGACATCATTATATACCCCAAAAGGCTAGAGTGCATGGGGTAGGTCACTTCGTCGAAGAGCGATGAGATCAACCTTACTCATCGTGAAGTTTGGATGGGACTTAGAAAAGGTTTGGATAGACCACCGATCGGTTCGGAGAGACCATGAACTTGGATAACAATCTAGAGAGATCTCAGATTGGCTTACTGACTTTCAGGATTTCAAATGGTTATGGATTTGGAAATCGACCCATAGAGGTTGCGGACTTGGATATTCCCTCGAAATGGTCATAGATCTGGATAATGATCTAGTGTGATCGAGTATTTGGATTATGCAGACGATCCGGTTAGATTGTGGATTTTTTAACAACTTTGGATAAATATGTATTCAACTAAAGATTTTGAATGGTTTTAGAATTGGCTATCGATCAGAATAGTCGCAGATTACGACAACTTGATTCGGCAAAGGATTGGCTTCTGGATAAAATTTTTGGCTATTGACGGATTATGACTTCAGACTTATGGCAATTGAAAATACACCTTCCTATCGCAAGGTATGTTTTGGGGAGCAAACGTTATCCCACCTTTTGGCAAGGCCAAGATATCATGGATTTGGCTAAATGACTTTTATGATCATCAAGGCAATAAGCTTGAATAGATGATTATCAGATTCAAAGATCAATTATACGCAAGGCTATGGATGATAGTCAAGCGGATTCAAGCAAATAGCTTCCAAGAAATGACTAAGTATTGATTTGCGCTTTTCTTAGGCAGGGGATCGAATCAGATCAATATGCTTAGGATCAGATCGGATCACTATGGCTTATGATCAATTGAATTGCCAGTTCAACCCAGCGATAATCGCTCAATAATTCAACAAACACTCAAGAAACAAAGAGAAGGCTTAAAGGGGGACCCACCATAGAGGTTGTCGGTCCCTATGTGGTATTCTTGACTGTTCAGTGTCGATCCCCTATAGGGATCAATGCTAATCATTCATAAAGGCGTAGGTGGGCCCCATTTTGTAGAGGTGTTCGCCTCAATCTTAGTCTTCTATACGTGGATTTTCAGCTAGATATTTACACGTCTTCTCCTATAAATACCGGACCATTAGCTCGAGGAAAGGGATATTCTTTCCTAGGCTATACTCTGCCATTTTTATTCTTGAATTTCATGGATTGTAACTATAGTCAATAGAGTAAAAAAAGGAAATTATTTGGAGTAGACGTAGGCCGACGTACACCAAAACACTATAAAATCTCAAGTTCATTTAATTTCTTATTGTTTTAATATACTGTTCTTCATATTTTATTCTTTACTTCATTTTTTTGGATTTGGATATTGAATCTGTGGTGTTATCAGATTGGTTGAGTGTTTGTGACCAATATTGGTGCATACAAGTACTCGTAGTGGACGCAGTCTAGAGGTTCATTTCAATCCCAAAGGATCGGTTATGTTGAGTTTCCTATATTCATTAGACTTTTCACATGATGAGTTAGATTCAACGCCTGTAGTTTGATGCTATCCAGATGTCTTTTTCAAGGTTATCGAGTTCCCACCTGAAAGAAAGATCGAGTCCAAATTTATCTTATGTAGAATGTCATACCCATTGCCTTAACTTTAAGGCATATGGCTCCTAAGGAGATATGCGAATTGAATAAGCAATTGAGCAAGCTATTGGAGAAGATCTTCATTAGGAGGAATATTTCAGAGTAGGAAGCATCGGTTTTCTTTATTACCAACACAGATGGTTCCTTGAGGCTTTGAAATGATTATAGAGAGCTGAATAAGCTGACAAAGAAGAATCCTTACCCGGTGCCTCGTATAGACAATCTCTTTGATCAGTTGGTTGGAGTTTAGGTGTTCTCTCAGCTTGACTTGGCTACTAGATTCATCTGTTGCATGTAGATGAGGATAGTATTTAGAAGACTATTTTTCACATATCCAATAGACTGTATGAGTGGTTAGTCATGCCCTTCCTATTAACTAATGCATTCAACTAATCTGTTAAACTGATGAGTCAAGCTTTTAGAGGGTTGCTTTATAAGTTCATAGTGGTATTTATGGATAACATATAGTCTATTTGAAAAGTAAGAAGGAGCATAGGTTGCATTTAGAAGAAGTGCTTAATACACTTCATGAGCACAAGTTGAAGGCAATGTTTTCGAAATGTCACTTTTGGCGAGAGGGGGTACACATTTCGGGACACGTTGCCTCTAAAAGTAAGCTAACTATTGATTCTAGTAAATTTACAATGGTACAGGATTGATATATGCTAAAGAATGCCGTGGAATTGAGGAGTTACCTTGGTTTGGTGGGCAACTATAGGAAATACATTGAAGACTTCACTAAAATCTCTGCCCCACTAACTCGCCTTATCAAGAAGAATTTGGTTTTCTTATGGGATGCAAAGTGTGAACGTGCTTTTATTAAGCTAAATCAAGCACTGACTAGTGCACCTATTCTAGTATTACATGGTAGTATGAAAGCATTCAAAGTGTATACCGACGCTTATAGTATGGTGTTGGGTGCGGTCTTGATGCGGGAAGGGAGAATGGCAAGCTATGCTAGTCGACAATTGAAGGTCCATGAGGGAAACTATCCTACCTATGATCATGAATTGGCGACCAATGTCATTGCCCTCAAGTTATGGAGATACTGTCTATTAGGGGAGCGTTTGAGCTGTAAATGGATCATAAGTCTTTGAATTATTTATTCTTCCTAAAGGGCTTGAATTTAAGGCAGCAATGGTGGATGGAGTTTTCTCGATATCTCATATAATACAGGCATAGGCAATGTTGTTGCCAATGTTATGAGTAGGAAACATGCAGTGTTGAGTCCTTTGTTCCTAGAGTGAAAGAATTTGGAGTTCTACATTCGATTTTTGTCAATTGTTAAACATCACTCCAATATTATTAGGAACTTTGGATGTGCAGCCTTCACTCGGGGACTGCATCGGGTCAAGCTAGAAGCAAGGGGACTTAGTGGATATTCTCAAGAAGCTTGGTAGAGGAGAGTGGTCAAGTCACTGGAGGCACTATACCATTAACTCGAAAGGGTGGTTACGATGAGATGGTAGATTATGTGGTCCTTTCATGATGGATTTGATCGGCATGGTACTAGCTGAGTCTCACCAATTTAGGATGACCATTCATCGTGAAGGAAACAAAATATAACATGAGATAAAGTGATCCTTTTATTGTCCTAGTATGAAGAAGCATATGGCAGAGTATATAACCCGATAAATGACTTGCCAAAGGATAAAGGCGGAACAGAAGAAACCGGGAGGATTATTGCAGCCATTGGATATTCCACAGTGGAAGTGGGTCAGTATTTCTATGGACTTCAATGATGGACCACCTAGGAGTAGGAGGAAGAATGAGAGTATTTGGGTCATAATCGGCTGATTGACCAAATGCGCTCATTTTATTCCAGTTAGGAGTCCGAGGAATGCTGCATCTTTGGGGACATTATATGTGGGAGAGATTGTTAGGTTACACGGGGTTCCTTCTAGCATTGTTAGAGATCAAAATCCGCTTTTTACTAGTGAGTTTTGGAGGAATTTATAGGAAGCTTTGGGCACCGAGTAGAGCTTGAGTACTACTTATCACCCGCAGATAGATGGGCAGACACAAAGGGTAAACCTTGTGTTGGAGGACTTGCATCAGATGTGTATTTTGGATCTTGGAGGCACTTAGGAGGACCACTTTCCGTTAGTGGAGTTTACTTATAATAATAGCTATTGGGCGAGTATTGGGATGACCATTATAGGCATTATACAGGAAGCCATATAGATCGCCGTCTTGTTGGTGGGACACGACAGATAGGATTATCCTTGGACTGGATATAATGAGGGAAACGTCATAAAAGGTAAGCTTGATCCATAGAGGAATGAAAACCATGTAGGATAAGCATAAGTCTTACGCTGCCAGGAATTGCATGGAATTAGACTTCGTAATGGGCTGCATGATTTTCATTGAGGTCTCGTCGCTTAGGCATGCTATGAGATTTGGTAGTTCAGAAAAGTTAGCACCGAGGTTTGTAGGGCCTTTTTCGATTACTTGTAGAGTTGGAAAGTTAGCTTATAGGGTTAAGCTTCCAAAGAAGTTCGTGGCAGTACATATCATTTTTCATGCATCCCATTTGTGAAAGTGCCTACATGATATAGTTGTTGTAATCAAGATGAGTCGGCCAGAAAAGATAGAGGTAGAGAGGGAGTCACTTGCTCATCGTGCACCCACTCATATTCTTGAGCATGGTACAAAGTGACTCTACAATAATGTTATCAAGCTTATTCAGGTCTAGTGCGGAGACGGTCCAACGAAGAGTACATGGGAGTTTGAGAAGAGGATACGAGCTACCCATCTACAACACTTTTCTAATATGTTTCCATTTTAGTTGAATAAGTATACCCACTTATGTTCTAGGTTCTAGCATAGTATACCCCATAGGTATGGACAAGAAGATGTTGGGAATTGTTGCGAGCGCGACATTGGAGCATGTTTTAGATGATAGATGCTAATAAACGTATTTATTAAATTGATTTTTGCACACTTAGAAATGTAAATTCTTGAGTTCGCATACACACACATCATCGCTTGTTTTATTTATTTGATTTAAATGCATATGGTTATTGTTTATGGATGAATGGTAACACATGCATGTAGAATTGCTAATACATTTGTATAGGAAATTACACACATTTTGGACACATGGCCAAAGCATTTACATTTCAGGAGGTGGACTAGATCAAGATACCGCCTAATCTTCATATAAGTATTGGTTCATATGCATTCCACACGTGCATGTACATATTGCATTAGAAATTGAACTAAGAACAATGATTGCCAATGGTTGATGGATGAGTAGATGGTTGTAATTTTTTATTTTTGCATGCACATGTTATATTTTTCGGTCTTTGAAGATTTTGAGGACGAAGTCCTTTTAGGGAGAAGAATGTAATATCTCGAAAATTTAATATAGGATTAAATTTAAATATAATAAGGGAAAAATGGAATTTTCATAAAATTTTGAATTTGTCTACAAAACTTTCACAATTGAATTTGTAGCAATTTCTGGAAAATTTTCATTTATAATTTTTTGAAATCGGAGCTAGTTGGGAAAATTTATAAATGTTTGAAAATTCATAATAAAAATAATTAAATAAATTAGGAAAGAAAATATACTAGTTAAAAACACCACTGGTCGACATCTAGATTAAGACCTGTTAACCCTTGGCTGTTGACTGCTCCCATCTAAACCGGTCGATCGGTATTTGACTCTGGATGAGGGTTTTGAGCAGCCAAATGGCCCAGATTCGATAATAATTAATATAATGGTCTAGATCAGTTTCTACCACTATAAATATAATCCTAAGCTACTTCGGAGAAAACCCTAATCTATCACTGAATGTCTTCTCATTGCAAACTGAAATCTTCTTTCTCCTCAAATCACAAATTTCTTCAAATTAAGTCAAAAATATGAAAGTGTGTTGGATCGTGTAATATGGAATATAATTAACTCTAAATGGAAATAGATGATAATAGCAAAGTAAATAGAAATAATTAAAAAAAAACAAGCACACCAGGAATTTTTATACCGGTTTGAACTTTTCCATTCTACATCCAGTCCCAGACTCCTTCTAGAATTTCAACTACAATAACCCTCACTTAACCCGGAGGAACAGGTATATACAGTCTGAGCAGCAGAACAGACACCTGAGCAACTGAACAGGATTTTCGCCTCAGCAGCAGAAGAGGACTTCACTAATACAAAATAATATCTGTCACTGTGTGTTCTTGATAACACTGATTTGTCACTGATAGTACAAACCTCTTATAATCAAATCCTCAAGTATATGAAGTGTATGTGAAGATGTGAAGAGAAGGTAACGCTAAGAATCGAAGATTATGAAGGTTATTTGTAGATTCAAAGCAGTAAAAACGTATGTTCGTTGTTTGAATGCAAATATTAAAGCACAAGAAGAATATTAGAGAGTTAGAATGAAATTCAATGAATAATGAAGTGTTTGGGAGTATCTATATATAATAGTTGAAGAGTTAGTGCCATCAGTGAAGGGTTCTGACGAAGAGGAGCTCCTATTTCCGTTCAGAGAAGGGTCGCATCCTTTCGGAGAAGAAGATATCTTTTCGAAAATATGGCAGTCGGTCTTGAGTCAGTCGACTGGTCGTTCATGGTCAGTCGACTGACTATGCAAAAGATTTAAAAAATAAACAGTGCATATGTATATGTACACAGTCAGTCAACTGGATGGTTATGGTCAGTCGACTTGCTGTGACATTTTTACATAGTATGCTTTTGTTTTGATATTTTATATGAAATATGAAGTGCGGACTACTTGAGGATAGATTTTAACAAATTTCTAAGACTCGATCATACATACTAGACAGTGAAAGCATAGATTAAAAGTCTTGATGTAGCCATAGTCCTTTGATTATCTCTTTTCGTCGTGAATTCTCTTTTTCTTCTACATTGCTTTGTCATGAATCAAAACTTGTGATTCAACATTCTTCCCCTTTTTGATTGATGACAAACCTGTATATATATAAAAGTCCTAGAGAACAAATATAAAAACTCCCCCTGAATATATGATACTTCTTGTACCTGCATAAAGATGATTAGGAAAAATCTTCTCCCCCTTTGTCATCGACAAAAAGGAGATATAGCAAAAATAATTTCAATATAAAGTGTAGAAATAAATAGCAAAGTGAGACGTTTTAGTACAAGTCTCAAAAGATAAATAAGTAGCAAGTTTCAATATGTTTAAATTAACAATAAAGTTATAAATAAGCAAATAATTCATACCAAACTCACTCACCAAAAGACCTACTCATCGAGATCCCAATTCTATTCTCCCTCTGGTGCGGGCTCTTTTCCTGGTCTAGAAGCGCCTTGAGCACCACAGCCTGCTCCACTAGTGTCGCTATTATTATGCTCCTCGGATGTAGATCATGTAAATCGAGGTGCGGGGCATTTTCCTTGGGCGACAGACGTGGCAGTAGTTGAAGAAGAACATGATAATGCATCCCATAATGTAGAAAAGAAACCTTTGATTTTATCGAGCTCCTTATCCATTTTCTTGATTCTAGAATCCAAAATAAGTTGATTGCGGGAGAAAATTTATTTGGATTCACGGGTGCTAGAGGAAGTAGCTAAGCGAATATCGCCTTCTTCTTGTTGCGTGTTACCTAGAGATTTGACCAGGAAACTAAGTACTCGGCATTAGCATACTGTTCGGCATTTATGAATCGCTCGGCATCCAGAACATTCGGCATTTAGGAATGCTCGGCATTTAGGAGCGTTCGACATTAGAAAGAGCTCGGCTTCCAAAGTCGTCCGGCACATATGATTCGTTCGGCACTCAAGTTCGGTCGGCATCTATGAGTGTTCGGCATGCGAAAGCGTTCGGCATTGAGAGACATTCGGCATCAATGGATGTTCGGCACGGCAGAGTCATTCGGCATTCCATACTACTCGGCATCCAAACCTTGTTCGGCACAAATACCACGTTCGGCATTCAGGATGTTCGACATCACTTTGTTTGGCATGACTCCATATTGCTCGGCATTCACGGTGTTCGGCATTCAGGGTGTTCGGCATTCAGGGTGTTGGGCATCACTTTGTTCGGCATGAGAATGTCGTTTGACATTCAAGGTGTTCGGCATCACTTCGTTCGGCATGAGAATGTCGTTCGGCATTCATGGTATTCGGCATCACTTCGTTCGACATGAGAATGTCGTTCGGCATTTAAGGTGTTCGGCATCACTTCCTTTGGCATGAGAATGTCGTTTAACATTTAGGGTGTTTGGCATCACTTCCTTCGGCATGAGAATATCGTTCGGCATCCATGCCTTGCTTGGCATTTTTGCCGTTCGGCCTCTCTGGATCGGCACACAGAGATCACACTATTTGGGCCAAGCTACTTAGCTACCTGGCCCACCAAGGAAGTCTAACCCATTCTCGCCTATAAATAGAGAGGCAGGGGCACAGTGAAAAGGACCTTTTTTCGAAAACACCGGAGAGACTCTACCGCATTCAAGACTCATTCAAGACTTAATCTTTTTTTCTTAGCAATTGTATTTGAGTGATTGACATATGGATTTTATCTGTAATCGATTATCGAGAAAAGTAATAAAGATCTACCTCAAAGTGGACGTAGGCAATTATGCCGAACCACTATAAATTTGGTGTTCATTGTTTCTGCATTTAAATTTACGTACTATCTTCTGTTTAACTTTACTTTCTTCATTAATCTCTCTACACAATCTCTCTTAAGGGTGTTAGTGACCAATTCTGGTGATTTTGTTGCTTTCACTGAGAATCGAATTCTCAGGACGATAGGATCTACTTTGTAGCTACTGGATTGAAAAATCCCCCGAAGGAGATCCAAATCATTCGCAAGACATCTATTGATTCTACTCAGAGTTATAACCGACAACTCTACCATGGGGAGACCATTAACTAGATCGGCCTCTCACAATGCAGATGTCAATGAAACTGCTAGTGTACAACAGATAGGACCTAGCAACCAACCAGCAATTCAAGGCGCAGGAACCTCCACCCAGAACCAAGCGTAGGTCGTTTCCCGAATAGAGTTCAACGACTTGATAAGAGAACTCAGGGAAAGTAGAAGGCAACTTGCTGAGCAGATCCAAGCCAAAACTAATCTTATGACTCAACTTGCCCAGCAGCAGCATCAGAATGCTGGAAGTGGTCCTGCTCCTTATTCTGAATCTGATAGATCGACCTCAGCTGATGAACCTCCTAGGCGTAGACGCCGTAGGGATGAAGCTGCACAAGTAGGTGCTACCGATCGATCCATCAGGAATCAGGCACGTGATGAGACCAGATGCCCGGATCGCCAAGATCCAAATCAAGCGGGACATCAACCCACACTGTCCCGTGGAACGGAGCTCAACCTCCCACCCTCTATACAAACTCTAAATTTATCAGCCATGGTCAGGCAGTTGATGAGAGAGAATCAAGGCCTGACCAACGAAGATTGGGGAATGTCCAGGAGTCGTACACTCTTCATAGATGTAATCCTACAGGCTGAGTACCCCAAGAAATTCAATATGCCGACTATCCCAGCTTACGAAGGGAAGACTGACCCTAGGCAACACGTGAAGAGGTACAAATGGATGATGGATTTGGCAAGGGCGAATGACGCGACTAAGTGTAGATGCTTCCCAATCACTCTGTCCGGAATCGCCACTATGTGGTTTACTCGACTTGCTCTGCGATCTATATCCAACTTCGATGAGTTGGCAATGAAATTTGTTGAACAATTCAGGATACATGCTACCCATCCAAAGGACGTTATGCCATTTTCAAGCGTAATCCAAGCTCTGGGAGAGTCTTTGAAAGCATACTTACAGAGGTTTCATATTGCCGTCACTGAAGTTATCAATCCTAACGACCATGCAATTTTGATGGCGGTAATGCGAGGTGTAGATCCAGACTCAGAGTTTGGAGATTGGTTGGCGGGAAAGCCCCTAGCTATGTTGGAACGATTCTATTCCAAAGCTCATTAGTTCATACGGAGGGAGGAGGCTCGATGGACGAGACGAGATAAGGCACCAGGGCCTATTCAGGAGACTGTGAAAAGTAACATCGCCGTGAAGCAGTCCGGCAATAGTTTGGGAAAAGTTCAAGTCAACGTCTAGAACAAGCCTGGGCAGTCCAAAGGATCCGGAGGTGGAAATCCCGGAAAGAAAAGAGAAGCAGGGAAATGGAAGCCAAGGATTTCGACCTACAATGAATACACCTCGCTGAATACTTCTCTTGAAAACATTTATCTATCTACCTGTAACACCTTTGAATGCAGAAATCCGCGCCCGAAGGAGTCCATTGAAGAACAGAAACAGACAGGGAAGTATTGTTGCTTCCATGAGACCCATGAGCACAATACTGAGGAGTGTAGACACCTACATGACGCCATAGAAAAGTTGATCAGACAGAAGAAATTGCAGAAATTTATCAAAAACCCGCAAGATGGAAGGCAAGGAACGTCAGACCCCGGACGCGGGCCGACTCCACGCCAACCAAAACAACCTGCTCAGACTGTGGATAGATTGATCATAAACACTATTGTCGGAGGACCTCATCCTGCAGACAAGAATTGGTAGGAGATGGAACGATATGCTACCTCCTTGTGGCATGCGGATTATGAATGTTGTTCGAATGTGGAAGATGGAACCCCCGTAAAACAACAACGCATGATGACTGACGATATAGTGTTTAGGAGTCGAGACGCGGACAAGGTGGAGGCTCCTACTATCGACCCGATGGTTATATCTGCAACAATCGGGCCAGCTTACGTGAAAAGAATCTTGATTGATTGTGGAAGCTCTGTCAACATCGTCTTCAAGAAGGCTTATGACCAAACGAAGATGGAAATGAAAGATTTGAAACCATGCAAAGCCCGTATCCACGGCATTAACGGTGTTGCAATCGACACGATGGGGTATATAGAACTGCCAGTTGAACTGGGGGAAGGTAAGCGTAGGAAAGTGCGAGTCCTACCGTTCATAGTAATGGATGTTGACTCTCTATACAATGTCTTTTTGGGTCGTCCAGCCTTGGCATAATTTAGGGATGCTTTGGCCACATGGTGTTTGACATTAAAGTTTTCGACGAACAAAGGAGTCGGTGTTGTGCATGGCGATCAGGCGACCGGTCGCGCATGTTATGTGGCGGAACTGAGAGAAGCTCAGCGAAGAGAGAAGGGAAAGGTTGCGGACAGCTCCATCCGCGTTCTAAAGATTGATGATTGACAAGTAATGCCCGAGCCCTGGCTCGGGCATCATTCTCGGATCCTTAGAGACATAGATCCGAGAGATGATGATGGGGAACCCTGGGAAACAAACGCAGCACCGGCTGAGCTGACGATCGACATTCCAGTCAGCCGGGATGACCCATCACGAGTTCTTAAGATTGGATCACAACTCGACCCCTCAGTGGCCGAGGATCTTACTGATTTCCTCCGGGCGAATCTGGACGTTTTCGCCTGGACACACTCTGATGTGTGCGGGATTTCTCCAGCAATTGCGAGTCATATGTTGAACATAGACCCGAAACACATTCCCATAAAGCAGAAAAGGAGAGGTATGGACCCGGAGAGGTCCGCAACTCTCAGAGATGAGGTGGACAAACTCAAAGCCAATGGGTTCGTCCGCGACGCCCTGTACCTTGAATGGATATCCAACCCAGTGCTAGTGAAGAAAGCAAATGAAAAGTGGAGAACTTATGTTGATTACTTCGATCTGAATAAAGCATGCCCGAAGGATAGTTTCCCTTTACCTAGAATCGACCAGCTCGTCGACTCTACCGCCGGACATGAATTATTTTCATTTATGGATGTGTATTCAGGATACAATCAGATCCCGATGCACATTCCAGACCAAGAGCACAGCAGTTTTATCACAAATATGGGGCCATATTGCTATGTAGTAATGCCCTTTGGATTGAAAAACGGGGGCATATCAGCGCCTGTTGAATTGAATGTTTAAGGACCAGATTGGTAGAACGATGGAAGTCTATGTGAATGACATGCTCGTGATGTCACGGCAGTCAAACGGCCACATCCGATACTTTATAGAAATGTTTGATATACTCAGACAGTACGGTAAGAAAATCAATCCCTTGAAGTGCCCTTTTGGCGTGGCATCAGGGAAGTTCTTGGGTTTCATTGTGATTGCACATGGAATTGAAGCTAACCTGGAAAAGATTCAAGCTATTCGGGACATACAAGTGCCCAGAACTATAAAGCAAGTACAAAGCTTGAACGGAAAGGTGGCAGCGCTGGGTCGATTCATATCTAGAGCTACAGACAAGTGTATTCCTTTCTTCAACGTGATAACGAAAGGAAAAGGAAATTTTGAGTGGACATCCGACTGTGAGGATGCATTCCATTTTCTGGTAAGACATTTGGAGAGCCCCCCAGTGCTATCGAAACCAATAGACCATGAAATGTTGTATGTGTACTTAGCAGTATCCCAACATGCTATCAACACGGCTTTGGTTCGTGAAACGGACCGAGTTCAAAACCCAGTCTACTATATTAGTAAACGTCTGACGGGGGCATAAAGAAACTATCCTAAAATCGAGAAATTAGCCTATTGCTTGGTGATTGCATCACGCAAGCTTCGCCCATACTTCCAGGCACACTCGATCAGTGTTTACATCGACCAACCCCTGTGACAGGTACTCCAACGACCGAAAACTTCCGGAATGATGTTAAAATGGAATATCGAGTTGAGTTAGTTCGATATACCTACTTGCCGTGAAGGGCCATACAAGGACAAGCGCTAGCGGATTTCATCGATAAATTCACCATGGCAGACGATTCAGACTGCCGCAATGTCATACCTCCCGTCCGATGGAAGATGTACACCGATGGGGCATCTAGCGACCATTGTTCGGGGGTTGGCATAGTTCTTGTAACTCCTGAAAACCGATCAGTTTGCTACACTTTGAGGCTCGAATTCGCAGCTACGAATAACGAAGCCGAGTATGAAGCATTGATAGCTGGTTTAAAACTCGTCAAAGAACTAGGAATAAGTTCGGTTGAAATTTTTTGCGACTCGCAACTGGTGGTGTATCAAGTGCGTGGAGGCTACCAAGCAAGGAGGAAGAGACTTGCCCCGTATTTGGCCCAAGTTCAGGAGCTGCTAGCGAATCTCGAGTATTATGATATTTCACCTGTTCCGCGTGAACAAAACAGAGCAGTTGATTCATTGGCAAAATTTGCAAGTACTAGCGATGCGCAGCAGATGGGATTGTTTCCCGTTGAATCCTTACATGTTCCGAGCATACATATAATGGAGGAAGATTTTATGTTAGAAACAGAAATCGAGGAGAAGTCATGGATGACCCCATTCAAGCAGTACTTGTTACACGGGGCCGTGCCCGAAAGAAGGAGCGAAAGACGACAAGTCATTCATAAGGCTTCTCATTATGTAATGCAGGATGGAATAATGTATCAGAAGGGATTCTCGACCCCATTGCTCCGGTGCATTGCCCACGATGAGATAAAACGAGTCCTGACGGAAGTCCATGAAGGTGAATGTGGCGACCATACCAGGGGGCAGACGTTAGCAAAGAAAATCCTCCGCTATGGATACTATTGGCCAACTGTAAATCGGGATGCCACAGACTACGTAAGAAGATGTGAAAAATTCCAGAAGTATGCGAAAATCCCAAGAGCTCCACCGACGGAACTCACACAAATGGTTAGTCCTTGGCCATTTGCAATGTAGGGGATCGATATAGTCGGTTCCTTACCTTAATCCAAAGGTGGTGCAAAATACGCAATTATTGCGGTCGATTACTTTACCAAGTGGGCAGAAGCAGAGCCTTTGGCCACTATCACCACCAAGAAAGTCATCAATTTCATGGTACAAAATATCATATGCCGCTTTGGCCTGCCATGAACCATCGTTACAGACAATGGAACTCAGTTTGAAAGCAAAGAATTCAGGGAATTTTGCCAAAAATATGATATTGAGAAAAAGTTTGCAACGGTTGCTCATCCGAAATCTAATGGAGAAGTGGAGGCTGTAAACAAGATAATCAAATCCATATTGAAAAAAGTTTAGAAAAGGCTAGAGCCAATTGGGTGGATGAGCTTCTGACAGCACTTTGGGCTTACAGAACCACCTACAAGTTCGCGACTGGCCACACTCCATTCGCATTAGCATATGGCATGGAAGCTATCATACCCGTGGAACTTGAAGTCCCATCACATCGAGTAACTTATTATGACCCTGAGCCAAATCGAGATCTTTTGCTGGAATCGTTGGACTTCATTGATGAAAAACGCGAAGAAGCCAATTTAAGAGCGGCCGCGTACAGGCACCGAGTTGCTTGATATTATAATGAAAAAGTTCGACCGAGATTCTTTGGTGTGGGTGATCTTTTTTTGAAACAAGTTTTCCCAGTTCCATCACACATGAGCCCTACATGGGAAGGTCCATACGTCATTGAACGGAAGCTTGGAGAAGGAACTTTCAAGCTAACGACCATCGATGGTGCGACACTCCCCCGAGCATGGAATGGTGAACATTTACGGCATTATTACACTTAGTTCATTTCTATCATATTTTAGTTGCATTTATTTCCAGCAAGTTTTTATTCCTAGTTTACGGCATGTAAAAAGACAATTTAGTTTACTTATTAATAAAGGCTTGAAGCCGTTTCTTTTTCCCATGAATTGTCGATGTTTCTGTGTATGATAATGCAGTAACAAATGAATAAGAGATACATCACTCTATGTGACGTACGAACAAGAATAAACGACTCAAAGTCTCCATGTCCCCGAAGTGTGGACTGGAGTACTCTAAGTCCCCAGAGTGCGGACTCGAATATAAATGACTCAAAATCTCCAAGTCCCCGGAGTGCGGACTAGAGTACTCTAAGTCCCAAAAGTGTGGACTCGAGTATAAACGACTCAAAATCTCTAAGTCTACGGAGTGCGGACTGGAGTACTCTAAGTCCCCAGAGTACGGACTCGAGTATAAATGACTCAAAATCTCCAAGTCCCCGGAGTGCGGACTGGAGTACTCTAAGTCCCCAGAGTGAAGACTCAGTATAAACGACTCAAAATCTCCAAGTCCTCAGAGTGCGGACTGGAGTACTCTAAGTCCCCAGAGTGCGGACTCGAGTATAAACGACTCAAAATCTCCAAGTCCCCGAAGTGTGATCTGGAGTACTCTAAGTCCCCAGAGTGCGGACTCGAGTATAAACAACTCAAAATCTCCAAGTCCCCGAAGTGCGGACTGGAGTACTCTAAGTCCCCAGAGTGCGGACTCGAGTATAAATGACTCAAAATCTCCAAGTCCCCAAAGTACGGACTGACTGGACTACTCTAAGTCCCCAGAGTGTGGACTCGAGTATAAACAACTCAAAATCTCCAAGTCCCCAAAGTACGGACTGACTGGACTACTCTAAGTCCCCAGAGTGTGGACTCGAGTATAAACAACTCAAAATCTCCAAGTCCCCGAAGTGTGGACGGAGTACTCTAAGTCCCCTCAGTGCGGACTTGAGTATAAACGATTCAAAATCTCTAAGTCCCCGGAGTGCGGACTAGGGTACTCTAAGTCCCCGGAGTGCGGACTCGAGTATAAACGACTCAAAATCTCCAAGTTCCCAGAGTGCGGACTGGAGTACTCTAAGTCCCCAGAGTGCGGACTCGAGTATAAAAGACTCAAAATCTCCATGTCCCCGGAGTGCGGACTGGAGTACTCTAAGTCCCCAGAGTATGGACTCGAGTATAAACGACTCAAAATCTTCAAGTCCCCGGAGTGCAGACTGGGGTACTCTAAGTCCCCAGAGTGCAGACTCGAGTATAAATGACTCAAAACCTCCAAGTCCCTGGTGTGCGGACTGGAGTAATCTAAGTCCCCAGAGTGCGGACTCGAGTATAAATGATTCGAAACCTTCAAGTCCCCGGAGTGCGGACTGACGTACTCTACGTCCCCAGAGTGTGGACTCAAGTATAAACGACTCCAAATCTCCATGTCCCCGGAGTGCGGACTGGAGTACTCTAAGTCCCCAGAGTGCGGACTCGAGTATAAACAACTCAAAACCTCCAAGTCCCCGTAGTGCGGACTGGAGTACTCTAAGTCCCCAAAGTGGGGACTCGAGTACAAATGATTCGAAACCTCCAAGTCCCCGGAGCGCGGACTGGAGTACTCTAAGTCCCTAGAGTGCGGATTCGAGTATAAACGATTTAAATGTCCAAGTCCCCTAAAGGCGGACTGGATATAAATGGCTTGAAGTCATAGAGCCCTTGGCATACGGATTGGAAGATATTCTAAGTCCCAGAGCGTGCGATAAAAGAATGGGCAAATACCAAAGAAGTTGTCAACTTGTTTGAAGATGAATCGAGAAGTTCACGTAACTCACAGTAGCTCGGGTTTTGACCACGGTTGTACCAAAAAACCAAACAACAACAGTCCTCTGAGAGGAAAAAGAACCAAGTTTTATTCATCACAAGTAATTTTATTTACATGAACTATGAAAACAAAAATAATTACATAACCTAAACTAGCTCTTGTTGAACGAGAGCGAAGACTACTTCTTTGACTTCTTCGACTTTTTGCCCGATGACTCCTCCCCGGTACATTTACCCTTGATAGCTTTCTTTGACGGAGGAGTGACAACCGAAGAAGTATGAGGAATATCCATGGGTTTGGACCCGCCTGGGAGAATGACCTTCAACGGCTTGTTCAAAGGATCGTTCGGGTCCACAGCTTGAGGTTCGACCTTGATCTTGATCGTCTTTTCCTTCTCTTTATCAAGCTGCTCCTTCATGCTTAGTTCGGATGTGTACTCAGAGACGCCTGTAATTTCAACTTCATAACTCCCATCGATCGGAGAGGAAGTCTCAGATTTGTCCTCGTCAAGCGCTCCGATCACCTGAGCATCGGGACCGGGAGCCTCTCCTGCGTGAGTGGCTTCACTCGTTTTTCCCCTCACCTCCTTGGCGACATCGCTCCTCGGAGTGGGCTCAAGATCAGGACGGCCTGCATATAATCACGAAAAGAAAGTATTAGAATGCGATAGCTTCTTATGGAAAACGAAAACTCTTTGAATGTTAAAGCAAAAGAGTTGCTTACCAAATTCCGGCTGGCTCTCAGCCGTCAAAGGGGTCTCACCCTCTGGAATAGAGGTCAAAACATGAACACCAAGGCCGGGATCCCCCGGGTCATAGCCGATGTGCTATTCAAAAGGATCGAGTATCGGTCGACCGGCCGGCTGGGTAGACACACGAGCTGGAGACTCGATCCCGGATGAACCGATGATAACTTCTTTCCCTTTCATTGAGGGGGAGCCTTTGCAATAAAGGGCTTTAGCCGCTGACAGGTCCGAAGGCTTGTTTTCCTTAAGGAATTCTTTTATCAGAGCCCCCTCATTAACCTCCTCGATACCATGTTCAGCCTTCTTTATTTCAATTAAAGTCTCTCACGCCTCGGGCAAAGATTCGAGATAGCCGTCGCCCAAAAAAGTTAAATCCCGGTGCATGAGAACGTGGGAATTGAATTCGGCAATAAGCGGGTCGAACATGCTTTTGACCTCTTCCCTACCTTCTTCCCTGGCCGCTTCAAGACGGGAGTCGATCTCCGCAGATACTATCTTCTTGCCCTCTTCACAGGCTTCATCCTTCAGCGCCTTAACCTTTGAAATCTCGCCTTCAAGTTTCTCCTTTAGGAGTTGCGTTGCAACGATCTCGTCGCAATACCATTGCGACTCCTCTTGGGCAGCAATCTTGTCTCCTTCCTCTTTGCGGAGTCGCTCCTCAAGTTCTTTGACTCAGAGGCAGAATGCATCCCTCTCTTTTGCACCGAGTCTTTCTCCAAAGCCAAAGCCCCACAGCGGTGTATCGCCTCGTCGAGTTCTTTCTTGTGAGTCGATTCCAGACGAGTTATGGCTTCGGCGGTATCCTTGGCGCTCTGTTGGGCGGCCTCAAGTTGAGATTTATAAGACGCAATCTCTTCGTCCTGAGCTTTGATAACGTCTTTGTCATGAATAGCCTCAAGCTTCAGGCGATCAATCTCATGCTGGCGTTCCATGGAGACTTCCGACGCTTTCTCAACGAGATGAACGAAGCGTCATGTTGAACATAGACGTCGTAGGTACAGGCGATAGCGCTCTGCTTGACATCTCCAGGTATATGGTGGATCACTGGGAGGAACTTCAGACCATCAAAGCAGATCTTTGGAAATTTAACTTTAAGCTTGGCCAGTCTCTCCGATACTGTTAGATCTATTGCGGGAACATGAGGAGACGGCTTTGAAAGTTCAACTCTCCTGTGAGGATCCCAAGATTGTCGTGTGGAAGAGGAATCGAAGTGTTGATCTCGAGGGACATCGGATTGCGATCCCTTATAGCTGTGCTTATCTTTGCTTTGTTCCGAGTAAGAAGTGGGATGTTGGTGGTACTTGGACTGATAACATGTTTTCTTCCGAGATGATGAGTCCCGGGAATGGTAATCCCTATCGCCATCACCGTCTCTATCTCGATATTTTTCAGAACCTGAGTTCCTTCCAGAGTGATGGAAGATAGATGACCCACGGAGATGATCGATTCCATGTGTATGCCCCATGTCACCTGCACAGAATTTAAAAAAATAACGAATTAGCAAAGAGTAGTGTGACAATGAAAATTTAAGTGCAAGGTGAAGTGCATGTGTTTGTGTGTGTCCTAGTGTTTCCCCCCGACGGACCAGTTTCTTTACTAATGGGAGTTTTTCCTTCCCGAGTTTGGGCTTGAACGTCTGCATCGCCTCTGATGGGCGAGTGAAGTTTAAGTGCCTCCGGATCATCAAAATCATAGTTGAGTAAATCGTCAGGTATCGAGAGGTTCGAGAGGCCCTTTAAAGAACTTTCTAAGCGTTGTGAGGAAGTCTCTTTTTCTGTTGGAATAAGAGTAACTTTAGAGGTCGCATCAACTTTTTTCCTCCTTATCTTGTACGTCAGTTTCTTTTTCCTCTTCGAAGGGGAGGATGACGTTTCAATGTCATGAACTTCAACTAATGGGTCCTGAGTAGGACCAACGTTCTTATCTTGTGCTTCGGGTGTCTCATTTTCTTTGATTTCTCCTTCTTCTAGTGCGCCAGGAGCGTTGCGTGCTGAAGACTCAGCTTGTTTTTTCCCTTTACCAGAGGCGGACCTGGGTATGGAAACGCCCTGAGTAAGGCTTATCCGACGACCTTCTGCCAACGGTCCAAACCTTGAAAGTGACTCATTCGAAATGAGAGTTCGGATGTCTCGTTCGTCGGTAGGAAGGGTTCTAATAGCTTCGACGGCTTCAGAATATCTGCGGCCGCCAGGACGTGGATTGATGCCTGAAAAGATGGAAAAGGGAGTTAGAAGAGGCACGGTTTTCACCAAGCATGAATATCGATCCAGAGAAAAGACTTACTTCCTTCCGCCCATCTCCTCGCGAAACCAGGAGGGCAACGCAAATAAAACCATTCCTGCTTGTACATGGCAAACTTGCTGCATGCCCCAGTTAAGATTTGGCATTTGTGGTGAGGCTCGAGAAACATGAAAGAGGGGCTATCTCTCCGCTTCTTGATCATATATATATATATATATATATATATATATATATATATATCTGATGTCATCCGGGGTTGGAGGCCTGGAGAGGACATTCATGAAGAGGATGTAGGTACCGTAAATGAAGGCGTGACCATTCAGGTGCAATTGTGACAGGGCAAGTCAATGTACTGCAGCACGTCCCGAAGAAATAAATTAAACGGTGGCACACTGCCGACCCATCACATAAACTTATTATAAGCTGTATATCCAACTGGGAGCAAGTGTGGACGATCGTGCCCCGATGGAACTAATACGTCGTCGAAGGGGATTCCATGGACGGAGCATATCCGACAGAGTGCACTTTCATTGATCTTCGAAGCCTATGAAGACCGGGTTGTCCAAGAAGATTGATGCCTCCAAGGCGTCGGGAGCTAAGTTATGAGCAGGGGAAGTCGACGGGTTTGAAGTATCCGCGACTCCTTTTTTGGAAGACAGCCCAGGTCTATCTGCGATCATGGCGGAGCTAGATTTCTTAGACATCTTTGGTAGAAATTGAATCTAGTAGAGTACCTGTTTGAACTATACTTGAAAAACAATCGACGTTAGACTTAACAACACAAGTATTCCCCCCGTGTGGCGTGTGGACTAGTGTGATAATTCAAGTAAAAGTGCTGAGAAATTGAAAGTCACGGAGTTAATGGTATAAAGTTGAGCTTCGAATCATTGCCTTCGAAGACCGTCATCGTTGACTGTCTCCAAACACCTACCCTATGGTGTTTTCAATTTCGGACACAAACATTGGCACTATATGTTAGAGGAAATTATCCGTTTTTTTCGATTTAGGTTCAGGCTTGTTATTACTAAAACTAGGAAGTTTTCAGTCAGATTAGTTCGATATGCTAGTTTACTTAGGTCCTTGTCCTTTTTTTGGTCATAAGATTAGGCAAAGTAAATGTTGATCGGCCTAAGTATCGTTCGGCCAAACAATTGGTCAGCCTAAGTATCGTTTGGCCTAATTATCGTTCGGCCTAAACCTTGATCGGCCTAATTATCGTTCGGCCTAAACCTTGGTCGGCCTAAGTATCGTTCGGCCAAACTATTGGTCGGCCTAAGTATCGTTCGGCCTAATTACCGTTCGGCCTAAACCTTATTCAGCCTAAGTGTCGTTCGGATAAACTATCGGTCGGCCTAAGCATCGTTCGGCCTAAGTATCTTTCGGCATTCGTGCCGTTCGGCTTAAGCGCTGTTCGGCCAAAATATCAATCGACATCTTGTCCATTCCCCGCTACCTTTCAATCTACCCTTCAATTTTTCCACTCCAATTTCGTTCGGCATGGGGAGGTCCTGCCGAACCATGGCCGTATCAACCTACACCAACAGGCCTAATCTCTAACTCCATTCTCGTGCTACCATAGGACTGCTCGGCATTGAAAGACCATGCCGAGCCGCTACAATGCACCTTCCACCTTTTTCTTCTCCGATCCATCCACCTCGAAACCACCTAAGAGCATACTAAGTTCCAGCCCTAGAACACGACCGAGCCTCAATTCATCACCCTTATTCGCACGCCCCCTACTCTCTACGATCTATGAAAGGTTCACAAATACGAGTAATATCTAATGTCTCCAAATTTAAGAGGGTGATCAAAAGCTTCTTACCGAAGAGTACGGAGAGAGAGCAAGGATCTGTGGGTTAGGATTGAAGGCTGTTAAAACTTAACTTAGGAAAGGCGTGATGGATTCCAGAGAGATAAGTTACAAGTTCTTGAAAAATAACGGAGGTAAAAAGTGAAAAGAGAAGAAGAAGGAAAATGTCGAGTCGAAGAGACTATGACCGGTAGAACCGGTCAAGGCTATATCGTTCGGCATCGGCATATAAAGTTGTTTGGCATACATGGATCATTCGGCTTCGGCTATACTGTTCAGCATTAGCATAGTGTTCGGCACACATCACCTCACCTGGCAATCAATGGAAGTCACCATTAAGGAAACTAAACCACAGCTCGGAGCAAAGCACAGTGGTCACGTGATTCAAAGCGCACCACGTTCGACCACGTGATGCACTTTGGGGGCAAGTATTACCTAGAGATTTGACCAAGAAACTAAGTACTCGGCATTAGCATATTGTTCGGCATTTATGAACCGTTCGGCATCCAGAACGTTCGGCATTCAGAAACGCTCGGCATTTAGGAGCGTTCGGCATTAGAAAGCACTCGGCTTCCATAGTTGTCCGGCACATATGATTCGTTCGACACTCAAGTTCAGCGGCATCTATGAGTGTTCGGCATGCGAGAATGTTCGGCATGCGAGAGCGTTCGGCATTGAGAGACATTCGGTATTGTATATCGGTTGGCATCTATAGACGTTTAGCACGGCAGAGTCATTCGACATTCCATACTACTCGGCATCCAAACCTTGTTCGGCATAAATACCACATTCGACATTCAGGATGTTCGGCATCACTTTGTTCGGTATGATTCCATACTGCTCGGCATTCAGGGTGTTCGACATTCAGGGTGTTCTGCTCGGCATTTTTTCCATTTGGCCTCTCTGGATCGGCACACAGAGATCACTCTATTTGGGCCAAGCTACTTAGCTACCTAGCCCACCAGGGAAGTCCAACCCATTCTCGCCTATAAATAGAGAGGTAGGGGCACAGTGAAAGGGACCTTTTTTCAAAAACACCAGAGAGACTCTACCGAATTCAAGACTCATTCAAGACTTAATATTTTTTGCTTCGCAATTGTATTTGAGTGATTGACATAAGGATTGTATCTATAATCGATTATCGAGAAAAGCAATAAAGATCTACCTCAAAGTGGACGCAGGCAATTACACCGAACCACTATAAATCTGGTGTTCGTTGTTTCTGCATTTAAATTTACGTACTGTCTTCTGTTTAACTTTACTTTCTTCATTAATCTCTCTACACAATCTCTCTTAAAGGTGTTAGTGACCAATTCTGGTGCTAACATTGCGCTACCGGTTCTCTAGTTGTAGGACCTCCAGATTGTTGTTGTTGAGCCTGTTGATGCTTCCAATCATCAAATGAAGTAATAGGTGGCGGACGTATTGGTAGCTTCATAAGACTTATGGTCCTTATATTTATCATTCGACAGTAGAGAATTCGGAATCCGGTTGATGAACACCTGCATCTAGAAGAAGTCGCATAATATATTCTCCAAAATAGATAACATGCATATTCCCATGTGTGAAGGTGAGAAATTCATCCATAATACCACGCAACTAATTAACGCATATATTTCCCTATATGGCATAAAGAGCTTTGAAATTTTCCGGATATATTAATTCATATGATCCGGTTCGGGGGAGAATAGATCGCATAAGCGTCTTGTGTAAAATTCTTGCTTTAGGACGAAGAAGCTTAGAACGCACTCAATCATGTTGTCACCCATGAACATATGACTTATTCTATCTCTTTTTCTTGGATTGCATTCGACATCATTTAAATCTATTCCTTCATTCGGAGATTGAAGTATATGTGCCATTCCATCAAGGGAAAAGAAGACTTGTTGTCCACATACCAAACTCCACACACAATTATTTGGACTCGATGGTTGTTGGTGACCAAGATTTAATTTTGCAAAGAAAAGTTTTACCATAAGATGATTAATATTGTGGCGGTTTGCATTGTAGTCAAGGAGTGACTCTAAACCACATCTTCGCATTAATTCTTGAAGGGAGAAAGCACCAAAATCAGAATAAACCATGAAGGAGCCTTCAAAAATCCTAGAGTATTTCATCTTCTCCCATCGTTCAATTGTAGTTGCATCATATAGCCAACGAGCAACGTGAGTATCAACAAAGGATGAAGAGCCTTGGTTTGAGCGTTTAGATCTAGAAGGGGCCTTTAATTTGGTGTTTTTTGAGGATTTTGTGAAAGAAAAATGTAGGCTAGGGTTTTTGAGGCAGTAAAAACGAAGAAGGTAAAGTGAATATATGGTGAAAAAAGGTTTAAAAAGACACAAGAGAAGCCTTTTTTTGTACAGCCAGTCGACTGGTCGGGGTAGGTCAGTCGATTGGTTGGTAACCCGAGAGTTTTTTTACTCTTAATCGGTCAACTGACCTATATGACTCAGTTGACTGGTTGACAACCCGAGAGGTTTTTCACCCTGTAAACAGTCGACTGGTTATATATATCAGTCGACTGGCTGAAGATAGGAAATGCAATGAAGCTTAAAACAAAATTTTATTCAAAAAAGCATATACATAATCGAAATCTAAATGAACAAGAACAATAACACACAAGAAAAGATGATTATTTAGGAGTTTTTGGAGAGCATTCATGTGGTTCAACCTTGGTGTTCTCAACATAAGGTTGCAAAGGAGACCAATAATTTTGGCGTTCCCAAGAGTTTGGAGACGCCGGAGGTTGATGTGGAGTTTGGTCCCATTGATTCCAGCCGAATGAATTTGGTTGAGGGGATGTTGAAGGTTCAACAACGTCATGCGTAGATGATTTTCATAGAATTTAAGGGCAATTGATTCTATAAGGCTAAGGCGACTGAATTCATCCGTTGTTCATAATACATTTCTCTTTGTAGATTGATTTTCCCCTTTTGATAATGATGGATTTCATCAATTTTTTTCTTTTGTTTTTGGAGAAACAAACAATGATCTTCGAGACTTCTTAGGTTTTAGAGAAAATCCAGTGTGATATAGAGCTAGTTCATGTACAAGGGTAGGAGTTGGCAAGGACGAAGTAGAGCTACTGGAAGAATTATAGCTACTAGAGGATGTTGGAGTAGCAAAAGACAATTTGGAGTTAGAGGAGTCGTAGGAGTCGTGAGAGGCCATTGATAGAAAATGAGGAACTTGAAGTTTAAAGTTTTGAAAAAATTATAAGGATGATTGAAAAAAATATGAAAGGAATGCAGATTTAAAGATGAATTTGAGCTATGATTGTGTGGTTAGAAACAGGTAATAGCTAATAGCCAGAGTGAAAAAAGAATGGATGATAATTGTTAGAAAGATGAATGGTTAAGAACGAATGAAGAATAAGACTCAGTAGGAAATAACACATAGCACAACTGGTAAGATATTGAACTACCGGCTAGGAGAACCGAGTTTGAGCTCCAGCAGCTACACTTTTTTTTTGAACGAAAATTTCCAGAATAATTAAAACCAAACTTCTAGTTGAAACAAGAAACAATCATAGCTCAATTGGTAAGAAGCAATTGTAATACTATAAAGGAGAGGTAAAGGGTTCAAGTCACTCTAGAGTCATATTTTTTTTTTGATTTTGATAAAAAATTTGAGTGAGAGTTTATATATATATTATCAAGTTGTGTTATGAAAAACAACAAATACAAATAGTATATATATAATTTATAAATTTTTAAAAGAGACTATTCCAAGTTCTCGTCTTAAATTGATGAAAGTGTTTTCATTTAAAGGTTTTGTAAAAATATCTGCCAATTGTTTATCAAAGGAAACAAATTCTAGATTTATCAAATCCTTTTCAATATTATCACGAAGAAAATGATGATGAATGTCAATGTGTTTTGTTCATAAGTGATTTACAGGATTTTTATATAAATTAAAAGCACTAGAATTATCACAGTATATAGTTGACCTAGATAAATTAAAACCAAAATCTTGTAGTTTTTGTTGCATATAGATAACTTGAGCACATGCCAGAGCTGTCGAAATATATTCTACTTCACATGTCGATAATGAAACACGGTTTGATTCTTACTAAACCAAGATACAAGAGACCGTCCAATGAAGTGACAAGTCCTACTTGTACTTTTTATATCTATCCGGCTTCCTCCAGAATCAACGTCACTATAGGACACTAATTCAAAAGAACATTCCTTTGGATAAAATATTCCAAAGTCCTTGGTTTTATTAAGATACCGTAGTATGCATTTCACTGCTCGTAAATGTGATTCTTTGGGATCTGCTTGAAATCGTGCACACAAAAAGACACTCATCATTATGTCAGGTCTACTAGCTATTAAATATAGTAACGATCCAATCATACTTCAATATAATTTTTGGTCAATACTTATGCCACTTTCATCTTTATCAAGATGTGTGGTTGTACTCATAGGAGTTGGTTTGGTAGAAGTATTTTCCATTCCAAAGCGTTTAATTAGATTGTTACATTACTTTTCTTGATTAATAAAAATACCATTTTCTAGTTGTTTTATTTGTAAGCCAAGAAAATAATTTAACTCACCCATATGTGACATTTCAAATTCTTTAGTCGTTATTTTAGAAAAATCTAGACAAAGTCTTTCATTTGTAGATCCAAAAATAATATCATCAACATATATTTGGAAAATTATAATATCATGTTTATTTCTTTTAATAAAAAGACTTTGATCAACCTTTCCAATTTCAAAACCAGAATATATTAAATATCTTTTAAGACGATCGTACCAAGCACGGGGTGCTTGTTTCAAACCATATAAAGCCTTTTAAGCTTATAGACATGGTTAGAAAATTGTTCGTGTATGAATAATGGAGGTTGTTCAACATAAACATTTTCTTTTATAAAATCATTTGAAAAAAGCACTTTTGACATCCATTTGATATAATTCAAAGTTATGAAAACATGCAAATGCTAGTAAGATTCGTATTGCTTCTAGTCTAGCGACTGGAGCAAACGTTTCTTCATAGTCAATTCCTTCTTCTTGATTATATCCTTGAGCAAGTAATCTAGCTTTGTTTCTAGTAATATTTCCTTATTCATCTGTTTTATATTTGAAAACCCATTTTGTACCAATAACTGATTGATCACTAGGCCGGTGAACTAAAACCCAAATGTCATTTCTTTCGAATTGGTTTAGCTCTTCTTGCATAGCGATTAACCAATTTTCATCGGTAGATGCTTCTTTAATATTTTTTGGTTCAATATGAGAAAGAAAAGCTACATGACCCATTTGATTTAATTGACTTCTTGTTCTAACAGATGAATTGAGTTCTCCAATAAGATTAACAGAAGGATGATCTCTTAATATTCTAGGTGGAGATCTTAATTCATTGTTATTGTGAACAATGTTTTCATTATTTTCAACATTTGAAATTTCTGTATTTGTGATATTATCAAAAAATTCTTCATCATCTCTTATACTTGGGATTTGTTTACAATTTTCATCGAAAGATACATGAAGTGTTTCTTAAATGATATTTGTTCTTCTATTATAAATTCGATAAGCTTTGCTTCGATCCGAATATCCTAAAAAGATTCCTTTATCGGAATTTGGATTGAATTTACCAAGCTGATCTTTTGTGTTTAAAACAAAACATTTTGAATCGAAAACTTTAAAATAATAAATATTTGGTTTTCGTCCATTAAGAAGTTCATAAGGAGTATTCTTAGTTAATGGTCGAATAGAGACACGATTCAAAACATAACAAGCTGTTGCAAATGCTTCAGCCCAGAAATGTTTTGGTAATGTACTTCCATTTAACAAAGTCCTTGCACATTCTTGTAAAGTTCTATTTTTACGTTCTACAACTCCATTTTGTTGTGGAGTTCTAGGAAACGAAAAATTATGGAATATTCCCTTTTTCTTACAAAAATGCTCAAAGGCTTCATTTTTGAATTCACCTCCATGATCACTTCTTATGTTTTTGATTTTCAAACCTTTAAAATTTTGAATTCTTTTGACAAAAGTTTTGAAATTATCAAAGGTATCACTTTATTTTTCATAAAGATAGTCCAAGTATATCTAGAAAAATCATCAACAATAACAATCACATATCTACTATGATCAATGGATTGTACTTGTGTTGGTCCAAATAAACCCATATGTAGTAATTCAAGTAGTTGTAAAGTTGAAATGACCTTTTTAGATTTAAAAGATGACTTAATTAACTTTCCTAACTAGCATGCATCACAAATATGATTAATTTTAAAATTCATTTTTGGTAGACCTTTCACTAAATCATTTTTAGAGAGCTTGTTTATAGTTTTGAGGTTAATATGACAGAATCGTTTGTGCCATAACCAAGGATCATTTTCTTTGGCTATTAAACATATATCTGAAATATGATTTATTTTCATATTCAGAACATAGATAGTTCTGTCTCGTTTTCCTTCAAAGATAAGATTTTGATTTTGATCAAAAATACTACATTTGTTTTCAAAAAAAGTGATTTTGAATCCATTGTCACGCAATTGGCTGATACTAAGTAAATTATGTTTTAAATTTTTGACAAGTAAAACATTTGAAATAAGAGGTAAATTTGAAATACCATTATTGCTCACATCGCCTTTGCTAATGATATAACCTTTGGAGTTGTCTCCAAAAGTGACGGAGCCTCCATCTGAGTATGTAATATTTGATAACATATCTTTGTCTTCGGTCATATGTTTTGAGAAACCATTATGGAGTATTCATTTTCCTCTTTTCTTGAGTGGGACCTACAAAAAATATGAGATAATATTGGTACCCACTTTTTCAATAAGGTCCTAAGAGTTAAATCTTCGGAAACCAAACCCAAGAGGGCTTAGTATCCCATTTAAAAATGTAATCTTTATTTTTATGAACAGTTTCAAAAAAGGTGTTTATATATTTCTTCCTAATCAAACTGTTGTTTGTTTTAGGAACCCAGATTTTTATACTTTTTGGGTTAGAATTCCTTTTTGTCTGTTCATAGTAGGATTAATATTTCTCTTAATTTTCTTTCTAGGTGAAATTGTTGTTTTCTTAACATATCATAATCCTTTTCTACTTGAAACAGATTGAGAGCTATCAATAATTTTAGATAAAGTTTCTCTTCTTTATTAAATTTGAAACATTTTTGGTGATGCTTTCTAAATTAGATTTGAGACTACTATTATCCAACTCTATCAATTTTACCTTAGTTTTGAGTTCATGATTTTCAGAAACAAGGGCATCATTCTTCTCTTTTTGAGTTTCAATTTCATGACCCAAAAGAGTGAGTTGAGAATTGATATTAGAGAATGATTCTTGTAATTTTTCAAGTTCTTCCTCTAGTATTTTCTTCTCATCTTTAAGCATATCTTTTTCGAATGCTGCTTTGTTCTGATGTTCACGAGTCTCCTTACATTTTCTTTTAAGATTTTTCAAAGTATCAACTAGTTCTAAATTTATCTTAATCATATCATCAAAAGTAAAATCACTACCTCGCTTTCAGTAGCCATGGAGCAGACATTTGCTTGCTCGTTTTCATTTTCACTACTGTTATCTGATGAAGAAGTATCTAAATCATCCTATGTTACGGAGAATGCTTTCTTTTTCTTATCTTTTCTGCTCTTGTTGAAGTAATTTTTCATTAATTGTGGACATTCTTTCTGGATATGACCTTTCTTATGGCAATTAAAGCATTCTAGAATTGAAGATGATGGTTTGTTTGGAAAGTTACTTTTTCCATTATTTCTGCTGTTTTTCCTGAATTTCAAGAATTTTTTGAAATTTTTGGCAATAAATGCTAGATCTTCTTCATCCAAATCTTCATCTTTTTCTTCTTCAGCATGGAAAGCTATGTTCTTTTTGTCTTGTGCTTGTACTTGTTTTGCCTGCAAATTCACTTCATAGGACATTAGATTTCCTATTAACTCTTTAGGTTTTATGGTAGAGAGGTCATTAGCTTCTTCAATAGCCAAGACTTTTCTTTCCCATTCGTCCGTTAAAGAGTTTAGGATTTTTGATACAATATCAAAATCAATGTACTTTTCTCCTAATCCTAATAGTGAATGATAGATATCTTGAAATCTAGAGTACATATCATTTATGGATTCATCTTGTTTCATTCTAAAGTTTTGAAACTGATTTTTGAGCATGGAGATTTTGCTTTGTTTGACCTTGTTAGTTCCTTCATGAGTGATTTTCAACGTTCTCCATATTTCATAAGCAGTTTGACACATGCTAACACGATTAAATTCATTTCTATCTAGTGCACAAAATAACATGTTCATAGCTTTAGCATTGGCAGTAGCATCTAATTTTTGTGTGTTTGACCAAGTGGAGTATTCTCCAGTAGGAAGAGTGTATTCATTTTGTGTAATATTCCATAATTCAAAGCTATTTGATTACATATAGATTCTCATACGAGCTGCCCAATAATTATAGTTCAGACCATTGAAAAATGGAGGTCGTGCAGTGGATTGACCTTCAATAAAACTAGTGTTAGTGACAGTTTTAGAGGTACAGTAGGTGTTGTTTTCCATATTAGCAAAATATCATATAACTGTGTAACGGTTATAAGATGCCTTGCTTTGATACTAAATGAAAGTGTGTAGGATCGTGTAATATGCAATATAATTAACTCTAAATGGAAACAGAGTAAAATAAAACAATCACACCAAGAATTTTTATACTGGTTGGAACTTCCCGTTCTACGTCCAATCCCAGACTCCTTCTGAAATTTCAACTACAATAACCCTCACTTAACCCGGAGGAAGAGGTATATACAGTTTGAGCAGCAGAACAGACACCTGAGCAACTGAACAGGATTTTCGCCTCAGCAGCAGAAGAGGACATCACTAATACAAAATAATATCTGACACTATGTATTCTTGATAACACTGATTTGTCACTAATAGTACAGACCTCCTATAATCAAATCCTCAAGTATATGAAGTGTGTGTGAAGATATAAAGAGAATGTAATGCTAAGAATCGAAGATTATGAAGGCTATTTATAGATTCAAAGCAGTAAAAACGTATGTTCGCTGTTTGAATGCAAATATTAAAGCACAAGAAGAATATTAGAGAGTTAGAAAGAAATTCGGTGAATATGAAGTGTTTAGGAGTATCTATATATAATAGTCGAAGAGTTACTGCCATTGGTGAAGAGTTCTGACGAAGAGGAGCACCTATTTCCGTTCAGAGAAGGGTTACATCCTTTCGGAGAAGAAGATGTCTTTTAGAAAATATAGCAGTTGGTCTCGAGTCAGTCGACTGTTCGTTTATGTCAGTTGACTGACTATGCAAAAGATTTAAAAAATAAACAGTGCAAATGTATATGTACATAGTCAGTCGACTGGATGGTTATGGTCAGTCGACTGGCTGTGACATTTTTACATAGTATATTTCGGTTTTGATTTTTTGTGTGAAATATGAAGTGCGGACTACTTGAGGATAGATTTTAACTAATTTCTAAGACTCGATCATACATACTAGACAGTGAAAGCATAGATTAAAAGTCTTGATGTAGCCATAGTCCTTTGATTATCTCTTTTTGTCGTGAATTCTCTTTTTTCTTCTACATTGCTTTGTCATGAATCAAAACTAGTGATTCAACAAAATAAAGGTAAGGATTGAATAGAAGACCAAATCAAGCAGAGAGATCTAGCAAACAGAGGAGATTCTAGGCGTATTTCAAAGGGAATAACTTTGGTTTGAGGTAAGTAGGTTCATTGTTAGTTAGATGACTTACATATAATTAATTTTAGTATACATATTTGATCTAAATTGTTAAAAATTGAGTTGTAAACTCTCTTATTTAGATTGGGAATTTTACTGAGATTATATGAATACAATTCCTTACTTCTAATCTAGGTCTGACTAATGAAAATATGTAAATTAAGATATTAACAAATTTGAATATACCATTTTTGTCAAATTTGATAAGAATTGATATAATTTTCTTAAATCAAACCTAGGTTAAACTGATTTACCACAAATTGACTATGTATGAAACTGAGTAAGAAGAGTTTAACAATTACAAATCATAGATTCACAAGTTTGATTAACTGTAATTAAAATTATTGTATGAAAATAATATAATTCAAATTTACTGGTATGGGATTTGGGAATGACAGTAATTAATAAACAAAACGAATGATAATCGTTATTTAAAAACAATAAACAACGATGGTAGGTCTACAGGTTCACTGGAAAGGTCGACCACTCCAATGAATAGCAATCGAAAAGTTACCGTAAATTAGGCACGGTCTGATCCTCGGCCTAAGGCCTAAGTTATAAATTAAATTATAAGTGTAGACATATTATGTGTGTGTCTATACACACACACACGGATGATAGTATAAGTAAGAAAATTAATTTCTTATGTTGTTGACCCTAGGATGTTGCCGGACTGGGAAAATTCTGTTTATCGAACATGGTCAATATTTGAATGGGATGATTCTATCACAATTTTCACTTACATGAGGTTTTACAGTGGATGCACAACACTAATGATTCTTGACGGAGTGTGTGGCCTGGTGCTGACAGGAGTTCCTTAGTGTTTATAGGTGCAGCTGGTATTGTGTTGTTGATGGATCCTAGCATGGTGTAATAGGTGCTGTTACATTACATTGAGAGGTGTACACGAATGCAGTGACGATGAGACACTTGGCAAGTCGGCATGTGGCCCCCCCCCCTCAATGCATAACTAGGATATGTATGGACATAGCGTGAGAAAAGTAGTTCCATGGTGGAAGTTGTAGGAAAATCTGTATGGAATAGTTCTAGTAGTTATTAGCCGATCATTAGCAGTCTTGAGGTTCGATTAGTTTTTGACCCTAAGTATGACGCTGCACAAGTCATTGGTGTAGGTGTGTATTGAGTTATACACCTTAAATATAGAAAAAAAGTAATTCACGGACACTTGTAGGACATCTTAGGTCAAATAGAGTATTATTAAAATCAATTGCATGTGATCATCATATATTAATGATGTAACTCATTCACCGAACTTTTGTCCGACCCACCAATTTTCCTTTCTTTTTCCCCTAGCACAAGAGGACAGGGTAGCAGGTAATAGGCCTAGAGATTATGCGTGGAGCGAGCTTGGTATTGGAGTTGCCTTTTATTTTCTATCACTCTCCATGTACTATTTATTGTATCTAGTTTTTTATTAGACTTTTTAATGTAATTCTGTATATTGTGGATTTGACTATGTAATGTTTTGAGACTGTTATTTTTCTAAATATTTTTGATATGACTGTATTTTGCACTTAAATTTTTCTACCTTTCATTGTGAGATCTGAAAGTGTAAATGTCTTAGATTTTATTCTTATAGTTTTAGTCTATGAAATGTTTAATAACTCGATGACTCATACTTCTCAGCACCAACATGAGTTTGAAAGTCATCCTAGGCTTTGGATTGATTTGCTGGGAGGTATGGGCTGTCACAATAAAAGAATATGGAGAGAGTCATAAAATGGCATACACACACACACACACCATATTAGAATGCTTAATATTGAGCATGTAATATGAATTCCTTCTGCATTAATAATAGAATTTTCATACATGATATATTGTAAACAATATCACACTACGCTTATGTATGTGATACATAAAGGATGTATTAAATCCTAATTAAGATCACTAAATGAGTGTTTAGAGTGTTCTCTAATATTTTATGAAATACTAAAGAATTGTTTATATAAACAATAAACTCCTTATGAAGGAGTGCGCAGATTCGAACGCCATAAGTGATATCTGGTATAGCATATCAACCCTAAATTCATGTTCAATTTCAAGTTAAGAACTCTAAGTTGGAAATCTTCCAAATAATTAGTAGCAGTTAATTTAACCAATGGCTAAGTATGTCGCCTTGAATAGTGCAATAATAATAGAAGTATAAATAAATGCACAAACTTATAACAGAGCCAGGAATGATTCCAAACATTAAAATCTAATAATGCTGTTATATGATAACAATGCTGTGATACAAACCATGAGTTTACATGAAGCTCAGTAAAAGTCAAGGAATATAATCTAAAAGATTCCATATATTAAAGGTAGTTTACCTACATCGGAGAGAGTTAATTAACCGAGTAGATAATTAAAGAAAATAGTACCCACATTCTTTGAGGGGTTGACCTGATTACTCTATGAGAAAACCAATTGAAGGAGTTGGAACAAGAATCCATAATTGACCCCAAGCTCAAGTGGGAGTTCGATAAAGTTTGTAGCATGCACTAGGGGCAATTATGTAATTTGTACATATACCTAACTTGGTAACCAAGCTTATTCAAAATAAAATGTGTTTTTATTCTGTTATATACTTGTTATACTATGACAGAATTAATTAAGTATAATAAATTGAAAATCCTTAAGTGATATGTTATGTGATAGTAATTACGTTGCATTATAATCAGGAGAAATTTATCTCATGAAAATGACATATTATTTTAATTATTCCTAGTTAAGAAGTTTTGAGATGGGATATCGATACATCTCTTGAGGCTAGAGTCCGTAACACTCTTCGAATATCGTGCAATGTATTATTCTTAATCGTTGGGGGACTAAGGGGTTACATACCTATAGTAATTTAACAATGGAAAACTATAATCAACTCAAAGTCAAAGTCTTTTATCAAAACTTTATGGTTAATAATAGTTGTTATTATTAAACTAAATATTTTGCGTTCGGACTAATCAAGTTGAATATGGACAATATTGGAATTTTGATCAAAAGAAAATTCCAAAGTTCTAATGTGATATAGTGTCGAAGAAGAGAAAGAGTGTAAATAATCGTTACTACCGGGTATCGCTTATAATAGTAAAATTAGATTTTTACCAAAAAGATGTGTAAGTGATGAATTAAATGTTACAACACTAGCTAAGATGACATATGAACATTAATATTCCAATTTTTCGATATTAATTGATGACTGAGTTTACAGTTTTGAGTCGCACAACCGTAATGATGATAACTTCCAAAAACCACATAATTTAATTAATTTATAATCAGTACAAATTAATTAAATTAATTGGTCATTTTGAAATATTAGTTATTAAATTTTATTTGACTTGTTTGAATGTCATTTACATTTTATAAAGTGCATATTTAAAATTTATACATGCACATAACGATGTATGATATTGCTAGAATATTTAAATTCAATTTAAATAGATTAATCTCTAACTGGTTTTGAAAATTTTATAGGGTGCATATGGAGCCATATATGGCCAACTGTTCATGCTTAAGGAGTAAAGGATTTGATGAGATTTAATAGCGAACTGGAGAGGGAGGGTTTTAAAGGAGAGATTTGAAAGGTTTTCATATTTCCTTTATTTTCTTTCATTCATTCACTTATTCACTCTCCTAACAATTCAATTTTCTTTCTCTTCTCTCTCTCTCTCCCTCTTAGAGCCAAAATTCAATGGCTTCCATTGAGAAAAATTCCTAGAAAAAATTCATTAAATCAAAATGAAATAATAAAAACATGTTGCTTTAGGTTTTTATAATTTCTAGAGATGATTCAACTAGATCTAAGAGCTTTGCTTCATTCAAGGTGTGAGCTTTTGGCTACATCTTAAGGTAATTATCCAATCTCCTTTTAATATATCTTATATCCTATTACAATAACTTAGATCTCATATATATACATCTCATCGTGATAATATGTTATATCTTGTCAATATGATTTAAATTTTGTATCTTATGCAATGAATTTATATGTGCATATACTATTCAATCTATTAACGGCTATGTTTGGAAATTAAAATATGATTAAAAAAGGGGAAAAGGCTTTTTCTCCATTTGAAACTAATTATGGTATACATTTTAAATTGAATGCATTATTTAAATCTAAACAGTACATGAAATTATTTCATGAAATAGTATGAAAGTTTTATATATAATTTACTTATTTTAATTATTAGTTATTTTGGTTGCTATGTATATTGTTTCAGTTCAAATTTATAATAGGACTTTTATGTAAAATTACAAAACTAACGTTGAACCCCATCTCAAATTAAAATTTGATTTCAAATTTTTAGCTTTAGATTTCTAAACATGTTAAATAATCAAATACAATTTTAACGATGTGTGCATGTATGTTAAAATTCAATTGTTACTTTATATAATTTAAAATAAAACTTTACATACACATATTTGCATACAAGTTTAAAATGTTTTTGGAAACTAGCTTAAGAAAGATTAAAAGAGTACTAAATTATTTCCTTATTTACCTTTCATAATTGCCTCTTAAATGTCTTTTACTCTTCCTTTTAATGTCATTTAAATGCACTATTACCCATATAAATTTGAATTCTTTTGTCAAATTTATTTAAGTAATTATGTTATTTATTTCATTCAATGCAAAACTGGATTTTGACATATATAATAACCTTCATATATATATATATATATATATATATATATATATATATATACATACATATATATACATACACACACACACAAATATATATATACATATATATGTGTGTGTACATATATGTATATACATACATATATATGTATATACATATATATATATATATGCATATACATAAAAGAGGTTCTTTATTTAGTGACGTATAAAGAACATTATTGGTCTTGCCTCCTTAAAAAACCCGACCAGAGTAGTAAAGAAAAAGAGTGCAACAACTCAATAGTTTACAGTAAAAACAAATCACCAAAATATACATGTAAATAAAAATGTAGCCCACTTGCCTAGGCCCATCATATACATACCGAACAATCAAGCCCAACACAAAACAAAGTCTTAAACCCTAATAATGTTGTCACAATGCACCATTAAGCTCAACACTCCATTGATCCAAAAAAACTCCTCTCCTTTCTGCGGTAATGGCACGCATCTTTCTTTCTAAAATAAAGGATAATAATCTCTATTTCAATGATTCGAGCATGTTGAATCTCAGATAACTGCTTGCGTTCAAATATTCTTCTATTTCTCTCACTCCAAAGAATAATTGTGACTATTGTAACAAAGGCGAAGCCTTGCTCAATGCTTTTAGAAATGTAGGAAGCTTGAATTAGTCCAATCACATCAACTAAATTAACTGGAATGGGGAAGTTAGGTCTAATTTTTGCTAAAAAAGTAGACAATCAATCTACTGTACTCACATCCAAAGAAGATATGCTGGTGCGAATCATCCTCCTTTGAGCATAGAGGGGATAGATTATCAACGTGAATCCCCCACCTTGATAATCTGGCCTTCGTAGACCACATCTTTAAAACCACAAAAAGAATTTCTTAGCATTATACTTATGCCATATCACACGATACCAGTCTACTGTATCAAGTCTGTTACGACTTTTATTCCATACTTCTGCAAAATTAAACCGAGCTTTTCCACTAATCTCCCAGTAATCAGTAGAATGTTGTGTGTTGATCGAAATTACATTGATTTGATGCTTTATTTCTTTGGTTTCTAGTAATAAATCTGGACATAACTGGTTATGTTGTATAATTTGGTAGACTATTTTGCCAGTATTGAACATAGATATACGATTCCATCCAAAATATCCATTAAAGTCTTGTGTTGATCCAAGGATCAAACCACATAGAGGTATTTCTACCATCGGAAGTAACTCTGCTGAAAATGTTTGTTGCATTCCGTCCACTTCTCGAAATATGTTTCATAGTAGATGAATATTTATTATTGATAGGAAGAGACCAGATAATTGCATGCATATATTTATTCCTCATCCACTTTGTCCATAGAAAATCTTTAGACAATAAATTCCAAGCAAGTTTTAGAATAGGAGTTGCTCTTAAATCTTATTATCTCCTCAATCCAATTCCCCTTTCCCTTTTAGGTCTTCACAAAATATCCTAAATTTTTTTATGTGATTTACCAACCCAAAAAAAAGTTAACACAAAGAGGTTCAATCTTTTTTAGGATAGACGTAAGGAGATATAGATAAGAAGCCAATAAAACAATATAGGAATGATAACACATTGTATTAGTTAAGCTCTTCTTGTTGTAGATAGTAAGTTGTTGTCCCAACTCTCAAGCCTAGTTGTCACTTTTTGTAGCAAAGAAGTGCATTGGCCTAAATTTACATAATCAGTAGATAGGGGAACCTCTAAATAATTGACGAGAAGGTGCTCTTCCATCATACCCAGAACTTGAAGTATTTCTGGGTCCATTTGTCACATTTTTGCAGAAATAGACCATTGACTTTAACTGGTTATCTACAGCCCTATAGTACTAGCCAATTCATTAAAAAGTTGCTTAATCCCAACAACATTTTTAATAAGAGCTTCGAACAAAACCATCACATTATCAACATATAATAAATGTGACACGGATATTGTGGTTTCCAAAATGATTTTCATTTACCTTTGAGTAATTGCATCTTCCATTTGATGTGAGAAAAATTCCATAGCAATACAAAAAAGATAGGGTGATAAGGGACCTCCTTGTCTTAAACCCTTATTTGAATGGATAAAACCATGTGGAACACCATCAACAAGTTTAAAGAAGGTAGGTGAGCTTATGCATTCATAAATAAGATTGATAAAAGATATAGGAAACCCATAGCCTACAACGTATGACATGTGAATTCTCTATTTATCATGTCATGTTCTTTTTGTAAGTCTACCTTTATGCACATTTTCGATTTTCCAGTCTTCTTAAAATCTCTAATCAACTCATGAGCCAACAACATGTTTTCTCTAGTGTTTCCCCTAGGTAGGAAGGCAGATTGGTTTTTTGCAATTAAAAAAGGTGGAAATTTTTTTTAAACCCATTGAAAAAATATTAGAAATAATTTTATTTAGTACATTTGTATATGCAATAGGTTTGTAGTCAACTAAAGTTTGAGGCTTGTCTTTTTTGGGTTTATAGTGAGGAAAGTATGGTTAAGCCCCTTATCAAGTTGCTCAGTTTGAAAATTTTCTTACACTACTGAGAAAACCTTCATATATGTGTGTATGTATTTACGTATACATATACATATATATATACATATACATATGCATATGCATATACACATGCATATGCATACACATATACATATATAAGTTATGTTTAAAATGCCTTGTAACAACCATTGCATATATAAATGAGCAGTATATACGTTATAGATAAAAATCCCAACATCTGTACATGCATGTAATAATTTTGTAAACCTTATGCTATGTTGCACTTACATATATACAGTAGAGTATATTTGGATATTATCAAAATATATTCCAAGTATAAATTTGTTCATTAATTTTATTTAATAATAAATCAATCAATTTAATTAAAGAGAGAGAAATGAAGTCTTTTCTCTCCAAATAAAACAAAATCTTCCCTCATTAATTGAATAATTTTAAGAGAAAGCAATGAATGGTTTCCTTATCAAAATTAGAATAAACAAGCAACTTTTACACAAATATAAACACAAGAGCATATTTGATGCACTCTACTTTATATAAATCTAATATTGATTAAAATATATAAATAATCAAAACTTTCTTTTAATAAGAAAATAAAATAAAATTAAGATTTTATTTAAAATATTTTAAATCGGATCTAAAAAATTTTTAGACCTCATTGGCCACTAGATCTAAAATCGATTTTTTTATATTGTACCTATTTCATCCGCCTCCGACCGGTATGGTTCCTTGACACTTCTCCATTCGCTTGTGGGTGGACTGCTGTAGAGAAATTCTTCTCGATTTTGTACTAATCATGGAATTTTTTGAACTGGGAGCTCTTAAACTGAGTTCTATTATCAGTGATTATCTTTAATAGAAGTTTGAATCCGCACAAAATGTTCTTCACTAAAGTTGACACCTTCTTTGAAGTAATTGTTATCAATGATTCCACTTCAACTGTTTAGTGAAGTGGTCTAAAGCCACTATTGCATATTTCACCCCGCCTCTTGATATCAGTTGCAAACCAGTAATATTTATCCCCTATATTGCACATGACCATGGGATAACTATTTATAAAAGCTCAGTGAATTGCCTCTCGGTATCTTTACAAACCTTTGTCACTTATCTTATTTTCTATAATAATGATCTACATCTCAGTTGACAGTTGGTCAGAAGTATCCACAACTAAGAACCTTCTTTGCTAACATCCGCTCTTCAACGTGATCACCACAACTTCCTTTATGCATGTTCGTGAGAATTTTCTTAGTTTCATCTTTGGTGACACACCTTAGCAAGAGCATTGAGAATCCTCTCCTGTATAATATTTCTTTTCACTGACAAATTGAGAAAACTTACATAGGAGTTTTTATCGTTCATTCCTTCATTCGGAGAGTCCTCTTTAGCAAATACTCTTTGATTGAAGGCATCCATGATTCCTTCTCTTCTTCAGCCTCTAAGATTCGATCAACTTCCATCTCATTGATGCTTGGAGCCTTCAAAACCTCTGCTAGATTAATTCCCAATAGCTGCACATTCCCAGCGCTAGCTATTTTAGCTAGTAATAAGCTTTCATTTTCTCTTCCTTATGGATTTTCATTGTCATGTAATGCTCAGTATCGTTCAACGGTTCCAACACTTTGGTCAGGCAAGAGGCAAGTCTCGCTCCTTTTGCTTGAAATTCTTTCTTCATCAGATAGACCACAAACTAAGAGTCATTGAATATATGCAATGTCTTGACTCCCAGTTCTTTGCTATCTTGATTCCTACGAGAACACTTCATACTCATCTACATTATTTGTTTCTCCAAACTCTAGCCTCAAAGCAAAAAATATCCTCTGTCCTTCTGAGGACACGAGAACCACTCCTTCTCTAGACCATTGGAGGTTCCATCTACATGCAACTTCTATCGAGAAGTTGGACTGAATCTTCTTCCACTTCATTATCCTAGATAAGGAAACTCGATAATAAAATCTTCCACAGACAGTCCATAGATTGCCTTCCTGGGATGGTAAAATAGTCATACTAGCTTAATCCGATGTTTCACTTTATCAATCTTTCTGAAGTCTGGGGTCAATGTAGCACTTGTCTCAATGGCTGATCAGCCAACACCATTTTCAAATAAGCCTAGAAGTACGACACCAACTTTCTCGCAACTTAAGCAGTATGTCGATTTCTCTAGCATTGGATAATTTTTTCTCCTTGGTAAACTCCTTGTTGATGTAATACATTGGCCTTCAGATTTTGCATTCTTCACTTACAAAGTTAGCACTCAGTGCATGAGTAAACACTAAAAATAAATGAACAAATCTTCTCCTTCTGAAGGCTTTGAGGAATTAATGGTCTCTCCATATGGTCTAACGAATTCTAGAAAGCATCGTGACATTAATTTGTCCAAAAAAATTCTTTTCTCTTTCTTGAGAGCACTAAATAATAGTATACATTTGTCAATCTCTTTTCAAAACAAATCGACCCAGTACGATAGACTTCTCGTTTATGTTCTGAATCTCCATCCTCGTCTTTAGGGCAATAACCTCTCCTAACTCTTTAATATGTTCTTTTTTTAACTTTAATGCGCCTTTAGTTTATAGTGAAACCCAAAAACTTGCCAAACGCTACTCCGAAAGAACACTTTAGTTTCTTGACCCTCATTCCTTGCTTTAGAAGTACATCAAATATCTCTGAGAGATCGCCTATGCGATCCACCGATCATTGTGACTTCACAAGCATATCATCCACATAGACCTCCATAGTCAATCTGATCTATTCCGTAGATATTCTATCCAACAAGTGTTGTAAGTAGCTCTAACATTCTTCAGATAGAATGACATGAAATTCTAACAATACAACCCCAAATTTATGATCAAACTCATATGCTTCTTACTTGGGACATGTCTATGACACCCCATACCCCTTAATATACCCAAAAGGACACAGTAAAAGATGTGGTGCATTGTAGGTATAAATAAAACTAGCAGAGACTAAGATTCACAAGACAAAAAAGATAAAAACAGTGGAAACAATTAAAATAATAATTTGCTAAAAGTCAAACTTCATAATATAGAATATAAAACCAAATACATCATATGTCTCAAAATATCAATATATGTCTCATGAAATCAAAACCTTGGTCTCATAAGTATCAGAGTACAAACTTTCCCTCACAAAGTGCCAGTACATGGAATAAGCTAAAAACTGAAAATAAAGAAGAGAAATACATAAGAAATCTGCACCAAAGAAGTCTCCAAGTGTCTACAATCTATCGTCCTTGCTCTTGCTAGCCTATGGAGGAAAAAGGAGAAAATGGAGGAGTGGGTCAGACTAAAAGTTTGGTGAATGATAGTATCTACTAGAATCTTTAAGCAAAGTAAAAGTAATAGACTTTACAACGACTCTAATATATAAAAGGAAAGAAAGAAATAGAGAGAAGGGATGAGTTGGAAATAAATACGAATTAACTAAATTGACATATTTGATTAATTTTGATTGTTTCAACTTGTCTTTGATAGTTGCTTTGATTAGGCTGAATTCCTAACCCTATAATTAGGCTGAAATCCTAATCCTACCCTTTGATCGGCTTGCTACTCCATAGACCTATTGCGGACTAGACGCTATATAGCTCCCTACACAGAAGGCAATGGTGTCTACGAAAGACACACATAATAAGCGCTTGGAACTCAATTGCGACTTATCTCCCCTATATGGTGCCGCATGCTCGGTCACTGCATGTTCGCATTATCTATTGCTTCCTCTTTTGATTTTTATTTACCCTAGACAACATAAGCTTCCCTCTTCTCACTTTAGGCTATTGTGAGACACTGTGTCCATAGAAAATAGGGAATGCTATTGGTACTGGTCCTTGTCAAACAAAATCTAGTTGCATCCCTTGTGCAAATCCCCATGATTTAGTCTTTTAATTATTGACCTCTTATCTACCCTAAACAGCATATGCGTGTCCTAAGGAAAATGCTGCCGATACGGATCTTTCCTTTTAAGTATTGACCACTTATCTACCCTAAACAACATAAGGGAAATGCTGCTGGTACGGATCTTTTCTTTTAAGTATTGACCGCTTGTCTACCCTAAACAGCATAAAGGAAGTGATGCCGGTACGAATCTTTTCTTTTAAGTATTGATCACTTATCTACCTTGACCAACTTAAGGAAATGCTCCTGATACGGACCTACTTTTATGTATTGACCACTTATCTACCCTAAACAACAAAAGGAAATGCTGTTGGTACGGATCCTACTTTTTATTTATCGACCACTTATCTACCCTAAATAGCATAAGGGGAATGTTGTCAGTACAGATCCTACTTTCATCTTTGCTTATTAACTTAGGTAAATTATTTTAAACAAGCCTTTATTATTATTCTTACTATCTGTGCTTATTAATTTATCCTAGGTCTTAAAATAAGCCTCATATCGTTCTGTTTTCTTATTTTAACCTATGCTATAATCATGCTTATTACTTAACCAAAGGTATAAGTGTGAAAATAAGCTTCTTTCATCTTTTACTCTTTTTATTATAACTATGCTATAATCATGCTTATTACTTAACCAAAGGTCTAAGTGTGAAAATAAGCTTCTTTCATCTTTTACTCTTTTTAGTTATAATTCCAAGTTATAACTAGGCCAATCTCTTTAACTCGGTCTAATTCTAATAATTACATCACAATTTTAGTCCAATTTCATTTTTATTACGGTCTGTACAATTTACATCATATCTTCTATTATTTCAGTATTCTTATAATTTAATCCAAATTCACGTTTAATCTATTCTAATCCATACGCGAAGAAGAAGGAGAAATAAAAGAAAACTGAAAATAGAAGAAAATCCAAAGCGTAGGAAAAGGATGTAAATAACGCATAAATAAAAGTAAATAAATTAAAATACTGTAAATAAACTATAAATAAATGGAAAAGCTATAATTATTAGAATAAAACTAAAATCCACTGAAAAGAATAGCTAAAAGAAATCGACTGAAAATAATTCTAAAAACTGTAAATAAACTACTAAAAAATTATTCCAAAAGTCATAGTAAAACTACAACTTTTGAAAACCCTATTATTTTAAATTACTTAAAGAATTCTAAAATAATTACAATCACTCACCTGAGACAAAATCTAGAATCCCTTTTTTACAGCAAGCAAAATTCTCTAGAAATCTCCTCTAATTTGTATAACTCCATCTTTTATTTGAATGCATATATATAATATAATTTTATTTTATAAATGAAGAATGTAGGTAAATATTTGAGAGAGATAAATGGAGGCTAGGTTTTGATTTTAAAGTGAAAATCAAGGTTAATTTAGGTCCTATTTATAGTTTTTTAGGTGTGCTTTCAACCGTAGATTAGAATCTCTAGAAATTTCTACTGATTCATTGTTGTATCAAATCTTACAATGTGCCTTGTCAGCGCCTTATTTTATATTTAATTTAATTAATTACACCCTCAATAATATACAAAATATAAATAACTTTTTCTTCTCCTCAATTAATTTCGAATTTGTGACATTTTATTTCATATTAAATTTCCATGTGTCTCTCTTTATTTAAATGTTTCATTTCAGTTTTCAACATCCTATTTAATTTACATGTTTATGTCTGAAATAAATAAATAAATAACATGTCAATATCTTTCCACATTTACATCTGAACTAAGTAAATGAACATGTCAATATTTCTCCTTGTTTATATCTAAAATAAATTAATAAATAACTAGAAATTATTATGCTAGTATTGTATATATTCAGTTTGAATTAATTAGATGAATAACATGTGAATTATAATGTCAATTTCTATATATTCAAATTTGAATTCATTACATAGCATGTGAATTGTTATGTCTACATTTTTTTTTCATATTCCCATCTGTTATAATTAGATAAATAACTTATGTCCATAAACGTGTATATATGTTGTGTATTAATTAGTAACCTAATTCTTTACCTTTAAATTGAGCAATCAATTATATTAATTGATTGGTATTAATGTTTTTATGTTTAAAAATCAAACTGACCCTTATTCTTCACTAACGAAGAAATAACATACCTTATATTTTCTGTAAGAAATTTAATCCTTCCATAATACACACTTGCCTTTTCTTTTCAAAATGTAACGTATATTTTATTAAATACCTTCTTTTTATAGATATATAGTTACATTTTCTCTCATTTACAATAACCTATCTCATTTGAACATCGTCATCTAAATTTATAAAAGTGGATGGCTTCTTTTTAAATACATTGTTATACCTTTTTTTGCATTTGCAACAAATTAAACTCTCTATTTATAAAATCATACTTATATTCAAAAATGAGAAGTTTATTTTATTTATCTCAAAACATGCATATATTTTTATTTAAAATGTTCATTCCATTTTAACACAATGCAAGTTCTTATATTAAACTCAATCATTACAATTTAATTCCTTTTTCTCTTTCTAAATGAAACATTTCAATAAATCTACTGCCAATTAATTTCAATACTAATTTCAAACGAATTCTAATTATAAACACTATTTCTTCTCACTTATAATTATTTATTAATTCCTCCTTAAATTTTCGGTTGTTTCAATGTCGCTATCTAATTGTAGCTGGAGTACAAATCCCTAAAGGATAATAGTTCATGTTCGGTCATACTATCTACAAGTTGAACAATCCTCGGTAAGAGGAACCAGTTTTTCAAACATGCTTTATTTCAATCGAAATAGTAAATCCATGCACAATTTCCCATTCACCTTCTTGGCCTAGACAGGATTCGATACTAACTCTAGGTATAGCCCGTCGAGGATGAACCCATTTGACTTTCCTTATCCACTTCTTCTTTCAATGCAATGGATTGTGCTGGTTCTATACTGTGCCTCTTTTGCTTTACAGAAAGGTATCATAGGTCCATATTCAATTCATGGCATGCACTCTTGTGAAATTCTACACATATCGGAATGCATCTAAGAAAACACGTATGTGTTTTCCCAAAGAAATCCTAGCAATCACATCCTCGTCTTCAGGCCATGATCATCATCAATTGGAGTGTAGATTATCAGCTCCAACGGGCGCCCTTGCTACCTCTGACTCTTCCTGTAGGTTCATTGGCTTATGAAATTTTTTATTGGAGCTGAGCCAGGGCTTGGGCAATATTTGCTATACATTAGAGTAATAGAGTTAGGGGTATGTCGAAGGGGCAGTTCTGTAAATTATTATAAATTGCTAACTCCGTAATTAAATCCCATTTGAAATAAAAGGTGTTTGTCTGTTTTTTATGTTAATTAATTAATAATTTAATAAAACCCATAAATGATATGTTAAGTGATAGTAATTACATTTTTGTAATCATGAGAAATTTATCACATTAAAGTAACATATTATTCTGAATATTCCTAGTCGAGATGATACGAGAAAGGATATAGTTTCGTTCGTTGAGACTAGTGTGTGTAGTGCTCTCCAAACGTTGGGTAGTGTATTACTCATGGCTATTGGCAGCACCATAGGGTTACATACTGATAATTATTGGATAACTCTCACTTGAGAATTTTCTGTTCATTAATACAACTCAGGTCAAACAATGAATGTCGAATGATGATGTTACACCGTTCTCTCGACTTGAGGACACTATTGAACTTTAATGTGGACACCCCACTTTGATTATAATTGAACCGAGGCACGACATCCATTGAATGACTATAGTTGAGTGTTAGTTGAAGCATTGGAAGTGAAGAACTATTCAATAGAGAATTCTCCTCCTTAATTGTATGGGGTTAGCATACGATCAACTATGGGCAAATCAATGTCCAAATTTCTAGCCAGAATACAACTATTAATAATAAATGTTATTATGCAATCAAGGACCTTGTTTATGGACTAACTAGGTATGAATGTAGAAGATATTGGAATTTTGACCAAAACCAAATTCCATAGCCTTAATATGGTATAGTCTTGACGAAGAGAATTGGTGATCGTTACTATTGGCACCGTTTATAGTAAGTAATATTGGATTTTACCTAAAAGATGTGTAAGCGATAAATTCAACCAAAAGTCACACCACTAGTTAAGGTGACATGTGAATGTTAATATTTGAAATCTTCGAGATTTATCATTAACTGAATTCACACATTTGAGTCGTACAATCGAAATGATGAATATTTTAAATAAACCACATGATTTAGTTAATTTATTATCATTGTATATTAATTAAGCCAATTAATATTTGTGAAATATTAGTTATTGAATTTTGATTGATGTTTGAATACCTACAGTATTTAATGAAATGCATATTTATAAAAAGTTGTGCATATGCGTATATATGATATCGGTGGAACCTTTAAATAGGATTACTAGCTAGGTTTTGGAATTATTTGATACTAAATCCCTTCATGTTATGGTCGGCCAAATAAGAGAGGGAGAGGAGGAGTTTTGAGTTTGAAATGAAGGGACTGAGACATAATTAATGGATGGTGACTAGCCCCTATCTTTAATACCTTTTATCATCTCTTTTATGTGTGATTAATTTATTCAGTCATTTTTCTCTTCCTCCCAATCAGGACATGGTAGAAAATGACAATGGTATCCAGGGAAAAATATTAAATAAAAAATCAAATAAAATATAAAACAAAAGGTGGTTATTATCTCTTGATTCCTATAAGATCAGGAGATCAATTCAACTAAATCTAGAAGCATCGGCTCATCATTCAAGGTGAGACTTTTAAGCAACATCCGAAGGTAATTCTCTAATTTAATTTGTTCATGTTGTTCATATGTTTGGAGAGTCTTGTGACGACCCGGAATTTTTAGACATTTGAAATGGGAATATTTAATTAATTTTAAATATTCGAAAGTTAATTATTAACTTTAATTTCAAATATCAATATTTATTGAATAATTAATTATTAAATTTAATTATCGGGATTGGGTAAAAATATTGAATCTTGATTTTAAAGCTGGTTAAAAATAATTAGAAGGCTTATTTAATTTATATTAATAATACTGAAGACGATAGAAGTTGTAAAATTTAAATTAACGATGGTTTGTTCAGTTTTAAAATTTGATTGTTTAAATTGAATTTAAAAATAGCCTTCCGAGGCACAGTCTCGGAATTCGACGAAACCAGTTCCATTGGATCCGTAATATTGAATTATTACCGGATTTCAAATTTCGTGGCTTTCGGAAATAACGTATGATCGTTCGGGGTATAAACGCTTAGTCGGTAATTACCGATTTATATTAAATATTATTATCTGAGAATAAAAATCAACAGCCGAAATTATCTCACGTCTATCTTTCTTTTCGTCAGCTACGCGCCACCCTAGTATCTGTTTTCGTCGCCCTAGTTGTCTCCCCCTTCATTATCACGCAAACATCATTCTTCTTTCAGAATTTCACTGAGAACAATAAATGGCAGAAGTCGATAACAATCTTCTTCATTCCAGCTTAAATTAAATAATAGCCGAGTTGTTTTATTCACCAGCCTTCCCACTTTCGAAATTCCTATGGCCGAGAAAAATATATTCAATTTTTTTTCCTCTAAAACCAATCGCGACCGAAACAAAATCAAGCGAGAGAAATCATAACCCTCTTCCTTTTTTTTCGTTCGAGACCCATGCCTTTTTTTTCCCTTTAACCTTCAGTGTATCGAAAGGATATTAGGACGGCAACTTGAAATTCGATTTTTGAAATCTGGGTTGGCTTCGCATTCGCCTTATCGCGAGGCTCGGGGCAAGCGAGGGAAGGGTGCCGCGTGTGATGTTGGGTGGGTCGTCTGGAGTTAGCGACGGCATGGCGCTTGAACTTGATTCGAGTGGGATGGGGTTTTCGCGAGGGGGGCGAGCTCGATGGAGATTCGCGTGGAGGCAAGAACGAGGGTTTGGAGTCGCGATTCGCTTAGGGAGGCAGTGGACCGGCTTGGGCTGGATTGGTCTCGCGATTCGAATATGGTGCTCGTCTTGCATTGAAGCAGGTGAACGAAGGCGTTTCAGGAGGCGCCTGTTTTAGGTATTCGATTCTAGTTTTCTTTTTATTTAGTTTAATTTATATGTTTAAGTTGAATTTTAAATTAATTCTGGTGATGTTTTCAAATTACCAGTGATTTTTGTTTTTAGGTTGGAAGTGTTTTGATTTAAAGAAATTTCTTTTTCTTATAAGTATATATATGCAGTGTAAAAATATATATATATATATATATGTATGTATGTATGTATATATATATATATATATATATATATATATATATATATGTATGTGTGTGTGTGTGTGTGTATATATATATATATATACAGATGCTCATTTTAGAGTTACTGGTTTTTCCTAAAATAGTGAGTTGGTAATTAAGTTGTTCAATTTTCTTATTTAATTATTTTAGTTATCAAAAGAATTTTAAAAGGGGAAATTATTAGTTTAAGCAAAAATTATTAGTTTAAATAAATTGTTTAATTACTTTAGTTACTAGAAGAATTTCAAAAGGGAAATTAGTTTAAAATATAATTACTTGTTCAAACCAAATCATTCGTTTAAATTAAATAAGTAAGTAGTAATTAACCGTTCAAACAATTCGAATATTGATTAAATCATAAAATGTTTATTCAAGGTCAATAATCGTGGGTTCAAAGCGAGAATGAAGTGCGTTGCAAATTAAAAGAGCAAAGGTGAGTTAATCTCACTCAGTTTAAATTTAAATTTAAATGATTAAATTTAAATAATTGTTTGAATGGTTGAAATGGATTGATTGATGTGCTATCGAATGATATATTCTGAAATTAGTAAATAATATTGTGCTAACATTTGTGGATGCAGGGAAACAGGTTGGAGGGATCCAACTGGATTCCTCAATTTATTAGATTATTTAATAGTCTATGTGATGAATATTTGATATCCTGTGATTGTTTTATGGATAATTGGAATATGGGATAGTATGGTTGGATGGAATAACTCAGTATAAAGAGTTACCAAAATCTATGGAATTGGATTTTTGAAAGGTAATAAAAGAGTAAAATTTTAAGTAAATAATTCTAGTAAATTGGAATAAATTGAATAATGAAGTGAAAATAAAATAAAATAGAGTGATTTATAAACTCTAACAAAATATGGAATATGAGGAAATTGAATTAACAGAGAAATAATAAATTCTGGAACTTAAGTGAATAAAAGTCATTATTTTAAATGTAAGGATTAAATTTAAAGATAAAGAAAGGAAATTGAGGAATCTGAATTTGGTATTTTTCAGTTTAAAGATTTTAAAACATAAATTGGAAATTAAATCTAAAGTTAATAAATTTTGAAATAAATGAAGTAAGAGAATTTATTTCATGGTAAAGTAAATGGAAATCAATTGTAAAATTGATTTAGGTGTTAAAATTTAAATTTAAAGTGAAGAGAGATTTTGGGACTTTATGACTGGGTTATAAAGTGAAATAAAATGTCGGTGGATATTTTATAAATTCAAGGTAAGAATTTATTAAAGGAATGGGAATTTGTTTAAAAATAAATGGTGATGTATTTTTAAGAAATGGGAATGAGAATAGGATTTCCCTGGATAGCCAAGTATGGTTTTCAAAAATATTTAAAGTTTTTTTTAAGATCGTTTTAAAAAGCAGGTTTTGGAAAGTTTATTATTTCTAAATCTAAATTTTTAAAGCAAGTATATTTTTTTCTAAATCTATTATTGAAATAACTATATAAAGTAACTTTGTATTGAGTTTTAAAAGAGGAAATTTAGTTTATATTTTACAAAGTGTTTTATACAAAATATTTTGTTGTATATTTATTTTAATAAAATATTTAAGTTATAATTTTAAAAGTTATAAGTATATTTTATAAAAAAAAATGTTTTTAAAATTATTTTAAACTTAAGTGTTTGTACTTGGCGTTCCAATGGAAATAATAATTGGGAATGTACCCTGGGAAGGGAAAACGGGTTTTGAAACTGTTTTCAAAAGGTGTTGAAAATTGGATATATATATATCTCGGGAAGATATTTTGGGATTTATAAATAATTTGGAAAATTATTTATTGGTTGATGGATGTTTGTGAAGATTAATTGATAGTTAAATAACCGACTATCAATATTGGCCAATTGCGTTGATCGTTTCGAAGAGACCGGGATCGAGATTTATTTCTCGAAAACCACTTCGATCCGGTTTGTACGTTTCGTGCGAAAAACGTGGTCGGAATCGAAGATGGAGCAGTGAAGTGCAAGGGCTAGTCGCTACTAATCCTGAGGATATTTCCAAAATGGATGTAGTAGGAATAGTGCCTTCGGTTCCGTTCGAACCCGGGACGGACTTGTATGGACGAATGCTTGCGAAACATCATCAGGTGGGCGATGGGCATTCTAAGTGAAACGTTCTAAAGGTAACGCTTAGCCTCAAGCCTCATCAAATGGGAATGACTGAAAATCAGGGGATATGCAGCAAGGTTAGGTGGGTAGCACCCAAGCAGGGTGAGGTCATTCCAGTCTAGATGTCCCTTTTTATTTTTCGGCTTAGTGGTGCGGTTGCTGATCCCAACCGCGGGGTGATCTCACTCGGGACTGTCCAGTAAGGGATGGTTCCGGCCTTGTGTTGCAGGGGATGAAGGGAGTAATCCTCGGTACGGTGATCTAGGCCCCGTACTGTGACAGGTGGTACCCCAGTGCCTAGTCATTAGTTGGAAATCCATTCTCCCTACGAGCCTTGTACGAGTTTTGTTTGTATTACCCACTTTTGTGGCTAGTAGCTGGAATTTAATAATGTAACAATTTCGGCTATTTTATAAGTACTTGTGTATAGACCCTATTATAATATCAGAGGATTTCTATAAAATTGTTTTAGCTATCGTAAGGTAAAAACCCGACATGTTTATTTGTGGCGTGGTCTTACGAGATGCTTTTGTTTTCAAAGGATTTTTGAAACTTTAATAATAAATTGGGTGTGATTTTCTCACGCTGGTAATCCAGACTGACTCAGGTGTTATTTAACTGTTATGCTCGGTCAGACCGAGTATTATAGGATACAGGATATGATGCTGTGGAGCTCAGGAGACGAGCTGGATGACGAAACGTACTCTCGTACTTGTATATTTATATACGTATTCCGCTGTGTTGAGTTGTTGTGTACCCATTGTATGATATTGATGTTGAGTTGTGACTGATGTATTCTGATGATGTAATGTATGTAAACAGATATATTTGATTTTGAGTAAAGATTATTTACTATCTATTATATTTTATTCTGCTGCGATGGTTAGACTCTGATGTTGATTTTGTTTCTCTTCTTCTACCTCCTTCTTTTCATTTAAATGGTCCGATTTTTCTGGCACGAAAAATCGTGGTCGTTACACTTGGTATCAGAGCTTAGGTTGGCGACAACCTAGGCTTTGGTGGGAATTACTCAAGTAGAGTCTGTAGTACTCTATAATGAGTTTGAGTGTATTAATAGATATGAGCGCGTAATTGTTAGTGAATAAAATGATTTTTATATTGTGTTGATTGGTTTATTGAGTGGTTTATGGATTCTGGTCAATACGAGTAATTAACGTTATTGATAGGGATCTCTAAACACTTGAATAGAATAATTCGACACAGTATTGTTTTAAAATAGGGTAAATGAAATAACTTTACCCAAATTATTTTTGTATATGAAAGAAATAATTTTCAGAAATTATTATAGTATTTGGATGCTTGATTGTTAAGGAATGATAATATTAAATTATTAACGCTATTGTGTAAAAAAAAAAAAATTGAATAAGAAATTGAAACTTATAACCAAAGTTGAAAAATAAATTTATATAACAAAATGGAATTTGAAATATAGATTATAAATGTAATTTTTAAATTTGAAATAACTTCATATATAAATAAGATTATAATTTTGAATTAGAATTCCAGAGAATGAAAATAAATTAAGATGAAGATTCCAGAGTAAGTTTGGAATTTTGGGGGAAAAGTTTAAATTCCTTTGGATTTGGAAATTGTTTTCAAAAGTTTTGAAGAAATAATAGTGGTATTATTTCGGGAATATTTTTGAATTGAAATTGAATCTGGTGAGATTGGAAATTAAGAATATTTGAAATGTTTTAAAGAGATAAAAGCATCGAACTCTTTCGGTCACTGGAAAATAACGTCGGTGATGACTGCAGCATCATCGATGTTTATTTTCGAGTTTCTAAGAGATTGCTGCCAAATTGTTTTAAAATGGAATTGGTTGTGAACTGGATTTGGTCTTGAAATTCAGAGGACAATTGAATTTACCAAAGGATTTTGGATATAGTTGATTTCAAAGGTGATTTTGGAAACTTGGGAAATTGTTTAAAACTCTGGAATCCTGTTTAAATGTTAATGGAATAATAAAATCTACTTGGCTAAATAGAATGTAAAATTCTAAGTAAAAGGTACAATGCCAAGTTAAAAAAATAAATAAAATAAATAAAATAAATAAAATAAAAGTAAAATGTGAATGATATTGATTGTGAATAGATGGAATATGAATATAAATAAGTTGAGACTTATAAAATTTAGAAGTAAAATAAACAAGCCAAATAAAATTGTTGTATTGGAAATGAATAAAATCCTAAACTTAGATTATAAAATAAATTGAGTTCCAGTAAAGTAGTTAAAGTGGTTTTTAAGATAAAAATCACATATTGGGTACAAAATTTGAATAAACTAATTGATAATTAATTTATAAATGGAATATGGAAATGGAACTTGTATTGGTTAATTAAAAATTGAACCGTGGATAAATAATAGAATTTGAAAGTGAAGTTTGAGTTATTAATAGAAATTCAATTTGAAATGGTAAGTGAATTAAATTTGAATTGAAGTTGAATGGAATTGAATTAACATAAAAATAACTTGTATTGCAAATAAAAATCCAAGTAGGGATAAATTGGAAATGGCCTCATTATAAAATGAAAGGAATTCCGAAATAAATTATTGAATGTGAATTAGAATTCATATTGATTCAATGAAATATACTAATTTAATTTAAGCGAATGGAGCTAACAATGAAATTGGAAATGAGCTCGAGTAACATATAAATTCAACTTAGACCAACGATGAATTAAAAATAATTGGGAGTGTCGTCCAACAAAATGAAATTGGGTTATAACAGTGATGGTTGGAATTTGTGAATCAATTCCAAGCAGGTTGAAATAGAATGGAAAAGACCTTGTTATTAATAAAATCAAAATTCTATGAATGAATAGAAATTGACTAAAAATTGATTTTTGAAATCGGTTGAATTATAAATGGTTTATAATAAAACCTGTTTGGTAAGTGGAATGAAATTAGTAATTAAGTTGAGTGACTCAAGTTATATTAACAAGAGCTTGGCTTCGAATAAAATGGGAATTCATTGAATAAAATTTTATGAGTTGATAGAAGTGAAATAAAATTTATTTTGAATCACTTGGAATAAAAATAAACTCGTTTGGATTCAAATGAATTGGAAGTAGGCAATGAAGTGTAAATCATTTAATTGGGATGTAAAATGAATTAAATGAAATGGTATTGGAATGGATTGGAAGCATTCAAAATAAATGTCGAAATGTTTCACATGTGCTTGTGGAAGTATATGATATGCATCGTTTATGAAACCCATGTTTTAATTATTTATATTTAAGTGAAATGCTATAAATTTGTGTAATTGTCACTTACATATTTATATTGAGTAAGTACAGGTTCAGGGAAGCCGTTTGGCTGGTTTGATTGCGCAATTTGCTAAAATAAATCGCCGCTTGCTTAAAAATGCTAAAATAAGGTACGCCTACGCAATACAAATAGGAAATATGAACTGTTTTTCTATTTTCCGACCGTGTGGGTCGATGTATATTGATTTCCGGCCTGAGGCCGATGTATATATGTTTTTGTGCATCCTGCGATATCGCAGAAGTCCCTCCGTACAAGGGAGACTCTGCCAAAATTTTCCGTAAATTTTGGGAGTTAGAAAATTTTTGAAATTCTCGAAAATTTTCATAAACGGCAAATGATCTAAATTTGCTAAACAAATAAAATTGAAATTGGATATTGAAATCTAATTGGAATGTAAATGCAAAGAGAATGAAATTGAAGAAACTAAAGAAGTAAAGTTTGCAAATAAACTTTAATTTGAGATTTAAATTAATTGGTAAGTGCAACTAATACAATATTCAAAGTGGAAACCAAAATTTAAACTTAAATGAAATTGTAAAGGCAAAGAGAATGGTAATGGAAATTAACTGAAGGTTAAAGTGATAGCTGGGAATGTGAATAAAAAGAGAATTGGTGTAGCTAAAAATAAATTGGGCTAATTACGTAAGGTGTACGTATATTATTTATTCGCATAGCTATATTGATCCAGAATTCGAGCACAGATTTTCGAGATAGTTATATCGATCCGAGTTAGGATTTTTCACTCGATTTTCGACGGCGAACCTGGATATGGATTGTTGATTGATTCTGGAAATTCTCTATCATAGTTATGACTATGCAAGGAGAATGACGGTTTCTGATCAAGAAACCAGATCTGAGTCCGCACTAGGAAGTCGGGTGGACGATACTAGTTCGGAAATGAAATTGTGTGATCGAGTGAGCGATCGAATTTGGTATTGCGTACGAATGGTATACGTGCATCGTACGGGCTTAAATGAATAAATATTGAAATTTGTAAATGTTTTTGAATGTTGTGATGGATATTGTTGCTTAGTTGGATATACAGGTGTATAAAAGCAATGGATAAATAAAGATTTTGGATTTTAGAAGATTAAAATTAATGGCCCGACAAAAAGGTATGTGTTTAAATTTCTATATGAGATTTTGATTAGGTTTCTGGATCCAGCCACTTGGCTTTTTGTTTTCTTTTTGGATTTGGGAGGCCGTAGAGCCATTTTTGTAGTAGTACCGAGCTAGCCGCGCAAAGGAGACGCTGGCGAAATTTTTCGAAAATTTAGAGAGTTAGAAAAATTTTGAGAAAATTTTGATAATTTAAAATTTGAATTCAAATTTAAGATTTGAATTGATAAGTAAGTATGTAATATGGTTTAAGGGTTATGGATAAGTTTAAAAGGCTAGGATAGAGTTAGAGTGTCTTCGATAAAAAGATTTGTTTGCTAAGTTGTTAAAAATTGTTTGGTTTGAGGAAATAGTTAATAGGTTATGGATCAGTCTTCCAACTAGTAATTTCGGGGACGAAATTCTTTTAAGGGGGAAGGAATGTGACGACCCGGAATTTTTAGACATTTGAAATGGGAATATTTAATTAATTTTAAATATTCGAAAGTTAATTATTAACTTTAATTTCAAATATCAATATTTATTGAATAATTAATTATTAAATTTAATTATCGGGATTGGGTAAAAATATTGAATCTTGATTTTAAAGCTGGTTAAAAATAATTAGAAGGCTTATTTAATTTATATTAATAATACTGAAGACGATAGAAGTTGTAAAATTTAAATTAACGATGGTTTGTTCAGTTTTAAAATTTGATTGTTTAAATTGAATTTAAAAATAGCCTTCCGAGGCACAGTCTCGGAATTCGACGAAACCAGTTCCATTGGATCTGTAATATTGAATTATTACCGGATTTCAAATTTCGTGGCTTTCGGAAATAACGTGTGATCGTTCGGGGTATAAACGCTTAGTCGGTAATTACCGATTTATATTAAATATTATTATCTGAGAATAAAAATCAACAGCCGAAATTATCTCACATCTATCTTTCTTTTCGTCAGCTACGCGCCACCCTAGTATCTGTTTTCGTCGCCCTAGTTGTCTCCCCCTTCATTATCACGCAAACATCATTCTTCTTTCAGAATTTCACTGAGAACAATAAATGGCTGAAGTCGATAACAATCTTCTTCATTCCAGCTTAAATTAAATAATAGCCGAGTTGTTTTATTCACCAGCCTTCCCACTTTCGAAATTCCTATGGCCGAGAAAAATATATTCAATTTTTTTTCCTCTAAAACCAATCGCGACCGAAACAAAATCAAGCGAGAGAAATCATAACCCTCTTCCTTTTTTTTTCGTTCGAGACCCATGCCTTTTTTTTCCCTTTAACCTTCAGTGTATCGAAAGGATATTAGGACGGCAACTTGAAATTCGATTTTTGAAATCTGGGTTGGCTTCGCATTCGCCTTATCGCGAGGCTCGGGGCAAGCGAGGGAAGGGTGCCGCGTGTGATGTTGGGTGGGTCGTCTGGAGTTAGCGACGGCATGGCGCTTGAACTTGATTCGAGTGGGATGGGGTTTTCGCGAGGGGGGCGAGCTCGATGGAGATTCGCGTGGAGGCAAGAACGAGGGTTTGGAGTCGCGATTCGCTTAGGGAGGCAGTGGACCGGCTTGGGCTGGATTGGTCTCGCGATTCGAATATGGTGCTCGTCTTGCATTGAAGCAGGTGAACGAAGGCGTTTCAGGAGGCGCCTGTTTTAGGTATTCGATTCTAGTTTTCTTTTTATTTAGTTTAATTTATATGTTTAAGTTGAATTTTAAATTAATTCTGGTGATGTTTTCAAATTACCAGTGATTTTTGTTTTTAGGTTGGAAGTGTTTTGATTTAAAGAAATTTCTTTTTCTTATAAGTATATATATGCAGTGTAAAAATATATATATATATATATATGTATGTATGTGTATATATATATATATATATATGTATGTGTGTGTGTGTGTGTGTGTGTATATATATATATATACACAGATGCTCATTTTAGAGTTACTGGTTTTTCCTAAAATAGTGAGTTGGTAATTAAGTTGTTCAATTTTCTTATTTAATTATTTTAGTTATCAAAAGAATTTTAAAAGGGGAAATTATTAGTTTAAGCAAAAATTATTAGTTTAAATAAATTGTTTAATTACTTTAGTTACTAGAAGAATTTCAAAAGGGAAATTAGTTTAAAATATAATTACTTGTTCAAACCAAATCATTCGTTTAAATTAAATAAGTAAGTAGTAATTAACCGTTCAAACAATTCGAATATTGATTAAATCATAAAATGTTTATTCAAGGTCAATAATCGTGGGTTCAAAGCGAGAATGAAGTGCGTTGCAAATTAAAAGAGCAAAGGTGAGTTAATCTCACTCAGTTTAAATTTAAATTTAAATGATTAAATTTAAATAATTGTTTGAATGGTTGAAATGGATTGATTGATGTGCTATCGAATGATATATTCTGAAATTAGTAAATAATATTGTGCTAACATTTGTGGATGCAGGGAAACAGGTTGGAGGGATCCAACTGGATTCCTCAAATTTATTAGATTATTTAATAGTCTATGTGATGAATATTTGATATCCTGTGATTGTTTTATGGATAATTGGAATATGGGATAGTATGGTTGGATGGAATAACTCAGTATAAAGAGTTACCAAAATCTATGGAATTGGATTTTTGAAAGGTAATAAAAGAGTAAAATTTTAAGTAAATAATTCTAGTAAATTGGAATAAATTGAATAATGAAGTGAAAATAAAATAAAATAGAGTGATTTATAAACTCTAACAAAATATGGAATATGAGGAAATTGAATTAACAGAGAAATAATAAATTCTGGAACTTAAGTGAATAAAAGTCATTATTTTAAATGTAAGGATTAAATTTAAAGATAAAGAAAGGAAATTGAGGAATCTGAATTTGGTATTTTTCAGTTTAAAGATTTTAAAACATAAATTGGAAATTAAATCTAAAGTTAATAAATTTTGAAATAAATGAAGTAAGAGAATTTATTTCATGGTAAAGTAAATGGAAATCAATTGTAAAATTGATTTAGGTGTTAAAATTTAAATTTAAAGTGAAGAGAGATTTTGGGACTTTATGACTGGGTTATAAAGTGAAATAAAATGTCGGTGGATATTTTATAAATTCAAGGTAAGAATTTATTAAAGGAATGGGAATTTGTTTAAAAATAAATGGTGATGTATTTTTAAGAAATGGGAATGAGAATAGGATTTCCCTGGATAGCCAAGTATGGTTTTCAAAAATATTTAAAGTTTTTTTTAAGATCGTTTTAAAAAGCAGGTTTTGGAAAGTTTATTATTTCTGAATCTAAATTTTTAAAGCAAGTATATTTTTTTCTAAATCTATTATTGAAATAACTATATAAAGTAACTTTGTATTGAGTTTTAAAAGAGGAAATTTAGTTTATATTTTATAAAGTGTTTTATACAAAATATTTTGTTGTATATTTATTTTAATAAAATATTTAAGTTATAATTTTAAAATTTATAAGTATATTTTATAAAAAAAAATGTTTTTAAAATTATTTTAAACTTAAGTGTTTGTACTTGGCGTTCCAATGGAAATAATAATTGGGAATGTACCCTGGGAAGGGAAAACGGGTTTTGAAACTGTTTTCAAAAGGTGTTGAAAATTGGATATATATATATATCTCGGGAAGATATTTTGGGATTTATAAATAATTTGGAAAATTATTTATTGGTTGATGGATGTTTGTGAAGATTAATTGATAGTTAAATAACCGACTATCAATATTGGCCAATTGCGTTGATCGTTTCGAAGAGACCGGGATCGAGATTTATTTCTCGAAAACCACTTCGATCCGGTTTGTACGTTTCGTGCGAAAAACGTGGTCGGAATCGAAGATGGAGCAGTGAAGTGCAAGGGCTAGTCGCTACTAATCCTGAGGATATTTCCAAAATGGATGTAGTAGGAATAGTGCCTTCGGTTCCGTTCGAACCCGGGACGGACTTGTATGGACGAATGCTTGCGAAACATCGTCAGGTGGGCGATGGGCATTCTAAGTGAAACGTTCTAAAGGTAACGCTTAGCCTCAAGCCTCATCAAATGGGAATGACTGAAAATCAGGGGATATGCAGCAAGGTTAGGTGGGTAGCACCCAAGCAGGGTGAGGTCATTCCAGTCTAGATGTCCCTTTTTATTTTTCGGCTTAGTGGTGCGGTTGCTGATCCCAACCGCGGGGTGATCTCACTCGGGACTGTCCAGTAAGGGATGGTTCCGGCCTTGTGTTGCAGGGGATGAAGGGAGTAATCCTCGGTACGGTGATCTAGGCCCCGTACTGTGACAGGTGGTACCCCAGTGCCTGGTCATTAGTTGGAAATCCATTCTCCCTACGAGCCTTGTACGAGTTTTGTTTGTATTACCCACTTTTGTGGCTAGTAGCTGGAATTTAATAATGTAACAATTTCGGCTATTTTATAAGTACTTGTGTATAGACCCTATTATAATATCAGAGGATTTCTATAAAATTGTTTTAGCTATCGTAAGGTAAAAACCCGACATGTTTATTTGTGGCGTGGTCTTACGAGATGCTTTTGTTTTCAAAGGATTTTTGAAACTTTAATAATAAATTGGGTGTGATTTTCTCACGCTGGTAATCCAGACTGACTCGGGTGTTATTTAACTGTTATGCTCGGGTCAGACCGAGTATTATAGGATACAGGATATGATGCTGTGGAGCTCAGGAGACAAGCTGGATGACGAAACATACTCTCGTACTTGTATATTTATATACGTATTCCGCTGTGTTGAGTTGTTGTGTACCCATTGTATGATATTGATGTTGAGTTGTGACTGATGTATTCTGATGATGTAATGTATGTAAACAGATATATTTGATTTTGAGTAAAGATTATTTACTATCTATTATATTTTATTCTGCTGCGATGGTTAGACTCTGATGTTGATTTTGTTTCTCTTCTTCTACCTCCTTCTTTTCATTTAAATGGTCCGATTTTTCAAGCACGAAAAATCGTGGTCGTTACAAGTCTATGATTCGTCTTATGCTTTAATTGTTTATCTTGCAACAAATAATTCAAACCCTTTTTTATCTATCTCGATTAAAAGTACATCTATTATGTTGATTTAATTCAGACTTACATATTTTCATCTTATTTCAATATTTTTTTATAATAATTGATATGATTTAGGTCCACTATCTTCTTTGATAACTTATTGTTGTTTTCTGCACTATATGGATCTAAATGTTCCCATCATGAATTTACATGTATCCAATTTGTCCAATTCATTTTCTTTCTTTTAGAAATTTTGAAAATAAGATTAAGTTTGATTGAGATCTATGTTATAATATTTACATACGCAAGTGTAAATAAACTATATATGTTAATTATTTAATTTTACCTAATTTCTTATGCTATATGATTAATATTTCGAATATGAATATTTTAGATATTGTTAGCATAAATAAGGGTTTTGATCTAAAATTCATAAATGGATTTTTCTAATCTTTTTTCCCATTTCTAAATTTAAATTTTTATGTAAAATCCTATATTTTAGTTTCCTATCTAAACTAAAAGTTCGATACGGATTGTTAAATTTAAAATCTAATATACATACACATGCATATATTATGAGTTACAATGTTCTATATGTTTATAAGTTGTTTTAAATCTAAAACATAAATTAATATATATATATATATATATATATATATATATATATATATAATCATACATGCGTTGCTTTAATTAAAATCACTATATGGATCTTATGCAACAATGTAATAATTAATATCAAACTTTTCTCCAGTCGAAACTAAATTCATTATTGTTAATTTTAGATTTCAAAACATATAAGATTGTCTAATATGTTTTCACTATATATACTTATACTTCTAAAAATCTATTATATATGTATGTATGTACGTATCTTGGACTTTCATATACTCACATTAACTATGTACACTTCTTATCTATAGCACGTGCAGTTCATATAAACAAGTATATTTCTATAAATTAAAATATAATAAAAAGTGTTATATATATATATTAAGAAAATAAATAAAATAAAGATTTTATTTAAAAAAATTAGATTGGATCTAAAACCCATTTAGACCTCACTCAACCAAGATCAAAATGGAATTTTTTTTTTTTTGAAATTCAACCATTAACCCTCTTTTGACTGGTCCGCTTCCTTCACAAAGGACATGATTCAAAGAGGCTTCTCTATATTCCTACCCTTCTCATGTCACTTTGCCTCCTTGAGCTCTAAAATGGAGCACTATTTACCTATGTTTTAGTAACCTAGAATTGCCTTTACTCCATTCCTACATGGAAACTTCTTCATCAAACACCATGGAGCAAGAATGATCCAAAACCTAGCAAGGGCCGGTTTGCCCATAAAAGCCTTATAAGTCAAAAACCCACTAAAATAACAAATGAATTCGTTTATTGATTTCATTCAAAATTGAATGAAAAATTCACATTTTGAGGATAAACTTCAGAAATACTCTTCGCTAAAACTCAAGGTACGAACGAAAAATGAATTCTAATTCATTTTCACTATTCCTATCCTGCCACATATCAAATCCAAAAAACGTTCGTTTTTCTTAAACAAAATATCTACACCCGTACAACCTTATGGTCACTTTTCCTAACTCAACCGGCAATACAATGCGCCTTATCGGTTCCATGGCCTCTTCAATAAATCCTTGGATGGGAAATTTACAATATAGCTTTAGATCCTTCTCAGCAAAGTGCCTCTTGTTAAAGGTATTGTTAAACAAGGTATTCATTGAGATCCCATAGTCAATAAGGACTCGAAGCATTGTTACTGGCCCAATCGTGGCCGTATTCACCATGGGATCAACATCGACGTTTGAACCCCATCAGCATCTCGATTTATAAACACAATATCATTAGTAATTGTTCTCTGTTTCTTTGATGGAGTTCTATCCTCTATGGCAAAAAATGCTTCTTGAGGCATGCATATGCCTTAGTAAGCTACTATATCGCTTCATCTCATTTTAGCTTTTCTTCACATGCGGACCTATAGAAATAGTATTTATTACAATTCCTTTCATCGGCTGCCTTGATCCTTCTCCACTGGATCCACATCATTCCCTAGGGAAGGAAACCCTTAGGTTCAGTTGTATATCTTCTTGTTAGCCTATGGGTTCCTAATTTCCTACTACAGTTTCTTTACTAATTAGATCTTCATTGACATCTCTTAGGTGTCAATATTGATTTATATTGGGCACATGGGTCTCATGAAAGCCATAATATTTTCCCTAACGTATTTTTTCCTCAGTTGCCTCCCTCGAAGGCGGTATACTATAATGCTCAGTACCGTACGTAGGAAGGTTGTATTCTCAGTGGAATTTAACTTGATATGATATCGAGTCGAGTATATCTTGTACACTTCTTGGTGTCCAATTTCTTGTCTCCTACGTTCGGATTCTTTTGTTTACTATTATTGTTGTTGCCAATATTCACCCCAATATTTCCAACACTAGCACATTCTATTTAACAACAATGTTGCTTTGTATCACAATACTAAGTCCCTCCTAACCATCGATAGTTTATCTAAAAGTCAAATCTACATGTTCCAAGCACAAAAATCAAAAAAATTTATGATAAAACTCATCCTATAGTAGATGGTTTTTTTTTTGAGTCATCTACCAAAATCATTCTTTGAGTGAACCATATTCATTAGTGACATCAATACAATTTCCTCCTTAGGGTTGCTTACCATTGTGGCTTCAGCACTAAATCTCTTCAAAAAGCTCTCAAAGTCTCTTTAGAACTCTGATGCATGTTAGGTAACAATAATATCTTTTGTTCACGAGGTGTAGACTTGGAATTGCTCCACAGATTTCTTAGCCAATTGATTGAATGATGATATGGACCTCGAGTTGTGGGAACAACATTGTTGCTACTCCATCCAAGGATATAGGGAAACACCGACATCTAGTAGTATTCATTGCACGAGCACTATCAACATGCCATCTTTACTTCAACATTTCCTACCTCAGTTAAGTAATTCCATTCTAGGTTGATGTAGTTAACATCACAAACCTTTTTCGATTTCTCTATTCAAGGATGTTTTCGATAAATGGGGTCCGACCCAGCGATGAACCCTACTCCTCATCCTATCTACTCTCACTCATTCAATAGTCTTTTCACAATTGATTGCAATGTATTCTATGTTGCTTTAGTTTGTTAGTCAATGATCATCAGGGAGAAACTCAAGTATTTGACTCTATAAACGGTAGCGGTTAGTTGCAAAATGTCTAAGCTCCTTTATCTTTAGGGAACCATTTGTCCCGACCTGTATTGTTCTCTTCTAGCTGGTTTTAAAATGTTAGCATAGATTCCATGAGCATGTGTACTAGTAACTTATCCCCTCTACTAGCTTCATCATCCTACAGGTGCTCCTCACCACTGTATAAATTAAGCATACCAGTAAACATCTCGATATGGACTTGTGTGGACCTTTCTATGCTGAATTGTTTTGATGTTGGCAAAGTGACTCCTTCATTCACAACCTTCTTTTGCGCTGCCCCAGTCCCTCTTTGCATTAGTCATTTTCCTATCCTGACCCATTCCCATTCAGTTGATGACCAATTCTCTTCATTAGAAGCACAAGATGAGGAATCTTTTCTACTCTTCCTTTGCCTTTGAAATTCAATCCATTGCTAGAGCTAGGCCAAAGCTGTTAGCTACTCCAACATACATCTCATCAATTCATCTGAGACTTCCAGTTCTAGCATCCTTCTTATATAGCATCGTTCTCTCCACCATAGCTTTGGCAATAACTTTAGTTGATTAAGATGAAGATCCCGATGGAGTAGTTGGTTGGTTGATCTCTTGATCAATGATAGGACCCTACATTGTCCTTCTTCAATTGCAAAGGATCTAACACTATTCTCTTTTCTAAGGGCCATCTCCCTTCAGATTTGGCAGTAGATTCTTTCCAAATCCATGTAACAATAGATTTACAGCAAATAAATCCAGATCTAGTTTTTGGATTCTTCAGATCCAAAATAAAAGCACAGATCTACATTTGAAATTAATATCTCTCAATGAAAGAACCAAAAGTGTTATGACAAAAATTTACAAATCACCCAAAATCAAATAAAACAAGAATAATCAATAAAATTTGAAATGAAAACAAAGGAAGTCATAATTTTTATAGTGGTTCTAATAGAGTTAGGGGTTTGTCCATGGGTAAATTATGTAATTAGTTACATATATCTAGCTCGATAAACAATCTTGTTCAAAATAATAGATGTTCTCCCTTAATTATATACTAGTTATGTTGTGATATAATTTACTAAGTAACTAGTTTACATTATATTAAATAGAAAATATTTAAATGATATGTAATGTGATAGTAATTACAATGTGTTGTAATCATGAGAATTTATCACACTACAAGAAAACCTATGTTTAGCTCCACCTATTGGCAGCGTTTATAGTGGGAATGCAACTAATATTATTTTTATAGATTCTTTTTACATGTTTTTTTTTATTCAACGCTGCCAAAATTTCAACCTTCCCGCCCAGTATTAAAAACCCTCGTCACATTTTTCCTTCTCTTTCCCTAATCCATACGTTCCTACCCTCATTCACAAAATTCCTCGGCTTCTGCAGCGTTCACTTATCTCCATCAATCTTCTTCCCTCCACTTAATGGATCCACTCATCCTTCAATTTTATCCTATTTACTTCCTTGAGATTTGTGCCCTAAATCAAAATATCGAGGTATTCACAAAAACTCTAATTTTGTTAAGGTATTTTAATTTCCGCACTATTGTTTTTGGTACTACGAGAAACCTATTCTACATTTTGCTATCATCGTTCAAGCTGATTATAAATTAATGAAATATCTTATCGAATCAATCATGAATTTTTATTTTTTTCTTAAGGGTCAGTGCCTTCGACTAATTTTTTTGCTAGGTACTAAGGATTTCATTAAAATTTAAATATGAATTTAATCGAAGGAAAACTCTTGAGTCAGTGAGTTAATACAGAGAAATTGATAGAGGATAGGGCTATTTCATCTTTTTTTTTGGATAAGGAAAGGGTGTTTTGTGATACCAGATTTAATAGGGCATTGTTTGTTTTAGTGGTTCATACATGCAGTTTCAAGGCTGGCAATAGTGGTTTCATTGAGGATTAGGTTGATATTTCTGCTAGGAGTGTGGCTGTTTTGGTGGTGTTGTGGTTTCAATTTTCTAAGGTTTCAATTTATATAGAGAAGGTACTTCTTAACTTGAAATAGTATATGGTTATTTCAATATACTTTATATCTTTCATGTCATGGACTACTGTCCAATTTTTGCTATAATGTTGCTTTTGCCACATATTTGCATAGTTTATAACATGAGTTCAATTGTGTTATATAGGTTATGCTATTTTACTATAAATTTGAATAAAATGTAAGTATTTAAAGATATGGATTCCACACTCATGATTATATATAAGGATTAAGGATATCTCCACGAAATAAGAAAACCTTAATATAAATTTTAACGAAATTCGAAGATTATTTATATGAATACACAACAATCAAATTGTGTGGTTTATTTTATGGAATTTCAACATTTGTTTTAGCAACTAATCTTTGATGTTGGATTGAATATTTATTTTATAGACACCCATTTGAACTTTATTTTTTCTCGTCGTCCTGTTATATTACTCCATCTTACATGTTTTTAATCATCATGAGGAAGAGGATAACCATGTTTTATCTTTATTTTAATTATACGTCTTTACCCTATTTTAGTTGTTTAAATTATATTCTTTTAGGAGAGAAAAATGTTTGCTTATTGTGTTTTTCTACTCCTCTCTTTTCTATGATTTGATTACATGAACACAAAAGTATTTACTTAAATTATGTAACTTGAGTTTATTTAAATTTCGTTTTATTTATTTTTGTAGTTTGGTAAGTTGATAATAATGAATTAAGGTGTCTATATGGCTACTAAACAGACGGAATATACGGTACAATTTAATCTCTACTGCCATTATTATTTATTAAAATTATGCCCAATAATTAAACTGTTGATGTATACGTTGCTTTACAAGCTTTTGTATTAGTTTTCACATTCAAGCACGAACAATAAACAAGGTGATATTAGGAATCAATAGTGATAAAAGTGAAAAAATGCATTCATGTAATCCGTAGTTAGTTTTCCCATCAAAATATCATCTAATATTAAATAAGAATCCATTGTTGCTCATTGAAGTTTTCATCGAGTATTTTGTATAAACTAAAACTGCATATTCATATATGTGTATATAGTCATAAATACACAAACATATGCATGTCAATGTATATTCACGATTGTGTATATGATGCATCTACCAATACATTCGAATAAAAACATTTTGTATTCCTAAATCCAACACATGTAATCCGAAGTTGGTTCAACTAGATCTCTATCAGACAAAATCACTGAGCTACAAATGATTGATAGTGAAGCCATTTTGTACTCATTGTCTGGAACAAACCATTTATAATGTATTACTTTCTACTCCTTGATGGTCTGGATGTCAAATTTATGAATGCTATCTGCCGGTTATTTCAATTAAAGTACTGACCAGTCTGACCAAATGAAATAAAAAGTAATTATAATGTACTTGAAAAAGGATCTTGCCTCTAGATATTGAGATGTCAAGATATTGAAATGAATATTCTACAGCAGTAACTAAATTTCTTGAATGGCCACCTTAAGTAGACCATGAAAGTTGCATGCTCGGCAACGAACAAATGCAGTCAATAGGTATATTTATGCATGTTTGCCATTGTGTCAATTATGTTGGCAACTATTTTGTTCATCTCTATATCAAGTGAAAATTCTAAATAGTCCTGAAAAGGCACTTTGGGAAGATCATTTGTCATTTCTCATTAATAATATATAATGTTCTATTTACTTATGATGATGATTTCACTAATAATATTGTATCACAAACAGCTGACTTAGAATAGATCATAGTTTTACTAAAGGATGATGTTCTATAGAGTCTTATAAAGAAAATTGATAGTTTCTAAAACCCAAAAAGCGTAAGTGGTAACTGATAATGACATTTTTTATCTTCAAATTGTTTTTATTATTCCCTACTACTCAAAATTAGTCTCTTTCCAGGAATTGGACATAGGAAATGAAAGTGAGGCCTTTCGGCAATTAACTGATAAAGTATGTTATAATACCTTTTCCTTTTCTTTTCTTTTGTTTTGGTTGTTATATTAACAAGTAAATTCACCATACTAATACGTAAAATTTTCCCATCTATGCCTTTTTTTCTTCTTCTTGATTTTATCTACCATTAACCCTCAAGAATAGATAGATGGAACTGGTATGATCAAAATATGGGAAGACTATATTGTTGATCTATATAAGTTTATGAAAATTAAGTAAGTTTATGAAAATTAACTAAATATATATTAATAATAATTAACTTGTTTATAATAATAATAATAATAAATTAACTAAGTTTATAAAAAATTTATAAGTTTGAGATAATTCATAAAAATTAAGTAAGTTAATAAAGTTTAAGTTTGAGCTAATTTATAAATTTATGTTAATTAAATATAAATTATGAAATTTTAAGTTTTAGCAAGTGAGATAGTTTATAAGTTAATAATAATAATCAATAGTTTGCGTAAATTAACTAAGTTTTATAAAAATTTAAATATGTTTGTAAAAATTAACAAGTTTATTACTACAATAATAGTAAATTATATATGATAAAAAATTTACTAAGTTTTAATAATCTTTACTAATAGTTGTAATAATTTTGGTATCACACTTTTTTGGTATCAACGTGAACTACTAAAAATGCCCCTCTATATATTATCAAATCTTAATAATTTAAAAATAGGACATTAAACTTCTTTTACAAATTCAAACGCTCTTAAAAGTAGGATCTAACAATTAAACATGCTATACAAATACAAAATGCTTCTAAAAGTAGGATCTAAAATTAAAATTCCTTTATAAATTCAAAATAATTCTTTATAAATATAAATATCTGAATATCACTTGAAAATAAAATATCATTTTTTTGACTAATTTAAACATACAATTTACAAGGAAAACAATTCATGGGCGAAGCGCATGCCATAATACTTGTAGTAATAATGGTAATAATAAACTATAATTTGATAAAAATAACTAAGTTTATAATAATAAAAAATTAACTAATTTAACTATGTTTTATAATTAATAATAATAATAATAACAGCAAAATTAACAAAAATTAAGTTTATAAAAATTAACTAAGTTAACAAATTTTTACAAAAATTAAATAAGTTTATAAAAATTAACTAAATTTATATTAATAATAATAAATTAACTAAATTTACAACAACAATAATAAATTAATTGAGTTTATGAAAAAATTATAAGTTTGAATAGTTTATATAGATTCATTAAGTTAATAAAGTTTAAGTTTAAGATAATTTATAAGTTTTAGTTAATTAAAATATAAGTTAAGGCATTTTAAATTTTAGCAATTGGGATAATTTATATGTTTACTAATAATAATAAGTAATAGTTTGAATTAATGAACCAAGTTTTATAAAAAATAAATACATTTATTATAATTAACTAAGTATTATAAAAATTAACAAGTCTATAATAATAATTATAATAATAAACTAAATTTGACAAAATTAATTAAGTTTGATAATATGTTAACCGATTTTCATAAAAATTAAATTAACTTTTATAAAAATAAACCAAATTTTTAAAATTAACAAAGTTTTATATAATTTAACTATGTTTTATAAAAATTAAATAAATTTACACTAATTAATTAAGTTTTATTTGAATTTAACTTAGTTAAGTTTTATAAAAATTAAATTAGTTTATTATTAAAATTAACTAAGTTTTATAAAAATTTACCTGAATTAACTAAGTTTTATAAAAATTATTTAAATTTAATAAAATTTTGACTATGGATGTTAGATACACTTTAAATAAGCAAAACAGTTTCATAGTCATTTGTTGATTATTAAATTTGTGTATAGGTAATTAGCCTTTTAGGAGTAAAGACCAGCTACATCAAAGAATTATGGGTAATCAAGTAATGAAAATGGCTTTAATTGTTATATATATTATATTATTTTATTAGTACTTGTCGTGTAAACTTCTTTATGAATGGTTATGGATTTTATGTGAATTTGCATATTTTGTCGAAAAACTATTATCGAAATAGTTATAGATATCATATTTGATTATGTGATTAACGTGTTTTTTCAGTTGTTTGAATACGATGATTATGTGATTGATTGTTGGTTTTAATAAGACGATTATGTGAGTGGTGGCTGAAATGGTACAAGCCAATAATAGGAAACGGTAGCATATAAAGTATGTTGCAAAGCAGTTTATAACATGTAGTAGCGTTTTAAAACCGTTACAGAAATAAATGTATACAGCTGCGGAACAACTTCCACAGCATTGGAAAAAAGCAACCAAAATTTTTCGTAGCTTTTCTTTAATTGGTGCTATATGACATGCTACAAAAAGTTTGAAACTTTTTGTATGTAGTGTTAAACTTTTTGTACGTAGTGTTTCTAAAATGCTACAAAATGTCAAGTTTTGGTAGCGTTTTCTACAACACAACAGAAAGTATCAGACTCTTAATTGCATGTCTTATCGTAGCATTCACTGAAACGCTACTAAAAGTTTTGGTAGTGTTTTTCCTACGCACAGAAGGCCTTTTCTATTGTAGTGTCACATTAAAGTACCATGTTACTTTAAATATTCCTAGTCAAGATGTTTCGAGATGGGGTAACAATTTGAGACTAAAGTGTATAACTCTTTTCAAATGTTAGGCAACATATTATTCATGGTTGTTGGGGGCTCCAAGGGGTTAGGTAGTGATAGTTATTGAATAACTATGGAATAACTCTGTAACGACCTGTAATTTTTAACGATTTTAATAACATAGTTTACTGAATTTCTCTTGAAACTATACAATTAAATTTAAAAATAAAAATTTGATATTTGGAATACGCCTATTTAAACATAACATATGGTAGATTTTCATTTGAAAATTCGAAAGTAATTTCTATTGTGTAATTTTTAATATAAAAATCAGTTGATTCGATGATAATAAAATATTTTCATAACCTAAATATTTTTATATAATAAAAAATTAAATCATTTTTTAAGTGAAATGTCATAATTCATTGCCTTAAATTTGGACTTCTATAGCCCCATTCATCCTATTTTCGACGAATTTGCAGCAGCTTAGCAGCGAAATATCGACTTTCACTAGGATGGTCGTATCGCTGATATCTGTGTATCCTTCTGATCGTCTCGTTATACTGATATCCATAGTATATTCATTTGTAAATTTCGATGTCCGGTTTGTGGCAAAAGCTGTGTAACGGTTAACTGTATCGGCTCCGCATTTGGGCTTTTGGGTTCCTATGTCTATTCAATTGTCCTCAGCATAGTCTAACAGCCACTTGCTTTAAATATTTCCGTGAATTCGGGCTTGACCATTTCTATTCCTGCTATTCAATATAAATGGGGGTTTTCCCTTTCATTTCATTTCGGTTCACTATTTATTTCAAAAGGAAAAATATATAAAGCTTTTATATATTATACTTGTAACCTGTTGTTTTCTTCAACATCTCGTCCACCCTCCTTCTTTTCCACTTGTCGAACAACAGCCCGACCCATGTCCACCACTTACCTATTCTCCCTCCTCCATCGCCCTCTCTACCTTAACCCACCAAGCCGAGCACCCAGTCGTCTGCTTGCCTTCTAACCCATCGGCCGCCCACCCAAGCTCCAAACCCGAAGCCATCATCTTCTCTTTTCCCATACCTCCAACTCGTGTCCACCCTCTCTCTCCCAACTTTCATCCACCGACCACCCTAGCATGGTCGAACTCTTCCCATCAACTCGACATCCACCTCCCACTCTCTCCACCGTCCAGGCTGTAATCTACCACAGCCAAAGCCAAACCCCGCGCTTGAACTACCCAGCATGCCGCCTTGCACTGCTCCGATTACCCACCCTGCCGCCATCAACTTTCTACCATCATCTTAGTTGTACACCCCATCTCTTCGACCCAATACCATTGTTCCGGCCACCGCCTAACACTTCAACCCCATCATTCCTCACCAGATTGGTCGCGTCACCTACCCTTCCGACCATAACCTTCCACCTCCTTACTCGAACCTTCCACATAACCTCCCCTCACCGGACCTATTGCCTTCACCATATCACCGAAGACAACCCTGCAGTGCCACAGCTCCGCCTAAAGACAACGACAGCGACCACATGACCAAACACCAACTCGCCTGAGCCACACCACTTTGCAGCCACCCTATGAAAAATATATATATATAATATAAATTTTGTACACACACACACATATATATGTATGTATGTATGTATGTATGTATCTGGTTTTTTTACGTGTATATGTTTGTACAAGATATTTATAATCTGTAGTTTATATAAATAATATAATCTGTTATTTGTATGAGTTTATAAAAAACATGTTTGTTTGTATATGAAGATTTTATTAGTTATATATATGATCTATTGACTTATATTTATATTACAGTAAAGTATGTATGTGTTGTTTTATAATAAATATTGACTTAAAATATAATATGGATGTATGTTTATAAATAAATAAATATATATATAATAACAATAACAACATCAACAAAGTATGTTATATATATATATGTTTTCAAAATTTTGCATTAGGGCTGTCATGCTTTTTACATTTATGTTTATAAGTAATGGGTATATCTATATTTATAGATTTTATTTTAATATATAGTTTAAATTGAATTTTGATGAAAAATGATATAATATACATACACATAGTGCATCAAATCCAAGTTCGTCCACCTTGCATTGCTTGTTTTCATACTGTCCGGAGATTTTTCCACAACTCTAGCTTGTTCGTGTGTATTCGTGCCTGTTGTTTCTTTAGCCTCGAAAGGTGAGCAATCACTCAATATTAACATTTTTATGTGTAGTCGATTCAATTCACATGAAATGCCGATTGAAATATGTTGTTAAATCGAATCGTTAAGCTATTTAATTTTTAAATATGATATGCTATTATTTGTAGTTGTTTATCTGTGACGTATGACACCATTACCTGTTTTATATATTATATTTATTTGTTATTAATTATATGCCTATTGTTGATGTTTAATATTATTATATATTTGTTCCTACTCTACAAGTTCCTTGTTAGTTTAGAATTCCCTATAGGTTGAAATGATACATACCCGAACGATTTTATAGATTAAGGGAAAATTGTTATGGGTTGAAATAATAAACCCAAGCGATTTTCATAGAATTCAAATTTTAGGATTGCGGGTTGAAATGATATATATCCGTAAATATTTAATTTGAGGATTGAAATGATAAATATCCGTATCACTTGACCATAGGATAGATAATTATATACGGACACCGTCGGTCTATATTTTGAAAATGATTTTCAAAGTTTCAAAGGAAATATATAGGTTTTAATGAATATTGATTTTTAAAATATAATATATAAATGCTATTTTTATATATGTATAAAATTTAGGTTTTTAACATAACATGTTTTGAAAATTTTAATTTATAAGTTAGTTTTGAAAATATAAATTTTAATATTTTACTTATGATTTTATTGTTTTAAAAATATATAAAATAAGATTTAATATAAAACAAATTTAATAATAAGATTTAATTTAATAAAATTTAATTTAATTCGTTTATAACATATTTATGTATTTGCTAAAATTGGTATTAATATTTAAAAATAGATCTTTAATAACTTTATTAATAGCGGTTGGGAAGATAAATTAATGTTGACTTGGAATATAAATTAGTTAATATTTGAACTTAAATAAGAATTTATTTGAACTTATTGATTTTGAGATTTTGAAAGATGACTTGATTTGATAAAAAGGGATTAAATGAATAATCTCAACTTTAACTAAAATTGAGAATGCATATTTAACATTGATTTAAATTTACAAATTGAAGATATTATTTATTTGTTATTTAAATGATTAAGTGAATATTTTCCAATTTGAATAAAATTAAAGTTAAATGTTGAAATACAAATGAAACTTATATTGAAAAAATTTGAATATTTAACTTTGAATCTTATTGGAATTGAAGTGATAGTCAAACCCGGATTTGCGAAAAAAATTGAAATGGTTTGTTGAGATTGGAATTGAATCATTAACCTTTTGAAATTGAAAGTGTTGAACAAGGATTGATTTAAATTAAATTTTTGGAATTTAAAGTTGATTTGAATTGATTTATGGAATTGGATGAAACAATTCTAATTTGGAAACTATTTCAGTATAATTTTTTTAAATAAATATAAAATATTTTTAATTTACAGCTATTTTAATATATAAATTATTTCAATATATAAACTATTTTAGTTTATAACTATTTCATTATATACTATTTTCAATATCTAAACTGTTTAAGTTGGAACTGTTATGATTACGGAAGTGTTATGATTTCAAAAGTGTTATGATTTCGGAAGTGTTATAATTTGGAAAGTGTTACGATTCTGGAAATGAATATTATTTAAAGTGAATAACGATATCGAATTGATATTGTTTTGAAATGAATATCATATTTTGATATGAAGTATGAACTATTTGAAAAGAAATGACTACGGTGTGAAATAAGTGTTTGGTTGTTAAAGAGACCGGGGTCAGATATTGTCATACTCTCTGCGAAAACCCAAAACCACTTTAACTACCGTATACATGGTGGAGATTCCAGAACGAAGTAGGATGGTTTGGTGACGATTATATATGAGGTTTTAGCGCAGCCCTGACTCTTGTGAGTCAGCTTGATGTGGCTAAAATAGGAGCTATACCGGGCAAAGTGAGGTCGTTCCTTCTATCAGGCATATTTCTTCGATACCTTCTATTACTTTGTCATTTGATTGGGTGCACCTTTGATTTGGGAGTGTATCTCGAGGTGGGCGATAGTAGCTGCTATGTGTTACCACCAGTCCGGGAGTGCAAACGGCATTTCTACTCTGACATTCCTCGCGTGTCTTGTCACATGCCTTATCTCGCCTTCTACGAATTTGTTTTGTACCGTACCTATGGGATGTCCTCTGGGTAAACCACCGATTTGGTGGAGCGTACAACATTGTACATACTATGGGAATACATAAAATGTGTTAAGGGGGATATGGGTAATGCCTTAACGCTATTTTAATACTTTACTTTCCTATAGACATAATATAATAGCGTATATTACTACATAGTAGATAGATCCATGGATCATTAGAGGATGAAAATCCCAAACATACTTTAAGTTACTTGTATTTCAGTTGACATTTCATTTGAGTTAAATTTAATGATACAAGAATGTTAATCCTGATTCGAGTGTTTTGTGTTTTACTTTATGCTCGGGTCAAAGTGAGTGACATAGCATTTAAGACTCACCTTTGGAGTTGGAGCTTCGCTTGAAGATCGGTCTTTGTCTATTCAGCTCTCCAGTTACTTCTATATTCCAGTTGTTTCGTGCAGTCTTGTCGGTATCTTTGTATTTGATACTACTCTATATTTGAGATTTCTGTTGTATTTTGTTGCAGACTCTGATGTTTTATAGTAGCTTCATGAGCTACTATTTATCTATTCCGCCGCTTATTGGTGTAATACTGTATGTCTGTGATTCTGTGATTGATTTATTTACTTTATATGCTAAGTTTTGCCAAATATAAATTAACAATCTATTGTTTTGAGCAATTCAAGTCTAACATGAGTGGATGATTGTCGATTTAAATGGTTTAAAATATCAGGTCGTTACAAACTCACTTAAGAGTTTTTTATTTGTTAATATAACTGGGGTGAAACGGAGAATATCGAAGTGACAACAATACACAGAGTTATCGACTTAAGAATACTATTGAACTTCAATATGGGCACTCCACTTTAGTCATAGTTATATCATGGCATGACATCCATCGAATAACTATAGTTGGGTCTGAGTTGAAGCATTGGTGGTTAGACACCATTCAATAGAGAATTTGCCTCCTTGGTTATATAGGGTTAGTATCACTGACAACCGTAGCTAACTCAAAGTCAAAGTCTACGACCAAAGCAACATGATTAATTATTATTATTGAACTAAGAATTTTGTGTTTGAAGTAATTAAGTTAAATACGAAGACAATGGAATTTTGACCGAAACTAAATTTCATAAGTCTTAATGTGATATAATGTTGATAAAGAGAACTGAAATAATTGTTATTATATGGTCAACTTATAATAAATAAAATTGGATTTTGCCGAAAAGATCTGTAAGAGATAAATTTAGCTAAAATGTCACACCACTGACTAAGTTCACGAGTGGATATTAATAGTTAAATTGTTCGATATTAACCTTGACTGACTTTACACCTTTGAGTTATGCAACCATAATGATGAATACTTCGAAAAATCACACGATTCAATTAATTTATAAACATTGTAAATTAATTAACATATATGAAATATTAATTATTAAATTTTGTTTGAGTTGTTTAAATAACATGAATATATAATAAAGTGAGTATATAAAAGTTATAAACGCGCATATAGATATACAATATGGATAGAATATTTAAATTGAACTTAAATAGATTAAATGTTAAGTGATTTTGAAATTTTTGAGAGCTTGTGGCCCCTTTTATGGATGATGATACTAATAAAAAAGGAGAGGATTTGATGAGATTTGATGAGAAATTAAGCAAGGAATTTAAAGGAAGGAATTGAAACGTTTAACGTTTCCTTTAAAAATAATTCTTTTTTTATTCATTTCTTTTTCTCTATTGACCTTTGACTTTTCTTTCTCTCCTCTCTCTTCCTTATCATGGCTGAAATTCATAGCCTTCATGGTTTATTCCAAAATCAAAATGAAAATAATATCAAATAATAAAAGTGGTTGACACTTCTCGATCTTTTCAAAATATAGAGGTGGATTCAAGAATCTGTGAGCCTTTTTATTTATTCATTTAAGATGTGGCCTTTTAGCTACATCATAAGGAAAAATTATGGTTTTATTTATTCTTTTGTTCATCTTCTTTATATGATTTAGGTTCTTTTCATACCACAACTGAACATAAGCATATCTATTTAACCTGAACTAAATCCCTTTTTGTCACATCTCTGTTAATAATATTTGTTCATAATATTTATTTGATTTAGGTCCATTTGTGCTATAGACCATTTCGATTACATGTTTATCTTGTTGATTATAGAGCTATCACATGTTACATCTTTTTAATTAGTTGATCACATTATCCTTATAGTTTGGATTTGAAATTTTACAACGAATTTATATGTGCCTAAATGTCCTTTTTTTCTTGTTTTGGAAATTATCTTTAAATAAAATAAACAACAATTTTGATTGAAACATAATTTTAGAATAATTGATATGATTTTAATATTTTATATGTATTACACACACTGAAAATGGGTTCCTTTATTATTTTTAAAAATATATTATAATACAACACCACTATAAATTACTCAACTCTTGTTAAAGTATTTCCACCTAGTTATACATATGAAAATATCTAACCTAACACAATAAGCTACATATATTCAACAAGCATTGTATGCAAGACCTATCACATACTCGCACAAAAATCTTTATTGTCTTCCTGGATATGGCTAATGTTGCACCAGCTTAGGTCTAATTCAATTCTTATGAATGCCCATTTACCTCATAGAGAAAAACATGCCTTCTTCCACAAGATGGCCTTAATTATCATAACTGCGAATAAAATTGTCTTGAATGTTCTAAAACTACTTCATGTGATTCCCTATTCCCTTCAATCATCCACACGTAAGGTGCTCCAGGCTTCCAACTTCACGAGGTGGCTGTAATAGAGAGTTCATCGATTATGTTTGCTGTCATCTGCGCTTCAACATCATGAATCGAACTATCCCTAGTTCACAGGGTTCTTACGTATTAGGATTTTTCAAAAAGAGGTGTGTTATTCTCATCAATAAAGAACCCATCCAAGGAAACACACGATGCTATGATTTGCATAATCTATGCAATCCATGCAATCCTTTTTATGTAGATTTGGGTTCTGCGTTGTATTGATTGCAATATTTGAAATGAGATGATATTGAATCGGGTCTGTGTATACCCATTAGCCTCAAAATAAGAAAATTTATCTTCTTAAAGCCTAAGTAGTCACCTTCAATAAGGTTTCTGTCGATTTCGTTGAAAGATCTACTTTGTTTTTCTTTTGAACACTGGAAACAAAATTGAAAATATTGTTCCACCCCTTTAGCCATTAGAGAAATTCTTTACATGAAAGTTCCCATTATATACACACACACACACTTGAATAAACTTCATGTATTGTCTATTTAATATCATTTAGCAATTGAATATAAGTTTTATATGGTTGTTATTTGAATGCAATTCTTTAGATTATGGTATACTTTTGTTTGAAAGTTGTTTAAAAAAGGTGGACCTTTATGTAAAATTTTATATACTTTAGTCTCCTTCCTAATTTTTTGTTAGCCTTTTAATTTGTTAATTTAAATCTTAACAAATACATTAAAATATGAACTTTACATATACATATGTTGTTTTAGATTTAAAATATAGTTTGCAATGTTATATATGTGTATATGCATGCTTATATTATTTAAATTTAAAGTTCATATGATGAACTTTTGTGTAAAATCACAAATTTAACTTTAAAATCCTTTCTAAGTTGATACTTAATTCATACTTGTTGATTATAGTTTTCAAAATATGAAATATGGGAAAATTAGTTTAGTACACATAGATGCTTAAGAGTTTAATTATTGTTTTGAAATGGCATTAAATAATTGAATAAAGGAAGTAGGAAAGTCCTACACCTTTTCTTTTTCGTAAATGCCTACTTTATTCATTAATTTTCTTGTTATAAAATAAGTTATCTATTGCCTATTAGTAAAATATTTTAATAGATCATATACAGTATGAGTGAACTGTGTATCATATGTTATTATTATTTCATGTTTTCAAAATAAAAATATGGATAACAAAGGAATATGTAATGGGAAAATGTGTCTGTTGCAATGTAAATTCTAATATTTATTTATGTACGCATTAACTATGTACACAACTTATATATTGCACTGACATTTTACACATATGAATGTATTTGATACATCCATTATTATATATTTGGATTAAATTAAATTTAAACTTCCTATCAACCAAATAAAATAAAATGAGATTTTATTTAGAACTTTATTAGATTGGATATAAGATCCATTTAGACTTCATAGACCCCATAGATCCAAGAAAGGAAATTTTTCTGAAATGTACATATTTCTCCCGCTTTCGACTGGCCCGCTTCCTATAGGTTCAACCTCAATTCACTTGCCTACATCCATTATTGACTATATTTTGATTAAATCTTACAATTTTCACAGAGTTTATACTGATTTCCAAGAAGAAATAGTTGAAAATCAGTAATGGAAAAAATTTAGTAGTTAAAATCAGATCAGGATCCAAAGGTCTTTTATTCATTGTCGAACCATGTGTGGTTACAGTCAAATCCTTCCTACAAAGTTGCTAGCTCACACAAGAATAGGTAAGATGTTGGATCCAATCTTTCAGGCATGAAGAATGTGTAAAAATCATCAATCGAAACTTCTCAGTACCGACATGATTTGGTCGATTTACCTCTTTGGTTCTTCTTTGTATTTGCTTTAGTTTTAAAGCTTCGAGCAATTGCCGAGAAAATTACTCCACCAAATCATGTCGATACCGAATTTGTCCATTCATACTTTGTCTTTTTTCTAAGTGTCGATTAATATCTTCAATAGTAAATGCGAGTCTATCATCTTCAAACTACTCGGTACCAACATGATCAATCAAGTCGGTACCAACTTCTCTGGTCTTATGCAAAACATGGCCATATTTCTTATGCTTCATCTATCCATCAATCTTGACACCTCCTAAGTTTCTTGATCCACTCTTCATCATCTTGAAGTCTATAACCATCGAGATATCTCTTGGTTCAAATGTCTGATGTAACGATCCGTGTATTGAAGTTGGATATTTAAATAATTTATTTAAATATTGAATTGTTAATTAATTAACGGTTCAAAAAATGTGATTTTTCATATATGATCGAATCATGACTCGAGACTACTTTCGTTGAGTTCGTACCGATGTTGCGAATTAAAATAAATATATAGATTGCTATATTAGGAGATCGAATGATTGGATGATCGAAATGATCTTGAAAAGTGCGAAATTATCATCCCGGAGCATAGTCTCGGATAGCGATGAAATATATACCATCAGGACTTGAAAAATGAGGTGATGTATGCAGACAAGTTTCATGGCGATCGAATGCACCGTTTGATCGTGCGAGCTCAAAACGCATGACTGTTTACTGGAGAAATCAAATAAATTGGATACAAATTTTAAAATAAACCCTCCTCTCATAAATCTCAGTATTTGGTTACTGTTTTGTTCATGGAGATAATACATGGTTCCTCTTTCCATTTTACATTCAAAAAATAATTTCCACAAATTCGCTCAATAAAAAAATATGAAACCTGTTTCGTTAAATGCATATCAAAGAGATCTTGGCTTTGACCATGGTGGAATCTGATATTGTGATGGTTTTGGATATTGACTTTCATAGCCATGAGACTAGGGACTTGGATGATTGGAGATTGAAGCGACGATACACGAAACGGAGGGCACCATTGTTTTTCTCTTTGCGAGAGACCCTTCCCACCAAGTTTCGTCGAGCCTGGGCCATAGTTACAAAATGTGTTCACTTGGAGGGAGGGAGCATGGTATTAGGTTGCGTTCATCAAGAGGGGAGCGAGATTGTTCACTTTGGGTCCGAAGCAGAGAGAATGCATGTTGGAGTCTGTTGCAACTGACGGTTCACGATTTTTCGAGAAATGGGTGAGAAATTGAGGAGAAAAGGTTATGGGTTTGGGTTTTCTTGTGCATATGTGTACGTACAAGAATTTGCCCAATTGGGTAGTTGGATTAGTAAGGTAATTAGCCTAGTTAATTATTTTTTAAGTTATTTAAATAATCAAACAATCTCAAATCTTGTATATTATGTAACTTTTGCATACGAGGTCCGCTTTGGATGCCTTTCTTGCATTGCACTCGTGATGGAGACCTATACAATTCCTAAAGGATTAAACAGATTTGGATGAGATGAGTGATATTGTCTCTCACTATAATATGATTGTTCCTATAGTATTAAAAAGACGTTTTGAAATGTTTACTATATTTAAAATATGATTTCTAAAATACTTTGTCTATATATTATTTTATAAAAAGAGTTAAAAGTGTTCTAAAATAGTTTTGAATTAAATGTCACTTGTTTACCATTATGGACTATTTTGATGATATTGATAGATTTATGCTATTTTGATATAAAATCCCATATTATCCATATCGGTTGCTTCGATGAATTGTATTGTGTTATTAAAGATGTATATAGGCTATTTTAGACATTAAAATGCTTATTGGTTGTATGTATGTTAGTTTGGTTGTTTTGGTTGAAAACGTCGTCCGAAGGCTATATAGTATTAGAAATATCCCATTGGATAGGATTTCGTGCATAAAATATTGTGCAAGTCAATATATATGAAGACGAAAGATGGATTAGGAACGTGCTTTAGATTTTAGCATAGATGTCGGATGTTTTCCTTTAGCTTGTACTTAACCATTTCTGGTTTAGTACACGACCAAAGTGGTCATTATCGACTACTCTAGAGTGATCGATATCTACCATTATTGATGATGGCTAATTTGGCCAATTTTGACTTGGAAGATGGAGCGGCTTCAAGGAGCAGGATGTGATGGTTCATTCGTTCGTTCGACATTCGATTTTGGTGATATAGCTCTTCGTTGAGAGGTTTTGGCGGTGAAGCAAAGATGTGATGCTTCAACAACGCGATAACTTCAAGGTTCAACAATGATTGTTCCATGGTAGGAAGTGACGGCTTCGATGATGGGTAGCTGTACTTCGAGATGCATAGTAGTTGACTATGAGTCGTATTGAGGTGACTGTAAGAGGGAGGCTATGGGACACATGATGACACTAATTGACTTATGATGGTTATCTTGAGTAGTTTCCAGTCGCGACGACTTCACACGGGAGTTGTAAGGACAATTTCGAGATGAGCTCTACTATGGATGATGGGTATGAAGGGATCAACGATACTCAAGCGTTGAGATGGATTGATATGGTAATGTAACTAGTCTCGAGTGTTGAGATGGATTGACATAGTGACGTATCTAGTCTCCAGGATGGATTACTGCATTGGCGCATCTAGTCTCGTGATATTGGGATGGAATGGTGCGGTTACGTGCCTAGTCACCGCGCTTATGAGTTATCATGTATCCAATGCACTGAGTGAGTGAACGTGAGGTGCCATGTTTGTTTGAATGTTTCTATCACCTTAGGGATGTCACACGATGTAGGTATTAGCAATGCTGAAATCTAGACACCCTTAGTACTTTGATGCATAGTACACTCATGATGACTATCATAGAGTACCATATATTTTATTTTATGTGCTGACTCTATAGATGTAGGGATAGGTCATGTATGATTCTCCATACTCTCTATTCCATATACTATACCGGATTTTATAGTGTTTTGAGACTATTTATCGCTCACATCATACTGTTGTTTGACTAGAGGTTTTATGCTTTGCTTCTTATTATCTCGGGTACTCTTAAATGAGTAGACTGGATACCAGGTGTAAATAGCCTTGGGACCTATACAGATGGACTAGTAAGAAGTGACGCTTTCTCATATTTATATTTTGAGTTATTATTGTTCATTCTGCTTTGTGACACCGTGGAGCCTTGGCAGTTTTGACATGCTATTATTAGAGATAATTAATCAGTTGAGTGTACTTATTATTTGTATCAAACTCTATTACTATTTTGTATGAATGTATGAACATGTGTACTCTGATTCTATGGTTTATATAGTTATAATCGTCTCTCTTATTTTATATCTGTGATGTTTACTATTATATTTTATCTGATGTGTTGTGAGATATATGACAGGTCATGTGATTGTGTGATGTTTTATTTCTTTCTCTTTTCTTCTACTCTCTTCTTTTCTTTTCTATTCCTCTCCTTTCACAATGAAGATAGAATTCCCTTATAGTCGACAGGTTATGTGATTGTGTGATGTTTTATAAGGTAACGGTTGACCTCTGACTCCAGGGATGAACAATGAACGTGGAGTCCCTTATAGCTTCGTTTCTCAAGGGTCGCTTAACTTAGGATCAGTTCATAGTTCACTTCGTAGAAGTTTATCTCGACTTTTCAAAATTCGATGTTGTTTAGGTTGCTTGCCGATTTGAAGTAAGGTGACATGTCTTTGTTGGAGTATGTGATGATATCGAGGTACGATCTTTCTTCTACTGATACTCCATATAGAAAGGATAGAGAATTTATCATTGAGTTGAGAGCTTGAGAAGCGATTGATTGGTCATATTGACAAAGGCTTCGAGAAGTTGATCGAAAAAAGCTTTACGGTGTGCGAGCCTCTACCGAGTGTTGAAGGATTGTCCCGAATCAGTTGAGTAGAGGAAAACTACGGAAGCATATGCATTTATTGTCGTTTCTTTTTCATCGAGTGCTCCATCGATGAAAGACAAGGGATTGGGAATTACCTTTTGAGAGTAAGCCTTCCATTATGGCGATTCTATATGTATTTTATCTTATCGAGTCATGGATGTTTATTTATTTGTTTCCCATTGATTGCCTTAGGTTTAGTTAGGTTCAATATCAGAGTCTAGGAATTTACTGGCTGGAGGGGTATCGAAAAATGGTGGATTTTTAGAGGTCGTAGTGTTTGGCTTCCTATCTGACGATGAGGTGATGGTTAGCTTTCTATATCCGCTCGAAATACCACATGATGAGTTATCACCCACGCCTATAGCTAGAGAGTATTCAGACACATTCGATGAGGTGACCAGATTTCCACCATATATAGATTGAGTTCCGTATTGATATGGTTAGATGTACTTAACTAGTAGTTATGCCTTTAAAGCATGTAATGTCCACGGAGCAAAGGAGACTAAAGGTGCAAACAGATGACCTATTTATGCTAGTGTACATCCATAGGAGCATATTTGAGTTGGACGCACCAACCAATCAGCATGCTTTGTTGATTTCTTGAATCGTGTTTCGAGGAATCATTCGATAAGACCATGCTTGTGTTCGTTGATGATACTTTCATCTACCTATGGATGAAAGAGGAGCACAAGACACAATTGATGATGAGAAATTCCTTTGGATTGTCGAGCTGTTATATACATTTTACCAAGTACTTCTCAAAAGTAACAGCATTATTAACTTATTTGATGAGTGAATATCAGACTTTTATTTTGGGCGTAAGGTGTAGACACGTGTTTGTAAATTTAACATAGAGGTTGACGAGTGCATCGATGTTACTCATTTCGAGCGGGAATGAGGAGACAATAATACACATGCCTGTAGTACTTAACTAGGTGTGGAATTGATGCCGAAAGGTAGGGTTGTCACATATGCTTATTGAAAATTGAAACCGCACAAGAGGAAGTATCCGACTCTTGATTCGGAGTCGATGGCGATAGAGTTCACTTTGGAGATTTGGAAGCACTATCTATTAGGAGAGATATTTGAGTTGTTCAATGATCCCACATCATTGGATTATCTCTTCTTCGAGAAGGATCCTAACCTTTGTCAACAGTGACGGTTAGATTCTTGGCCTCCTATGACTTTGACATTTCCTATACGTCTGCAAAGGAAATGCGATTGTTGGTGTTTTGAGTTAGAGATGTACCAGTTTAGGAGCGATATTTCTAGAGTGGGCATTGCTCGAGTTTATCACTGGTTATGACTTTAGAACTCGAGGAGAGATTGTTTGTTCTTGAGTAGGGCGAACATATATTTATAGACTGTGTCGATGGATTTCATCAATGGAATGCTAAGAACCAAGAGAGAATATTAGAGCGTTTGAGTCACAGTTGATGGATTGACGAAAATGCTAGATTTATATTCATTAAGTGCGGTAGAATGGATAGTGTGATTCCACTGTATGCCAAGGGCATTATAAATAGCCGAAACCCGTTGTTCAATAGTGGGTTTTAGGAGAACTTACGAAAGACGTTTGGAAATTTGGCACTAAATTAATTAGTTGGTATCGAGACTGAACCAAGGACTTCGTAGGCCTATTCGTACCGATAGACGTGACATGTAATAGGTCAAAAGGAAGGCAATGGAGTTGTAAAGGTTCAGCGGAGTGAAAGAAAAGACGATTCCATTTTTTCCATCAGCTTTCGTGTTAGATATCTTATTGATTGTATTATATTAGTTGTTTTAGTATCTAGTATGCTAGGATTGGCATGGATGTTACTTTTTATGTTTAACCTTGTATGTGCCTATTGATGTTTGATTGTTAGCACTTGATACGATTGCTTTTGCTTATATGGCTACTAGGCATATGGGATAGTTATAGATTGATATAGCACACTTATTTGAGGCAGTTCCCATATATATGATCTAGTATACTTATTTACATCATGATATTACTATTGTGTTTAATCCTCTTGGTTGAGTACTTGATCAGGTACATGGAAGCAAGTGTTGGCCATTTGGATGCTATCTACTTATATTCGCATCTAAATAAATTGCTCTTGCTGTAAAAGAGGTATGTAACACTTATATCATGGATTTGGCTATGTTGTTTGGTTGTCCTAAGAAACAAGGTGCCTCATCAGATATGAGATGCCTCAATTGTAAGATGTATATATGTTTATGTTATACCGGGATTTTCCTGGACCTAGCACGCAAAGGATGTGCTACGGAAATTTTTCATGACATAAGCCAAAATTGAGAGAAAAGTCAATGTATATGATATTAGACATTACCAACAGTTGAGATAATCGGTAATGTGAGATATTTAGTTGACTTGCCTTTCAATTAGTGAGTTGGAACTTTCGTCTTCCATTATTTGTTTTTTGGGAAAATTGTACGTAACTTAGACGTTTGGCTTAGCCACTTTGATTTTGGAATGGATAGTGATTGTACTTAGGGATAAGGATGATGGCTCCATGCTCATTTTGAGTCTATTTCCTTTGTTGCGATCGCTTTCAGAAATTGTTGTTGAGAGTTGATAAGTGACGATTCTTCTTGGGTCGTTGTTATGATAGGGTATTGGGTTGAGTTGCTCCTCCTTGAGATTTCGAGGAAGAAATCCTTATAAGGAGAGGAGAATGTAACAACTCGTACTTTAACAATTGGATATTTAAATATTGAATCGTTAATTAATTAACGTGCCCAAAAATGTGATTTTTCACATACGATCAAATTAGGACTCAAGACCATTTCCGTCGAGTTCGTATCGACGTTGCGAATGAAAATAAGAATATGGATCGCTATATTTGGAGATCAGACAATTGGATGGTCGAAACGATCTAGAAAAGCATGAAATTATCATTTCATAGTGCAATCTCGGATAGCGATGAAATTTATACCATCAGGGCCAAAAAATGAGATGATGCACATAGATGAGTTTTATGGCTATCAGGTGCACCATTTGATCATGCAAGCTCGAAATGCATGACCATTTACTTAAGAAATAAAATAAATTGGACAAAATATTATTTTAAACTAAGCCTTCCTCTTACAAATCTCATTATCCAGTTACTGTTTCATTCCTAGAGATAAAACATGGCTGCCTCTTTCCATTTTGCATTCAAAAAATAATTTCCATAAATCCTCTCAATAGAGAAATATGAAACCAGTTTCACTAAATCTGTATCGAAGAGTTTCATTTTGATCGTGGCAGAATTTGAATCGTGATGGTTTTGGAGATCGACTTTCATCTCTGTGAGACCAGGGTTTTGGATGGCCAGATATAGAAGCGGCGATATGTGAAACGGAAGGCGCCATTTTTTTCACTTTGTGAGAGACACCTTCCCACCAAATTTTGTCAAGCCTATCATTGAATAATGCGTTCGTTGGGATTGAGAGAGCATAGCATCAGGTCACATTCATCAAGAGGGGAGTGAGCTTGTTCATTTTGGGTCTGAGGCAGAGAGAACGTGCGGTGGGGTCCATTGCAATTAACAGTGTATGATTTCATTGAGAAACGGGTGAGAAATTAAGGAGAGAAGGTCATGTGTTTTGGGTTTTCTTGTGCATATATGCACGTATAGGAATTGGCCTAACTGCGAAAAAGGATTAGTAAGCAAATTGGCCTAGTTACTTATTGTTTTAGTTGTTTAATTAATTAAACAATCTCAAATCGTATATATAGTGTATCTTTTGCATACGAGGTCTATTTTGGATGCCGTTTCTTGCATTGTGCTCGTGATGCAGAGCTCTACAAATTGGTGAAGGTTTAGTGGATGAGGTGAGTGATATTGTCTCCCACTATACTATGATCATTCATATAGTATTAAAACGACCTTTTGAAATGTTTTCTAAATTTAAATGTGATTTACAAAATACATAGCCTATATATTATTTTATAAAAGGAATTAAAAGTTATCTAAAATGGTTTTGAATTAAATATCACATTTTTTCCACTTATGGACTATTTTGACAATATTGATAGATTTAGGCTATTTTGATATAAATCCCATGTTATTCCGTATTGGTTTCTTAGATGGATTGTATTATTTATTATAGACGTATGTAGGCTATTATTATATATGTTAGAATGATTGTTGGTTGCATGTATGTTAATTTGGTTTTTTGGTTGAATACGCCATTCGAAGGCGATATAGTATTAGAAATATCCTATAGGATAGGATTTCGTGCATAGAATATCATACACGCTGATGAATATGAAGACGGAATGTGGATTTAGAGATGTGTTTAGATTTAGGATAGATGCTAGATATTTTCCTTTAGCTTGTATTTAACCATTTTTGGTTAAGTGCACGACCAAAGTTGTCGTTATCGACTACTCTGGAGTGGTCGATGTTTACCACTATTAATGATGGCTGATTTGGCCAATTTTAACATAGACGATGGAGCGGCTTCGTGGAGTAAGATGTGATGGTTGGTTCATTCGTGCGACGTTTGATTTTGGCGATATGGCTCTTCGATTAGCGATTTTGGTTGTGAAGCGAAGATATGATGCTTTAATATGATGACTCCATGGTTCGACGATGATGGTTCCATGATGGAAAGTGACAGCTTTGATGATGGATAGCTGTACTTCGAGATGTATTGTAGTTGACTATGAGTCGTATTGAGGGGGCTGTTGGAAAAAGGCTATGAGATACATAATGACACTCTATGACTTATGATGGTTGTTTAGAGTAGTTCTTAGCCACGACAACTTCAGATGGGAGTTATAAGGACAGTTATGATGAGCTCTGCCATGGATGACGAGTGCAATGGGTCAAAGATACTCGAGTGTTAAGATAGATTGATGCGGTAATGTATCTAGTGTCGAGTGTTGAGATGGATTGACATGGTAACGAGTCTAGTCTCCAGGATGTATTAATGGCATTGATGCATCTAGTTTCATGATATTAGGATGGCTTGGTGCAGCGACGTGCCTAGTCGTCGGGCCTGTGAGTTATCATATATGCAACACACTGAGTGAGTGAGTGTGACGATGGATGATGGATGCCATGGTTGTTTAACGGTTTCTATCAACTAAGGGATGTTACACGATGTAGATATTATCGATGTCGATAACTAGGCACACTTAATACTTTGATGTATAGTAAACCATGATGATTATCATAGAGTAGCATATATTTGATGTTACGTTCTGACTTTGTGGATGTAGGGATAGGTCAGATAGGATTCTCCATACCCTCTATTCCATATGCTATACCGATTTTTCTAGTGTTTTGAGACTATTTATCACTCACACCGTACTTTTGTCTGACTCAAGGTTTTATGCTTTGCTTCTTATTATCTTGGATACTCTTAAATAAGTAGATTGGATAGCAGGTGTAAATAGCCTTGGGAGCTGTACAGATGGACTAGCAGGAGGTGACACTTTCTCATGTTTATATTTTGAGTTCTTATTATTTATTCCGCTTTATAACACTGTGGAGCCTTAGCAGTGTTGACATACTATTATTTAGAGACAATTGATCAATTGAGTTTACTTATTATTTATATAGACTCTATTGCTATTTTGTATAACTGTGTGAACCAGTGTACTCTGATTCCGTGATTTATATAGTTATTATTGTCTTGCTTATTTTATGTCTAAGCTGTTTACTATTGTCTTTTACCTGATGTGCTGTGAGATATACGACAGGTTATGTGATTGTGTGATATTTTATTTCTTTCTCTTTTCTTCTACTCTCTTCTCTTCTTTTCTATTCCTCTCCTTTATTTCGTTTTCTTTTCCTTGACAATATTCCTACATCCGCCGAATGCTCCGGCAGCGTGCTATTTGGTTATATGAATATCGGTGGTGCAGGGTGGTCGTCACATCTTATAACATTGACCAAGCCTAGAATGGACATATATTAGAAAGTCTAATAATAGTTCTTGTACATTAAAGAGGAACCCCTAGTTTCTCATCAATGTCGAGAAAAAGAATTGTTAGCAGTAATATTTTCCTTTATCTATAAGCCGTAAAGAGTATAGACTCCGTTATATGGTATGATACTTTAAATTTGAAAGGAATTCCAAATTCTTCATTAAAATATGATTTTGATAGTTGTGCCAAAATGGATATGATCCATCAATTACAAGTATATCTTCAAGAAGATCAATGAAGTTTCAACAATTTCAAAGGTTGAAACTAGTAATGTAATCTTGCTAGTCAACATTCTCAACACCATTCGAATTTAACATGCAACTATCGCATAATTTGATTTTGAATTTGGCACTTTGATGTTGGAATAAAACATCTAATTATTGAAGAAGAGACTATTTTCACATAACAACCAAAATGTCATGAATTCAATAAGGGCGACACATGATTTGTTTGTCTTGGATATGTTCCAAAAGAGGATATAATGAGATAAGCATTAAAGGCTAATAAGCATTTTGAGTGAATACTTAAATAGTTTGGTTTTCATTCAAAATGTAGAGAAGCGTGCGTCTATAAGAAATAATATCAAAGTACAAAAATATTTCTTAAACTCTAAGTAAACAACAAACTTAAGATTATTAACGAGGTACCTATATTGAAATCATTTTAGTTTGCTTGTTTAGTACTCGACATTTAATTTGAAAATGACATCTTTTATAATTGGTATAAAAGGAAGTTGGGTTAGTCATACATAGACACCACATTAAAGTGTTTACTTTGGAGAACATGATATGGATTCCTTATGCATTGACAATATGATTATCACATATGCCATATAATCTACTTATCACATTTCGCTTTTGTACCTGGGACATTGAGCGTATATCAAATCCAAATTAAGTTAACTAAACAATAGTTAAGAGTATTCTTTAGTATTTATGAAATATTAGAAAAATGTTTGTGGAATCAACGAACTCCTTATGAAGGGGTGGTCGGACTCGAACTCCATAAGTGATATTGATTATAACATGTCTATCTTAAATTCATGTTCAACCTTGGTTAAGGTGTTTAAAGTTGGAATTATTCCAAAGGGTATGGTTGATTCAATCAAAGACTAAGTACATCGCCTTGAATAACGTCAACATTTATATAATGCATGAATTAGTTACTATGACCAGAGTGATTTTAAATTTTGAGAATCCCATGGTTTTATTTTGTGAAACCAATGTTGTAATAAGGATAAAGTAAGAAAATAGAGCTGTCTAGAATTTAAAAAACATGATCCAAAAGGTTCCTTGTGATTAAGGTAGTTTATCAACATCGGAGAGAGTTGATTGACAAAGTAGATAATTAAGACAATATAGCATATCCATTCACGAAGGAACTAGCTTGATCAGTTCTGAGCAAACTGATCGAAGGGATAGGATAGAGATTCGATAATTAGCCCCAAATGCAACTGAAAGATTGAGAGAGTTTGGAAATTTTATAATTTATTGTAAATTATTAACACTATAATAAAATCTTGTTCAAAATAAAAGGTGTTTGTTTTATATTTGTACATATTAAATTATGACATACTAATTAAATAATTAATTTAAGTATACAAGAAAGGAAAATCATTAACAATATGTTATGTGATAACAATTACAAGAGGTTGTAATCATGAAAAAATTTACCATTATATAAAATAACATATTGTTTTAAATATTTCTGGTCAAGATGTGTAATACCCACACGTTAGCGGGCCCGAATTCTCTTTTTATCGAAAATCCAAGTTCATTAGAGTATGGATGATTGGTGTTGGTATCCTGTAATTGATAGAAATATATCAGAGACTATCGATAAGAACACACAAGGAGATAAATATAGTAAAACATATACTTATACTAACTAAGGCTGATACTTCTGGTATCTAGTACCATTGTCACTACCGAGCATACATAAGAAAATTTGTCCTCTAGCAATTCATGCCTTATGCTAGTACATGTCCCTCTAATTAACTATTAAAAAACCAATTTTTAATTACATATATTGGTAGGTTTTGTAACTAAATGCCACCGTAGATGCTTAGGTTTGTTTTTATTTATGAAGAAAATGCAACGATTAATATTTGGTTAACCCACCAAAACTTTTCGCCAAAAATTTCTAAGTCCCTCCCAGCCAAAAATCTCTAACTCTCTCTTCTCTCAAATTTTCTATGTCTCAAATTTTCTTGTTCTCATTATACTTCTCTCAAAACTACAGATCTTCCAATCAAAACCCTAGATCCATAATTAAAAAGTTCATCTCTCTTCGCCTGCAATCACATCGCACAACTCACCGATGCCACTCAACTCTAGCATAGCCAATCACCAAACCTCGAATGAATCTCACTCTCACATCTAAGTAATTGAAACTTATTTGGCTGGAAAGCTGAAGCGGTTGATTTTATTCAAATTGAAAAGGTAATGCTTTTCATTATTAATTTTTGTTTAAATTCAAGCTGAATCTTTAATATTGTGACGTGAGTACCGGGTAGGAATCTTGTTGTGGTGCCGGGGTGTAAAGGTTGCGATTTTTCGACTCACGAAGGTCGACATTAATACATCCACTGTATCAACTGCCGAGCAATCGAAGGCCGGAAAACTGTACCGTTAGGGTTAAAGAAGAGGTAGAAGATAGAAGAAGAAAGAAAGAAGCAACAGAAACAGTATCAGAATCTCACAATCGCAGCAGAACAACTTATAATAGATAAATGAATATCTTTAAAACAAAGAACTATATCAGTTATTACGTTACATCACATTACATTACATTATCAGAGTTTACAACAACAAACAGCGAAAAGGAAATACTATATACTAATTGATATGCCATGCCATCCAGTTGCCTCCAGATCTCCACAGCAAATCCTGAATCTCCAGAATGACCTGATAACCTAACTCTAGACCGCCCGTGTGGAAAATGATGGGCACTTAGAGTTTAGGAAGGAAACAATAAACTCCATATCAGTCATGTGACTAGCGTGAGAACTTAAAACAGTTTATCTTTAAAAACAAATAAAGTCATATTTTAAATAGATTCGCAATGCTTTTGAAAATGTAACTACCATAAGGCCTCCTGCCACACACACAATGCAAACGCAGAATTTGGAGGAGATTTCTCCTCATGATAGTCAAAGATGCTTGATATGCAAATTTCCTTTCAATATTATTATTATAAGTGCAAAATTTGGAAAACCATTTCGAAAGTAGAATATAAATCTTAGCCAGCATAGGTACCATTATAGTATGCCTACTATAGCTACCATATTAGATGGAAGGTTCTACAACTAAAACCATACAAGGCTTGAATTGTTTCTTTGGATTTCCAAAAAACGGTCAGGCCAAGGAACTTCCCATTGCCACATGGAAACGCCTCTAGAAGGATGCCCCGAGAACCTAACCGGATCTGTGCCAACACAAGGTCGGGTTACCCCTAGCTGGGTAACTACTGACACGAGTATGCCATCCCCCGGTCGTAGCCGACCTAAATCCCGGGATTCACCAACAACCACAAAATAATAAGTTTGCAGCAACAACATAGGTTAAGTATCAAGGCTCCATACCATAATACCACCTCTATCCATAAGGAATGACATACACTAAGGGGGCGCTATCCCCTAACAACCTTGCCGCATCTTTCCTGTTTTGACCATTTTCGGGGTGTGAGGTCCGACGAAGTCTCGTCCATAAAGCTACGCTTTATACAAAAGCCACGCTTTGATCAACAAATGCTCAACAGCACTTCGCATGCCACATTACCAAATTGGGAATGTATCACTAGTAACCATCAACTACATAACCTCTGAGCTCGTACGTCTCAAAGAAGGGTGTTAAGCTAAGAGAATAAATTCGAAACCAGATTTACATCTCAATTTGTAACGTCAGACACACATCCATACAAGTCCATTCCGTGATCGAACGGAACCGAAGGCACTTCCAAAGAAGCCCATCTAATCCGGATATTCACTAATCACGACCGGACTTCCCATCACAAAGGGTGATAAAATCTCTATATCGGAGATCAGCCGATGCAGAGACATTCGACGGTAATCCTTCCGTTTTCGAAAATATCCGGTCTTCAACACTGGTCTTCAAATGCTATCCATTGTGACATATCACTATTCGGAATGGGATTTATGACACAAAGGTCCTCTCCCGGCTAAACCGAATAACGAGCTCTTATTTTCAAAAATAAGTGTGGCATTCAATTTCAAGAAAATCATCACGAATACCCATTAAAGTTAAATATTGATAGTCGGTTATTTAACTATCAAGGCCAACAACCAAATATCCAGCACCATAACAATCACTAGGCCCTTTTTATTAATCTTCCATAAATTAATAACTTGCCAGATATTCACTTCAATTTATCTTTAAAAAGATATATTCTCTAAACCATTTCAATTCTACATTGGAAAACATTTCCAAATACTTATTTAACAATAAGTAATTCACAAATCTATTTATTTTCAATACTTAGAAAATATCCAATATGCTTAAAACACGATTAAGTATATATTTTATTTCTTTAAGGAAAACGTTCACTTAAATACATTTATTTGGGCCCAAACGAATGTTGCGTAAAACATCGTTACGACAACCCAAAATCACTAGTATAGGGATTCGAGATTAAAATAGATATATAAATCCCAATACTATATAAAACATTTCCTTTTTTAAAATCGTTTACTATAACAACGGTGTTATAGTCCATCTTGTCCCTATTTCTCGAAAACGTCTATTTCAACAATGAATGTTGAAATCCATGGTTTCGATACTTAATACATTTTAAAACAACTTCAAATTGTTTTAATTCTATTTAAAATATCACTTCTCCAAAACTTTTCTTTAATATATTATTCACTGTCCAAAATCGTGAATATAAAACGTTTACCAAATTCAACGTTTATATACATTTAATTTTTAAAGGATTATCCACTATCCAAAATCGTGGATAATCTCCTTTAATAATCTAAAATAATTGACTTATCAAAATAAGTCGATTTCGGATTTATAAAACAAGGTTTATAAATTCCCATCTATATAAATTTTATAAAAACTTCAACTTATAAAATCACTTTATTAACAAATTCTATCCATATCCCATTTATATGCCAAAATCCAAATTATAAGCAATTTACTTATAAATCTTGCATTTTACAAAATCTATTCATTCTATAACTTCACAATTTATAAATCCATAAATTTCATTCACTTATGAAATCCATTTATACTTCATTTTAACACGTATAAAAACTCGTTTTAAAATCCCAATATTTTAATTTATAAATATCAATTTTATAATTATTTTATATAAACCGTTTATAATAATTCAAAAATCTGAATTTAAACCATTTTATAAAATTAATCAACTACTTATTACAAAAAATCACATTTCGGTTATATTTCACAAAAATCATAATTTTTTCTAACATAAAAATTATAATGTTTATTTATTTAAAATAAATCAATTCCAAAATTCAATAAAACGTATATTTTCAAAAATCACTTTAAAAATCCTTTTAAATTCGAAATCGTTACTTTAACATTTTCAAAACTGCAAAAATTAGGCCCAATGCTGCAACAGCACTAAATATAACAATCACGGCATCCAAAACATCATATATCATATGATAACAGAATATATCACGATGTCGTAAATAATCAATACGGGTGAGGAATCTAGTTGGATCCCTCCAACCTATTTCCCTACATCCACAGATGTTAGCACAATACCAATCCCATATCAATACGGAATATCACGGTATATGGGTTTATAAAAATATTATCCGCTATTATTCGGCGCAATAGGGTCTCGTCCGCTATATAATGCGGGAAAATCAACTCCAAGTACATATATAATACCAATTCTACCTCAAGGTGAAATATCGCGGTATATGTTTTTAATAAATAACATCCGCTTAATATATGGCGCATAGGATTTTATTTCAATACAATAGATAACAATTTATCATCTAATCACACAACCAAGCAATTTTAAATCTAACTATTTAATATTTAAATCGAAACACAATTCGATTGAGTGAGAAGTTCTCACCGTGCTTCCAATAGCGGTTTCAGCGTTTATTTCGATAAAATTAAACGCGCGTTTAATTTTACCCAAAATTCACACGTTCTTCCATCGATTCCAATCCAGCTCCATCGCGTAGTATTCGTCCATACGAATCCAACGCAATTTGTTTCGTAAATTTTCGACCTCGTATGAACGAGATATCAATTTTTAAAGTCTATACAAATTTATATAATTTATTTTACAATTTATTTTACAATTTATCTTTAATTGTTCAACCTTCAACATTTATGGCCGTTGATTTTCGTTCAACAGATCGTGGCCGCAACTCGCTATCTTCTTCCTCAACGCAAGCTCTAGTAAAATCGAACCAATACTCAGCCCCTAGGGCTTCAAATCGCCTCCACCTCGCTCAACGATAGATCGATCGAAGGCTACTACGTCGAAGAGTGCTGTGAACTCCACCCTCGGCCAAAGTAGAGTGAAGCTCGGCTATGCCCTGGCCTCAATAAAAATTCACAAAGGAAGGATGAATGCGAGCAATTTTCCGTTGATCCGTAGCTCTAAAAACGATCACCACCGTTGAATATGTAGCTCTCGCGACACTCTACAACTTTGCAGTTGAAGGTTTCTCGAATTAAAGTGGGGATTTGAAGAAATTGAGGGAAGAAGCTCAGCCATTTTTGGCCATTAAAATGAAGGAGGCGGCGACTGTAACTAGGTTTAGGGTTTCGAGTGTAAAAGTGTGGATATGGAGGCCTTTCATAGAAAATTGACGATCACTATTCATCTAAAAAAATTTCGAACTCCAAACGAAGCGTGCCACCTAGCGTTTATAATGTTTTACACCCATTCTGAACGCAATGGAATATATATCGGGAGCCAATTCTATCAAATTTGAATATGTATCGGGAGCCAATTCTATCAAATTTGGAAGATAAGTTTTCGAATCGACTATTTAAATTTAAAAATTCACTCAATCCGATTTCAGTGCGTTTTAGCTTGCCTCAGATAAACCATAAGTCCGATTGACACGAAATTTGAAACCATCCAATAATATAACACTACGGATCCAATGAAACTTATTTTATTGAAATCCGAGACTGTTTGAAAAATGGCTATTTTTACCCGTCAATTAAATATTAAAATATTCAATTTTCACAAATTAACTTTTAATTCAATTTTAAAAGTTCTATAACATCATTCTAACTCCAATATGATTTAATACAATTTTAAAAATCATTTTTAATCACATTAAACCAAATTTCCAATTATTTCCGTAATTTCCAATATTAATTTATCGATTTAATTATCCAATTAATCTAGATATTCGAAATAAAATTTATTCGACTTACAAATTTTACTTATTAATATGTAAAATCAATTAAATATACGAATTTCGAATGACAGAAATTCTGGGTCGTTACAAACTTCCCCCCTTAAACGAATTTCGTCCTCGAAATTACCAAGTAAGAAAAAGTTACAAAATCCATTCAAATTAAATTTCAAATTCACTTAAGTGTTTAAAATTTTCAAAATCCATAGTTAAACTTCTTACAATAACTTTACTAATTTTTCAAATCATACTTAGTTATCTTTTCAAAACCAACTATATCATTTAACTTTTCACTCCCAAAATCAAAGTTATAGTTTTCAAAAAAATTCAATTTTCTCAAAAAATTCTGACGCCTTAAATTTTCAGAAAATTTCACCATAGTCTCCTTTGCGCGGTTCGATCCAGAAAAAAAAATGGCAATATATATATATCACAAATATACATCTCATCAAAGTAATGAGGCATCCCGTAGGGAAAAAAGTGTAAAAGTACGATATGTAATCCGAGATATGTACCTTATATATTATTAGCGAGCATATACGGCTAATATAGCGCGAACGCGAGCTCCAAATACGAAGCAAGTGCAATCCGCACCTACTAAACACTCAACAAACGAATGAGAACTTGTATATATGCAAGTAATATCAATATACAACATATACCAGAAGCAACAACAATATGTGCCAATATAGCAAATGCAATCCAAAGTAATAAATTTAACCATCAACCAACTATCATCCAACTACATCCAATATCTATCCAATAAATCAATAACCAAATCAATATAAATTCACTTCTCATTATATTCAATGAATTGGTTTTTTTTTTCAATTTATTCACAATTGATTCATTAACATTAGATTTACTAGCATTCATTCATATTCAATTTCAATCAGTTTACATTCACTGATTCATATTCAAGTTGGTTCACTTCCAAATCAAATTCAATTCTATTTAAGATTCACTTAACTTCCAATTTGATTTCAATTACTTTAGCTTTCAATTTCATTAATTCAATTTCATACGGATTTCTATACAATCAACTAACCATCATCTAACAACCAAATCATAACCAAATTATTAAATTCACATTTATATATTTGGTTCATCACTTTTAATTAGCTTTAATTGAATTATTCAATCCTCGATTTCATTAGCTTTTAAATGAATTAACAACTACATCCACTATTCCATATCAATTCATTTACATTCAATTCATTCATTAATTCAATTGCTAATTCATTTAACAAATAAGGTTGAATTTCATTTATATAACTCAAGTCCATATTCATCATTTCACTTCATTAATTTACTTCGATACCAAAATCAACTTCATTCAACATCACTTAAGTTATATTCCATTTCAAACATCATTTGTTTAACTTAACTTAAATTTTCACTTTTAAATCCAATTCAGATTCCAATTCTAAAGTAAATTCTATTTAACTTTACCAAAGTCAAATCTTTATTATTTCATATTATAAGTTCAAATCTTGATTACTTATATTCAACAATTACAACTTGGATTTTTAATTCCAAATTTGTTTATCACAATAAACTTCAGTTTTCCAATTTACTATGGTAGCAAATCCATCACACAGAAACTCGAAAATGATATTGATGATGCTGCAGTCATCACCCTTATTATTTCCCAGTAACAGTAGCGAATCTAGTGCTTTAAATTCTTTCAAAATATTTCCTTTTTACTTATAACTCATATTTACAAATATAATCATATAGTTTCACTTTTTATATATAAGATTATTTCACAATTGTAAATCATATTAATTATAATTCCATACTTATAATTCTTCGCTTATACAATTTATTCTTTTAATTAACCTATATATATTCTTACATTTTCAACAACCAAACAATCAATTTATATACACTTTAATAATTCTGAAAAATTATTCCTTTATATATAAAATATAATCAAGGTAAAGTTATTTCATTTACCCAATTTAAAATCATACCATGTCGATTTATCTTGTTTAAGTGTTTAGAAACCCCTATCGAAACAGTTGTCCAGACTGCACCGACCAGAATCTATAAACAATCAACCGATAAGTCAACACAATACAAAACAATTTTTTTTATATTCACTAACAAATACGCGCTCATAACTATTATTACACTCAAACTCATTCTAGAGTACTGCTGACTCTATCTCTAATGAGTAATTCCCAACAGAGCCAAGGTTGTCACTTAACCAAAAGCTCTGATACCAAATGTAAAGGTTGCGATTTTTCGACTCATGAAGGTCGACATTAATACATCCACTGTATCAACTGCCGAGCAATCGAAGGCCGGAAAACCGTACCGTTAGGGTTAAAGAAGAGGTAGAAGATAGAAGAAGAAAGAAAGAAGCAACCAAACAGTATCAGAATCTCACAATCGCAGTGGAACAACAGATAATAGATAAATGAATATCTTTAAAACAAAGAACTATATCAGTTATTACATTACATCACATTACATTATCAGAGTTTACAACAACAAACAGTGGAAAGGAAATACTATATACTAATTGGTATGCCATGTCATCCAGCTTGCCTCCAGATCTCCACAACAAATCCCGAATCTCCAGAATGACCTGATAACCTAACTCTAGACTGCCCGTGTGGAAAAGATGGGCACCCAGAGTTTAGGAAAGAAACAATAAACTCCAGATCAGTCATGTGACTGGTGTGAGAACATAAAACAGTTTATCTTTAAAAACAAATAAAGTAATATTTTAAAATAGATTCGCAATGCTTTTGAAAATGTAACTACCATAAGGCCTTCTGCCACACACACAATGCAAACTCACCAGTGCCACTCAACTCTAGCATAGCCAATCACCAAACCTCGAATGAATCTCACTCTCACATCTAAGTAATTGAAACTTATTTGGCTGGAAAGCTGAAGCGGTTGATTTTATTCAAATTGAAAAGGTAATGCTTTTCATTATTAATTTTTGTTTAAATTCAAGCTGAATCTTTAATATTGTGACGTGAGTACTGGGTAGGAATCTTGTTGTGGTGCCGGGGTGTAAAGGTTGCGATTTTTCGACTCACGAAGGTCGACATTAATACATCCACTGTATCAACTGCCGAGCAATCGAAGGCCGGAAAACTGTACCGTTAGGGTTAAAGAAGAGGTAGAAGATATAAGAAGAAAGAAAGAAGCAACATAAACAGTATCAGAATTTCACAATCGCAGCAGAACAACATAAAATAGATAAATGAATATCTTCAAAACAAAGAACTATATCAGTTATTACGTTACATCACATTACATTACATTATCAGAGTTTACAACAACAAACAGCGGAAAGGAAATACTATATACTAATTGATATGCCATGCCATCCAGTTGCCTACAGATCTCCACAGCAAATCCTAAATCTCCAGAATGACCTGATAACCTAACTCTAGACCGCCCGTGTGGAAAATGATGGGCACTCAGAGTTTAGGAAGGAAACAATAAACTCCAGATCAGTCATGTGACTAGCATGAGAACTTAAAACAGTTTATCTTTAGAAACAAATAAAGTCATATTTTTAAATAGATTCGCAATGCTTTTGAAAATGTAACTACCACAAGGCCTCCTGCCACACACACAATGCAAACGCAGAATTTGGAGGAGATTTCTCCTCATGATAGTCAAAGATGCTTGATACGCAAATTTCCTTTCAATATTATTATTATAAGTGCATAATTTGGAAAACCATTTCGAAAGTAGAATATAAATCTTAGCCAGCATAGGTACCATTATAGTATGCCTACTATAGCTACCATATTAGATGGAAGGTTCTACAACTAAAACCGTACAAGGCTTGAATTGTTTCTTTGGATTTCCAAAAAACGGTCAGGCCAAGGAACTTTCCATTGCCACATGGAAACGCCTCTAGAAGGACGCCCCGAGAACCTAACCGGATCTGTGCCAACACAAGGCCGGGTTACCCCTAGCTGGGTAACTACTGACACGAGTATGCCATCCCCCGGTCGTAACCGACCTAAATCCCGGGATTCACCAACAACCACAAAATAATAAGTTTGCAGCAACAACATAGATTAAGTATCAAGGCTTCATACCATAATACCACCTCTATCCATAAGGAATGACATACACTAAGGGGGCGCTATCCCCTTACAACCTTGCCGCATCTTTTCTGTTTGGACCATTTTCGGGGTGTGAGGTCCGACGAAGTCTCGTCCATAAAGCTACGCTTTATACAAAAGCCATGATTTGATCAACAAATTCTCAACAGCACTTCGCATGCCACATTACCAAATTGGAAATGTATCACTAGTAACCATCAACTACATAACCTCTGAGCTCGTACGTCTCAAAGAAGGGTGTTAAGCTAAGAGAATAAATTCTCCGCCATCAACAGAAATATATTTGATAGAAACCAGCTTTACATCTCAATTTGTAACGTCAGACACACATCCATACAAGTTCGTTCCGGGATCGAACGGAACCGAAGGCACTTCCAAAGAAGCCCATGTAATCCGGATATTCACTACTCACGATCGGACTTCCCATCACAAAGGGTGATAAAATCTCTATATCGGAGATCAGCCGATGCAGAGACATTCGACGGTAATCCTTCCGTTTTCGAAAATATCCGGTCTTCATCACTGGTCTTCAAATGCTATCCATTATGACATATCACTATTCGGAATGGGATTTATGACACAAAGGTCCTCTCCCGGCTAAACCGAATAACGAGCTCTTATTTTCAAAAATAAGTGTGGCATTCAATTTCAAGAAAATCATCACGAATACCCATTAAAGTTAAATATTGATAGTCGGTTATTTAACTATCAAGGCCAACAACCAAATATCCAGCACCATAACAATCACTAGGCCCTTTTTATTAATCTTCCATAAATTAATAACTTGCCAGATATTCACTTCAATTTATCTTTAAAAAGATATATTCTCTAAACCATTTCAATTCTACATTGGAAAACATTTCCAAATACTTATTTAACAATAAGTAATTCACAAATCTATTTATTTTCAATACTTAGAAAATATCCAATATGCTTAAAACACGATTAAGTATATATTTTATTTCTTTAAGGAAAACGTTCTCTTAAATACATTTATTTGGGTCCAAACGAATGTTGCGTAAAACATCGCTACCACAACCCAAAATCACTAGTATAGGGATTCGAAATTAAGATAGATATATAAATCCCAATACTATATAAAACATTTCCTTTTTTAAAATCATTTACTATAACAACAGTGTTATAGTCCGTCTTTCCCTATTTCTCGAAAACGTCTATTTCAACAATGAATGTTGAAATCTATGGTTTCGACACTTAGTACATTTTAAAACAACTTCAAATTATTTTAATTTTATTTTAAATATCACTTCCCCAAAACTTTTCTTTAATATATTATTCACTGTCCAAAATCATGAATATAAATCGTTTACCAAATTCAACGTTTCTACACATTTTATTTTTAAAGGATTATCCACTGTCCAAAATCGTGGATAATCTCCTTTAATAATCTAAAATAATTGACTTATCAAAATAAGTCGATTTCGGATTTATAAAACAAGGTTTATAAATTCCCATCTATATAAATTTTATAAAAACTTTAACTTATAAAATCACTTTATTAACAAATTCTATCCATATCCAATTTATACGCCAAAATCCGAATTATAAGCAATTTACTTATAAATCTTGTATTTTACAAAATCTATTCATTCTATAACTTCACAATTTATAAATCCATAAATTTCATTCACTTATGGAAATCCATTTATACATCATTTTAACACTTATAAAAACTCGGTTTAAAATCCCAATATTTTAAATTATAAATATCAATTTTATAATTCTTTTATATAAACCGTTTATAATAATTCAAAAATCAGAATTTAAACCATTTTATAAAATTAATCAACTGCTTATTTCAGAAATCACATTTCGGTTATATTTCACAAAAATCATAATTTTTTATAACATAAAAATTATAACGTTTATTTATTTAAAATAAATCAATTCCAAAATTCAATAAAACGTATATTTTCAAAAATCACTTTAAAAATCCTTTTAAATTCGAAATCATTACTTTAACATTTTTAAAACTCCAAAAATTAAGCCCAATGCTGTAACAGCACTAAATATAACAATCACGGCATCCAAAACATCATATATCATATGGTAACAGAATATATCACAATATCTGTAAATAATCAATACGGGTGAGGAATCCAGTTGGATCCCTCCAACCTGTTTTCCTGCATCCACAGATGTTAGCACAATACCAATCCCATATCAATACGGAATATCATGGTATATGGATTTATAAAAATATTAATTGCTATTATGCGGCGCAATAGGGTCTCATCCGCTATATAATGCGCGAAAATCAACTCCAAGTACATATATAATACCAATTCCACTTCAAGGTGAAATATCGCGGTATATGTTTTTAATAAATACCATCTGCTTCATGTACGGCGCATAGGGTCTATTTCAATACAATAGATAACAATTTATCATCCAAATCACGCAATCAAGCAATTTTAAATCTAACTATTTAAAATTTAAATCGAAACACAATTCGATTGGGTGAGAAGTTCACACCATGCTTCCAATAGCGGTTTCAGCGTTTATTTCGAATAAAATTAAATGCGCGTTTAATTTTACCCAAAACTCACACTTGATTCTATCGATTCCAACCCAGCTCCATTGCACAGTATTCGTCCATACGAATCCAACGCCATTCGTTCCTAAATTTTCGACCTCGTATGAACAAGATATCAATTTTTAAAGTCTATACAAATTTATATAATTTATTTTACAATTTATCTTTAATTTTTCAACCTTCAACATTTCTGGCCATTGATTTTAGTTCAACAGGTCATGGCCGTAACTCACTATCTTCTTCCTCAACGCAAGCTCCAGTAAAATCGAACCCATACTCGACTCCTAGGGCTTTAAATCGCCTCCACCTCGCTCAACGATAGATCGATCGAAGGCTACTACGTCAAAGAGTGCTGTGAACTCCACCCTCGGCCAAAGTGGAGTGAAGCTCGGCTATTCCCTGGCCTCAACAAACGTGCGCAAAGAAAGGATGAATGCGAGCAATTTTCCGTTGATCCGTAGCTCTAAAAACGATCACCACCGTTGAATATGTAGCTCTCACAACGCTCTACAACTTTGCAGTTGAAGGTTTCTCGAATTGAAGTGGGGATTTGAAGAAAATGAGGGGAGAAGCTCAGCCATTTTCGGCCATTAAAATGAAGGAGGCGGCAGCTGTAACTAGGGTTTGGGTTTTGAGTGTAAAAGTGTGAATATGGAGGCCTTTTATAGAAAATTGATGAACACTATTCATCCAAAAAAAATTCGAACTCCAAACGAAGCGTGCTGCCTGGCGTTTATAATGTTTTACCCTCATTCCGGACGCAATGGAATATATATATATATATATATATATATCGGGAGCCAATTCTATCAAATTTGGATGATAAGTTTTTGAATCGACTATTTAAATTTAAAAATTCACTCAATCCGATTTCAGTGCGTTTTAGCTTGCCCCGGACAAACCGTAAGTCCGATTGACACGAAATTTGAAACCATACAATAATATAACACTATGGATCCGATGAAACTGATTTCATCGAAATCCGAGACTGTTTGAAAAATGGCTATTTTTACTCGTCAATTAAATATTAAAATATTCAATTTTCACAAATTAACTTTTAATTCAATTTTAAAAGTTCTATAACATCATTCTAACTCCAATATGATTTAATACAACTTTACAAATCATTTTTAATCACATTAAACCAAATTTCCAATTATTTCTGTAATTTCCAATATTAATTTATCGATTTAATTATCCAATTAATCTAGATATTCGAAATAAAATTTATTTGACTTACAAATTTTACTTATTAATATTTAAAATCAATTAAATATACGAATTTCGAATGACAGAAATTCTGGGTCGTTACATGGGGAAGACTATGATTGTTGAATTTCATCTTTATTTTGTACATGGTAGTGGCGGTTGTGGTTGAGATTCTAATTTAGATTATTTTTCCATTCAGGTTGATGAAAAAAGTTTCCACTCTGCATTTATGCTTGAATCGTTTTTTGCAGTGTCAGATTCATTATGTAATATAGCTCACGATTACTGTATGCATATAATTGGTGATTAGATGATGAACTATTGCAGTATGTCTTATATTTTATCCTGTGTCTTTTTGAAACTTTATGGAATTTGGTTAGTTCTATTAAAGCAAAGATTAATGAAACAGAGAAGTAATATGAAGAAACTGACTCAAGTAAGGTTGAAGAAAGCTTTAGATGCCGAATCAAAGATATCCGAGCTGAACCATTATGTTTGAAGGTTGAAGAATGCCATTTTTCTTTCATAGTTTGTTGTGTTATATTTTTAGTGATTTTTAGAATGACAAACAAAATTATATATATATTTGTTACTTGATTTGTAAAATCCAAAATATGGTTTATGCTACACGCATTATAAAAATACACTATTTAATTTGCGAAGATAGAAAGAAATTAATCAAAATATTACATGACTCGGTTCAAATTGGAACTACAAGTTGTCATACGAAAAGTTAAAAAATTGAGGGAAAAATAATAATAAACTTAGTCTGATGGTGACAATAGAATATTTTTGAACATTATGCCATTATATGAATTCTCCTAATTATATAAAGTATTAAAATTGCAAGCTTTTCAATAACAAACTTAGTCTGATGGTACTTGCTAGAGGTTAGTTAAACTTTTTGTATCCGGTCGATTTTTTTATTGATGCCATTGCCTCATCATTTCATTTTAACCACCTTATGTTCTTTAGTAGACATCTTGGGTCCTCCTCACAAGCACCCAACCTAGGAAAAAAAATGAAAAAAAGGGTAGAATGAAATGATGAGAAAAATAAAGTAATAAAGGAGTTTGTGTTATAACAAAACTTTATCATATCTCTATCTTTTCATTTTCTTTAGCATTATCTACCCTGAAAAAAGGAAACATGCAATAGTTTTAGTCAACAATAAAGATTAAACATGAAAAAAATAGCTACTTGCAACTTCATATATAAAAACATTTCATGTGCATAATTAATGTAAACTAAAAGTTGGAAGAAAGAAAATAAGAATATAGACATGTACTTAAAGAAAGAAGCACAAACAACAGTATGAACATATAAAAGAGAGCCAGGAAAAGGTCCTGGATGAAAACAGAACTACTTATAGTATTAGTTTTAAAATTTTGATGTTGACCATGGCATATCAAGAGAAAATTAAGTATGGGAAATTAAGAGAGAGATGTGGCAAGATGAAGTAGACTGACTGATCTTTATATAGAAATAGATAATTGGTAGCAACTACTAAAATGTGTAGATCGTGCTTAAGAGTCCACAAAAAGATGAAACATTTCTATATAGTCACTTAGTAATCCCTCATGCACATTTCAGTATATTTAGAAATCAAAATAAAAATACTCATAAAGCATGTATACAGTATAAGTCGAATTAATGTTCCATTGATTTTTTAGTTAATGAGAATAGTTTTTTGTAAAATGTAAAACATCATGATTTCATGATATATACTTAGAAAAAGAGACTGTTTGGTATACAAATTTTATTAAAAAAATTTGTTTGATTGAAACACAAATTACATACTCATTGTGCTCCGGCTCAACCAAAATGACCTTTGGTACAACCGTCTTGCACTACTGCCTAGGCTACAGTGATTCGATACACCGCTGCCCTAGATCGCAGTGTTACACTACATTGCTGCCCTCAGCAGGAATGTTTTATACACTTATACATTGTTGCCTAAAGGCAGTAGCGTTCATGGTTATACTGCTTCCTAGGCAGTAGTGAGGCGTGCACTATTGCCTTTGCACTGCTGCCTACTGTAGCAGCATATACTGTTACACCGCTGCCAATGGCAGTAGTGCACATGTTTACGCTGCTGCCCATGGCAGCATAGTACATTGATACACTGCTGCCACTAGGCAGCATTGTACACACTGCCCACATGCAGCAGTGTGGTATACACTACGACCTAGTGGCAGCAATGTACACATTTACACTATTGCCACTAGGCAACTATGTACATAGTGCTGCCACGATGGCAGTGTGAAGTAAACTGCTGCCTAGTGGCAGCAATGATTATTCTTACACTACTTCCATTAGGCAGCAGTGCACAGGTTTGCGCATTGCTATCCACGGTAGTGTACCCTTTGTTTCGGACTTTGTCCGAGGGGACACCAAGCTCCGGCAAGGTGGGCCGAAGTTCAGGTCATGCAATTTCATCTGGATAATGCCCGTTGTATTTTTCTTATTATATATATATATATATATTTCCATTATGTGCATACATATTCCTGGCAACTGTCCACTAATCAAGGAATTGCTCATACTGATAGCAATAATTGAAGTGTTAGTACCAGTTCAATTGCAAATAAACAGCTGTTAACAAGTTGACTACCTATACTATAAGTCCTTTTATTTCATCAACAATGACTAATGCAACTTTGAAATCTCCGGTTGCGATCCACAGTTTTATTACATTTTCATAGTATCCACTGAATGTTGTCTTAAGTTTAGTCTAATGGACTGCCAATTTTAGTATAAACAAAGGTAATATTAATTGAGAGGCCTCAAAAATTAATTGTAGGTATTTTGATTTATTGATCTATGTCATTGAATTTGTCTATAGACCATACAAAAATGTCCTACATAATCAAGATTCTACCACTAGCGGTAGCAGTATCACAATTATTGTGTAAAACTTCCAAGTTCTTACCTGCCACGTTTATGAATTGCTCAATAATTTTAACTAGAAAAATTATTCTCTAAAATACCCACAATAATAGGATTATATTTGTTTTTCAAGTTAAATAAATCTAACTGCCTATTATCAGAGTTCAACCATCATTTAATAGTGAATTATTTCTTCTCTAATAATAAATACTCATCTTATCACTGATCAGTAGTGGTAATCCAAGGTCTTGCATGTTCTTTTTCAGATGCCGAAAATCTGCAAGTTATTTTTGTATACTAAATATGAATCCAAGTTTTACTTCTGCAACATTTGATGAAATATGATAGGAAACATCTATGTAACACTATATTTATCATAATTGCATTTTAATTAATTAGATATATCATAGTAAAAAGCAAATGCCAATATTCACAGAGATGAATGTCTTTCACGTTGATGTCATTCAACCAAACAACTAGTTTGTTCTTTTTTTTTAATTATGATGGCACAAGTTTGCGCAACCACCAATTTCTAACTATGGATCTGGATTTCTAGGCGGCACAAATGTGGTAGGATCATGTCAACAAACACTTCCTTCTTTTATTATTTTAGTTTTTGAACATTTTTATACTTTTCATAACTCTTCGTAAAATACCTTAACGTATAAATCCAAACCTTACTAACATTTCCAAACTTCCATTATAAGATCCTACCTTATAATTTTTAACGTGTTTTTCTTACAACAGTTTTTCTTTTGGCAGTTAGTTTGTGCAACTTATTTATGTAAATTTTACTCTGTTTTATTCACAAATTAATAAGGTATTTGCTGCTTGTTCTTATTACTGAATTTTGAAACTGTGAAGTAACCAATGACAGAACACATGACAAAAAATCATAGTCTGCTTAATTATGAAAAGAAAAGTGAAAAAGACTGCTAAAAAATTAATACCGGAATAAAAGATTAAAATGGAGCGGAAAATCATCAACAACTATGTATTATACATTATACTCTATACCAAAAATATTAGATATCAGGTGTACCGATCCCGGTTTTTAGCCAAATTTAATTCAGTAGTTTATATTAATTTTTTGGATTAAATTGTGAATTATTTTTTTTTCAAATTAAATAAGAATATGTGTTTGTTTTATATAATAAATAGATTTTAAATGGAATTTGAAATTCAAAAATAAATATTTTAAGAAAATAAATTGGATTTGAAAATACTATGTTTAAAATTAATAAAATTAGTTCTCTAATTATAATATAATTATTTGGAAGTTATATTTTGAAATTAATATAATAATTTTCTAAAAGTTAAATTTGAACATTTTCAGCACTAATATTAATTTAAGTAATAAATTAAGTTTAATTTTAAATTTATACATAACTAAATGTAATTTTTATGTATATATATACATATAAAAGCATAATAAACTAAGTTTAAAATAGTATTGGTTATAAAGATTAGAACATTTTCTTTTAAAAATATAGTTGTAAATATATAAATATATAAATAAGAAAACATAAAACATGATTTATAAATTTGAATAAAGTAGGGGTTTAAAATATAAATTACAAATTAAATGAAACAAGGTTTTAAAACATAAAATGGATATTTATAACATTTGTAAGCCATGTAAATTGAAAATTAACGTGTGTAATCATCTTAAACAAAGAGATTAACAGGTGTTGAGTTTAAGAATACAAGTGGCACTTTATTTTCTTTTAAATTGAATTTATATAAACATGGTTTAAAAGAAGAAGCCTGGTTACTTATTTCGGTTAAAAAAAAACTTTCTCCTCATCTTTCATCTTCAAAAATAAAAACCTGGAAATCAAAATAAAAAACAACCTACAATTTCAAAACCTGGAAGCTTTAAAAATTGAAACGAAGCAAAAAAAATCAAAGGAGAAACTTAAAAGAAATCAAAACAAATTCAAAACAAACAAAGCTGTTTAAAGATCAGCAAGCAAAGTTCAAAACCTGGGAAACAAAACACAAACCAGAGAAACAAATTCAACCTGGAAGCAAAGCAATTCAAATTCTTCCACCTGAATCAAAGCAACTCAAAACAAAATCAAGATCAATAAAATAAATTCGAGTAGTAGATCATTTTCAAATTTCCAGATCAAAACAAGTTCTTCAACCTGATTTAGATTTGAGGCATGCAAATGCATCTCAGTCAAGCAAGTTAATGATCAGATTCAACTCAGCAAATAACAGATCTAAAAATCAAGTCAAAAGGAATTAAAGAAAATTATTCCCCGTTCAATCAAAAATTACAGGTCTCTGCTTTTACTCACAGATGAGCAAACTTCAAGTTTAAGATTTTAAATCAGTTTAGAAACATGATGCATGTGATCATCCTTAGGAATTTGATGTGAAATCTGTTTGCAAATATATATGTATGAAAGTGTGCTTGTCTTTACATATGGGTACATGATCTTGTTCTTTGTTACAAGGCTTCAAAATTAAGTTTAAAATACAACATCTCATACCATAAGCTTTTTGAGGCTTGGATTTGTAAACAAAATATGTTTAATTGGACAAGGTCTCAGTTTAAAAAATGATTTCAAGAAATTATATTAGGTAATTTCTCCAAATATGATAAATCGTAGTGAAAATCATATATGTGTCAATATTTGATGATCATAAAATTTTGTTTAGATTTCATAACTAGATTGGAATTTACAAACGATGATTTTAGGTGAAGGTTTCATGATTTTTAGGTAAGTAAATCATGCGAATGATCGAATTGAACGGAATAGCTATTTTCGTCGATTTCCGACGATTAACATAGTGATGGTTATTGGGCTTGAGGCAGGTAGTGGCTGAAGGATGGGGGATCATCGGAAAAATACTCGTTTGTATTCTAGATTGCCGTGGTGGCCATGTGAAGTAAATTTAGGGTTTAATTGTTAGTTTTGATCGACGATGTTCAGCAGGTTCGTACGTCATCGTCGAAGCACTGGGATTTATCGCATCTAATGTTAACGTCGCAGGGATCATTGGCGAAGCCTTGGTCGGGATGGTGTGGTCGCAGGTGAACGAAATTGACAGGGCAAGGTAATTTTGTTTTCGGGGTTGGGTTGCAGGTTGGAAACAAAATGCTCGATTTTGATTTTTAAATGTATTCGATGATTTTGGTGTTTGGGAGGTTCAGGAGGGATGTCGTCGATGCAAGAACGAAGATGTAGGATAACCCGAAGTTGGCTCGGGTAAACAAGTGTTTGGCTCGGGTTGTTGATAATACATTGGGGTTTTAAAATTTAAACTAAATATTTAACAAAGTTTTAAACAATACAAATATTTAAATCAAGTTTTTAGCGAAAAAAAGAAGGTAAACAAAGTTTAAAACGACAATGGTAAATTTAATCAAGTTTTCAAATATATTAACTATGTTTTGGAAGCTAAAATGAAAATTAAACAAGTTTTTAACAAAGTTTCAAAGTTTAATTTTTAAGTTAAATGTTTAAAATTGATTTGTTTTTAAAGTAATATATGTTAGGTTAATTATGTAATTAATTTCTAAATGCTTTCAAATGGAATTTAATAATTAATTACTTAAGGCGGGTGGTTAATTAATCAGTGTGATTAATTAAAGGTTAATTTGTTTTAATAAAGGTGATTAATTTAATCATGTGATTAATTAAGGGTTAATTAATTAAGAATTAAGGTTTGTTAATTACATGATTAAGGTTAATTAAATAATGATTTAAAGATTAATTAATTAATAAAAGTAATTAAAGGTAATTAATTACTTAGAGATAATTACTTAATTAAAAGCAATTAATTAATGATTAGAGTTGATTAATAAAGTAATTAAAAATAATTAATTAAAGGATAATTAATTGTGTGATTAATTAATTAAGGTAATTAATTTGAGGATGATTAATTAAGTAATGGTTAACTAATTAATGAAAGTAATTAAGGAATGATTTGTTACTTAAGGGTTAATTAATTAATTAAAGATAATTAATTAAAGGATAATTAAATAATTAAAGGTTAATTATTTAATGATTAAAGGTCGATTAAATTTTTAATTAAGGTTGATTAATCAATAATTAAAGGCTGATTAATTTATTATTGATTAATAAATGATTAAAGGATAATCAATTAAAATGATTTGTAATTAATTAATGTTAATTAACCAGGTTTATTGATTAATCTGGTTTAAATTAATTAGATGATTAATTAATCTTACTTATGGATGTTTGGATTCTATTGAATGCTTGAATTGTTTGTTATCCCTGATGTGTGATGCTCTGTGATATGAATTATTTTGATTTGAGCTGTGATGAATGCAATTTATTTATCTGTAGTGAATTTATATTATTTATCTATGAATCTGTGAATGAAGATAAGCGTTATAGGATCATACCGCTTATCGATATTGCTGTACTTGGATTGTGATAATTGATGATGTTGCATTATTGTGTAAAACCCCTAGCCTACACCACACACACAAAAATATGGATTGCACGAGGAAATCGGTTAAGTCACAAATATTTTGAATTTAAATATTATTTTGAATCCAAATGGTTTTGGAAATGGAATTGGATTGAATATTAAAACCATTTAAAAAGGAGTTTTGAAATTAAAATAGCTTGATTTGAATTTGAATTCAAGATTTTGAAATTGAGTTTTATATATATATATATATATGTATGGAATTTGAAATTATTTCGGAAAATATGGTTTGAAAAGTGGCGATTCAAGTTATATAATATGTATATGGATTTCTAAACCATCTTTAAAGTATTTTAAAAGTATTATTTTGGGAATTTAAATTTAACCCAAGTTTTTACTTTAAAGGCTATAACTTGTGCATATTTGATTGGATTTTTCCGAAACAAAAAAAACATTTGTTTTTAAATGATAATGGCTTTCATATAATGAAAGGATTTCCAGTTTCTGTTGAAAGGATTTCAAGCTATGTGATTTGAATTTTAAATAGTTTTGAAAGCTATGAATGAATCTTTGTGAAAGATTGTTGAACTTTGTTAAGTGCATCTTTTTGTTTATAAGATTAAAAGTTGAAATTTGTGTAAACCATTCAAAAGAAAGGTTTGGAGCTTTAAGTTGTGACTTAACTAAGATCCCACTATATCCATATGGTTTTAAAATTATGCGCTCATTATTCGGTTTAGCCGGGAGAGGACTTTATGTCATACAACCCATTCCGAATAATGATACGATGAAATGGATAGCATTTGAAGACCGGTGGTGAAGACTGGGTATTTTCGAGAATGAAACGATTACCCGTCGAATGACTCTGCACTGAATAGCTATAGTATAGAGATCTCCATATGTGATGGGGAGTCTGATCGAGATTTGAATACCCGTATTGCAAGGGCTTCTTTGAAGTGCCTTCGGTTCTGTTCGAACCCGGAACAGACTTGTATGGATATGTGTCTGACATTACACTTTGAGATGTAAAGCTGGTTCTATCAAATACATTTCTGTTTGGTGGCGGATAATTTATTCTCTTAGCTTAACACCCTTCTCTGAGACGTACGAGCTTACACGTTTATGTAGCTGATATTTACTAGCGATACATTCCCAATTTGGTAATGTGGCATGTGAAGTGTTGCTGATTATTTGTTGATCAAAGCAAGGATTTGTGAAAAGCGTAGCTTTGTGGACGTGACCTCGTCGGACCTCATAACCCGAAAATGGCCGAAACAGGAAAGATACGGCAAGGTTATGAGGGTAGCGCCCATTAGGGTATGTCCATTCCCTTCTGGAAAAGGGTGGTATCATGGTATGGAGCCCAGATATTTAACCTATGTGGTTACTGCAGATTTATTATTTTGTGGTTGTTGGTGTTGAGAGCTCTCGGATAAAGGTCGGTAACGACCGAGGAGTGGCATACTCATGTCAGTTGTTACCTAGTTACAGAGGTAACCCGACCTTGTGTTGGCAGAGATCCGGTGTGGCCCAGGAAGTTCCTTAGCCTGACCATTTGTTGGAAATCCAAAGAAACAATACACGCCCTGTATGGTTTTAATTGTATAACCTGCCTTTTACTTATGGTGGTGACCCGCCGTTTAATTGGTAGCTATAGTAGGCATAGTACGAAATGTCTATGTTGGGTAAGATTAATATTATACTTTCGAAATGTTTTCTGCACTATGCACTAATAATAATATCACAACATTTTCGCGTATCAAGCATGTTTGACTATCATAAGGAGAAATATCCTCCAATTGTGCGTTTGCATTGTGTGTGTGGCAAGAGGCCTTATGGTAGTTTCATTTTCCAAAAAGCATTACAGATTTATTTTAAATTCTTTTGTTTTTCTTTTGTTAAAGATAAACTGTTTTTGTTTGCTCATATCGGTCCCATGACTTACATGGAGTTTATTGTTTCCTTTCTAAACTCTAGGTGCCTACAATTTTCCACACGTGCAGCCCAGAGTTGGGTTTTTCAAATAATCAAATAGTAGGTGTAGAGTCGATAGCTTTCAGCCTTTGGATCCTGGCGATCGCATTGCTGAATGAGTTACCTAGTTTGCTTCATTACAACTTGATGGTGGTTCGAGCTTCTTGGATTGGAGTTTTAGAGCTTGGCATTGAAGATATTGTTCCGCTGATGTCGCTGTTCATTTTTCCGTTATTGCGTCTATGTCTGATATATGTATTGATATCATTTGTATCAATGTGTTGTATAAAATGTTGTATATCAATAAGTTATTCATTTTCTTCCGCTATGCTGTTGTACTTAATGTGTTATAAGCTCCGGCGCGGATCGGATTCAGTGGTTGAATCTTCGGCATTCGAATACAAGTGAAGTATGGATGTCGATTTTCGAACGCTAAAATTCGGGTTGTGACATTTTGGTATCAGAGCTAAAGGTTGAGTAAAAATTTTAGCTCAGGAGTATAACACATTAGGTGACTCATTAGAGATAGGGTTACAAATACCTTAGAATGAGTATATCCCTAAGATATCTTGTTCGTATGCCTCAGTTAATTCTCTTACTATCCACTGATAGTGAGTATGAGTGCAAGAATAGAACGAGATAGGGGATAGGGAAATACCACTACAAATGGTCAATACCCTGCAACAAGGAACAACTTTTTCCCTCAATCTCTTTTGTTCATCATCCGATTTCAATTCTTTGATGGCTTCGTGGCAGCTACAAGAAGGTGCTTTGATGTGGTGGTGACCCTACGAATCATCAGCTTTCTATCTGCTTTTCGTTTTTTAACTTTAATGAGTTTAAAATTTTATTGGAATAAATTGGTTAATAAAATATGAAGCCGAATTAAATTGAATCCGTTTGTCTATTCTTTGGGGTCCAGATATATTCTACGAATGGTTATTTATCCTTTCGAACTAACCAATGCCCCTGCATATTTCGTAGACTGGATGACCCAAGTATCTTGTGAAGTATTGAACAAGTTGTTCTCATATTTCTTAACGATATTCTGATTTGGTAGGCCAAATGCAGAATAGATATTCAGTTTGATCTGGCAAACATTCTCCATCTGTCCTTTGTTTGTCTCCCTATCTAGCGAATTTCGGGGACGAAATTTTCTTAAGGGGTGAATTTGTAACGAACCCCGTTTTTAGCCAATTTAATTCAGTAGTTTATATTAATTTTTTGGATTAAATTGTGAACTAATTTGAATTTTTCAAATTAAATAAGAATATCTGTTTGTTTTATATAATAAATAGATTTTAAATGGAATTTGGAATTTGAAATTCAAAAATAAATTTTTTATTGAAATAAACTAGATTTGAAAATACTATGTTTAAAATTAATAAAATTTGTTTTCTAACTATAATATAATTATTTGGAAATTATATTTCGAAATTAATGTAATAATTTTCTAAAAGTTAAATTTGAACATTTTCAACACTAGTATTCTTTATATAAATTTAAATATAATAACTTAAGTTCAATTTTAAATTTATACACAACTAAATGTAATTTGTATGTATATATATACATTTAGAAGTATAATAAGCTAAGTTTAAAATAGTCTTGGTTATAAAGATTAGAACATTTTCTTTTAAAAATATAGTTTGTAAATATATAACATTATAAATAAGAAAACATAAAACATAATTTATAAATTTGAATATAGTAGGGATTCGAAATATAAATTACAAATTAACCGAAACAAGGGTTTAAAACATAAAATGGATATTTATAACATTTGTAAGCCATGTAAATTGAAAATTAACATGTGTAATCATCTTAAACAAAGAGATTAACAAGTGTTGAGTTTAAGAATACAAGTGGCATTTTATTTTATTTTAAATTGAATTTATGTAAACAATGTAACGCCCCGAAAATTTTCGACTTTCGAAAATTCAACATCGATACTCACTTTATCGACTGCCGAGAAATCGAAGGCCGGAAACACGGAATGTTATGGGTTTTAAAAGAAATTTAAGAAAAGAAAAAGAGAGAAGAAGAGATAAGAGATAGAAAAATGGAGAGGAAAGAAAACAGAAAATTTTAAAATAGAGAATGGACAGAAAGGAAACAACTGAACAACAACAGAATCTCACAATTCGCAGCGGAACAACATATAATAATAAATGAATAATCTTTAAACAAAGAACTATATCAGTTATTACATTACATTTCATTACATCATATCATCAGAGTGTACAACATCATACAACAACAACCAGTGCAGCGGAAAAAGAAATACTATATAAACTAGTAATACGCCATGCCATCCAGCTTGCCTCCTGCAACTCCTGAATATCCAGAATATCCTGATAAACCTAACTCTTGACTGCCCGTGTGGAAATTGGTGGGCACCCAGAGTTTAGGAAGGAAAACAATAAACTCCGAGTCAGTCATGTGACTGGTGTGAGAACTCAAAACAGTTTATTTATCTTTAAAATCAAAGTAGAAGAATATTTTTAAATTCAATTCGCAATGCTTTTAAAAATGAGACTACCATAAGGCCTCCCGCACACACACACATGCAAACGCAGAATCGGAGGAGATTTCTCCTTATGATAGTCAAAGATGCTTGATACGCATTTAAAATAACATTTGATATTATTACTAGTGCATAGTGTAGGAAATTATTTCGAAAGTAGAATATAAATCTTAGCCAACATACGACCATTATCGTATGCCTACTATAGCTACCATCCAAACAGTGTTGCGACACCATAAGTGAATGATAGGTTCTACAACTAATACCATACAAGTTTTGTATTTGGAGAATGTATTTTTCCAACAAATGGTCAGGCCAAGGAACTTCCCATTGCCACATGGAAACGCCTCTGGCTGGACGCCCCGAGAACCACTGTCCTCTGCCAAACAAAGCCGGGAATTCCTTTTCCCAAGGAATATTACAAACCCTCAGATATGCCACCCCCGGTCCTTTGGGACCTTTAAACGAGAGCGCTCTCTAACCAACATCACACCATAATAATAAGTGTTTCAACATGAGTAAGTATCTGGGCTCCATACCATGATACTACCCTTTTCCAGAAGGAATGGTCATACCCTAGGGAAGTTATCCCTGAAAACTTTGCCGCACAATTCCTGTTTCGACCATTACCGGGTTGTGAGGCTCGACGAATTCACGTCCACAAAAACATACTTTATACAAAAGCCATGCTTTGGGTCAACAAATGATCAACACAACGATCATCAAGATAGACGATCAAACAAATGATCCTATCACAAATAATCAACACAATGATCATTTCAGCATCACTCAGCATGTCACATTACCAAATTGGGAATATATCGCTGATAACTTCAACTATATAACCTCTGAGCTCGTACGTCTCAGAGAAGGGTGTTAAGCTAAAAGAATAAATTCTCCGCCACCAACAGAAATATATTTGAAAGAAATCGGCTTTACATCTCAATTTGTAATGTCAGACATACAATCCATACAAGTCTATTCCGGGCTCGAACAAAACCGAAGGCACTTCTTACGAATCCCTTGCAATCCGGGTATTCACAATCCCGATCGAATTTCCCATCACTTAAGAGATCTCAATACCAGGAGCTACCCAGTGCAGAGACAATCGATAGGTCATCCTATCGCTTTTGCAAATACTCGGTCTTCAACACCGGTCATCAAATGCAATTCACAACGACGTATCACATATTCGGAATGGGTTATACGACCCCATGGTCCTTTCCCGGTTAACCCGAATAGTGAGCGCTTACTTTAAAATAAGTGTGGCATTCAAATTCAAACAAATCACATCAAATACCCATTCAAAGGGAAATATTGATAGTCGGCTATTGAACTATCAATGGATATGCATACATCACCAGATTCCAAATAATTTTCCAAATTATTTACTTTCCAAAATATCTTTACAAGATATAAAATTTCAACACTTCAAAAATAAATCAATATTTATTTTTCTAAACAAATCCCACTTTCTTTTATAAATTCCTTAGTGAATTTATATTCCAAAATATTCATGCATATACGATTTCAACTATCCATTTTCAATTTATCTTCAAAAGATAAATTCTAAATATTCACTTCATATTGGAAAACATTTCCATACTTGTTTAATTATAAGTAATTCACTAATCTTTTTATTTTCAACCTTGGAAAATATTCAATATACTTAAATCGAAATTAAGTATATATTTCATTCTTTAAGGAAATCATTCTCTTTAACATATTTATTTGGGCTAAAACGAATGTTGCGTAAAACATCGTTACGACAACCCAAAATCACTAGTATAGGGATTCGAAATTAAAATAGATATATAAATCCCAATACTATTCAAAACGTTTCCTTTCGGAAATCATTTACTATAACAACAGTGTTATAATCTACCATTTCCTTTTATTTCTCGAAAACGTCTATTTCAACAATGAATGTTGAAATCTATGGTTTCGAATCTCAATACCTTTTAAAACATCGTTAGATCATTTTAATTCTATTTAAAACATCACATTCAAAACATTTTCTTTAACGTGTTATTCACTATTCAAAAACGTGAATAAACTACGTTAACTAACCTTATCAATTCTATGCCTTTTATTTCAAAGGATTATTCACAGTCTAAACGTGAATATAACTCCATTTATAAGTTATAACAATTAACTTATCAAAATAAATCGTTTGCGAATTTATAAAACAACGTTCATAAATTCCATTTTTATTTATTCTATAAAAACTTCCTTTTTATAAATTCCTTTATTAACCTATTCCAGTTTATAACTCAATTATAAACTAAAAGTTCATATTATAAGTTAAACACTTATAATCTATTTGTTTGCAAAAATCGTTCCTTTGAACTTCATAATTATAAATCTTATAACTTATAAGATTCAATTATTCACCCAAATCTATTCCTCAATTAACTTCACCAATTTATAAATCTTACTATTTATAAATTTTATTTATAACTTCACAGTTTATAATTCTATAAATTTCATTCATTTATGAAATTCATTTTCACTTCATTCAAACACTTATAAAAACTCGTTTTATAATGTCTATATTTCTATTTATAAATATCCATTTATAAATCTCTTAATATAAATCAAATTATATTATTCTTTAAAACGCCCTTAAATTCCTTTAAAAACTTCACCATTTTGATTTATAAAATAATCAAATTTTATAAATCCTATATTTAAACTTTTTATAACAAGTTCAGAATCCCAATTTAAACTCTTTTATAAAATCATTAATCCATATTTCTCAAAAATCTACTTTAACCGTATTTCTCAAAAATCATAATTTTTATAACTTTAAAAATTATAACGTTTATTTATTTATAATGGATCGATTCCAAAAATATAGTATATTTTCAAAAATCACTTTAAAAATCATTTTAAAGTTTCAAAATTTGGTCCAATGATGCTACACACCAAATAGTCAATCACGACTACAACGACATCACATATCGTATATGATAATCCATCAAATATCAAAATATCTGAAATCAATTAAAAACTGTTGAGGAATCCAGTTGGATCCCTCCAACCTGCTTTCCTGCATCCACAAACATTAGCACAATACCAATTTCGCTCCAGTACGAAATTATCGCGGTATATGTTCTTATTAAATATTATCCGCTTAATAACGGCGTAATAGGGTCTCATCCGCTAAAAAATGCGGGGAATCAACAACTGCAATATATACATATGCCAATATATATATATATTGATATTATATATAATACCAATTTCACTGTTTATGAAATATTCGCGGTATATGTTTTTATTAAATAACATCCGCTTACTAACGGCGCATAATGTCTATTTTAACAATCAATATATACAATCATCATTCAAACATGCATTCAAATATTTTAAATCTAACTATTTAAAATAAAATCGAAACCTATTCGATTGAGTGAGAAGTTCTCACCTTGATTTAAATTCCGTTTTAGCGATTTATTTCGAATAAAATTAAACGCGCGTTTAATTTTACCCAAAATTCTCACTAACTCCAAACGACTCCAAACCAACTCCATCGCGTAGTGCTCGTCCATACGATTCCAACGCAACTGAGTTTGCATTTTTTCGACCTCGTATGAAAAAGATATTGATTTTATAAGTTTGTACACGATTTAAGCTAAAATTTACAACAACTTTAATTTTATAAACCTAAAATAGCATCCAACCCTTCATTGCTACAGGAAGAAATCTGGGCCGTGTATCACCTCCATCTCCCTCACGCGCAAGAACACCCAGGCTACATGAAAAAATCGAACCCATATAGCATGATTAGGGTTTGACTTTGCACCAAAATCACTCGACGATAATTCGATCAGATAGCGCCATTGTCCTCGCCTCCATCCCCTCCATACACGGCCTCAAGGTCATGAAACTCGGCCTCACCACCTTCCTCGTTTTGCGTGCGCAGCTGAGGACCGACGGCCCCCCATAACTCACTCCATGTTGCTCCAAATCGCATCACCACCGTTGAATACGTAGATCACAACGCCCCCTACAACTTTGTAGTTGATACTTTCATGAATCGATGCATAGATTAGAAGATTTGGAGGAGAGAAAGTGGATCAATTCTGGTCGTGGGTTTCACTTCTGGCGGCTAGGGTTTCAAGTTTTTTTCTTTTTTCTTTTCTCTAATTTATGAAGGCTCATGTCTATTTATAGAAGAAAATCGAACACTATTCATTCGGAAATTCCGAACTCCGATTTACGCGCCGAAACTGACGTTCCTAGGGTTTACCCCGCGTTCCGGACACAATGGAACAGGTTTCGGAAGCTAATTCGGACATCTGTGCGAGTTATGGCTGTAAACGCTCAATTTGAATTAAACCGATTTAAGTCGATTTCTAGGCGTTTTAACTTGTACCGGACAAACGGTAAATCCAATTGACACGAAATTTGAAACCTTACAATAATATCACATTACGGATCCGATGAAACTGGTTTCGTCGAAATCCGAGACTTTTTGAAAAATGGCTATTTTAACTCGCCAAATTAAAATTAAAAATAAATCGATGCGTTTCGAGCTGCCACGCTCAAACGGTAACTCCGATTGACACGAAATTTGAAATCCGGTAATAACTAACTATTACGGATCCAATGGAACTAGTTTCGTTCAATTCTGAGACTGTTCAAAAATTGACTATTTTCACTAGTCGATTTTAATATTAAAATATTCAATTTTCACAAATTAACTTTTAATTCGATTTTAAAAGTTCTAAAATATCATTCTAACTCCAATATGATAAAATAAAATTTTACAAATCATTTTAAATCATATTTAACTCAATTTTCAATTATTTCCATAATTTAACTTATTAAATTATCGATTTAATTATCCAATTAAATCCAAAAATTCAAATAAAAATTTATTTGACTTAAAAATTCACTTATTAATATTTAAAATTAATTAAATATTCAAATTTTAATTACTAAAAATTCTAGGTCGTTACAATCTTTCCCCCTTAAAAGAATTTCGTCCTCGAAATTACAAGTAAGAAAAGTTACAGAATCTATTAATTTTCCCAAAATTTATAATTAAACTTCTTACAATACTTTACTAAGTTTTCAAATTATACTTAGTTATCTTTTCAAAACAAACTATATCATTTAACTTTCAATTCCAAAATCAAAGTTATAGTTTTCAAAATTTTCCCATTTTCTCAAAAATATTCTAACGCCTTAAATTTTCGGAAAAATTCGCCATAGTCTCCTTTGCGCGGCTCGATCCGAAAAAAAATGACAGTATATATATCACAAATATACATCTCATCAAGTAATGAGGCATCCCTAAGGGAAAAAAGTGTAAAAGTACGATATTTAATCCGAGATATGTACCTTATATTTTATTAGCGAGCATATACGGCTAATATAGCGCGAAAGCGAGCTCCAAATGCGAAGCAAACGCGATCCGCACCTACTAACACTCAACAAACAACATGAGAACATGCATATATGGACAATAATCTCAATACACAACATATAGCAACATAACAACTTATATGTCAACATAGCACATGTAGTAAAACAACATATATTCAACCATCAACCAATTATCATTCATAACCAATAATATTCATTCATATTCTCATTCATATTCAATGAATTGGTTTTCACTCTAAATCATATTTGATTTATTTACATTGGATTTTATCAACATTCATTCTCAATTTTTAATTAGTTTGCATTCACTAATTAAATCCAATTCACGTTCAATTCTATTCAAATTTATTTACCTTTAATTTGAATTCACTTACATAGCTTTCAATTTCATTAACACTTAATGAATTATATACAATCACTAACAATCAATATCAACCAATGTATATTAATTTCAACCAAATTCTTTTGCTTACATTCATTCAATTTGGTCTTTAATTATTCAACTTCCAATAAAATTAGATTTTAATGAATTAACACTTTCATTCATTATCTCATATCAACTAAATTTACATTCAATTGATTTACATCCAATTCATTTAATTCAATTACAAAAGTTGAATTTCGTCTATATAACTCAAGTTTATATTCATTTAATCCACTTGATTATTTACAACTCATATTCATATAATTTTACTTCTTATATATATAAGTTTATTTCACAATTGTAAATCACTTTAATTATAATTCAATTCTTATAATTCTTTTACTTATACAATTATTCTTTAATTTAGATTATTCAAACAACTAAACAATCAACTTACATACTTTAATAATTTTGACAAATTATTCTTTTATATATAAAAATATAATCAAGGTAAAATTATTTCATTTACCCAATTTAAAACAATATTATGTCGAATTGTTCTATTCAAGTGTTTAGAAACCCCTTCGGCATAGTTGTACATACTGTGCTGAGGAAGGTTCATATACCACTCAACAAACCAATCATCACAATATAAACAAATTTTATATTCACTAACAAATAAGCACTCTTATCTATTATTACTCTCAACTCATTCTAGAGTACTACTGACTCTATCTCTAATGAGTAATACCCAACAGAACCATGGTTGTCGCTTAACCATCAGCTCTGATACCAAATGTAACGCCCCGAAAATTTTCGACTTTCGAAAATTCAACATCGATACTCACTTTATCGACTGCCGAGAAATCGAAGGCCGGAAACACGGAATGTTATGGGTTTTAAAAGAAATTTAAGAAAAGAAAAAGAGAGAAGAAGAGATAAGAGATAGAAAAATGGAGAGGAAAGAAAACAGAAAATTTTAAAATAGAGAATGGACAGAAAGGAAACAACTGAACAACAACAGAATCTCACAATTCGCAGCGGAACAACATATAATAATAAATGAATAATCTTTAAACAAAGAACTATATCAGTTATTACATTACATTATTACATCATATCATCAGAGTGTACAACATCATACAACAACAACCAGTGCAGCGGAAAAAGAAATACTATATAAACTAGTAATACGCCATGCCATCCAGCTTGCCTCCTGCAACTCCTGAATATCCAGAATATCCTGATAAACCTAACTCTTGACTGCCCGTGTGGAAATTGGTGGGCACCCAGAGTTTAGGAAGGAAAACAATAAACTCCGAGTCAGTCATGTGACTGGTGTGAGAACTCAAAACAGTTTATTTATCTTTAAAATCAAAGTAGAAGAATATTTTTAAATTCAATTCGCAATGCTTTTAAAAATGAGACTACCATAAGGCCTCCCGCACACACACACATGCAAACGCAGAATCGGAGGAGATTTCTCCTTATGATAGTCAAAGATGCTTGATACGCATTTAAAATAACATTTGATATTATTACTAGTGCATAGTGTAGGAAATTATTTCGAAAGTAGAATATAAATCTTAGCCAACATACGACCATTATCGTATGCCTACTATAGCTACCATCCAAACAGTGTTGCGACACCATAAGTGAATGATAGGTTCTACAACTAATACCGTACAAGTTTCGTATTTGGAGAATGTATTTTTCCAACAAATGGTCAGGCCAAGGAACTTCCCATTGCCACATGGAAACGCCTCTGGCTGGACGCCCCGAGAACCACTGTCCTCTGCCAAATAAAGCCGGGAATTCCTTTTCCCAAGGAATATTACAAACCCTCAGATATGCCACCCCCGGTCCTTTGGGACCTTTAAACGAGAGCGCTCTCTAACCAACATCACACCATAATAATAAGTGTTTCAACATGAGTAAGTATCTGGGCTCCATACCATGATACTACCCTTTTCCAGAAGGAATGGTCATACCCTAGGGAAGTTATCCCTGAAAACTTTGCCGCACAATTCCTGTTTCGACCATTACCGGGTTGTGAGGCTCGACGAATTCACGTCCACAAAAACATACTTTATACAAAAGCCATGCTTTGGGTCAACAAATGATCAACACAACGATCATCAAGATAGACGATCAAACAAATGATCCTATCACAAATAATCAACACAATGATCATTTCAGCATCACTCAGCATGTCACATTACCAAATTGGGAATATATCGCTGATAACTTCAACTATATAACCTCTGAGCTCGTACGTCTCAGAGAAGGGTGTTAAGCTAAAAGAATAAATTCTCCGCCACCAACAGAAATATATTTGAAAGAAATCGGCTTTACATCTCAATTTGTAATGTCAGACATACAATCCATACAAGTCTGTTCCGGGCTCGAACAAAACCGAAGGCACTTCTTACGAAGCCCTTGCAATCCGGGTATTCACAATCCCGATCGAATTTCCCATCACTTAAGAGATCTCAATACCAGGAGCTACCCAGTGCAGAGACAATCGATAGGTCATCCTATCGCTTTTGCAAATACTCGGTCTTCAACACCGGTCATCAAATGCAATTCACAACGACGTATCACATATTCGGAATGGGTTATACGACCCCATGGTCCTTTCCCGGTTAACCCGAATAGTGAGCGCTTACTTTAAAATAAGTGTGGCATTCAAATTCAAACAAATCACATCAAATACCCATTCAAAGGGAAATATTGATAGTCGGCTATTGAACTATCAATGGATATGCATACATCACCAGATTCCAAATAATTTTCCAAATTATTTACTTTCCAAAATATCTTTACAAGATATAAAATTTCAACACTTCAAAAATAAATCAATATTTATTTTTCTAAACAAATCCCACTTTCTTTTATAAATTCCTTAGTGAATTTATATTCCAAAATATTCATGCATATACGATTTCAACTATCCATTTTCAATTTATCTTCAAAAGATAAATTCTAAATATTCACTTCATATTGGAAAACATTTCCATACTTATTTAATTATACGTAATTCACTAATCTTTTTATTTTCAACCTTGGAAAATATTCAATATACTTAAATCGAAATTAAGTATATATTTCATTCTTTAAGGAAATCATTCTCTTTAACATATTTATTTGGGCTAAAACGAATGTTGCGTAAAACATCGTTACGACAACCCAAAATCACTAGTATAGGGATTCGAAATTAAAATAGATATATAAATCCCAATACTATTCAAAACATTTCCTTTCGGAAATCATTTACTATAACAACAGTGTTATAATCTACCATTTCCTTTTATTTCTCAAAAACGTCTATTTCAACAATGAATGTTGAAATCTATGGTTTCGAATCTCAATACCTTTTAAAACATCGTTAGATCGTTTTAATTCTATTTAAAACATCACATTCAAAACATTTTCTTTAACGTGTTATTCACTATTCAAAAACGTGAATAAACTACGTTAACTAACCTTATCAATTCTATGCCTTTTATTTCAAAGGATTATTCACAGTCTAAACGTGAATATAACTCCATTTATAAGTTATAACAATTAACTTATCAAAATAAATCGTTTGCGAATTTATAAAACAACGTTCATAAATTCCATTTTTATTTATTCTATAAAAACTTCCTTTTTATAAATTCCTTTATTAACCTATTCCAGTTTATAACTCAATTATAAACTAAAAGTTCATATTATAAGTTAAACACTTATAATCTATTTGTTTGCAAAAATCGTTCCTTTGAACTTCATAATTATAAATCTTATAACTTATAAGATTCAATTATTCACCCAAATCTATTCCTCAATTAACTTCACCAATTTATAAATCTTACTATTTATAAATTTTATTTATAACTTCACAGTTTATAATTCTATAAATTTCATTCATTTATGAAATTCATTTTCACTTCATTCAAACACTTATAAAAACTCGTTTTATAATGTCTATATTTCTATTTATAAATATCCATTTATAAATCTCTTAATATAAATCAAATTATATTATTCTTTAAAACGCCTTTAAATTCCTTTAAAAACTTCACCATTTTGATTTATAAAATAATCAAATTTTATAAATCCTATATTTAAACTTTTTATAACAAGTTCAGAATCCCAATTTAAACTCTTTTATAAAATCATTAATCCATATTTCTCAAAAATCTACTTTAACCGTATTTCTCAAAAATCATAATTTTTATAACTTTAAAAATTATAACGTTTATTTATTTATAATGGATCAATTCCAAAAATATAGTATATTTTCAAAAATCACTTTAAAAATCATTTTAAAGTTTCAAAATTTGGTCCAATGATGCTACACACCAAATAGTCAATCACGACTACAACGACATCACATATCGTATATGATAATCCATCAAATATCAAAATATCTGAAATCAATTAAAAACTGTTGAGGAATCCAGTTGGATCCCTCCAACCTGCTTTCCTGCATCCACAAACATTAGCACAATACCAATTTCGCTCCAGTACGAAATTATCGCGGTATATGTTCTTATTAAATATTATCCGCTTAATAACGGCGTAATAGGGTCTCATCCGCTAAAAAATGCGGGGAATCAACAACTGCAATATATACATATGCCAATATATATATATTGATATTATATATAATACCAATTTCACTGTTTATGAAATATTCGCGGTATATGTTTTTATTAAATAGCATCCGCTTACTAACGGCGCATAATGTCTATTTTAACAATCAATATATACAATCATCATTCAAACATGCATTCAAATATTTTAAATCTAACTATTTAAAATAAAATCGAAACCTATTCGATTGAGTGAGAAGTTCTCACCTTGATTTAAATTCCGTTTTAGCGATTTATTTCGATTAAAATTAAACGCGCGTTTAATTTTACCCAAAATTCTCACTAACTCCAAACGACTCCAAACCAACTCCATCGCGTAGTGCTCGTCCATACGATTCCAACGCAACTGAGTTTGCATTTTTTCGACCTCGTATGAAAAAGATATTGATTTTATAAGTTTGTACACGATTTAAGCTAAAATTTACAACAACTTTAATTTTATAAACCTAAAATAGCATCCAACCCTTCATTGCTACAGGAAGAAATCTGGGCCGTGTATCACCTCCATCTCCCTCACGCGCAAGAACACCCAGGCTACATGAAAAAATCGAACCCATATAGCATGATTAGGGTTTGACTTTGCACCAAAATCACTCGACGATAATTCGATCAGATAGCGCCATTGTCCTCGCCTCCATCCCCTCCATGCACGGCCTCAAGGTCATGAAACTCGGCCTCACCACCTTCCTCGTTTTGCGTGCGCAGTTGAGGACCGACGGCCCCCCATAACTCACTCCATGTTGCTCCAAATCGCATCACCACCGTTGAATACGTAGATCACAACGCCCCTTACTACTTTGTAGTTGATACTTTCATGAATCGATGCATAGATTAGAAGATTTGGAGGAGAGAAAGTGGATCAATTCTGGCCGTGGGTTTCACTTCTGGCGGCTAGGGTTTCAAGTTTTTTTTTTCTTCTCTAATTTATGAAGGCTCATGTCTATTTATAGAAGAAAATCGAACACTATTCATTCGGAAATTCCAAACTCCGATTTACGCGCCGAAACTGACGTTCCTAGGGTTTACCCCACGTTCCGGACACAATGGAACAGGTTTCGGAAGCTAATTCGGACATCTGTGCGAGTTATGGCTGTAAACGCTCAATTTGAATTAAACCGATTTAAGTCGATTTCTAGGCGTTTTAATTTGTACCGGACAAACGGTAAATCCAATTGACACGAAATTTGAAACCTTACAATAATATCACATTATGGATCCGATGAAACTGGTTTCGTCGAAATCCGAGACTTTTTGAAAAATGGCTATTTTAACTCGCCAAATTAAAATTAAAAATAAATCGATGCGTTTCGAGCTGCCACGCTCAAACGGTAACTCCGATTGACACGAAATTTGAAATCCGGTAATAACTAACTATTACGGATCCAATGGAACTGGTTTCGTTCAATTCTGAGACTGTTCAAAAATTGACTATTTTCACTAGTCGATTTTAATATTAAAATATTCAATTTTCACAAATTAACTTTTAATTCGATTTTAAAAGTTCTAAAATATCATTCTAACTCCAATATGATAAAATAAAATTTTACAAATCATTTTAAATCATATTTAACTCAATTTTCAATTATTTCCATAATTTAACTTATTAAATTATCGATTTAATTATCCAATTAAATCCAAAAATTCAAATAAAAATTTATTTGACTTAAAAATTCACTTATTAATATTTAAAATTAATTAAATATTCAAATTTTAATTACTAAAAATTCTGGGTCGTTACAAACATGTTTTAAAAGAAGAAGCCTGGTTACTTATTTCAGTTAAAAAAAACTTTCTCTTCATCTTTCATCTTCAAAAATAAAAACCTGGAAATCAAAAACAGACTATAATTTCAAAACCTAGAAGCTTTAAAAATTGAAACAAAGCAAACCAGATCAAAGGAGAAACTCAAAAGAAATCAAAACAGATTCAAAACAAACAATGTTGTTTAAAGATGAGCAAGCAAAGTTCAAAAACTAGGAAACAAAACACAAACCAGAGAAACAAATTCAACCTAGAAGCAAAGCAATTCAAAGTCTTCAACCTGAATCGAGCAACTCAAAACAAAATCAAGATTAACAAAATAAATTCGAGTAGCAGATCATTTTCAAATTTCCAGATCATCAAGCTCAAAACATGTTCTTCAACCTGATTCAGATCTGAGGCATGCAAATGCATCTCCGTCAAGCAAGTTAATGATCAGGTTCAACTCAGCAAATAAAAGATCTAAAAATCAAGTCAAAAGGAATTAAAGAAAAGTATTCTCTATTCAATCAGAAATTCCAAGTATCTGCTTTTACTCACAAGTGAGCAAACTTCTAGTTTAAAATTTTAAATTAGTTTAAAAACATGATGCATGTGATCATCCTTAGGAATTTGATGTGAAATCTGTTTGCAAGTATATATGTACGAAAGTGTGCATGTCTATACATATGGGTACACGATCCTTTTCTTTGTTATAGTGTTTCAAAATTAAGTTTAAAATTCAACATCTCATACCACAAGCTTTTTGAGGCTTGGATTTGTAAAAAATATGTTTAATTGGACAAGATCTCAATTTAAAAAATGATTTCAAGAAATTATATTAGGTAATTTCTCCAAAAATGATAAATCACAGTGAAAATCATATATATGTCAAAATTTGATGATCATAAAATTGTGTTTGGATTTCATAACTACATTTGAATTCGCAAAAGATGATTTTAGGTGAAGGTTTCATGATTTTTAAATAAGTAAATCTTGCAAATGATCGAGTTGAACGGAATAGCTATTTTCGTCGATTTCCGACGATTAACGTGGTGATGGTAATTGGGCTTGAGGCAGGAAGTGGCTGAAGGATGGGCGATCATTGGAAAGATACTCGTTTGTATTCTAGATTGCTGTGGTGGCCGTGCGAAGTAAATTTAGGGTATAACTGTTACTTTTGATCGGCGATGTTCTACAGGTTCGTACGTCATCGATGAAACACTGGGATTTATCGCATGTAACGGTAACGTCGCAGGGATCATCGGGGAAGCCTTGGTAGGGATGGCGTGGTCGCAAGTGATCGGAATCGACAGGGCGAGGTAATTTTGTTTTCGGGGTTTGGTTGCAGGTTGGAAACAAAATGCTCGATTTTGATTTTTAAACGTATTTGTCGATTTTTGTGTTTGGGAGGTTCGGGAGGGTTCTCGTCGTGTATTGATGATCGGAGCTTTGATCGGCATTGGGTAGTTTGTTTGTACACGTGCATCATGTATCCATAGTATTAGTTTTGAGGGGAGGAAGAAGAAGAGGGTCTGACATCGGGTTGGTCTCGAAGGCTATAGCATGATGCCTCGAAGCAAGAACGAAGATGTGGGATAACCCAAAGTTGAGCTCGGGTAAACAAGTGTTTGGCTAGAGTTGTTGATAATACAGCATGGTTTTAAAATTTAAAGTAAATATCCAACAAAGTTTTAAACAATACAAATGTTTAAATCAAGTTTTTAACAAACACAAGAAGGTGAACAAAGTTTAAAAAGGCAATGATCAATTTAATCAAGTTTTCAAATATATTAACTATGTTTTAGAAGCTAAAATGAAAATTAAACAAATTTTTAACAAAGTTTTAAAGTTTAATTTTTAAGTTTAATGTTTAAAATTGATTTGTTTGTAAAGTAATATATGTTAGGTTAATTATATAGTTAATTTGTAAATGCTTTCAAATAGAATTTAATAACTAATTACTTCAGGTAGGTGACTAATTAATTAATATGATTAATTAAAGCTTAATTTGTTTTAATCAAGGTGATTAATTTAATTACGTGATTAATTAAGGGTTATTTAATTACGAATTAAGGTTAACTAATTACATGATTAAGGTTAATTAAATAATGATTTAAAGATTAATTAGTTAATAAAAGTAATTAAAAGTAATGAATTACTCAGAGATAATTACTTAATTAAAAGTAATTAATTAATGATTAGAGTTGATTAATAAAGTAATTAAAAAAATAATCAATTAAAGGATAATTAATTATATGATTAATTAATTAAGGTAATTAATTTGAGGATGATTAATTAATTAAAGGTTAATTAATTAACGAAGGTAATTAAGGAATGATTTATTAATTAAGGGTTAATTAATTAATTAAAGATAATTAATTAAATGATAATTAAATAATTAAAAGTTAATTATTTAATGATTAAAGGTCGATTAAATTTTTAATTAAGGTTGATTAATTAATAATTATAGGTTGATTATTTTATTATTGATTAATAAATGATTAAAAGATAATCAATTAAAATGATTTGTAATTAATTAATGTTAATTAACCAGATTTATTGATTAATCTGGTTTAAATTAATCAAATGATTAATTAATCTTACTTATGGATGTTTGTATTCTTTTGAATGCTTGAATTGTTCGTTATCTCTGATGTTTGATGCTCTATGATATGAATTATTTTGATTTGAGATGTGATGAATGTAATTTATTTATCTATGATGAATTTATATTATTTATCTATGAATCTGTGAATGAAGATAAGCGTTATAGGATCATATCGCCTATCGATATTGATGTGCTTGTATTGTGATTATTGATGATGTTGCACTATGGTGTAAAACCCCTGGACTACACCACACACACAATTATGGATTGCATGAGGAAATCAGTTAAGTCATAAATATTTTGAATTTAAATATTATTTTGAATCCAAATGGTTTTGGAAAAGGAATTGGAATAAATATGAAAACCATTTGAAAATGAGTTTTGATTAAAATAGTTTGATTTGAATTTGAATTGAAGATTTTGAAATTGAGTTATATATATATATATATATATATATATGTATGTATGTATGTATGTATGTATGTATGTATGTACAGAATTTGAAATTATTTTGGAAACTATCGTTTGAAAAGTGGTGATACAAGTTATATAATATGCATATGGATTTCTAAACCATCTTTAAAGTATTTTAGAAGTATTATTTTGGGAATTCAAATGTGACCCAAGTTTTTACTTTGAAGGCTATAATTTGTGCATATTTGATCGGATTTTTCCGAAACAGAAAAACATTTGTTTTTAAATGATAATGGCTTTCATATAATAATAGGATTTCCAGTTTCTGTTGAAAGGATGTCAAGTTGTGTGATTAGAATTATAAATAATTTTGAAAGCTATGAATGAAACTTTGTGAAAGATTGATGAACTTTGTTAAGTGAATCTTTCAGTTTAAAAGAATAAAAGTGGAAATTTGTGTAAGCCATTCAAAATAAAGGTTTGGGGCTTTAAGTTATGACTTAACTACGATCCCACTATATCTATATGGTTTTAAAATTAAGCGCTGATTATTCGGTTTAGCCGGGAGAGGACTTTATGTCATATAACCCATTCCGAATAATGATACGACGAAATGGATAGCATTTGAAGACCAGTGGTGAAGACTGGGTATTTTCGAGAACGAAAGGACTACCCGTCGAATGACTCTGCACTGAGTAGCTACGGTATAGAGATCTCCATATGTGAAGGGGTGTAACGACCCGTAAATTTTCGATAATTAAAATAGCTAATTTAATAAGATTTCGTGTTTTAGTGTTATAAAAAAAATTGTAAGTCGTTTGGAATGATAATAAATATTGAATCCATTGGGTATAATAGAGTAATTGATTGATAAGTAAAATCTATTTAAATCAAATATTGAATATTGAACAGGTAAATTGTTTAAATTAAATATTTAAACTTATTGAATAATTGAATAACTGTAAAATGAAAATAGTGTTCTAAATTGTGAATTGGTTTTAAAGGTTGAATCTTATAAGTTAAATTTCGATATTTTAAAAGATAATGAATTATTGGATAATCGAAATTGTTTAAATTTAATATTTGGAATTTATTGAATAATTTAATAATGGGAATGGAATAACCGTATAATGGAAATGGTTGTTCTATAATTTTAATTCGTTTCAAAAGTTAAAATTTTAAGTTCGTTTTGAATATCTCAAAAGACAGTGATTCAAGAATAATAAAAATTGTTTAAATTTAATATTACGAATGTTTGAATAATTAAATTCCGAATTTGATATGATTAATTTGATATTGAAATTTAATATATGAAAATAGAGTGAATAATTGAAATTTGATTTAATATGATTCAAATTGGTTTCCAAAGTGAATGTAAGTTATATCGGGATTATAATAGAGTTAATAAGAATTTAATATTTGGAATTTATTGAATAATTGAATAACGCGTTTAATATGATTAAAAATGATTTGTAAAATTTTATTTTATCATATTAAAGTTAGAATGATGTTGTAGAACTTTTAAAATCGAATTAAAAGTAAATTTATGAAAATTGAATATTTTAATATTTAATTATCGACTGAAAAATAGCCAATTTTCGAACAGTCTCAGAATTGGACGAAACTAGTTCCGTTGGATCCGTAATAGTTTGTTATTATCGGATTTCAATTTTCGTAGCAATCGGAGTTTTCGTTTGACCGTGGCAGCTCGAAACGCATCGAAATTGTTTTAATATTAATTTGACGAGTTAAAATAGTCATTTTTCAAACGGTCTCGGATTTCGACGAAACCAGTTTCATCGGATCCATAACGTGATATTATTGTAAGGTTTCAAATTTCATGTTAATCGGATTTACCGTTTGTCCGGGGCAAGCCAAAACACCTAGAAATTTGATTTACCGATTTAATTTCAAATCGAACGTTTATTGCCATAACTCGCACAGATGATCGAATTAGCTCCTGAAACCTATTCCATTGTGTCCGGAATGCGGGATAAACTCTAGGAACATCAGTTACCGCGTGAAATTCGGAGTTTGGAAAAGCCGGATGAATAGTATTCGTCGTTTCCTATAAATAGCCCCTTTATTCACAAATTAAAATTAAAAAAAAAGGGCTAGGGTTTCCTTACAGCCGCCGCCCCTTATACCAACCTCTGGTCGAAAATTGTTCAACTTCATCCTCTTTTATCTCACAATCCGTCAACCAATTCGATGAATCTCCAACTAACAAAATGTAGAGCTCGGCGAGAGCTTCAATATGAACGGTGATGATCGTAAAATACGAAGTAGATTGTCTGCAATTCGAGCTTGAAGGCCTAACAGTCGCGCAAGTTTTCCTATGTCATATGGAGGCCGAGCTCCTCCAACTTTCGGCCGAAGGTAGTGAATGTTGCGAGCTTCGATGTGGTGTGGTTAAGATGGGGTTTCGTCGTCGTTGGGGGGGGGGGGGCGCGACTTTGGTGGAGTCGAACGTGAAAATGGGTTATCGCGTGCGTGTGTTTTACTGGAACGAAGAAGAGGGGGAAAGGAAATCACGGCCGAGATTTACTGGCCAAGGAATCAACGGTGATGATGGATCTGTGGTATAAAATTGTAAATTATATTTATATTAATTCGTTTGATCTTTAAACTGATGTAACTTGTACATACGAGGTCGCAATTCGACGAAACTTTTTGTGTTGGAATCGCTTCGACGAGTACTACGCTATGGAGATGGATTGGAATCGTTTGGAGCTAGAGAAAATTTTGGATTAAATCGAACGTCGTTCGATTTGATTAAAATCGTAAAAATCAAGGTGAGTGTTTTATAACGCTCACAACGTACTAAATATCTTTATGCTAGTTAAATTTGATATTATGAAGTGATATGAATTTTATTACTCGTTGTTTGATAGAATTTAATTGTCATATAGATTGTTATTTGAATTAAACGTTGAAAATTAAATTGACAGTTAAATTAAAATTAAGATTGAATTGCGATTAAATTACCTGACATTGATAACTATGAAACTGCCATGAATTGTATTGTCTATTGGATGATGTATTTTGATGGATGTTATTGGTTGATATTTAATGTTTGGATGTTTATTTGCTTATATATACTGTTATGCATACATATGACACTGTGATTTGATTTAAGTGATATATATTCATCCCTGACATTAAAATTTAAATAAATAATCACTTGGCCATAGGAAAGAAAATTATATACGGACACCGAATTGGCTAAATTAATAATTTTTGAAATCGTCGATTTGAAATTTATTTAAATGTTTTGATTTAAAAGTGATAAATAGAAATCAATTTATAGAAATCGAATTTATCGAAAAATTGAGTTTGGAATGTTGAAATAAAATTTTGGTTAAAAGAAATCGTTGAATAAATTTAAGTAGAGACTTTGAGATTTAAAATTTGGATATGATTGAATTTCGGAAATTTATTTGTTTTAAAGATTGAACATTAAATTTGAGCTTTGAATATTACTAAGTAAAAGTGACATAAAAATGATATTATGAAATGAGCTTGGAATTGAATCATATTTGAAATTTGGATTTAAATTTGAATATTGAAGGATAATTTTGTTAAGTATTATAAATTGATATTTTGAAAATCAAGCTCCAAATCGATATAAATTGAAATTGAATAAATTAAAGGTGAATGTAAAATTGAATTAGTTTGAAGTCAAAGTTGACATTGATTTGAATTGAAATCGAAATTGAATCGGTGGAATGGAAATTGAAATTGATTTGAATTGGGAAGTTATAATTGAAATGGATTGGTTTTGAAGCTTTTTTATTTTGTTTCCAAATTACTCGGTTATATAAACCATTTTTGAATACTTAAACTATTTTAATCTATTTTAAATCTACTTAACCCAATTTAAATTATTTTAAACTAATTATCTATTTCAAATCCGTTTTAAGATTTTAAGTATTTTTAACTATTTTAAACTAATTATTTAAACTACTTTTAAACTACTTAAAACTATTTTCTAAAATTCTAGGCTGGTCAATAAGGTGAAATGTTTATATTTAAATCTTGAATTTAAATATGAATTGGGTTAAATGAAGTTGCAACCTAAAGTGAAATTCGAAATGACTTTGGAAATCGAAATGAGATATTGAGGCGAAAAATGATTTTTGAAGCGGAACCTTACATTTTAAATAGATACGATGATATTTGAAATGGATATGATTTTTGAAGCGAAAATGATATTTTGATATCAACTATGAATCGATTTGAAATGTAAAAGAGCCAACGGTGTAATAATACGTAGTTATTAAAGAGACCGGGATCGGATATGGACATACTCTCTGTCGATACCGAACACCACTTTAATAATTATTATACGCGGAGTGTTGATCGAGAATGAAGTGGATGATTTGGTGAACGCGTTGACTGAAGAAAGAGAACGATATTGGATGACCCCTGACATGACTAAAACAGGAGCCGCGTCGGGCCATTGAGGTTTGCCACCTCTAGCGGACACGCTTCTTCGATACCATTTCTATTACATTTGTGATTCGATTTGGGTGCACCCCTTGATTTGGGAGTGTTGTTTCGCGGTGTTGGGGTAGCTGCTGGCTATGCTCAGCATCAGTCCGGATCACGCAACTACTAGTATCCTAGTTGGTATCACCTCATGTACCTTGTCATACTGATTATCCTATTCGCGACCACAACGTTTTGTTTTGTGTTATACCTATGGGTTACCTCTGATAACCACCAGTTTACGGTGGGGCTTACGGTGCTGTATAGACTATGGCATTATAAAAATGTGTTAAGGGGGATTACGGTAACGCCTTAACGCTATTTTGATACTTTATATTACTGATAGGCATTATCTACTTAGCGTACATTACTACATAGTAGATAGTTTAATGGATCCTTAAGAGATGGAAAATCCCGTAACATCTCTTAAGTTATTGCACGCACGTTGACACTGGATAGGAGATGTCAAACCCCGTAAACATCTCTGACGCCGTTACACTCATGTTATTTACGATTGATTTAACTTACATGAGGATATTTTTGTCCTGACTCGAGTGTTTTGTCTTTTCATTACGCTCGGGTCAGACCTGAGTTTTTCAGCTTATTGAAGATCTATCCTGGAGGACGAAGACGAAGATTTGGTATACTATTACTATTATTATCTTTGCATCATGTTGTCTGCTGCATTATTTTATTGTTTTGTTGTATATGTATGACTCTGATAAATGTTGTATAAATAATTGTCAAAGTATAGTAAACAACTTCATGAACTGTTTATTTGACTATTATATTTTATCGTTCCGCTGCGAGATTCTGTGTTGTTTCATTTCCTTTATTTCTCTTTCTTTTCTTTTCTTATTTACCCCAATAACCATCTGCCCTTTTGAATGGTTTGGAATCGACATGTGTATTTGATCGTCGGTTTAAACTGTCCAAAAAGGCGGGTCGTTACAGTTGGTATAAGAGCTTTGGTTTAGCGATAACCTTAGCTTTATGGGGTCTGACTCTTTATAAATAGGGTAGTAATACCCTATGATGAGTCGCTGAGTGTATGTATATGAGAGAGCGTATTTGTTAGTGATATAAAATGTTTTATATTATGTCGGTTGATTTGTTGAGTGGCTTATGGATTCTGGTCAATACGAGTAATTAACGTCATTGATAGGGATCTCTAAACACTTAAACAGAACAATTCGACGTAGTATTGTTTTGAAATTGGGTAGATGAAATAATTTTGCTCTAATTATATTTTGTATATAAGAAAAATTTTCAGAAATTATTGTGACTTATCTAGCTTACCTGGTTGTTAGGAATGAAAATATTGGTTAGTATCATTAATTTGATATTGTAATTTAATAAATAAGGTTTATTACAAAATAAACAATGATAAAACAACTTGTGGAATATTTCAAGAAAGTAAAATCCTATAAGAATATTTTATAAAGGTGACTTTTAAATTAAAATAGATTTAAATTGGAAAATATTAAATTTAAGACCCGGAGATTTTGGAAAATGGTTCTCAAAGTTTTGAAGAAATATATAGTAATATTAGTTGGAAAGTGTTTACGGAAATATTTTAAAGGAAGGAATGAATTCAGTACTCCTCTCTTATGTCGCTGGAAAATAATTTCGATGATGACTGCGCAGCATCATCGACGTTCATTTTCGAGTCTCTAAGTGGGGGAGACTTCTAAGAAGCTTTGCTTTTCTTCGAAATTATTTTGGGTAAATGGGTTTTGGTTTAAACTCCAAAGGTATGATTTGATAATTTAAAGGGATATAAGTATATATGTTTATTTCAAACGATTTGGAAAGAACCGGGCATTTAAAATTCTAAGTTCTGTTAATTAATAATTTTCAAATTATTTGAATGAAATGTGAATAACCATAATTTATAAAATAAGAGGATTAAGATATCTAAGCTACAGTTTGGGAAAACTTTAAAGTTGAAAGGTAAAGAGGATTTTAACAAATTAAATTTGTGAACATTCTAATTAAGTAAAATGAAATTCTATAAATTTATATAATACCAAAATTACATTCTGATAACATATAACAAGACTTACCAAATGTTAAAAGTTAAAATGATGTTTTGAATATGTAATGAGATATTGTATAGATAAACAGAACCTGAAAGTAATTGAAATATACAAGTAAGGAAAACTCAAAAAAGGAATTAAAATGTATATAAATGGAAAATTTGGTTGTGATAAAAATCATAAAAACTTAAATATAGCATGAAATGATGAATGGATAAATGGAACAAGTAAGTGAACTTAGGAAAGAAGATAAATGAATCGTATTATATCTTTGTAAATTGGTTATAGAAAATAAATATAAATTGCAAAAAGGAAAAAAAAATTGAATTTGTAACCTTTAAGATAACCGCAAACTAAGAAAAGTCATTTATGAGAGGTTAGACTTTTATAGGATGATTAATAAACTAAAGTGCCGGTTAATAAAATGTTCCACAAATGAATTCGTTATTAACTGAAATTATGAAAATGCAAGAAATGTAAACAAAAGGAATTTCTTATAGCTAAGAATCAATTGGAAAATGAAATTTGAATTTAATTAAATTATATAGAATGTTTAAATTGAACTTGAGTAAGCAAATTCTTTGATATGATGTTTAAGAAAAGATAATGATAAAGAATATGCTATTTAAAGAAATGAATATACTAACTGAATAATGGATTGTGGGTAATTAAGTGGAAAAAAATATATAGAAGCCAATAAAATAATTTAGTAAAGATAAATTGGATAGAAATCTATTGGAAGGCAATACGTGAGATTGTACGTATATTATTTTATTCGCATAACGATTTGATCCAAATTCGAGCACAAAATTTTGAGATGATTTATATCGATCCAAGTTAGGATTTTTTTCACTCGATTTTCGACGGCGAACCCTAGATACGGATTTTTAATTTGATTCTGGAATTCTCTATCATAGTATATGGCTATGCAAGGAGAGTAACAGTTTCCAATCAAGGAACCAAATCTGAGTCCGCACTAGAGAGTCGTGTGAACGATACTAGTTTGGAAGTGAAATTGTGTGATCGAATAAGCGATTAGATTGATATTGCTCACGGATGATATATGTACGGCTTACGGACTTAATTAAAGTTAATATTGGAAACTTAAGATTCCAAATATAAAATGATTCTTTTAAAACTATATAACAGGATATATATATGAAAGAGATAAACCAAATTGAATGTAAAATTAATAATTTGGTTATGTTGGGTATGGTTTGGTTGTTATATGGTTGTTAGTTGATTGTATATAATTCATTGAGTGTTATTGAAATTGGAAGCTATAAATCATTGAAATCAAATTGGAAGTTAAATAAATTTAAATAGAATTTAATTTGGTTCAAATTGGAAGTGAACTAATGTAAATATAAATTAGTGAATATTAACTAATTGAATTGACAATGAATGTTAGAAAATCCAACGTTAATGAATCAACTGTGATTAAAATTGAAAACCAAGTCAATAAATATTAATGAGAAGTGAATTTATATTGATTGGTTATGGATTTGTTGGATGATAGTTGATTGATGGTTGCATTTGTTGTTTTGTTGCATTTGCTATGTTGGCACATGTAGTTGTTATGTTGCTATATTGGGTATATTGATATTATTTTCATATATGCATGTTTCTCATGGTTTGTTGAGTATTTAGTAGGTGCGGATTGCGCTTGCTTCGCATTTGGAGCTCGCTTTCGCGCTATATTAGCCGTATATGCTCGCTAAAAATATATAAGGTACATATCTCGGATTACATACCGTACTTTTACACTTTCTTTTTCCTTGCGGGATGCCTCATCACTTGATGAGATGTATATTTGTGATATATGTACTGTCATTTTTTTTCCGATCGAGCCGCGTAAAAGAGACTCTGCCGAAATTTTCCATAAATCCGGGTGCTAGAAAATTTTTCAAGTTTTAAATTTTTTTTTTACTTGTTTTGATAACTAACTTTTAAAGTTAGAAAGCCGTTCAGGGTAACTTAGTGGAAGCGTAGTTATGACTTTATAAATGAAATTTCATTGTTTTATAAGTTGGAACTTTGAATAAAAATATATCTAATGTTGAATTCTATACTTAGTTCCTTTTCCCTTCTTTCCCTTTTCGGGGACGAAAAGTTTTGAGTGGGGGAGAGTGTAACGACCCGTAAATTTTCGATATAAAATAGCTAATTTAATAAGATTTCGTGTTTTAGTGTTAGAAAAAAAATTGTAAGTCGTTTGGAATGATAATAAATGTTGAATCCATTGGGTATAATAGAGTAATTGATTGATAAGTAAAATCTATTTTAATCAAATATTGAATATTGAATAGGTAAATTGTTTAAATTAAATATTTAAATTTATTGAATAATTTAATAATGGGAATGGAATAACCGTATAATGGAAATGGTTGTTCTATAATTTTAATTCGTTTCAAAAGTTAAATTTTTAAGTTCGTTTTGAATATCTCAAAAGACAGTGATTCAAGAATAATAAAAATTGTTTAAATTTAATATTACGAATGTTTGAATAATTAAATTTCGAATTTGATATGATTAATTTGATATTGAAATTTAATATATGAAAATAGAGTGAATAATTGAAATTTGATTTAATACGATTCAAATTGGTTTCCAAAGTGAATGTAAGTTTTATCGGGATTATAATAGAGTCAATAAGAATTTAATATTTGGAATTTATTGAATAATTGAATAACGGGTTTAATATGATTAAAAATGGTTTGTAAAATTTTATTTTATCATATTAAAGTTAGAATGATGTTGTAGAACTTTTAAAATCGAATTAAAAGTAAATTTGTGAAAATTGAATATTTTAATATTTAATTATCGAATGAAAAATAGCCAATTTTCGAACAGTCTCAGAATTCGACGAAACTAGTTCCATCGGATCAGTAATAGTTTGTTATTATCGGATTTCAATTTTCGTAGCAATCAGAGTTTTCATTTGACCGTGGCAGCTCAAACGCATCGAAATTGTTTTAATATTAATTTGACGAGTTAAAATAGTCATTTTTCAAACAGTCTCGGATTTCGACGAAACCAGTTTCATCGGATCCGTAACGTGATATTATTGTAAGATTTCAAATTTCATGCCAATCGGATTTACCGTTTGTCCAGGGCAAGCCAAAACACCTAGAAATTTGATTTACCGATTTAATTTCAATTCGAACGTTTATTGCCATAACTCGCACAGATGATCGAATTAGCTCCTAAAACCTATTCCATTGTGTCCGGAACGCGGGATAAACCCTAGAAACGTCAGTTACCGCGCGAAATTCGAAGTTTGGAAAAGCCGGATGAATAGTATTCGTCGTTTCCTATAAATAGCCCCTTTATTCACAAATTAAAATTAAAAAAAAGGGCTATGGTTTTCTTACAGCCGCCGCCCCTTATACCAACCTATGGCCGAAAATTGTTCAACTTCATCCTCTTTTATCTCACAATCCGTCAACCAATTCGATGAATCTCCAACTAACAAAATGTAGAGCTTGGCGAGAGCTTCAATATGAACGGTGATGATCGTAAAATACGAAGTAGATTGTCTGCAATTCGAGCTTGAAGGCCTAACAGTCGCGCACGTTTTCCCATGTCATATGGAGGCCGAGCTTCTCCAACTTTCGGCCGAAGGTAGTGCATGTTGCGAGCTTCGATGTGGTGTGGTTAAGATGGGGTTTTGTCGTCGTTGGGGGGGCACGACTTTGGTGGAGTCGAACGTGAAAATGGGTTATCGCGTGCGTGTGTTTTACTGGAACGAAGAAGAGGGGGAAAGGAAATCACGGCTGAGATTTACTGGCCAAGGAATCAACGGTGATGATGGATCTTTGGTTTAAAATTGTAAATTATATTTATATTAATTCGTTTGATCTTTAAACTGCTGTAACTTGTTCATACGAGGTCGCAATTCGACGAAACTTTTTGCGTTGGAATCGTTTCGACGAGTACTACGCTACGGAGATGGAATGGAATCGTTTAGAGCTAGAGAAAATTTTGGATTAAATCGAACGTCGTTCGATTTGATTAAAATCGTAAAAATCAAGGTGAGTGTTTTATAACGCTCACAGCGTACTAAATATCTTTATGCTAGTTAAATTTGATATTATGAAGTGATATGAATTTTATTAGTCGTTGTTTGATAGAATTTAATTGTCATATAGATTGTTATTTGAATTAACCGTTGAAAATTAAATTGACAGTTAAATTAAAATTAAGATTGAATTGCGATTAAATTACCTGACATTGATAACTATGAAACTGCCATGAATTGTATTGTCTATTGGATGATGTATTTTGATGGATGTTATTGGTTGATATTTAAATGTTTGGATGTTTATTTTCTTATATATACTGTTATGCATACATATGACACTGTGATTTGATTTAAGTGATATATATTCATCCTTTTCATTTAAATTTAAATAAATAATTACTTGGCCATAGGATAGAAAATTATATACGGACACCGAATTGGCTAAATTAATAATTTTTGAAATCGTCGATTTGAAATTTATTTAAATGTTTTGATTCAAAAGTGATAAATAGAAATCAATTTATAGAAATCGAATTTATCGAAAAATTGATTTTGGAATGTTGAAATAAAATTTTGGTTAAAAGAAATTGTTGAATAAATTTAAGTGGAGACTTTGAGATTTAAAATTTGGATATGATTGAATTTCGGAAATTTATTTGTTTTAAAGATTGAACATTAAATTTGAGCTTTGAATTACTAAGTAAAAGTGACATAAAAATGATATTATGAAATGAGCTTGGAATTGAATCATATTTGAAATTTGGATTTAAATTTGAATATTGAAGGATAATTTTGTTAAGTATTATAAATTGATATTTTGAAAATCAAGCTCCAAATCGATATAAATTGAAATTGAATAAATTAAAGGTGAATGTAAAATTGAATTAATTTGAAGTCAAAGTTGACATTGATTTGAATTGAAATCGAAATTGAATCGACGGAATGGAAATTGAAATTGATTTGAATTGGGAAGTTATAATTGAAATGGATTGGTTTTGAAGCTGTTTTATTTTGTTTCCAAATTACTCGGTTATATAAACCATTTTTGAATACTTAAACTATTTTAATCTATTTTAAATCTACTTAACCCAATTTAAATTATTTTAAACTAATTATCTATTTCAAATCCGTTTTAAGATTTTAAGTATTTTTAACTATTTTAAACTAATTATTTAAACTACTTTTAAACTACTTAAAACTATTTTCTAAAATTCTAGGCTGGTCAATAAGGTGAAATGTTTATATTTAAATCTTGAATTTAAATATGAATTGGGTTAAATGAAGTTGCAACCTAAAGTGAAATTCGAAATGACTTTGGAAATCGAAATGAGATATTGAGGCGAAAAATGATTTTTGAAACGGAACCTTACATTTTAAATAGATACGATGATATTTGAAATGGATATGATTTTTGAAGCGAAAATGATATTTTGATATCAACTATGAATCGATTTGAAATGTAAAAGAGCCAACGGTGCAATAATACGTAGTTATTAAAGAAACCGGGATCGGATATGGACATACTCTCTGTCGATACCGAACACCACTTTAATAACTATTATACGCGGAGTGTTGATCGAGAATGAAGTGGATGATTTGGTGAACGCGTTGACTGAAGAAAGAGAACGATATTGGATGACCCCTGACATGACTAAAACAGGTGCCGCGCCGGGCCATTGAGGTTCGCCACCTCTAGCGGACACGCTTCTTCGATACCATTTCTATTACATTTGTGATTCGATTTGGGTGCACCCCTTGATTTGGGAGTGTTGTTTCGCGGTGTTGGGGTAGCTGCTGGCTATGCTCAGCATCAGTCCGGATCACGCAACTACTAGTATCCTAGTTGGTATCGCCTCATGTACCTTGTCATACTGATTATCCTATTCGCGACCACAACGTTTTGTTTTGTGTTATACCTATGAGTTACCCTCTGATAACCACCAGTTTACGGTGGGGCTTACGGTGTTGTATAGACTATGGCATTATAAAAATGTGTTAAGGGGGATTACGGTAACTCCTTAACGCTATTTTGATACTTTATATTACTGATAGGCATTATCTACTTAGCGTACATTACTACATAGTAGATAGTTTAACGGATCCTTAAGAGATGGAAAATCCCGTAACATCTCTTAAGTTATTGCACGCACGTTGACACTGGATAGGAGATGTCAAACCCCGTAAACATCTCTGACGCCGTTACACTCATGTTATTTACGATTGATTTAACTTACATGAGGATATTTTAGTCCTGACTCGAGTGTTTTGTCTTTTCATTACGCTCGGGTCAGACCTGAGTTTTCAGCTTATTGAAGATCTATCCTGGAGGACGAAGACGAAGATTTGGTATACTATTACTATTATTATCTTTGCATCATGTTGTCTGCTGCATTATTTTATTGTTCTGTTGTATATGTATAACTCTGATAAATGTTGTATAAATAATTGTCGAAGTATAGTAAGCAGCTTCATGAACTGTTTATTTGACTATTATATTTTATCGTTCCGCTACGAGATTCTATGTTGTTTCATTTCCTTTATTTCTCTTTCTTTTCTTTTCTTATTTATCCCAATAACCATCTGCCCTTTTGAATGGTTTGGAATCGACATGTGTATTTGATCGTCGGTTTAAACTGTCCAAAAGGGCGGGTCGTTACAAGGGGAGTCTGATCGGGATTGTGAATACCCGGATTGCAAGGGTTTCTTTGAAGTGCCTTTGGTTCTGTTCATACTCAGAATAGACTTGTATGGATGTGTGTCTGACATTACACTTTAAGATGTAAAGCTGGTTCTATTAAATACATTTCTGTTTGGTGGTGGAGAATTTATTCTCTTAGCTTAACACCCTTCTCTGAGATGTATGAGCTCAGAGGTTATGTAGTTGATATTTACTAGCGATACATTCCCAATTTGGTAATGTGGCATGCGAAGTATTGCTGATCATTTGTTGATCGAAGCATGGTTTTCGTGAAAAGCGTAGCTTTATGGATGTGACCTCGTCGGACCTCACAACCCGAAAATGGTCGAAACAGGAAAGATGCGGCAAGGTTATGAGGGTCGCGCCCTTTAGGGTATGACCATTCCCTTATGGAAAAGGATGGTATCATGGTATGGAGCCAAGATATTTAACCTATGTGTATACTGCAAATTTATTACTTTGTGGTTGTTGTTGTGAGAGCTCTCGGATAAAGGTTAGTAACAACCGAAGAGTGGCATACTCGTGTCAGTAGTTACCTAGTTACAGAGGTAACCCGGCCTTGTGTTGGCAAAGATCCTGTTAGGTTCTGGAGGCGTCCATTTAGAGGCGTACCAATGTGACCCAGGAAGTTCCTTAGCCTGACTATTTTTTGAAAATCCAAAGAAATAATACGCACCCTGTACGGTTTTAATTGTATAACTTGCCTTTTACTTATGGTGGTGACCCATCATTTAATTGGTAGTTATACTAGGCATAGTACGAAATGTCTATGCTGGCTATGATTAATATTATATTTCGAAATGTTTTTTGCACTATGAACTAACAATAATATCAAAAAATTTTCGCGTACCAAGCATGTTTGACTATCATAAGGTGAAATCCCCTCCGATTGTGCGTTTGCATTGTGTGCGTGGCGGGAGACCTTATGGTAGTTTCATTTTTCAAAAAGCATTGCGGATTTCTTTTAAATTCTTTTGTTTTGTTTTTGTTAATGATAAGCTGTTTTTGTTTGCTCACACCAGTCCCATGACTGAACTGGAGTTTATTGGTCCCTTTCTAAACTCCGGGTACCCACAGTTTTCCACACGTGCAGCCTAGAGTTGGGTTTTTCATATAGTCAAATAGTAGGTGTAGAGTCGATTGCTTTCAGCCTTTGGATCTTGGCGATCACATTGTTGACTGAGTTACCTAGTTTGCTTCATTACAACTTGATGGTGGTTCGAGCTTCTTGGATTGGAGTTTTAGAGCTTGGCATTGAAGATATTGTTCCGTTGCTGTCGCTGTTCATTTTTCCGTTGTTGCATCTATGTCTGATATATGTATCGATATCATTTGTATCAATGTGTTGTATCAAATGTTGTATATCAATAAAGTTATTCATTTTCTTCCGCCGTGCTGTTGTACGTATTGTGTTATAAGCTCCGACGCGAATCATATTTCAATGGTTGAATCTGCGGCATTCGAATACAAGAGAAGTACGGATGTCGATTTTCGAACGTTGATATTCGGGTCATGACATTACGTCCAACACATCAACTAAATTAACTAAGCTTATAATAGTAATAATGAAAATAATAGAATTAAGTTAACTAAGTTTATAATAATAATAAAATTAACTAAATTAAATACTATATTATACTCCATACAAAAATATAAAAATTAACTAAGTTTATAATAATAATAATAATATCATTAAGTTAACTGAGTTTTAATAATAATAATAATAAACTAACAAAATTAACCAAGTTAATACATATTAACTAAGTTTTGTTAAAATTAAACAAGTTTTATAAAATTAACCAGGTTTAAGTTAACTAAATTTTATAAATAATAATAATATAACTAATTTAATAAAGTTTTATAAATAATACTAAAGACCGTAATGATGAATTATCTAAGTTTCTAAAAATTAACGAAGTTTATAATAATAAAATAAAAATTAGTTAACTGCATTTTATTATTAATAATAATAATAATAAATTAACTAAGTTACCAAGTTAATAAATTTTGACCAAGTTTTGTTAAAATTGAAAAAGTTTTATAAAAACAAAGTTTAGGTTAACTAAATTATATATATAATAATAATATAACTAATTTAACAAAGTTTTAAAAATAATGATGATGATGGTGATGCTGAATTAACTAAGTTTGTAAAAATTAACTAAGTTTATAGCAATAATAATATAATTGAGTTAATTTAGTTTTACTAATAATAATAATAATAAGAATAAATTAACTAAGTTAGCCAAATTAATAAAAATTAACGAAGTTTTGTTAAAATTAAAAAAAAAATTAACTTATTTTAAGTAAACTAAATTTTATAAAAATTAGTAATATAACTGATTCAAAAAAGTTTTATATATAATAATGATGACGGTGATAATGAATTAACTAAATTTATAATAACTAACTAAGTTTATAGTAATAATAATATAAATAAGTTAATCAAGTTTTAATAATAATAATAATAATAATAATAATAATAATAATAATAATAATAAATTAACTAAGTTAACCAAGTTAATAAAAATTAACTAAGTTTTTTTTTGGCAAGGCTGACGAGTTTGGACGGTCCCCTACCATTTTATTGATGCACCAAGGAAAATAAACTAAGTTTGTTAAAATTAAATAAATTTTATAAAATTAACTAATTTTAAGCTAACAAAATTTTATTAATAATAATAATATAACTAACTTAACAAAATCTTATAAATAATAATGACGACGACGATGAATTAACTAAGTTTATAAAAATTAACTAGGTTTATAAAAGTTAACTAAGTTTATAATAATAATAATATAATTAAGTTAACCGAGTTTTAATAATAATAATAAATTAACTACGTTAACCAAGTTAATAAACATTAACTAAGTTTTGTTAAAATTAACTAAGTTTAAGTTAACTAAATTTTAATGATAATAATAATGTAATTAATTTAACAAAATTTTATCAATAATGATGACGACGATGATGAATTAACTAAGTTTATAAAAATTAACTAAGTTTATAATAATAATAATATAATTAAGTTAACTAAGTTTTAATAATAATAATAATAATATGAACAACAACAACAAATTAACTAAGTTACCAGTTAATAATAATTAACTATGTTTTGTGAAAATTAAATAATTTTTATAAAATTAATTAACTAAGTTTAAGTTAACTAAATTTTATAAATAATAATAATACAACTAATTTAACAAAGTTTATATATAACTGTAAGATTGGACTTTATTTATTTCGTTTCGTTTTAAACTTTGATTATTTATATGACATTATTTATAGTATGATATACTTGTACAATGTTGTAGATGTTATATATCAGATTTGAAGTCCTACAAATTAACATAATTGTTTGACTATATGTTATGTTTTCACTTGTACAGGCATTGGACTTTCGAAGAGATCAAGGTTGGACTTTTATGGTGCTATCTTTTACTTGTGCATGCAATAAAGAATTATGGGTAAACAAGCATTTTGTTACTACTACTTAGATATAACATTTTATTATTACTAGGTGTGTAAATCTGTATAAGAATGGTCATTGTATGTGAGTTTAGTCATTTTGTTAAAAAACTATTGTATCGGAATGGTTATGTTATTTTATTTGATTATATGGTTAATATTTTTTTTAATTGTTTGAATATTATGACTATGTTAGTGATTGTTGATTGATATACTAGAAACAAAATATACCATTAATAGGGAATAATAGCAAGACAAAATGCTTCAAAATAATCAACAACTTTTAGTAGAGTTTCAAAAACGCTAGAGAAATACATATAGTGGCGTTGAGTAAATGGAACCGTAAAGCAGGGGTAAAATTGAAAAATCTACTAGCAGCGCAAAAAAGCTTTTTAGTGGCGTTTTAAAATGTTATAAAAAGATTTATGGTATGTTTGAGAAACGTTGCAATAAAAGGATTTATAGTGGCGTTGAAATAAATGCCACTAAAAATCATGGATGTCTAGTTGCCGGTTTTATCGCGGCGTTCATTAAAGGCTATTGTAAGTTTTGGTTGTTTTTTTTTGTGCGCCACCTTTTCTTGTGGTGATTCTATCTGGTTGTAATAAGGAGGGGACAAAACAACGTTCTGGTAATTGGTAAATTACATACCTTATCCGTAGCACTAGTTTATGTTGATTGTTTCCATTACGAGTTATGTCTATTATTTAAGTTTAGACATTTTGACTTCATGTACGCATACGATATGCCTAACCTACTCAAGGTATACAATAACTACATACATACTTATATACATGCACATACGGATATATATATAAGTACCACAGTCCCTCCATGGACCATGATACTTGCCCTTCTAGTATCCATAACTTTACACACCGTAGAGCATCCATCATCAGTGTCTAGGCCGAATTGCTAGCACACACTAAGTAATCTACCATTAATACCTAATAATGACATTACAACTATTTAGCTGTATTCCAATTCGTCTTAAAGACTCATTTAGGAGTAATCTAGCTTTTCCTCCTAACTACAAACAAACCAACAAACAACTTTGATGCAGTGTATGTCCCATACAGAGCCTATATTAGCAGGAGGTGTAGTCCATCTAGGCATAAACCAAGTCTTTCTAATGATCGCTCTAGGACTGATTACGATATCGATCTATGTGTATAGCCCTACTCCTCGCATATATGGTACCAAACTTACTGACATAGTGCCGAGCCAATGCTTAACATCCCAGTTTGATTGCCTAATGCAATCAAGGCAATGCCCACTTGGTTACTTAATACCCCTATAAGGATTAAAGTAGACCCTACTTGGTCGTTTAAGACTTCAAACAGAAGCGAACCGACTTTAGTATATTTCATTCACTTATACGCAAATGTATATTCCCATGGATCCTATAATTGGAGATGTCTGATATCAGCACAACGTATGCAACTGGTGATATCCTCTTTCGGAGGGCAGACTTATGTTGTGCTACATTACTGATCTCGCATCCCAAACCATACTAATGACTACGTCATTATGGTTAATTAAACTTATTGAATAGATCAAATAATTCACACCTGTCATAAACACGTACTTGAGGTTATATAGTTTTAGCGGTACAATTACTCTGCCTCCTTAGTTCAATTACTAGTATTCTAAAACTTTTACATGAATTTACTTCTTGATCCTTTAATATTGTTAAATGTCATTTCTTGCTTATTTCTAATTTAATAGATCAAATACTTTTTATTGTTTGTTACCAAGTAATACAATTAGATATATTCTACTACTCCTTTTTAACTAGTAGTTATACTTCTTTACTTATTATAATTTTCCTAATTCCTTACTTTGTAGTCTTATTACCCCTTTCATCACTTATTGTTTATTTTATATGTTATCTTAAAACACGTACATTAAATTAACAATGGAATCATTGTTATTACTTCTATTTATAATACTGTTATTTTATTTTTAGTGATTTATATATTTTAATGCAGTAGAACTACATCTCCCTAAAAAGGTAATTTTAATACTGTAATTTCCCATAAGTTACCTAAAATAGGATTTTTGTTATTTTTTGAATTAAAAGGAATTATGTTTTTTTGTTATTATTGAAACAGATGGTACAAAATACGGTAACCGTCCTTATTTTTTGCATCCCTTTCTTATAGTCATCTTCCTTTTTATTTCAAATAATACACCTTCGTACATAACTGTAAAATTATATAATTTATGGAAATTTACATTGCAACATGCTTCATTCTAATGAATTAAAATACTACTTAAATCCAAATCCAATTCATAACAAATTATAATTCATATTTAATAACATATAACACTCAATTAACAAATCTAGAATTTACATAAAACCTTATTAACGAATCATTTGTAATTTTTAGGGACTACTTTCACCCTCACTTTCAAGATTTAAACATATATTATATTTACTCGGATTTAACCATTTACAGTATATATAGGCAAGGTTCTCGTATTATTACACACATAGATAGAGAGAGTGACACACACACTCACCCCATATATATATATATATATATATATATATAAGCCTAGAGCTCCAAAATTAATAATTAGGCATACAAGAAATAGATTCGCAATGGTATAAATCCAATATTATATAAAAATATACAATTTCGCACTTACCTCTAAACTTTCAAATCTTAAAATTAAATTTCGTTATTCCTGTTTGACTCCCTTTCTCAGACATTAGTGATTCAATTCGACCATATTCTTCTTCTCTTTTATTTTTTGCTATCCTCCACTTATTATATATATATATATATATAGAGAAATTATAGTTATACAATTTCTCGAATTTTTAGAGAAAAGAAAATGGCAAAGCTTCACCGTTGCTTCAGAAAATATGAGAAGAAAAGTGAGGGGCTAGGCCTATATTTATAGGGGTTCAAATCAATCCCGGTCGTTAGATTATACAATATTAAACCTGGGTTGTTTGGCCAAGGCTCAATATGTGATGTCCGGGAATTTTGGGCAATATTTATTTAATAATCTCCATTAATATTTATTTTAAATTGTGCAATATAGATTTAATAATCTAATTATCTTTTCAAAACTAATAATAATAACAATAACAATAATTTAAATTGGCAAATTTTATTCTTTTCAAAGTTTAATATATATAATTGATAAAAATTTATTTTTCTAAGCTGATAAAAAAATATTCCATTTATAATGTATATATGTATATACATTGTGAAAAGGAAGTTTGGTTTCAATTTAATTTTAATAAAAATGTTTTCAAATTTATCATATATATATATATATGAATATATTGCGATTTGGAAAATTATGATTGAATTTAATATAAAAACTTTTCAAAAGCTATTTAAAAATTTATCTTATATTTTCAGAAACACTTAAAGAAGATGTTTATTTTGTTTAAAAATATGATAGCTTGAAATAGTATATTATAATAAAAGTTTAATATGTTTCTTTTTTGAAAAATTGGTTTTTGAAATAAATATTAGTTTATATATATATATATATATATATATGTACAATATTTTTAATTTAAACTTTAAAATAAGATTTAATTTAATGTCTGTTTCTTTTTAATTTTCTTTCTTTTAAATTTAGCTATGGAAAATGTAATTCTTTAAATATATAAATAAAACATAAATTGAAATAACATAAACATGTTAATATGAATATAAGAAATTAATTAAAATGAATTTTAAGCATTTATAAAAATAAGAAATTATTATAATATTGGAATAAAACATGTGTAATGCCATTATAATATGTAATGGACATTTGTAGGTTTATTACAATTTAAGATAACAAGTGGCAAACCTTGTTTTAAAGAAAATTAAGTATATAACTAATTGTTTAAAAGGGAAAGCCTGTTATTTTCTTCAGTTCAATCTTCTTCTGTACTTCCTTTCTTTCCTTCTTCTTAAAAATAAAATTAAAAACCAAAAGAAAATTTAAATCAACACAGCTGCAAAGGTTACTCTAGATCAAATAGCAGATTCAACAAACAAAGATTTCAAATTCAACTTTAAGAATCAACTCAAACAACAATTTCAAAAATTCAACAAGATTCAAATGCCAGACCAAAACAATGTTTCAGGAAATAAGATAAAACAGTGTCCTCTACTTCTGCATGTCTGGTGAGTAAATATTTAAAAATAAATCTTTGGTGCTAATATATCTGTGTGGTAATGACGTAAATGTGTGTGCATGAATGTCCAACTTGAATATGGTTTTGAGCACTGCTATGTATTGGAAAATTTGTCTGTATACGTTAGAATATGTCTCTGTTAAATTACTGGAAAGAACAACTAGAAAAAAATTTCCTTTCTTCCAAATGATACATTACTAGACTTTGAATTTTGAAAAGAAAATGACTGTAATAATGTGATCTTGTTTTTAAAAATAATTTTAAGTGTTTATAATTATCAAATATTCTATAAATTTAAGATTACAATAAAAATCAAAATATAAGTGAAAATCAATATCTACGAATTCATCTCTGGATTATAGAATCTAATTCGTATAAACGAATCATGAGTTTTAGTATGAATTTGATAATTTTTAACTTAGTATTCGTCGAGAATTTGTGAGTTGTTCGTTTTTAGGCTTTTGGTCAATTGACGTTGATCGCGACGATTGGGAGCTCGGGATTTGGCATGGAGATGGCTGGGGTGTCAGAAGTCACTGAAAAAATGGTGGATGAGGTTATCAATGGCCGCGGTGATCGGGAAGAGACGATCTAGGGTTTTTTTTGTTCAGTTTTGTCTGGGATGGTGTCGAGATGATCTCAATGACCATGGCGCATCGAGCTCGAACGTAAGGTGGGGGATCGCGACGTTGAAATGTGGTGCTGCTCTGGGAAGAAGGCCGGGGATCCAGTCGACGTGATCATCGTCGATAGGAGAATTTGGTAATTCGGGTTTATTTCCTGTTGATGCCGTGAGGCTCGATTTCATTGCATTAGGAGAATTCGTCGATCAGGGTGTTCGAGAGGTCGACAGGGTCGAGATCTTCATGTCAATGCTTGTGGTGATGATCATCGATGATCAGAATCGTCGTGCACGTGCGCGGTGGTCGACTTGTGCATCTGGAGTTTGTGGGTTTGAGAAATAAGAGTTTGGCCATGGTTTTGGTGAGTTTTTATTGTGTTCGACTCGAAGTCGTTGAGGTGGGAAGGGTTACGCGAGTGTGCTAGGGCAATTTTGTTGTTTTCTCGGGTTTTGTTTTGGCTTGGGTAGTTTTGGTTACCTGGTATTGTTTGTAATGCAAGTATGATGAAATTGTATTTCCAGGATTTCAAATGCAAAGGTTTTTAAGTTTAAGCTAATAAAATTTTAAAGTATATTAAATTAAATAAGTTTTCAAAGGAAATTAGTAAAGTTTAAAACTAGTTTCAAAGTTTAATTCTAAAGTTAAATGTTTTTCTTTTAGATTTCTTTGGTTTAAATAATAATTTAACAAGTTTATTAAAAAGGACAAAAGGATGTGTTAACCAAGTTTTAATGTATTTAAGGAAAATAAGTTTTTAAAGATACGATAATGAAGTTTCAAGAATAACTATTTATTTAATTTAATAAACAAGTTTGAAAGGGTTTTCAAAGATTTTTAAATGTTAAAATTTTATGTTTAAATTGTTTCATTTAAAGTAAATTATGTATTTTAATCATATATTTGATTTCTAAATGTTTTGTAATGAGATAATTAATTTATGAAATTAATTTAAAATAAGTAATGTAATTAATTAAGGATAGTTAATTACTGGATTGATTAAGGGTTATTTAACCTAAGTAATTAAAGGTAAGTAATTAAAGTTTAATTACTTAAATTAACAAAGATGCTTAATTTAGGTAATTAAATTAAGATAAATGAATTTGTATAATTAATTTAGGGTCGTTGATTTCTTAATTTAGGATTGATTAATCTAAATAATCAATGGTTAATTAATTAAGGAATGATTAATTAATGGATGTAATTAGCGGCTAATTACTTAATATAAAAATGGTTATTACTTAATAAAGTAATTAACGGAATTAGTTATTCAATGTAATTAATCAAGTTAATGTGGTTAATTTAAGTTAATTAATTAGTTTAATTAATTAAGATAATCATTTGATGGTTGGTTAAGTATAATTAGTTAATGTGATTAATGAAGTGTAATTACATATTGTAAGTAATTAACGGGTAATTACTGGAAGTAATTAATAAAATGGGAATTACTTGATAAAAAGTAATTAAAAAATAATTACGTAGTAAAAGTAATTAAGTGTTAATTACTTAGTATAGTTAATTAAAGGATTAATATAATTAATCAAGGAGTTAATTAATTAATGTAGGTGATTAAGGATAGTTAATTACTGAATGTGATTAACCATGGTTGATTAATGAATGTGATTAATTAAAGATTAATTATTAAATATAATTAAAAGAATAATTAATTAATTGAAGTAATTAGAGGATCATTAATTAATGTAATTAATAATTAGAGGTTTAATTGATTAATAAATGTGATTATTTATATGATAATTAATCAATGAAGTGGTTATAGTGTAATTAATTAATAAAATTAATTAAGAATCAATGTAATTAATTATAGTTAATTAATTGATTAATAAAAGTAATTAAGGTTAATTAATGTAAATGATTAAAGTACACTTAATTTGTGTAATTAATTTAAAAGCTAATTACTTAATAAATTAAAGAATAATTAATCATGGGTGATTAATTAAGGAATAATTAAAGGATAATTAATCTATAATTAAAGATTAATTAATTAGTTTATAAGTTAGTTAAAGGATGATTAATTAGTTAAATAGTTTGTAATTAATTAATTAATGATTGATTAAGTAGGGTTAGGTGATTAATTCTCAAGTAATTAATTTAATTTAAGATGATTAAATTAATTATAATATGGATTAATAATTCCTGTTTGTGGATGATTGTTTGAGTAGAATGTCTAGTTTGATTGATACCTATAGTTTGATAATCTGTGATATTCTGTGATGTGATATTGGTTATAGCTGTAATAAATGTATGATATTTATCTATGAATGATGCTGTGTGAATTCAATGTTTTAAATTGAATTAAATTGTTCAAACTTAAACAACTTGGACATTAAGACGGCATTTTGGATTTCGTTGAGACCAACATCAGATTTGCTATATTACAGCATGATAAGGGGTTCTCGCTTTGCGTTTGGTGGCGAACGGGAGACTCTTACCCCTACATGTCCCTTTGAGGTAGTATAAGGCATTGGGTTGTTTGCGAGTCGAGAGGCTGGCCGTAAAAGCAAAATTCGAGGTACCACTCTATGCCACGGCGGAGAGTGGCCGCTGTCGATGGTTGAAAAGCCTAAACCGTTACAATGTGGTATCAGAGCGCTAGGTTGAGTGAATACCTAGGCTTTGTAGTGATATCTTTCTGAGAGAGAGAGAGAGTGTGTGTGTGTGTGTGTGTGTATGGTTGGGTTACCTATTCGGGTTTTCCAACATAAGTTCTTTGGTTGAGGTAGTGGTGTATATAGCACGACTACCACTAGTGGAAGAAGTCTGAGCAATTGAGGTTGGAAGAGTATCTGCCAGGGCAGTATTGGGCATCTTGGTAAGCTTTGCATCATAGTGTAAGGATTTCGCTAATCAATGAAGGAAACCTTTTAAAGGTTTGTAGTCCATTTTTGGAGTGTAAGCTTGGTTGCGCTCGTGCGAGAGGATTTTCTAGAGTTTGGATCAGTCGGAAGTGCTGAATCGAGTGATGGTATCTTGGCAACCTTAGGAAGGAGTTTTGTCTGTATCGAAGTATAAGACTCGGTTCGACAAGGTGTTTGTGCTTGGTTTCAAGCCCGAGTTTCTTGAGAGATATTTGCCCATCTTGAAGGCGCTTTTGTGGAGTTGGTTGATATAGCCTTGTGATTCGAGGAGCTTTCAGATAAGGAAGTCTTTGGCATCAGTGGCAGCTCGGAGGTGTTGAGTGTGCTGTCAGGAACGTCTCTTGTCTTAGCAATGTCCTAAAGGTGGAGTTCGAAAGCAATAGAGTGGCCCGTTTCTTCGATGGTTCAGGAGTCTTTATGATTCTTCTATCAGTAGGTCGGGCAGATGGTGAAGGCTTGCCCACTTCTTCTGGAAGCTCAGCAGGGTATGATGTTTGTGGTTGAGGGTGGACCATCAGTTTCTTCTTTTGGTTAGTAAGCCTTAAGCTGTTCTGATTTGTGAAGAGGGAACAGTTTCTTTGGAATCGGAACTGGGTAGAATTGCAAAAGTGACTTGCGATGGTTCGAAAGTTCACTTAGTAATCTTTGTTTGGGATTGAGGCATCTCTAGAGGATATTGGAGCTATCGAAGAGGTTTGAGATTTTCCGGATGACTTCGAGGTAGTCAAAGGGGTTCATCCGCATCGGGAGATTGAGTTCTGTATCGACTTGGTTCTTGTGGCTTTACCGGTGGTTCATCTTAGTAGAGGTAGGGCTCCTAGAATAAGGACTGGTTAAGCAACTCAAGATTGATCGGATCTAGTTCTCTGGCTAGATTTTGCTATGGTGTTTGTGATCGAATCAGATACATCCCTAAGATTTTACGGAATTTGATGAATAATGTTTCCGGGATGGGTTGATTAAGTCTGTGCTTGTGTTCATCAACAGCATTCTCCTCTTCTTCAGATCAGAGTTGTGTAGTGGAAGCAAGGTGGCAGCTATTCTAGAATAGAAGTAACCTCGGATTCCTTGGAAGTTTGTGTTTGTCTTGGATTAGAGGATTTCTACAGGAATTTCATTCGGGATCTGAAGATTTGGTTGTCAAGTGCACCTGTTCTGTTTTTTCGGATTAGAGAAGTAAGTTTGAAGTCTTCTGATACTTGTGAAGTAGAGTTGGAGTACTAGATTTCGATGGATCTTGGGAGAACCACCTTTTTGAGTAGAATCCGAAGATGGTCTCATTCTTGGTCCAGATTTGGTCCGAGAGGCATTTGCAAAGTTTGAGTCGATCAAGAAGGTTGGAGGCAGCCCAGGATCGGCAGGAGAGTTTTGTGGATAAGAGACGAAGGAATTCAAAATTCGAAGTCTGAAATTTAATTTTGGATAAGTTTTCCCGAATCATAAGAGCAATAAGATTTGGGTAAGACAGGAAGCTAGCTCATAAGAGTATTGGATCTTTCTGTATTCTTATAAGAATAAGTGTTTGATCTACGGGATCGAATTGCCAGTTCGGATGGCTGGGATTCGTAAAATATTTCACGTATCTCTAAGGGAGTACGTGTATGACCCATCACTGGTTTTAGAACCAGCAATTTCGAAAGATTTGGACGATGAACAGGACTTGCCTGTGGTCCGGTATCCTGTTCAGATTATAGATCTAGATTTAAAGGAGCTCAGGATCTGAATGGTATAGCTAGTTCAAATTCAGTAAAGCGATTATCCCGGTGTTTGTACCAAGGAAACTCTAGGAAGTTCTATCCAGGATTTTGTCTGGATAGTTAGAGTTGTTTGTTTAAATTGGATGTTATGGTTACTAGTATATGGTTGATAGCATATGCTTGCTGTTTTTAAATTTAAAAGTTGTGTGGGATTATTAAATTATCTTTGCTTTTTAATTTCGGGGACGAAATTATTTTAAGGTGGGAGGAATGTGATGTCCTGAAATTTTGGGCAATATTTATTTAATAATCTCCATTATTAATTATTTTAAGTTGTGCAGTATTGATTTAATAATCTAATTATCTTTTCAAAATTAATAATAATAACAATAAAAATAATTTAAATTGGCAAATTTTATTCTTTTCAAAGTTAAATATATATAATTGATAAAATTTTATCTTTCTAAGCTAATAAAAAATATTCTATTTATAATGTATATATGTATATACATTGTGAAAGGAAGTTTGGTTTCATTTTTAATTTTAATAAAAATGTTTTCAAATTTATTATATATATATATATATATATTTGTGTGTGTATATATATATATATGAATATATTGTGATTTGAAAGATTTTGATTGAATTTAATATAAAAACTTTTCAAAAGCTATTTAAAAATTTATCTTATATTTTCAAAAACACTTAAAGAAAATATTTATTCTGTTTAAAAATATGATAGCTTGAAATAGTATATTATAATAAAGGTTAATATGTTTTTTTAAAAAAAAATTGGTTCTTGAAATAAATATTAGTTTATATGTATATTCAAGTACAATATTTTTAGTTTAAACTTTAAAATAAGATTTAATTTAATGTCCATTTCTTTTTAATTTTCTTTCTTTTAAATTTAGCTTTGGAAAATGTATTTTTTTTAAAATATAAATAAAACAAAAATTGAAATAACATAAACATGTTAATATGAATATAAGAAATTAATTAAAATGAATTTCAAACATTTATAAAAATAAGAAATTATTATAATATTGGAATAAAACATGTGTAAGTCCATTATAACATGTAATGGACATTTGTAGGTTTATTACAATTTAAGATAAAAAGTGGCAAACCTTGTTTTAAAGAAAATTAAGTATATAACTAATGTTTAAAAGGGAAAGCCTGTTATTTTCTTCTGTTCAATCTTCTTCAGTACTTCCTTTCTTTCCTTCTTCTTAAAAATAAAACTAAAAACCAAAAGAAAATTTAAATCAACACAACTACAAAGGTTTCTCTGGATCAAACAACAGATTCAACAAACAAAGATTTCAAATTCAACTTCAAGAATCAACTCAAACAACAATTTCAAAAATTCAACAAGATTCAAATGCCAGATCAAAACAATATTTCAGGAAACAAGACAAAACAGTGCCTCTGCTTCTGCACGTCTGGTGAGTAAACATTTAAAAATAAATCTTTGGTGCTAATATATCTTGGTGGTAATGATGTAAATGTGTGTGCATGAATGTCTAACTTGAATCTGGTTTTGAATACTGCTATGTATTGGAAAATTTGCCTGTATATGTTTGAATATGTCTCTGTTAAATTTACTAGTAAGAACAACTAGAAAAAAGTTTCCTATCTTCCAAATGAATCATTACTAGACTTTGATTTTTGAAAAGAAAATGATTGTAATAATGTGATCTTGTTTTTAAAAATAATTTTAAGTGTTTATAACTAACAAATATTATGTAAATTTAAGATTACGGTAAAAATCAAAATATAAGTGAAAATCAATATCTACGAATTCATCTCTGGATTATAGAATCTGAATCGTATAAACGAATCATGAATTTTAGTATGAATTTGATAATTTTTAACTTAGTATTCGTCGAGAATTTCTGAGTTGTTCGTTTTTGGGATTTTGGTCAATTGACGTTGATCGGCGACGATTGGGAGCTCGGGATTTGGCATGGAGATGGCCGGGGTGTCAGGAGTCTCTGGAAAAATGGTGGATGAGGTTATCGGTGGCCGTGGTGATCGGGAAGTGGCAATCTAGGGTTTCATTGTTTTTTTCGTCTGGGATGGTGTCGAGATGATCTAGATGACCATGGCGCATCGAGCTCAAACGCGAGGTGGGGGATCGTGACGTCGAAGTGTGGTGCTGCTCTAGGAGAATGGCCAGGGTTTCCAGTCGATGTGATCGTCGTCGATAGGCGAATTTGGTCGTTCGGGTTTATTTCCTATTGTTGCTGTGAGGCTCGATTTCGTTGCATTAGGAGAATTCGCCGATCAGGGTGTTCGAGAGGTCGGCAGTGCCGAGATCTTCATGTCGATGGTCGTGCTGATGATCATCGATGATCAGAATCGTCGTGCATGTGTGCGGTGGTCGACTTGTGCATCTGGAGTTTGTGGTTTTGGGAAAGAAGAGTTTGGCCGGGGTTTTCGTGAGTCTTTATCGTGTTCGACTCGAAGTCGTTAAGGTGGGAAGGGTTACGCGAGTGTGCTTGGGGAATTTTGTTGTTGTCTCGGGTTTTGTTTTGGCTTGGGTAGTTTTGGTTACCTGGTATAGTTTGTAATGCAAGTATGATGAAATTGTATTTCCAGGATTTGAAATGCAAAGATTTTTAAGTTTAAGCTAATAAAATTTTAAAGTATATTAAATTAAGTAAGTTTTCAAAGGAAATTAGTAAAGTTTAAAACTAGTTTCAAAGTTTAATTCTAAAGTTAAATGTTTTTCTTTTAGATTTCTTTGGTTTAAATAATAATTTAACAAGTTTTATTAAAAATGGCAAAGAAAGTGTTAACCAAGTTTTAATGTATTTAAGGAAAATAAGTTTTTAAAGATATGATAATGAAGTTTCAAGAATAACTATTTATTTAATTTAATAAACAAGTTTGAAAAGGGTTTTCAAATATTTTTAAATGTTAAAATTTTATGTTTAAGTTGTTTCATTTAAAGTAAATTATATATTTTAATCATGTATTTTATTTCTAAATTTTTTGTAATGAGATAATTAATTTATGAAATTAATTTAAAATAATTAACGTAATTAACTAAGGATAGTTAATTACGGGATTAATTAAGGGTTAATTAACCTAAGTAATTAAAGTTAAATACTTAACTTAACTAAGATGCTTAATTTAGGTAATTAAATTAAGGTAAATTAGTATGTGCAATTAATTTAGGGTGGTTGATTTCTTAATTTAGGATTGATAATCTAAGTAATAAAAGGTTAATTAATTATGGAATGATTAATTAATGGATGTAATTAGGGGCTAATTACTTAATATAAAAAGGGTTATTACTTAATAAAGTAATTAAAGGAATTAGTTACTCAATGTAATTAATCAAGTTAATATGGTTAATTTAAGTTAATTAATTAGTTTAATTAATTAAGATAATCATTTGATCGTTGGTTAAGTATAATTACTTAATGTAATTAATGAAGTGTAATTACATATTGTAAGTAATTAATGGGTAATTACTGGAAGTAATTAATAAAAGTGGAACTACTTGATAAAAAGTAATTAAAGAATAATTACTTAGTAAAAGTAATTAAGTGTTAATTACTCAGTATAGTCAATTAAAGGATTAATGTAATTAATCAAGGAGTTAATTAATTAATGTAGGTAATAAAGGATAGTTAATTATTGAATGTGATTAATCAAGGTTGATTAATGATTGTGATTAATTAAAGATTAATTATTAAATGTAATTAAAAGAATAATTAATTAATGGAAGTAATCAGAGGATCATTAATTAATGAAAATAATTAAAAGTTTAATTGACTAATAAATGTGATTAATTATAAGATAATTAATCAGTGAAGTGATTATAGTGTAATTAATTAATAAAATTAATTAAGGATCAATGTAATTAATTATAGTTAATTAATTAATTAATAAAAGTAATTAAGGTTGATTAATGTAAATGATTAAAGTATAACTAATTTGTGTAATTAATTTAAAGGCTAATTACTTAATAAATTAAAGAATAATTAACCAAGGGTGATTAATTAAGGAATAATTAAAGGATAATTAATCTGTAATTATAGATTGATTAATTGGTTTATAAGTTAATTAAAGGATGATTAATTTATTAAATGGTTTGTAATTAATTAATTAATGATTGATTAAGCAGGGTTAGGTGATTAATTCTCAAGTAATTAATTTAATTTAAGATGATTAAATTAATTATAATATGGATAATAATTCGTGTTTGTGGATGATTGTTTGAGTAGAATGTCTGGTTTGATTGATACCTATAGTTTGATAATCTGTGACATTCTGTGATGTGATATTGGTTATAGCTGTGACAAATATGTGATATTTATCTATGAATGATGCTATGTGAATTCAATGTTTTAAATTGAATTAAATTGTTCAAACTTAAAAAACTTGGACATTAAGACGGCATTTTAGATTTCGGTGTGACCGGGATCGGATTTCCAAATTTGGAATTCCGAAAACCACATCGATCCAAATTAAACGATAGGTCGTGGAATCTCTAGTAAAGATTCAGAAGAAAGGCTATTGTCGTTAACTCTGAGGGTGATTCCTAAACGAGTAACGGAGATAGTGCTTTCGAGTGAAGATGAAGATTCAGAATGCAAGGGCTATTGTCGTTAAATCTGAGGGTGATTCCAAAATGAGTGTAGCGAGATAGTGCCTTTGGTTTCGTTCGACCCCGGAACAAACTTGTATGGATTGAATGCTTTCAGAACATCATCAGGAGGACGATTAGCATTCTAAGATAGATGTGTTCTATAAAGGTAATCGTAGCGTCAAGCCTCATCAACCGAGAATGGCTAAAACGGGGAAGGTGCAGCAAGGCTAAGTGGGTAGCACCCAAGTAGGATAAGATTTACCCCTGTCTAGAGGTCTCTTTTTATTCGGCTTAATGGGCAGTTGGTCATGACAACTGCGGGGTTGTCTTGTTTGGGTCAATCCTGTAAGGGATGGTTCCGTCTTTGTGTTGTAGGGGATCGGGAGGGATCCTCGGTACGGTGATCTAGGCCACCTACTATGATGGGCGGTACCCCAGTAGTCCTGCCATTGATGGAAATCCATTTATCCTACGTGCCCTTTTCGGTTTTGATTGTATAACCCACTTTGTGGCTAGTAGCTGGAATTTAATGAATATAACAATTTCAGCTATTTTATATTTACTTGAAAACCCTAGACCCTGTTATAATATAACTAGATTTCCCATCAAATGTTTGGTTATCGTAAGGTAAAAACTTTGCTGTGTTTATGTGCGGGAAGTCATACGAGCTACCTTTTGTTTTCAAAGGATTTTCAAAGTTAAGCAACTTTAAACCGTTTACTCACACCAGACCCATGTCTGACCCGGAGTTTATTTTCTGTTTTATTAAACTCTTGGGTACTTTAATTTTTATGAGTAGCCAATGGATTCAGGTTAGCTTTGATGAATTCTAGTAGAGATTTGAAGCAGGAGGATTCAGCATGTAGATATAATGGTTCCACTGTGCTAGTGTTGTGCTGTATCTCTGTGATGTACTTGAGTTGTAATGACTAGACAGGTGTTTATAACTATCTAATTTTAGATGTATGAGCTGTATAACTCTGATGTATATGATACTACGTAATATCTTTATGTGATATAATATAATCTATTCATTCTGCTATGAGATTCTGATGTTGTTTAGTTCTTTTCTTTTCAATCTTATCTCTTTTCTATCACTTTCTTTCTTATTAATGATGCGTCTTTCTGTGGGATGAAAGGCGGGTCGTTACACAATACCAGCCGTTAGTGAACTACCGGTCACACTATACATCCACCGGCCGACCACTAGTGATCAATCAGTTCCAATAAGGGGTCGACCGATTTCCTTTATATGTTAACTGCTGATTTTCATTTGCCTATTTACTAATTAACTGATTTAATTTTATTTTATGAACGTTAGACATTAAGTATTCATTTAATGCTAATTAACATTAATTAACCAGATTTATTTCCAATCTAATATCTTTAAACATTAATAACTTTTTCGTTTGAACTCCGAGCATAAAACTTTATATGTGAAAATTTATTAGAAAACTGCCATGGTTGTGTGCATCTTTTGTAGCTAAATTATGACATTTGTGTAAATTCCATTTCCACCTTTAATGATTATTTATTAGTTTTTTTAAAATTAATTATCGTTCAATTTATGGTGTGTTGCAAAATGTTTCGAGAAAGGATATCGATACATCAATTGAGACTAAAGTGTGTAATGCCCACAAAATGTTAGGTGGTGTATTACTCATAGCTACTAGAGGCACTAAGAGATTTGGTACTCGTGGTTATTGGATAACTATGGAATGAATCATCTAAGAATTTCCTGTTGGTTAATAACAACTAAGTTAAATAGGAATTCTCAAAGTGACGATGTTACATAGTTCCCTCGACTTGAGAATATTACGGGACTTTAATGTAAATACTCCATTTTATTATAGTTAAACCATGATATGGCGATCCATCAAGCAATTATTGTTGGGTCTGAGTTGAAACATTGGAAGTGAAGCACTGATTAATAGAAAATTTGTCTCCTCGGTTTTATGATGTTAGCATCACCGTCAACTATAGTCAACTCAAAGTCAAATTTATAACCAGAGCAGTACGGTTAATAATAAATGTTGTTATTGAACTAAGGACTTTGTTTATAGAATAACAGAGTTGAATAAGTAGGAAATTGAAATTTTAACCAGAACTAAATTCCATAAATCCTAAAGTGATGCAGTGTTGACATAGAGAATGTGTGTAAATAGTTGTAGCTAAAAGGCACCATTTAAGAAATTCCGTAACTTGATTTGATTAAATAAGTCTATAAGTGATGAATTCGGCCAAATTTTCTCACCACTAGCTAAGATGAGGTGTGAATGTTAATATTTGAATTGTTCAATATTAATTACTGATTGAATTCACACCTCTAACTCACATAACCATATTTGTGAATTCTTCAAAAAACCTCACGGTTTATTAATTTATAAGATGTTGTAAACTAATTAAATTAATTAATATTTAAGAAATATTAATTATTATTTTATTTAATTATATTTAGTAATAGTTTGAAATTATTTTAGAGCATATACAAATGTTATATTGGTGTGCATTAATATATGATATATGTATAACTTTAAACTAGTTTAAATAAAAGATAATTGTGGGAAGGGATTTATGGAAGTTTCATGCCGATTGCATGTTTAGCTGACTATATCTTGAGTGGAGTGTAGTGAGAAAAAATTAAGGGATTAGTTAGGGAAGTTTTAATTAAAAGAAAGGGAATGGTTTCACTCTTTCAAATAAAAACAAATTCACTAATTTTATTTTGAATCATTAATTTCATGTTTCTTTTTCTCTCCTACTCTCCATAGCCATGGAAGAAAATCCATTTATCCCTTCCAAAACAAAATCAACTTCAGATTGAATGAAAACATAAAATAAAATAAAAATTAAGTGCTTCATCTTTCTCTTACGAAGCTAGGTATAGATCTACTTTGAGATCCGAGGAGAAATCTCTAATCAAGGTGTTATAAAGGGCAAGACATTTTGTGTTTGTTTTCTTTTATTTATACTCATTCATGATGTTTAACTCTGACTTAACTCAGATATAAGTATACTGAATTGCAATTTGTTGAATCTATTTTAAACCTCTTGTGTATTGCCATTTAAATATAAAATCTATCTTTTGTATGATTCATTTTGTGTATTGATGCCATTGTTGGATTTGAAATCATTAGTTAATACATATTTTTTTTGCTGCAATTTTTTTTATCATGATTAAGTTAGTTAACTGATTAATTTAAAATCAATTTGTGTTCGATTTATTTGTGTATTGAAATTGTTTGTTAGATCCGAGATTATTGATGAATGTAGATTTGATTGGCTATAATTTTTTTACTTTGTTATAATAAATTAATTTACATATAAATATAGATAGAGTATTTAATTAACTACATCGTGCCTACATATATATTGTTGTTCTAGTGAAAGTGTATATGGCTAAACTAATCGAATTATATATAAAATTAAACTAATTGCAGATGAAAAGTAAAATTAAATTAAACAAGCACACCAGGATTTTTATACTAGTTCAGAACACCATCTTACATCCTATCCCAGAATATCTATTCTGGGTTTTCACTAACTAACACCCACTCTTCACCTGAAGGAACTGGTTTGCATAGTGCCTAAGTCTTTACACAATCTCATGATACAAACAATCTTCGACAGCAACCATATCTCTAAATACTGATTTGTCGACTTGAGTACAAAAGTTTTATAACTCACAAGAACCTTTTTTATATTGAAAGAACAAGATTTTAGGACTTAGAATAATCAAAAAACTTATGTTAGAGTTTAACAAGCATTGATTTGATCACCTTTTGAAACCGAGAAGGCTTTTTGAAAACAAGAGTTTTAGTATAGAACGTTTGGTGCTGATTTCTCAAAAAGAATATGTATTATGGATATTGAAAATCTTCACGAAGAGTAGTGACCAAAGCCTTGAAACCCTGAGAGAAAGATTGCTTGTTTTCAAAAAGATGCTTCATTTCAATTTCTTCATAGCTTCCGAAAACCTGAAAAATTCATGCCCCACGGTTCACCAGTAACGTCACTAGTCCACTTTTTTCAGGCCGCCTGATCCGTTATTTAAGCTATTAAAAAATATTTCTAAAAAGTTGAATAAATTATTAAAAATTATTTTAAGTAACTTTAAACCTTGAAAATTTATGAAGATATTATTTTGAGTTTTAACATGCTATAGTTATGACTATAGACTCATACGTTAATGTCTTCAAAGTAATATTTGTATGTCGTTACTGCAATAGGGTTGCACACGTTCTTCACTTCAATATAAAGCTCTATTGAATTGGTCGCTTCGTCCTTTCTGTTATAAATGATGTATGAAGTTGTCGTTATCAAAATCTAGGAAATATTACTCTAACATTCTCCCCCTTTAGATGATGATAACTCATTATTTTCTTTCATGCACATGCTAATGACTTGATGTTTGAAATGAAAGACATACACCCTATCACTATACTCCTCCTGAATATATACATACATATAGTTATACATACACACAGAGAGACACACACATACACACACACACATACATATATATATATATATGTGTGTGTGTGTGTGTGTGTGTGTATATGTATATATGTATGTATCCCCCTTTGTGATCACAAAGAGGACAAAATAGACCACATGACACCATAATGCACAGTAAAGAACACAAAACAAGGTCGCAGAATGTCATAATGCAAAATAATATGAAACAAAATGTCTTTATACAAATGCGGATATAAAACAAGATGCTAACAAATGTTCAAAGGGTATTAATGGTGAAACAAAATGCTAATGAATAAATAAACAAAGATACCATACTATTGAAATGATCATCAATCAATGCGCTCATTGTCACTAGAGGGATTTGTAACTAGGAGGTGTACTGGATCAGTCTAAAAATGTGTTATGATGTGTAACTAGGAGGTGTATCGGTCACAAACAATCGAACTAGGAACACCGTGAAGTCTCACGATTTCCTTGACATATAACTTGGCCAAATGAGAAGCACTCCTATTAGACTTAATAGGAATGAAATGAGCTGATTTGGTGAGGCGGTCAACAATAACCCAAATGCTAGAATGGCCCGATTTCGAACGAGGTAGGCCATTAATGAAATCCATCGAAATCTGATCCCATTTCCACAATGGATCTCTAGAGGCTGAAGGATAAAATCAATACTTAACCAAAAATATGTGTGTATATTGCATATACACACAAATAAAATTCATTTTCTTCATATTTACACACACAAAAAAATGTGAAAACTTGTATACATGCAAATTAAAACATTTTCTAACATATGAAAAGATTAATTTATACTTTTAAAACATTTTTATTATTAAATTTCTTTATTTAACAAAAATGCATTATTTACTCAAATAAATGAATAAAACCATGTTTTGAACTCAGCTAGTTTTTGTGAGTTTTGTAACGCCCACTCCGAGACCCACATTAGCAAAGAGTATTACAAGGTAATTCCGTCTGCTAATACGGAGAATAGAGTTGGATAGGAGCGACCATCTATAGCCTTGTCTTAACTATCTATTGAATACGTCGATAAATGTAGCATTTTTTTTTATGTGGATCGACATATCAAATAGATACTTAATACAAAACTATAATGGCTATAAGATCTAACAGAACAAAATATAATAACTCAAATGTAAACCACATCACAGAACAGTAGATCATCACATACATATACACATATACAGATACATCACAGACTATACAAAATGATACATGTCAAGTGGTATAGCAACCACAATATACAGACGAGTCAAAAGAATATACATATCAGAGTTACAACCAAGAGGGACTACACAAGAAGGTATAACAAAAGAGGCTAGCAGAATAGTCCACGCGGAAGCAGAATAGGCTAAGTCCAAAGGTACCTAACCTGAAACACCTCGGTCTGACCCGAGTATAAAATACACGGGTCAGTCTAGCTAAACAAATCAGTTCAAGCTAAATTATAATGAACATGCAAGGTCATAAAGTACCACAAATATCTCTAAAAGAGATAACTCAATCATCTACAAAAGATGAATCATAACAAGCCTCATATCATCGGCAACTCAATAAACAAAGGATATGAATATCCCAAATCAAGCCAAAAAGGCAAATAACAAATACCAATGAAGGTAACACAAGTTTTCACAAGGTAATCGCTATGTATCGAGTGGTTCAAAAGACCTACTCCGAAAGGCGATACTCTTGGGAAATATAAATATCAATGAAACAAAAGATGCATGTGCTCAGTACTGTATAAACAAGGATCCACAAGCCCGAAGGCGACAAACCCAAGTATCTCTCGAGCGGTGACGAAGGACCAACTCCAAAAGCGATACTATAGGGCAACAAACCCGAAGGCAACAAACCCGAAGGCACAAACCCGAAGGCACAAACCCGAAGGCAACAAACCGTAGTGGTGAAGGTCCGGAGGCCCATTACTGGACACCACTAACTGGCAATATGTGTCACAAACTCTCGGAAAGGAACTCGAAAAGTGTTAACGTGTGTCCCATACCACACGTTCGCACTAAACGGTTTACTAACCGTTGGTCAATTCCACACTTAAAGCAGTACAAAGTTTACCTCATCTCATCGGCAAACCAGACCCGAAGGTCAAAACGATCAAACGAATAGATTAGGAATTAATTGGAAAGGTAAACGCACGTATTCCATAGTACGTGTTTTACCCAACCATTTAATTACCTTCCCACTTCGTTCGAAGTGCAAAAGAGTGTAATTTTACTCAGAAAATAATTTGGACAAGTTTAGAAATCGTTTGAAAACACTTTGGAAATTGCCTTTGAAATTCTCCTATTATGGAGTAAATAATTTAATACTTAAAATAATACTAAATAATAATTTCATAAGCCAATTTGTTTGAAAAACACTTTAAAATGCTTTATAAAACCCGTGTACGAAATCTAGAGAAAAATCTCAAAGAAATCGGAAAATATCAGAAAAAGCCGAAAATTATTCTAAGTATAAAAACCCGGTGATAACAGGCTGCGAACCCAAGTTCGACAGCAGGTTTGGACCTGCAAACTGAGTCCAAATGACATGGAATTTGGTAGGAATGTAGTTCAACATTCCTACTTCAATCTGCAAAAAGAATCATTCAAATCCGATTTGAAAAGAAGAATCTGCGTCGTTTCAAAGTCGGACCAAAAAAAGTTTAAAATACTGAATTACAGCAAGCTGCGAGTACAAGTTCGATAGTAGTTTAGAAATAGCAAACCAACCCATATTTTCATTAAATTTAACTAAAATGTTAATCAACACTCCTACTTCAATCTTCAAAAGGTGTCGCTTAAATCCAATTTAAAACGAATGAGTTATGCTGTCTCAAACATGGACTCAGGCCATGTTTGCAACAGTTCAAAAACCAAATAAATGTGCAAGCCTAAAACCCTCCTGGACTCAAATTGCAACATATTGAGCTGAAAATTGGTAAGCATGTAGTAGAAAACTTAATCTCTCGAACACAAAAGGAATGATGCAATTTTGATAAAATATGAGAAAGATATGATCTCTCAAAGATGAATCCAGACAGTGTTTCACTGTTGAATTCTGGGCAAAAACATAGTTCAGGTCCAAGTTTGACAGCAGATTTATATAAGCTATCTATGTCAGAATGACCTGAAATTTGGTATGCAGAAAGTAGAGAACTTCATATTTCAAACAAAAAATGATTTGTGCAATTTGAGTAAGAAACGAAAGAGATATGATGTCTCAAACATGTACTCAGGCCATGTTTGTAACAACTCAGAAAACAAAATGTGCACAGGATAATTGCAGGCTGTGCATTGATTTTGCAGTGACGATTTGAACACTCAAAATACCATATTATTCAACCAAAATTTGCAGAAATTAAGTTTAACAAATAAAATTGACTCAGAAAAAGATCCGGCAGCATTTCGTTGCCGGAGATGAAAGTTATGGATGGCCAAAGTGGGCACTTTAGGCCAGAAACGAAAATAGACTATACATTGAATTAACTTTTACATATGCAGCAAATTCAAGCAATTTCACAAGCAATTTAGCTAATATTTGTGAGATATTATTCTCACCTTGCTGATTTATCAAAATACCCGGATTTAAGCAAAAAGAATGGAGCTTTGAGATGGATTCGGCTTCAAGAACCTGTAAAAACAAAAGAAAAAGCCATGCAAACCCAAAAGAAGAGATTACATACAACCCAAATCTCAAAACTAGATTTTGATGAAATTATTTGTATTTTGGAGTTGATTACCTGTTGGATTCTCTAGATTGCAAAAGATTTTAATTTGATGAATTTACTTGAAGAAATTGGTTTGAGTTTGCAATTTGGTGAAGAGGGGTTTCTACTTTCTTCTTTACTCGCTTTTGAGAAGGAGAAGGAGGAAGACAAAGCAATGAACGTACAATAGCTAAGTTCCTCCTTTTCTTAATCAGGATATGGACACTAATGGGCTTGGACCCAAAAATTAAAAGAAAATAGCATGGCTTATGTTAAATAAACATCACTTATACTATAAAGGCTTCATATTTACACTAATTACCAAAACAAAAATGCATTTTCTTCATATTTTTTGCATAAGATAAATATGTAGACTTAAACACTTACAAAATAAAACATTTTTCACCATATAAAAAGATAAATTTATATTTTTAAAACATTATTAATATTCAAATCCTTTATTTTACAAAAATGCACTTTTTCACAACTAAATGTAGAAGTCTACATTTTTAACTTCTAAAATTCCTCAAAAATTATTTTCTTACTCAGAAAAATATTAAAAACTATCTTAAACTCAACTTTATAATTAAAACACAATTTTAAGCCAATTTCCACCCTTTTATTTAAATAAACATCCTTTAAAAATCACATACTTCTTTTAAAAATTATTAAAAGAATTAATTGGCGATAATTAATACAATTATTGCATTTTCTCTAAATAGAATCCATTTTCCATTTTTTTTAAACCCAAATAAATAAAATAAAGTCCCAAACTTTATTTTTCTCATCTTATTTCAAAATTCGTTGTTTATTCCAAATAAACAATATAAAACTTCCAATTTTATTTAATTTACAATATTAAATTATAATTACACTTATAATTTAATATCAACAGGTAATCTCCAAAACCAGAGTTGTTGCAGATGGACGAATAGAAGAAGTGAACTCATGACTAATTCCAACCCATGATCTAGGTCCTGGTGCAATGGTACCCATGCGAGTAATATTAGTATGATAATGAAAGGATGGACTAGATACGTCGCTCCCCTGAGTTCCTGCTTGAAAATCATATATTGAAGATTGGGAGAAAAGCATCTAATAGGAAAGAAAAGGATGCAAAAATGCACCCTCACTGCTAGTGCCAACCCCACTTTCTCTGGTGTGCACCAAACAATATAAGTGAAATGGAAAAAACTTGATAAAGCCGAGATGCTTCTTCTACTCTCTTTGCTCATGTATAATAGACTGGATAAGCTTCTCCTATGTCTTGAGAATAGATACTAATTGGTCATGTATAAAAGGAGGGGAAAGCTATGGAGAAAATAGAGGTTATGAAGATGAAGGAATATTGGGCTGTATAGCCTGATGGACTAGTATCTCAACATGAATATCATCTAGAGTGGCTAAAATCTTCATAGGCTTAAGAACCATTACATCAAATACATGAAAATGCTGGCGAATGGTAGTAATAAGATTTTCATAAGAATTGTATCTTCTTCTTTCACGTGATCTTTTCTCTATCATGTAATTCTTTATGGTGTGAGCCCAGTTGACTTGAGTACCCCCAAATATGACATAGTAGCTATACAGACTAATGGATATATATCATCAAAACTACTAGTTTTTTAAAGCAAGTTGTGTTGTAGTATACAGATGGTAATTCAGGCTTGATGGGTGAGATATGATTTAACCCAATTTGCATTCAGCCTTTCAAAAATTCTTTGTAAAATATTTGATCATTCATTTCTGGTTCATCTAATAAGAGACCATTGGAAGAAATTCCCATAAAATTTCCTAGCACATCACTAAATTCTATATTTACTCCATTTACACTTATATATAAAATGATTCCACTCTCATCATTCCCAATTTCCATATTAGCATAAAATAAGGCATTCGAAAGCATTTTCATCAATAATACTAACTAATTGTGCTTATGCAGACAAATCTTGAATATTATCAAGAGCAAGAGAATCTGAATTTACCGAACGACCTCTAAGTGTATCATTCTCCATTATTTCGAAATCTTTTGATACTTTCCGTGTTGTTTTCAACCAATCCTTTACTTGATTAATAAGAATTTCAACAATGGAGCTAAAAGAAGTGGAAGAAATGGGTCTCTTGCCTCTTGTCACTATAAAAAGGTGTATTGTTTTGTTGGATTAATTTTGAGGAGAGGTTAAGGTTTTCTAAAAAGAGGGGTAAAAGTGAAATGTAAGTTGAAAGGTCGGGTGGAGTAAAATTTTTAACAGGGGATAAAACAAAACCCTCTTGGCAACCTATAGAAAAATCAACTATTGGTGTACCAGGTGTGCTTCGCACCGGTCCACCGGTGTGAAGATTTTTTGTAGTTGGTAGTTTTTGAAAATTACTTGATTTAAAATAATTTTAAAAAAATTTACCATTTTATATTTTTATGAATTATTAAAAATACGCAATTGATATGATATTATTATTCATAAATAATATGAATTTGTTTCCATCGTAAATATAAATTTATTTTTGTCATAAAAATTATTTATTTTATAAAACCTTTAGTTAATTTGCTAAAAGTTATTTAATTCTTTTATTATCAGATTAGAACTGTTAGTGAACAAATTCTAAGTTCACTTCGTAATTTAATGAGTATTTTCATTTAATGTTATAGTTGAAACCATCTGCAACTAGATTTTAATTGGTTACGAACTCTAAAATAATATTTTCTATCTCGAAATGATCTCGTAGAAAGTGATGTCCTATATCAATATACTTTGTTCTTTATTGATTAATAAGATTTATTGCTAAATTTATTGCACTTGTATTATCGTAATATATAGGCGATTTTCTTATATTTACTTCCAAGTCTTTAAGAGTTTGCCACATATAAATTATTTGAACACATGCTAATGCAGCTAAAATATATTCTACTTCACAAGTAGATAAAGATACACGGTTTTGTTTTTTGCTAAATCATGAAACTAAAGAAACGTCCTATAAAGTGATATGTACCACTAGTGCTTTTTCTATCTTTTCAACGTCTACCAAAATCGACATAACTGTATGATACTAATTCAAATGGACATCTTTTCGGATAGAAAAGACCGTAATCTTTAGTTTTAGTAAAACATCTTAAAATTCTTTTAACAACATGTAAGTGTGACTCCTTAAGATAGCTTGAAATCTTGTGCATAGACGCACACTCAACACTATATCTGGACTACTAGTTGTTAGATATAGTAAAGATCCAATCATACTTCTAAATAGATTTTGATCAACATTTTTACCATTTTCATCTTTGCCTAAGTGAATAGTTGTACTTGTTGGAGTTGGTTTACTACTCGTATTTCCTACACCAAATCTTTTAAACAACGCCCTACAATATCGTTCGAGTGAAATATAAGTTCCATTTTGTAGTTGTTTAATTTGTAAACCGAGAAAATAATTTAATTCACCCTATAAGACATTTCAAATTCTTTTCTCATTATATTTGGAAAATGTTGAATCGTTATTGGTATGTTTTATAAAATGAGTTGAGTCTACCATACCAACTCCAAAATCTAAGTCCAACAAATAATTTTTAAGCCTGTCATACCAAGCACATGCTGCTTGTTTTAAGCCATAAAGAGCCTCTTTAATTTTAAAAACATGATCAGGATATTTTTCAGGTTTAAATAAATGAGGTTGTTCTACATATACATTTTCTATGATAAAACCATTAAAATGCATTTTTATGTCCAATTGATATAATTTAAGATTATGGTGACAAGAAAAAGATAGTAATATTTTAAGTGCTTCAAGTCGTGCAACCAACGCAAAAGTGTTGTCATAATTGGTTTTTTCCTCCTGATTGTACCCTTTTGTAATTATCTGTCTTTTTTTTTATTATTTCTCCAATTTCAACATTTTTATTTTTATAAACCCATTTAGTTCTAATTACATATTGATCATTAGATCTGGGAACTAATTCCCACACATTATTTCTTTCAAATTGATTTAATTCTTCTTGCATTGCTAAAATTAACTATTCCTCTTTTTGGCTTCTTTATAATTTTTAGGTTCTATATTTGAAATAAAAGCTAAATGACTCATTTCATTTAATTTCCTTCTAGTTAAATCTTTTTTACTTACATCTTCTAAAACATTTACAATTGGGTTATTGTAACGACCACACTATACCACCACACTAATAGTATTAAAATAGTGTGCTGCAGTCATGCCTAGTTGATATAGGACGATCATCATGGTTGAAAATGAAACCAATACAACGTATAACCTATCGAATATCTCAAATTGCATGGATAAAATATAATCTCATAGATATAACATGAGAGACTGTAATAACTATGTGAATAAATCATAAGAACTTATATTCACAGAGTTATATACAAATGTAGTGGACTTTATACAATGGAAATAAATCCAACAATTGGCACACAACAAGAAAATAAGCTGTCACTACTAAGGCTCCCCAGTACCGCATAGCTGAATAAGCATAGAAATCCATATAAGTATATAATACGAGATAGCTCCATTTAGCTTGTCCTCCACACGGCTACAGCATCATCTAGACCTATTATTTAGTCTACTCTTTTAAGAGTATCCAAGATAATAAGAAGCAAGGCATAAAACCTTGGATTAGACAACGTTCTAGTGTGAGTGATCAATGAATCTCAAAATACTATGCAGGTAAATATGGTAAGGAACAGAGATACATGAATCATACATAACCTGTCCCTACAGCCAAAGGGTTAGCATATAACATTATAATATGCTACTCTACAAATAACATAAAGGTACTGTACTTAAAATAAAGATATTAGCTCTCCAGGTATTCCTATCTCCAATACCCACTCCCTGTGATATCCCCAAGTGATAGCCATGGAAGCAATTAAATCAACTATTGCAATCATTACTCCATTAGGCAATCCCCACTATCACTCCAAATACTCTGAATATATGATAACTCATATGGCCTCCTTACTGCCAGGGGCTAACGGAAATTCCGGTTTTCAGTGTACTCTCGAAGCACGCAGCCCAAAACTCGATATGTGTCTCATAGCCTAAAGCTACACTGGGCCCAAAGCTACTAGTTCGAGGTATTCAGATCCACTCCATTGATCCATGGGCATTCCATTTGTAATACCACTGCTTCGAATACAATAGAAAACACTCCAAGTGTCAATGATTCCTTAGCACATACATTTGTGCCCTCCTTTGCTCTATTCGGATTCGAGCCCTTCCTTTGCTTTATTCAGTTTCCATTATTCATAACCCTTCACGTTCCCTATCCATGGCTCACTACTTTATCGAGCCACTATCTTCAGTACCTACTCCTTTCAGTTGCCATAAATCAAAGATCCAAAGCTTTTATCATGTTTTTACATCGCCATCCAATACCCAAACGAGCAAGCCAACACCTCAGCACGACCTACAGAGTCTCTACTTTTTTGTTGTATAAACCTGACCACTATACATTCAAAAAACAACTCGGTACCGAGCCAAAATGACACATCACCGAGTCATTTACTTAGCCAATTTTAGCTAAGTAAGTTACTCTACCTCTAGTACTTCTTTCTTATGTGTCTTGGACCCCGATCCATTCATCGAAACAGCCCAGCCCCCAATCCAAAGCTTTCAGTTCTAAGTTCTAGAAACAACTCAGCATCATATCCAACAATTGGCCAATCTCCTGCATCTTGTTGCAAGCCACCTTTCCTAGCCATGCTTAACAATCTATCGATTTTACCAACCCATATGAGCAACAAAATAACTCGGTGTTGAGTTGTTCAACTCGGTACCGACTTATTCAATTAGGAAAATTTTAGGTGCAATTTGTTCTGTGAGTTCTTCCCTTGCTCTAGAGCCTTTCCTCCAAGTTTCATCCAATTCTAACCAACTTTGCCTCCGATTTTCCAAATTATCCAACCTATCCTAAGCATCCAAAACACTAGCAAACAACATTAAAGCACAATATACAAACATAGAATAACATGCACATCATCCATTCATACAAGTGTGCAAAAGAAGGCGTTAAACAAACCGATCCTAACCTTAATCTAGATATTACATGCACGTATGAATAAGGATAATTACTAAATCATTTTTGAAAACCATTTCAAAGATTCACAATTTAGGTCATAAGCATATATTTACATGTGAAATTTTACCATATAAACATACATAGGATAGTGAAAAGGCATAAACCACTCACCAACTAGCAAAATCAACCAATTCTCACCTAGATCCAATGTAGACAGCAATAGAAAGTAACGTCGATCAACCAAAATGATGATCTCCAACTTCTATTTGATAATCTTCTCTCCAATTAGTGAAATAAAGAGTAATTTGTGTGATTTTGGACGAAATTAGGGTTGATGGTGGTTTAGATCTGATTTGGGAAAGAGTGAAATGTTTTAATTTGACTCTTGTAGCCCTTATTTATAATATTCTTGGATTAGATTAATAGGCCTACTTATGGGCTTAATTAATTACATATTAATACTAGCAGCAATTGTCTAAACTTAAAACAGGCATAATGTCCTAACCATAAGCCTATTTTCCTTTTATGACCACTCTATGAAATGCAGAACCATCATTTTAAAGCAATGGAAATAGTTTGAGTTCAACGCCTATCAAAAGTTATAAACCAAACAAGATTCTCATGGTCAAAATGGTCACAAAGAAATTCGAGAAAAATCATAAATGTGCAAAATTTCTCTAAGTGTCATATCCCAAAATTATAAAATCATACAACCTTACATGAATAAATAAAAATATTTTACGATCCTCTAATATGTAAAATATAGATCGTTACATTCTCTTCCCTTAGGAATTCAATCCTCAAACAAATCAAGGAATAAACAACCATATTTACTCTACATGCCTATCAACCATATACAATCATCCACTATATCAAACAAGCAAACGCACAATCAATAGAATAGGTTATCCTACCCTGGTATGAGGAATACTAACATGTCAAATGCGATATACAATGGTGAAAGTAGATATGATAAACGATGAATCTTACCATTCAAAGAGCTCTGGGCACATAGTCCTCATTCTCTCCTCAGTTTCCCACGTACAACCATCATCACTTCCACTCCATTGCACTTTTACCAGCTTCATCGGCTTTCTCCTAAGCTGCCGTATCGTAACAACAACACGAACTGGCCTACGAGATCTCAAATCTTCTAGTTCTACCTCAACATCTTCAATTTGATCTAATGTGATCGTTACGCCCGAGTCATGCACAAATTTCTAAAGACAGGAGACATAAAATACATTATGCACGTCCGCCATCTTCTGAGGTAAGTTAACCCTATTGCTAACTTCGCAATCCACTCTACTATCAAAAAAGGACCTACGAACCTCTGTACCAACTTCACCTTTTTATTGAATCGAACAACATTCTTCAAAGGTGATACCTTCACAAAAACCACATTCCCAACAGAAAATTCCAATCTCTACGTCTTTTATTGGCTTAGCTCTTCTATCAATCATGAGCGGCTTTCATTCGTTGCTGAATGATCTTAATCTTTTTGACGTTTCTCTAATCGTTTCTGGCCCTAGTATCAGTTTCTAGTCCACCTCCCACCAACATGAAGGAGCATTACATGGTCGGCCACACCAATATTCAATTGATAACTATTGTTGTATGCAAACTCTACCGGATGTGGATGATCATCCCATAATCCTATAAAATCTATAATGCATACTTGCAAGAGATCTTCCAATATATAGTTTACTCTTTCAGTTTTCCCATCCGTTTGCAGGTGAAAAGCTATACTGAGGTGCATATAGGTCCCTAACGCCTCTTGTAAGCTCTTCCAAAACCCACTAATGAATATCTAGTCTCGGTCACTTACAATGCTCTTCGGCACACCATGAAATGAAACTATCCATTTAACATAAAACTCTGCTAGCTTGGATGTCTTTCTACTTGACTTGAGGGATATAAATCTAGCGCTCTTGGTCAAGCGATCAACTATGACCCAAATTCTATTGTGCTCTTCTCGAATCCTCGGTAGTCCATCAATAAAATCCATTGATACTTGCTCCCATTTTCACGTAGGAACTTCTAGCAGTTGCAACAATCCACTGGGTTCTTTTACTCTGCCTTTACTAATTGGCAGTTGATACGTTTCGAGATAAATGTCCAAATTCATACCTTCCCAATAATAGGTCTACTTCATATCCCCTTACATCTTATTACCTTCATGATGTATTGTCAACCTAGAATGGTGGATTCTCATAGCAACACATCTCGCAATTCAGCAATATCAAGAACATACAATCTTCCATTCTTACAAAGCCAACCTTCTCGATCGAGTCTGTATTGCTTCATATCCTCAGACTCTACTCCTTCTACTACCTTTGTTATGATCTTCGCTAGCCTAGCACCTTACTTCCGACTAGCTTTTATCCTTTCTATTAGAGTAGGTCTGATCGACAAACCTGCCAATGTCTCTAGTTCTAGCTCACAATGAGGCCTGAAATCATATCCAACAATATACTCAATCTGCTTCCATTCCAAGAACATTGCTCCCAAAACCAGCATGTCTTCTACTCAATTCATCAGCGAACACATTCCCTTCCCCGGTGTATAGGAAATACTAAAATCATTGGAGGCTAAGAAATCCAGCCATCATTGCTGACAAATGTTGAGACGTCTTTGAGAGAAAAGGTATTTCAAGGATTTATGGTCCGTAAATAGCTCAAATATTTCACCTAGCAGATAATACCTCCACATTTTAAAAGAAAAAACTATCGCTTCTAATTCAAAATCATGAGTTGGATAATTTCTCTTATGCGGCTTCAGCTATCTACTAGCATAGGTAACAACTTTTCTTTTCTACATCAATACCACACCCAATTTAGTTCCACAAGTGTTTGTATATACCATCCTTTCGTCATTCCTACTTGGAATGGTCAATACCGGTGCACTTGTCAATCTCTTTCAGGCTCACAAGCACATGCTCACGCTTTGCATCCCAAATACAAGTCTGATTCTTCTTCGTCAAATTAGTCGATGACGCTGCTATCTTTGTGAAGTCCTTTATGAAGCGCCTATAGTATCCCGCCAATCCTAGGAAACTTCTCACCATAGATTCTTAGGCTAGTTTTAATATTGGACCGCTGCTACCTTCACATGATCCACTACTATACCCTATCCAGAAATGATGTGGCCCAAGAATCTCACTTCTTTTCTCTAGAAGTGACATGCAGAGAATTTGCTCTAAACTAGTGCTTTCTTAACACCTCCAGCGCAATCTTTAAGTGCGCCTAGTGCTCTTCTTCAGTTCTAGAATAGATTAGAATATCATCCACGAACAAAACACGAACTTGTTCAACTGGTCTCTGAAAACCCGAATCATGAGATCCACAAAGTATGCCAGAGAATTGGTCATACCGAATTGCATTAGCAACCACTTATAAAACCCCGATGGCATATGAAACACAGTAATTGGCACACTCTCCTTTACCACTCTCAATTGGTGAAATTCTGTTGCCAAATCCATTTGAGAGAATACCTTCACACCGTGAAGCTGATCAAACAAGTCATCAATGCATGGGAGTGGATACTTGTTCTTCTTTATCACATTATTCATCTCACGATAATCCACATACAACCTCAAAGATTCATCCACTTTAGTCATGAATACTATAGGTGCACCCAACTCAGATATACTCTTTTGAATGAACCCTCTGCTTAATAGATCATTCACTTTCCCCTCTAACTCCTTCTTCTCTCTGGGTGCCATATGCCTTAAAAGCATAACTATAGGTTTGGCTTCCTTCACTAAGTCTATCTGAAACTCAGTTTCTCTATGTGGTTCCAATTCAATCATTTCCTCAAGTACATCTGGATACTCTCTAGCGATAGGCATAGATGACAACCCCTCATACAGAACTTCAAGCGAATATAGAAAGATAACCATCACCTTATCCTTTGATAGGCAGCTAATCACTACCATTCACCCTTCCACATCCCGGATTATCACTAATAGCTTCTCGCAATCCACTATCGCAAGATAATCCCGAACTCAACAAAATTCAAGACAAAGAAATCATAAACCAAAGACCATCCATGAATCGATAACACTAGGCCATGACAAACTGTGCAAAGGCAAGTAGAGCCTCCAAAAGGGTTAGTCACAATCAAGGGTCGGTCTACTATCTCAGGTCTCATTCCCAATTTGTTTACTAGATCACTGGATATGAACGAATGTGAAGCCTCAGTATCAAACGAAACACGAATGGAAACATCTTTAGTGGAAAGCATACCTTTAATAATGACTCTCTTTTCCTTCTCCTTCGTCGAGGGAGCACTCGACGAAGTTGGGACAGCGAGCAAAGCATATGTTTTCAAAACTTGCTTATCCTTCACCGGTTTTGGATAATCCTTCTTCAAATGCTCGGAATTATTGCTATTGTAGCACTTTTTCTTCTCGCTCACTTTGCAAACCCTAATCCAATGACCCTTCTCCTTACATCCACAACAAATAGGTTCCCATTTGGCTTTCTTTTGGCCATTTTTCTCTTGAGATTGCTTCTTCGTTCCGTTCCACTTTTTCTTGATCCATTGACTTGTTATAGTTTTGGCTCTTCCTTCTCAGTAGAAATGATAAAATATTTTCTGACCATTGGACACAGAATCTTATGGTGGAGAGCTATTTCAACAAGCTTCTCAAATGTCTCATCAATATAGTCTACTAGATTCTCTAAGATAATCATCCAAACCAATGATGAACTTCTCATTCTTTCTTAATGGAGTGTCAATAAATGACATCCCATACTTCAATAAAGCACCAAATTCTGCAATATACTCAGAAACTGACAGCACTTCTTGCTTAAGATTAGCAAACTTCCTAAACAACACCGAATTATGAGCAGCCGAAATGAACTTCTCTTCAAACCATGCTTTGAATTGGTCCCAAGTAAACTTGTATTATGGAGTAGCAATGGTAATGGCATTCCATCGATTCGTAGCTCGTCCTTGAAGTTGTCTAGAGGCTAGTTTCCTCTTCATAGTATCATCTACTTCCATATCACTAAAGATGCGCTCGTAGATCCAACCAATCCTGCACTCCTATGGTTGACTCTGTTCCATGGAATAGTTTTCCTCCTATAGTAGAATGATCTTTACTCCAGTTGGAAAAATCAACCTAAGACCCTTGCACGGGAGCACCTTTACCAACAACCACACCAGAAGTAGCAGCCTGAACATTTCTCATTATAGTTTCCATCATATCATTTAACATTGCTTGAACTTCATATGTAGAAGCTCCTGACCCTACTCCTTCCTCAATTCTCGAAGCAGGATTCCTCATAGTATTTCTTGTATTCTAGCTCATTCTTAGTCTGTAACAAGAATGATCAATCTCTTATAACAAAAACTATATCTATGGTGCAAGTGTGCATGCGGCTTATACTATTTAATATATTACTATATAACTTTGTAAATAAAATATATAAAACTACAAACTCTCTCGTATATGTACATACTTTCAATCCAATCCAAGGTGATTACTCCTTTCTTATCTCTACTTTATCTCAGTATAACCAAAGCTCTAATACCAAATGTATGATCACCTATGAGGCACCCATAGTATCAAAGTAGTGTGCTTTAGTCATGCTCAGTCGATGTAGGACGGTCATCAGGGTTAAAAATGAAACCAATACAACATATAATCTATTGAGTATCTCGCAGTGCATGGATAAAATATAATATCACAGATATAACATGAGAGATGGTAATAACGATGTAAACAAATTATCAGAACATAGATTTATAGAGTTATATACAAATGTAGTAGAATTTATACAACGAAAATAAATCCAAGAATTACCTTACAAGAAGAAAATAAGAAATCACTACTAAGGCTCCATAGTATTGCACAGCATAATAAGCATAGAAATACATATAAGTATGTAATACGAGATAACTCCATCTAGCTCATCCTCCGCACAGTTACCGCGTTACCTAAACCTATTATCTAGTCTACTCATCTAAGAGTACCCAAGATAATAAGAAACAAAACACAAAACCTTAGGTCAGGAAAAAGTATAGTGTAAACGATTAGTGAATCTCAAAATACTATGCAGGTAAACATGGTAAGGAACAACAGTACATGAATCATACCTAGCCTGTCTTTACAACCAAACAGTTAGCACATGACATCATAATATGCTACTCTAATAATAACATAAAGGTATTGTACTCAAAACAAGGATGTCTTCTCTCTAGGTATACCTACCTCCAATACCTACTCCCAATGATATCTCTGAGCGATAGCCTAGAAAGCAATTAATGCAACCATAGCAATCATAAAATCCCGCAAGCAATCTCCACTATCACTCCATGTACTCTGAATATATGATAACTCTATAGCATTCTTATCGCCATAGACTAATGGAAATCCTAATTTTTAGTGTACTCTCGTGTCGCATAACCCAATGCTCGATATATGTCTTGTAGCCTAAAGCTAGATACTAGACCCAAAGCCACTGGTCCATGGTATTCAGATCTACTCCATCGATCCATAGGTGCCTCCACTTATAATACCTCTGCTTTGAGTGCAACAGAAAACACTTCAGGTATCAACAATTCCTAAGCACATTCATCCAAGTCCTCATTTGCTCTATTGGGATCTAAGCCTTTCCTTTGCTCAATCCAGTTTTCATTATTCAGGACGCGTCATATTCCCTATCCACGTCTCACTCATTGAGTGGCTCTCTTCAATACCTACTCCCTTTACGAGTCACAAGTTGAAGATCCAAAGTTTTTATCATGTTGTTACATCGCCATCCAATACCCAAGTGTCAATGCCTCCAGAACGATCTATAGAGTCCCCTACTTCCTCCTTGTATAAGCCTGACCCCCATACATTTAACAAAACAACTTGGTACCAGAAGTCAAAATGACTTACGCAGCCAGTTTTGGCTATGTAAATTACTCCGTCTCCAGTTTTTCCTTCTCATGTGCCTTGGACCCCAACCCATTCATCAAAAAAACTAGGCCCTCAATGCAAAGCTTTCGGTTCCAAGTTCCACAAACAACTCAGCATAAATATCCAACAGTTAGCCAATCTCTGCATCTTGCTACAGACTACCTTCCCTACCCATGCTTTACCCATCTTCTAATTAGAGACCCAGATGAGCCAACAAAACAATTCGGTACCGACTTACTAACTTAGCCAACTTTTGGATACGATTTATTCTATGAGCTCCTCCCTAGCTCCAAAGTCTCTCCTCCAAGTTTTATCCAATTCCGACTAACTTTGTGCAACATCCCCCACTTGGAGGTCCAAAACTAACGGCTACGGATGCTAGTGTCATCCATAGTTATTAATCCTCAGTGACCAAATACGGTATTATTAGAGACATTGATATAATAGAAACACATGGATATGTAAAAAATTTAAAACCATTAAACAACTTTCACATTCCATTTCAAACCATTTCAAATTCATTACATAATCCTAATACGAGAACCACGTTCAGAGAAAATACAATTATTACAACACACGCCAAGAGCGACATATGAAGATCCCCCTTGGATAATCATAGTATAAATAACTAGGCAATTAAACAACTTTTCCTTTACAACAAAACACAGCGGAATCAAAATAAAAAGAACTCCTACTTGCTTGCTTGCCTCCTACACGTCTCCAGAAGCTTATTCATCTAAAGAGGTACCTAAAAACCACAACTCTCAAACTACTCAAAATCAATTGAGCACCCAAGTGTTTTAAGGGAGAAAACATAAACTTCGAGTCAGACATAAAGCCTGGTATGAATAATAACCTAACATATCAAACCATTTAGATATCTAGTGAGACCATGCAGCGGAACGAGTTTTTCCCTCACAATATCTTAACCAAAACTTTATAAAAACCATATACTGTGCTCCTGCATCCATAATGGTTAAACCTTAGCAATTTAAAATATTATGATGATATGCAAACAAGTAAATCAATTTTGGATTACCTATACCCATTCATTTTTAACTATCTATCTCAGTTATAGTGTCTACGGTCACCACTAACCTATTATTTTTCAAGGGCTTGCTAATAACCTGTTTAAAACTTATGGACTCCCTGTCCAGTTTCATAATTTTCATGGGATCACTAAGAACCTATTGGCTCCAGCCGATAACTTTATTGTTTCATGTGTTCTCCTTAAACCAATTAGTATCTACAATAAATTCCCTCATATCCTAGTTTTCATGGGTTTACTATTAATCTATTGACTTCTGTCAATAACTTAATCCGGATATAGTTTTCATGGGTTCGCTACAAACCTATTGGCCCCTGCCAATAACTCTTTCTAATCATAGTTTTCGTGGGTTTACTATGAACCTGTCTATCTGACAACTTCTTTAATCAATATTTAGACATCCTATATTATGGTCTGTCTGACCTCCTAGATGTAATTCTACTCATACAAGAGTTAAGTATATTTATATTCACTACTGGGTCAACCTAGTTGGTTATTTTGCCCTTTTCTCCCCAAAATACAGTTATGGGTCCATTTAAAGTGAATATATATATTAGAAGAAGCAAACATAATAACACCAACAGCTATGGTTAAATATCCTTGAAATCATTTTCTTATGAAACATGGTTAATCCCTTTAACCTATTATTTCATCAAGGAAAGCTTCATTAAAAACTCCATACTTAAAAGACATTTTAAAACTCCTTTATTTATTCCATGGTTTTTCTTTTAAAAATGAGATTGGGTTCTTTGTTTTGAAAACTAAGGCTTTCGAAACCCTAAACTTTTACTTTCGAAACAATTGTAATACCTACTTCGAAAGCATTCAAATCTTCTTTTCAACACACTAAGCATATTCCTTTCGAAACACATTAAAACATCTCTTGTGAAACCATCAAAACATACCTTTCAAAAGTATTAAAGCATTATTTATCAACTCCTAGAAGCATAGCTTTAAAACCATTTGAAAGTACCCCTTTTGAAACCATTGGGTTTATCATTAAAAATATCTTTTGGGTCAAAGTGAATATAAATGGAAGTACCCCTTTCAAAACCACTAACCTTCATATAAAAGAGTTCGGGGAAAACTGATGGGTTTGGAACCATCCTTTCAAAAGCTTAAATCATTCGAGTAAAACATTTGAAGGTTAGCTTCAAAACCGCTTTCGAAGCCATTGCCTTCGAAACCATTAACCCTTTCGAAAGCTATAGGAAGTGGCTTAATATATTTAATAACAAAAGCCACCTTTCAAAAGCATTGGTGACTTCAACACATTCGAAAGGTATAAGGTAGGAAGTAGGGTTTCGATTGGGTTGAAACTACCCTTTCGAAAGCTTTGATTTAAAAACAAGGCAACTCTTTCGAAAGCTTCACTTTAAATAATAGGCGGTAATACATTTGAAAGCTATTTAAATGGGTTTTGACCCTTTCGAAAGCATCCTTTTGAAAAGAAGGCAAGTGCATATCTTTAGAAAATAAAACAAAGGCTTCGACCCCTTCGAAAGCTATGTTTGCACAATACCTTTCGCCTTTCTCCAATCCACAATGTACCAACTTATTGATACCTTGTGCATTGGTTTCGACTTTGGTGATTTCGACTTGGTTGAGGTGGAAGTATAGGGTCGAAAGGTACTACTAAAAGAGACGAAACATAATTTCTAAGTAAAGACTATTTTAATGCCTTTTTAAGTAATTGCTTTTTAACTAACCTGCCTAGTTGTAAACATTTAATTGGTTGCCATAAACTTTTCAAATTCTTTCCAAAATTAAACTGCCGTAATTAATTCAGATCTAATTAAAACAATTTAGCAAATAAGACCTTCCTTAAGCAAAAACAAAAAAAACATTTAAGTCCTCCATCTAAAATAATTTAACTTCCATAGTAAATTACTTAGGAAAAATCCATAAAATCGTAGAAATTCACTTTTAATATGTTATCGGACATATAGAAATTTCAGACCCAAATTCTTCCATATGCTAGCTGAAATAATTTTAAACCCAAATTATTCATTTTCCCCTTTGAAAATTTATAATAAATTTTCCAAAGCTTGGAAAATTACAGAAAATTAAACCCATCTCCAAATTTATGGTTTACGTAACGTATAAATTCCTCATGGCATTCGAAATCCAAAATAAACGATTTTATCCTTAAAATCATATAAAACAATTATCAAACAATCTTGTTTGAATATATCATATCACGAAATCCAAGCATATCATCATCAAAAATCATCATAATGGATTTAAACTCAAACCCGAAAATCATATGATCGTTAAAAACAAAAATAGAGATGGTTTAGATTATTATTCACCTTGATTAGGATAAGGAAGTTGAGATTTGATCCTTGATTAATTTCCCTTGCTTGATTGCATAGCTTAAATTTGATATTCCCCTTTTTCTTCCCTAAGTAATGGTCGGCTTGAACTTTTTGCTTGCGATTTTTAATATAGAAACGAGCAAAGGAAATGGAAATTGCTTGCGATTTTTAATATTGAAACGAGCAAAGGAAATGGAAAAGTTATTTTTAAGGGTAATGGAATTATGGGTGCAGCTATTACCCATAAACCCCATATTTTATTTTCTTATTAATTCTCTAATAAACCATATCCATAAACTCATTCTTTAAGTTTAAATAAGAATGAACTCTAGTTAAATTTTCAAATTTCAATCCTCTTATCACTCTAGTATTTATGTTATTCTATTTAATTTATCTAATTAAATCTCCTGAACAATGCTATTGAAAACTAGTGATGTTACAGGCTCCCCTCCTTAAAGAATTTTGTCCTCAAAATTCAGTATGGACTAAATACTAAATATGGCAATCATCTGTAACAGTTCCTAACAACCATATTAGCCTACCTGACTAGCAACTATCTGTATAAAGCTAATACAGACATATTCTCAAAGTAGATCAAGATAAGTATCTCTAATCCTGTCTTCTATCTTCTAAGTGTAGTCCTTCTCGTTGTCGCTTCACTGAACTTTCACCAACTTGACTGTCTTGTTACTCAGTCGTTTCTCATTTCCCGCTACAACCCGAACAGGTTTTTTAACAAAAGTCAAATTCGGTTCTACTATCAAATCTTCCAACCCTATCAGAGGAATAGTAGTCTTTGGATCATGCACATACTTGCGAAGATGAGACACATGAAACACATTATAGACACCTGCCATACTGCTCGGCAACTCAACTCTGTATGCGAGCATCCCAATCCTCTCTATAACTTAGAACAGACAAACATATCTTGGTGCCAGTTTCCCTGACTTTCCAAATCGCACCACATCCTTCGTCGATGATACCTTAATGAAGACTCTATCTCCAACTGAGAATTCTAGATCTTTACGCCTCTTATCCATGTAACTCTTTTTTCTAGATTGAGCTTCCTTCATCCATTCTCGTATCAACTCAATCATCTTTGTTGCCTTTGTAACCAAAATTGGACCTAAGACTAGTCTATCTCCAGTCTCCAACCAACATGCTGGGGATTTGCATAGCCTTCCATACAAAACTTTAAAGGCGCCATTCTTATACTAGTATGATGACTATTATTATAGGAAAACACCACTAAGTGCAAGTGAACATCCCAAGATCCACCAAATTCCAATACACAAGCTCTTAATAAATCCTTGAGTACCTTATTGACTCTCTCTGTTTGCCCATTCGTCTAAAGGTGATACGCAATACTCATCTTAAGCTTGGTACCTAATACATCATGTAGACTCTTCCTGAATTCACTAGTAAACAAAGTATCTCTTTCACTGACCATATTACTAGGAATTCCATGCAGTCTAACTACGTTCTTCATGAATAACTTAGCTAAAATAGGTGTCGTCCTGGTTGACTTAACTGCAATGAAATGGGCACTTTTTATCAATCTTTCCACTGTGACCCATATACTTTCATTTCCTCTATTTGACCATGCCAACTTTTCTATAAAATCCATGGATATCGAATCCCATTTCCAAATCGGTACCTCCAAAGGTTGAAGCAACCCACTCAGCTTCTGATGTTCGGCCTTCACCTGTTGAAAGTTTGCACTGTCTAACCCACACGCCAACATCCCACTTCATACCTTCCCAATAGAAACTCCTCTTCATATCTTGATACATCTTGTTCCCTCTAGGATGAATCGTAAATTTGGAATGATGACATTTCCCAAGAACTTCTTTCCTTAAATCCTCAACAATTGGAACACACAACCGTCCCTTCTTTTTCAACCATCCCCTTTGGTCAAGACTAAAATCATTTAGATCATCGATCTCTAATCCAACCTCAAGCCTTCTAATCTTCTTGGCATGGATCCTCCTTCTGCTTAGAAGCAATCCTTTCGATCAATACTCGCCGAACTTATAAATAGGACAACACAACGGTGCTTTGACTAGAACTAGCAATCGATCTTAACTGCACACTACAAGTAGTCAAAGCTTCTAGATCTTTCCATTCTGCCAACATAGCTAACATCACATTCAGATGTCTTCTGCTAAGAACATCCGCTACTTTATTTCACTTCGCAGGAGTATACTCTTTACCAAAATCATAAGCAGCTAAAAACTCTAGCCACCTCTGTTGTCTTGTATTCAACTCCTTTTTAGAGAAGAAACACCTAATGACTTATGATCTATGTATAGCTCAAATCTCTCACCTAAGAGATAGTGTCCCCAAATCTTCAATGCAAAGATCATCGTAGCCAACTCCAAATCATGTGTAGGATATCTTACTTCATGCGGTCTAAGCTATCGTGAAGCATAGGCAATAACTTTACCCTTTTGCATCAACACAGTTCCTAATCCAATCCCACATGTACCCGTATACACCACCAAACTTTCGTTTCTATCTGGAACTACTAACACAGGTGCGTTGGCCAAGAAATGCTTTAACTTAAGGAATGCTTCCTTACATTTGTCGGACCAGACATACTTCATGTCCTTCATGGTTAACTTAGTCAAAGGCGCTGCTACCATGGGAAATCCTTGACGAATCTCCGGTAATAGCCAGCAAGTCTAAGAAAACTTCTAATCTCAGTCACCGTATCTGGTCTCTTCCAATTATTAACAGTTTTGATGTTATGTAGATCGACTGACAAGCCCTTTTCTGAAACCATGTGACTAAGAAACTTAACCACTTTCCTCCAAAAATGACACTTGGAAAACTTTGCCTTCAGCTGATGCTGCCTCAGCGTCTCAAGCACTACTTTAAGATGACTTTCATGCTCTCTTTCATCCTTAGCGTATACTAAAATGTCATCTATAAACACCAAACCAACATGAACCTATCCAAGTATCTTAGAAACCTCGGTTCATCAAATCCAGAAAGAAAGCAGGTGCATTTGTTAGCCCGAACGACATTACTAGACACTCATAGGAATCATACCTAGTTTGAAATGTTTTCAATGGAATACTATCCTCTGCCACTCTTAACTGATGGAATCCTGTCACCAAATCCAACCGAAAAAACACTCTGGCTCCACACAACTAATCAAATAGATCATCAATTCTAGGAAAAGGATAATTATTCTTAATCGTCCCCTCATTCAACTTACGACAGTCGATATACATCCTTAACGACCCACCTGGTTTCTTCATGAACACCGCGGTTGCTCCCTAAGGCGAACTGTTTGGTCTAACAAAATTTCTCCCTTCTAGATCCATTATCCGCACCTTCAATTCCTTCATATTGGTCGGTGTCATCCTGCTAGGTGGTCTACTCACAGGTTCAGCTCCCGGCATAAGATCTATCCGAAAACCATCAGCTCATTTCTGTGGTACTCATGTAACTGGCTTAATGACATATACAAAATCTCTTACTACTCGAACCTGATTTAACCCTTATCCTACTTCCATAGTATTTAACAAAGCACAACTACTCCAGTCAGAATTCTCCACTGAGAATATAATTCAGTTATGACTATCGGGGTGCTTCAATGATATTTCCCTATCCTGGAAAAATATCACAGCCTCATACTTACCCAACCAATCCATACCCAAAATGATCTCGAAATCTACGAAATTAAAAATTATAGACTGCTTGAAAACTTATGACCTAACAAATCAAGTTCTAACTGGTCACATCTCATCGCTAGAGTTGCATACCCTCCTATAGGATTCGCAACCCTTAAGGAAGTAACAAGGTATGTGGGTTCTACGCATAACCTATCAACTAAACACTGAGATATAAATGAATGTGATGCACCGGTATCAAATAGTACCCTAACTAGTATACTCTAAATCAAAAGCGTACCTTCCATCACAGTCTTCCCTTTTTCAGCAGCAGTTGGCCTAGCTGATGATGGTCTAACGAGCAAAGACTTTCCTCTGTCCGCGCTGACTAGTTCTGGACACTGATTTTTATAATGCCCAACCTTGTCACAGTTGAAGCACTTTACATTCTTCTTTTCTACAGCCTTCTTCCCCTTGCCTGATCGGAACTCATGAGCATAATGACCTTTCTTGTCACACTTAAAGCAAATGATATCAAACTTTGCCTTCTTGGCAGCCTCTCCCTTTTGGGTACTCTTCTTGCTAAAGAACTTTCTCTTCTTTCCCAGAGAACCCAAGGTTTCAATTTGCTTTTCCCTCCCACAAATAGAAAGCATTTCCTCATGTCAGATTGCCATCTCCATAACTACATTACAAGGATTATGGGGATGCGTCAGGGTCACCCTAGCAATCTCGGGCCTCAATCCCCCCAATAAACTTCTCATTCCTCCTAATGACGGTGTCTATGGTAGCATACCCATATTGGGATAACTCATCAAACTTAGTAGCATACTCAATTACCGACATCTCTCCCTACACCAAATCCATAAACATCCTCAACAATGCTGACTTAGCAACTTCAGACAAAAACCTCTACTCAAACCTCCTTCGAAACCCTGCCCAAGTTAACTCTTCCTCTAGAACTCCGGTAGTAACACTATTCCACTAGTGAAGCGGTACCCCTTGCAACTTCCTAGAGGCTCATCTCCTCTTTTTCTCATCATCCAAATCCAAATCAACAACGATCCTCTCATAATGCGATAACCAATTCTCTACTTCAATGGAATTCTCGATGCCCATAAACGGCTCCCGATCAAGACTGGTGTAATCTCTACTCAACTTAGTATAATTATTCCCAATTGGAGCCATAGGATTAGCTCCTCCAAAATTCGCAGCAACTCCAACAGCTGCTCCAGCTTGCATTAGATTAATGAAGAACGGATACATCATCCCCATATATACTGGTGGATTTCCAACACCCACATTGGCATCTGGATTTTGGTTAGCATTAGCCTGTCGACTTGGTTTCCTCCTGGTAGGTCGAACATTTCCATTTTTTGCGGTTCTTCCTCCACTAAGATTTCCTCTTCAGTTTCCTGCCTTCATATCTTCTTTCTTGTAAATCTGCACATGAGCCTTAGATACAGAAGAACGGTCAAAGAGAGGGGAATACATACTTATACACACACACACAAACACATATATATCAAATACAAGTATGCTACTAAAGCGTTATCCCAAACCATGATCCTATTTTCTGATTCATTGGATTATGTTTTGACAGAAACTCTTTTAGGTTTAAATTTCTTTTAAGTTTTCATAAACCTATCCTCTGATATCAACTTATAATATCCCCCACTTGGAGGCCCAAAACTAACGGCTACGGTGCTACAATTATTCATAGTTATTAATCTTCAGTGACCAAATATGGTAATGTTAGATACATTGATATAATAGAAACACATGGATATGGAAATTTTTTATAACCATTAATCAACTTTTACATTCCATTTCAAATCATTTCAAATTCATTACATAATCCCAATACGAGAAACACGTTCAGAAAAAATATAATTATTACAACATAATCGAAGAGCGGCATATGAAGTTGCCCCCTTGGATGATCAGAGTATATATAACTAGGCAATTAAAAAACTTTGCCTTTACAACAAAATACAGCGGAATCAAAATAAAAAGAACTCCTACTAGCTAGCATGCCTCCTGCACATCTTTAGAAGCTTAATCGTCTAAAGAGGTACATGAAAACCTCAACTCTCAAACTACTCAGAATCAATTGAGCACACGAGAGTTTAAGTGAAAACATAAACTTCGAGTCAGACATAAAGCCTGTTATGAATAATAACCTACCATCTTAAACCATTTAGATATCGAGTGAGACCATGCCGCTTAGCGGAATGGATTTTCCCTCATTAGTTTCTCATCCAAAACTTTAAAAACCATATACTGTGCTCATGCATCCACAATGGCTAAAACCTAGCAATTTAAAATATTATGATGATATGAAAACATGTAAATGGATTATAGATTACCCATACCCATTTATTTCTGACTATCTATCTCAGTTATAGTTTCTAGGGTCACTATTAACTTATTAGTTTTCATAGGCTTACTAATAACCTATTTAAAACTTGTAGACTCCCTGTCCGGTTTCATTGTTTTCATGGGATCACTAAGAACCTATTGGCCCATGCCAATAACTTTATTATTTCATGGGTTCTCACTGAACCTATTGGTATCTCCAATAACTTTCCTCATATCCTAGTTTTCGTAGTTTACTATTAACCTATTGACTTCTATCAATAAGTTAATCTAGATATAGTTTTCATGGGTTCACCACAAACCTATTGGCCCCTACCAATAAATCTTTCTAATCATAATTTTCATGGGTTTACTATGAACTTGTCTATCTGACAACATCTTTAATCAATATTTAGATATCCAATACTTTGGTCTATCTGACCTCCTTGATGCAATTCTACTCATACAGGAGTTAACTAAATTTGTATTCACTATTAGGTCAACCTAGATGGTTAATCTGCCCTTTTCTCCCCAAAACAGTTATGGGTCCATTCAAAGTGAATATATATGTTAGAAGAAGCAAACATAATAACATAATAACACCAACACCTGTTGTTTAATATCCTTGAAATCATTTCCTTAAACATGGTTAATCTCTTTAACCTATTATTTTATTAGGGAAAGCTTCTTCAAAAACTGTATAATTAAAAGTCATTTTAAAACTTCTTTATTTATGCCATGGTTTTTCCTTTAAACATGAGAATGGATTCTTGTTTTGAAAACGAAGGTTTTCAAAACCCAAAATTTTTACTTTCAAAACCATTGGATAATCTTCTTCGAAAGCATTCATATCTTTTTTTTCAAAACACTAAGCATATGCCTTTCAAAACACTTTAAAACATGTCTTTTGAACAACAAAACATACCTTTTGAAAATTATTAAAGCATTACTTATTAACTTTTAGGATCATAGCGTCGAAACCATTTGAAAGTACCCCTTTTGTAACCATTGGGTTTATCTTTAAAAATATCTTTTGAGTCAAAGTGAATATAAACGAAAGTACCCCTTTTGAAACCATTAACCTACATATATAAGAGTTTGGGGAATACTGATGGCTTCGGAACCATCCTTTCGAAAGCGTAAATCATTTAAGTAAAACATTTGAAGGTTAGCTTTGAAACCTCTTTTGAAGCCATTGCCTTCGAAACCATTAACCCTTTCAAAAGCTATAGGAAGCGGCTTAACATATTTAAATAATAAAAGCTACCTTTTGAAAGCATTGACGACTTCAACACATTCGAAAGGTATAAGGTAGGAAGTAGGGTTTCGATTGGGCCGAAACTACCCTTTCGAAAGCTTTGATTTAAAAACAAGGCAACTCTTTCGAAAGCTTCATTATAAACAAAAGGTGGCAATATATTGAAAGCTATTTAAATGGGTTTCGACCCTTTCGAAAGCATCCTTTTGAAAATTTGCCAAGTGCATATCTTTAGAGAATAAAAAAAGACTACGACTCCTTCGAAAACTATGTTTTGACACTATGCCTTCTACTTTTCTCCAAGCCACTATGTACCAACTTATTGATACATTGAGTATTGTTTCGACTTGGGTGGTTTCGACTTGGTTGTGGTGGAAGTATAAGGTCGAAAGGTACTATTAAAAGAGCCGAAACATAATTTATGAGTAAAGACTGTTTTATTGCCTTTTTAAGTAATTGCTTTTTAACTAACCTACCTAGTTGTAAACATTTAACTGGTTTCCATAAACTTTTCGAATTCTTTCCAAAATAAAACTATCGTAATTACTTTAGATCTAATTAAAACAATTTAGCAAAACTGGCCCTTCTTAAGCAAAACAAATAAAACATTTAAGTCCTCTTCTAAAATAATTTAATTTGCATAATAAATTACTTAGGAGAAATCCTCAAAATTGATAGGAATTTACTTTTAATATGTTATCAAACATATAGAAATTTCGGACTGAAATTCTTCCATATACTAGCCGAAATAATTTTAAACCCAAACTAGTCATTTTCTCCTTTAAAAATTTAGAATAAATTTTCCATAGCTTGGAAAATTACAAAAAATTTAAGCCATCTCTAAATTTATGTTTTACATAACATATAAATTCTTGATGGCATTCGAAATCCAAAATAAAGGATTTTAGCCTTAAAACCACATGGAACAATTATCAAACAAACTTGTTTGAATATATCATATCATGAAATCCAAGCATACTGAAACACCCCACACCCCTTAATATACCCAAAAGGACACACTCAAAGGCGTATTGCGTTATAGGTATAACAAAAGCTAACAGAGACTAAGATTCACAAGACAAAATTAAATAAAAACAGCGAAAGCTTAAACTAATAACTTGATTAAAACAAAGCTTCATAAATATTTCAAATACCAAATACCACATACATGTCTAAAAATCCAATACGTCTCATGAAACAAAAACTCATACTCTTAAAATCAAAGTACATAATATCCCTCAAAATAAGCCAGTACATAGAAAGAACTAAAGCTGAAATAAAAGAAATACATAGAAGAAATCTCCCCCCAAGAAACTCCAAGCTACAGCAATCTACTGCCTTCTCCCTTGATTTCCTAGGGGAAACAGAGGAGTGGATCGGACTAAAAGTCTAGTGAATGATAGTAATTACTAGAGTCTTTAGGCAAGATAAAAGTAATAGACTATGCAACAGTTCTAGCATAAATAAGGATAATAAAGGAAATACGAAATAGATAAACTGGAAATAAGTACGATTAAATATTGCTCAGTTTATAAGGTATGTTAACTTTGATTGCTTGCACTTGTCCTTGACTTCTGCTTTGATTAGGCTGAATTCCTAATCCTATAATTAGGATATAACCTAATTCTTCCATTTTTGATCGACCTGCTACTCCATAGACCTTACTGCGGACAAGCCGCTATATAACTCCCAACATAGCCTACGGAAGATGCACAAAGCAACTACTGTGGATCCAAACGACATATGTAAGTCCCTACATAGAAGGCAACAGTGTCTACTAAACTCATAGCTATTATTGAGCGCCCACAATGGAAGTCCCACGCGTAACTGCCACCATGCCCATTCTGCCTTTTGCTCCACTTATTGTGTCTTCTTATTACCTCCAACGTCCATCATAAGCGTGCCCCTCATCTCACTTCAGGCTAATGTGAGATCACCGCATGTCCGTAGAACTATAGGTGAAATGCTGTTGGTATTGGCCCTTCATCCAAACAATATCTAGTTGCGACCCTCATCCAGATCCCCCATGATTTGGACTCATATTTGACCAATTAATACCATTTTTAGTATAAGCGTTCCCTAGACTCATCGTTTTGTCTAATAGATAGTGTGCTATTTGGTAAATGTCATACTTTCATCTTTGCTTATTAACTTAGGTAAATTATTAAAATAAACATTTTCGTTTTTCTCTACTATCTGTGCTTCTTAATTTATCCTAAGCCTTAAAATAAGCCTTATCTGTTCTTTTTATTATAACCTACGTTATTATCAGCTTATTACTTATCCCAAGGTCCAAGTGTGAAAATAAGCTTCTTTCATCTTTTTGTTCTTTTTATTTATAATTCTAAGTTATAACTAGGCCAATCTTTTTAACTTGGTCCAATTAATGTCATAATTAGGCGTAATTTCAGTACAATTCCATTTATATTACAGTCTTTGAAATTTACATCTTATATTCCATTATTTCAGTTTTCTTGCAATTTAATCCATATTCACATTAATCCTATTCTAATCCATATGCAAAGAGAAGGAGGAATAAAATAAAACTAAAAATAGAAGAAAATCGAAAGCATAAAAAGAAGATGTAAATAACAGTAAATAAACTAAAATACTGGAAATAACTATAAATAAATGGAAAAGCTATAATTAACAGAAATAAATTAAAATTACTAAAAAGAATAGCTGAAAGGAAATAGACTGAAAATAATTCTAAAAACATTAAATAAACTACTAAAAAGGCAATCCTAAAAATCGTAGTAAATCTACAACTATTGGAAATCCTATTATTTTAAATTACTTAAAGAAATCTTAAAATAATTACAATCATTCACTTCTAGTCCTAAGCTCATCCTTTGGTCTTCCCGGATCCGCTTGGAGTTGTAAAATAATTTAATTTATAACGATTTTCTCGTTTGGAAAAATTATTTCGTTTAGGGACCTTCCTAGAAAGGTGAACCCAATTGGAGAAAACCTAAAATGAGAAAAAGTGTTAGGTCTAGGGGTGTATTAATAGGTGTAGAAGTAGATCTCAGACCATTGGATTTGGAGATTGAATAGGATGCAACCACGTCATAGGCTGAATAGGTGCCATCGGATGCAGAAATGAAGGAGCCAGATCAGTTAAAACAATGCAAAATACGTGTTCGGTTGTCACTGATTCGTTTGAAAAAACAAACGTTCGTTCTCTTGCGAGCGCAAAGGAGGGTCAACCGGGCGGTCGACCGCCCCCTTTCCCAGGTCGATCAGTCGGTCGACTTGCATACACACACACACACACACACACTTTTCGTTGATTATTTCGTTCTTTGCTCATACTAACTCGGATTCTGACGTTCTACATATGGAAATTGACCGAAAAATTACCATGGACACAATGGTGCAATTTCCATGGCTTAATTCTGATAATTTCACAAAGTAGTTTTATTATTTAATTAATTAACAAATTAATAATTACAGGTTAAATTTTGGGTCGTTACATTCTCCCCTCATGGGATTTTATCCCCAAAATCTCTAAAGATAAAAGAATGTACTAAAAGTTTTCATCCAATTTAACAACCAACTACTCAACATCAACCATTCATCCATTGTCTTAAATTTTTCTAATCCAATTTATAATACTTATACAGTTAATGTAGTATAAATGTCCCTAACTAATGCAAAAGATTAAGCGATCCACTGATTTAGTTGACTTCCTTTTTATGCAATCATATGTGTGCCATGCATCTAAATGAATGCAAAATTTCCTAATGAAACTGATAATTTGTATGCGTGCTACAAACATCATCCAAATGCGATAATCATGTGATAATCATCCATATATAGTAATCATGGAAATAAAATAAAAATGCACACACATCTATATGTGTATGTTCTAGTGTCCTGGTTAGACCGATCTCTAAGGAATAATAGTGCCTAGTGTACTTATATGCGTCCATTGCATCTACTAGCAAACACTTGCAATCACTAGCATACATCATTCATAACATGTTCTATTAACATGTTTACATCAAATCCTACCATCCATAGGTTAAATCCTAAATTCTACCCTCCCAAAGGATAATAAAGGAAAGAACTATTCAAATCTAAAGATGAAAAAAGAAATTCTAAAACTTATTATCAAAAAGATGAGGATAGAAAGTACAAATCTTCTCTTCTGCTTCCCAAGTGGTGTCTGCAGCATCATCTCCCCATTGCACCTTCACCAGTGGAACCTCCATATTCCTTATTCGTTTGATGTCTCTTCCAACAATCTTCATGGGGATAAGCCGGATAGAAGCTTCCCTTTCTACCTCCACCTCCTCTGACTGACTAGGCTCTACAACCTCCGACGAGTCATGTAAGCACTTTTGCAAGTGCGAAACATGGAAAATGTCATGCACTCCTGCGAGCCTCTCCGGTAGTTTCACTCAGTAAGCCATCTTCCCAACTCTCTCTGTGATAGGAAATGGTCCAACAAATTTAAGGGCTAACTTTCCATTTGATCTGAATCTTACCACCTTCCTAGGCGGGGATACTTTGATAAAATTAAGTCTCCAACCTCAAACTCTAAGTCTCTCCTCCGCTTGTCTGCATACGACTTCTATCTGTCTTGAGCCGACTTCATCCTTTGTCGAATCAAATCCACCCTCTCAAAGGTCTCCCTAACCATATCGAGTCCAGGTAATAACTTCTCCATAGGTTCTACCCGACATGACGGGGACTTGCAAGGTCTCCCATATAAAGCCTCAAATGGTGCTATTCCTATACTTGTTTGGTAAATATTATTGTACGAAAAATCAACCAATAGAAGATGGTCCTCCCAAGTTACTCCATAATCCAAAATGCACATCTGTTGAAAATCCTTAAGCGCCCTATTTACCCTCTCTGTTTAGCCATCAGTCGGGGGGTGATAGGCCATACTCAACCTAAGTTGCATCCCTAGCGCCTCCTGTAAGCTTCTCCAAAACACACTAGTGAAAATGGGATCTCTATCACTAACAATGCTAGAAGGAACTCCATGTAGATGGACTATCTCTCGAATATACAAGGATGCCACATATGAAGTCATACGCTTACTCTTAACAAGGATGAAGTGAGCACTCTTGGTCAATCTATCAACAATCACCAAAATGCTAGTGTTCCCTTTTCTAGAATGGGTTGCCATCAATGAAATCCATAGAAATACTATCCCACTTCCACTCCGGCACATCTAAGGGATGAAGTAATCCACACGGCTTCTGCTTCTTTGCTTTTACCCTTTGGAATATGAGACACTTAGCTACGAATTCCACCATGTCCTTCTTCATGGCACCCCAATAGAAAATCCTCTTCATATCCCGATACATTTTGTCACCACCTGGATAAATAGTCATAAGGGAATGGTGCACCTCCCCAAACTGCTCTCAACAAGTCACTGGCACGTAGAACACAAAGCATTCCATCTCTCCTAAGTCATCCTTTGCTATCAATGGAATATCATTGGAGATGTCTCGAGACCTCTTCTCGTGTAATTTTATCCATAATGTCCATGAGCTCCGAATGCTGCCGTTACCTTAAGCCAATCTGATCCATAAGCGTAGGACTCACCTTTAATATCGCCAACAGTTCGGGAGTAATGTTCATAGAGGACTTAAAATCAAAGGTAGAAATAAATTTCAAGCTTCTGCGCTCTACGAACAAAGGACTAAGGGTTGCCTTCTTTCTACTCAGTGCATCTGCAACCACATTACCCTTGCCAAGGGTATAAGTTATCTCAAAATCATACCAGGCTAAAAAATCCATCCATCTTTGTTGGCTCAAGTTCAAGTCCTTCTGTGAGAATAGGTACTTTAAAGACTTATGGTCGGTAAAAAGCTCAAACCTATCTCCAAGCAAATAGTGCCTCCACGACTTGAATGCAAAAACTATAGCAGCCAACTCCAAATCGTGGGTAAGGTAGTTCTTCGCATATGTCCTCAACTGCCACCTACCGTAATACACTACCCTTCCTTCTTACATCAACATGCTCCTATACCCGTTTTGCATGCATCAGTGTATACCGTGAAAGGCTTAGCTCCGTTGGGCAAAACTAACACTGTATGCACTAGTAAGGGTTCTCTTAAGCTTAGTGAAGGAATCCTCACAATCTACGTCCCGCATGAAAGATTTATTCTTCTTAGTAAGACACGTGAGTGGTGTCGAAATCTTGACAAAGTCTCTAATGAACTTCCTATAGTAGCCAACCAATCCTAGGAAGCTCCTAACCTCGATAACGTTCTTGGGAGCCTTCCTATCTTGCACTGCAATAACCTTGGCAGGGATCAACATTAAAACCTTCCTTCGAGACTACGTGCCCCAAGAAACGAACTTTCTCTCTCCAAAAATAACACTTCGAAAACTTAGCTCTCAAATGATGACTACGAAGTGTGTGAAGAACTTCTTCCAAATGAATATCATGCTCCTCCTTATTCTTGGAAACTACCAAGATATCATCCACGAATACTACCGCAAACTTATTTAGGACCTCCCTAAAGATGCGGCTCATCAAATCAACAAAATTGGCTGGAGCGTTGGTTAGCCCAAAAGGCGTAACCAACCACTCGAAGAATCCGTTCGGTGTCCTAAAGGCAGTCTTATCAATGTTGTCATCAGTGACTCTAAGCCGATCGAATCCCGTGGCTAAATCAAGCTAAGAGAAAACCGAAGAACCTACCAACTAGTCGAAAATATCATCAATCCTAGAGAATGGATATCGGTTCTTCTTAGTGAGCTTATTTAATTCTCTATAATCTATGCAAAGTCAGAGGGAACCGTTCGCCTTAGTAACGAAGATACTGGCGCTCCCTACTCTGATATGCTCCTTCTTATGAATCCCTTCTCCAAAAGCTCATGAATCTACTTGTTCAATTCTTTCCCCTCTCTAGGTGACATGTGCCTCATAGGTAATGCTACTGGCTTAGCATTCTCGGTTAAAAAAATCCTGAAGTCAATCTCTCTCTTAGGAGGTAGTCCCCTGACCTCCTCAAAGACGTCTGCAAAATTTATGACAACAGGAACCGAATGCAACTCTGATGAAAATGAATTGAGGGAATAGAGAAAAATCAACATGACTGACCCTTGCGGGTCAAGATACCTCTAGAGTTCTACCACTACACATGTCAAGTCTAACGACTCTCCTCTCGTAGTCTAAGATAGCCCCATATGTGGATAGCCAATCCATTCTTAAGATCATCCCATACCTCGAGAATCTCAAAACATAGGCGTCGTAGTCAAATTCTACGCTTAGGATAAAGATTTTCAAAACCCTACAATCCATAGATAAGTGTGCTGATCCTCCTATGGGGTTTGAAACAATAATGGGATCTACTACTAATGATATGCCCAAGTGCTGCTCCAGAATCAAATAAAGTTCGAGTGGGAAAATCAGATATAGAAATCAAACCTTCAATTGTGACTTTCCTACCTCTATCTAGAATGCTACCGGAAGGTGCTTCGTCTAACATCTGAATCTGCGCAACTGGTGCACTCATTCCCTGAGGACAACTCCTACTCATATGACCGACCTGCCAACAAGTATAGCACTTACCCTTCATCTTCTCCTTCCAGTAATCCCTGGCCATATGTCTAACCTTCCCATTACCATGGCACTTTATTTCTTTCTTAATCTACTTCTGAGGACCATCACCTTTTTTATTCTTCTTATTCTTTTCCCACCACTTCTTCTTTGAGCCTTCTGACTTAACCTTCTCTTTAGGCTCTCCCTCCTTGATTATATCCGACATAAGCGCCATCTCAACCAAAGACTCATAAGAAGCTCTCGTCGATACATGAGTCAGTAATAATCCCTGAAGGGGTTGATTCATTCCTTTCGCAAACTTCATAGCTTTATTGTGCGGTGTGTTCACCAAATCCATACCAAACCGCGAAAACTCATTGAATTGCCTGATATACTGCTTAACAGACAAACTCCCTTGCTTCAAATTGATAAACCTCTCCAATTAAACACTCTCTTCTGCCTGAGATAGAAACTTCCTTTCGAATCGCACTCGGAATCCATCCCAAGTTACATTTCTACCATCCAATTCGGTCGCCTCCCACAAATAAGATGCCTCCTCCTTTAGCTGCCAAGTGACTAGCTGAACTCGCTGCTGACTATCCGATCCCAAAAGACCAAAAATCCTCTCTATATCCCTAAGCCGTGCTCTCGCCTCAACAAAAGCTTCCTTTCCAGGAAAAGTCTTCCCGTCCAAACTCACAAAATATTTATAAAGCTTAGAGAAATTGATGGCGGCATGTGGGTTGATGGGATTCCCACCTGTTGGTGCAGGATTAGGCGTATGCCCGTGCACCTTTGGGGTCGTAGCTTGTAAGTACCTATGAAACTAGGCTGGGACTGGAATGCCCTCAGGAAGGTTTGGGGCATCAGCCATTTTACGAAAAGAAAACGATAGTTTAGGAAAGAGTCAAAGGGGAATTGAATAGGACTTATGAGGGGATTTTAATATAAAATTCTTTTATACTAAAAATCGTTTCTAAAGGTTCTTTTTTGAAAAATACTTTTAAAACAAGTTATTTTGAAAAATACTTTACTTTCAAAAATACATTTTTAGAAATCCTGTAACCTTAAGCTTTGATACTAAGTAAAACACTCCACACACCTTAATATACCCAAAAGGACACACTAAAAGGTGTGGTGCACTGTAGGTATAACTAAAGCTAACAGAGACTAAAATTCACAAGACAAATATAGATAAAAATAGCGGAAAATTAAAATAATAACTTAATTAAAACAAAGCTTCATAATTGCTTCATAAATAAGTCAAATACCAAATACCACTTACAAGTCTAAAAATCCAACATGTCTCATGAAACAAAAACTCATAGTCTCATAATCAGAGTACATATATCCCTCAAAATAAGCTAGTACATAGAAAGAACTAAAGCTAAAATAAAAGAAATATATAGAAGAAATCTCCTCCAAGAAACTCTAAGCTGCAGCAATCTACTAACTCTCCCTTGATTGCCTAGGGGGTAGTGGAAAATAGAGGAGTGGGTCAGACTAAAAGTCTGGTTAAAGATAGTAATTGCTAGAGTCTTTAAGCAAGATAAAAGCAATAGACTCAATGATTCTAGCATAAATACGGATAATAAAGAAATAGGAAAGAGATAAACTGGAAATAAGTACGGTTAAATATAGCTCAGTTTATAAGATAGGTTAACTTTGATTGCTTGTACTTGTCCTTGACTTCTGCTTTGATTAGGCTGGATTTCTAATCCTATAATTAGGATATAACCCTAATTCTACTCTTTTTGATCGACCTGCTACTCCATAGACCTTACTACGGACTAGCCGCTATATAACTCCCTACACAATAGCCAATAGTATCTACGGAAGATGCACAGAGCAACTACTATGGATCCGAATGAAATATATAGCTCCTTGCACAGAAGGCAATGGTGCCAACTAAAGACACCCATACTAAGCGCTTGGAACTCATAGCTATTACTGAGCACCAACAATGGAAGTCGCAAGCTTAACTGCCACCAAGCCCATGTAACCTTTTGCTCCAACTATTGGGTCTTCATATTACCTCCAACGTCTAACATAAGCACGCCCCTTATCTCACTTCAGGATAATCTGAGATCACCGCGTGTCCATAGAATCTATAGGGGAAATGCTGTTGGTACTGGCCCTTCATCCAAACAATATCTAGTTGCGCTCCTTATCCAAATCCTTCATGATTTGGACTCTTATTTGACCAATTACTACCATTCTTAGCATAAGTGTGCCCTAGACTCACTGTTATGTCTAATAGTGAATGTTATTTGGTACAGATCCTACTTTCATCTTTGCTTATTAACTTAGGTAAATTGTTTAAATAAGCCTTTTATTTTTTCTCTACTATTTGTGCTTATTAATCTATCCTAAGTCTTAAAAGAAGCCTTATTATGTTCTTTTTAACATGACATATGTTGTAATCATGCTTATTACTTAACCCAAGGTCCAAGTGTGAAAATAAGCTTCTTTCATCTTTTTATTCTTTTTAGTTAAAATTCTAAGTTATAACTAGGCCAATATTTTGTATTCAATCCAATTAATGTCATAATTAGATGTAATTTTAGTCCAATTCCTTATATTACAGTCTTCGAAAATTACATCTTATATTCCGTTATTTTGGTTTTCTTACAATTTAATCCATATTTGCATTAATTTTATTCAAATCCATATGTGAAGAAGGAGGAATAAAAGGAAACTGAAAATAGAAGAAAATCCAAAGCGTAAAAAAGAAGATGTAGTTAACATATAAATAATAGTAAATAAAATATAATACTATAAATAACTATAAACAAAAGGAAAAACTATAATTAAAAGAAATAAACTAAAATTATTGAAAAGAGTAGCTGAAAGGAAATAGACTGAAAATAATTCTAAAAACGGTAAATAAACTATTGAAAAGGCTATTCCAAAAATCGTAGTAAAACTACAACTATTGGAAACCCTATTATTTTAAATTACTTAATGAAATCTTAAAATAATTACAATCACTCACTTCCGGTCCTAAACTCTTCCTTTTATCTTTTCGGATCCACCTGGAGTTGTAAAATAAATTAATTTATAATGATTTTCTCCTTTGGAAAAATTATTCTGTTTAGGGTCCTTCTTACAAAGGTGAACCCAATTGGAGAAAACCTAGGATGAGAAAAAGTGTTAGGTCTAGGGGTCTATTTATAGGTGTAGAAGTGGATCTCGGACTGTTGGATTTGGAGACTACATAGGATGCAACCACGTCACAAGCTGAATAGAGGCCATTAGATGCAGAAACGGAGGGGCCAGATTAGTTAAAACAATGCAAAATATGTGCTCATTTGTCACTGATTCGTTAACGAACGTTCGTTCGCTTGTGAAAGCGAAGGGGGTCGACCGGGCGGTCAACCGCTCCCTTACCTAGGTAGACCGGTAGGTCGACTTGCATACACACACACACACACACACTCGGATTCTGACGTTCTATATATGAAAATTGACCGGAAAAATACCACGGACGCGATGGTGCAATTTCTGTGGCTTAATTCTGATAATTTCACAAAGTTATTTTATTATTTATTAATTAACAAATTAATTATTACGGTTTAAATTTTGGGTTGTTACACATATCATCATCAAAAACCATCATAATGGATTTAAACTCAAACTCGAAAATCAAATGATCATTTAAAAAAATAGAGATGGTATAAATTATTATTCACCTTGATTAGGATATGGAAGTTGATATTTGATCCTTGATTGATTCTCATTACCTGATTGGTTAACTTAAATTTGATTTTCCCTTTTTTCTTCCTAGGCAATGGCCGGTTTAAACTTTTTTACGTTTTTGAATAAAGAAAAATGAACGTGCAAAGGAAATGGAAACGTTATTTTTAAAGGGTAATGGAATTATAGGTGCGACTAGTACCCATAAGGTCCATATTTTATTTTCTTATTAATTCTCTAATAAACCATTTCCATAAACTCATTCTTTAAGTTAAATTAAGCACGGCCTCTTATTAAGTTTTAAAATCTGAATTCTCTTATCACTCTAGTATTATATTATTCTATTTAATTTATCTAATTAAATCTCCTGAATAATGTTACTACAAATTAGGGATGTTACACTTCATCTCCGATTTGCTGAATTCACCAACCTATCTTTATAACCTCTAAAACACTAGCAAACAACATCAAAGCACAACTCACAAGTATAGAATAATATGCATATTCCTCTATCCATACAAGTAATGCATAAGAAGGTGATAAACATTCCGATCCTAATCTGAATCTACATATTACATGCAAATATGAATATGAACAAGGAGAATTACAAAATCATTTTTGAAAACCATTTCAAAGGTTCACAGTTTAGGTCATAAGTATATGATAACATGTAATCAAAGTTCGAAAAAAGGTTTTAAGGCCAAATACCATGTTAAAACATGCAACTCTACCATATAAACATGCATAGAATAGTAAGAAGGCATAAATCACTCACCAACTACCAAAATCAACCAATTCTCACATACATCTAGGTGGAAAACAATAGAAAGTAATGCAAATCAACAAAAATGATGGTCTTGAACTTTTATTTGATAATCTTCTCTCTAATTAGTGAATTAGAGAGTGATTTGGATGAAATTAGGGTTAATGGGTGTTTAGATCTGATTTGAGAAAGAGGGAAAAGTTTAATTTGACTCCTATAGGCCCTTATTTATAATAATCTTGGATTAGATTAATGGAGTTACTTATGGGCTTAATTAATTACACGTTAATACTGATCAGCAGCTATCTAAGCTTAAAAAATATATAACTTCCTAATTGTAAGTCTGTTTTCCTATTACGACTACTCTACAGAATGAAAAACCATCATTCTGAAGCAATGTAATTGGTTTGTGATCCTAGTTCAACTCTTATCAAAAGTTATAGACCAAACACGATTTTCAGAGTCAAAATGGTTACTTAGATATTCGAGAAAAATCATAGGTGTGTAAAATGTCCACAAGAAATATATCACAAAATTATAGAATCATATGACCTTACGTGAATAAAATAAAAATATTTTACGATCCTCCGATACGTAAAATGTAAGTCGTTACGGTTATGTTCTAAAATACGAGGGGATCCTTTATTATGTTTTTTCTAAAGGTCATATTTTGCTTATGAAATTTCACTAAGTTTATTTTTCTTAATATTTTGAGTGATATCTATTGATAGCTTTATATTAGGTATTTCCGTATCATCTTCATAATTATTAAAATTTCCATTAAAGGAAACTTGTGAAGTTTGTACAATAACATTTTCTCATTCATTGAAAATTCTATAAGCTTTACTTCTTTTTGAATAACCAATAAAATTTCCTTCATTGGCTTTAGAATCAAATTTTACTAAATTATTTTTTTAATTTAAAATAAAACTTTTTCCACCAAAAATTCTAAATATGATATTTTAGGTTTTCTTTATTAAAAAGTTCATAAGGGGTGCATTTTGATTTGGGCCTTATTGAAACACAAATTTGAATATAACACACAGTAGCAATAGCTACAGACCGAAAATTCTAAGGCAATGAAATGTTGGTTAGTAATGTTCTAGCACATTCTCGCAAAATCCTATTTTTTCTTTCCACAACAACATTTTACTGTGGTGTTCTAGGAAGAAAAGTTATCATTAGTCACCTTTTTAGTACAAAGATTTATAAAATTATCATAACTGAATTCTTCTTCGTGATACTTTTAAATCTTTTAAATTTTGAATCCTTTATTTGAAAAGTTTAAATTTTTCAAAAGTATCACTTTTATGTTTTAATAATAAAGTCTATATATATATCTTGGAAAATCATTAACTATTACAAAAACATATTTATTTTGACCAAACTTGAGTTAGATCAAATAATTCTAAATAAAATAATTCTAGTGGCTATATAGTGTTGAATATGCGCTTATATGTTTTTGTTTGATGATAATAAACATATATATTCATTTAAATGTATTTGGTAATGTACTATTTTTTTTAGATTAAATAAATATTTGTTGAATAAAATAAATTACACAGAATTTGAATTTGAATTCAAACAGAACAAGTTAAACAGATTTTGAATTCAAACAGAAATTTTATTCAAACAAATATTTATTACAATCTTGAATAGTACAAATTCATGCTCTCACTATACATATACATTTTTGATTACATCACGATTACATAACAAATATTTTTACATTGATAACCTCACTACATATCACTCACACTCGTATTTTGTCTTCAACTGCATTCCGGTTTGAATCCAGCATCTGAGTAATCTGCAAAAATATTCTCAAACGCAGTAAAATTGAAAGAGAAATATTTTTGAAATTTGAAAGAAACGATGATTTTGAAAACATTGTTTGCCTCAGTTATTTGGGTTGTTCGTCATCATTTTTGACTGTGCAATATCTGTGCATATCAGTATTTTTATCAGGGACAGGCAATTATAAGTGGCTGCAGTACACACGTGTACATTCGTATACGTGTGCACTGCCTCGCCAACTCGTGTGCGCAGCCAACAATAGCAAGTGTGCAAGCACAACTTCAACAAACAAGGCAATGCACTATGCAATATGCGAAATAAACCAAAGTAGTACAGCATGCACAAAGTGCCACAAGTGTACATGAATACAACTCGACTGCAACAGTACAGTCATGAAGTATGCAAAGAGCTCGAGCATAAGATATGGCAACTACAGTAATGCATCAGTGACCAAACACAGGAACTCAACAAGGCAGAGGAATGTCACAAGCATAAAAGCATGGATACAGCAAAGTCAGAGACTACAACATCAAAGTGCAGTGCAACTACAATGAACACCACTGACCAGAATACAAAGAACAGAAACCAAGCAAGGTATAGCAACTACATAGCAACAGCAGACAACTCAAGTTCAGCTATGCAAATCAAACACAGAGGCAACATGAATGGAAACTGCATCAATGCATATCAAAAAAGAGAGACAAACAATACAATGCAACAACATGGTAAACAAGGCATAGCAACCACAAGATACTGCAACAAACACTCAAGTGAGTGAAACTCAAGTTACAATGCATCAGTGAGCCAAGAATACATGTACTCAAGCTCGACTAACAGTGCAGACAAATGCTCATATGAATATGAAATAACCAGAGCCAAGAATACATGTACTCGAGACAATATGCACAAATGTAAGACCAAAGTGCAACAGACCAATTCCAAATGCATCAGAGAAGTAGTAATGAAGCTGCAGTGAACAAACCAGAAGAAAACCATACAAGACTACCAAACACAAGTCAGTGGTGAAGCAACAACAATGAGTCAGAGCAGTAATATAGGGAATCACATGAACAAATAACCAAACAACATCATGAGTGAAATTCAAGTACCAGTGAAGAAGGTCGACGACTACAAGATGAACGAAATTCAACAGTTCAGAGAAATTCACGAACCAAACAAAATACTAGCAAAACCGAAGTTGAACAAGTCAATTAAGTATTCACTGTGTTATACAGGTAAAATGAAAAAGTGCGTATCTTTGAAATGGTCATTACATAATCGAGCAAAGTCAAAATCGAAGCCGTGTCAACCAAGCATCAAAAATACGAAATTGACAAAGTCAGATTTTATCACAAGCATCCAAGTATAATCGAGTGGCCGAGATGAATAAATTGACAAATTCAAACACGAATATACGAACGCAAAAATAGGATTTCAAATCCTATATAAGCCCAATCATCATTGGCATAACTATGTGAGAGTTCGAATACAAGTATCAGACAAAAAATTGTTACCGAAGCAATAATCGAACTCACCGAAGCAACCGAAGGAAGCAACACGAAATCAATCAAGGCAGGTTAAATCACGAACAATCAACAAAGATCGAAGTAGTATCGGAGCTTCGCAAAAGCCCTAATCTGGAACAGAGAGCGCAAGGACGAGATCCCAAATTTTAAAGAGACGAGAAGAACAAACGGCCGCCATTATCAAGAGAAAAAGGAACGGGCCGAAGTGTTTATAAAAAAGGGGAATTAAAAATATTATTCTCTCTTTTTTTTTTGGGCCGGCCTTATTATTAAAAGGGGGGGTTTTAGTTTTTAATTTTATAATAGGGGTTTTTAGTTTTTAATTTTATAATAGGGGTTTTTAGTTTTTATTTTGAGCAAAAATCACGTGTCCAAAGTTCGTATTTTAATTTTTGCTCCTGGTTGTATTTTTGAAGTTTTTTTTCTTTTCAAGTCAAAGGAGTAGTAAATCACCACCTAGGTTTAGGTAGTGTCAGATTGTCTATTTTGAATTAGTTCAGTGAGCAGGGTGTGCGAGTTTGCAAAGCTCCATAGGCGGGAGCAGTGTTTGCGAGTAAGCGAAACTCTATAGGCGGGAGCAGGGTGTGCGAGTCTAGTAGAGTGTTTGTGAGCGGGAGCAAAAGGGTCTGCGAGTCTAGTAGAGTGTTTGTAAGCGTGATACTGTTTAATTCTAATAGAAATCTGTGAATGCAGCAGTAGGCAGGGGTTGCCGAAGCTGGGTAAATTTTGTGTGTGATTTACTTTTCAGCATATTTATTTCTGCAGTTTATTTCTGTGTTTAAATCGAGAAAATTTGCTATAACCCTATTCACCCCCCCCCCCCTCTAGGGTTAATCTAGATCCTACAAGTGGTATCAGAGCCCGGTATATATTTTTATTTAACTCTAGAGTCATGAGTCTACAAAATGATGCTTTTTCTGAAGGGCAATCTATTGCTAGGCCACCCATGTTTAACGGGAACGATTATGCTTATTGGAAAGTTAGGATGGGTATCTATCTTAGTTCAGTTGATTATGATGTTTGGGATATTATTGAAACTGGCTATAAACCTCCCACTATAATCGTTGGTGGTACTGAGATTCTTAAACCTAAGGATAGGTGGGATGCCAACGATAAGAGATTGAAAACGACAAATGCTAAAGCCATGAATGCTTTGATATGTGCTCCTGATAAAAATGAATTTAATAGAATTTCTCATTGTACAACAGCACAGGAAATCTGGCATACTTTGGAGGTGACACACGAAGGAACTTCTCAAGTCAAGGAGTCTCGTCTAGCCCTATTCAGCAACGAATACGAAAACTTTGCGATGGACAAAGGCGAGAGCATAAAAGACATGTTTGGACGTTTTTCAACCTTGGTATACAACGCTAGAGCGCTTGGGAAGGTCTTCACTGAGGTAGAGCTTGTGAGGAAGGTGCTACGAGTTTTACCAATGAACTTTGAGGCAAAAGTCACAGCAATCCAAGAATCGAAAGATCTGAGCAAACTAAGCATGGAGGAGTTGATTGGCAACTTGATGATGTATGAGCTTGAGTTAAAAGCAAAGGAAGAACGCAACAACTCCGAACCAAAGAAGAAGACGATTGCCTTAAAGAGCAAAGAAGAAAGCGATGAAGAAGATCCAATTGAAGAGCTTGCAATAGCTGTCAATAAACTTAGAAACTCATCATGATTTAAGCCACACAAGAAGAAAACAAAGGGCAATAGGACAAAAGACTCTGAAAATTCCGATAATGAACTGACATGTTATAACTGCAACAAGCCTGGCCACTTCAAACCAAAATGCCCACTTCTCAAAAACAACAAAGGAAAGAAAAAGGCGAAGAAGGTATTTGCAGCGACTTGGGATGATGAAGAAGGAGAGGAAGCTTCGGATAGCAGCTCAGAGGAGGCTAACTTGTGTTGCATGGCAAAATCAGAATCAGAAGCAACCTCCGACGAATCTAGTGAGGCAGGTGAGTTTTCTTATAAAGAACTTGTTTTTATGTGTTCTGATCTTACTAAATTAGTTGATGCTCTTGAATCTAAAATTGAAAAACTGAAAACTGATAGGAGAGAACTTGCTCGTAAAAATTTTAGGTTAGAAACTGAACTTGAAAATATTCAAAACCTAGAATGTAAAAGATGTAAAGTTTTAGATTCAGAAGTGACAAGACTTAAGAATAACTCTGAGAATCTTGAAAAAGAAAACTTGAATCTTAAGGAAACCATCGACACTAGGAAAAAGGATTTTATAAATCGATGCACCTCACTTGTCACTGAAAATACAACACTAAAAACCAAAGTCCAAAATCTTGAGAAATCTTTGAATAACTTTTCAAGAGGCGAAAAATCTTTCAACATGCTATTGGGAAATCAAATTTTTGCTAACAATAGAAAAGGACTAGGTTTTGGAAAATCACAAAATGATGATAATGCAAAAAGTAAAAGTGTTTTTGCTCGATCTGAAATAATTGGAAATCATGTTGAAAATCATAGTCATAGGAACACAAAATTTAATCAAGTCAATTTAATGAGCACGTTTTGTAGAGAATTTGGACATAATCGAAATAATTGTTGGTATAGACCCAAACACGTGAAAACTATACCAATTTGGGTTCCAAAAGGCACAAATATAAAATCTTTGAAAGTCAAACAAATTTGGGTGCCAAAAGGAACATATATAAATAGTTTTGGGTCTCCACAAACATATGTTTCATATTCTGCCACTAACAATCATGGACCTATAAAAACAAATAGGTCACATAAATCTTTCATCGTGTAGGTGTGGTGGCAGGCTAAGGAACAACAACACTGTTCTCTGGATTTTGGCTGTTCCAGAAACACAACGGACGACAAAGCAAAGTTCCTTAGCCTAGTTCAAAGGTGACAGAATCACAATGGACAATGACGAAAAATTATCGTAAAGGTAAAACAGGTAAATTTATTTTTGAACGATATATCAAATGTGATAATCTGCACCATAATCTGAATTAAATCAGCCAATATTGAGATAAACAAAAGATGATGATTTTGATGCTATGATTCTTTTTCAAAATATTGACCAACCATCTTTAAATAGAATTACTTGGAGTAATTATGATGGTTGACTGATTCGAACTTAATTGATATGATTTTTTGACTTGTTCTTATTTATGACATTGACTTGTGCTTAATTGATGACCAATCAGATTTTCAACTTTGAACTAATCCATATAAATTTGTTCGGTCAAATGATGGTATTTGATTACTCATGCTACATGTAGATATATTTTGGTCACTACTTGTAAATTTGCACGATTTCAAATTTCATGTGAAAGCTGTTAAAAAGGATTTTTTGAAATTGTTGAAACTTTATGAAATTGTTGAAACTTCAAGAAATTGTTTTTGAAATAATTATGATGATGATTGACTGTTGATTACTCATGAATATAATTGTTTATCCTATGGTTTCTGAAATTAACATCATGATATTTGTTTGAGTGTTAACACGGCTTAAATTCAAATTCAAAAGAATGATGTTAAGTTTGAAATTTTTGGTGCACATTTCATGGTTTGATTCAACAAGTGAATATTGAGTGAAATTTAAATTCAGATGCAGATTACACTGGTAATATAGTTGATAGAAAAATTATTAGTGTAACGTGATTAATTTTTGAAACATTCATTTGCTGCATCGTTTTTTTTTCAAAGAAAATATCTGCATATTTTTCATTTGAAATAATTTTCAAATAGCAAAAAATTTTCTTATAAAACCCCCTCGAGAAAATCATGTTTGACCATATTTACAGCTTAATAATTTTTGAAAAATTGATTTTATAATTTTTAATTTGATTTTAAATGACAAATTTTGACTAATCTGACTCTCTTTGATTATCGAAAAGATGAATAGTGATTAAAAAAGAGATGAGTGTTGATATTTATCATATATTATAACTCGAGAAAGTATAATTAGAAAATTTCTTTAGAATTTCATAACAAGAGTTATAAAAACTTTTTGTTGGGTAAAAATTCCATGACCATTTCTATTTCTATCATATTTCTATCGACCATCACTCATCAAGATCATATTTAGTATGTAAATTTGTGGTAGTTTACAAAGGAAATCATTTGTTCTTCAATATCTTTAAATCTGTGAAGGAAATTATTTGTGCTTCAACTTATTATATTCAGCAATAAAAATAAATATCCAAAGTATTCACTCTCATTTAAAAGTCCTCACGGTTATGCATGGGTGAATCACTTGGATTTTTGATTATGTGCTTCCATGCTCATTTAAAAGTCCTCACGGTTATGCATGTATTGAACGCATATCAAATTTAATTGATTTTATAGACAAGTTGATTCTAATCCCATTTAAAAGTCCTCACGGTCATGCGTGGTTAGAAGATACTTGATTTCATTTTTAAATTAAATTGGAATACTACTAATCTCATTTAAAAGTCCTAATGGTTATGCATGGTTAGTAGATATTCAAATTTCCAGAAATAAATATACCACAAATAGACATATCTATATGAATTTTTGATGATTTTATCTCCATCATTTCTGAAAGTGGAATATGCGCCTAACAAAGGTAATTATGATTTTTGTTTGAGTTTTATTGAAATTTAATATTTATATTCAATTGAGTTAAATGTTTGATTCATGTCTATCACTTCATCCCTATTTTTACAACACTGTTATTCTTTTGCTGATAACAAAAGGGGGAGAGAAAAGTTAAGATTTTGTCAAATAAAATCAAGCAAAGGTCAAATAATTTTCCCATATGCATCTAGGCTCATTTGAATATATTTCTATTTGTATGCATATATGTAGGGGGAGCATCATGTAGAGAGGAAGCATTTAAATAGGGGGAGCAACTAAAGTATATAATTGGTCAAATACATTTAACACGGTCAAAATCTTAAATATATGTTTGTTATCATCAAAAGGGGGAGATTGTTGAATATGCGCTTATATGTTTTTGTTTGATGATAATAAACATATATATTCATTTAAATGTATTTGGTAATGTACTATTTTTTTTAAGATTAAATAAATATTTGTTGAATAAAATAAATTACACAGAATTTGAATTTGAATTCAAACAGAACAAGTTAAACAGATTTTGAATTCAAACAGAAATTTTATTCAAACAAATATTTATTACAATCTTGAATAGTACAAATTCATGCTCTCACTATACATATACATTTTTGATTACATCACGATTACATCACAAATATTTTTACATTGATAACCTCACTACATATCACTCACACTCGTATTTTGTCTTCAACTGCATTCCGGTTTGAATCCAGCATCTGAGTAATCTGCAAAAATATTCTCAAACGCAGTAAAATTGAAAGAGAAATATTTTTGAAATTTGAAAGAAACGAAGATTTTGAAAACATTGTTTGCCTTAGTTATTTGGGTTGTTCGTCATCATTTTTGACTGTGCAATATCTGTGCATATCAGTATTTTTATCAGGGACAGGCAATTATAAGTGGCTGCAGTACACACGTGTACATTCGTATACGTGTGCACTGCCTCGCCAACTCGTGTGCGCAGCCAACAATAGCAAGTGTGCAAGCACAACTTAAACAAACAAGGCAATGCACTATGCAATGTGCGAAATGAACCAAAGTAGTACAGCATGCACAAAGTGCCACAAGTGTACATGAATACAACTCGACTGCAACAGTACAGTCATGAAGTATGCAAAGAGCTCGAGCATAAGATATGGCAACTACAGTAATGCATCAGTGACCAAACACAGGAACTCAACAAGGCAGAGGAATGTCACAAGCATAAAAGCATGGATACAGCAAAGTCAGAGACTACAACATCAAAGTGCAGTGCAACTACAATGAACACCACTGACCAGAATACAAAGAACAGAAACCAAGCAAGGTATAGCAACTACATAGCAACAGCAGACAACTCAAGTTCAGCTATGCAAATCAAACACAGAGGCAACATGAATGGAAACTGCATCAATGCATATCAAAAAAGAGAGACAAACAATACAATGCAACAACATGGTAAACAAGGCATAGCAACCACAAGATACTGCAACAAACACTCAAGTGAGTGAAACTCAAGTTACAATGCATCAGTGAGCCAAGAATACATGTACTCAAGCTCGACTAACAGTGCAGACAAGTGCTCATATGAATATGAAATAACCAGAGCCAAGAATACATGTACTCGAGACAATATGCACAAATGTAAGACCAAAGTGCAACAGACCAATTCCAAATGCATCAGAGAAGTAGTAATGAAGCTGTAGTGAACAAACCAGAAGAAAACCATACAAGACTACCAAACACAAGTCAGTGGTGAAGCAACAACAATGAATCAGAGCAGTAATATAGGGAATCACATGAACAAATAACCAAACAACATCATGAGTGAAATTCAAGTACCAGTGAAGAAGGTCGACGACTACAAGATGAACGAAATTCAACAGTTCAGAGAAATTCACGAACCAAACAAAATACTAGCAAAACCGAAGTTGAACAAGTCAATTAAGTATTCACTGTGTTATACAGGTAAAATGAAAAAGTGCGTATCTTTGAAATGGTCATTACATAATCGAGCAAAGTCAAAATCGAAGCCGTGTCAACCAAGCATCAAAAATACGAAATTGACAAAGTCAGATTTTATCACAAGCATCCAAGTATAATCGAGTGGCCGAGATGAATAAATTGACAAATTCAAACACGAATATACGAACGCAAAAATAGGATTTCAAATCCTATATAAGCCCAATCATCATTGGCATAACTATGTGAGAGTTCGAATACAAGTATCAGACAAAAAATTGTTACCGAAGCAATAATCGAACTCACCGAAGCAACCGAAGGAAGCAACACGAAATCGATCAAGGCAGGTTAAATCACGAACAATCAACAAAGATCGAAGTAGTATCGGAGCTTCGCAAAAGCCCTAATCTGGAACAGAGAGCGCAAGGACGAGATCCCAAATTTTAAAGAGACGAGAAGAACAAACGGCCGCCATTATCAAGAGAAAAAGGAACGGGCCGAAGTGTTTATAAAAAAGGGGAATTAAAAATATTATTCTCTCTTTTTTTTGGGCCGGCCTTATTATTAAAAGGGGGGGTTTTAGTTTTTAATTTTATAATAGGGGTTTTTAGTTTTTAATTTTATAATAGGGGTTTTTAGTTTTTATTTTGAGCAAAAATCACGTGTCCAAAGTTCGTATTTTAATTTTTGCTCCTGGTTGTATTTTTGAAGTTGTTTTTCTTTTCAAGTCAAAGGAGTAGTAAATCACCATCTAGGTTTAGGTAGTGTCAGATTGTCTATTTTGAATTAGTTCAGTGAGCAGGGTGTGCGAGTTTGCAAAGCTCTATAGGCGGGAGCAGTGTTTGCGAGTAAGCGAAACTCTATAGGCGGGAGCAGGGTGTGCGAGTCTAGTAGAGTGTTTGTGAGCAGGAGCAAAAGGGTCTGCGAGTCTAGTAGAGTGTTTGTAAGCGTGATACTGTTTAATTCTAATAGAAATCTGTGAATGCAGCAGTAGGCAGGGGTTGCCGAAGCTGGGTAAATTTTGTGTGTGATTTACTTTTCAGCATATTTATTTCTGCAGTTTATTTCTGTGTTTAAATCGAGAAAATTTGCTATAACCCTATTCACCCCCCCCCCCCTCTAGGGTTAATCTAGATCCTACATATAGCTGAATTTTTGTTAATAAATTTTAAACAAGGTTGTAACGACCCGTAATTCTGCTACATCGAAAATGATTTTTTTTTTATTTCAAATTTAAAAAGGTTTAAAACTTAAATAAATAGGTTATATATAATAAATAATAATAGAGAAATTATTTGTTTTTATGTTTAAAAGGTTAAGTTTTGATAAAAATAAACAATGGCTTAAATAAATATGTTTAAATATTTATTTAAAATGATAAATCTTGTTAAAAATATCTAATAAAGATAATAACAATATATTAATTGATTTAAAAGCATATTAATAATCGTTTTACAAAAATAACCAAATTTTATCATATTTTGTCAAGTTTTACATACATTGTAAAAATAGAGATTTTGATATTATTTAAATATGATTTTAAATATGAATAGACATGTTTTAATTTATTTAATAGAAGTAAAAATTTCAAGTTTGGTTTACTTTAATATATAGTTTAATAAAAACGTCAAATTTTGACTGTAAAATATGTCAACAAAACACCGTTTTCAATCAAAACAAGTTTTCGTCAAGTTGTTGCAATATGATCTAATTTCGAACACACATACAAACTATACAAACTATATAAAACTTACCTTTATAACATATAAAAGCAAATTCACTTTGAAAAGTCAATGTAAATAAATAATTCAAAAAGAGCTTGATTTGGCTATTTTCCATATTTAATAAAATTTATAAACATAATCATTACTCAAAAATCCTAACACTCCACCTCTCATTTATGGCAAATCCCTTCATTACATGGAAAATGAGCATTTTTAAAATGTCAGGAAAGGAGAAAAATCACGTCATAAGTACAAAATCAAATCAATACATAATTCCACATTAGTACACTTCATTTTAACATTAATAACAAATCAAAATCATGCATTGGAAAGTGTGAAATGGAAGACAAAGTTTGATTTGATATAGAGGGTATTTTGGTCTTTTTGGCTAAGGATAATATTGTAATTTGGTTGTAAACTTCAACTATAAATAAGCACCTCCACTCCTTCATTTTTCCATACTTCATTCCTTACTTTCTCTTCACTTTCTTCATCTTCTTCATCTCCATTTCCATCACATCTAACTTCTCTTCCACTTCCATAAATTGCATCACCTTAACCAAGCTCCTACACACCCAAACCCCACTTCTACAACCCATACACGCCTCCATACCCCCTCTACGTACATCCAAACACACGCAACCACATCCTCCAAGCCATACACACCCCTACCCACCTCTCTACCCTCGGCCACACCACCTGCCCACCTCCACAAAAGCCGTACCCCACTCCACACCCCACGGCCAAAGCACCTACCCACCTACTCAAGCCCATAACCCCTTCCAAAATACCTATGGCCTAAATTAAAAAAAGAGAAAAAAAAGAGAAAGAAAGAAAAGAAAAGAAAGGAAAGAAAGAAAGAGAGGAATGTGCATTAGTTCATCAGCCATAAATACGCCAATTTGCCTAAAGATTGACGGAGTGGAAATAAATGTGAGAAAGTTCTCACCGCTTTTAAAAGATCGTATTTTGATTTTGTTATAATAGTCATCTTATTACATATGCAATTATACACCATTTTGAAATGTTGTTATGGATGTTTGGATATTTTTGTGTTATGTTTGAATAGTTACAGGTGTTTATGGATGTGATTATTTATCATATTAGTTTGTGTTATGTTAGATAAAGCCCTTTTGTTAAATAGACCCAATTTTGATGATATAATATATTTTAAAAAGATTCTCGTTTTAAGTGCAATTGAAATTAAAGTGGAAATAAAATAGAATTTGAAATTAGAAGTGAAAATTGATTTGAAATGGAAAGTTAAATTGAAGTTGAAATTGAGATGAAAGGTGAAATTAAAATTGAAATCGATTTTGAAAATTGAATTTGATATTAAGGTTGAAATTTGAATTAGAATGAAAATTAGATTTGAAATCTAAGTTTTAATTGAGTTTAATTTGAAGTTAGAATTGAAATTGAATTGAAATTGTAATTTAAAATTCAATATTAAAATAATAGAAATAGTATAATATTGTAACGACCTGCAAATCCGTACCCTTTAAATCAACAATAAACCACATATAACCGACCCAAAAAGCACAGACTGACGGAAAGACAAGAGAAAGAAAAGAAGAGAGAAGAAGAGAAGAGAAGAAAGAGAGAAGATAGGACCAAACAAAACAATACAGAATCTCACATCGCAGCGGAAAACATATAATATCATATCAATGATCTTTACAAAATAGAAACTGTATATACATACATCAATCAGAGTTCAACAATCAATCATCAATCATCAGCCTGGACAGTTATAATATCATATCCTCACAATTGCTGATAATATACAACAACTAAGCACAGTGGATAATCAAAACAGATACGTGTATACGAAAACGAAGATCTCCAGCTCTCCTGCTGAAGCCCCAAAAGCACCAATCAGAACCTGTAAATATACTCGGTTTGACCCGAGCATTGAATGGGAAGAATGCCCGGATTAGTCTGTTAAACCGAGGTGACAAATACACTCAACTGAATTTATTAAATTACCAAACTTTTCCTTTCAAAACAAGAGTATCTCGTAAGACACGCCCACACATAAACACGGACATGTTTTTACCTTACGATAACTAAAACATTCCATATCAAATCCTCTTATATTATACTAGTGTCTAGTATACAAATAATATTAATCATGGCCGAAATTATTACATTGATTAAATTTCAGCATATAGCCCAAAATGGGTAATACAATCAAAATGAAAGGCACGTAGTGGAGTTTGGATTTCCATACAAATGACCAGGTGAAGGGACTACCTTCCGATGGGTACACTTCTAGATGTATGTCCCAAGAAACCATCATAAAGTTCCTCTACCAACACAAGACCGACCTACCTTTATAACTAGATAGTATCGAATATGTCATCCTCCAATCATTACCAACCTTTTTCGAAGGCCCTCATAGCATACAAACCACAACAATGAGATACATGACGTCATAGCGTGTAAAGATATATCTTGAAGAGATTGATCATATCCTACTTGGGAGTGACGCATATAGCCCTGCTGCATCTAACCATGTTTCGGTCATTTCCGGTTGATGAGGCCTGAGGTAACGATTACCTTTCACATATCACAAATCACATCACTTTAAATGCCACATGGCCATTTACGTTGACTACTAATTTCCTTCCACAAAAATACAACCCTGAGCTCGTACGTCTCAAGGAGGATGTTAAGCTAAGAGAAGTTTCCTTCTCCACCACCACTGATGTATATTTGTAAAAACCAATGTACGTAATCTTTCGAAATGCAATGTCAGACAAACATCCATACAAGTTGTCTAGGAACTAGACAAACGGAAGGTACTTTTGTGCCACATCATGTTGGGAAATCCCTAGGATTAGTTGCAAATAGTCTTTGCATTGGATATTTCATAACGAAGAGACTACTGCTATTAGATGTATATTGGGATTTTAACACCAAATGATCAATAAGCGGTTCTCCCCTATGAAAATTCAGAATATCAATATCATCACAACTAACCTGCACAATCATCGCATAAATGTTGGCTGAAGTGGTTTTCGGATAAACTGATCTCAATCTCTTCGCACCAACAATGCAAAAGCGTTTCTCAACCTCACACGGAATACAAGCCTCAAAGCCTTATCACGTCTCCTACTTTCAACTTGCTATCCTTCAGCCAAGAAGGAAGCCCGATAGATTGGAGTAATACTCCGCACTACACGAATTAACATCCTCAACACAAACGATAATCAAGCCTACATAGAAGGTTACGTACTAAGTGTGCGACTAAATAGTTTCCACATCAAGTCGAGGAATTAAAATAGCCAAATTTAATAGTCGGTTATTTAACTATCAAAGCAAACAGACCAATATTTGGCACCACAAGCAATCACTAGGCCCTTTTATTAATTTTTATTAATTATATCACTTGCCAAATATTCACTTTAAATTACCTTTAAAAAGATATATTCTCAAACCATTTCACTATTCTATATTGGAAAACATTTCCATATACTTATTTAATAATAAGTAATTCACGAATCAATTTATTTTCAACACTGAGAAAATATTACATATACTTAAATCAAAATTAAGTATATATTTTATTCTGTAAGGAAAACATTCTTTTAAACATACTTATTTGGGTCAAAACGAATGTTGTGTAAAACATCATTATGAAAACCCAAATTCATTAGTATAGGGATTCGAAAATTAGATAGATATATAAATCCATATACTATACAAAACATTTCCTTTTGAAAACCATTTATTATAAGAACAGTGTTATAGTCCATCATTTCCTTTCTTCTCGAAAATGTCTATTTCAACATTGAATGTTGAAATCTATGTATTCGATACTTAACATATTTTAAAAATCTTTAAAACATTTACTCTATTTAAAATATCACTTTTCAAAACATTTATGTCAGTTTAAAATATTTTCCACTATCCAAAATCGTGAATACAATGCTCTTACCAAATTCATTACTATTGCACATTTAATTTAAAGGATAATTCAATGTCCAAAATCGTGAATATATCTCCTTTACCAAATTCATTACTTCTCCATATTTATTAAAAGATTATCCACTATCCAAAATCATGGAATACCTTTAATAAGCTTCTATATTTAACTTATCAAATAAGTTGATTTTGGATTTACAAAACAATGTTTATAAATTCACATTTCTATTTTATAAAAACTTCTATTTATAAATTCCCTTTAATAACAATTTCCACATATAACTCGTTTACATGCCAAAATCCAATTTATAAGTTAATTATAAACCATTTATTTTACAAAATCCATTCAATTTATAACTTCACAATTCGTAAATCTTATTCACTTATAAAATCCATTTACAACTCTATTTAACACTTTCAAAACTCCTTTATAATTCCATTATTTTATTTATAAAATATCAATTTTATAAATCTATACATATAAACTGTTTATATTAATTCAAAATCTCAATTTAACTATTTTACAAAATCATTAGCTCCCTATTTCAAAAATCACATTTTAATTATATTTCACAAAAATCATAATTTTTATAACATAAAATTATAACCTTTATTTATTTAAAATAAATTCAATCCTTAATAATTAAAATTTAATAGAACATCTATTTAAAAATCACTTTAAAATCCTTTTTAAATTGGAAATCATCACTTTAATATTTTTAAATTACCAAAAATAGGCCCAATGCTGCAACAACACTGACAGCATATATCACAATATCTGTAAATAAAATCAATACTAATGAGGAATCCAATTGGATCCTTCCAACCTGTCACCTGCAACATATATACATATTAGAATATGTGTATAATATCGGCTTTGGGGTGAACGCGCGTACAAAGGGTCATCCGCTCATACACGGAAGCGTATATGTCTCATGTGCTCCAATAGGTAGGAATTTATCCAAATACCAATCAATATATAGATAATATATCATATACCATCCAAACAATCATCAATCAGTATAAAATAATATTTATTCTCACTTATATAAAAATACCAGTGAGTCAGAAAGAGTGAGTTGCACTCACATTGATTCCAATAACGGTTGTAGTGTTTTATTTCAAATAAGATTAAACAAACGTTTAATTTTACCAAAAATTTATACTAGTTCCAATCAACTCCAAACTAGCTTTAATATGTAGTGCTCGTCAATACGAACCCAATGCAATTCGTTTCGTCAAAAAGGGACCTAGAATGAAGAATTTATGCAATTTTAAAGATTGTACAAATTATTATATATATAAATTACAATTTTTATTTATTTTAAACCTTGCATTCATCATGGCCATTAGATATCGTGTAAATATATCACGGCCGATCGTGTTTCTCTTACTCCGTCGTTCGAACATCAGGTCGAAAAACCAATAAAGTCATCATTTGTTCATTGAATTGTACTCCACCCACGTCGAACTATACGACGATCCAAGGCCACTGTTCGAAGCACCTAGCCCACGCGCACCTCCACCCTGAAAGGGGTTGAACTCGGTCGCCATCTCACCTCGAAAAACATGTTCGAATGCATGGCGTTCATCGGTCATTTTCTTCTCGATTATTGCACCATAAACGATCATTACCGTATAGGTTTGAAGATCTCTTGATGCTCTACAGTTTGTTAGTTGGAAGTTTTTCATGAAAGTGTATGGATTTGGAGAGACTGAGGGAAGAAGTTTGGAAGATATCGACCATTGAATGTTTGGTGGTGGCGGCTGTAACCCTAGTTGGGTTATGTTTGCAAATGGAAAAAATAAGGTCCATTTATAGAAAATTTTGTGCACTATTCATCCGAAAAAATTTCAATCTCCAATCGAAGCATGCCGCCCGGCATTTATAATGTTTTACTCCTATTCCGAACACAATGTAATATATATATCGAGAGGTAATTAGATTATATTTGGAAGATAGGTTTTCCAGTCGACTTATTTAAATTTGAAATTCACTTAAACGAATTTCTACGCGTTTCAGCTTGCCACGGACAAACCGTAAATACGATTGAGACAAAATTTGAAAATCTATAATAACATAACATTACGGAACAAATGAAACTTGTTTCATCGAAATCCGAGACTGTGTGAAAAATGACCATTTTTACTCGTCAATTAAATATTAAAACATTCAATTTCTATAAATTAACTTTTAATTCAATTTTAAAAGTTCACTAACATAATTCTAATTCAAATAGAATTTAATTCATCTTTATAAATCATTTTAATTCGTATTAAATTAAATTCCAATTATTTCTATAATTTCCAATATTAAATTAACAATTTAATTATCTCATTAAATCCAAATATTCGAAATATAAGCTATTCAATTTATAAAATTTACTTGTGAATATTTAAAATTAATTAAATATATAAATTTCAAATGACTGAAATTCTGGGTCGTTACAAATATTATAATATGAAAATATTGAAAATACATTTTTTACACTTTAAAGAGCGTAAATATTGATTTAAAATGATGTGTAATGGTTTTATAAGTAATAAAATTCAATTTGAGTAGATTGTTTCAAATATTGAAAAATAAGTTAAAATTAGGCGCATCGCGCAACTGTTGTTCACGATTTCGTGCCGAAAAGTTCAAATGAGTGTATAGAGTAGAATATAGCTTGGAATTCTTAGAGTTTAGAAAATTCCAGACTATTATATCTATATCTTCTAAACGAAGAAAGAAAATTAGAATTTTGTTGAGTAAATTTTGAAATATATTCAAATCAATTTTCTAAAAAAATCGTGCTAGTGTACTTAAGTGACCCTAATAGGAATTCCATTTAAATGAACATTTTTAATTAAGAAAAATATGAAATAAATTTGATCAAACTGAGATTTGAAGTGGAAAATATGTATTTTCAGATATTAAAAGGTTGTTTAAATCAAATAAGCTTATATAGAACTTTCCGAGCACTTTTATGCTACGAATTCTATAACTTTTTGAATATGAGTTTAAACGTAACGGTTTTTCCTGAAATCAATTATGAACGTTTTTGAAAGGAAAATTAAGCATTTAAAAGATAATTTTGATTCTTTATAATCAATTCCAAAATAAATTTGATAATTGAGTATGCGGAAATGACTAGTACATATGTCCCACCTGTGAGGTTTGGGAAGATAAAACAAGGTGTTTAACTAAGGTTAGGGATGGAGCAACCAGTGCCCTGAAATTACCTGGACTATGTTTTCTTTTCTTAGGTGAGGGGTGGAATAGATCGAAAGAAAGCCCGGATGCTCTAAAACAAGATTATATTAAGCTTTCCAAAATTTAAGAAGATTAGTATTATCCAGAATTTAAGCAATCTCCAAAATGAATAAACTACAACTTGGATTGCATAGAGTTAATCTTCTTATACATGGTACTAAAATTTGAAGAGGAAACTCGTCCTATTCGTGGAATTTAAAAGGCAATTTCACCATTATTCCGCTCATAGCACTTGTTGAATACGGAATTGATGTTGAGTAAAACTAAAATGATTTCTTTGATCCTATTTACTCAAAAATATTTGCTAAGATTGATTTGGGGTTTATCATTAACGATGTCTTAAATAACATTATTTTTGACCCACCTAAAAGCTAAGGAATCTGGATAGAGAGTTAAGTGAGGAAATTTGAAATATTATCCAAAAAAAAGAATGAATTTCTTAGAATTACTCTAAGACAAAAGAAAGAGATTTCAAAATCATCCGAAAAGAATTAAAGTGAAAATAGACTTAATAAATCCCGTATACTCATATTCACTTTTTTCGATAATTGGATTTCGAAGGAACTAGGATTTGATTTGGGTGATTCCTATCCGAAAACCACTTTGAACCAGTTTACGCGTTCGAAAAATGAAGGTATTTAAAGACGGAGGTATTAAGACGAATAATAACGAAGGCTACTTGTTAATTAATTGGGGATAAACTCCCGATTTATTTATTGTAGTAGTGGTCTCTTTGTAATGGAAAACCTCAAAACCACAAGAACCTCTCGCCTAGTAATGGCCGAGGACAGTAACATCGGTTTCGTTCGGTCCCAGAACGAACTTGTATGGAAGAATGTCTAACATTGCATTCCAAATCACAATGAGTGGTCTCCACAAATTTATATCAGTCGGTGGTGGAGAAGACACCTTCCCTTAGCTTAGCAGCCTTTCCTCAGACATAAGAGCTTAGGAAGTTATACGTTTATAGAAATCAGTCATGTGAATGTTAAATGGCAATGTGGCATTCAAAGTGAAAGAAGTTGTGCTATGTGAAAAAGTAATCGTAGCCTTGAGCCTCACCAACCGGAATAACCGAAACAGGGTTAGATGCAGTAAGGCTAAGTGGGTCATTACCAATTAGGGTATGATCATCTCCTTCTGGATATATTTCTTCCCATTATGATGTTCTAGATGCAAATTGATGTGGATGTATATGAAGAGAGCTCTCGGATAATGGTCGGTAACGACGGGGGATGACATATTTGGCACTATCTAATTACAGAGGTAGGTCAGTCTTATGTTGGTAGAGGGCGGATGTTTTGTGCCTCGGGACATCCATCTAGAGGTGTACCCATCGGAGGGTAGTCCCTTCACCCAGTCATTTGTATGAGAATCCATTCTCCAATAAGAACCAGCGGTTGTGTTTGTATTGCCGTAACGAATAGCCTCGAAATGCTATATGGGTAACCATTTCGACTAAGATTAATAAGTTTATTTGCAAATATTTCCAAAGAATGTCATTAGAAATAATATCAAAGGTTTTGATATATAAAAGTAATTTAGTTAACATATGGTAAAAAAACGTCCGTGTTTATGTGTGGGCGTGGTCTTATGAGATACTCTTTCTTTTCAAAGGATTTTATTCAAAGACTGATATATGACGTCATTTATTATTGAGTTTTTCTCATGCTGGTTTATCAAGCCTGATCCGGGTATTTTAATTACTCGGGTCAGATCCGAGTAGTTTCAGATTTAATCGAAGATAGTTGAAGTTTCCAAAGGAGAGCTAGAGATATTCATCTACGTATGACATATTCTACTATCCGTTGTTGCCTATTTGTTTTTGTTAGATGTTTGTCAGCAATTGTAAGGACAGATGTTTATAATTATCCAAGCTGAATTTAGGTTAGACTCTGATATATGTATTTAAAAAATTTTCACTGTAAAGATATTGTTCAATATTATACATTATTCCATTCATGTGCTATTCTATTCTGTCTTATTTTTCTTTTTACCCTTCATGTTCTGTCTTTTCGTTCAATTCGAGTTGGACATGTATGGTTTATTGTCAACTTAAAGGATACGGAAAAATGGGCCTTGACATTTGGTACCGAAGCTTCTGGTTGAGCGAACACCGAAGCCTGATAGGAGAAAGACTCTTCAGAGATAGGATCAGTAATATCCTAGGATGAGTAACTCATTAGAGATAGATTTAGTAACACCGTAGAATGAGAGTATTATATATATATATATATATATATTTAGCACGTATTTGTTAATTTTATAAAAATGGTTTTGTTTTAAAGAAGTTGGTAAATGAAATAATTTTACCTTGCGTTCATATTTTAAATATTAAAAGGGATGTTATTCTTTTTGATTAGAAATTAAGGATTGTCTGTAATTTAGCATAGTAAAACTAAAATCTGAATATCTTGTGATTAGAATTGCACAATTCGACTGTGAGATATTCCATATAGAATCAACTAGTTGAAAGCTAGAATTTATAACTTTAATACACCTAGAGATTTGGTTATTAAGAAATAATGGTTTAATGATCATCAATGGTGGATTTAAAAGCTAAGTACAAATGTCTTATGAAGTAAATTCACGATTAGACTATAAGATATTTGATGATAATATTGAAGCTAGAAGTTGTAATTAGAGAAAGTAAAGAGAAAATGCACGCTTAGAAAAATTCTTATCAACAAGATAGAAAAAGATAAGTCTAAATTGAGACTTTGGGTAAATATATTATATAATGGTAAGTTCTATAATTTATAAAGGGGATAGATAATTTGAAATTTAGACACTTTGATTAGGTTAAAATCAAAGTGAAATTTAGGAGAGTTATAAGAAATATTATCCTAATATAAAACTTGGAATTAGTGATACATTTAGGGTAACATTTGTAATTCAGGATAAAGTAAGATTGGAAGTGGATAGGTTAGAAGAAAGGGGAAGTTTTGAATAATATAGTTAGCAGGTTGATTGTTGGATGAAAAATGTTTAAATAACAAATACCATGTGAATTAAGTTTTACAATTTGACCATAAGGTAATTGATAGATTTAAGGTTAAGAAATTTGATTTAGAAATGGATAGGAAAATAAGTTAAGTGGATAATCATAGAATTAGTAAGAAAAAGAGGTATACTTAGTAAATTTGTCTTATTAATTTATGGATAAGATAAATACATTAGCAAAATTAAGATCTTAGGTAAATAAAACTAAGGATTAAGTTTTGTAACTTATTAATTTGAGATAATAGTAGAATTCCACATTGTTAAAAAACCCTAATTGAAGTAATAATGGTTTGAATTTTGGGGATATGTATATATACTCTTAGGAAGTAAAGGTATATTATACAAGTTTAAGTCATATTTGTAAGCTTAAGTAATAATGGATTTAGTAGAAAGTAAATGGTCGTGAAATAAACTTGGATTAATAGGAATTTTGAAGAAATATATTAGGTAAAAATGTATATAAATAAATACATAAGTTATACGTAGATCATTTTGGCACATAAATTTTTTATCTAAGATTTGAGTACAGAACTTTGAGGTGATTACACCAGCCCGAGAAAGGATTTATCACTCGATTCTTGACGGTGAACATTGATGAGGGTTTGTGATTATGTACTTAAGTATTCTATCATAGTTGAGAGCTATGCAAGGAAAGCCAGGGTTTGTGATCAGAAAGTCTGATCAAAGACCGCACTAGAAAATCGAGGGATCAATACTAGTTCGGAAGTAAAGTTGTCTTTTCAAATAATAAATCAGATCAAATATCACATTAGTATGATGTTTTAGGTCTGTCTACATAGCAGTTGGATAGTTATCTTAAATGCATAGTAGGCACCAAGACATGGGGTTAGACTTATGTTTTGGTATGTGTGAGTGTGTGTGTCTCTCTCTCTCTCTCTCTCTCTCTCTCTCTATATATATATATATATATATATATATATATATTGACTTTAGGTATAGTACATGCTTAATTCGAGGTATGAGTTATGTGGATGTATTTATTTGTATTGATATAGTACCAATGTGATTGTTTTTGGATGTATAGTCTTATTTGGTTGTTGTATATATTATCTTAAATGTGCAGTATGCACTAGGATATGTAGGATAGAAGTCTAACTTGATATATGTATATATAACCTTAAGTACGTGATAAATACTCAGGTTAGCATGGGGAATCTCTATATGCATGATTGGTATCATTTGCTTTCGAATTGTTATGGTATTGACCATCTTTATATATATGCATTTTTTTCTGCCATCGGTATAAATAAGCTAGAATGTTTGAGGATACGAGTATGAGATAGATGCCTTTATCTAAATTTCATTTCGAGGACAAAATGCTTTTAAGTAGAGGAGAATGTAACGACCCATAATTCCACTACTTTGAAAATGAGATATTTTGTATATTTTAAATTTAAAAATATTTAAAACTTAAATAAATATGTTATATATATTAAATAGTGATAGAGAAATTATTTGTTCTTATCGTTACTAATTAAAAGGTATAAATTTGAATTTTGGAACAAATTAGCAAAAATTAAGTTTTGATAAAAATGAAAAGGCTTAAATAAACATAATTAAATATTTATTTATAAAAGAAATTATTACTAAAAACATCTAATAAAGATAATAAAAGTATATTAATTATCATTTTACAAAAATAACTAAAAAAATTCGCATTGTCAAGTTTTACAGACACCGTAAAAATAGAGATTTTGATATTATTTAAATATGATTTTAAATATGCATAGACATGTTTTAATTCATTTAAAATAAGTAAAATGTTCATTTTTATGTTTAGTTTATTTGAATATATAGCTTAACAAAAATGTCAAATTTTGACTGTAAAACATGTCAACAAAAACACCGTTTTGAACCAAAAAAATTGTGGTCAAGTTGTTGCAATATGATATGTTTTCTAACACATATACAAACTATACAAAATATATAATACTTACATTTATAACATATAAAAACAAATTCACTTTGAAAAGTCAAAGTAAACAAATAATTCAAAAAGAGCTTGATTTGACTATTTTCCATATTTAATAAAATTTATAAACATAATCATTACTCAAAAATCATAACACTCCACCTCTCATTTATGGCAAGTCCCTTCATTACATAAAAATGAGCAACAGGATTAACTAATATTTTTAAAATGTAAGAAAAGGAGAAGAAATCATGTCATAAGTACGAAATCAAATCAATGCATCAATTCCACATTAATACACTTAATTTCAACACAAATAACAAATCAAAATCTTGCATTGGAAAGTGTTAAAGGGGAGACAAAGTTTGATTTCATATAGAGGGTATTTTGGCATTTTTGGCTAAGGATAATATGGTAATTTGGTTGTAAACTTCAACTATAAATAAGCACCTCCACCACTTCATTTTTCCACACTTCATTCCTTACTTTCTCTTCACTTTTTTCATCTTCTGCACCTCCATTTTCATGGCATCCAACTTCTCTTCCACTTCCATCACCTTAACCAAGCTCATACATACACAAACCCCACTTCTATAACCCATACACGCCTCCACACTCCTCCACACGCATTCAAACACATGCACCCACCTTCTCCAAGCCATACACCCCTACCCACCTCTCTACCCTCGACCGCACCACCTACCCACCTCCACAAAAGTCGTACCTCACTCCACACCCCAGGACCAAAACACCTACCCACCTACCTAAGCCCATACCCGCCTCCAAAATACCCACAGCCTAAATTAACCAAAAAAAACCAAAAAAAAAGAGAAAGAAAGAAGGAAAAAAAGAAAGGAAAGAAAGAAAAGAGAGGAACACGAGTTAGTTCATTAGCCGTAAACACGCCAATTCGCCTAAAGGTTGACAGAGTGGAAATAAAGGTGAGAAAATTCTCACCACTTTTAAAAGATCGTATTTTCATTTTGTTATAATAACCATCTTATTACATATGCAAGTATACACCCCTTTAAATGTTGTTATGAATGTTTGGATATGTTTGTGTTGTGTTTGAATTGTTGCAAGTGTTTATGGATGTTATTATTTATCATATTAGTTTGTGTTATGTTAGATAAACCCCTTCTACTAAATAGACCTAATTTTAATGATAAGATATACTGTGGAAAAATAAGTTTCTTTTTAAGTGGAATTGAAACTAAAATGGAAATAAAGAGAATTTGAAATTAGAAGTGAAATTGGATTTGAAATGGAAAATTAAACTGAAGTTGAAATTGAGATGAATAGTGAAATTGAAATCGATTTTGAAAATAGAATTTGTATTAAGGTTGAAATTTAAATTAGAATGAAAATTAGATTTGAAATCTAAGTTTTAATTGAGTTTAACTGGAAGTTGGAATTGAAATTGAATTGAAATTGGAATTTAAAATTTAATATTAAAATAATAGGAATAAAATAATATTATAATACGAAAAAGTGAAAATATATTTTTAACACTTTAAAAAGTGTAAATATTGATCTAATATGATGTGTAATAGTTTTATAAGTAGTAAAATTCAATTTGACTATATTATTTCAAGTATTGAAAAATAAGTTAAAACTAGGCGCTTCGCGCAACGGTAATTCGTGATTTCGCGTCAAAAATTTCAAATGAGTGTATAGTGTGAAATATAGCTCGAAATTCTTCGAGATAATAAAATTCCGGACTATTATATCTATATCTTCTAAACGAAGAAAGAAAATCAAAATTTCGTTAAGTAGATTTTGAAATATATCAAAATTAATTTTCTAGAAAAATCACGTTGGAGTAGTTAAGTGACCCTAACGGGAAATCCGTTTAAATGAATATTTTTAATTATAGAAAAATTTGAAATAAATTTGATAAATCTATTTGAATAATTTAGAAGAGATTTGAAGTGTAAAATATTAATTTTCAAATTTTAAAAGGTTATTTAAATCAAATAAGCTTATATAGCACTTTCTGCATCACTTTTATGCTACGAATTCTATAACTTTTTGAATATGGGTTTAAACATAACAGGTTTTCCTGGAATCAATTACGAATGTTTTTAAAAGGAAAATTAAGCATTTAAAAGATAATTTGGAATCTTTATAGTCAATGAATATGCGGAAACGACTAGTACATTTGTACCACCTGTGAGATCTGGGAAGACAAAACAAGGTGTTTAACTAAGGTTAGGGATGAAGCAACCGGTGTCCTGAACTTACCTAGCCTAGGTTCTCTTTCCTTAGGCGAGGGGTGGAATAGATCGAAAGGAAAGCCCGGATGCTCTAAAAAGATTATATTAGGTTTTCCAAAATTTAAGAAGATTAGTACCATCCAAAATTTAAGCAATCTCCCAAATAAATAAACTACAACTTAGATTGCATAGAGATAATCTTCTTATACTTGGTACTAAAATCCGAAGAGAGAACTCATCTTATTCATCAAATTTAAAAGGTACTTTCACCGTTATTCCGCCCATAGCACTTTTTGAATATGGAAATTGATGTTGAGTAAAATTAGAATGATTTCTATGATCCTATTTACTCAAAAATGTTTGCTAACATTGATTTTGGGTTATCGTAAACGATGTCTTAAATAACATTGTTTTTGACCCTCCTAAAAGCTAAGGAATTTGGATCGAGTGTTAAGTGAGGAAATTTGAAATATTATCCAAAGAAAAAGAATGAATTGCTTAGAATTACTATAAAACAAAAGAAACGATTTCAAAATCATTCGAAAATAATTAAAGTGAAAAGAGACTTAGTAAATCCTGTATACTCATATTCACTTTTTATCGATTATTGTATTTCCAAGAATCCAGAGTGGGATTTGGTTGATTCATATCTAAAAACCACTTTAAACCAGTTTACGCGTTTGAAAAATGAAGTTGTTTGAAGATGGAGATATTAAGACGTATAATAACGAAGGCTACTTGTTGATTAATTAGGGAGAAACTCTCGATTTACTTATTGTAGCAGTGGTCTCTTTATTATGAAAAACCTCAAAACCACAAGGACTTCTCGCCTAGTAATGGCTTAAGAAAGTACCTTCAGTTTCGTTTGGTCCCAGAATGAACTTGTATGGAAGAATGTCCGACCATGCATTCCAAATCACAATGAGTGGTCTCTTTAAATGTATATAAGTCGGTGGCGGAGAAGAGACATTCTCTTAGCTTAACACCCTTTTCTGAGACATACGAGCTCACGAAGTTATATGCTTGTAGAAATCAGTCATGTGAATGTGGAATGGCAATGTGACATTCAAAGTGAAAGAAGATGTGCTATGTGAATAGGCAATCGTAGCCTCGAGCCTCATCACCTGGAAATGACCGAAATAGGGTTAGATGTAGTAAGGCTAAGTGGGTCATTCCCATTTAGAGTATAATAATCCTCTTTTAGATATATTTCTTTCCCCTATGATGTTTGAGATGCAAATTAGTGTGGATGTATGCGAAGAGAGCTCCCGGGTAAAGGTCAGCAATGACCGAGGGATGACATATTCGGCACTATCTAGTTACAGAGGTAGGCTGGTCTTGTGTTGGTAGAGGGCAGATGTTCTATGCCTTGGGACATCCATCTAGAAGTGTACCCATCGGAAAGTAGTCCTTTCACCCGGTCATTTATATGGAAATCCATTCTCCAATAAGAACCTGTGGTTTTGTTTATATTGGCGTAATGAATAGCCTCGAAATGCTATATGGGTAGCCATTTCAGCTAAGATTAATAAGTTTATTTGCAAATGTTTTCAAAGAATTTCATTAGAAATAATATCAAACGTTTTGATATATAAAAGTGTTTTAGTTATCATAAGGTAAAAACTCATTTGTGTTTATGTGTGGGCGTGGTCTTATGAGATACTCTTTATTTTCAAAGGATTTTATTCAAAGACTGATATATGACACTGTCATTTATTATTGATTTTTTCTTATGCTGGTTTATCAAGCCTAATCCAGGCATTTTAAATACTCGGGTCAGATTCGAGTAGTTTTACGTTTAATCGAAGACAGTTGAAGTTTCCAGAGGAGACCTCGAGATATTCATCTACGTATGACATATTCTATTATCCGTTGTTGTCTGTTTGTTAGATGTTTGCTAGCAATTGTAAGGACAAGTGTTTATAAGTATCCAAGTTGAATTTAGGTTAGACTCTGATATATATATTTAAAAGTTTTCCACTGTAAAGATATTGTTTAATATTATACATTATTCCATTCGTGTGAGATTCTGTTCTGTCTTATTTTTCCTTTTACCCTTCAGTTCCGTCTTTTCGTTCAATTTGAGTTGGACATGCGTGGTTTATTGTCAACTTAAAGGGTACGGAAAAATGGGCCTTGATAAAGATTTTCTTAATTTACATTTTTAGTAAGCATCACATAAATTATTAACTTTAAAATTCAATTTTAGAAGTCTTCGCACAATTTTATGTCTTGTTATTTTAGTTAACAATTTAAAGTTAATACGACGAAGACATTTATGCCAAAGCTATTGGTCGTTAGAGTATGCCACAAGACACATATTAATGTCATGATTAAGTTCCATATTTAAAATATAAATATATGTTTTCTTAAACCTTCAAAAATTAGTCTTTAATTCTAATAAAAAATGGCAATTGTCTTTCTCAAAATTTGTTTTAAAACATTTTTGCATAATTAACTAATACTTAGTAAGTTATGCTTTAGATTTTCAACTAAATAAACATTGGTAATTAAAGTTGAATTTGGGTTAGCATTATTGATGGCATCCCCTATTCCGATGATATAGTCTTTAGATTAATCACCGAAAGAATTTGTACCGCCATCTATATGCCTAATATTTATTAGCATGCTCGGGTTCTTATTATATGAATGGGATACACACTATCTAGAATCCATCTTTTCTTTTTGCTATTGTGAGTGGATACCTGCAAACAAAAATAAATATATCTGTTAGTGCCCACTTCTTACATTAAGGTCTTGGGTTAAGTTTTAAGAAACCATATCCATAAGAATTTGGTAGAACCTTTGCATGGATAATTAATATTATTATAAATATTTATCATAAATTTTCTGTAGTTTCTTTGTAATTAAATTATTATTTGTTCTTGGAACAAAGATTTTAGCTATCGTAATTTTAGGCATTTCTACTTTATCATTTGACCTGTTATGTGATTTCTTAAATTTTGTATATAAGGAACTATACTGCTTTGGAGTCTTGTTATTATTTTTCTTAAAGCCTAAGCCATTTTTATTATGTGATTTTCTTGAAATTTTTATCAAATTTAATAAATTTCCTTGATCTTTCTTAAATTTTGAAACATTAGCTGTAAGCTTTTTTAATCTTTCTTCAAATTCCAAATTTCCATATGTTAACTTTTCCATATTAGTTGTTAATTCATAATTTTCTTTAGGTAATTTGACATTTTCGTCACTATAAGTCTTAGGTACAACCTTAAGTACAGAAAATAGATTTGTCAAATTTTCAATTGAATTTTGTGAATCCTGAATTTTTCAAAGTAATTTGATATTTTATTTTCTAAATAATTATTTAATTTTCTAAGTAATCAATTTTAGAATTTAAATGATCGATGGGAAATTTAAATCTTTACTTATATCTTTTAATAATCACATTCTTTATATAATTCTACGTTTTCTTCGAAAAAGTATTTCAATTCCATATTCAAAGTTAGATATTTCTAAAGACATTTTTTGTTCGTCGGCTACTTCTACTAAAATATTCTCCTCATCTTTGAGCATGGTTATTTCTAATTCTGCTCTACTTAATTTGGTTATAATATCTTAATGAGTTTTTCTAAAATTTCTAAATTTGTTATCTAGTTCCACGCAAAATTCAAAAAGTTCATTATATATTAAATAAGATTATACCTCATTTTCTGTAGCCATAAAGCAGACATTTGCATGCTTGTCATCACTATCACTTTTTGAGCAAGATGAGGAATCTAAATCGTCCCATATGGCTTGAAAAAAGGCCTCCTTTTTCTTGTTGTATTTTTCGTACTTGTTCTTGCCTTCAGACTCTCTTTTTCCACTATTATAATTCGGAATATCTTTCACTATGTGACCAAACTTGTTGCATTCGAAGCATTTGAGTGTGGAATTAGCGTTTTTATTGGCATTGTTGTCTCCTCTTATAACTTGCTTCTTAAACTTTCTATAATTCTTTATAGTGAAAGCCATTTCATCTTCATTAATGTGATAGTTTTCTTTTCTTGATTCTCCATTTTCCTTGGTTGTAAAATTCACTTTATATGTCATTAAATTACTAACTAACCCTTCGATCTTGAGTTATGAAAGATCATTAGCATCTTCGATGGTTAATACTTTACTTTACCACTCATTGGTTAAAAGTTCAAATTTTTTGTCATAGTTTCAAATTCAGACATTGTTTCTCCCACTCCAATAAATGCATGAGTGATATCTTGAAGACGATGATACATATCCGCTATATTTTCATTTCCTTTCATTCTAAATTAATCATTGCTTTTGAGTCATTTGTAGCAGTAGCCTTTGGATCAGGAGTCCACGTATATAATGGAGTAGTTGCACTTATATATTAATCATGTATGGCATCCTATATCTCTAAACTGTTTGCTTACATATAAATCTTCATTCTAGTTAACCAAAAATTATAATCATTGCCAGTGAATAGCAGTGGTCATGTAGTAGATTAGCCTTCAACAAAAGTGCTTACATGTGCCATATATTAGTTAATGTTTACTAAATATTAGATAATATTTACTAAACTATTTTACGGTTTATGAATGATCCTCCTCTGACATCAAATAAAGTCTAATGGATAGAGTATATGGCTAAGTTGGCTGAATGATACAGTAAAATAAAAAAACTAGCAGATGAAAAGTAACAAAATTAAACATGCATACTAGGATTTGCATGCTGATTCAATGCACCTTCTACATCTAGCCTCAGAATCTCTATTCTTCCCTTTTCAAAAACTAACATCCTCTCTTCGCCTGAAGGAACGGGTTTATATAGTGCCCGAGCCGTTGAATAGATCTTTACACAATCTAAGAATACAAATAATCTTCGACTGCAAGTGTATCTCAAATTACTGATCTATCGACTTGAGTACAAAAGTCATATAACTCATGAGAACCTTTTAGAAATTGAAATAACAAGAGTTTAGGACTTAGAACAATAATAAACCTGATATTAGAGTTTAAGAAGCACTAAATTTGATCGCCTTCTAAAATGTAGAAAGCTTTTTGAAAACAAGGTGTTTAGACTAGAAAGTTAGGTGCTAATTTCTTAAAAAGAATATATCTTTATAAATATTGAAAAGTCTTCACAAAAAGTAATGACTGAAGCCATAAAACCCTAAGCGAAAGATAGCAAGTTTTTGAAAAGACGAATCGTTACAATTTCTTCATGGCTTCAGGAAAACCGAAAAATATATGCCCACTATTTGAATAGATTACCCCAGTCGGTCCATCGATATACACGATTTTATCAGGCTGCTCAAGCCTTTCAAAAATGTTAACAAATTTCAAAAATATTAATAAAAATTATTTTAAGTAATTTTAAAGCCTTAAAAAGTGATGAAGATAACCTTGTCATTTTTAACATATTGTAGCTATGAATAAAGACTCACAATATTAGTGTCTTTAATTTAATCTTCATTTTCCAATACTCCAATAGGGTTACTCAAATTCTCCACTTCAATACAAAAATTAATTGATGTGGTTGGTTCCTTTTTTATTGTAAATGATGTATGAAGTTGTTGCTATGAAAATATGTGAAATCTTGCTCTAACATGTGTGTCTGTATACATAAATACATACATATATATACATATATTCATATGCTTTAATTTCATGTTTTCAAAATTGTAAACAAACATCAAGTCTAATCCTTTGCTTGGGTAAATATTTTTTCAAATCAATCTATTCAGGCTTGTTGTTTAATCAAATATATGATTTTAAAATTAAATCTTAAATTACAATATACATCTGTATGCAAATGTATATATATAATATCTCTAAATTAACTGTCCCTGAAGTTATATATATATATATATATATATATATAATTATGAAAATACCATTTTACATTTTTTATGTTGAATATGTACTTCCATATTTGTAATACAAATTTTGGATTCTTTGTTGTGATCAAGATTGAACTTTGCGATACCGAATCTATTATTAATTACTGCGTATAAGGGAGAAAGTTTGAAACAGCACCCTATTTGATTTCCTACTATTTCTAATTTGATTAGAATTAGATTTAATATGAAACTTTATTCCCTTCTTCACTTCCAATCAAGCATTCTCTTACTTTAAAATCATCTAATTTTATTATAGATTTGTTTTCATAAATTTATATGTATATGTATATATATTAAATATAGGAAAATATCGTAAAGGACAAATTTAGAGGCTTTTTTAGTGCCTAGCACAACCCACCAATGTTTTATTTCCAAGGACAAAAGCGTTAACATATTTTTATAAGTCATAAGCGTCGCATGGGTTTTCTCTTCTTCTTCTTCTTCAATTCTTCTTAGATTTCTCTTTTGCACATTCAAACTTAAATTTTCTTTTTTATTCTTCTTTTTTGTCATGCGCAATCCATTCCTTTTAATCTGATTTCGATTTTCGTCTCTATGAAAATGGTAGTGGAAATTTTTAGATTTATGTATGATTCTATGTTTTTCTCCTTTCTCTTCTATCATTGTTTTAATTTGGTTGTGTCTAACATTCTATTTTTTTTAAGTTAATTTCAGTTTTGTTGCTATGTTTTCTTCTTTAATATTTTATGGCAAATTTAGATAATAGCAGCAGGAATGTTTTGGTTTTTTTTGTTTTTTTAATGCAGCAATGTTTTTTGGTCTTTTTAAATTGAATGTTGTTTGTTTTTTATTTATTGATGTATATATTAGATTCATATCGGTTTGGATGAAAATATATTGCTATGCTTATTTCAGTAATGATCAACTTTTAGATATCATCTTTAGGTTTATTATTATCATTTTTCACATTGATAAAGTTTTGAAGTGTTTTACTATTTTGTAATGTTTTGTTGAGTAGATATAGCAATGAAGTTGTTGCAGAGTAAATATGATTATATCCATCAAACATTCAATGGGTTGAATTAGTATTTCGTTAGTATCAAACATTCAATTAACTTTGTTTGAGTATTATTTTTGTTACTGATTTTAGTATCAGATTTTAGGTATTAGTTTTACGGTCTATAGGTATCATATTCGAAAAAAATTGTTACTTTTTTGTTTTTGATATACGAGTCTATAAAAAATGAAGTTGTTAAAGATTAAATATGATGATAAATAAGTTGAAATAGTGTTCTATTGCTATCAAACATTTACTGAAGTCTATTCGTATCAAACATTAATTAACTTTGTTTGAGTACCATTTTTCTTGTTAATTTCTGTATCCGATTTTAGGTATCAATTTTATAGTCTGTAGGTATCATTTTTGAAAAAAGTTGTTACACTTAGGTGTTTGATTTTTGTTGTATAAAGAAAATTATCATACTATAATAAAACGACAGTCTGAAGCAAACATTTTTTGATTGATGTTTATTCCTTGCATTCATATTGGTATAATTGAAATGGTAATCAATATATGTTTCTATTTTTTTTGTTTGTAAGTTATTTGGTGATGTTGTGTCATTATTGTGGAAAATATCCATTATCAGTTTCTATTTATGTTAGTATCATTTTTTAGTTTCAGTAATTATTATTTTGAGTTTGTGTTAGTATCATTTCTAGTTTAGTATCACTTTTTCTTAGTATCGGTTTCTATTACTATCCTATTGTACAACGACGCAAATACTAAAATAAGATTTGATATTAATATTTTTAGTTTAGTGTCATTTTCGGAGCAACATATGCATAGCGTGGTATTAGAAAGTATTAGAATTTGATATTAAGATTTTTAATTTATTATCAATTTTGGAGTAATATATGTGTTATGTGTTATCAGAAAGTATTAGAATTTTATATTAAGATTTGAAAAAAGTGATATTTTGTAGTATTGTAGATTTCATTGGTGTGTATTAGGTTAGTGTTTGTTATCAGTTTTTAGGTATCAGATTTTTAAAATGTTTTACTGCATATTATAAAAATTGATTTTTCAGTTTTTAGGTATCAGTTTTTAGTTATTGGCAGTAGTTTCTAGGTATCAGCTTTTTAGTTAATAGTTAATTATTATTTTAATAAATTTTCAAATTATTATTTATAGGTTTTTTTCCCTTTAGCTATGGGTCTAGTTTCTCTTGAAAATTTAGGTAACTGAAAATGGTTTTTAAATAACTTAAAACAAACGCTACAAGAAGATCATGATTTGGTTTTTATTTCGGATCGCCATCAATGTTTGATTTTAGGGGTTCATGAAGTTTTACCGTTTAGGCTTTCATTGTTATTGCTATCTTCATATAAAACAAAATCTATATTTAGTAGTAAAGGCAAAGAATGTGAATATGTCTATCGTTGATTTGTTCAAGATATGTTCCAGAGCTTCTAATATGCTGATGCTATAGATCCTATTCCTTATTTCGATAAGCCTATTGTTGATGCAAGTGTTGAAGATGTTATTAAGCAACCGAATGAGAAACAAGGTGGCGGTAGGTTTACTATTAAATGGAAAGGAGGATTTGTATATTTTCAAAATAAGCGAAATAGATGCGGTGTATGCAAGCAATATGGTCACAATAAGCGTAATTGTCAAACTTCTAAGAAAATATAATCTGATTTTCATGTTTATATGAATTTGTTGTGAATTATACTTGGATGTATGTTTCACTAGCAATTTTATGTAATTGAACTTGGTCATATAATTATATTAGTTTAACATATATTAATATGTACATTGATTTTCTCTTTGTAAGTGAACTTGATTATGTAGTTTCACTTTTAGTTAATTGTTATTGTTGAGGATACATAGGTGGCATGGGAAGTGGTGAGTTATTGTGTTTTTATGTTGGTTAGTTTATTTTAAATTATTTTACTTTGGTATCAATTTTTGGTACTATTTGTGTCAGTTTCAAGCATGTAAAAATTTGGCTTCAGTTTTTGTATGCTCTTAATATAACTTTTAGGTATTACAAATTAAGGTATTGGTTTTTTCATGCTTTTAATATCAGTTTTAGATATAAACAATTGCGGTATCAATTTTTTGTATGCTATTAGTATCATTTTTACGTGGTAATTTTTATTTCCTTTTTAGTTTTGAAGTGGCTGCAATGATTTGTTTGTTGAATTATCATGTACAGAACAATGAGAAGAACTATGAGCTTACATATTAGTATATAATTTAGGCTTTGTTATGGTAAAATGTTGACAACTCAATATATGATGTAGAAGTGTAGAAGTGTTGTTTTTTCTTAATGCTATTGTCAAATTATATTAAATAGCTACCAAGTATTATTTTTGCATGTATATAGGTATTGGTTTTGTTAGAACTAACATTTAATATAATTTATTAAATAATCAAGCTTGAATTCGAATAAACTGGCTACTAGATATGTGTTTTCATTGTTATGGTATCACTTTTGTCATGCATGACAATGAACTGAATAATTAAATGCATAGTTCATCATATTATATAACACAACTACTGAGTATTATTTTTTTGTATTATAAGCATCAATTTTGTGGTAAATAACATTTAAAATAATTTATAAAATAACCAAGCATGAATTTGAATCAAATAGCTACTAAATATGAGTTTTCATTGATTTGTTATCACTTTTGTCATGCGTGACAATGAACTAAATATTAAATTTATAGTGCATCATATTATATAAAGCAGCTACTTGGTATCATTTTTCTGTATTTGTAGGTATCAGTTTTGTGGTAAATAACATTTATAATAATTTGTAAAATGAACAAGCATGAATTCGAACCAAATAGCTACTAGATATGAGTTTTCATTGATTTGGTATCACTTTTGTCATGCATGATAGTGAACTAAATAATTAAATTTATAGTGCATCATATTATATGACACAACCACTGGGTATCATTTGTGCATATATGTAGGTATCTATTTTATGGTAAATAACATTTAAAATAATACAAGCATTTTCTATAGGAAGACAAAGCAAATACAAATAATGCAACAGTCAGTGTCGTAGAAGAGAAAATTTCATCAGGTGTCCATATTACTTGAATTGAACACTTAAATGTATATTACTTGAATTGAACTAAACTTTACTTTTTACAATAGAAGCTGAATTCAAATAGTTCTAACTCAAATAGTCCTAACTCAACCCTCAACTTTATATTACTTGAACTGAAAGTCACGCCAATTTTTACAACAAATTCACTTCTTAATGTTTTCTCTTTCTTCAAGTGTAGACATAAAATCAGCCAAATTCCTATAGTGTTCATTGTCTTGTTGTTATTCAATTTCGTGTTGATGAATTTCGTGTTTTTGTTCAATTTCAAGCTGAGTTAGAATTTTGCAATTTGGTGATTATTGATGAATTTTGTATTGATCTACATTAATCATTGATGTTTACGATTTTGTTGGAGATGATAGGCTCATGGTTTCAACTACATGGTTACGTCATGATTAATTTTTGAGATCGAAGCTAGAGAAGGAGTATGAAAATTAAGATGAGGATTAAGTTCCACGAAAGATAAAGTAGAGAGATGGTTTAAATCACAAAATGGGAATTAGGTTGTCCTAGAAAGCAAAAAATAAAACACATGTCCTTTTGCATTATTTTTCCTTTAAAAAATTTCCTATATTAAATATATATAATAGTGGTAACATAATACTACATATTTGTAAATATATGTCTACAGTATATATATATATATATATATGGTACTATAAATATCTATATACAAATCATATACACATATTATAGTATATTCAAACACATACACACACAGATATATATATACACACACACTTAGGCATTTATATCCCGATACTAATATGAAATTATCATATGTATACGTAAGTATAAAACACACAAAATAGATACAAATCCTAGTACCTATATGTATCTATAGCTATACACATGTTTATATTTCATTATGTTATGTTCTTTTATCATGAATGTATACATGATACATTCAAATAAAACATTAAGTTATATTAATTTATGTGATGGATTAATAAATATAAAATAATGTTAAATAAAATATGGTTATTAAATAACTAGATTGGATTTAGTGAAGCCCATTATACTTTATAGACCCGCTATGATCCAAATTGGAAAAAACGAGATCCTCTTACGCTGTAGACCAACATGGTTCAATCAATTGCCACACTAGGCCTTACACTTACACCTTTGTCTGTGGTTTCCACTGATAGAGTTAGGAGTTTTCCCTAAGGAAAATTCTACAATTTACTGTAAATTATTAAATCTATAATATTTTTTGAAAAAAAAAGATAGTGATCACATACTGTTATCTAACTTCTTAACCAAGCAGCCTTTAGACGAATGTGGACGTTAGTACAAAGACGAAACGATTCATGGACATGGGAACATGCTTGGAAAAACCATAGGAATTGACTCAAATAGTTGGAGAAAAATAGGGGCTAAGTATAGAACTCAGTACCAAGATGAATACTAGATATAGAACACCTTTTTGCCTCTTGTAGGGGGCTTTAGAGACATGGATTGAGGGATTATGGATTAAATGAACATCTTCGGGTACATTTATCAAGGAATAGGATAACAATTATAAGGAAGTTCTGAAGGAAAGCAGACAACATAAGTGATATCAGAACCTCTCGAAATCAACTTGATCTCCAAGTAAAATTGCTCGATGTTAGAACCTCAAATTTGTGTTTCAATGACAATAACTATACAATTATATATATATATATATATTTGTGTGTGTGTGTGTACATTTTAAGATTACAGGATTATACTACAAGAAGACATCATGCTTGAAGATATTGAGACTCGAAGAAAAATGACGATCTATCGACCATACTATAGTTAGTAAGAGCATTCTACTATAAAAGAGTCTTGGATAAAATATTGTTAAGCTCTCCTTGAGTATATATGCATACACGATCATACATGATTCATATACACTGAACTTAAGGAAAAAAACCGCATTTACTAATCATAGACGTCTGAGGTAAAACAACAGACATCTGTGAAAATCCTTACGAAATTATTTTTTGAAGACATAGATGTTTGAGGTTTTACCACTGACGTCTGTCATTTGAAAAATGTAAATTTTTGAAAAGGCACTTCTGTTGAGACAAAAAGAAATTTCCGTTCATCAAAAGGTTATAGCCATTAAAATGAGTAGAACTTATATCTAATAGTAACAATTCTACATCTGCATCCTTTTGAATCTATAAATAGTACCATGATTGTGATGTAGAGATTAACAAAAATTGAATTAATTAAATCTATTCTCTCTTGATCACTCTCTTGTGCATTTACATACTCTCAATCTATTATAACAAAATTGTAAATTTGGTAAAACCGCTTCCTATAACTCAAAGCACTCACATTCACTTATTCAAAGAAGATCATAGGAAGATTTGTACTATCAGTCAAAAACTATGTTATTTGAAACACAAAATCATCGGAGATATACTTGTATAAGCCTATTCCTCCAGGCAAAGCGAGGGTTAGTTGGTTAAAGGAAATACCGAAGGGCAGATTCGAGACTAGACGTAGGACGGGAGGTCCGAACCAATATAAAATATCTGGTGTGATTATTTCTATATATATCTTATATTTAATTATTACTCTCTGCTTAACATAGTTAGTAATATACACACGTATATATATAATTTGCATTATTTATAAAGATCCTATTGACTTTCAATTGGAATCAGAGCAACGTTATTTCAATCTACAATAGCACATAATTGAAAGGAAAAAAATTAAACTCGCAAGCACATTCCAAGAAGGTCAATCAACTGCTTGTCCTCCACTACTTACTGTTTCTAATTTTGCGTATTGGTCAACACGTATGCGAATTTTTATGGAAGCCAATGGCTTAGAAATATGGCTATCAACTTAAAAAAAAATATGAAGCACCTGACATTGATATTAGCACATGGACTGATGAACAAAATGTAGAGGCATCTAACAATGCCAAAGCTATGAATGAACTTTTTTTCTCACATGACAAAAATGAGTTTTCAGGGTCATGCTCTACAAGACTGCATATGATATTTGGCACAGTTTACAACTCACACATGAACGCACAAATAAAGTCAAGCAAACTAAAATTTCAATTTTACAAAACCAATTCTCATCGAGTTTGATTTATTCATGTGAATTTTAAACTCTTTGACAAATGACTGGGATAGAAAAGTTTTAGCCATCGAAGAAGCTAACTGAGACGACCCGACTTTCTCACCATAGAAAATCGCATCATCTTGAAGAAAGAAAGGGATAGAAAAGAGAAAAGAAAGAGAAGAAAGAAGAAACACCATCAGAATCTCAACAGCGGAACGAATAAATTATATTAATAACATAAATATTACATAGTTTACAACCATTATCAGAGTTACACAGATTATACATCACATACTAGACAGTTACAAACATCTGTCTGGTTATACAACTCAATACAGTACAAGAAAACTTCTCAGAGAAACCAACACAGCGAAACACTATATATCTACACGCTGAAGCCTCTTGCTCCATTGCTCCTCCACAATTCGTCAAAGCTAACCTGAATCCCTTGGCTACTCGTAAAAATTTTAGTACCCAAGAGTTTAAGAAAACAGAAGATAAACTGCAGGTCAGACATGGGTCTGGTGTGAGTAACAGGTTAAGGTTGCTTAACTTTCAAAAACCTTTTGAAAAGAAAGGTATCACGTAAGACTTCCCACACATAAACATGGAAAAGTTATTACCTTACGCTAACCAAAACATTTGATTGGAAATCCAGTGATATTATAATAGGTCTAGGGTTTTCAAGTAAATATGAAATAGCCAAAATTGTTACATGATTAAATTCCAGCTACTAGCCACAAAAGTGGGTAATACAATCAAAACCGATGGCACTTATTGGATTTTGGATTCCATACAATGGCAGGGCTACCGGGGTACCGTCCGTCACAGTACGTGGCCCAGATCAACGTACCGAGGAGCCACCCTAACTCCCCTGCAACACAAGGCCGGAACCATCCCTTACTGGACAGTCCCGAACAAGACAACCCCAATAGTTGGAGCTCACAACTGTCCACACGGCCGAAATAAAATGGACTTCTAGACAGGGGAAAATCTCGTCCTAGTTGGGCATGACCCACTTAACCTTGCTACACCTCCCCTGTTTTAGCCATTCCCGGTTGATGAGGCTTGAGGCTTGAGGCTACAATTACCTTTATAGAACACATCACTTAGAATGCTCATCGTCCACCTGACGATGTTCTGAAAGCATTCAATCCATACAAGTTCGTTCCGGGTTCGAACGAAACCGAAGGCATTATCTCATTACACTCATTTTGGAATCACCCTCGGAGTTAACGACGATAACCCTTGCACTTTGAATCTTCGTCTTCACTTGAGATTCACGACCCATCGTTAATTTGGATCGATGTGGTTTTCGGATACCCAAATATTGAAACCCGATCACGGTCTCATCGAAATCCAAAACCTGTCTTTTAAGGCCAAGTTGTTTTAAAGTTTAAAACAATTCAATTCAGTATCTATAAACACATAGATAGATAACTCACAAATCACAATAGATAATCAACATTATCATAATAAACAGGTGATCCACATTATCATTATAAGCAGATAATCCATACTATCACCAAAATAGATAATCCATATTATCATCACCATTCAACCAAAGCATTCATACCACACAGCATTACTTATCTTATTTCTGAGATCACAAAGCATTCAAGGCAATCAATATCATCTATTCATACATAAGCAAAGATTTACTTAATCACACCATCTATAATTAATTTAAGATGAATTAAATTAATTACTTTCATCTCTAATTAATTTAAAGTGAATTAAATTAATTACTTCATCTTTAATTAATTTAAAATAAATTAAATTAATTACATCATCTTTTTAAATCTTGCTTATCTAACCATTAATTAATTACAAATCAATTAATTAAGCGTTCAAATTAATCACCTTAATTAATCACCCTTGATTAATTGTTCTTAATTACATGCAAGTAATTATCCTTTAATTAATTCCACAAATTAATTATCCTTACCCCTTACAGTAATTAACCTTTAATTACTTCATAAATTAATTAATCATAATTAATTACATTAATTCTTAATTAATTACATTAATTAATTACCTTTAATTACTTATCATTGATTAATTAATCTTAATTAATCAACTTTAATTACATCATTAATTGTATTAATTAATGATCCTTAATTACATTTTAATTAACTACTTTATTTAAATTAATTACCTAAAGTAATTAATCTAAATTGAACCACAATTATTAATCCCTCTTGATTAACCACACCCAGTAATTAACTACCTTAATTACTTCATTAATTATCCACAATTAATTATCCTTAATTAATCCCTTGATTAATTACTAAGTAATTATTCTCAAATTACTCCCACTCTTAAAACATCTTCTATTAATTACATTCAGTAATTACCATTAATTACTTTACTAAGTAATTTCCAATCCATTAATTACATTAAGTAATTATCATCAAATCATTCAGTGTTTAAAATTAATTAAACTTAATTAATCAATTTAAACAATCTTATTAAACTCAATTAATTACATTAAGTAATTAATTCCTTAATTACTTTCATTAAGTAATTACACTTAAACAATTCGCAACTGATTATCTTTAATTAATTAATCTAATTAATTAATAAAATTAATCACATTAATTAATTATTAAATAATCCTAGTTAATGACCTTCATTAACCATTCTTTAATTACTTTCATTAAGTAATTAACTTAGATTAACCATTTTTAATTTCAAATTAATTTACCTTTAATTATCCATTAATTAATCTCTAATTATTTAATTAATTAAGTGTTAACTGTAACTTAATTAATCCTTGATTAATTAACCTTGATTATAACTTAATTACTTAATTAATAAATTTTTAATCATTAATTAATAATCTTTAATTATCTAATTAATGATCTTATTTACCAATTGATTGACCCTAAATCAATTATTTATTAATCCTTAATCAATCAGTTAATTAAATTAACTAATTATTCCTTAATTACTTCATTAATTTAATTAATTTTCAAATCATTAAACCTTAATTAAATTTTAAGATAAAAATATTTCTTAAGTATGACTAGTTTGTCTTTAACAAATACATTTGAAAACAAATTTACTTTTGAACTTACTTTAAAATTTCATTTCAATTATGAAATTTAAAATGAATATAATTTAAACTTAAACAAAGTTTTAAGAAATTTCAAAATCTTTTTAAATTACATGGCAAACAAATGCTTGTCTTATAAAAGAAATTCATAAGAGTTTAAAACTAAATTCATTTTAAAATTCAATAATTTAAATTTACACTTTGTTTAAATCTTTCAAATTTAAAAACTTCTTTTATTTCAAAAACTGAACTACATATTTAAATCTTTGATTTCCATATTTAAACTTAACTTTAAAACTTACTCATATTTTTTAAAACTTCATTTTTATAAATTTAAAACTACTTAACCATTTTTAAAGTAGTTAACAATTTCAAGTTTAAAAACTTTATTATTTTTATTTTTTAAAACTAAGATTAAATCTTAAACTTGAACTCTAGATTTTAAACTTGAATTTAAAACTTAGTTTAAACTCAAGGTTTACATTTAAAAACTTCAGTTTTAAAAATTTTAAAAAACAGACATTACAGGTTTTCTTAAAACCTGTAAATAAAAAAATACCCGAGACAATCCCAAATTACTTCGAGTTCAATGCTCAATCTTCCCGAGCAAACCACCCTACTACTTCGAGTAACTCGAGCAACCTCCTCTGTTCCAAAACTAAACCCAACATCACCAGACAATCACTTCACCGTGCATATGCACGGTGACTCCGGCCACTATTGATCATCAGCGATGATCGTAACTCATCAGAAGTTGACTCAGCAACCCACCACGATCACCAAAACGAACTTCCATTCTCGAAATCGAAATCGATACCTCGACCCCAAACCTGGAAACATCAGAACCCTCCACGACCAAACCTGGCAACGCTTCGCATTCGTCCGTCCGACCACCGTGACCCCTAGAACTCCGGCATTGACTTCAACTACGGCCAGGCTTCCACTACCCAAAAGCTAGTTGAACTCGATCAACTCTAAGAACCGTGGTGATCAATTTACCAGGTACAGCTAAAACTAGGGTGTAAAAAGAAATCTCATAGCTGCATCTTCCCCGATGATTTTCAACATCATCCATAGTTTTTCCTAGCATCTCTGATCTCCCCTCCGCCATCAGGAAGAACCCCAACCCTTCCAGTCACATAGACCACCAGAAAATTCTAATAATCCCATTCCAGTCAAAACTCAAACTACACCCTCATCTTATTTCCAAAAATCTTGATTCTTGATTTAAAAATCATGTTTTAGTTAATGTATTCAATCTACAATACTGAATTTATAAATTATACAGTATGAATTTTGATTTATATCAACATGCATTGATGTTTTAAATACTTCCAGAGACCATCAAGTTTTAATTTGACTTGACTAAAATTTTAAACAATAATTAAAGTTAAATCAATCAACATTAGTTAAATAATCAGATCTTATCGATAGCTAAATTAAGTGGTGAGGATTTTAAATGAGAAAGTGAGCCTGGGAACAAAGCCAGAGCACCATATATGTACAGTATGCACAAAATCAAACATTCACATAGATTTTTACCAATACACATGCAATACTTATTTATATCCAACCATACTAGCATGCAACCTAATTTATAATTTAAGATTTAAAAGTTACTCGCCTATTTTGTTTGAAGATGCAGAACAGAGCTTCCCAGATTTTGAAAAAAAGCTTTGAATTTGCTGAAGACTAAATGTCTTTGCTTCTGATTTTTGAAGACAGTCTTTGATACTTTAAAACTTAAGTTGCTTTTTGTTTGATTTAAAAAACTTCTTGCATGCTTCCAAATTGCAGAAAAAAATGATGCAGGCTATAGATTTGAAGAGGTGTTTTCAGGGATTTTTATTGCTTTAGTTTTCAGGTACATGTTTTGAAGATGGTTACTGGGATTTAGATTTTGATCTGAAGAGTTTGTATGTTTCAGATTTGATAATGAGGATTTTTGATCTGCATGAGAACAAGTTTTAGATTTTGGTTTTGAAGATTTGATTTTGAATCTGAAAATAGTTTGTAGGTTTTTAGATTTGTTTTGAGTTCATGCCTTAGATTTCTTAACTTTTGATTTTTTTTAAAAGGAAAAAAGAAATTGAAGAGGAGAGGCATTTTTATAAGATGAAAGTATGATTAAATAAAAATAAAAGAAAATACAAATTGAAAATGGCACTTGTACAAACTTTTAACATTTGTCAATTTAGGATGTTTATCTTTTAACATTTGTTATATGAGGCTTAGGAAAACAACACATGTCCTTTTAAAAGTAATTTGTATTTTAATTTAAATGTTAATATATATATGTTATGCCTAATTAATTGATTAATTAGTATTTAACATGTATAGAATTTTTTTAAAAGAAATAAAAACAAATTATATTTATAAATAACAGCTTATGCATATAAAAATCAAAACAATTAAAAATCTATACTTTGGTTTTCAAAACTTTATATTAAAATCCAAATCAAATTCTAAAATCTAATATTTAAAAATCAAATTATATATATACAAATTAAATTTGAAATAACAAATGCTATTTTTATTCAAAAACTATTTGTAAAAACAATACATTATTAATATTGTTTTTAGAAATAACTCATTATCAAATTAAAATAATTATAAAAGAAATTATGTCTTTATTAATAAATTACTTATTTTATTAAGCTATATTTTAAAAAGAAAACAAAACTAACCTTTTTGTTAATTAATTTAAATTTAAAACTTTAAGCCAAAATCACTTTAGACATTTAAACATCTATCTTATTGATTTAAAATCATATACTTAATTATTGAATAGTTTTAAAAAACTTAAATTTAAATTAAATCAAAATTTCCAGATTATTATTATATATATTAGAATTTTAAATCATGATTCATTTATTAAATTTGAACCAAGATTATTTATTTAATAACTTTGAAAAGCTTATATACTAAATAAAACCAAATTCTCAAATTACTAAAATATTAGAATTAGAAAATATGCTTTATTTATTATATTTAAAACAAAGCTAATCTATTTACAATATAAACTATATATTTATATTATAAATAGAAACCAATTTATTAGACTTAAAAGATAAAATCTACCAATTAAATATTTACTAAAGGAGATTATTAAATAAATTCAAATTTTATTAACAAAATTATCAATATCAATTTAATTTTTAATATAGATTATTAAATTGATTTTGTCAAAAATTCCGAGATATTGCACTAACGATTATTCTCAACTTAAAGTTGAAGAACTAATAGGAAATTTGATGTCGTACGAAGCTAACTTGCAGGCTAAAAAAGATCAAAATCATGAAATGAAAAACATAGCATTCCAAGCAAATAAAAAAATTCAGACTTAGTTGAGTGGAGATTGTCTTTCTAAAAACTACAATAATTCAAAAAGTTTAAGAAGATGACCAAATTTCAAAATAACAGCAAACAAACTCTTCAAATCAAACATCGATTAAATGTTATAAATGTGGAAAAATATGTCCATATAAAGAAGGATTGTCCATAACTCAATAATGATAAAAAGAAAAGAAGATTCGAGAAATTTAAGAAAAAGAAAGAGCATTTAAAGTAACATGGGACAATTTGGATACGTCTTATTCTTTAGATAGTGAAAGTGAAAGTGACTCGGAACAAGCAAACGTGTGTTTATGGCTAACACCGATGAGGTACATCCGAAACTTACTTATGATGAAATAATAGAAATAAGCACTGAATTAGATATTCAATATAGAGAATTAAAAAATTAAATATTATATAAGAAAGTTAACTAGATCGGAATTAGAAATTGGATTATTAAAAGATGAAAAAATCATCTTAGAAGAAGAACTAGAAATTGTTCAAAAAACATATGCAACATCATTATCTCAAATTGAAAAATTATTAAATGATTTAGAGAATTATAAGTTAGATAAAGTTAATCTAGAAAAGGAAAAATTAGAATTACAAGCAAATTTAGATTCTAGAAATATTGAAATTTATGATCTTAAAAGTAAATTAGATAGAACAAAAAATAATGTGATAATTTCAGAAAGGAAAATAAAATTTAGAAAAAATGATTATGATATCTAAACCATCTAGAAATAGAAATGGATTCGGTTTTCAAAATAAACAAAAGTCAAAGTAAGATAGTACATTATACACAAAATTCAAAAAGCCAAAGTTAGCAGCTAAGTTTAAGAATTCATACGCAAATATGGTCAAAATATGGATTCTAAAAACAAATAATAAACTAATTAGACAAAAATATATTGATGAATATTTATAGAAAGTTATATATAATCAAAATTACATTTCTAAAGGAATCAAATCCTTGTAGATATGGCTACCGTCCTCCACTAACACGTAGCACCCTAATTAAAGAAGGTGGGTGCCAATTAAAATTTTCTTATTTTACAGGTACCTAAAATTAAAATAAAAAATAAAGAGCAACTGGTACTTGATAGCGGTTGTTCTAAGCACATGATTGGAAATGCTAATATGTTATCAAATATAACATATATCGATGGTGGCACTATAACATTCGGAGATAACTCAAAAGGATTTGTCATCGCCAATGGAGAAGTCATCAACATCAGTATTTTTAACTCTCCTATAATTAATAATGTTTTATTGATAGAAAATTTGAAACATAACTTATTAAGCGTAAATCAATTATATGCAATATTTTTGATCAAAATAGAAATTTAATTTTTGAAGGATTTAGAAATCGAAACATATATGTTTTAAAAATGAATGTAAAAAACAGCACAAATTTATGCTTAGCCGTGAATCATGATGATCTTTGGTTACGGCATAAACGTTTTTGTCATATAAATTTTAACAATATTAACAAACTAGAATAAAAATGAATTAGTTGGAGGATTACCTAAAATCAACTACAAGATTAAAAACCCGTGTGACGCTTGTTGATTTGGTAAATTAAAGAAAAAATTCTATAAAACTAAAAAGGAAATTTCCATAAAACAAGCTTTTGAATTACTCCATCTAGATTTATTCGGACCAACTCGTGTACGTCCAATAAATCATATTAAATACGTTTTTCTAATTATTGATGATATTTCAAGGTATACTTGGACGTTATTTTTAAAACATAAAGGTGACACTTTGAAATGTTTAAAAAATTTGCTTAATGAATAAAAAAATTAACGAAATTAAAAATTAAAAATATACGAAGTGATCACGGTGGTGAATTTAAAAATGAACTATTTATAAATTTTTGTAACAAAAAGGGAATTAGTTATAATTTTTTATTCCCTCGAACACCACAACAAAACAGTATTGTAGAAAGGAAAAGCCGAACTTTACAAAATATGCACGAACTCTCCTAAATAGTAGTAACTTTCCGAAGAATTTTTGGACCGAAGTCGTTGATACTGCTTGTTATGTATTAAATCGTGTAACACATAGACCAATGATTAAAAACACATGCAATGAAATATTTTTTAGCAAGAAACCACTAGTATCATATTTTCATATATTTGGGTCAAAATGCTTTATATTAAAAATGAAAGACTATCTAGGAAAATTTGATTCTAAGCTGATGAAGGAATTTTTGTTGGCTATTCAGATCGAAGCAAAGCATATAGAATCTTTAATAAACGTACAAATATTATAGAAGAAAGTCTTCATTTCTCACTTCAAAACTTTAATGAAAACAAAAGTGATGATGATGAAGAAATTATAAATAAAACTAATATACCTATACATGAAAATAATAATAAATGATAATATGATAACATCATCACCTAGAATATTAGGAGACCATCCTACTAATAATATTATTGGAGATTTAAATACAAGAGTATCAACCAGAAAATAGTTAAATCAAATGAGTCATGTTGCATTTATATCAAATTTTGAACCGAAAAGTTATAAAGAAGCATCAAAATATGATTTTTGGATTATTGCAATGCAAGAAGAACTTAATCAATTTGAAAGACACGATGTTTGGGAAATTGTGCCAAGACCAGATGATCAATTTGTAATTGGAACGAAAAGGGTTTTTTAAAATAAAGTAGATGAAAATTGAAATATTATACGAAATAAAGCAAAATTAGTAGCCCAAGGATATAATTAAGAAGAAGGAATTGATTATGATGAAACATTTTCTCATGTCGCACGTCTCGAAGCAATACGAACATTATTGGCTTTTACATGTCATCAGTACTTTAAACTTTTTCAAACGGATGTAAAAAGTGCATTTTTAAACAGAAGAAGAAGTGCATATTGAACAACCTCCTTTATTTGTTCACGAGAAATAACCTGATCATGTATTTAAACTTAAAAAGGCCTTATATGGATTAAAACAAGCACCTGGTTCTTGGTATAAAAGATTATAAACTCATTTATAGAGTTCCCGTTTTCAAATTGGTAAAATTGGTTCCATTTTATTCATAAAACAAGAAAATAATAATATTTTAGCTGTACAAATATGTGCTGACGGCATCATATTTGGATCCACTGACGAAAAGTTATGCACTGAATTTTCTAATATAATGAAAGATGAATTTGAAATGTCATATATGGAAGAATTAAACTATTTCTAAGGTTTATAAATAAGACAATTAGAAAATAGAACTTTTATAAATCAAGAAAAATACTGCCAAGATTTATTAAAACATTTTGGAATGGAAAATATATCAAGTAAACCAACTCCAATGAGTATTACTCTATATTTAGATAAAGATGAAAATGGAAAAGATTTCGACCAAATATTATATCGAAGTATGATAGGATCTCTATTATACTTAATAGCTAATGGACTAGATATCATGATGAGTGTATGTTTATGTGCTTGGTTTCAAGCAAAACCAAAAGAATCACATTATCAAGCGATAAAACGAATCTTAAGATATTTAACAAACATTAGAGAATACATACTTTTTTACCCAAAAGAAAGCTCATTCGAACTCGTGTCATATAGCGACACTGATTTCGACGGTTGTAAAACGGATAGAAAAAGCACAAGATGTCATTTTTTGGTCAGTCTTTAGTTTCATGGTTTAGTAAAAAAAATTGTGTTTCGCACTCGACATGTGAAGCCGAATACATCTCAGCAGCTTTAGCATGTGCTCAAGTAATCAATATGCAACAAACTCTTCTAGATTTCGAAAAATCATAACAAAATAACCTACATATTGTAATAATACTAGTGCCGTAAATTTATCAAAAAATCCTATTAACCATTCGCGAACAAAGCATATTAATATTCATCATCATTTTCTAAGAGATAATGTGAAAAAAGGAATTATATCACTGGAATTGTTAATACCGAAAATCAAATAGTTGATATTTTTACTAAACCATTAAGTGAACTAAGTTTTATTAAATTAAGACGAGATCTAGGAATATGTTCGTATAATGAATTGATTAACTGAATCTATAGGATTAGTTTTGTACACTCAAACTACACATGATAAGGTTTGTAAATTTAAACTAATACTAACTGAATCTATAGGATTAGTTTTGTACACTTAAATTACACACGATAAAGTTTATAAATTTAAACTAATACTCATCATATAAAACCTAACTACCCTCCGTTAAAAGTTAAATGGTTGAACTTCTTTTCCTCAACCAGTCTTCTAAGTGTAGTAAAAACTTCATCTTTTAAATCGGCTTACTTTCCTCCTAATTAAATACAATAGTATCATTACTCAACAAAAAAAATGTCTTGCGATCACGACTCCACCTATTCAAATATCGACTATAAATCACCCTCATCAGATAGCACCAACGTTTCACCAACTAAATCCATACCTCTATCAATTTGCCCAACCTCTCTGAACATTGTTGCATCACCTACACATCACACTGGTTTTTCCTCTAAAGAAAAGAAAGGCAAACGGTCAGTTGATATGCAATCGACATCTCTCACCGACAAAGTCGATGAAATATATCACTATCGACAAGAAATGGTGGGAGTTCAATGTGAAATTTATTACAAACAACAACGTTAAAGCACTCATCTAAATTTTCTCGAAAAATGTATTCTAGCAATTTGTGCTCATTCATCAACAAAAAATTGCATACATCATAATTCTCCTCGATTACAAGAAACTCCTATGAAAGCGTATAACATTACTCCGAGAAATCTACAAAAACCGGGACAATCAAACAAGGGTTGGATTGACACTCCAGCTCGTCTGAGTTGGTCTCCACTAAAGCCATTAATTGATGACACAAAGGATGAATCTAATTCATGGGATATACAACAAATCAAAATTTCTAAATTCTCAGAGAAAAAGTAAACTTATGTTAAGCATTATGTAAAATAAGTTTATTTGTTAATATTCGGTATGTATATTGTTTTATTGTATTGATATTTCAATAAAAATTGACTGCTATTTAAATTATGTTCATAATTTTAGAAAAATACATGCCACAGACATCTATGAAAATACCACAGACATCTGTCAAAAGTTATGGGAAACATTTTCCTGTAACCTCAAACGTCTGTGGGAACTCACAAACATCTATCATATCTCTCTGTTTATTTTTTTTGAAACCACAGACGTCTGTCCTATGTTACTGTCTATTACTAACTAAAAGCACAAACATCTGTGCCACACCCACAGACGTCTGTCGCTATTCCGAAACCCTATCTCCAATAGTCGTATATATACATATATATATATATATATAAGTATTTTCCCAAATTTATCTTCTACCTTCAAATTACTTCCCAATTCTAAAACCATAGCCTCTATTCGATATCTATTTTCTCACTAATGGCTTCCGAACCAAAAACTCCATTTAACAAACGATCTAAAATGGTCAATCATCCTCTTCTTATAATCCCGTAGTTAATGATGCTCCCATTCAAGAATGGCTCCGTAATAACATGATTGCCAATAAGCGATTTTATAAGCTAACACAAAAGAAGCTTCTTTCCGGGCCTTTCTATAGGTTATGCAAGTTTGGAGAATATAGCATTCAAGAACTTATTATTGCCTCTGAATGTCAGGATGTAATCAATTTCAATGAAAATGAGGTACAAATCAACCAATTAGCTATCTTTCTCTTCTACGCTAATTTATGTAGCAGTAATATTTGGAATCCTGAGAATGATGAAGGTTGGTTATGGACAAGTGTGCATGGATGCGTTTTTTAAATTAGCATCAACACCGATGGATGTATACTTAATTGTTCTTCAACCGGGATCGATTTAAAAGAAATTCTCGACCATAGAAACTTGCCACGAGAGAAATAACTCAACTTATTTGGGAAGATAGGATGCCCTAGTGGAAATCCGTCTACTTACGTCCAAAAGCTAGATTGTTAAATCGTATGATATTAAATACAATAATCCCATATCTAGGTAGTCATGATCAAATCTATGACAATGATCACAAAGCCTTTATGCTATTTTCAGTGGAATACAAATAAATTAGGCTAAATTCATTCATAGTGAAATTAAAAGCTTTTGGTCTCATCATCAGTGCACTATTATCTACGCTCGATACATTATGCGTCTCTTAAATGCTTTTGGGGTACCCTCCTATATCTCTCATTTTGAAGAAATTCCCATTAAAGAAAGCGGTATATGGTTTTTATCGTTGATGCATCTTCCCTCTTGACCACCCCCAATAATCTCCCTCGAACAATGGTTTATACAATAACAACAACAAGTGAACCATGGTACTCGACCCACTACTACTCCTCAACAAACTTACTCACCTCTTCCTTCACAACAACCTACATCCTCCATTCATGCTAACAAATATTATTCGTATTCTAAAATACAAGAAGCTCGCTTTGAACCAACGCAAAACGAATCTCTTCGTGATTTAGCGCTTGAAAACCAAAAGGTAAGCATGGCCAACCGGCGGGCTTTAAACAAAAGATGAGTGGTTTGGAACATTCTTTTACTACGAGAATGACTAAAATGGAAAATACGTTAGAAAAGTTGTTTTAACTTTAGGAAAAGTTATGAGAAAGGTCTGTGGCAGAACATCCTCTCGCTCATCATCTGCACCATCACTAATACCACCCCCTTGAGCACAAACACCAGTTTATCATGCTCATATTTCTCCTGAAGGATCTTCTTAGGATAGAGGAAAGAATCCTATGAAAGAATAACCTGAGGAGGAAGAAGATAGTGATGATACGTACGTGTCTGATACTTCAAAATTCCAACATCAATCATACATGGCATTCCAAGGACTCTCCATTTAAGAAGATGAGGAGTACAATGACCAAACACAATGGCCAGGCACATAAGAATAAGATCTTTCATCTTATTAGGAAATATGTGAATTATGGAGGCTTATCTTTGTTAGGGATGCGGATTAAGGATCTTAAGGCAGAAATAACACTAGAGGGGAGGGTGAATAGTGTTTTAAAGAATATATGAACTATATGAATAAATTAAAACTTTCAACACAAATCTAAACAGAATTCTAACACAGAATGATCACAGAACATATAACAAATGCAAATAGTAAAGTAAAGCAAGTAAAAGGAAAGAGCACACCGGATTTTATACTTGTTCGGAATCCTCCTACATCCAGTCCTGCACCAAGGCAATATCCTTGTACAGATTTTTATAAGCCAATATCCAAATTACAACCTTCAATTTCTGAGGCCTTGAGGAACCCTCCTATCTCCGAGTCTGGGGTAAACTCTCTTGATTTACGGGACACAAGATCACCCTAATACTTCTTAATAACAATCCTTTTGAATGGATAGACTCTATGGACTTTTTGAATACAAATTAATCCTATAACTCTGAATAGCACTTTGATCTTTAGTAGAATGATGGAGAATCAAATAGAGAGAGTATCTAAATGATTTCCTATTGAGAATTTGGCAGAATGATGGCAAGATCTTGAAAATATGAAGTTTTATGGATATGGAATGGTGGAGAAGAAAGAATGAAGAAAATAAGAAAGTAGTTGTTAAAAAAATTCGTTTTGGAAGCCTTTATATAGATGCACAACAGTCATAACCATTGGCGAAAGGTTTTCGAACGAATGGACACTTCTTTTGAAAATTGAATTTTGAATCCAACTGTCATCATGTCGACATGGGGTATCCCCTTATGTCGACATCCCTCAGTTCAAAATTATAGAGATGTTGTTTTGTAAAGATAATTGAATTTAAAACAAGTTGAAACTTCTCTGAAGCAAAGTAAAGTGTTTAAACAATATTTTGAGATAGAGAATGAATATAAAACATTATTTTAAATATATATATATAATTGATATAGACCGTCAATTATATAAGTAATATTTAAAATCAGAATAAGTTTTGATGTTTTAAAAATAGAAGTTTTTAAAATCAGAATAGAGGAATATTTCAAGGCTAAAACAAAGTTTGAAAATATTTTTGAAAACATGATTTTGAAAGCTAAAACATTTTGAAAACAGATTTAAAAACATTTTGAAAAATCTATTCAAACTGAAATTGCAAGAACCTTCCTACAGAGCTCCTCCATAGGACTCGAGAACTTGTACAAAGTAGTTTAAATGATTTTGATTTTCTTGGGTTTGTAAGCCACTTGTCGTAGGTTTGTAAGCTACTTGTCGTGGGTTTGTAAGCCACTGGTTTCGATAGAAATTGGGTTCCATCCCAAAAGAAAATTGGAACAAAGATGAGAGTGCTATTATGAAGTTTTAACAAAATACTAGACACTTATCTTGAGATCTTGAAATCTTGATTCTCTAGAGTCTTGAATCTTGAATCTCTAATCTTCATCTTGATGCTTGAGTCTTTATACTGATCAGTCTTCGATGATACCCGCATATACTTCCTACATACATATATATATCTATCTATATGGAAATGTTAGTATATATTTTATAAAGTAAAGTATAATAACTATATAAGGTTGTTGTCATCAAAACATCATCAACTCAGTTCCCAACAATCTCCCCCTTTTTGATGACGACAACCTTTATTTATAAAATATTCTTACCATACCATAACTCCCCTTACTCCGTGATTTCTTCTTTAAACTACAACTCCCCCTTACTCCATGACTCCCCCTTACACCAAGCACATATATTTTTATAACTTTCTCCCCATTTGACATCAGCAAAAAGGAATAAAAGATTTACCTGTTCTAAGATAATCAAGTATATATAGAATAAAAGTGTAAAGTGAACGTGTAAGTGATCAAGTGTGTGAGCATATATATAAATGTAACTTGACAATCAAATCAATATCATACATAGCAAACCAATCACGAAGTTATATACAAACCAAATCCAAATCAAACTTAAGTAAACTATTCAATCAAATCAAATCTAATCTAATCAAATCAAATCAAACAAACAAACAAACATACATAATGATCAGACATTCCTTGGGACTTCCACCCATCCATCTTCCCCAAAGATAGGATCAGTTTTGATAACATCCCAATTATCTTTGTCGAGGGTGACCGGTGGATTTGCTTCGGATTCGTCTTTTCTAAGGCTTGAGATCATCCAACGAAGTGCGTCGAAGTGTCTATCTTGCTCCTTGATCATCTGCATTTGGCTTAATTCTAAGTGCCTTTGATTTCTAAGTATAAAAGAGAGAATATTCTTGAAAGAAGTAAGAGTTTCTTCAAGCTTTTCACTTAAATTCTTAATTGGAGAAGCCATAATTTAAGAAATAAGTTGAAGTATGAGAGGAGATAAATAGAAATGGAGGTAGAGAAGTTTTTCTGGAAGAAATAGGTATTTATAGGAGTTATTGGCCGTTCAAAATGAATTGTCACATGGTAGTTACAAGAATTTGAAGTTAGAAATTGTAACGACTTTCTGACTTTTATATGTCGACATGGGGGGGATGGAGCATGTCGACATGATCTAGACAGAATGATCAAGTTGAGTTATTTTTTATTTCTAAGTTTATTTTTATACTAGTGGACCTATATAAACTTAAAATAAATAACTATCAGAGATATATAAAGCTGGAAAACAGAGAATAAGATAGCATTACTTATATTAGTTAACATTACATAATATTAACCAAAAAAAAGAAGATACAAAGATAGATAAACAATAGCTAGAGAGATAATGGCTAGGATTAGTTTGATGAAGATGATGATGAGGACAAACCAAGTTTCCTGCCTATCTTCCCAAAGAACTTGTCGATCTTGGTAGAGATTTTATACATTTTCTTGCTAATAGATCTCTTAAGAACCTTTTAGTTTTGAGCAAGTATCTTTTGGTTCTTGAGTATGGTTTTGTTGGACGGATTGGCGGGTGTATGTGGATACTCTATACTTTCCAAAGAGGTTTCTTCATCTTTCTCTTCTTCTTAAATTTCCATTCCTTCCCCTTCTTCTTCCTCTTCTTCTCTCTCTTCTTCCATCTCTTCATGAGAAGTCTCTCTTCCTTTTCGGTAAGTGTTTCATATGGTTGAAACATAAGTGGGATTTTCATAAGAGAAATGTTCCCATGATTGAACACTTTCCTACTTACAAACTCTTCCTTTTTAACATCCACACCAAAATAATTGAAAATCCGAGTAAGATAAATTCCATGATAAAGAGTGTTTTCTCCCATAGTAAAATTTTTGGGTCTTAACTCATCCAAAATAGTTTGTGCCCAATTAATATCATATTTTCCAAATATAGCAAAAAGAGCTTTATACACTTTTGAGGTGGGATTATTGTAGTTTCCCGACCTAGGAATAACGGTGTGTTGAATAAGAAGGTTGACAATTCTTGCTTTTGGGCGGAAAAAGCGATTCTTAAAATCCATGTGGTCATCACTTTCAAAAATGTGATGAAAAGTCTCTCGATCGGTTTCATTGATTTGAAATTGCGAGAGATTCATACTGGTAGATTTGCAACCCAAAATATCGGAATCCAAAACAATAAGTGTTCCTTTAACACTGCTCCAAATTTGATCTTCATTTCCATTACAAAATTCACGGTTTAGGTTTGCATAAAACATTTTGACAAGATTTGGATAACAAACGAAATCATTTTGCTTGTTATCAAACAAGCTAAGAATGGAGTTTTCTTCAAAAAGTTGATCGATTTCATAAGAAGGAAAATCATCAAAAATAGCAAATTTTCCCGTATTGACTTTACCATAGTTTACATAATTTATGTAAGCTTTGATAGCCTCCGGGTCATTAAAAGGATCATTTTTGATGGATTTGGTCAGCCTCATAGTTGATGGGGTACTTGAGGAAGCCATTGATGAGTGTTTGAGAGGAGTAGAAGATAATGAAGAAAGTTTGAATTATGAGAATAAAGTGAAAAGAGATGATAAGAGAAGTATATTAAATAGATTCTCTAAAGTCATGTTCTCTGGTCAAGAGGTATCTTTTCAGAATTTTGAAGTAAGTGAAAAGGTGGAGGGAAATTCAAAAGTTTGAATTCAAATTCCGAAATCAAATTTCTGAGAGACATGTCGACATGGGGTATCCTGGCATGTCGACATGTGCCTGTTGAATTTGAAAAGGGGTGACTTTTTCTAAAATCTAAGAAATTCCTAAAATCTTAAGAAAACTAATCTATATTCTATATCTATATATAATTCCAGTAATAATATTAAATATAATAATATTAACATATTTTAATATTTAAAATATTATTAAAATTATATTATTTTGAATTTAAAAATTCAAATTTCAAAGGATGATTTTGAATTTAAAAATTCAAGGAATTGCAAACAAAATCAAAACAAACAAGCATCTAATAAAATTAAAATAAATGTGTACCTATTTTTAGATCCAAACTCCGCTCGTCTTCTGATTTGAGAATAGCCGTGAAGCATAGATTTGAATTATCAGTTTTCTTCTCGTCATCACTGGATGAATCTGAATCGTCAAGAGTTGCTGCATATGCCTTCTTTCTTTTCCTTAGTTGCTCGTTGTTTGGTTGAAATGTCTGTTTGCCTGGATATGGACAATCTATCTTGTAATGTCCTGTTTTGTTGCAGTTGTAGCATCTATCACCATTGTTGTTGTTGTTGTTGTTGTAATTGTTGTTGTTCTCCGAAGTATTTCTGGAATTCCTTTGATCATTTCTTTTAAAGTTATTCATCTTTCTATACTTCGGAAACTTTCTGAAATTTCTGGTCATGGCAATTTCTTCATCACTATCATGTTCTGAATCTCCAGTTGTTGCTTTGAATGCGATCGATTTCTTTTCTGTTGCCTTAGATTCTTTTCTCCCTTGTAGTTGAACTTCATAAGACATTAGATTACCGATTAACTCTTCGATCTTCATTTGACTAACATCATTTGCCTCTTCAATAGTAAGTGTCTTTTGATCCCATTCTGGAGTGAGTGAATTGAGTATCTTTCTGACTTGATCTCAATGAATGTACAATATCTTGAAATCGACAATACATGTTGGTAATGGACTCATTTTCATGCATTTTAAACAATTGAAACTGGTTAGTTAATATGGAAATTTTAGTCTGTTTAACTTTGCTTGTTCCTTCATGAGTTACTTGCAAAGTTTTCCAGATTTCAAATGCAGACTTACAAACAGAGACTCTATTAAACTCATTCCTATCTGGTGAACAAAATAGTATATTCATAGCCTTAGAATTGTTTTGTGCAACCGTCTTTTGCTCAGTAGTCCACTGGGAAAAATTAATAGTTGGTTCGACATATTCAATTTGTGTCATATTCCAAGTATCTAAACTTATGGATTGTAAATAAATTTTCATCCTACATGCCCAATATGCATAATTACTGCCATTAAAAAGTGGTGGTCTGACAGTAGACTGACCTTCTACAAATGAACTAGTGTTAGTGCTTGTATTGATAGAAGTAGTGGTGACAGGAGTGACATTATTAGTGTGTTGTGCCATTAAAACTTTTCAAAATTTCAGATTATGAAAATAATGAAAACCAATGCTCTGATACCAATTGTTAGGGATGCGGATTAAGGATCTTAAGGCGGAAATAACACTAGAGGGGGGGGTGAATAGTGTTTTAAAGAATATATGAACTATATGACTAAATTAAAACTTTCAACACAAATCTAAACAGAATTCTAACACAGAATGATCATAGAACATATAACAAATGCAAATAGTAAAGTAAAGCAAGTAAAAGGAAAGAACACACCGGATTTTATACTCGTTCGGAATCGTCCTACATCCAGTCCTGCACCAAGGCAATATCCTTGTACAGATTTTCATAAGCCAATATCCAAATTACAACCCTCAATTTCTAAGGCCTTGAGGAACCCTCCTATCTCCGAGTCTGGGGTAAACTCTCTTGATTTACGGGACACAAGATCACCGTAATACTTCTTAATAATAATCCTTTTGAATGGATAGACTCTATGGACTTTTTGAATACAAATTAATCCTATAACTCTGAATAGCACTTTGATCTTTAGTAGAATGATGGAGAATCAAATAGAGAGAGTATCTAAATGATTTTCTATTGAGAATTTGGCAGAATGATGGCACGATCTAGAAAATATGAAGTTTTATGGATATGGAATGGTGGAGAAGAAAGAGTGAAGAAAATAAGAAAGTAGTTGTTAAAAAAATTCATTTTGGAAGCCTTTATATAGATGCATAACTGTCATAACTGTAACGATCCTAAATTTTGAACAATTTAAATTGTGAATATTTAATTAATTTTGAATATTTGAATGATAATTTAAACTGAATTTCCGATATAACAATGAAATTGGTGATTAAATATTTAAAATTTAATCTATACAAAGCTGAAGAAAAAATTTAAACTTGACTTTGGAGTTGAAATTGAATATTTAATTTGTAATTGAAATTCAAACTAATAACTTAAGAAAATAATTTGGATACAAGAATTATTATTTATGTAAATTTATAAATGGATGGTTAGTTTGAAATGACATTTTTCTTTTCTTTAAAATAAAAAGGAATAAAATTTTAATCAATACGAAATAGATAAATAAATACACATAGTTAAAATTCAAACAACATATTTATAAACTTTGAAAAATATTATGTAACTACATTGGAGAAATTTCAATAACATAATTTAAACAAAACAAAACAAGCAAAGTAATAACAAAACCAATTGGAATTGAAAATGAAGAAAAATAAAAGAAAATTTGTTTAAGGAATTTTGGGCTTTAAATTTAATCTCGGCCCATAGTGTTTCCTTGTTTGGTTGCCGTATTAATCCAAGACCCCATCCCTTTTCCTTCATTTCGAAAACCCTAAACTAAATAACGAAAAAAAAAAAAAAAAATGGCGGCCGATACCCCCCTTCATCATTTCAGCAGATCGAAAAAAAAAAAAGAAAGAAAAAGAAACCTAAATCTAAAAATCAAGCGAGGAAATGATATACGGTGGCTCGTCTTTCGGCTTTGACTTCAAATCGTTCGTCTTCAGTAGCTCGCGGCTGCTCCAATTCGTGATAAGGTGAGTTTCTCCTCACGATTAATCTTCATGCAAGTTTTTAGATTTGTTTGAAGTGAATTCCTTGGTTGCATGCTAGGAATTGTGGGTTATGCATTATCAGTTGCTCGGATAAATTAATCTAAACTGTTGAACCAATAAGTACTTGATTGCATGCTTTGTTTTGGTGGTTTGTGGTTTTCAGTTGCTCGGTTAAATTTGAATTTTAAACTAATAGGAACAGATAACTCACTGCATGTTGGATTGTTGGTTGCTATTCGTTATCACTTGCTCTGATGTTGTGTTTTTGTACTGTTAAGATCAGATTCTACTCAATTTTTGATTTTAAACTAATAAGAATAAATGCTATTTGATATTTGTTTTAAATTGGTAAGAACAGACACTGTTTAAATTTTAATTTAAACTGATAAAAACAAATGCTATGAATAACCTGATGAGAACAGGTGCTTCCAAATGTTTGATTTCAGATTGTTGTTTTGAAAATTTGTTTTTCTTAAAAACTGACTTGAACAGATGCTATAAATTTAAATTTTTTTTACTGTTGAGAACAGATGCTATCATTTTAAGAATCTGATGAGAATAGAGGCTATTAAATCTTGACTTGCTTTGTGTTGCTGCATGTGTTGGATCTTGCTTTGTTAATGAATATTTATATGGAAACCTCTGAACCCAAACCTTCTTTGTTTATCCGTGAATCAATCACTTAAGCCTATAATATGTTGTGATGTTTTGGTACCTGAAATTGTTTTTGTTAAGTGATAATGTGTTTGCATGCTTGTTTATGTTGACTGTCCCTCTGTTTTGAAATGCATGTGAGTTTCCAGCTCACGATTAATTTTTATCCAAGTGTTTAAATTTGGTTGGATTGTATGTTTGGTTGCATGCTATGTTTTGGGGTGATTTTGTTATCTTTTGCTCGGCTAATTTAATTTGAAACTGATATGGGTAGATTGGTTACTGCATGTTGGATTTTTGGTTGCTAGTTGCTATCATTTGCTCGATTTGCTTGGATTTTGAACTGATGAGAAACAGATACTATAAATTTTGATTTAAACTGTAAGCACAGATTCTACCCATTTATTTTTTTAAAATTTTTGAACTGTTAGGAGCAGATACTATGGATTTTAATTCTTAAAACTGATGAGAGCAGATGTTATTGGTTTCAATTTTAAACTGGTAAGAACAGACACTAATTGTGATTTGTTTTAAACTGATAACCACTGATGCTTTCAAAAATTTGTTCTTTTTAAATTTATAAAAACAAATGCTATGTGAAATTTGTTTGTTTAAAAAAAAAAAAATTGATAGGAACAGATGCTATATTTATTTTGTTATTAAATTGATAAGTACAGATGCTACTAAATATCTTGTTTGAAAACTGTGTGCAAACAATTGCATTATGAATTTAAACTTGCATGTTTGTCCCATGCCTGGTAACCATTAGACCATTTATTATTTTGCACTTGAGTCTTTTGGTACTGTTGTTGTATTGGTGTTACATTTGGTCTGCATTGTAGTTGTATTCATATATACTTGCTACTGTTGCATTACTTGCTTCACTTGAGTTTTTTTTGTAACAGTAGTCTACTGTGTTCATGCACTTTGGTTTGTGGCAGTTTGCATGTCAAGTTGCACCCATGCTGTTGCACTTGTAGTTGTACCCCATGCTGTTGCACTTGGGTCTGGTCACTGTTCTCTTGGTTGTTCTAGTCTTCATTTCCATTGTTGTTTGCATCCTGATATATGTTGCATTGCAGTTGATTCATTTGGTCATTTGGTGTCTGCATCCTTATCTGTTGCATACATAAGTTTGGCCACTGTTGTATAATTGCATTTGATCTGCACTTGTGTATATTCTCAGGTTGCACACTGCAACTGCACTTGCATTTGTGACCTTTATTTGCCTGTTGTTTGAATTGTGCATTATTCATGTGTAGCTTGGTCATTTTGATGCACTGCCTTGATTTAGTTTGCCTCTATCTTTATAGTTACAGGTTCTAAACTTGATTTAAAAATTCAAACTATCCACCTAAGTGTTTTTTTTTTTAGTTTTTAATCCTTAAACAAAATATGTTGTATGTGAGTAACTCACTTCTAAACTTATTAATAGGTAAAGTTGTTTATGTTTTCTTTTAAAAATTTGATATGAACTTATATGCATATTATTATAAACCTGTAAAACACCTCTGTTTGAATTACAGGCATGGGCATCTAACATAAATTCACCTCTCCTCTATATTTAAGCTTAAACTGAGAATTTTAAAAAAAATTTTTTTTAGTACGATTGTTCATACACAATCTGGAAAAATCAAGAAATATAACAGTAAGGTTCTCTGTCCTTCATTGACACTGCGAGCAAACTCATTTATCTACCTATATGTTCTGATTTTATGGTTGACTCTTGAAGTATGATGGATTTGATGATTGCATGTTTGAATTTATACATCTTTATGGGTGTAAATGTATGAGTATGTATCAATGCATATCCCTGTTATGAGTCAGAGTACATCTTCTCTGTGCAACAAAATCTGTGAGTAAATTCCTGCTTTAAAAACAGTTTCTACCTTTTAAAACTAAGCTAATAAGATTTGCAGTGCTTAAAGTTAATTCAATTGCCTTTCAAATAAGAAACTGTAAAACAGTGGTAAATTAAAAAGATAAGAACTGCTCTGTTCTTTCTTTAGTAAGCAACATCACTATATATAGGTTGTTTAAAAATTTATTTGCTGTTTAAATTTTATATGTGCATGTGTTTGGATATAATTGTGACTGGTATTATGCCTGCGTACATATTTGAATGTGCAGATAGGTGATGCAAATTCTACAGACTTGCTACTGTTTTCACTAAGATTCTAAATACAAATCCACATCTTTATGTCTGAATTTTAGTTAGAAATTATTGTATAAACATATGGTGTTGTTTAACATAGATTAAGTTTGTAATTTTATTTCAGAAAAAGTAAAGACTGTTAGTTGTGTAAATCAATAACAGTACACAATAGTTTCTAAAAGTAAAATTATCAGACAACTTTAATTTATTCAATCAAGTTTTAAAGCCTTAATGCATGTTAAACATGGATATTAAAAACATGCTTCAGGTCTTAAAAAGTTTCTGAGGGGTTAGTAAATTTAGTCTGTGCAGTTTTATAAATTTAAAGATGGAATTCAAATTCTTGAATTAGAATTTCAATTGGTTTTTTTTTTAAATGCAAAGTTTAAATGTTAGTTCAGGTGAGCTCTTTTAGTTGCAGTGCTTCATCACTTGATGTCTTTGATTATTTGGTCTGCACTTTATGTTGCAGCTGGTCCTGCAGTTGTTATTGTTTATGCCTTCATGTTTTTGGACATTTCTGAGCCTCTGTCTTGATTGCCTGCTTTTACATTGCTGTTTGTATTGCTTTGTCTGATGTCTTCATGATTCCTTTGTCTGTGCGTTGGCTTTGTTTCGATCTGATAGCCGTGTTTTTGTTTGGTGCACACGTGTGTACTGCAGCCACACGGGATTGATAGATTTTAAATCTGAAGTTGTTAATATGAAAATTTCCAATAGATTTAAATTAGTTCATTTGTTTCATCACCTCTGTTACCATTTATTCAGTTCATTTCAAATTTAATTACTTGAATAAAGATTAATCCTGACTCGAGTGTTTTTGTGTTTTGCATAAACGCTCGGGTCAGACCGAGTATTTTTGCAGCTTAAAGATTTGCTCGCAGCGAAGTTAGAGAGAGGGGGATTTCAGCACCACTAAAGTTTAGCTAAAAATTTTTCTCTTGTACTTATATTTAAAAATTGTTTCCGCTGTATAGATTTAAATGTAATTCAAATGTAATCTATTGTATAACTCTGATATTTGTTATAAAAGAGAAAAATTTGTTTATAAAATATATTATTGTTTCTGTGATTCTGTGGCTGTTTCTGTTTAAATGTTATAAACTAAATAACAATCCGTCATTTTGAACGTTTCTAGTTGGTTTAATTACCGACTAGAGGCGGTCAGGGCGGCGGGTCGTTACAAAGTGGTATCAGAGCTTTGGTTTACACAAAGCTTAGTTTATGGCATTTAATATGAATAGTTACTAGAATCACTTTAAAGGAAGTGTTTTCAAATCTAACGAAGTTTAAAATTGTTTTCTTCAAAATAAAAGGTATTTTGAAATTTAAAATTATTTTTGGAAATTCCCCTCTCTAAAGTTAGGATTGCGGTAGTTTCTATTCGGTGAGGTCTCGTTAGACTTGAGTTTCGATCGTTCGGAAACTCATTATCGAATCTTTGAGAGTTATGGAAAATGAAATGTAAGTCAAGTGGATTAATGAATTGGTTTAAATTGGCTTAAATCAAATATTTTGAATATCTCCAAAGTAGTAATTGGAAAATAAAATGATATGTCAATTTGATTATAATCAAGTGGATTATTGAACTATAACTTGGAAATTTAATTTTGAATTCTTTTGAAAATTGATTTCAAATGTGGTGAAGAACGATTTAGTAAATGAATGGATTATAAGTATTTAACTTATAATATGGACTTTTGGTGTATATAACTAAGTTATATAAATTGAATTGAATCAAATTAAGAAAGGAGATTATAAAACGAAGTTTTATAAATAGAAATGGAATTTCTAGAGATGTTTGTAAAATCCGCAAACGACTTATTTTGATAAGTAAATTGTTGTAACTTATTAAAGGAATTATATCTATGGTTTTTGAACGGTGAATAAAATATCAAAAGAGATATGAATCTAATGAAAATTCGAAATAGATTTAAATAGATTCAATGATGCATTTGAATTTGAACGGGCATGGAATTAAGTTGAGTGGAAAACTTAGTATTGGGAATTTGAAATCGGTTTAAAACCAATATTTTTGAAGTGTATGTGGAATTCAAACCATGAATTAAGTTGAAGTTGAAAACTTAAATGGGAATGTTTTTGGGAAGAAACATTATGTAAATGAAGATAATTCATTTTGAAATGTGTTAAGAATCGAAAGAATAGATTTCAACACTTGTTGTTGAAATAGACGTTTTCGAGTGGAAAAATGGAAATGGTAGATTATAACATTTGTTGTTATAGTAAATAATTTCAAAAGGGAAATGATTTTGTTTAGTATTGGGATTTACATATCTATTTTTAAATTTGAATCCTTATACTAGTGGTTTTGAGTCGTCGTAACGATGTTTTACGCAACATTCGTTTTGACTCAAATAAAATGTGTTTAAAAGAATGATTTCTTTTAAGAATGAAATATATACTTGATTTTGGTTTAAGTATATTGAATATTTTCTAAGTATTGAAAATAAATTGATTTGTAAATTACTTATTATTGAATAAGTATGGAAATATTTTCCAATATGAAATGAAAGGTTTGAAATTATATCTTTTAGAGATAAAGTGAGAAGTGAATGTTTGAAATTTTATCTTTTGAAGATAAATTGAAAATGAATTTGTGAAATCGATTTGAAATCGTATATTCATAGATACTTTGGAAATGTAAATTCACTATGGAATTTATAAAAGAAAAGGGGAATTTGTTAAAAATAAATATTGATTTATTTTTGAAATGTGGAAATAAATTTACGGATTTGGAACGTAAGTTTAAAATAAATCGGTAAGGATTTATTTGATTAATTTAAGTGAACCATTTGAAGTTTAAAATGGATAAATATTTGGAAATGTTTCCATTTAAGGAAATTGCTTTGAAATTTGTTTTCAAAGATTAAAAGGTGCAAAATGATTTGAATTTGTTTCAAATGGCTAAGTGTGAAATTTTTTATATCTTGTAAAGATATTATTTTTGGGAAATTTGAACAATTAGTTCAATTTGGAAATTTTCAAAGTGATTGAATTTTGAGTTAAATTGAGTTTAACTTTGTCACCCAAAACAAAGTAAGTTGAACTTTGAATTTTAAATGGATGATTTGGATTGTATGTCTAACGTCGTGAATTGACGACATATCAGTTGATTTCTATTAAATATATATCTGTTGGTGGCGGGGAATTTATTCTCTTAGCTTAACACCCTTCTCTGAGACGTACGAGCTCAGAGGTTATATATCGATAGACATCAATTATGTGTTGAGAATTGACGATGTAGCGTGAAATCCAAATCGAGTGTGTGAAGTCGATAATAAATTGGATTGTGAATGTGTATTAGGTTTGATATAACCTTAAAATTCCAAATCGACTTAGAGGAAAATTTTAAATGGATAATGAAATGGAAATTTGTGAAACCTCTATTTGTTATGGGTATGAAATGTTGTGGTTTTCATAACGTATATGTGTGAATACGATTAATTCGAAAACCAATTAGTTTGGAAAAGTAATTGTTGTGGAAAACTTATGTAAGTACATGAGTATGATATGTACTAAATGTGAAGTGAAATATTATATATGTATGTATAATATTATGTTTTCCAAAATTGAGGATATGGAAAGGTACCTTCCATTTATACTGTGTGACTGTGTGATGGTGATGGAACTCGAGATGAGTATCCATTTAAAAAATCGTAGCTACGTAGTATTTCCATTAGTTGGATGACCATTTATATTTCCATTAGTTGGATTGACCATTTGTTTTCCATTAGTTGGATTGGCCCTTTGTCTTCCATTAGTTGGATAGGCCATTTGTTTTCCATTAGTTGGAGTGACTAGCGTAATTTGAGGGGCGAGATGCCTACAGTTACAAGCGATTCCACTGGGATAGTGGCGTAACCGCCGAGTAACTGCAATCTAGAAACCATAGCGAAATTCGAGGGGCGAGATGCCTACGGCCACAAGCGATTCTACTGGGATAGTAGCGTAACCGCCGTGTGGACCGCGATCTATGGCAACAACCATGGCGAAATTCGAGGGGCGAGATGCCTACGGTCACAAGCGATTCTACTGGGATAGTAGCGTAACCGCCGTGTGTACCGCGATCCATGGGGGAATGTGCTTTCCATATCCATTTTTAAAAGAATTTTTAAAAGTATTTTCACTGGGAATTGAAGCAAGTATATTTAGTACTTGGAGATTGTTAGACTTGCGCCTGGCCAGCGTATGCCTAATGTCTTTAAGAACGACAGTAGACTTGTTAAATTTCGAGTTAGCAAGTATTTTCGAACTTTAATAGAAAATCAATTATCTAGAATTAGAATTCGCATAATTCCAACCTAATGAATTAAGGAAGAGGATTTTTGAAGGGTTTTGAAAGTCCACAGCTTTGGAAAAGTTATAATATGTAAATCTCTAATATAAAGTGTTTCAAATTTAAAATTTTGGGTTGTAAGTTGAAAATTTAAGTAAAGATTTTTGTGTCTTGATTGTAGAAAATAATAGACAAAAGAGTTAATTAGCAAAGCTAGCGAGATAAAACGAATAGAATGAATCCTATATTCATTCATCTTTAATAAGTGTTGAACTTGATAAAATTGAGTAAAATATAAATATTAGTGAAATTTTAACAATCATTTTTCCTTACTTGTAATTTCGAGACGAAATTCTTTTAAGGAGGGGAGATTGTAACGATCCTAAATTTTGAACAATTTAAATTGTGAATATTTAATTAATTTTGAATATTTGAATGATAATTTAAACTGAATTTCCGATATAACAATGAAATTGGTGATTAAATATTTAAAATTTAATCTATACAAAGCTGAAGAAAAAATTTAAACTTGACTTTGGAGTTGAAATTGAATATTTAATTTGTAATTGAAATTCAAACTAATAACTTAAGAAAATAATTTGGATACAAGAATTATTATTTATGTAAATTTATAAATGGATGGTTAGTTTGAAATGACATTTTTCTTTTCTTTAAAATAAAAAGGAATAAAATTTTAATCAATACGAAATAGATAAATAAATACACATAGTTAAAATTCAAACAACATATTTATAAACTTTGAAAAATATTATGTAACTACATTGGAGAAATTTCAATAACATAATTTAAACAAAACAAAACAAGCAAAGTAATAACAAAACCAATTGGAATTGAAAATGAAGAAAAATAAAAGAAAATTTGTTTAAGGAATTTTGGGCTTTAAATTTAATCTCGGCCCATAGTGTTTCCTTGTTTGGTTGCCGTATTAATCCAAGACCCCATCCCTTTTCCTTCATTTCGAAAACCCTAAACTAAATAACGAAAAAAAAAAAAAAAAAATGGCGGCCGATACCCCCCTTCATCATTTCAGCAGATCGAAAAAAAAAAAAAGAAAGAAAAAGAAACCTAAATCTAAAAATCAAGCGAGGAAATGATATACGGTGGCTCGTCTTTCGGCTTTGACTTCAAATCGTTCGTCTTCAGTAGCTCGCGGCTGCTCCAATTCGTGATAAGGTGAGTTTCTCCTCACGATTAATCTTCATGCAAGTTTTTAGATTTGTTTGAAGTGAATTCCTTGGTTGCATGCTAGGAATTGTGGGTTATGCATTATCAGTTGCTCGGATAAATTAATCTAAACTGTTGAACCAATAAGTACTTGATTGCATGCTTTGTTTTGGTGGTTTGTGGTTTTCAGTTGCTCGGTTAAATTTGAATTTTAAACTAATAGGAACAGATAACTCACTGCATGTTGGATTGTTGGTTGCTATTCGTTATCACTTGCTCTGATGTTGTGTTTTTGTACTGTTAAGATCAGATTCTACTCAATTTTTGATTTTAAACTAATAAGAATAAATGCTATTTGATATTTGTTTTAAATTGGTAAGAACAGACACTGTTTAAATTTTAATTTAAACTGATAAAAACAAATGCTATGAATAACCTGATGAGAACAGGTGCTTCCAAATGTTTGATTTCAGATTGTTGTTTTGAAAATTTGTTTTTCTTAAAAACTGACTTGAACAGATGCTATAAATTTAAATTTTTTTTACTGTTGAGAACAGATGCTATCATTTTAAGAATCTGATGAGAATAGAGGCTATTAAATCTTGACTTGCTTTGTGTTGCTGCATGTGTTGGATCTTGCTTTGTTAATGAATATTTATATGGAAACCTCTGAACCCAAACCTTCTTTGTTTATCCGTGAATCAATCACTTAAGCCTATAATATGTTGTGATGTTTTGGTACCTGAAATTGTTTTTGTTAAGTGATAATGTGTTTGCATGCTTGTTTATGTTGACTGTCCCTCTGTTTTGAAATGCATGTGAGTTTCCAGCTCACGATTAATTTTTATCCAAGTGTTTAAATTTGGTTGGATTGTATGTTTGGTTGCATGCTATGTTTTGGGGTGATTTTGTTATCTTTTGCTCGGCTAATTTAATTTGAAACTGATATGGGTAGATTGGTTACTGCATGTTGGATTTTTGGTTGCTAGTTGCTATCATTTGCTCGATTTGCTTGGATTTTGAACTGATGAGAAACAGATACTATAAATTTTGATTTAAACTGTAAGCACAGATTCTACCCATTTATTTTTTTAAAATTTTTGAACTGTTAGGAGCAGATACTATGGATTTTAATTCTTAAAACTGATGAGAGCAGATGTTATTGGTTTCAATTTTAAACTGGTAAGAACAGACACTAATTGTGATTTGTTTTAAACTGATAACCACTGATGCTTTCAAAAATTTGTTCTTTTTAAATTTATAAAAACAAATGCTATGTGAAATTTGTTTGTTTAAAAAAAAAAAAATTGATAGGAACAGATGCTATATTTATTTTGTTATTAAATTGATAAGTACAGATGCTACTAAATATCTTGTTTGAAAACTGTGTGCAAACAATTGCATTATGAATTTAAACTTGCATGTTTGTCCCATGCCTGGTAACCATTAGACCATTTATTATTTTGCACTTGAGTCTTTTGGTACTGTTGTTGTATTGGTGTTACATTTGGTCTGCATTGTAGTTGTATTCATATATACTTGCTACTGTTGCATTACTTGCTTCACTTGAGTTTTTTTTGTAACAGTAGTCTACTGTGTTCATGCACTTTGGTTTGTGGCAGTTTGCATGTCAAGTTGCACCCATGCTGTTGCACTTGTAGTTGTACCCCATGCTGTTGCACTTGGGTCTGGTCACTGTTCTCTTGGTTGTTCTAGTCTTCATTTCCATTGTTGTTTGCATCCTGATATATGTTGCATTGCAGTTGATTCATTTGGTCATTTGGTGTCTGCATCCTTATCTGTTGCATACATAAGTTTGGCCACTGTTGTATAATTGCATTTGATCTGCACTTGTGTATATTCTCAGGTTGCACACTGCAACTGCACTTGCATTTGTGACCTTTATTTGCCTGTTGTTTGAATTGTGCATTATTCATGTGTAGCTTGGTCATTTTGATGCACTGCCTTGATTTAGTTTGCCTCTATCTTTATAGTTACAGGTTCTAAACTTGATTTAAAAATTCAAACTATCCACCTAAGTGTTTTTTTTTTTTAGTTTTTAATCCTTAAACAAAATATGTTGTATGTGAGTAACTCACTTCTAAACTTATTAATAGGTAAAGTTGTTTATGTTTTCTTTTAAAAATTTGATATGAACTTATATGCATATTATTATAAACCTGTAAAACACCTCTGTTTGAATTACAGGCATGGGCATCTAACATAAATTCACCTCTCCTCTATATTTAAGCTTAAACTGAGAATTTTAAAAATTTTTTTTTTTAGTACGATTGTTCATACACAATCTGGAAAAATCAAGAAATATAACAGTAAGGTTCTCTGTCCTTCATTGACACTGCGAGCAAACTCATTTATCTACCTATATGTTCTGATTTTATGGTTGACTCTTGAAGTATGATGGATTTGATGATTGCATGTTTGAATTTATACATCTTTATGGGTGTAAATGTATGAGTATGTATCAATGCATATCCCTGTTATGAGTCAGAGTACATCTTCTCTGTGCAACAAAATCTGTGAGTAAATTCCTGCTTTAAAAACAGTTTCTACCTTTTAAAACTAAGCTAATAAGATTTGCAGTGCTTAAAGTTAATTCAATTGCCTTTCAAATAAGAAACTGTAAAACAGTGGTAAATTAAAAAGATAAGAACTGCTCTGTTCTTTCTTTAGTAAGCAACATCACTATATATAGGTTGTTTAAAAATTTATTTGCTGTTTAAATTTTATATGTGCATGTGTTTGGATATAATTGTGACTGGTATTATGCCTGCGTACATATTTGAATGTGCAGATAGGTGATGCAAATTCTACAGACTTGCTACTGTTTTCACTAAGATTCTAAATACAAATCCACATCTTTATGTCTGAATTTTAGTTAGAAATTATTGTATAAACATATGGTGTTGTTTAACATAGATTAAGTTTGTAATTTTATTTCAGAAAAAGTAAAGACTGTTAGTTGTGTAAATCAATAACAGTACACAATAGTTTCTAAAAGTAAAATTATCAGACAACTTTAATTTATTCAATCAAGTTTTAAAGCCTTAATGCATGTTAAACATGGATATTAAAAACATGCTTCAGGTCTTAAAAAGTTTCTGAGGGGTTAGTAAATTTAGTCTGTGCAGTTTTATAAATTTAAAGATGGAATTCAAATTCTTGAATTAGAATTTCAATTGGTTTTTTTTTTAAATGCAAAGTTTAAATGTTAGTTCAGGTGAGCTCTTTTAGTTGCAGTGCTTCATCACTTGATGTCTTTGATTATTTGGTCTGCACTTTATGTTGCAGCTGGTCCTGCAGTTGTTATTGTTTATGCCTTCATGTTTTTGGACATTTCTGAGCCTCTGTCTTGATTGCCTGCTTTTACATTGCTGTTTGTATTGCTTTGTCTGATGTCTTCATGATTCCTTTGTCTGTGCGTTGGCTTTGTTTCGATCTGATAGCCGTGTTTTTGTTTGGTGCACACGTGTGTACTGCAGCCACACGGGATTGATAGATTTTAAATCTGAAGTTGTTAATATGAAAATTTCCAATAGATTTAAATTAGTTCATTTGTTTCATCACCTCTGTTACCATTTATTCAGTTCATTTCAAATTTAATTACTTGAATAAAGATTAATCCTGACTCGAGTGTTTTTGTGTTTTGCATAAACGCTCGGGTCAGACCGAGTATTTTTGCAGCTTAAAGATTTGCTCGCAGCGAAGTTAGAGAGAGGGGGATTTCAGCACCACTAAAGTTTAGCTAAAAATTTTTCTCTTGTACTTATATTTAAAAATTGTTTCCGCTGTATAGATTTAAATGTAATTCAAATGTAATCTATTGTATAACTCTGATATTTGTTATAAAAGAGAAAAATTTGTTTATAAAATATATTATTGTTTCTGTGATTCTGTGGCTGTTTCTGTTTAAATGTTATAAACTAAATAACAATCCGTCATTTTGAACGTTTCTAGTTGGTTTAATTACCGACTAGAGGCGGTCAGGGCGGCGGGTCGTTACAATAACCATTGGCGAAAGGTTTTCGAACGAATGGACACTTCTTTTGAAAATTGAATTTTGAATCCAACTGTCATCATGTCGACATGGGGTATCCCCTTATGTCGACATCCCTCAGTTCAAAATTATAGAGATGTTGTTTTGTAAAGATAATTGAATTTAAAACAAGTTGAAACTTCTTTGAAGCAAAGTAAAGTGTTTAAACAATATTTTGAGATAGAGATGAATATAAAACATTATTTAAATATATATATATATATATAATTGATATAGACCGTCAATTATATAAGTAATATTTAAAATCAGAATAAGTTTTGATGTTTTAAAAATAGAAGTTTTTAAAATCAGAATAAAGGAATATTTCAAGGCTAAAACAAAGTTTGAAAATATTTTTGAAAACATGATTTTGAAAGCTAAAACATTTTGAAAACAGATTCAAAAACATTTTGAAAAATCTATTCAAGCTGAAATTGCAAGAACCTTCCTACAAAGCTCCTCCATAGGACTCGAGAACTTGTACAAAGTAGTTTAAATGATTTTGATTTTCGTGGGTTTGTAAGCCACTTTTCGTAGGTTTGTAAGCTACTTGTCGTGGGTTTGTAAGCCACTGGTTTCGATAGAAATTGGGTTCCATCCCAAAAGAAAATTGAAAGAAAGATGAGAGTGCTATTATGAAGTTTTAACAAAATACTAGACACTTATCTTAAGAACTTGAAATCTTGATTCTCTAGAGTCTTGAATCTTGAATCTCTAATCTTCATCTTGATGCTTGAGTCTTTATATTGATCAGTCTTCGATGATACCAGCATATACTTCCTACATATATATATATATATATATATATATATATATATATATATGGAAATGTTAGTATATATTTTATAAAGTAAATTATAATAACTATATAAGGTTGTTGTCATCAAAACATCATCAACTCAGTTCCCAACAATCTTACTCTTTAAACTGGTACAATTAGCATTTTATTTTAGTTATCTTTTTACTATTTTTCCATCATTTATGCTTATGCTTGTCTGTTTAATTACTTAGCTCCTGCTACATTGGTCTTTGTTTCTATTTGAACTTCATTATTTAGTTTTAAATATTTATGGTCATATATATAACATGCCACTAAATGTCTATTTAACATTTATTGTTTATATCTTATATCATTCCTTCCATTTCGATAATGACAAAGGGGTAGGAATTTATGCATATACATAGAGGGAGAAAAATATAATAATTCTTCCATTTTGATTGTATAGTTATTATCATCAATAAAAGAGGAGAATGTTAGAACCTCCAATTTATGTTTCAATGACAATAACTATACAATCATATATGTATGTGTGTATGTATACATATATATATATACACATATACATACATTTTAAGATTACAAGTATATACTACAAGAAGACATCATGCTCGAAGATATTGAAACTCGAAGATAAATGGCAATATATCGACCATACTATAGTTAATAAGGGTATTCTACTATAAAGAGTCTTGGATAAAACATTGTTAAGGTCTTCTTGAGTATATATGCATACATAATCAGACACGATTTCATATACACTGAACTTAAGGTGAAAACCCGCATTTACTAATCATTGATGTTTGTGACAATCCTTGGGAAATTATTTTCCGAAGTCACAAACGTCTGAGATATTATCACAGACGTCTGTCATTTGAAAAACTGCAAACTTTTTAAAAGACACTTCTGTTGAGAAAAAAGAAATTACCCTTCATCAGATGGTTGCAGCCATTAAAATAATAGAACTTATCTAATAGTAACAACTCTTCATCTGCATACTTTTGAATCTACAAATACTACCATGATTGAGATGTAGAGATTAACAAAAATTAAATTGGTTAAATCTACTCTCTCTTGATTTCTTATCACTCTCTTATGCTTACATTGCACATACTCTCAGTCTATTATAACCAAAACATAATTTTGGTTACTTCCTACAACTTAAAGCACTCACATTCACGTACTCAAAGGAGATCATAGGATGATTTGTACTATCAGTCAAAGATGTGTTATTTGGAACACAAGGCTGTCAGAGATATACTTTTGTATTAGCCTATTTCTTCGGATGAAGCGAGGGTTAGTTGGTTAAAGGAAATACCGAAGGGGAGCTTCGGGACTGGACGTAGGATGGGAGGTCCGAACCAGTATAAAATATCTGGTATGATCGTTTCTATTATTTATCTTATATTCAATTATTATTCTCTGCTTAACATAGTTAGTAATATATACATGTGTGTGTGTATAAGTTGCATTATTTATAAAGACCCTATATATTTTCACTCGAAACACAATGGACTAGAGATAGAATACCAGAGGAAGGAAGAAAGATTGATTCCCCTTCCAAAAAAACATGTCAGTACCGACCATTTTAGGTCTGCTTTGAGTTGTTTTACGGCTCTAGAAACTCCATCTTTCCCTCCTTTTTTGCATCTGAAGTAAGATTTAATATATTGAGATCTAGCGATTCTACTAGGGGATTTCCCTATAAATACATAACCTATGGCATTTAGAAAAGGATTTTAGCACTTTGCTTCCTTCATCTTCTATCTCTTTTTAGCCATGGTCACTAAGAACGCTATTCTTCGCATTTCTAGGTTGTCAGACTTGTTAAATCCTTGTATGAGTGAATAAAATCTATAATCAGTAACCATACGGTAGAGGTAGGTCATTGATTTGTCAAACTACTATAAAATTTCAGTGTTCTTTCTAATATACTTATTGTTATCTGCTAGGTATCTTCTATCTCTAGTCCATTGTGTTTCGAGTGAAAATCTATAAGGTCTTTATAAATAATGCAACTTATATATATTGTGGTTCTTCCACTAAGAAAGGAGATTCTTAGGCATAGATCTAACTTTATATTTTGGTCTTCTATCTCTAGTCCATTGTGTTTCGAGTGAAAATCTATAGGGTCTTTATAAATAATGCAACTTATATACATTGTAGTTCTTGCACTAAGAAAGGAGATTCTTAGGCATAGATCTAGCTTTATATTTTGGGTTGGAGTATCCAAAGGTTAGATCCAAAAGGTTTTCATTAAGGAACTTGTAAGATTTGCATATAGGAATCGATGGCACCTAGGAGACAAAAAGATCATTTGGACCAGTTGCTGGTGTAGATGAAGAAGCTTCTCATCAAACGAAGGATGGCAACCAACAGGCATTGCTAAGACCATCTGCTCCTCAGGAGATGGTTACCAGAGTGGAATTTGACAAGATAATTGTAACAATCCATACTTTAATGGGCTCGAATTTCAAGTAAATCGAAACTCAAGTCTATTAGGGTACTAATCATTAGTTTTGGTAACCTATAACAAACATAAGTATACCAAAGAGTGAACAATATAAACTCACAGTAGAACAAAAAATATAACATAACATACATACTAACTAAGGCTACTACCTTGGAGTCTATATTTTTCCTTGAGTATATGTTTGTCTTGCCAGCCCCGAGCATGAATACGAAAACTTCACCATTTACTATTCCTGCTTTGCACAAGTAGCATGTCCCTCTATATCAATTCTGGAGGTTGCAATGAGGAAGGGGTCCAGAACAACGTTTTGGTAATGGGAAAATTACATAATTTACCAATAACACTAATTTATGTCGATTGATTTCCATTTAAATTTTATGTCTATCATTCATGACTTATCCATTCAATTTCTATATACACGTACGATATGCCTAACCTCCTCCGATGTATAATTATATATACATACATGCATATATATATATATATATATATATATATATATATATATATGAATATATACATATATATATCTGAACGTTGTACTACCCAAAAACCTCGGCTACCTAACATTTCTTAAAAAGGGAGAAGGCAGACCCAACGACCATTTGATACCTCAACCCCAAAGTGGGTCCTCCGCAACATTAATGTTAGTCAATCTGTCCTAGATACAGAGACCGATAACCCCTAGATATGGTTTTATTATTTAATTACCATATTACTAACGCATCTTAAAGACTCGTCTAAGTGTTAACTAGCCTACCATTACCAAACAAATAACAAACAAACAATAAAATAAAACTTTGAGGTATTTGCGTATCCCATATGGATTCTACACTAGTAGGAAGAGAAATACGTCAAGGCATAACCTGAGTCTTTGTTAATGATCGCACGGGACCACTGGTACTCAAAACCTATATGCCAGCCCTACTGCTAAATAGTGGTCCAACAACAATGCTGCCATAGCCCACCGACTTTCCACAGTCGAAATTCCGTTTAGACTAACATAATGTAAGTCAAGAAAAATTCTCATTCTAGTTACATAATACCTATTGTTAGAAATGAAGCAGATCCCATTCCATATTAGGTACCATCATAGGTTATTTAAGACTTCTATATAAGAAAGAGTAGACCAAACAGGCATTTAATACCTCAACCTAGAAGTAAACCCATTGATGTCCCTTAAGGTACCAATCCATTTAATACTTCAAGTCTGAGGATACCCTTGGTGTATTTTCCCTTATCTATACACATATGTATATCCTTTCCCCATGGGTCCTTTTGTTGAAGATGTCCCACATCAGTAGTTATATACATAACTACTGGTAGCTTCTAGTTGAAGGGAAGAGTTCTATTGTGTAACTTTATTGACCATGCATCCGAACTCACTAAACCAAACCAATCATCTTAAGCCTAACTGTTAGGCTAGGCCCACTAATTCACGTTCGTTCTAAACTATAATTAAGGATATATAACTGCCTACTATGAAAATTATATTTCCTTCTACAAGTATTCACTAGTATTAACACTTACTTGTTTGCTGTGGAATTTCCTAATTCATATGCTTTTTCCATATATTCCTCGTTTCCTCCTTATATTTAATAAATGTCAATTGTCCCTAAAAAAGGTCATTAATATCAAAATTGAACAATCGCTAATGACATTTATTTACTCATTTCAATATCTACCTATTATGTCTATTCAATATCCCATAAATTCCATATTAAATTCTCAAATTAGTCCCCATTTAATTCCTGAACTCTCTATTAACTACAAATTTGTTGTCCATTTATTGTCCATAAATTGTATTATTATTCCTTCCTTTTTCAATCTCCTAGTCCTATAATTACTAAGTTGTTAATAACTAGTCGTTCTAACTAAAACTAGAATATTATTAATTAAGCTATAAATATTTATTCCAATCGAAAGACGTGGATACGTGTATATATTCCTCTTTGTAACACAATAATTCTCATATTTCGTAATTTCAGAACATACACTTGCATGTACATTCTATGAATAACATAAGTTCCAACATACTAATTTATTATAGCTATCCTTTCAAAAATCTTTACCGTTATAATTTTCCATAAATTACCCAAAAATGAGACTAACTTCGTTTGAAATTACAAGGTTTTGTCTCTTTTCTTTTAGTGAAATAGACAGTGTAAACTATAGTGATGAACCACTGTACTTTACACATCTCTTTTCAATTTTGATCTATTCCTTATTATTTTAAATGTGTACTTCTTAAAATTTTTATGGATAGGATAATTCATGAAGATTACACGAAAATAAATATAACTAAATTGTACCCTACCCCCATTAAATTAAAACGTAAAAATTCACATTCCTAGTCAACTAAGGCAACCTAATTTATAACCCAATTATAAAACTGTAATAAACTTTACGATTTTACAAACATGCTACAATAATAAATATTTGGGACTTATTTTGAATTTCTAGATTAGGTTGTACATATACCAATTTCCTAATTTATGGAGTATGTAGGTAAGGTTTCAAATAAATACGTTCGTTTAAGCTTACAACTCAATAAATCTAACATAGGATAATAATGAAACAAAACTCAACGATATAAATTTCAATGTTATAAATAAATTATATAATTTCCCATTCACTTTTCAAGCTTTCCAAATCTCTCAAATTTGAATTCTTCCATTTTGGACTCCATTTTCTTTTTAATCCAAAAGAATATGTATAATAAGGTATTTACATACTACAAGAATTACAATCTGAGAAGAGATTTGGGGTTAAGGGGAATATATATTTTATAACTATGAAATTAAACCTTTTCCACAGAATTGAAATATTTCTTCTCTTCTTCTCTTTTATTTTTTTCCCTTCTTCAATTAATTATATATATATATAATATTATATAATTTGTAAAAATAGTTGAGAAAGGAAAATGGTAGAGCTTCACTATTATGATTAGAAAATTTGAGAAGAGAAGTGAGGGGTTAGATCTGTATTTATAGGCGTTCAAATCAATCGTAACCGTTAGATTAAAATAATTAAATCTTCCACGTTCGGCCAAGGTTCAAATCCCAACCACCATTATAAGACCTGTCAACTGCTCCCATATAGGCAGTCAACCTACCTAAGGAAGGGGACAACCGATGGCGTCCCGCATTTATTTTAATTTATTTCCTATCTATCGATTTTAATTATTTTCATTTCGAAAATTTCAGATGTTGATAACATCTTCGTTTGAACTGTGATCGCAAAACTCAAAATATGAAAGTTGCTCAGAAAACTCCCATGAACATAATGGTGCAAGTTTCATGCTTAAATTCCAAAGTTTGCTCAAAGTCCATATTTGGAGCTTTATTAATTATTTATTAATTATTGTTAATTATTACGAGGTGTTACATTCCCCACCCTTAGAAGAATTTCATCCCCAAAATTCCCTAAGGGTTAAACCATGCAATATACTGCGTAACCAATCTAAGCTGTCCACCCAATTAGTGTATAATCAATTTTCAGGAAAACATGTACAAGTGTGTGGTGTATCACAACATATAAGGCATGCATGTAGAATGATTCAAAATCAGCACCTCCTGTACGAATGCGTTCATGTAAAAACATTTTGATAACATAATGCATACAACCTACATATACTGGCAATTCTATACATATGCAAGCTTTCAAAAATTAAAAGTCTTTTCTCATACACAAATTCCACACTCCTACAAGGAGGAGAATGATTCAACCAATTTTACATTCAACCCCAATCATCGAATACCTAACACACAATTTTTTACATCCAAAAGTTTTAAAAATCTAATTTTCCTAAATCTATACTCCTATGGCAGAAAAGAAATATAAATGGAAAATTTTACAATTCCACCCACCTTTTGGATACTTATTCCATTGTATTTTGGAATCCTCTCTTTTGTCCCAATTCTTTTCCATCTTTTCCAAGTACAATTTGCATAAGGAGGTATATTTTTGGATGATGTAATGGAATTATCATAAATGCGAGTTTTGTTTCACTATCAATAAAGGTATGGAAATAGAAATTCCAAAGCTAAATCAACCTTTTCCCCTATTATTATCTATGTTTTGTATACAGCCACTCTTGTCAAATAGTAAAACACATATTTACTAACCTATCAACGCTCCCTACGCTAAGCATGTGTCACTTGAAAATTAAAAAATTTCTTATTTCAAAATAAAACTTTTTCCCCTTAAAAAAAATTACAAAATAGTTTGAAAATTCGAATTTTCAAAAGCATTTATACACCAATTTATTTTCAAAAGCGGTTGAACAAAATTTTCGAAAAGCATTTGAACCCAATTTCTCAAAAGCATTTTAAAAAAAAATCAAAATCATTCGAACATAATTTTTCAAAACATTTGCCGCTCTCTCCTTTAAACTTATTATGCCACGTCTTGATGTGATAGGGGTTCGGTCTATAAGCTAGTGTACATGATTGACCCGAACATTGTACAGTTAACCCTAAATTTAGGGAACCTTTCTTTTTGCTCCTAAACAATAGCACTCAAGCCTATTTATAAATTTTAGCTTTTAAAACATAAGGTTATTGACCTATGTACAACAATCCTTCCTTGTCCTCCGCTTGCAAAAATTTATTTTCTCCAAATTTCTAAAGTTTTAGGATCTAAGCATTCTTTATATATAGTTGATAACCTAATTTCCTAAACAACTTCATCTTTAATAGCATTTATCGCTAGTTAAGTGTCCTTGTGAGATTTCTTTATTTACATGGTTTCCCTTACGTGTGTGTGTATAGGTCAAAGCCCATCCAAACCATCACACAGTAATAATGTAGGAACATATCTCATATCATATCGTACACTTTTTCAGTATTCGAAGGAAGACAACTAGTGATTACAATCCAAAAGAAATAATTGATGGAAGCTGCCCTTCATCATCAACTGATGTTAACGATGTTGTGGCCCTATCACTCCTTTCTTAATTAAGATGAAAACTTCTAGTATACCATTCAACTATAATCATATATTTTAACTTACCTCCTTGGTTCCCTATAAATAAGTTCTATCCATTACTTCAATTATTACACCCGCTTATAGGATAAATTATGTATTCCCACACTGTAGTGGGTATGAAATATAAGTTATGCACATTTACAATAACTCATTCGGAAAATTTTGCTTAATGGGATAACTTTCCTATATGTGTATTTGCCATCTAATTACTCTCTTCTTCAATCATACTACTATCTTCTTTCAAAAAAAATCTCTTGATAGTATCCTCAAACTTAGTGCTTACATTTCTTATCCTTGATCTTTCATGCAAGTACACCCTAGGACCCGCAAAATTTTACTTGATACCATTCCTCACTCTTATGAGGGTTCTTCTTGTAGCTTCTACACATCTCTAACAAATATTCCTAGGTTCATACCAATATTTCTTATATTCAACCAAGATAACTTGTTGCTACCCTCCGAGCATCTATAGCTATTCTATTTGTGCCCTAAACCTTTACCCCGTTTTGCCTAGGCATTCATCCCTATCTACAACATATCAAAAATTGGTTTGAGTTTCACCACTTTTTATAAAATTAAAACTTCACAATAATGAAATACCTCATCCAAAGCCTCTATCTTGAAAATGTAGACTATAAACCTTTTTATCAAATTTAAAAATTACTCAGTTTTCGAAAGGAACCATGAAATGTTTTCATTCTCAAAGACTTTCAACAAAAAAGATTTACTTTTTTTAAAAGTATGATTTTTAACTCAAAACATTCAAAAACTCAATTATTGTACCAAACTATTTAAAAAAAATAACCTTAACGACATTAAACAATGAAAACTGTAGTAGACACGTACTTCCATTTATTATTTTTCTACTACTCTTTTTATTTCCGCTTTCAAGCCTAGCGAAGCTTTTAACAATGTATAAGGAGGATTTCTAAAAGATACGTGCAATTGCAACATTTATCTAAATGTATATCTAAAATATGTGCGCAAACACTATATATCTTTGGAATCTATCCATTCTTCTTATCTTATTCTTATTACTTTTCTCCTATATTATTTCAAACTAGATTACTAATCTATCTTTATATAAATTCCTAATGCTACTTCTATCTAAATTTCCCAATATTAACTCATTGTAGTACATTTGCCTACTTCTTCAGTCTTTGGGCTTTTCTTCATTATCATGAAAAGAGACATGTATAAATCTATTTTAGCTGTTATTCTTCGTACTTTCCTTATATTATAATGTTCCACCAAATCATCATTATCGGGCATTCTTACTCTTCTATTTTGTTTACCCCATTTTAATCAAGTACCATTTCCATTTATCCCCCTCTTAGATAAAGAATTTTAAAGAAACCTTCAAACTTACAAAAATAGGAAAAAATCATCGAGCTAGAAATATACTCTATTTTCCATTCATTTCAAAAACAAAAACCTTTTTACCAAAAACCTTTAAATCAAAAACTTTGGGCTCACCCAATTTTAAACTAACGAACTCAAACTTACTTTTTCAAAACAACAACTTCCTAATAAATCCCTTGAAAAATCCATTCAAAACGTTTCAAGGAATTTTTAAAAACCTTTTGTCAAATTCGTTCAATAGGGTTAGACTCAAAATGGACTTTAGTTGTCCTTTATTTTGGACTTTCCATCATTTCTACTCAACTTCATAAAAATCTGGTTTACCATCTTATGGTGATTAGTGTATACCTTTTTGCAGGAACTTACTCCACTCTTATTATACCTTAATTTCGGATATTTGTAACGCATAATTTCTTACTTTTCATTTTTCTGGATGAAATGTGCATCTTCAATCGGCAATCCATCAAAATCCTCAGTCATAAGGTAGCCTAGTGTAACTTCCCTCGTTTCGAGGCCCAAAACTAACTGCTACATATGCTGCAGTCATCCATAGTGATCAGTTCTCAGTAACCAAATGCGGTAATGTAACAACCCTATTTTTTGCATCATAAAATAAAATTGTTTGAATTCAATAATAGATAATTGATATCTTAAAAATAAATTTATGTTAATCAAATTCTATTTAATAAAAATTTAGTTGCAATGAATTGAATTAAATAAAATCAGGTAGTTACTGGAATATAATTTGTAAAAAGGAATGTCGATCAATTCAATTTATTTTAAATATTATATAAATAAAATGAGTTATGAATAGGAAGTGGAAGGTCAATAAGAAAAACATGCATAATCATCATCCACAGCTAATAGGGCCAAGCCCGTTAATCAATCCTTCTTTATTTCTCTAGAAAGTTTTCTCGGGATTAAAACTTTAGCCGAAAATCCCCCAATTCGAAAAAAATATCCCGAGCTTTAGGAATCACGCACATTATACATCGCTTGGGGAGACTCGTGATAGAGCCTGGAAGGCGATGTGATTAGGTTTTGCGATGGGTTTTGGTAGCTTGACGAGGGTGTGGCAATGTAGGGCAATATTCGAGGTGCATTATAGGTTGTGGCAATCAACATGGGTAATGGAGAATTTAGAAAGGTGGAGGCACTATTAGAGTTGAAGCGGCATTGTGCCTTGGGCAACACGAAGTAGAAATTTGGGACAGAGTGGAAGCATGGGAGATTCAAGATACAACAGAGGCTTGCTGCGATGGCAACTGAAGGAGAAGCTTATGCGCAATTTCTTAGGAGACAACGGTCTGAAGTAAAGATAATAAACTTCAAGGCAGTAATTGATGATTCCTATTCATCATTCGAGGTGAGTTTTCTAACTCACAATCTATATCTAAAATCTATTATCCGTTGATTTTATCTAAATAATCTCGGTATTGATTGATTTGCATTGTTCAAATGTTTGTTTGGAAATTAATTGATTGGTAATTTATTTCGTAGGTTACTTAAAATAGATTGGTTGATTTGTTTGATGGAAATGATCGCTTAGGATATTGGTTTGATTGTTGTGATATTGGTATGAATTGGAATTAGTAGTGAAGTTTTATATATGTTGAATCATCCGAAATGCAAAGAAGATGCCATCCTTTTGCATTATGAATGGTGTAATTTATGTCATATTGTGTATGCATGGTAAGGATGGCCGAAACTTGATGTAAATCGACTCGGGTCATACAATATAGTTTATATTGATAATCGATGATTTTGGAGACCGTTACTCCATAATTTATATTTTTAAATGTTCAATGGATTTTCTTATTTTTAAAGATGTTTGAAAAGCTATGAAACAATAATTAATGGTTTTAAAAATCTTATTAAAATTATTTCATGAATACTTTAAGTAAATTATAAATAATTTGATACATTTAAATTTGTAAATATTTTAATTAAAAAAATATATATATTTCTTTTGGTTATAAATTCCTTTAAATTAATATTATAATAAGTTACGAGTTTGAGTTTGTTGTAAAAGAAAAATGTAATATATAGCTATTTTATAAAATATATTATGAAAATAATAATATTATTTTTAGTGATTTTATTATAAAAGATATCTGATTTATAAATTGATTTGAATGTTTTATATGAATATTTGATTTAAATTTTAATGAAAATATTTTATTGAAGTTTATTATTATTTTATTTCTAAATTGAAATGAGATTTAAGTATGATATCTAAATTTTATATATATATATATATATATATATATATATATATTTGTATCTACCATTTTCCCTTATTGATTTTGATATAATGAATAAATCACTATTGAAGTAGTTTTGATTTGTTTTACATTGTAAAGATGATACAGTGATGACAACCTCCTATTTGATTTGTGATATTTCATTTCCGTGTGACGAGAAAACTGAATTAAAGTAATGATACCATCTGGTATGGGACCTTCAGTAACACTTTTGTGGTTATTTATTGGACTTGTCACATGGAAATATATAGTATGGATCGAGTGTAGTTATAAGCTTTGAATAATTATCTAAATAACATGCGGTGGTACGGGACGTTATTATGTTATTTGTTTGATTATTCATTATAAGTAAATGTCACTCAAATGGAGATTACTCTCATGGGTCCATGTGATACTCGGTGAGGAGTATCTTATTGATGAATAGCGATAGGATATGAGTACTATATGACCATCCACATTGTGTCCAACTTCCTTTATATTCCAGGAGTGAACCAGATTGGCCAGTATCCACCCTGGCGGGCTGATTATAGGGTCACACCCCAGATCTGTGACACCATAGTTGTATGTCCCTTAGATGCACATCACAATATTAGTAGTAGTAGATGGGTTGTTTCCCACAGCCCCTTGTGTCCCTTTGGCTGGCAGTCTGTAACCATTAAGAGCAAAGCAAGGTCGTGACCGAGTTACGCGAAGACGATCCATTAGTGGATGAGGTCATGATGTTCGTCGAGGTAATTAAAGACGGTAGGAATAGACGATACTCTATGGTAGGCGAGTAGATGTGGGTTCCTGGAGCAAGCTAGCGGTCGGTGGCTGTCAGTCTTCATATCTTGTTCAGGGTCTGTGAGTATGGTATATGGACATATACCTTAAAGAATATAAGAATAAATGGTTACTCTATAGTTGGCGGGTAGATATGTCTTCCTGATCAGGCTTACGGTAGGCGGCTGTTAGTCTCCCATTAGATTCATGGAATATGTGTGTATACTGGATTGGCATATACGTCTTGTTCCTATGATGAGTTGACTAGACTATAGACTGGTTGAGTCTAAAGTATTGTCAGTCCCTGTATGCCCACACTTTTGGTTTGGTGTTCTAAAGGTAGCCTTATTAATTGATTATGACTGATTATTTTTGTGATTTGTATGATATTGGATATCATTTGGATGATGGCTATCTCACATTATCTATTGATTATATGATTTTATGATATTATATTAGGGAATTGTTGTGTATTAGCCCTATTTTTGGATGGTTTTATTTTTCTATGATGATATTTTATATTGTGAGATTGAGTGATATTTAGACATTATAATGTTCTTGTTTGATTACACTTAAGGATATCTCATTATTGTTTCTTTCTTGATTTGATGGAGATTTCAAGATATGGATAATTCGCTCATACAATGTTGTTTTATGTGAATTCTGATTTGATGTGTTATATGGGTGATGACACCTTTTTGCTGCATGGAGAGTGTTACTATTATGTTATACCATTGTTAATGTAATTACCATTATATTATGTATATCCTAAATTTATGTATGTATTGATCTATATATTTAGATATAGCCTGACTTGTTTATTATTTATATAATACTCAGGCCAGTCTGAGACATTTCAAGAACAGGGATGACATAACCAGCTTGTGTTTTACTAGGCTTAGATAAGTATAATATTAGGATTGTATATGATATCAGATTCATTGTATGTATATATATGTATAATTGGCATTGAGTTGTATGGTATTTTTATAACATTAAAGTATTTTATATATTATATGTTATCACTGCGATTGACTCTATGTTCTCTATTATTTTACCGTATATCATATATTGTTCATTCTTGAACACATATGTGGCTTCGTATCGATATTGTGTACGTATAGACTAGTTATTTATCGGTTGTTTTTTATAACGTACCAGCCTTAGTCCAAGGGAATTTTCATGTGTGCCCCTATATAGCCTCATTCTCCATATTATCTGACCATATTACTCTATAATACTCTTGGATAGTATGGATATAGAGATGGCGTGTTACAGGTAATGTTAGATAGATTGATATACCAGAAACACATGAATGTGAAAAAAATTAAACTCAATTTAAAACAAATTTCTCATTTCGTTATATATAGCAGTTTAGATTCAGTTACATAATCCCAAATCTTCATTTCATTATATATAGTTATTACGATCCTAATTTCAGTCTCAAGTTACAATTTCTAGGGTCACTATAAACCTATTAGTTTTTATGTGCTGACTAATAACTTGTTTCAAGCTTAAAGACTATCCATCTGGTTACGTAGTTTTTATGGGATCGCTAAGTACCTATTGGTATCTACCAATAACATTATCCGATCATAGTTTCCATAGACTTACTATGAACCTATTGGATTTTCCAATAACATCTCTCATGTCATAGTTTTCATGGGCTCGCTATGAACCTATTTATCTCTATCAATAACTTGTTCTGGACATAGTTTTCATGGGTTCACTAAAATCAATTGGCCAACTGCTAATAACAATTTCCATACATAGTCTTCATGGACTTATTAAGAACCTATCTAAACCAATGATCTTTGATCAGCTTTGGGCAACCTATAATCTGGTCCATTTGACCTGCTAGATGCAATTCTATTCATACAGGAGTTAATTCAATGTACATTCACTACTGGGTCATAATAGTCGGTTATTCTGCCCTTAACACCCCCAAAATGATGTTATGGGTTAATTATGAAGTGAATATGATTACATAAGCATACAAGATAACTGATCAAAACATAACAATATAAAGATCAATGATTCAATTCCTTATAATCATTTTCTACTAAAACATGGTTAATACCCTTAACCCACTATCCTCGGCAAGGAAAACTTCCTCTAAGATTTCAAATTTTAAATGCCATTTCAAAAATCTTTTACATTTCTATGGGCTTACCTTTAAAGATGAGATTGGTTTTTCTTATTTGAAACTAAGGCTTTCAACTAGATCCTTCGGATCATTATGACATCATGACTTACCCTTCATCACTCTCCCTTTCGAAATCATTACTTAAAATCTTAGACCTTCTCTTTTGAAACCATTAAATCAATACCTTTAGAAAGCATTGGAAACCTTCCTTTTAAAACACGGAAAAAAATTCCTTTCGAAACACCTAAAACCTACCTTTCGAATCACCTAAAACATACCTTTCGAAGCACTTAAAACATACCTTTCAAAGGTAATTAGTTCAACTAAAAATCTATGGAAGCATAGCTTCGAAACCATTTGAAAGTATCTCTTTTGAAATCATTAGGTTTCGCATTAACTATAACTACTGGTTCAAAGTGAACAGAAGCAAAAGTATCCCGTTTGAAAGCGTTGATCTTAAGTAAAAGAATTGGGGAAGAGGATAGCTTCGAAACCAACTTTTGGAAACCATTGCCTCTGAAACTCTTATTAAAAGTAGCTAAAACAACCCTTTCGAAAGCATTGAGGAAGAGACTTTAAAATTTAGAAGGGAGAAAGCTCCCCTTTCGAATATTATAAAGAAACATGGCATCTAACCGATTCGAAAGGTCTGAATGTAGTAAGGTATGAATGCAGCGGCTAGATATCGAATGAGTTCAAAATGCGGCAACTCTTTCGAAAGCTTCTTTAAAAACAAAGGCAAGTTGGATTTATTCGAAAGCTTATAAAAATGGCTTCAACCCTTTTGAAAGCATGCCTTTGACACAGTCCTTCCGCCTATCTCCAATACACTACGTATCAATTGCTTGATACCATGTGTATTGGTTTCGAATGGATACGAAAGGTCATTAGTGGAAGTATGGTGACGGGAGCAAGCAAATAGAAGTGGCGAAGTTGTAATTCGAAACAAAATTGGTTTATATGCCTTTCAAAGTAATTCCTTTTTACCTAGCTTGCCTAATTTGTCAAAATACGATTGGTTGCCAATTCTTTATAGAAATTCTTTTCTAAAGGATGCTGAATTCAACAATTAACAAATGAAATCATTTTAACAATTAAGTCCTTCCTCTTAACAAATTATTTAAAACGTTTAAGTACTCTAACTTAAATATTTTAATAACCATAGTAAAACACTTAGGAAAAATCTCCAAAAATCACAATTATTCACTCTTAATATGTTCTCTTACATATATAAATTTCAGACCCGAAAAAGAATATTTGATTGCCTTAAATAATTTAAACCCAAAATTGTCTATTTCTTCCATTCAAAATTCATATTAAATTATCCATAGCTTGGGATATTATGAGAAATCAAACTCATCTCCAAAATAATGTTTTACATAACATATTCAAACATCATAGCATTCGAAAATCAATTTTCACGATTTTAACCTTAAAATTGAATTATATTATCGCACAAAAATCCTTGTTTAAATTATAACATGGCATATAAATCAAAGCATATTATCATTCATCCAATCATACGGTTTTAAATCTTAAACCCGAATTAAAAGACTCAAGATGGCATATGAGATGGTTAGACCATTATTCACCTTGTTTGGATAATGAACTTGAGATTTGTTATTCACTTTAATTTTCCTAGCTTGAATCTTAGTCTGCAATTGATTTTTGAGATCCTCTTCTCCTAGTGTTATAGTCGTCCTTGTTTTCTTTTGTTTTTGTTTTTGTTTTTGTAAGAATGTAATGAGAATGAAAAGGTTATGGGGGTTTTAGGGGTTATAAGGTTAGGTTATTCTCATATTAAACATGCCATATTCTCTTAAGTATTTAACTTATAAACCTGTTTAGCTAAGGCACGATCCTAATTAGTTTTCAAATCTCAATTCCCTTATCACTCTAGTTTCTATATTATTCTATTTAATTTATCTAATTAAATCTCCTGAATAATGCTAGGCTCCCCTTCTTAAAGAATTTCGTCCTCGAAATTCAGTGAGGACTAAATACTAAACATAGCAATCATTTATAACATTTCCTAACTACCATTCTAGCGTACATGACTAGAAAATAGTCTATATATACAATGGATGTAGAACATACCCTTATAATATATCAGGATAAGTATCTCAAATCTAGTCTTTTGTCTTCCAAGTACAATCCTTCTCATTGTCGCTCCACTGAACTTTCACCAACTTGTGTGTCTTGGTTTTTAACCTCTTCTCAACTCTTGCTACAACATAAACTAGTTGCCTAACAAAAGTCTGATCTGGTTCTACTATTAAGTCTTCCAATGCAGTCAGAGAAATATAAGTCTTCGGATCATGCAAATACTTATGAAGATGAGATACATGAAACGCAATATGGACACGTACCAAACTGCTTAGCAACTCTATTTTGTATGCGAGCTTTCCAATTCTCTTTATAACTAAGAAGGGTCCAACATATCCTGGTGTTAGTTTCCTTGATTTTCCAAATCATACCCCTCATTAGTGATACCTTAATGAAAATCCTATCTCCAATTGAGAACTCTATATCCTTACGCCTCTTATGTGCATAACTTTTCGTCTAGACTGAGCTTCCTTTATCCTACCTCGAGTCAACTCAACCTTCTCAATTGCCTCTCTTACCAGATCTGGACCTAAGATTTATATGTTTCTAGTTTCCAACCAACATGCCGGCGACTTGTATGGCCTTCCATACAAAGCTTCGAAAGGCGACATTCCTATACTAGTCTGATAACTGTTATTATCAGAAAACTCAACTAAGTGTAGGTGATCTTCCCATGATACACCAAAATCTAGCACACAAGCTCTTAATAAATCCTCGAGTACCTTGTTAACTCCCTTTATCTGCCCATTTGTCTGTGGATGATAATCAGTACTCATTTTGAGCTTGGTACCTATCACATCCTGTAGACTCTTCCAAAACTCGCTAGTAAACAAAGTATCTCTATCACTCACTATACTACTAGGAATCCTATGTAGTCTAACTATGTTCTTCTTTAACAATTTAGCTAAAACAGGTGCCGTCCTGATTGACTTAACTGGAATAAAATGAGTACACTTAGCCAACTTATCCACTATGACCTATATACTTTCATTTCCTCGATTCGACCTTGGAAAACCATCTATAAAATCCATGGATACCAAATCCCATTTCCAAATTAGTATCTCCAAAGGTTGAAGCAACCCACTTGGCTTCTGATGTTCGGCCTTCGCCTGTTAACAGTTCGCATACTGCTTTACCAATAAGCCAACATCCTTCTTCATACCTTCCCAATAGAAACTCTTTTTCATGTCTTGATACATCTTGGTTCCCCAAGGATGAATGGTAAATTTGGATCGATGGCATTTTCTAAGGACTTCTCTCCTTAAGTCCCCAACATTTGAAACACACAACCGTCATTTCTTTCTCAACCATCCCCTCTGATCAAGACTAAATCTTTTAGATCATTAGTCTCCAATACAACCTCAAGCATTTTAATCTTCTCGACTAACGGTGGATCCTCTTTCTGCTTAGAAGTAATCATTTCGATCAGAACTAGTCGAACTTCCAAGTAGGATAACATGGCAGTGCTCTGACTAAAACTAGTAGTCGATCTTAACTGTATACTACAAGTAGTCAAAGCCTCTAGGTTCATCAATTCTGTTAACATAGCTAACACCACATTCTGTTGTTTTCTGCTAAGAGCATCTGCTACTTTATTTCTTTTCCAATATATACTATACCAAAATCATAAGCTACTAAAAACTCCAGCCACCTTTGCTATCTCATATTCAACTCCTTTTGAGAGAATAAGTACTTTAAGGACTTATTATCTGTGTATAACTTAAATCTTTCCTTTAAGAGATAAAGTTTCCATATTTTCAATGCGAAGATCACCGCTGCCAACTCTAGATCATAAGTAGGATGTCTCACTTCATGCGTTCTAAGCTGTTGTGAAGCGTAGGCAACAACTTTACCTTTCCACATCAACACAACCCCTAATCCGATTCCACATGCATCGGTATAGACTACTAAACCTTGATTCTTGTTAGGAACTACTAGCACAGGTGTATTGGTCAATAAGTTCTTTAACTTAAGGAATACTTCCTCACATTTGTCAGACCAAATAAACTTACTTCCTTCCTGGTTAGCTTAGTCAAAGGCGCTGCTATCCATAAGAAATCCTTAATAAACCTCTGGTAGTATCCAACAAGCCCAAGAAAACTTCTAATCTCAGTCACCGTCTTTGGTCTCTTCCAGTTGTTAACAACTTCGATCTTATCTGAATCAACTGACAAACCCTTCTTTGAAACCACATGACCAAGAAACTTAACTTCGTTCTCCCAGAATTGACATTTTGAAAACTTCGCTTCTAGTTGATGCTGCCTTAGCGTCTTAAGCACAACTCTAAGATGAACTTCATGCTCTCTTTTATACTTAGAGTATATTAAAATGTCATCTATGAATACCAATACAAATCTATCCAAGTGCTTTCAAGAAAATTAGTTCGTCGAATCCATGAAGAAAGCTGGGCATTTGTTAACCTGATTGGCATCACTAACCACTCGTACGAACCATACCTAGTCCGAAACGTCGTCAACGGGATGTCATCCTCTGCCACTCTTAGGTGATGGAAACCTATCACCAAATCCAATTGGAAAAATACTCTGGCTCCACTCAACTGGTCAAATAAATCATTTATTCTTGGAAAATGATACCTATTCTTGATCGTCCATTCATTCAGCTTTCGGTAGTCAATACACAACCTAAATGACCCATTCGGTTTCTCCAAACACCGCGGCCACTTCCCAATGTTAACTGCTTTGTCTAATAAAATTCTTTCTTTCCAAATCCACTAACTGCACCTTCAATTCCTTCACCTCGGTAGGTGTCATCCTGCTAGGTGATCTACTTACAGATTCTTCTCCTGGCACAAGATCTATTCAAAACTCAATGGCTTGCTTCGGTGGTAGTCCTATGACTGGCTCAAAAACAAATGCAAAATCTTTGGTTATAAAAACCCGATTTAACTCTTTTTCTACTTCCATAGCACCCAAAAAAGTGCAAGCACTCAGATCTGAATTTTCCACTGGATATATAATAAGGTTATGACTATTATGGTGTCTTAACGGCATTTTCCTATCTTAACAAAACATCCTTGCATCATATCTATCTAACCAATCCATACCCAAAATGATCTCGAAGCCTACGAAATTAAAAACATATAAACTACATGCAGACTTATGACTTAACAAATCAAATTCTAATTAGTCACATCCCATCCCTAGCATTGCATACCCTCCTATCGAATTCGCAACCCTTAAGCAAATAACAAGATATGAGGGTTCTAAACATAACTGATCTAACAAATACTGAGATATAAATGAATGCGATGCATCGGTATCAAGTAGTGCCCTAATTGGTATACTTTGAATCAAAAGTGTATCTTCCATCACAGTCTTTCCTTTACCTATAGCGGTCAGTCTAGAAGATGATGGTTCTAAAGCAAAAACTTTTCCCTTGTCCGCTCTGACTGGTTCTGCACACTGATTCTTGTAGCGCCCCGTCTAATCACAATCGAAGCATTTCACCCTTTTATTGTCAACAGCCTTCTTTGCTTTACCTGTCCGACATTCGTGAGCAGAATGTTCTTTCTTGTCGCACTTATAGCAAACTACATCAGCCTTCTCTTCTGTAACGACCTAGAATTTCGGTCATTCGAAATAGGAATATTTAGTTGATTTAAAATATTCATAAGTTGACTTTATAAGTTGAATAACTTATATTTCAAATATAATAATTTAATTGTATAAATAAATTGCTAATTTAATATTTGAAATGCAGAAATAATTTGGTTTTGACATAAATGTGTATGAAAATGATTTTTAAAGTTGAACTAAATTCTATTTGAACTAGAATGATGTTAGTAAACTTATGAAATTGAACTAAAAGTAAATTTATAGAAATTGAAAATTTTAATATTTAATTAACATGTAAAAATAGTCATTTTTGACATGATCTTGGATTTCGACGAAACCAGTTTTATTAGATCCGTAATGTTATATTATTGTAGGATATCGAATTTCATGTCGATCGGACTTACGGTTTGGTGGTGAGAAGCTGAAATGCATAGAAATTTAATAAATTAAAGTTTCAACTAAAATAATTCGATTCGAAAACCTATCTTTCAAATATGATGGAATTGGACTTCGATATATATTCCATTGTGTTCGAAATAGGGGTAAAACAATTTAAGCGTCGGACGACATGCTTCGATTGGAGTTCGAAATATTTTTGGGTGAATAGTGTTTTGTAATTACCTATATAAAGATGTCCATTTTCACAAAACCCTAAAGGAATTAGGTCTAGTCGCCACTTGATTCGAACAGTCGAAAACCGTTCCTCTTTCCTCCTCGATTTTCTTCCAATCCATCCATTCATAGCAAAAAACTTCCAACTACAAACTCATAGAGCTCGTCGAGCTCGACATATCCAATGGCGGTGATCGAATTTAATTGAGTAGATCGTCGGCAAATCTTGTTCAAAGGTCGCAGTTTCGGATCGAATATCGAGGTCATATGGAGGCCGAGATTCATGAGATCATGGTGGATGGTAGATCTCGCGAAGGGGTACAGTACGGTGGTCTTCAATCATCTTCAAGCATACGTGGAGGGCGCGATAATTTGAGAAGCCACGGTGGCTAGTGGATTGTTTCGACCTGGGTATCATGCGCTGGGGAAGACAAAAAGGAGTGGCTAGATCTCATTTTGAATGTAAGTGCGGCAATGATTAAATGTAGGTTTAAAAAAATAAAAAGAATTTGTAAATTAATTTATATTTAAATCCTGTAATCTTTAAAATATCATAAATTTTTCATACGAGGTCCGTTTAGCACGAAACAAGTTGCGTAGGGTTCATATTCGCCAACATTACGTGATGGAGCTGGTTTGGAGTTGATTGGAGCTAGTGAAAATTCGGGTAAAATCAAACGCCTTATTCGAAATAAAACGCTGCAATGGCTATTGGAATCAAAGTGAGTACAACACACTCTTTTTGACTCGCTTATATTTCTATATAATTGAGTATAAATTTATTTTGTGTCGATTGATGATTGTCTGAAGGATATTTGATGTATTATACATACATATATATATATATATATATATATATTGATTGATTTGGATATATTCCTGCCTATTGGAGCAGATGAGACCGTATATGTTCCCGTGTATGAGCGGATGACCTTTTGTACGTGCGTCTGCCTCAAAGCGGACATTGTACATATTTTCTCATATGTATATTTATTTTAGGTGACAGGTTGAAGGGGTCCAACTAGATTCCTCACCAGTGTGATTTTTATTTACAGATATGGTGATATATGTTGTTATCATATGTTATATGATGATTTAGATGCCATGATGGATATGATTGATGTGAATCACCTTATTTATCATTTTTGTAGTATTGGGCTATATTTTGGAGTTTTAAAAATATTAAAATGATGATTTCAAATTAAAAGGGTTGTTTAAGTGATTTTTGAAGTTATATGAGATTTAATAATGATTTACAATTATTCAAAGAAGATGTTTATTTAAATGGAATCAAAATATGATTTTTGAAATATGGAGTTAACTATTTGGTAAAATAAGTTAATATTGAGAATTTTAATTTCTTATAAATGGGTTATATATATAAGATTTATAAAATTGATATATTATAAATAAAAATAATGGAATTATAAAGGAGTTTTATAAGTATTAAAATGAAGTTATAAGTGAATCTTATAAGTGAATAAGATTTATAAAATTATAAAATTTTAAAAAGAAAGAATTTGTAATAAGAGATAATAAGTAAATTAACTTATAATTGGATTTTGGCATATAAATGAGATATAAATGGAATTTGTTAATAAAGAAATTTCATAAATTGAAGTTTTTTATAAAATAGAAATGTGAATTATATACATTGTTATATAAATGTGGAATCAACTTATTTTTGACAAGTTAAATATGAAAGCTTAGTAAAGGAATTTCGTTCACGAATTTTGGACAGTGAATAATCCTTTAATAAATGTGTAGAAGTAATTAATTTGGTTAGAGAATTTTATTCACGATTTTGGACGGTGAATAATCCTTTAATAAAATGGATATTTTTGGAAAGTGATATTATATAATGGAGTTTGAATGGTTTGAAAATAAGATAAAGTATGAATTCACTTATTAATAAAACAAGTATATGGAAATGTTTTCCAAATAGTGAAATATTGAAATGGTTTTGAGAATATATCTTTTTAAAGATAATTCGAAGTTAATATTTGGAAAGTGATTTAATTAACAAAAGATTAATTAAAAGGGCCCAGTGATTGCTTATAGTACTAAATATTTGTTTGTTGCTTTGATAGTAAAATAACCGACTATCAAATTTCGCCATTTTTAGTTCCTCGACTTGATGTGGGAACTATTCAGTCGTACACTTAGTATGTTGTCATCTGTGTAGGCTTGATTATCATTGGTGTTGAGGATGATGATTCGTGTAGTGCAGAGTATTACTCCAATCTATCGAGCTTCCTTCCTAGCCGAAGGATAGCAAGTTGAAAGTTGGAGATGTAATAAGTCTATGAGACTTAGTTTTCATGTGAGGTTGAGAAATGCTTTTGCGTTGCTGGTGCGAAGAGACCAGGATTAGATTTATCTAAAAACCACTTCGGACCAACATTTATGCGATGATTGTGCAGGATGGTCGATGATATTGATATTTAGGATTTTCATAGTGAAGGACTGCTTGTTGAACATTTGGGGTTAATATCTCAATATAAATATAGCAGCAGTAGTATCTTCGTTACGAAATATCTAATGCAAGGACTATTCGCTACAAATCCTAAGGATTTCCCGATAGAATGTGGTAGGAGAGTACCTTCGGTTTGTCCTATTCCTGGACAACTTGTATGGATGAGTGTCTGACATTGCATTTCTAATGATTATGTACAATTGTCTTTACAAACGTACATTTGTTTGGTGGCGGGGAAGGCTTTCTTTTAGCTTAACATCCTTCCTTGAGACGTACAAGCTCAAGGGTTGTATTTTTGTAAAAGGCAATAAGTAGTCAACGGAAATGGAAAATGTGGCATTCAAAAGATGATGTGATATGTGATATATGAAAGGTAATCGTTACCTCCAGCCTCATCAACCGAAAATGACCGAAACAGGGTTCGATGCGGCAAGGCTTAGTTGGTCATTCCCAATTAGGATGTGATCATCCCCTTCTAGATATATTTCTTTCCGCTATGAAGTTCGGATGTAAATTATTATGGATTATGCTATGAGGGCCCTCGAGAAAGGTCGGTAGCGACCAGGGGATGATATATTCGGTACTACCTAGTTATAGAGGTAGGTCGGTCTTGTGTTCGTAGAGGTTCTTTTGTGATGTTCCTCGGTACATTCCTCTAGAGATGTACTATCGAAAGGTAGTCCCTTCACCTGATCATTTATATGAAATCCAAACTCCGCTACGTGTCAGCCATTTTGATATGTATTACCCACTTTGGGCTATATGATGGAATTTAATCAATGTAACAATTTCGTCTATGATTAATATTAATTGTATACTAGACACTAGTATAATATAAGAGATTTGATATGAAAAGTTTTAGTTATCATAAAGTAAAAACATGTCTGTGTTTATGTGTGGGCATGTCTTACGAGATACTTTTGTTTTGAAAGGAAAATTTTTGATAATCTAATAAGTTCAGTTGAGTGTGTTTCCTCACGCTGTTTTACCAGACTGATCCGGACATTCTTCCCTTTCAATGCTCAGGTCAGACAGAGTATATTTTTAGGCTCAGATTTGATGCTTTTAGAGCTTCAGCAGCAGAGCTGGAGATCTTCATTTTCGTATACACGTATCTATTTATTTTCCGCTTCTTTATTATTTATATTACCAGCAATTTTAAGGACAGGCTATTATAACTATACAGACCGATGATTGGTGATTGATTTTTGAACTCTGATTGATGTATGTATATACAGTTTCTGTTTTGTAAAGATCGTTGATATGATATTATATATTATTCCGCTGTAATGTAAGATTTTGTGTTATTCTGTTTGCTTCTGTCTTCTCTCTTTTTTCTCTTCTCTTCTTCTCTCTTCTTTCTTTCTCTTTTTTGGGTCGGAATGTGTGGTTTATTTTCGATTCAAAGGGTATGGATTTGCGGATCGTCGCACCTTTCTTAGCAGCTCCTCTTTTCTAAGCTCCTTTCTTCTTAAAGAATTTCCTCTTCTTGCCTTGAGAATCTTGGGTTTCAACCCGCTTCTCTTTCCCAAAAGTAGAAAGCATCTCTTCATTCCTGATTGCCATCTCCACTACAATTGTACTTGGATCACGGAGATGTCGCATAGTCACCCTAGCAATCTTAGGTATTAAAATTCAAATAAATTTCATCGTAAATCATATGATTGTAAACCAAACAAATCATAATTCAAGCATATCATCATCCAAATCATCACAAAAACCAATTTGATCTTAAATCCAAAAACATATGATCATAAAATAAATTAGAGATGGTATAAATTATTATTCATCTTAGTTAAGATAAGGAGATTGGATTGAGATTAATTTTCCCTAAGCTTGAATCTCTAGGATTAGATTGAATTCCTATTTTTCTTTCTTTGTTAATGGCTGGCTCTTCTATTATGTTTGCGTTTGAATTTTGTGAAAATGAGAAAATCAACGTGATTGGTATAAGGAACAGAAATATATAAGGATTATGGTAATAAAGTATGACTAATTCCCAATATGCCATAGTGCAAATTAATTAGCCTATAAGCCATTCTTAAGCTCATTTAATAAATAAATTAAGCACGGATTAATTTATTTTCAAATCTCAATCCCCTTATCACTCTAATTATTTACATTATTCTATTTAATTTATCTAATTAAATCTCTTGAATAATGCTATCGAATATGAGGGGCGTTATAGGCTCCCCTCGTTGATGAATTTCGTCCTCAAAATTCGGTAAACTAAATATAGCAATCATCTATAACGACTACTAACAAACATACTAGTCTACCTAACTTGTAATTCTCTATATAAATCTAGTATAGACATGCCCTCAAAGTATATCAGGATAAGTATCTCGAATTCTGTCCTCTGTCTCCCTAGTATAGTCCTTCTCATTCTCGCTCCACTAAACTTTCACCAACTCGACTCTCTTGTTCCTCAATCTTTTCTCATCTCTCGTTACAACCCAAACTGATTGTCTAACAAAAGTCAAATTAGGCACTACTATCAAATCTTCCAACCTACTGGACACCTATCATACTGCTCGGCAACTCTACTCTACATGTGTGCTTTCCAACCCACTCTATAATCTGGAATGGACCAACATATCTTGGTGCCAGTTTTCTGACTCTACAAATCATACCAAACTCTTCATCGGTGATACTTTAATGAGAACATTATCTCAAACTTAGAATTCTAGGTTTTTACGCCTCTTATCTGCGTAACTTTTCTGTCTGAATTGAGCTTCCTTCATTCTTTCTCGGATCAACTCAATCTTCTCTGACACCTCTCTAACCAAATCCAAACCTAAGGCTAATTTGTCTCCAGTCTCCAACCAACATGTTGGCAATTTGCATGGCCTTCCATACAAAGCTTCAAAAGGCGTCATTCTTATAATAGTCGGATGACTATTATTATAGGAAAACTCAGCCAAATGTAGTGATCATTTCAAGATCCACCAAAGTCCAATACACAAGCTCTCAACAAATCATCGAGTACTTTATTGACTCTCTATGTCTGCCCATCCGTTTGAGGGTGATATGGAGTACTCATCTTGAGCTTAGTGTCTAACATATCCTGTAGACTCTTCCAGAATTCGCCAGTAAACAAAGCATCTCTATCGCTGACCATACTAATAGGAACTCCATGAAGTCTAAATAAGTTCTTCATGAACAACTTGGCTAAAATATGTGTCATTCTAGTTGACTTAACTGGAATGAAATGGGCACTCGTGGTCAATCTGTCCAATATAACCCATATACTTTAATTTCCTCTATTTGACCTTGGCAACCCATCTATAAAATCCATGAATATCGAATCCCATTTCCAAACTAGAACGTCTAAAGACAAATGCAACCCACTCGGCTTTTGATATTCGGCTTTCACTTGTTGACAGTTTGCACTCTGGCTAACCCATAAACCAATATCCCTCTTCATATCTTTCCAATAGAAGCTCCTCTTCCTATCTTGATACATCTTGGTCCCTCCTGGCCTAGATCGATGACATTCTCCAAGAACTTTTTTCCTCAAGTCCCCAATATTGGAACACACAATCGTCCTTTCTTTCTTAACCATCCTCTTCGTCAATAATAAAATCTTTTAGATCGTTGATCTTAGTTCCAACCTCAAGTCTTCCAATTTTTTCGGCTAATATTGGATCCTCTTTCTGCTTAGAAGCAAACCTCTCGATCAGCACTGCTCGAACTTCAAAATAGAACAATATGGCAGCATTCTGAATAGAACTAGCAGTTGATCTTAACTGCACACTACAAGTAGTCAAAGCTTCTAAATCCTTCCATTCTGCCAACATAGCTAATACCACATTCTGATATCCTATGCTAAGAGCATCCGCTATTTTATTACCTTTCCTTGGAGTATACTCTATACTAAAATCATAAGTAGGCAAAAACTCCAACCACCTCTGCTGTCTCATATTTAGCTCCTTCTAAGAGAATAAGCACCTTAAAGACTTATGATCTATGTATAGCTCAAATCACTCCCCCAAGAGATAATGCCTCCAAATCTTTAATGCAAAGATCACCGCCGCCAACTCCAAATCATGAGTAGGATATCTCACCTCATGTGGTCTAAACTCTCGTGAAGCGTAAGCAACCACTTTACCCATCTGCATCAACACAGCTCCCAATTAAGATCCACACACATCGTCCTACACCACTAACCCTTGGTTTCCATCTGGAACTACTAACACTGGTGCATTAGTCAACAAATGCTTTAACTTAAGGAATGCTTCCTAACATTTGTCGGACTAAACACATTTCACCTCCTTTCTAGTTAGTTTAGTCAAAGGTGCTGCTATCCTTGAGAAATCCTTGATGAACCTTCGGTAATAGCCATCAAGTCCAAGAAAACTTCTAATCTCAGTCACCGTCTTTGGTCTCTTCTAATTATTAACAGCTTCAATCTTATCTGGATCGCTGATAAGCCTTTCTCTAAGACCATGTGACCAAGAAACTTAACCTCTTTATTCCAAAAATGACACTTGAAAACTTCGTCTTTAACTGATGCTGCCTCAGCCTCTCAAGCACTACTCTAAGATAATCCACATACTCCCTTTCATCTTTAGAGTATACAAAAATGTCGTCTATAAACACCAACACAAATCTATCTAAATACTCTCGGAAGACTCAGTTCATTAGATCCACTAAGAAAGTAGGTGCATTCGTTAAATCGAATGGCATTACTAACCACTCATACGAATCATACCTAGTCTGAAATGTTGTCAAAGGAATGATATCCTCTGCCACTCTTAACTAATGGAAACCTGTCGCCAAATCCAACTGGAAAAACACTCTGGCTCCACACAACTAATCAAATAGATCATCAATTCTCGGCAAAGGATACTTATTCTTAATCGTCCTTTTGTTCAACTTATGATAGTCGATATACATTCTCAACGACCGATATGGTTTCTTTACGAATACCGCGGTCGCTCCCTAAGGCGAACTGCTTGGTCTAGTAAAATTTCTTCCTTCTAGATCCATTACACCTTTAATTCCTTCATCTACGTCGGTGTCTTCTTGCTAGGTGGTATACTCATAGGTTCAGCTCCTAGTATAAGATCTATCCAAAACTCAACAGCTCATTTCGGTGGTAGTCCTGTGATTGGATCAAAGACATTTGCAAACTCTCTTGCTACTCGAACCTGACTTAACTCTTCTCCCACTTCCATTGCACTTAATAAATAATAACTACTCCAATCATAATTCTCCACTGAAAATATGATTCGGTTATGACTATCTGGGTGTCTCGGTGATATCTCCCCATCTTGGAAAAATATCCTAGCCTCGTACTTGCTTAACTAATCCATACCCAAAATGATTCTAAAATCTACGAAATCAAAAACATACAGGCTGCATGAAAACATATGACCTAACAAATTAAGTTCTAACTAGCCACATCTCATCCTTAAAGTTTCATGCCCTCCTATTGGATTCGCACCCTTAAGGAACTAACAAGGTATGTGGGTTCTAACCTATCAATCAAACACTGGGATATAAATGAATGTGATGCACCGGTATCAAATAGTATCCTAACTGGTATACTCTGAATCAAAAACATACCTTCCATCGCAGTCTTCCCATATTCAGCTGTAGTTGGCTAAGCAGATAATGACCCAATAGCAAAAACATTTCCCTTATCCACCCTAACCGGTTCTGGACATTGATTCTTATAATGCTCAACTTGGCCATAGTTGAAGCACTTCACACTCTTCTTATCTGCAGCCTTCTTCGCCTTACCTGACCGGCACTCATTTGCATAATGACCCTTCTTGTCACACTTGAAGCAAACTAAATCAATCTTTTCCTTCTTGGCAGGATCTCCCTTCTGCGCTACCTTCTTCTTATAGAACTTACTCTTTTTTCCCTGAGAACTTTGAATCTCAACTGGCTTCTCTCTAGCACAAATGGCAAGCATTTCTTCATGACGAATTGCCATCTCCACAATCACATTACAAGGATCATGGATATGTGTCAGGGTCACCCAAGCAAGCTCGGGTCTTAATCCCCAAATGAATCTCTCATTTCTTTTGATGTTAGTGTCCATAGTAGCATGTCCATATCGGCGCAGCTCATCAAACTTACTAGCATACTTGATTGCCGACATCTCTCCCGGCACCCATCCATAAAATTTATCAGCAATGCTGACTTAGCAACTTCAGATAAAAACTTTTGTTCAAACCTCCCTCTAAAATCTGCCAAGTCAACTCCTCCTCCGAAACTCCGGTAGTAACACTATTCCACCAATGAAGTGCTGCCCCTTGCAAATGCATAGAGGCCAGTCTCCTCTTCTACACATCATCCAAACCCAAATTAGCAAAGAATCTCTCGGAATGTAACAGCCAATGCTCAACTTCTATGGCATCCTCCCTTCCCATAAACGGTTTTCCACCAAGACTGGTGTAGTCCCTACTCAGCTTAGCATAAGTATTCCCAACTGGAGCCACATATTTATCTCCTCCAACATTTCCAACAACACAACCAGCGACACCTGCTTGCATCATATTGAAGAAGAACTGATACATCGCCCTCATATCTACAGGTAGATTTCCAGCACCCACATTGGTATCGACAAGTTGGTTAGCATTAGCCTGTCAACCGAAGTTCCTCCTGGTGGATCGAGCATTTCCATTGGTTGTGTTGCTTCCTCCATTGAGATTTCCTCTTCCGTTTCCTGCCTCTATATCCTCTTTCTCGTAAATCTACATACGAGCCTTAGTAAGATATAGAAGAACGGTCTAAGGGAGAGGGGATACGTGTGTGTGTATCAAATACAAGTACGTTACCAAAGCGTTAACCCAAACCCCGATCTTATTTTCTGATTCATTGGATTATGTTTGAAAATCTTTTTAGGTTTAAATTTCTTTTAAGTTTTATAAACCTATGCTTTAATACCAACTTGTAACATCCCCTACTTGGTTGCCCAAAACAAATGGCTATGGATGCTGCAATCATCCATAGTTATTAATCCTAGGTGACCAAGTACGGTAATGTTATATACACTGATCACAGAAACATATGAATATGTAAAATTTAAAAATCACAAAACAACTTCCATAATCCATTTCAAAGCATTTAATATTCATTACATTATCTTAATATGAGGACCACGTTCAGAAAAATATATTTATTACAACATACGCCAAGAGCGACATATGAAGATGTCCCCTTTGATGATCAGAGTATATATTAGAAATTTAAAAAAATTTCTTTTACAACAACAACACGGTGGAATCAAAAGAAAAGATAACTCTAGGTAGCTATCATGCATCATGCACGTCTCAAGAAGCTTATTCATCTAAAGAGGTACCTGAAAACCTCAACTCTCAAACAACTCAAAATCAATTGAGTATCCGAGAGTTTAAGAGGAAAACACAAATTTCGAGCCAAACGTATGTAAGATCTAGATTAACCCTAGAGGGGGGTGAATAGGGTTAATGACAAATTTTCTCGATTTAAACACAGAAACAAACTGCAGAAATAAATATGCTGAAAAGTAAATCACACACAAAATTTACCCAGCTTCGGCAACCCCTGCCTACTGCTGCATTCCCAGATTTCTATTAGAATTAAACAGTATCCCGCTTACAAACACTTTAACAGACTCGCAAACCCTTGCTCCCGCTTACAAACACTCTAATAGACTCGCACCCCCTGCTCCACCTTCTAGAGTTTTGAAAACTCGCAAACTCTGCTCCCGCCTATAGAGTTTTGCAAACTCGCACACCCTGCTCACTGAACTAATTCTAATTAGACAATCTGACACTACCTACAACCTAGGTGGTGATTTACCAATACTTTGATTCGAAAAGAAAAAAACAAAAAATAAAAAACAACTTTAAACTTGATAAACAAAAACCCCTTTAAAAATTAAACCCTAAATAAAAAAAACCCTTTAAAAATAAAGGCCGGCCCAATTTTCTTTCTCGTTCCTCCTTTTGTCTTGTGAAGAAAATGTCGGCTGATGTTAATCTTTGTTCGTCCAAATTAGGGCTTTGTTCCCTTGCAAAAATTAGGGCTTGCTCGTGACTTCTCTGATGATCAATCCTCTGTTCTGTGTTGTTCTTACTTGCGCTTGTTCGATGCCGCACCTTTGATCGAGTGCGTCAGATTGCGGTATGTATTCTCTCTTTGCTGGTTTAATTTGCTTGAATTATCACTTGTTCTTGTTGCTCACTCGATGCCTATGATGATAATTGGGGTTTGGTATTTATATGAATTCGAGACACTTGAATTTGCTCGTACTTTCCTAATTTTTGCGTTCTGTGACTTGATGCTCACGGCTTTGTTTTTGAAGCGTTTGATTTACCTTGATTAACACGGCAGAGTCTTTCCTATTTTAATTTACGACTTTTTCAAAGATACGCATACTTGATTTCTGACTTCGATTTTGCGTCTGCATTAAATTCTTCAAACTTTACTCCTTGATTTGCCACGGCTTCGGCCATTTATGTGTTCATTTCTGTAGCATTGTCGTTGTTCATCTTGTAGTCGTTGTCTCTGGCCATCTTCTCTGGTCTCCACTTGAACATTGCTTTGTTGTTCACTGGTCAAATACTGCTTTGATTCATGTTGTTGTGCACTGATTCTTTACCACTGAACTATTCACTGACTTGTTTGGTTGAAGTTCTGATCATCCATGTATATGTCTGGTGTACCTTTTTGCTGTGACATTGTGACACTACTGCATTATTCATGTATCTGCTGTTCATTGCTTGGTCTCTATTGTTGCAGTATTCATTTGTGTGTTGCGGTCCATGTTGCACGCATGTTTTCCTGTGTTCATGTTCTTGCAATCTTCATGTTGTACTTCTTTGTGTTCTGGTCATTGGGCTGTAGTCTTCATTGTATATTGGATTGTTGAACTCTTGAGTTTCACTGCGTTTGGTCGAGACTTGTTTGTTTATGTCTGCATCTTGTGGTTGCTATTGAGCTTTACCTCTATTGGTATTTCTGTGTTCATGACTGTTGTTTCATTTCTCTGCCTGCACTTAGTGTTCTAGTCATTTCATATGTGATGTTTTGATGTTGTTTCAATTCTTCAAATCCGTAGCTTGCATCACTGGTGCATGCGTATTTGCTTGAGTCACTTGTACACTTGTTGTACTTGGCTCTGTAATATTTCGACCTGTACTTGGTGCATTATGTCTTTGTTTGGTCTGCACTTTGGTTTATTGATGTTGCTTGTTGCATTTGGACTGGATTGTACTTGATGCGCTTTACTTGTTGCTTTCATGTACTTGTACTTCCAGTGTGCACTTGTTTGTACTGGTCATTTTGCTGGAATGACTTCGACATTGTTTTGATGCTCTGTTTTTGACTTGTGAACTGCCCTGTGTTGAATCCAGTTTCAAAAACTCGGGTTTGACTTTGTGCTCATGTCGTAATTTAAATATATTGCACGTGAGTTGAACCCGGCTTTTCATTTGGGTTTGACCTGTGCTCACCTGTCCCTGTAGCATTATCAAGTGTATATTGATGTGCACGGCCTTGTGGCATGTACAGTGATACACTGTGCATGTCACATTGTTCGTGTATGATGAAAATGTGAATGATGACGAACAACCCAAATAACTGAGGCAAATCATATTTTCAAAAATCATATTTCATTTTATATTGCAAAAATATTTCTTTTTCAATTTTACTGCGTTAGTGAATATTTTTGCAGATTGCTCAGATGCTGGATTCTAACTGGAATGAAGTTGAATATAAAACTACGAGTGTGAGTGATATGTAGTGAGGAATTTATGTAAACTGAATTGTGATGTAATCAAAAATGTATATGTATAGTGAGAGCTTGAATTTGTACTATTCAAGATTGTAATAAATATTTTTTTGAATAAAATATTTGTTTGAATTCAAATTCCATTCAAATTCTGTGTAATTTATTTTATTCAACAAATATTTATTTAATCTATGAAAAATAAAATAGTACATTAACAAATACATTTAAATGAATATATATATATATATATATATATATATGTTTATTATCATCAAACAAAAATCATATACTCGCTTTTTCCACAATCTCCCCCTTTTGATGATAACAAGCATATATTTAAGATTTTGACTGAGTTAAATGTATTTGATCAATGATATACTCTAATTGCTCCCCTTATTTAAATGCTTCCTCTCTACATGATGCTCCCCCTACATATATGTATACAAATAGAAATATACAAATGAGCCTAGATGCAAATGGAAAATGATTTGATCTTTGCTTGATTTTATTTGACAAAATCTTAACTTTTCTCTCCCCCTTTTGTTATCAGCAAAAGAATAATAGTGTTAGAGAAAATAGAGATAAAGTGGTCAATATTAATCCAACATCAAACTCAATTTGAATATAAATATTAAACTTCAATAAAAATCAAACAAAAATCATAACTACCCTTGTTGGGCGCATATTCCACTTTTAGAATGATGGAAATGATGTTCTCATATAAAATCATACAGTTGTATCTACTTGTGGTACATTTATATCAGGAATTTGAATATCTACTAATCATGCATAACCGTTAGGACTTTTAAATGAGATTAGTAGTATTCCAATTTAATTTTTAAACAATGAAATCAAGTATCTTCTAACCACGCATGACCGTGAGGACTTTTAAATGGGATTAGAATCAACTTGTCTTATTTAATCAATTAATTTGGATATGCGTTCCATACATGCATAACCGTAAGGACTTTTAAATGAGCATGGAATCATATAACAAATTCCAAGTAATTCACTCATGCATAACCGTGAGGACTTTTAAATGAGAGTGAATACTTTGGGTATTTATTTATTTTTACAAAAAATGTGAAATGAAAAACAAATGATTCCTGATTATAGTACCACATATCGACAAACTATATTGAATTTTTGAGAAACAATGGTCGATAGAAATATGATAGATATAGAGATGGTCATGAAATCTTTACCCAACAAAAAGTTTTATAACTCTTGTTTAAATTCCTAAAGAAATTTTCCAAATATACTCTTTTGAGTAATGTATGTTAAATATCAACACTTATCACCTTCTCAATCACTATTCATCTTTTTGATAATTAGTAGGGAGTCGGATTAGTCACAATTTGTCATTTAAAATCAAATAAAAATGACTAATCTGAAAATATGGTCAACAATGATTTTCTCGAAGGGGTTATATGAGAAAAAAATTCTGCTAATTGAAAATTATTTGTAATGAAAAGTATGCAGATTTTTCTTTGAAAAACGATGCAGTTACTAAATGTCTCCAAAATCACGTTCAACTAGTAATTTTTCTATCAACTAGATTACCAGTGTAAATCTGCATCTGAATTTCTCTTTCACTCCAAAATATCACTAACTAAATTTGATAGACCAGATCATGAAGTGTGCATAAAAAATTCAAACTCACAAATTTTCACAGCATTCTTGAATTTGAATTGAAGTCGTGTAAATAATCAGAGACTATGAATATAGAGTTAACTAAAAATAACCAAAAATATTATCATCTAGCAAAACACTATGTTTAATTCAAACGTATATGTAAGAAGTAATTCAAAGAATAGTGTTTTTGGCATAAATGTAATTGGCCAACTATGTTGAACAAGTCAGAATCAAAAAACATCATCTTTTCAACATCTCAATACTGGCTGATTTCATTCAGAATATGGTGCAGATTATCACATTTAATATATCGATCAAATAAATATACCTTCACCTATTTTACCTTTACGATAATTTTTCGTGGTTGCCCATTGTGATTCTGTCACCTTTGTATTAGGCTAAGGAACTTTTCTTTGTTGCCCGTTGTGTTTCTAGAACAGCAAAAATCCAGAGAACGTTGTTGTTGTTCCTTAGCCTGCCACCATACCTACACGATGAAAGATTTTTGTGACCTATTTGTTTTTATAGGTCCACGATTGTTAGTGGATGAAGCATTGTGAATAAACAAACCCTTTGGAACCCAAACTTGTTTAGGCCTTTTATTCTTGTTCCAATAGACATGAAATTTGTTTGTAGAATTCTTAGGAACCCAAACTTGTATAAATTTTTATGTTCTTGTTCCTATGACTACAATTTTCAACACCATGTCCAATTATTTCACATTTACCAGAGACACTCTTACCTTTTGCATTATCCTCAACTTGTGTTTTCCCAAAGCCTAGTCCTTTTCTGTAGTTAGCGAAAATTTGATTTCCCAATAACATGTTGAATGATTTTTCTCCTCTTGAAAAGTTATTCAAAGATTTCTCAAGATTTTGGACTTTGGTTTTTAGTGTTGTGTTTTCAGTGACAAGTGAGGTGCATCTATTTATAAAATCCTTTTTTCTAGTGTCAATGGTTTCCTTAAGACTCAAGTTTTTTTTTCAAGATTCTCAGAGCTATTCTTAAGTCTTGATAATTCTGAATCTAAAATTCATTTTTTACATTCTAGGTTTTGAATATTTTCAAGTTCAGTTTCTAACCTAAAATTTTCACGAGCAAATTCTTTCCTATCAGATTTCAGTTTTTCAATTTTAGATTCAAGAGCATCAACTTCTTTAGTAAGATCAAGACACATAAAAACAAGTTCTTTATAAGAATAGTCACCTCCCTCATTAGATTCTTCTGAGCTTGCTTCTGAATCCGATTTTGCCACAAGACACAAATTAGCCTCCTCTGAGCTATTATTCGAGACTTCCTCTCCTTCTTCATCATCCCAAGTCGCTGCAAAGGCCTTTTTCATCTTTTTCTTTCCTTGGTTGCATTTGAGAAGTGGGCATTCTTGTTTAAAGTGGTCAGGCTTGTTGTAGTTATAGCACGTCAATTCATTATCGGAATTGTTAGACTCTCTTGAACTATTACCAGATGTTTTCTTCTTGCGTAGCTTGAATCTTGACCATTTTCTAAGATTATTGACAGCCATTGCAAGCTCTTCAATTGGATCTTCTTCTTCTTCATCGCTTTCTTCTTTGCTTTAAGGCAATCGTCTTCTTCTTTGGTTCGGAGTTGTTGCGTTCCTCCTTTGCTTTTAGCTCAAACTCATATGTCATCAAGTTACCAATCAACTCCTCCATGCTTAGTTTACTCAGATCTTTTGATTCTTGTATTGCCGTGACTTTTGCCTCAAAGTTTATCGGTAAGACTCGTAGAACCTTCCTCACAAGCTCTACCTCAGTGAATACCTTCCCAAGTGCTCTAGCGTTGTACACCAAAGTTGAAAAGCGTCCAAACATGTCTTTTATGCTCTCGCCTTTGTCCATCACAAAGTTCTCGTATTCATTGCTGAATAGGGCTAGACGAGACTCCTTGACTTGAGAAGTTCCTTCATGTGTCACCTCCAAGGTATGTCAAATTTCCTGTGCAGTTTTACAATGAGAAATTCTATTAAATTCATTCTTATCAAGAGCACAGATTAAAGCATTCATGGCCTTAGCATTTGTAGTTTTTAATTTCTTATCGTTAGCATCCCACCTATCCTTAGGTTTAGGAATCTCAGTATCACCAACGGTTATAGTGGGAGATTTATAGCCAGTTTCAATAATATCCCAAACATCATAATCAACAGAACTAAGATAAATGCCCATCCTAACTTTCCAATAAGCATAATCATTCCCATTAAACATGGGTGGCCTAATAATAGATTGCCCCTTAGAAAAAGCATTATTTGATGGATTCATGACTCTAGAGTTAAAGAAAAAATACCGTGCTCTGATACCACTTGTAGGATCTAGATTAACCCTAGAGAGGGGGTGAATAGGGTTAATGGAAAATTTTCTCGATTTAAACACAGAAACAAACTGCAGAAATAAATATGCTGAAAAGTAAATCACACACAAAATTTACCCAGCTTCGGCAACCCCTGCCTACTGCTGCATTCCCATATTTCTATTAGAATTAAACAGTATCCCGCTTACAAACACTCTAACAGACTCGCAAACCCTTGCTCCCGCTTACAAACACTCTAATAGACTCGCACCCCCTGCTCCGCCTGTAGAGTTTTGAAAACTCGCAAACTCTGCTCCCGCCTATAGAGTTTTGCAAACTCGCACACCCTGCTCACTGAACTAATTCTAACTAGACAATCTGACACTACCTACAACCTAGGTGGTGATTTAACAATACTTTGATTCGAAAAGAAAAAACAACAAAATAAAAAACAAATTTAAACTTGATAAACAAAAACCCCTTTAAAGTTAAACCCTAAATAAAAAAACCCCTTTAAAAATAAAGCCCGGCCCAATTTTCTTTCTCGTTCCTCATTTTGTCTTGTGAAGAAAATGTCGGTCGATGTTTATCTTTGTTCGTCCAAATTAGGGCTTTGTTCCCTTGCAAAAATTAGGGCTTGCTCGCGACTTCTCTGATGATCAATCCTCTGTTCTGTGTTGCTCTTGCTTGCGCTTGTTCGATGTCGCCCCTTTGATCGAGTGCGTCAGATTGCGGTATGTAATCTCTCTTTGCTGGTTTAATTTTCTTGAATTATCACTTGTTCTTGTTGCTCACTCGATGCCTATGATGATAATTGGGGTTTGGTATTTATATGAATTCGAGACACTTGAATTTGCTCGTACTTTCCTAATTTTTGCGTTCTGTGACTTGATGCTCATGGCTTTGTTTTTGAAGCGTTTGATTTACCTTGATTAACATGGCAGAGACTTTCCTCTTTTAATTTATGACTTTTTCAAAGATACGCATACTTGATTTCTGACTTTGATTTTGCGTCTGCATTAAATTCTTCGAACTTTACTCCTTGATTTGCCACGGCTTCGGCCCTTTATGTGTTCATTCCTATAGCATTGTCCTTGTTCATCTTGTAGTCGTTGTCTCTGGCCATCTTCTCTGGTCTCCACTTGAACATTGCTTTGTTGTTCACTGATCAATTACTGCTTTGATTCATGTTGTTGTGCACTGATTCTTTACCACTGAACTATTCACTGACTTGTTTGGTTGAAGTTCTGATCATCCATGTATATGTCTGGTGTACCTTTTTTGCTGTGACATTGTGACACTACTGCATTATTCATGTATCTGCTGTTGATTGCTTTGGTCTCTGTTGTTGCAGTATTCATTTGTGTGTTGCAGTCCATGTTGTATGCATGTTTTCCAGTGTTCATGTTCTTGCAGTCTTCATTTTGTACTTCTTTGTGTTCTGGTCATTGGGCTGTAGTCTTCATTGTATATTGGATTGTTGAACTCTTGAGTTTCACTGAGTTTGGTCGAGACTTGTTTGTTTATGTCTGCATCTTGTGGTTGCTATTGAGCTTCACCTCTATTGGTGTTTCTGTGTTCATGACTGTTGTGTCATTTCTCTGCCTGCACTTAGTGTTCTGGTCATTTCATATGTGATGTTTTGATGTTGTTTCATTTCTTCAAATCCGTAGCTTGCATCACTGGTGCATGCGTATTTGCTCGAGTCACTTGTACACTTGTTGTACTTGGCTCTATAATATTTCGACCTGTACTTGGTGCATTGTGTCTTTGTTAGGCCTGCACTTTGGTTTATTGATGTTGATTGTTGCATTTGGACTGGATTGTACTTGATGCACTTTACTTGTTGCTTTCTTGTACTTGTACTTCCAGTGTGCACTTGTTTGTACTGGTCATTTTGCTGGAATGACTTCAACATTGTTTTGATGCTCTGTTTTTGACTTGTGAACTGCCCTGTGTTGAATCCATTTTCAAAAACTCGAGTTTGACTTTGTGCTCGTGTCGTGATTTAAATATATTGCACGTGAGTTGAACCCGGCTTTTTATTTGGGTTTGACCTGTGCTCACCTGTCTCTGTAGCATTATCAAGTGTATATTGATGTGCACGGCCTTGTGGCATGTACAGTGATACACTGTGCATGTCACATTGTTCGTGTATGATGAAAATGTGAATGATGACGAACAACCCAAATAACTGAGGCAAATCATATTTTCAAAAATCATATTTCATTTTATATTGCAAAAATATTTCTTTTTCAATTTTACTGCGTTAGTGAATATTTTTGCAGATTGCTCAGATGCTGGATTCTAACTGGAATGAAGTTGAATATAAAACTACGAGTGTGAGTGATATGTAGTGAGGAATTCATGTAAACTGAATTGTGATGTAATCAAAAATGTATATGTATAGTGAGAGCTTGAATTTGTACTATTCAAGATTGTAATAAATATTTTTTTGAATAAAATATTTGTTTGAATTCAGATTCCATTCAAATTCTGTGTAATTTATTTTATTCAACAAATATTTATTTAATCTATGAAAAATAAAATAGTACATTAACAAATACATTTAAATGAATATATATATGTTTATTATCATCAAACAAAAATCATATACTCGCATATTCCACAACGTAAAGCCTGGTATGAATAATAATCACCATTTCAAACCATTTAGATATCTATTGAGACCACGCCGCTTAGCGGAATGAGTTTTCCCCTCACTAGTATCCTAAAATCTTTATAAAACCATATAACATGCTCCTGCATCCACAATGGTTAAAAAACTCAAAACAATATGATGATATGCAAACAAATAAATCAATTCTAGATTTCCAATCCTCATACATTTTGACTAACTTTCTCATTTATTTAAAGTTTCTAGGCTCACTGTTAACCTATTACTTTTCATGGGCTGACTAATAACCTATTTAATGTTTATGGACTCACTGTCAAGTTTCATAGTTTTTATGGGATCACTAAGAACCTATTGGCCCCTGCTAATATCATCATTGTTTCATGGGTTCTCCCTAAACCTGTTGGTAATTCCAAAAACCTTCTTCTTATCATAGTTTTCATGGGTTGACTAGGAACGTATTGACATTTGTCAATAACTTAATCCGGATATAGTTTTCATGGGTTCACTACATACCTATTGGCCCCTGCCAATATCAAATCATATTTTTCATGGGCTAACTATGAACCTATCTTCTTGACATCTTTGTTTATACATAGTTTTCATGGGCTTACTATAAACCTATTGGTCCCTGTCAATATCTTTTCCTATACATAGTTTTCATGGGCTTATTGTGAATCTATTGGTCCCTTCCAATATCTTCCTTTAATATTTTAGCATCCTATACTCTGGTCTTCATGACCTCTTGGATGCAATTCTACTTATTCAGGGGTAAATTTAATTCATATTCACTACCGGGTCAACCTAACTGGTTATTATGTCCTTCCCCAAATTATAATTATGGGTTAATTGCAATGTGAATATATTCAAATACAAATATGAAGAAGCAAACACAATAATACCAACCCCTATGGTTAAATATCCTTGAAATCATTTTATATAAAACTTGGTTAATCCCCTTAACCCATTGATCAAGGAAAACTTCTTCAAAACTCCATTTCAAAACACTTTATTTATGCCATGGTTTTCTTTTAAAATGAGATTGCGTTATTTGTTTTGAAAACTAAGGCTTTCAAAACCTTAAAACATTACTTTCAGAACCCTTGGATAACCTCTTTCAAAATCATAGAAAACTTCTTTTCAAAACATTACATATAAACATTTTGAAACTCTTTAAATCTTCTCTTTCGAAACCAAAACCTACCTTCCAAACATATGAAACATTACTTAGTAATCCTTAAAAACATAGCTTTGAAACCAATGAAAGTACCCCTTTCAAAACCATGCTACTATGGACATAGCAAATCACTTATGAAAAATCCCTAAAAATCACAGAAATTCACTTTTAGCATGTTATCTGATGTATACAAATTTCAGACCCAAATTCTCAATATAATTTCTGAAATAAATTTCTAAACCCAATTAAGCATATTTTCCTTTAACAATTCATAATAATCTTTCCATAGCTTGGAAAATTATCAAAATTAAAACCCAACCCCAAAATCATGTTTTACATAACATAATTTTTTTTATGGCATTCAAACATCAATTTCAATCGGCTTTGCCCTAAAACTGCATAAATCCCCATTTAAAACTATTTTGTTTAAACCAAACAAATCATAATTCAAGCATATCATCATCCAAATCATCATAAAAACGAATTTGATCTTAAATTAAAAAACATATGATCGTAAAACAAAATAGAGATGGTATAAACTATTATTCACCTTTATTAAGATAAGGACATTGGATTGAGATTAATTTCCCCTAAGCTTGAATCCCTAGGATTAGATTGAATTCCTCGTTTCTTTCTTTGTTAATAGTCGGCTCTTCTATTTTGTTTGCGTTTGAATTTTGTGAAAATGAGAAAATCAACATGAATGGTGTAAGGAACAAAAATATATAAGGGTTATGGTAATAAGTTGCGGCTAATTCCCAATATGCCATTGTGCAAATTAATTAGCCTATAAGCCATTCTTAAGCTCATTTAATGAATTAATTAAGAACGCCTTAATTTATTTTCATATCTAAATCTCATTATCACTCTAATTATTTACATTATTCTATTTAATTTATCTAATTAAATCTCCTGAATAATGTTATCGAAAATTAGGGGTGTTACATAAAACATTACATATATTCTTATATTTATTTTCTAGTTTTATAAAATTTAATTCTACAATATAACTAGTGGGGGTATAATTGAAAAAAAATATAGCCTCTCAAAACATCATAATTTGATAGGTTGAGAATTGCTATCAAAATTATACTGCATTGATTTTCACCGGTTTTATAACCAACAATAACTTTTATGAAAAAAACTTATATCTAAACTACAGGCCGTCCAAAACCAGTCAAAATTGGTAGAAAATAAACTGCCAAGCGCAACCCAAAGGATTAAGTAGTTTTCTAATACTTATAAAATTATTATGTATGCATAAATTTGCTACCAAGCTTGGGCTTGGCTTTTACAAAGAAGCTTCAACAGTCTTCACATTGTACTTCTTATATATATGTGTGTATATACATACATACATACATATATGTATATATAGATACACACACATACATACACACACATATGTATATATTCTTTTGTAATTACTGTAAGCACTTAATTAGTTTTATTCTATTTTCTTTATTCCTATAAATATTTAGATGATATTTGGTTTAAAAATGAATTTTGAGTTTTCTGTTTTCAAATATATATGTGAAATATAAGAAGAGTGGGTGATAATGGAGGTTATGGAAGGAAAATGGAGGAACGACGGAAAAAATGAAAGGATGGGTTGTGTCTCGTGCTTCTCTTATTTTTTAAAACATGGAAAATAAGAAAAAGTTGTATTATATTTTGTATGTTAATTTCGTTTTTTAAATTGTTCATTTTCGACGATATATATGCGTCTTGCACATTTTCGTATGGAAGAAAATTCAAAACTAGAAAGGACAAAACAAACACTCTTAGGTAATGTTTGATTTGTTCTTTTTAGTTTTGGGTTTTCGTCTATACAAAAATGCACATGGCATATGCATATTATCGAAAACGACCAATTTAGAAAATGAACTTAACATACAAAATAGAAAACAACTTTTCCTTATTTTTCATATTTTGATAAATAACAGAAGCACATAAAATAATTCATCCGTCGTTTCTTTATCTCATTCGTCCTTCCATCCATCTTTCTTTCATTCCGTCCGTCGTCTCTTCATTCTTTTCATATTTGACATACATATTGAAAACCCAAAACACAAAATTCGTTTTTAAACCAAACAGGTATAATCAAAGATAACAGACACACTAAAATGAAGTTTAAAAATAAAGTACACAGACTGATTACATTGCTGATATATAAGACATACATGCCTTGTTTAAAAACCAAAAAATGCACCATCAAAGCATGTAGCAAGTCTTATCATTCAATACATGCTCAAAATAAATATTACAACCTCAAATTTTTAGGATATCTAAAAAGTCTATTCTCAATACTATTTGAAACGAAGATGTTTATTCTTTTTATAGGTATCATGCATTACATAGATTTGAATGATTCACCTTGGCCTGATGGAGTTTACAGATTACCTGCAAAAACAAATAAATATGATCAGTGGTTCTCTATCTAACTCAGTTCAACTGTGTAAATTTGGTAATTATCACTGTCATTTTTTGCAATAAACTTTAATTGTTATATATACCACATGATGTTCATTTTATTTAAAATTTTGAATTGCTGCTTTTTTGCACTTTTATGCTTCTTTTAATCATCGTTAAAATGAAGTCTCTTACATTTTATAATAAATATAATGCAATAATAGATCTGAATGAATCACCTTCATCCGATAATGATGAACAACCATATGAAGCGTCTATGGATTATGTGCAACAACCGCCATTGATTAATGCTTTGCTATCTAATGAGATTCAACAATAAATCCATCATGATGATCAAGGTAACTTCTATAATAATAGCTGATTTTTTTAAAATGTATATTGTTTTTTTCACTGACTTTCTAATATGCTCGTTATCATGCATAGGGGTGGGCATAAACCGTACCGCTATACAGAAATCGTCCACACCGGACCGCATAAGCGGTGCGGAAACCCGCACCGAATCTTTTAACCAAAGATGATACCCCAAACCGAACCGACCCGTATCGATACGGTTCGGTTGCGGTTTGGACGATTGAACCAACCATGTTAAAGCGGACCGAACCGAAAATTTATATTAGTAATCTTATGATAAAATTATAAGCAACTACTATCTTATTTTAGATTCTAACGGTGTACATTCTATTTTTAGCGTATGTTGTTGTTATATTAATAATAATCACTGACATAAAGGAAGAAATTATAGTTTGCTATAATATTTTTCATCTCATTTTTGTGAATAAATGCTAATTATAATCTTATTCTAGTCATTTTCCTTAATGATTATGTATTGATTAATGTGGATATTTGGTTAATCTACCAAAAAAAATCTCACTTGTAGGTGAATGTCAAATCGAAATATTCATACAATTAAGAACTAATGTTTCATTTCAGTATAACATTGTGTGTTTTAACATTTAAATGTAAAAGTTTCACATGATTGCTTTTGTAAATTAATTGTTGATGGAAGTAATTTTTTTATTTCATATTTAATACGAGTTCAAACCGGAGCGGACCGAAACCGAACCGCATTACATTCAGATCGGACCGAAACCGAACTGTTTAAAGGATTGGTATAATGGTTTGTATTTTTGATTAACCGTTTGATGCGGTGCGGAAGCGGGTTGGACTTCAAACCGCACCAAACCGATCCGCGCTCACCCCTAATCATGCATAACAACTACAGGTAAATTTCATTCTATTGATTTGAATCTATTGCCTTCGTAGGAAGATGATGAAAAACCAATGCAAGAATTTGTGGGTCTCATGGATCAACCATTAGATCGAGTACAAACCGTTAGATCGAGTCTGCGGGTGCAGCACAGTGGAAAGAGACTTGGGTTATGGTAAAAAGATCCAAATTCGATTTTTACCATGCGTTTTTCCATCGTATATAAATTTAGCCGGGTGCAGGGGCTTTGATATATCACTTTTTCTTATATATCACTTGTAAGCTTAATTATAAAACTATATATTAACAATATTGTTATAGTAGTACCTGTTATGGATCATTTTGGCTTGGCTTCATCCACCTATTTTGCATTGATACTCTTGTGTTTCACATTGCATTTTATAAGTTTGCCAACAAAAACATTAGACAGATGCGAACGTTTGGGATAAAATGACTAATTTTTAAGACATACAATGATACAATGACTACTGTGATATGTATGTGTGGAAACAATTTTGGTCCAGTGTATATTGCTATGTATATCGGGTAAGCTACTACATACAAAAGTGTCATAGGATTCATGGACATATCTATTTTTTATATTAACATACTTCAATTTCAAAAATCTAAATTACGGGTCGATATTAGAAGAAATCGTGCTGCTGCCCAACGAGATCGACGATGATGAGAATCTGATATCAAACGCCAACAAAAAAAATGCTGCTGATGCTGCAAGAAGGAGACGATCAAGAGCTAATCCACAAATTCGACAAATAGAACACACTCAAAATTCAACTAACAGAAAAAGAGCGCGAGATGAACTGACTATTGAAGAAAGGTCATTAATAAGAGCTAGGGATACTTTTCACGTTGAAGAGTTCAAAGGAGTATGTCACTGATGATTAACTAAAATTATTTCAATTTTGCTACCTCCAAAAACCAAGAAATAGCAACGCATAAATACATTGGAAGAATTGACACGTTTGCACTCGTAGTTTTCCAGATTTAACCACTTCTTCAAGTTCATGTTCAGATTGTTACAAGGATAAACCTCAACCTGACCTTCCGTACACGTTCAGTGATCAAAATTTGATGGAAACTGAAATTATTCCAAATGAGTTATCTATGTGGTGAAAAATATAGGAAAGGATTTATCACCGATGAACGGAAGTGACTTAACTAGAATCTAGTATAGCCTATTCAAATACCAATGCAAATCCAAAATCAAATATGATATCACACAAGACCAAACAACGAAAAGAAAAGAGACAAAAGATTTAACGTGCTTCGAAGTTGTATCTTACGTCCCAATAACCATTTTATTTCAATCACCAATTCAAAGAGATTACAAGCCAAATCAATTATTAGAGAATTACAAGATGTGAGGATTCTCTCGAATCAAACACTCAATTGAAGAATAACAATTTAAAGCACTCAAAATATAAAACCCTCAAATTTGTTTACTTAGCGTTTCTATTAATTGTAATTATTGAAAATCTGATTTCATGTTGATCTCATAATTAGGAAGATGATTAAAAGGCTAATATATAGATGCTCGAATCACTCTAGATTATCAGATCATATCATAAGAATCTGCACCATCAATAGGAAAGAACCTTGACCAAACTGATGAAACTACACTTCAAAATTCGACTTCAGCAAAACCCTCAAAAAACAAAGCTTCAGCGACACGGATTTCTGAGCGAAGATCGGATGTCTTTATAAAACAACTTAAAACTCTCGGGTTTATCAAAAGAAGTAACTTAGGTGTCCGACCTAGGTGGTCAGATGTCTGATCCCTTGAAGACTCAAAGTTTTGCACTTTACAAGCATTCATACGTCTGACTTGGCAGACATCTGATTGCCTGACACTAGTAGTTCTCAGCTTCTCTACTCCATCTTTTTTGCCCTCTTCCCCCAACTGACTTCCCATCTATTCGAATACGAATCTCTATACCATGTTTTCAATCTGAAGCACTCATAGGCATATGTTCGAAATGCATAATAACAACACTTTACATCGATTCAAAATATGTAGGTCTCATTAATAATCAACAAAATAATCATAAGGGTTATTGGGTCTTGTGCCCCATGGCGCTTAAGCAACTGAAATCAAACTAATCAATGCTCAAACTTGTCCTTAGAAAGTGACTTTGTCATCATATCTGAAGGATTATCTATACTACTCACCTTCACCAACTTGATCTTGCTTCATTTTTCTTCAAGCATAAGGAAGAATCCTCTGATATCAACGTGCTTCATCCGAGAACTATAAACTTGATTCTTTACAAGATGAATCACGCTTTGACTATCTGAAAATGGCTCTACTGTCCACTGCACTATAAAAAGATCATCCAATAACTGAAGTAAATATAATCCCTCTTAATCGCTTCCACAACGATATCAACTTAGCCTCAGTAGTCGACAAAGCTACTATAATCGCAAATTTGATCTCTACGAAATTGAGCCTATGGCAAGAGTAAAAACATAGCCCAACTCTGACTTCCATCCGTCTCTATCCCCCAGCATAATCTGAATCACGGTAACCTTTAAGAGAGATGTCACCATCTACTCCTTCATACAACAAACCAACTAAAGAAGTGCCACAAGATATTTGAAAATCCACTTCACTACTTGCCCATGCTCATTGCTCGGGTTAGACATATATCGACTCACAACACCCACTACATAGGCTAAATCTAGTCTCGTGCGCACCATGGCATACATAAGACTACCAACAGCATTAAAATAAGGTATATTAGCCATATCCTTTTGTCTTTATTCAATGAAGGAGATAAATCTTTTGATAACTTAAAACGAGAGCCTAATGGAGTGTCAACTGGTTTAACTTTCTCTATACCAAATCAAGTAAGGACCTTCTCAAACTACGCCTGAGTGAGTCTCAACTCTCTTCGCTTCCTATATCTGAATATCTCCATTCCCAAAATTCTTTGTGTTTTTTCCAAATCCTTCATATCAAATTCCTTGGTGAGCTCTACTTTCAATTCTTTAATTCTGACCATACTATGAGATGTAATCAATATATAACAAAAGATATATCATAACTCTATCACACCTCCTTAAATAAACACATTAGTCATTGAAGCTCTACAGTAACACTGTGAGAGAATAAACTTATCAAATCTCTTATGCCATAGTCAAGAACATTGCTTCGATCCATGTAGAGATTGTTAAGTTTATAAACATAATCTGTCCTGCTACTATCAATGAACCCCTCTGGCTGCCGCAAATAAATCTCTTCATCCAAATCACCATGCAAAAATGCAGTTTTGACATCCAGTTGGTCAAGTTCCATGTCGTAATGAGCAACTAATTTAAAAAGAATATGAATGGATGTATGCTTGACAATTGGAGCAAATATATCATGATACCCTAACCCTAACCCTTGCTTCTGCCCAACCGACAGATCCAATATTCAACTCATCTAACATCAAAGACGGACTCCGAACCTTAACAGGTTTCCTTCAGAGATCAATGAAATTTCTACACAACTGCATAACTCACTCGAGATAGTATTCGGTCTACAGTCTCGACAGATACACTTCCTACCTCAAACATCAGACTCCAACCAATGGTAGTAGTCGTGTTACACACACCACTACCTCATTTACCTTTATAACTCATATTGGAAAACCTGTACGGGTAACCCAACAGATAGGTAGAAATAGATAAATATATATAAATATATTTAAAATTACAAATACGCTCTCTCAAGAAAGAAATCACTCCAGAGCCTAGGTATTCGCTCAACCTAGTACTCTGATACCACTGTAACGGCCCGCCATTCATCTCCAAAGAATGATGCATCATTAATAAGAAAGAAAGGGATAGAAAAGAGAAAGAAAGAGAAGAAAGAAGAAACAACACATTAGAATCTCAACAGCGGAACGAATAAATTATATTAATAACATAAGTATTACATAGTACAACAACTATCAGAGTTACACAGATAATACAACACATACTAGACAGTTATAAACACCTGTCTAGATATTACAACTCAATACAACTCAGAGAAAACACAGAGACACCAAACACAGCGGAACAATAAACATATCTACAACGCTGAAGCCTCCTGCTCTATTGCTCCTCCACAATTCGTCAAAGCTAACCTGCCCTTGGCTACTCGTAAAAATTTGAGTACCCAAGAGTTTAAGAAAATAGAAGATAAAGTCCGGGTCAGACATGGGTCTGGTGTGAGTAACAGGTTAAAGATGCTTAACTTTGAAAATCTTTTGAAAAGAAAGGTATCACGTAAGACTTCCCACACATAAACATGGAAAAGTTTTTACCTTCTAACCAAAACATTTGATAGGAAATCTAGTGATATTATAATAGGTCTAGGGTTTTCAAGTAAATATGAAAAAGCCAAAATTGTTATGTTCATTAAATTCCAGCTACTAGCCACAAAAGTGGGTAATACAATCAAAACCGTTGGCACTTATTGGGTTTTGGATTCCATACAATGGCAAGGCTACCGGGGTACCGCCCGTCACAGTACGTTGCCTAGATCACCGTACCGAGGATCACTCCCAATCCCCTGCAACACAAGGCCGGAACCATCCCTTACTGGGCAGTCCCGAACAAGACAACTCCGCAGTTGGTGTGCATATCCAACCGCTCACTAAGCCGAACAAAAAGGGACCTCTAGACAGGGGAAAATCTCGTCCTACTTGGGCATGACCCACTAAGCCTTGCTGCACCTCCCATGTTTTAGCCATTCCCGGTTGATGAGACTTGAGGCTACGATTACCTTTATAGGACACATTTATCTTAGAATGCTCATCGTCCACCTGACGATGTTCTGAAAGCATTCAATCCATACAAGTTCGTTCCGGGTTCGAACGAAACCGAAGGCATTATCTCGTTACACTCATTTTGGAATCACCCTCAGAGTTAACAACGATAACCCTTACACTCTGAAACTTTATCTCGAATCTGAAAGTACTATCTCCGTCAAACTCATCTCGGAATCACCCTCAGAGTTATACTGACGAATAGTCCTTACACCTCGAGTCTTCACTCTTTACTTGAGATTCATGACCTATCGTTAATTTGGATCGATGTGGTTTTCGGATATCCAAATCTGGAAACCCGATCTTGGTCCCGTCGAAAACCAAAACGTGTCTTTTAAGGCCAAGTTGTTTTAGAGTTCAAAACAATTCAATACAATTACCTATACACACACAGATACATAATCCATGGATTCACAATAGATAATCATCACAACAGATAATCCATATCATCATTATCAAAGATAATCCATATCATTATCACAATGCAACCAATGCATCCATATCACTCAACATTACTAATCTCATGGTTGAGATTTCAAACCATTCAAGGCAACCAATATCATCCATTCATATATAAGCAATGATCTATAATCATACCATCTATAATTAATTTAAAATAAATTAAATTAGTTACATCATTTCTAATTAATTCAAAGTGAATTAAATTAATTACTTACCTCAATATAAATCTTTCTTGCATCACCATTAATTAATTACAATTTAATTAATTAATTGTCCTCTAGTTAATCAACTTAATTAATCACCCTTAATCACTTATCATTGATTAATTAATCTTAATTAATCAATCTTAATTACATTATTAATTATGTTAATTAATGATCCTTAATTATATTTAATTAATCATCTTATTTAAGTTAATTACATTAAGCAATTAATCTCAGTTAAACCATAATTATTAATCACCTTTGATTAATCACATTCACTAATTAACTACCCTTAATTACTTATCAAATTAATTATCCTTAATTAATTTCTTTAATTAATTCCTTGATTAATTATACAAAGTAATTTAATCCAAATTACTTCCACAATTAAACCATCTTCCACTAATTACATCCAGTAATTATCATTAATTACTTCACTAAGTAATTACATTTCATTAATTACATTATGTAATTATTATCAGACCAACAAGTGAATAAAATTAATTAAACTTAATTAATTAATTAATTTAAACTAATCATAATAAATTCCATTAATTACATTAAGTAATTAATGTCTTAATTACTTCCATTAAGTAATTAATCTTAAAATAATTCACAAATGATTATCATTAATTAATTAATCTAATTAATTATTAAAAATTAATCATATTAATTAATTATTAAATAATCTTAAGTTAATGACCATTATTAACCATTAACCATACTTTAATTACTTCTCTTAATTATCTAACTTCCATCAATCAATAATAATTATAAACTAATTAATCTTGAAAAATCAATTAATTAACCTTTAATTATTAAATTAATTAAGTATTAACTGTAACTTAATTAATTCTAAATTACTTGATCAATTAATCATTAATTATTTATTAAATCTAATTAATGATCCTTAATTACAGATTAATTATCCTTAATTAATTGATTAACTTAAACTTAAATTAATAATTCAAAACCCTTAATTACCTTAATTAATTATCCATTCCATTAATTAATTAAATAAACTATTCATTTAATTACCTTAATAATTAAATGAAATTATAAATCATTAAATTCTAAATTTGTTTTAAGATAAAACTTTTCTTATCTGTGGTTAAATAATCATTCATAAATATATTCGAAAATATTTATTTCAAATTCAATTTCAATTTAAATTCAAGTTTTAAAATGAAAACCAATTTATCTTTAACCAAATTAAAACTTTGAAATTCACATGTTAAAGAATACTTATATAAAAGAAATTTAAAGATTTTAAACTAAATTCCTTTTTAATTTCAGATCATTAAAGTATACTTTAACTTTTAAACTTATTTACAATATTTAAATTTATAAACTTTACTTTATTTCCAAAACTTAAGATTCAAATCAAATTTAAATTCAAATTTAAAGTTCTGATTTAACTTTGTTTAAATCCTCTTTTACATTTCAAACTCCATTTAAATCCAAATTCTTTAATTACACTTTAACTTCTTAAACACTTTTATGTTACTAAGACAATTTAAATTTAAAAACTCTTTTATTTCCAAACTAATATTCAAATTAAAATTGAATTTATTTTAGACTTAGATTTAACTTAAACTGAGATTGAAAACTAGATTTAAACTTTATTTAAAAACTTTACTTTCATTTAAATTCAGGTTTTAAATTTTATTTTAAAATTTTAAACAGAATAACAGGTTTCTGTTTAAAACCTGTTATCATACTTTAACCCGAGGCAGAGCAAATTCTGCTTTGAGTCAACAAGCTCACTACTTCGAGCAATACACAGCACCTACTCGAGTGATTCTCGAGTTCCCCCACTGCTTACACCCATGCAATCATCAGAAACCAAAAGTGCATGGTGCACATGCACCGTGCCTCCGGCCAACTCCAACCACCTTCGGTGGCCTCCACACATCGGCGACCAACTCCTCATTCCACCCCGGTCATCCTCTAGCTTCCACATTACTCGAATTTGAATTGGAGTTCAATTCTAAAACCTAGAATAGAAAGACCAACCCCTCCACCAAACCTGTCAACACTTCATCCACGGCACTCCGACCACTAGAGAGCCTCCACCACCGGCCACAGCCTCGACTATGACCAAGCTTTCAAATCCTAAAACCTAGTTGCACTCGATCAAACATTAAAGCCGTGCCGATAAATTTACTAAACCTTCCAAAAACTAGGGCTACGGACAAGAAATCATCACCGCTGCTGCCATAGTGTTTTGCATGCCCATCAATTATTTTTCCCAGCTTCACTGATTACTCCTCTACCCACAAGAAGAATCCCGACACTTCAATATCAATAGATCACCAGAAATCACAAGTTTTCCCTTTTCTGTTCATCACCGAACTGCACCCTCAACCTCAAGTTATAAATTATAATTTCATTCTTAAAAATCATGATTTATGTTAAGGATTTAGTTTAGGTTTCTGAATTGATGAATTAAAATGATTGGATTTACACTTTACTTCAATCTTGCTCTGTTATTATTGATTTTTACAGACAATTCAAAATTATTTTAACCTGAATAAATTTTTAAGCTTAAATTCATGATTCAACAAACATATTTTGTACGAATCTTAAACACTAACATAGATTACATTATGTGATAATGTAGTTTGAACAATTTCTTGAACTAGGGAATATAATACAGAGACCACAACATGTTCAATTTATTCATTTACCCATACACAGAAAATCAACTGATATAAATACATATCATACACACTTAATCATAGAAATCAACATGCAATAGATTAAAATACTTAAATTCATTAAAAATGATGTTACTCACCAGATAACAATGAAGGTAGAGCTTCCAGATTTTTTTAAAAAGATTTTTGATCCTTAAAAACTTGAAACAAGGATATTACTTTGTCTTAGAGCTGCTACTAAATCTCTGAGTTTTAAAACTGCTGTTGCTCTGAAAACTTGAGTCGTTGAAGCTTTAAAATTTGATCTTTAAAAAGGAACTACATGCATGCAGCTTGAATTCAGATTCTAAGTAAAATGCAGGCATCATATCTTTTGAGATGGTGAATTGATTACAGTTTGTTTGTTTGAAGTGAAAAATGAATTTTCAGGCTTTAGATTTGTTTTCATACTTGAAGATGTGTAGGTTAATTTTGATTTTTAGGAATTTGATTTGCAGAAAAATGATCAAATTTGAAGATGGTTACAGGATTTTTGTTGAAGATGATTTCAGATTTTTGGTTTCAAAGGAAGTGTTTTTCAGATTTTCTTTGCATTTTAGATTTAGGAAAAGAATAAAAAGGAAAGAGGATTCGTTTATATAAAAACTGAAATACATATTAATAAAAATAAAATAAAAACAAAAATAAATGACACTTGTCTTTAATTCTAACATTTGTCAAGTAGGTATGTTAATTAGTGAACACATGTTCTTTTAATTTGTAAAATGTTTACATTTGTCTTTAATGTTAATGAGTTATAATTAAATGTTAATTAGTTATTTAGTTAATAGATTATTATTATATAAATTTAAATCTATGTTTAATTAATTAGTGATTAGGTACTTATTTACATGTAGAAAATTTTAGAATGAATAAATCCAATTATATTCAAAAAATAAAGTTTATACAAATAATTAAGGATCCAAAAAAAATAAAAATATTTATACTTTAAGTTTTCAAAGCTTTAAATTCAAATTCTAAAATTAAATTTTGAAATTAAGTTATATATTTACATATATAACTACACAATTCAATTTTTGAAAAACAATTATTTGTATTAAAAATCTATTTGTTAAAAACAATGTATTATTATATTTTGAAAATAACAAATTTGATAACTATAAATAATTTATAAAAGAAATTGTTTTCTTTATTAATAAATTATTTACTTTATCCAACTATATCAAAATAAACCTTATTGTTATTTTTATTTAAATTTAAACTTAAGTTAAACATATTTTAAACCATTTAAATAATTTACCTTATGTATTTAAAATCATATAGTTATTTATTATATACTTTTAAAAAGTTAATATCAAATAAATCAATTTAAACAAATTAATTTTTTATCTTATCAATTTAAAACCATATTTTATTTATTAAATAACCTTTTAAAAGTTTAACTTTAAAATTATACCCAATTTTACCAAAGATATATATATATATATATTTAGAAAACAGGATTTATTTATTTATTGAATTTAAACAAGGTTTATCTATTTACAATATATACATATTCTATATACATTATAAATAGAAAACAATTTACTAGCTTTTAAAAGATAAAATCCACCAGTTAAATATTTATTCAATTGGATTATTAAATTAATTCCAATCATATTCAGAAAAATTACCAAATCAATTTAATTTTTAATTTAGATTATTAAATTGATATTGCTTAAAATTCCGGGTCATCACAATTCCATCCACTCCATTACAAAAAAATGTTCATATGAGTACACTTCAAATCGCCGTGCTCGATTTCAACCTCGTATGAAATAGTTATCGATTTTATAAGCATTTGATTTAATAATATAATTTAAATTTTATATTACAGTAATTAACGAATTAATTACCTTTAAAATTCAAATCCCCTTCCTCGAGAAATCGAGCCACTCATCCCAGTAAACTCCACACCATGGTCGATGCCTTTGACCGCCATTATCACCTCCTCCAATCATTGAACTGCCTTGCCGTTACCACCTCTGACCTTCTCTTCACCTTCTCTTCCCGACCATCCCCTCATGACACTGTCTTCCCCTTCACTAGCCACCGTGGCCTCGACAACCACCATCTTCGACCGCACAGGTCGCGAGACGACTTTGCGCTTCCCAAAACGTCGCCGCTCGAATGCGTTCCACCTTCACCTGCTTATCTAGCCGCCTAGTCTCCACGCGTCAACTCCTTCTTCCCTTACACCGCTATCGACAGTAACTCCCACCAAGTTGTGAACCTTCATCTCATCCTATCGAGTATCACAGGCGCATGCACTCGTCCCCTGTAGTCGCATTGCCTCCTATTGCACTCCACTTTAGATCGCGACCCGCCCTCCCTTTTTTGAGATGATTTCGATTTGGATTTAAAGCAAGAAGAGGGAAAAGGCTCACAGTTTTAAATTTAACATGATTCGTTAGTATCTTCGTTTTTTTCTTCGTTCTTTTTTAAAAAAATAATGAGAGGAAACACATATAAAGAAGGGGTGGGTAGATCCTAGGTAGGCGGCGTGTTTGAAAAGGAAGGGCTACAACGACTGAGTGAAACGAGGAGACAGCCCAGTCCAAATCAAGAAAATAAATTATTTAATTTTTTCCAAAATATCTCGATTTACGTGATTCAAAATTTCGAACCTGTACCAAGGCATGCCGCTAGGCGTTTATAATGTTATACCCCTATTCCGAACACAATGGGAAAGGTTTCGAGTCCTAAATATGGAGAAGATAGCTTTTTGGACCCAATTATTATATTAAATTTTCAACATTTATTTCAACGCATTTATATACCGTACGGCCAAATGATAACTCCAAACACTACGAAAGATGAAATATGATAATAATACACTATTGCGTATCCAATGGAATTGATTTTATCGAATTCCTAGACTGTGCCCTAGATCGCTATTTTAACGCGTCGATTAAATCGATGGTTTCTAAAATTTATGAAATCACACGAAATTCCAGTTTAAAAACTTACTAACTCAATTACACCCCAATTTCCAATATTTGAACCATTTAAATATTTCAAATTAATCATCAAAATATACGGGTCGTTACACCACTATCCTAATTTTTTTTAGTCTAATACTGGTATATTGGAAACTAACGAAATATCTATAAGGTTGTAGACATCTATGGCTATATTAATACTGAACAAATTAACTATATTCCAAAAAATTAATGAAATGAAAATTTTGAATTTTTTTAACAGTCTTTGCAAAAAAAATTGCTAACTTAGTGTAGATTGTCACTATGTGATCATGGGGTTAAGGCTGTACTTAATGTAGCACTTTTCCAATCAGTGTGTAGTGAAGATACACCATTAGTGTGATCAAGACATTGAATCGAAGACATTATTATGTCACACAACGAAGATACACCATTTGCATAATTTTGGTGATTCTCTTATTATTTCACATCAATCACAATCAATTCTATGATTTTTCAAATTACCTCTCATCACTTATCATGCTCATGCTATTATGTTTATTAAACAATGATAAAGCATATGATTGGTTGTAATTCAACGCTAAAATGCAACCCAAAAAAGCATTCAGGTAAGACTGGTTGGATCTTGCAAAATTATATTAAAATCTACTAATTTTACTCATAAGTAGTATAAAATTTTAGTTGTAGTGTACAAAAATGACAAACAAGATTAACTTACACACAATGTTGCATGTATTAGAAGAAAAAACATCACATGAATATACAATTTGTATTATCAAATAATATCAATGTAGTTCAAATATTTTCAGTATAAAATAGATTGGTTCAATATGTTAAATGAATTATAAGATTGCTATATACAAAAGGTCCTGATTTCTTTAGTTGGCACCACACCTAAAAACATTATATCCAAAAAAACTAAGGAGCATATACCATACCTAATTACATGATCAAAATAAATGTGGCGCACTATGAGAGGGAAACAACAGAATTTATCTTCTAAATTATATAAGAAATTTTCAAATGATTGTATTTTTGGAATAAAAAAATCAAGCAAGCATTGTTGATAATATGAAAAGAATGCCTACTCCAAATTAATAAAATTAATAGTATACCTATTACATAATAAAGGTGAAGAGATGTAACTAATATGTCCTCTTTCTCTTGATTTTATTTTGAGCAATCTGTTGTTGTTTTCAGGTCTAAAATTATCTTACGTACTCCCTTTCTTATGCAAACAGCTTATATAGTCTTATAACCAATGCACAATAGGAGTAATTTTCATGGACGAGGAGAGAGTATTTGTAAGTATTAAATTTTTTAAGTGATGTCAGGCTCAGTTAGGTAACTAATTGCTATAAATTTGATTGTAGTAATGTCAGGTTCAGTAATCTAGATTTTTATGAATTTTATTAGAAAATATATCCACCACAAATAAATATATTGCATATGGACATATATTAGATTTGAGATAGATGCATATGTACTATTAATACATTCATGGTTCGCATTATGGACTACTTTGAGCTTTTTATAAGAAATATATGAGAGATACATATCTGAGTTTACCATATTGATTATCAGTTCACTACTATTAAATAAATATAAGCTTTAGTTATAAGACTTCTTTCAATATTTATAATTAGCGACCTAACCAAGGTGGAACCAACACCCAAAATATTACCCAGTGCAAATATATTTTAATACACTATTAAAACTGATTGTTATCTAGTAGGATTATATAAAAGTTCCAAATTTGAATAAATCTAACATGCGGTAGGAAGAAGTAGAACTAAAAAATTGATAGCATAAATATATAACATAAGAAGCATTTGGCAAAATAGCAGTAAATTCGAAACCAACACCCAAATTATTAGATCCGGGTAACTAAAATAATGACGAGTCGATATTTTGAACATCAAGAAGCTTGTCGAATTCTTGATGATATTCCTCCTCTGCGGTTTATAGTAGAAAATATTAATCAGTGAACTTAAATCAGTAAAAAATAATATAAGACTTAATAGACCTATATATACATATCCATATTCTTGTTGGCGTATATCGCTGAAACCGAATCCTATCTAATCAAGTGAAAAACAATGAAACTCAAATCTGTCATCCAGATTCAAAATAATCTCAATTCAACAATTAAAAAACTAGATAAATATTACATGTAATACAGCATCCAAACTGAATAAAACTAATTTAAATGAAGATCTGAATCTGTAAGTTTATGATCAGAATCTGTAAGGTGAATATTAAGACATATGCAAGTCGAACAAATTAAGGAGTTAAATTAGGTTTGAAAATCAAAAATCAATAGATCTAAATAATTGAAAATTACATGAATGGGGGATTGGAGGAGAAATACAATAACGGGCAAATTAAGATGGATGTTTGCATACAGACGAAGAAGGTGGGAAGCAATCATCGACCTCGGTCGATATTTGTCGCCATTATTTTGTGAGCTAGGGTTTTATGAAATGAATAAGAAGTAAATTACGGTTTTTAATTATTAAACGTGAGTAAGTGCGGGAGCGAATATGAAGAACGAAGAAATTAAGAAACATGGCTGTTCATTTTCCAAATTCTTATGTGCCCTCGAAACCTAACTCGGTAATAATAGTATAGTATAGATTAATTACCACATGATTATCTATGTAGCTGAAACTAACTTTCTCCATCATCATATACAATATGTATGCAACCAAGTATCTAAAATTCAAATAGTAATTTATAATCAAGTCAAAAGAAACATTTTGTGCAATGAATGAATTTTGCACTAAAGATTTGATTGGAGAAATAGTAATTATATGTCCACAAAAAGATCACACAATCACAAAGTCAGCAACGTTGTAAACAATGGCTCTTGGAATGTTAATTCATCAAGTCTGCCGGCACACATACGTAGCAGCATAAAGGAAATCAAAGCATTCAACAACAAACATAAAGACTATTGGCAATGGAATTCGAATAATGGAAAATTTTCGCTTAAATCTGTTTAGGATGGTATTAGAGTAAAAAGACAGATATAACAGTGGCACATCACTATATGAAACAATTTTTACGCTCCTAAAATGTCAATGACCACATATTTTGCAATATCACACAGGTTGCCTACAAAGTAAATTCATAAACTTTCATGAAATTCTAAAAAATGGGTAAAAAGGTGTGAAAAGAGAAGAAAGTCACAAGGTCAGAGGTTCAAGCAATACAAAAATCACCGCAAAGTATTAACCAAAGTGCAAATCATTTTTTCTTTTTCTAGAAAAAGTCAAAATGTTTCAAAATATTTTAAAGAAAAATATAAGATCTTCTAAAATAATTCAAAAATATAAGATATTCTAAAATAATTCAAATACTTTCCAAACTTCTGTTCTTGTTTTCTGCAATTCACGGTTCTTTATCTTTTCAAACCCCAAGCACAAACCCTAAGCACTGATCAATATTTTCATTTATTTCTTGGTAATTCTTACTGTATACAGTTCATCAAATTCTTACATCAATACATTGCTTTTTCTCCATTAATCCCCAGTTCTTGTTCCATTTTATTTGCCTACATATTCAACTGTCTCCACATCAACACTCGATTTCATCGAAACAACCCAATAACTTCATCAGAAACTGTCCCATCACCATGTACAAAGCTCCAACCCCATTATATCCTTCCAAATTGTTATCGGTGCAAGAACCAAATTTGAAAGGATGTGATGAGCCTGGAGCTTTTTACATGGCCATGGGATAGTTTCTGATGAAGTTATGTAGTGGTTTTGATGAGATGGAGTGTTGTATGGAGGTAGTCAAATATGCAGGTAAAAAAAGTGGAACAAAAACTGCCAGAAATGAATTGTACTTAAGGATTAAAGGAGCAAAAACAATGTATTAATGCAAAAATTTGATGTACTGTATATAGCAAGAATAAACAAGAAATGAATGAAAATATTGAACGATTCTTGAGGTTTGAAAAGATAAAGAACTGTGAATTGCATAAAACAAGAATTGGAGTTAAAAGTAAATATTAACATAACTAAAAATTGATATAAGAGGTCTAAATGGAAGATATAAAGAACACGGAATTAACTTGCAAAAGATGAACAAAAATTAAGGTAAGACATAACAGGAAAATGAAGTAATAAGATTTTTTTTTTGAAATGGTACTTTATATACAACAAATCATTGGGACAACATATCTCATGTCAATAAACGTTCGAAAGCAAGTTTCGAACTTATGACCTCTTGCACCGAAGTAATAAGATATTACTAAATAACAAGATTAAAACGTAAAGAACTGAGAAGATTAATTTGAACTAAACTGAAAATGGAGATAAATTGCTAACTAGGTTTCCACATATATAGACTTTCCAAATATATAGACTGTTTCTGAAAGAGGTCTGTTGTTTTTATAGAAAACTAATAATATTAATTCTTATATTAAGAATTCCATGTTTATGTTTTTTCTCTTATTATTTGTTTTTTTTTTTAAAATGCCACCTAGTTAAAATAATTGATGATCCCCACTTGGGGACAAGGAAAATATACATGATACTGAAAAACAGATATTGAATATGGTCTTAGAGTGCACAGTTCAAAAGGAAAGGGAAAATTGCACTGTCAAGGAAAGAGGAAAGTGGAAAGAAGTTGTGATGATTAACTGATTACAAATTCAAACATTTAAAAGGAAGAGTAGATGATCAAACTTTTATTTCACAATTCCCTTTTTCAACCTTAAATCCATTAAGCTTGCCTATAACATCTTTGCATGAGAGAAATATTAGATAAGATCATAACACTTCATGAATATACAACAAACATTAACCCAACATTCTCAAACATATGAATTAGCTTTAAATAACAAGGAAAATAATGCTGAAACATTTTACAGTCTTGTAAAAAAAGACATGCAAGAAATCACCTTTACATATATTTAAACCAAGTACTATAAATTAACCTATTGTAGGTATCAGCACTGGACTGAAGCTGTTACCATTCATGAAGTCGGAATAAAGTCCAAGATACTAAAATTTGCACAATAAACTGTATTTCTCAATACTCTTTTTACACATTACGAGTGATACATATAAAAATTTAAATTGCTTCAAATCAAATAATTGAAATATTGGTATTACCTAGAGCAGTTGACCTTCTTCGACAATAACTACAAAACTGCACTATAATCCACCTTTTAATCTGAAGCGAATCTCACTCAAAATCATGTCCAAATGAACCCCAAAAAAAATCCAAAATCCAATTTTGAGCTTTTCAGTTAGACTTCTTTGTTGTGAACATAATCATGTCCAAATAACGTGTCCGAATGACCCTTGACAGCGCGAATGTTGTCTTTATTATGTGTGTGTGGTGGGCTATTGGGTACACCTCAAATCCTCCTAATTTTAGTCACATATTCCAAATTAAATACTATTCATTCTCTTTCTTGAAGTTACAAAACCCCTGTAAAATTCATTTTTTCCATCTAGTTCCATGGACAAGGTAATTTTTATTCTTCATATGGACAATGAAGATGTCATTCCTGGTTTGCAGTATTTGATTTTAATTATATATATAGTTCAATATTTTAACCCTTGAATTTTTTTTATATACATTCCTGTTTAACTTCTCAATATGATTTACTTTTCATGAAGTGGTTATTCAACATGATAAATTATCTGCCTACAGTATATGAAGTTGTGGCTAAGCAAGCAAGAGATAAGTTGGGTGTTGACAGTGGAAGTAAACCAAAACTTGTCAAGGTTAGATTTATCTTATACCTTGCCTGCGTATAATATAATTTAGAAAAGTCCTCATTGATTTCATGGTTAAAAATTCCTACATTCCTAATACTAGCCGTGGTTTCAAAAACTTCAGATTATCTTTGGTCATGTAGTTTAATTTTTAAACTTAACTTTTTTACTAGAATCTGATACTTATTGATTAAATTTTGCCAACTTGTAAACAGTGGGCTATATTTTTCCTGATGTGAAAATACACTTGCTACAAACTTTAACTAAATATGCACGCATATCAATATAACCATCAATTGGAAATTTAAGAAATATATAATTTCTACCATCTGTTAAAATTAATTTTTTAAGCCATAAAGGCAGTTTGTTCGAAATTTTTCATATACATCTTTTTTTCCATGTTTGTGTAAAAATATTCAGAGATCAAGCGAAGGCCAGATATCATGAGTAATAAATAACTGAAATACTGTATTTTAAAGTACTGAATACAGTAATAAATAATTGAAATACTTTATTTCTTGTTACTCTTTTTGCACATTACGAGTGATACATATAAAAAATTGAATCGCTTCAAATCAAATAATTGAAATACTGGTGTTACCTGAAGCAGTTGACCTTCTCTGACAATAACTACAAAACTGCACAATAATCCACCTTTGAATTTGAAGCTAATCTGACTCAAAATGATGTCCAAATGAACCCTAAAAAAATCCAAGATCCGAGTTAGAGCTTTTCGTCAAGCAATTTAGAATCAGAATCATATTAAGCTTCGAAATTGAAACCTTTCGCAACCATTGTTCTGATGGAAACAAAATTTGTATGTCATTGTTAAAAAAAGGACAAAATTACAATAATTGATATATATCTGAAACCCTATTATTTAAGATGGGAGGAAATGAGATGAAAGAGATGAATTGGGATAGGAAACTAGAGACGACAATGAAGAGAGGCGTGAAATTAATGTTCGTGTTTTTTTCATGAAGTTAGAAAAGGGAGGGAATTGATATATGAGAGGAAAGAAAATGAAAAAAAGAGGGAAACCAATTTTTTTTCACAAAATTGTTAATTGAGGCGGCAAATTAAATGGACTGTATTATTCTCAGCGTTCTCATGAAAACATCGGCCCCGCTTAAACCCTAACTCCAACCCACATGAAATGTCAACGTTCATGCTAATGGCATATATCATTCAAAATAACTTTTAACAGCATTTTTAGTATAAACGCTGTGAGTAATTGCTGTTAAAATTGAATTTTTTTGTGGTGTACTCGAAGATTAGCTTATGAAATTAGTTGCTATTGAATTGAAGCTTCAGTTTATCTTCCTTTAACAATCTGACCTAAGAAACTCAAGAAAAATTTCCCAAAACTCACTTTGGATTCATGGAGTAAAAACCAAAATCTAAGAGCTACAAGGTGTATCAAGGATTAGTATCAATTGCTTGAAATATTTATCGCAAAAAATCAATAAATTATCCTCTAATTAGCTTTGATTTGTAAAAAATGGCTCTAGGGTTTGATAGTGGATGAAGAGGACGGTTAACTGATTTTTGTTTACAACTGTTGGTTGAAGTAGAATGAGGAATAAGGAAAATGAATATATATATATATATATATATATATATATGTTTCACTCTTTTTAACTAAGCCCTATTAACCCTTATTGCATTACTCTATGGACCTTGCGTAGAATTTTACTTAACAAAAGAAACTAGTATGCTTTATTTTCTTTTGTTTTCAATTAAAACAATAATTTCCAAATAAGTAATGTTTTGTAAAGTACTAATTGATTCCACCAATTACTTCTATTTTCTAAAATCAATAAAAGTTAATTTATTATATTTAAATAAATGGATTAAATTCTCAAACTCAAACTTGTAACTATAAAAGTTATTTTAATTATTTTCGTTAGGTAGAAATAAATGATCTTTTAAATTAAAAAAATCCAATCTTGATAATAAATCACAACTTCATTGTTTCCAATAAATTTATATTCAATTCATTGCAATAATTCTAATGGTAGTGAAATTAGTTATTAAATTTACTGATAATTAAAAGAATTAATGTAAACCTTATTATTCCCATTTTTACTTGTTTAAATGATTTACCATTCATTTATTTAATCAATATTCTCCAAAGTAACATTCTTATTCCAATTAAAAGATTACTTTAATTTAATTCCTTACTTTAAATCCATTTGGATTTATTTTTCCCATTAATTTGGTGTCGCAAATTTTCTTTTATTGTTTAAATAAAAGAATCAGACCGCACATAAATAGTATTTCTCAAACAATAGCTTTTCCATTGAAAATCCATTTATAAATTCTCCTTTTAATTTAATCCAAATTCACTTTAATTTGGGAAAAGGAATGAACAAAGTCCCCAAAATTTCATAATAAATAATCCTTATTATTGAAATATTTTTGACATAATTTCGGGTATGACTCAAACCATAGTTGTTACAGGCACCAAATCCTAAGTATGATTTTTTCTACAAAGATTCAACCTCCTCCTACATAACAACTAACCAAGTGGAACTGTCAACTAATGCAATAGTTTCTCTATAACCTTTAGGCTCATCATTGACAACATTCATTGCATATATTGCTATGTCATCAAAGTCAATATCTTCGATGCTCAATCCAACAAACTCATCAAGCCACCTAGGCTTCCTTCTCTATCTAATTGGCCTAGTCTTTGAACGAGCTCCACCTTGAGTCTGATCCTCTGTACCAACATCTGTCAATCCTCAGCAATAATGTTTCCATCAGAAACACCATCTGTATCTCTATGGAAAGAACCCGAAGATGACTTACCTTGTTTTTGGTATTCTGAATCTACCCTTACATTGTCGTCAGGTAAGGAAGGATCCACCTTCAACATAGCTTCTCATCAAAAGTTACATGCTTGCTAATAAAAACTACTTGCTAATAGGACCCATATCCTATATTCCTTCACTCCTTTTCTATAACCTTGAAAGATACACTTGCAAGCTCTAGGTTCCGGCTTTCCTCTGCTCTCATATACATAAGCCGGGCATCCAAACACTCTGAGAAATGAATAGTTAACAGACTCTCATTTCCATACTTCTTCAGGGATCTTCATATATGGTAGTAGAATTAGTTGATGAGTAAAGCCGCCATAGATAAAAATTCTGTCTGAAATTTGTTCTTTAACTTAGTAGTCAATCTAAGGCTACAAGTTCTCCCAAACAATGTCCAATTCATCCTTTTAGCGACTCATTAGAATGAGAGTCGCCAGATGTGGTGTAATGTGTCTTAATGCCTTCGAGCTCACAAAAATCGATGAATTCTATTGATACAAATTCACCGCCATTATCCATATGGAGAACTTTCAACTTCTTCCCTGACTGCTTCTTAACCATGGATTTTTACTTTCGAAACCTGGCAAAGGTTTCACTCTCAGACTCTAGAAAGTATACCTAAACTTTAGGAGAGAAATCATTTATAAATGAAACAAAATACCTATCTCCACCCAAGGATGGGCAAGGGAAGGGACCTAAAGCATTTGCATAAACATATGCTAAAATAGCTTTCGCCTTATGTTCTCAGTATCAAAAGATATCTTTGTTTGCTTCCCAAGAAAACACTCTTTACAAAAGCCAAGCTTTGAATGCTGAACACCATCAATCAAACCTCGCTTTCTCAAATCATCCAAATTGCATTCTCTAATATGTCATATCTGCAAATGCCAAAATTTGGAAGAATCTGAATCAGTAAAAGTAACAGAAGCTGAATCACCAACTAAGTAGTGCCCTTCAATAAATAAGATTTCTCGTCCTCACGCCTTTCACAACAATCATAGAACCTTTCGATATATTCATTTTCTCTTCCTCAACTACAATCTTCATCCTGAGCCCACTCAAAGAACAATAGAAATAAAACTCCTTTTAAGATATGGTACATGTCTAACATCAGTAATAGTACGATTAACACCATCAAACATTTTGACTTTCACACTATGAACACCAACTATATGGCAAGAAGCATTATTGTCCATTAGAACTTCTCCTCCATTAATCTCATGGTATGTAGAGAATTAGTTCCCATCAGGTGTCATATGTTAGGGTGCGCCAAAATCAATAAGCCATAAGTTGCACTTTCCAAAAGAGCCACAAGCTGTAAATACGTTGTTATCACACTCTGTATCTGATTTTATTGCTGTAAATGCTAAAGCTTGCTTTGGGTCTTCATCCTTCAAGATTGGGACATGAGCTACTGATAGAGGTGGGGATGCTCTAGGGGCAATTATGTAATTGGTTACATATATCTATCTCGTTGAATATTCTTGTTCATAATAAAGGTGTTTCTTTCTATTATATACTTGGTATAATGTGGTTATATTAATTCATTAGTTTAGTTAAAAGTATATTTAATAGAAAATCCATAAATGGTATATTTTGTGATATTAATTAAAAAGTGTTGTAACCATGAGTAATATTTATGGCAATAAAACAAATATTCCATTTTAAATATTTCTAGTCAAGGTGCATCGAGACTAGAGTATGTAATGCTCTCCAAATGTCGGGTAGTGTATTACTCATGACTGTTGGGGGCACCTAGAGGTTACGTACTAATAGTTGTTGAATAAATATGGGACGACTCGCTCGATTGTTTTCTGTTGGTTAATATAACTTAGGTCAAATAGAAAATATCACTTTGACTGATTCACATAGTTCTCTCGACTTGAAAATACTGTTGATCTTAAATATGGCAGCTCCACTTTGATTAAGTCAAATCATGGCATGGCTATAGCGACCCGATTTTTCGACGGCCGAAAATCGAACCATTAGGATCTAAAGAAGAAGAAGGTAGAAGAGGAGAAAACAAAACAACAACAAAATCTTATCATCATAGCGGAATAAAGTATAATAGATAATAACAGATCTTTACACAAAAGAAATTATATCTGATTTATACATATATCATCAGAATACAACAACAGAGTTCAATACAATCAACAACATACTTAGGACGAATATAATATCCCATCTTCCAAATCTGAATACACATCGGAATATTCATCAAATACGTCGGATATGTCTCGTCATCTAGCTCGTCTCCTGTGCTCCAAAGCAATCCATCCAGAATCTATACTCTATAATACTCGGTCTGACCCAAGCATTATATTAAATAACACCCGACTCAGTCTGGAAAACCAGCGTGAAAAATCACACTCAATTGGATTATTAAAGTTTCAAAAATCCTTTGAAAATCAAAAGCATCTCGTAAGACCACGCCACAAATAAACATGTTGGGTTTTAACCTTAAGATAGCCAAAACATTTCTTATCAAAATCCTTTGAAATTATAATAGTGTCTATATACAAATACTTATTCAAATAGCTGAAATTGTTACACGATTAAATTCCAGCATACTAGCCACAAAGTGGGTTCTACAAACAAAAATCATAAAAGCACGCAGGGAGAATGGATTTCCAACTAATGACTAGGCACTGCGGTACCACCTGTCATAGTACGTGGCCTAGATCACCGTACCAAGGATCCTGCCCGATCCCCTGCAACACAAGACCGGGACTAGCCCTCACTAGATAATCCCGAGTAAGATCACCCCACGGTTGGGATCAGCAACCGCCCACACAGCCGAAATAAAAGGGACATCTAGAAAGGGATGATCTCACCCTAATTGGGTGCTATCCACTTAGACTTGCTGCATAACCCCTGATTTTCAGTCATTCCCGTTTGATGAGGCTTGAGGCTAAGCGTTACCTTTTTAGAACATTTCACTAGAATGCTCATTGTCCTCTTGACGATATTCTGAAAGCATTCATCCATACAAGTCCGTCCTGGGTTCGAACGGAACCGAAGGCACTACTCCTACTACATCCATTTTGGAATCACCCTCAGGATTAGTAGCGATTAGCCCTTACACTTTATTGCTCCATCTTCGAATCCAAGCTCTTGTCTTCCTCACGAAAACATTCAAACCGGATCGAAACTGTTTTCGAAAAATAAATCTCGATCCCGGTCTCTTCGAAACGATCAGCGCATTGGCCAATATTGATAGTCGGTTATTTAACTATCAAATAACATTCATAAACAAGCATCAAGCCATAATAATTTCTCCCAAATTATTTATAATCCTCAAAATATCTTCGCGAGATATTTTTTCCACTTTTCAACCATTTTGAAAACGGTTTCAAAACATTTTTCTCTCATGGAATAAATTTGCCAAATATTTTCTATTCCCACTGAAATCACCAAGTACAAATACTTTAGATTTTAAAATAATTTAAAACACTTTATTATAAAATATACTTTAAAACATTTAAATTAAAAACTACTTTAATACTTTATTCAAAAATATATACTTTAAAAATATTTGAAATAAAACTATTTTATAAAATATAAAACTAATTTTTTTAAAATAAAAGTCAAGCCAAACTAAATTTAAAAATAAGAGATTACGAAATCCCATACAAGTTTTTAAATAAATCTTTAACCAAGCTATCCTTAAAATAAAACTACTTATAAAATTTAGATTTTAATAATTAATTTTAATAAATATTTATCTTTTAAAATTTCAATAACTTAAATAATAATTTCTTAAAAACATTCCTTTAAATAACTTTAGAACTTTCAACTTATACTTAAAAATCTGCTTTAAAAACGTACTTGGCTTTCAAGGAATCCACTTCTCTTCCACACCTCTTAAAAATAAACCACTATTTATTTTTGAAACAAATTACCCATTCCGCTATAAATTTCCATCGTGAAATTTATACTTTCAAATATCCACTGATATTTTATTTCACTTTATAAACCCAGTTTATAAATTCCATAGTCACACCCTTCTTTCAAAACACACTTTCAAATACTAAATCAATTTCCAAATAGATTTTCAAAATTACTTCATTTTAAAATAAATTCCTTTACTTCTTAATTTATTTCAAAACTCATTAATTTCATATTTTTACTTCTTAATTATGATTTAAAATCTATTAATCAGAAAATACCAATTTCATATTTTCCAAAATCCAACTTTATCCTTTCCAATAAATTTAAACCTTGAATTTTATAATAAATTCTTTATCCCTTTAAATAGTTTCACTTAAGCTTTGAAATTCATTATTCCCTTTTATTTCAAATCTCCTTCCTATATGTGGAATTTATTTATTAAAATTTAACGATTAACTTTTATTCTTCCTCCAATCTATTCTCTAACTTATTGAAATTCTCTAAAATTATTTTACTTTAAAATTCTCTTTTTTTATTTCATTTCAAAAATCCAATCTATACATTCGGTATATCCAAATATATTAATCAAACATAACATCCATTATTTCCAATTATCAATGTAATCTATCACAGAATATTAGATAATCCAAATGATTTCGAGGAATCCAGTTGGATCCCTCCAACATGTTTCCCTGCATCCACAAATGTTAGCACAATATAAAATACCAATTCCACTTCGTGGTGGAATATCGTGGTATAGGGGATTAAATAATATCATCCGCTATTATGCGGCGTATAGGATCTCATCCGCAATATAATGTGGGAAATCAATCACTCCAAATACATATATAATACCAATTCCACTTCGAAGTGGAATATCGTGGTATATGGGTTGAATATAATATCATCCGCTATTATGCGGCGCATAGGATGTAATCCAATATAACTGATAATAATTTATCATCCAAGTACACCATCAACAATTTTAAATTTAACTATTTAAATTTAAATAAAACCCAGATGAGTGAGATTAACTCACCTTTTATTTTGTTGTTTGCAATCCATTCCAAACTGGCTTGCTTCCGTGCTTTAAAACCTTGTGTAAACAATTTTCCAATTTATTAATATTCGAAATGATCTAACAATTCAATTGCCATTTTGAATATTTAATTCAACTAATAAATTTTAATTTTAAACTAGTGATTTAGTTTTAAACAAATTTTCCTTTTAAAATAAAATCCTGTAGTAAGTAAAAATAATTAAATAAATTAATTAAACAAATTAACCACCATATCCTTTATTTTAAAATAAAATGGTAAATTAAAATATGTATATTTACTGTTTTATTCATATAAATTTTTAATATGTATGTGTATTAAATTTAAACAGGATTATTTTTTTACTGTAAAATATCTTTTTCTATTTCTATAATAACAATAAAAAATTTCTTTACTCTATATATAAATGAACTGTTTTATAAACTTACTGTTATATATATATTTTCCTTTGTGCATGAACATATCCAATACATTTAAATTAAAAGCAAAATTTTATACCTTACTGTATACACACAAACGCATATATAAATTAATAAAAAAGAATACCTACTCCTTGTGGAACCCTTCTCCGCCTCAAGCTCGTGAACGAACAGAGAGTCACGACCCTCCCTTCACTACTCAATCAACACACCCCTCTCGGCATCCTAGCATCGAAGCCCTGGGTCAACGAACGAGTCCAACCATTGTCTAACATCGAGGTCGGTTGCCACTTCGATTTCGACCGAGACCCCTCCTGAACGGCCTCTCCGTCGACCTTGCGACTTCCTTCCTTGAGCTCGAGATTCGCCTACGAACGCAAGCCCGTTTGTTATCCCAAACTAAGCTCGACTTGATCTCGTGGATTTTAATTTGGGGATTTCGATTAGCGTTCGAACTCGAATAGAGTTTTGAACTATACATTATTTTAATTCGATTTCAGTTTAAAAATGAAGAAGAGAAGGAGCTAGGGTTTTGATTTCAAAAAGGCTTGGCCATTGATTGATTTTTGAAAGTCGGTTTTCATTCAATTGAGAATAAACTGAAGAGAGGGGAAAAGTAAGTTTTGATTTGAACGGCAAGATTATTGAGCTTCGGATTCTCTTTTTTTTTTAAATGAAGACGCGTGGTAATCCTTAGAGAACACGTGTTCTCAAGGTGGACAAGTGTAGGATGAGTCTATAGTATATTAAAGGAAAATGCAATTGTCTCGATAAATGCAACTTTAAAATTTTGGCATCCTATCAAGGCATGCCGCTAGGCGCTTATAAGGTTATACCCCTATTTCGAACGCGGTGAAAAAGGTTTCGAGTCCCAATTCGATCGTATGGAGAAGACAGCATTTTGGACTCAGTTATTATATTAAATTTTCGATATAGATTTCAGCACGTTTATCTATCGTACGCTCACACGACAACTCCGAAGCTACGAAAATTGAATCCGATAATAATACATATTACGGATCCAATGGAATTGGTTTCGTCGAATTCCGAGACTGTGCCTTGAAAAGCTATTTTCAAATATCGATCTAACTATATATTTTTACACAAGATCTTTCAAAATAGATGCTTCAATGTCCTTCAAGTTATCAAGCACAAAAACAATCAAAAAATCTTCTCCTTCTTCAATACTGCCTCCATCATCATCTTCTAAGCTTCAAAATCTTCCTTTCTATCAAAATATATAGCAGTATAATTTACACCAGATCTACCAATAGTCTTTCTAGAAGTAGCTATTAATATCCAAACAGAACAATAATAATAGCTATGACACCAAACTGTGGTGAAAAATGTAGAGAAGGGTATATCATCAATGAGCGGAAGAAATTTAACTAGAATCTAGTATCGCCAATTTGAATACCATTGAAAATTCAAAATCAAATATGATATCACACAAGATCAAACTACAAAAAGAAATGAGAAATAGAAGAAATAACATGGTTCGGATCTGTATCTTACGTCCATGGAGATCCAACAACCCTTTTATTTAATCACCAAGTTAGAGAGATTACAAGCCAGATCAATGGTTAGAGAGTTACAAGATATGGAGGCTCTCTCTAATCAAACAATCAATTGAAGGATTAAAATTTGAGCACTAAAAAAAGAAAACCCCCAAACTGATTTAGTTAAGGTTTCTATTAATTACAGTTATGGAAATCTGATTTCATGTTGATCACATAATTAAGAAGATAATTAAGAGGATGATATTAAAATGCTCTAATCACTCTAGACCATTGGATTAGATCAAAAGAATCTATTAGATCAAAAGAATCTACACCATTAATAGAGAAGAACCTTGCACCAAACTGACGAAATTGCCCTCTAAAATTTGACTTCAGCAAAACTCTTGAAAAACAAAGCTTCAACGACTCAAACATTTGAGTGAAGAGGTCAGATGACTGAGTGAGGATCAGGCATCTCTGTAAAGAACCCGAAACTCCTAGGTTTGTCAAAAGTAGCAACTCAAACGTCCAACCTATGGGGTCAGACGTCTGATCTCCTAAAGGCTCAAAGTTTTGCAATTTACAAGCTTTCAAATGTCTAGCTTGGGTTCCCAAACATCTGATTGTCTAACATCGACAATTCTCAACTTCTCTACTCCATCTTTTTTGCTCTTTTCATTCAATCGAATTCTCATCTCTTCAAATATCAAGCTTTACACCATGTCTTCAATTTGAAGCACTCATATGCACATTTTCAAAATGCATAATAATAACAGTCTTATCTCACAAACCTAAAGCGTATACTCATTGCACACATACATCCATTAATATCAGTATATCGTTTTGAAGAAAAACAATGCAAATATAGCAGAAATGTTATTAATTTTCCCCAAGATGTTAATGTGATCTTTTATTTGTTGCCTTCTTGTCCTCAAAAAATTTTATCGTCCATACTACTTGTGAGCAAAAGTGGTGCACATGGTAGTAAAGGATTTTGAGTACGACAAGAATGTGTTAGACAAGCATTATTTTGGCCTTAAACATCATAATATATTTTATGTTGATATATACAATAATGAGATATCACTTTAAGAACTACCTAAGGATGGTGTACCTTCAAACATTCCCTACATCCAAGATAATAAACCAAAAGCACCAACTCAAATTTATGATGATTACATCCAAGGACCTCCGCAATATCAAACTGAAATCTCATGCATTGATGAATTTGAGACATTGGGTGCAGCCACATTTGTAGTGCAACCAAGTCATCAAGGTTCTATGTTATTTTTTCAGAAACTGATGAAAATAGCCATATAACTATTCAACTCCTACTTACTTCAAATGCGATAGATGAGTTTAATACTCCTGGATATATTGCAATGGCATTTCTAACATTATTCCCATCAAGAAATGATGAAATGAGACAAGCACAACCATGAAGAATAAAACCACTTGAGTACTACAATATTTAATGAAATATCATGACTAAAGATTTGCAAAATATTCTAGATTTCGATACTTTGTTTAAAATTCATTAAGTAGGCGGCGTGCTTTAGATATCAATAATATTTACATATAAAAAATCTTGTAGATAGTAACTTATCAATTCAAGATATCCGTGAAATGCTAAATTTAGGAGATAGACAATTGGCACAACGTATTACTTAATATGCTAAAAGCATATGCGTAAGTCATCCATATTGGTTTGTAAGATTAAAGAATTGATAGCTATGGTAAAACAACTAGGGACGCCAACTATGTTTTCTACATTAAGTTTTGCTGATATGAAATGGCCAAACCTTTATAAACTTCTTGACCAACCAAGCAAATTGCAACATCTCAATGAACAGAGGAAAAAAATGATGAACTTCTAAATGAGAACACACTTATCACTTCATGGTTTCTTCAAATTAGGGTTGCTATGTTTGTAAAAAAAATTCTAACTCTTGAGTTCTCTATTGAAGATAATTGATATTGTTTTCAATGGAAAATCGTGGAAGTGGGCACATTCATGGATTTTTATGGTTAAAAGATGCTCCAGACTTATTGCATGTAGGAGAAAACTCATGTAAAAATAATAAAGTGATTGAATATTTCAATCGTCTTGTTTCCATAACAAATCAAAATATAAGTGAGTCATATTATGGATAAGTGCATCCATGTGCACGCATTGTTCCACTTGCAGATTTGGACATTAACGATGATGATTACACGAACATGATAAATTGGGTTATGCATTATTCTAAATGTGGAAATAATTGTTTGAGGTTATACAGGAAAACTAAGCTAATGGCTAGTCATTTTAAATATCCATTCAATGTACTTCCGTAGTAAAAAATTATAGGATAACCTCCAAATAGTAAGATTTTCCTATTTCGTCCAAACTGTAATGATTCTTTAGTACGTTCTTACAAAGAAAAGTTCTACAAGCATGTGGTGCTAATATTGATTGGTCCTTAGGGCTATCTATATAAGCCATGGTTAATTATATTGGAAAAGATGCATCAAAGTTAAAACCGATATCAAATTCTTTCACAGATACACTGCGAACAGTATTTGAAGATGTACATCGTTCATGCCAAACTTCTAAATCTACAATTAAAAAGCATCTTCTCAAAAATGTATGTGAAAGAGATATCTAAAGACAAGATATATATCACTTATTAATGTCTTAACCCTTGTACGTTCATCTAGAACCATGGTACAACTTACTATGGGTGAGAAAAGCATGTTATCCACTACTATACGATGTATACAGTCCATTTCATCCATCGATGAAGATCCAAATTTCAACATAAGATATATAGAGTGGCCTAGCATTTACAAGGATCTTTCTCTCCTTGATATAGCTAAAAACATAGTTACCACAACGGAAAATGGCATAAAATTTGAGTAGAGGTAGTTGTACGTGGAATTCCAAAATTTAATAGCATTACTCTACCAAATAATGAAAAATGGGAGTATTTTTGTGAACAACAAGTAGAATTACAGTTTTTATTAATTTATCAAGTTAATGTATTATTTTCGCATATTACATATGATCTCTAATGCAATTTTATGTTTCTTTTGACAATATAGGTATTGCTACATCATTATTACCGAAGTATATAGGAAGCTAAAGGAGACTTTAACACGCGGTCTGAAAAATATATTGATATTGATTTGACACAAGACCAACCACTATCAAATGCAACTGAAGATGAGTTTGAAGATGATGATGTTATAGACCATGATGTCGAACAAAATAAAAGAGAAGAATGGATGTTAGCAGCTTCAATGAGGACTGTATTTATTTCTAGAGATGAAATAGAATTGGATTTACGAGATTTTGATACTTCACATACTTGGATGGAAGCATTGGCTCGATATCCTAATATAGATATAAAACGAAAACTTATTTATAATAATTTATGTCCGAGTATTAATAATTTGCATCCCATAGGTTTGACATTAAATAATTCCATTTCTATTTCTTTAGATAATTTGTCTAAAAATCAAAGGACTACACATGACATTATACATAACACATTGCAAGAGGGAAAAAATCAATTTGAATGATCATATAAGTCGGAGCAGGCACTGGAAAATCAAATCTTCTCACTATTATTGTTCAAATAGTTGTTACTCATGTTGGATCCAAGAATATTGTTCGTATTATGGGTCCAACTAGTGTGGTCGCCTTTAACATTGGTGGTAGTACTATCCACCATGAATTTTCAATCTCCACCAAAAGAAAAACATCTAATAAACAAGTTTCAAGCAAGCAATGTCGTCATATACAAGATGATTTAAAGATACAAAGTTGACTGTAATTGATGAATGTGGTATGCTTGGTAGAACAATGATTGCAAATGTTGATTTACGATATCGTGATATCTTTTTAACAAATGATTTTTATGGAGGTATTTTAGTTTTTTGGTCGGTAATATGAGGCAACTACCTCCTATATGTGACTTTCTTTATAATTAAAAGATGGGAACAATTTACGGTAGTGAGGAAGAATTGCTTATGAAAGCTTCGATAAGTTTATAAGACTATCAAATGTATTTCATCAAGTAAGAAATGATCGAGCACATGTAAGAGAAGCTTTAGAAAGATTAAGTAGAGATGTGTCCAATTTAGATGATTGGAAACTTTTCAAGAGAAGAGATTTGTAACGACCCAGAATTTTTGGATATTTGAAATTGGAATATTTAATTGATTTTAAGTATTTAAAAGTTATTGTTTAACTTTAATTTCAAATATCGCTATTTATGGGTAATTTAAATATTGAATTTAATAATTGGAAATTGGGTAAAGTAGGAAATCTGGAATTTCAAGCTTGTTAAAAATATTTTAAAGGCTTATAAAAGTTATACTGATAATACTGATGATAGTAGAAGTTTCAAATTTGAGATTAAAAATATTTTTTTCAGTTTTAAAAATATATCATTCAAATTGATATTTAAAAATAGCCTTCCGACGCACAGTCTCTGAATTCGACACCAGTTTCATTGGATTCGTAATATTGTATTATTATCGGGTTTCAAATTTTATAGTGTTTGGAGTTGTCGTGTGGCCGTACGTTATATAAATGCGTTGAAATCTTTATCGAAATTCAATAAAATAACAGGTCCAAAACGCTATCTTCTCTATACGATCAAATTAGGACTCGGAACCTTTTCCATTGCGTTCTGAGTAGGGGTTTAACATTATAAATGCCTAGCGGCATGCCTCGATAGGATGTAAAATTTTAAGCTACGATTTCAAGACAAATTAAATTTGAATTTAAATTTAAATATAATATTATTTCATTGAATAATATGGCAAGCCTTTGCAACACGTATAGAGATTTAAAGCACGTGTCCTTCATATACACGGGTCTCCTCCCAACTTCAGTTTCAAGAATCGAATTTCTTTGAATAATAAAACCCCTCTTTTACTCTCTTCGGAAAAAAATTGAAATAGAGGAAAAAAAGAGGAACTCAAAATCGAACCTGTATTCAATCATATAAAAAAATGGAGGCTCTCGAATGAAGTCTAACACCCAAAATTCGTTCGAGTTCAATCGCATGGCAGCCTCGTGTTGACTAGGGGAGAGGAATCAAAGGGTCGGCTTTCCGGGGCAGCACCGTTACGAGATGGCGATTGGGAACGGCCGCACGAGAGTGAACAGCCGGAGGTGAGCGGTGGCGCATGATGGAGGGCGCACGATTGATCGCATCGTGCACTTGGTAGAAGAGCGTATCAAGGTGGGCGGCAGGGTCAAAATAAGTGCGTTATCGCGTGATGCCGCAGATTGTATCGAGCGAGCGTTGACACGGTGGCGAACGAGGGTTTCAGAGCCGTACGTTATAAGCTAATTTCTTTCATTTAGTTTAACAAATGTATAAAGAAAGAGAAATTTTTATTACGTTAAGGTTTAAAACCTATCCAGTTTATTTCTGTAATATATATAATAGTGAAGTATATATATGCAAAATTTTATGTATATACTCAGAGAACAAAAATACATTCAGTAAGGTTAAAAATATTTTGTTCCTAATTTAATATATATGTATATCCACACTCATATTTTTAATCTAAACAGTCAATATATATATGGGAACAAGATTGTGGAAATAGCAATATTAAATGTTGTAAAGTTTATATAAAAGAATTTGATTTTTTATAAATAAATATATATATATATATAGTTTCTAAATGAGAAATAAAGTATATATACCTATATCCATTTTAATTTACTAGTTTAGATTAAAAATAATTGATTAAGGTGATTAATGTGGTCAATAAACTTATTTAAATTATTTATTTACTAAAAGATATTTTAAAGGGAAATTGGTTTAAAACTAAACTATTAGTTGATTAACTTGTTAAAAAGGAAATAGATTGTTCGATTTGTTCAAGTATTAATAAACCGTATAAATATTTATGCAAGGTCTAAAACCGTGAAGAAATGGTCGAGATGGAAATGGATTGCAAAACAAAAGTCAAAGGTGAGTTGATCTCACTCATTTGGATACCATTTAATTTTAATAGTTAAATTTAAATGATTGGATGAATGATTGAATTGATTGGATGTGATATTATATATAGCAGTATATATATATTGGAATGATTGATTTCCCGCATTATATCGCGGATGAGACCCTATGCGACCCGCATAATAGCGGATGACCCTTTATACCGAGATATTCCGCCTTGAAGCGGGATTGATATTTTATTTGTTGTGCTAACATCTATGAAAGTAGGGAAATAGATTGGAGGGATCCAATTGGATTCCTTAAAAAGTTGAATTTATTTTATATTCAACGATGTGATTTATGTGATAATCTGGGATGATTATAATGATTATATTAGAAATGAAAATTATTGAATGCTATGGTTTGGTTGAATATATAGAGTATTTGAGCAAATTAAAAATATATAAGTTGGGATTTTTAAAGGAAATAAAAAGGGAAATTTTAAGTAAAATAAATATAGTAAAATTGGATAAATTAAAGAATGAATTTGGGAAAGGATAAAAGTTGACTTTTAAATTCTAATAAATAAATTCTGAATATGGAAAAGAAGATTTTTAAATAAATGGGAATAAATGAATTTTTAAACTTAAGAGATATTATTTAAATAAATAAAGGATTTGTTTTTAAATTCAAGGTTTAAAAGTGGTTTGGGGAGAGATAAGAAGAATTTGGGAAAAAAGTATGAAATTGGTATTTTCAGTTTAAATAAGATTTTAAATCATAATAAAAGAATAAATATAAATTAATGGGTTTCGAAATGAATTGGAGAAGTAAAGGAATTTACTTTAAAATGTAGTAAATTATGGAGATCAATTTGGAAATTGATTTAGTGCTCGGAACTGTTTTTTAAAAGAAGTATGAAACTACGGAATTTATAAACTGGGTTTATAAAGTGAAATAAGATATCAGTGGATATTTTGAGGTTTAAATTCACGGTGGGAATTTATAAAGGAATAGGTAATTATAAAAAAAATAATGGTTTATTTCCAAAGGCGTGAAAAGGAAAGTGTATTTCCCTGAAAGCCGAGTATATTTTCAAAGGAAGATTTCCAAGTATAAGTGGTTTTAAAAGAAAGTTTTAGAGAAATTTTAATATTTTAAATTGTTTTAGAATTAAATAAAATATTTATTTAAACTAATTATAGTAGTAATTATTTTGAACGTTAACTAGTATTATGATTTAAAAGTAATTATTTAATATTTATACCTTGTAGAATAACTTTTTATCTTTAAATTAGTTTTAGCTTAAGTTGTACATGAGAAATTATTTTAAAATTCCATAACTAGTACTTTAAATAAAGTGTTTTAAGTAGTTTTATTTTAAATGCTTTAAAGTATATATTTTTCAATAAAGTGTTTTAAATTATTTTAAAATCTAAGTACTAAGACTTGGTATTTTCAGTGGAAATAAAACAATTGGGTAGGCATTTATTCCGCGAGAGAAAAGGTGATTTGAAACTATTTTCAAAGGGTTGGAATGTAAGAAAAATATCTTGCGAAATATTTTGAAATAAATAATTTGGGAATTAATAAGGTCTGATGGTTGTTTATGGATGCTATATGGTAGTTAAATAACCGACTATCAATATTGGCCAATGCGTTGATCGTTTCGAAGAGACGGGATCGAGATAAATTTCTCGAAAACAACTTCGATCTGGTTTGAACGTTTTCGTGAAGAAGACAAAGCTTGGAGTCGAAGATGGAGCAGTGAAGTGCAAAGGCTAATCGCTACTAATCCTAAGGGTGATTCCAAAATGGATGTAGTAGGAGTAATGCTTTGGTTCCATTCGGACCCGGAATGGACTTGTATGGATGAATGCTATCAAAACATCGTCAGGAGGACGATGAGCATTCTAAGTGAATGTATGCTTAAAAGGTAACGCATACCCTCAAGCCTCATCAACCGGGAATGGATAAAACATGGGAGGTGCATGCATTGCTAAGTTGCTAGCAACCAATTAGGGTAAGGTCACCCCTGTCTAGATGTCCCTTTATTTGGCTGTGTGGGTGGTTGCTAATCCCAATCGTGGGGTGAACTTATTCAGACTATCCGGTAAGGGGTAGCTCCAGTCTTTTGATGCAGGGGATCAGGGTGGATCCCCGGTACGGTGATCTAGACCACATACTGTGACGGGTGGTACCCCAATAGCCCTGCCATTGATGGAAATCCATTCTCCCTACGTGCCTTAACGGTTTTGTTTGTAGAACCTAGTATTGCTGAAATTTAATAATTTTACAATTTAGGCTTTTTGAATAAGTATTTGTATATAGACTCTACTATAATATCAGAGTATTTTATAAGAAATGTTTTGGTTATTGCAAGGTAAAAACCCGACATGTTTATTTGTGGTATGGTCTTACGAGATACCTTTGATTTCAAAGGATGTTGAAAACTTTAATAATCCAATTGAGTGTGTTTTCTCACTTTGGTTTTCCAGACCGACTTAGGTGTTATTTAACTATAATGCTCGGGTCAGACCGGGTATTATAGAGTACATATTTTGGATGGACAGCTATAGAGCTCAGGAGACGAGCTGGGTGACGAGGCGTATTTCCATAGATTATATTTGCGCTGTGCAGAGTAAGTTGTATATTCAGCTTCGGGAGGCCAAGATATTATAACTGTCCTGAATTGTGTTGTTTATTAGTATTCTACTCTAATGATATAATGTATAAACAGAGATAGTTGTTTTTGTTTAAAGATCAGTCATTTATCTATTATATATTGTTCCGCTGCGATTGTTAGATTCTGATATTGTTTTTATGTTTTCTTCTACCTCTTTCTTCTTTAACCCCAATGGTTCGTATTTCTGTCCACTTTGAGTTGAACTGTTGGAGAATATTGTCGGCTCAAAGGGGTATAGGTTTGCGAGCTGTTACAGTGGTATCGGAGCTGAAGGTTAAGCGAGAACCTTGGACCTGGTGGGACTTATTCATTTAAATAGAGTAGTACTCTATGTCACGACCCAAAATCCAGCGATTGAAAATCGACATCAAATACCTCACTTGTATTCGACCATTGTAGATTCAAACGTCGAACTTCAGTTCGGATGGAGCTTATAACAACATTAGATGAATATAAACAGCGGAAACAGAATGAATATCATTTAAAAACACAGATACAACACCAACACAATATTTGGTTACAACAATTTAATCCCATTATCAGAGTTTATATACAAAATACAAAAACAAATCGGTAACAAATTTGTCTCAACTTCAAGTGAGTTTCCAACATACTTCGACTTTGAGAAGATCCTCCGAGAACTCTAAACACTCCAAAAGATGTCCAAACTAAAGCTTTCCAAAATCCGATAGCTTCCAAAAAACTCCAAAAGATTCCAAGCTACTCCAAAAACACGGATAACCTGCTTCTAGGCTGCCTGTGTGGAAATTATGTGCACCCAGAGTTTAGAAAGGAAACAATAAACTCCGGGTCAGTCATGGGATTGGTATGAGTAAACAAAACAGTTGTTTGAAACAAAAACAGTTTATAAAAGAAATTTGATATGCTTTTGGAAATTGAAACTACCATAAGACCTCCCGCCACATGCACAATGCAATCGCATAATTGGAGGCGATTTCTTCTTATGATAGTCAAATATGATTGATACGAGAAAATTCTTTGATATTATTATTAGTGCATAGTGTAGAAAATCATTTCGAAAGTATAATATTAATCTTAGCCAGCATAGACATTTCGTACTATGTCTACTATAGCTACCATCCAAACAGTGGGGCACCACCATAAGTAAATGGCGGGTTATACAACTAAAACAGTACTGGGTTCGTATTGATGATTGGATTTCCAACAAATGGTCAGGTTAAGGAACTTCCTTAAAAATGAAACGCCTCTAGAGGGACGCCCCCAAGAACCAACTGGTTCCCTACCAACACAAGGTCGGGTTACTTCTGTAACTAGGTAACACCTACAAGTAAGCCATCCTCGGTCGTTACAGACCTTTATCCCAGGATTCACCAACTGAAAGCAACAACCACACAGATAAATATTTGTGCTCCATACCATGATATCACCTCTTATCCAGAATAAAATTGACATACCCAAGGGGTGCGACACCTAAAAACCTTGCCGCAACATTCATGTTTCGACCATTACCGGGTTGTGAGGTTCGACGAAGTCTCGTCCACAAAGCTACGCTTTTCAAAAAAGTCATGCTTCAATCAACAAATGATCAGCAGCACTCAGCATGCCACACTACGAGATTGGGAGTAGATCAGTAATAACCTTCAACTATGTTGAATATGCGATTATATGATTTTTGTTTGATGATAATAAACATATATATATATATATATATTCGTTTAAATGTATGTGTTAATGTACTATTTTTCATAGATTAAATAAATATTTGCTGAATAAAAATAAATAACACAGAATTTGAATTCAAACAGAAATTTTATTCAAACGAATATTTATTACAGTCTTTGAATAGTACAAAATTTAAGCTCTCACTATATATATGCAATTTCAATTATAGTACAATTTTTGATTACATCACGATTCACATTTACATTTGACCTCACTACATATCACTCATTCACTCGACTCGTATTTTATCTTCAGCTTCACTCCAAATTGAATCAAGCATCTGAGCAATCTGCAAAAATAAATATTGACGCAGTAAAACTGAAAAGGAAATATTTTTGCAGTATAAAATAAAATGTGGATGTTGAAAATAATATTCACCTCAGTTATTTGGGTTGTTCGTCATCATTTAACTTTGAATTCATCATACACGAACAGCTTGTAACATACACAGTGTATCACTGTATATGCCACAAGGCCGTGCACACTAATATATGCACTTGATAAAATTACAGGGACGGGTGAGCACAGGTCAAACCCAAAATACTGGGTTCAACTCAAGTGCAATAAAATAATGTCACAATTTCCAACACAAGGTCAAATCCGAGCTAAAAGCTGGATTCAACTCAGGTGCAATTCGAAAATCAATCCAAATGCAATAAAATGGTTGGGAGCAACATATCATAGATAGTACACATGCCCAGACTCAAGCCAACATGAAACAAGATCAAGTCCAACTACCACATAAAGGAATAAACACATAAAACATCAATGAACCAATTGTGTATACATGAAGGTAACAGTAAAGCATGAAGCAGCTCATATGTACAACAAACATAGAGGCAACTAGCATCAACTACAACAAATGAATTGTGCACATCAAACCATTTCAACAAGACATATGTATGTATCAGTGCAGAAGCAAATGGCACCAAACCAAGTTCAAGTTATACATGCAACTCAAACTCAATTGCAACAGAGACAAAAAGAGTTCAACATGACTCTAAGTACAAGTCGATGCAAACATACATGAAACAAATATCCAAACTGCCTCAAATGGTCAAGACGGCTACAATGAAGCTGCATGAACAAGAGTGAAAACTGCAGTAACTTGAAGCAACTAATCGACACAAATCAAATCAAAATGAACCAGTAGAACCAAGTTGTACAAGAAAAACTCAAACCCGAGGCAACAATGGCACTCCAGAGGACATTATGAACAAATAATGTAGTGGCTCTCGGTAGGATAATTTTGATGAAAGAATTACAGGTGACAAACAGCATATGTACACAAGTGATCAAGTAGTCTGCAACAATACCAAAAGAGTGACATGAACAATGCAACTATGAAACTGAAACGAGCAAGTGCAGACACAAGTGGTACAAGACTGAACCCAAAATCAGCACCAAATGAAATACAATGCACAAGAACAAAAACAAAAATGAAACAGAGGTTGCTACAGCGATGAACACAATCAGTGGCAAGGTCAAGTAAGTGGCAAAAATTCAAGTTAAAGCCGATATTGAACAAGTCAGTGCCAAAATCGTCGCAGCATAGTTAGAGCCGTGGAAACCAAGAAATCAAACCAAGTCAAAAAATCAAAACCGTGGGTATCAAGTATCAAATTATACGAAATTGATAAAGTCAGAGAAATCATCAACATCCAAACATGATCGAATGGCTGAAGCACAATATTGACAAAATCAAACAACTATCAGACGAATGAAAAATAAGGAGATCGAATCTATATAAAAACCCATAATCATCATCGGCTAAATCCCATCGAGTTCAATCAAGCATAACAGAAAAGCAAAAAGGAATAAATCACATACCAAATCAAAGTCGAACTCAATCAAATAGAAGCAGCCGAAAGCATCTCAAGAGACGATCGATCAACAAATCCTCACGTAATTATCAACCGGATTGTTCGATACAATCGGCAGCTTCGAAAAATCACAAAGCCCTAACTTGGAACGAAGAAGGAACAAAAGGATAAGCCGCCATTAATCAACGTATTTGGGCCGAAGCCATAATACAAAAGGAAAAAGGATTTAAATCTATCTCGTGTTTATTTTTGGGCCGGATTAGTTTACAAAGGCTTTAGTTTATTTTAAAATTAAGGTTTTGGGTTATTTAATTTGTTTTAATTGTACTTTCTTTTTAAACAAGTGTAATTTCTAGTCATGTGACTAGGGGACAAACTACGTGGCGTAGTTTGAGAATTCGCAACTCAGTGGCTGAGTTGTGGCAGGGTTTGGAGCGTATGGTTAGGTTAGTCGGTAACGGGTGTCGCGATTTTACGTATGTAAGCGTGTGACTACTTAATTTCTAGTAGAAACCTTGGGGGTAGCACGTAGGCCGGGTTTTGCCGAAGCTGGGTAAATTCTGTGTTGTTTTATTTCTGCATTTATTATTATGCTATTATCTGTGCTGCTATAATTCTGATTTATCTGTGTTGAAATAATTTTATAAGCTTCCGCGATTAATTTTTATAATTAACAGCATCACCCTATTCACCCCCCTCCCCTCTAGGGTGAAATCGATCGTACAAGTGGTATTATAGCTAGGTGCAAAAGCCATTTTCGTTTTAAAATTTTGATTTTACAAAATCCAATTTTTGTTTTAAAAATTTGAATTTTTAAAATGGCTACTTTTTCTGAGGGTCATTCCAATATTATTCCTCATGTTTTTGATGGAACGGATTTTTTGAATTGGAAATTAAAAATGGAATTTTATTTGAAATCCGTTAATATTAAATGTTGGAATATTATTGAAAATGGGTATGATATAACCGACAAGAAAATTATCTCGATTAATGCTCTTGCTATGCATATATTATATTCTCATATTAATCAAGATAATTTTAACTTTATCTCTCATTGTGAAAATGCACAGGAAATCTAGAATGCCTTTGATGCAATATATGGTGCAAAAGTCAACAACAATGAGAAATCATCCTCAATTGACTCAGTTAAAGAAACAAGCTTAACAGGATTGGTAGAAAACAGTAGTGATGAGGATGATGATGATGAAGCAGCTGAGTTGGTGCTACTAATAAAGAGATTCAAAAAGTAGAACCACAAATACGGAAATCCAGCTCCAAATCAACAATTGAAAAGCAGAATAATCAAAGCACTAGACAACTCAGAAGAACATGAGATCATTTGTCACAAGTGCAACCAACTCGGACACGTCAAGCCCAATTGTCCTCAAAACCGACATGACCTTCAAAAAGAAATAAAAAAGGAGAAATTTTGTAGCCACGTGGAATACAAGTGATGAAGATAATCAAAGTACTAGCAGTGAGAGTGAGAAAGCAGATATGTGCCTTCAAGGTAATATAACTGATAGCGACGATGACGAGCCAAGCGAGGTATCAAAACTCACTCACTCACAACTACTTATATATTTCCATGAAGTAAATGGTTGTTTTGAACAACTTAGGGAGAAATATGCTAACATTGAATCACAAAGAGATAGTTTGATTGAATTAAATGAACAACTTGAACAAGTAGTTAAAAACTATCAAAATAAGTGCCCTAAGTGTGACAAGTGTCCATTGTTTGAAGAAGAAATTAAAAAATTAGAAATTAATATAAAATCACTTGAAAATGAAATTCTGATTTTGAAAGAGAGTGAAAATACTAGGAGAGAGAATTCTATTAAAAAGTGCACACAGTTGTTAAACGAAAATGAATCTCTCAAAACACAAGTCCAACGATTGTCAATGACTTTAGATAAATTTTCCAAAAGTGAAAAATCATTGAATATGTTATTAAGAAAGCAAATTGTTAATACAGATAGACAATGACTTGGATATAATCAATCTAAAAATGTTAGAAATGAGATTAATTAAGAAAATTCAATGTGCACAGTTTATAGAAAATTTGGACACAATCAAAATAGTTGTTGGTATGGACCCAAACACGTGAAAACTATACCAATTTGTGTTCCAAAAGGCACAAATATAAAATCTCTCAAAGTTAAACAAATCTGGGTGCCAAAAGGAACATATATAAATAGTTTTGGGTCTCCACAAAATTAGTTTTCTAAATATTCTACCACTAACAACCATGCATCTATAAAAACAAATAGGTCACAAAAATCTTTTCCCGTGTAGGTGTGGTGGCAGGCTAAGGAACAACAATAGTGCTACTTGGATTCTGGTTGTTCCAAGGACACAACGAGCGACAAAACAAAGTTCCTTAGCCTAGTACAAAGGTGACAAAATCACAATGGACAACAACGAAAATTTTTGTAAAGGTAAAACAGGTAATGGTATATTTATTTGAACGATATAGTAGCTGTGATAATCTGCACTGTAATCTGAGTTAAATCAGCCAATAATGTGATGATGAATTAATGATGATTTTGATTCTGACTTATTCAAAATTGTTGGCCAATTATATTCTTATGCCAAGAATACTATAAAAATCTCTAGAGTATTTGAATTACATGATATATATTAGTTTGGATTAATAATAGTGTTTTATTGGATGATAACACATTTGGTTATTTTACGACTGAGTCTATATTCATGGTTTTTGATTATTTACACGGCTTCAATTCAAATTCAAGAGAATGTCATTTAAAAAGCTGTAAAATTGATTTTGAGATATTTTGTTGCACACTTCATGTTCTGGTCTATCAAATTCAATTAATGATAATTTTGAGTGAAAGAGAAATTCAGATGCAGATTATACTGGTAATCTAGTTGATAGAAAAATTACTAGTTGAACGTGATTTTTGTTGAGACTTTTAGTAACCGCATCACTATTTAAAGAAAATATCTGCATATTTTTCAATTCAAATAATTATCAAATAGCAAAAAAATTTCTCGTATAACCCCTTCTAGAAAATCATTTTTGACCATGTTTTTATATTAGTCATTTTGAAAAATTGATTTTATAATTATTTTTGAATTTGATTTTAAATGACTATTTTAACTAATCTGACTTCCTGATAATTATCGAAAAGATAAATAGTGATTGAAAAAGTGATAAGTGTTGATATTTATCATATATTATGACTCGAGATGGTATAATTAGTAAATTTCATTAGAAATTTAAACAAGAGTTATAAAACTTTTTATTGGTAAAAATTCCATGACCATCTCTATTTCTATCATATTTCTAACGACCATGACTCATCAAAATTCTATATAGTTTGTCAATATGTGGTACTTTAAACAGGAATCATTCGTTTTTCATTCTACATTTTTTTAATAAATAAATAAATAAATAATTTTATATATATATATAATAAAATAATAATAATAAAATCCAAAGTATTCACTCTCATTTAAAAGTCCTCACGGTTATGCATGGGTGAATTACTTGGAATTTGTTATGTGCTTCCATGCTCATTTAAAAGTCCTCACGGTTATGCATGTATGGAACGCATATCAAAATTGATTTTTAAAATAAACAAGTTGATTCTAATCTCATTTAAAAGTCCTCACGGTTATGCGTGGTTAGAAGATACTTGAATTCATTTTTAAAATAAAATTGGAATACTACTAATCTCATTTGAAAGTCCTAACGGTTATGCATGGTTGGTAGATATTCAGATTCCTGATATAAATATACCACAAATAGACATAACTGTATGGTTTTATATGATGACATCATTCCCATCATTCTAAAAGTGGTGCCTAACAAAGTATTTATGATTTTTGTTTGATTTTTTATTGAAATTTAATATTTATATTCAATTGAGCTTTAATGTTGGATTAATATCGATCATCTTATCTCTATTTTCTCTAACACTATTACTCTTTTGCTGATAATAAAAGGGGGAGAGAAAAGTTAAGATTTTGCCAAATAAAATTAAGCAAAGGACAAATATTTTCCATTTGCATCTAGCCTGATTTGCATATTTTTAATTGTATGCATATATGTAGGGGGAGCTTTGTGTAGAGAGGAAGCATTTAAATAGGGGGAGCAATTAGAGTATATCAATGATCAAATACATTTAACATATTCAAAATCTTAAATATATGTTTGTTATCATCAAAAGGGGGAGATTGTTGAATATGCGATTATATGATTTTTGTTTGATGATAATAAACATATATATATATATATATATATATATATTCGTTTAAATGTATGTGTTAATGTACTATTTTTCATAGATTAAATAAATATTTGCTGAATAAAAATAAATAACATAGAATTTGTATTCAAACAGAAATTTTATTCAAATAAATATTTATTACAATCTTTGAATAGTACAAAGTTTAAGCTCTCACTATATATATACAATTTCAATTACAGTACAATTTTTGATTACATCACGATCCACATTTACATTTGACCTCACTACATATCACTCATTCACTCAACTCGTATTTTATCTTCAACTTCACTCCAAATTGAATACAGCATCTGAGCAATCTGCAAAAATAAATATTGACGCGGTAAAATTGAAAAGGAAATATTTTTGCAGTATAAAATAAATGTGGATGTTGAAAATAATATTTGCCTCAGTTATTTGGGTTGTTCGTCATAATTTAACTTTGAATTCATCATACACGAACAGCTTGTGACATACACAGTGTATCACTATATATGCCACAAGGCCGTGCACACCGATATATACACTTGATAAAATTACAGGGACAGGTGAGCACAGATCAAACCCAAAATACCGGGTTCAATTCAAGTGCAATAAAATAATGTCACAATTTTCAACACAAGGTCAAATCCGAGCTAAAAGCTGGAAATCAATCCAAATGCAATAAAATGGTCGGAAGCAACATATCATAGATAGTACACATGCCCAGACTCAAGCCAACATGAAACAAGATCAAGTCCAGCTACCACATAAAGGAATATACACATAAAACATCAATGAATCAACTGTGTATATATGAAGGTCACAGTAAAGCATGAAGCAGCTCATATATACAACAAACACAGAGGCAACTGGCATCAACTACAACAAATGAATTGTGCACATCAAACCATTTCAACAAGACATATGTATGTATCAGTGCAGAAGCAAATGTCACCAAACCAAGTTCAAGTTATACAAGCAACTCAAACTCAATTGCAACAGAGACAAACAAAGTTCAACATGACTCTAAGTACAAGTCGATGCAAACATACATGAAACAAATATCCAAACTGCCTCAAATGGTCAAGATAGCTACAATGAAGCTACATGAACAAGAGTGAAAACTGCAGTAACTTGAAGCAACTAATCGACACAAATCAAATCAAAATGAACCAGTGGCACCAAGTTATACAAGCAAAACTCAAACCCGAGGCAACAATGGCACTCCAGAGGACATTATGAACAAATAATGTACTGGCTCTTGGTAGGATAATTTTGATGAAAGAATTGCAGGTGACAAACAGCATATGTACACAAGTGATCAAGTGGTCTGCAACAATACCAAAAGAGTGACATGAAAAATGCACAACAAGAATGCAACTGTGAAATTGAATCGAGCAAGTGCAGATACAAGTGGTACAAGACCGAACCCAATATCAGCAACAAATGAAATACAATGCATAAGAACAAAAACAAAAATGAAATAGAGGTTTCTACAACGATGAACACAATTAGTGGCAAGATCAAGTAAGTGAGAAAAATTCAAGTTAAAGCCGATACTGAACAAGTTAGTGCCAAAATCATCGCAGCATAGTCAGAGCCGTGGAAACCAAGAAATCGAACCAAGTCAAAAAATCAAAACCGTGGGTATCAAGTATCAAATTATACGAAATTGATAAAGTCAGAGAAATCATCAACATCCAAACATAATCGAATGGTCGAAGCACAATATTGACAAAATCAAACAACTATCAGACGAACGAAAAATAAGGTGATCGAATCTATATAAAAACCCATAATCATCATCGGCTAAATCCCATCGAGTTCAATCAAGCATAACAAAAAAGAAAAAAGGAATAAATCACATACTAAATCAAAGTCGAACTCAATCAAATAGAAGCAGTCGAAATCATCTCAAGAGACGATCAATCAACAAATCCTCATGCAATTATCAACCTGATTGATCGACACAATCGGCAGCTTCGAAAAATAACGAAGCCCTAATTTGGAATGAAGAAGGAACAAAACGATAGGCCGCCATTAATCAACGTATTTGGGCCGAAGCCATAATACAAAAGGAAAAAGGATTTAAATCTATCTCGTGTTTATTTTTGGGCCGGCTTAGTTTCCAAAGGCTTTAGTTTATTTTAAAATTAGGTTTTTGGGTTATTTAATTTGTTTTTATTGTATTTTCTTTTTAAACAAGTGTAATTTCTAGTCGTGTGACGAGGGGACAAACTACATGGCGTAGTTTGAGAATTCGCAACTCAGTGGCTGAGTTGTGGCAGGGTTTTGAGCGTAGAGTTAGGTTAGTCAGTAGCAGGTGTCGCGAGTTTACGTGTGTAAGCGTGTAAATACTTAATTTCTAGTAGAAACCTTGGGGGCAGCACGTAGGCAGGGTTTTGCCGAAGCTGGGTAAATACTGTGTCGTTCTATTTCTACATTTATAATTCTGCTATTATCTATGCTGCTATAATTCTGATTTATCTGTGTTGAAATAATTTTATAAGCTTCCACAATTAATTTTTATAATTAACAGCATCACCATATTCACCCCCCCAGGGTGAAATCGATCTTACAAACTACATAACCTTTGAGCTCGTACGTCTTAGAGAACTGTGTTAAGCTAAGAGAATAAATTCTCCGCCACAACAGAAATGTATTTGAAAGAAATCATCTTTATACCTCAAAATGTAATGGCAGACATACAACCATACAAGTCTGTTCCGGGTTCGAACAGAACCAAAGGCACTTTCAAAGAAGTCCTTGCAATCCGGGTATCCAAAAGCCCGATCGGACTCCCCATCACACATGGAGATCTCTATACCGGAGCAACTCTGTGCAGAGTCATTCGACAGGTTTTTCTATCATTCTCGAAGACACCCGGTCTTCACCACCATCTTCAAATGCTTTCCGTTTTGTCGTATCACGTATTCGGAATGGGTTATATGACACAAAGGTCCTCTCCCGGCTAAATCGAATAGTGAGCGCTCAATTTAAAAATAATTGGATATATCAATCATAATGATTCACATTCAGGATTCAATTTGGGTTTCGGATAACCAACTGGAATCTGACTCCTTGTTGCATCGAAATTCAATTTCCAGTTTACAGGCCAATGGGTTTTCACATTCACACAGAAACAAATCACAAATCACGGCTCAGTACAAAGCAATTAACATCACAAAGTATCACAATCACGAAGAGGGGTATCACTCAGCTCAAGGCATTTCAATAATAATCAATCATTTAACAATGAGATGAATTAACAATGTGATTATAGTCAATTAATAACATAGTTATTTTTCATTAATTAACATTAGTTAATGATGAATTATCCTTAATTTTAAATTAATTAATCCTTAATTACCCTTGTCAATTAATTATTTATTCCTTAATTAATTACCTTACTTAATTAATACTTAACTATAAATTAATTATCCTTTAATTAATTATGAATTAATTATTAAGCAATATAAATGATTAATTATTAATCATCATTAACAATATAAATTAATTAACTTTTAAATTAAGTTAATAAGGTAAAACATTTAATTATCTCCTTAATTACTTGGTTAAATTTTATTTAAAATGACTTTTTTAAATATAAGTTTAAAACATTCTTAACTCAAATGATTTAAAATATTTTATTTTAAAACCTTAAAGTACAAATTACAACCTAACAATAATTACCCATTTGAAAAGAATAAATTTAGAAAACAATTTTTGACTTAAATTTTTAAAGTTTAAAAGTAGAAATGTGATCACCCTAGAGCTACTTCGAGTGACACCTGAGACCTTTCCTTACTTGCTTTGAGTTTTTTCCAATATCCACCCGAGAGCTTAAGTTTTTTAAAATTTTGTTTAAGTAAAAAAAGTAACCCGATGTAAAGCCAGAATTACTCGGCCACAACTTCGAGCCATCGTCCCTGAATCCGAAGTGGTACTTCGAGTCGAACACTCTTCCCTTCCATAAACGAGTAACTGACACAAACAAGGACGTGTGCACGTTGCACACCATTCCGATAACCTCTGGTCGAGGCTACGATCATCGTCCAGTCGACGATTACCCCCTCGATCTATCAAACCACCCAGAAACGCGAACCCACGTCCAATTTGAAATCGAGCTTCATGACCCAGACTACACCCAAACTAGACCACCAGAAAATGTCTCGTCCTCCCATCTCTGGCCATCAGAGGGCCATGAAAAATTAACTACAGCTTCGTCTCAATGCCATGCCACTATCCCTACCAGAGCGATCAACTCCGGTGGTCTGACGAAACCGCGGCGAACTTATTTTTTGCTGCAACCAATTTGTGGGTTAAAACCATTGATGAACGTCGCACGACCACCACAATCAAATAAAAATTCTTTGTGCATTTTTCCTACAACCCCTAACACCTCAGCCATCTCCACCCACAACCTCGACCATCCTCATCACGCCGATGACCAGAATTCGGCAAAAACCCCAAATTTGATCATCCCCAAGTTAATCAGTGAAAAAGTAATTAAAAAATATGATTTTACTTTTAAAATTCATTATTTTCAAAGACGATCACGATGACAAAATTCAAATTAGGAACCATGACGATCGAATTTTCAACAGGTAATGTGGTTACCTGTATTTTTCAATTTTTCAAGAAATTCTTTGATTTGTTTTACTTAAATTTATTTTTAAAATTTGAATCACGTTCAAACTAACAGCTTTTGTTTGAATCCTAAGATCTAACACTGATCAGAGAAGAAGAAGTTGGGTTTTATACAGAATTTTGAACCCCTGAACCTGGAACAAGGTATATATCTTGATCAACAGACATGCACATATCAACTTTATGCATAAATAAACATGCACACAATTTTTTTCCAATCATGCTTCAACATAATTTCTTAAACAATCAAGCTAGAAATCCAGATCAAAAGTTTACTCACCTGTGAAGTTTGAACAAAAGGACATGGAAATGATTTGAATGCCTAGAAAGATGTTTTTTAAATTTGATCGTGAACTTTTCTTTGTCTCCAACTAATTTATGTATACTTGCTTTGTTTCTCAACAACAAACTTAAATTCAAATTCTTTTAAAAAAAATTACTTACAGTTTTTTAATGAAAACAGAGAAAGAGAACTCTGATATGCCACTTAAAAGCTGGAGTTTGCAAATCTATGGTTGATACTGGATGTGTTGTTGAAGTTGAATCTTAAAGGCTTGATCTTGAAAAAATATGATATGATTAGTTGTAATTGTTCTCCTGGTCTGAATCCTGAGAAGCTTGTTTTTAGATTTTTGTCTACTGGATTTTGTTTTGGATGATTCACAGATTTTTTTTGACTTTGAAACTTGTTTCCTAGTTTAAGAATGTTTACAGATTTTTTTTTCTTTTTTTTAAAACTTTGAAGAGATTAAAAGAAAATGAGAATGAGGATGGTTTGAGATATTATAAAGTTTTGTTTTCCTTTTTTTATAAATTTTCTCAAAAATAAAATCAATCAAAATGAAACTTGTCTATTTTAATAATTCATTGTTAACACTTGTTTGTAAGTTAAGAATTCAAAACTTGTTTAACTTTTGTTTTTAAAAATTAACGCTTGTTTTATATTAATTCTTAATCACATTTTCTATTTATTTGTATATACAATTTTAAAAGAAGAAATGTTTTTAACTAATTTTTACATTAAATAAATCACATATTTATGATTTCAAATGCAAATTATTTTCCTAAGGCATTTATTTAAAATTTTAAATTCAAATTCAAATTTGAATTATAATCTATTTATATGTATATACATATATACTTATATAATTTAAATTCAAATAGTTTTTAAAATATTTATACTTTTGAATTCTTAAATTCAAATTCAAATGCAAATTCACAACTGTTTTATATATATAAATATAATTCAACACTTATTTTATTTAATTTTAAAAATTCAAATAAATTACACAATTTATTCTAAAATTTACATTAATTACTTAATTTTAAATGGATATAATTTTGGGAATGTTACAGATTCCCCCCTTAAGAAAATTTCGTCCTCGAAATTTGAAAGAGAGAGAAAGACAAACAAAGAATATACGAATACATAAAAAGGTAGAAAATGCTTACAGATTAAGCCGAGATATCCACTCTGCAGTTGGGATAGAACTTCTGCATACTATCATCTATTTCCCAAGTGCAGTCCTTTGGATCACCGCTCCATTGTACTTTGACTAGTTTCACAATTTTGTTCCTCAATTGTTTTTCATCATGGTCTATTATTTTCAATGGATCTCTTTTAACTGCTAAGTTGGGAATGATTTCAAGATCTTACTGAGTTGCCTCTTCAATAACACTATCTGGATCATGCACATATTTCCGAAGGTTAAAAATATGAAACACGTTGTGCATGCCAGATAACCAGCTGGGTAATTGCACTCGGTAAGCTAAAAGACCGATCCTTTCCAGAATAGGAAAAGGACCAATATAACGTGGTGCCAACATTCCAGTTTTTCCAAATCTTACACCACGCAATGGAGAAACTTTGAGGAATACAGAATCTCCAACTTGGAATTCCAAATCTCTTCTTCTGCGGTCATAATAACTCTTTTGACGACTTTGTGCAGTTATCAACTTCTTTCGAATAAAATCAACTTTTTCCATGGGTTCTTTAATCATATCTGGTCCAAGAACGAGTCTATCATCTGACTCAATCCAACATGCAGAAGATTGACATGGACGACCATATAAAGCCTCGAAAGGACCATCTCGATACTGGCTTGATAGCTTTTGTTATATGAGAATTCAACCAGATGTAAATGGTCCTCCCAAGAACCACCAAAGTCGAGAATACAAGCGTGCAAAAGGTCTTCTAATATTCTATTAATCCTTTCAGTTTGCCCATCAGACTGCGGGTGATAAGCAGTAACTGAAGTTCAGTTTGGTTCACAATGCGGCTTGAAATGCTTACCAAAATATACTTGTGAAAATCAGATCACAATCACTCACTATGCTGCTAGAAATACCATAGAGACGGACAATTTCTTTGATATATATCTCAGCCAAACTTGTTGCTGTCCGAGTAGATTTCACTGGTATAAAGTGGGTTGTCTTAGTCAAACGGTCCACAATAACCTAAATTGCTTCATTCCCCTTTCGAGTGCGAGGCAACCCGTCGATGAAATCCATCGATACTTGATCCCATTTCCACTTGGGTACATCCAAAGGTTGGAGTAAACCGCTATTTTCTTTTGATCACTTTTAATTTGCTGGCAGGTAGCACAACGACTCACATATATAGATATATCCCTTTTCATTGTTTTCCACCAGAAAGTTCGTTTAATATCTCTATACATCTTATTAACTCTTGGATGGATACCGAGTTTAGATTTGTGACATTCGTCCAAAACTTCACGTTTCAAATCTGGAATGACAAGGACACAGATCCTACCTTTCAGTCTTATAATTTCTTTATTATCAACTTCAAAACTAGTATCTTCACCTTGACATATTCTTTTATAGATTTCCCGAAGAAACTCGTCTTCTTTCTGCTTCGTTGCAATCTTCTTAAGAAGAGTCGGAGCGATAACAAGATAAGAGAGAACAGCATGTCTTCTGCGCAAAGCATCGGCAACTACATTGGCTTTTCCAGGCGTATAAAGAATGTCTAGGTCATAGGATGCCAGAAATTCCAACCAACGTTGTTGTCGTAGATTCAAATCTTTCTGGGTGAAGAGATATTTTAAAGATTTGCGGTCGGTGAATAATTCGAATTTTTCACCTAAAACAAGGAGAGTTCATTAAGTATATTTATTAAGTTAAGTTAAACTTTTAAATTTTTCTTTTAGAAAAGCTGAAGGAAATTTTACCCAGAAGATAGTGCCATCAGATTTTCCAAGCGAAAATAACTGCTAAGAGTTCCAGATCATGGGTTGGGTAGTTTCTCTTATGTGGATGTAATTATCTACTCGCGTAGGCAATTATCTTCCCATTCTGCATTTATACCGCACCCAAACCATCACTACAAGCGTCAGTATAGACAGATAAGCCATGGTTCCCGTTGATAATAGCGAGAACAGGAGCAGTAGTCAATCTCCGTTTTTAACTCCTGGAAAGCTTCATCGCATTTCGGAGTCCAATCAAATTTTGCATTCTTCATCGTTAGCTTAGTCAATGGACTAGCTATTTTAGAAAGTCCTGAACAAACTTCCGATAATATCCTGCTAAACCCAGAAAAATTCAAACTTTTTTCGGGGTTGTGGGTCGCTTCCAGTCTAGAATAGAAGAAATCTTTCCCGAATCAACAGAGATTCCCTCTCCATTAACAATATGCCCGAGAAATATGACTTCTTTGACCCATAAATGGTATTTGGAAAATTTAGCGAACAGAATGTTCTTTCTTAATATTTCCAAAACAATTCTAAGATTCTTAGCGTGCTCCTCTTCGGTTTTGGAGTAGATCAAGATATCATCAATAAACACAAGGACAAATTTGTTCAATATTTCTCGAAATACATGAGTCGTTAAATCTACGAAGTACGCGGGAGCATTTGTTAGTCCAAAAGGCACGACTAACCATTCGTAGAGCATGTTAGGACCCCTGAAAGGAGTCAAATGAACACAATCCTCGGAGTTTCGTAACTGATGGAATCCCTGGGCTAGATCCATCTTCGAAAAGAAATGAGCGTCGTGCAGTTGGTCAAACAGATCATCAATTCTAGATAAAGGAAACTTGTTCTTGAGAGTCAGCTTATTGAGATCAGTAGTCCATACACAATCTCAAAGATCCGTCCGATTTGGCTACGAATATCATAGAAGAACCCCATTCGAAATCACTAGGACGTATCAATCCTTTATTTAACAAATCACCGGTTTGCTTGACTAATTCAATTCTTTCCCTGGGTGTCATCCTGCGACATACATTAACGACAGGACGAGCATTTGGAACTAAGTCAATTCTGAATTCAATTTCTCTGTATAGGGGTAAAGATTTGACTTCTTCGAACACCTCTGGAAATCCTTGGACAATCGGTGTGGACTCCAGACTAGGTTCGGGATATCCCAAGGTATACATTAGTTTATCTCTCTTGGGACTCGGATCCTCACAAGAGATTTCAATGAATTCCTAAATTTGGTTCTGATCAAAATTGTTCAACAATTACAATCCAATTTAGCTTTGTACTTTGTTAGCCAGTCCATTACGGGTAAGATTAAAAATTTATCAAAGTTGAAAATGAAAAGGCTGCTAGGAAATTCATGACAAGAAAATGAGATAGGAACGTCTCTGCATTGCAAACAAAGATTTGTCGGACCACCAACTGGATTCTTTACACAAATAGGTTCGTCAACAAATTCAGGTTTAAGTTTTAGTTCATTAACGGGTTGTTGGGAGATGAAGCTATGTGTGGCACCGGTGTCGAACAATACTCTAACAACTCTATCATAAATGATAAGGTTACCTTCTAAAACTCCTTTTTCTTTATCCGCCTTTAAAGTTAAGTGGGCATCTTTTATTGCATACATTTTCAATTCTTGTGCTTGCTTCTTTTTCGAGCAATGTTTAGCTTCGTGACCTGGCTTGTGACAATAAAAGCATCCCTTAGTTCTTCGACTTGTCTCCATAGGTTGATATTCCTTTACTCGTTTCTTAGGATTCTTACAATCGTTTGAATAATGACCTTCCTCCTGATTACTTCTCTTCTCGTTGCCTTGATCCGGTTTCTTTCCTTCAGACTTCCTTTTCTTCCAATTTGGTCTACTTGAACTTCCCTCCACTTCCGGAACATCTTGCATATCCAGAGTAGCATATCGATAGCCCATATCGATCAAGTCTGAAAAGGATTCTTTTATGTGAGCAGCCATCCTTTTACGGTACTTCTTATTCATTCCTCGAATGAATCTCTCATTCTTCTTCAAAGGTGTATTCACCAGCTCCAGACCAAAATGAGATAATTCATTGAATTTATTCAAACACTCCTCAAACGATAAATTACCCTGCTTCAAATCAATGAACTCCTGGTACATTCGGGAGATACCAGCAGATGGCATATATCGTTTTCCAAACACCTATTTGAATCGACTCCGAGTGAATTCATCTTCTGGCTCATCCATAGTAACAGTTTCCCACCAAGCTAAAGCTTCCTTTTGGAGTTGCTAAGAAGCTATTTGTCGCATTTGACCATCTTCCAACTTCAACTCTTTAAAAATTCTCTCACATGATCGGATCCAGGCTTGGGCTTCAACAACAGATTCCTTGCCAGTGAACGGCTTTCCACCAAGTCTGGTAAAATTTCTATATAGATCAGCCAGATTCGGCTGAGGTTGAGTAGATATAGTTATTGTTGCAAGGACTTGACCAGTTGAAGTGGTATTTTCCCATCCCCTATCTCATCCTTTTCTTTCACTCATTCTCACTATCTGTAATTAGTAAGAAAACTTGATTCAGGTATACGGGCGAGATATCTTAGGGAATATCAACAGTTAAAAGAAATAGATCAACAAATTTTAGGGCTTCGGTCTTTCGGTTTATACTCATTCAAGGGTATACTACACCCTATCTCTAATGAGCCACCTAATGTGTTATACTCCGTAGCTAAAGTTCTTACTCAACCTTTAGTTCTGATACCACTTGTGACGACCCGAAATCCAGCGATTGAAAATCGACATCAAATACCACACTTGTATTCGACTGTCGTAGATTCAAACGCCGAACTTCAGTTCGGATGGAGCTAATAACAACATTAGATGAATATAAACAGCAGAAACAGAATGAATATCATTTAACAACACAGATACAACACCAACACAATATTTGGTTACAACAATTTAATCCCATTATAAGAGTTTATATACAAGATACAAAAACAAATCGATGACAAATTTGTCTCAACTTCAAGAGTTTTTCCAACATACTTCGACTTTGAGAAGATCCTCCGAGAACTCCAAACACTTCAAAAGATATTCAAAATAAAGCTTTCCAAAATCCAATAGCTTCCAAAAAAACTCCAAAAGATTCCAAGCTACTCCAAAAACACGGATAACCTGCTTCTAGGCTACTCGTGTGGAAATTATGGGCACCCAGAGTTTAGGAAGAAAACAATAAACTCCGGGTCAGTCATGGGATTGGTATGAGTAAACAAAACAGTTGTTTGAAACAAAAACAGTTTATAAAAGAAATTTGATATGCTTTTGGAAAATGAAACTACCATTAGACCTCCCTCCACACACACAATACAATCGTAGAATTGGAGGAGATTTCTTCTTATGATAATCAAATATGCTTGATACGAGAAAATTCTTTGATATTATTATTAGTGCATAGTGTAGAAAATCATTTCGAAAGTATTATATTAATCTTAGCCAGCATAGACATTTCGTACTATGCCTACTATAGCTACCATCTAAACAGTGGGACGCCACCATAAGTAAATGGCAGGTTATACAACTAAAACCGTACTGGGTTCGTATTGATGATTGGATTTCCAACAAATGGTCAGGCTAAGGAACTTCCTTAAAAATGAGACACCTCTGTAAGGATGCCCCCAAGAACCAACTGGTTTCCTACCAACACATGGCCGGGTTACCTCTGTAACTAGGTAGCATTTACAAGTAAGCCCTCCCTGGTCATTACCGACCTTTATCCCGGGATTCACCAACTGAAAGCAACAAGCATACAGAAAAATATCTGGGCTCCATACCATGATATCACCTCTTATCCAGAATAAAATGGACATACCCTAGGGGTGCGACCCCTAAAAACCTTGCCACAACATTCCTTTCGACCATTACCGGGTTGTGAGGTTCGACGAAGTCTCGTCCACAAAACTACACTTTTCACAAAAGCGATGCTTCGATCAACAAATGATTAGCAGCACTCAGCACGCCACACTACCAGATTGGGAGTATATCACTAATAACCTTCAACTACAAAACCTTTGAGCTCGTACGTCTCAGAGAAGGGTGTTAAGCTAAGAGAATAAATTATCCACCATCAACAGAAATGTATTTGAAAGAAATCAACTTTATATCTCAAAATGTAATGTCAGACATACAACCATACAAGTCTGTTCTAGGTTCGAACAGAACCGAAGGCACTTCCATAAAAGTCCTTGCAATTCGGGCATCCACAATCCCGATCGGACTCCCCATCACGTATGAAGATCTCTATACCGGAGCAACTCAGTGCAGAGTCATTCGACAGATTATCTATCGTTCTCGAAGACACCCGGTCTTCACCACCATCTTCAAATGCTTTCCATTTCATTGTATCACTTATTCGAAATGGGTTATATGACACAAAGGTCCTCTCCCGGCTAAACTGAATGGTAAGCACTCATTTAAAAACATGTGGATATATCAATCACAAAGATTCACATTTAGGGTTCGATGTGGGTTTCGGATAACCAACTGGAATCTGACTCCCTATCGCATCGAAATTCAATTGCCATTTTACAGGCCAATGGGTTTTCACATTCACACAGAAACAAATCACAAATCACAGTTCAGCACAAAGCAATTCACATCACAAAGTATCACAATCACAAACAGGGGTATCAATCAGCTCAAGGCATTTCAATAATAATCAATCATCTAACAATGAGATGAATAACAATGTGATTATAATCAATTAATCACATAATTATTTTTCATTAATTAACATTAATTAGATGAATTATACTTAATTTTAAATTAATTAATCCTTAATTATTAATTAATAAAAAAATATTTTTAGTTAATTAAACCCTTAATTATTAATTAATCAAATCTTAATTACCCTTGTTAATTAATTATTTATTCCTTAATCAATTACCTTAATTAATTAATACTTGATTGTAAATTAATTATCCTTTAATTAATTATGAATTAATTATTAATAATTATAAATCATTAATTATTAATCATCATTAACAATATAAATTAATTAACTTTTAAATTAAGTTAATAAGGTAAAACATTTAATTATCTCCTTAATTACTTGGTTAAATTTTATTTAAAATAACTTTTTGAAAATATAAGTTTAAAACATTTTAACTTAAATGATTTAAAATATTTTATTTTAAAACCTTAAAGTATAAATTACAACTTAACAATAATTACCCATTTGAAAAGAATAAATTTAGAAAACAATTTTTGAATTAAATTTTCAAAGTTTGAAAGTAGAAATGTGATCACCCTAGAGTTACTTCGAGTGACACCCGAGACCTTTCCTTACTTGCTTCGAGTTTTTTCAAACATCCACCTAAGAGCTTCATTTTTTTAAAATTTCGTTTAAGTAAAAAAAATAACCCGATGTAAAGCTAGAATTACTCGACCACAACTTCGAGCCATCTTCCCTGAATCCCGAGTGGTACTTCGAGACGAACACCTTCCCTTCCTTAAACAAGAAACTGACACAAACAAGGACGTGTGCACGTTGCACACCGTTTCGATCGCCTCTGGTCAAGGATACGATCATCGTCTAGTCGATGATTACCCCCTCGATCCATCAAACCACCCAGAAACGTGAACCCCCGTCAAATTCGAAATCGAGCATCACGACCTAGACTACACCAAAACCAGACCACCAGAAAATGTCTCATCCTCCCACCTCTGGCCATTAGAGGCCACAAAAACTTAATTCAAGCTTCGTCTCGATGCCATGCCACTATCCCCACCGGAGTGATCAACTCCAGTGGTCTGACGAAACCGTGGCGAACTTATTTTTTGCTGCAACCAATTTATGGGTTAAAACCCTAGATGAACGTCACACGACCACCACAATCAAATAAAAATTCTTTGAGCATTTTTCCTAGAACCCTCAACACCTCAGCCATCTCCACCCACAACCTCGGCCATCCTCATCACGCCGATGACCAGAATTCGACAAAACCCCTAAATTTGATCATCCCCGAGTTAATCAGTGAAAACGTAATTAAAAAATATGATTTTACTTTTAAAATTCATTATTTTCAAAGACAATCACAATGATAAAATTCAAATTAGGAACCATGACGATCGAATTTTCAACAGGTAATGTGGTTATCTGTATTTTTCAATTTTTCCAGAAATGCTTGATTTGTTCTACTTAAATTTATTTTTAAAATTTGAAACACGTTCAAACAGATAGTTTTTGTTTGAATCCTAAGATCTAACACTGATCGGAGAATAAGAAATTGGGTTTTATACAGAATTTTGAATCCTTGAACCTGGAACAGGGTTTATATCCTGATCAACAGACGTGCACATATCAACTTTAAGCATAAATAAACATGCACATAATTTTTTCCAATCATGCTTTAACATAATTTCTCAAACAATCAAGCTAGAAATCCAGATCAAAAGTTAACTCACCTGTGAAGTTTGAACAAAAGGACTTGGAAATGATTTGAATGCCTGGAAAGCTGTTTTTTAAATTTGATCTTGAACTTTTTTTTGTCTGCAACTAATTCATGCATACTTGCTTAGTTTCTCAACAAAAAATTCAAATTCTTTTTTAAAAAAATTGCTTACAGTTTTTTTTTAGAACAAATTTTCAAAAGAGACCAATTTTCAAAACCATTTGCAGATATAGGCTAGTTTTGAAACTAATTGCAGAAATAGGCTAGTTTTGGCCAGCTCAGCGATGAGCTGGCCTTTTTTAAAAAAAATATAACGGGGCGCATTTCTGAAATGCGCCCCTTTATATTTGCAGTGGCGCATCTGCAAAATGCGCCAGTGCAAATCTTTCTGCACAAAACAGAAAGCAGCAATATACCCAACTCACTTTTATTACTCAAAACAAAACAGTCTAGTCCAAACTCCAATTCCAAACCTTTCTTCCATTCAGCTCAAAAATTGATCAATATCTACTTAAAATCTCCAAAATATACAAGGATTACTAGTCGGATTACTTCTATCAGCTACTTGGCATCAATTTGAAGGTAAAAACTCAAACCCTAGCTCAATTTTTGGGTATTTTCATATTCTAATTTTCACATGTCCATCCTTTCATTTTTATGCTTTATTATGTCATTAGTATTTGTGTAGTAATTGATTGTTCTAAAATTAATAATGTTTTCTTTTTTAGAAGTATGTCGGATTTCATCCCAATAATTTGCTACTATGATGAAAAATTGACTATAAAAGAAAACAATACACCGGTATATGTTGGTGGTAAACAAAAAGGTTCGAATGTTAAAAAAAATTGCTCCTATCATGAACTAAAAGAAACGGTGTATAGGGTGACAAAAATTTACTCACAATAATATGATGTAAAACTAGTAAGCAAGTGGGTTACTGATTCTGGATCTTCTGCTATCGACGTAAATGATGATGAAGATGCCGATGCTATGTTTTCCGTTAATATGAAAGTGATCGAATTATTCGTAATAAAAGAGGAGTTGAGACATTTTGAAGATGCAAATACCACTAATTTGAACCAACATTCTACTCAAATTCTTGGTACTATTCCGAGTTATCCTTATCAGAGCAATCCAAGTCCAGTATTTCCTACTTGTGTGAATACAAAGTAAGTAATTTGTTAAAGTATTTACATTCGAGTAGTTGGAATTTATAGCGTTTCGATTAACACAGCCAAGCTCTTCTGAACAAGCTTTGCGGATTAGAGAGCGAAGAACTAAAAGAAGCCAGGATACACACCAATCGCAACCTGCTGGACCTTCTCAACCCTCACCTACTTAAGACGATCCAACTCAACCATGAGCACTCCAATTTTTAGTTTACTATTAATTTGCTTTTGTAATCGAACTATAACTTCTGCTTTGATTCGAATGTAATCGGATTTTAATTATGTTATGCTGGAATTTATTTAATGGTAGTTTTATTTGTTGGCTTGCATATTGATAAACGTTTGCTATCATTTAAGATTATCCAATTGAATTTCGATTTTGTGTATTTCAATTCGAATTGCTTAATATAGTTTGCTGTCCAGGTTTGGACAGCAAAGATTTGCACTGGCGCATTTTGCAGATGCGCCAGTGCAAATATAAAGGGGCGCATTTCCGAAATGCGCCCCGTTATATTTTTTTTTAAAAAAAGGCCAGCTCATCGCTGAGCTGGCCAAAACTAGCCTATTTCTGCAATTAGTTTCAAAACTAGCCTATATCTGCAAATGGTTTTGAAAATTGGTCTCTTTTGAAAATTTGTCCTTTTTTTATGAAAACAGAGAAAGAAAACTCTGGTCTGCAATTTAAAAGCTGGAATTTGCAAATCTGTAGTTGATCTTGGATGTGTTGTTGAAGTTTAATCTTAAAGGCTTGATCTTGAAAAAAATATGAGATGATTAGTTGCAATTGTTCTTCTGGTCTGAAATCCCGAGAAGCTTGTTTTCAGATTTTTTTTCTACTGGATTTTGTTTTGGATGATTCACAGATTTTTTTCTTTTTTTTTAAATTTTAAAGAGATTCAAAGAAGATGAGAATGAGGATGGTTTGAGATATTATAAAGTTTTGTTTTCCTTTTTTTATAAATTTTCTCAAAAATAAAATCAATCAAAATGACACTTGTCTATTTTAATAATTCATTGTTAACACTTGTTCAATTTGTAAGTTAAGAATTCAACACTTATTTAAGTTTTTTTTTAAAATAAACCTTGTTTTATATTAATTCTTAATCACATTTTCTATTTATTTGTACATATAATTTTAAAAGAAGAAATTTTTTTAACAAATTTTTATATTAAATAAATTACATATTTATGATTTCAAGTGCAAATTATTTTCCTAAGGCATTTATTTAAATTTTTAAATTCAAATTCAAATTTGAATTATAATCCATTTATATGTGTATATATATACTTATATAATTTAAATTCAAATAGTATTTAAAATATTTATATTTTTGAATTCTTAAATTCAAATGCAACTTCACAAGCTTTTATATATATATAAATATAATTCAACGCTTATTTTATTTATATTCAAAAATTCAAATAAATTACACAATTTATTCTAAAATTTACATTAATTACTAAAAATTGATATAATTTTGGGAATGTTACACTCTAGAGTGAGTTTGAGTGTATTAATAGATATGAGCGCGTATTTGTTAATGAATATAAAAATTGTTTTTATATTGTGTTGATTTATCAGTTGAGTGCTTATGGATTCTAGTCGATATGTGGGACGCCATATCATCGATAGGAGTTTCTAAACTCTTAAACAAGACAAACCGACACAGTATTGTTTGTTTATAAGGGTAAATGAAATAATTTTACCCAAATTATTTTTGTATAAAAGAAATAATTTTTGTAAACTATTATAGTATATGGTTGCTTGTTTGTTAGGGAATGATAATATTAAATTATTATCATTATTGTGTAGAAATTGGATAAGAAATTGAAAATCATAACTAAAAGCTAAGAAATAAATTCATATACAAATGGGATTTGTAATGTGATTTGTAATTGAAAATGAAATAAAAATTCCGGAGTACTTTTTGAATATGAATTGAAGGAATTTGGAATTTGGAATTTTGGGAAAAGTTTAAATTCCTTTAGGTTTGAAAATGGTTCACGAAGGTTTTTGTAGGAATAATAGTGATATTATTTTGGAAATATTTTTGAATTGAATATGAAATCTCGGGAGAATTGGAATTTAAAAATATTTGGAAATGTTTTTAAAGAGATAAAGCACTGGACTCTTTTCGATCAATGGAAAATAGTTCCCATGATGATCGCGACATCATCGGTGTTCATTTTTGAGTCTCCAAGGGAGGAATTGTTGCCAAAATATTTTGAAATTGGTGTTTGTTTGCAAAAATTGGATTTGATTTTGGAATTCAAGGGATAATTTGATTTGGGTATATATGATTTCAAATGTTTTGAATGTTTAAGCAAAACTCTAGGAGTTTAATTAAAAATATTTATAGAATATAAATGGGTTTGATAACTTATAAAAATTTGAAAACAAAAATTGTTTAGAATGAAATTTAACTTAAGAAAAGTTAAATTAAAATAAGTATGAAAACAAAATAAGCTAATGAAGTAAATCAAATAAGTGAAGTAAAAAGATTAGTGAATGAAATGTAATAAAATTTGGAAAACTTATAGAAGTTTAAAATTATGAATTAAATCAGAGTGCAATTAAATCTAGTTAAGTAAAGGTGAATGTAAAGAAAAAGTCTAAGTGAAATGGTGAATGAATAAATGAATTTACAATTGCAAGTAAATGAAATTGAAACTGAATGTTAAAATTCATTTTGAATTTATAAGTAAATGGAAAATTAGTCAAAATTGGACTACGGATTGAAAATAAAATTTGTAAGTAAACTAATTAAATTAAATGGGTAAGCAAACGAATTGAAATTATATATGCTTAATTTAAATTGTGTAAAGTGAAGTGTAGAATTAGTTCGAAGTGGACTAAAGATAATAATAGTTTGGAAATAAAGAGTGTTTGAGATTTAAAATAAATTAGTAGTGGGACTAATTAAAGAAATGATTAATTGAATATGGTTTGAGATAAAGGTAAATAGAATTCAATGTTTAAAAAAAATGATGAAAGATAAATTGAATTCAGAACGAAATTGAAAATTTAAGATAAATATTAACAGATGTGTAAGCTTAAGTGGCAAGGTGAAAATATATATAGGAAATGTATAAAATACTTATATTGAACTTAAAGGAATAAATGGTGAACTTTTAAGTAAAGTTGGAATTGAGGAATATACTAAGTAAATATGTGAAAGAAGGTTTAATAAGGGCGTGTGAAATGATAATTGTGAATGAGTGAATAGAGATAAAAATAAATGTGAATAAAAAGAATTGATATAGTTAATAATCAATTTAGATAAATACGTAGGATGTATGTATAATATTTTATTCGCAGAGCGATTTGATCCAGATTCGAGCACGGAATTTCGAGATAGTTATATCGATTCGAGTTGGGATTTTTCACTTGATTTTCGACGGCGAACCCTGGATATGAATTTTTGATTGATTTAGGAAATTCTCTATCATAGTATGTAGCTATGCAAGGAAAATGACAGTTTCTGATCAAGAAACCAAATCTGAGTCCGCGTTAGGAAGTTGGGTAGACGATACTTGTTCGAAAGTGAAACTGGGTGATCGAGTGAGCGATCGAATTTGGTAGTGCGTACAGATGATATATGTGCATCGTACGGATTTGAATAAAATAGATATTGAAACTTTTGTACAGAAATGTATAAAATGATTTTAAATGTTGTAATTAGATGTTATTGCTAAGTAGGATATACAGGTATTTAAAAAGCAAAAGAAAAATTGGTTTTGATTTCAGAAGATAAATTTGAATTGCTTGACAAAAAGATATGAATTTAGATTTCTGTATGAAATTTGATGATTTTCTTGTCTAGCCACTTGGCCTTTTGTTATCTTTAAAATTTTAAGGCCCGTAGAAGCATTTTGTAGTTGTACCGAGCTAGTCATGCAAAGGAGACCCTGGCAAAAAAATTCGAAAATTTAGGGAGTTAGAAAAATATTGAGAAAATTTAGATAATTTAAATTTGGTTTCAAATTAAAATTTGAAATGGATAGTAAATAATACCGTTTGGAAGTTACGGATGAGTTTAAGAAAGTTAGCAAGAGTGATAGTGTGTCTTTATTAAAAGGTTTGTTTTGGGAAGTTGTTAAAAACTGTTGGGTTTTGGGAAAAATAGTAAACGGGTATTGGACCGTTTCTCTAAACTAGTAATTTCATGGACGAAATTCTTTTAAGGGGAGCAATGTGACAACCCAATTTTTTTGGATATTTGAAATTAGAATATTTAATTGATTTTAAATATTTAAAAGTTAATGTTTAACTTGAATTTCAAATATCTCTATTTATTGGGTAATTTAAATATTGAAATTAATAATTGGAAATTGGGTAAATAGAAAATCTGGAATTTCAAGCTTGTTAAAAATATTTTAAAGGCTTATAAAAGTTATACTGATAATACTGACGATAAAGAAGTTTTAAATTTGAGTTTAAAAATGTTTTGTTCAGTTTTAAAAATATATCACTTAAATTGATATTTAAAAATAGCCTTCCGAGGCACAGTCTCAGAATTCGACGAAACCAGTTCCATTGGATTCGTAATATTGTATTATTATCGGATTTCAAATTTTATAGTGTTTGAAGTTGTCATGTGTCTGTACGATATATAAACGCGCTGAAATCTTTATCAAAAACTCAATAAAATAACTGGTCCAAAAAGCAATCTTCTCCATACGATCGAATTAGGGCTCGGAATCTTTTCCATTGCGTTTTGAATAGGCGTTTAACATTATAAACACCTAGCGGCACGCCTTGATAGGATGTAAAATTTTGAGCTACGATTTTAAGACAACTTAAATTTAAATTTAAATATAATATTATTTCATTGAATAATGTGGCAAGCCTTTGCAACACGTAGAGAGATTTAAAGCACGTGTCCTTCATAGTATACACGCATCTCCTCCCAACTTCAGTTTCAAGAATCGAATTTCTTTGAATAATAAAACCCCTCTTTTACTCTCTTCGGAAACAAATCGAAATAGAGAAAAAAAGGAACGCAAAATCGAACCAGTATTCAATCATATAAAAAAATGGAGGCTCTCGAACGAAGTCTGACACCCAAAATTCATTCGATTCGCATGGCAGCCTCGTGTTGATTAGGGGAGAGGAATCGAAGGGTCGGCTTCCCCGGGCAACACAATTGCGAGATGGCGACTGGGAACGGCCGCGCGAGAGTGAGTGGCCAAAGGTGAGCAGTGACGCATGATGGAGGGCACGCGATTGATCGCATCGTGCACTTGGCAGAAGAGCATAGCAAGGTGGGCGGCAGTGTCGAAATAAGTGCGTTATCGCGTGGTGCCGTAGATTGTAGTGAGCGAGCATTGACACGGTGGCGAACGAGGGTTTCAGAGCCGTAAAGTATAAGCTAATTTCTTTCATTTAGTTTAACAAATGTATAAAGAAAGGGAAATTTTTACTACATTAAGGTTTAAAACCTACCCAGTTTATTTCTGTAATATATGTAATAGTGAAGTGTATATATATGCAGAATTTTATGTATATACACAGAGAACAAAAATATATTCGGTAAGGTTAAAAATATTTTGTTTCTAATTTAATATATATGTATGTCCATGCTCATATTTTAATCTAAACAGTCAATATATATATGGGAATAAGATTGTGGAAATAGCAATATTAAAAGTTGCAAAATTTATATAAAAGAATTGGTGTTTTTTATAAATATATATATTGTGTGTGTGTGTAGTTTCTAAATGAGAAATAAAGTATATATGCCTGTATCCATTTTAATTTACTAGTTTAGATTAAAATAATTTATTAAGGTGATTAATGTGGTCAATAAACTTATTTAAATTATTTATTTACTAAAAGATATTTAAAAGGGAAATTAGTTTAAAACTAAACTATTAGTTGATTAATTTATTAAAAAGGAAATTGATTGTTTGATTTGTTCGAGTATTAACAAACTGTATAAATATTCATAAAAGGTCTGAAACCGTGAAGAAATGGTCAAGATGGAAATGGATTGCAAAACAAAAGTCAAAGGTTAGTTAATCTCACTCATTTGGTTACAATTTAATTGTAATAGTTAAATTTAAATGATTGGATGAATGATTGAATTGACTGGATGTGATATTATATATAGTAGTATGTATATTGGAGTGATTGGTTTCCCGCATTATATAGCGGATAAGACCCTATGCACCCCGCATCATAGCGGACGACCCTTTATACTGAGATATTCCTCCTTGAAGCGGGATTGGTATTTTATTTGTTGTGCAAACATCCGTGGATGCAGGGAAACAGGTTTGAGGGATCCAACTGGATTCCTCAAAACGTTGAATTTATTTTATATTCAACGATGTGATTTATGTGGTAATCTAGAATGATTATTAGAAATGGAAATTATTGAATGCTATGGTTTGGTTGAATATATATAGTATTTGAGCGAATTAAAAATATATAAGTTGGGATTTTTAAAGGAAATAAAAAGGGAAATTTTAAGTAAAATAAACATAGTGAAATTGGAAAAATTAAATAATGAATTTGGGAAAGGATAAAAGTTGATTTTTAAATTCTAATAAATAAATTCCGAATATGGAAAAGAAGATTTTTAAATAAATGGGACTAAATGAATTTTTAAAATTAAGGGATATTATTTAAAGAAATAAAGGATTTGTTTTTAAATTCAAGGTTTAAAAATGTTTTGGGGAGAGATAAGAAGAATTTTGAAAAAAATATGAAGTTGGTATTTTCAGTTTAAATAAGATTTTAAATCATATTAAAAGAACGGATCTAAATTAATGGGTTTTGAAATAAATTGGAGAAGTAAAGGAATTTATTTTAAAATGGAGTAAACTGTGGAGATCAACTTGGAAATTGATTTAGTGCTTGGAACCGTGTTTTAAAAGAAGTATGAAACTAAGGAATTTATAAACTGGGTTTATAAAGTGAAATAAGATATCAGTTGATATTTGGAGGTATAAATTCACAGTGGGAATTTATAATGGAATAGGTAATATTAAAAAATAAATAAATAAATAAATAAATAATGGTTTATTTTCAAAGGTGTGGAACGGAAAGTGTATTTCCCTGAAAGCCGAGTATATTTTCAAAGGAAGATTTTCAAGTATAAGTGGTTTTAAAAGAATGTTTTAGAGAAATTTTCATATTTTAAATTGTTTTAGAATTTTAAAGAAAATATTTATTTAAATTAATTATAGTAGCAATTATTTTATAGGTTAACTAGTATTATGATTTAAAAGATAATTATTTAATATTTATACCTTATAGAATAACTTTTTATTTTTAAATTAGTTTTAGCTTAAGTTCTACATGAGAATTATTTTAAAATTTCATAACAAGTATTTTAAAAAAAGTGTTTTAAGTAGTTTTTATTTTAAATGTTTTGAAGTATATATTTTTGAATAAAGTGGTTTAAATTATTTTAAAATCTAAGTATTAAGACTTGGTGATTTTCAGTGGAAATAAAAAAATTGGGTAGGAATTTATTTCGCGAGAGAAAAGGTGATTTGAAACTATTTTCAAAGGGTTGGAGTGTGGGAAAAATATACTACGAAGATATTTTGAAATAAATAATTAGGGAATTAGTAAGGTCTGATGGTTGTTTGTGGATGCTATATGATAATTAAATAACTAACTATCAATATTGGCCAATGCGCTGATCATTTCGAAGAGACCGGGATCGTGATTAATTTCCTGAAAACCATTTCAATCCGGTTTGAACGTTTTCGTAAAGAAGACAAAGCTTGGAGTCGAAGATGGAGCGGTGAAATGCAAGGGCTAATCGTTACTAATTCTGAGGATGATTACAAAATGGATGTAGTTGAAGTAGTGCCTTCGGATCCAAAACGAACTTGTATGGATGAATGCTATCAGAATAATCGTTAGGAGGACGATGAGCATTCTAAATGAATGTGTGCTAAAAAGGTAACGCATATCCTCGAGCTTCATTAACCGGGAATGGCTAAAACAGGGGAGGTGCATGCAAGGCTAAGTGGCTAGCAACCAATTAGGGTAAGGTCACCCCTGTCTAGATGTCCCTTTATTCGGCTGTGTAGGCGGTTGTTGATCCCAACCGTAGGGTGAACTTATTCGGACTATCTAGTAAGGGGTAGCTCCAGTCTTGTGATGCAAAGGATCATGGTGGATCCTCGGTACTGTGATCTAGACCACGTACTATGATGGACGATACCCCAGTAGCCCTACCATTGATGGAATTTCATTCTCCCTACGTGCCTTTACGGTTTTGTTTGTAGAACCTAGTATTGCTGGAATTTAATAATAACAATTTAATAAGTATTTGTATATAGACACTACTATAATATTAGAGGATTTTATAAGAAATGTTTTGGTTATCGTAAGCTAAAATTCCAACATGTTTATTTGTGGCGTGGTCTTACGAGATACCTTTGATTTCAAAGGATTTTGAAAACTTTAATAATCCAATTGAGTGCGTTTTCTCACTCTGTTTTTCTAGACCGACTTGGGTGTTATTTAACTATAATGCTTGTTGGATCATAGGTTTTGATTGTTGACAAGACACAACAGTTCACGAATCTACGACTACGATAACATCCAGACTCATCGGCTCAATATATGGTTTGTATAGTTATATATATTTTAACAAGAGTCATCAAATATGTATATAGAGTCTAGTTTAGGGCTTTGTTAAAATCTTTCCTCAAGAATCATCATTCACATTCAAATAAACTTGCATGCATATTTTAATCAAAATCAAGTTTTCAAAAAATGCATGAAACGGGGCTCGAACCCGGGTCACTAATTTAAAAGGCGAGTGCTCTAACCAAATGAGTTGTGGTGATTTTTAGTTATTAACAGATTCAGTCGACTAAACAAAATTGACCAGTCGACTGAATATCTATAAAATAGCCTATTGTGCACAGATATGCACTGTTTTTTTACTATCATTGAATATTTAGTCGACTGACCATTTTTTCCCAGTCGACTGAATTCTGCAATAGTCATTTTTTGTGAAAAGACACTTCCTTTTTTGAATAGCCTTCTTCCTCCTTAAGGGTTGCAACCATTGCTATTCGCAGAGATCTCATCACTAGCAGTTGCAACCCCTTAACTACTATATATATGCATGAATTTAAAGATCAAATAACACACCTACTTGCTTATACTTGAATCATATTTTCTGAATCAAATACTCTCTTGAATTCATTCATTCATTGCTTACAATCACAATTCTATATTTTTAAAGCAATTTGAAACTTCCTAATCTTCATATACACACAACTATACACATCATACTTGAGGAAAAGATTATAGGAAGGGTGTACTACAAGTGGAAAATCCATGTTATTAGAACACACAAGGTCAAGACAATCTACTTTGTAATCAAAGTCCTGTTCGGTTGCTCAGGCGGTAAAGTCATGTTCTGTTGCTCAGGCGGTAAAGTCATGTTCTGTTGTTCAGGCAGTAAAAGTCCTCTTCGGTTGTTGAGGTGGAAAAATCATGTTCGGTTGCTCAGGCGTTGTTTACCTATTCCTCCAGGTTAAGTGAGGGGTTATTGAAAGAAATTTCAGAGGGAAGTCTGGGACTGGACGTAGAATAGGAAGTTCGAACCAGTATAAAAACTCCCGGTGTGCTTATTCTTATTTACTTTACTATTATTATCTGTTTTCGCATTTAGATTATAATACATTCCATATTACACGATCTCAAGTGATAACTAGCCACACGGTAGTCACTTTCATTTGGTATTAGAGCATAGCTAACTTTCATTTGGTAGCAGAGCCTGGTATTCTAGAGATCATAACAACATCTTAGAATATATGGCTACAAAAAGATCTAGTCAAGGCAATAAGAAGATGAAGAGCAATAAAGAAAAATCAAAGGAGCAAACAAATAAATGCTTCATGGAAAAAGATAATGAGGTTAGTGATCTAACCTTTGATGACATGATAGAAATAAATTCTGAACTTCTAGACACTTTAAAAAGTCTTAAAAGAAAATATAAGGAAGCTCTGAAAAATCAGAAGAAAGCAGAATTCGAAAGAGATATGCCTAAAGACGAGAAGAAAATATTAGAATAAGAACTTGAGAAAATTCAAGATTCACTCTCTGACAATTCTCAACTCGCTCTATTAATTCAAGAAATAGAAGCTCAAAAAGAAAATAATAATGCTCTAGCATCTAAGAATCATGAGTTAAAAACAAAAATTAAAATTGTTGAGTTAGATAACACTAGTCTCAAAACTAAGCTTGATGACATTACTAAAAATATTTCCAATTTTAATAAAGGGAGAAAAAATTTATCCAGGATTATTGAAAATTCTCAACCTGCTTCAAATAAGAAGGGATTAGGTTATTCAAAAGCTCACAATGATAAAAGTGATTTAGGGTATAATAAAACTGATCCTTGAAATAGCACTAGATATGCTTTTATGTATAGTAAAAATGATAGTGCTAGTACTAAATTTCAAGTAAAGCCAAAATCCAATTATTATAAAAATTCAAATACTACTATGACCTATAATTTTGATAATTTCTCTAGAAGTACAAAATCATTAACAGGAAATATGAATAAAACTCATCTAAGTATTTGTGTTCCTGTTAATTGGAAAAATAGAGAAAAATACATTGATGATTATTTTGATATGGTAGTTAATAATAAAAATTATATTTATAAAGGTTCAACCACACCAAAATGGGTATGGTTTTCTAAAAATTAGGAAATTATAAGAACTTTGGGTATCGCATGCTTTAAGTGTTAATTTTTTTCTTCTGATACCTTGCATTATAAGTAGTAGTTATTTTGTTTCATATTGTTCTATGTTAACACTTATGTAAAATATAATTTATATCATCGTATAAACTCTCCTTTTTGTCGATGACAAAGGGGGAGAAAGATATTGCTCTCTAACACTATTTACAGGAATAAACCATGCAAGCACAGATTAAGGGGGAGAAAAGATTAATTATTTACAGGAATATATAGCATAGATTCAGGGGGAGAAATCTATAGCACAATTACATTAAGATATTCAGTGAGAGAGATAAGATCAGCAAAGCTTGTCAAAGATTCGTTCGTAGCAAATGAAGTTGTCGTCATCAAAAAGGGGGAGAATGTTGGATCATAGGTTTTGATTGCAGACAAGACACAACAGTTCACGAATCTACGACTACAATAACATCCAGACTCATCGGCTCAATATATGGTTTGTATAGTTATATATATTTTAACAAGAGTCATCAAATATGTATATAGAGTCTAGTTTAGTGCTTTGTTAAAATCTTTCCCCAAGAATCATCATTCACATTCAAATAAACTTGCATGCATATTTTAATCAAAAATCAAAATCAAGTTTTCAAAAAATGCATGAAGCGAGCCTCAAACTCGGGTCATTAGTTTAGAAGGCAAGTGCTCTAACCAAATGAGCTGTGGTGATTTTTAGTTATCAACAGAATTCAGTCGACTGAACAAAATTGACTAGTCAACTGAATATCTATAAAACAGCCTATAGTACACAGATATGCACTAATTTTTTTACTATCATTGAATATTCAGTCGACTGACCATTTTTTCCCAGTCGACTGAATTTTGCAACAGTCATTTTTTGTGAAAAGACACTTCCTTTTTTGAATAGCCTTCTTCCTCCCCAAAGGTTGCAACCATTGCCATTCGCAGAGATCTCTTCACCAGCAGTTGCAACCCCTTAACTACTATATATGCATGAATTTCAAGATCAAATAACACACCTACTTGCTTATACTTGAATCATATTTTCTGAATCAAATACTCTCTTGAATTCATACATTCATTGCTTACAATCACAATTCTATATTCCTAAAGCAATTTGAAACTTCCTAATCTTCATATACACACAACTATACACATCATACTTGAGGAAAAGAATATAGGAAGGGTGTACTACAAGTGGCAAATCCATGTTATTAGAACACATAAGGTCAAGACAATCTACTTTGTAATCAAAGTCCTGTTCGGTTGATCAGGCGGTAAAGTCATGTTCTGTTGCTCAGGCGGTAAAGTCTTGTTTTGTTGTTCAAGCGGTAAAAGTCATCTTCGGTTGTTGAGGCGGAAAAATACTGCTCGGTTGCTCAGGTGTTGTTTACCTATTCCTCCAGGTTAAGTGAGGGGTTATTGAAAGAAATTCCAGAGGGAAGTCTGGGACGGCCGTAGAATGGGAAGTTCGAACCAGTATAAAAACTCGTGGTGTGCTTATTCTTATTACTTTACTATTATTATCTGTTTTCGCATTTAGATTATAATACATTCCATATTACATGATCTTAAGTGATAACTAGCCACACAGTAGTCACTTTCATTTGGTATCAGAGCATAGCTAACTTTCATTTGGTATCAGAGCCTGGTATTCTAGAGATCGTAACAACATCCTAGAATAAATGGCTACAAAAAGATCTAGTCAAGGCAATAAGAAGAGGAAGAGCAATAAAGAAAAATCAAAGGAGCAAACAAATAAACGCTTCATTGCAAAAGATAATGAGGTTAGTGATCTAACCTTTGATGACATGATAGAAATAAATTCAGAACTTCTAGACACTTTAAAAAGTCTCAAAAGAAAATATAAGGAAGCTCTAAAATATCAGAAGAAAGCAGAATTCGAAAGAGATATGCTTAAAGACGAGAAGAAAATATTAGAAGAAGAACTTGAGAAAATTCAAGATTCACTCTCTGACAATTCTCAAATCGCTCTATTAAGTCAAGAAATAGAAGCTCAAAAAGAAAAGAATAATGCTCTAGCTTCTAAGAATCATGAGTTAAAAACAAAAATTAAAATTGTTGAGTTAGATAACACTAGTCTCAAAACTAAGCATGATGACATTACTAAAAATATTTCCAATTTTAATAAAGGTAGAGAAAATTTATCCAGGATTATTGAAAATTCTCAACCTGCTTCAAAATAAGAAGGGATTAGATTATTCAAAAGCTCACAATGATAAAAGTGATTTAGGGTATAATAAAACCGATCGTAGAAATAGCACTAGATATGCTTTTATGTATAGTAAAAATGATAGTGCTAGTACTAAATTTCGAGTAAATCCTAAATCCAATTCTTATAAAAATTCAAATACTACTATGACCTATAATTTTGATAATTTCTCTAGAAGTACAAAATCATTAACAGGAAATATGAATAAAACTTATATAAGTATTTGAGTTCCTGTTAATTGGAAAAATAGAGAAAAATACATTGATGATTATTTTGATATGGTAGTTAATAATGAAAATTATATTTATAAAGGTTCAACCACACCCAAATGGGTATGGTTTCCTAAAAATTAGGAAATTAAAGAACCTTGGGTATCACATGCTTTAAATGTTAATTTTTTTCTTCTGATACCTTGCATTATAAGTAGTAGTTATTTTGTTTTATGTTGTTCTATGTTAACACTTATGTAAAATATAATTTATATCATCGTATAAACTCTCCTTTTTGCCGATGACAAAGGGGGAGAAAGATATTGCTCTCTAACACTATTTGCAGGAATATACCACGCAAGCAAAGATTAAGGGGGAGAAAAGATTAATTATTTATAGGAATATATAGCATAGATTCAAGGGGAGAAATCTATAGCACAATTACATGAAGATATACAATGAGAGAGATAAGATCAGCAAAGCTTGTCAAAGATTTGTTCGTAGCAAATGAAGTTGTCATCATCAAAAAGGGGGAGAATTTTGGATCATAGGTTTTGATTGCTGACAAGACACAACAGTTCACGAATCTACGACTACGATAACATCCAGACTCATCCGCTCAATATATGGTTTGTATAGTTATATATATTTTAACAAGAGTCATCAAATATGTATATAAAGTCTAGTTTAGTGCTTTGTTAAAATATTTCCTCAAGGATCATCATTCACATTCAAATAAACTTGTACGCTATTTTAATCAAAATCAAGTTTTCAAAAAATGCATGAAGCGGGGCTCGAACCCGAGTCACTAGTTTAGAAGGCAAGTGCTCTAACCAAATGAGATATGGTGATTTTTGATTATCAACAGAATTCAGTCGACTGAACAAAATTGACCAGTCGACTGAATATCTATGAAACAGCCTATTGTACACAGATATGCACTGTTTTTTACTATCATTGAATATTAAGTCGACTGACCATTTTTTCCCAGTCGACTGAGTTCTGCAACAGTCATTTTTTCTAAATAGACACTTCCTTTTTTGAATAGCCTTCTTCCTCCCCAAGGGTTGCAACCATTGCTATTCGTAGAGATCTCTTCACCAGCAGTTGCAACCCCTTAACTACTATTTATATGCATGAATTTCAAGATCAAATAACACACCTACTTGCTTATACTTGAATCATATTTTCTGAATCAAATACTCTCTTGAATTCATAAATTCATTGCTTACAATCACAATTCTATATTCCTAAAGCAATTTGAAACTTCCTAATCTTCGTATACACACAACTATACACATCATACTTGAGGAAAAGATTATAGGAAGGGTGTACTACAATTGGTAAATCCATGTTATTAGAACACAAAAGGTCAAGACAATCTACTTTGTTATCAAAGTCCTATTCGGTTGCTCAGGCGGTAAAGTCCTGTTTTGTTGCTCAGGCGGTAAAGTCATGTTCTGTTGTTCAGGCGGTAAAAGTCCTCTTCGGTTGTTGAGGCGGAAAAATCTTGTTCGGTTGCTCAAGTGTTGTTTACCTATTCCTCCAGGTTAAGTGAGGGGTTATTGAAAGAAATTCCAGAGGGAAGCCTGGGACTGGACATAGAACGGGAAGTTCGAACCAGTATAAAAACTTCTGGTGTGCTTATTCTTATTTACTTTACTATTATTATCAGTTTCCGCATTTAGATTATAATACATTCCATATTACATGGTCCTAAGTGATAACTAGCCACACAGTAGTCACTTTCATTTGGTATCAGAGCATAGCTAACTTTCAATGCTCGGGCCAGACCGAGTATTATAGAGTATAGATTTTGGATGGACTACTGTGGAGCTTAGGAAACGAGCTGGGTGGCGGGGCGTATTTCCATAGATTTATATTTCCGTTGTGTAGAGTAAGCTGTATATTCAGCTTTGGGATGACAAGATATTATAACTGTCCTAAATTGTGTTGTTGATTTGTATTCTACTCTGATGATGTAATGCATAAACAGATATAGTTCTTCTTGTTTAAAGATCAGTATTTATCTATTACATATTGTTCCGCTGCGATTGTGAGATTCTGATATTGTTTCTATTTTCTCTTCTACCTCTTTCTTTTTAAACCCTAATGGTTCGTATTTCCGTCCACATTGAGTTGAACTGTTGGAGAATATTGTCGGCTCAAAGGGGTACGAGTTTGCGGGCTGTTACAAGATTAGTCGATTTTGTTAAATGAAATTAAGATCAATTTAAATGTGCTATGCACCTTTTTCCAACAAGAATAATAGCTAATGAACACAATCAAGATCGGTTAATTCAACTTTGAAATTCTATTGCACGCATCCCTTCGTTCAACAATTGCAAAATGATATTTAACGCTTCTTTTAATGATGCAAAACATTTAGAAAAATGTATTTATCTTTCTCTGGGTGCTCGAGTCATGTTGCAATCAGATCTTGCCGTCAATGGGTACTGTGGATATTGTGTACACATAATTATCAAACTCTCAAAATGACTTAACATTGGCCATAATGGTAAAATTTGATAATTATCATGATCCTCGATTTCGCCACGGTACTGATTTTATTCCAATACCACCACAAACAGTAAACTGAAAAACTTCTTCCGATATTTCATGTACCATAACTCAATTGTCTTTAGTTCTTTCATGGGCAATAAAAATACATAAAAGCCAAGGGCCAACACTAGATCGAGCAGTCATTAATATTGGTGATATGGAATGCCTTGCACTAACATTTGTCACATTATCACGAACCAGAAAATTAAAGGGTATCACTTCAACACTATGTTCTCTTTTGAAAGGCTTACACAAACTGAAAAATGTAAAGGTTTACTTTTAAGATTAACACAGAAAGAGCGGTTGAAACAATGTCTCTTGGTTAAATGGTAAATAAACAAAGCCATATTTTCTAAGAAAGCCATTTTCATTTTTAAATTAAAATTTACTACGAATGAACTGAAATTGCCATGAATACGAATAATCACCCTTTGAACTTTTTAACGATTTGGTTAACTTTTGATATATATTACAACATTCATACATTCTTCTTTTTAACTTTCAGGATTGTATAGAACTTCCATTGTATTAGTTATGGATGCATTTCAAAAGAGAATGCAACATCACTTGGATAATTATGCTAATACTGAGATACCAAGGTACTGCAATAATTTGATAAATACATCTTTATATCTCTCTTTTGTTGACCAATTTTGTAAATGTTTGTTTGTGAATTTAATGTCCAAGCTAGCATGGTTTTTTAAAATAATAACTCTTGGTTACTAATAGTATATGTAATTTTTATTTCACGTATTGTTGGTTCAAATAAATAAAAGATTGCAATAAAATAATTTTTTTATCGGTTATATAGCTTTACAAAATTGGTTTTTCCACCGTTATGCAATTGTGCTAGTAGTAATTGATCGTGCAAATGAAAAAATAATCCAAGTGGAGAAAGAACCCAGGCTAATTTCTAGGACGGTTCAGTTTTGTTTTTGAGTTTTCAACAGAATTAAATACCATAGGACCAAACAATTCATTTGTATGACAGAGGCTATACGAAAAAAGGATTACATGGTTGCTTTGAATGTAAAATTGATATTTATTAGAGCTCCAAATGTTGCCCTTTTTTAGCACCAAAGAAATCAATGCTCATTTTATCCGTCAAATGGATTGATTACACCTGTAAAGTGTAAACTTCCCCCCTTGAAAATTGTTTACACTGCTATTACACATTAATCGCCATCATATTACTTTCAATGAATTGAGAGCAATATTTGTAAACATTCAACACTCCCAGTTTGACTTTGCGTCTGGCACGTCTAACACATCTGCGATGGGACTACATAAATAATCCGTTGAAGAGAACTGTTGAAAACAAATGGTTAGCATTAATAGTGTTTGGCTCATTCGACGCCAATGGTTAATTACTACCAAATATCCTATAAACCACTTCCTCTGCTGCATTTTTCTTCATCCCCATTCCATCGTCTTCTCCGTCTTCACTCTATCTTCACTTTTCTTAACTCCAAACAAAAACATTAATGGCTGAACCGTATGACTAAGACAATCATTCATATTCTGATGCTAAAGATTTAACTTATATATAAGCTATAATGAGATCTAGAGTGCTACATAAGACTCCGATGGACCAAATTCATACTTCATCGTATAAAAGGATTTGTTGCATTAATGATATACTATGCGGTCATGTAGAACGTTGTCAATGGAACTCCTAAATGAAAGATTTTGTTTTAATTCCTAACATTATGAGAGCGTTTGGAAGGCTACAATTTGAAACCAACATCATATATATGTTAGAGATGTATATGATTGCTTTGCTTCTTCCTATACGGTAGGTTGCTGAAAGATTTTAACAACCGAATAGCACGGTTTGTGTTTATTTTTATGAAGTTATAAAATTATTTGAATTAATGCCCAAATATATGATTAAGCATGTGGAGCCTCAAATTAATATGGTTCCATAACAAATTAAGACATCACAATGATATTATCTACTTTAAAAATTGTATTGGGGTTTTTGACGCTATACATGTAGTTGCATATTTATCTACTTCAAATATGCAACGATATTTTAAACATCAAGGCTTTGCTGTGAAAAATATTATGGTTGTATTGATTTAACATTACGTTTGTACGGTAAGGTGGTAATTTACGTTTTGATTCAACGTTTACGATATGTTGGACATAAATGTTTTTTACTGCTACAATGGTTATTCACAATTTCATACGATGATACAATGAAGGAAACCTGAAATTTATATTATACGACAATGATCCCAATCTATTTTCAGATGAATTTCTAGAAGAGTACCATAATATTAGAACATCCGGGTCAGTGAACTAGTTAAAAGAAATATAACAAATTTCATAACAACCATTTGAGATAACATACAAAATGAAATAGTTACTGCTTGACTATGTTAAGAACCGTTTGTACAACATTAATAATTTATATTTTGTAACTGCACTTGTATCATTATCAAACCGACTGTTAGAAAAGTTTTGCCTACTATCCCCTCCATTTATTGCACTTGTATCGTTAATAAGGGTATCATACTGACATTCTAATTTTGGGTACGAAGAAGCCAAATTACACGAGCATTCCGTGTTTAATAAAATTGATATGAAAAGTACACAACTTCTAATTAAAGTTAGTGTCTTTTTCTCTTTTGTCATTAGTTAAAACTTCAAAACTCTACATTATAAAGTAAATATTTGAAGCAACTCTTTCTCCCTCCCTATTTCTACATAAATAAAATAAACAACAAAAAATTGTAAGAAAAAACTGAATTTAAACTAAAAAATAATTTTAAAAAATGTATGAAATTCAATGGATGTATACCGGATTAAAACCACAAAATTGGCAATAGGATGTTGAAATAAAAAAAATTAAATGGTAGGGCATTGCCGAATTAAACTATTCATTTCGGTCAACTCCTTCTGAACTTTATTTCATATGTCGACCCATCATTAATTTTTCTGGTCGACAAACACATTAAATCCTGCCTATAAAATCTTGGATTATTAACTTTTCTTGTGTAAGAATTAACCTTGTTTTTTTATCATTTGAAATTTCATCTGCAGATAAGTTTGATTTCTCCATTGATTATTGATTTTGTTTAAAGATCAAAGAACGAGATTAAAGAAATTAGCTTAAAAAGAAAAAATGGAAAACTTGGTCGGTTTAAATTATAATTTTATGAGATGACTATTTTTATTAGTATCCTTTTAGAAAAATTTTGCTTTTAAAAATTGACCATCCAATATTTAAAAGGTAAATTCTATTCCAACCATGTTTTTACTTAGTAGCCCCACTTTGAAAAAAATAACTTTTTGAAGACAAAAAATACCCTTTAGAAAGTTTCTTCTCAAATCTTATACCTTACGTACTTTTTTAAGGTTCTAAAACATCGAGTATCTAAGCTCCAAAACCCTACTTTCCAAATCATTGAAAAAAATCATTTTGAAACTAGTAAAGGATGGATTTTGAAGAGGAGGGTGAATCTCTGTTGCAAACACAACATGTAAGTCGATTTTTTTTTGATAAGTTTGATTATTTTTGCAAGTACAGTCAAATCCACTCGTTCAGTGTGATTTGCGACAATCCATGTAGTAGGCTTACTAGGTTTTACGGCTGATGACGAGGGAATGAAGCATGGATTATAGTAAAACCACATAGAGGCAGGGCGTGGTATTTTATCTTACTACGCGGATATTATGCGAGGTTATGACAATAACCACGCATCCTCCCTGCGTGGTAGTTTAATTTTTTTTCTTTTACTAACTGTTTTACTATTTTAGTGTTCAATACTTATGATACTTGTTTTCTGCAAATTGTACCATTTTCAAGTGATGAAGAAACGTATGACGAAACAGTATTGGATTATTCAAATGAGTTTACGACATATGATGTAAGTTTATATTAATTAACGTTTGAATAAATCCATCCTAGAAAAAAAATTCTACTTGTTCAAATATTACTTGAATTTTTTAAACATTTTTAATGCAGATATTTCCTTCTAGAAAAAAACTGGTTGATTGGGTTTGTGATACAGAAAAACGTCTTGATTTTGTTATCATAATTATGAAATCGGATACCGTGCTTCAACCAAAAAACCAATAATTATGTTTGCTTGTGACCAAAGTGGTGTGTACAAGAAGCGAAAAGACAAAAGCCTAAAGAACCTCCAAATGACTGGTTTTACGCCGAGGGAAAAGTGGACATCAATGCCTGATGTTGGTTATATTATTGCAACTAGATATAACATTGTAGCATTCAACATTAGTGAAAGACTTATGTTGACAGTACCTCCTTTGAAACGAAAAGTGCCTCCACCAATACATGCACTGAAATTGCAATAGTTTTTGTTAACCAAGATCATTTTGATCACGTACGCAACTTACAACTTATTAAAATTATCAACTGTTTCATTTCTTTTCACTCAAACTGAATTACACATTACCAATCGTAGGTAAAACTAGAGCCTAAGCATCCGGTACAACCTATATATTCAAAATAGTTCACAGCTCGTGATACGGATGCAAGTAAATGGCAATACATTTACAACGATCGAAGATAAGCTTGGGATGAAAGAACTGAATATGCTGCATGGAATTAGTTGTGGCACCATTTTGTAGTTGTTATATTGTGTGTCAAACTTGAGTGAACCATTTTTGTTGAATATGTTGAATGGAATTAGTCGTTTGCACACTGTTGTTGCTTAGTAACTACAAATATTTTTGTTCCCAACTAGTTGGATTACAACGTATGTCATTGTTTAGAATTTTGTTGGATGAAACTGGATTAAAACGTGAATTTTGTTGAATGAAATGCGAATTTTGTTGCTTAGTAACTACAAATATTTTTGTTTTCCTGTTTTGGAAGTACCGCATAGGGGATCAACGTGAATTTGTTGCTTAGTAACTACAAATATATTTTTTAACATTTTGGAAGTACCACATAGGTAGTCCACATGAATTCTGTTCCAGTTCATGGTTGCCAAATGTGGTTGGTAAGGTAACCACGTTGTTGCTTTATGTAATGACCCGTAAATTTTAATAAATAAATTGGTTAATTTAATTAGATCTTTGTAATTAAATTTAGAAAGAAATAAAAAATTTATAATTTATTGAAGTAAATGTTAAAAATGAAATGTAGCATTTGTAATTAAATTTTATTTTTGACAATTGAAGTGAAATCCCAATAAAGAAATTGTGTTAATAGTCGCACTTGGGTATAAAATTTAAAATAAGTAATTAAAGATAAGAATGCTAATTAAAGTTAATAATAACTGAATGGAAGGAAATTCCAACTAATGGAAATAAATTTAAATGTTATAATAAAAAAATAAAACGTAATAATGTTAATTAAAGTTGATCGTTAACGATTTCAATGAAATTCCAATTCACTAAAACAATTTAGATGTCATATTTGACTATGAATTGAGTATAAAGAAACAAGAGTAGATATTGAACAAATTGATGAATTAGTATAAAATTTATGATATTTGGATAAGAAAAGTATTATGTAATCAGTTTTGTTATTTAATATTGGAAGGAATAAATATTTGTAATCCGTTAATGAATTTATAACGGGTATGAAATGTAAGAATGTTGATGTAAGCTAATAAACAATTAATTCAATGCAATCCCAATTGATTGAAACAACTATTTGGGTTATAATTGATGGTAAATAGGAATATTTGGTAATAAATTTAATATAAGAAAAATAAATGTAAATATTGAATTTATCAATGAATTAATAATAATAAATAGTGATTGAATAAAATCAATGTTTTGTATGTAATTGTTTGAAAGTGATAACTTATATAAACACGATTTTGGGTTAGTAGCAACAATTATTATAAAGTAATCATTTATTTAGTCTAAATCAAATTTGTAATCAATCGCAATGAATCTCAATTCAATGTTATATTAGTATAAATTAAGGAATTAATTGGAAACAATGCTAATTCTATTTATAATATGACAATTGGTTGATTTAAAGAATAGAAAGCAAGATTTATTAATTTAATCGAAGTGTAAAATTCAATAATTGAATTAATTGCAAATAAATGAAATTAAACATTTAATTATTACGTTAATAGAAATTTAGATAAAATCTGAGAATATTAAGGTAATAGATTTTGAATCCAATGTTAATTTCACCCGTTTGATAATAATGAAATGAATAATAGAATGAAAAGTAAATTAAATAAAATTATTGGAAATTTAATTTATAATTTTGAATTGAATGGAATTGAGGTTAATACTGAAATGGATAAATTAATCAACTCTAAATTGACATTTAATTTTTTTTAAATTATTGTAAATGATTAAGAAAATTAAAAATGATAGGAATTGTCAATTATAGAATTGAAATTGAAAATTTGACTTAATCTATACTATTATATTATTAGTGAGTTAGAAGAGTGCACAAGCATTTGAGAAATTTTAGAAACGAGGAGTCGCGGCTCCTTCGTATATTCGTTTCTATGTTTCTTTCTCTCCTGCCATATATCAATTTTCTCCTTTCTATAATCAATTCTCTGATTCTTTCTCTGCTCTACAAGGAAATAGCTAGGGTTTCGTCTCTAAACACATATCCCTTTACTATCATTTCTTATTGCCTCAATCAGGCATTTCTTCTTTCCTTCTTTTCCTCTCGCTCTCTCTTCTTTCTCCATTTTTGTTCAACCTACCTAATAGCTTCCCACTCGATTGGAGCGTTTCCATGCTTCCATCGTTGTCCATCCCTCCCACCGCCATCTTCGTCCCAGTACAGTCCAATTCTTCGTCGGAGGTTAGAACGACTAAGTTTCTTTGGTTCTGCAGCCTCCTTTCATTTTCCAATTAGACCAATTTTTTAGTCCCTTTTATCTCTGGTACCTCCTAACCCTAATTCCGGTTTAAGGGAATTGAACGGTATTTCTTCCAATCGACTGTCGCTTTATTTTCTTGATTTCATTACATCATTTTCATTTGAGGTAAATTTTCTTTCCTATCTTAAGGTTTTAATTTCCTTTGTTTTTACTGATTAGTTGTACTGCCATCCACTTTCTATTGCGCCCGCTTTCACATCCAATTCACCTTCGCTCTATGTTCCATGTTCGATTTTGTTTGGGGATCAGGTATTTCAGCCTACCCCTTTGTTCTGCTTTAACATGTTTTGAACCTTTAGAGATGCAGAATATTTTATTTTTCTATGACTGCATTTTTTTATGTTCATGAATATTGCTGTTTGTTGAGTTTCTTTAGTGTATGATTGTGTTAGCTCAGATTTAGCTATTTCTGTTTCTTTACCGAGTTTACATGCATCAACTATAAATCAAAACATTGGTTTTCATAAAAAAGATAGTTGTATACTTCTACCAGTATCACCTATCTTTTCCACTCAATCAGTTTCTATCCTTTTTTCTCTCCTTCGGGTCACAAATTTGCAGCAATGCAATGCCTGGGTCACTAGACCATCAAGAGCAAGATGGAAAGTCCTTCATTTCCTAGGTAAATAAGTCTGTAAATAATCATTCATGTGATGAACTGAATTGTATAAAAAACTGATACTTGAGTATTGTATTGTTCCAGGAAGTTGATTATTTGAAATACGATAATTGTAACAACTAGAACATTGATCCACATACAGGGTAAGTAATAGTATAAGTGGTTATATAGCACTTGAGCATAAATATTTGATTACTGGAATATCTAAATAGGTATGTTAGGATGGGCAACGATCTGCAAAACTTTGGAAGAAGCATCTTTTACTCCTTGTGTGAATGGTACGTTTACACTTAATAAATAAATACATATTGATTGGAAAAATTTAAACCATGGGTATTAATGTGATGAATCAATATTATACGATATTATATAGGGGTCAAGAAGACCCAGCTACATGGGCTGCTGATGTAGGAAATAGTGGAGGACAACATGTGATATTAAAGGTAATTGACATTGTTGTTTTTTAAGTTCCTTTTTCAACCTATACACCTTTACCAATTTTAGAACAAAGTCATTTTGTTTGTTTCTCTGTGGCAGTTTGTACAGATTACAAATCTTAATAAATACCAGCTGCTGTAGTCGATGAATTAAAGGATGACTTCTATGGAAGATGATAAGTCAAGCAAGATACTACATATTGAGTAGCAAATTAATAGTTTATTTGTATTTACTTTAGTGTCTTTCGTGAATGTTGCACATTATTTCAATATGTTGTTTTATTCAAACTGCCATACCCTCACCAAATTTCCTAGCGTTAATGTAATGCAGATACAGCTTCTTGCAGCCTTTTTTTATTATATTAAAAATTTAAAAATCATGTTTCTAAATTTTTATTACAATGGTTTTAAGTTGAATGTGAACTACAATAATTTGAAAGATTAAAGATGAGTGCATCTATGTATGCATGTATGAATATGGGGAAGTTCTATTACATCCTTCTTTGATATACTCTGTTTATAAACATTATTGTTTTTCAAGCTAGATAATTTGAAATTGGATAATTTATCATAAATATGTTCTTACATCCCTCGAGATCATCTTCATGGAATTTTGGTTAATTTGAATAATCTAACATGTTTAAAATACATTGCAAATCGGGCAGTTTATTTTTTTTGCCCTATTTATATTTTTAAATGGTGATATTGGCTTGACAGTTTAAACTATTACAATTTCAAAATGATCTCAATTTTTATGAACACGATTTGAAAGCATGACTTGAATAATCTTATAGCTTATGAATAGTGCAATACTAAAAATTCATAAGGTTTTAGAATGAGATTTAGAAAAAGAGGGTTGCAGTGTTTCCTTAAATATACATGTTATATATATTTGTGTGTGTACACACATACATTGATGCATGTGCATGCATACATACATATATCCATATATGTGTGTGTATACAGACATTATTGTGTTGGATATTTTGATGTTTGTTGTTAGTATGCTAGAAATTAAATATCACTACCATGTTAATATTTGATTATTGAATAATTTTATAGGGGCATCTAACCATAGATCATAACTAATTAATTCAAAGGAGCTTGAAATTCTTAAATGGTTAATTGATACAAGGTATTGATAATCTATATTTTATGCTCGGTAAGTTCAAAGCATTGTATTATCTATGGTAATCTCAATAATTTCCTTAATTTTTGTAAGGAAAACATCGCTTCAGGGTTTTTTTGCGCTTTACCTTGCTAGATAGTATTTTTCCCTCCCAACCGCTGGATGAGAGGCAAATAATTATAAGAAATTAAGCTAAATAAATACGTTTTTTCAGCAATAAAAGAAGATGTTACCTATTATTAAACACTATAACATTAAATTTATCCCTCTAATTCGTAAAAGAGTCGCTTTATCTGAGGATGCACATTTATGTTTGGAAAGAGAAGTGAATGCATTTTTCAACTCCTAATTGCATGAAATTCAACTTTTTCAAACTTAACTCATCTATTTTTTAAATCTAGACATATTTCACAAGTATGTAGTGGATGTGCGCAATATTCCGTCTGTATGATTTGTAAACTTGCCGTTATTATGAACATACATTAAAATCGTGTTATAAAATAGTCGTTTTATATTGAATAATGTATTATTCATATTTCATTTGTATGCAAGTACCAAAATAAAATTCGACGAATAGCGTAAATCAAGTGTTGCAACACAAAAGCATAACAATCTTAAAGTACAACTGACAGTTGAAAAAGCTTTCAACGTATTAGGGACTTATAATCAGTAGGTTAAAAAAATAGTATTATTAAAAAATTTCATATGGATCATGCTTAGGACTTATAATCTATATTTAATACTTATGTTTTTTTACCATCATATTTTAGTTGAATATCTACACAATTCGGTACAAAAACTGCAATATAATTTAGGAAGTTTTACTTCCATTCATATATATATATAAGTTTATAATTCCTAAGATAGTATTTGTATTTGTCTACACAAACATTTATTGTTTCAGTATGAGCCATAAGCTTCAATTTCAGAATTAGTCTTTTCCTCATCAGACCATACAAAATAACTTAAATCTAACAGTTTCTTCCATTTTATTCTCTGGTTCTGATTTAGTTTATTTTCTAGATTAGCTATTAAATTTTTTTCTCCATTTATCATTAAGCCTTCTCCTGCTTCTCCCTCTATTTTTTATCATTTTGGAATTCGGATTATATGTCTACAAAGTTTAAAAATGTGTTTTCAAGGAAAAAAAAATTCTTTTAACTTAGGGTTCTTAGATTTTCTAACCTTCCTTTCATTTTATTATAATATATGTAGGAGTACTATTAGGAGTACATTGTGTTACTACAAGCACTTTGATTTGTGTAGTATTTATATTTGATTTGTATGCATGTACCAAAATAAAATTCGACGAGTGGCATAAATCAAGTGTTGCAACAGAAGTATAACAATCTAAAAGAACGATTGAGAGTTGATAGAAGCTTTCAGTAGATTGAAAACTTATAGTTAGTAGGTCAAAAGGAAAGTATTATTCAAAATATTCATATGGATTATGCTTAGAAAAAAATTATTTTTCTTGCTCAATATTTGAGAGCAACATAGAACCAAGTATATCTGATACTTCTTTTTTATCATCGTCTTTTAGTTGAATACCTACACAATTGAGCACAAAAGCTACAATACAACTTAGGATGTGTACTTCCATTTATATATTTCTGTTTCGAAAATTGGTTAACTGGCAGTGAAAAGGAATCTTATTCCAGTGACCACAACTATAAATAGTTATACTAGACATTGTTATGCAAGTATTAAAAACATAATCATTACATACTTTTTAATCGAATGACATATCACGTGATAATAGAATGAATATTGACTCAATGTATTAGAAAATATTGATATAATTAGCGAAATAATGAGTTTTGAATTAAAAATCAGGTGTTTAGCATGTCATATATACACACACACAATCTTTCTCAACCTACTTTCCTACCATTCGGTATGTTACATTTAGGTTTTTTTTACAGTTGGTAAAATTGATTCTTCTGTCACTAAAAATGGGTCTCAGCATTATGCTTATACCGTGTACATGTAAGGGGAAGTTAGGTATTTCTTAGGTTAGTTGCATTAATTTCCTTTTCCACCATCTTTTTTTCCAATTAATCTACTAGAATGTGGAGATAATTTATATTGCAACAAAACAAAATCATTTCCAATTCTTTATACATTAACTTAATTGATGAGTTTTTTCCTGCAACACCTTACAATTTTGAACTGAAGCTAATTCCGAGCAATTAATATGGTATGAGATTTATAAAGCATTCATATTTTTTTGATAAGAGACATATCATGGTAGGATGCTTACTTGCATAGCTCTACTTCTAAGAAAGAAAAATATATATATTATGGATATATATATATATATATATATATATATATATATATATATATATTTATGTGGTTTTTGCCTATTTACGTAATGACCTGGGTGCATTGGTAATGTTGACAATATACTCAGTGTTAGCTTATTTGATGGTATTTTTCTAATACTCTACAATGCAAGATTGATGATACTCATGTACTGGTTCTGATGATTTATGCTACATCCCTTCATATCGATTATCATTGTGGGTTTTCAACATTTTTTTTACTGATATGGTTAGCAGAAATAGTTCAACATGTTTTTCATGCAAAGGACTAATGGTAACGGCTTATCATTGATTCTTATTTGGTCAATGGTTCCCCAACAATGGATAATTCAACATTTTAAAAGGTTAATTTCTAAAATAGAGAGTTTAAGTGCACACTCTGTGTGCATTATTTAATATTCTTTTCAACTATGACTACTATTTTCAACCATCGTTATTTATATACTATAATCATACTAACAATTGAGTTTGATTGTTCCACGAAATGGAAAATAAAATGAAAAGTAGGCAAAAAGTGCAATATTGACTGCTAATTCCACTAAGTCACTCATCTTTGTGGAATGGTATGTCAACTACAGCGCAGTACTATCTCTATACATGTATGTACAGAGATGTGCACACACATAGTATATAAGTATGTGTGTGTATAGTATAACCGATATTCAAAGGAGTTTAAAATTACATTAATTTATGCCTGTGTTATTTAAGTGATTCAAGTAATGTTGTCGAAATACACCGTGCTATTCAGAATTACATCTTTTTCATGTTTTACCTTGAGAAACTTACTACAAATACATGACCTTATATTCCTATTACAGAAGGTTCTCTTCTTACTGGAATAGGAACAAGAAACTGAGCAAGCATCTTTGGTGTTATTTTGTTTTGTCTTAAGATTATTTAAGCTTCCAGATTTTGGATTTTATGAAATTGATTCATTCTTCAATATTTGTATGCTTTCTACTGCAGTGCTCTACTACACTATCCGGTTTCAGCCTTTTCCCCTTAATGTTGACTTTTATCTTGGTTTTCTATTTTAGTTCCAATGTTTTCGGCTGGATATGACCAGTCTTCTTTATTTTTGTCGACTTCTGTTGCAAGGCAATTCATATTACTGACGTAAAAATCAAAAGTGGACATAATTCACAGAAATCAAAGGTATTAATTTTTTTCGTCGGTGTATTGATACGGAAAACTAAGTTTTTTTAACTACTTATGGTGCACTCAACGTGCACATAATTCACATGTCTAAACTTTCTTATTTACTATATTAAAACTAACACTTAAACAAGTCATGCCATATAAATTTATGAACTGTGCGCTGTGATGTGTTCGGATTTTCCTATGTACATTGTACTTTGGCCTGTATATTAATGATACTGCATTAAATTGTAGATTTTTTCTTAATTGCTTCTAAATTGCACCATAGAAATCACAAGTCTAAAATTCTTGGAATTTTCTTTAGCAAGTTTAGTATTCTGTGGTGAACAAAAATGTTTCCATCCCGTGCTCTATGTATCCTTCTTCAATTTTTTCAATGCATAAGGACATAGACTTGATGACAGTACAGATCTTATTGATATTCTCTTATAAATCGATTTTCTTGACGCTATGTCTGGTTGTAGAATATTTTCTTATTCCAACACTTTTTTCTTCATATTACTAAAGGTTAACTCAGTAAATTGTTAATTCTATCGCCTTTTACTTATCCTTTACATACACATCCTTTCTTTTCCATGTTTAACCCACCGCCTGCCAAAAAGAAAATAGCTTTAACCACTGTTTAAATATGTTCATTTCAGACCCATTCCATTTTCCCTCCCAAACGTTCCCATGCACTATTTCAATATTTCAATAGACATTTTTGAAATGTTCTGTACATAGACAGTCTCTCTGCTTGATGTATTTATAATTTCATAATGCAGTTTTCAAACATTACTAAAGGTTATTTGGTTTTAGCAAGATGTTGTTATTACATTGGTTTAAGATACTACATATGTGACGTTTTTGGTTTTCTACATTATTTTAAAAATATTTTAATTTTCTACGTGCAACAAAATTTATTTTTCCATACCCGTATGCGAAGCACGGGTTCGCACTAGTTAATTAATTATTAATTTAATTAATGTGAAAATAGCCATTTTGGCCACCGACTCTGATTTCGACGAAACCAGTTTCATCGGATCCGTAACGGTGAAGTATTAAATAATTTCAAGTTTCGTAGCGATCGGACTTGTCGTTTGATCGTACGGACTCGAAACGCCTTGAAATCAATGAAATTGAAATCAATTGAAAAATATTAATTTTAGCATAACTTCTTCATACGATGGAATTTGAACTTGAAATCTTTTCCATTGCATTTAAAATATTTTAAAACATCTATTTTGATATATGGGTTGACCCAATTTTGTTCCGGAGTCAGAACGGGCTTTTCGGGTCATTTTATCATTCAACGCGTATATCCAATCAATCCAATCCATTCTATTTCAACTTTGCCTATAAATACCCTATTATAAACCCTAGCCTACATCTATTTTTCATTTGTCTGTACATACAATTCCTTCTCATATCCTCATTCCAATGGCAAATAAATCAAAACCCAATGCCCAATTCAATTTCAAATCAAATCTCAACTTCAAAAAATTAAACTCCACAAACCCTATCAAATTTTATATCGTTCTGAAGGTCTTGACAAGCGCAAGTCAAATCCATGATTCGTTTTTCAATTCGATGCACCATTTACCCAGAAATCGATGAAACATTTTTGGTCGTTCGTTTTTGGTTGTGTGTGTTAACGGTGGATCTTCAACTTGAGGTCAATCGGAGAGCAGGGTCTAGTGGAGAATGTCAGGCCAAGTCAATCGGTAGGGTTTGTCCGGTCACTGAACGCCAGAAATCGCCTCGAATGGCATTGAGTGATGGCGGTGCGCGTTGAAGGGGAGGGTCGCGCGTCTCGTCGCAGGCATCGGGAGGTTCGGCCTAACGTGGGCATGGTGACAGTGTTGCTCGATCGGGATGAAGGCGACCGTGGGTGGCGTATAAATCGATGAACTAGTGGCGGCTCTAGGGTTTAGAGTTCGATCTGGGGATGGGTTCACGCGTGCTCGGTGACGTGGCCGAAATGGTGAGAGGATGCTGTTGTTTTTATTTATTTATTTAATTTTTGATTTCAAACGTTTTAACTCGAATAACTTTTACATACAAGGTCCAATTCACGCGCGGTTTTCTCCGCTAGGTTCGTACTGGAATTCCGGACATTTTGGCGCTGGTTTGGACGAATTCTGAGACTGTTCAATTTTGGGTTTAAATTGGATTTAAATCCAATTTAAATTCAAAAGGTGAGTGTTTTAACCCACTCACAACTTCTAAAATTTCTTATGTTTGTTAAAATAAATTTTGATGTGATTAGAAATTTATTTATGAGTGTTTGGCATATTTTAATCCTCATTTCAGTTAAAATTGAATTAATTGAATTAAATTGTTATTTAACTTATTATTGCATATAAATTACCAGTTAAATTGTTAAATTAATTTGTTACTGAATATAAACTGTCAGTAATTACTTGTTATTTATTATCCGTTCTATATTGATGTTATTGTTTGAATGGGTTGATGATTGTGAAAATGGTTGATGATTGATATTGGATGAATGGATGTTGTATTTTATATTTTTATAAACTGCAAGTTATTATGCATTTTTATTTCATTTGGGATTGCGGTTTGAAATGATATATAACCGTATTTTTATTTTAAATTACAGATTGAAATGATAAATATCCGTATCACTTGACCATAGGATATAAAATTTTATACAGACACTGTTGGTATATATATATATATATATATATATTGGAAATGATTTCTATGGTTTTGGATAAGAATTATACGGTCTAATAAATATGGATTCTTTTTGATATTATATAAAATACTTTATACAGTTAAATTCATGTATTTAAGCTATGTATAAATTGGTTTACTAACAATAAGTTTAATAATGGAGTTTGATTTTATTGAAATAAAATATGGTTAAGTATTTAAATCATACTTTAATATAGAGGTTATAATGATTTAAATAAATTAAGATTGGAACGTAAATTGGAAGTTTATTTGAAATTGAGCTTATTTAAGAATTAAACTCCATAAGTTGATGTAAAATTTATTAAACTTGAAATTTTAAAAGATATTATATTTATAACTGGATTTTTTTTCCTCTCAAGACGAATTAAATGAATATCTCTAGTATAAATAAATTGAAGGAAATATTTAGTTATTGGTAATTTGAGTTTATTTAAATGATTATGGATTTATTATGCAAATAGTTTAAAACAAATAATAGGGCATTGAATTGTTGAATAGTAAGTTCCAACCTTAGTTTTGAAATTGTTTAATACTCAAAGTTTGAAATATATTGAAATTGAAGTGGTTTATTGAAAACTGAAAATGAGTTGAAAATTTATGGATTTGGATTTAATTTAAAGTGAATAAAATTGTAAAGTCGAAGAAATTATTTTACTTTATAAAGAAATTTAAATTTAAATTATTTTATTTTATATACTGTTTGAATATCCAAATTATTTAAGCTTTGGAAGTTATGGTTTTGAAGCTATAAAATTCGAAGTATTATGTTTTAAAGGTTATATTTCAAGCATTTGGTTTCGAAACATTATAATGTTGGAAGTGCTATGATTTTAGAAAAGAGATATTTGAAATAAAAATGATACTATGTTGATTTGGGTTTTATAAAAATAATATCATATTGATTTGGATTTTTAAACGAAAATGAGATCGTATTTATATGGTTTTGAAATGATTATTATATCTTGGTTTTGAAGTATAATTATTTTGAAATGACCGCGGTGTTATAATAACGTTTGTTTGTTAAAGAGACCGGGATCGGAAGCTGTCATACTCTTTGGTAACTTCGAAAACCACTAACAACTGTGTACGTGGTGGAGATTCCAGAATGAAGTAGGATGGTGGCAGTGTTTCTTTTGAGGTAAATACGTGGACCCGACTCCCGTGAGTTGGCATAAGGTGGCTAAAACATGAGCGATTGTCGGGCTAAGAAGGTAGCATCTTTTATCGGACACATCCCTTCGATATTATACTCTGACTTTGGATTGATTCGATGGCCACTTTTGATTTTTGATTTGGGGTGTGGCTCGAGGTGGGCGGTAGTAGCTGCTACGCATTACCACCGGCCCAGTAGCGTAATTGGTATATCTACCTTGGCATTGCCTAGTTGTGCCGTGTCACCTACCCTAGCGCGCCTTGTACGAGTTTGGTTTTCTTCCGTAGCCCGTGGAATATTTAGGGTAGTCTCCCGATCTGGAGATGCGCTGATACTGGTTGGACTACTGGGACTATTACGTGTTAAGGTGGAAAATGTAAAGCCTTAATGCTATTTAAAGGTAAGTTTATTTTACTATAGACATTATTATAATAGCGAAATATTACTACATAGTAAATAGTTTAACGGATCCTTAGGAGATGTGAATCCCGAACATCTCTTAAGTTACTGCACTCATGTTAGACACTGGATAGGAGATGTCAAATCCCGCAAACATCTCCGATGCCGTTTCCACTCATATTTATTTTACCGTTGATTTAACTTACATAAGATCTTTTAGTTCTGACTCGAGTGTTTTGTCTTTTCAATTCTCTCGAGTCAGCCTGAGCATTTCAGGATTTAGAAGACCGTATTCTGGAGGACGAAGACGAAGATTTATTATTATTTATTATAGTATTCCACTATATTCATACTGTTCCGCTGCAGTATTTATTGTTTTCTGGTATGCATAAATCTGATATGTATTGTATAAGTATAATCGAATATTTTGTAAAACGGCTTCATGAACTGTATATTTGATTATTATATTTTATCGTTCCGCTGTAAGATTCTATTTTGTTGTTTCTTTCTCTGCTTTTTCTTATTGACCCCATAACAATCCGCCCTTTTGTACGGTTTAAGTCCGACGTGTGTGGCTTATCGTCGATTTAAAGCGTACAAAAAGGCGGGACGTTACACTTTACGTAATTATGTGCTGAACGAACCACGCACTGCCTCTATGTGATTTTCTATCTAACATCGTCTTGTCAGTGCATGGTGACAACAGCAAGTCAAAAAAATATAAAACATATTCCTTTGGTACACAGACAACACTGAAATGCATATATAGAGATCAGACAAATTGAATGTCTTAGAAACCAAAAACAAACAACATGTGATACACAAACATATAACGATATCATACATATATAACATAGCTATCCATTCAACCAGTACAATATTGAGTCAAATATCATACCAAAATACATGAGGTCAAACAGTCAAATATCAAACCAACATACACGAAGTCAAATACAAACCAAAACAAAACCAATCCAAAAGGTCCTGCACATCACCCAAACTAAGGATGTCGACGGGCGTAGCGTCCACTAGCAACTCTAGCACTAGCAACTTAAGGGTTAGCTTCATCCAACAGACCATGCACATCATGTAGAGTCTGCAAAGAAATTATACTGAAATGAAATGAAACAGAGCATGAAATGAAAGTATATACTGAACTGCAATGAAACATACCAAGTACGGTTGGTTATAGGTCGGCTGAAAATGTGATGCTCCAATCATTACATTAGCAGGTAAGCATATTGGATTGTGAACCCGTAAAACACTATGATCCCCGTACCACTCCATATAATCATTCGTACAACTCAGAGAAGGCTGATGGAGTGGTATTGATCTACGCCCTTCTGCGATCACATGATTGTACCAGTTCTCCTATATACTTTTCAAAAATTGATAACACACCTGAATGTATGTAGTTGAAGTTGTACCTCAACGTGCATTTGTCGCTACTTGAGGAATAGGAGCCATGAGAATGTTCTGAACCCTGCCAAACTGCCTAAGTACTCTATCAGGATGATATGGCTCCACAACGTTGAGGCAGAGAATGAAACTGTTATACCAAGCTATAGCATGAAATAGATGGTAGTGATTTGCAAAGATGTAGGGGTCAAAAATAACCTGTTCAAAGATGTAAGAAATCAAATTAGTGCAAGTAAATGGACCGATTACTCATGACATACAACTTATTATAATTAGTGTTATTAAATAATAAATAAAGATAATTACCTGTTCAATTTGAATAGTATCAAGGAATATACGTAGATCAATGACTGATCCACCAGAATCTGAAGATGGATTCTGACGCAGCGGATAATAACAAATCGATATAGATCGATGAAAGTAGCAAACGGTGGATTGAAGATACTGAAACGCCCAAATTCGTTGATCACAAAGATACCGAATTCTAGCTATCTTCGACACGCTGATTGCGCACGATACCGTGAAAGAAGATCTACAATTCTTCAAACGTTGATCAAGCGCACTTGATACCGTGAATTGGCTTCAACAATCGTTGAATCGAGCGCACTCGATTAACCGAAAGTGGAGATAGGAGATCACACTCAACTACCAATTTAGATGAAAGCACACAACAATCAAAACGAAATTTTATTCAACAATCAACCCCGTTATAAATGACCAACACAATGCTTATTTATAGGCTACAACATCTCACGGTTCTACTAAAAGTATCACCGACCTAACTTAAGTCGTCCGCGACTCATCACATAAGACCACACGACTCACGACTTAGCTTAGGTCGTACGCGACCTAACACATCACATATACTCATATATACAACACACGCGACTCAATAAAAGACGACCTACGAGTTACGACTCATCAACACTACGACAACGACTTAACTGTTACAAACGACTCAACATACGACGACTTAAAATGATACGACTTAACGACTTACGACTTAACGACTTACGACTTACGACTTAGCTTGGGTCGGCAGCGACTTAAGAAACTTCTTTAGGAAAATCTGCATGCGACTTAGCTTAGGTCGTAACTCGTTCGCGGCTTAAGGAACAGTGGTTTTATGGACAACCTATGTTAGGTTGTTCGGGGTCCCTTTCAACGACCTTGGGCCTAGGTCGTACGCGACCTAAGGCTTTATTAACCCGTGCCGCCTCTTTGCTATCTCGCTTCGCTCCTTCGTTAGCTCCTGTAGCCATAGGTCGTAAACGACCTAAAGTTCCCGAACGACTTAAGGTTTTATTAGGTCGTAACGTCTTTGCACGTGACTCATTAGGTCGTGGCCGACCTAAAACTCCTCCCTTAGGTCGTGACCGACCTATCCCTTGTGAATTTGTAGAACGTGCTGCATCATCCTCCCCGGGTTGACAGAAATTCGTCCTCGAATTTTCACTATCTTCTTCCACAACAAGCTGTTCCCCAAGATACGGAATCAAATGTTTGACGTTAAAAACATCGGACGTATGAACATCATCTAGTAACTTCAATTGATACGCATTCTCATTGATTTTCTTCAAAATTTCAACTGGACCAAATTTCCGCGCCTTCAATTTATTGTACGTTTCCACCGGAAAACGATCTTTTGTCAACACTGCGTAAACCAAATCACCTTCATTAAATTCAACACTTCGTCGCTTCAAATCAGCAGTTCGCTTATACTTCTCATTTGCCTTCACTAATCGTTCCTGAATGATTTTATGACATTCAGTTAATTCATCAACAAAATCAACAGCCCGTTTAACCGTCCCCTTCGGTTGTGGTACTACCGCCAAATCCAACGGTCCCCTTGGCAAACTTGAATATACAATCTGAAATGGACTGTAACCTGTGCTTCTATTAACCACATGATTATGTGCAAACTCTGCTTGGCATAACTTCATGTCCCATCTTCTCAGATTATCTTTCACCAAACATCGTAACAAATTTCCCGATGATTTATTAACCACCTCTGTTTGCCCATCGGTTTGCGGATGGTAAGCGCTACTAAATTTCAGCTTCGTTCCAACCATCTTCCACAAACTTAGCCAAAAATGACTCAAAAATCTGGTATCCCTATCCGACACAATAGATTTTGGCAACCCATGAAGTCGATAAATCTCTTTGAAAAATAACTGAGCAATATGAACAGCATCCGCCGTCTTCTTACAAGCAATAAGATGTACCATCTTCGAAAAACGATCTACCACAACGTATATCGAGTCATTTCCCCTTTGAGTCCTCGGCAAACCCAACACGAAATCCATGCTAATGTCTACCCATGGTTTTGTAGGAACAGGTAATGGCATATACAATCCTGCATTTGTAGCTGTCCCTTTCGAAACCTGACAAACATGACATCTACGCACAAACCTTTCAACCTCTTTCCTCATTGACGGCCAAAAATAAGATTGAGAAATTAACTGCAAAGTACGATCTCTACCTACATGGCCTTCTTCATGTAGCTCCTTTATAATCTTCATTCTCAAACTACAATCCGGTACGCATAAACGATTCCCTTTAAACAGAAAACCATCTACCAATATAAACTCATCAGCACTCCCATCCTTGACTTTCTTAACAAACTTCATAAAGTAAGGATCTTCTTTAATCAACTCTGGCAATAGTTCAAACCCCTTCACTTCAACTTTCATTGTCGTCAACAAATGATTCCTCCTGCTCAATGCATCAGCTACACGATTCGTCACTCCTGACTTATGTTTCACAACAAACGTAAATTGCTGCAGATAAGCAATCCACGATGCATGCCTTGCTGAAATCTTATCCTGCCCTTGTAAGTGCTTCAACGCTTCATGATCAGTGTAAAGAACAAACTCCTTCTGAAACAGATAATGTCTCCAATGCTTCACTGCTTGAACAATTGCGTAAAACTCAACATCATAAGTGTTATACCTCAACTTAGCTCCAGATAATTTCTCACTGAAATAAGCAACTGGTCTTCCTTTCTGACTCAAAACTCCTCCAATCCCAACCTTCGAGGCATCAGTATGTAATTCAAACAACAGCTGAAAATCCGGTAAAACTAGAATTGGTGTTGTCGTCAATAGTGTTTTGATCTTCTCAAAAGCAAACCCTGCTTCCTCTGACCACTCAAACTTCTTTCCATTCATGCAATCGGTTATTGGTGCCATTACACTGCTAAAATGTAGAATGAACCTTCGATAGAAAGATACCAACCCATGAAAACTTCTCACTTCAGTAATTGTCTTGGGTTGTGGCCGACTCCTGACAGCTTCTACTTTACTTTCATCCATTTGAATTCCTTCTTTCGATAGATCGTATCCCAGAAACAAAACACTGTGCGTCATGAACACACACTTCTTTGTTGCAGCATAAAATTTCTCCTGTCGTAGAATCAACAGTACTTCACGCAAATGCTGGACATGCTTTTCCATACTTCCACTGTAGATCAAAATATCATCAAAGTAAACTACCACAAACTTCCCAATGTATGGTCTGAAAATCTGGTTCATCACTCTCATAAAAGTACTCGGTGCATTAGATAAACCAAACGGCATAACCAACCATTCGTATAAACCTTCCCTGGTTTTGAAAGCAGTCTTCCATTCATCGCCCGGTCTAATACGAATTTGATGGTATCCACTCTTCAATTCAATCTTTGAAAACACAACAGCCCCACTCAGCTGATCAATCAAATCATCAAACCTAGGCATAGGAAATCTGTATCTCACAGTGATCTTGTTTAGAGCCCGACTATCCATACACATCCACCACGTTCCATCCTTCTTGGGTACCAATAAGGCTGGCACGACACAAGGACTCAAGCTCTCCTGAACACGCTCCTGTTCTAACAATTCCTCCACCTGCTTTCTCAGTTCCTCATGCTCCTTAGGACTCATCCTGTAATGTGGTCTGTGTGGTAATACCGCCCCTGGCACAAGATCAATCTGATGTTGAATATCCCTCAACGGTGGTAACTCTGTTGGTAACTCTTCAGGAAACACATCGCCGAATTCTTCCAATACTGGCTTTACTTCCTCTGGGACTTCAACATATTCAGTAGCTTCATGTCCAATCAACAAAAACACCTCCGGACTCTCCTCTACTTCTTCAATAAATTCCTTCAAAGTCAATAAAGTCTTCAGTTCCTCAATCTCTTCTGACTTGCTTTCTCCTTGTTGTCTCTTCTTCGGAACTAAAATAATCTTAACACCTTCTAACATAAAACTGTAGCTATTGGTCCGACCGTCATGCTGCACTGCTCGATCATACTGCCATGGTCTTCCCAAAAGTAAGTGACAAACATCCATCTCCACAACATCACACCAAATCTCGTCTTTATACTTCTTCCCAATAGAAAATGGAACTCGAACTCGCCTATCCACCTCTCCTCCTTTACTCAGCCACGCTAACTTGTAAGGATTTGGATGCTTCTCCGTTTTCAGCTTCAACTTTCTCACGGCTTCAGTAGAAAGAATATTGTCACAACTTCCTGCATCAATCACAAATTTGCAAACTTTTCCCAGAATAGTGCACGTTGATTGAAAGATGTTACCCCTCAACCAACTAGCCTCTTCTTCTTGCTTCAGTATTAAACAAGACCTCCTCATCATTAGATTACATTCTTCATCTCCTGACGCAACATCCTGTTCATCCTCCTCAACTGGACTAGAATAACTTCCCCAACATCCTCACCTTCAACTTCAGCAATCATAGTTCGTTTCTTCGGCTTCGGACATTCATTACTCTTGTGACCTACTTCCTGGCAATTGTAACACTTGAAACTGTGGTTGTAACGACCCAGAATTTTTAGAAATTAAAATTTGAATATTTAATTAATTTTAAATATTAAAAAGTGAATTTATAAGTCAAATAAATTTTTATTTGAATTTTTGGATTTAATTGAATAATTAAATCGATAATTTAATACGTTAAATTATGGAAATAATTGATAATTGAGTTAAATATGATTGAAAATAATTTGTAAAATTTTATTTTATCATATGGAAGTTAGAATGATATTTTAGAACTTTTAAAATCAATTTAAAAGTTAATTTGTGAAAATTGAATATTTTAATATTTAAATCGACTAGTGAAAATAGTCAATTTTTGAACAGTCTCAGAATTGAACGTAACCAGTTCCATTGGATCCGTAATAGTTAGTTATTACCGGATTTCAATTTTCGTGTCAATCGGAGTTATCGTTTGATCGTGGCAGCTCGAAACGCATCGATTTATTTTTAATTTAAATTTGACGAGCTAAAATAGCCATTTTTCAAAAAGTCTCGGATTTCGACGAAGCCAGTTTCATCGGATCCGTAATGTGATATTGTTGCAAGGTTTCAAATTTCAAGTCGATTGGATTTACGGTTTGTCCTGTACGAATTAAAACGCCTAGAAATCGACTTAAATCGGTTTAATTCAAATTGAGCGTTTATAGCCATAACTCGCACATACTTCCGAATTAGCTTCCGAAACCTGTTCCATTGTGTCCGGAACGCGGGGTAAACCCTAGAAACGCTGGCTACGGCGCGTAAATCGGAGTTCGGAATTTCCGGGATGAATAGTGTTCGAATTTTCTTTATAAATAGACATGAGCCTTCATAATTTGATAAAAAAATAAACCCTAATTCTAATTTGCCCTAGCCTCCACCCACATAACCCATGGCCAGAATTCAATCTCATTCCCTCCTCGATTTCTTCCAATCCATCAGCAATTAGACGAAACTTTCAACATGAAAGATGTAGAGGGTGATGAGAGCTTCGATGTGAACGGTGGAGATAGAATATGGAGTCGTGTGGAGGAAGCTACAGGGCCGCGTGCGTGGGCTGTTCTCATGCGTGCGCGCGCATCACGAGGAGGCCGAGTTGGCTATGGTGATGGGCGAAGGTAGAGGAGGTCAAGAGCTTCAAAATGCAAGTTACTGATCGTGTTTTCGTGGAGCGAGGTGGATGCAAAAATTAACCCTAATCTATACGAATGGGTTCGGCGGCTTCATGCGCGACCTGGAGGTGCATACGAGAGAGAGGGGAGAAGCAAAAGCACGGCTCTGATGTATTTTCAGGGATCTAACGGTTGTGATTAACTTAGGGTTTAAAATTTGTAAATTTATATAAGTTTAAACTCGTGTAACTTCAAAAATGTATATCTTTTTCATACGAGGTCGAAAAAATGAAAACTCAGTTGCATTGGAATCGTATGGACGAGCACTACGCGATGGAGTTGGTTTGGAGTCGTTTGGAGTTAGTGAGAATTTTGGGTAAAATTAAACATCCGTTTAATTTTATTCGAAATAAATCGCTAAAACGGAAATTAAAACCAAGGTGAGAACTTCTCACTCAATCGAATCAGTTTCGATTTTATTTTAAATAGTTAGATTTAAAATATTTGAATGCATGTTTGAATGATGATTGTTATCTATTGATTGTTAAAATAGACATTATACGCCGTTATTAAGCGGATGTTATTTAATAAAAACATATACCGCGAATATTTCATAAACAGTGAAATTGGTATTATATATAATAGCAATATATATATATTGGCATATGTATATATTGGAGTTATTGATTTCCCGCATTTTTTGTTTAGCGGATGAGACCCTATTGCGCCGTTATTAAGCGGATAATATTTAATAAGAACATATACCGCGATAATTTCGTACTGGAGCGAAATTGGTATTGTGCTAATGTTTGTGGATGCAGGAAACAGGTTGGAGGGATCCAACTGGATTCCTCAACAGTATTTATTTAATTTCAGATATTTTGATATTTGATTGATTATCATATCGATATATGATATCGTTGTTGTCGTGATTGACTATTTGGTATGTAGCATCATTGGACCCAAGTTTTGGAATTTTAAAATGATTATAAAGTGATTTTTAAAAATATACTATATTTTTGGAATTGATCCATTTTAAATAAATAAACGTTATAATTTTCAAAGTTATAAAGTTATGATTTTGGTGACAATATAGTTAAAAGCTGATTTTTGAGAAATGTGAATTAATGATTTTTATAAAATAGTTTAAATTGGATTTTTGAACATATTATAAAAGTTTAAATATAGGATTTATAAAATTTGATTATTTTATAAATCAAGAGAATGGTGAAATTATAAAGGAATTTAAAGACGTTTTAGAAGAATAATATAAATTGATTTATATTAAGAGATTTATAAACGGATATTTATAAATTGAAATATTGACTTATAAACCGAGTTTTATAAGTGTTTGAATGAAGTGAAAATGAAATTCATAAATGAATGAAATTTATAGGATTATAAACAGTGAAGTTATAAATGAAATTTTATAAACAGTAGGTTTATAAAATTTATAAAGTTATTGAAAGAATGGAGTTTTGATAAATAAACGAATCTTATAAGTTATAAGATTTATAATTATGAAGTTCAAAGGAACGATTTTAGTAAACGAATAAATTATAAGTATTTAACTTATAATATGAACGTTTAGTTTATAATTTAGTTATAAACTGGAATAGGTTAATAAAGGAATTTATAAAAAGGAAGTTTTTATAAATAAATAGAAATGGAATTTATAAACGTTGTTTTATAAATCCGCAAAAAACTTATTCTGATAAGTTAATTGTCATAACTTATTTAATGGAGTTATATTCACATTTTTGAATAGTGAATAATCCTTTGAATTGAAATGAATAAAAGAATGAAATTTGTTAACGAAGTTTATTCACGTTTTTGAATAGTGAATAACACGTTAAAGAAATTGTTTTGAATGTGATATTTCAAATAGAATTAAAACGATCTAACGATGTTTTAAAATGTGTTGAGATTCGAAACCATAGATTTCAACATTCATTGTTGAAATAGACGTTTTCGAGAAATAAAAGGAAATAGTGGAATATAACACTGTTGTTATATTAAATGATTTCCGAAAGGAAATGTTTTGAATAGTATTGGGATTTATATATCTATTTTAAATTCGAATCCCTATACTAGTGATTTTGGGTTGTCGTAACGATGTTTTACGTAACATTCGTTTTAGCCCAAATAAATATGTTTAAGAGAATGATTTCCTTAAAGAATGAAATATATACTTAATTTCGATTGAAGTATACTGAACATTTTCTAAGGTTGGAAATAAAAAGATTTGTGAATTACTTATGAATAAATAAGTATGGAAATGTTTTCCAATATAAAGTGAATACTTTGAGAATTTATCTTTTTGAAGATAAATTGAATTGAATAATTGAAAACGTATATGCATGAATATTTTGGATTATAAATTCACTAAGGAATTTATAAAAGAAAGTGGGATTGGTTTAGAAAAATAAATATTGATTTATTTTTGAAGTGTTGAAATAATATATCTAGTGAAGATATTTTTGGAAAATAAATAAATTGGAAAATTATTTGGAATCTGGTGATGTGTGCATGTCCAGTGATAGTTAAATAATCGACTATCAATATTTCCCTTTGAATGGGTAATTGATGTGATTTGTTTGAATGTGAATGCTACACTTATTTTTGAATAAGCGCTCACTATTCGGGTTAACCGGGAAAGGACCATGGGGTCGTATAACCCATTCCGAATATGTGATACGTCGTTATGAATTGCATTTGAAGATCGGTGTTGAAGACCGAGTATTTGCGAAAGCGATAGGATGACCTATCGATTGTCTCTGCACTGGGTAGCTCCTGGTATAGAGATCTCCTAAGTGATGGGAAATTCGATCGGGATTGTGAATACCCGTATTGCAAGGGCTTCGTAAGAAGTGCCTTCGGTTTTGTTCAAGCCCGGAACAGACTTGTATGGATTGTATGTCTGACGTTACAAGTTGAGATATAAAGCCGATTTCTTTCAAATATATTTCTGTTGGTGGCGGAGAATTTATTCTTTTAGCTTAACACCCTTCTCTGAGACGTACGAGCTCAGAGGTTATGTAGTTGAATGTTATCAGCGATATATTCCCAATTTGGTAATGTGACATGCTGAGTGATGCTGAAATGATCATTGTGTTGATTATTTGTGATAGGATCGTTTATTTGATCGTCTATCCTTGTGATCATTGTGTTGATCATTTGTTGACCCAAAGCATGGCTTTTGTATAAAGTATGTTTTTGTGGACGTGAATTCGTCGAGCCTCACACCCCGTGAATGGTCAAAACAGGAAAGAAGCAGCAATGTTATGAGGGGTAGCACCCTTTAGGATGTGTCCATTTTCTTCTGGAAAAGGGTGGTATCATGGTATGGAGCCCAGATACTTACTCATGTTGGAAACACTTTGTTATGATTGTGTGAATTGATTACGAGCGCTCGGTGATAAAGGTCCCAAAGGACCGGGGGATGGCATATTCGGTCAGTTGTTACTCAGTTAGGGGTAACCCGGCCTTGTGTTGGTAGAGATCCGGTTTGGTTCTCGGGGATGTCCATCCAGAGGCATTCTCATGTGGCAATGGGAAGTTCCTTGGCCTGATCATTCGTTGGAAATCCAATTCCCAATACGAAACTTGTACGGTTTTAGTTGTAGAACCTGCCATCTAATATGGTAGCTATTAGTAGGCATAATATAATGGTACCTATGCTGGCTAAGATTTATATTCTACTTTCGAAATGAATTTTTCCTACACTATGCACTAATAATAATATCAAATGCTCTTTTTAAATGCGTATCAAGCATGTTTGACTATCATAAGGAGAAATCTTCTCCAAGTCTGCGTTTGCATTGTGTGTGTGGCAGGAGGTCTTATGGTAGTCTCATTTTTAAAAGCATTGCGAATTGAATTTAAAAATATTCCTCTATTTTGATTTTAAAGATAAATAAACTGTTTTGAGTTCTCACACCAGTCTCATGACTGGCTTGGAGTTTATTGTTTTCCTTCCTAAACTCTGGGTGCCCACCAATTTCCACACGGGCAGTCAAGAGTTAGGTTTATCAGGATATTCTGGATATTCTGGAGTTGCTGGAGGCAAGCTGGATGGCATGGCATATTACTTATATAATATTTCTTTTTCCGCTGCACTGTTTGTTGTTGTTGTATACTCTGATGATATGATGAAATGAAATGTATAAAATGTAATAACTGATATAGTTCTTTGTTTAAAGATTATTCATTTATTATTATATGTTGTTCCGCTGCGAATTGTGAGATTCTGTTGTTCTGTTGTTTTCTGTTCCGTTCTATTTCTCTTCCGTTTTATTTTCTTTTCTCTCTATTTTCTTATCTTCTCTTTCTATCTTTTTCTTTTCTTTTTAAAACCCATAACATTCCGGTTTTTGACCTTCGAATTCTCGGCAGTCGATAAAGTGAGTATCGATGTTGAATTTTCGAAAGTCGAAAAGGTTGACCTTCGCAACTTCATTCACAACTGGTTTATTGACAGTTTTAGGAACATTGGAACTCCCACTAACACCCTTCACTTGATTGTTGGAATTAGGAAACACACCACCTCCTCATCTTCCCTGCTTCTCCCAAGCCAACGCTTTCTAGTGTGCTTCTGCTACAGATCTAGGATCAAACATATTTACATGTATTGAATCTGCATTCTCAACCCTCCAACAAATCTAGCAGTTAGCTGTTCCTCTGTCTCCATATTATCGTTTCGAGCAATCAGTTGATAAAATTCATCAGCATAATCATTTACAGTCTTCGTCCCTTGCCTCAAATTCTGCAACCTATGATACATAAGTGATTGATAATTGTAAGGTAAAAATGTAGCTTTCATCAATTTCTTCATCTTCTCCCATGATTCAATCTTTGACTTTCCCATTCTCTCCCGCGTAAATTTAGTCTGCTGCCACCATGCTAAAGCTCTACCTCTCAATCTAGTAGCAACCAACTTTACTCGACGATTCTCCAGAACCTCTTTGAAATCAAAGATCTCTTCAACATCAGACAACCAATCCAAGAATTCCTCTGCAACCATTCCACCCTTGAATTCTGGAATTTCCATCTTCATACCCGTCTCCCATCGTCGGTCATCTTCAACATCCCGATATACATTTCGTACTTGGTCTCGATCTCGATAATGAATGCTAGCTCTATCACCCTCTTCATTAAAATCAAATGTATGTCTATATCGATCTAGACCATCAACATCCCTTCGATCACGCATGTCTCTTCTACTATGTCTCTCTTCATCTCGATATGGCTCATTTTCAAACTCATGTGGAGTTCCTCTCTCTTCATGTCCATAGTCATGGTGATCTCTTCTCGATGAAATTGATGTTTCTCTTCTTTCTCTAAAAGATTGTGGCGATACCCTTCTCGCTTCCGTAACCGATGGCGAAACTCTATTTCCTCCATGGTTCGAGATTGGTGATCTCCTCTTTTGATTTTGATTCAAATCATTCATCAACTTCTCTAACTTTCCAATGCCTTCATCAAATTTCTCATTAATGCGTTGTTCAATTTGCTCGGCTTCTTCTCTTCTATACAACGCTTCAACATTCTGATGTCGGTTAGCTCTTCTTGGCGGCATGATTAAATAAATACAAACACTTCAAAATTTCACAAATTTTCTACAAATCAAACTTCAACTAGCTCACAAAAATTCAACAAGTTCGGCCCTAACTTCAACCAATGATACCAAAATGGTGCACGGCTCAAACTTAACACGAAGTTATGTTCGGCCTTCACTTCAACTCACTTCAACTTCAAACTTCAAACTCGGCTTGAACAAGCAAGATGATGCACCTCAAACTCTTCTCCAAAAATTCAAACACTTTCCGGACTTTGATCCAAAATGAAATGGATCGTAAGCTTCTAACTTGTTGTAACTTCAAGATGAACACGATGAACACCAAACTTCAAACTCCTTGGCTCTAAGACTCGGCTTAGCTATGATTGGCTAAGTCTAGCTCCGATACCAAAACTGATGCAGCGGATAATAACAAATCGATATAGATCGATGAAAGTAGCAAACAGTGGATTAAAGATACTGAAATGCCCAAATTCGTTGATCACAAAGATACCGAATTCTAGCTATCTTCGACACGTTGATCGCGCACGATACCGTGAAAGAAGATCTACAATTCTTCAAACGTTGATCAAGCGCACTTGATACCGTGAATTGGCTTCAACAATCGTTGAATTGAGCGCACTCGATTAACCGAAAGTGGAGATAGGAGATCACACTCAACTACCAATTTAGATGAAAGCACACAACAATCAAAACGAAATTTTATTCAACAATCAACACTGTTACAAATGACCAACACAATGCCTATTTATAGGCTACAACATCTCACGGTTCAACTAAAAGTATCACCGACCTAACTTAAGTCGTCCGCGACTCATCACATAAGACCACACGACTCACGACTTAGCTTAGGTCGTACGCGACCTAACACATCACATATACTCACATATACAACACACGCGACTCAATAAAAGACGACCTACGAGTTACGACTCATCAACACTACAACAACGACTTAACTGTTACAAACGACTCAACATACGACGACTTAAAATGATACGACTTAACGACTTACGACTTAACGACTTACGACTTAGCTTGGGTCGGCAGCGACTTAAGAAACTTCTTCAGAAAAATCTTCATGCGACTTAGCTTAGGTCGTAACTCGTTCGCGGCTTAAGGAACAGTGGTTTTATGGACAACCTATGTTAGGTTGTTCGGGGTCCCTTTCAACGACCTTGGGCCTAGGTCGTACGCGACCTAAGGCTTTATTAAGCCGTGCCGCCTCTTTGCTATCTCGCTTCGCTCCTTCGTTAGCTCCTGTAGCCATAGGTCGTAAACGACCTAAAGTTCCCGAACGACTTAAGGTTTTATTAGGTCATAACGCCTTTGCACGTGACTCATTAGGTCGTGGCCGGCCTAAAACTCCTCCCTTAGGTCGTGGCTGACCTATCCCTTGTGAATTTGTAGAACGTGCTGCATCAGATTCCACCGAGCAGCACGGGGTAAATTCTCATAGTACAGAGCTGTGGAAGGATGAAAGCATGGAAAATGCTCAAATATCCATGACTCAAGTAAGCAAAAAAATCTTGCAATCTGTTTCACACCCATGCGAGTTGCTAATCCATGCCACCTGTACAGAAATGCAAGTGCTGGTGAACCCCAAGACTAAGTGTTGACAATGTCCAAATTTTTTAGTGGATCCAACAGCGATATATGTGCACATGAGACTTGCTCTTGTCAGCAAACAATGTGTCGCCAAACAAGAAAAGAAGATAAGCACGAGCGGCACGCCTAATTGTTCGATCAGTTCAATCATCGTTCACATCTTTAAATTTATCAACTAATGTACATAAACTTAGTTTATATCCAACCCTCTCATTCATTTTCAATCTAGCTTCTGCTTTAGAAAGACCAAGATACTTTGCAACAATACTAACTGCTTGTTCCATTTCATATGACATACTCTATACAAGTTTACCTTCGATTGGAATGTTTAATAAAGAAGCAACATCATCAAGAGTAATAGTAATCTCACCGAATGGTAAATGGAAGGTATTAGTCTCAGGATACCATCGTTCTACAAAATCTGATATCAAATTCTTGTTAACATTCTTGTAGCAAGTGCTAACAATGGGAAACAATCTAGACAAGTTAATAATGGCTTTGAATCTAGTAGCATTATCTGGAATCCTCCAATCCGATACCTTCTGTGCATGGTTAACACATGTGAGTAGTGCTTGTTCCTACACAAATAAAATTACATTGCTAAAATTCATGAATTCGTAATTGATAGTTTTGAATAATAGTTATATATCTGGCTAGTCCATATCATAGAAGCAACATGAGTATCAAACTCTATAATAACATCACTGATTCTTGGTCCACCTTGTGCCTCAGGCTCATCATCTTTCTCGCCACCAGCATCCGTATCTGAATCGTCCTCTGTTTCATCATCATCCTCTCTTGATGAGTCTAAACCATCTCCATGTTCGTCATCTCCCTCATCTCCTTCTTCATGTTGTTCCTCCTCTTGCCTTACAACAATCTCAAAGTTAGCCGCATCTGTCTCATGTAGCCCCTCTACTGTTTCATGTTGCGTTGGACCTACATAGGCCGTATCCTCGTTCATCTTCGTACTTGTACCTTCGGCTGCTTTCTCCATTCTTCGTTTTTTTTTGGAAGCTGTCATTTGAGTTTGATCCATCGAAAAATAAGCAGGAAAAATTCAGTTAGCACGACCATAATTATAACAAACAAATATTGAACCACAATAATAGTGTTGCTGTTTTCAACAACAATTGATATAAATTGCGTGGACCCCATTTTTTTCATGCAGCATTTTTTCACGCAGGGAGACTACATGGAAAAAATGCCTCCGACGAAGTTGCCTTGCGTGAAAAATTTTCCTACCACGAAGTGTCTCTGCGTGGAAGTCATTTTTCCCACACAAATGTACTGCATGGTGGATAAATTTTTCACGCACTGTAAGTGCGCGGTGCGTTGAAAATAACAACCTAAATCACGCAATGTCTGATCTACTCCCCTCTAATCCATTTTCAACAACAACCGAAGTGTTGGCTAACTATCACTAACTAACAGTATACATTCAACCCCTCTAATTGTGCAACGGTACGTTAATTATACTAACAATCAAAAATAGAAAATATGCAAGTGCTAAATGATCGGCTTACCTTAGTTTATGCGATGTCTGAGGAAGATTGACATACGTGAAGAAGATTACCGCATACGAGGAAAATAAACAATCGCGGTTGAACTTGTGTACGCGAGGATGAAAAGAAATTACGTGAGGAAGTTTTGTACATAAAAGAGAAATTGTGTGAGTGACAATTGTGAAAAAAGTTGAAAGTTACTAAGTTGGTTTAGAGATTTACAAAAATGGCCGTGTCAATGATTTTTATTTTGCAACGGGAAATGCTTTTGTATCGTTGTCTGGGCTAAACTGGAATACTACATAATTCTCCACGTTTTTTCTTTTGTTCCCGACTCTGTGTCTGCTTCATCCCGTTTTCTTCTCCTCCGTTTACTTCTCCTTTCTAATATCTCCCCTTGCGTTAAATTCTCCCAACAATCTAAAACCCTATTTCTGAGGTTGCAAATCAATACCGGTACGGAGATCTTTGAGGCTACGCGATCCAAAACCCGAATTCCAAGGTCGCAAATGAATTTCATTAGAGATCTTCGACGCCCCGCAGTCTAAAACCCTAATTCCAAGGTAGCCAATTAAATGATTTTTAATAAATAAAAATTAGAGCAATGTTGCTGTGCTTTGTTTACAATAGTCATTAATAACTATTTTTTCCTTGAATGTCAGATTTGCAGTTGTGGATAATAATGAAACATTTTTGTCTCCGTTTCCATCAGTCGATAATCCTGAACGAGTAATCTTAGTTATCGAGCTATTAAAACCAATGGGTTACATGGTAGGTTTATGTTTGTACTATATTCAAGTGAACTGTAGGCACAGTTGATAAAAGAGCAAATAAAAATTTTCGAAGTTAAATGCTAGTTTTGTCATCAATGAACTATAAAGTAAAGAAATGGTTTACTAAGATGAACATGATATCCTTTTCAAGGGCCCTACTTCTTCGTAAAACCTTATATGAAGGTAAATATGCTTAGCGTAGAAGGATCCTTATATTTTTTCTTTCACATTTCATCATGGCGTGACATGTTTTTTCCTCATGACTGGATATAATATCATTCATGCAATTAGTATTTGACTTGTAAGGTCAACAAGTCTTTCTTAAGGTGACCCGGAAGAATACGTACAATAAATAGATGTAATTTGCATATACATGGCTATTTGACTCTCTACTGTGATGGCATTTTATAACCCAAATAAAATTCCAAAAGTTTTTCATATGCGGAGATGTGTGAAATTTTGTAAGCACATAATTTATAACCCAGGTTCAATGTATTTTCCTAACATAAATCAAGCACATAATTTCAGTTCAGTTATGGTTTTTTATAGTAGTTATGAATTTAAATATACAGTAAATGCATTTTAGAGACCAAGTGTGCTAACATCTAAATGTTAAACCGGCTCTTAAGATTGTGCTAACTTCGATAAGTGGATGCGTGTTGGAACTGCACTAAAAGAAAATGATATTGAATGCTTCTAAGGTGAATTAGATACCGAGTAGTCTGTCAAGAATTACCGGTCATGTTCAAGTGAGCAAAATCTTGGTTGTAATGTGCCAGTTGTAAATTCTAAGCTATTATTAACATATACACGAAAAATGACCTTGCTGATTAAGAATTTTGAATGTTAAATTTTAATGGTAAGATTTGGTTTTCAACATCCATATTTTTTGAGAAATTGTACTCTCTAGAAGTGTGTTATTTTCATACTCATCAGTGATCAAAACTAAAACATAATTGTACTTATTCATAATGATCGTAAATAAAAGCTACGTTAGATATAATATTCAATGAAATGGATTCATTTTTATCCCTTTGCTGGTTAAGACATGATGACTGATCTTAAATACACCTTCGAAGCAAACACTCTTTTGTTTTGGGCTTTTTAGGATTGTCCTCATTTCTTAAATTTCTCTTGGGGCTTAGAACATATAATTAAAGCATACCTGTATTCATTTTTATCATAGATATTGGGAATTCTACTACCATGTGCGGTTTTCAATTACATCTAGTGCGAAAGAAGGAATGTATATGATTTACATCAAGCTATACTTTCTTGCTATAAATTCACTAGTGTTATGTAAGAATAACGGATCCTTGAGCTGTAACGTTCCACCTCGAGACTCACATTAACAAAGAGAATCACTGGGTAATTTCGTCTGCTAATGCGGAGAATATGACGGGTTAGGAGCGACCATCTATAATCTTGTCTTAAACATCTACTGAATACGTCGATAAATGCTATATATTTTTTTTCTTATCTCTCGTGGATCGACGTATCCAATAGATGTTTAATACAAAACTATAGACGGCTAATGGATTTATCAGAACAAAATACATTAACAGAATGCATATCACATCACAGAACAGTACATGTGTTTTACGTTTATTTGTTGTTTTGATTGTATTTAGTTTATCTGCTGGTGTAACAATCATTTTAGCCTAAATCAATCCAATTATTAAAAGTATACCTCTAATCTAGGATATGGTTTATTAATATATCATTTTTAGCAATTTATTATCAATTCAAAATTATTTTACCTAATAATGCAAATAGTATTTTGTCAAATTTTTATCGTTGTGTTGCGTGTTAAATTGAATTTAAATAAAATGCGGTAATTTTTTTCTAAACTATATAACCAAATGATCGGTTTTTTAAAATTGTGCGATTGTAATAGCATATATATTTATAATTCAAAATTGTTTATATCTGTGTTATTATTGTAGTTGGATTATCAAATTTTTGTATTGGGGGTACACACTCAAAATAAATCTTTATTAAAATAAATCTTTATTAAAATAGCACAAATACACGAAAAATATAATTACTGTTAAGAAAGTAAAATTTTGGACAGACAATCTACTTCGTGCCCATCTCAAACGTCACATGCCCATTTCTTACTAATGGTCCTCGTTTTGTCCACTTCATACGGTTTGTCTTTCTCTAATTTTTATTTTATTTTTATTTACCACCACATGGACTTCAAAATTTTGGTCAAGTCGTTGTTTCTATCCTCCTTGCATTGTCTTGTCTACTACAGAGATCAAGTCGCTATCGTGCTGTCATTCATCAGCAAGTAGGATCGTTAAAGTTACAATCAACGTATATCATGTATGTACTCTCTTAACTCTCTTCCACAATCAAGAAACCATGAGTCATGACTAGGAGTCCAAGTACAAAAAGCAATTCAATTACTTTGCTATTAACTGGGAGCACAATATCCTTTTTTTTTTAAGGAAATTGCATGCAGATAGATGCTTGGTTTTCTACTACTTAGCTTCACGTTCATACGGGCTTCTATAACGGTGTACGCTAATTGTTGGGAGACTGATTTATTGGGCTGATACTTAATATGGAATAGACCCATATCGTCAAAAAATATCAGCTCATACCCTATTTGTACAATCTTATATCTTAGCATGCAGAGTAAACAGAAATAGATTAATCCTACCGCCTTTTATACACTATTTATTTATTTTCTCCTTATATCATCGCTTTTCCCTTGCTATATATTTTTAATTTATAATTTTTTAGATTGTAATATTGTTATTATTTAATCAACAAAGAAGATAAATATATCATTTACCTCAGCTTCCAATGACTATATTTCAAAATAACAACCATCCAGTGAAGCTGACAATAAACGTACATATTCAAATCAGACCTGCCGTACATAGCATGTGCTTTGCTATATATGCTCATAAATTGATATGTTCAACTAATTAGTATAGATTAGTATTACGTACCAGCTTGCAACTTGCACAAACTCATATTCAAGACACCTGAAAAATGCCCAAATGAAAATGAACAGATGTTGAGTTTTATCCCATTCAAATAAGAGCAGGGCTAAATGAACTCCAAAAATCCCTCATTTTACTCCACGGAAGATCGCCCGCTTCTTCCAGCAAACCTCCACCGATACCATGCTCAGAAACAGCGATTTCGGTGCTGCCGTGGGCTGTGGAGGTGGTCGGCCAAGAACTGGCCGCCGATTGGTAAGGGTGGGTAAAATGAAGTGGACTTTGGGATTCATATAGCAGCACTCAATGTTGCGCTCGTTGCTGCTAAAAAACTTTGATAAAACATTATTTATTTTCATATAATCTCTCGATAGGCATAATCTGCAAATGAAACCTGCGTAGGTAAGAAAGCTTAAAAATCAGATGACTGTGTACAGTAACATATATATATATATATATATATATATATATATATATATATATATATATATATCGAGAAAATGAAAAACTAGTCAATCTATTGGATTTAAATTAAGTTCTATTTCCAGCGAAATGTTACCCTCTTCAAGTGCGACCGAAGCTAGGTCGGTTCAATTGACGTCGGACAAAAACAGCTAGATTAAACTGTAAGCATCGGATGCGTTGGACAAAAACTGCTAATTACCCAAGTAGAATCCCCTAACCATCCTTTTCTCCAAACCACTTCATCTTTCATATCTACGTAGTTTCATCATCTTCTTTCCAAAACAATGTCTGATTCTGATTTCGATAAAAAAGATTTGATTACATTGCTAACTGCACATAAGTTTTTCGATGGAGTAAAGTATGTAAATACCCCTATGCACGCTTCAATTTACACTGGAATGGAATGCGTTGAGATTTTGATATTTCGGTTGAGCAAAAAGAATGTTGTCAACGGAACTTCAGGATAAAAATAATTTACTTTATTTTATCGTGTGACAGCTCGCAAGCTTATGATATGACAACTACAAAAGAAATTTGCATTAAAGAAATGATAGTAATATATTTATACATCACGAGCGTAACGGCATGCGTTTCACGCGTGAATTTTTTTTCCTTATAAATTATGTATATTTAAATCGGTAAAAAAAAAAAAAAATTATTTTCAAGTGATATTAAGATTTCTGTATTTGTAAAGAAGTATTCAAAATTTATAAAGAAGTTTAATTTTAGATCCTATTTTTAATAGTGTTTTGAATTCGTAAAGCATTTTTAACCGTTGAATCCTACTTTTAGGGGCATTTGAATTTGTAAAAAAAATTTAATATTAGATCCTATTTTTAGGTTATTAAGATTTGATAATATATAGATGGACGTTTTTGGTAGTTCACGTTGATACCAAAAAAGTGTGACACCAAAGCTATTACAACTATTATTAAAGAAAGATAAAGCTGGCTCTTACAAAGCGTCAAGTTGCATAAATGTTTCAAAGATCAAGTAACACTATTTGTGTTTTTTTTATGTTGTTCTGAAAGTTGTGTTGTTAATGTCCAAGGATATAATTAAACCTAACGACCAACAATTCAAGCATCGAAAAAAATTTGAAACCTAAATCGATACTTCCGTTTTTAAGAAATTGTATCAAAGATATGGATGGTGTACACATAGATGCACACGGCCTACTGGTATTGCTCAACCATTTACTGGTCAAAAGGGATATGCAACACATATGTTTATTAGGGTTATCACAAATATTCCTACACAATTGAGAAAAAAATAAGAAGCGAAGAAAAACAATAACAAGCGAATTCCTCTAAACAAAACTTTTATTAATTCAACAAATGATTATAAGAGAAAACTCTTAAAAGTTGAGAAGAAACCTTAATCCCTAAAATTCTAAAACAATAACTCTTCTACTTACATTAAATAACCCATATATGATATTTATAACAAGAGATTGCTTGGTGCTTAAATCAACATTTGTGTGGCAATAAATAAAAAAATTCATCTAATTTAAATGAGTTGAATCTTCTCTTTTCTTACCATACGCATATCCATATATGCAATATTATTTTGAGTAAGTCTAAATTTGTGTTTCCCTTCTTTATATTTATTTCCTTTAAATGTGATTTCGTATCACAAATCACAACAACGTTATGGCTGTTTGCTCATATGATATGATATTTACATATGTAATGGCTGGTTGGAAATGAACTGCACCAGATCAATATTATTTTGTTGATTGAGGATATCCCCAGATAGAAAGTCATATATCTATGACGACCGCCCTACACAGCTGGCATCTAATATAACTAAATAATGAGATGATGTGATGCTTGGTCGATATACGACGATCATTAAGGATTGTAAATGAAATAAAACATCACAGAATCTGTCGTATATCTCACAACGCATGAAATAAAATATAATATACATCACAGATATAAGACAGGAGAGACAATATAACTAAGTGAACTAGATATTAGAGCATGGATCCAAAGAGTTATACAATATAGAAATGGAGTTTATATAAAACAGAAATAAACTTAAATAAATTACCTTATGGGTAGTAAACAAACAATCTAGGCTCCATAGTGTTGCACAACGGAATAAGCAAAATATCCTTATATAATACGAGAAGCTCCATCCTGCCCGTCCTCTGCACTACATGCATTCACCAAGACCTGCTATCTAGTCTACTTATTTAAGAGTATCCAAGATAATAAAATGCAAGACATAAAACCTCGAGTCAGACAACAGTCTAGTGTGGGCAATAAATGAATCTCAAAATACTATACAAGTCGATATAGTAAGAAACAAAGGTATACGAATCATACCTAACATGTCTCTGCAACCAAAGAGTTAGCACATGACTAACATAATGTGCTACTCTACGAACATCATAAAGGTATACGAACTAAGTATAATGATGGGTGTCCAGGTATCTCTATCCCCAATACCTAACTTGAGTGACATCCCTAGAGTGATAGACTACAGAAGAAGACAAGCAAAGCAAGCATAACATCCATCAAACAATCCTCACTATCATTTAATATGCTCTAAATATATGATAACTCGTATGACCTTTCCTATGTCAATGACTAATGGAAATCGTGGTTTTTTTGTGTACTCGTCTTTAGCCAAAGTCGATTCTAGACCCATTCCACTGTTTAGGGTATATGGATCCAAACAACCGATCCAGAGTAGCCAAACAAAGTACCTATGAGCATCCTCACAATACCCCTGCATTCCAATATATAAAAAACACTCCGAGTATCAACGATCCCTTATCACGCGTATTAAAGTCGTTTCTTTGCTCCATCTATTTTCCATTATCCTCAAGGAGTCATTCCACATTCCTTCATTTCACGATAGAACCATTCAACATTCTATGGGTCACCCTTCCTATAACCCACCCTTTGTGAATAACCATCCTCGCGACTCATTTCAACATCAAGCCGCCATCATCGAACCTAACTCCATTCACCATCGAGTTGCCATTACTGAAGTCCAGAAGCTATCATCATGCTACTATATCGTCATGAACCCCAAGCAAATAAACAATCACCTTCAACACGACCTGTAGAGCCTCTATTTCCCCTCTTGGAAATTTCACCCCAAATTAACCAAAGAAACCTTTCGGTACAGACTTAAACCTCTGGGTACCAAGTTGGTTACTTGGCTAAATTTCTATCCTTTTTCTTTCCTAAAGTCGTTCTCTTCTAGTGCTCCATCTTCGAAGTGTTCAGACCCCAGCCATTCTCCACAAAAGCCCTCGGTACCAACTCCAAAATTCTCGGTACTAAGCACAACACTTAGCCAAATTTTGGTATTTGGCTTTTGCTTATGACTCGTGGCCCCAACCCGAAGCATTATCTGTAACATCCCGCCTTCTTAGGCCCAAAACTAACCACTACTGATGCTGCAGTTATTCGCAGTTGTTATTTCTTGATGACCGAATGCGCATAGTCAATATTAATACACTGGAACACAAGAATATGAAAAATTTTAAACTTCCACAAAACATATTTCTCATTTCTTATGAATATATTCAAATTTAATTACATAATCTCAGACGTTAACCACATTCAGATCACATATACATGTACAAAATATGATAAGAGCGACATATGAAGATTATAAGAACTCGGAATTTAACCAAAACAGAATAAAAACGTATTAATTAGCCTATTAACCTCTAAAACATCTATGTCTTTTCCAAACAAAGGTTTAAATGCTTATATTCTAACCAAATCACAAACGTGGATGAGGTATATCCCATAGCTGATCTAGACAAAGAAAAACGAGACGATAAACGTGATTATTCACCTTGATTAGTTGATTGGGAAATGAGATAATTTTGTAGCTTTAATTGCTTAGCTTTTTCTTTAATTTAAACTCTTACTGGAGCTTTTAATGGCCAGGCGAAAGTTGGTGAGGTGTTATGAATGAGGGAGTGAAAATTTATTAAAGTGGATGAAGAGATTTTTACTAAGAAATGTAGCCCCATTTTCAAGTTTATCCCTTAGGAATTCCTCCTTCTAAATTTAGTTAAGTCTTATTTTAGTTCATTCATCAAGACACGACCATTGGATTTATTAATCCCATCTCCCTAATTATTCACATTATTTTATTTAAATCATCCAATTAAGTATCTTGAATAATGTTAGTTAAAATTCAGGGGCATTACAGAACCCCCTTAAAGAATTTCGTCGTCGTAATTCAGTAAGGACAAAACAACAAGCATATAACCCATGCAAGCAAAGCTAGTATAACCTACTAGCCAAATTCTATATTTTCATAGGTTCATAGGTTCCACTAGATTTTTCATAGGTTCCATCCTACTTAGGGTTCCATCCCTTTAACGGGCTCGAAGTGGATTCCATTCCACGAATAAATTGGATTTTAAGATGCCAGTGCTTTTCTACGAGTTTTAACAAAAAATCCTAATAATAATAAAAAATACTTATCCTTGAAATCTTGAACTCTTGATAGTCTCGATACTCATGACTCTTCTATCTTGATATTTTATCTTGATATCTTGAATCTCTATACTGTACAGTCTTTATTCTTAGTACCTACATGGTTAAATCCTGCATATACATATATATCTAAACTTATAATGTTAGTATTTATATTTAAAAATCTATTTTAAGGTTGTTGTCATCAAAACCATAATCTCACGGACTAACAATCTCCCCTTTTTTGATGATGACAACCTTTGTTTATAAAATATTATTTCTATTCTAATAACTCCCCCTAAAACTAACATCTCTCCCTTAGTCTATACCTAACTATCCTATTTTATATTTCTCCCCCTTTGTCATCAGCAAAAACTTTATCTAAACTAGATAACTCCAAACTATATAACTCCCCCTAAAACTATTACTCTATGACATGTGATTATAATGATAGTGTTATCATAAATAATCAACACTTAAGTCTAATACTAAAACGTAGCCCTAAACTATTAACTATCCTAACTAAGAATTCACAATAATACTTATAATAAAAACACATATAAGAACACGAGTTATTTATTACGTATATGGTTGTATTTACATTTGCGTTTGGAAAACATAAAAACACAAACAACAACGAAAGGAAAGAGAAGAAACTAATGTGTGTTTCTGAACATAGGAGATCTATGAATCGAACAGTTTGGATAGTGGAAACAGAAATTTCCAAGGTTGTTCGACAAGATTCCCATTTTTGTCGAAACACACACTACTTGGTCATCATCCTCCTCGTGTGCTTCTTCCATGGGTTCTTCTTCTTCTTCTTCGTCGCTGGCCTTTTGTTCTTGATTGAGTGAAGAGTCTTCATCGATCAAGATAGGGTTGGCCTGGTTGTTCATTAGGAATTTTTGCAAATTCCTAAGAATCTTGCCTTGCCTTTCCTGTTCCTTTGCCATATGAAGTTGAGTTACTTGAATTTCAGTTAACATCTGAAGTACATCAATCATAAACTCCTCTATTTTCGTTACACGAGCAAGAGTAGTGCATTGGAATGGACCAGAAGTAGGAGAGGTAAATGAGAAAGTTGATTTTATGTTTGATTTTGAGGATGAAGCCATGATTTTATTTATTTCAGAAGAGAGAATGAAGAGAAAACAGAGAGAGTGAATGAAAAGTCGAAATTGAGAAGAATATATAGCTAAATTTTTGAATTTTGGTGGGAAAATTTTAAAAAAAATAAAAAACATTATATGTCGACATGTATACCTAGAGGATGTCGACATGGTCTTTTTAAAATTTAACTCTTTGATTTATTTTGATACCAATTGTTAATTGTACTTGCTATTTATATTTTATATTTCAGTTATAGAACAAATTCCTAATTCTCTTCTTAGTTTAGTAAATATTGATTCATTTAAAGGTTTTGTTAAGATATCAGCAATTTGATTTTCAGAATTGATATAATCGAGAGTAACTACTTCCTTGCTTATATTATCTCTAAGAAAATGATGTCTGATATTAATATGTTTAGTTCGAGCATGTTGAGTAGTATTTTTGGATAAATTTATCGCACTCGTATTGTCACAATAAATTGGAGATTTTGAGAAATTTAAACCAAAATCTTTTAAGGTTTGTTGCATATATATTACTTGAGAACAAGCCAAAGCAGCAGAAATATACTCTGCTTCAGTTGTTGATAAAGAAACCGTGTTTTGCTTTTTACTAAGCCAAGAAATCAGAGAATGCCCCAAAAAGTGATAAGCCCCACTTGTGCTTTTTCGGTCTGATTTACAACCAGCATAGTCAGCATCACAGTAAGATATTAAGTCAAAAGAATCATTTTTAGGGTAAAATAAACCATAATCAGACGTGTGTTTAACATATCTTATAATTCGTTTCACGGCTTTTAAGCGAGTCTCTTTAGGTTGGGATTGATATCTGGCACAGAGAAAGACACTATGCATGATATCAGGTCTACTAGCAGTAATATAGAGTAATGAGTCAATCATTCCTCTATATAATTTTTGATCTACATCTTTCGAGAGATCTTCTTTACTATGGTACTCATTGATTGCCATGGGAGTGGGTTTTCCACTCGCAGTGGTCAAACCAAATTTACTAATTAGGTCTTTAGCATATTTTTCTTGACTAATAAAGATACCATTATCTAATTGTTTTATTTGTAATCCTAAAAAGAAATTTAATTCACCCATATGACTCATCTCAAATTCTTTTTTCATTATTTCAGAAAATTCTTTATTCATTTCAAAATTAGTTGAACCAAAAATGATATCATCTACGTAAACTTGTACTAGTTGAATATCATTTTAATTTCTTTTAATAAAGAGAGTATTATCTACTTTACCGATTTCAAAATTAGATTGCAATAAATAAGATCTTAGTCTATCATACCAGGCTCTAGGAGCTTGTTTTAGACCATATAGTGCTTTTTTAATTTGTAAACATGATTTGGTAATTTATCATTTTCAAAAAGTGATGGTTGTTCGACATATACTTCTTCTTTTACAAATCCATTTAAAAAGGCGCTTTTAACATCCATTTGAAATAATTTGAAATTATTATGATTTGCGAAAGCAAGTAGAATCCTAATGGCTTCTAATCTTGCTATGGGAGCAAAGGTTTCATCAAAATTTATTCCTTCTTCTTGACAATAACCTTGAGCGACTAAACGAGCTTTATTTCTAGCTACCTCTTCTTGTTCATTCATTTTATTTTTATAAACCCATTTAGTTCCAATCATAGTTTTATTTTCTAGTCTAGGAACAAGTTCCCAAACGTCATTTCTAGTAAATTGATTTAATTCTTCTTGCATAGCCAAAATCCATGAATCATCAGTTGATGCTTCTATTGGATTTTTGGGTTCAATAGTTGATATAAAAGCCACATTACTCATTTGACTTAGTTGATTTCTAGTTTTAACAATAGATTGCATATCTTTCAGTATATTTTCTATAGGGTGATCTTTTAAAAGTTTTGTCTTTTTATTAGGATGATCAATTTCATTATTAGTTTCAGTAGGTTCTTGATTTTGAGTGATTAAATCCTCTTCATTATTTGTATCTTCAAAAATTTTGAAATTTTCATCAAATGAAAGATGCATTGTTTCTTCAATGGTATTAGTTTTTAAATTAAACACTCTGTACGCTTTACTTCTATTAAAATATCCGATAAAGATACCTTTGTTGGATTTAGGATCAAATTTATCTAAATTATCTTTTGTATTTAAAATAAAGCATTTACTTCCAAAAATTATGAAATAAGATACCTTAGGTTTCTTTGAGTAAAGAAGTTCATAAGATGTCTTATCAGTTAGAGGTCTAATTAAACTTCTATTCAAAATATTACAAGCGGTAACAACTGCTTCTGCCCAAATTTTTTTTGGTAAATTACTATCTGTAAGCATAGTTCTCGCACACTCTTGAATCGTCCTATTTTTACTTTCTACTACTCCGTTTTGTTGTGGAGTTCTCGGAAATGAAAAATTGTGAGTTATTCCCTTTTTATTGCAGAATTCCTCAAACCTTTCATTTTCAAATTCACCACCATAATCACTTCGAATAGTTATAATTTTTAGAGAAAATTGATTTTGAATTCTTTTTGAGAATGTCTTAAAACATTCAAAAGTATCACTTTTATGTTTCATAAATATTGTCCATGTAAATCTAGAATAATCATCTACAATTACAAAGACATATCTACTATGATTTATTGATAAGATTTGAGATGGACCAAATAAATCAAGATGTAGTAATTCAAGAGGTTTTGAAGTTGAAATCATATCTTTTAACTTAAAAGAATTTTTTCTAAGTTTTTCTAATTGACAAGCACCACATAAACTATCTACTTTAAAATTCATTTTAAGGAGACCTCTTACTAGATCATGTTTTGACAGTCTAGATAGGAGTTTGAAATTCAAATGCCCAAATCTCTTGTGCCAAATCCAAGAGTCACTTGTATTTGCCAACAGACACAGGTTAACATTTGAAACTTTCATACTAAGAATATATATATTCTTTTTCCCGACTCCCTCAAATATAATGGTTGAATTATTATCTTCAATGTGACATTTATCTTTTTCAAATTTAATTTTATAACCTTTATCACATAATTGACTTATACTTAGCAGATTATGTTTCAGATTCTTAACTAGCAAAGCATTAGTAATAGTAGGAGTTTCAGAATTACCAACTTTGCCGATGCCAATCACATATCATTTTGAATTGTCTCCAAACTTAACCAATCCTCCGTCTTTGTATATTATATCATTCAGTATATCTGGATTGTTAGTCATGTGCCTAGAACATCCACTATCAAGTATCCATTTGTTCCTTCTGATCTGCACAATTTGTCCGTTGTGAATTGATTCCTCAACACCCATAAAACATGATTCCTGCACATCAAACAATTTTGGTAGATAACTTGAATTTGAATAATGACTATATGCAGACTTATGAAACAATGATGATTTGAATACTTCTAAATTAGTATTAACGAATATAGCCATTTTAAAAACTTTTCGAAAATCAGATTATGAAACTTTGAAAACCTTGCTCTGATACCAATTGTGAGAAATGCGGATTACAGATCTTAAGGCTAAGATTAACACTAGAGGGAGGGGGGGTGAATAGTGTTAATAAAGAATTACTAAATCTTTTTAATTTATGTTAATTTAGACACAAAAGTATGCAATATACAGACACAGATATGATCGCAGAAACAATCACAGATGCAGAAATAAAATAAAAGCAGTAAATAAAAGAACACACCGGATTTTATACTGATTCGGAATTACCCTACATCCAGTCCCGCAACACAAGTACGCATTTCCTTTCAAAAGCAATTGTATAATTACACCCTCGGTTTCAAGGCTACGAGATACACCCTCCAGAATTTCGATCCTCTGGGTAGAGATACTTGATTTCCGGGCCATAAGTTTATCCAATTGATTTACCAAGGTACAATCACACCTTTTCTCTTTTGATTGATTTCCAAGGCTACAATCACACCTTTTCTCGCTTAATAGATTATAAAGAAGTCTATAACTCTGAATAGCACTGAGAATCTTGTAGAGATAGTGATAGAGAATCAAACTAGAAGTAATCGAGTATGATTTAATGTTGATTTCGGCAGAGTAATGATAAGAATATGTATTAAGAAATAAGGAAGAAGAAGAGGAGTGAAAACCAGAAAAAAGTGATTAAAAATTCGTTGAAACTGAACCATATTTATAGAAAAACAACAGCCATGACCATTCATGAAGAGTTATGGCGAATAGACACTTCTTTTGAAATTTGAATTTTTGAATCAAACTGTCACCATGTCGACATGGTCATGCTAGGCATGTCGACAACCCAAAGGATTTTTTGGTGATTTTGATTTTCTTTGAAAATAACATTTATCTTATATAAAAACTATTTTAAACTTTATAAATATACTTGACTATAGTTAAAATTCATAAGTAAATATAAAGAATAATATATATAGATTTTAACTATAATTTTATATTTAAATCTAAGTATAAATATTTAAAAGTTAATTTTTTTTTAAAAGATAGTTTAAAATCAGGAGTAATTTGACTTTGAAAATAAAGATGTTTTTGAGGCTAAAATTATTTAAAATCAGGATCGAGGGTTTTGAATCTTTTAAAAGGAAAGTTTTGAAAACATTTTGAAAATATGATATAATTTTTGTAAAATCATTTTGAATAAAAGTTAGCAGATATAAAACAATGTTACACTAGATTTTTCGTAGGTTCCATCCTACTTAGGGTTCCATCCATTTAACGGGCTCGAAGTGGATTCCATTCCACGAATAAATTGGATTTTAAGATGCCAGTGCTTTTCTACGAGTTTTAACAAAAATTCCTAATAATAATAAAAAATACTTATCCTTGAAGTCTTGAACTCTTGATAGTCTTGATACTCATGAGTCTTCTATCTTGATATTTTATCTTGGTATCTTGAATCTCTATACTGTACAGTCTTTATTCCTAGTACCTACATGGTTAAATCCTGTATATACATATATATCTAAATTTATAATGTTAGTATTTATATTTTATAATCTATTCTAAGGTTCTTGTCATCAAAACCATCATCTCACAGACTAACACTTCTATCCTTCTCCTTTTATAAAACATGACGTTCCCCTTTCCTTTCTTTCATCTCCTTCAGTTCGATACTAAAATAATAATATACAGAACGAAATCAAATCGATTTCGTTTAAAAAAAAGAGTGAAATCTTGAACTTGAATTCGTAATGCAAATCATGGCGATCTGGTGACGTTGGTCTCGTGAAGTGCGGCAAGGAGAGATGGTGGGCATCGCGTTCGAGCATGGGGAGGGGTTCGCGATGTTGGGGATTTGCTCATACGTAAGATGTTTGAGGCAAGGTTTCAGGCGATTGTTCTGGTGGCCATGGCGAGCTCTCGGTCGGGGCGTACGATAGCGGGGTTGCGTGGTGATTTAGGCGGCTCTGTCGGCGTAGTGGAGGGTAGGGTATGCGAACTGGAGGCGGGTGGTACTGTGCCGCATGTGTTCGAGAGGAGGGCGAAAACGATGGTGGCAAGAGTGAAGGCGTAGGCATGGGTTTTATGCTAGAAAACAGTGGCAAGCACGAAGTTGGGTTCGATCGAGATGCACGCTTGCGTGTACAGGGAAGAAGATGGTCGTCGATGGCGGGAAGGGTTTTGGTTTGAACTGAAAGCGTATTCGCAATTTTGAATCGAGATTAAGAAGGTAAACGTGAATAATTAAAATTAGTTGCTGTAATTGGTAAAATGAAATTTTAATTTAAAATCAAAAAATCATATTGTGAATATCTTGTCATGCGAGGTCCAAAAATCATGAAATGTGTTGTGATAGAATCATTATGGGAAACACTACAATTTGGAATTGGAACGATTAGCAATTTCGAAAATTAAGGCGAGAAATTCTCATTCATTTGGATTAGTAGAATTTATTTTAAATAGTTAAAATAAATTATTGGACGCTTGGTTGAATTCATAAATTATTATCATTTTGGATGTTATATATATAGTAGTATATATATAAGTAGTTGGATATATTTTCCGCCTATTGAAGCGGATGAAACCCTATGCGCCCCGCATAATAGCGGATGATCCTATATACCGCAATATCTCCCTCGAAGTGGGATTGGTATTTTTATGTTGTATTAACATATATGGATGTAGGGACACAGGTTGGAGAGATCCAACTGGATTCCTCAAATTTGTATTGATTGTTTTCCATATATAATAATATATGATTTGTTAGAATAATCTGTCTTATTGTTGTGATGTGAATTATTTGATGCTATAGTAGCACTGGCCTAACTTTTGGTATTTTAAATACCGTAAATATTATTTTTGAAAATTAAAAAGATTTAAAAGGAGGTTTTCAATATAAAAATATTCATATAGAAATTTGGATTGTTTTTAAAATAAATTGATTTGGATAAAAACAATAATTAATTTTGGTTTGTATCTATCTATTCGTATAAATATTTTAAAAAGAGATTTTAAATTATTTATGTAGAAGATTTTTAAACGGTAGATTTTCAAACCATATTTCTGGAAAATATGCAAAGGAGCTGAAATCGATATTTTAAATAGATTCGTGAAATATATGGATTTATTAAGAAATGGATTTATAAAATGAGATTTTATAATTGAGATTAGTTTTATAAACAAGTGAAACTCAAAGGAGTTATAAATTTATAAACGATATTTATAAACAAGGGAAAATGAAAATTAATCGATAAATTGGAATATAATTTCACAGGGTGAATTTATATCGAGGTATGAAAAATAAATTTTGGGGAAAATAGTGAATTCTATTTTTGAAAAGTGAGGATGGGTAGAAAAATAGGAATGAGAGGGATTTATAAATTGAATTGGTTATTGGGATTTTAAAATATATTTATTAAGAGGTTAAGTTTTGATTTAAAAAGGGAAATTCTATTTATTTAACTATGTAATTTTAAGCTAGTTAGTATTGGAATACCTCGAAAGTGAATTTTTCAAATATCTAATATTAATTGAAGTTAAATTCTATTTTTTATAATCGACTTTGAAAATTGATTTGTTGTCTAAAAATGGATTATTGATGTCTATATAAAGTGTTCGATATTTTTAAATAATTACTTGAACATGTTTTAAAAATAAATATATTCTTTAAAAACTTATTTATTTACATACACATATATAGATTTTTGTAATGATTGAAATTTAATTATAAATCTTCTCGAGGATCTGGAAATGGGGTTTATTCAGTAGATGGGATTTATAGGAGAAATTCTCAAAAAATGGAATTTGGCAAGAAGTAAGAAAATTTTCGAAAAAGTTAAATAAAAGAGTACTTCGAGAAAAGAATTAGAATTCATAAAAGAAGTTAGAAATGGATGTTTGGAATTTTAGACAACTGTTTGACTTGGAAAATATTAAAGGAAATTAATTAAAGAAACCGGAACTTATAGAATTCGTTCTAAACGAGTTAAGGAATTTACAAATAAATTTGTAAATGATTTTGAGAAAATAGGAAATAAATGGAATACTTCCCAAGTCTTGAACATAAAAATGGTGTTTGAAATATATTCTAAGTATTGGAATGGTTTGGAAATATTCCGTTTTTAAGTAGTTTCAAATGTTGGAAATGTGGAAGGGATTTGAATATATATATATATATATATATATATATACTATAAAGATATTTTGAAATAAATTTTTGGAAAATTTTTAATAAGGCCTGATGTCTGCTTATGGATGTTTTATTGATAGTTAAATAATCGACTATCAATTTTGGCCAAATTCGCTGATCGTTTCGAAGAGATCAGGATCAGATTAATTATCCGAAAAATTACTTCGATCCGGTTTGAACGTTTCGAATGAATATCGTGAAGATGGTGAAGAGGGTAACTCAGTTTGTTCAGACCTAGGACAACTTGTATGTACAAATGATATCAGAACATCGTCATTGGAGGACGATGAACATTTTAAGTGGACTTGTTCTTGAAAGGTAAACATTAACCTCATGCCTCATCAACTGAGAATGACTAAAACAGGGAAGATGCAGCTAGACTAAGTGGGTCGCACCTAATTAGGGTATGTTATCACCTTTTTAGATACCCTAGGATATATTATAAATTATGGATATGGCTGTGCATGGTAAAAGTGAGCGCTCGATTTTAAGGGTAGGAACACCGGGGTGATAACTTATTCAGTTCTATCCAGGTTAGGGATATGGTCGGTCTTGTGTTGTAGGGGATCCCGATGAGGTCCTCGGGTATATTTTTCTAGAGGTGTATTATGATGGACAGTACCATAGTAGCCCAATCATTGTATGAAATCTATAACGGCCTGGTATTTTCAACTATTCGCATCCACACATGCCAAACTTGAATTGCTCAAAATACCAGATTGTTAATTTAAATTTGACAAAACTCAGCATATACAGTAAATAAATCAACCACAGAATCACAGACACAGAGCTATATAAAATAATGCAGCGGAATAGATAAATAATAGTTCATGAAGCTACTGTATAAACATCAGAGTTAGAAATAAAATCTAATAGAATATCTTAAATATAGTGAAGTCTCCAGTACGAACATATGACTTCTCTGAACCAATCAACTGGAAAAGATGAATCAATAGTTGGATCTCCAAGCGAAGCTCCAAACTCCAAAGGTGAGTCTCAAATGCTGAATCACTCAGTCTGACCCGAACGTAAAGAAAACACAAAACACTCGAGTCAGGATTAACATTCTTATATCAATAAATCCAACTCAAGTGAAATATCAACTGAAATACAAGTAATATAAAGGGTGTTTGGGATAACCATCCTCTAAGGATCCGTGGAACAATCTACAATGTAGAAATATACACTATAACATCGTGGTCATTTTAAATTAATTTATACTTCAAACCTAAAATATCATTTTCATTTCAAACATATATTCACCTTTCAAAAATCATAATACTTTCAAAGTTATAACTCTTTCGAAACCAAAATACTTGAAATCATTACACTTTGAAAATCATAACATTTCGAAATCATACATTTTAAATCATGGTACCTTCCTTCAATTCTTTACATTTTACAAATTTATTCAATTAAACCCAAATTTTCAAATTTCCAATTTAATTCAATTTAAACCATCAGTTTCAATTAAATTTAGTTTTCTAACAAACCATTTTAAATCTTATCAGTTTCGAATATAGATTTGATTCACAAAATAAGCTATTCAATTTTTCAATATAAAATTCAAAGCTTTAAATATCCTACATTTTTAATTTAAATTTAACATTTTCATATAGATCTTGATTAAACTTCATTATTATTTTAGTCTTGACATATTCACTCATTAAATTCAATATCGTTTAAGTAACCTTGAACCACACTTTTCTAAATATTTCCTTTAATTTATCTAAACGTGAAATATTCATTAAATTACTTAAATCAAATATCAAGTTATAAAACCATATCTTAAATTCTCAAATTCAATAAGATTCGAATTGATTTAATCAAATAAAATTCTTAGCAAGATACAATTTTACTTAATTCAACTTTAACTTCCTTAAGTTATACAAATCTTTGAAAAATATGTTCAAAGATATAATATTTAGACATATTATATTAATGAAATCAAACTTTATTAGATTAAAGTTTATAATTAAATTTGCTTTATAAAACAATTTAAAATCCAATATTTAATAAAATCATACATATATTTCCTTTCAAAACCATAAAAGTCATTTTTAAATTATTTATATATAGACCAACGGTGTCTGTATATAATTTTCTATCCTATGGTCAAGTGGTACGGGTATTTATCATTTCAATCCGTAATTTAAACATATACGGTTAGATATCATTTCGACCCACAATCCCAAATTCAATTCAAATGAAAATCGCTTGGGTCTATCATTTCAACCCATAATGATTTTATCATATTCTAAAGTCCATTCTTGTATGTATCATTTCAACTCTTAGTGAATTTTATACTAATAGGGAACTTGCAGAGTGATAACAGAAATGATAATAATATAGCAGACATATATCATCAGTAATTAAAAATATAAACAATAGGTTATGATGTCATATCCCATAGGTGTACAGTTAGTAGCATATACAACGATTTAAATAACTACAGCAGCATACTTCAATTATCGTTTCAATTGAAATCAAATTTAATAAACACAAGAACGTTAATCGTGAGTGATTGCTCATCTTTCGAGGCTAGAGAATACCGAAGATGACATGGATACACACATTGATACGGACACTGGAATTTGAATTACTAATTGAAGTAAAGCAAAATCGGCACGAATTCAACGATGAAAGCTGATAATAAGAATAGATGGAACAAATCAGGAAGGGTCGATGAAGATAATCGGAATCATCATGATAGAACAGAAATAATATATATATTATTATTTCTAGGAAATCAATATTTAAGTTAAAAAAGTATTAAAATAACATATATATAATTAAAAATCATTGTTTTACATTAAATATATACATCAAAATTGTGATGACTCGGAATTTTTGGCAATATCAATTTAATAATCGGTATTAAAATTTAAATTGATTTGATAATTTTTGTTATTAAATTTAAATTGATTTAATAATATTCTTCTTAATAAATATTTAATTAGTAGATTTTATCTTTTAAAATCTAACTAAATTGTTTTCTATTTATAATGTAAATATATGGTTATATTGTAAATAGATTAGCTTTGTTTTAATTTAACAAATAAAGTCATATTTTCTAATTCTAATATTTTTGGTAATTTGGAAATTTTGATTTATTTAATATAAAGCTTTTCAAAGCTATTTAAATAAATAACTATATGGTTTTAAATTGTTAAGATAAAAGTTTAAATTGTTTAAAATAATTTTAGCTTAAGTTTAAATTTAAGTTGATTAACAAAAAGGTTTGTTTTGTTTTCTTTTTAAAATATAGCTTGATAAGATAAGTAATTTATTAATAAAGAGATAATTTCTTTTATAAATTATTTTAATTTGATAATGAGTTATTTTTAAATAATAATAATAATGTATTGTTTTTGCAAAATGGATTTTTATAAAAATAGCATTGTTATTTCAAATTGAATTTGTATATATATAACTTGTTTTTAAAATTGAACTTTAGAATTTGATTTGAATTTGAATTTAGAGTTTTGAAATTCAAAGTAGATACTTAAATTGTTTTGGATTTTAAAATATTTGTATAAACTTTTATTTATATATATAATTGTTTCATTTCTTTTAAAAATTGTCTATACATATAAAATACTAATTAACTAATTAATTAGGCATAATCTAAATTAGTATTTAACTAAATAACTAATGTTAACTTAAAAAGACATGTGTTAAGTAATTAACATATCAAAATGACAAATATATAGAGTTTTAACGAGTGTCATATTGTATTTTTATTTTTCTTTGATTTTAATAAATCATAAATTTAGTTATATAAACTCATACTTCTTCTATTTTTTTCTTTTTCTCATTTTCATTTCTTAGTAAAGAAAATTTTCAGCTGAAACTTATTACTCTAAAACAATCCTCAAATCAAAAAGAAAATCTGAGAATCAAAACCATTTTCTATACAAATCTGAATCACTCCTCATAAAACAAATCTGTAAACATAAATCCTCATTTCAAAACACAAACCAGAAATCCATCTATAATCCCTGAAACCATTTCACAAACTGAAATCCAAATCAAAAGATCATTTTCCCTGTAACTCATGTTCAAACATGCAAACCAAAATCATTACCCTGTACATTAGCAAATCTGATCAAATAAGCAAATATGGAATTATCTTCTGCATGCACCTGCATCTTCAAATCAAGTACAAAGTTTTAACTCCGGCAACTGTATTTTCAAATCAAAGAGCATTCAAGTGCAAGATTCAAAGTTTTCAAAAGCTTTTCATCAAACTATTTTTCCCAAATCTGGAAAGCTCTATCTTCCTTCTTCAAAATTGTGAGTAACTTCACTTTTAAAAACTTAAAGTATAATTTAGTTGCATGCTAGATGTCTGAAATATGTATGTTTATGTATATACATGGTTGTACTTCTGGATGTATGATGCATGCATGTTGTTCAACAGAATCTACTCTGTTATAGTTTCCAGTTCTTGATTTGTTTAAGTTCATATCTCTTGATTTAATCACTGTTTAAATTTGAGTTTCAAATGAAACTTGTTAGTTTAATCACAAACTTTAGTTTAGAATTTCACTTAAGTTAAAATAACTTTAGATTATCACTGGAAACCAAATTAAATGATCAAGTTTTAAAATAAGTGAAAATTTTAATATCACAATTTATCATTTCAGGGTTAGGATCTGAAACAACATTTAAAAACATGAATTTTAAAACTTAAATCAAGATTTCTAGAAATAGGGGTAGAGTGCAGTTCTGAAATGAACTGGAAATGCAATTTTTGGATTTTTGGGTGATCTCTGCTATCTGGGTGGTCAGGATCTTTAGCATTGATGGAGAAGTGATTAGTGAAGGGGGAAAAATATCTGGTAGATGATCAGAAAACTGTAATGAAGGTGGTGTTCGATTTTGTTTTGGGACCCTAGTTTTTAACCAGGCTAGTTGATTTGGTCGGCACGGCTTGTAGGAGTGATCGAGTTCAACGAGTTTTTGGAGGATGATAGCATGATAGTTGACGAACATTTGGCTGGAGTCACTGCTATTCTGGTGGTCAGAGATGTGGGAACGAGGTGTTTTTCAGGTTTGTGGAGGATTCCTGTTTTTGTTTCCACGTTTGGGGTTGGGGTCTCGAATTCGTTTTCGAGAGTCGGAGTTCGATTTAATGATCGTAGTTGAGTGTGAAGGAGGTTGCCGATGAGGGAAGACCATCGGAGATGGTCGGAGGTGATTAAAGTCACCGTGCATGTGCACGGTGCACTTTATTCTCTGATGAAGTTTTGGTTAGTAGAGGAGAAGGGTCTCGGGTTTTCTCTCGAGAAGTTCGAGCATTTGCTCGAAGTTTTTAGTTTGTGGACTCGAAGCGACATAGGGTGACTCGGGTAGTAATATATATTACAGGTTTTTGAAAAAAAAAACCCTGTAGTGTTCTGGTTTAAATTTTAAACTGAAGATGTAAAATGAAAAGTAAAGTTTTTAAAATAAGTTTAAATCTAATACAAGTTTAAACCTTAGTTTTAAAAACAAAATAGAGTATTTGAAATTTAAATTGTTTTAACTACTTTAAAAATGGTTAAATGGTTTGAATTTAAAATGATGATTTAAAACAAAGTTTAAATCTAAGTGGAATTCAAGTTTAATTTGCATCTCAGATTTAAAAATAAAATAAAGCATTTTAAAATTTGAATTGTTTAAACTACTTTAAAAATATTTAAGTAGTTTGAATTTTAAAAATGAAGTTTTAAAATGTAATGGTTTTAAAATGTAAAGTTTAACTTGGAATCAAAGTTTAATCTGCATTCCAGTTTTGAAAAAAAGGAAGTTTTTAAATTTGAAAAGATTTAAACAACTTTGAAGGTTAAAGTGTATTTTTAAAATTGATTTGAATTTAAAAATGAAATTGGTTTCCAATTCTTTGAAAACTTCTTTTATAAAATGAGTATTTCTCTTAACATGTAATTTAAAAAGGTTTATGAATTATTTTTAAAACTTTGTTAAAGTTAGTTTTGTATTCATTTTAAATCTTAAATTTAAAATGAAGTTTGGAAGTAAATTTAAAGCAAATTGTTTAAATGCTTGATTAAGTAAGAAATGTTTTATCTTAAAGTTAAAAAGATTTAATGATTTGTAATTCATTAAATCATTAAGTTAATTAAAAAGGAAAATTTATTTAATTAATTAATGATTTAGATTAATTAAATAAGAAATTAAAGGTTTAAATTAATTAATTAAGGTTTAAGATTAATTAATTAGGAATAACTAATTTAATTAGATTTTAATTAATAATTAAGAATTAACTAATAAAGTAATTAAGGATTAATTAAGTTACAGTTAACACTTAATTAAATAATTAAAGGTTAATTGATTGGGTATTAAGATAAATTAATTTGTAATTAATAATGATTAATGTAAGTTTATTTACTTAAGAAAAATAATTAAAGAATTGTAAATTGTTAATGAAGATCGTTAACTTAATATTATTTAATAATTAATTAATGTGATTAATTTTAATAATTAATTAGATTAATTAATTAATGATAATCATTTGTGAAATTATTTAAGTATAATTACTTAATGGAAGTAATTAAGGAATTAATTACTCAATGTAATTAATTGAGTTTAATGTGATTTGTTTGAGTTAATTAATTAAGTTTAATTAATTTAAACACTGGATAATTTGATAATAATTACTTAATGTAATTAATGAAGTATAATTACTTAGTAAAGTAATTAATGATAATTACTAGAGGTAATTAGTGGAAGATGATTTGATAATGGAAGTAATTTGAGTATAATTACTTTTTATAACTAATCAAGGGATTAATTAAAGAAATTAATTCAGGAGTAATCGATTTATTTAATGGAGTAATTAAGGGTAGTTAATTAATGTGATTAATCGAGGGTGGTTAATAATTGTGATTTAATTAAAGATTAAGTACTTATTGTAATTAATTTAAATAAGACAATTAACTAAATGTAATTAAGGATCATTAATGATGTAATTAAGGATTGATTAATTAAGATAAATCAATAATAAGTGATTGAAAGGTAATTAATTAATGTAATTAATTAAGGATCAATGTAATTAATTATAGTTAATTAATTAATGAAGTAATTAAAGGTTAATTATTATAAGTGGTTAAGAATAATTAATTTGTGAAATTAATTAAAGGATAATTACCTGAATGTAATTAAAGGATAATTTATCAGGGATGATTAATTAAGGTGGATAATTAATTTGTAATTAATTAATGGTTATGTAAGCAAAGTTTTAATGATAAGGTAATTAATTTAATTCACTTTAAATTAATTAGAGATGGAAGTAATTAATTTAATTCATTTTAAATTAATTATAGATGGTGTGATGATAGATCATTGCTTATGTATGGATGGATGATATTGGTTGCGTTGAATGGTTTGAGATCTCAGATATGAGATAAGTAATTCTGTGTGATATGGATGCTTTGGATTGCATTATGATGATAATATGGATTATCTATTTGTGATGATAATATGGATTATCTTTTGATAATGATAATATGGATTATCTTTTAATAATGATAATACGGATTATCTGTTGTGATGATAATGATGATTATCTATTGTGGTATGTGAATTATCTATCTGTGTGTATATAGATAATGAAATTGAATTGTTTTAAACTTTAAAACTACTTGGCCTTAAAAGATACATTTTGGATTTCGATGAGACCGGGATCGGGTTTCCAGATTTGGATATCCGAAAACCACATCGATCCAAATTAACGATAGGTCGTGAATCTCAAGTGAAGAGTGAAGACTCGAGGTGTAAAGACTATTCGTCGTTAAAACTCTGAGGGTGATTCCAATACGAGTTTAACGGGGTAGTACTTTCAGATTCGAGATGAAGATTTAGAGTGCAAGGGTTATCGTCGTTTACTCTGAGGGTGATTCCAAAATGTGTGTAACGAGATAATGCCTTCGGTTTCGTTCGAACCCGGAACGAACTTGTATGGATTGAATGCTTTCACAACATCGTCAGGTGGACGATGAGCATTCTAAGATAGATGTGTTCTATAAAGGTAATCGTAGCCTCAAGCCTCATCAACCGGGAGTGGCTAAAACATGGGTGGTGCAGCAAGGCTAAGTGGATCATGCCCAAGTAGGACGAGATTTTCCCTTGTCTAGAGATCTCTTTTTATTCGGCTGTGTGGGCAGTTGGAATGTGCACCAACTGCGGGGTTGTCTTGTTCGGGACTGTCCAGTAAGGGATGGTTCCGGCCTTGTGTTGTAGGGGATTTAGGGTGGATCCTCGATATGTTGATCTAGGCCACGTACTGTGACGGACGGTATCCCAGTAGCCCTGCCATTGTATGGAATCCAAAATCCAATAAGTGACATCGGTTTTGATTGTATTACCCATTTTTTTGGCTAGTAGCTGGAATTTAATCATGTAACAATTTCGGCTATTTCATATTTACTTGAAAACCCTATACCTATTATAATATCACTGGATTTCATATCAAATGTTTTGGTTAGCGTAAGGTAAAAACTTTTCCATGTTTATGTGTGGGAAGTCTTACATGATACCTTTTGTTTTCAAAGGTTTTTCAAAGTTAAGCAACCTTAACTTGTTACTCACACCAGACTCATGTCTGACCTAGAGTTTATCTTCTATTTTTCTTAAACTCTTGGGTACTTAAATTTTTACGAGTAGCCAAGGGATTCAGGTTAGCTTTGACGAATTGTGAAGGAGTAATGGAGCAGGAGGCTTCAGCGTTGTAGATATTTATAGTGTTCCGCTGTGATTGGTAACTTTGTATTGTATTGAGTTGTAATAACTAGACAGGTGTTTATAATTGTCTAGTATGTGACATATTATCTGTGTAACTCTGATAGATGATGTATACTATGTAATATCTATGTTGTTAATATAATTTATTCGTTCCACTGTTGAGATTCTGATGTTGTTTCTTTTCTCTTCTCTATCTTTTCTCTTTTCTATCTCTTTCTTTCTTATTAATGATGCGTCATTCTGTAGAATGAATGGTGGGTCTTTACAGAAATCAACCATATACAAATGCAAGTTAGTATATACATACATCCTACGTGCAGACCACAACCCAAACAGATATGCAATATATATATATATATATATGTATGTATGTATGTATGTATGTATGTATGTATGTATGTATGTATGTATATGTATGTGTGGCGCAGCGGATAAATCGAAACAAACTTCAATCGGTGAAATGTAGCAATCGGTGAGTTTATGATACCAAAATGCCCAAGTTCGCTGATCCAAAGTTACCGAACTCTAGCTATCTCAAACGCGTTGATAGCGCACTATACCGCGTTTAAAGATCTACGATTCTTCGCACGTTGATCTAGCGCACTAGATTCCGTGAATCGGCTTCTTCAATCGTTGAATCGAGCGCACTCGATTAACCGAAAGAGGAGATAGGAGATCACACTCAACTACCAATTGTATGTAAGCACAAAGCTATCAAAAGGAAATTTTATTCAATATTCAACCACCTTGAAATGTACAACACTCTCCCTATTTATAGTGTTTTCGACACAGTTTCTTAACTCGTGACCGACTCAACATCCTTAGGTCGGCACCAACTCAACTAGTAGCAACTCAAACTCTTTACAACACACGCCGACTCAACTTATTACATCACTTCATATCTACAAGACCGACTTACGACTTAACTATATACAAGACCATCGGCCGACTCAACTGAGTACAACCTCACACGCAACCGACTCAAGTATATTCATATTCTATGACTCAACAAACTTGGCAGTGACTTAAAGAAGCTTCAGCAACTAAAACATGTCTCGGTGGCGACTTTGGAGATAACTCGTACACGTCTTTGGAGATAACGACTCAAGCATGTCTCGGTAACGATTCAAGTGACTCGGTGGATATGAGGGGATTAGGTCGTATCTCGTGTTTCGTGTGGCCAGTTAGGTCGGAACCGAGATAAGCCTTTAACGCGGAGCTCTTTTCCTTAGGTCGGAGTTTTTTCATAACCCGTAGATCTTCCTTCTTAGGTCGGATCTTCTTAGACCGGAGCTTCCCTGCTTGACTCGTGAACGACTTACGAGTTAAACCCGAAACATCCTTATCTCGCGAGCAATCCAGTCTCTGAACTTCTGTAGATCGTGCTGCATCGTCCTCCCCTGGGTGAGAGAAATTCGTCCTCGAATTTGTAAATTCTTCCACATCAGATTGTTTATCTTCATAATACGGTACGAGATGCTTGACATTGAATACGTCTGAAGTGTACACATCTTCTGGCAATTTCAATTTATAAACATTTTCATTGATTCGTCTCACAACTTCCACAGGACCAATCTTTCTGGCTTTCAACTTGTTATAAGAACCTACTGGAAATCGATCCTTCGTTAACACAGCATAAACCAAATCTCCTTCCTTAAATTCAACACTCCGTCGTTTCAAATCAGCAGCTCGCTTATACTTTTCATTCGACTTTTCCAGTTGTTCCCGAACGATCTTATGACACTCCGTCAATCCTTCAATAAAATCAGCAGCTCGTTTAACCGTCCCCTTTAGTTGTGGTACCACTGCTAAATCCAACGGTCCCCTGGGTAAATTTGAATATACAATTTGGAATGGACTGAATCCCGTGCTTCGATTCACTGCATGATTATGAGCAAACTCTGCCTGGCATAACTTCATGTCCCAACTTTTCAGATTATCTTTCACCAAACATCGTAACAAGTTTCCCAATGATCTGTTAACAACTTCGGTTTGACCATCTGTTTGTGGATGATAAGCACTGCTAAAATTCAACTTCGTTCCCACCATTTTCCACAAACTCAACCAAAAGTGACTCAGAAAACGAGTATCTCTGTCAGAAACAATGGATTCTGGTAATCCATGAAGTCGATAAACCTCCTTGAAAAATATCTGTGCCACTCGAACTGCATCTGCTGTCTTCTTGCAAGCAACAAAATGTGCCATCTTTGAAAACCTGTCCACCACAACAAATATCGAATCATTTCCCCTTTGAGTTCTCGACAAACCCAAAACGAAATCCATGCTAATATCAACCCATGGCTTAGATGGTACTGGTAATGGCATATACAACCCTGCATTCGTTGCTGTCCCCTTTGAAACTTGGCAAATATGGCATCGCTCCACAAATCTTTCCACCTCTTTTCTCATCGACGGCCAAAAGTAAGATTGCGAAATCAACTGCAAAGTACGATCACGGCCTACATGCCCTTCCTCGTGCAACTCTTTGACAATTTTCAATCTCAAGCTACAATCTGGAATACATAAACGATTTCCTTTAAACAGAAAACCATCAACCATCATAAATTCATCGGCACTCCCATCCTTCACTTTCTCAACATATTGCACAAAGTAAGGATCTTCTTCAATCATCTCAGGCAACATTTCAAACCCCGTCACTTCAACCTTCATTGTTGTTAACAAATGACTCCTCCTACTTAAAGCATCAGCTACCCGATTTGTCACCCCAGATTTGTGCTTAACGACAAAAGTAAACTGCTGTAAATATGCAATCCATGATGCATGTCTCGCTGAAATTTTATCCTGCCCCTGTAAATGCTTCAAAGCTTCGTGATCGGTGTACAGAACAAATTCCTTCTGAAATAGATAGTGTCTCCAATGTTTGACAGCTTGTATGACAGCATAAAATTCAATGTCATATGTACTGTATCTCATCTTTGCCCCTGACAACTTTTCACTGAAATAAGCAACTGGCTTCCCATTCTGATTCAGAACTCCTCCAATACCAACCTTCGAAGCATCAGTATGCAATTCAAATAATAACTGAAAATTAGGTAGAACAAGAATTGGTGCAGACGTCAACAATTCCTTGATTTTCTCAAAGGCAACCCCCGCTTCTTCTGACCATACAAACTGTTTCCCTTTCATGCAATCAGTCACGGGAGCCATCACGCTACTGAAGTGAGGAATGAATCTTCGGTAGAATGATGCTAGCCCATGAAAACTTCTCACTTCCGTAATTGTCTTTGGCTGTGGCCAATTTCTGACTGCTTCAACTTTACTCTGGTCAACTTGAATACCTTCTCCTGAAACAATATAACCAAGAAATAAAACAGTATGCGTCATAAACACACACTTCTTTGTAGCAGCATAAAATTATTCTTCACGAAGAATAATCAATACTTCCCTCAAATGTAGAACATGCTCCTCCATACTCTTGCTGTAAATCAGAATATCATCGAAATAAACCACGACGAACTTCCCAATGAATGGTCTAAAGATTTGATTCATCACCCGCATGAATGTACTAGGTGCATTAGACAAACCAAACGGCATAACCAACCATTCGTATAACCCCTCTCTTGTTTTGAAAGCTGTCTTCCATTCGTCTCCAGGTCTGATACGAATTTGATGATAACCACTCTTTAAATCAATCTTTGAAAATATAGTTGCCCCACTCAACTGATCCAACAAATCATCCAATCTCGGCATAGGAAATCTGTAACGAACAGTGATCTTATTCAAAGCTCTATCTGTGCACATCCTCCATGTTCCGTCCTTCTTTGGTACTAACAATGCTGGCACGGCACAAGGACTCAAGCTTTCCTGAACACGCCCCTGTTCCAACAACTCTTCCACCTGCCTTCGCAACTCCTCATGTTCCTTAGGACTCATTCGGTAATGTGGTCGGTGAGGTAACACTGCTCCTGGAACAAGATCAATTTGATGCTGAATGTCTCTAAGCGGCGGTAACTCCTTTGGCAACTCCTTTGGAAAGACATCCTCAAATTCTTTCAAAACTGGCTTTGCTTCTTCCGGAATTTTAACTTCTTCACTACTCTCTCGCCCAATCAACAAAAACACTTCCGGTTCTTCCTCCACTTCTTTAACAAACTCCTTCAAAGTCAACAGAGTTTTCAATTCCTCAATCTCTTCTAGCTTGCTCTCCTTCTGCTGTTGCTTCTTAGGAACCAAAGTGATTTTAGTACCCTCGAACATGAAACTGTAACTGTTGGTACGACCGTCATGCTGAACTGCTCTATCAAACTGCCATGGTCTGCCCAACAATAAGTGACAAACATCCATATCTACGACATCACACCAAATTTCATCTTTGTACTTCTTCCCAATAGAAAAATTAACACAAGCTCTTCGACATACTTTCACTTCTCCACCCTTCCTTAACCATGCTAGCTTGTACGGTTTAGGATGCTTCTCAGTCTTCAAGTTCAACTTTCTAACTGCCTCTGTAGAAATAATATTATCGCAACTCCCTGCATCAATAACGAATTTGCAGACTTTCCCCAGAATAGTACATGTCGACTGAAAAATATTGCTTCTCAACCAACTACAATCCTCCTCTTGCTTTGGTGTCAAACAACTTCTCCTCAACATAAGATTACATCCTTCATCTCCAAACAATTCTTCTTCCTCCTCAACATAAGGTGTATTTGAACATTCTGCCTCCTCACCATCCTCCTCCTCAACTTCTGCAACCATGGTTCTCTTCTTCGGCTTTGGACATTCGTTACTCTTGTGACCCAACTCCTGACAGTTATAACATCTGAACCCACCACTAGCCTTCGCCTTCTCAACCTCTTTCATCACTGGTTTTGTGACAGGTCTAGGAACATTAGGACTACCACTGGCCCCCTTCACTGGATTATTAGAATTAGTAAACACACCACCTCCACGCCTTCCCTGTTTCTCCCAAGCTAACGCTTTCTGATGTGCCTCCGCTACAGATCTAGGATCAAACATATTAACCATATCCTGGATCTGCATTCTCAATCCCCCAATGAATCTAGCTGTCAGCTGTTCTTCTGTCTCCATAATATCGTTTCTAGCAATGAGTTGGTAAAATTCATCAGCATAATCACTAACAGACTTCGTTCCTTGCCTCAGATTCTGCAACCTTTGGTACATAAGTGATTGGTAATTATAAGGTAAGAAAGTAGATCTCATCAACTTCTTCATCTTATTCCACGATTCTATCTTTGACTTCCCCATTCGTTCACGAGTAAGTTTAGTTTGCTGCCACCATGCCAAAGCTCTCCCCCTCAGCCTTGTAGCAACTAACTTCACCCTTCGATTCTCCGGCACCTCCTTGAAATCAAAGATTTCCTCCACATTAGATAACCAATCTAAAAACTCCTCAGCAACCATCCCGCCTTTAAACTCCGGAATCTCCATCTTCATACCCGATTCCCAACGTCGATCATCATCAATAACCCGATACTGACGTTGTCCCTGATCTCTGTCTCTGTAATGAACACTTCCTCTTTCACCGTCAAACTCATCCTCAAAGTCAGGTGTATAGCGTTGTCGATCTCGTCCTCCAACATCTCTAACACCACTTCTACTACCAACATCCCTTCTATCGTGATCATCAACATTCCTCCTACTTCGATTGTCAACACTTCTATGCTCTTGACTTTCTCTTCTCTTCCGTTCCGAATGTGATGAAACTCTACTATTTCCACGGTTTGATTCAGGTGAAATTCTCCTTCTATTCTGACTCATATCAATCATTAATTTCTCCAATTTACCAATGCCTTCATCAAATTTTTCATTAATACGTTGTTCCAAAAGCTCGGCTTCTTCTCTACGATACAAAGCTTCAACGTTTTGATGTCGGTTAGCTCTCCTTGGTGGCATGGTTGTAAACTTCACAAGACTTCAAAAATTCAACACAAGACTTCAAGCTTTCCACTCAACAAAGCAATCTAGGCTCAACAATACACGGCTATGCTTGTCTCGGCTCACACTAACTCGGCAACGAGTTAACGATTCAAGTAAAGTCGCTCCAACTTGTCTCGGCCTTGACACTTCACGGCTTGGCTTCACACTTACTCCAAAACCCTCCAAAAATTGGCGCGCAAACACCAATTAAAATCCAAACAAAGTCCAACTCCTCGATCCAAAATGAAATGGATCAAACACTCCAAACTTGATGCAACTTCAATATGAACACGATGAACTCCTTCAAATTTCAAAACTTGGCTCCAAGAATCAACTTAGCTATGATTGGCTAAGTATGGCTCTGATACCAATAATGGCGCAGCGGATAAATCGAAACAAACTTCAATCGGTGAAATGTAGCAATCGGTGAGTTTATGATACCAAAATGCCCAAGTTCGCTGATCCAAAGTTACCGAACTCTAGCTATCTCAAACGCGTTGATAGCGCACTATACCGCGTTTAAAGATTTACGATTCTTCGCACGTTGATCTAGCGCACTAGATTCCGTGAATCGGCTTCTTCAATCGTTGAATCGAGCGCACTCGATTAACCGAAAGAGGAGATAGGAGATCACACTCAACTACCAATTGTATGTAAGCACAAAGCTATCAAAAGGAAATTTTATTCAATATTCAACCACCTTGAAATGTACAACACTCTCCCTATTTATAGTGTTTTCGACACAGTTTCTTAACTCGTGACCGACTCAACATCCTTAGGTCGGCACCGACTCAACTAGTAGCAACTCAAACTCTTTACAACACACGCCGACTCAACTTATTACATCACTTCATATCTACAAGACCGACTTACGACTTAACTATATACAAGACCATCGGCCGACTCAACTGAGTACAACCTCACACGCAACCGACTCAAGTATATTCATATTCTATGACTCAACAAACTTGGCAGTGACTTAAAGAAGCTTCAGCAACTAAAACATGTCTCGGTGGCGACTTTGGAGATAACTCGTACACGTCTTTGGAGATAACGACTCAAGCATGTCTCGGTAACGATTCAAGTGACTCGGTGGATATGAGGGGATTAGGTCGTATCTCGTGTTTCGTGTGGCCAGTTAGGTCGGAACCGAGATAAGCCTTTAACGCGGAGCTCTTTTCCTTAGGTCGGAGTTTTTTCATAACCCGTAGATCTTCCTTCTTAGGTCGGATCTTCTTAGACCGGAGCTTCCCTGCTTGACTCGTGAACGACTTACGAGTTAAACCCGAAACATCCTTATCTCGTGAGCAATCCAGTCTCTGAACTTCTGTAGATCGTGCTGCATCAATGTGTATATATATGCAGACTACTCACAAAACCACATGCATACACTATATGTATTTATATATGCAAAGGTGTACCAACAGATTCTATATAATACCTTATGGTAAGAACTTTTTTTTATATTATACATAAATACTATAAATACATGTACGACCGAACAAATCATTTATAACTTTGTAAATATATATATATATATATATAACGGCTTATAAATAACTCAAAAGTTCATATATACACACATACATAAAATACGAAACTATTAATACATTTTTTTTAATATTCTGTAAACACATAACTTGCGTATACTCCCTTAACACACATTCACACAATTATATATATACCAGTAACAGCCATACATAAGTAGACTTTAAAAACGAATCAATTTATTATAAAAGTGTATATATATACATACAGTACTGCATATAACATTGCTTTTATATCAACTAACATCTCACTACACCAACCAAAACAATAGTTATATACATTACGATCAGGTGGACAAAAATCACTAATAAAATATGTGAGTCATATATTGTAGGTTAGACGCACAGCTAGTATATAGGGTATGTTAACAAATACAAAAATATCCATCACAAACAGAACTCACATAAATGCTCGGCCTAACTGTTGCTCACGTGGGGAAGAGAGGGACGGTGGAGGAAATGAGATGCCCGCGTGGTTGAAGGGACAAGGCACGGGCGAGTGGAGGTCGGAAGAGGGGAGGGTGAGATTCGGTCGATGAAGGTGGCTGAGGCAAGGGGAAAGGATAGGTGGTCGCGACGTGAAGGGGGTCTGGGCGGAGAGAACGCGGAGGCACGGTCTGAGGTGGGTAGCCAAGGTGTTGGGATTGGCAAGGAGAGGGGTGCGTGCGGGAAGGTGAGCGACGCGAGGTGAGGTAGTGGGCAGGGGGAGGCCGAACGCGGATATGAAGATTTTGTTCTTTCCTTTTTTTAGGAGGGGAGTTGGAAGGATTTGCACTGGAGGAGAGAAATCAAGACTACAAACAGAACTAACATAACAGTAACGTATGTGATATAAAGAGGTAAATAAAAGTTTAACGGCAACATATTGAACGGGCAACTAAAAGCAATTGTAACTTCAGCGCCTAGATTCAGCTGAGAATCAAAGCAAATAAATTATTGTGGTGCGGGCGATGCGTTTCAAATTTTGAAACCGAAGGAAGGTGTGAAGTCAGAATTTACGGTACCGTTAAGCGGACGGTTTATTGTTTCCATCGCATTACGGACCTCAAAATACAGAAATAAATATACTATTGAGATTAGCATGAAGAGACGATCAAAACGGTATACATATATCAGTGTTAGGATCATCTGATCAAAAGTCGATATTCGAAACCAGAAAATGCTGCTATTTGGTCAGAAATAAGATAAACGGAGCAATAACAGTCCAAATTTGAAGAAATGAAATATGACGTCTTACTCAGAAGATGATTTTCAATTTTTCTATAGAAAAATATTCGGGTTAGGAAAATATTTTGTTATCATCAACTTATTGACCGATATAAATTGAAATAGAATTACACAAAAAAATAAACTTCAATATTTTTAGATGAAAATTTACCAGTTGCTACGTTTAAATAGACGTATTTCAAAAAATAAAATTTTATTTTCAAATTTAATTGTTTAAAATTTCACAAAATTTCAATTAATTTTAAAAAAAAAATCACAAAAAATTTTGGGTCGTTACAAAATCCATTTTCCAATAAGCGCTATACGATTTTGATTGTGTCCAACTATGCTGAAACATGAGATGCAAGCATTTCAGCTATTTTCTATTTACTTATCTTAGACACTATTACAATATCGGACGATTTTGATAAAATTGTTTTGGTTATTGTAAGGGAAAAACCTATCGTGTTTATGTGTGATGTGGTCTTATGAGATACATTTGTTTTGCAAAGGATTTTGATACTTTAATTATTCAAATTGAGTATTTTTCTCCCATTGGTTTTTCAAACTGACCCGGATGTTATTTTATTATAATGTTTAGGTCAGACCGAGTATTACAGATTCATGATAGAATGCTATGGAGCTCAGGAGACGAGCTGGATGACAAAGACGTATTTCCATACTTGACTTGTATTTTCGCCGTGTTAGCACAAATTATTAAACTGTCCAGATTGATTGTTGTCTATTGTACTCTGATAATGGTATGTATATAAACAGTATAGTTCTTGTATTTAAAATCTGTTGTTATATATTATATTTTGTTCCGCTGTAATTGTGAGATTCTTTGTTATTGTTTTCTATTTCTTCTTCTACCTTTTCTTCTTTACCCCTAACAATCCTCCTTTTTGTGCAATTTGAGTTGACTTATGCGATTATATTATCAGCTTAGACTGTACGGAAAGGTGGGTCGTTACATGTAGTATCAGAACTGAAGATTAAGCGAGAAGCTTGGCTTTGATGGGGATTACGCATTAGAGATAGGGTCAGTAGTACCCTCGAATGAGTTTGAGTGTATTAATAAATATAAGCACGTATTGTTTTGTGAATATAAATTGTTTTATATTGTGTTAATTCGTCTGTTGAGTGGCATATAAATTCTGGGCGAGTAGTGGGACGCCACTAAATAGATAGGAGTTTCTAAACACTTAAACACGGTAAACCGACACAGTTTGGTTTTGAAGTGGGTAAATGAAATAATTTTACTCAAACTATATTTTGATATAAAAGGAATAATTTTCTAAAAATTATTATACTGATGTGTTTGATTGTTATTATATAATCAAAATACGACTATAAAATTGAAAATGGTTTATATAACCAAATGAAATTTTATATAAGTATGAATTATACAAATGGATTATAGTTAAAATGGATTCAAACCAGAATTTGGAGAATTAAAATCTCGGAAGCTTTGAGAAATGTTTTAAATGGGTTTGAACTAAGTATTTGGAAATTTTGAAATCCCAGAATTTTTAAAAATGTTTTCCAAAGTGGTTGAAAGAATGATGGAGTAAAAATTGAGATTTTTGAAGAGATAATGTTTTATAAATGGATTTTTGATGTGACAAAGCACTGAACGCACTTATTTCGTTGGAAAATAATTCTAGTGATGAGGGCCACGTCATCCGTATTCGTTTTCGAGTTTTTAAGTGATGGACTGCTACCAGGATGAATTGATATGGAGATTTCTGGTGAAAACAAGTGTTATTTTGGGCCGAAGGGGATTCGTTTTAGATGAAAAAAACCAGATTTCGTTTAAATGTAAAAAGTGGGTTTTAGTATACAGAGAGATATACATATATTTATGATTTCAAAGTGATTCGAAATAGATACGGGGTATTTGAATTCTGAATTCCTAGCCAAGTTATCTAGAAATTTCAAAAAAAAAGTTATGAACTTGTAAATGATGAATTATTTTAAAGAAAATATGGAAATTAAATTTTGAAAATAAATTTTAACTTGAGTAAGTTAAAATAAATAAAATAGCTTGAGCTAAGTTAAATAGAATTGGATTGGAAATGGTATCGATTGTGATTGAGATATAAGATTAAATGGAATTCAACTTAAGTTAAGCTGAATGAATTAAATTTTATAAATTTAATTGATGGTGGTGTAAATGGATTTAATGGAATAAATTAATAAAATGGTGAGTTAACTCAACCAAAGTTAAATGGAGTAAATTGGTGAAGTGAGCTAATTAAATGATTGAATTGAAAATGGTATAGAAGAAAGGAAAGTGTGGAGCATTAAAGTTGGAATGGAAATTTAACTTCAGTTAAATAAAATATAATTGGAAATAAAAATGATATCGAGTAGATTTGTATATATAACTTGGATTGTAAAGCGATTATATAACTATAAGTTATAAAATTTTGATGAAATAAAGTTTAAAGCGGAATATTACGAAATTGTGAAGAAAATAGGTTGTGTAACTTATAAAAAAATGGAGTGCTAAAACCAAAATAAAAATAATTTGATATTTTGGTGGAGGAATTAAAGTCCAAACTTGAATTATAAATAAAATTAAACTCAAGGAATTAAATGAAGTGAAATAAAAATCAAATATTGAGTTATAAAATGGAAGTGAACTAATTAGCTAAATAAATTTGTTAATTAAATATGGAAATGGTGCTCAACTTGTTTGAATAAATTGGAATGTTGAATGGAATTGGAAATTGAAAATTGAAAATGAAACTTGAGTTATAAATAAAATTTGAATAAAATGTAAGCAAATTAAATATATTTGGAAATGTGGTCGAATAAAATAGAAAAGGATTGAGATAGTGATGATTTAGGTTATAAATAAATTCAATGTAAGTAAAAATAAATTGGATATGGCCTTGGATATTATTTAAATAAATTCGAGAATAAATTTGAGTATAAAATTAAGAATTTGAAGTGGAGTTTGACTGTAATGAACTTAAGTTGCATGGTTGAATTGATTGGAAGTAAATAAATAACTTAAGTTAATATTTTGAATGTAGCTTGGCTTAATATAAATTTATGAAATGGTTCATAAATAAATTAGCATTGAATGATTTCGAGCTTAATAAAATGGGTTTGAATATAATGAATGTGGATATGAATGGAATGCAAATGAATTGATTGAGAATCAATTTGAAATGGAATAGAATTAAATATAAATTGATTTGGAATCAATTTAAAATAGCTATGAATTGAAATAGTTATTTTATTAAATGAATAGTTCCAAATTTGCATAGAAAAAAATTGTCGTTTGACGTAAACGGAAGTAAATAAAATTCATTGAATAAATGGCAAGTGAATAAATTGGGTTTAATCAATTTGGAATGCATATGAATTTGTTTGGTATAAAATGAAGTGAATGCAAGAAAAATTGAGTTGTAAATCATTATAATTGAATGAAATGGTATATGGATCGATTGAAAGTAATTAAATTGGTGTTGGAATCTTGTAATTGCTTATGATTACATGTTAGCATGCAATGTTTATTAAATTTATGTGTTTAACTATTTAAAAGAATGAAAGTTATTAAATATTCATGTTTGGTACTTGCGTGTTTAAATTAAGTAAGTACAGTTGCAAGAAGACTATTTAGCTAGATTTTGGATGCGTAAATTGCATATAAAATAAACCGCTCGCTTAAAAATTCTAATACAAGGTACATTTTTGGATTAAATACCGTAAAATTTAAATATTGATATATATATATATATATCTTGTTTTTCGATCGTGATGGTCGATGTATATATTTTTATCTCTCTTGTCATATTGCAGAAGGTCCTCCGTACAAAGGAGACTCTGTCAAAAAAATTCAGAAATTTTCGGTGTTTGAAATTGAAATTAACTTGTTTTCTTTGTGCTCATGTATATTCTACCTATTTTGTGGATGTAATTGAATTTATGTATCTGTATATGTGTGTGTATATATATATATTTGTTATTTGCTATTCTATGATGTGATGTACATTTAGTTGTTGTATTTTGTTCTGGTAGATCCATTAGCCACCTGTAGTTTTGTAAGTATTTACCGAATATGTCGATCCACTTGAGATAAAAAATAATAATTTAAAGCATTACTCGATGTATTTAGTAGATGTTTATGACAAAGCTGTAGATGGTCACCCCTAACCAGTCCTATTCTCCGCATTAGCAGACAGTATTACCCAGTAATACTCTTTGTCAAAGTCGGTCTCGAGGTGGGGTGTAACGACCCAGAATTTTTAGTAATTTTAATTTGAGTATTTAATTAATTTTAAATATTTATAAGTGAAAATTTTAAGTTAAATAAATTTATTTCTTGAATATTGGATTTAATTGGTCATTTAAATCGATTAATTAATAGTGAAATTCCGTAGATAATTAAATATTGGGTTAAATATGATTGAAAATGATTTGGAAAATTTTGTTTTATCATATTAAAGTTATAGAGATATTTTAGAACTTGTAAAATTGAATTTGGAATTTATTTGAAAAAATTGATTATTTTAATATTTAATTATCGACTGTAAAATAGCCAATTTTTGAACAGTCTCGGAATTGAACGAAACAAGTTCCATTGGATCCGTAATAGTTAGTTATTATCGGATTTCAAATTTCGTAGCAAACGGAGTTGTCGTTTGACCGTGGCAGCTCGAAACGCATCGATATCGTTTTAATATTTATTTAGCGAGTTAAAATAGCCATTTTTCAAACGGTCTCGGATTTCGACGAAACCAGTTTCATCGGATCCGTAATGTGATATTATTGAAAGATTTCAAATTTCAAGTCGTTTGGATTTGCCGTTTGTCCGGTACAAGCCAAAACGCCTAGAAATCGCTTAAATCGGTTTAAATTTAAATTGAGCGTTTATTACCGTATCTCACACATATGATGGAATTAGCTTCCGAAACTTGTTCCATTGTGTCCGAAATGTGGAAAAACCTTAGAATCGCCTGTCGGAACGCGTCGTTTGGAGTTCGTTTGCAAAAGTGTTAAATTGGAGATTTTAATATTAAAATAATATGGGTATATGTGTCAATTCCTCTTCAAACCCTAGCTACAAGCTACAGCCGCCACTTGCATCATTCATGGCCGAAATTTGTTCATTTTCTCTCCTCAAAATCTTCCAATCCGTTCATCGATTCAAGAAACTTTCAACGTGAAAGTTGTAGGCGACAGCGAGAACTTCGATCTCAACGGTGGAGATCGTGAATGGAGTCACGGATCGCCGGCAATTCGTCTTCAAAGTCGTGCGTTTTTTTTTCGTTTTTCGAGCCAAGGGGGCTGCCGTACGTGGCCGGTCTCTGGGCGTGGGGGGAGTTCGTCATGGCGATCCTGGTGGTGGTTCCTGATCGAAGTAAATGCGTGTGTAGTGGTTGAAAATATTAACCCTAAATTCGAATTTGATGGGTTCAATTTGCATGCAAATTTGCCTGGGAACGATGGAATGCGCGCATCAGGAAGGAAGAAGGGAGATGGGGGGCCCGCGTGATGGTGGTGAGGGTAGTTGTTTTTATTTTAAATTTGAATTCTATATTTCGTTCAACGTTTAAACTGCGATAACTTTTTCGTGCGAGGTCCGATTTGGACGAATCAAAATGCGTTGGAATCGTATGGTTGTGCATTTCGCGATGAAGCTAATTTGGAGTCGATTGGAGCTCGTTTGAATTTCGGGTAAAATTAAACGTTTGTTTAATTTTATTCGAAGCGAACGCCGAAACCGGAAATAAAATCAAGGTGAGAACTCCTCACTCAATCGAAAGGTTTTGTTTAAAATTTTAAATAGTTGGTGTTGATTGATGATTGCTGTTTGATTGTGCTAGTAGATATAGTAGGATATATACTATATATAGCGATATATATATATTGGCATATGTATATATCGGATTTGATTCCCCGCCTCGTATAGCGGATGAGACCCTATTGCGCCGTTATTAAGCGGAATATTTATAAAATCCCATATACCGCGATATTCCACCTTGAAGTGGAATGGGTATTGTGCTAACGTCTGTGGATGCAGGGTAACAGGTTGGAGGGATCCAACTGGATTCCTCGCATATTTTATTTGTTTATAAATATTATGTTGATTGTTGATAATCATATTGATATATGACACTTATTCCCGTGATTGACCATCTGATGTTGTTGCATCATCGGATTCAAATTTTTAAAAAATTAAAATAACGGTTTTGAATTTAAAAGGGGTTTAAAAGTGATTTCTCAAAGAATATGGTTTATTAAAAAAAAATTTGAATTGATTAAATTTTAAAATAAATAGATGGATAAATTTTTATGTTTTAAAAATTTATATTTTTATAAAATATAACTTAAAAGAAATTTTTAACAATAATAGGTTTTTATAAAATAGTAAAATTTGGTTTTTGGGAAGTTATTATTATTAATGGTTTATATAAAGGATTTTATAAATGGATGTTTTTAAATAAAAAATTTTGAAGTTATAGAATAAATTTATAAAGTGTTAAGTTGATGTATAACATGAATTTCACTAGGATTTATAGATTAATAAATGTGAAATTTATAAAACGAATGGTTATTGGAAAATTTTAAGTTTATAAGTTATTAACTTATAGAAATGGATTTGGGCATTAAAAAGGGGAATTTTATAGAAATTGTTAATAAATGAAGATTTCATTAGTTGAAATTATTATAAACCATAAAGAAATCTTGTAAGTGATAAGATTTTAAATTGGTGAAGTTCAAAGGAACGATTTGGTAAATAAATAATATTATAAGTATTTAACTTACAATATGGCTTTTGGGTATGAAATTGGGTTATGTAAATTGTATCGGATTAATAAAGGAATTTATAAAATTGGGGTTTATAATAGAAATGGAATTTATGAACTATGTTTATAAATTTGAAATTCATCGAATTTGATAAATTGAAATATGGGAATTTGTTAAGTGGGCTATATTCACTATTTTGAATATTGAATAGATTATTAAATAAAATGGGTTTGTTTTTGGGAAAGGAATGTTTTAAATGGAATTTAAAACGAATTAAAGGTGTTTTAAAATGTATTGAGTATTGAAAACATAGATTTCAACATTGATTGTTGAAATAGACGTTTTCGAGAAACAGAAGGGGATAATTTGTATAGTATTGGATTTATATATCTATTTTTAATTTCAAATCCATATACTAGTGTTTTTGGGTTGTCGTAACGATGTTTTACGCAACATTCGTTTTTAACCCAAATAAATGTGAATAAAGGAATGTTTTCTTAAAGAGAATGGAATAAAATACTTAACGGTAACTTAAGTATGTGGAATATTTTCAAATCGTTGAAAATAAATAAATTTGTGAATTACTTATTTTTAAAATAAGCATGGGAATGGTTTTCTAATATGAAATGGAACGGTTTTTGTGAATTCACCTTTAAGGTAATTGAAAGCAAATAACTTGAAATCGATTTGGGAATCGTATGCTAGTAGATGCTTGGAATTTAAATTCATTTTGGAATTTATAAATAGGAAGGGAAATTTGTTTAAAAATAAATGTTGATTTATTTTTAAATATGAAAATATAATTTACGAATTTGGAACGTAAGTAAAATAAATCGGTAAAGATTTATTTGGTGGTTTGAAATTTGTTTCAAAAGGTATATATGGTTAAGGTGATTTGAAATTAGTTTTCAAATGGTTAAGGTGATTTGAAATTAGTTTTCAAATGGTTAAGGTGATTTGAAATTGGTTTGCAAATGGTTAATGTAATTTGAAAATTGGTTTTCAAATGGTAAAGGTAAATTGAAAATTGGTTTTTCAAATGGTTAAGTGTGGAAATTATATCGTGAAGGTGTTTTGGTAAAGCAAATAAATTGGGCAATTATTTGGAAATTGTGTATATATATCTTGTAAAGATATTTTGGGACTTGATAATTTTGGAAAAAATTATTTGGAATCTGATGATGTGGCGCATCTTTATTGATAGTTAAATAACCGACTATCAATATTTACCCTTGGATGGTATTGGTTGTGTTTGTTTGGAATTGAATGCACACTTATTTTTAAAAATAAGCGCTCGCTATTCGGTTTAGCCGGGAGAGGACCTTTGTGTCGTATATCCCATTCCGAATATGTGATACGTCGTTTGGATTGCATTTGAAGACCGGTGTTGAAGACCGGGTATTTGTGAAAACGATAGGATGACCTATCGATTGTCTCCGCATCGTTAGCTACGATATGGAGATTTCCTTTGTGATGGGAAATTTTATCGGGATTGTGAATACCCGGATTGCAAGGGCTTCTTTGGAAGTGCCTTCGGTTCTGTTCGAACCCAGAACAGACTTGTATGGTTACGTGTCTGACATTACATTTTGAGAGATAGAGCAGATTTCTTTCAAATACATTTCTGTTGGTGGCGGAGAATTTATTCTCTTAGCTTAACACCCTTCTCTGAGACGTACGAGCTCAGAGGTTATGTAGTTGAAGGTTATCAGCGATATTTCCCAATCTGGTAATGTGGCATGCTGAGTGCTGCTGTGTGATGATCATTGGTTGGTCATTTGTGATATGATCATTTGTTTGATCATTTATCTTTGTGATTATTGCTTTGGTCATCTGTGGACCCGAAGCATGGCTTTGTTACACAAAGCGTAGCTTTGTGGACGAGACTTCGTCAGGACCTCACTCCCCGGAAATGGTCGAAACAGGAATATGCGGCAAGGTTATGAGGGTCGCGCCCTTTAGGGTATGTCATTTCCTTCTGGTAAAGGGTGGTATCATGGTATGGAGCCCAGATATTTACTCATGTGGAAACACTATATATATTTCTGTGTGGTGTTGTTGGTATCGAGCGCTCGGATAAAGGTCCCAAAGGACCGGGGGATGACATATTCGTGTAGTAGTTACCTAGTTACAGAGGTAACCCGGCCTTGTGTTGGCAGAGATCTAACCGTAACGTTAGTTCTCGGGACGTCCCGCCAGAGGCGATCCCATGTGGCAGTAGGAAGTTCCTTAGCCTGACCATTTGTTGGAAATCCATTCATCCAATACGCGCCCTGTACGGTTTTAGTTGTAGAACCTGCCATTTAACATGGCAGCTATAGTAGGCATAGCATCATGGTACCTATGCTGGCTAGGATTTATATTATACTTTCGAAATATTTTCAACTATGCACTAGTAATAATATCAAAGAATTTTTCTCGTAGTAAGCATGTTTGACTATCATAAGGAGAAATCTCCCCCATGTGTGCGTTTGCATTGTGTGTGTGCCGGGAGGCCTTATGGTAGTTTCATTTTCCAAAAAGCATTGCGGATTTCAAAATTTAAATTTTCTTGTTGCTTGTTTAAAGATAAACTGTTTTGAGTTCTCACACCAGTCCCATGACTGACCTGGAGTTTATTGTTCCTTTCCTAAACTCTGGGTGCCCACTATTTTCCACACGGGCAGTCTAGAGTTAGGTTATCAGGTTATTCTGGATTCGGGAGTTGCTGTGCAGATCTGGAGGCGAGCCAGATAGCGTAGTCTATTATCTATTGTATATAGTACTTCTTTCCGCTGTTGTTGTCGTACACTCTGATTGATGTAATGTAATGTGATGTAATGTATAAAATGTATAGTTCTTTGTTTTAAATGAATATTCATTTATCTATTATATGTTGTTCCGCTGCGACTGTGAGATTCTGTTATTGTTTCTCGTTCTGTTACTTGTTTTTCTGTTTTCTCTTCTCTTTCTTTCCTTTCTTCTTCTACCTCTTTCTTCTTCTAAAACCCTAACGGTTCGATTTTTCGGCAACGAAAAATCGCGATCGTTACATTTGGTATCAGAGCATATGGTTAAGCGACAACCTGCTCTGTTGGGTGTTACTCATTAGAGATAGAGTCAGCAGTACTCTAGAATGAGTGTGAGTGTAATAATAGATATGAGTGCGTATTTGTTAGTGAGTATAAAATTGTTTTATATTGTGATGATTGGTTTGTTGAGTGGTATATGAACCTTCGTCGGCGCAGCCTCGAAAACTGAATCGAAGGGGTTCCTAAACACTTGAATAGAACAATTCGACACAATATTGTTTTAAATTGGGTAAATGAAATAATTTTACCTCGATTATATTTTATATATAAAAAGAAAATAATTTTTCAAGAATTATTGAAGTGTGTATATAATTGATTGCTTGGTTGTTGTAAATGATATATATATATAAAATAATTAAAAGTTGTTTGAATAAGCTAATAAAAGCAACTATTGTAAAAGAATAATGGTATAAACCAATGAATCATAAGATGAAATAATAATTAATGATGATTTACAATTGTAAGATAATCATGTATGTATATAAGAAGTAAAATTATATAAGTAAAAGGTTTATAAAAGTGATTTATGAATAGAAAGAAAACTTTTTGAAAGAATAATTAGCATTGATTTCACTATTGTCACTGGGAAATAATAAGGGTGATGACTGCAGCATCATCAGTATCATTTTCGAGTTTCTATGTGATGGATTTGCTACAAAAATGAATTTAAAATTGAAGTTTTGTTGTAATAAACCAATTTGAAATTAAAATTCAACTTGAAATTGTCAAATATAAGTGGAAAAAAGGGGTTTTGAACTTATAATATGAGTTGGAAGTTGAATAATAAGTTGTATAACTTATAGAATGAGAAAATGTAAGTAAAACCAATTATTGAAGTGGTTAAACAATTAAGTTAAGTAAAATGGAATAGAATTTGAAATGAATTAGGAGAATACTTAAGTTGAATAGTGGAAGTAAATGTAAATGAAGTTGAATGGTATATAACTTGAGTAATGTTGAAAGAATTGATGTTGATATCAAAATAAAATGAATAAAGTGAATTAATGAAATCGTTAAATGATGTGAACTTGAGTTATATAAATGAAATTCAATTTTTATATGTAAAAAGAATTGGCAACTGAATTAAAGTATGGATTGAATGTTAATTAATCGAATGTGAATAAGTTGATATGGAATGATGTATGTAAGTGTAAATTCATTTCGAGCTAGTTGAATAATTGAATGAAAATCAGTTGAATGTTAAATCAATTGGAATTAAAACTGTTGAACCAAATTGAATGTAGTGAGAGAAAAACTAATAATTGGGTTTTATTGGATATACATTGGTTGTTATTTGCTTGTTGGTTGATTGTATGTAAATTCATTAAGTGTTAATGAAATTGAATTAGCGCATTTGAAAACTATGTAATTGAATTCAAATTGAAAGTGAAGTAAATAAATTTGAATAGAATTGAATTTGATTTGACTTGAAAGTGAACCAATGTGAATTTAATTAGTGAATGTAAACTAATTAGAAACGAATGAAAATGAATATGTAACATCAATAGTAAAGCTAAAATTGAAATAAAAAGTAAGTATCGAAATTTTGTAAATGGATTTGGCAAAATAGTCTGAATGTTGGAATTGGATACTACTACTAGCAGGATATACAGGTATATAATGGATTGGAATTTTGATTTTGAAGTTAAAAATTGAATGACTCGACAAAAAGGTACGTATTTCACTTTTAGTATGAGAATTGATGATTTCCTTCTCCAGCCACTTGGCTTTCTCTTTTCTTTTTGATTCTGAGGGGCCGTAGAGCCGTTTTGTAGTCGTACCGATCTAGCCGCGCAAAGGAGACTCTGGCGAAATTTTTTGAAAATTTAGGGAGTTAGGGAAATTTTTGAGAAATTTTGAAAGTTTGGAATTTAAATTTAAATTTAAATTTGAATTGTTAAGTAAACAATGTTGTTTGAAACCTATAATTGAAGTTGGAAAGCTAATTGAAATGATAGTAGATCTTTAATAAAAAGATTGTTTTGAAAAGTTAGTAAAACTAATTAGCTTTGGAAAAATAATAAACGGATTAGGATCGTTCTCCTTAACTTGTAATTTCGGGACGAAATTCTTTTAAGGGGGGAAGATTGTAACGACCCAGAATTTTTAGTAATTTTAATTTGAGTATTTAATTAATTTTAAATATTTATAAGTGAAAATTTTAAGTTAAATAAATTTATTTCTTGAATATTGGATTTAATTGGTCATTTAAATCGATTAATTAATAGTGAAATTCCGTAGATAATTAAATATTGGGTTAAATATGATTGAAAATGATTTGGAAAATTTTGTTTTATCATATTAAAGTTATAGAGATATTTTAGAACTTGTAAAATTGAATTTGGAATTTATTTGAAAAAATTGATTATTTTAATATTTAATTATCGACTGTAAAATAGCCAATTTTTGAACAGTCTCGGAATTGAACGAAACAAGTTCCATTGGATCCGTAATAGTTAGTTATTATCGGATTTCAAATTTCGTAGCAAACGGAGTTGTCGTTTGACCGTGGCAGCTCGAAACGCATCGATATCGTTTTAATATTTATTTAGCGAGTTAAAATAGCCATTTTTCAAACGGTCTCGGATTTCGACGAAACCAGTTTCATCGGATCCGTAATGTGATATTATTGAAAGATTTCAAATTTCAAGTCGTTTGGATTTGCCGTTTGTCCGGTACAAGCCAAAACGCCTAGAAATCGCTTAAATCGGTTTAAATTTAAATTGAGCGTTTATTACCGTATCTCACACATATGATGGAATTAGCTTCCGAAACTTGTTCCATTGTGTCCGAAATGTGGAAAAACCTTAGAATCGCCTGTCGGAACGCGTCGTTTGGAGTTCGTTTGCAAAAGTGTTAAATTGGAGATTTTAATATTAAAATAATATGGGTATATGTGTCAATTCCTCTTCAAACCCTAGCTACAAGCTACAGCCGCCACTTGCATCATTCATGGCCGAAATTTGTTCATTTTCTCTCCTCAAAATCTTCCAATCCGTTCATCGATTCAAGAAACTTTCAACGTGAAAGTTGTAGGCGACAGCGAGAACTTCGATCTCAACGGTGGAGATCGTGAATGGAGTCACGGATCGCCGGCAATTCGTCTTCAAAGTCGTGCGTTTTTTTTTCGTTTTTCGAGCCAAGGGGGCTGCCGTACGTGGCCGGTCTCTGGGCGTGGGGGGAGTTCGTCATGGCGATCCTGGTGGTGGTTCCTGATCGAAGTAAATGCGTGTGTAGTGGTTGAAAATATTAACCCTAAATTCGAATTTGATGGGTTCAATTTGCATGCAAATTTGCCTGGGAACGATGGAATGCGCGCATCAGGAAGGAAGAAGGGAGATGGGGGGCCCGCGTGATGGTGGTGAGGGTAGTTGTTTTTATTTTAAATTTGAATTCTATATTTCGTTCAACGTTTAAACTGCGATAACTTTTTCGTGCGAGGTCCGATTTGGACGAATCAAAATGCGTTGGAATCGTATGGTTGTGCATTTCGCGATGAAGCTAATTTGGAGTCGATTGGAGCTCGTTTGAATTTCGGGTAAAATTAAACGTTTGTTTAATTTTATTCGAAGCGAACGCCGAAACCGGAAATAAAATCAAGGTGAGAACTCCTCACTCAATCGAAAGGTTTTGTTTAAAATTTTAAATAGTTGGTGTTGATTGATGATTGCTGTTTGATTGTGCTAGTAGATATAGTAGGATATATACTATATATAGCGATATATATATATTGGCATATGTATATATCGGATTTGATTCCCCGCCTCGTATAGCGGATGAGACCCTATTGCGCCGTTATTAAGCGGAATATTTATAAAATCCCATATACCGCGATATTCCACCTTGAAGTGGAATGGGTATTGTGCTAACGTCTGTGGATGCAGGGTAACAGGTTGGAGGGATCCAACTGGATTCCTCGCATATTTTATTTGTTTATAAATATTATGTTGATTGTTGATAATCATATTGATATATGACACTTATTCCCGTGATTGACCATCTGATGTTGTTGCATCATCGGATTCAAATTTTTAAAAAATTAAAATAACGGTTTTGAATTTAAAAGGGGTTTAAAAGTGATTTCTCAAAGAATATGGTTTATTAAAAAAAAATTTGAATTGATTAAATTTTAAAATAAATAGATGGATAAATTTTTATGTTTTAAAAATTTATATTTTTATAAAATATAACTTAAAAGAAATTTTTAACAATAATAGGTTTTTATAAAATAGTAAAATTTGGTTTTTGGGAAGTTATTATTATTAATGGTTTATATAAAGGATTTTATAAATGGATGTTTTTAAATAAAAAATTTTGAAGTTATAGAATAAATTTATAAAGTGTTAAGTTGATGTATAACATGAATTTCACTAGGATTTATAGATTAATAAATGTGAAATTTATAAAACGAATGGTTATTGGAAAATTTTAAGTTTATAAGTTATTAACTTATAGAAATGGATTTGGGCATTAAAAAGGGGAATTTTATAGAAATTGTTAATAAATGAAGATTTCATTAGTTGAAATTATTATAAACCATAAAGAAATCTTGTAAGTGATAAGATTTTAAATTGGTGAAGTTCAAAGGAACGATTTGGTAAATAAATAATATTATAAGTATTTAACTTACAATATGGCTTTTGGGTATGAAATTGGGTTATGTAAATTGTATCGGATTAATAAAGGAATTTATAAAATTGGGGTTTATAATAGAAATGGAATTTATGAACTATGTTTATAAATTTGAAATTCATCGAATTTGATAAACTGAAATATGGGAATTTGTTAAGTGGGCTATATTCACTATTTTGAATATTGAATAGATTATTAAATAAAATGGGTTTGTTTTTGGGAAAGGAATGTTTTAAATGGAATTTAAAACGAATTAAAGGTGTTTTAAAATGTATTGAGTATTGAAAACATAGATTTCAACATTGATTGTTGAAATAGACGTTTTCGAGAAACAGAAGGGGATAATTTGTATAGTATTGGATTTATATATCTATTTTTAATTTCAAATCCATATACTAGTGTTTTTGGGTTGTCGTAACGATGTTTTACGCAACATTCGTTTTTAACCCAAATAAATGTGAATAAAGGAATGTTTTCTTAAAGAGAATGGAATAAAATACTTAACGGTAACTTAAGTATGTGGAATATTTTCAAATCGTTGAAAATAAATAAATTTGTGAATTACTTATTTTTAAAATAAGCATGGGAATGGTTTTCTAATATGAAATGGAACGGTTTTTGTGAATTCACCTTTAAGGTAATTGAAAGCAAATAACTTGAAATCGATTTGGGAATCGTATGCTAGTAGATGCTTGGAATTTAAATTCATTTTGGAATTTATAAATAGGAAGGGAAATTTGTTTAAAAATAAATGTTGATTTATTTTTAAATATGAAAATATAATTTACGAATTTGGAACGTAAGTAAAATAAATCGGTAAAGATTTATTTGGTGGTTTGAAATTTGTTTCAAAAGGTATATATGGTTAAGGTGATTTGAAATTAGTTTTCAAATGGTTAAGGTGATTTGAAATTAGTTTTCAAATGGTTAAGGTGATTTGAAATTGGTTTGCAAATGGTTAATGTAATTTGAAAATTGGTTTTCAAATGGTAAAGGTAAATTGAAAATTGGTTTTTCAAATGGTTAAGTGTGGAAATTATATCGTGAAGGTGTTTTGGTAAAGCAAATAAATTGGGCAATTATTTGGAAATTGTGTATATATATCTTGTAAAGATATTTTGGGACTTAATAATTTTGGAAAAAATTATTTGGAATCTGATGATGTGGCGCATCTTTATTGATAGTTAAATAACCGACTATCAATATTTACCCTTGGATGGTATTGGTTGTGTTTGTTTGGAATTGAATGCACACTTATTTTTAAAAATAAGCGCTCGCTATTCGGTTTAGCCGGGAGAGGACCTTTGTGTCGTATATCCCATTCCGAATATGTGATACGTCGTTTGGATTGCATTTGAAGACCGGTGTTGAAGACCGGGTATTTGTGAAAACGATAGGATGACCTATCGATTGTCTCCGCATCGTTAGCTACGATATGGAGATTTCCTTTGTGATGGGAAATTTTATCGGGATTGTGAATACCCGGATTGCAAGGGCTTCTTTGGAAGTGCCTTCGGTTCTGTTCGAACCCGGAACAGACTTGTATGGTTACGTGTCTGACATTACATTTTGAGAGATAGAGCAGATTTCTTTCAAATACATTTCTGTTGGTGGCGGAGAATTTATTCTCTTAGCTTAACACCCTTCTCTGAGACGTACGAGCTCAGAGGTTATGTAGTTGAAGGTTATCAGCGATATTTCCCAATCTGGTAATGTGGCATGCTGAGTGCTGCTGTGTGATGATCATTGGTTGGTCATTTGTGATATGATCATTTGTTTGATCATTTATCTTTGTGATTATTGCTTTGGTCATCTGTGGACCCGAAGCATGGCTTTGTTACACAAAGCGTAGCTTTGTGGACGAGACTTCGTCAGGACCTCACTCCCCGGAAATGGTCGAAACAGGAATATGCGGCAAGGTTATGAGGGTCGCGCCCTTTAGGGTATGTCATTTCCTTCTGGTAAAGGGTGGTATCATGGTATGGAGCCCAGATATTTACTCATGTGGAAACACTATATATATTTCTGTGTGGTGTTGTTGGTATCGAGCGCTCGGATAAAGGTCCCAAAGGACCGGGGGATGACATATTCGTGTAGTAGTTACCTAGTTACAGAGGTAACCCGGCCTTGTGTTGGCAGAGATCTAACCGTAACGTTAGTTCTCGGGACGTCCCGCCAGAGGCGATCCCATGTGGCAGTAGGAAGTTCCTTAGCCTGACCATTTGTTGGAAATCCATTCATCCAATACGCGCCCTGTACGGTTTTAGTTGTAGAACCTGCCATTTAACATGGCAGCTATAGTAGGCATAGCATCATGGTACCTATGCTGGCTAGGATTTATATTATACTTTCGAAATATTTTCAACTATGCACTAGTAATAATATCAAAGAATTTTTCTCGTAGTAAGCATGTTTGACTATCATAAGGAGAAATCTCCCCCATGTGTGCGTTTGCATTGTGTGTGTGCCGGGAGGCCTTATGGTAGTTTCATTTTCCAAAAAGCATTGCGGATTTCAAAATTTAAATTTTCTTGTTGCTTGTTTAAAGATAAACTGTTTTGAGTTCTCACACCAGTCCCATGACTGACCTGGAGTTTATTGTTCCTTTCCTAAACTCTGGGTGCCCACTATTTTCCACACGGGCAGTCTAGAGTTAGGTTATCAGGTTATTCTGGATTCGGGAGTTGCTGTGCAGATCTGGAGGCGAGCCAGATAGCGTAGTCTATTATCTATTGTATATAGTACTTCTTTCCGCTGTTGTTGTCGTACACTCTGATTGATGTAATGTAATGTGATGTAATGTATAAAATGTATAGTTCTTTGTTTTAAATGAATATTCATTTATCTATTATATGTTGTTCCGCTGCGACTGTGAGATTCTGTTATTGTTTCTCGTTCTGTTACTTGTTTTTCTGTTTTCTCTTCTCTTTCTTTCCTTTCTTCTTCTACCTCTTTCTTCTTCTAAAACCCTAACGGTTCGATTTTTCGGCAACGAAAAATCGCGATCGTTACATGGGGCGTCATAGAAGACTGTTGAAAAAATTTGAAAATTTTTTGTTAACGAAAAATTTGATTTTGAATTGTAATTGGAAATAAGGATTTTGGTTAGGAATGTAAACTAATTATTTTGGGTTGGAACTAAAGGAATTAGAAAAGTGAAATAGTAAATCAATTAAGTGGGTTTAGGTAAGTTAATGGGTTTGGATCATTCGTCCTACCTTAGCAATTTCGACGACGAAATTCTTTTAAAAGAGAAGGAATGTAACGATCCGGATTTTTCGTCCTTTAATTTTGAATATTTAAATGATTTGAAATATTGGATTTGGAATTTTAATTTAGTAAGTTTCTAAAATTTAAATTTCAAGTGATTTCGCAAACTTTGAACTCATCGACTTAATAGCCACGTTAAAATAGCGATCCGAGGCACAGTCTCGAAATTCGACAAAACCAGTTTCATTGGATCCATAATAGCGTATTATTGTCAGATTTCAATTTTAGTAGCGTTTGGAGTTACCGTTTGGTCATATGATCTGAAAATGCCAAGAAATAATTTAATTAAAATTAGTTTTTATAGTCGATTTAAAAAGGCCGTCTTCTTTGTATGATCGAATTAGGTTCCGAGACTTGTTCCATTGCGTTTGGAATAGGGATATAAATTAGAATGTCCAGCGGAACGCCCCGTTAGGGGTTCGAAATAAATATCTAGATATTTCGAAATTAAATAAATATGTTCATATCGATTTAACTCCTATCGACCATCAGCCGACCTCGTCCAAATCACGTTCCTTTCTTTCTTTTCGGTTCTAAGCACGAAAAAGGGAAATCAAATCGCATTTATTTTCTTCCATCCTTCTCCTTTCATAAAATATGACATTCCCCTTTCTTTCTTTCATCTATTTTAGTTCGATACTAAAAAAATACACAGAACGAAATCAAATCGATTTCGTTTAAAAAGAAGAGTGAAATCTCGAACTCGTATTCGTGAAGCAAATTGTTGTGACCTGGTGGAGCTGGTCTCGTGAAGTGCGGCAAGAAGAGACGGTGGGCATCGCATTCGAGCGTAAGGCGGGGTTCGCGATGTTGGGGATTCGCTCATACATAGGATGTTTGAGGCGAGGTTTCAGGCGATGGTTCTGGTTGCCATGGTGAGCTCTCTATCGAGGCGTATGATAGTGGGATTGCATGATGATTTAGGCGACTCTGGTGGCGTAGTGGAGCGTAGGGCACACGAACTAAAGGCGGGTGGTTATATGCTGCGTGTGTTCGAGAGGAGTGGGAAAACGATGGTGGCAGGGGTGAAGCCGTAGGCTTGGGTTTTATGCTGGAAAACAACGGCAAGCACGAAGTTGGGTTCGATCGGGATGCACACGTGCATGCACATGGAAGAATATGGTCGTCGATGGAGGAAAGGGTTTTGGTTTAACCTAGAAGCATATTCGCAATTTTGAATCAGGATTAAAAAGGTAAACGTGGGTAATTAATTTAACTACTGTAACTAGTACATGAAATTTTAATTTAAAATCAAAAAAGTTATGTTGTGAATGTCTTGTCATGCGAGGTCCAAAATCATGAAATGAGTTGTGACGGAATCATTATGGGAAACATTACTATTTGGAATTGGAAAGATTAGCAATTTCGAAAATCAAGATGAGAAATTATCACTCATTTGGATTACTAGAATTTATTTTAAACAGTTAAAAAAAATTATTGGATCTTTGTTGAATTTATAAATTATTATCAATTTGGATGTTATATATAGTAGTATATATATATTAGTTGTTGGACATATTTTCCATCTATTGGAGCGGATGAGATCCTATGCTCCCCGCATAATAGCAAATGACCATTTATACGGCGATATCCCACTCGAAGTGAGATTGGTATTTTACGTTATATTAACATCTATGTATGCAAGGAAACAGGTTGAAAGGATCCAACTGGATTCCTCAAATTTGTAATGATTGTTCATATATAATAATCTATTATGTGTTAGAATAATCTGTTATAGATTATTGTTGTGATGTGAATTATTTGATGCTATAGTAGCATTGGCCTAACTTTTGGTATTTTAAATACCATAAATATTATTTCTGGAAATTAAAAAGATTTAAAAGGAGATTTTGAATATAAGAATATTCATATAGAAATTTGGATTGTTTTAAAAAAAAATTGATTTTGGATAAAAACAATAATTAATTTTTGTTTATATTTAACTATTCGTAAAAATGTTTTAAACAGAGATTTTAAATAATTTATATAGTAGATTTTTAAACGCTGGATTTTAACTAAATTCGATGATCTTTTCGAAGAGACCGCGATCGAATTTAATTATCTGAAAAATCACTTCGATCCGGTTTGAACGTTTCGAATGAATATCGTAAAGATTGTGAAGACGGTGACTCGGTTTGTCCAGACCCAAGACAACTTGTATGGACGAATGCTATCAGAACATCGTCATTGTAGGATGATGAACGTTCTAAGTGGAGTTTTTCTTGAAAGGTAAACGTAATCCTCAAGCCTCATCAACCTGGAATGATTAAAACGGAAAAGATGCAGCAAAGCTAAGTCTGTCGTACCCAATTTGGGTATGTTATCACCTTTTTAGATACCCTCAAATATATTATAAATTATGAATATGGTTGTGCATAGAAAAATGAGCGCTTGATTTTAAGGGTGGGAACATCCGGAGCGATGACATATTCAGTTCTATCCAGGTTAGGGATATGGCCGGTCTTGTGTTATAGGGTATCCCGACGAGATCCTTGATACATTTTTCTAGAGGTGTACTATGATGGGCAGTACCCCAGTAGCCCAGTCATTGATAAAAACAATACGGTTTTGATTGTGCCCAGCTATGTTGAAACGTGAGATGCAAGCATTTCAGCTATTTTTTTTAGACACTATTGTAATATCTGACGATTTTGATAAAAATGTTTTGGATATCGTAGGGGAAAAACCCGTCGTGTTTATATATGACGTGGTCTTACAAGATAATTTCATTTTTCAAAGGATTTTGATAGCTTTAATAATTCAAATTGAATGTGTTTTTCTCACGCTGGTTTTCCAGACTGACTCAGGTATTATTTTATTATAACGTTCGGGTCAGACCGAGTATTACAGATTCATGATAAGATGCTATGGAGCTAAGGAGACGAGCTGGATGACAAAGACATATTTCCGTACGTGATTTGTATTTCCGCTGTGTGTGGACAAGTTATTAAACTATCCAGATTGATTGTTGTCTACTGTACTCTGATAATGGTATGTATATAAACAGTATAGTTCTTGTATTTAAAATATGTTATTATATATCATATTTTGTTCCGCTGGGATTGTGAGATTCCGTGTTGTTGTTTTCTCTTTCTTCTTCTATATTTTCTTCTTCTATATTTTCTTCTTTAACCCTAAAAATCTGCCTTTTTGTGAAATTTGAGTTGACTTGTGCAGTTATATTGTCAACTTAGACTGTACGGAAAAGTGGGTCGTTACAATACTTGGTATATGCATTGCCTTCCATACAAAGCTTCAAAAGGCGTCATTCATATAGTAGTCTAATAACTATTATTATTATAGGAAACCTCCACTAAGTTCAAGTGATCTTTCCAAGAACCACTAAAATCCAGCACACAAGCCTTCAACAAATCTTCCAGTACCTTGTTGACTCTCTTTGTATGTCCATCCATCCGAGGATGATATGCGGTACTCATCTTGAGCTTAGTGCCTAACACACTCTACAGGCTCTCCAAGAACTCCCTAGTTAACAAAGCATCTTTATCACCGACGACACGACTAGGAATTCCATGTAATCTAATGAGGTTCATCATGAACAACTTAGCCAAAACATGTGCCATCCTGGTTGACTTTACCAGAATGAAGTGAGTACTCTTGGTCAATCTGTCCACTATGACCCATATACTTTTATTACTCCAGTTTGACCTTGGAAACTCATCAATAAAATCCATGAATATCAAGTTCCACTTCCAAACTAGAACATCCAAAGGCTGAAGCAAACCACTTGGCTTCTGATGTTTGGCTTTTACCTGCTGACAGTTCAAACACTGTTTTACCTACAAGCCAACATTCCTCTTAATTCCTTCCTAGAAGAAACTTCTCTTCATATCCCGATACATCTTGGCTCCTCCAGGATGAATCATAAACTTCAATCGATGACATTTCCTAAGAACTTCTTTCCTAAGGTTTCCAACATCCGAAACACATAACTATTCCTTCTTTCTCAACCAACCCCTATGGTCAAGAATAAAATCTTTTAAACCATCATTCTTGATTCCATCTTCTAACCTTCTAATCCTCTTGGCTAATAGTGGATCCTCTTTCGGCCTAGAAGCAATTCTTCGATCATAACTGGTCGGACTTCCAAATAAGACATCATGGCGATATTCCAACTACATCTAGCAGTCGACCTCAACTGCACACTACAAGCAGCCAGTGCTTCTAAGTTTTTCCATTACACCAACATAGCTAACACAACATTTTAATGTTTCTTGTTAGGTGCATCCGCCACCTTATTTATTTCCTAGCGTATACTAAGATCATAAGCTGCAACAAACTCTAGCCATCTCTATTTTCTCATGTTCAGCTCCTTCTGAGAGAATAAATATCGTAGAGACTTATGATTCGTAAATAGCTCAAATCTTTCTCCCAAAAGATAATGTCTCCACACTTTCAATGCGAAGATTACCGCTGCCAACTCCAAATCATGAGTCAGGTATCTCACTTCATGCGGTCTAAGCTGTCTAGAAGCATAAACAATAACCTTCCCATTCTGCATCAGCACAGCACCTAATCTAGTACCATATGCACCTATGTAAACTACCAACCCCTGATTCCCATCTGGAACTACTAACACCGGCGCATCGGTTAACAAATGTTTCAACTTAAGGAATGCCTTCTCACAATTGTCAGACCAGACAATCTTCATGTCCTTTCTGATTAGCAAATTTAAGGATGTAGCTATCCGTGAGAAATTCTTAGTGAACTACCATCTCCGGTCTCTTCCAATTGTTAACAGCTTTGATCTTATCCGGATCAACTGCTACCCTTCCTCGAAAACAACATGACCAAGGAACTTCACTTCCTTCTTCCCAAAATGACACTTGGAGAACTTCGCCTTCAGCTGATGTTGCATTAGTGTCTCCAACACTATTCTAAGATGACCTGCATGATCTTCCTCATTGTTCGAATATAACAAAATTTCATCAATAAAAACCAATACGAACCTATTCAAGTGCTCTTGGAAAACCCGATTCATCAAATCTACGAAGAAAGATGGTGCATTATTAAGCCCGAATGGCATAACAAACCATTTGTAAGACTCATATCTGGTCCTAAACACCGTCAAAGGAATAAGTCCTCTGCCACTCTTAGCTGATGGAATTTTTTTTCCAAGTCTAGCTGGGAAAACACTCTGGCTCCACTCATCTGATCGAATAAGTCGTTGATTCTTGGCGAAGGATACCTATACTTGCTCGTCCTTTCGTTCAGCATACGATAGTCGATACACATCCTTAATGACCTATCTGGCTTATTCACGAATACCGCGGCCATTCCCTAAGACGAACTGCTTGGCTGGATGAAATTATTTCTTTCCAATTCCACTAGTTTCACCTTCAATTCCATCATCTCGGTTGGTCACATCCCGCTAGGTGGTCTACTTACGGGTTCAGCTCCCGGTACGAGATCTATCCGAAACTCGATTGCTCTTTTTGGTGGCAAGCCTGAAACTGGTTCAAACGCATCTACAAACGCTCTTGCAACATAAACCTGCTTCAACTCTGCTTCCATTCCCATGGCGTCCAATAACGCATAAGCATTTCCGTCCAAACTCCTTACTGAGTAAATAACTTGGTTGCGGCTATTAGGGTGTCCCGATGATATTTCCCTCCTCCTGGAAAAATATCCTGGCATCATATCTATCTAACCAATCCATACCCAGTATGATCCCGAAACCCACGAAACCAAAAACATATAAACTGCATGCAAACATATGACCTAACAAATCAAGCTGTAACTGGTCATATATCATTTCTAGAGTTGCATACCCTCCTATAGGATTCACAACCCTTAAAGAAGTAATGAGTATAAAGGTTCCAGACATAAGCAATCTACCAAATACTGAGATATAAAAGAGTGCGGCACCAGTATCAAATAGCATCTAACCGGAGTACTATGAATCATAAGCATACCTTCCATCACAGCTTTTCCTTTCTCAGCAGTCGTTGGTCTAGTGGATGATGGTTCCAATGCAAATTCTGTTTCCAGCTTTAGCAACCTCAGGACACTTGTCCTTGTAATGCCTTATCTGGCCACAGTTGTAGCACTTCACATTCGGCCTCATTGCAACTGCTCTTCCATCAACTGAGCGACACTCATTAGCGTAGTGCCCTTTCTTTTCACACTTGTAACAGATAATATCAACCTTGCTCTTCTTGGCTGCTACCCCAGACTGGGCACCTTTCTTCTTGAAGAACTTTTGCTTCTTACCTTGAAAATTCTAAAGCTCAGCTAGTTTCCCTTTTCCAAATGTAGAAAGCATCTCTTCATTCTGAATAGCCATCTCTACAATTATATGACACGGATCCCGGAGGTTTAGCATGGTTGCTTTGGTAATCTCAGGATTCAACCTCCTAATAAACTTATCATTCCTCTGAATGATACTATCTATAGTAGCATATCCGTAACGGGACAGCTCACCAAACTCTGTAGCATACCCAATCACCGATTTATCCCTCCGGACTAAATTTGAGAATTTCCTGAGCTATGCTGACTTGGTAACCTCTAATAGAAATCTTTCTTCGAACCTCCTTTGAAATTTAGCGCAAGTTAGATCTTCCTCTAGCTCTCCCACGGTAACTCCGTTCCACCAAAACAATGCCGCTCCTTGCAATTTCCTTGAAGCAAGTCTTCTCTTCTATATATCCGTCAAGCCGAAGATCTATAAATATCCTTTCACAATGCAATAACCAGTTCTCCACTCCTACTGCATTCTCAGTGCCTAGAAAAGGCTTCCCTCCAAGTCTAGCATAATCCCTGCTCAATGTAGCATAATTATTGCCAATTGGGGCTACCTGATTAGCTCCTCCAGCATTTCCTACAGCTACACCCATAACTACTCCAGCTTGCATCATATTCATGAAGAACTGATACATTATCCCCATATCAACCGGTGGAATCTCAGTGCTAACATTAGCATTTGCATCTGGATTTGCATTTGCCTGTCCACCTTGGTTGTTCCTAGTATTGGGTCGAACATTTCCACTTGTTGCGGTGTGTCTCCCTCCTTGATTCACTCTTCTGCTTCCTGTCTCCATATCTTACTTCCCTGATACTAAAATCCAATCTAGGTAAGATACAAAAGGACGGTCTAAGAGAGTGGGGAATACATACTTAGGTATTTATAGCAAAGTATACATATGTTACTAATAATGCTTACCCAAGCCCAACCATATTCTAGATTCAGCTCACAGTAATCTATACACAACCTTAGAGAGCTATCTGCCTTAATGGTAAATGCTATTGGTGTACCTCACTTAGGTATACTCTCACGAATGAACCCTCTCTTCAATATGTCATTTGCTTCCACCTCCTACTCCTTTTGCTCTCTAGGTGCTATACGCTTCAAAGGCATAACTATCTGTCTAGAATCCTTCATCAAGTCCATGCAGAACTCTATCTCTCGATGTGGAGGTAATCCGATCACCTTATCAACCACGTTCAGATACTCTCTAATGATAGACGCATATGACAACCATCTTGTGGAACCCCAAGAGAATATAGAAAGCTAATTAATACCCCTTTCTTCGGTAGGCAGCCAATGGCTACCGTCCACCCCTCCACAACCCCAATCGTCACTAACAGCTTCTCGCAATCCATTACTACTTCAAACTTCCTTATTTAGGCCATCCCTAAGATAATCCCAAACCCAATAAAATTCAAAACAAAGCAATCGTAAATAAAAGAGAATCCATGAATCGATAAGACCAAACCATGAAAAGCCATACATAGGCTAGAGGAGCCTCCAACTGGGTTCGTTATAATCAAAGGCCGGTCAACGGTTTTTGGTTTCAAACCCAATCTATCTACTACGTCATTAGATACAAATGAATGTGAAGCCTCGGGATCGAATAAAACACGTATGGTATATCATAAATGGAAAGCATACCTTAAAAAAGATGCTATTTTCCTTCTCTTTCTCCAAGGAAGCACTCGAAGAAGTCTAGACAAAATCCAAAGCATATGCCTTAACAACCTGTTTCTGCTATATTGGTTCTAGGTAACTTTTCTACATGTGTCCAAACTTGCCACAGTTGTAATACTTCTTCTTTCCATCAGCTTTGCAATCACTTATCAAGTGACCCTTGCCACCACAACCATAACAGACGGGTTCCCATTTAGTCTTCTTTTGAGCATTTTTTCCTAAAACCGGTTCCTTTTCCCATTCCTTTTCTTCTTACCTCCACCACCTTGTAATTTTGGCTCTTCCTTAACGACAATAGATGGTTTGGACTTTGGTATAAATTCTCATCGCAAAGAGCTTTCTCGACAATTCTCTAAAACGTCACATTAATATGATTCGCTAACTTATCCCCAAGAAGTCGTCCAAACCCATAAGAAATTTCGCATTCTTCCTTAATGGAGTGTCGATGAAAGACATCCTATACTTCGGAAAAGCATTAAACCTAGCAATATACTCGATGATAGACATATCTCTTTGCTTTAAATCAGCAAATCTCCTGAATAGCACGAACTTCTGGGTAGCCGAAAGGAATTTCACCTTAAACCTAGTATTGAATTAGCCCAAGTGAATTGATCCTTGGGTGTAACAATAGTAACGACATTCCACTAGTTCATGTCCCATCCTTGAAGCTGTCTAGAGGCTAGCTTCCATTTCATGGCATCATCTACTTTGGTGTCACTAAAGATACGCTTACAGGTGTCCAACTAATCACGCATTTCGATGTCTGACTTTGTTCCAAGGAATGCCTTGCCTCCCAAGGTGGAGTAATCCTTACATAGCTTGCCAAAGTCAGCCCTTGAGCATGCACCTGAGCACCACTACTAACATTCGAAGCGGCCGTTTGGGTATTTTGCAGCATGTTCACCATCATTACTTTGAACATCATCTACAGGAGCTAGCAGCTCTCGAACCGGCACCTTCCTCAACTTCAAAGATGGAGTTCCTTACAATATTTCTTGTATGCCGACTCATTCCTGATCTGTAACAAGAATGATCAGTCTCTCATATAAGAAAATTGTATCAGTGGTACTCGTGTTTGTGAACTTATATAATATATATACTACTATCTAGTTATAGAAACCAGAATATATAAAAAATACGCACTCTCTTGTATAAATATATTCTCGATCCAGTCTACGATGATAACTCCTTCCTTTTCTCTACCAGACCATGGTATAAACTCAAGTTAATCATGTAACCTAAGCTCTAATACCAAATGTGACGACTGCCCTGTACCACTGACATCTAATATAACTATATAGTGCACTGCTATAGCGCCCAACCGATGTAGGATGATCATCAAGGGTTGTAAATGAAATAAAACATCGCAGAATCCATCGTATATCTCACAACACATGGAAGAAAATATAATATACATCATAGATATAAAATAGGAGAGACGGTGATAACTAAGTGAACCATATATCATAGCATAGATCCATAGAGTTGTATAATATAGAAATAGAGTTTGTACATAGCAAAAATAAACTCAAATAAACTGCCTCATAATAGTAAGAAAACACTCTCTAGGCCACATAGTGTTACTCAATAGATTAAATATCCATATATATTATTAGAAGCTCCATCCTACTCGTCCTCTATACTATGTTGCATACACCAAGACCTGCTATCTAGTCTACTCGTTTAAGAATATCCGAGATAATAGGAAGCAAAGTATAAAACCTCTAGTCAGACAATAGTCTATAGTGAGCGATAAATGAATCTGAAAATACTATACAAGTCGATATAGTAGGAAACACGAGAAGCAGCAATCGACTTAAAGGCTTGAGGCCCAAAGACTGCACCCTGCTCAATGATACTCCAGAGAACATCTACCTTGCAACACTAGGGACAGAGGAGCACAAGAAGCTGACTAAAAAGGAAGCGACTGAACAACAAAAGCACTCTAGAAAGTACTACCGTGCCATGAAACACATGCCACAACAAGAACGAGTGCCATCACTTGAAGAACCTAATTGAAGAACTGATTCGAGAAAAAAGGCTTGATCAGTATGTGAGGAAGCCGCAAAATCCTAACAAGCCTGTAGCACTCCAAGCTCCCAGATATGGGGGAAACCAAGCTAGAATCAATGAAGAGGGATCTAGATAGATGACCAGAGACTTATTATCGAAAGAATATCTGAAGGACCTCATCCCACACAGAAGAGTTAGGAAGAAATGGAGCGATATGCAAGCTCACTAAGACATGCTCTTGAAGATTCGTGCTTTGTGATCAAAGATGGAACTCCAACCAAGCGGCAAAGGACCTTAAACGATGACATAGTATTCTAGAATCAGGACACTGAAGGACAAGATGCCCTGAGCCTTGTCCCCATGGTCGTGATAGTAGGAATCAGACCAGCCATGGTACGATGAGTATTGGTGGACGGTGGCAATTCTATGAATATCCTTTTCAAGCACATGTTTGATCAAATGAAGATCAGAAAGAAAGACGTATCTACATGCTGAATGATGATCCAGGATTGACTGGTGAACCTAAGCAACCCGTTGGAACAATCGATTAACCCGTAGAACTTGGAGAAGGTGAGCAAAGAGCTGTTCTCATCCAAACCTTTGTGATTGTTGATGAAATATCCGCCTACAATACTTTCTTTGGTCGGTCCGCTTGGGTAGATTTTAGGATTTCTTTAGCTTAGTGGTGTCTAACCTTGAAGTTTTCGACAGAGAATGGAGTTAGGGTGATTAAAAGAGGCTAAAGTGCCACTAGAGAATGCTACATCGCTGAACTATGGTAGTCTAGAAGAAAAAAGGGGAAGAATATGGGGGAAAGCTCTCCACATTCGCGAACCTACTAACTAGCAATTATAGAGCTGCCCCTGGTTTGGGGATCATAACCGATTCGATAAGGCTTTGGACCCTATAAAGAAGAGTTCAAGGGAGGAATGGGCCGCGCCAACAGAATTGATGGTGCCTGTCCTAGTCGATATGGATAACCCAACATGGGTCTTGAAAATTGGATCACATTTTGGGAACAATATGCGACTGGAACTCATCAAATTTTTCCGCACAAACCTAGATGTATTCGCTTAGAACATTTCGATATGTTTGGAGTTTCATCTGAGATTGCATGCCATGAATTTAATATTGATCCCAAGTATACACCAATGAAGCAGAAGAGACGTAGCCTAGGACCTGAATAGTCCAAAGCGCTGAAAGAAGAAGTGGATAAGCAGATAGAAAATGGTTATACCCATGATGCAACATTCTCCGAATGGGTATCCAACCCGGTCTTAGCCAAGAAGTCCAATGGAAAATGGTAAACATGTATCAACTATTCAGACCTAAACAAAGCTTGTTTAAAAGGCATCTTTCCCTTGCCTAGAATCGACCAACTTATGGACGGGATAGCTGGACATGAACTGCTATCATTTATGGATTCTTACTTGGGGTACAACCAGATCTTGATACATGAACCTGACCAGGAAAATAATAGTTTCATTACTAACATGGGATTATATTGCTACAAAGTAATGCCATTCGGCTTAAAGAATACTGAGGCAATCTACCAACGACTAGTGAATGCCATGTTCAAATGGTAGATTAGAAAGACTATGGAAGTTTATATAAACGATAAGTTGGTTAAATTGCATATAGTCGCAAATCCCTTGGACAACCTTGCCGAAATGTTTGAAATACTCTGCAAATATGGAATAAAACTCAATCCATTTAAATGTCACTTTGGGATAGTCTCTGAAAGTTCTTAGGATTCATTGTAAGCATTAGAGGCATCGAAGAAAATCCCAAATAAATTACCGGTTTGCGGGAAGTCAAGGCCCCAAGGAATAAGAAGGACTTACAAAGCTTGAATGGGAAAGTTGCAGTACTAAGCTATTTCATCTCAAAATCAACTGACAAATGTATACCATTTTTAACGTGCTAAAGAAGGGAAAGAAGAAGTTCGAATGGAATCAAGCTTGTCAAACTATGTTCGAAGAGCTGCTGTGACATATGGAAAAACTGCCAATCCTATCCAAGCTAGTTGACAGAGAAGACTTTTTTATCTACTTAGCAGTCTCGCCCCATGCACTAAGTGCCCCACTCGGATGAGAAGAAGCTAAGGTCCTATGACTCGTATATTCGATCAGTAAGCGATTCATTAGAGCTGAGAAGAACTATATGAAATTGGAAAAAGTATAATATTTCCTCTTGATTGCTTCCAAAATGTTATGAACTTACTTCCAGGCACACCTGATCAAAGTGCTAACAGACAACCGTTGAACCAAGTGTTGTACCGCCCCAAGACCTCTGGACGACTTATCAAATGAAACGTCGAATTGAGTCAACAAGAAATTACTTACCATCCTTGAAGGTTGATCAACGGGCGGGCACTGACAGACTTCATTGCTGAGACTATGATATGAGATAACGAAGAAGAAATAGATCCGAAAGTGGAAATACATTGAATTTTTTCGTCGATTGAGCATCTAACAACTTCTTTGGGGGTTGGAGTAGTGATCGAGACCCCCGAAGGCCAATCTCTTTGCTATGCCTTATGCTTGAAATTTCTTACAAAAAATAACAAAGAAGAATACGAAGCATTGACAACCAGGCTGAAAGTTGTGAAGGAACTCGGGATAAATCCCATACACATCTATAGTGACTCTTAGCCAGTCGTTTGCTAAGTGAAAGGCGAATACCAAGCTTGGGGAGAGAGGCTTGGCCCGTATCTGTCTAAAGTGCAGGATATGTTGAACGACATCGAACATTATGCCATAACTCATATCCCAAGGGAACAAAACAGAAAGGAAGACTATCTATCCATACTGGCCAGTTTCGAAGAAGCTAAATCCTTGGGCTAGTCCCAATCGAAACTCTTATTGCTCCAAGCATAAGCGAGATGGATATAGATTAGATTTTTGAAATAACCGAAGAACCGAAAACATGGATGACACCAATCAAGGACTACCTTCTCAAAGGAACGCTCCCTGTAGACAACAGTCAACGGAAAAAGCTTCTTCGGAAGGCGCCATGGTTTGTATTACATGATGGGATGCTCTACCGAAAGGGATATTTTACCCCCTTGCTTAGGTGTGGGACCAATGACAAAGCCTGAAGAATCCCCAGGGTAGTTCACGAAGAAGACTACGGAGATCACATTAGAGGGCAAACCCTCATAAAGAAAGTCCTCGAATATGGATACTTTTAGCCAACTGTAAACCACGACGTAGAAGATTATGCCAAACAATGCGACCAATGCTAAAGTTTAGCATGATCAAAAGAACTCCATCAACATAGCTGATATAGATGGTCAGCCCATGGCCATTCGCGATCCGAGAAATTGATTTGATTGGTTTATTAACAATGGCCAAAGGAGAAATCAAATATGCTATAGTTGCTGTTGACTATTTCACCAAATGAGCCAAGGCGAAAACCCCTAGCCACTATTAACATAAAGAAAGTTATTAATTTTGTCACTAAAAACATTAATTTTAGGTTTAGAGTGCTACAAAAGATCAACACGGACAACGAGACTCAATTCGAAAGTGTCGAGTTCAAAGACTTTTGTAAACATTTTCGAATCGAGAAAAGCTTTTCCCCTGTTGTACATCCATAGGCAAACGGGCAAGTGGAAGTAGTGAACAATGTCATCAAGTCCACCATCAAAAAGCAGCTAATTAAAGCTAAATGAAAATGGATTGATGAACTTCCACTCGCTATATTGGCTTATAGGACAACACACAAATCTGCAACCAAGCGCTTCCCATTCGTCCTAGTATATGGTTCAGAAGCAATGATCCTGTCAAGTTAGAAGTCCCCTCTCATCGAAGGCAAAACTTCAATCAAAGGAAAAAAAACAAGCAGCTCCCACTCCAGTCGCTCAACATGATCGATGAGAAGTGGGAAGAAGCCGAGTTAAGAAGTGTTGCTCACCAGAAAAGGATCGCACGATATTTTAATTCCAAGGTCAGTAAGCGCACTTTCGAAATAGGAGACCTTGTCCTCAAATGGGTCTACCCTGTACTAGGAACATTCATACCAAATTGGGAAGGGCCCTATGTGATGGCCAGAAGTTAGGGGATGACAAATTCAAGCTAACAACTATAGATGAAATCCAAATTCTTCGAGCTTAGAACAGTGAATTGATGCGTCATTACTTTACATAATACTATCCTATGTATTTCCTAGTTCCCACAAATAAACCATCTCGGAATACCGAAGGCATTGTAAATAAGTAAAACTTACCCAACTTTTATTAATAAAATTGCTTTGCTTTCTGAACCAATAAAACTGTGTTCACAAAATAACCTACTAAGTCGACGGGGTCAAATCGACTCAAAACCATCCAATCGCTGCTTCAGGTAGTGGAACCATGCTCAAGTACGCCCATCTATCTGTCGAATCGATTAAATTAATTCAACTTAAACGTTGGATTGACGGAACTCGATCCCTGCCTACTAAGAACCAATGTTGCTCCGGCAACACCGGGAAGGCCCAAATGAAAGTCATGCATTTCATAAGCCGTGCATCACTTCTTGAGCCATGGAACCATGCTCTCAAAGCACGAACTCCTCACATTACCCGAGGATCGGTAATGTCTAGAAATTCCAAACCGTTCTGATCCACGGGTCATATCGATCCCATAAGCTATGCACACTCTTGAAAGCCATACACTTTATATGCCGCGCACTCTTAAAATCCATGCATTCCACGCAAACACTGATGTAGCTCCGGCACCATCAATAAACATTAAGATCTTGTATGTATCGGTATTGTCCCAGCAATAACGGGAAACTCGTTTATTGTAGGATTAACAAGAATCCACTGCAACTATCAAAAGTAATTGACGTGGGTCCAACAATACCGCACAATGAAATTGGCAACGGATTTTGATTATTAACCAACAAAATTCCAGGTGTTTAGAGACTCATGTCACAAGTTCCTAAAAATAGGAACCTAAGGTGGATTCAGCTACAGATATCCGAGGGATTGCTCGGATGAACCGGTCTTTTGTCAAGGATTCGAAGAAAACAATCCCGTAAAGTATAGAGCACACATACCAACATTTTGACGAAAGGAAAACAACTCCACGGGTCCGTTTTTACGAATAAAGAATTTTGGAAATCATAACGGATCTACTTATAAAAGTTAAAAAGTGCATGAAATCACAAAAATAAAGGTATCGTATACCACGAAACGCGACATGGGAATGTAAAGTATAGAAATTGCAGAACAAGCAATCGTGCTATATGCATACATAAGTAGTGTGAAAGCAAGTTAAGTACATGACAAATAAGGAAGAACACAGAAGAGATGACAGTCGAAACATTAATATTTTCATTCTTATAAAAATTTCTGAACAAAGTCAAAACGTGGGGGCAGTACCCACACAATATCGGCCAACAAAATGAAAAGTACAGATGCTACAACAACAAAAGTAATAAGTGTAGACTCTGCACTTGTACTAAACACATGTCAAATAAATCAAAATGCCTCAATATCCGGCTCCATTGTCACTCGAGCCTTTCAATGTTTCTTTCTACCACTTCTCTTCTCGCCTTTGGTCGAAAGTTTCTTCTTCATCTCATAATCCTCGCTAGGACTTGTTTCACTGCTTGAAATATCAAATATCGCCTCCGCTTCCATGTCTCCTCCTTATACTTTGGCCCCCTCGGAGGTCTCCCCTTTGGCCTTTCACTTTTGGGACCTGCAAGAGCTCCTCGAAGACTTCCTTTCCTCAATCTTTTCCCTCTTAACTGCCACCATCTGCAGTTTGGTTTTACTTAGCTTGTGGTGCAGCGGATATACGAAAATTGGATGAAACAGTGAAAAGTAGAATCGATGGATTGAAAATACCCAAATGCTCAAATCCGTTGATCTCAAGAGATACCGGATTCTAGCTATCTCCAACACGTTGATCGCGCATGATATCGTGTTAAAAGATTTACGATTCTTCTACATTGATCTCGCGCACGAGATTCCATGAATCAGCTTCAAATCCGTTGATTCGAGCGCACTCGAATAACCGAAAATGGAGAATGGAGATAACACTCAACTTCCAATTTTAAAAGAGGCACAAAGCACTCAAACAAAGTTTTATTCAAAATCAACCACCTTTTACAATGACACTACACCCCTATTTATAGGCTTACAACACACATACACGACTTAAGAAAAGTACATATCAACAGGACAACGACTTTCAAAACACGCAGCCGACCTAAAGAAACAACACACGCGACTTAAAAAACGAAAAAAGCTTTGTTCGCGACCTAAAGAATGTCGTTCGCGACCTACTGGATTTCATCAACAAAGCTTTGTTCGCTACCTAAAGAATGTCGTTCGCGACCTACTGGAGGAATTTGTGACAATGCGATTCAGGAAACACGTCCACAACCTCTTCGCGACATAAAGAGATGTTCGCGACTTCAGTTTTGGAGTGACCTAGGGCTTCATTCGACTTAAGGAGGCGGAGGCGCGACCTAAGGTCGCCGCGACTTAGGGAAGGTCGTTCGTGACCTAGGGTTTGCTTTAGACCTAAGCTGGAGGAGCTCGCTGCATCATCTTTGCGACCTAGGAAGGTATGCGCCGCATCATCCTCCCCTGGTTGAAAAGAATTCGACCCCGAATTCACACCTTTCCCTTCTTCAACATGTTTATTCCCGTGATATGGAATCAAGTTTTGGCGTTGAAAACGTCAGTGGTGTGAATATGATCCTGCAATCTCAACTGATACGCGTTATCATTGATCTTCTTCAAGATTTCTACTGGACCAATCTTTCGAGCTTTCAATTTGTTGTAAGTTCCAACTGGAAAACGATCTTTCGTCAATACTGCGTAAATAAAATCACCCTCTTTGAAGTCCACACTCCTTCGTTTCTTATCTGCCAGTTGCTTATACTTCTCATTTGACTTAAGCAATCGTTCATGCACAATCCTATGACATTCCTGCAACTCATTCACGAAATCACAAGCTCGTTTAACAACCCCTTTCTAACGTGAAACTGTCGACAAATCCAACGGTCCCTTCGGAATTGCTGAATATACTACTTGAAATGGACTGAATCCAGTACTTCGATTAACGGCATGATTATGTGCGAATTCTGCCTGACACGGTTTCACATCCCAGCTCTTCAAATTATCCTTCACAAGACATCTCAACAAGTTTCCCAAAGATCTGTTCACCACTTCCGTTTGCCCATCCGTTTGTGGATGATAGGCGCTACTAAAATTCATCTTAGTCCCAACCATCTTCCACAGACTCAACCAAAAATGACTTAGGAATCGAGTATCCCGGTCAGAAACATTGGTCTCAGATAGCCCATGTAATCGATAAACCTCTTTAAAGAACAATTGAGCAACACTGACTGCATCGACTGTCTTTTTACAAGCTATGAAATGTGCCATCTTCGAAAATCTATCCACCACAACATATATAGAATCATTTCCTCGTTGAGTTCTTGGCAAACCCAAAACAAAATCCATGCTAACATCAACCCATGGTCTAGTAGGCACGGGCAATGGCATATATAATCCTGCATTCGTAGCTGTCCCTTTGGAAACTTGACATATGTGACATCTCTCCACAAATCGTTCAACTTCTTTCCTCATGGAAGGCCAAAAATATGATTGAGAAATCAACTGCAAAGTACGATCTCTTCCCACATGTCCTTCTTCATATTCCTTCACAATCTTCATCCGCAAACCGCACTCTGTATACATAATCGATTTCCTTTGAAGAGAAAACCATCCACCAATATAAACTCATCTGTCTTCCCTTTCTCGACTTCATCTATAATCTTAGCAAAGTAAGGATCATCAACGAACAACTCTGGCAACACATCAAACCCCGTCACTTTAACTCTCATCGTAGTCAACAAATGATTCCTTCTACTCAATGCATCTGGTAAACGGTTTGTAACTCCCGACTTATGCTTTACCACAAATGTAAATTGTTGCAAGTATGCGATCCACGAAGCATGCCAGACCGCAACCTTAGCCTGTGCCTGCAAATGTTTCAAGGCTTCATGATCAGTATACAACACAAACTCTTTATGAGACAAATAATGTCTCTAATGTTTTATGGCTTGGACAATAGCATAGAATTCCACGTCATAAGTATTATATCTCATCTTTGCTCCCAAAAGTTTCTCACTAAAATAAGCAATTGGACGGCCCCTTTGACTTAACACTCCTCCAATTCCAACTTTAGATGCATCGGTATGTAATTCAAATAGCAACTGAAAATCCGGTAAAACTAGAATTGGTGTTGTCGTTAAAAGTTCCTTGATTCGCTCAAAAGCAAATCCTGTTTCCTTAGACCATGAAAACTACTTGCTCTTCATACAATCAGTAACAGGTGCCATCACGCTACTGAAATGTGGAATAAACCTTCGGTAGAATGATGCTAAGCCATGAAAACTTCTAACTTCTGTTATCGTCCTGGATTGTGGCCATTCCTTGATTGCTTCAACTTTATTCTGATCCACCTGTATTCCTCCTTCAGATACAATATATCCCAGAAATAAAACACTTTGAGTCATGAACACACACTTCTTTGTTGCCACGTAGAATTACTCCTGACGAAGTATCATCAACACTTCCCGCACGTGTTGTATGTGTTCTTCTGTGCTTCCACTGTATATCAATATATCATCAAAATATACCACTACAAACTTTCCAATAAATGGTCTAAAGATCTGATTCATCACTCGCATAAAAGTACTAGGTGCATTCGACAGACCAAATGGCATGACCAACCATTCATACAATCCTTCCCGTGTCTAGAAAGTTGTCTTCCATTCGTCCCCTGGTCGAATTCGAATCTGATGATACCCGCTCTTCAGATCAATCTTTGTAAAGATAGCAGCACCACTAAGCAGATCTAACAAGTCATCCAATCTTGGCATTGGAAATCTGTACCTCACTGTAATCTTGTTTAGCGCCCGACTATCTGTACACATTCTCTAAGTCCTATCCTTCTTCGGTACTAACAAAGCTGGTACTGCACAAGGAACTAAACTTTCTTGTACGAGCCCTTGTTCAAGCAACTCTTCCACTTGCCTTCTCAACTCCTCGTGCTCCTTCGGACTCATTCTATAATGCGGTCTATGTGGTAACACTGCTTCCGGAACAAGATCAATTTGATGTTGTATGTCTCTCACCGGTGGTAACTCTTTCGGCAATTCTTCAGGAAATACATCTTCAAACTCCTTCAACACTGGCTTGACTTCCTTCGGAATTTCAACCGCTTCACTAATTTCACGTCCAATCGACAAAAATACTTCAGGCTCATCTTCTACTTCTATGAAAAATTCCTTCAAAGATAACAGACTCTTTAGTTCTTCAATCTCCTCCAACTTTCTTTCATCTTGTTGTCGCTTTTGAGGAACTAAGGTGATTTTGGTGCCCTCGAACATGAAACTATAGCAGTTAGTCCTACCATCATGTTGCACAACTCTATCGTATTGCCACGATCTCCCCAACAACAAATGGCATACATCCATATCAACCACGTCACACCAAATTTCATCCTTGTACTTCTTTCCGATGGAAAAAGTTACACAAGCTCTCCGACTAACCTTCACTTCCCCACCTTTCCTCAACCAAGCTAATTTGTAGGGTTTGGGATGCTTCTCTGTCTTTAACACCAACTTCTTCACAGTTTCTGTAGAAATGATGTTATCACAGCTTCCCGCATCGATGAAAAACTTGCAAACCCTTCCCAAGATAGTGAATGTTGACTGGAAAATATTACTCATCAACCAACTAGTCTCCTCTTCCTGCTTTGGCGTCAAGCAAGATCTCCTCATCATTAAGGAATATCCTTCATCTCCTGACAATAAGTCTTCTTCCTCCTCAACTTATGGTGAATTGGAACATCCTACTTCTGCATCCTCATCCTCAACCTCAGCAACCATCACTCGCTTCTTAGGCTTCGGACATTCATTGCTCTTATGACCAAACTCCTAACAGTTATAACACTTGAAATTGTTGTTAGCCTTGGTCTTAGCAACTTCATTGACAATCGGTTTACTAACAGCCTTGGAAACATTCGTATTGCTACTAGTCCCTTTCACTTGATTATTGGAATTTATAAATACACCACCTCCTCTTCTACCTTGCTTCTTCCACGCTAGTGCTTTTTGGTGTGCTTCAGTCCGTACTTTGGATCAAACATATTCACCATATCCTGAATCTGCATTCTCAATCCTCCAACAAATCTAGCTGTCAATTGTTCCTCTGTCTCCATGATATCATTTCTGGCAATCAACTTATAAAATTCATCTACATAGTCATTCATCGACTTTGTTCCCTGTCTCAAATTTTGTTAACGCTGATACATAAGAGACTGATAATTATAAGGCAAGAAAGTAGCCTTCATCAATTTCTTCATCTTCTCCCATGAAACAATCTTCGACTTTCCCGTTCTTTCCCGTGTAAGCTTAGTCTGTTGCCACCATGCCAAAGCTCTTCCCCTCAATCGTGTAGCTACCAACTTAACTCTACGATGCTCGGGTACTTCCTTAAAGTCAAAAATTTCTTCAACATTTGATAACCAATCCAGAAACTCTTCCGCTATCATTCCTCCTTTGAATTCTGGAATTTCTGTCTTCATTCCCGACTTCCATCGACGATCATCTTCAAAATCTCTATATCGATCTCGTACTTGGCCATGATCTCGATAATGAATACTACCTCTATCACCATCTTCATCATAATCAAATGTATTTCGATATCGATCTCGACCATCAATCTCTCTATGATCACGCATTATGTCTTTCAGCATCACGATATGGCTCATCTCCAAACTCTCGTGGAGTTCTTCTCTCTTCATTTCTGTACTCATGGTGTTCTCGCCTCAGTGAAACTGATGATTCTCTTCTATCTCGATAAGATTATGGTGACACCCTCCTCGCTTCCATAACCGATGGTGAAACTCTGTTTCCTCCGTGGTTCGAGACTGGTGACCTTTTCCTTTGACTCTGATTCATATCGATCATTAATTTCTCTAACTTCCCAATGCCTTCATCAAACTTTTTATTGATACATTATTCCATTTGCTCAGCTTCTTGTCTTCTATACACATCTTCAATATTTTGAAATCGATTAGCACGTCTCGGAGGCATGTTTGTCAAACAACAACTGATCTAACTCTCAGCTTTAACTCTGGAATGACGTACTTTGATACAAAGTAATGCACGACTCCTTCACTGCACCTGCTCTCGGCTCTGAATTAAACTTTATCTCTCGGTCTTGATCAAACTAGCTCGGATCCCAAACTCCAACACTTCAACTCGGCTCCCAATAGGCTCGGCTTAGCTATGATTGGCAAAGTCTAGCTTTGATACCAAATTGGTGCAGCGGATATACGAAAATTGGATGAAACGGTGAAAAGTAGAATCGATGGATTGAAAATACCCAATTGCCCAAATCCGTTGATCTCAAGAGATACCGGATTCTAGCTATCTCCAACACGTTGATCGCGCACGATACCGTGTTAAAAGATCTACGATTCTTCTACGTTGATCTCGCGCATGAGATTCCATGAATCAGCTTCAAATCCGTTGATTCGAGCGCACTCGAATAACCGAAAATGGAGATAGGAGATAACACTCAACTTCCAATTTTAAAAGAGGCACAAAGCACTCAAACAAAGTTTTATTCAAAATCAACCACCTTTTACAATGACACTACACCCCTATTTATAGCCTTACAACACACATACACGACTTAAGAAAAGTACATCTCAACAGGACAACGACTTTCAAAACACACAGCCGACCTAAAGAAACAACGCACGCGACTTAAAAAAACGGCCTAAACAAACCCGTTCGCGAACTAACTTGATTTCATCAACAAAGCTTTGTTCACGACCTAAAGAATGTCGTTCGCGACCTACTGGAGGAATTCGCGACACTGCGATTCAGGAAACACGGCCATGACCTCTTCGCGGCGTAAAGAGATGTTCGCGACTTCAGTTCTAGAGCGACTTAGGGTTTCGTTCGACTTAAGGAGGCGGAGGCGCGACCTAAGCTCGCCGCGACTTAGGGAAGGTCGTTCACGACCTAGGGTTTGCTTGCGACCTAAGCTGGAGGAGCTCGCTGCATCATCTTTGCGACCTAGGAAGGTATGCGCTGCATCAGCTTGCCAGCTTGGTCTGCCTACTATCGAGTGTCAACTGCTATTATATTGCCCTCCAAAGATACAAAAGGGTCATCCAGGTGATGCAACGCAACTATCTTCTCAGATTTGGGCCCTGGTTGTGAGCCAGACACGGGTGTGGTGATCGTAGCGACTACAGAAACAAGAATCAAGTCGGTCGAAATAGAAGCAGACCCCGAGGACGAAGAAATTGGCGGTTCGATAGGCAAAGAAGATGGACCTATAAGATAAAAAATGAAAACATTCAATTCATCTTGTTCTTGCGACGTGAGCTGAAAATTCTCAAACTTAGGAGAAATAAGAAGGTCACCTGCATCAGAAGAGTGGTTGAGAATTTCAACCTCATACTCCCCACCTTCTCCTTCTTTGGACGGCTGCATGATCTTTGGTGATGTTCCAAGACCACCCAAGGCTTTCGAGCTGAAGGGAAGACAACAAATCACTACTGGCTGAACTCGAAATAGTTCTCAATGGACCACAAGGCTACTTTGATGTTACGCCAGGTCTAAAAATGAAGGGCTCTGATAATGCTTTAGCAGTTGTAGTTGCAGTAGCATCGGCGGCCTCTTGCTTCTTCTCATCTGAATAATCTCCCATCACTCTACCAAAGCCTTGTTCAACTCTTCCTTGAGATAGGCGTCCTCGAAATCATGCTCGGTTTATGCATCCTCATTCTCTTGGGAACGGGTTAGAACTTCTTCCCAAACCACAGTAAGACATGTGGGAATTTGGTGCCTAGATAGCTAAGGCTTCCCTAATGCAGCAGATAGTTGACATAGAAATTCAAGATGGTGTCATCCATCTTCACCTTCTTCCTTTTTAAGGTGTCCTGCAGCTCTAAGTAGTCCGCTATCGCAGCGGCCTTGTTAACTTCAGCTTGGGTCTTTTTTGCATTAAGCCACATGACTTTTTCCTCAAGCGAAGTAATCATTTGAGCCTGGTGAGAAATGGTTTTGTCAAGGGAGCCCGCCATTCCTGCATAATCAGTGATTGTCTTTTTATGAGCTTCGACGACTTCGTCATGACCAACGATAGTTATCTTCTAAGCTTCTACGATCTAATCTTGAGTTTCAAGCTCCTTTTTCGACTTTACCTCATCCGTATGGGCCTTCTTAATCTCGTCTTGGAACATGATCTCAATTTTTGTATGGGCCTCTCTCAACTACTTCAGCAAGCTGGCGTTGCTCTTACTCTCTCGGAGTGTAGTGTCCCTCTACTTTATCAATTGCTCGATTCTGGTATCACATCCGTTAACATCCTCTCATAACCATCCTTTTTCGACTCGAAGGAAAGGATCTCTTAGTAGTTATTGCAGTTGGTATCCGTCAGTTGCTTACATAACTTCTCCCATCCTTCAGCTTGATCCAAATTGCTTTGAATTGTCTAGAGATAGGGCATATAAGAATCTTTACGGATCAGACGTGGGTTAACGATCAAATTTAACTACCTCTAGAAACTATTCGAGGAGCGCAAATTCAAGCTTAGGAGGATCATACAGGAGAATATAAGCTGGCCTCATGCGGAGGCATGAAAAACCAGAAGCATGCACCACATGAGTTGAGGGGGCCTGGTTTGATGGAGAGACTTGAACAGTAGAAGTCGGAGCTTCAATTCCAATAGAGACTGGAGCTGGGGAAAATTCTTGGTGCTGGAAAGGATGAGAACCACGATCTACCTTAGATTTCTTGGATGGCTCTTCTCGGTAATCGGGAGTTTTCCTCTTCTCATAACCACTCCTGTAAACTCTGCCTTGGACCCTGTTGTCCCAATGATGAACTTCGACTATCAAATCTTTCCTCCTTCTCTGCTCTTATTTAGTTTCTCAAGGCTGATGGCGGCTTGAAGTCCGTCTTGAACAATGTTGTGCATCTGTAAATTATTCAAGGTACTCATAAAGTCCATGACCTCCCATAGTACCTGATAAAAAAGAAATGAACTTAACGATAGAAAATGAACTCAAATAAAGCATATGTAAGTGCATGAGACCCTAGTGAAATGTGTAAAGGTCGTAGGAAGCCTAAAAGGACTTTACAAATCAGATCGGGAATCGATTACAATAGAAGTCATGCTAACTCTTGACACGGCATGACCAGGACGAGAAGACAATCCCTTAAACTTGAAATCATCTCCCTTGAGTTCATTGTTGTCCACATAAATGTTGCTCAAATCCCTAAACTTTTTATCGGTTGTTTTAGGCGGAGAATCATGAAGTTGTTTGGCTGTTGAGGCAGCAACTTTAGCAATAATCTCTTGGGGAGGCAAATCCGGGAGAATAAGACTCATTCTCGAGTTTTATTGCATGATTCAAAATTTCCTTCACTGGAACTTGCATCAAATTTATCATCATTAAAGGAAGAATCATAGCTGCTCCTGTACTCAATTTCACCCTCCTCCTTTTCCATGATCACCATAGCCTTGCCCTCACACTGCTTGAACTCTCTTCCCTGTAACGACCCGCTATTTCGAACCATTCGCATCCGCACATGTCGGACTTGAATTGCTCAAAATAACAGATTATTAATTTATATTTGGAAAAACTCAACATATACAGTAAATAAATCAATTATAGAATCACATACACAAAGTAATATAACAATAAGCAGTGGAAAAGGTAAATAGTAGTTCATGAAGCTACTATATAAACAACAGAGTTTGAAATAAAATACAACAGAATATCTTAAACGTAGAGTAGTCTCAAATACAAAAGTAACTGATGGGTCTGAATAGCAATAACTAGAAATGACTGAAAGATGAATAGACATAGATGGATCCTCAAGCAAAGCTCCAAAGCTCCAAAGGTGAGTCTCAAATGCTGTGACACTCAGTCTGACCCGAGCGTAAAGCAAAACATAAACACTTAAGTCAGGATTAACATTCTTATATCAATAAATTCAATTGAATTAAAATGTCAACTAAAATACAAGTAACTTAAAGGATGTTTGAGATTTCTATCGTCTAAGGATCCGTGGAACCATGTACTATGTAGTAACATGCGTTATTACAATATATCTATAGTAAAGTAAAAGTATTAAAAGTTAAGGTGTTGCCCACACATTTTTATATATTCCCATAGTCTATACAGTACCGTAATTCCTTCGTAAACTGAGAGCTATCAGAGGGCACACAATAGGTATGGTACAAACCTAACTCGTAGAAGGCACGATAGGACATGCGACAAGGCACTCGAGGCAATGCCAGGATAGATAAACCGCTTGCGGATCCCGACCGGTGGTAATGAATAGAAGCTACTACCACCCACCTCGTGGTACACTCCCAAATCAAAGGTGGACCTAATCAAATCACAAAAGCAATAGAATGGTATCGAAGAAATGTGTCTGATCGGAGGAATGACCTCACTTGGCCTGACATGGCTCCTGTTTTAGCCGCATCAAGCTGACTTACGGCAGTCAGGACTACGTAAATACCTCATACAAAATCGTCACCAAACCATCCTACTTCATTCTAGAATCTCCACCACATACACGGTTGTTAAAGTGGTTTTAGGTATTGGCAGAGAGTATGACAATATTCGATCCCGGTCTCTTTGACAACCAAACGCTTATTTCACTCCATGGTCATTTCATTTCTAATAATTCATACTTCATATCAAAATATCATATTCATTTCAAACCATATCAATTCGATATCATTATTCATTTTAAAATAATATTCATTTCCAGAATCGTAACACTTCCAAATTTATAACACTTTTGAAATCATAACACTTTTGAAATGCATAACAGTTCCAACTTAAATAGTTTAGATATTGAAATAGTATATATATTAAAAATAGTTTGTAAATTAAAATAGTTATATATTAAAATAATTTATATATTGAATTTTTTTATGTATAAAAATAGTTTATATAATTTGGAATAGTTTCCTCCAATTTCACAAATCGATTCAAATTAACTTAAATTCAAAATTAAGTTTAAATTAATTCCAGTTTAACCATTTCAATTTAAAGGTAAAAGATTCAATTCAAATTCTCAACAAACTATTTCAATTTTTAACGATTTCAAATCCAAGTTTTGAACTATCATTTCAATTCCAATAAGATTCAAATTTAAATATTCAACATTTACTATGTAAATTTCATTTATATTTCCACTTTAATTTTATTCAAATTGGAAAGTATTCACTTAATGTTTTTAATAAAAATTATTTAAAATCCCAATTTATAAATTTAAATCAATATTAAATATTCAATCTCAAATTTCTTTAAAATTGAGAATATTCTTTTAATCACCTTTTCTCAAATCAAGTTATCAATCAAAATTTTCAAAATCTTAAATCAATAAGTTCCAATAAATTCTTAATTAAATTCAATTTTTTAACCAATTTAAATTCCAAGTCAACATTAATTTATCTTCACAACCTTTATTATTGAAGTTATAACTCCATTTTTTTAAGTATTAACATAAATTTAATAAATATTTAAACATATTATGAACCAAATAAGTTAAATTTTTATAAAATTAAATCTTATTATTAAACGTAATTTATATTAAATCTATTTTTATATATACTTAAAATAATAAAATTATAAGAAAAATCTTATAAAATATATTTTCAAAACTAACATATAAATTAAATTTCCAAAACATATTATTTTAAAAATCTAAATTTAGACATATATAAAATAACATTTATGCATATTGTATTTTAAAAATCAATATTTATTAAAACCCCATATATTTCCTTTCAAAACTTTGGAAATCATTTCAAAATATAGATCAACGGTGTCCGTGCATAATTTTCTATTCTATGGTCAAGTGATACGTATATTTATCATTTCAGTCCATAATTTAAATATCCACGGGTATTTATCATTTCAACCCGCAATTCTAAAATTTAAAATAACTGAAAATCACTTGGGTTTATCATTTCAGCCCATAACGATTTTCTCCTATTCTACAAATTCTTTCGATATATATAATTTTAACTCATAGGGAATTTTAAACTAACATGGAACTTGTAGAGTGGAAACAAATATAACATATCAATAACAGGTATATATCATCAGTGATAAATAAAATATATACAACAGGATATGGTGTCATATCTCACAGGTGAACAATTACAGATAATAGCATATCATATATGACAATTACAAAATTAACAGTTAAATCTAGCAACTTATTTCAATTGTCGTTTCAAGTGAAATCAAATTTAATAAATATATGAATGTTAATCGTGAGTGATCGCTCACCTTTCGAGGCTAGAGAAAACAAGACAAACACACGGGATAAATCACGAATTCGACAATCGATCGATCCAAACCACGAATCTCAAAGCGAGGTAAGATTAGCATGAATTTTGACGAACAAAGCTGATAAATAGGAATCGATGAGAGCAAATAAAATTAGCTTGATATAAGATGAACAAAATATACGTTATATTTTTTCTCTAAAACCCCTTTTTTTGAAACATATATTTAAAATAAGATATATATATATTTTAAAATCAATATTTTTAACTTTAACACCTATAAAATAAAGCCTATATATATATAGAACCCAAACTTTTGTGAATTTATGAGTATATAACTATATATATACTTATATATATATAGACAAATGTATAAACATGTATACAAAACTTACATACAAGTTAAATTTTAGAACAATATATATTACAATTAAAGTATGCTTATCCAACTGGAAATATATAAAAACAAAAGGAAACATAACTCACCTTTTATTATAAATGCAACCAAAGAATCTGACTGCATACTTATCAAAGTATACACACACACACACACAGATATATATATAAACACACACTCACACACCCCATCAGTTCATACTATAATATAAATAATATAATATACCTTGAAATATATGTAACAGGTTTCAAGTAAATCTTACTGTATATATTTATACATCCAAGATCAAAGTGCAATTTAAAATATTAACAATAACTTATTATATATACAAACATAACATGATATATATATTCAAACTGAATATATATATATATATATATATATAAATTCATATAACTTATACAATAAACTAGAAAAATAAAAGTTTATAAACTAACATATATAACAACTTACCTTGTTTAAACATTAGCAGAGAAGGGGAGGCATGGAGTGGAAGCTTGCAAGCATGGGTGATGGCTGCTCGGCCGATGGCTTGCGGGAGAAACGGGATGCGACCAAGGACGAGGATGACATGGCCTCAGAAGGAGGTGAGATGGCTACGGCTGCTAGTTAGTAGGGTGGACAAGATGAGGAAGTTGGAGGGAGAAGAGGGTGTAAGGTAGGCAAGGAGGGGTCAGGGAGGAACTCGGCTTTGGAGGAGAAGGATAAAGAGTGGAAAGAGAAATAGGCGCAGGCATAGCGCGGGTGGAGGAGCTAGGCGGTAGTTAGTCGGCAAAGGGGGTGGTTAGCCTAGCAGGCGGAGGAGATGAGAGTGGTGTTTGTTTTGATTGAAGACGATGGTAAGCGGAGGTGGAAGGGAATTGCAAGGGGACGAGCATGAGGTTTTATGGCAAAAGTAGAGGAATCTAGATCTGATATGTACATAACATTGCCTTCCTGTATTATATATATTTAATATGAGGACAGGTGAAAGATTTCAATTGGAGAGAACGAGGATGATGGTTTCAAAAACAATAATATACGACTGTTGTTTTATATTTTGTTATTAGGAAACAAAGCGGAAGGAATGTAGAGAAGAAGAACGGTTTTTATAAACTTTATTATATAATAAATTTTCTTAAGTATGAAAGGAAACGAGGTAGAGAAAGAGCCACAAAAAATGTACCACCCTATAAACAAACAATGAGAATAGTGAACATCAAATATAAAATTAAATAAATGTTAGTAGTCGTTTTTAACAGCCGTTTGAAATTTGAATGGACACGGAATATCAAAAGTTCAAAAATGGTTGTCAATATGGTTAATCGTTTTCATGGATTTCAATGCGTACTAGACTCCGCATTACACGAATGAATATACTGCGGAGATCAGCACGACGAGTCGAGTAGAATGGTACACATTATCTGCGTTATGATCATCCTATCAAAAGTCGATATTCGCTGCCAGACTATTGCTAATTCACCGAAATAAGGTAAACGGAGGCTAGAGAAGCCTGAATTTGATGAAATGAAAGATGACATCTCACTTAGAAAATATTAAACATTTTTATCGTATAAAAATATTCAGACTTCGAAAACATTTTATTAACATCAATTTTAACTGATTTAAATTGAAATTAAAATTACACAACAGAGCTAATTTCATATTTTCAAATAAAATTTACCATTTGTTATGTTTAAATAGACGCAAAACATATATCAAATTTTTATATCCAAATTCAACAATTTTAAAATTCATAAAAATTCAGTTAATTACGTTATTAAAATCGTTAAATTTACGGGTCGTTACACTCTCGCCTACTCAAAACTTTTCGTCCCAAAAATGGAACGTGATAGGAGAATAGAAACAAACAGAAGAAAAATAGATTGAAATACAAAATGCAACATTTAATTTAAAACCATATAAATTCCATCAGTTTTAAATTGAGTAATATTCAACAAATTTGGGTTCAAACCATTTTATTCAATTAGTAATATTCATTTATATTCATATTTTGTTGATTTTCAATTCAAGCTATCTCCATTCAATTTGATCTTTTTTTCAATTTATTAATATTTGTTACAAAAAATTCTTTCATACATTTTTTTTTGATTTTACTCATTTATTTAAATCTATTTATCTTCAGTTGAGTTGATTCTACTAAAATTCCATTTCAACTATTCTCAAGTTCATATTTATCTACTTAAATAGTCTTCTCTTTTATTATTTAATTTATTTCTCTCACATTACTTATAGCATTGATCAAATATATAAAGTCATTATGACAATCAAATTTTATTTATAAATTCTTTAACAAAATTCAAATTTTGGACATCATATTACTTATAGCATATTGTATATTACTCGATTACATGTAAACCCTTTCCAAGTAAGTTTTATTAATGATTCTAATGTAACTGAATACTACACAAATTTATCTTTTATTTACAATATTATTATTAAGAAAAAAAATAGTTTGAACAATTTTTATCATTTAAAGTTCTCTTGTATAACCTTAAATCATCAAATTTATCAACATATAAACTTTTTGAATTTTTCAGGTAATTTTTATTAATGTTTCATATGTATATGAGCACTATACCAATTTACTTGTTATTTATAGTATTTTTATTAAGCACAAGAGATTAATTTGAACAATCTGTTGTTTAAGTTTTCCTTTTATATAACCTCCAAATGCAAATTCATCTTAATATTTCAACTTGTTAAAGAATTGAGGTAAGTTATACAGTTTATTAGAATGCATTTGAAATAAATTTTCCTAGTTCAAATATTTCAAGTCATTTTAAATTCCAATTTAATTTTTAAACGCTTCTAATATTTCACAATTTTTGATTTACTTCAATAATTGAAAAGCCTACCTCAACACAGAATTTAAGGATTAATTTTCGGTTTCACTTTAAACAATTTCGAAATAAATATATAAATATATATTATATAAATCAAATCATATTCAAGTAATTCAAATCAAATTCTTTTCCAAATAAAAGTGTAGCAAAGCTACTAAGTGGTCTCTTCACTTTGAGACTCGAAAATGAATGTCGATGATGTTGCAGTCATCACCAAAAATTATTTTCCAACGATAAATGAGGAGAGTACCGACATACTTCGTTAAAATTCTTTGGAAACAATTCCCATTTAAAAATACTTTCAAATAATATTTTTCAAAATATTAAAAAACAAATTTAGAAATGCACCAGAAATTAAATTCTCTACTCTTTAATTTCAATTCATTTCATTTGCAAATCAAACTTTATAACCATATTTACAATTTCAAAGAACAATAGTTAATGAATTGGAAGTGTTAACCAAGAAATAAATGATAACCAAGTATTATCATCTCTAACAGCCAATTCATTTTACTATCTAATTTTAGAAAATTGTGCTTTTATATATAAAATATAATCATGTAAAATTTACAAATTTTTCAAAATAATTTTGTGTCAATCTGCTCTATTCAAGTGTTTTGGAATTTTTATCGATAGCGTTAGCCAGATGAATCGATCGAAACCCAACATTCAAACTTAATAGTTCAAACAACACAACATAAAATCATTTTTATATTAATTAAAAATACACTCCTTCACATGATGATTCAAGAATGGATAGAGATTCGAATATAGAGAGAACCTAATCAAAGAGAATTTTAACTAATGAGATAGAATCGAAAGAAAGATAAGATAATTAAATTACAAAAAGGGAAGGATGGATAGACTTTCATTAATTACGGCGACCTTTACCGGGTCAACCGAGATTCCGGGAATATGATTGTAATGACCCGGAAATTTCGATTCCGAAAATTCCAGATAGTTAGGAAAAGAAGAAGAGAGAAAGAAGATGAAACAGAAAAACAAGTCACAGAAACCTCACATTCACAGCGGATCAAATATAATATCAAATAAAATAGCAGTTATACCAAGAAAACTATATCAGTTAATTTACATTTTAATACATCAGGGTTACACATATACAAAAACACTGGACAAAACAATCATGTCCAGATACTACAATATTACAGCGGAAACTCTTCATACGTTCCTGCCATCCAGCTCGCCTCCTGAGCTCCAGAACGTCCCTACCTGAAAATCTGTAATACTCGGTCTGACCCGAGCATTACATCAAAGTAACACCCGGGTCAGGCTGGAAACCGGTGTGAGTAAACTCATCTAACATGGAATACAAAAGCATACAACTTATATAAACCCGGGTAACTATATCAATTTACAACTTTAGAGGCTGTTATAGACATCACACATTTCACACACCAATTTCTAAGTGTCAAAACTTAGATTAAAAGGTCCAATTCACTTAAATCATTACATTCCATTCCAACTCATTGATCTCACATATCAATCTATAAGAATCGAAGTGGTTTCGGGTATTTAGTAATACCCGACTCCGATCTCTTCGAATCCAGTGTCATCTTAACCCAAGTTATTCAATTAAATACAATCCAACTTTAATTACCAGATAACATTTTAACACATCAATTCATAATTGATAGATAATTACATTATCACCATCGATCCGACATATCATATCACAAAGCAATTCAAATCATAGATATCAACCAGTCCAAAGCACTCATCATCATTCAATCATTAGTAATCAAGATTGATCACATCATTAATTACATTAATCGATGATCCTCAAATTTCTTTCATTTGTTATTATTAAATTTCATTTAATAATTAACCTTTAACTTAATTATGTTCATTAATTATCCACTAATTACTTCTCTAAGTAATTATACTTCATTGATCACCTTAAGTAATTTATACTTAATCTTTAATTAATTATATTTATTAATCACCCTTGATTAATCTTATTTTGTAATTAATTACTCTTAATCACTTAATTAACTTCCCGTAACTTTCATCAGTAAATTCTTAAATTAATTACACTAAGTAATTAATTATTAATTACTTCTACTTAGTAATTATTCTTCATTATTTATTTTACCTGGTAATTAACCCAAAACTACTTCCAATTCTTCAATTAATTACATCCTGTAATTACTAATTACTTCACTAAGTAATTACACTTTATAGACCTCATTAAATAATTATACTCAATCCCATCATCAAGTGATTATTTAAATTTATTAACCCAATTAATTAACTTAAACTAATCATATTAATTTATTACATGGAGTAATTAATTCCTTTAAATGATTACACTAAGTAATTAATCCTTAATTACTTCTCTTAAGTAATTTCCTTTAATCAATAACATCCATCAAGCAATTAACTTTTAATTACTCATCATTAATTACTCGTTCTTTAGTTAAGAAATTAAACTAAAATTTATTGGTAAATTAAACTTTAATCAGTCACACAAATTAATCAATCTTTGATCAATTACTTTAAATAATTTAACATCACTTTTAAATTTCATAAAAAAAATTACTCAAGACCTTAATAAATTTAAAAGATAAACTATTTATCTTTACTCAACAATTAATTCCATTCAAGATTATTTGAAAACCTTAGCAATAAATCTTCATACTACAAAATTCAATTTAAACCATTTAAGTTACTTAAAGCTGTTACATTACATCCTTAAACTTATTTAAAATGAACTTGAATTCTTAAATAATAGGTTCAAATTAAAATACCTTATACTTAATAAATAAATAAAGTATTTATTTTAAATCTTTAATCAGTTCCAAAGCCAAAATAAAACATATTTAAAAGAGTTAAACCAGAATTTATTAAACTAGATTTAACAAACTAGTTAAATTTTATATTCAAACTAGAATAGGCTTGAACTTGATATGCTTCGGGTTTTCATCCGTGTTTTTGCTGGTTTTACTCGAGCCTGTCCAGGAATTAACCCCATCCATTAGCTTCGAGTATCCTCACGATTTCCTAGTTACTCCTCATCTTCCCCAAACAACATCTTCCTGATATACAAATCACACGCGTGCACATGCACACGAACCTCGACCACCTCCGGCCACCATCGTGACTCTCAGCAAGTCGACAATGAAGCCCTCAAGCTTCGCGACCACACAGAATCGCGGGAAACCCCTCCCATCAAAATCGAATGTTTTGAAATTTAACAATATGAAGCCGATTGCCTGATATGCCCATGCATCGCCACTACCGTCCGAAATAATTCATACCACCACGCCTATAGTGATGCAACACGATGATGCTCCAATACACTCAGGTCCGGCCTCGACCGATACGCCATCGTCGGCGAAAATTGCTCAGAAAACTCCAACCATCAAATTTGTTGCAAAACCCTAGATTGACGCTGCTTGACCACCACCTCCGCCTAATAAATCTCCTAGCAATTTTCCTATGATCAATGCCCTAAAAGCGTACTCCACCCTCAACCCCGAGGTTCGCCATCCACTAGATCACCAGAATTTGCTCAAACTTACTTTACTGATCAACCCCAAAATTCAAACCCAATTCTAAACTAAAATTGAGATGCAATTCTTAAAATTCATGGATTTTGATGATGATTAAGATCATATCAGTGAAACATGGAATTATGGTTCTTGAATTTTAACAGATCTTAAATTTCTACTGTAAATTCCTTGTTTTACAGTGATGAAACTTGTTTTACTTAAATAATTATTTTTTTAAGATCTTAATTTGTGTTCAAACAATCCTATTTTCTTGAAAATCAAAGACTATCAAAGATCAGTTAAAGAGAAATTAGAATTTATTTACTTGCTCTAAAATTCTATAACCTGGAACATAATAAATCAAACATAACAAACATGCACCACTTATATTTGCATGTTTTAAACATGCAGGCTAAAATTTCATCCATGCAACCAATTTGCCATAGCACCTATCTAAATACATTCATCTTCAGTAACAAATAAATCCAGAGTTAGATTTTCTACTCACATGTTGATTATAAAACAGAGATATCCTGAAATTGTTTTGAAAACTAGACCAGCCTCTTGATTTCAGATCCTAGTTTAATCGAGTTGAACTTGAAACTGGAATTGATTCTTGCTTGTTCCAGATTTGAATTAGTGAAGAGATTGCTTTTACAGGGTTTGTTGTTGTTTGATGTTCATTTTTCTTTTCTCAGGTTTTTTTTCCTTTGAGCTGTATAAAATGAAACTTGATTTCTAAATTTCTTTTTTTTTATATATTTCCATCAAAATCTTAAGGTTGCCACTTGTAGTCCTATAATAAAATCAAACTAACATTTGTATTTACAAGTTTATTTCTTTCTACACTTGTTTATTTCTTAAGTAAAATGATTTACATTTGTTACTTTACATGTTTTTAGTATGAAAACAGTTATTATATAATATATATCCTTTATATTACTTATACTATATTTATTTATATATATGTGTGTGTGTTATAAATATATATTTCTACTTTTCTTTTATTTGTATTTATATATAACCTTTAAGAAAATAAATTTGAAACTAATTTATGCATAAATAAATAATCACATTCTCATATATGTATTCAAATCCAATTTTCATTTCAAGATATTTATCTTTTGAATTTCAATCTTGAATTCAAATTAAATTTAAATTCACTCATACATATATTTAAACAAACACACGTTACATTTGTTTTGAAAATAATGATTTTGCAAGTTCTAAATAATTATACTAGAAGAATATCAAATAAATATTTATCCAAGTATAAATATTTATCATCATATTTATTTGTTAAATCAATATCCTATTAGTTAACCCAATTATTTATCAATTACAGATGTCAAGAATTCCGGGATATCACAATGATCGATGTGGAAATTCAATTTCCCGCTTGAGAGGGAGAGAAGTTACTTTACTAGAACATCCGAAAATACTCAAACAACAGGGTGGACTCAAGATCACTAGGCTGAAAAGATAAATTGCCTGTAAAATCCTAAGGCTATCGAATTCGATGACAGAAGAATTTACCCTGGTCTTTTACGAGAGAAAGGTTTAGGCGTTGCGGGTGATAAAAGCATTGAAACCGATATATAGAAATCTTCGGTGAATCGATGCTTGTTGTAAAGGAGTTTCCCCTTCACAAATCAAATTTAGGTTAGCGGGAGCGCCGTTGGGATTAGTCACAATTATGGATGAAGTTTACAGCTGAGGTTGGAGCTATGGGTGCTCCAGTATCAAAAGAATGTAAATAGGAGAAGACAAGGATGAATTTTCAGATCGAAGAGGGAGGTTTCAAAAATCTGAAAGAAATCCTAAGCAAAGAGAATCCTAATGAAGAAATTCAAGCTTGAACGAAGGTGATTCTGTAATTTATTTTTACTCCACATGCTAAGTTAGCCTAAACCTGGCTCTGATATCAACTGTAACGACCCACAATTTTGAACCATTCGAATCCACACATGTTGGACTGGAATTGCTTGGCAAAACTCAACATAAACAGTAAATAAATCAATCACAAAATCACAGACACAGAGTAATATAACAATAAGCAGCGAAAAAGGTAAATAATAGTTCATGAAGCTACTATATAAACAATAGAGTTTGAAATAAAATACAACAGAATATCTCAAATACAGAGGTCTCAAATACAAAAGTAACTGATGGGTCTGAACAGCAATAACTGGAAACAACCGAAAGCTAAATAGATATAGATGGATCTTCAAGCAAAGTCCAAAGATGAGTCCCAAATGTTGTGACACTCAGTCTGACTCGAGCGTAAAGAAAATACAAAACACTCGAGCCAGGATTAACATTCTTTTATAAATAGATTCAACTCAAGTGAAATGTCAACTGAAATACAAGTAACTTAAAGGATGTTTGGGATTTCCATCCTCTAAGGATCCGTGGAACTATCTACTACGTAGTAATTACGCTATTACAATATGTCTACAGTAAAGTAAAAGTATTAAAATAGCGTTAAGCCGTTACCCATATCCCTCTTAACACATTTTTATATATTCCTATAGTTTATACAATACCATGATTCCTCCTCCATAAACTGGAGGGCTACCGGAGGGCACTCCATAGGTATGGTACAAACCAAATTCGTAGAAGGTGCGATAAGGCATGCGACAAGGCACTCGAGGCAATGCCACGGTAGATATACTGTTTACGGATCCGGACTAGTGGTAACGCATAGCAGCTACTACCACCCGCCTCACAATACACTCCCAAATCAAAGGTGCATCTAATCAAATCACAAAAGCAATAGAATGGCATCGAAGAAATATATCGGATCGGAGGAATGACCTCACTTGGCCCGGCATGGCTCCTGTTTTAACCCCATCAAGCTGACTCATGGGAGTCAAGGCTATGTAAATACCTCAAACAGAATCATCACCAAACCATTCTACTTCATTTTAGAATCTCCACCATGTACACAGCTATTAAAGTGGTTTTCGGTATTGGCAGATAGTATGACAATATCCGATCCTAGTCCTTTTAACAACTAAAAGCTTACTTCACACTGTGGTCATTTCATTTCAAAAAATTCATACTTCATATCAAAATATCATATTCATTTTGAACCATATCAATTCGATATCATTATTCATTTAAAAAAATATTAATTTCCAGAATTGTGACACTTCTAGATTTATAACACTTTTGAAATCATAGCACTTTGGAAATCATAACACTTTTGAAATGCATAATAGTTCCAACTTAAACAGTTTAGATATTGAAATAGTATATACATTAAAAATAGTTTATAAATTAAAATAGTTATATATTAAAATAATTTATATATTGAAACTTTTTATATATTAAAATAGTTTATATGTTTTGGAATAATTTCCTCCAATTTCACAAATCGATTCAAATTAACTTAAATCCAAATTCATTTTAAATCAATTCTAGTTGAACCATTTCAATTTAAAGGTCAAAGATTCAATTCAAATTCTCAATAAATTATTTCAATTTTATCGATTTCAAATCTAAGTTTTGAACTCTCACTTCAATTCCAATAAGATTCAAGTTTAAATATTCAACATTTATAATGTAAATTTCATTTATATTTCCAAATTTAACTTTAATTTTATACGAATTGGAAAGTATTCACTTAATCATTTTAATAACAATTATTTAAAATCCTAATTTATAAATTTAAATCAATATTTAATATTCAATCTCAAATTTCTTTAAAATTGAGAATATTCTTTTAATCACCTTTTCTCAAATCAAGTTATCAACAAAAAATTTCAAAATCTCAAAATCAATAAGTTCCAATAAATTCTTATTTCAATTCAAATTTTTAACCAATTTAAATTCAAAGTCAACATTAATTTATCTTTCCAACCTTTATTATTAAAGTCATAACTCCATTCTTTTTAATACCAATATAAATTTTAATAAATATTTAAACATACTATGAGCCTATTAAGTTAAATTTATTTAATTAAATCTTATTATTATTAAATGTAATTTGTATTAAATATATTTTTATATATTTTCAAAATGATAAAATTATAAGAAAAATCGTAAAAATTATATTTTCAAAACTAACTTATAAATTAAATTTTCAAAACATATTATTTTAAAAATCTAAATTTAGACATATATAAAATAACATTTATACATATTGCATTTTAAAAATCAATATTTATTAAACCCATATATTTCCTTTCAAAACTTTGGAAATCATTTCAAAATATAGACCAACGGTGTCCGTATATAATTTTCTATCCTATGGTCAAGAAGTATAGATATTTATCATTTCAATCTACAATTTAAATATCCACGGGTATATATCATTTCAACCCGCAATCCCAAAATTTAAAATAACTGAAAATCGCTTGGGTTTATCATTTCAATCCATAACGATTTTCCTCTATTCTACAAATTTATTTGAGTGTATATCATTTCAACCCATAGGGAATTCTAAACTAACAGGGAACTTGCAGAGTGGAAACAAATATAACATATCAATAATGGGCATATATCATCAGCGATAAATTAAATAAAATATATACAATAGGATATTTTGTCATATCTCACAGGTGAACAATTACAGATAAAATCATACCATATATGGAAATTATGAAATTAACAGTTAAATCTAGCAGCATATTTTAATTGTCGTTTGATGTAAAATCAAATTTAATAAATATATGAATGTTAATCGTGAGTGAATTCTCACCTTTCGAGGCTAGAGAAAACAAGACAAACACAGAGGACAAATCACGAATTTGACAATCGATCGATCCAAACCATGAATCTCAAAGCGAGGCAAGATTAGCATGAACTTTGACAAACAAAGTTGATAAATAGGAATCGATAAGAGCAAATCAAATTAGCTTGACATAAGCTGAACAAAATATACGTTATAATTTTTCTCTAAAACCCTTTTTTTTGAAACATATATTTAAAATAAGATATATGTATTTTCAAATCAATATTTTTAACTTTAACTCCTATAGAATAATGCCTATATATATATAACCCAAAATTTTGCGAATTTATTAGTATATAACTATATATACTTATAGAAATAGACTAACGTATAAACATGTATACAAAACTTACATACAAGTTATATTTTAAAACGATATATATTACAATTAAAGTATGCTTATCCAACTGGAAATATATAGAAACAAAAGGAAACATAACTCACCTTTTATTATAAACTACAACCAAAGAATCTGACTGCATGCTTATCAAACTATATATAGGCGCACACACACACACATACCGTCACTTCATACTATAATATAAATAATATAATATACCTTGAAATATATGTAATATGCTTCAAGCAAATCTAACTATATATATTTATACACCCGAGATCAAAGTACCATTTAAAATATTAACAATAACTTATTATATATACTAACATAACATGATATGTATATATTTGAAAAGAATATATATATATATATATATATATATATAAATTCATATAACTTATACAATAAACCAGAAAAATAAAAGTTTATACACTAATATATATATATATATATATATATATATATATATATATATAACGACTTATCCTGTTTAAACATTAGCAGAGAAGGGGAGGCACAGCCTGGAAGCTTGCAAGCATGGGCGATGGCTGCTCGGCCGATGGCTTGCAAGAGAGAGGGGATGCGACCAAGACGAGGATGACATGGCCCCGGTTGGAACGTGAGGTAGCTACGGTGGCTGGCTAGCGGGGTGGAGAAGATGTGGAAGGTGGAGGAAGAAGAGGGTGTAAGGTCGGCAAGGAGGGGCCAGGGAGGAACTCGTGTTTGGAGGAGAAGGATAAAGGGTAGGGAAGAGTAATAGGCAAGCAGGCATGGCGCGTGTGAAGGAGCTAGGCAGTAGTTAGTCGGCATAATGGTTGCTTGGCCGAGAAGGCGGAGGAGATGAGAGTGGTATTTGTTCTGGTTAAAGATGATAGGAGGCGGAGGTAGAAGAGAATTTCAAGGGGACGAGCACGAGGTTTCATGGAAAAAGTAGTGGAATTTAGATTTGATATGTACAAAAACTTTCCTTCCTGTAGTATATATATATTCAATATGAGGACAGGTGCAAGATTTCAATTGGAGAGAACGAGGATGATGGTTTCAAAAACAATAATATACGACTGTCGTTGTATATTTTGTTTTTAGGAAACAGAGCGAAAGGAATGTAGAGAAGGAGAATGGTTTATATAAACTTTATTATATAATAAATTTTCTTAAGTATGAAAGGAAACGAGGTAGAGAAAGAGCCATAGAAACATACCACCCTATAAACAAGCAATAAGAATAGTAAACGTCAATTCTAGAATTAAATAAATGTTAGTGGTCGTTTATCACAGCCGTTTGAAATCTGAGTGAACAAAGAATATCAAAAGTTCAAAAATGGTTGCCGATACGGTTAAATATTTTCATGGATTTCACAACATACCGGACTTCGAAATACACGAATGAATATACTACGAAGATTAACACGACGAGTTGAACAGAATGGTACACAGATATCAGCGATACGATCAATCTATCAAAAGCTAATATTCTTTGCTAGACTGTTGCTAATTCTCCGAAATAAGGTGAATGGGGCTAGAGAAGTCCGAATTTGATGAAACAAAGATAATGGCTTACTCAGAAAATATTAAAAAAAATTTAAGGTAAGAATATTTAGATTTCGAAAACATTTTATTTACATCAATTTTAACCAATTTAAATTGAAATTGAAATTACACAACAGAACTGATTTTCATATTTTCAAATAAAAATTTACCATTTTCTATGTTTAAATAGACGTATAACAAATATCAAATTTTTGTTTCCAAATTCAACTATTTTAAAATTCACAAAAATTCAGTTAATAACGTTATTAAAACCATTAAAATTTATGGATGGTTACATTACCCTCCTTGGGGATCGGGGGCATCCTAATAGGGCAACTGACTTCGACCGTAAACCTTTTCCTTCATGAATTTATTTAGTTGATCTGTCAGACGGACCTTCTCCTTTTGGTAAATCGCCTTTTTCGAAATGCGATTAAGAAGTGGTGCATGCTCGATCCTAGAATGGGAAGGAGATAGAACTTCAATGCCTACGGTAGATCTCCTAGGATGCAACTACACTTACCGAAGCAAATTTTCATCTGTTAGTAGAAACTTTACCAATCTCTCCTTAGCGTCTATGGCATTCAGAGTGTGGAAGGTGGGATTAAGTGATGGATCTTTGTTTTGCCTCAGAATAACTACAAGGAGTATTCAGTCTAATAAAAATCCCACATCATCATATTAAATATCAACGAGTAGAAGAAAAGACTTACCCCTTATAATCCAAAGACGATTAAATCCCTCAGGACACCTAATGAAAAATATTGGGTCTTGAATTAGGACGGGTTACTTTGAAGCTGCAGCATGATTTAACAGTTTCTTTGAACCCCATTGATCATAATGGATAGACATTCGTCTCTCTTATTGAAGGAGAGGAAATATCTCAACTCATCAAAACTCAAGGCACGATTGAATGTCCGTATAAATAAAACATGGAAGTCAAAATTTGTATTCATTGGGGTGAATCTAAAATAGAGCAATTCCTAAGTTTAGAAGAATTTCTTTTAAGAAGAGGTTGAAAGGGTAATATTCCATTCAAGCACATGTACCGATGGCAAGCGGTGTACCTCGAATGTGGCATATGTGCAAAATCGTTTTTCGACGGAAGATGTACATCATCATTCGGAATGTCATGCTGCAAACAAATGTTATGCGGAACTTTTACACAGATTACAGAGGAAGCTCTCTCCAAAGGTTTGAGTAAAACTCTAAACTTTGGAGGAGTATGATCTACAATCGGACCAACTAGAACTAATTGACCGTATTCAGCTGGCGGTACTGAAAATGTAGGGGCTACTAAAATAGTTTGTGAAGGAATAACTGATGTCGATCCAGTTTCTAAGAGTGCTAGACTGCCTCCACTGGATTTACGATGGGATGACGACTGCTTTATTCTATACAACAGACCTTGTATCTGACATGGTTAGGTGATTCTATTTATAATTAAAAGTCCCTCTACGCTTAACATTTGTATTCCGAAAAAGTATCGATTTATCTCGACTCGTCGTATATCAAGCATTGACTAGGGCAAGTGTTGTGTGTTATTTATGTGTGATGGGCCCAGTTTCCTGAGCACTACAAACGCTCTATCCTGTATAGATAGTTCACTCGCAGCAAAGAATAGAAAGAGCATTTCAAATCATTTATAAAAGTTATTTCTCTTACACTTACCCGTTACTGATCAACGATCGATAATAGATCCGTTGTCTGAAGCGACATAGAAAGCTCTTCCTATTCCAGGTACACTGATTGTGCAATGATAGGACCAATCCAAAGTGAGTAACTGAAGATTAATGGGACCGGATTGAGTAAGAAATTCTTATCATAAGTCGATCTTAGTTCTCTGGAAAGTGATAATAGCATGAGCTGCATATGAGAGGCTATCCTAAACTATTATCACCTCCTAGAAAAACCATAATCAGTCTGCAAGATGTCGTGCCGGATAAATGGTGTAACTCGGTGTAAGTTAATTCTGACTCTGTGGACGAATATAACAAAACATGTCAAGCACCAGGGCAAAACCCGGGCTTTGTTCTGTGAAGAATTCAAAACTCAATTTACTATTTTCTTTCACAAAGTCGCAATCAACTCGAATTCCCCATTGGATCCCTCACTTACACAAATTCATCAACAAATCGCTAAATAAATGCTAAAATCCACATCACCAACCGCAAGTCGTAAGGAGAATGCGGCCAATCTCAAGTTGTTGGCGATCCAAGGTGGAGAGGAATGGAAGAGATCCAAGCTGGTAATGTTTCAGGCACTAAGGGATGGCTTGAGATGACAACAAGGCTAGGCGAGGCTGGTAGCTCAAAGGTTCGGTTATGGAGATCGACGATGGTGGTGGCGTAAGAAAACTTAGAGTTTGGTGACATTTGGATCTAGTCGCAAGAGAGGATAGCTCGGTTCACAAATGAAAACGTGGATTGTAGGAAGGTCGGCTGGTAAAAATTAAATAGGGGACTGAATGGAATTGTTTTGCTAAGTCCTTGGATCGCTAGCGATCCATGGACTGTGGATTGCTAGCGATCCATAGAATTGCAATCAATCTTCCCCAAACTCGCCAAGCATAATCCACGTGTTATTTGCAAGCATCTGTAAAGTTGTGGGTCGAAATTGATCATTTTTACGACAACTACAATTCATATCAAAGCTCAACAAACGACCGAATAGTCAAAGCCAAATTCGCATTATAGCCTCAACATGATTAATCAAACTTCATGAAATAGGACTCAAAAGCAGTTACTTCTAGAGCACACCATGATTCTAACGAAGGCCTATACTGGAGGGAAAATGTCAACTTGGTTTTAACCCAATAAAATTCAAAGGAAGTTAGAACATCTACAACAAGTCGGAACATCTCAAGAATTAACCAAGAAGACTAGAAGGAAAAGAATTGAAATGCCTAAGAAGTAAGATGCCAAAACAAGCTAATGAGATGGATCACTAGCGATCCATAATGCTTGCTTAACCCTCAAAACTTCTTGCATCATGAACCAATATCTTTTTTAGGGATGTCTGCTAAGATTTATGATATTCCAAGCAAGCTAATTCACGAAGTGAGCATTCAGCTAATCTAGTCATAGTTCAATGCAACTTGTATACGAACCACCATCAAAATAAGGAAAACCGTTACCAAGATACACAGAGCGCTACTACAGAAGGCAAGGAATGCAACCCAAATGTAGCGATCCAAAAATCCTCTAAGTGCATGGATCGTTAGCGACCCATGCCCTATCGATCGCTAACGATCCATCATATTAAGTTGGATCGCTTGAAACTTTTGAAGCAATTTTGTATTATCATGTTTTAGGTCTCTAGTAAAGCGGCCTAGCCCAATAGCTCTCTAACTCCTCTAAATAGAATTCTATGTACAACATAAACAGGATCTTCTAGACCAGCAACTGGAACTTTGCAAAGATCATTCTTCACTCTTCTCCTCCCTTACAATAGTCATCTAGGGCTCACTATGATTCTCTAGTGAACTCTTATACTTGCGACTTAATCTAAGCTTAGGAATGTGATTCAACTTGTAACAGCGGTCAGTTAATAGAAAGTTATAAAATGGACATAGGCTTCATTAACTGCAGAACCACTATAAAAAACTACTTGTCTTTTTACTATTTTTACACTTATTATCTATATTATTGCTCTGTAAGAATAAGGCTGGTGCTTTCACACTCAATCTAGGGTGTTGATCCAATTTTTGGGTTAAAACTATGCCTAACTGGATATTTGTATATGAGTTGTAAGCAAAAAATGAATTTAAACCGAATATAGTAAATATTGCCTACATATTCTTGTTTATGAACTAATTTAGAATTGTTTACAACCTAATCTGAAAATCAGTCCCAAAAGTATGAATTTAGAATGTTGAATTGAATGAAATTTATTCCAGATCTAAAAATAAATTGTATAATGATGTTATGAATTTGAATTATTACCCTAATCTTGTTGGAATATAAACTTTTCTATGTTTGGATTGTTAGAATTTGGATTCGTTTAATATTTGTAAATTAGTTTGATATTTTTCTTTTTAGAAAAAATACAGCGTTTGATCTAACAAGTAATAAATGAAAAGAAAGAGATGTTGAATTCATTGTTGTTTACACTATCTATTTCAATAATAAAAAGAAATGATTATTCCTCATAATTTCGAACGATGTAATGTTTTATATGTTAAAGTTAAATCTTTTGTTTTGGACTAATTTAGGGAAACTATAGCAGATAATCTTTTTAGATATGATTCCAACAACTAAACATGAAAAAGAATATTTCAGTGAAAATTTATAACTAGAATATATTTGATAAAAGTTTATATTTATATGTAATTTACCACGCTTATAATTATATAAAACTTAGCTAATAATGACGCTTACACGTAATATTTGCATTAGGATAACTAATTAAAGAGAACAGAATTTAAAAGGCTATTATTCCAATAAATGGGAAATAAATGGTAACAAATATGAGAGTTGCAATAATTTGATAGGGTAAATGGATTAATGAGACCGATGAATAAAGAAGTTGAATTAATCACTATGGAATAGTTAAAAATGTTACTTTTGAAATTAGTATCCATACATATATTTTAGGAAATGTCCTTTAAGATTTATTGGATAAATTGACATTTATGAGCATTAAAAAGACATTTATGGGTAGATAAGTATTTAAGGTTAATCTTGATGCCTTAAATAAAAAGGGAATTAGTAAGCTAAATCCAATGTTTACCTAAGATAATGTAAGTAAAGACTTAGGATGGTTAATTGGACTTAGTAGTTTAGTGATGCAAGATCAGTAGACTCACTCGACGAAAGACAGCTCTTCACTTTGAGGCTACCAATAGTCGGTGCACTTACTATTAGTGTAAGATATCGCTAATTCTAGGACCCTTGTTGACATGAGAGATTGTGCCTGCTTGCTTAATTGAAAAGTATTAAATGGTCCAAATTTGAAATTAGGAGCGGTGAGGGATATCTCCATAAGGGTTGGCTTCTGATTTGAGGTATTAAGTGGCTATAGGGTCCGCCTCTCTCCTAAAAGGAAGTATTAAGTAATTTAGTGAGATTTCGAATAAATAAGGAAGTCTCTAAAAGGGTTTACTTCAATATTGAGGTATTAAAAGGATATTTTAGTCCCATCACCCTACCGAAAGAAGTAACCTATTGAGATTCCATAATCATAATTAAGAGTGATAGTGGATATGTTGGGAAGGGTTCGTTGGGTTTGCACTATTAAGTTACCGAACTAGGGTTCGCCTCTCTCCTAAAAAGAAGTATTAAGTAACTTAGTGAGATTCCAAGCGATGTTAGCTAGATAAACCAGTGAGAAGTCTGCACAGGGATTAGGTATTAAATGACAAAGGCCTGCCTATAAATAGGTATTAAATGGTCAGGGGTCTACCTAGTCTTTATTAGTGAGGAGTCCGCCTATGGGATAGGTATTAAGACATTAAGTGATGTAAGACCTGCCTAGAATATAGGTATTAAATGGTTAGGAGTCCACCTAGTCTTTTTAAAGGTATTAAGTGGCTTGCGTACCGTCTCTTACATGGCTACGATCTTATTGGCGATAGAAGAAGTAATAGTTGGACATTAAATGTCAAAAGCCTTAAAGAATGGTTGGAGGTCTTTGTAGTTAGGACCCACCGACCATCGACAACATTGTTAGAAAATCACCTCGGGAATTGGTCATAAATGACGGGGTCTACCTTGATTGAGGTCTTAAATGGCAGAGTCTGCCTATTTCTTTTTTAAAAGTATTTTGTGGTGATTATAGAAGCCTACTTCATATTTAGAAGTATTAAGTGGCAAATGGGTTTGGAGTATTGGGTAGTTAATATGGCTTTGTTGGTATTTTATACATTGGGAAGGGGTAAGTAAGTAATCGCGTGTAATGCAAGGTTAGATTAGATTTGCTAATCTTAATAGACATAAAAAATAAATGGAAACCAATCAGTATGAAGTTATGTTATAGATAGTTAAAAGATTTTCCAATCACAAGAACGTTGTTCTAGTCCCCTTCTCATTATAACCCATAGGATAGATTATGAGGAATAGGTCACTGGAGCTGGATGTGTTTAGTTATCGGAAAAGTCTCCTTTTCTCTCATGCTCGATGCTGATGTGATAATTTTCTACCTAAGGAATATGATTAATTCCAAGGTAGTTCTCATAATCAGTATTCTTATCCTATTATTGTTTTCTCTTTGAGTATAAATTTCCATCAATCTCTGATAATGCTCATGTATATTTATAGTAAAAAATCCAATGATCTGTGCTTTGGAGGACTTGGGTTTCTATCTTTGTCCAAATTTAGGCCCATTATGGTATGGGTTATCGCACAAGTGGTAATTTGACATGTCCAATCCAGTCGCAAAACAATAATACAGTGGTTTAATATAATTCAGATTAATACACAACATAGTATACAACACAGAGCCAAACATCGCCATAGAATAGAAACATATCAATTACTTCTTTAAAGTGTAAGTCTACAAAATGAAATATTAGACTTACAAATACAAATATACACTTGCATAAACTATGATAGGTCTAAAGCAATATGCAAGTCGTCCCAAGTCTACACCACAACCAAATATACACAAGTATACATATAAAACCAACATCTAAAAGGGATCTCTGTCACAAAGCTACACATTCATATAGCTACTCTAGCCAGTCCAAATCCAAAGTCACCAAGTACCTGTACTTGTCAAGTCTCGGTCTAACCCAATTATTATAAAATAAATGGGTCAAATTATCTCTTAATATCTAAAGTGATATTATAATAATAAGCATGCATAAAAATCAAGATATAGAAATCCATATAGTGTATTCCACAAAATATTAAAAGTCTCACCATGAATCATCCATTAACAATTTGCATAAAACACAAAGCATAGAAAGAACTCCATAATATATGCCATATGCAATTAAAAGACAAAAATACCAAATCACCATGTCACCAAACCCTATCGTGCCCATCAACGTAAATCATCTCAAATATGGTGATAAGGAAAACCAACTTTGAAAACTCAAGAACAAACGAGACACATAAAGCAAGCCACCTCTAGGAAATATAAAACTGCTTAAAAGCGAACCAAAACCCAAAAGAATTAGCATAAAAGCAAGTCACAAATCATAAATCATAAAGACAAACACATCGCAAGTCAAATAAAGCAAGCACTTCATAAGCTATAATAATAAACATGCATTTTACGTGCTAACATATATTGACATGCACTTCACACTTCGAATGAGACAAGAACGTTGCAAGTCAAATTCATAAGCTAGCAATGTAGACAAGCACTTCGCAAGTCATCATAAAAGACATACACTTCGTGCGCCAACCCAAAAGACGAGCACCTTATAAGTCTAAACTCATTTGTAAACGAGTATCCCAAGATGGGCGTGAAAACCCATATAATTCACATACAATAAATCACCAAAGGACGAGTATGAAAACTCGACAAAATAAGCGTTATATACTTTCGAATCGCAATCATTCGAGTTACGACTTCATGTCCCATAACTAATTGGGTTTACTCAAATATTTACTATAAGCTAATAAACTCAACTCGATAAGCGTAATATACTTTCGCTTAGTAAGTAAGTAAGTTTTGCCCAATGTCACATAACCACTTTAAAATTCTTAAATATTTACTAAGCGATTGTAAATCCTACTTGACTAAAATATTCAATCGAACAAGTACGATAATTAATCGATAAAGTAATACAAATGTTCCATACCACTTGTATTGCTAAGCTGTTTAATTAAATTCCTTTTTCGAATGAAGATATAAATTACACAAAAGTAGTAAAACCAAAATTACAAAAAATGCCCAAAATAACATATAAATTGCCAAACGCTAAATAACATAGAATTTAATAAGAATTTAAGGTCTTAAAGTAAATGGTATGCTTTTAACCATGTAGAAAAATGATTTCAAACATTTTATTTATCTATTATTTTCAACTTCACATTCAGAAATCCATAAACTCTTTTATTAATCAACTATAAACATGAATTTGTTTATCAGTTGATAAAATACATACCATAGGTCCAAAATGGATGTCGAACAATATTTATATATATCTATATTTGATCCAAAATCCCATAAAAGCATTATAGTTCTACTTACTATATTTTCCCAAAAGCTATATATAGATCAACAATTTGAATTTAGAAGTAAAATAGGTTCATATTCCAAAACCATATTTTTAACTCATAAAAAAGTTTCTACTAATAAAACTCAATATATATATATATATATTCCTTATTTAAAATTATTTATAAAAGGTATTGAATTTAAATGAAAATTGATTTCGAAATCGGTGAATATAAATAAACCAACTTTTCTAGATTAATTTACTCAAAAATATATACATCTAGTAGATTTATAAATAAGCAACTTCACAAATCATTAAATCAAAGATCATCAAATTAAAGGAAACAATGCTTAGAAATCATCAACAGATCACCTAAAAAGTCATTTAAACAATGAAGAAGCAAGGCGGACTCAAGTATACAAGATAGGTAGTTGCCAGGAACATAGAACTTGCATTCCTAGTTGTGCTAACTGGTCGGCCCTGACTGTTCGACGGTGGGTACCTGGGACGCACGTTCCAGGTACTTCTTCCCCTCCACCATTGACCACCACCATTCTGACGCAACTACTTTGCATTCCGGCATCGTATAATAGCAGCCTGGGTTCAAAAATAAACATGCATAGTAAATGACTTAGAAGAGAATTTGAAATGCTTAAATGAGTTAGAAAACCATTTTATTATAAACTAACAACAATCAACAAAGTCACAGTAAATACATTTGCAGTAAACTATATAAATCAATTCAATTCTCAACTATTCAAGTTAAAATTTCAATAACACACAAAAGAGATTTGAAGATAGGTCGTATGAGCAATTAACTCACCTTATTCACCCAATAGCTTCGTAAAACACATGCATTTGCAATAAACCCTAGAATTTTGCCTCAGCCAGAAAAGAACAAACAATAATAAAACATATTATAAGTTGAAATTAATTGGACTAAAGGGTGAAATAGAGCTATGCGAACTTACTCTGATTTTTGTAGAATTTCTTACATTTTACTCTTATTTATATTTGAATAATTTTCATCTATGGTAAAAGAAGAAACTTGGTTTTGCTTTGCTTTTCATTTACTATAATTGGAAGATTGAACGTACAGATTTGAGAAGGAAAGAGCTTTTCAAACACTTGAGCTTCTAAATGGGCTTTAGATTTAGTTTAAAAACAATAAGGAACAAAAGAATTAATTTGTACTTCTTTTAATTCAAAAGGCTTCTTATTCTTTCATTAAACCTTTTATCGAGCTTGATAAATAATCCCAATATAATAAAATTATAATTTACATACTAATATTTAGAAATCATTGTAAGCACCAATTATAATTCTATTTACCATAATATAAATCTCCTACCAATTATAAAGTGGATTCAATTTTTCTAAAAATACAATTATTCCTCAATTCCACAATGATTTAGAATTTGCAATTCTAAAAAAACATTATCTTTTATTAAAAAATTACAAACTCCAAGTCAATGATTTAAATTCTCTAATTTGAATCATTATTCAATTTTTTTATTAACCCAAAAACCCAAGTTGTTACAATATATGACTCTAAAGCTCAAAATCATGTTGAAGTAAAGACCTGATGTCGATTCTAAAAGCTTCATGCCGAAACTGAGGAATTCATGTTAAAGGACTTGAAGTAAGGAAGAGATGTGAAGACATTCAAAAGTGCTACATCGTATCAATACTGAATAGCAGCATGTCATAGATTATCGATATAACACCTGGCATGTTATGTTAATTGATGCCGCATGTCAACAAGATAGTGATGATATTGGGGAATTGTATATTGCAAGCCAATCACCAAAACATGGAATCCTTCACCAAAGAAAAGGTCGATGTTGAATAAATGAACGTCGAATTATGCCTTTAATCAATGTCACTTTTAGCCAATATTGCACATGTTCCATATCGCCTAATTTATTGATACCAATCAAGGAAACACATGAGGCAATATAAAAGGATTAAGCACCATTAGCGCCACATCTCATTAATGCCGCATATCACCTCCAAATTATGTCATATGCTTCAATAATTGATATCAGATTCTAGATAATGCCAGATTACTCTAATGTTTCCTTTTATTGATGCAGCATCTCATCAATACCGCTTCAACATTGATACGGCCTCTTTGTCAATGCTGCTTTTTACCAATGCCGCCTGTCGTCAATGCCACTTGTTATTAATGGCACCTGTTATCAATGGCGCCTGTTATCTTTGCCACTTATTATCAATGCTGCCTAATTATCAATGATGCTTATTATTAATACCATGCCTTGATGATGCCATAGTCAATATATATACTAGAAATGTCGCAAGTCATTAAATAAAAATAATATCCTTAGCGCCAACGAGATGAACCTCAATGTTGTAGAACTGGAATGGGCCATCCCTATAAACACCGACCTAGGGGCTGGGAGGTAGGGGAGATCATTTCTTTTTTCTACTCTCGAAATTGAACTTTTGTAGCTCTAAATTGAATTGAGGAAATCTCGATTTGATTATAATTATGCCTAATTTGTATAAATATGGACTTGGACTTTCTTATTACTTTGATTCTGCACTTTGGACATTATAGGACATGGATATGCATATAACAACACTCTTTGGACCAAAAGTTTTTCATGATTTTATAGAATCATATGAGCTTCGATCTAAACTAGCGTTTATATGCGTAGCCTTTATCTTACCTATTACATATGTACATTGGACTATGAACCATGAGAATTGTCTATCTAGTTCATTAACATGCTTGATGAACTATCACACATATTTATGGCTTATTCTTTCTCTTTGTTGATCATATGTTTCGAATATCTTATTCTAAAAGACCATGCGGGCTCTTGGGTATCTTATTCCAAGAGACTATGCAGGCTTTCGAGTATCCTATTCTAAAAGCCCAAGGGCATCATGGAACCATTTCTTAATGATATCATCTTGTACTTAGCCTTGAATGCTAAGCCCATTATTGGTCCTTTACCACCATTTGGTCAATACCAATTAAGCCGTGCTTAGTCATGTTATCATATGTGCTAAAAATCAAGATTTGGCTCATCGTACTAGGTATCGTGAGTGTTATACTAATTTTTGGTCTAACACATGTTTATCACTATTTGCTTTTCCTTCTTTTCTTAAAGTCGGTACTCATGTTCTGCTTTGGTCGAGATATAGGAGGCTTCTTGTGATATTCCAATGAGATGTATTTCTTAGTTTTTGGAGGTTTCTTGGATTTGTGAATGGATAGTTTCCCTAGACAGGATTCTTCTTCTTTAATCAATCTCCTCATTTTATTTACTAGAGCGTTATTTTATCCCTTTTCCTGAAGGATGACTAATGTTTATTTCTTTATATTAACTCTTTGCATCCTCTTCTCTTCATGATTTTTGTTCAAACCATGGCAAAGATTTGCATCGAAAATTGTTCATCCAGTTTGAGATTGGATGACCATTTGCATCTGGTCGAAAAAATTCCTTAATCATTTTTTCTTTACATATCATTTGGGTTGTATCCTCAAGTTCTTTGATTGGTTTATCTCCAATATAAAAGTGGTTCAAGCTCTATTTCCTTTCATAATAAGTGGGAATTATGTCTTTTCCTTCCTAGATCGTTGAGTTGGATTGTTGAAATTTTTGCCTTTTCTTCCATAAATGGAAGGATCATGTTTCTTTCTTTCGAGCTAAATTATTAAAATTTGATTGACTAAGCATATTTTTTCCATGATGTAAGGTTTTGATGATCCTTGTTAAGAAAATGACCTTTTGGGAGCAAGTGGAAGAAGATGACGTGAAGACTGATTTTACATTTCCTCAAGTTCAATACTAAGTGAAAGCATAAAATTGTTTGGGTTAAATTTCATCCAAAACTTAAGTAACACCCCTAATTTTTAATAACATTATTCAAAAGATTTAATTAGAATAAATTAAGTAGAATAATGTAGAGTGATAAGGGGATTGAGATTGGTAATTTAGTATTGGTGGCCATGCTTAATTAAATTGAATGAACTCATAAATGGTGAAGTGCTAACTAATTAATCATAAGGGCATTAGGGTAAATAGCCGCCCATATTTTCCACCCTTATACTATTATTCCTTAGCCATACACATTCATTTTCATTATAAGCAAAAACGTAAATAGTCGGCCATTAAGAAGGTAGAAAAGAAGAGAAAATCAAGTAAAGCTTAGGAATTAAGCTAGAAGAAATTAACCTCAATCAATCTCCAATTTCCTTATCTAAGCTAAGAAGAATAATAATCACTACATCTCTTTTTTTGGTTTTATAATCATATGATTTTAGACTTAAGGGTAAGTATGTTTTTATGATATATTGGATGATGATATGCTTGATTTATAATTTGTTTAGATTAAACAATGTTGTTCCAAAAGATATATGCATGGTTTTAGGATAAAACCGAGGTTAAATCATTTTTAAATGTCATAGAAAAATTATATGTTATGAGAAATATGGTTTTGGAGTTGGATTTCAATTTTCATAATTTTCCAAGCCATGGAAAATTAGTTATGAATTTTCAAAGGAAAATATGGATATTTGGGTTTGTAAATTTATTTTGGAAAACATATTAAGAATTTGGGTCTGAAATTTGGATATGTTGGTAATATGATTAAAGTGAATTTCTGGAATTTTTGAGGATTTTTACTAAGTTATTTAGTATGAAAATTGAATTATTTTGAAAGGAGGACCTAAATGACTTAATTGTTTTGTTAATAGGAAGGGAATATTTGTTAAATGTTGTTTAGTTTTAGATCTGAGAAAATGCGGAAAATTTTAGTGCAATAATTTGAAAGTTAAATGTAACCAATCATATGTTTAAAATGGGCAAGTTAGTTACAAAAAAATTACTTTATTTAAGAAAATCAGCCTCTAGCTCAGATAAGTGGGTTCCACCTTCTTTAGAAGGACCTTTCGACCTAGAGCTTCCATCTCCAACCTAGTCGAAACCTTCTAGGTTAAAACCAATAAACCAATACACATGGTATCAGTTAGCTAGTACGTAGTGGAATAGAGTAAGGCAGAAGATAGGGTGTTGGAACGTAGCTTCCGAATGGGTTGGTTCCTTTGTTTTTGTTTTGTTTTAAAAGAAAAGCGCTTGCCTGTTATTAAAAAAAGGTTTCGAAGTAGCCAAAAACAATGGTTTCAAAAAGGTATTTCTAAAGAAGCTTTCGAAGGAGACCCGCCGCCTTTGTTTTAACTAGTAGCTTTCGAATGGCTTACTTAATCTTTAATTGAAGCTTTTGGAAGGAGTAGTTTCGACCAAGTTGAAACCCTTCTGTGATTTGATGCCTTTCGATGGTATTGAGGACATCAATGCTATCGAAAGGTATATTTTGTTTTTATAAATGGAAGCCACTCCATACAGCTTTTGAAAGGGGTTAGAGGTTCAAAGGCAATAGTATTTGAAGGGGTTTCGGAGACAACCTTCAATTGTTTTACCCAGGTATTTTAATGCTTTCGAAATTATGGTTTCGACACATCAAATTTCCCAATACTTTTATAAAATGAAAAATGTTTTTAAAAGAGATGCTTTCGCTTATATTCACTTTAACCTTAATTTGTTATTTTAAATATGAACCCAATGACTTTGAAAGGTATTGGTTTCGAAGGATAACCTTCTATGATTTCGAAAGGGGGACTTTCAACGGTTTCGAAGGGTAATCTTTAATGGTTTCGAAAGGGATACTTTTGAATGGTTTTGAAGCCATGCTTCAATACTTATATGACAATACTTTAACAAGGTCAAAAGGTTTCGAAAGAGATGTTTTAAAGTATTCGAAAGGCAGGAGCCTGGTGTTCTAAAGATAGAATTTAATGCTTTCGAAGGAGGTTGTCCAAATGAAGTAGAAAGAAAGGTTTCAAAGGCACCAAAATGCCTTTTTTAAAATACAAACTGATTTTTAAAGGAAAAACCCATGGCTAAATAAATGAGTTCTGAAATGACTTTAGGTATGTAAATTTGAAGAAGTATTGCCATGAAAAAAATATAGGTTAAAGGGATTAACTATGTTTTATATGAAAAGTATTTCAAGGACCTTAAACCACAGGAGTGGTATTGTAAGTTGTACTGCATTTTGGGATAAAGGGGTAGAAGAACTAGTAACCCAGTAGTGAATATAAATTAATTAAACTCCTGAATGAGTTGAATTGCACCCAGAGAGTCGAGGAGACCAAAATATAGGATGCGTAGAAATTGAATTTGTTTGGGAGATAGGTTCATAGTAAATCCATGAAAACTATGATTAGGAAGTTATTGGGGATAACCAACAGGTTCATAGTAAATCCATGCAAACTACGTATAAGGATAGTTGGAAGGGGTCAATTGGTTTATAGTGAAGACATGACAATTATATCCGGATTAAGTATTGACATCAATCAAAAGGTTCCTACTTAACCGATGAGAACTAGGCTAAGAAGGAAGTTACTAGAGTAATCAGTATGTTCCTAGTTAACCCACGAAAACTAGGATAAAAGATGAGTTATTGGAATTACCAATAGATTCAGGGGGACCCATGAATTAATTAAGTTAACTGGTATGGGCCTATAGGTTCTTAGTGATCCCATGGAGACTATGAAATAGGATAGGGTATCCAAAAATTATAAAAAGGTTATTAGTAAATCCATGAAAAATAATAGCCTAATAGTGACCGGAGAAACTATAATCATGACCAAGAGTCGCTTAAATTGGGGATAGGAAATCCAAGATGTTTATATATATGCATATCTTTATAAATGTTTTAAACGCTATGTTTTAACCATTGTGGATGCAGGAGCAAAGTATATGGTTTTGAAAAGATTTAGGATATCAGTAAGGGGAAAATCCGTTCCGCTAAGCAGCGTGGTCTCACTAATATCTAAATGGATTGATATGTTAGTTTATTTTTCATACCACGCTTTATGTCTGACTCGAATTTTTTTCCTCTTAAACTCTTGGGCACTCAATTGATTTTGAGTAGTTTAAGATTCAGGGTTTCCAAGTTCTCTTCTTAGACGAATAAAGCTTCCATAGTCGTGCAGGAGGCAGTTAGTTATTTAGAGTTATCCTTTTCCACTGGGTATTTTGGATGTAAAAGCAGACTTATTGGCCTAACTATATACTATGATCAACCAAAGGGACATCTTCAAATGTCACTCTTGGTGTATGTGTAATAATATATTTTTATGAACATGGTTAACGGCTGTGGGATTATGTAATGAAAATGAAATTATTTGAATGGAATGTGAAAATGTATTTTTAATTTGTTAATTTTTTCCATATTCTTGTGATCTGTGTATCAATGTATCTAACACCACCATATTTGGTTACCGATGATTAGTAAGAATGGATGACTGCATCATCTATAGCCCTTAATTTTGGGCCTTCAAGTAGTGAGATGTTACAAGTTGGTATCGAAGCATAATTTTATGGAACTTTAAAAGAAAAGGAAAACCTAAAAGATTTTTGTAACATAATCCAATGAATTTGAAAATACAATCGGGATTTATGTTAACGCTATAGTAACATATTTGTATTTGATATATAGGTGTATGTCTATATACGCATTTTCCTCTCTCTTAGACCGTTCTTCTGTATCTTACTAAGGTTCATATGTAGATTTACGAGAAGGAGGATATGGAAGCAAGAAATGAAAGATGAAATCCAGGTGGAGGAAGAACCACAACCAACGGAAATGCTCGACCTAATACCAGGAGGAGTCAAGATCGACAGGCTAAAGCTAATCCAAATGCTGAGGCCAATGTAGGTGTTGGAAATCCATCAGTAGACGCAGGTATCGTGTATCATTTGATAGCTAATATTTTGTAAGCATGAGGTTCTGGTAATGTTGGAGGAGCTAATTTTGTATCTCCAGTTGGATATAATTATTCTAGGCTGAGCTGGAATCACACCAGTCTTTATGGAAAGCCGTTTATGGGAATGTAGGATGCTGTTGAGGTTGAGAATTAGATGCTGAGCTATGGGAGGATCTTTACAGATTTAGGCTGGGATGATGAAGAAAAGTGGAGGCTGGCCTTTAGACCGTTGCAAAGGGCAGTGCTCCATTGGTGGAATAGTGTGACAGCTGGAGTTCCGGAGGAAGAACTAACTTGGGCAGACTTCAGAATGTGGTTTGAGAAAAAATTTCTATCTAAGGTAGTCGAGTCGGTAATGATGAGAAATTTTATGGACCTTGTTCAGGGAGATATGTCAGTAATCGAGTATTCTGTTAAGTTTGATGAGCTATCTCGATATGGATATGCTACTATGGATACTGGCATCAGGAGGAATGAGAGGTTCATCCGAGGACTAAAGCCTGAGCTAGCTAGAATGACCATGACACATGTCAGAGAGCCTTGTAATGTGGTAGTGGAGATGGCTATTCGCCATGAAGAGATGCTTACTGTTTCTACTAGGGAGTAGCCAGTTGAATCCCAGGGTACTCAGGAAAAGAAAAGGAATTCTTTAAGAAGAAGGGAGCCCAGAAAAGGGAGGCTGCTAAGAAAGCAAAGGCTGATTTGGTGTGCTTCAAATGTGATAAGAAGGGCCATTATGCTCACGAGTGTCGGACAGGCAAAGGGAAGAAGCATGCAGGGAAGAAGAATGTGAAATGCTTCAACTACGACCAAGTTGGGCATTATAAGAACCAGTGTCCAGAGCCAATCAGGGCAGACAGAAGGAAGGTTTTTGCTAGTGGACCACCATCTTCTTCTAGGCCTACTACAGCAGAGAAAGGAAAACTATGATGGAAGGTACACTTTTGATTCAAAGTATACCAGTTAGGGTATTATTTGATACCAATGCATCACATTCATTTATATCACAGTATTTGGTTGAAAAGGTTATGCATAGAACCAATATACCTTGTTACTTCCTTAAGGGTTGCAAATCCAATAGAAGGGTATGCAACTCAAAGTATGAGACGTGACCAGTTAGAACTTGATTTGTTAGGTCATAAATTTGCATGCAGTCTGTATGTTTTTGATTTCGTAGATTTTGGGATCATTTTGGGTATGGATTGGTTGGGTAAGTACGAGGCTAGGATATTTTTCCAGGATAGGGAAATGCCATTGAGATACCCAGACAGTCATAACCGAATCATCTTCTTAGTGGAAAATTCCATTAGGAATGTTTGGGCTGAATTAAGTGCCATAGAGGTCGGAGAAGAGCTAAGTCAGTTTTAGGTAGCAAGAGAATTCGCAGATGTTTTTGAGCCAGTATGGGATTGCCACCGAAGTGAGCTGTTGGATTTCGAATAGATCTTATACCAGGAGCTGAACCTGTAAGTAGACCACCTAGCAGGATGACACCGATAGAGATGAAAGAATTGAAGGTACAGCTAGTGGATCTTGAAGGAATTTTATTAGACTAAGCAGTTCGACTTGGGGAGTGACCGCGGTATTTGGGAAAAAACCAGATGGGTTGTTAAGTATGTGCATCAACTATCATAAGTAAAATGAAAGGACGATCAAAAATAGGTACCATTTGCCGAGAATAGATGATCTGTTTTATCAGCTGAGTGGGGCCAAAGTTTTTTCCCAATTGGATTTGGCGATGGGGTTCCATCAGTTGAGAGTGGTGGAGGACAACATTCCTTTGATAGCATTTCGAAGTAGGTATGGTTTATATGAGTGGTTAGTGATACCTTTTGGGTTGACAAATGCACCTATTTTCTTTGTGGATTTGATGAATCGAGTCTTCGAAGAGTATTTGGATAGATTCATGTTGGTGTTTATAGATGATATTTTGGTATATTCGAAGGATGAGAGAGAGAGCATGAAGATCATTTTGGAGTTGTGATGGAGGCGCTAACGTAGAATCAGCTAAAAGCGATGTTTTCTAAGTGTTATTTTTGGAGGAAAGAGGTTAAGTTTCTTGATCATGTGGTTTGAAAGAAAGATTTTCCAGTCGATCCAGATAAGATCGAAGATGTGAACAATTGGAAGAGACCAGAGACGGTGACCGAGATTCGAAGTTTCATTAAACTTGTTGGCTATTACCGAAGATTCATTAAGGATTTCTCGCGGATAGTAGCACCTTTGACAATGTTGACCTAAAAGGATGTGAAGTTTGTTTGGTCTGACAAATTTAAGGAAGGGTTCCTTAAGTTAAAGCATTTGTTGACCAATGCTCTAGTGTTAGTAGTTCTAGACGGAAACCAAGGGTTGGTAGTATATACCGACGCAGGTGGAACTGGATTGGGAGCAGTGTTGATGTAGAAGGGTAAAGTTATTGCTTATGCATCCAGGCAACATAGGCCGCACAGAGTAAGATATCCTACTCATGACTTTGATTTTGCTATGGCGATTTTTGCCTTAAAGATTTGGAGACATTATCTCTCAGGGAGATATTTGAGTTGTATACCGATCATAAGTCTTAAGATATTTATTCTCTCAGAACGAGTTGAATATGAGGTAGCAAAGGTGGATGGAATTCTTGGCTGCTTATGATTTCGATATATAGTATACTCTTGGGAAAGGAAATAAGGTAGTAGATGCTCTTAGCAGAAAACATCAGAATGTGGTGTTAGCGACGTTGGCTGTATGGAAGGATCTAGAAGCTTTAGCTAGTTGCGATGTGCAATTAAGATTTATTGTTGGTTCTATTTAGGAGACTGCCATGTTATCTTTTTTAGAGGTTCGACCAGTATTGATCGAAAGGATAGCTTTTAAGCAGAAAGAAGTTCCAGATTTAGCCAAGAGGATTAGAAGGCTTGAGGTAGGGACAGAGATCGATGGTCAAAAGGATTATAGTCTGGACCAAAGAGGATGGTTGAGAAAGAAGGATCGGTTATGTGTTCCAGACGTAAAGACCTTAAGGAGAGAATTTCTGGAAGAATGTCATCGATCCAAGTTTACGATTTATCCTAGAGGCACCAAGAATGTATCAAGATATGCAGAGGAGCTTCTATTGGGAAGGAATGAAGTCGGATGTTGACTTGTGGGTTAGGCCGTGCATAAACTATCAACAAGTGAAGGCTGAACATCAGAAACCTAGCGGGTTACTTCAGCCTCTAGAGATTCTAGTATGAAAATGGGGTTCAATATCCATGAATTTTATAGATGGGTTGTCAAGGTCAAGAAGAGGAAATGAAAGCATATGGGTTATTATGGACAGATGGGCCAAGAGTTCCTATTTCATTCCAGTAAAGTCGACCAGGACGACACCTGCTTTGGCGAAGTTTTTCATGAAGAACATTGTTTGACTTCATGGAATTCCTAGTAGCATAGTCAGCGACAGAGGTGCATTATTCACTAGCGAATTCTGAAAGAGTCTACAGGATGTATTAAGCACTAAGCTCAAGATGAGTATTGCGTATCACCCATAGACAGATGGGCGGATGAAGAGAGTCAATAAGGTACTCATGGATTTGTTGAGGGCTTGTGTGTTGGACTTTGGTGGATCTTGGGAGGATCACCTGCATTAGATTGAGTTTTCCTATAATAATAGTTATCGGACTAGCATATGAATGGCGTTGTTTGAAGCTTTGTATGGAAAGCCGTGCAAATCACTCGCATGTTGATTAGAGACTGGGGACAGATTGTTCCTAGGTCCGAATTTGGTTAGAGAAGCGTTGGAAAAAATCAGTTAATCCGAGGACGGATGAAGGAAGCTCAATCTAGATAGAAAAGTTACACAGATAAGGGGCATAAAGACTTAGAGTTCTCAGTGGGAGACCGGAATTTCATTAAGGTATCACCAATGAAGGATGTGGTACAGTTTGGAAAATCGGCAAAGTCGGCCCTAAGATATGTTGGTCCATTTCAGATTTTCGAAAGGATTGGAAAGATCGCGTGCAGGGTAGAGTTGCCAAGAAGTTTGGTAGGTGTCCATCATTATTTCATGTGTCTCATCTTCGCAAGTATGTGCATGATCCAGAGGCTACTATTCCTCAGACAGAGTTGGAGGACTTGGTAGTAGAGTTAGTTTGACCTTAGTTAGACAACCAATCCTAGTTGTAGCGAAAGATGAGAAATGACTGAGGACTAAGACAGTTAAGTTGGTGAAAATTCAGTGGAGCAACAACGAGAAGGACTGTACTTGGGAGACAGAGGACAAGATTCGAGATGCTTCACCTGATCTACTTTGATGGTATGTCTGTATTAGGTACATATAGATTAGTTGCTAGTCGGTTAGGCTAGTATGGATGTTAGGATTTGTTATAGATGATTGTTATGTTCGCTATTTAGTCCTTACTGAATTTCGAGGATGAAATTTATTAAGGAGGGGAGCCTGTAACACCTCTAATTTTTAATAACATTATCCAGAATATTTAATTAGAATAAATTAAATAGAATAATGTAGAGTGATAAGGGGATTGAGATTGGTAAATGAATATCGACGGTCGTGCTTAATTATATTGAATGAACTTATAAATGGTTAAGAGCTAACTAATTAAACATAAGGGCATTAGGGTAAATAGTCGCCCATATTTTCCATCGTTATACTATTATTCCTTAGCCATACACATTCATTTTTATAAGCGAAAACTTATGAAATGTTGAATCTCGGATTTTGATTCATGCCAAGACGATCTAGACGACAGAAGAATGACAGATTATTCGACAAATCTATGACCCCAAAAGGCGACTCGACTCAAAGATTGTATATCAAGCATGAATATTTTTTTTGAGCCCAAGCTAGTTAATGTATTAAAATATGTCCTCAAGTAGTCCACACTCCTTACTTATAAACAATGTTTATTTAAATTAAATTTAAATTGCTTTTCATACCATCTTTTATAAATATACAAAGGTCAGTCGACTGACTGCATATAAATAGTCGATTGAACCTGCTCAATTTTTTTTTAAACGCACTGCTCGATCGATTGAATGCACTCCGTTAGTTGACTGAATTTGTGCACATATGACTACACGTATATGATTTCAAATTCAGTCGACCGAATATCATATACCAGTCGACTGACCTGGTTCCAACTGTTATTTTTATGAACAGACGCTTCTTTTCACGAATGGTTATCTTCTTTACAGAGGGTTGCATCCATTGCTATTTCGATAAAACCTTTCACCAGATGTTGTAACTCTCTGACTATTATAAATAAGCACGAATTTCAAGATCAATTAACTTAACTTTCTAGCTTTTCCTTGAATCATCTTTTCTGAATTTACCGCTCTCTTGAATTCTGAAACTTCCTAATCTTCATACACACACAAGTACACACATTATACTTGAGGAAAAGATTATAGGAAGGGTGTACTGCAATTGACAAATCCATGTTGTTAAAAGAATACAAAAGGCCAAGAAAATCAATCTATTTTGTATTCAAGTCCTGTTCGGTTGCTCATGTGGTGAAGTCCTATTCGGTTGCTCGGGCGATGGAGTCATGTTTGATTGCTCAGGTGGTAGAAGTCCTATTCGGTTGCTCAAGCGGTGTAAATCTATTCCTTCTGGTTAAGTGAGGGTTGCTAGTTTTAATTCCAAAAGGAGTCTGGGACTGGATGTTGAACGAGAAGTTCGAACCAGTATAAAAATCTCTTGTGTCATTTTTACTTCACTGTTATTTTTATTTTATTTCTATTTTCCGCTCTAGTAAGTTTAATATATATTCCATATTATACAATCCTATAGCATAGTCACTTTCATTTGGTATTAAAGCAGGTTATCTTATAATGTAACATAGTTATCTGATATTTTAATATGGAAAACAACACAGCACAAGTTTCCTTAAAGGTCATTCTACTGCACGACCACCACTATTTAATGGATTGAACTATAACTATTGGTCTACTAGAATGAGAATTTATATGCAAGCTAATAGTCATGAAACTTGGAATATTACTCAAACAGAATATACCATACCCACTATAGAATATTCACAATGGTCTAGCACACAAAAACAAGATGCCACTGCAAATGCTAAAGCCATGAATATGTTATATTGTGCATTAGACAAAATTGAATTTAGTAGAGTAAGCATGTGTACTACATCCTATGAAATTTGGCATACACTTAAAATTACACATGAAGGTACTAGCAAAGTAAAGCAGAGTAAGATTTCTATGCTCAAAAATCAATTCTAAAATTTCAAAATGAAGCAAGATGAAACAATAAATGAAATATACTCTAGATTCCAAGACATATATCATTCTCCCTTATCATTAGGAGAAAAATATGCAGACTTTGATATTGTTTCAAAAATCCTTAACTCTTTGATGGATGAGTGGGAATGAAAGGTCTTAGCAATCGAAGAAGCTAACGACATTTCAACCATTAAACCAGAGGAGTTGATAGAAAATCTAATGTCTTATGAAGTTAATCTCCGGCAACACGAGTACATGCATAAGATAAGAAGAATATAGCATTCCAAATAGAAAAGGATGAATTAGATTCAAATAAAGAAGAAATGGCGTTCATTGATAAAAATTCCAAAATTTTTTGAAATTCAAAAAGAGCAACAAATTCAAAAACAACATGACCAGCTTCAGCGGCAACAAGATCAACAACAAGCCATCGTCTTCTGCTCTAGAATGATATGAATGTCACGAGAAAGGTTACATCAAGAAAGACTGTCCTGATCGAAAGAGAGACAAATTTGAGATCAAGAAAGACAGATTCAAAAAGAAAGCTTTCTACATGGGATGATTCAGAATCATCTTCGTCATCCAACAATAACACTGACGATGATTCTGAACAAGCCAACTTCTATTTTAAAGCCACAAATGACGAGGTGAGTGATTTAACTTTTGATGATTTATTGGAAAATAAACTCTGAATTACTTGAAAAACTAAGAAACATCAAAAGAAAATATAATGAAACTCTTGAAAAATTAAATAGGATTAAATTGAGGTAGATATGTTAAGAGATGAGAAAGAAATTTTAAAAGAAGAACTTGAAAGTTTTCAAGAATCTTGTTCTAATAAGACATCTCAACTCTCTGTGTTAAGTCAAGAAATAGAAACTCAGAAGGAAAAGAATGATGCTCTTTTAGTTGAAAATCATGATCTTAAAGCTAATACTAAAATATTGGAATTAGATATTTCTAGTCTTAAAACAAAATTAGATGAAAAATATCTCTAATATTAACAAAGGAAGAGAGAATCTTTCTAAAATTACAGAAAATTCTCAGATAGTCTCAAATAAAATGGGACTAGGGTATAAGTAAGTTTCAAAATGTATTTCGAAGAAAAAGAATTTTTTATGTAACAATTTCAAAACGAATAATAATACTATTGTAAAATCAGTTTCAAAAGTTTCAAATTATTCTAAATCAATTAAGATTTGGGTTCCTTAAATAAATAATTCTTTAATTGGAAACAGATATATAAAATCTTTTATAGAAACTATTCACGAAAATAAATTTTTTTTAAGAGGAATTCTGAACCTTCTTGGGTTTGGTTTGCAAAGACCTAACTCTTTAGGGCTCTAATAAAAGGTTGGTACCAATGTTAATTCTATATTTTTTAGATACCACTTAAAAAAAGAGGAAAATGGATATTGGACGGTGGTTGCTCAAAACACATGACAGAAAACAAAGAGATGCTAACAAATATTACCTACTCAGATAGATGTTCTGTCACTTTTGAAGACAACTCCAAAGGATATATCACCAACAAAGGTGATATGAGCAATAACCGTATATCTGAATTACCTCTTATTACAATGTTATACTAGTTAAAAATTTAAAACACAATTTACTTAGCATCAGCCAACTGTGTGACAAAGGATTCATATATCTTTTTCTAAAGATAAGTGTAGCATTTTTTATCAAAATAAAAATCTTATTTTTGAAGGTTTTAAAGATAAAAATATATATGTATTGAATATAAATATAAATCACAACACTAATATGTGTGTAATGGCCAAAGAAAATGATCCTTGGGTATGGCACAAAATATTTTGCCATATTAATTTCAAAGCTATAAACAAATTATTTAAAAATGAATTAATAAAAGGTTTACTAAAAATGAATTTTAAAGTAAACAATATTTATGATGTTTGTTAATTAGGTAAATTATCAAAATCATCCTTTAAATCAAAGAAAAATATTTCTACTTTACAACCACTTGAATTATTGCATGTGGATCTTTTTTGCCCAACTCGAGTTCAATCCATAAACCATAGAAAATATGTGCTTTTTATAGTAGATGATTTTTCAAGATACACTTGGACTATTTTTCCAGAAAATAAAAGCGATACTTTTGAAAATTTCAAAATCTTTGCTAAAAGAATTCAAAATCTCAAAAATTAAAAAAATAAAAACATTAGAAGTGACCATGGAGGTGAATTCGAAAATGAATCTTTTGAACATTTTTGTAATAAAAAGGGAATTTAACATAATTTTTTTCCTAGAACACCACAACAAAATGGAGTTGTAGAAAGGAAAAATAGAACCTTACATGAATGTGCAAGAACATTATTAAATGGAAGCACTCCGCCAAAACATTTTTAGGCAGAAACTGTAGCAACTGCTTGTTAGGTTCTGAATCTTGTTTCCATCCGACCACTATCGAAACACACTCCATATGAGCTTTTTCATGAAGGAAAATCAAATATTTAATATTTTAAAGTTTTTGGTTCAAGATGTTTCTTTTTAAATACAAAAGATCAGCTTGGAAAATTCGATTCAAAATCCGATGAAGGAATTTTCATAGGATATTCACAACGAAGTAAGGCTTATCAAATTTTTAATAAATGAATCAAAATAATCGAAGAAACAATTCATGTTTCCTTCGATGAAAATTTTAAAATTAATATGAGTCGTGAGGATGATGAGATAATAACTAAGACGGTCACAAATACGTTTACTCAAAATAATTTTGAAGAAGATGAAAACATAGTTCATAATTTTGAAGAAGATGATATCATTGTTCATAATGAAAATGGATTAAGATCTCCTTCTTGGATTTTACGAGATCACCCAGTAGAAAATGTCATAGGAGAAACAAACTCACATGGTAGAACTAGAAATCAACTTAATCAAATGGGCCATGTAGAATTCCTTTCTAACAATGAACCTAAAAATGCTAAAGAAGCCTCTATTGATGACTATTGGGTTATAGCTATGCAAGAAGAGCTAAACCAATTCGAACGAAACGAAGTTTGGGAATTATTTCTAGACCAAGTGATCAAAATGTCATCGGTACTAAGTGGGTCTTTAAAAATAAAGCATATGAACAAGGAAATATAACTAAGAATAAAGTTAGATTAGTTGCATAAGAATATAATCAAGAGGAAGGAATTGACTATGAAGAAACATTTGCTCCAGTCGCTCAACTAGAAGCAATTCATATCTTACTGGCATTTGCATGTTTTCATAATTTTAAACTTTATCAAATAGATGTCACAAGTGCTTTATTAAATGGATATATAAAAGAAAATGTTTATGTTGAACAACGTCCTCTATTTTCACGTGAAAAATTTCCAGACCATACCTATGAACTCAAGAAAGCTTTATACGGCCTAAAACAAACACCTTGTGCTTGGTATGAACGTCTTAAAAGCTATCTTATAGATTCCGGTTTTGAAATTGGGAAGGTTGATCAAACTCTTTTTACTAAATGAACTAACAAGGATATTTTAATTATTCAAATTTATGTTGATGATATTATTTTTGGTTCTACAAATGATAAGTTATGTAAGGAAATTTATAACATAATGACAAAAGAATTTGAAATGTCACATATGGGAGAATATCAATATTTTCTTGGATTACAAATTAAACAATTAGATAATGGATTTTTTATCAATCAAGAAAAATATTGTGATAATCAAAGTAAACGCTTTGGTATGGAGAATACTTCTACCAAACCAACTCCAATGAGTACAACAATACATCTCGATCGAGATGAAGACGGCAAGAGTGTCGACCAAAAATTATATCGAAGTATAATTGGATATTAGTTATCTAACTGCTAATAGACCTGACATAATGATGAGTGTATGTTTATGTGCTCGATTTCTAGAAAATCCTAAAGAATCACATATGCAAGCGGTGGAATGAATATTACGTTATCTAAGCATAACCTAAGATTTCAGATTTCTCTATCCGAAAGAATGTCCTTTCAAATTAGTATCACACAGTGATGTTGTTTAGCATGTGCTCAAGTCATTTACATGCAACAAACACTTCAAGATTTTGGAATAAATTTATTTAAATCAACTATTTTTTATGATAATACAAATGCTATAAACTTATTTAAAAATCCTATAAATCATTCACGAATAAAATATACTGACATTCATCATCATTTTCTTCGTGATAATATTGAAAGGAAATAGTTAGATTAGAATTTGTGTCTTCTAAAAACCAGTTGGCGGATATATTTACAAAACCATCAAACGAAAATATTTTTTATAAAATTAAGAAGAGAACTAGGAATTTTATTGTTAAAAGATTTATAAGTAATTTATTCATTTTATTTAAGATTTTTTTTCAAAAATAAAAATATTTTTTCAAAAATGGAGCTAGCAAGACTCGATCTTTGGTTTCGCAGGTAGAAGTCTCATGCATTTCCATTCTGCTGCATATCGATTCACATTTGAGAAGCATTTCATCTCTCCTTATTCTCTCTTGTTTTCTATTTCAAATTTCAAACTGCAACCCTACATTAGTTTTTACTTCTTGGCCAATCATTTCATCTACGGTTGAAATTAAATTTACCAATAAATTAGTTTCTATTTTGAAACTTAGGCCTTATAAAAACCATCATTTGTTATGTTTTCATATCATCTTTTAAGTAATTTATCAAGCTATCAAAATCATGTCTTCACAAGTAACATCATAATTTTCCTCCACTAATTATTCTTCTCCTAGTTCCGGCTCTATTAACCTAGCCACCTTTACACCTATTTACGAACCTATTCCAATAGTTCCTCCTGGCTATCATACAGGGTATACACCTAAATCAAAGCGAGTACGTAGGAATCTTGGTTTTGGTTCTCCATCTATTGCTAGAAAAATAGATGATATACATCACTATCAACGAGAATCACTAAGTATTCAAAGAGAGATGTGCTATGAACATAAGAGTCGTGGCAGGAGACTGAGTTTACTCGGGAAATTTGCTTTCAAATTTTGCGGTTCCCCTCCGTCAAATAATTATGCGCATCAACCAACTCCTCAACGGCCATCTTATTCTTCAAATTCATGGGATCGTTCTACTATTCAACCGGCACAAGAAATTTCTAAAATTGAGCCGGAGGAAAGTACGACTCCCAAGTCTTCTGCATCCTCTAAATGATTCTCTTTCTTTTACTTGTTTCTACTGTTATTTTATTTATTTATTATTTTAAATATATGTTTGTATATTGCTTTTTTCCTTGCATAATAAGCTAATTCAGTTTTGTCATTATTTTCAGTCGATTGGTTCAATCCATATAGTCGATTGAATGCTGGTAGGAAAATAAAAAAATTCCTATAATTCAGTCGACGGACTACAGAATTTAGTCGACTGAAATTTCCAAAAATACACTATATATTCTCGGCAATGATTCAATCGACTAAGTCATAAAACTAGTCGACTGAACCTTCTTTTCAACATTTTTTTATAAGTCTACAGTTTCATTCAGTCTACTGATGTTGAATATCCAAACGACTGAATCTGGTAACGGGTATTTCTAGTACAAATGGACATTTCATTTATAATATAAATAACCTAAAATCATACAACTTTTCCTTATTCACAATACCCATTCACTTTCTATTTATATCCTTTACCAAAACCCCTTATTCCTACATCAATTTTGAAAATATTTCACCGAGCCCCAAACCCAAAATGACTCCAAAAAGAGCAAGACCTTCCTCCTCCACTATTGTACCATCCAAATCTCAGATTAGAGGTTAGCTTCATAGTGTAAAAGCATTTCAACGATTTGACAAAATGAAGAATACAAGAATATTCGAAGGTTTTTTCATCAAATATCCTGATTTTTTCTCCTATGCGATCCAAGACCTTTCTAGGAGAAGTGATTTTGAATCTCTACTTGAATACAATGTTAATAGTTTGAAGATAAATCATCTTCTTATTAAGCTCTTCTTCGAAAATCTCAACTTGGATCACCACAACATCTAAAATCCGGACGATTATATATAGACTATTGTATGCGGAGTAAATATATTTTTGCCTCTTGCTCGACTTGGAAGGATTCTCCAATGCCTATTCGAAGGAGAAGAATTAAGCGACAATGAATAAGCATGGATTCTCGAGATAGAGTTAGCCATCTTTCTCTCTCCATGACTTAACGGAACTCAAAGCAATAGCACTTTAACTAAAGGCTACAAATATGCATCGCGCTCTAACTTACACCATCCATTCCTGAACCAATAGCTACAAAAAAGGTATATAGGCGCGATTTTCAATCGCTAGGTGCTATTTGGGGACAACGTTCCGTTAACTTGGATAAGGTAATTCTCTATGAATTTCTAACTTTTAATCAAGGCCGTATGAAAACCATTCATTACGATGCGTATGTCATGAGAATTATTCGTCATTTTGAGATTGCTCTCCCCGACTCAGACTCTTCCACAGTTGGTTACCTAAACACCAAAACTCTAAGCCTCATAGGACCCTCAAAGCAATATCGAAGTCATACTATTATAACTTTCGAACATTGGCTAGTGAACCAAGCGGCCGATCAACCTCAACCTTCTTCAAGACAACAAGCTCCCCTAGTCGAAGCAACGACCTCTTCACAACCACAACCTCCATAGGAATTCAATGAAATTCAAGCTAGAAATAAAAAGCTTTTAGATAAATACCTATCTCCTGTCGAGAAAATGTTTCCCATGTCGAGAAAACCGTCACCAAGGTAAATCACATTAAGGGGTTCTTGAATAATATTTGGAAAGTACTATCTTATGGAAAATCTTCCTCCACATCCACACACATACCTACGGCTCCAGGAAAGCGTCCTCAAACACACTTCAGTTGGTCAACTTTAGAGGAAGGACAAGAAGGAGAAGAAGAAGGAGAAGAAACAGGTGATCAAGGAAGTGATTCTAGTGGAGATGATGAATAAACCAAAGGGTATAATGAAGAGGGAGAGGAAAGCTCAGATAATGACGACCATGGTAATGAGTAAGTAGCTTACTTAGTTTTTATTCTCAATATTTTGAAACAATGGTATGGAATAATGATACGTTCCTTATTTAATTTGTTCCATGTCATGTAGGTGAATTTCTATTGTTATGTATATGATCGTATGATGATCTGTTATATATATGCTCTTATGTTGTTAAAAAAAAATTATGCCTATAATTCTCTTAGGTTATATCTCTCCTTTTTGTCAATGATAAAGGGGGAGAAGTAGTGTTGTACTGAAAAATTTCAAGCAGGTTTAAGGAATTTTTTGTCTCGGATTCAGATGGAGTTATAAAGACCTTTTTCAAGATTTTTCTCATGTTTCAATATATCAAATAGAGTTGTCATTAATCAAAAAAGGGGACAATGTTGAATCTCAAGTTTTGATTCGTGCCAAGACGATCTAGACGGTAGAAGAATGATAGAATATTCGACAAATCTATGACTAAAAATCTTCGACGCAAGAAGGCGACTAGGCTCGAAGATCATATATCAAGTATGAATATTTTGTTTTCAGAGTCTAAGTTAGTTCATATGTTAAAAACTATCCTCAAGTAGTCCACACTCCCTCACTTATAAACAATATTTATTTAAATTAAATTTAAATTGCTTTTCATACTATCTTTTATAAATATACAAAGGTCAGTCGACTAACTGCATATAAACAGTCGACTGAACCTGTGCATAATTTTTTTAAAATGCACAGCTCAGTCAATCGAATGCACTTAATCAGTTGACTGAATCTGTGCATATATGACTGCACGTGTATGATTTCAAATTCAGTCGACTAAATATCATATACCAGCCGACTGACCTAGTTCAAACTGCTATGAACAGACACTTCTTTTCACGAATGGTTATCTTCTCTACAGAGGGTTGCATCCATTCCTGTCTCGATAAAACCTTTCACTAGATGTTGTAACTCTTTGACAATTATAAATAAGCATGAATTTCAAGCTCAATTAACTTAACTTTCTTGCTTTTACCTAAATCATCTTTTCTGAATTTACTACTCTCTTGAATTCAAATATCTATTGCTTATGAACATATTCTATATTTCTTAAGCAATCTGAAACTTCCTAATCTTCATACACACACAACTACACAGGTTATACTTGTGGAAAAGATCATAGGAAGGATGAACTACAATTTACAAATCCATGTTGTTAAAAGAACACAAAAAGTCAAGACAATCAATCTACTTTGTATTCAAGTCCTGTTCGATTGCTCAGGCGATCAAGTCCTGTTCGATTGCTCAGGCGGTAGAATTCTGTTCTGTTGCTCAGGCGGTGTAAACCTATTCCTCTAGGTTAAGTGAGGGTTGCTAATTTTAATTCCAGAAGGAGTCTGCAGCTGGACGTAGAATGGGAAATTCGAACTAGTATAAAAATTTCTGCTGTCATTTTTACTTTACTGCTATTTTTACTTTATTATTATTTTTCGCTCTAGTAAGTTTGATATCTATTCCATATTGTACGATTCTATAGCATAGTCCCTTTCAAGAAAAAGAAAGAGCAAGGTCGGCCATTAAGAAGGTATATAAAAAGGTGCACTTTTTAATACAATTTCCTCTCCAAGTGTTTTCACTATTTTTCAAAATCTAAATTTCATTTCCAAGTGATTTAATTTTAATCTCTGATTTTTTAATTTGTTCTTCAAATGATGGACACTTATCATACTTAGGGCTCTTATTTCGATAGTTTTTAACCAATTGATCAAGCTGCTTATTTAGCTATATCAAACTATCTCTTTGTGATTCAATTTTAGCGTAGTTCTCCCTAAGTCGTTCAAAACAGCAATTTACTTCGTGAAAATATATAAGTGATTGTGAGTTAGCCAGTTTTGATACCTCGCTTGGCTTGTCATCATCGGTGTCACTTGTTTCTCCTTTAAGACACGGATCTTCTTTTTCTCTCTCACTGCCAGTGCTTTCATTATCATCTTCATCGCTTTTATCCAAAGTTGCCGAGAAACTTCTCCTCGTCGGTTTCTTTCCTTTGCAGAATCGGTTTTGAGGACAATTGAGCTTGATGTGACAAGGTTTATTGCACTTGTGACAAATGATCTCCTGCTTTTCTGAGTTATCAAGAATTTTGACTATTTGCTCTTTAATTGTTGATTCATGGCTAGATTTCCATACTTTTGGTTCCACCTTTTGAATTTCTTTATTACCACGCCAGTTTAGCTGCTCCATCATCGTCATCGTCATCATCACTTTTCATTATTCCTTTAAGAGCTATTAGTTTATTTCGTGTATCTCCTCCTTCACGTTCCTCCTTGAATTTGATTTCTAGCTCATAAGTGGTGATATTTTCGATGAGTTCTTTGACTTTCACTTGTATCAAATCTTTCGATTCTTGAATGTCAGTCATTTTTGCTTCAAATTTTCGTGGAAGATTTTTGAGTATTTTTGGAACTATTTCTAACTTTGTATATGGTTTTCCAAAGGATTTTGATTTATATACTAGATTAGAAAGTTCTCCATACATTTCTTTGACACTTTCATCCTTTGCCATTTTGAAGTTCTCGTATTTGCCACTAAGCATGGCAAGGCGAGATTCTTTCACTTGGTAAGTTCCTTCGCGAGTCATTTTAAGTGCGTGCCAAATTTCCTGCGGAGTTAGATAATATGAGACACGATTAAATTCAATTTGATCTAATGAGAAGATAATAGAATTCATAGCCTTAGCGTTAGCAAACTGCGGTTTATTTTCAAGATCTGTCCATTGATCCATCAGTTTTTCAAATTCTTGATTATCTACTACTACAATTAGTGTCTAATATACCATCTCAACAATATTCCATGCATCTATGGTTCTTAGAAAAAAATTCATCCAAGTTTTCCGATAAGTATATTCACCACTGAACATGGGTGGTCTAACTACAGACTAACCCTCAGTAAAAGCATTATCAAAATAAGCCATTTTAAAATTTCAAATTTTTAAAACAAAATTTGGTTTTTGTTCCCAGCTCTGATACACTTGTAGGATCATTTTTACCCTAGAGGAGGGTGAATAGGGTGATACTAATCATAATAAAAATTAATATGGTAATAAAAATTAATAGAAGAAAATAATGCAGAAGAGATCACACACAAATTTACCCAGCTTCGACAAAACTTTACCTACGTGTTACCCCAAGGTTTTTACTAGAAATTAAGTAGTCAGACGTTTAAACATGTAAACTTACGACACCCACTAATGACTAACCTAACTCCACGCTCTAAACCCTAACATTTAGTTGCGAATTCTCGAACTACACCACCGTAGGTCGTAACCTAGTCACACGACTAGAAAGTTACACAAGTTAAAAGAAAAACAAAAACAAAAACATTACAAAACCCTAATTATAAAATTAAAGCCCAAATAAAAAAATAGGACCGACCCAATTGTTAATAGAAGAAGATGTCTCCTTTTTATTCCTAGCCGCCTTGTCTCCGTTCTTTCTTCGTTTTTCTTCAAAGAGGAATTAGTTTATTTTTTTCAAAGATTGAACGTCGCTTGAAATTTTTGCTTCGATTGAAGTATGTGTTTGCATTGGACTGCCTTGTCAATCAATTGCTGCTTCGTTCGCCTATGGATGCTCCAATTTCATCGATATGGAACAATGCTTTATACTGATTTGTGAATTTCCTTTTATCGAATTGGATTTTTCTCGACCTAATTCGAGTTTTATGATTGATTTCTTTTGGTAATTGCTTGAACTCGAATACATTGTTGCCAATGATGAAGTTGGGTTAAATAGAGATCGAAGCCCTAAATATACGTTCGTATTTTCAATTTGAATTCTTCAAATAATTTTGTTTGGCCATTTTTTTTTCTTGAATGCTTGAGATATATTCTGACTTGTTCATCTCATACATATACTTTATGAATTTGAATTTAGCTCCACTTTTTTCTCTTTTGACTTCGGCATATAAGATTTTTGAGATAATTTTTGCGGCTTCGTTTATTTCTCTGGTATTTGAGTTTGCTGGCTAGAGATAAAAAAATGACTTTGTTAATTGACTCGCGGCTTCATGTAAATTGCTTCTCTTTGCTTCACTGGCAATTGTTATTCGAACTGCTAGATACTCTATCCATGCTTGAATTGTGACTAGTGGGACTGAAGTCTTGTTTTTGCCTCGAGTTTGACTTCTTGTCTATGTTGCACTGATGGTGTGTACTCATGCCTGAGTTTGTTATCGTTATCCATAATGGTCTGGTACACTTTATTAATATAGTCCAGTCTTACAATTTCATTGCTGCCTCCTCACTTTTATATGTTGGTCACAGTATATATGCATGTATTCTTGTTCACTTGAGTCTGTTTGATTTGCATATGTGCTTCATGTGTACTCGAGTCTCTTTGCTGGTGCGGTCTTGTTAGCCTTTGATTTATGCACTTGTGTTTTCATTTGAAGTTTATTACTGTAGTTTGGTCATTGCATTGCTTTGACTCACACTTGCCTTCACACATTTGAATGCTTGTGGATAGTCTGTGTTTCACATGTAGGCATACCCATGTTGATTTGTTGATGTCTGAAGGTTATTAACTTGAAGTGGTCTTCTCTTGTAGTGCCTTATCTATTAGATGCACCACTATGTTGAACTTGCATATGCCTCTGCTTTCATGTACGTGATCTAGTGTCATGTTCATGTTGGTTGAACTATTGAGCTGAGAAAGGTTATGTTGATGTTCATATGTGCATATTTTTTCGAGTCCGTGCATGTAATGTTTGATTACATTATGAAGTTGGTTTGAGTTCTTGTAGTTTTGGTTCTGTTTGAAGTTGAAGTTCGTTGCATCGAGTCCTGTTCACTTTGCACATACTTCTATCTGGTTTCTGATTCTTCATGTCTGATTTGATTTTGTGTTGCATGTGGACATTTTCAGGTCATCTCCATTTGGATACATACATACATTTATGTATGTAAATACGTGTGTGTTTATGTCGTACTGGCTTGATTTGGTCTTAATATCATGTGTTCTCTTCTGGTGCTTTTGTATCCTCTAAAATATACATGTGACGTCTGGTTCAAGTATGTTGGTGTTTGTTCTAGTCATTGAAACTTGTACTTGGCCATTCTGTTTTTGTTTTTGTATTGCCCTTGAGTTGAATCCAGCTTTGGCTCGGGTTTGACCTTGTGCTTGCATGTCCCTGTATTTCTAACACGTAATTGTATATTAGTATGCAGGCCTTGTGGCATGTACAGGGATACACTGTACATGTCACATGTGTTTCATGTAGATGAATTCAAAAGAAAATAAATGACGAACAACTCAAATAACTGAGGCAAATAACATTTTCAAAACACACACTTCATTTTAAACTACAAAATATTTATTTTTCAATTTTTCTGCATTAATTTTTATTTTGCAGATAATTTAGATGAGGGATACAAGCTGGAATAGAGTTGAAGGTTAAATACGATTGTGAGTGAATGTAATGAGGTGAAAATATATGTAAAATTGTATTGTAATTGAATTGAAAATGTATACTAAGAGCTTAAATTTGTACTATTTGAATTTGTAACAAAATATTTGTTTAAATAAAATTATCTGTTTGAATATTAATTCTGTGTTATTTATTTCATTCAACCAATATTTATTTAGTTATGTGAAAATAAATTATTACAATAGCAAATACATTTAAACGCATATATATATATGTTTATTATCATCAAACAAAAATCATAGACTATTGTATTCTATAGCTTTGAACGAATTAATTTCAATTTACAAAAGAACAAAGTATGTAGTAGTATATATAATTTATTAAATCTTGTATATGCATTTATTTATGTCATTATTTTGGATTAAAAGGAAACTACAATTTTATGTGTATATGTACATATCAAATTTCAACTCTAAATTTATATGTATATATTTTATAATATAGTGAATTGTTTTAACATGTATGTTAAATGTAATACATCTATATACATACATGTGTGTGTGATAAACATAAAACTAGATATACATACAACATGAAACTGATTTGAAATAAAAAAATTATTACATAATATCCGTAAGAAAATGATTAATAATAAAACCTTTTATTTTAAACCCGTGAGCTTTTAAAATTAAAAAGTAAAATTTTGTTAAAAAATTATTTCTGGCCAAATATATATGTATATGTTTTTTTTAAACATACAAATTTGCTTTTATGTAATTTTTTAATAATAACATTAATGCGTGCATTTATATAATTATAAACATGTGTATGTGTATATATATTTTCATTGTTATAAAAAAAAAATTTACTTTATAAGTATGTATATATAAGTAAATTTACTAATAAAAATTCATTACATAATTTTTTTTAAATTTGAAATTTGGAATTTAAAAACAAAGCTTGAATTTAGTAAATACAAAATTAATCTTTTACAATAGTATATCATATATGTATGTGTGTGTACATAAATCTATATGTGTGTGTAAATTTATATTATCATAAATATTATTCTATTTTATATTCAAATATGCACATATATATACATATTAGACAACACACATGTATATATAGGGGCTAAGTTGTCCGTTACAGCATAAATCCTAACGCTTATACATAGGTAAGTTGAACCAAGTACACTGTGAATGTTGCATGTGCATGTGTGCACATGTGTATATGATATACTTGTTTACATTAAATAATTCACATATAACTTCAGAAGAAATGTTCAATAATAATTTAATAAAATCACGATTTTATTTAAAACAAAATTTAGATAAGATCGAAATGAATTTAGACTTCATAGGCTTAACTGGATCCAAAATAGTAAATAAATTGAAATTCGCCCATTTTCCGCTGCATGTGCAACCAATTCTTTCAATGGTATCGGAGCCAAATAGTTTGTGCGGTATAAATTAGTCATATTAAGGCTAACAACTTACTAAATAAGCTTCGCAATTTATTGGGGTGTGATGTGCACATAGAAATATATATTTTTACTCTTACACTTAATCTTCTTCTATTAAAATAAAGGACATATTAGGGTATTTTTACATAATTTGACCAATGTATAAAAGTGTTTTAAAATCATCATTCAACCATTTATATTTAGGAAAAATGGTAAGTTTATGTACATGCAATCATTTTGAGAAAATTTATTTGCACACTTTAATTTTACTTTTTAGGAAATTGAGTGCAATTTGGAAGAAGCATTATGGATTTATGCATGCATATATTTTGGAAGTTAAAGAAAGAAATAGTTCTTCATGGAAGAGTCCACGTACCTACATCAAAATGGACCATGATTAAAAGAAAAGTGCATGCAGTGGAAATTAATTAATCATTAAAGATTACTTTAAGACCACATAAAGTGAATGGTAGTTTTGGTAGTACCGTATAAGATATTTTAGTTTTAAACTTGTATAAATATCTTCTTATGATTCATGAATGGAGGCACATATAGTTGTAGCTGCAAAATTAGAAATAAAAAGCTATCTTTTCTTCTTTGGTTTAATGGCTTCTTAGCCTTTTACTTTATGCAACTTTATTTCATGATTTTTACTTGGTGTTGTTTTATTTCATGTTTCTCTTTTATTTCATGCAAGTTGATCATATTTCCTTTATGCAAATTAGTATAGATTTATTTTTATGCAATTAGTTAGCCGTATCTCTCTTTAATCGGCATTACCCTTCATTTTGTTAATGTTGAATCCACTTTTGTTGAAATGAATTCAACGAGGAAAGGCTAAACCCCTTCAGTTTAGGGGTAATGAAGCTCTCATAATTCATACGAAATCAACATAATAGTTTCATTTATTATCTCTTATTTTGGGCTTAATGTAAATTTAGATGTAGATTGAAGTTTATAAATGAATTTGATAGCCTATGTTGTTAACCACAAATAGGCTCAATAACAAACTCAATACATCTTTGTTTAACTATTTGATTTTGATAATGAAGTTAAAAGTAGAGCTAAAATTTGATAGTCTATGTTACTTGATCTAAGATTGAATGTAGATCATGCTTAAAATAGATTTTATTTCTAACTTCATAACCATTTCATGAGATTTAGTAAGTGGGTTTGGTTCATGTACTAAAATTTGATGGTTTATGTTGTTTATTTTATATCACAAATAGACAATACTTAAAATAAGTACATTAACTAATTCTACTCGGATTAACAAGACGGATTACAAATTTATTATGTATTGATTTTTATGAATGTGCGAGTGGATTAATCTCTAAATTGCCTTTTAACCTAATCAATTTTACTCTTGATTTTCTATAATTTTTAGTTAAAATATATTTTCAAAATATTTGGGATAATTTGATTGAGTAAGTTGAAACGCTTGTTTTCCATATGGTTCAACTAGTACTAGCCGAAGCGCTACATTTGTATGCCATGCACTTACGGTATTTTATTATGATAAAATTTGATGCTTTTCTAATCATTAGAAAAATGTTGCAAATAGGGTGTCTAGAAAAGTAGTGTCCAGGCTTGGTAGCTACCCTCCATAGCCACTGGCCTGACCCAAAAGGTGAAGTAAGTCTTACGGTTGCCCCTAATAGAAAATGTCCAATTTGAATTGGACCTTGGGCTAATTTTTCAAAATTGTTCGAAATTAAAATTGAAATTTTAAATGTAATGGTTAAACTTTAAATATGAAATATATTATAATTGTTATAATACGATTTTCAAAAAAAATGAAATTAAAATAAGATTTAAAATTAAATTTAAAATAAGAAATACACATTATAAATGTTGTAATATTGTTTTAAAAATGTTTTGAAAACATAATGAACATGTTTCGAAAATTTTAAATATTATAAGATGAATAAATTAGATAGTTAATCTATTAAAGTATATACATGTATAGTATATAATTATATATGTTACATTATCTTAAGATGTTTAAGATGATGTAAGCATACATGTATATACATAATAAAGGTTTAATATTAATATTTAATGAAAATTATTTAGTTAAGAAATAATAATATATATATACATATATATATATATATATATATATAAAGATATATGCGTATAACCATAAATGTTACGGTATACATATTCAATTAAAATGTTTAATTGAACAACAAAAATTAACGAAAATTATAATTAATTAAATGTGATTTAATTAATATAACATACATAAGACAAGTATATAAGTTAACTAAATTATAAAAGTTGTATAAAATTAAACTTAAATAATATGATTGTATAATTAAAGGTGGAACTGGAAAGAAAACCAAATTAAATTTATGGAATAAATACACACGTATAGTATGTAACAACGTACACCATGATTTCTTATATTTTCGACAATTGAATAACTATGTTATTTCATAAGAATACATTAATAGATAAGTTGATAAGTTGATATCACTCAATTAAATATATTAATGATTATGAATCTTTAATATATATATATATATATATATATATTTATTTATATATATATATATATATATTAGTAGAGTCCTTGCATACTCCGTAGTTGTTGATATTCCTCAAGTCGAGGAATTATGTGTAGTACTATTAATATATTTAATAGACGAGCTAAGATATATGTATGTAGTTTTTGATATTACTCAAGGTATGTAGATTTATACTTAGGGCATCATGAAATGGTGGGTATGAGTGAATAAACTCTTTTAATTTGTTAATATTCCTCAAGATCGAAATGAGATTAGTACAAGGAACCACGGGTTAAGAGTTGTATATGATACAACAGATAAAGGGTTATCTATCGCATGCAGGCCTACGATTTATTGAGCTTTCTTCACGATCGGAATCCCAAGGCACGCAAGTCTTAATAGATGCTAACGAAATCGAAAAACTTTTATGTTTTGATTTAGGGTTTGGAGAAACATAAAAGACTAGTGGGAGCTTATTAGTAAAATGAAATGTAACGTTTAACATAAAAGACTAGTGGGAGCTTATTAGTAAAATGAAATGTAATGTTTAACATTACTAATATTCCAAGAACATCTACTTTGAAAATGTTCTAATTTACCCATTTTAAAATTTGAAGAAAATGTCCACACCCAAGCCGTTTTTTGAAAATGACAAAATTCATAGGACCTAATTACACGAATGGCTAAGTGCAATAAAGATAGCATTAACTTATGAATGTCTTTGGTCGTCGATAAATACACCTCAAAAAGAGCAATCCATTAAGATTGGCTTATGATAAATAGGTTTCGGACCTAGAAATCGCCTACGTTTTTATGTTATCCATGTTAGACAAGCTATTGCAGAGGCAACAAAAAAGCATGTCTATCCATGAGATTTATTCTAGTCTTACTTCTTTATTTTGTGAATGGTCCCATTCCACAAGGTGCGAACTAAGGAAGAAATTGTTTAATACCAAAATGACCAAGAGATGGAAAGTGGACGGTTACATTCTAATGATGAAAGGCTATAATGATAGACTTTCACAGTTAGACATGATGATAAGCAATAAGATGCAATTAGACTTGATTCTTGGGTCTCTTACTCCCCGGTATAAACTATTCATATTAAACTATTATATAAACCATTGAATGTTAGCCTTGCAGAGCTCATTAAAATGTTTAGGTCAGTGGAGTCTTCATCTAAGAATAAAGGGGTTGTACTTGCTATTAAATATAACATGTCATCATCGAAAGGTTTGAAGAAGCAGAAGAGAAGTGAATCGCATCAATTTCATAAGAGAAGTAATTGGAAATCAAATTTTCTGGAGTATATAAAGATTGTTAAAAAAAAAGAAGCAGAATATTTTTTCTATTCCTACATGTATATTATGATTCAAATTTTTTTTGCAATCAATAAATTATCTTTGGTTGTAGATATTGGCTTGGAAATCATATTTGTAAATTGTTACAGGGCCTTAAGAACAGGCATCACGTGGCCAAGGTAGAGATGATGCTTCCAATTGTTGATGGTTCTACTATAGATGCAATGGTAGTTGGACATTTCCGTTTAAGTTTTCCTAATGGTTTTGTTTTGATATTAAATAACTGCTATTATGTAAAAGATTTTATTTGTAAGATTATTTCTATGTCCAGAATGTCTAAGACTGGTTATTTATTTCACCATGCTAGTAATGTTATGAACATTATTTTGGATGGCAATAAAATCTATGATGGTATTTTAGATAATGGCATTTATGCGGTCAATATAAATTATATATGCACTATGAGTAGTTCTTCGAATGATAATCAAAATAAAAAAAATGGCACCATAGGCTAGGTCATATAATGAGAAATGACTACACAAATTAAGAACCAGAGGTTTTCTACCATCTTTTGATTCTGAACCATTTGATACTTGCAAATTGTGTATCAAAGAAAAAAATTGACCAAACACCATTTTAGTGGGAGCAATAAAAGTGCTAATGAACGGACTCTTGGGTCTCGTACATAGTGATGTATGTGGCCCAATGCTTATTTACTTTGCAATCTTCACTAATGATTTATTCAAACTAGGATACGTGTATCTTATGAAGATTGGGTTTTATTGATAATGCCTGTGGAATTGAAGCTAATCCTAAGAAGATTTAGGCTATCCGTGATATCTGAGTGCCAAAGACTATCAAACAAGTATAGAGTCTGAATGGAAAATTCGCTACCTTAAGCCAATTCATTTCTAGAACTACCGACAAATGCATTCCTTTCTTTGACTTCTTTAGGAAAGATAAAAAAACTTCAAATGGACACAAGATTATAAAGACGCATATTAAGCTTTGGTGAATCATTTGAAGGGACCCCCCATCTTGTCAAAGTCGACGGATCTTGAAGATTTATACATCTATTTGGTCATGTCGTTACATGCTATTAGTGTCGCATTACTTCATAAGGAGAATCGAATTCGAAGACCAATTTACCGTGTCAGTAAGCGATTGATGGGAGCTGAAAGGAACTATACAAAAATAGAAAAACTGGCACACTACTTGTTGATTGCATAACGAAAGCTCTGTCCGTACTTCCAGGCTCACCTGATCATGTTTACACCAACCAGCCATTGCAACGGGTCCTACAACGACCTGAGACGTCTAGACGATTACTTAAATGGAATATCGAGCTTAGTCAATTTGATATCTCTTATCTCCATCGGAGGGCTACCCAAGATTAGGCACTGGCAAATTTTATAGCCGAATTCATTACGTAGGATGATTCCCCAGAAAGCAGCAAAATCCCTACCATACGGTTGAAATTGTATACTGATGGAGCATCCAATGATCATTGTTCTGAGGCTAGAATTGTGCTTGCAACTCCCAATGATTGGCAGATCTATTAAGCTTTAAAGCTTGATTTTCCAGCGATAAACGAAGCTGAGTACGAGGCTTTGATTGCTGGACTTAAACTCACGAGGGAATTGGAAATAAAGTCACTTGAAATCTTTTGCGATTCACAATTGGTTGTATACCAAGTCAGGGGAGATTACCAAACTAAGGGATAAGGACTTGCTCCATACCTTTCCCAAGTCCAAGAGTTGTTGACTGAGTTTGTGTACCATGACATTATGCATATTCCATGGGATCAAAACAGAGAGGCTGATTATTTGGCAAAGTTTGCTAGCACCGGCAACGCACAACAGATGGGCTTGGTTTCGATCAAAGTATTAAATGCCCGAGTATAAACCTGATAAAAATCGATCGGGCACTAAAGGCGAAGCCTGAGAGGATATCATTGATTACTCCAATTAAAGACTATTTGCTACATGAAGTCCTGCCTAAACAAAGGAATGAAAAGCGACAAGTCCTTCATAAAGCCTCGCGATATATCATGCAAGAAGGAATTATGTACATAAAGGGTTTTTCTATTCCCTTACTCTGGTATATCGCTCATGATGAGATAAAATGTGTTCTAAAAGAAGTTCATGGCGCTCACACTGGGGGGCAAACTCTGGCAAAGAAATTACTCTGTTATATGTATTATTGGCCAACTGTCAATCAAGATGTCGCTGATTATGTAATACAATGTGACAAGTCTCAATTATATGCAAACGTTCCAAGAGCTCCGCTGATGGTTATATGCAAATGGTCAGCCCATGGCCATTTGCCATGTGGGGTATAGATATTATCGATTCCTTACCGATCTCTAAAGGTGGCATAAAGTATGTTATCATCGCAGTTGATTATTTCACCAAATGAGACAAAGTAGAACCTTTAGCCACGATCACAACCAAGAAAGTAATCAACTTCACTATCCGAAACATCATATTTCATTTCGGTCTTCCATAAACTATTGTAATAGATAATGGGACACAATTCGATAGTGCTGAATTCAAAGACTTTTGTCGAAGGTGTCACGTTGAAAAGAGGTTTGCAGCTGTTTCTCATCCTCAAGCAAATGGATGGGCTGAAGTTGTAAAAAATAATAATAAAGTCCATTCTAAAAATGTTTGGAAAAGCTAGAGCTGAGTGGGCGAATGAACTCCTGATGGTGCTGTGGGCTTACAGGACCATTTGCAAGTCTGCAACTAGCCATCATCCATTCGCCCTTGCTTATAGTGCTGAAGCCGTCATTCCTGTTAAGCTCAAAGTTCTTTCTCATTGAGTGACTTACTATGATCCCAAAACAAATAAAAATTTCCTCTTGGAATCTCTCGATTTTATAGATGAGAAGCGCAAGGAAGCCGATTGAAGGTTAGCTTTGTATCTATACCGAATTTTTCGATACTACAATATTAAAGTTCGACCTAGAACCTTTGAAGTCGGTGATCTTGTCTTGAAACAAGTTTTTTCTGCTTCGTCGCACATGAACGCAATATGGGAAAGACTGTATGTCATTGAACAGAGACTTGGAGAGGGAACTTTCAAGCTAGTTTTGTATATGGCATCACACTCCCGAGGGCGTGTAATAGTGGGCATTTACAATGCTATTTTACTTCGTAATTTTTTTTTCATTTAGTTGTATTTTCTTTTAGGATTTTCTTTAGCATTTGACTTTTCAGATATGTAATATGACAGATTATATCATCATTTTCAATTTACCAAATAAATTTTTGGTCTTCCTTTAAACTTATGTTTAGTATAGCATTCTATACTGGTTACATTACGAAACTAATTGATGTCAATAAGCCCGAACAGGTTCCCAGAGTTTGGAATTAATCAATTATGCTAGTTCCCAATGGAACTAAATGAGATGAGCGTGGTCCGACCGTTTATTCGATAACTCTTGTTCATAAAGCCAATGGATGGGATACATAATGAGGAATGGAAGTGATTCGACCATTTAATGATCAGATAAATCCCGCTGAACGATGGGACTGAGATAAAATAAGGGCCTTCATGACACAACCGATTGCTCGCTAAATCAAACCCCAAACCTTAGGTGGAAAATCAATCAATTAAAGAAAGTATGATTTGACTGCTCTTCGAAATAACTCTAAGTCTCTAGAGTGTGGATTGGAGTATAAACATAAATCGGGTGTGAATCTGCCACCCACGAAATAACTCTAAGTCCCCAGAGTGCGAAATAGAGCACGGACATAAATTGGGTCTAATTCGACCACCCATTAACTAATCTTATCCCCAAAGTGTGGATATGAGTATAAAAAGTAGATGAGTGTGGTTTGACCGTTCACTATTCCATGAACTCTGGCCTTAACCGACAGGAGGAGTATAAACTCACTAAGGATGGAGTTTGACCATCCAACGTCTAAACCCGCTAACCCAAGACTGAGGGCAGTAGTATAATTACTCAAATCACTGAATCCAACGGCGTAACACTAAGGCTCAAAACTAGTGTTAGATGTGACTCAAGGCCACGACCATATGGAGGCCTTGGGATAGAGCTAGTGGATTATTATCAGAATTAACGAACAACAAATTACTAGTACATTAAATGGAAAGTAATAGTTAGACTACTAAAATAATAGTTCACATAAGAGCTCAATAGAAAACAAAAACTTTTATTTATATGATAAGTTTCAAAATTGTGGGACAAGTTTATTTAAAAAACTGGGGGTCGTACCCATACAACCACGACTAAGAAAAACAATAAACAAACAGCTATGCAAACTAAGTACACACAGAGTTAAAACAATGGTTATTTCTACGGTCTCCACTCCTTTAGTTTTTTAGGAACGGCATCGTTTGAACTTCCGATTATTTTTCCTTGCTCCTTTACCGCCTTTGGAGGGAAAGCATTAGAAACTTGGAGGGAGTTCTCTGGGAATCGACCCATCTGGAGAAATGATTTATAGTAGGACAAGGTGTGGATCATCAGTGTTCACCTCGATGGGCTCAGCTTTGAACTTTTTCTTCAGCAACTCGTCCTTCTCAATGCGCTCCTTCAGGCTGATCTCATTAGTGCGTTCGGAGGTGCTGGTAATCACAACATCATCAGATTCATCCACCGATAGCGATCTTCAACCTTATCATCGCCGAGTGCTCTGATGACTTAGGAATAGGGTCCAGGAACATCGATGGTCGTTGGAATCTTTGTTAATTTCTCTGGTTGCTCCATGCCAGCATCACTTTTAGGAGTTTGGTCAGGACTCAAAAGACCTGTAGATTTTTCAAAGCAAGGAGATAAGCCTAAAACCATTGGACATGAAGAATAAAGACTCTCTTAAAGTGGAGAGTAAAGTGGAATACCTACATCTGGCTGGCTCTCTGTTGTCGCTGGAGTGCCCCTTCCAGAATATGGGTCAGCTCTTTGGATTGGTAACTGGATCTATCTGGATTGTTGCTCAAGTCTTTCCCCAAGCCAAAAGAAACCGACGCTCCAACCGCTTGGAAAAGGAGAGGCCATTAGGATCAGATTCGAGGATTCAATAATATTTTTTCCATTCATCAGAAGGCGCTAAAATGTCAAATATCAGAGTCTCGCAGTAGCATGGTCTAGGGATTCATTTCCAAGGAGGATCTCCTGCACTAATTTCTCTTAAATCTAACTCAGCTTCGCCTAGCTCCCTCTTTTTCATCTCGACAAATACCATCAGGCTTCGACGAGTGACTCAAGATAACCTTCGCCAAGAAACTCAAGCCATGGTGGATGAGGAGTTCAACATTATATTCAATGATCAGTGGATCGAACGTGTCGTTAATTTCATTCCGACTGGCCTCTTTAGCATTTTCCACTTGGATTTCAATTTGTTCCATCATCTCCTTGCGGACCTCCTCTCGTCCTCTTCTTTAAGGGGTTTTATTTTAGCAAATTGCTCATCAAGTTTGATTTTTAGGCTCCTGGCTTCAACAGCCTCCTCGGTGTACCTTTGTGATTCTTCCTAAGCCTCAATATTCTCTTCCTTTTTTCCTAAGAAGCTCTTCAAGCTCCTCAATGCGTCAAGCTAGGGTATCTTTCTTCTTTTGCAAGGAATCGTTTTCTAGAGCGAGTGCGCCACTGCGATTGTGGGCAGCATCAAATTCTTTCTTATAGGCAGTTTCCAAATGATTCACTACCTCTGAGGTTTCCTTGGCACTCTTTTCTACCTCAGCAAGTTTTGTTGTCAACTCAGATATCTCACAATCTTGGAGCTTTGTTATATCTTTATCATGGATCGCCTCTAGCTTGAGACGGTCTATTTTATATTGTCGCTCGATTGACACCTCGGAGATTTTTTTTCGCTAAGTGCTGGAATGACCCATGTTGCACGAAAACATCGTTAACACATGCTAAAGAGCTTACTTTGGTGTGCCCCGGGATCATGTGAATTGTGGGAAGAAATTTTCGCCCGTCAAAACAGATTTTTGGGAAAGTGGCCTTAAGTTCAGCCAATTTCTCCGCTATTAAAGCGTCAGGAGCAGCAGTCATTAAGGACGGATCGAAAGTGGCAATTGGATGCTTGCTTGATCTGCGTCGTGAGATTTCCTAGAGCTAAAAGAACCAGAGCGCTACTTGTGTGATGTGGCAATTTGAGGCCCGTGGAAGGAAGTCTGATCTCCACTTTAAACAGGAAGATTGGACTGGTCTCCCTAGTGGAATGACTGAGACTAGGACTTGCATTTGGAAGAAGAAGATTCGCTTAAACAATAGCTTTTTTCCCGTTCGTCATCCTTTTCCCTATGCCTTTCAAATTCTAAATCGCGACTAGATCCATAATGCGTCGGAGAGCCCCTTAGGTGATCAAAACCCCGAGACTGACTCATCGCGCCTATAGAGACCAAATGATTACATGCAAGCAACCATTATGCAAAAGATTGTTGAAGAGCGTGTAGTGAAGTGCATGCGATTGTGAGTGTCCTAGTGTTCCTCCCGAGGGACCAGTAGCTGTAGCCTTGCTTATAGATGTTTTCTCTCCTCTATCGGTAGGAAGAATGCCTTCAACACTCTTAGTAGGACAATTGAGCCTTTGGATATTGATATCTGGAAAGTCATAATATCATAGGGAATTTAAAGATTTGAAAATCCTTTCGCTGAACTTTCTAAGTGTTGGGAAGATGATTCTTCGTCAATAGAAGTGATAACAAATTCTGGTCTGTAGCATTTTTTTCTTCTGCAAAGTTTATATGCCAGCTTCTTCCTTCTCTTTATTGGCAATTAGGATTGTACGCCTTGTGATGATTTGACCACAGGCACCTTGCCTAGGCCTGCATCAGCGTCGCCAGGCTCATTGGTTTCGGCATTCCTAATTTCACCTTCTTCAACGTCATCCCGAGTCCCCCTCAACTGGGTGCATGATAGGATTGTTGATATCCTTTCTTGCTCTACAAATTTTCTCGATAATGCTGCACTTCTAGGGAGTCCAATGCTACGACCCTCTTCCAGCAGACCAAATAGAGATAATAACTCATCAATTATGGGAAGTTTGATTTCCCTATCTTCGAAAAGGGTAGCACGAATAATGGAGATCACTCTTGAAAAATTAATGCCCTCAGGACATGGGTGGACACTTATAGATATTCAGGATGTTAATGGCTTCAAAAAATGATCGAACTTAAGAATGAAGTGAAGATGACACTTATTTACTTCCAACCATTGCCTTGTGAACTCAGAGGGATACCGAATGTAGAACCACTCATGTTTGAAAAGAGGAAGCTTATTCTAAGTAGTCATTATGACTTGGAGTTAGGTGAAGGCTCAAGCAAGATGTAAAAAGGATTTCCTGAACGTCATTTAAAGTTATAAACGAACCTTATGTCCTCAGGTTTTGGCGTGTGAAATAGAATGCTCATGAATAGTAAAAACGTTCTATGAAGGAAGGCGTAGCTGTTCGAGTGAAGTTAAGTAGGAGCTATTCTGAGATATCTTAACATTTTTCTAATAAACAAATTGAAGGGCGACACACATCTAGCCTAGCACATGAAGTTATTACATGCTGTGTACCTCTTTGGAGGCAAGTGAGGTCTGTTATTTTGTTGAGGGAACTAGGATGTCTTCGAATGGAATTTCACGCATGGAACATGTTTACGCCAAAATTGGTCGCAAACCCCAAATACCGTGAAAGCACCAGTGTATGAACACAAACCAATTATATTCAAGCACAAATATCAAATCTCAGCAAATATCAAATAGCAATTCAGAAATAATGAACAAAGACACGAGATTTATAGTGGTTCGGCTATCTCCAGCCTACGTCCACTCCAAAGTTTTATCCCTTTATTGATTATCCTTGCTGATTACAGATGATTACAGCAGTAATAATGAAGAATTTCGAGTACAATAGTTGTATAGAAGTATGGAAATAAACCCGACAGAGTCTGGACGTTGGATGGCCAAAAGATCCTTTTTCTATAGGCTTCTGGGTGCTATTTATAGGCATTGGAAGCTGATATTGCGCTCAAACTTCGAGAGACTCCTTCAGGCACGTGAGTGGGCCTACGCGACCGACCCCACCAAGTTTCGACTCGATCTGTGATCGATACGAAGTGATTTCGTATCCATCAAAAAATAATCCAATCGAGCTGAAACTTGGCAGGAACATTCCTTACCTTGCATGCAAGCTGCTGTGAAAATTTTGTTGCATTTGGATCAGTGGTTTAGGAGATATGATCAATTCAATTTGTGGTTTTTCGTGAGGGCTGTTGCGTTCGAATCCATTGGTTCGAATCCACTCCCTTCGACTCAATCGGTCACGTGCGCATCGATGACGTGTCGCGAAATCCCTGTGTTGATCCACCTTTCTAGCCGTGTTAAACGCTTCTCTCCTGGAGACGTGGGCTTGCATCCATGTTTTATGCTTCGTCCATATCCATAACTTCACAACGGCATGCTCGCATCCATTAACTCGTGTCTCTCTTCGCATCGATTCCAGGAGTTCATTCCGTATCGATCCCATGTGAGCCGATCGATTTGAAACGAGTGTGGAGGACATCGATATGAAGTGGTAGTGAAGGATGGATACGAACGAGACCTCACCTGATGGATACGAACGAAGCTCTTACCTGGTGGATACGAAGGAGACTTGCAAAAGGCATGGAGTCGAAATGTGCCATCTGCACCCATGCTGATCGATACGAAGCACATCTGTTCGAAAAACCTCCACATGCTTGCTACCACTCTGGGTTTGTTGCCATTGAGTCGAGATCCATCTAGCCTTCCTATCTGATCGATACGAGCCTATCGAGTCGAACCAGTAACTCGATCGATTCGAACACTATCGAGTCGAACCAACACCTGATGCGAACTTCACTGAGCCGAACCCGCGCCAATCGATACAAACGGCATCGATTCGAAATGGTATCGACACGAACGGTATCGATACGAATGCAACCCTGATCGATTCGAACCATCCTTGCGTGCTGATGGGTTCGAACAGTATGTTCTTCCTACCTTGCATCGATCATATCTCCTTCATACGAACTCCGATTGACATGAAATTTGAAACATAGCCTTTCCTAATCCTTATCATCATCTCCAATCAATTTCGTCCCGATCGGAGCTCAACCAAATTTTGACGCCATCGATTGTAGCCTTGCTTTCAATCGATCTCCAATCCCGATGTCCATCATTCCTTGCCAATTTGTTGATATTCCGGTTTTGACCATAAAGTGGGATAGCACTTTGCCCTCCAAAACATGCCTTTTGATAAGAAGGCGTGTTTTGAATAGTTCCGACTCCAATATCCAAAGCCCATAGCCATATCGCCAGAGTATGTCACCCTTGACTGCTCCGAGTCGATGCCCAATTCCAAATCCAATAAACAAAGTCTTAGCCAATCCCCTATCCATCTGAACTCGACAATCAAGTCCTAATCCATCCTCATCCAATTGTCAATAACCGAATCCAGGATCTCTCCGAATCGATATCTGAATCCATAACCTCTCCGGGCTCTTGTCAAGCGTAATCCACATCTGATGACCTTGGTCCACTGTCCCTGGACGTTGAGCTAACCTCTCCCGGTTCTTGCCAAGCGCAATCCACACCTGACGACCGTGGTCCAGTGCCCCTGGGCGTTGTACAAAGCCATGGCTTAAGTCCTAAGCCGAATCCTGGTCTCTCCGGACCCTTGTTGAGCATAGTCCATACTCAACGACCTGAAAATAACAATTGATAATACAGGGCCTAAGTCCTAGGTCGAATCCTAGTCACTACGGACCCTTGCCGAGCATTGTCCATACTCGACGACCTGAATGAGTCAATTTACCACGTTCGGGCAAAGTGACTCACCCCTTGCCAGGCATAATCCATACCCGACGACCGTTTATCAAAAACCAGATAAAAATCCAATCAAAATCCAACCCAAAATCCAAATCCAAAATCCAAAACCGAAAATAATCATCCAAAGGAAAATCCAAATCAAAGAGCAAGCAAAACCAGGAGTCCAATCCAAACTCCAAAACCAAATCCAAAACGAAAAGCAGTGTCCAATCAAAAAGCAAAAGATAAATTTCACAAACCATAGCATCGTAGTTTATCATCATTCAGAGCATGCCTAGGGGCTATCTCCATCCCCATACATGTGTAAATGACTTGGTTGCTAGCCAGTAGTTCGCTACTTATTTCACATTATCCTGATCAATGGATGATCAATCGACCATCATTCCTAGGCCTCCCGCAATCGTGGCTTGAGGTAGGCGGTGGTTGCTCCTGCTCCGCCATTGCATTCCGAGTTTCGACATATTATGGCAACAGTCCCTTCCTGACATGCTCCTCGATTATATCCTTTAAATGCCTGCAATTGTTGGTGTCGTGTCCATCCAATTCATGGTAGAGACAATGCCTTCCCGATGTCCTCTCCCGTTCTGATGGTTCCCTCCTAGCCGGCTTTCGGTGGGGAAGGCGATTCTGAGTATCCTGGTATATCCGCTCCAGCGTCTCGTTTAATCCTGTGTATGTGGAAAACTTCGGATCATTCCATCGCTTCCTATCTTTTCCAGAATCATCGTCTAACTTCCTTTTTCCTTTATCTTTATCCGAACCTTTACCGGATGGTCCTCTCTCCTCAGCTGCATTAACCTTTTTCAACTTTAGATCCATACTCGCATCTTCTTGCCGAAGGAACCTCTCTGCCTCGTAAAAGAACTCATCGAGATCCTGTAGGGGATCTCTTATCAAAGATACCTTGAAATCCGAATCCTCTCTGACTCCTGATACTGCCTCCATCAAAACCATCGATGGATCAGGCCGATCCACCGAAGCAACCGCCGCACTGAATCGAGTTGGAAAAGCTCTAAACGATTCGTCCATCCTTTTCTTTACCGATGTCAATGTCATCACATTCTTCGGCCTCTTAATGTGAACCCGAAACTGTCCCAAAAACTTTTCCACCAATTCCCCCCAAGTCCTGATAGATCCTTCTCCTAGCTGTGTAAACCACATTGCAGCTAAGTCCGTCAAGTACAAAGGAAAGCATCGTGCCATTACTTCCTGCGATGCCCCCAGCACCTCCATGTGTCTGGTGTACCTCATCAAGTGATCAGTTGGATCTGCTTTGCCATCATATACCTCCATGCTGGGTAGCTTGAACTTAGGTGGATTCTGAGCCATCCTTATTTCTCGAGCGAACGGACTCCTGTTCACTCCTTCCAAGTCTATGTTGGTCAAACCACCTCGCACAATTCTTCTAGTGATCTCCACTAATCCAGTATTGTCTGTTAGGGGTTGCCACCCATGCCCCCGAGGGAACTCCAGCACATACTCTTCATGTGGCTCACTAGCAGCAATGTTAGCCCTGGCCTGTTGAACTCCTTCCAAAGGCCCTCCTGTGTTAGATCCTGTGGGCCTGCCCCCAAGCCCTTGTTGATTGCCTTCTGGCTCCGTACCCTGTCCTCCATTGGGTTCCACAACCGTAGTCCCCTGTCTTGCATCCACAGCTGCTGTAGCCGTTCCTAAGTTCTGCGTCCCGACAGCTCTCATCTGTTCAAAGAAAGCCTGCATCATTTCCTGTTGACTTTTCAACAATCTCTCTTGCAAAGAATTTGCCAAAGCTTCCATTTCATCCTAGGTTATGTAGATTGAAGCCTGTCCTTCCCTGGCTCCGGAGGATGCTTGTTGACTTCCTTCCTGTTGGCTTCTCTCAGCCCTTTGCCTTCTACTATTTTTCCTAGTCATTGTCTTCAAATCCAAACTCCTCAAAACTTCTTCAAATCTGAACTTTGAATCCGATGTAGCGGGTGCTAGTCCTTCTCAGTGAAAGCACCAAAGTGTTTGTGCCAAAATTGGTCACAAACCCCGAATACCGTGAAAGCACCATTGTATGAACACAAACCAATTATATTCAAGCACAAATATCAAATCTCAGCAAATATCAAACAGCAATTCAGAAATAATGAACAAAGACACGAGATTTATAGTGGTTCGGCTATCTCCGGCCTACGTCCACTCTAAAGTTTTATCCTTTTATTGATTATCCTTGCTGGTTACAGATGATTACAGCAGTAATAATGAAGAATTTCGAGTACAATAGTTATATAGAAGTATGGAAATAAACCCGATAGAGTCTGGACGTTGGATGGCCAAAAGATCCTTTTTCTGTAGGCTTCTGGGTGCTATTTATAGGCGTCGGAAGCTGATATTGCACTCAAACTTCGAGAGACTCCTTCAGGCACGTGAATGGGCCTACGCGACCGACCCCACCAAGTTTCGACTCGATCTGTGATCGATACGAAGTGATTCCGTATCCACCAAAAAATGATCCAATCGAGCTGAAACTTGGCAGGAACATTCCTTACCTTGCATGCAAGCTGCTGTGAAAATTTTGTTGCATTTGGATCAGTGGTTTAGGAGATATGATCGATTCATGTTGTGGTTTTTCATGAGGGCTGTTGCGTTCGAATCCATTGGTTCGAATCCACTCCCTTCGACTCGATCGGTCACGTGCGCATCGATGACGTGTCGCGAAATCCATGGGTTGATCCACCCTTCTAGCCATGTTGAACGCTTCTCTCCTGGAGACGTGGGCTTGCATCCATGTTTTATGCTTCGTCCATATCCATAACTTCACAACGGCATGCTTGCATCCATTAACTCGTGTCTCTCTTCGCATCGATTCCAGGAGTTCATTCCGTATCGATCCCATGTGAGCCGATCGATTCGAAACGAGTGTGGGGGATATCGATACGAAGTGGTCGTGAAGGATGGATACGAATGAGACCTCACCTGATGGATACGAACAAAGCTCTTACTTGGTGGATACGAAGGAGACTTGCAAAAGGCATGGAGTCGAAATGTGCCATATGCACCATCCTGATCGATATAAAGCACATCGGTTCAAAGAACCTCGACATGCTTGCTACCACTCTGGGTTTGTTGCCATTGAGTCGAGATCCATCTAGCCTTCATATCTGATCGATACGAGCCTATCGAGTCGAACCAGTAACTCGATCGATTCGAACACTATCGAGTCGAACCAACACCTGATGCGAACTTCACTGAGTCGAACCCACGCCAATCGATATAAATGGCATCGATTAGAAATGGTATCGACACGAACGGTATCGATACGAACGCAACCCCTGATCGATTCGAACCATCCTTGTGCGCTGATGGGTTCGAACAGTATGTTCTTCCTACCTTGCATCGATCATATCTCCTTCATACGAACTCCGATTGACATGAAATTTGAAACATAGTCTTTCCTAATCCTTATCATCATCTCCAATCAATTTCGTCCCGATCGGAACTCAACCAAATTTTGACGCCATTGATTGTAGCCTTGCTTTCAATCGATCTCCAATCCCGATGTCCATCATTCCTTGACAATTTGTTGATATTCCAGTTTTGACCAAAAAGTGGGATAGCACTTTGCCCTCCAAAACATGCCTTTTGATAAGAAGGTGTGTTTCGAATAGTTCCGACTCCAATATCCAAAGCCCATAGCCATATCGCCAGAGTATGTCGCCCTATGTGTGTCGATCCCTATATGTCGAACCCTTTATACCGATCCCTATCCCAAATAATTTCAACCAATCCCTTTCCTTAACCTGGCGGTACTGATCCCTCTCTCATAGCAAACACTGCCGATCCCTTTCCTTAAGCAAAGCTTTCCGCCCCTAATCCTACTGATCCCTCTACTACACCACCTTCCACTAAATCTCCAACATGGTACTCCTACGTAGGTCCAATTCACCGATCCCTCCAACCGCACTTCTAACTCATCTCCCCTACCAATCACTCTCCCACATCAAATGAAAGATCGACATATTCACACCATACACCATGTCCCAATAAATCCTTCCACTACTTTCCTTCCTTCTTCTTCCATATTTACCCTATCGAACTCTTTCACATCCTACGAATCACGTCCTCCATGCTACTTCGACCATTGCAGCATCGAGTACCATTAAAGTCACTAATAATATGGAATCCTTCATCACATCATAAAACCAAGGAGTATAACTTAGAACCCCACCTATACGAGTATTTGAGTTAGAGTGTGGGCGAGTATTTGAAGATGTACGCATTAGAAGGGAGAAGAGACAAGTTCATGGGATAAGCTAGATTGCAGATGGATTTCGAGCTGAGGATTGGAAGGTTTGATTTTGTGAATGGAAGAAGAGGGTTTGGTGCAAAGTTAGAAATTAGGAAATTAGATAAGTGAAGTGAGAAAGGTAGAGTGATGGCTTACATAAAGGAAGGAGGGGTCGGCAAGGTGTAAAGAAAGAGGAGTTCGACCAACGGTTGTAAGCAAGAAAAAGGGATCAGCTATCAATATACCACTCCCTGTAAGCACAAGGTATAAAGAGGAGGGGTCGGCTGCGTATATGCCAAGACAGAGAGGGATCGGCTAGAGGTATGCCAATCCCTATGGATATAAAAATGGAAAGGAGGGATCGGCTCAACATTTGTCGATCCCTGTACACAATTTAAAAAAAGGAATGAATGATAGGGATCGGCTGTAAATATGTATGCAAACAAATATAGACATAGGACCATTGAAAGCATGGACATACAAAATGCCATGAAAATTAGCGACGACCCATGAGCATAGGAGCATGTATGGGAGCCAACAACAAGAACGTATATACGAACGTGCATAAGTATGACCTAAAGATTTCAATTTTCGAAATCGACAAAGATTGGAATTGAACCTGAAGCTTCCAAGTTTGAAGATGAATAAATAACCTAAACTAATGGACTTGCGGAACCAAACTTGCATATATTAGATGATTGGATATAGCCTTGGATTTATACCTTCGAAAATCGGCCAAGCGTCATGACGATCAATAAGGAGTACAATGTCTTGGAAAATAATTCAATAGATGGATAGCAACCACTCAGAAAATTGGATGAATTTCTTTTCGATGACTCTAAATTACTTTGATTCTAAGCATGTCATGTTCATTACAAGACGAACTTTGGAGGGCAAGTGTTATTCAATATTTTAACCCGGCAATATAAAATAAATTGCGTAATTCAGATTCGACTGCCATCCATCGAGGTCGATGACACCAGAGTGTGATTGGGGGGCCAAAAATAAAGTACAAATTGTAATATAAAGTCGGGATTGAACGGAATTGATAGATATGCAACATAGAGTGTTCGAAGTATGGAATATGGTTTAATGCATTGGAGGGATCGGCGTAAATTGACTCAATCAGGAGGGATTGACATACATTAAAGTACAAGAGAATTCTTGCAAAAAACGATCAATATCTCAAGATCAACAAGTCCAATTCCTATGAATTTTGAGGAGCAATATATAAGCACCCTAGGGAAACCACCTTAGGGATCGCACATCCAACGGCAAGTTTGGAGGGATCGGTAGAAGGCAGCATCCAAGTTATGTTGAATCAAAGATCAAACAGCAACTCGAGTTCTAATTATCCAAATAACATGAGAATTGGCGGCTACACATGTTTTTGCATAAGGAAGCCACCATAGGGATCGCTCCCCAAAATTCGACCAAAGAAGGGATCGGTACCGATCCCTCCTCTTTTAGGGTTATGCCCAACAACCCCTCTAGTGGGCCATATGGTCTAGAAGGTCCTTCACCGATATTTTAGGGAGATACTTGGTCGTCTTCATCTATAAATACTGGTCGGATGGGTCATTCTGAGTATCTTTACGCTTCTTATTACTCTAATCTCCATTGTAATCGAGTACTTTCTATTGTCTATTGTTGAAATCAGATTTATAAATGATTAATAATCTTCAAAGTGGACGTAGGCATACAATGCCAAACCACTATACACTTATGTATCTCTGATTACAGCTTATTCTCTATTGCTTATTTATTCAATTACTCGACTTAATTTTATTTTTCTTCACTTACTTCCCTAGAACAATTATTCTTGGGTGTCAATTGTTGCAAACAAGTAGGAAGACATACATATGAATAGTGCAGGACCAGCAAGATATGATAACCATCACAAATAACTAAGGTAAGAATTCAAACTAAATCTCAGCACATTTATAGAACAAGCTACTCATTTCAGGGCGGTACCCAAAAGTGTGAGGAGAGAAAATAAATTTTCGATCCCAATCCAAAGTAGCCAAAATCGCCTCTATGTTCGCATCCTAATCGCCATCATTACAGAGAACCAACTCATCATCCATAAGCATGTAATAGAGTTCCTATTCATCTACATCATCGTCCAAGATCCATTTGGAGGAAATATTCCATCTTGAGTGGAAGCATAAACCACTTTTCTTATGAGTCCAAGTTTTAGATTTACCACAGCAGACCAACCCTGAACCCTCAGCTCGCCTCTTAGAGATCTCTTTAGCAAGGAGCTCAGCACCAGAAGGGTTAGATTGGAGTGCCTCTACTAATTTCAAATCCAAGTTAGTGCAAGGAGTCATAGGTGGATCTAGGTTGTGCATGGCTAAGTTAGAAGACGTCGGAATTGGAAAAGGAGGTGGCGACATCCTAAAAGGGGCACAGGCGAGGGCAACAGAGACATATGGGGAGGTGGTCTAACTGGGACATCGAAGGGAAGAGAAACATCAGGGTCAAAGGGAACAGTAGCGGGGTAGGACAGAGTAGGAGGGACAAGACAAGCAGAATAGGGAACTTTGTTCTATCAATGCCTAGAGGGAGGTTTTGAAAGTGGATTCTCGACTGAAAAGCTATTAGGAACTTCCATGGAATGAGGACAAGAGGTAATAATTTGGCCAACAATGTGGCAATGTTCATAAATAGGCATCTTCCATTTGTATGATATGTCTATATAGGCAATCCTATCAACGACCAGTAAAACTGGGATACAAGTAGGCAACTGTCAAGAGGGGATAATTTTGATAAGAGCCTTGGCGAAGCGGAGTAGCTATCCATGCTCTGTGGAGATGTCAAAACAAATGAGCTGACCAATATTATTGGCAATCGAATTAACTCCCTCAAGCCACCAGAAAATTAAGGTATATTAGAGATATGAGCCCGAACGGGAATTGATAGAACTTGCTCACACGCGAGGTAAACTGATGGGTTCCACTGGGTAATTATAAACACTTTACCTTCAATAATAGTAAGATCTATTTCCAAAACATGGGATCTTTCCATAAGGTTAGAAAATTTAAAAAAGTACATCAAATTATCACACACAACATTAATTGAACCACATCATTTCTACAAACCAAGGACCTATTTTTTAACAATAGAGTGCTAGGGAAGTTCATCTAAAAAGAAACCGACTAAATGGTCTTTCCAAAATGTAATACCGACATCTATAATCTCCTTACGGGGCAGGACAGGAATGACCGAATATTCAACAACATATTACTTTGAAATTAGGCTTTTTCTTAAACAAGGAGGACCAATCACAAACAGGCATGGGATGTTCGACATTAACAATAGGGCAAGGAATTTTCTCAACAACCAAAAGGGGAGTAGTAGTGTGTTCTGGGGTTACCTTTGCTAGCAGAATAATGAATGATGGCAGTTTCCCTAAAAATGAACTTGAGCCATCCTCCAAAATAGAAGCATGAGATGAGCGAGAGGTTAAGTTTCCAAAATCAGGCGGCCCATTGTAACAGCCCTAATTTTTAATTAACATTATTTAGTATATTTTATTAGATAAACTAAATTCAATAATATAAGAGGATAAAGAGGTTTAGATTTGATAATTATAATATAGGTCAAGCCCTAATTAATGAACTAATAAGATTGATTAAAACATTAATAAGAAGGAGGATTTAGGTGAAGGATAAAATAGGAAAGGCTACATTTCCTTAACATATACCCTTCCATTCCCATTTTCTCCCTCAAATTCATTAATATGAATTAAAAGAGAACCAAGGTCGGCCATTTTAAAAAACTAAGAGTAAGAAAAGCTAGGAAATTGAAGAGAAAGCTTAAGGAAACTAAATCAACACTCAAATCTCAAGTCTCATTATCATATCAAGGTGAATAATGAAAACCCACCTCACGTTTTCTTACTTAATTTTAGTTTTATGATTAAACCTAAATCGTATGACTTTTTTATGCCATATTTTGAACGATTGGTTGATTATATGCTTGAATGACGAATTATTAGATTAATTATAAAATTATTTGATAGGTTTTAAGAGTGAAAACCTAGTTTATTACATCTATTTGACTTAAAATTTTGATATGATGTTAGAAATGTTATTATAGATGTGGGTTTTAATTTTATAACTTTTCAGTCAAGTATGAATATTTTATAAATTTTTGAAGTGAAGAAAATGGTTTATTTTGGTTTTTGTTATCAAAATAATTAAATAAGGTTTTAGTTTCGAAAATTTTAAGTTAAAGAATGCGACGACCCGACTTTCTACCACCAGAAAATCGCATCATCTTTAAGAAAGAAAGGGATAGAAAAGAGAATAGAAAGAAGAGAAGAAAGAAACAATATCAGAATCTACACAGCGGAACGAATAAATTATATTACTCACATAAATATTACATAGTTTACAACCAATATCAGATATGCACAGCTAAAACAACACATGCTAGACAGTTATAAACACCTATCTAGTTATACAACTCAATACAACTCAAAGACAACAACTCAGAGAACACACAGCGGAATACCAGATATATCTACACGTAGAATCCTCCTGCTCCATTGCTCCTCCACAATTTGTCAAAGCTAACCTGAATTCCCTTGACTACTCATAAAAATTTGAGTACCCAAGAGTTTATGAAAAACAAAAATAAACTCCGGGTCAGACATGAGTCTGGTGTGAGTAACAGGTTAAAGTTGCTTAACTTTTAAAAACCTTTTGAAAAGAAACGTATCACGTAAGACTTCCCACACATAAATATGGAAAAGTTTTTACCTTACGCTAACCAAAACATTTGATAGGAAATCCGATGATATTACAATAGTGTCTAGGGTTTTCAAATAAATAAGAAATAGCCGAAATTGTTACATTCATTAAATTCCAGCTACTAGCCACAAAAGTGGGTAATACAATCAAAACCGTTGGCACTTATTGGATTTTGGACTCCATACAATGGCATAGCTACTGGGGTACCGCCCGTCACAGTACGTGGCCTAGATCAACGTACCGAGGATCACTCCCGACCCCCTGCATCACAAAGCCGGACTCATTCCTTACTGAACAGTTCCAAACAAGACAACCCCGTGGTTGTAACTAGCAACCACCCACACAGCCGAATATAAAGGGACTTCTAGACAGGGATAAATCTTGCTCTCCAGTGGGTGCGACCCACGAAGCCTTGCTGCACCTCCCCTATTTTAGCCATTCCCAGTTGATGAGGCTTGAGGCTACGATTACCTTTATAGGACATATCACTTAGAATGCTCATCGTCCACCTGACGATGTTCTGAAATCATTCAATCCATACAAGTTCGTTCCGGGTTCGAACGAAACCGAAGGCATTATCTCGTTACACTCATTTTGAAATCACCCTCAGAGTTAACGACAATAACCCTTGCACTCTAAACCACCATCTCGAATCTATAAGTACTATTCCGTCAAACTCATTACGGAATCACCCACAGAGTTATACTGACTCATAGTCCTTACACCTCGAGTCTTCACAAAGCTCCACTTTGATTCACGACCTAACGTTATTTGGAATCGATGTGGTTTTCGGATATCCAAATATGGAAACCCAATCTCGGTCTCATCGAAATCCAAAGCATGTCTTTTAAGGCCAAGTTGTTTTAAAGTTTTAAAACAATTCAAACAATATCTATATACACACAGATAGATAATTCATAAATCATAACTGATAATCAACACTATCACATAACAGGTAATCCACATTATCAATATCAAATAGATATTCCATATATCACCATCACAATAGATAACCTATGTTATCATCACAATACAATCAAACATCCATACCACATAATATTATTTATCTCATTACTGAGATCTCAAAGCATCCAAGACAATCAATGTCATCCATTCATACATAAGCAAAGATTTACTCATACCATAATATAATTAATTTAAAATGAATTAAATTAACTATTACTAACTCTAATTGATTTAAAATGAATTAAATTAATTACTCTATCTTTAATTAATTTAAAATAAATTAAATTAATTGCTTCACCAATATAAATCTTGCTTACTCAATTATTTAATTTATTACAATCAATTAATCATTCATTATTAATCACCTTAATTAATCACTCTTGATTTATTACCTTAATTACATTCATGTAATTATCCTCAATTAATTTCACAAAATTAATTATTCTCAACTAAACAGTAATTAACCTTTAATAGTTAATTAACCATAATTAATTAACTTAATCCTAAATTAATTAATTAATTAATTACCTTTAACCACCTATTATTGATTAATTAATTATAATTAATTATCTTTAGTTACATCATTAATTAAAATAATTAATGATCTTTAATTATTAATTACCTTAAGTAATTAACTTATAATTATTAATCATCTTGGATTAACCACATTTAGTAATGAACTAACTTAATTACTATATTAAACAAATTAATTATCCTCTAATTAATTACTTAACTAATCCCTTGATTAATTATTAAATAATTAAACCAAATTATCTTACACTTAAACATCTCCACTTAATTACAATCATGTAATTATTAATTATTTAGTTAACTAAGTAATTTCCAAAACTTTAATTACATAAAGTAATCATTTACAAAACCTAAATGTTTAAAATTAATTAAACTTAATTAATTAAATTAAACAATCGTATTAAACTAAATTAATTACATTAAGTAATTAATTCCTTAATTACTTTACTAAGTAATTACACTCAAAACCATTCATAATTGATTATTATTAAATTAATTAATCTAATTAATTATAAAAATTAACTACATTAATTAATTGTTAAATAATCCTGGTTAATGTCCTTCATTAATCATTCTTTAATTATTTTATAAAGTAATTAACTTAAATTAATTACCATTTAAATTATCTTTAATCATTCATTAATTAAAGTTAATTATTAAATTTATTAGCCTTGATTTAAAACTTAATTACATAATTAATATTCATTTATCATTAATTAATAATATAATTAATGATCTTAATTATAAATTGATTAATCATTAATCAATTATTAATTCCAAATTCAATTAATTAATTTAAATTAATTAATAAATCTTAATTACCTTGTAAATTAAATTAATTCTGAAATATAAATCTTAATTTAAATTTCATAAACATAACTTAATTTTGTTTAAAACAATTTAATTCAAAACAAAGTACTTATGAAATTACCTTTAAATTTCAATTTAAATTCAAGTTTAAAATAGAATAATTTTAAAATCTATCAAAGTTTTAAATAATTTATCAAAGTTTTAAATAATTTAAAACTTTTTAAATTGCAGATCAAACAAATACTATATGAAAATTTTAAAGCCAAATCCATTTCAAAACCTTTAATAACTTAAATTTTCATTTTAATTTAAAACTTCAAATTTAAACCTTCTTTAAGATTTAAAACTGAAATTCAAATTTAACTTCTGAATTTCCAGATTTAAAAAAAAACTTCAAAACTACTCATATTTTAAAACCTCATTATTAAAAAGTTTAAACTATTTATCAACATGATATAGTTAATTAAGATAAATTTTAAACTTAAATTTCTGTTTTAAAAACTGGAATTTAAATTTCAAATCAGAAATTCAAACTTAAATTGAATTTAAACCTAAACTTTGCTTTAAACCCTAAAACTACAGATTTAAAAAGTTTAAAACCCAGATTTTAAAAAAAAACAGTTTCTTTCTGAAACCTGGAAACTACAGAGCACAAACCGAGACTCCCCTAATTTTACTTCGAGTTTCATACTGCTCTACTTCGAGTTATCCTACAACTTACTTCGAGCCATCTCCCAGTCCTACCCTGCAACACAAACTAACCCACTAACCAAAACAGTTCGTCAGAATCTTATCGCCGTGCATATGCACGGCGACCACTGCCCCTACTGGTCCTCCTATATGATTCAGCAACCTTCCGAGACCCATCAAAGCCCTCAGAAACCATTAGATCGAACACATAAACAAGAATTCACAAATTAGCTCTAAAACCCAAACCTGAAAATATAAATCAGGTTACTGACCAAAACCTGTCAACGATAATTTCTTGCCACTCCGATCATCTGTCACTCAACCCTTTCGGCCTCGAACTCCTTCACCCATCAACTACACCCTCACCAAAAACCAAATCACTCGATCCATCCAACACTTCACACTGACCCAACCTTTAACCCCAGTTCAAAACTAAGGTTCATACAAAAATTTCCCAACTGCAACCAATCTAGTAGTTATTATTCTTATTTCAGATTTTTCTAAGGATCTAAGATCCTTACTCAATAACTTAGAAGAATCTTGGGTTTCCTTAAGCTACAGATTGCAATCATTTGCTTGAATTCACTCTGTTTAAGAACAAACTGTTATTTTAACAAACACCTAAAAATACTAATATTTGATTTAAAAATCAAGTTTTTGTCAATGCATTAAGTTTATGAAACTGGATTTAAATATTAATAGGATTGATTTTGATCAAGATCAACATATAATGGGATTACATGTGTTTACAGAGATAACACCCTGTATTTAACTCACCTAAAAATTTAAATCTTAACTTAAGAAAATAAATACACATTACTTTATAAATTTGAATTCTAATCTATGATAAGCAAACTTCTTTTGGTTATTCTAGAACCCAGTTACTATCTTAAATCAGATCAACTGTAGAAATTCTTTTAAATGGGATGATGATCTGGATATACTCTGTAGAACATAATCAAACATGCATGCACAATCACAATCAACCACACAAACATAATTTAACTCAAGCAACCTAATTATAATTTACAAATTTAAATGTTGCTCACCTTTTTAAAAATGCAGACCACTGTTGTGATCCTTTGAAATTTGCTGGAAAATGAAAATTGCAGGCTTGCCCTTTTTTGTTGAAATCTGAGTTGAACTTTGAAATGCCCATGATCTCAGCCTAATTACTTACATGCAGAAAGAATGCAGTTGCCAAATTTCCCAAATACATGCAGATGCTCAACATCCCAGGTTTAAACAGAATGCAGAAAATATGCAGGCTCTTCATTTGATTTTGAGGAAGTGTAGATTGATATTTGAATTTAAGGCAGATGGGTTTGATTGTTGAAGAAGAGGAATATGCAGATTTTTGGATTTGTACAGGGTTTAGAATAAACAGATTGATTTTGAATATGCAGGGTTTCAGAGTTTTGAGGAAATGCAGATTTATTGTTAATATGAAGATTTTGATTTTTATAACTCTCTTATTATTAAATTAAAATCATTTTACAAGAGATTATATTTTTATTAATAAAATATCTAATTTATTAACCATGAAACCATTTGTTGAATTTATTCTAAATTTAAAAACTCAAGCCAATTTAATTTAAACACTTTAATATTTTTCGTATCAATTTTAAAATCATATATTTATTCATGAAATAGTTTTAAAATCCAATACTAATTAAAATCAAAATTTCCAAGTTAATAATGCATATATTAGAATTTTAAAACATGGTTTAATTATCAAATTTAAACCAAAATCATTTATTTAACTTTGAAAAGCTTACATATTAAATAAAAACAAATTTCCCAATTTAATACAAATATTAAAACTAGAAAATATGCTTTACTAATTAAAATTAAAACAATACCTGTCTATTTAAAATATAAACCATATATTTATATTGTAAATAGAAATCAATTTATTATTTTTAAAAGATAAAATAACTAATTTAAATAATTATTAAAGAAGATTATTAAATTTATTTGAATAATCATTATCAGATTATCAATATCAATTTAATTTTAACTACAGATTATTAAATTGATATTGTCAAAAATTCCGGGATGTTACAAAGGATATGATAAATCTAATTTGTTGTTAATTTTGCGGATTTTTCCTAGGTGTTGACGAATTATTGTGAATTTATTAGGCTAGAAAAGCGTGGTAATTATATAAAATATTAATTTAAATTATATGGTTTGCTAATTGTTTTAGGAATGTTAAATCTACTCTATAGTAGTTAAAGAAAGTTATTATCTACTAAGAATTTGACAAAAAAGGGAATTGGTAAAAGATATTGCTTTATAAAGAAATAAAACGAATTTCATGTTAATTACAATATTGTCATGCGCTATTAATCAATGTCGTAGTCAATCTATGCCACATGCCATCACTAACCTATAGGGAAACATATGATATAAACCTCGTTGGTATGCAATGATTCCACTAAGATTGAGGCTTATATATCAATGCCAACATTGATGCCTGTGGTGTTGGTAATGCCGCATATGTTCTATGCCGTCTGTTTTATACCACATGTTTTATAGCAACGTTGATAATACCATACGTTTTATAGTGAGAAACATGATGCCGCATATATTTTATATTGACGTCACCTTCATAAGACAGAAGTGCCACAATAAGTATATTTTCAACATAAGTTATGTTACGACATGGATGTCGCTAGTATGAATTTTTACTTTGATTATAAAGAGACAATGATGTCGCTAGTTTCTTACGCCATCGTGTTTTGACCATGACACCACTGTAGGCTATTTTCGACGCTGATTTTGTACGACAATGATGCCGCCTAACCTTAACTTTGACTTTTCCATATTTTTAAGTTTTAAAGCTTTATACTATGCAAACCAATAGTTATGCCACTTATAATTGGTAACCTTTATATTTATGCTATACGACATAAATGGTTTTGGCCTTATGGTCTTAGGTTTTATAAATTAGATGCTTTAATATGATTTCGGCATAAAAGGGGTGCGGTAACACATAGTGGCTAATTTAATGCCACACATTATCAATTTAATGGTTTTATTATTATTATTATATTTATATATATATATGGCTTCCTAGCCTAAGGTTTTGAGGTGCGACAACCTCTAAGTAATTTTGAAATTCATTGATGTTATTTTATTAAGCATACATATCTTGGCATCATATTTTGAACAAAGTAAAGGGTTATAATTTACTGTTTTAAAGTTTGATTCCAAGGGTTAAATCAATTATAATGACTTATGTTTCAAGAAAATTAAAAGAGTATTTAGCCAGTGTTTTACTAAAGAGATTATAGCTCTATCACCTTTAGATAAATTATGATATAATGAATTAACTTAAAGATTAGACAACCAGATAGGACTGTTGTAGGGTCATACCCTATAATTCAGTTATTAGCCTTTAGCTAATTTTAGTCTACAATTCCAATGTTAGGGCTTTATCAAGGGTAAGACCAAAAGTAGGTTTACGCATAGAAAGTAAGACACAAAATTGAGATAGATTATTAGTTGACCTACAAAACCATTAAGATCAGAGTGACCCTAGAAATAGTAAGTTACAAATTTGGTATATCTGGTAGGCTTGAGTCAAACAATGAGGTTTGTAGTTACCTTGAGAAAATTATAGTGTTGGGATAGATAGTCCATTAATTTGAACAGATTGGTCATGATTACCCTTGTTACATGCATGCATATGATTGTTTATATTTTCTACTTTAACCATTGTTGTGGCAGGTGCTTAGTTCTTAAAAAACATATTTTAAAGGATCCTAGCAAGGGGAAAACCCATTCCGCTCAACGGCACATCTCACTAGATTTTTGTTAAATGAGATGACATATTATTATTCACACCAGACTTTTTGTCTAACCTAAAGTTTTTGGTTTTCTTGTTCAACCTCGGTCCTCATTCGAGTAGTTTGAGAATATGGTTTCCAGGTTTTTATGTTTGGCAAACAAATCTTCCAAAGACGTGTAGAAAGCAGAGCTAGCTATGTAGGAGTATATCCATTTATTTATACATTGTATTGTTATGACTTTTGTCTATATGTATGTAATGGAAGAAATTGCTCTGATCAACCAATAGGGCATTTTCATATGTCTCTCTTGGATTATTTTGTAATAATTATATTTTGTCTGAACTTGGGCAATGTTTTAGGATTATGCAATGAATTTGGAAATTAATTAATGAAATCTATGTTTTGAAAAAATTTCATATTCCTATGCTTTGAAGTTAATTATACTATTAATTTCTCTCATTTTATCACTCACGAATAATACTATTGATGACTGCAGCATAAGTAGCGCTTGTTTTTGGACATCGAAATGGGAGATGTTACAACTTGATATCAAAGTAAAGCTTTATGTAAAAATAAAAGAATTTTGAACTTAAAAGAGTTTTGAAAACATAATCCAAATGAATTAAAGAATGAGATTAGAGTAGGGGATAACGTTACACTAACGTACTTCTATTTGCTATATATAAGTTTATATCTTATCGCTATTCTTCCCATCTCTCTTAGACCATTCTAATGTATCTTACTAAGGCTCCTATTTAGATTATGAGAAAAAATGATATAGAAGAAGGAAATAAAAGAGTGAATCTAGGTGGCATAAGCACCACGATGAATGGAAATGCTCGACCCATTTTTAGAAGGAATCCAGGTCGATTGACAAATGCTAACCAAAATGCAAATTCCAGTGTGAGTGCTGGAACCCCACCAGTAGATATGAGGACTATGTATCAGTTATCTGTTAGCCTGATGCAAGCTGGGGAAGCTGCCGGTGTAGTTAGTGTGAATGCTGCTAATGTGGGAGGAGTTAATCCTATGGTGCCGGTTGATAATAATTATGCTAAGTTGATATTATCCGTTATAAGTGTGGCAAGAAGGGGAATTACGCTAATGATAGTCAATCTAGTGATGGCAATATAGTTGCGGGGAGGCGGAATGTGAAGTGCTTTAACTACGACCAATTTGTGCATTACAAGAACAAATGTCTAAAAGCGGCTAAGGCGGGTAAGGGAAAGGTTTTTGCTATGAAACTATCATTATCTAGGCCAACGGCGGAGGAGAAGGGAAAAGCTATGATGGAAGGTACACTTTTGATTCATAGCATACCTATTAGAGCGTTATTTGATACAAGTGCATTGCATTCTTTTATCTCTCAATGTTTGGTAGGTAAGCTATTGTTATAACCATCATACCTTATTACTTCCTTATAGATTGCGAATTCGATAGGAGGGTGTGTAACTCTTGGGATGAGAAGTGACCATTTAGAGGTTGATTTGTTAGGTCATATATTTACCTAGCTTCTGCATGTGTTTGATTTTGTGGGCTTTGGAATTATATTGGGCGTGGATTGGTTAAACAAATATGATGCTAGCATATTTTGCTAAGATAACAAAATATCACTAAGACACCCTAATAGTAGCGATCAAATCATATACTTAGTAAAGGACTCGAATTTTGATATTTGTGCTTTATTAGGTGCAATAGAGGAAGCAAACGAGTTGAATCGAATTTTTGTCATTAGGGAGTTTGCATATGTCTTAGACCCAATAACAGGACTATCGTCGAAATAAGCTATTGAGTTTCGAATAGATCTTATACCTAGAGATGAACCTGTAAGTAGAACGCCTAGCAGAAATGATACCTGTAGAGATGAAAGAGTTTAATGTGCAGCTGGTGGACATAGAAGGAAAAAGTTTTATTATGTTGAGCAGTTCGCCTTGGGGAGCAGCGATGGTATTCATGAAGAAACTGGAGGGTCGTTGAGATTATGAGTAATTTATCATAAATTGAACGAAAATAAAGATTTGGTGTCCTTTGCCAAGAATTTATGATGATTTTTTCGACCGGTTAAGTGGAGCTAAAGTATATTCCTAGTTGGATTTGATGAAAGGGTTTCATCAATTGTGGGTGGTGGAGGAAAATATTCCTTTTATGGCATTTCAAACAAGATATGGTTTGTATGAGTGGTTAGTATTGCTATTCGACTTAACTAATGCACCTAATTTCTTTGTAAATTTGATTAATCGAATTTTTTGAGAGCACTTGGATACGTTCGTGTTAATGTTCATTGATGACATTTTGATGTATACTAGGAATGAGCAAGATCATGAGACTCACCTTAGAATATTGCTTAAGATGTTGAGGTAACGTCAACTAAAAGCAAAGTTATCAAAATGTCATTTTTAGAAGAAGGAAGTGAAGTTCCTTTGTCATGTTGTCTCATAACAAGGGTTGTCAATAGATCTAGTTAAGATAGAAGCTGTTAATAATTGGAAGAGATCAAGATGGTGACCGAGATAAAGAGTTTTCTAGGGTTAATTAGATATTACCGAAGATTCATCAAGGATTCCTCTTGTATAGCATCACCCAAACTAAGCTAACAAGAAAGAATGTGAAATATGTTTGGACCGATAAATGTGAGGAGGCATTCTTAAAGTTAAAAAATTTATTGACCAATGCATCTATGTTAGTTGTTCCGGATGGGAATCAGGATTTGTTGGTGTATACAGATGCATATGTGGATCAAAAGGTTAAAGTGGTTGCCTACGCTTCTCAATAGCTTACACAGCATGAAGTTAGATATCTGACCCATGACTTAGAGTTGGCGACTGTAATCTTTGCTTTAAAGGTTTAGAGACACTATCTTTTGGGAGAAAGGTTTGAGTTATATACGGATCAAAAGTCTTTGAGATATTTATTCTCTTATAAGGAATTGAATATATAATAGCAGAGATGGTTAGAGTTCATAGCATCTTATGATTTTGGTGTGGAGTACATGCAGGGGAAAAGAAACAAGGTAGCTGATGCACTTAGCAGAAAACATCAAAATGTGATGTTAGCTATGTTGGTAGAATGGAAAGACTTAGAGACATTGACTATTAGTAATGTGCAGTTATTCGACGGCTAGTTTTAGCCAACATATTGCAGTGTTATCTTGTTTAGGGATTCGACCAGTATTGATCGAGAGGATTTTCTCTAATAAAGGGATAACCCACTGCTAGCCGAAAAGATTAGAAGATTGGAAGGTGGAGCTGATATTGATGATTTAAAGGATTTTAGTCTTCATCAGAATGGATAGTTAAGAGAGAAGAAACAATTGTGTGTTTTAGATGTTGGTAACTTAAGGAAGGAATTTCTTAAGGAGTGTCCTCCATTAAAATTTACTATCCATCCTAAAGTAACTAAGATACATCGAGATATGAAGAGAAATTTCTTCTAGGAAGGTATGAAAAGAGATGTAGGCTTATGGGCAAAGTAATGTTTGAATTTCTAATAAGTAAAAGCCGAACATCAAGTGGATTACTTCGGCCTATAAATATACCGGTTTGGAAATGGGATTCTATATCTGTGAATTTCATTGACGGGCTACCAAGGTCGAATAAGGGAAATTAGAGTATTTGGGTTATAATGGATAGACTGACCGAGAATGCACATTTCATTCCCGTTAAGTTGACAAGGACGACATCTGTATTGGCTAAGTTATTTATGAAGAATATTGTTAGACTGCATGAGATTCCTAGTAGTCTAGTCAGTGATAGAGATTCTTTATTCACTAGTGAATTATAGAAGAGTCTGCTAGAGCATTTAGGCACCAAGCTTGAGATGAGTACCGCTTACCATCTGCAAACAGATGGGCAAATGGAAAGAGTTAACAAATTCTTGAACATTTATTAAGAGCTTATGTACTAGACTTTGGAGGGTTATGGGAAGACCATTTTCACTTTGATGAGTTTTCCTATAATAATACTTATCACACTTGTATAAGAATTGTGCCTTTCGAGGGTTTATATGGAAGTCCCTGTAAATCACCCGTATGTTGCTTAGAGACCGGAGATAGATTGATTCTTGGTTAATATTTAGTAAGAGAAGCCACTAAAAAGATTGAGTTGATCCAAGTTAGGATAAAGGAAGTTTGGTCCAAGTTGAAAAGTTATGCAGATAAGAGATGGAAAGAATTAGACTTCTTAGTGGGAGATCATGTCTTCGTCAAAGTGTCGCCGATAAAGGGTGCAGTGAGATTCAAAAAGTAAGGGAAATTAGCATCTATATTTGTTGGACCATTTCCTATTATAGGAAGGATTGGGACACTCACTTATAGGATAGAGTTACTGAGCAGCTTGGTAGGAGTCCACAATATTTTTCATATTTCTCGTCTTATGAAGTGTGTTCAAGATCTAAAGACTACTATCACTCGAACTACATTGGAAGACTTAGTGGTGGAACTAGACATAACTATTATTAGGCAACCAGTCCATACTATGGCTAAGGATGAAAAGAAGTTAAGGAATAAGACAATCAGATCAGTGAGTGGAGTGATGACGAGAGAGATCGAACTTCGAAGACGTAGGGCATGATTACAAACACTTATCCCAATTTGTTCAATTGGTATGTTTTATCTCTATGTTGTATGTTCGTTATGTACCTTATCCTAATTTTAAGGATGAAATTTTTAAAGGAAAAGGGTCTGTAACACCCCTCATTTTGAATAATATTATTTAAGACATTTAAGATAAATTAAACAAAATAATGTAAGAGGGTAAGGAGATTCATATTTGATAATTGTAATCTGGGTTGAGCCTTAATTAACGAACTAATAAGATTGGTTAGAACATTAATAAGAAGGATGATTTAGGTGAAGGCGAAATGGAAAAAGGTTACATTTCCCTAACACACACCGCTCCATTCTCATTTTCTTCCTCACATTCATTTATACTAATTAAAAGAGAACCAAAGCCAACCAGTGTTAGAGAACTAAGAGGAAGAAAAGCTAGGAAACTGTAGAGAAAGCTTAAGGAAACCAAATCAATACTCAAATCTCAAGTCTCATTATCAAATCAAGGTGAATAATTATAACCCATCTCAAGTATGCTTAATTTCGGTTTTATGATTAAATCCAAACCTTATGACTGTTCTATGCTATGTTTTAAATGATTGGTTGATCCTATGCTCGAATAATGAATCATTGGATTTATCAAGAAATTATTTAATAGTTTTTAAGAGTGAAAACCTAGTTTGTGACTTCTATTTGACTTGAAATTTTGATATAATGGTAGAAACATTATTTTAAAAGTGGGTTTTAATTTCATAATTTTCCAATCAAGTATGAATATTTTATTAGTTTCTTAAGTGAAGAAAATGTATATTTCAGTTTTAATTAGTAAAAATAATTAAAAAAAAGTTGGTCTTGAAAATTTTATTTGTTAAATAATATGATAAATCTAATTTATTGTTATTTTTAGGGATTTTTCCCTAAATGTTCAGAATTATTATGAATTTATTAGGCTTAAAAAGGTTAGTGATTATATTAAAGTATTAATATAAATTATATGGTTTGCTAATTATTTTGGGAATGCGAAATCAAATCTATGGCAGTTTTGAAAAGGATTTGGTAAAGAAAGTTATTATCCAATAAGAATTTGACAAAGAATTGGAGATAGTAAAAAAATATTGCTTTTTAAAGAAATAAAACAGTTTTCATGTTAATTACGATATTGGCATGCACTATTAATCAATGTTGTAGTCCATTTATGCCACGTGCCTTCATTAACTTTTAGGAAAATATATGATAAAAACCTCGTTCGTATGCGTTTGATTCTACTAAAGTTAGGGCTTATATGTCAATGCCGACATAGATGCCTACGATGTTGGTAATGCCATATATGTTCTATGCTACCTATTTTACCTATTTTATACCGCATATTTTTTAGCGACGTTGATAATACCATAAGTTTTATAGCGATAACCATGATGCTATATATTTTCTATACTAAGATCAACTCCATAAGGCAGCAATGTTTCTATAAGTATATTATCGACATAAGCGATGTTACGGCATTAATGCCGCAAGTATGAATTTCAACGTTAATTATAAAGAGGCAATGATGCCGCTAGTTTCTTATGCCACTGTATTTTGGCCATGATGCCGCTATAAACTATTTTCGACGTAGATTTTATACAGTAATGATAATGCCTAACCTTAATTTCGATGTTCCTATATTTCGAAGTCTTAAATCTTTATAATATGCAAACCAATAGTTGTGCCGCTTATAATCGACAACCTTTATATTTATGCTTGCAACACAAATGGTTTTGGATTATAGTCTTATTTTTTATAAATCAGATGCTTTACCATGATTTTGGTACAGAAGGATTGCGATAACCCATAGTGGCTATATTAGTGCCACATATTATCAATTTAATGGTTTTATTATCTATGACTTCATTGCCTAAGATTTTGAGGTGCGGCAACCTCTAAGTGATTTTGAAATTCATCAGTGTTATTTTATGAAGCATATATTTTGGCATAATATTTTGGATAAAGTAAAGGGCTAAAGTTTCCTTGTTTTAAAGTTTGATTTCAAAGGATAAATTAATTATAAAGACTTATGTTTTCAAGAAAATAAAAAGGATATTTAACCTAGTATTTTACTAAAGAGATTATAGTTCTTATCACCTTTAGATAAATTATGATAGAATGAATTGACTCAGAGATTAGAAAACCAGATGGGATTGGTGTAGGATTGTGTTCTATACTTTAGCTATTAGCCCCTAGCGGATATTGGTCCATAATTCCAATGCATATGGCTTCATCAAGGGTAAGACTAAAAGTAGGTTTATGCACAGAAACAGATAAACAAAGCTGAGATAGGTTATTAGTTAGCCTACAAAACCATTAGGATCAAGGTGACCCTAGAAATAATAAGTTTTGGATAAACCGTCCAGTTTCCTTCTAATAATAAATTAGAAAATTTGATATATCCAGTAGGCCTGAGTCAGCCACATAGGTTTGTAGATACCCTGAGAATACTATGATGTTGGGACAAATAGTCCATTAATTTAGATAGATATGTCATGATTACCCATGTTGCATGCATGCATATGATTGTTTGTATTTCCTAGTTTAACCAATGTGGTGGCAGATGCTTACTATATAAAAGACATATTTTAGAGGATACTAGTAAAGGAAAAAACCGTTTCACTCAACATCGTGGTCTCATTGGATATTCAAACGAGATGACATATTATTATTCACACCAGACTTCTTGTTTGACACAAAGTTTTTATTTTTTCCCCCTTTAACTCTCGTTACTAATTTGGTTTATAGGTCTTTAGGTTTGACGAATAAAGCTTTTGAAGACATGCAGGAGGCAGAGTTATGTAGGAGTCTGTCTAGTTATTTATCTAATGTGTTGTTATGACTTTTGTCTGTATGTATGTAATGGTAGAAGCTGCTTCTGTCTAGTCTCATCAACCAAGGGGCATCTTTGTATGTTGCTCTTGGAGTATTTTGCAATAAGTATATTTTATCTAAACATGGGCAATGTTTTGGGGTTATCTAATGAATATGGAAATTAGGTAATGAAAACCGTGTTTTGAAAAAAAATCATATTCCTACGCTTTAATATTGATGATACTATTAACTGATCTTATTTTATCACTAGAAAATAATACTATTGATGACTATAGCATTAGTAGCGCTTATTTTTGGGCCTTAGGATAAGGGATGTTACACCAATACCAACTACCAAAATGGTAGCATTTCTCAAATGGAGTCTAGCGATGGCCTAACCAAGAATAGATCCAACATCAGAAGGCCCGGACCCAAGAGCAGAAGTAGCACAAAACCCTCCTGACCCTGGAGAGGCTCCCAAATTAGCTTGTAGGATTTCCAAGCTAAGAGCATGAGCAGGCAAAGGAGGGAAATTAGCACTATCCAGCAGCAAAGCCATGAGCACGGGCAACCTCACGAAGCATGGATCGGAAAATGGAGCTTGGATCAGTAAGCAAGGTCGTGACTAATGGCATAGAATCGAACCAAAGACCAAAAATGTTGTAATGATCTGCCTTTATTACACCTAAAGATGACACTTAATACATCCTAGTATTCGTATGCTGATCATTTAAGTGTCTGAAAGTGGGTCATTAGGAGTGAAAGAAGAAAAGAACACAATCTCACTAAACGTGATGAGTAAATACAATATAAATAAGTCTTTACAAAAAAGAAATCATCTTTTTCATACTCATCATCAAAGTACATTAACCTAGTATCAGCTTAGACGGTTATAATAGCCCATTCTTACAATTGCTAATTTATACAGACATGAACAAAACAAACATAACACAATGGAAGAATATAAGATACGTGAGTACATCTTGGAGAATCCAGCTCGCCTTCTAAAAGCTCCATAGAATCCAGTTATGTTTGGAAAATATGCTCGGGCTAACACGAACATTATAAGAAAATTAACACCCAGATTAGTCTGGTAAAACCAGCATGAGAAACTCAAATCACAAGAAATTTATTCATCTAACTTGTAAAACTTTTAAAATCAGAGGTATCTCGTAAGACCACGTCGCACATAAACACAAACTGGTTTTTGCCTTACGACAACCAAAACATTTTGTATATAAAATCCAGTGATTTTATAATAATGTATAGAATAACAATAGATATTAATCATAGCCGAAAGTGTTACATTATTAAATTCCAACATAATAGATATACAATAAAGTACAAAGGTGCTTATTGGAGAATAGATTCCAACAATGAAAGGGTAAATGTCTACCCACCGAATCCGTACACCTCTAGATAAAATGTACGGGACGTTACAATGCATTGCACCTCTGCTACTCAGGACCGGCATTACACCTTATTGGATTGCGCTAAATATGATCACCCTTGGTTAAAATCAAACAACCATAATGGGTCTCGAAGCATAATGGAGATATTGACACTAGATCTTTGGATTATCATACCTTAATGGAAGCGACCCACATAGCGTAGTTTCACGTCCCTGCTTTAGGCATTTTCCCAGTTGATGAAGCTTGAGACTATGATTTTACCTTTTCTCTTAGCAGACCATCTTAGAATACTAATACAACCCTCTAGGAAAAAATGAAATGCTAGTGTTCAACCATAAATGTTCGTTCTTCGTCTGAATGAAACCGAAGGCATTACATCCATTACATCCATTTTGGAATCAGCCTCGGGATTAGTAGCAAGTAGTTTTTGCACTTCAAAAGCTCCATCTTCGATTCTATATTCTTCAAGTTGTCTTTATTTTAAATGCTTGAGATGGATTGAAGAGGTTTTCAGATAATTCATACTTACTCGATGCCGGTCTCTTCGAAACAACATTCGTTAGTTTCGGTAAACTCAACCTGGGTTCTTTTGGAAAAAATGAGACAGTATATAGAAGCAGGGTTCACCCCAACCGTTTAAGTGGATGGATCTGTAACGACCTGGTATTTTGAACCTTTCGCATCTACACATGTCAGACTTGAATTGCTCAAAATGTCAAATTGTTAATTTGTATTTGACAAAACTCAGCATATGCAGTATAAATTAATCATAGAATCACAGACACAGAGTATTACAGCAATAACCAACGGAATAGATAAATAGTAGTTCATGAAGCTACCATAAAACATTAGAGTCTGAAATAAAATACAACAGAATCTCAAATACAAATGAATCTTTACTACATCAGCAACAGGCGAGTCCGAACATAATTGATTGAAATAAACCGAAATAACTGAAAGCTGGATAGGTAGATCTTCAAACAAAGCTCCAATCTCCAAAGTGAGTCTCAAATGTTATGACACTCCGTCTGACCTGAGTATAATGAAAAACACAAAACACTCGAGTCAGGATTAACATCCTCATATTAATAAATTCAACTCAAGTGAAATGTCAACTGAAATACAAATAACTTAAAGGATGTTTGGGATTTCCATCCTCCACGTGGAACTATCTACTACGTAGTGCAATACGCTATTATAATATGTCTATCAGAAAAGTAAAAGTATTAAAATAGCGTTAACGCATTATCTATATCCCCCTTAACACATTTTTATATATTACCATAGTTTATACACTACCGTAATTCCTTCATAAACTGGAGGGCTATCAGTAGGCACTACATAGGTATGGTACAAACGAAACCCATAGAAGGCGTGATAGGGCATGCGACAAGGCACTCGAGGCAATGCTAGGGTAGATATACCGTTTGCGTATTCGGACTGGTGGTAACGCATAACAGCTAATGCCGCCCACCTCGTGACACACTCCCAAATCAAAGGCGCATCCAATCAAATCACAAAAACAATAGAATAGTATCGAAAAAATGTGTTCGATCGGAGGAATGACCTCACTTGGCCCGGTGTGGCTCCTGATTTAGTCGCATCACGCTGACTTAGAGGAGTCAGGGCTACGTACATGCCATATAGAATCATCACCAAACCATCCTACTTCATTCTGGAATCTCTACCATGTACATGATTATTAAAGTGGTTTTCAATATTGGGCGAGAGTATGACAATATCCGATCGCGGTCTTTTTAACTACCAAACGCTTATTTCACATCGTGGTCATTTCATTTCAAATAGTTTATACTTCATATTAAAATATCGTATTCATTTTAAAATCATATAAATTCGATATCATTATTTACTTTAAATAATATTCAATATTCTTTTCCAAAATGTAGCACATTAAAAGTTATAACATTTCTAGATCATGACACTTTTGAAATCATAACACTTCAGAAATCATAACACTATTGAAATCATAACACTTTAGAAATCATAACCCTTTGGAAGTCACAACACTTCCAACTTAAACAGTTTAGATGTTGAAATTAGTGTATATATTAAAAAATTTATAAATTTAAAATTGTTTATATAATAAAATAATATATATATATATATATTAAAATAGTTTGTATATATAATAAAGTACTTTATATCATAAAATAATTTCCTCCCATTTCACAAGTCGATTCAATCAGCTTAAATTCCAAGATTCAATTTATATCAATTCCAGTTTAACCAATTCAAATTTAAGGTTCAAATATTCAAACATTACAATATAATTTTCATTTATATTTCAACATTTAACTTTGATTTATTTTGAATTGGAAAAATATTACCTAATCATTTTGATATCAATTTGTTAGAATCACACTTTTATGAATTTAAACCAATATTAAATATTCAATCTTAATTTTATTTAAAGTTGAGAATATTCATTTAATCACCTTTTATCAAATCAAGTTATAAATCATATCTTTCGAAACCTTAAAAATCAATAAGTTTAAATCGGTTCTTATTTAAATTCATTTATTAACCAATTCAAAATTCCAAGTCAACATTAATTTAACTTCCCAACCTTTATTATTAAGGTTATAAAAATATATTTTTAAAATATTAATATAAATTTAAGTAAATACTCAAACATATTATATACTAATTAAACTAGATTTTATTAAATTAAATCTTATTACTTAATTTATTTATGTAAAATCTTATTTTATACATGTTTGAAAATAATTAAATTTAAGTAAAATTTAATAATAACATTTAATATATAATTTCAAAACCATATATTTCCATTCAAAACTTTAGAAATCATTTTCAAAAATATAGATCAACGTTGTCCGTATATAATTTTCTATCCTATGGTCAAGTGATATGGATATTTATCATTACAATCCACAATTTAATTATCTACAGTTATATATTATTTCAACCTGCAATCCCAAAAATTCAAAATCAATAAAAATCACTTGGGTTTATCATTTCAACCCATAATGATTTTCCCCTGTTCTATAATATCATTCGGGTATGTATCATTTCAACCCATAGGGAATTCTAAACAACAGGAAACTTGCAGAGTGAGAACAAATATGACAATAATACAACATATCAACAGTAGACATATATCATTGGTGAAAAATAAATATAATATAAATAACAAATCATGGTGTCAGATGTCACAGGAGAACAGTTACATATGTTAGCATATCATATGCTGCAAATATATAATTAATGGTTCAATTTAGCAGCATATTTCAATTGTCGTCTCAAATGAAATCAAATCTAATAATATAAAAATGTTAATCGTGAGTGATTGGTCACCTTTCGAGGCTAGAGAACGATGAGAATGGGAAGCAACTGATACGGATAAGCACATGGGTAAGCGATAAGGCTAGAGAACAACTGCAACAATCGATATTGAGATGGTAAGTCAAGATGGGAAAGAGTGATGAAACAAGATATATTACATATATTTAAATCTTCTAAGATCAATTAAAAATATACATTTAAAATAAAAATGTGTGTATATATATATATATTCGTTTTCAAATCAATATTTAATTCAGACACATAAGAAATAGAGTCTCCAAATATATTGGTATATTGAAAACCAACTCATCTATATCTATATAAGCATATATATAAACGTAAATATTAACTTACACACTTATTATACTTTTAAAATCAAAAATTATTATAAAACCAATATACATAAACAATCAACAAATACCACTTGCAAACTTACATTTATTTCAATACATATAAACTAACACACACATACATATATATAAGATAATACATACCTAACTCTATATATATGTAAGTAATTAAAATTTATACGTACATACAAACTGCATCTTCACTTTTCAAAATTTTGAAAATAGATTCAAAACATACTTTATTATAATAAATAACCTATATAGACTGATGTATATGCATATAGCAAAGGATTAGTACCATATAAATTATTACTTTAAAACATAACCCATATCAATATATAACTAAAGGCAAACTGGTTATGAACTTATATCTTCAACTAACAGATCATATAACTTCAAATATAAATATACATATGTAACAGACAGATGATAAATGTACAAAATTTCATACGTATATATGTACATTATATAAATTATTACTACCGAAATCAATATGTACATATTGACATATATTACAAAAACAAAATATCCATGCATAAAATAATTTAAGATAAATCTGAGATAAGAGAAGGTGACAAGCTTTGACATGCAAACATATATATTATATTTAAAATCAAACTCAAGTATACTTACATATAAACTAATATATATATATATATACACGCACACTTTTTCACATATTTACATACATATGTACTTCAAAACCACTATATATATACATATATACATATACAAATGATTCTATAGGCAACATATTATATAGCTTATATATACAGTACATATAAATACCTACATAAAACACACATATATATAGCCAAATATAATATATATATATATATATATATATATATGATATCTTATGCGAAAGAAAGGGTGTTGCTTGCGGAGGCGGAGAGGTGAGGCGAGAAGGCCAGAGCATGCAGCTGTGGGGGAAGATGGCTGATGGTGGAGAAACATGGGTGGGCTAGCTTGAGAGGCTCGGTTGTGAGCAGGGGTGGAGAGTTTGAGGGAAGAGGGGTAGTGAGGAATGGAGGCTATTGCATGCTAGCTGGGGTTGGAGGCTGGGCGAGGTGTTTGCACGTGAGGCTTGTGTGCGCTGGTGAAACACTTGTTGAAGGTTGATGGGGACACAAGGGGGGAAAAGTGGAAATGGAGAGGGTGGGCTTGAGCACGAAAATGGAAGGGATATTCACGAAGCAATTCCAATATATAAAAGTAATTTCTCAAAGCAGTGAAGCACAAGAGGGGGAAAAAAGAGTAAAGGCGGAGTGAACGAACGAAAGGAAGTGAACTAGAAATATAAATGAAATAGAAAAACAAATTGAAAAGGTGGAAATGGCCAGGGTCAGGTAAGTTGAATTCAGGGAATTATTAAAAAGCTAGTGACTATTTGGTTTCAGGATGGATAACAAATGGTCATGGGAAATCCAAAAGACTCAGTTGCGGAACCGATACGCTAAGCATTTCGCCGATTGCACCGCACATCAGACTCTGAAATACAAATATGAATATACTACGGAGATCAGTATGACGAAATGATCAAAATGGAATACAGATATCAGTCGTACGACCATCTTATCAAAAGTCGATATTCGGTATCGAAAAATGCTGCTAAAGTGCCAGAATTAAGATCAATGGAGCAATAGCAGTCCAAATTTGACGAAACAAAATATGATGTCTCACTCAGAAGATGATTTACAAATTTATTATATAAAAATATTTAGGTTTGAGAAATATTTTATTATCATTAAATATTAACTGATTTAAAATTTAAATAAAATTACATAAGAAAATAAACTTTCATATTATCTGATGAAAATTTACCCTTTGTTATGTCTAAGTATCAAATTTTTATTTCCAAATTTAATTATTTAAAATTTCACAAAATTTCAGTTAATTATGTTATTAAAACCGTTAAAATTTACGGGTCGTTACACTCTCCACCACTCAAAACTTTCCGTCCCCGAAAAGGAATGAGATAAGAGATTAGAAACAAACAGAAGAAAAGATAGATTGATGTGCAAAATACAACAATAAATTTAAAATCATATAAATTTCGATTTGAATTAATTAATATTCAACAATTTGGTTTAATCCATTTTATTAAATCAATAAATAGTCATTCAATTTAAAATTGATTTTCTTTCAATTTATCAACATTTCTTTCAAACAAATTCATTTTTAAATTTACTCATTTATTCTATCCATTTATCTTCCGCTAAGTTGACTCCACTAAAATTCAAGTTCATTATTCTTAGGTTCATATTTGTCTGCTTAAATAGTCTTCTCTTTTATTTATTTAATATATTTCACTTAACATATTTTGCAACCTATATTAGGTGTATACATTTTACAACCGTATTATCCCGCCTTTTGGCAAGGCCGAGACATCAAGGAATTGGATGAAAGATCAAAGACCACTCATCCCGAATTCGAAGTAAGCACAGTTTCACTATGGATATCCATAAATTTTGTCTAAGTCCAGATCAAGCTACAATTGATATGACATGACAAGCAAAGCTAAGAAGCCAATATTCCAAATTTCAAGTCAATTGGAGTTCGTATGCTCAAGATATGATCGTTACAAACTTAGAAAGTTAGCATATCCATGTACATCACTTCGCCACCGTCTATTCGCATCGATCTTGTTTGTATCCGTCGGCGACCATTTGTTTGTATCTATCAGGACGCACTAGTTCGTATCCATCGAGAGAATATGCTTGTTCATATCGAACTATTCGACTCCACCATCGAACAAGCTCCACTTCATACGGCAGTTGTCTAGTTCGTATCCATCGAGGACGGCCTACTTCTTATCCATCCCAGAAGAACCTTGTTCGAATCCGCCAAGACTCATTAGTTCGTGTCCATCAGGTGACCTTGGTTCGTAACCATCAAGTAAACATTACTTTGTATCCATCATGAAACCACTGTTCGTATCCATCAAGGCCAAGCAGAACCACCACCTATTCGTATCCATCAAATTGCCATTTGTTAGTATCCATCAAGTTGGAGCAATTTCGATCGAGCAACTTGGATCGATATGAACAGAGCCACTTTTATCGATACGAACTACACCACTTCCATCCATATAAACGAGGCAACGACCTTCGATACGAACGAGGCGAGAATCTCGGAATGACTCGGTCAACTCGGCATTGAAGGTAGAGCGATCCAAAATTCAAGTGCCATGTCAACTCACAGGCATGTGACCAACATCGAGTCGAAGTAATCGATACGAACCGTATCGATACGAAAGGAACTGAAACCAAAAACCTCTAGTTTGCATTGATCATAAATCACAATCCATACGTTCAAATGTTATGAAATTTTCACAGGGGCTTACATATGACGTAAGGAATGTTCATGCCAAGTTTCGACTCGATTGGGTCAAATATTGATCGATACGAAATTCGTTCGTATCGATCACAGATCGAGTCAAAATCTCATGGGATTGATCGCGTGGGCCCATCCATATGCCAGAAGAATTCTCTCAAGATCTGAGCGAGATATCTGAAGCTACGTCTATAAATAGCACCCCAAAACCTATAGAAAAAGGATCTTTTGGCTTTTTGACGTCCAGACTCTGCCGAAATCATTTTTATACTTCAAGTTTGCTGTTGTACTCGAATTTAATCACTGTAATCTGCTATAGTTAATTGTAATCAACAAGTGAATATCAATAAAAACATCACCTTCATAGTGGATGTAGGCCATATGTCGAACCACTCTAAATCATTGTGTTTCTGCATGCTTTCATTATTTGTTTTTGAAGCGTTTGTTAGATAATCCTTTTTTTACATTTCTATTCTTCATTTTTATCTCTTCAAATACTTCCGGAGAGTGTTGTGCCCAATTTTGGTACAAACTCTTTAGTGCTTTCATTGAGAGACGACACAGTTTTTTCCTGCTCTTTGGATCTACTATCAATATCGGATTGCACAAATCTAAGAAGAAGATCCATATCTCAAGGTCAGCATCCTTCTAACCTATTTAGATTTACATCAAATCTAGGGAAGGACTCCGTCATCCGCCATGGTTAGCACAAGGACCGCCTCCACGGCTGTAGATCAAGAAGGACGGGACAGATAGAATCTCGTACAACTGCCCCCATCCAACCAAATATCGCTAGACTATGAGATCCATCAGGCCCTGTCACCCCACAAGAGTTTCAAATGCTTATGCAAGAGCTGTCTCAAAGTAGTCAGCAACTTACTAAATAGCTACGCGCCAACGCAGAGTTGACTAATCGGCTAAACCGCCAACGGCGTAGGAGATCCAAGAGGGATCAGGCCTCCTACTCATCCACCGAAAGTTCAGCCTCATCTGACTGCCATCGTAGATCTACATACCCATAAATGGATGTAAGCTACACTCAAGGAATCAGACATAACCTACTTTGAATGTTGGACAACCAAGAGTTGGACCATCCACCAGCTACTAGACTGGTCCCTCCTCCCGGGGAGGTGTGTTCCATATTTTACTGCAAACATCCATGCTACTACCACCACTGTTAAAACAGAGGTTGATGTCCGAAATCAGCTAGATCCAAACCATCATCAGCATGGACGTACTCCCGAACCCTACATTCCCGAAGACTTGGAACCAAGGAGGCGAGACTTGGACCGTTGACAGTGTTCGGTCCAGCATCGCATTGTGGAACCCGACCACACCTTGGCTCAACGTGCATAAAATGTCTAGATGTCGGATACACCAACTATGATTCGTCAGATGATTCATGAGAGTCAGGGTCTCACTAATGACGACTGGGAAATCTCCCGGAGTCATACCCCTTTCACACATACTATATGCTAAAACCCCTCGGCGATTTACAATTCCGGCTTTACCAGTCTATGAAGGAAGTTATGATCCAAACCAACACATCCTGAAGTATGAGAGGCTGATGAATGTTGCACGGGCTGATGATGTAGTTAAACGTCGAAGCTTCTCGATCTCACTGGGGGCATAGCTACTATGTGGTTCACTCATTTTCCACCCTGATCTATTTCTTGTCTTGACCAACTGGCAACCAAGGTCATTGAGCAGTTTCGGATGCACTTCGCAACGCCAAAGGATGTTAACACTTTGTCTTGTGTCACTCATGCTTGTAGAGAGACACTCAGATGCTATTTAGAGAGATTTCATGCTGCATGTGCAGAGATAAGCAATCCTAATGATAACTCTATCTTGATGGCATTAACTAAGGGGATTAATCCTGATTTCGTGTTTCGAAATTTGTTTGCTGGGAAGCCTCCTGGGTCATTGGACTGTTTCTATTCCAAAGCAGCCCAATTCTTGAGAAAGGAGGATGCAAAACAGTCTTGGAAGAAGGATGGCGTGGGGCCTAGTGGTGAAGAAATTCAAAGTATTGTTGCAGTCAAGCGGTCTGGGGAGAGTTCTGGAATAGTCCGGTTAAACATTCAAAACAAGCAAAATTAGCAGAGGGATAATGGAAGTCAAAATAAAAAACGAGATCAAAACCGTGGTCTAGGATGCAGAGCTCCTATGTTCGATAATTACACTCCTCTAAATACGTCACTGGAGAATGTATATCTACAAATCTGCAATACTATCCAGTAGAAGAAGCCTGCTCTGAAGCCATCATCGGAGAGGCAGATCCATATAGGAAAATTTTGTAGGTTTCACGAGAGTTATGGCCACAAAATGAATGAGTGTCGCCATTTGCAGGATCTCATTGAGAAGTTGATTAGAGAAGGAAGTGGGAACAGTTTGTGCTGGCACCACAGTCTGGAGGTACGGGCCCATCGAATCAGAATAATATACCCAGTCAGAAAAGACAGGAGGAACCCGCACGTATCGGTAGGAGATTAGTGATAAATATAATAAGTGGTGGTCCTCAGCCAGCAGACCGAAGCTAGAGGGAAATGGAGTCGTATGCCAGCTCTATTAGGCGTGCGGACTTCAAATGTTGTAGTAGTTGTGATGATGGGGCTCCGGCCAAGCAACAGAAGACGATGACTGACGACATTGTGTTCTGAAACAGAGACGATGATAAGGTCGAAGCCCCCACTATCGATCCACTGGTCATATCAGCTATGGTTGGTCCTTCTTGGATGAAGAGGATCTAGGTTGACAATGGAAGCTCTGTAAATATTTTTTTTAAACGGGCATATGATCAAATGAAAATGGAAGCTAAAGACTTGAAGCTTTGTCAATCTCGCACTCATGGCATCAACGGGAGTGCTACTATACCCATTGGAGTGGTGGAACTACCAGTGGAGTTGGAAGTTGGAGAATGTCGGAGAGTCCGGATACTGCAGTTTTTTTTCATGGACATAAACTCCCCTTACAATGTTTTCTTGGGCCGACCGAGCCTTGCTGAATTCAGAGCAGCCATTGCCCCATGGTGCTTGACTCTAAAGTTCCCCAACAATCGTGGGGTTGGAGGTTCAAGGAGATCAGGCTGTTGGATGAGCCTGTTATGTTACTGAGTTGCACGAGGCACAACGAAGGGAGAAAGGAAAGGGCGTAGAGGAATCTCTCTGCGTCCGTTTTGCTAATAATTGACAATTGGTGCCTAGGCCTAGGCCCGGGCACCCCAACCAATTCCAAAGGGATCTTGACCCGAGAGATACAGAAAGTGAATACGAAACTGAAGACAGTCAAGCTTCCTCGGCCGAACTGACAATCGATGTCCCGATCGACGATGATGACGATTCAAAGATGGTAAAGATTGGATCTCAGTTAAGCCAACAGACACAGAAGGAATTGGTTGATTTTCGCTGGCGCACCTCGATGTATTCGCCTGGACACACTCTGACATGGTGGGATATCGTTGGACATTACGAGCCATAGTTTGAACATTAACCCGCGGTATATCGCGATCAAACAGAAAAGGCATGGTATGGATCCAGAGAGATCTTCCGCCCTTAAATAAGAGGTCGATAAGTTGAAATCGAATGGGTTTATTCGAGATGCCTTATACCCGGAGTGGGTGTCCAATCCCATACTTGTCCGAAAGCCAAATGGAAAATGGAGAACATGTGTTGATTACCCAGACCTGAACAAAGCTTGCCTGAAAGACGGTTTTCCACTTCCCCGAATTGGTCAGCTCGTAGATTCAACGACTGGGCACGAATTATTATCTTTTATGGATTCTTATTCCAGTTAAAGCCAGAGACCCATGCACTTACCCAACGAAGAATACACCAACTTCGTAACCGATCTAGGACTCTACTGCTATAGAGTCATGCCTTTCGGACTCAAGAACTTCGGGGCAATATACCAACGACTAGTCAATCGAATGTTCGCCAACCAGATCGGAAAGACCATGAAAGTATATGTGGATGACATGCTGGTAAAACCATGATTCCCCACTGATCATATTAAAGACTTGGAATCAATGTGTAGCATCCTTTGAGAATACAGGATGAAGCACAATCCACTGAGATGTCACTTTGGGTCGCATCCGGAAAATTCCTTGGGTTTATCGTCAACGCTCGAGGAATCGAAGCAAATTCTGAAAAGATCTGGGAATTCAGAAATTTTGAAACTTCGAGAACAATAAAGCAAGTTCAGAGCCTCAATAGGAAAGTAGCAGCTTTGGGCAGGTTCATTTCGAAGTCCATCGACAAATGCATTCCTTTCTTTGATTTGATTTGAAAAGGGAAATGGAATTTCGAACGGACCACGAAGTGCGAGGGCACATTCCGAGCACTAATTCAACATCTCTCCACACCATCGATTTTGTCGAAGCCTATCAATCACGAGCAACTGTACCTTTACTTGGCGGTATCAGAGAACACAATCAGTGTTGCCTTAGTTTGGAAGAAAGACTAAGTGTAGAAACTGGTCTACTATATCAGTAAACGACTAACCGAAGTTGAGTGGAATTATCCGAAGCTAGAGAAGTTGGACTATTGTCTCGTTATTGCCTCAAGGAAACTCCGTCCTTATTTCCAAGCTCGTCCTATCATAGCTTACACCGATCAGCCATTACAACAGGTCCTTACGCGACCTGATACCTCTGGTAAGTTGCTCAAATGGAATATCGAAATGAGCCAGTTTGATGTTACTTACACTCCGAGATGAGCTATTCAAGGACAAGTCCTAGCAGATTTCATAGCCGAATTTACCATCCCAGAGGACTTTCCTGAAACCAGCAAATATCCCAAGTATATTTGGAAGCTGCATACTGATGGTGCATCAAACGACCAGTGCTTAGGTGCTGGTGTTGTACTTGAAACCCCCGAAGGTCGATCCATATGTTATGCTCTAAAGTTTGATTTTCGTGCGACCAATAATGAAGCTGAACATGAAGCCTTTCTTGCTGGATTGAAACTCGCCCGAGATTTGAGAATTACTGCCATGGAAATTTATTGTGATTCACATTTAGTTATATGTCAAGTTGGGGGCAAATATCATGCAAGGAATCAAAGACTGGCTGCTTATCTTGCTCGAGTCCAGGAGATACTTAATCAGCTTGATTATTATGCCATCTTCTACATACCCCATGATCGCAATCAAAAGGCTGATTCATTGGCGAAGTTAGCAAGTACGGGCGAAGCACAACAAATGGGACTTGTTCTTATAGAAATGTTATCTTCCCCAAACATTGATTAGATGGGGACAGACTGGATATTTGAAATCACTCTTGATAAGGAGTCGTGGATGACTTCGATTCGAAATTACCTCGACCATGGAACGCTGCCTGAGCATAGGAGTGAGAAGAGACAAATTCTTCGTAAAGCTACATGGTTCACTATTCAGAATGGAGTCATGTATAGAAGAGGGTACTCCGTTCCTCTACTTCGGTGTATCTCCCACGATGAAATTAAGCTAGTGTTACGTGATGTTCACGAACGAGAATGTGTCGATCACACTAGAGGGCAAGCTCTCACTAAGAAAGTACCCCGATACAGATATTATTGGCCACTGTAAACTGCGATGCAGCAGATTACGCCAGGAAATGTAATAAATGTCAAAAGCATGCTCAAATTCCTAGAGCCCCACCTACTGAGATAACCCAAATGGTCAGCCTATGGCCATTTGTAGTATGGGCATTGATATTATTGGCTCTCTACCTCTGGCCAAAGGTGGTGAGAAGTACGCCATCGTCGCAGTTGATTACTTTACCAAATGGGCCGAAGCTGAACCTCTTGCTACAATTACGATGAAGAAAGTGATCAACTTTGTATTCCGCAGCATTATCTGCCAATTTGGTCTTCCACATACCATCATCACTGATAATGGAACCCAGTTTAACAACGTTGAATTCAAGGATTTTTGCCAATGAATCCACATTAAAAAGAAATTCTCTACAGTTGTACACCCTCAAGCAAATGGACAAGTTGAAACTGTTAATAAGGTTATCAAGTCTGTTTTAAAGAAACGACTGGAAAAGGCCGGAGGCAAGTGGGTTGATGAACTTCCTATGGAAGCTTACCGAACAACCCACAAGTCCACGACCAGACACACTCCATTCTCTCTATCCTATGGTTCAGAACGATTATTCTAGTCGAGATAGAAGTACCTTCTCATCATGTGACTTATTACGATCCAAAGAAAAATGCCATACTACTTGCCGAATCCTTGGATTTGTTGGATGAGAAGCACAAAGAGGTTGATTTGAGGGCAGTCGCATACCGAAGTCGAGTTGCCCGATTATACAATGCCAAGGTCCGACCCCGAACCTTTGAATTCGACGATCTCGTCCTCAAAATAATTTATCTGGTTCCTTCGCACATGAAACCAACATGGGAAGGACATTATGTGATTGAAAGAAAGCTCAGAGATGGCACATTCAAGTTATCGACCATAGGCGATCTTACTTTGCCAAGAGCCTGGAACAGCGAGAGTCTCCATCGCTACTACACATGACAGGCTTTATTTGATTTAGTCTATTTTTCATTTGCAATTTATTTCTGCATTTCGAAATTTGAATTTGTAATAAGGCAACAGACTTTACCGTATTTTCTCATTTCAACAATAAAATGTCATCTCTTCGAGCCAGAACTGTGATTTATTGAATGTGACATAAACCATCACGACACACGAAGAGATAAGTTCCATCATACGGTGGAATTTATTCAAATAGGGAGTGACTGTGATATGACTGGCCACTCGCTAAGTGAAACCCGAGCTCGGGGACAAGCCATCACACTGAAGCTAAAGAAGGATTGACACACGACAATCCTTTAACTGACTCTAGTCTCCCAGAGTGCGAGTTGGAATATAAACTTATAAATGCGGTTATGAAGAGAGTGGACCCATCCACCTAATGACTTCAACCGTATCTTAACCAAGTTAGAGGAGGATGGACCCGTCCATCTAACGACCTCACTTGTTAACTTGGGGTGGATGTGAATCGACCATCCGTGATCCTGATAAATCCATCATTCCCGGAGTGCGAATGAATCCTAAAATCTTAAAAGGATGTGACTAACCATCTATCGGTCAACTTCAAATTCCCAGAGTGGGAATTGGAGTATAAATATAAACTCTCAGTTCTCAAAGTGCGAACAGGAGTACAAATAAAAACTCCAAATTCCCAAAGTGCGAATTGGAGTATAAATATCAACTCTAAGTTCACAGAGTGCGAACTAGAGTATAAATACCAACTTCGAATTTCCAGAGTGCGAGTTGGAGTATAAACATCGACTTAAAATTCCCAAAGTGTGAGTTGGAGTATAGACATCAACCAACTTCAAGTTCCCGGAGCGAGAACTGGAGTACAAGCGTCGACTTTCTCTGGATTCCGAGAGTGCGAACCAGGGAATCGAATGTAAATAACTCTGAGTCTCCAGAGTGTGGCCAGTGTATAAACATAACTTGGGTGTGAATGACCACTCGCAAACTAACTTAAGACCCCAGAGCATGGACATATACTTAAAACTTAAACAGGCGTGACCGACCACCGACATACAAATGCAAGTCCCCGGAGTGTGGACGTGATCATTGATAAGTGAGAGAGTGTGATTCGATCACTCGACTCTCAGTTGTTTTAGCATTGGTTCAACGATGTTAAGCTCAAAGAAATGAAGGTGAAATGCAATCGCTGGAGAATCTTTACAACTCATTCCCGAAGTTGGAGCCAGAGCTTAAGTGTCAACCATTGACCGAAGCAGTGCAACATCAAAGTTCAACTGGATCCTGGTCATGACTCGTGTCTGTGATTTTTGGACTTGATAAGTAAAAACAAACTCGACTCGGAGGTTGGAGTCTGTAAGTGCACTGAACTAGAATTCAAATACTGGAACGCTTAAGCAAAATAAACAATAATTGAGTTGAATTAAAAACAAAATTTCATTTCAACTAACTGCAAAAGAAGTTCATGTACAAGTTATTTCCAAAATTGCTACTAGCAGGAGCCGAACCCGCATTTATACACGGCCTACGGCGAGAACCGTGTAGCGCCATGAATAGTATATGTATGTGCAACCCTCCGACCAACGAAAAATGTCGGCCACCCTAGTGGGAAGAGACTCACTTAAGTCTAAAGCATGCTGAAGCTCCTCTAATCCTGCATCATGTTGAAGTGACATGTAATCCGGAATTGGAATATCGGCGAGCCCTTTGAAAAGGTTATCCACCTGCCAGGGAGGAGCCTCTGAAATTCTAATCTTGGAAATAGGCAAAGACATGACCACGGATTTCTATCTCAAGGATTTAAGGCGTTTGAAAGCGGCTGCCTTGCCTTTTCTCTTTCCTTGGGAACCCTGAAGGGCGTCAAAAGGTCTGGGTACATGTTCATCGTCGGTTAACCCCTTCAGTTATAACAACTCCGGGCATCTTAGGTTTCACTCGTTTCTTCAAGACATCCCTTAGTGTTCTTTTAAGCCTTATACTTTGGCTACGCTCGATTAACCCAATGATTCTCAAATTTTTGTCTATCAAAACTGAAACGATGTCGCTCATTTCACTTAGGACTTCTTGGAGAACCCGTAATATCTCTTTAAAATGCGCACCTTCAGGTCATGGAATTAAAAGTGTAAAGAAAAGGAGATATTAGTTTGACATCAGTTATGATCATCATATTAACTACGTAAAAAGGCTGATGCTTACGTCTGAATAACCATCAGCTGGCGAATCCTGGAGGGCATCAGACATAAAACCACTTTGTTTTATAATAACTCAGCTTGGTCCAGGAGCTGATAACAACTTGACAACTCCTAACCGCTTCCAAAAACGTAAAAGAAGGGCTATCTCTTCGGTTCTTAATGTTGAATAAGTATCTAATTTCGAGCAGGGTCGGTGGCCATAAGAGATGCTCCATAAATACAATAAACAAACTATTCAACATAGCATATCTGTTAGGATGTAATTGAGATGGAGCGATTCCAAAGAAAGTCATCACTTCCCTAATATATTGGTTAAATGGAGGAAGTGTCCCAACTGCGCATGCATGGCGATTGAAAGCAGTAAACCCCTCCGGTGGATAACGTGATCTATCATTTGGTCTAAGTAGTAGCACATCGTCCAGTGACAAGCCATGCCTTATGCATATTTGTCCCAGCATGTCTTCCAAAACGTTGGACGGTACAAAATCTAGCAGATTACCAATAAATGGAGCATCTGGTAGCGCATCCAGAGCTGGATCTATAACATCGGAAGAGATGGCCGGTATATCGATTTTTAGGGGAAGTGAACTCTGAATTTCCTGCGGTTGTGAGCTTATGGAATCCATAACTAACTAACTTATGAAAAATCATCATTAGACGATAATAAGCCTATGTATTCCCTAGTGTGAAGTACGTAAATGTGTTGTGCAGTGCAGTGCTACAAGTTACTTGAGAAATTCAATGGAATTCAAGAGATGTTCAAATGACAAGACTTTGAGATGCAACTAGAGTGACCATTATCGCTGACCGTCGTAACCATGCCATCCAAATTTTAGAGAACAATTTAAGTTAAAGTTCTTTAAAAATTTGTTAAGTTACAATTCCATCGACGGCTTCGAAAGGCAATCAAATATGCAGTTTAACGTTTAAGTCCATTTATGCAAGGCGGAAGCTCATCGAAATCAAATGTTCGATTATGCGAAGATTTCGTATCCTTCATTGTTCGGAGTCGGATCGATCGCCAGAAGCCCAATTCGTATCGATCGTGGAATATAGCGTTTTGTATCGATCGCTCCAAGATCAGTTCGTATCGATCCCAAACATCCTTGTTCGTATCGATTGCCAGGTCCAGGACTTCGTATCGGTTGCACAATCGAGTCTTCGTACCAATCTCTTTGGATCGATGCGAGCTCTTGTTCTTCCCAATCGATACGAAGTTTTCCCCTCCATCGATGCGAACTTCCATTATCACCTGATCGATACGAACATCTTCCTCCATCCACAATCAATACAAATGTTTCCTTCATTCGTCCTTCTTCCCCGACAACTTAAGCACTGTCTCCTCCTTCCTTAACCAAGCTCCGACACAACTCCGGCATTGCCCGGACTAATCTCCGGCATCAATGTCGTCGAAGACCGACCATGAATATGAATGGATTGAAATTCGAACTCGAGTCTCATCATTTTTGTTGTGGGTTTATTAATCATTTACCTAGTTGAAGTATCAATGTAGAGGATTGGACTGGTGTTCGTTTCGAGAACGAGAACGGGTTTTTCCTCTTCCCTCAAGTTTTTGAGTGGTACGAAAGCTAAACTACCAAATAAGCAAGTAAAAGAAAATGGCTAAGTACAAAGGGATTTTATATGGGCACGAGGGATGGAAGCAAATGATGATTCAGCCCGTTGGTTTCGACCGGTAAGAAGGAGCCACTTTCCAAACAGATACGAAGAGCACAATTCCTATCCATCCCCCTAAAGCTGCAGCTACCCATATCAATCGAGACGAAGAAGCTTGCTTCACATCCATCACCTTCCGCTTGATATCACCAAGTCGTATCCAATAACTAACCAATGCAATGTCAACCACCTAGGATACAGAACCAAAGTCTTGCAGCCCACATCTCAAGAGTACCCAACAAGTATCAATACAAACCAAGATTCATGTCCATCGTCGCGAATGGCATCGAATTGACAGCTAAGTTTGTATCGATTATCATCGCGATGAGTATAATTTTCTAAACTTTCACATCAATCCAGGAGAGGATCGATATGAAATGATATTATAAAATGACCACCAAACGTCATTACAACTCGAATTTCACATCGATTCAGGAGAGGGTCAATATGGAATTCGATGCAAGAAACCTGACAATGACTCACAAACATTAGAACGTTAGCGGGAGTCAAACTAACATACGTGTATGTATGATAGGCTAACATCTAATTCTTAAAATTCACAGGTCGAATGCCAACCAGATGAACAATTACAACAACAAACAGCTAATCAGTATCATACAACAATTAGTTACAGCAGCACACAGTATAATAGTTAGCAGCTTACAGTTCATAATCTATGTCTCTATGGATCAATTAAAAATTACAATTTTCAACAAAAAGATGACAATAGTTCAACAAGTCATGTTCAAAAAAAAGATGCGACTATTTAAAGCACGTCATGTTCTCACAAGACTTACTTTAGAGGCAAATGTTATCCTGCCTTTTGGCAAGGCTGAGATATCAAGGAATTGGCTGAAAGATCAAAGATCACTCATCTCGAATTCCGAGTAAGCCAGGTTCACTATGGATATCGGTAAATTTTATCCGAGTCCGGATCAAGCTACAATTGATACGACATGACAAGTAAAGCTAAGAAAACCAACATTCCAAATTTCAAGTCAATCGGAGTTCATATGCTCAAGATATGATCGTTACAAACTAAGGAAATTAGCACAACCACGTACATCACTTCACATCCGTCTATTCGCATTGATGTTGTTCGTGTCTGTCGGCGAGCATCTATTCATATCCATCAGGACACACTACTTTGTATCCATCGAGAGAATATGCTTATTCATATCAATCTATTCGACTCCACCATCGAACAGGCTCCACTTTATACGGTAGTTGTCTAGTTCGTACCAATCGAGGACGGTCTACTTTGTATCCATCCTAGAAGAACCTTGTTCGAATCCGTCAAGACTCATTAGTTCGTATCCATCGGGTGACCTTGGTACGTATCCATCAAGTAAACATTACTTCGTATCCATCATGAAACCACTGTTTGTATCCATCAAGGCCAAGTAGAGCCGCCACCTATTCATATCCATCACATTGCCATTTGTTCGCATCCATCAAGTTGGAGCAACTTCGATCGATACGAACAAGGCCACACAATCGATCCTAACCGAGCAACTTGGATCGATATGAACAGAGCCACTTTTATAGATACGAACTAAGCCACCTCCATCAATACGAATGAGGCAACGGCCTTCGATACGAACGAGGCGAAAACCTTGGAATGACATGGTCAACTCGGCACCGAAGTTGGAGCAATCCAAAATTCAAGCTCCACGTCAACTTACAGGCGCGTAACTAGCATCAAGTCGAAGTGATCGATATGAACCGTTTCGATACGAAAGGAACCAAAACCGAAAGCCTATAATTTGCATCGATCATAACTCGCAATCCATAAGTCCAAATGTTATGAAATTTTCACAGGAGCTTACGTACGACCTAAGGAATGTTCATGCCAAGTTTTGAGTCGATTGGGTCAAATATTAATTGATATGAAATTCGTTCGTATCAATCATGGATCGGGTCAAAATATTACGGCATCGATCGCGTGGGCCCACCCATGTGCCAGAAGAAGTCTTCCGAGATCTGAGTGAGATATCTGCATCATACGCCTATAAATAACACCTTAGAGCCTACAGAAAAAGGATCTTTTGGCTTTTTGACATCCAGACTCTGCCGAAATCATTTTTAAACTTCAAGGCTGCTGTTATACTCGAATTTAATCACTGTAATCCATTGTAGTCAGTTATAATCAGCAAGTGAATATCAATAAAATCATCAAATTCATAGTGGACGTAGGCCATACGTCGAACCACCCTAAAACATTATGTTTCTGCATGCTTTCATTATTCTTTTTTGAAGTGTTTATTAGATAATCCACTTTTTACATTTCTATTCTTCATTTTTATCTCTTCAAATACTTCCGAAGAGTGTTGTGCCCAACTTTGGTACAAATAAACCCTATATTATTCAAAAAATAATTTTTCCTTTTTATTTTCAAATTTATTATCTAATTTATTATCATTACATTCCCTTAACAAAATATCATTTTTGATATCCTATTACTTATATCATAGTGTATATTATCCAGTTACATTCTAATTACATTTAAACTTTCTAGGTAAGTTATATTAATGTTTCTGAGTGTAATTAAACACTACACAAATTTTCTTTTTGTTTACACATTTATGTTAAGCCAGATTTTAGTTTGAACAATTTATTGCTTAAGTTTTCATCTTGTACAACCCTTTATTATACCCTAATATTTTACTTTTTAAATATTTTAGGCAAGATATATATATATATATATATTAGAATGTAACTTAGTATTGTACAAATAAGTTTTTATTCAAATTCAACTATTTCAAGTTGGTTAAATTTCATTTATCATTTTAGATATTCCATTTATTCAATAATTTCCCTTTATTTCAATAATTGAAACCATTCTTATATAAAACTTAAGGTTCAAATTTTCGGTTTCACTTCAAACTATTTTGAAATAATAATATGTGCATATATTTTATAAATCAAATCTATATACAAGAAATTTAAATGAAATCCATTTTTCCCAACAAAAGTGTAGCAAAGCTACTAAGGGGCCTATCCACTTTGAGACCCGAAAATGAATGTCGACAATGCTGCAGTCATCACTGACATTATTTTCCACCAACAAATGAGGAGCTGATTTTCTTCATTTTAAGATTCTGTATTAATTATTTATATTCGAAAATATTTTCAAATAATATATACTTTCAAACTATGAAACCAAATTTTGTAAAGCACCGGAAATTAAAATTTTAAATTCTTAGTTTAAATTTATTTCATTTTCAAATTGGATTTATAAATCAAACTTATAAAATTTTCAAATCTTTATAGCATACCACAATAGTTAACAGTTAAAGAATGTTGACTAACAATGAATGATAATCTAGTATTTTCGTTTCTAATAACCAATACATTTAACTATCCAATTTTAGAAAATTATACCTTTATATATGCCCAGATTAATATACTTGGACCTCCCAATTACTCCGGGGAAAGATCTATCCGAATTCTAGTTGTACATAATATAATCATATTAAAATTTATATCGTTTACCAATTTTGAAAACAGTATTGTGTCAGCTTGTTCTGTTCAAGTGTTTTGGAATTTCTATCGATAGCGTGGGCCAGACGAATCGATCAAAACCACAAATCAACTTTATAAATCAAACAACATAATATAAAACAATTTTATATTAATAACAAATACACTCCCTCGCATCATTATTCAAGAATGGATTTTAAAATAAGGATAGAGGTTCAAATTTAGAAGGACCCGATCAAAGAGAATTCTAACTAAGATAGATAGGCTCAAAAGTGAGATAAGATAGATAGATCACAAAAGAGAAAAGATGGATAGACTTATATAAATCATGGGCGACCTTAACCGGGTCAAACAAGATTCCTGGAATAAGATCAATGCATAATTCTGAGGCAAATTAGCATTTGATCACAAGAGAATTACCCTGGTTGTTTATTAGAGAAACATTCGGGCATAGCAAGAGATAGCAGCATCTAAATGGAGGATGCAGAAATCTTCAATGAATCGATGCTTGTTATGAAGAAGTTTCACCCCTTAACAAATCATCCTAAGGTTGACGGGACTGTCAATTCATTATAGAGATCATCCGAAGTGGGGATATGGATGCTATAGAACCAAGAAGAACACGAACAGAAAGAGGTCGGAATAGATTTTCAGAACGAAGAGGGAAAGTTCCAAAATTCAAAGGAAACCGAGTCGAAGAAGAAGAACTCAAGCTCGAACGAAGGTGATTCTATAATTAAGTTTACTCTGTATGCTAAGTTTTATCTAAACCAGAGCCATGATACCAGCTGTAAAGACCTGGTATTTCAAACCAATCGCATTGGACTTGAATTGCTCAAAATGTCAGATTGTTAATTTATATTTGGCAAAACTCAGCATATACAGTAAATAAATCAATCACAGAATCAAAGACACAGAGTATTACAACCATAAGCAGTGGAATAGATAAATAGTAGCCCATGAAACTACCATAAAACATCGAAGTTTAAAAAAATACAACAGAATCTCAAATACAAATGAATCTCTACTACATCAGCAACATATGAGCCTGAACATAACTGACTGAAATAAACTGAAATAACTGAAAGCTGGATAGATAGATCTTCAAACAAAGCTCTAATCTCCAAAGGTAAGTCTCAAATAATATGACACTCAGTCTGACCCGAGTATAAAGCAAAACACAAAACACTCGAGTCACGATTAACATCCTCATATTAATAAATTCAACTCAAGTGAAATGTCAACTGAAATACAAATAAGTTAAAGGATGTTTGGGATTTCCATCCTCTAAGGATTCACGTAACTATCTACTATGTTAGATAATATGCTACTATAATATGTCTATCGGTAAAGTAAAAGTTGTAAAATAGCGTTAAGGCATTACCCATATTCCCCTTAACACATTTTTTTATATTCCCATAGTCTATATAGTACCGTTATTCCTCCGTAAACAGGAGGGCTATCAGAGGGCACTCCATAGGTATGGTACAAACCTAACTCGTAGAAGGCGCGATAGGGCACGCGACAAGGTACTTGAGGAAATGCCAGGGTAGATATACCGTTTGCATATCTGGACTGGTGGTAATGCATAGCAGCTACTACCGCCCACCTCGTGACACACTCCAAAATCAAAGGTGCACCCAATCAAATCACAAAAGCAATAAAATGATATCAAAAAATGTGTTCGATCAAAAGAATGACCTCACTTGGCCCGACATGGCTCCTATTTTAACCGCATCAAGCTGACTCTTTGGGAGTCAGGGCTACATAAAAATCATATAGAATCGTCACCAAACCATCCTACTTCATTCTGGAATCTCCACCATGTACATGGTTGTTGAAGTAGTTTTCGGTATTGGCATAGAGTATGACAATATCTGATCCCGGTCTCATTAATAACCAAACGCTTATTTCACACCGTGGTCATTTCATTTCAAATAGTTTATACTTCATATCAAAAGATCATATTCATTTCGAAATCATATAAATTCGATATCATCATTTACTTTAAACAATATTCAATATTCATTTCCAGAATCGTAATGCTTTATAATTTATAACATTCCGATATCATAACACATTTGAAATCATAAAACTTCAGAAATCATAACACTTTTGAAATCATAACAATTTAGAAATCATAACCCTTTGGAAATCACAATACCTCCAACTTAAATAGTTTAGACGTTGAAATTAGTGTATATAACAAAATGTTTATAAATTTAAAATAGTTTGTATATTAAAATAATTTATATATTGATATAGTTTGTATATATAATAAAATACTTTATATCATAAAATAATTTCCTCCCATTTCATAAGTCGATTTTAATGCGCTTATATACCAAGATTCAATTTATATCAATTCCAGTTTAACCAATTCAATTGTAAAGTTCAAAGATTCAAGTTTAAATATTCAAAAATTACAATATAAATTTCATTTATATTTCAAAATTTAACTGTAATTTATTTCGAATTGGAAAAATATTCACCTAATTATTTTCATATCAATTAGTTTGAATCCCACTTTTATGAATTTAAACCAATATTAAATATTCAATCTCAGTTTATTTAAAGTTGAGAATATTCATTTAATGACCTTTTGTCAAATAAATTTATAATTCATATCTTTCAAAACCTCAAAAATCAATAAGTTTAAATCGATTCTTATTTAAATTCATTTATTAACCAATTAAAAATTCCAAGTCAACATTAATTTAACTTCCCAACCTTTATTATTAAGGTTATAAAGTCTATTTTTAAAATATTAATATAAATTTAAGTAAATACACAAACATATTATATACTAATTAAACTAGATTTTATTAAATTAAATCTTGTTATTAAATTTATTTATGTGAATCTTATTTTATACATGTTTGAAAATAATAAAATTTAAGTAAAATTTAATAATAAGATTTAATTTATAATTTCAATACTAACTTATAAATTAAGTTTTCCAAACATACTATTTTAAAAATCAAAAGTTTAGGCATATATAAAACTAGCATTTATATCTTATATTTGAAAAATCAATATCTATTAAAAACCATATATTTCCTTTCAAAAACTTTTGAAATCATTTTAAAAATATAGACCAACGTTGTCCGTATATAATTTTCTATCATATGGTTAAGTGATACGGATATTTATCTTTTCAATCCATAATTTAGTTATGTACGGGCATATATTATTTCAACCCGCAATCCCAAAGATTCTAAATCAATGAAAATCTCTTGGGTTTATCATTTCAACCCATAACAATTTTCCCCTATTTTATAATATCATTGGGTATGTATCATTTCAACCCATATGGAAATCTAAACTAACAGGTAACTTGCAGAGTGAGAACAAATACGACAATAATATCACATATCAACAACAAACATATATCATCAGTGAAAAATAAATATAATATAAATAACAAATCATAGTGTCAGATGTCACAAGTGAATAGTTACAGAAAATGGCATATCATATACAGCAATTATATAATTAACAGTTCAATTTAGCAACATATTTCAATTGTCGTCTCAAATGAAATCATATCTAATAATATAAAAATGTTAATCGTGAGTGATTGCTCACCTTTCGTGGCTAGAGAACGATGAGAATGGGAAGCAACTAATACAGAAATGCATATGGATAAGCGATAAGGCTAGAGAATAGCTGCGACAATCGATATTGAGATGGTACGTCAAGATTGACAAGAGATTGATGAAACAAGATATTATATATATATATATATATATATATATATATATATATATAAATTTTCCAAAATCATTTTAAAACATATATTTAAAATAAAAATGTGTGTGTGTGTGTGTATATATTCGTTTTTAAATCAATATTTAATTCAGATCCGTCAGAAATAAAGTCTCCAAATATATTGGTGTATTGAAAACCAACTCATCTATACCTATGTAAGCAAATATATAAACATAAATATTAACTTACATACTTATTATCCTTTTTAAAATAAAAAATTATTATAAAACCAATATACATAAACAATCGGCAAATACCACTTGCAAACTTACATTTATTTCAATACATATAAACTAACAAATATATATAAGATGATACATACCAAACTTTATCTATATGTAAGCAGGTAAAATTTATACGTACATACAAACTGCATCTTCACCTTTCAATATTTTTAACATAGATTCGAAACACACTTTATTATAACATATAACATATATAGACTGACATATATACATATAACAAAGGATTAGTACCATATAAATTATTACTTTTAAAATATAATCCATATATCGATATATAACTTAAGGAAAACCGGTTATGAACTTATATCTTCAACTAACAGATCATATAACTTCATATATAAATATATACATATATAACAGATAGATGATAAATGTTTAAACTTTCATACATATATATGTACATTGTATAAAATATTACTACTGAAACCAATATGTACATATTGACATATATTACAAAAATAAAATATTTGTGCATAAAATAATTTAAGACAAATCTGAGAGTAGAGAAGGCGACAAGCTTTGACATGCATGTTAGGAATTCCAATATAAGATTTCGATGACAACAACTATACAATGGAAATCAAATATAGATATATATTTATATATAGAGATACATACTAGAAAAATATCACTAGTAAGACAAGAACAACGCTCAAAGAATAATACAAGAGACTACAAGGCGATAGGTACAAAGTAGCAAAAGAAAAGATGCACAAAACTGACATGCACTAGTATCAGATGTATGGGTGCACAAGCCAGACGTTTAGAAAATGTCCTTTTGAACAACAAACAGGCTAAACCAGACATCTGTTAATAGCACTAAGACATCTGAAAATCTACTATGTGCACAAAATATATAGTATCAGATGTGTGAAGCAAATACCAGACGTCCGAATTCAAACTCGGACTTCAGAGAAGAATTGCAACTGCCACATGCTAATGGACATCTCTGCTTCTCTTCGCCGCAACTCTTCACCATCAACAGAAGTAACTTGATAGCGTTCGTTAATGGATGCAACTACTCAAGATACCTATCCAAAACTATATATAGCATCAAGAATCAAGAGGATGGTACTTAACCTTACTTATTTATACTTTCTAATTCTATACACTATCATATATTCTTGATCTCTGCACTCTAACAATCTTCACTTGTATTTACTCTTCCATATACTCAATTCTTCATAGAAAATATTCTTTAGATATATATTGGAAGCGATTGTACTAATTAGTCAACATTTGTGTTATACTAGAACACACATTTGACAAGAAAAACTTACTATAAGCAAGCCTATTCCTCCGGGAAAAGCGAGGGTTTTTGATAGTTGAATTCCGAAGGGAAGCTTCGGGACTGGACGTAGGACGGGAGGTCTGAACTAGTATAAAATCCTGGTGTGCCTGTTCTATAATTACTTAGATTAATATTATTTTAGTCGCATCATATATTTTATCACATATACTAGCATATACACTACATGATCCACCCTGTTGACTTTCAATTGGTATCAGAGCACAAAGTTCTTTATGCCATCTTTAATGGAACAAGGGTAAATTGGAAAAAATTCATATTCGATGAGCTCAAACACTATCGGATTCGATCATGTCCATCTATCATCTATCCTACTTACATTATGCATCTTCTAAAAGCTCATAATATTCCATCGTATTTGTCGACTTTGAAGAGATTTCTCCCAAATACGCCTCCACAAAATTCTTTTCTCTTATGCACTTATTGGGAAATCCTCCGGATTGTATGTCATTTGAAGAGTGGACGCAACGTCGTTAACAAGCCAGACAAGCTCAGCCTCAACTTCATCAATCACCACCACAACCATTAAACAAAGAGGAACAATATCACGAACAAACTCCTCCTCCTCTAGAACCTTTTGACTACCCCGGCCAAGATGACAATTCGGAGACTCACACTGAGACCAATCCTAATGAAAGTATTCTAGATTTAACTCTTCAAAATCAAATTTTCCTATCAAGAAATCAAAAACTATTGGCTAAGCATATTGATAGCTTTGAAACAACGTTTGCTTCTCGCCTAGCCATAGTTGAAACATCGCTTTCAACAACCTTATCCGTTCTAAAAGAGGTTCTTCAACGAGTACATGACCCTACACCTCCTTCGGAAGATTGGCCAACTCCAGCAGCTTCTCCTCCTCCTTCAAAACACTCTAAACTTTTTGAAGGGGACAAAGAACCTCTCGAACATACTCCAACATCTCCTAAAAAACAAGCAAGTTCTTCAAAGAATGAAGATAAAGGAGATGATCAAGCGAAAGCCTCCCCAAAAATCCTTAGATTTTTTTTTAGGATTCCATCTTTTGTATTATAATCAACAATCTATGCATGTAATCAATCAATATGTTTAATGAAAAGTGCTTTTTGGTTTGTTATTTTTGTGTATATTCATATAACCTTCCGACGATTGGTAAATATTAAATGGTATGAACATGATGTCTAAGTTAAAAATTATTAATACTTTTTGAAAATTCCAAAGGGGGAGAAATAAGGGAAGCACAGAATCAGTGGGAGATTTATTAAATTATATCTAAGTACATTGTGTAGTTGTCATCATCAAAAAGGGGGAGAATGTTAGAAAATCCAATATACGGTTTCGATGACAACAACTATACAATGGAAATCAAATATACATATATATTTATATATACAGGTATTTGCTAGAACAACATCACTAGAAAGACAAGAACAACGCTCAAAGAACACTATAAGAGACTACAAGTCGATAAGTACAAAGAAGCAAAAGAAAAGAGATACAAAACAGACATGCACCAGTATCTGACGTCTGGGTGCACAAGATAGACGTCTGGAAAAGTCCACTGGAACAATAAACAGGCCAAACCAGACATCTGGTAATAGCACTCGGACGTCTGAAAATCTACTATGTACAAAAAATATGTAGTATCGGACGTCTGAAGCAAATACCAGACGTCTGAACTCAAACTCGGACTTCAAAGAAGGATTGCGACTGCCAAATGCGAATGGACATCTCCGCTTCTCTTCGCCGCAACTCTTCACCATCAATAAAAGCAACTTCAGAGAATTTGTTAATGGATGCAACTACTCAAAATACCTATCCACAACTATATTTAGCATCAAGAATCAAGAGAACGGTACTTAACCTTATTTACTTATGCTTTCTAATTCTATACACTATCATATATTCTTTATCTCTGCACTCTAGCAATCTTCACTTTTATTTACTCTTCCATATACTCATTTCTTTATAGATAATATTCTTTAGATATATATTGGAAGTGATTGTACTAATTAGTCAACATCCATATTATACTAGAACACACATTTGACAAGAACAACTTACTGTAACCAAGCCGATTCCTCCGGACAAAGCGAGGGTTTTTATAGTTGAATTCTAAAGGGAACCTTCGGGACTGGACGTAGGACGGGAGGTCCAAACTAGTATAAAATACTGCTGTGCCTATTCTATATTTACTTAGATTAATATTATTTTAGTTGCATCATATATTTTATTACATATACTTGCATATGCACTACACGATCCACCCTGTAGACTTTCAATGCAAACATATATATTTAACATCAGACTCAAGTATACATATATATAAACTAATATATATAGACACACCTTTGCACATATTTACATGCATATATACTTTAAAGCCACTGTGTGTATACACACACACACACATATGATGCTATAAGCAACATATTATATAGCTTATATATACAGTACATATAAACACCTACATAACATACACACACACACACATACAATCTAGCCTAATATAAAATATATATAATACCTTATGCGAAAGAAAGGGTGTTTCTTGCAGAGGCGGAGAGGGCAGGCGGGAAGGCCAGAGCACGCGGTTGTAGGGGAAGATGGCTGGCAATGGAGAAACATGGGTGGGCTAGCTTGAGAGGCTTGGTCATGAGTAGGTGGGGAGAGTTTGAGGGAAATGGGGAAGTGAGGAATGGAGGCTGTTGCACGCTAGCTGGGGTTGGAGGCTGGGCGAGGCGTTTGCACGTGAGGCTTGCGTGCGCTGGTGGAACGCTTAGTGAAGTTTGATGGGGACGCGAGAGGGGAAAATGGAAATGGAGAAGGTAGGCTTGAGCACGAAGATGAAAGGCATATTCACAAAGCAATTCCAATATATAAAACAAATTTCTCAAAGCAATGAAGCACAGGAGGGGAAAAGAACGAGTAAAGGCAGAGAGAACGAACGAAAGGAAGTGAACTGGAAATATAAATGAAATAGCAAAATAAATTAAAATGGTGGAAATGGCAAGGGTCGGGTAAGTTGAATTCTGGGAATTATTAAAAAGCTAGTGACTATTTGATTTCAGGGAGGATAATAAATGGTCATGGGAAATCCAATAGACTCGGTTGCGGCACCGATACGCTAAGAGTTTCGCCTCACTCAATGGCCCAAGGCCTAAATCCACCACAACTCAACCGAATAATTCTCCTTCTCAAACCTAAACGCAATAAATCCAAGAAAATACGGTAGCACTCTAAAAAAAGCTCATCTTCTCCTCCCTATGCACGTTCGTGCATGCGTGTGCACATGAACACGAGCTACTCCGCTCGAGACCTCGCCGCAACGATGCTTCCTCATTCACCTCACTTTGGCCATTACGATGGACCAACCACTTCGAGCTTTAATCCTATGCTCCTCCTAATTACCAGTTGCATCGAAATTAACTAGTTTCCCACATCAGCAGGCAATCAATCACCATCAACTCTTGACCATCTCGATGACTAGCGACCACTCCACCACCACTACTTCGCTCCTCATCATGCACCTCTAGAACCAACCAGCCCTAACTCGATGCACTGTTGCACTCGTACGACCTCCACCAAACCAAGCCCTCATAACAACCCCCAAAACCCTAAAATCTCTTGGTCCTACCACTCCAGGCTGCCGCCAACCCTACGCTTGCTACTGTAGCTCCACTACCACTTCTAGTTCCTCCACGACCAACCATTGACCTTACCATCAACCCAAATGACTGATTTGCAATTTTTCCTCCAAAAATAGAAAATTTTATATCCCACACTTGATACTACACTAAAAAACCTGCCACCACTCTTGAAAATCATGACTTTCAATGATTGATTCACTGGTATAATCCATTCTCAATACCGCCATGGTCGATATGGCTAAAATCAAGCTTCTGACTTATATAAACCCTTATCATCCCATACACTTGATAACGATTTCCAAAACCAATTTTACAATAAACTAGACTCGATAATGACAAGTTTCTAGTTGGTAGGTTTTGGTTGAAAATGAAAACATGCGATGGTGTGGAATTTTGGAAGACAGGAAGGCATGTTTAACTAAAATAGAGAGATTATTTATATTCATAGTATCCTGATTTCATATATATACACACATGCATACAGGGCAAACATATAAACACCCAAGGTTTTCAAGCAGTATACATATGAGATTAAAACATAATTCAACATAAATTCAATTACATAACTTGTTAATGAAATATGACACAAGATTTTTAGACCAAAATAAATATTCCCACCTTCCACATTGCTTCATAAATCTTTTCTTAAGATTTTTGAGAAGCTTAACAAGATCCGAGTTAATATTTTTAAAGAAGTATATTTTTTCTTTCTCTAAAGATTTTCTTTTTAAAATATGATGAGTATGTGTGTGTATATATATAATGAATGTGAAGCGGTGAGAGCATAAGTAAATATATATGTATATATAAAGGATTTAAAGGAAAGAAAAAAAAATAAAGAAATGAAAATATTTTCCTTCCATCATAACATCTTTTCAATGTATGCTTAAGTACATGCATGCAACGGTATGTTGGGTTAAAAGGAGTTTTCAAGTATTAATGACTTAAATGCTTAAGTGCTTAGTGTTTATATTCATTATTTTTATTCAATAATAAGACACATCCTTAAGTATACTTATTTATAGCATAACTCCAACTTATTTGCAAATTTATGCATATGGGTATACAATAGTGTTCACAACGTTTCCCGATAACTTTTAACCGATGAAAAGTCGAAAATTCGAAAACGAAATCCGGTCACATTTTCGATTTTTCCTCGAATTAATTACTTTTGCAACAAATGTTGAAAACTAATTCACCGTCTCTAGTTAGCATTCAAAAGAGTTTTATTTTAATTGTAAATTCTAGTATTTGAGTATTTAAATTAAATATTCACAAATCAAAGTGTTGAAATTTCGGGTCGTTACATTCTCCCCCTTAAAAAAATTTCGACCCCTAAATTTTATCACAGCAAAACCCAGTAAAAACAAGGCTAAATAAAACCATCAACCCATCAATTATTAACTATTTTCTAAGTAAAGAAAACTATAACTTTTTAAATGAGGTTAATTGTCCCAGCAAACCATAAAATACTAGAAATACTACATATATACAAGAGCATCTACTAAGATTCTTCATCAACCATAGTCACAACATAACATCCAAAAACTATCAATACAACATAACAAGGTACATGCAACTATACCCAAAGAACTACTTCAAACATCCAAGACGATTCCTTAAGGTGGGCTCTCTCGTTCATACTCATCCACCTCAGGTCCCTCTAATACCATAGATAACCGTCGTTGTTCGGGATTCCATATAATCTCTAGGTTCGGATCCCAGGGTATCAGCATTTTAGGCACGAACCACGCATCCATCTCCAAAATCAAGGCATCCAGATCTTCTTCTTCAGTTGGCTCGTCGATAACCTCACCCATTTCCTAAATGATTGCATCATCATTCTCTGATGCCGGCTCTTCTTTCGAAATGGATTCCACTTCTTCTTCTAACCCCTCATCTTCCTCGAATTCTTCCTCTTCCTCAAACTCCTCCTTGAACCCCTCCTTGAAATTCTGCTTTAGCGATGGATGGTCAATATCCTCCATAGCCTTCATACGCGCTCTTCTAATGACAATGGGAGTCCTCCATAATAATAATAATAATAAAATCCTTAGAATAAGATACTAAGTTCTACTAAGGTTTACCTATGCTAAAATGATACGATGTATTTATAAACTGACTTGATTTTATTAACTTATATAGGGCTTCCCTATACCCTAAAATTATATACAAAATATCCTATTTTAAAACTTAAGTTTATATTTGTATAAAACTCTGCTATAATCGAAGTGTATATATAAAAAATTTAGATTTGTTTCACTTAACCTAAATGCTTAACAAAATTAGAGTTTGTTTTAACTTACCAACTTCTCAAATTTATAAGTTATAAAAACTTATTCTCTTATGTTTACACGAAACACTTAGTTAAAATTTTCCAATTTAAATTGGATGTTTCATCTGTTTAAATTGTCAGAAATTCCATTTTATTTTACTACATGAAAAGTATCAAACAACCTATCAAAACAAAATGCACAAACTAGACGAACCAAATAGTTAAGCTACATGAGTCTATAATATTACTTGGCTGAAAATTTCAAAATTTTAAACACCCGATTCTTATTTTAAATCATTTTGAAATATAATATACTATTTCCCTTTTATATATCAATTCATACTTTTGGAAATCTAAAAAAATTGGTTTGACCAAAACAAAACTTCTATTGTAGCAATCCGTCACTAAGAAAATCAAAAACGAACGTCGATCATACTACAGTCACCATCGGAATTATTTTCTAGGGACCGAAGTGAGTTCAGGTGCTTTTTATTTCTTCTAAATCCTTTTACAATATTTTTATTAATAAATATTTTCAAAAATAATACCATTATTACTTTATCCAATAATTCGAAAAATAATTCCAAACACTGGGCTTTTGAGTTTTAAATTTCTTAGTTTATACCCATTTTTATTTATAAACCATATGTTAAGAAAATTTCTATTCCAAATAATACTATTATTGTTCCTCATAAATAGTTTTTATATTAGAATACTTATACCTCAAAGTATTTTTAAGTAAAATTATTACCCTTTTTCCAAGAATCATTTGAAAATTTATCGAAGTCGCCGGGATTTTAAATTCTTTGAAAGTCCATCTTATTTTCAAAATATATTTTGTAATCCTGATTTATAAATCACTTTATATAAAATCTTTCCTCAGATATTCATTTTTAAAATATGTTTGCTTTATTTTTAATAAGCACCTTTTTAGTAAAATCTAATTCCTTTGGCTCAACATATCATCAAATGCCTTATAGTCAAACTGTGAAAATTAATTCACAAGGTGTTCGTTTCAATGTTCCCACAAATTCCTACCTACCTAACCTATACTTTACAAAGGAAAACGTCTTATGAACCACTCAACAATAATTAATGCTTAAACTGGACAAGCATAATTAATCAAATCTTATATGATAATAATTAAATTTATCAACTCCTAACATCAAGACATCAATAATAACTATACTATTATTGAAAAGTATTTCTTTATATTTATATATAATATATTCCTAGATAAAATTATTTCATTTACCAATTTAAAACGATACTCTGTTGATTTTCCTAGTTTAGGTGTTTAGAAACCCCTATCAACACTGGTGCCCCACGTCTCGATTGGAATTTATAAACCACTCAACCGATAAATTAGCACAATATAAAATATTTTTATAGCACTAATAATTACGCACTCGGTATATACACTCAAACTTATCCTAGGGTCTTACCTACCCTATCTCAAATGATTTTACCCTGCCAAAGCCTAGGTGTTCGGTCAACCTAAGCTATGGTACCACGTTGTAATGATCCACCTTTCTTACACTTAAGCTTAATACATCCTCTATATTTGTGTGCCGATCATTTAAGTGTCCGAAAGACGGGTCAGTTGGGGTAAAAGAAGAAAAGAACAGAATCTCCTAAAACGTGAGAAGTAATATATAATATCAACAAGTCTTTAAAAAAAGAAATCATCTTTATTATACACACCTTCGGAGTACATTAACCAAGTAATAGCCTAAATAGTTATAACAGCCTATTCTTACAATTCCTTATTTATATAGACATGAACAAAACAAACAAAACTCAACGGAACAATATAATATGCGTGAGTCCGTCTTGCAGAATCCAGCTCGTCTTCTAAAAGCTCCAAAGAATCCAGCTAAATCTAGAAAATATGCTTAGGCTGACCCAAGCATTATAAGATATATAACGCCTAGACCAGTCTAGTAAAACCAGCGTGAGAAACTCAAATCGCAAGGCATTTATTCATTTAAATTGTAAAACTTTTAAAATCAAAGGTATCTCGTAAGACCACGCCACACATAAACATGGATGAGTTTTTACCTTACGATAATCAAAACATTTTCTATAGAAAATCCAGTGATATTATAATAATGTCTAAAATGCAACTATATATTAATCATAGCTGAAACTGATATATTATTAAATTCCAACATAATAGTTATATAAGCTAGTCCGAAGGCACTTATTGGAGAATGGATACCAACTATGAAAGGGTAAATGTCTACCCACCGAATCCATTCACCTCTAGATAAAAAGTATGGGAGGTCACAACACATTGCACCTCTACTACTCAAGACCAGCCCTACCATTTACTGGATTGCACAAAATATGATCACTTCTTGGTTGTGATCAAACATCCATAATGGGCCTCGAAGCATACATTGTGATATCGACACAAGATCTTGGGATGATCACACCCTAATGGAAGCGACCCACATAGCCTTGCTGCACGTCCCTGCTTTAGAAATTTTCCCAGTTGATGAGACTTAAGGCTACCATTTGAGAATACTAACACTGTGATCCAAGAAGAAATGCAATGTCGGCATTCATCTGTTCAAGTTCGTTCTGCGTATGAACGAAACTAAAGGCACTACCTCCACTACATCCATTTTGGACTCACCCTCAGGCTTAGTAGCAAGTATCCTTTGCACTTCAAAAGCTCCACCTTTGATTCCATATTCTTCAAGGTGTCTTGATTTCGAAATGTTTGAGTTGGATCGAAGTGGTTTTCCAATAATTCCTACTTATCCGATCCCGGTCTCTTTAAAATAACATTCGATAGTTCCAATAAACTCAACCCTGGTTCTTTTGGAAATAAACAGACAATACATAGGAGCAGGGATCACCCCCTAACTGTTGAAGTGGAAGGATCTCCCTATTATTTGTCCTAGGAGAACAGAATAAGATTTATACACATAGAACATCATCATCGAAGATGACAATGTCGTATAACTCACGTATTTCTCCTACATATTTCCGAAGTTATATTTCTGTCCAGACTTGATAGTCGGTTATTTAACTATCAAATGAATAAACAAGCATAAATTCAGAGATTTAATTACCCATAGCAACATCTAAGCCTTATTTTAAATAATCTATTTCATTTATGAAATCTCTTTTACTTAAATTCCAAACATGTGACGACCCGGATATTTTGAACATTTTGAAATGGAATATTTAATTGATTATAAATATTGAAAGTTATTTTAAACTTTAATTTCAAAAATAACTATGAAATTGGCAATTAAATTATCGAATTTAATTTATTGAAGTTGGGTAAAATTTTCAAAGAACTTCATATTTTGCTTCTTAAAAATATTTTAAAGGCTTTGAAAATTTATATTAATAATACTGAAGATAATAGAAGTGTTAAATTGGATTGGAAAGTGATTTGTTCAGTTTTGAAATTATATCGTTTAAATCGATATATAAAAATAACCTTCCGAGGCACAGTCTCAGAATTCTACGAAACCAGTTCCATTGGATCTGTGATATTGTATTATTATTGGATTTCAAATAAGCCCCTTTGACATCTCTTCATCTGCAAAGAATTCTCGACGTGAAATAACAGAGACAAAGGGCTGATCTTTGAATAGGAAAAAGAATGAATCTGCAGGGTCCCAAATGAGTTGGCTTATTCGAAAAAAGCCTTCAAAAATCTCTAATTGTCAGCAAAGTTGTTTCTTTATTTGTTCTTTATTTAAATTTCAATGAAATTTTTATTCAAATCCAGAAACTTATCTTCCATAGCATTCAAAGTTGTCGTGTGATCGTACGATAAGAAAACGCGTTGGAAATTATATCGAAATTTAATTTTATAGCTGGTTCAAAAAGCTATCTTGTCCATACGATTGAATTTGGACTCGAAACCTCTTTCATTGCATTCGGAATAGGGGTTTAATATTATAAACGCCTAGCAGCAAGTCATGATAGGAGTTTGAAATTTTAAGTTGCATTTATCGAGGCGATTTGAATTTAAATAAATTGCAATGTTACTGTAGCAATCTTGACACGTAGAGGGAATTCAAACATTTGTCTTCTTTTGTTTAACGCGTGTTGTTTTAGAGAAATATTGAATATAAACAAAAGTGCCGAGCTCTTCATAAAAATTTAAATTCCTCTTCTATTCTTTCAAAACCCGGATCATTCATTCAATATCAAAAAATTGATCGAAAATAAAAATAAAAATGGCCAAAGTCTCATTTCAAATCGAAAAAAAACTCGTTTCTATATAAAATATAAAATAAATAGGTGAACGAATCGAGCTTGTTCTAAAGAAGTTCGCGATCAATGGAAATCAGATTTGAGCTCGCATTTAGGTCGCGAGCGTAGAGCACGAAGCGGCGAGGGTTGCTAGGAAGGTTTCACGAGAAATCGCGATCAATTATGAAAATTTTAGACTCGTGAGGCGTTGTCGCGAAGGTGTGGAGGCTCGTGATTTGAATGTGCGATCTCGTGAAGGTGCGTCATGAAAGGCAGAAGTCGACAATGGGAAGACTCGGCTAGGGTATGTGGAAGCGTGTGGAAGCTCGCGTTGGATTGTGGCGGTTAGGGTTGGGGCAGATTCATTCATCATTTTGGGTTTTGGAGAGGCGCGTCTTCGATCGAACTGACGTGAAGCTCGATGGTTTGGTGGTTTGGCTTTCGAGCTAGCAGCGAGGTATTCCTGCTATTTCATTTAAATTTAAAAATTGTAATATCCATATAGATATGTACAGTGTATATATATATATATATATGTATGTATGTATGTATGTATATAGATAGAATGCACATGCAAATTTCAACTTAAAAATATATAGGGAATTTAATTTTAAGATTAATTTTTAGTCAAATAAATTTTTAAAAGGAATTAGTTTAAAATTAAAAACTAAATTATTAGTTGAATAAAAATTTTAAAGTGGCAAATTGGATTGTTCGATTTATTTCAAATATTAATAAAATTGTATAATTGTTTATATAAGGTCTAAATTGCAAAGAAAACAAGCCGAGAAGGAAATGGATTGCAAAACAAAAGCAAAGGTGAGATTTTCTCACTCAAATTAAATAATTGAAAATTTCAGTTATTGATTGATTGTTGAATTGTGATAGTTAAATTTAAAAATTGTTGATTTTGTGCTTGGATGATAAATTATTATCGGTATATTGAATTAGACCCTATGCGCTGCATAATAGTGGATGATATTATATTTAAACCCATATACCGCGATATTCCACCTTGAAGTGGAATTAGTATTATATATGTATTTGGAGTGATTGATTTCCCGCATTATATAGCGGATGAGACCCTATGCGCTGCATAATAGCGGATGATATTATATAAAATCTCATATACCGTGATATTCCACCTCGAAGTAGAATTGGTATTTAATTGTTGTGCTAACTTCTGTGGATGCAGGAAAACAGGTTGGAGGGATCCAACTGGATTCCTCAAATACTGAATTTGTTTCATATGTTGTGTGTTGATAATCTCTATGTGATTATATTGTAATTGAAATCGTTGTAGGCTAAAATTTAGCTGAATATATTTTTTGTATCGTAGGGTACCAGAAATAGATAAAATTGGATTTTTGAAATTTAAGTAGAAAATTTATAGTAAAATATATTTTTGAGAATGGGATAAATTTAAAAGACGGAATTTTAAAAGGATAAAGTTTTATTTTGAAATCCTATAGAATAAATTCCAAATTATGGAAAAAGATTTTAATAAATGGATTTTGAGCAATATTGAAAATAGTTGAAGAATTTATTTAAATTTCGGATTTTTAATCGTTTGGAAGAAATAAAGAGATTTATTTTCAAAGAAAATAAATTTGGGATTTGATTTAGTGTTTGAAATGATTTTGGGAAATCAATTTAGAAATTGATTTGGTGTTTGGAAATAAATTTTGGAAATCAATTTGGGATTTGATTTGGTGTTTGAAATGATTTTGGGAAATCAATTTAGAAATTGATTTAGTGTTTGGAAATAAATTTGGAAATCAATTTGGGATTTGATTTGGTGTCTGAAATGATTTTGGAAATCAATTAGAAATTTGATTTGGTGTTTGAAAGTGAATATTTGGGAATCGATTTGAAAATCGCATATCAGTTGATATTTGGAAATCTAAATTCACAATGGGAATTCTTAAAGGAAAGGGAATTTTGTTTTAAAAATAAACATTGGGTTATTTTTAAAAGTGTGGAAAGGAATTTACAGATTTGGAACGTAAATTTAAAATAAATCGGAAGGGTTTATTAATCGAAATTTACTGATTTGGAACGTAAATTTAAAATAAATCGAGAAGGGTTTATTATATGGTTTAAATGGACCATTTTGAAATGGAAAGCGTATTTTCCCTGGGAAGCCGAGTATGTTTTCAAAGTAGCTTTCAAGTATAAATTAAAGTTCTAGAGATGGTTTTAAAAAGAATATTTTGAAGGAATTATTTTCTTAAGTTATTTTGAAAATCTATAAAGTAAAGATTTATTTGATTAATTATAGAAGTGATTATTTAAATATTCACATAATATTTTTTTAGAAAAAGGTTATTTAAATATTTATACCCTACTACTGATTTTATTCTAAAATTGGTTTGGACTTGAAGTTTTATATAAGATATTAGTATAATATTTTCATAACAAATTTTTAAGCAAGTGTTTTAAAATAGTTTTTATTCTAAATATTTCCAAGTATATTTTGGATAAGTGATTTGAATTATTTTAAAGTATTTGAACTCAGCAGACTTTCAGTGGAAATAAATAATATCGAGAATCTTATTCCGCGAGTGAAAAGTGATTTGAAAGTTGTTTTCAAATGGTTGAAGTGTGAAAATATATCTTGCAAAGATATTTTGAAAATAAATAACGGGGGGAAAATTATTTAAAATCCAGTAATTGTTGTAAATGTTGATTGATAGTTAAATAACCGACTATCAATATTGGCCTCTAAATGGCGTTTGAATTTCGATGCGACCGAGGGTCGGATTCCAAATGGATATTCGAAAACCACGTCGAACCTTTGTGACTGTGATGGATTTTTTATTTAAAAGATCATAGTGAAAATTGTTGTGATTTGTTTGAAATCTGAATGTAACACTTATTTTTAAAATTAAGCGCTCGTTATTCGGATTAGCCGGGAGAGGACTTTGTGTCATAAAACCCATTCCAAATAATGATACGACGAAATGGGATTGCATTTGAAGATGGTGTTGAAGACTGGGTATTTTTGAAAGCGAAAGGATTACTCGTCGAATGTCTCCGCACCGAGGTTCTCCGGTATAGAGATTTGATCACCCTTTGTGATGGGGATTCCGGACGTGATTAGTGAATATCCGAATTGCAAGGGCTTCTTTGAAAGTGCCTTCGGTTCTGTTCGAACCCAGAACAGACTTGTATTGATGTGTGTCTGACGTTACACTTTGAGATGTAAAGCTGGTTTATATCAAATGCATTTATGTTGGTGGCGGAGAATTTATTCTCTTAGCTTAACACCCTTCTCTGGGACGTACGAGCTCAGAGGTTATGTATTTGATGGTTACTAGTGATACATTTCCAATTTGGTAATGTGGCACACGAAGTGCTGCTGATCATTTTTTGATCGAACCATGACTTTTGCAAAAAGTGTAGCTTTGTGGACGAGACTTCGTCGAGCCTCACAACCTGGAAATGGTCCAAACACGAATGTTGCGGCAAGGTTTTTAGGGGTCGCGCCCCTAGGTTATGTCCATTTTCTTCTGGATAAGAGGTGATATCATGGTATGGAGCCCAAATATTTACGTATGTTGATGCCGCAAATTTATTATACTTTGTGGTTGTTGCTTTGTGGTTGAGGATCCTCGGATAAAGGTCGGTTACGACCGGGGATGGCATACTTGTGTGGTAGTTACCTATGTTATAGCTTGGTTAAAGCGTGAGGTAACGTCGGCCTTGTTTGGTAGAGATCCGGTTAGGTTCTCGGGGGCGTCCTTCCAGAGGCGTACCCATTTCGGTGTAGGAAGTTCCTTTGCCTAACCATTGTTGGAAATCCAAAGAAACAATACGCTACCTGTACGGTTTTAGTTGTATAACCTGCCATGAAATGTGGTGGTAACCTGCTATTGAACATGGTAGTCATAATAGGCATACAATAATGGTTGTATGATGGCTAAGATTAATATTATACTTTCGAAAGGTTTTCTGCACTATGCACTAATAATAATATTATCAAAAAGGGTTTTGCATATCAAGCATGTTTGACTATCATAAGGAGAAATCTCCTCCAATCGTGCGCTTGCATTGTGTGTGTGCGGCGAGACCTTATGGTAGTTTCATTTTCCAAAAGCATAGCGGATTTCTTTTCTTTTCTTTGTGAAAATAACTATTTTTAAGATCTCACACCAGTCCCATGACTGACCTGGAGTTTATTGTTCCCTTTCTAAACTCTGCGTGCCCATAATTTTCCATACGGGCAGCCTAGAGTCAGGTTATCAGTTATTCTGGAGCGAAGTCAGAAAAGAGATGCTATGGAGATCAGGAGCAAGCTGGATGGCGAAGCGTATCACTAGTATATGTCATATTCTTTTCCGCTATTTGTTGTTGTAACACTCTGATAATGTAATGTGATGTAATGTAATAACAGATATGATTCTTTGCTTCAAAGATATTCATTTATCTATTATATTTATTCCGCTGCGAAATGTGAGATTCTGTTATTGTTTTTGTTTCTTCTTCTATCTCCTTCTTCTTAAACCTTAACGGTTCGGTTTTCCGGCATTCAACTGTGCGGCGTTGGATACAGTGGAGTATCGATGTCGACTTTCGAAAGTTGAAAAATCGGGTCGTTACAAATTGGTATCATAGCATTTGGTTAAGCGACAACCTTGGCTCTGGTGGGTGTTATCATTAGAGATAGAGTCAGTAGTACTCTAGAATCAGTTTGAGTGTAATAATAGATATAAGCGCGTATTTTTTAGTGAATATAAAAATTGTTTTATATTGTGTTGACTTATCGGTTGATTGTTTATAGATTCGGGTCGGCGCAGTTTGGCCAACTGTATCGATAAAGGTTTCTAAACTCTTAAACAAGATAAACTGGCACAGTATTGTTTTAAAATCGGGTAAATGAGATAATTTTACCCAAACTATTTTTGTATATAAAAGGAATAATTTTTCGTAAATTATTATAGTATATGGTTGCTTGTTTGTTAGGAAGTGATAATATTAAATTATTAACATTGATTATTGAATAGGAAATTGAAATATTAACTCCAAAGTTAAGAAATAAAATCCATATACAAATGGGAATTGTAAATGTAAATGTAATTTATAATTTGAAATAGATTCTAGAGAAATATTTAAAAGTGAATTGAAAAGATTTGAAATTGGAAATTTCGGTGAAAATTTTGAATCTCTTTTGATTTGAAAATGATTTTGAAAAGAATTGAAAGGATTTGAAAAGTTTTGAAATTTGAAAAAAATTGGAGATTTGGAAAAAATTTAAATTCTTTTGACTTTGGAAATGATTTTCAAAGGTTTTGGAAAAATGTTTTTAAAGGGATGAAAGCTCTAAACTCTTTTCGGTCGCTGGAAAATAACTTCGGTGATGACTGCAGCATTATCGATGTTCATTTTCGAGTTTCTAGGAGAAGAATTGCTGCCAAAATAATTTAAATTGGAATTGTTTGCAAAACTGGGTTTGGTTTTGGAAATTCAAAAGATAATTTGAATTGAATTCAAAAATGATTTCGAAATGTTGGAAAGACTCTAGAATCTAATAAAAATAGTTATGGAATAAAATTTTATATGGTGGAAAATAAAGTTGTGAATGAATAAATAAATTTGCAATTGCATTTGAATGAAATCAAAACTGAGTGTTGAAATTCATTTCGAATTTATAAGTAAATGGAACTGGAATTGGAATTAAATTTGATTTGTGATAAACAAAGCGAAGTATTGAAATGAAATTAGTAAGTAAAACTAATTAAAGAAATGACAAATTAATATGGTTTGAAATGAATTGAATTCAATATTTATAAATGAAAGATAAATCAAATTCATATGGAATTTGAAATCCAGTTTAAATATAAGTGGTTATAAACCAAAATGGTGAATTGAAAATAAATTTTTAGGAATGAGCAAAAGAATAAAACTGGAATTGAAAACTGAATATCGAAAACCTATTTGAATTGTGTGAAATAAAATGAAGTTGTAAAATTAGTTCAAAGTGAACTAAAGGTAATAAAGGTGGATATAGAGAAATGGTTTCAGATAAAATGAATTGGAATTTGTAATGAATTAGTAAATAAAACTAATTTAAAATAGTGATATGAACCAGTTGTGAATGAAAGATAGTTGATAAAAATTCAATATTCAGAAGGTAAATTGAATCCAAATAGAATTAAAAGTGTAAACTGAATTCAAATGAAATTGAAAACGTAAGATTGAATGAAAATGGATATATAACTTCAATAGTGAAGTAAAAATGGTATAAGAAGTAAGTATTCAAACTTTTGTAATGAAATGTGCAAAATGATATTTGAATGTTGTAATTGGATATTATGGCTAGTAGAATATACAGGTGCGTTACAGGGAAAAGATAAATTGGGTTTGATTTTGAAGATAATTTAAATGCTCGACAAAAAGGTATGTAATTGAATTTTAGTATGAAATTTGATGACTTTCGTATCTAGCCGCTTGGCTTTTCGTTTTTTTTGAAATTTGAGGGCCCATTATGGCATTTTGTAGTCGTACCGAGCTAGCCGCGCAAAGGAGACGCTGGCAAAAAAATTTGAAAATTTAGGGAGTTAGAAATTTTTTTGAGAAAATTTGAAAATTTGAATTGTGAAGTAAACAATGTTGATTGGAAAGTATGGAAAACTTTGGAAAGTTATTTGAAGTGAATGAGTCTTTGATAAAAACATTTATTTTGGTTGTTGTTAAAAACTATTTGAATTGGAAAAAAATGACAAACCGGTTGAGGATCATTCTTCTTAACTAGTAATTTCGGGACAAAATTCTTTTAAGGGGGAAGGATGTGACGACCCGGAGATTTTGAACATTTTGAAATGGAATATTTAATTGGTTATAAATATTGGAAGTTATTTTAAACTTGAATTTCAAAAATAACTATGAAATTGGCAATTAAATTATTGAATTTAATTTACTGAAGTTGGGTAAAGTTTTGAAAAACTTCCGTTTTTTCTTGTTAAAAATATTTTCAAGGCTTTGAAAATTTATATTGATAATACTAAAGATAATAGAAGTGTTAAAATTGGATTTGAAAGTGATTTGTTCAGTTTTGAAATTATATCTTTTAAATCGATATTTAGAAATAACCGTCCGAGGCACAGTCTCGGAATTGGACGAAACCAGTTCCATTGGATCCGTAATATTGTATTATATCGGATTTTAATTTCTGTAGCAATCAGAGATGTCATGTGATCGTATGATAAGAAAACGCGTTGGAAATTATATCGAAATTTAATTTTATAGACGGTTCAAAAAGCTATCTTCTCCATACGATCGAATTTGGACTCGAAACCTTTTTCATTGTGTTCGGAATAGAGGTTTAATATTATAAACGCCTAGCAGCACGTCTTGATAGGATTTCAAAATTTTAAGTCGCATTTATCGAGGCGATTTGAATTTAAATATGAATTTGAATTTAAATTTAAATAAATTGCAATGTTACTGTAGCAATCTTGATACGTAGAAGGAATTCAAACACTTGTCTTCTTTTGTTTAACGCGTGTTGTTTTAGAGAAATATTGAATATAAACAAAAGTGCCGAGCTCTTCATAAAACTTTAAATTCCTCTTCTATTCTTTTAAAACCCGGATCATTCGTTCAATACCAAAAAATTGATCGAAAATCAAAATAAAATGGCCGAAGTCTCTTTTCAAATAAAAAAAAACTCGTTTCAATATAAAATAAATAGACGAACGAATCGAGCTTGTTCTAAAGCAGTTCGCGACCGATGGAAATCAGATTTGAGCTCGCATGTAGGTCGCGAGCGTAGAGCACGAGGCGGTGTAGGATGCCAGGAAGATTTCACGAGAAATCGCGATCGATTATTGGAAGTTCGAACTTGTGAGGTGTTGTCGCGAAGGAGCGGAGGCTCGCGATTTGAATGTGCGATCTCATGAAGTTGTATCATGAAAGGGCGAAGTCGATAGTGGCATGGTTCGGCTAGGGTATGTGGAAGCGTGTGGAAGCTCGCGTTGGATTGTGGCAACTAGGGTTGGGGCAGATTCATTCATCATTTTGGGTTTTGGAGAGGTGCATCTTCGATCGAACTGACGTGAAGCTCGGTGGTTTGGTGGTTTGGTTTTCGAGCTAGTAGCAAGGTATTCCTGTTTTCATTTAAACTTAAAATTTGTAATATCCATATAGATATGTAAAGTAGATATATATGTGTGTGTATATATGTATGTAAGTATGTATGTATGTATGTATTTATGTATGTATGTATATAGAATGCATATGCAAGTTTCAACTTAAAAGTATATAGGGAATTTAATTTTAAGTTTAATTTTTAGTCAAATAATTTTTTAAAAGGAATAGGCTTAAAATTTAAAACTAAATTATTAGTTGAATTAAAATTTTAAAATGGCAAATTAGGTTGTTCGATTTATTTCGAATATTAATAAAATTGTATAATTGTTTATGCAAGGTCTAAATTGCAAAGAAAACAAGCCGAGATGGAAATGGATTGCAAAACAAAAGCAAAGGTGAGATCTTCTCACTCAAATTAAATAATTGAAATTTCGGTTATTGATTGATTGTTGAATAGCGATAGTTAAATTTAAAAATTGTTGATTGTGTGCTTGGATGATAAATTATTATCAGTATATTGAATTAGACCCTATGCGCCGCATAATAGCGGATGATATTATATTTAAACCCATATACCACGATATTCTACCTCGAAGTGGAATTGGTATTATATATGTACTTGGAGTAATTGATTTCCCGCATTATATAGCGGATGAGACCCTATGCGCCACATAATAGCGGATGATATTATATAAAATCCCATATACCACGATATTCCACCTCGAAGTGGAATTGGTATTTAATTGTTGTGCTAACATCTGTGGATGCAGGGAAACAAGTTGGAGGGATCTAACTGAATTCCTCAAATATTGAATTTGTTTCATATGTTGTGTGTTGATAATCTTTGTGTGATTATATTGTAATTGATATCATTGTAGGCTGAATATATTTTTGGTATCGTAGGGTACCAGAAATAGATAAAATTGGATTTTTGAAATTTAAGTAGAAAATTTTTAGTAAAATTTATTTTTGAGAATGGGATAAATTTAAAAGAAGTAATTTTAAAAGGATAAAGTTTTATTTTTGAAATCCTATTGAATAAATTCCAAATTATGGGAAAAGATTTTAATAAATGGATTTTGAGCAATATTGCTAAATAGTTGAAGAATTTATTTAAATTTGGATTTTTAATAGTTTGGAAGGAATAAAGAGATTTATTTTAAAAGAAAATAAATTTGGGATTTGATTTGGTGTTTGAAATGATTTCGGGAAATCAATTTAGAAATTGATTTGGTGTTTGGAAATCAATTTGGAAATCAATTTGGGATTTGATTGGGTTTTTGAAATGATTTTGGGAAATCAATTTAGAAATTGATTTGGTGTTTGGAAGTAAATTTGGAAATCAATTTGGGATTTGATTTGGTGCTTGAAATGATTTTGGAAATCAATTAGAAATTTGATTTGGTGTTTGAAAGTGAATGTTTGGGAATCGATTTGAAAATCGTATATCAGTTGATATTTGGAAATCTAAATTCACAGTGGGAATTTGTAAAGGAAAGGGAATTTTTAAAAAAAAAATATGGGGTTATTTTTAAAAGTGTGGAAAGGAATTTACGGATTTGGAACTTAAATTTAAAATAAATCGAGAAGGGTTTATTAATTAAAATTTATGGATTTGGAACGTAAATTTAAAATAAATCGAGAAGGGTTTATTAATTGGTTTAAATGGACCATTTTGAAATGGAAAGTGTATTTTCTCTGGGAAGCCGAGTATGTTTTCAAAGTAGCTTTCAAGTATAAATTAAAGTTCTAGAGATGGTTTTAAAAAGAATATTTTGGAGAAATTATTTTCTTAAGTTATTTTGAAAATTTGTAAAGTAAAGATTTATTAGATTAATTATAGAAGTGATTATTTAAAGATTTAAATAATATTTGTTTTAGAAAAAGGTTATTTAAATATTTATACCCTATCTACTAATTTTGTTCTAAAATTGGTTTGGACTTGAAGTTTTATATTAGATGTTAGTATAATATTTTCATAGCAAATTTTTAAGCAAGTGTTTTAAAATAGTTTTACTCTAAGTATTTCCAATTATATTTTGGATAAGTGATTTGAATTATTTTAAAGTAATTGAACTCGACAGACTTTAAGTGGAAATAAATAAAATCGAGAATCTTACTCCGCGAGTGAAAAGTGATTTGAAATTTGTTTTCAAATGGTTGAAGTGTGAAAATATATCTTGCAAAGATATTTTGAAAATAAATAACTGTGGGAAAATTATTTGAAGTCCAGTAATTGTTGTGAATGTTAATTGATAGTTAAATAACCAACTATCAATATTGGCCTTTAAATGACGTTTGAATTTCGATATGACCGGGGTCGGATTCCAAATGGATATTCGAAAACCACATCAAACCTCTATGATTGTGATGGATCTTTTGTTTAAAAGATCAAAGTGAAAAATTTTGTGATTTGTTTGAAATGTGAATGTAACACTTATTTTTTAAAAATAAGCGCTCGTTATTCGAATTAGCTGGAAGAGGACTTTGTGTCATAAAAACCCTTTCGAATAATGCTACGACGAAATGGGATTGCATTTCAAGATGGTGTTGAGGACCGGGTATTTTCGAAAGCGAAAGGATTACCTGTCGAATGTCTCTGCACCGAGTTGCTCCGGTATTATTTGATCACCCTTTGTGATGGGGATTCCGGATGTGATTAGTGAATATCCGGATTGCAAGGAGTTCTTTGGAAGTGCCTTCGGTTCTGTTTGTACCTGGAACAGACTTGTATGGATGTGTGTCTGACGTTACACTTCGAGATGTAAAGCGGGTTTCTATCAAATACATTTCTGTTGGTGGCGGAAAATTTATTCTCTCAGCTTAACACCCTTCTCTGAGATGTACGAGCTCAGAGGTTATGTAGTTGATGGTTACTAGTGATACATTTCCAATTTGGTAATGTGGCATACGAAGTGCTGCTAGTTATTTATTGATCGAAGCATGGCTTTTGTGAAAAGCGTAGCTTTATGGACGAGACTTCGTCGAGCCTCACAACCCGGAAATGGTCGAAACAGGAATGTTACGGCAAGGTTTTTAGGGGTCACGCCCCTAGGGTATGTCCATTTTCTTCTGGATAAGAGGTGATATCATGGTATGGAACCCAAATATTTACCTATGTTGATATTGCAAATTTATTATATTTGTGGTTGTTGCTTTGTGGTTAAGGATCCTCGGATAAAGGTCGGTACGACCGAGGATGGCATACCTGTGTGGTAGTTACCTATGTTATAGCTTGGTTAAAGCGTGAGGTAACGTCGGCCTTGTTTGGCAGAGATCCGATTTGGTTCTCGGGGGCGTCCTTCCAGAGGCATACCCATTTCGGTGTAGGAAGTTCCTTTGCCTGACCATTGTTGGAAATCCAAAGAAAAAATACGCACCATGTACGGTTTTAGTTGTATAACCTGTCATGGAATGTGGCGGTAACCTGCTATTGAACATGGTAGCTATAGTAGGCATACAATAATGGTTGTATGCTGGCTAAGATTAATATTATACTTTCGAAAGGTTTTCTACACTATGCACTAATAATAATATTATCAAAATGGATTTTTCGTATCAAGCATGTTTGACTATCATAAGGAGAAATCTCCTCCAATTGTGCGCTTGCATTGTGTGTGTGCGGGGAGGCCTTATGGTAGTTTCATTTCCCAAAAGCATAGCGGATTTCTTTTTTTTGTGAAAATAATTGTTTTTAAGATCTCACATCAGGCACATGACTAACCTGGAGTTTATTGTTTCCTTTCTAAACTCTGGGTGCCCATAATTTTCCACACGGGAAGCCTAGAGTAACGTTATCGGTTATTCTGGAGAGAAGTCAGAAAAGAGATGCTGTGGAGACCAGGAGAAAGCTGGATGGCGAAGCGTATCACTAGTATATGTGTTATCCCATCTTTTGGCAAGTTCATGACACCAAGAACTTGACTAGAAATCAAGGATGGTTCGTCCTGGAGATCGTTAACGCATAGGTCTGCTATGGATGTTGGTAAAAATTTTCCGAGTCCAGATCGAGCTACATTTAATATGACATGACAAGAAAAGCTAATAAAGCCAACATTCCAAGTTTCAAGTCAATCGGAGTTGGTATGCTCAAGATATTGATCGATCATGGTTAAGAAATTCAAACTTGCATCGATCATAACTCAAGATCTACAAGTCCAAATGCCACCAAATTTTCACAGTAGCTTACTGCCAACATGAGGAATGTTCATGCCAAATTTCAGCTCAATCGGATCAAATCTTGATCGATTCGAAATTGCTTCGTATCGATCACGGACCAACTTGCATCGATCATATCTAACAATCCACATTCCAAATGCTATGAAATTTTCATAGTATCTTATTGGCAACATGAGGAATGTTCAGGCCAAATTTCAGCTCAATCGGATCAAATCTTGATCGATTCGAAATTGCTTCGTATCGATCACGGACCAACTTGCATCGATCATATCTCACAATCCACATGTCCAAATGCTATGAAATTTTCACAGTATCTTACTGGCAACATGAGGAATTTTCATGTCAAATTTCAGCCCAATCGTATCAAATCTTGATCGATTCGAAATTGAGTTCGAATCGATCTCGGAACGGGCCCCAATTTCCTAAGGCCGGGCATGCGGGCCCCCTCATGTGCCAGAAGTGGTCTCCCGAATTTTTAGCGAAATATCAGCCTCCAGCACTTATAAATAGATCCCCTGGTCATTCAGAAAGGGGATCGGAGAATTTTTAGAGATAAAGCACGCCCGGACGCTGCCAGAATCACTCCATATCATCATTACTGCCATAGATCTCGAATTTAAGCTTATTATCTGCTGTACTTTGCTATAAAAAACTTGTAATCTTCAAGTATCAAGCAATAAAGTGATAAAACTTCATAGTGGACGTAGGCCATACGCCGAACCACTCTAAAACTCTGTGTTTCTATGCATTTTCTTATATGTTTATTGGTGTGTTTGTTAGATCTACTTCATTTTACAAATTTTCTCTTCTTATCTCTTCAAACACATCCGAAGAGTGTTGCGCCCAATTTTGGTACAAACACTTTGGTGCTTTCACTGAGAAAAACCCATTTTTTCTCTCGTTCGTTGGATCTACTTTCGATATCGGATTGCATAAATCTAAGGAGAAGATCCAGATCTATTGTTCAGTGTTTCCTTTTATTCTATTCAGATTGCTCTAGATCTAAGAGGAACCATATTCATCATGAAGTCCGTACCCATATTTTCGAATTCAGAAAATATGCTGTTTTTCGTATCCATATTTTCGTATCCATATTTTCGTATCCATGAAAATATGATGAATTCCATACCCATATTTTCGAATCCAGAAAGTATGTTGTTTTTCATACCCATATTTTCGAATCCAGAAAATATGCTGTTTTTCGTATCCATGAAATATGATGAATTCCGTACCCATATTTTCGAATGTAGAAAGTATGCTGTTTTTCGTACCCATATTTTCGAATCCAGAAAAATGCTGTATTTCGTACCCATATTTTCGCACCCATGAAAATATGGTGATTTTCATATCCATCCTTTCGTATCCAGAAAATGTGATGTTTTTCGTATCCATCCTTTCGTATCCAGAAAATGTGATGTTTTTCGTATCCATGTTTTCGTGTCCAGAAAATATGATGATTTTCGTATCCATGATTCGTGTCCAGAAAATGTGATGTTTTTCGTATCCATGTTTTCGTGTCCAGAAAATGTGATGTATTTCGTATCCATGTTTTCGTGTCCAGAAAATGTGATGATTTTCGTATCCATGTTTTCGTGTACAGAAAATGGGATGTTTTCGTATCTATGTTTTCGTGTCCAGAAAATGTGATGATTTTCGTATCCATGTTTTCGTGTCTAGAAAATGTGATGTTTTTCATATCCAGAAAATGTGATGATTTTCGTATCCATGTTTTCGTGTCCAGAAAATGTGATGTTTTTCATATCCATGTTTCGTACCCATGAAAATGTGATGTTTTTCGTATCCATGTTTTCGTGTCCAGAAAATGTGACAACATTCGTATCGATCACCTATTGACTACTTCGTATCCATCGGGAAGCGGTACTTCGTATCCATCCATCTTCCTCCAATTTGTATCGATACTCACATGCAGTTCATATCCATCCATCTGCCTCCAATTCGTATCGATACTCACATGCAGTTCGTATCCATCAATCTGCCTCCAATTCATATCGATACTCAACTGCAATTCGAATCGATCAAGAACTCATCCGATGGATACGAAAAGTGATCAATACGAAATCAGATCGATACGAATAGTGATCAATACGAAATCAGATCGATACGAATAGTGATCGATACGAAATCAGATCGATACAAATATTGATCGATACGAAATTAGATCGATACGAAAACTGATCAATACGAAATACTGATCGATACGAAGATTGACTATTTGCTGATGGATACGAAATCGACCGAACCTTGGCCGTGTGTGTTTCATATCGACGCTCAGGTAACACTTAATATCATTCAAAGATTATCGAGAATGATATGAAATTTCAAAAAAAAAAATTCGGGTACGATCCAATTATCCTATTCACCTGGTGCTCCCAAAGGCTGGAGAACCTAGCTAATATGCCAAGAACTAGAGTTAATTAATGTTTCATGCTTCTATGGTGGACTGCAACTTCCTCCAATTGACCAGCTTTTAAAACTCCTAAACTGACAATTATGGTGCGATGGCTAGTATGACGACTACTCTACGCTGTCAACTCTTCCAATTCAAAGCATAGCTGGTCACCACTGAACCATCTTCAAATGTCCACAATCTTGATCATTCCGCGTCTATATGACTAAAAGCATGGCATACAATCTCAAGAGGACTTCCTTAATACATTATACGGGCCTCCTTCCTGGTGAAAATCAGAAATAATCACCAATCTATGAGCCCATCTTAATCTACTCACCATCCAACCTGCATTACCAACCACTCGAGCGTTGGGCAATCATGCATACATCATTCGCTAGTATTACAGAAGCATGTTGCCATAAAATGGACTTGGCAATGTTGATTGGGGTATCATTCCCAGTCAGGACCTATTCATTAAGACCATCCTACATATTGAATTTCCAGCTAAAATTCAGCATGCCGACTATGTCAGTGTACAATGCAAATGCAACCTCCGACACTACCTCATGAAGTGAGAATGTTGCATGGATTCCACAAAGAGTGATGAATGCCATTAATGCAGATATCTCCCCTAATTCATCAAAGAAGACTGTCAATCATGGTTAGACATACCATTTCTACTTCTCATGTTGCAAAAGGGAATAAAGAAGCTGGCAGCCAACGAATTGATCCAAATCCACAGCCCGTTGCTGCCAACACTTATAAATGAAATCAGCACAAAAGCTTATTTCCAACGTTTGATAAGAGAACTGGCAGATAGCCACTAATAACTACACCAACATAACGTATCTAATATTGAATTGATGAGCTAGATGAAGGATCGATGTCGCAAGGTAAGGAGAAAACCTACTCCATACTCTAAATCGGGAAGCTCCTCTTCTTTACATGGCTAACGTGGATGTCAACGCCATAAGGCTGCTCTAGAAAGGATAGCTCTGAGAATACGTTCGAGCCCCATAAAATGAAGGGCTGGGAACCTACGATCCCTATCAATCAAGAACTTTGATCAAACTTAACCACTTGCATTAGACTTCCAACTGAGAAGGGCTGGACTGAAGTGCAGGAGCAAGCATACGACGCTGCTTCACTTATCAATGAGATTCAATCCAATCTCTTTTGAATTATTTCTAATTCATTTATGTTGCAAAATATGATAGACTTGAATTAAACTACTTGCAAATGATGCTGGTGACCGAGTACTTAAGGATGGATGCAAAACAACCTCCGTGGACTATGATCAAATCTTTGAGGTATCATCATGACGAGCATGATTCAACCACTCATCAGCTGCTACATGCACCTGACATGGGGTAAGGCATCAAAGCAAAAGAGACCGACAAGGTTTGGACTCCGGTACAAAGTGGATGCAACCGACCATCCACTCATCCACCTATGAAATTTAATTGGAGATCTGGGAAAGACTTGGAGTTATATGTCCCGACAATGCTCTCTCCATCTCTTACTTGAAGCTCACCAAAATACTTATGCTTCTTTTGATGCCCAGTAAAATCGGAGTCACACCAAGGGTGGACGTGGCGTGACCTCCCATGCATCCAATCCAATGTTAGACGGTTGGGGTTATTTGAGAGCACATATTTATAGTGGATATGGTTTGACCATTCACTGCCCAGTTTGCATCTATGATTCGACAAAACAATCATGCCTCAAACCGACTTTATCAGGGGCCAACCCTTAATTTATTATCATCAACAACCGACCGCTTACTCGCTAATCATCATGAGCCATCATTCCAACTCCCTTTCTCAACTCGACTGGAAGAGCGCAAAGCGTAAAGTGGACGTGGCTCGACCGTCTACTCTCCAACTCTTTCCCCCAACTTAAGGTAAAATACACAACTCAAAGTGGATGTAGTTCAGCTATCCTCTCCTCTGCTCGAGCTCAAAGCTTGCCAGAACACTAATCTTACTCCTTAGGCTTGGCAGAAGAGGGATCCAAATGAACACGGATGCGATTCATCCGTCCATAAACTAAGTCTCATCCTTCGTTGATGGAAGATAAGTGGAAAGTAATCGAGATCCCACCGATCATTTGCTAAGCGAAACCCTCAGCTCGGGGGCAAGCCATCGCATCATAGGCTGAACTGGACCGACACACGACAGTCCTGCAATCAACTCTAGGTTCCCAGAGTGCGAACTGGAGTATAAACACTAACTCCACTTTCCCAGAGTGCGAATTGGAGTATAAACATCAAATCCATCATTCCCAGAGTGTGAACAAATTCTAGATTCCCAGAGCGCGAGTCGGAGTACAAACATCAATTCCAGGTTCTCGGAGTGTGAACCGAAACGTCAACGCTAGCTCCAAGTTCCCAGAGCGTTAATTGGAGTATAATGATCAAATCCATCGTTCCCAGAGTGTGAACGGACTCCAAGTTCCCAGAGCGGGAATTGGAGTATAAACATCAAATCCATCGTTCCCAGAGTGCGAACGGACTCCAAATTCCCAGAGTGCGAATTGGAGTATAAACATCAAATAACTCGTTCCCAGAGTGCAAACGGACTTCAAATTCCCAAAGTGTGAATTCGAGTATAAACATCAAATAACTCGTTCCCAGAGCGCGAACGGACTCCAAATTCCTAGAGTGTGAATTGGAGTATAAACATCAAATAACTCGTTCCCAGAGCGCGAACGGACTCCAAATTCCCAGAGTGCGAATTGGAGTATAAACATCAAATAACTCGCTCCCAGAGCGCGAACGGACTCCAAATTCCCAGAGTGCGAATTGGAGTATAAACATCAAATAACTCATTCCCAGAGCGCGAACGGACTCCAAATTCCCAGATTGCGAATTGGAGTATAAACATCAAATAACTCGTTCCCAGAGCGCGAACGGACTCCAAATTCCTAGAGTGCGAATTGGAGTATAAACATCAAATAAATCATTCCCAGAGCGCGAACGGACTCCAAATTCCCAGAGCATGAATTGGAGTATAAACATCAACTCTAGGTTCCCAGAGTGCGAAACAGAGTTTAAACATCAACTAACTCCAGATTCCCAGAGTGCGAACTGGAGTATAAACATCAACAAACTCCAGATTCCCAGAGTGCGAACTGAAGTATAAACATCCACAAACTCCAGATTCCTAGAGTGTGAACTGGAGTATAAACATCAACTAACTCCAGATTCCTAGAGTGCGAACTGGAGTATAAACATCAACTAACTCTAGTCCCGAGAGCGCAGACTGGAGTATAAATATCAAACGGGTTTGACTGATAACCCATCAACCAACTCCAGTCCTTAAAGCTAGAATTGAAATATAAATATCTGTAGGGATGCGATTCAACTGTCCATCTATCAACTCTGATCCCGCAGCAAGTCCTGTAGACAAAAAGTGGATGTGATTCAACCATCCGCTTTCCTATCTTCCCCTGACATGGGGGCATACTTATCATTAAAAATCGAATGCTCCGACCATCTAGCATAAAGTGGGAATGACACGACCATTCACGCATCAACACTTATCCCCGGCATGGGACCTATAACATAATCTTATAGGGATGCACTCCAACCGAACAAGACGGAATTTCTTCCATGATTCGACAGGGAGATGCAGATTAGAAAAACGGACCTAGCGGAACGTCTTATTCTAAATGGATGTGATTACCCATCCTACCGCAAATGAACGTGACATGACCATTCATCCGTTAACTCTAGTCAATGATCTGGCGGGTTGTGCATGCAACGTGGCCGGATATGACCCAACCATCCGCCAATTAGCTCCTTTCTCCAAATCAGAAGGAGGAACATCAAATTAAAGTTGTCGCAATGTGACCGACTACACTTCGACTATCGCCATTGACTAATGCCAAAGGAATTAATCGAGGAAAATGTGGTTCGACCATTTTCTTCTAAAATTCTTAGTCCCCAGAGTGTGGACAGGGATGTAAATATCAAATAGGTGTGACTAACGGCCCTTCAACTAACTCTCATCTCCGGAGTACGACTACGAGCGTAGAAGAATGAATGAATGTGATCCGACAATTCATTCACCAACTCCGACCAAAAGTCGACGCGAGGAATATAAACTCGCTAAAGGTGCAATTAGACTGTCCACAAACTAACTCTACGAATGTGGGCTGAATAACAAATCATTGAAAAGAAGAGAAAGGTGACTCGCTACATCGCTAGCTTAGCGTCCTTTACAACTTAAGGCAATGACTGCAAGGAGGCCTTAATGCTAACCAATTAGAATGATGCGCGAAGTTACGGGGAGCCAATTATATCATACCGCCAGATCGACGGGCAATATCGATCTGCACCTTTCATATCATGCCAATGGATCGATAGGCAATGAGGTCCTTACATTCTACATTGTGTCGCTAAATTGATGGCCAATGCCGATCCTCTTCAATTACAAATCGATGTGACACGAGCGCCCATCGAATACCTCCGACCACCAGAGCATGGATAGAACCACGAATGAGTGTGACTTGACCATTCATCCTCCGTCGCCTTCCTTCGATCCGCCAGGAAGAGCATGAGACTGGATGAGCATGACTTAACTGCATTTGATCTAATTTTGTCCGTAGATCTGACGGGAGAATATAAATCGAAACGGACATGGTTGATTTCCCAACTCCGAAAGAATGCAATGCGACCATTCATTCTTCGACTCTTACCATGATCTGACTAAACGAGCTTTTCACAATGAGTGCAGCAGAACTGTCCACGCACCGATTCTTACCCTCGATCCGATAAGGGAAGTATCAATCCTACATTGGATCTTACTGGACGATTCACTCTTCAATTTTTGCCCGGAGTATGACGACATAAGCAACAAAGTGAATGTCGATGAGGCAACAAAGTATTCTACCTAGAGGAAAGAACTAGGACAGAATACAGAATATGGCACGGCTCGACCTTCCATCGGTTAACTCGATATCACGGTTCAATGGGATAGAGTGCAAAATTGAAGCGAACATTATCTACCTTGCTGCTTATCGAGATATTCCCCAGACTTGGGGGCATGCACGAGGAATGAGATGAATATAATTTGATCTTTTATCAAACAACTCTAGCTCTTACAACTTGGACTATAGTATAAACATAGTAGAAGCTAGGCTCGATCATTCACACAATATACCCATTAACCCAAGACTGGGGACATGAATGTGATCATCCAAGAGCTGGATACAACTACTCGACCCAATAGATTGTGCCTAGTATTTATAACAACTTGACGTTACGGCCGAAATGATGCTTAGAGATAGAATCCTCAGATCGATGCCTGGACTTATGGGCAATTGATCATCATTCTGACCCTTCTAATGAGCAATGGATCGTGAGTACATTGAATGGAAAACGCATTGCTTGGAAACACATATAGATTCAAACTCGTAGTTGGAGCCAGCTATGTAGCAGCACACAATACAGGGCTAAACTTTACTAAGCCTTTGATTTAACATACCTATAAGGCTAATCATTTACCATTGCAAATAAGCACATGGAGCGTATACAACCAATCATGAGTATTGTAGATCAGATCACAACTCTGCGCAATGATTGTGCAAGAGTCAACTACATTGCTCCAGGTGAATTTGATATGTTCGCTTGGACTCAATCTCATGTGTATATATGGACTCTCACCCACCATTAAGAACTCTACATTAAGTGTCAACCTGCTGCATGTTTTGATGAATAAAAACGAAGCGACGTAGATCTAAAAAGATCTACTTCACTTAAGGAGGAGGCGAATCTACTCAGAACCAATAGGTTTATCCGCGATGTCTTCTACCCAAAATGAGTATTCATTCCTTTGCTTATGAAAGAAACAAAAGGAGAGTGGCGAATGTACGCCGACTATTCAGATTTGCACGAGGCATGGCAAAGCATAGCTTTCCACATCCATTGATCAACCAACTAATAGACTCAACCATTATACATGAATTACTCTCATCCATGGACGCATACTTCGGATACAATCAGATACTGAAACATGTACCAGACTAGGAATACAACTGTTTCATTACTGACGCGAGCCTATAGTGTTATGCTGCATTCCTTGGATTCAAACTTGAGAACGCTTATGATACTTACCAAAGGACGATTAACAAATCATTCGAAAATCGTATCGGCCGATCAATGAGAGTATATGTAGTTAACATGCTTGTGAGATCACGACCATCAAAAGACCATATCGATGACTTGGCAAAGATATTCAGTGCTCTCCAACAACTCCAGAATGAAACTTGATCCTTTGAAATGCTCTTTGAGCAATGTATAGGAAGAATTATTTAGTTCCGTCATCAATTCTCGTAGGATTGAGGCTAATGTCAGAAAATGCTGAAGATCAAAGTCACTCATGTAACGAGGAAACCAAGCAGCTATGATAAATCGCTCAAAGAGACCTCTCATTTTATCCAAGGCGTTGGATCATGAAGATCTATACCTCAATTGGATCCTAGAGATACTAGTCGACTTCAAGTATTACACCACTATACCAATACTTAGAAAACGAAACGAAAAGGCCGAATCATTGCCGAGCTAGCCAGTTCCGGGGATGCGCAACAAATAGACTTTATCCCAATAGAAATACTTATTATTCCAAGCACTGATAGATGAAGATCGACTAGATTTTAGAGACGGATCCAAGAAAGGGTTCATGGATGACTCCTATCAAAGGCTATCTACCGTGGGGAATTCTTCTTGAGTAGACGAATGAAAGATGGCATATCCTCCGCGAACAATCACTGCATGATTATGTCTGGATCGTTCGACTCTATTGACACAAAGCATTACACTTGTATCCATCAATCCAAGATCCAATATTACGTATCCATCGATACGAAGCATATATTCTAACATCCCAAATCGATCCAGGAGAGGATCAATACAAAAGGAAGAACTTAAAACAACCATCGAACGTTGTTACAACTCAAATTTCACTTCGATCCAGGAGAGGATCGATACAAACTCAATCCAAACAAAAACTAAAGAACTTGATGACGACCCACAAATGTGCAAACATGAATAGGTGTCAGCCTAACATATGTGCATGTATGCCAAACTAACACTAAATTTTCAAAGTTACCAGGAATTGAATGCTTACCTGATGACAATCAAAATGATGAACAACAAATCGCTAGTGCTCAACACTCAGTTACAACAAAACACTTCATGATCATTGACAATTAACAGTTTGGCATCTACGTCATTGAAGATCAACCAAAGGCAACATCTTTTGACGAAAAGATAACAACTACTCAGTGAATTGGATAGAACTTTTCAGAATGAAGATGGCAGCTTTTCAAAGCACGTCATGTTCACACAAGACGTACTTTGGGGGGCAAATGTTATCACTCCTTTTGGCAAGGCCGTGACACCAAGAACTTGACTAGAAACCAAGGATGGTTCGTCCTGGAGATCGTTAATGCATAGGTCTGCTATGGATGTCGGTAAATTTTTTTCGAGACCAGATCGAGCTACAATTGATACGACATGACAAGAAAAGCTAATAAAGCCAACATTCCAAGTTTCAAGTCAATCGTAGTTGGTATGCTCAAGATATTGATCGATCACGGTTGAGAAATCCAAACTTGCATCGATCATAACTCAAGATCTACAAGTCCAAATGCCACCAAATTTTTACAGTAGCTTACTGCCAACATGAGGAATGTTCACGCCAAATTTCAGCTCAATCGGATCAAATCTTGATCGATTCGAAATTGCATCGTATCGATCACGGACCAACTTGCATCGATCATATCTAACAATCCACATGTCCAAATGCTATGAAATTTTCACAGTATCTTACTGGCAACATGAGGAATGTTCAGGCCAAATTCAGCTCAATCGGATCAAATCTTGATCGATTCGAAATTGCTTCATATCGATCACGGACCAACTTGCATCGATCATATCTCACAATCCACATGTCCAAATGCTATGAAATTTTCACAGTATCTTACTGGCAACATGAGGAATGATCATGCCAAATTTCATCCCAATCAGATCAAATCTTGATCGATTCGAAATTAAGTTCGAATCGATCTCGGAATGGGCCCCAATTTCCTAAGGCCGGGCATGCGGGCCCCCTCACGTGCCAGAAGTGGTCTCCCGAATTTTCAGCGAAATATCAGCCTCCAGCACTTATAAATAGAGCCCCTGGTCATTCAGAAAGGGGATCGGAGAATTTTTAGAGATAAAGCACGCCTGGACGCTGCCAGAATCACTCCATATCATCATTACTGCCATAGATCTCGAATTTAAGCTTATTATCTGCTGTGCTTCGCTATAAAAAACTTGCAATCTTCAAGTATCAAGCAATAAAGTGATAAAACTTCATAGTGGACGTAGGCCATACGCCGAACCACTCTAAAACTCTGTGTTTCTATGCATTTTCTTATATGTTTATTGGTGTGTTTGTTAGATCTGCCTCATTTTACAAATTTTCTCTTCATTTTATCTCTTCAAACACATCTGAAGAGTGTTGTGCCCAATTTTGGTACAAACAATATGTTATATTCTTTTTCGCTGTTAGTTGTTGCAACAGTCTGATAATGTAATGTGATGTAATGTAATAACAGATATGATTTTTTGTTTTAAAGATATTCATTTATCTATTATATTTATTCCGCTGCGAAATGTGAGATTCTGTTATTGTTTTTGTTTCTTCTTCTATCTTCTTCTTATTAAGCCCTAACGGTTCGGTTTTCCGGCATTCGACTATGCGGCGTTGGATACAGTGGACGTATCGATGTCGACTTTCGAAAGTCGAAAAATCGGGTCGTTACAAAACCCATTTACAAAAATCTTTACAAAATCTCCAAAATCATTTATAGAACTTCTTTATAATATTCCTTATTTAAAAAAACTCTTTTAATAAATCACATTTAATAAAGTTCCTTTGATAAACCAAAAGGTTATTTTAAAATCACTTTTAAAATAAACAAGTTATTATTTAAAAACATCCTTCTTTTATTTAATTATCTTTAAACATTATTTAAAATATCAACCTTAGAATACAATTAATAGTATATTAAATTAACTTAAAATGATATTATTATACTAATAAATTAACTTTAAGACATTATTATTATAACGATTAGTTAATATAAAACATACTTAATAAAATAATCAATTAATTTCAAAGCATTATTAATATAATAATTATTTATTTTCCAATATTATTAACATAGTTGTTAATTAACTTTAAATACGATTAACAAAATGATCGATTAAGTTTAAACCTCCTAATTAAATAATTTAATCCACTTAAAATACCATTTAAATAAGTAACTAATTAAGGTAAATTGCTAATAATAATTAATGAATCTTTAACACCCTAATTTAAAATAGTTAATTAACTGATAAACATTATTAATTTAAGAGATTAATTACTTAAGACAATTATTTAATTAAATGGAAATTAGCTTAATTATTATTAATTTGGAATAATAATTAACTTGAAATAATTATTAATTAAATAATAATTACTTAACATTTGTTTCTTACATAAAAATTATCTTAACTTTTGTAAATTTCAAAATGACAACTAAACGCTTACATAATCTAAATTGTCCTTTAAACATCAAATTTTTTTAGTTAACTCTTGAAACATTATAAAGAATCTCGGCGACTAAATATAGTATTTAGGCAAAAAATCCTTAAATACAATTCATTAATTCATATTATATTATTGATATTTACATAAGCAACAATTATGTAAATAAATGGCAAAATTAACATTGACGGATAAAACGTTATATGTCCAAGTTAACTAACATATAAATAATTGTCCAAATTAATAAAATAGCATAATGGGGATTTATTTTACTAAACCAATGTCCATTATGATTTAATTAGCGGAACTGTGTTTTATTTTTCTATCAAGATGTTAGTGATGAATTATAATTACAAATTAACGCAATTATTTTTATGACTGTAAATTTCCCTCTACTTATACTTCATTGAACTCTCCAATAGTTTATAAAGAAGTTTTGTACACACTATTATGAGCCTAGTGTCGAAAACTGCGGGTTAATCGTACTTTATATGGGCGTGTTACAAATTATTAAAGTTTAAACTATTAATTTAAACAAATTTCCAATTTAAATTTTATAAAACCCCTGGCCCAAGGCTTAAATCCACTACGACTCAACCGAACAATTCTCCTTTTCAAATCTAAATGCAATAAATCCAAGAAAACAAGGCAGCACACTTGAAAACGCTCATCTTCCTCCTCCTTCCTGTGGATATTCGTGTATGCATGTGCACATGCACACAAGCTGCTCTGCTTGAGACCTCGCCACAATGATGCTTCCTTGTTCACATCTCTCTAGCCATCACGATTAACTAACCACTTCGAGCTTTGATCCTCTACTCCTCCAAATTAGCAATTGCATCGAAAGCAACCACTTTCCCACATCAGCACACGATCAATCACCATCAACTCTTGACCATCTCGACAACTTACGGTCATCTCACTGCGACCACTTTGCTCCTCATCCACACACGCACCTATGGAACCAACCGGTCCTAACTCGATGCTTTGATGCACACTTATGGCCTCCAACAAACCGAGCATCCATAACAACTCCCAAAACCCTAAAATCCCTTGGCCCCACCACCTTAGGCTACCGCCAACCCAGCGCTTGCTATTGTAGCTTCTATACCACATCTAGTTACTCCTCAACTAGCCATTAACCCTACCATTAACCCAAGCGACTGATTTACAATTTCCCCCAAAATAAAAAATCGATATACCACACTCAAATCTCCGCTAAAAAACTGCCTCCACTCTTAAAATTCATGACTTTCCATGATCGATTCACTAGTACAATCCATTCTCAAAACCACCATGGTCGAATTATGGCTAAAATCAAGCTTCTTACTGATATAAAGCCCTATCTCCCTACATATTTGATAAAAATTTCCAAAACCAATTTTGAAACAAACTAGACTCAATAATAAACAAGTTTCTAGTTGGTAGTTTTGGTTGAAAATGAAAAGATGTGATGGTGTGGAATTTTGGAAGACTAGAAGACATGTTTAACTAAAACAAAGAGGATTGACAGTCACAGTATCCTATTTTCATACACAGACACATGCATACAGAGCATACATATAAACACCCAAGGTATTTAATTAGTGTGCATATGAGATTCAAATATGACAAAATAAATTTCTTTACATAACTTGTTAATGAAATATGACACAAGGTTCTTAGACCAAAATAAATATTCGCACCTTCCACATTGCTCCTTGAATCTTTTCTTAAGATTTTTGATCTTGAAAAGCTTCAAAAGATCAAAGTTTTCTAAAGAAGTATATATTATTATTATTTTAAATATTTTCTATTTGAAATATGATGAGCATGTGCATATATATATAATATGTAAAATAGTGAGAGTATAAGTAATATATACATATACATGTATATATAATATATACATATACATGTATATATAATATATACATATACATGTATATATAAAGGACTTAAAAGAAGAAAAAAATGAAAATATTTTCCTTTCACCCTAACATATTTTCAATATATGCTTAAGTACATGCATGTAAGTGTATGTTGGGCTAAAATGAGTTTTCAAGTGCTAATGACTAAATGCTTAAGTACTTAATGTTTATATTTATTATTTATATTTCAAAATAAGTCACATCCTTAGGTATACTTGTATATAGCATAACTCTAAGTTATTTGCAAATTTATGCATATGGGTACATAATAGAGTTCACAACGTTTCCCGATAACTTTTAGCCAATGAAAAGTAGAAAATTCAAAAAACGAATTCCGATCACATTTTCGATTTTTCTTCCAACTTGTTACTTTTTCTACAAATTTAGAAAATTAATTCACATATCTAGTTATTATTCATAAGAGTTTTATTTTAATTATAAAATCTATTATTTTAATATTTAAATTAAATTAAATATTCACAAATCAAAGTAGTGAAATTCCGGGTCGTTACAGACGTGAAACACTAGAAAATCAAAAGTGAAAGATCTGAGTGTAAGAAAGAATTAGCAAGCTTCAAATAGCTAAGAACAAACTTCAAGTCAAAAAATTTGGAGAAGCGATTTCAAAATTTGAAATCGCCATTTGAGGTTGTCGTCGTTTTCATCTATGCTAATTACGGCTTTGATTCCAAGCTTGCAAGTTGTTAATGATAGTTTATGGACTTAACTAGGCTTCAAGGAATTGGAATAAGTGCTTTGATAAAGTGATCAAACAGTTTGTTTTTATCAGAACACAAAGGAAGGATGTATACCAAAAGGAGCAGGGACATGCTATCATGCTCCTAATGTTGTACAATGGTGATTTCGGCTGATGGTAATGACATTTTGTTGCTGCAATCGGTGAAAGCTTAACTTTCAAAGAATTTCTTCATTGAAGGATTGGGAGAAGCGGCCTCATTAAGTATAAAGATTTGTAAAGATAGATCTAAGAGGCCACTGGGATTGTCTGAATCCCTATACATATATATCATACTGATAAGGTTTAGTATGCAGAATTCCAAGCATGGAAATGTTCCAACGCAATCTAGAATCGTCATTTCTAAGAATGACTTTTCCTCATACTGGTTAGGATAATGAACATATGAAGAGGATAACATATTCTTCGATGATCAATTTAATAATGTTTGTTATGTTATGTACTTGACCGGATGTGGCATACGCATTAGGATATGTAAGCCGATTCCGGTCTAATCCTAAGATAAGCATTGGATGACCGTAAAATGTATACCTAAGTAAATACTAAGGACATATTCCTAATATATGGGAATGGAGACCTCCTTGTAAGGGGTATACTAACTCTAGCCATTAGAGTGATATCGATAATAGTAAGTCTGTGTCGGTTTATATATTTACTACTAGTAGTAGGGCCGTTAGTTGGAAAAGTTCCAAATAGGAGATGGTAGTCGATTCCATATTGGAGGCCAAGTACATCATCCTCTATTAAGTAGCTAAAGAAGTAATCTGGATGCACAATTTTTAAGTGACCTAGGAGTGGTTCCTAACATGGATAATCTGATGGCGTTTTATGCAACAATAGTGCGACAATTTTGATCACAAAAGAGCATAGAGCACACAAGAAATTATGAAATAGTCTCCACATAATCAGAGAATTTGTTTAGAAAGGTCATGATACAAAGGGTAGATGCTACACACAACATAGAAGATCCATTCACAAAGGGCATAGCTCGGTTAAAACTCAAAAAACTGATCAAAGGGTGGAACTGGAATTCCATAATTGGCCTAAAGTGCAAGTGGGAAATTAATAGAGTTAAGGTCTACTCTAGGGGCAATTCTATAATTTATTGTAAATTATTGACTGTATTATAAAATCTCGTTCAAACTAAAGGTATTTTTTGGTTATATACTTGTTGTAATATGTTGTAAATAATTTATTATTCAATTTAAGTATATTTAATAGAAAATCCATAAATGATGTGCATTTATGATAGTAATTGTTAGTCCTTGAGATGATGGTTTTGATGACAACAACCTTAGAACATGTTATAAAATAAAAATACTAACATTATAGTTTAGATATATATGTATATGCAGGATATAAACATGCAGGTACCAAGAATGAAGATTGTACAGTATAGAGATTCAAGACTGAAGATATCAAGATTGAAGACTCATGAATATCAAGATATCAAGAGTTCAAGATTTCAATAGTGCAAGATAAGTATTGAGTCTAGAATTATGTTAAAACTTCTTGAAAGCACTTACATCTTTATTCGAAATTTATTCGTGGAATGGAATCCACTTCGAGTTTGTTAAAGTGATGGCACCTTAGTAGGATGGAACCCACGACAATATCTAGTGGAACATATAGTGATCCTATTTTGATGTCCAATAATTTTATAAAAATGTTTTTCAAAATATATATCTCTTGGTTTTAAAAAATATTTTCAAAACTTTCTTTTCAAAATTACATCTCTCTTGTTTTTAAATATTTTAGCCTCAAAACTATTTTTATTATTGTGAATATTTTGATTTCAAATTGTCTTTGTTTTTAAACCATCTCTTGTTTTAAACATTTAGTTTTAAAATATTTATATACTTAGATTTTAAATCACTTTATAGATTAAGATTATATATATTAAAAATTACTTTCTAAGCTCTTTTATATTTTTAAACTATATTCAAATATATTTACAAAGTTTAGAAATTGTTTTGACAAATTATAGAAACCAATTTTAACAAGAAAATCAAAACATAAATTTTGCCTTGAGCATGTCGATATCCCTTAACCCCTCCCCCTCCCCCCCCCTCCCCATGTTGACATGGCGTCCGTTATTTTCAATTTTCAATTTTCAAAAGAAGTGTCTATTCGTCGTATCCTTTCACGAATAGATATGGCTGTTGTTCTACTATAAATACCAGTAAGTTCTAAATGAATTTTTTACCAGATTTCATTTATTTTCTCTCTTCTTTATTTTCCACATTTATTTTAAAGAATCCAAAACTATACTCTGTCAAAATTACAACTGAATCGAACTTGATTATTTCTTGTTTGATTCTCTGCCACTCTCTCCATAAGATGTTAGTGTTATTCAGAGTTATAGAATCTTTTATAAATCAAACTGTTAAATAAAAGGTACGGTTGAGCCTTGAAATCAGTTGGGTGTGATTGTAGCTTTTGGAAATCAATTGGGTGGTCTTGTAGCCTGGTTAAATCACGAGCGTTTCCCCTGGACCCGAATACAGGAGGGTGTACCTCGTAGCCTTGAAACCTAGGGTGTAATCTGGTGGATTATTTTGATAAGAAATCTGTACGATTGTACGGGACTGGATGTAGGGTAACTCCGAACCAGTATAAAATCCTGGTTTGTTCTTTCCTTTAATGCTTTTATTTAGTATTTGCATTCTATGTCTGATTCTGTGATTATATCTGTGTCCGTGAATTGCATTTGTTGGTGATTAAATTACATAAGTTTCAAAAAGATTTAGAAAATCCATAAAACACTATTTACCCCCTCCCTCCCCCTTTAATGTTATTCCAGCCTTTAGATCTGTAATCCATATTTCTCATATTTGGTATCGGAGCATTTGTTTTCAAAGTTTACACAATCTAAAATTTGAAAAGTTTTTAAAATGGCTACCAACACTGGTTCTGTTAACAATATCACTAGTTCATTTATAGAGGGTCAGTCTACTGCCAGACCACCATTTTTTTAATGGCAGTAACTATGCATATTGGGCATGTAGAATGAAAACATATTTACAGTCAATAGGATTAGACACTTCGAATATCACACAAACTGAATATTCTGGGCCCACAACTAGTTTTGCACAGTGGACTCGTGAGCAAAGACTATTGCATAAAATAATTCCAAATGAATATTTTATTTTGTTCACTTGATAGGAATGACTTCAATAGAGTATTTATTTGTAACTCTGCATATAATATCTGAAAAACTTTGCAAGTTACTCATGAAAGGACAAGCAAAGTCAAACAGACCAAAATATCCATACTCACAAATCAGTTTCAGCTATTCAAAATGAATTCCAATGAGTCCATTTCAGATACGTATAGTAGATTTTAGGATATTGCGCATTCTCTAATATCATTGGGAAAAAGTTTTTCCGAAGAAGATCAAGTCAGAAAAATTCTAAATTCTCTTGCTCCGGAATGGGATTAGAAAAAGTCTTGCAATCGAAGAAGCAAATGATATCAGTACTTTAAAAATTGAAGAAATGATTGGAAATCGAATGTCGTTCGAAGTACAAATGCAAGGAAGAAGATATAGCAAGGCATTCAAAATGAAGTCAATTGTGTTCAATTCATTAGCAGATGGATCAGACTTGGGAAGTGATGATGATGAAGAAATAACTTTCATGACAAAGAATTTTCGGAAGTTTCAGAAAAACAGAAAGATGAATAGCTTAAAAAAGAATGATCACAGGAATTCTGGAAATCATAATGAAGTACCAAACCACATCAAATGTTTCAACTATGACAGACCAGGCCATCTCAAAAGCGACTGTCCGCATCCTGATAAGCAAAAGTTTCCTACAATCAATGATTATACAAAGAAAAGGAAAAGAGAGTACACCGCTACACTAGACGATTCAGACTCAGACTCATCCTTAAGCGATGATCATCAGAAGACGGAAAATTCAAATATGTGCTTTACGGCTATTCATGATTCCGATGATCTCGGAGATACGAATCTAGAAAAAGGTACACGTTTACAATATATTTGTTGAAGTTGTTTGCTTAAAATTATTTGATTGTTTAATTGTTTTTGAAATTATGTGTTGTTTGAATTTTAAATTTTTTTATCACTATGTTTATTTTTATTTTTATTTTTAAATATTATAATATTTTTTATTAAAAGAGTATTATTATATTTAATATCATTCCACAAAATATGTAGACATTAAAAATAATATATGTATATAGATATTAAAGTATATAGGAAAATATAAGTCACATGAATACTCTGACCCATGTCGACATGGCCCTACCCATGATCTCGACATCCCTATCAGAAATTTGAAATTCAAATTTGAATTCAAATCTTTGAATTTCCCTTCATCTTTTCACCAAACTAATGTTTTGGAAAGGTACCTCTTGACCAGAGAACTTTTCTATTGAATATCTATTTATTTCCATTATCTTATCATACCTTTTCACTTTCATTTTAAAATTCAAACTCTCTTTCACTCTTTCAAACTTTCTACTCTCTTCAAAAATGGCTTCTTCAAGCACTCCATCCATAAGGAGGCTATCTAAAAGCATTAAAGAGTATCTTTATAATGATCCGGAAGCAATCAAGGCTTATATAAGCTATGCTAATTTTGGAAAAGTTCATACGGGAAAGTTTGCTATCTTTAGTGATTTCTCTACATATGAAATCAATACTCTTCTTGAAGAGAATCATATCCTTAGTCTTTTTGACAATTATGTAATATCTTATGTATCATCTCATCTATTTATAAAAATCATCTATCTTATGTTTTTCTACCTTATCATGTCTTTGGAATAAATGTTAGTACAGTATATAAGTTTATATATATACATACTTATTCATAAAATAAATCAGATACATAAATTAACAAACCCATGTCGACAAGCCTCTACCCCCTATGTCAACTATAACTGTCGGATTTGGTTATTTTTTAATTTTTGAAATTAAAATAATTAACTCGTGTATATTCATTTTAAACGAATTTCTGCTTACTTAAACACTTGTTTCTTCCATAAATTTGTAATCTTTACATTTCTACTTATCTCTATTTGCATGTCTTCACTACTTATCAAAAATGGCTTCCTTTTCTCAAAATTTAAGTGATAATCTTGAAGAAACTCTTAATTCATTCAAGAATATACTTACTTTTATTTTCCACAATCAAAGGCACTTAGAACTAAGTCAAATGCAGATGATAAAAGAACAAGAGAAGCATTTTGATGCCCTCCGTTGGATGATTTCTGCCCTCAACAAAGATGATCTCGATGCAAATCCTGTATGAACTTTGATTCAAGATAACGAAAATTGGAAGTTATTTAAAAAGGGTCCAATCTTTGGAGAAGAAGGATGGGTTGAAGTTCCTAGAAATATTTGATCTCCTTATGGTTTGAATTGCTTGTTTTTAAATTGTGTGATTTGATTTGATTTGATTAGAATTGATCTGGTTTGAATGGATTGTATAACATTATATGAAACATAGTATATATTTATTGGGTTTAAACTTTCATATTTGTCATCTAGTATAAGACTAAGGAGGAGTTATATTAGTTTAGGATAAGTTTTTTGTTGATGAAAAAGGGGGAGAAATATAAAATAGAGTAGTTAGAGTAGTTAGGCTTAGATTAAGGGGGAGTTATTAGTTTTAGGGAGAGTTATTGTGAAGGAGAAGTATATTTTATAAACATAGGTTGTCATCATCAAAGAGGGAGATTGTTAGTCCTTGAGATGATGGTTTTGATGACAACAACCTTAGGACTTGTTATTAAATATAAATACTAACATTATAGTTTATATATATATATATATATATATATATGCAGGATGTAAATATGCAGGTACCAAGAATGAAGACTGTACAGTATAGAAATTTAAGACTGAAGATATGAAGATTTAAGACTCATGAGTATCAAGATATCAAGAGTTCAAGATTACAATAGTACAAGATAAGTATTGAGTCTAGAATTATGTTAAAACTTCATGAAAGCGCTTACATCTTTATTCGAAATTAATTCGTGGAATGGAATTCACTTCGAGCCTGTTAAAGGGATGGAACCCCAGTGGAATGGAACCCAGACAATATCTAGTAGAACATATAGTAGTCCTCTTTTGTTATCCACTAATTTTATAAAAATGCTTTTCAAAAATATATATCTCTTGTTTTTAAAAAAAAAATTCAAAACTTTCTTTTCAAAAAGACATCTCTCTTGGTTAATATTTTAGCCTCAAAACTATTTTTATCATTTTTAATATTTTGTTTTCAAAATTGTCCTTGTTTTTAAACCATCTCTTGTCTTAAATATTTAGCTTTAAAATATTTATATACTTAGATTTTAAATCACTTTATAGATTAAGATTATATATTAAAAATTACTTTCTAAACTCTTTTATATATTTGAACTATATTCAAATATATTTACAAAGTCTAGAAATTGTTTTGACAAATTATAGAAACCAATTTTAATAAGAAAATCAAAACATCAATATTGCCTTGAGCATGTCGACATCCCTCAACTCCCCATGTCGACATGGTGTCCGTTATATTCAAATTTTAATTTTCAAAAGAAGTGTCTATTCGTCGTATCCTTTTACGAATAGATATGGTTGTTGCTCTACTATAAATACGAGTAAGTTCTAAACGAATTTTTTATCAAATTTCATTTATTTTCTCTCCTCTTCATCTTCCACATCTATTCTAAAGAATCCTAAACTATACTCTGTCGAAATACCAAGTGAATCAAACTTGACTATCTCTTGTTTGATTCCCTGCCACTCTCTCTATAAGATCTCAGTGCTATTCAGAGTTATAGAATTTTTTGTAAATCAAACTAATAAGTAAAAGGTGCGGTTGAGCCTTGAAATCAATTGGGTGTAATTGTAGCCCTGAAAATCAATTAGGTGATCTTGTAGCCTGGTTAAATCAAGAGAGTTTGCCCAGGACTCGAATACAGGAGGGTGTACCTCGTAGCCTTGAAACCGAGGGTGTAATCTGGGAGATTATTTTGATAAGAAATTCGTACGATTGTTCGGGACTGGATGTAAGGTAACTTCGAACCAGTATAAAATTCTAGTGTGCTCTTTCCTTTACTGCTTTTATTTAGTATTTGCATCTGTGTCTAATTTTGTGATTATATCTGTGTCTGTGAATTGCATCTGTTAGTGATTAAATTACATAAGTTTCAAAAAGATTTAGAAAATCCGAAAAACACTATTCACCCCTCCTCTAGTGTTATTCCAGCCTTAAGACCTGTAATCCTCATTTCTCATAGTAATTACAAGATGTTGTAATCATGAACAATTTATCACAATATAGTAAATACATTGTTTTAAATATTCATTGTCAAAATGTTTGGAGATTCAATATTGATACATCCACTGAGACTAGAGTACGTAACGCTCTTCAAATGTTGGATGGTGTATTACTCGTGGCTGCTGAGGCACCAAGGGGTTATATAATGATAGTTATTGGATAACCGTGGAATGACTCACTCGATAGTTTTATATTGGTTGATATAACTAAGGTCAAAAGGAGAATATTAAAGTGGCAATATTATACGATTCCCTCGACTTAAGGATACCATCGAGCTTTAATGTGGAAATTTTTCTTTAATTATAGTTGAACAGTAACTCAAAGTCTGTTGAACGAACATAGTTGGGTTAAGTGGAAGCATTAGAAGTGAGACATTATTCAATAAATATTTCATCTCCTCGGTTATATAGGGTCGGGTATCACTGGTCAACTTAAATCAACTCCAGTGATTAATAATTAATATTATTATTGAACCAAGGAATTGCATTTTGACTATAAAGTTGAATATGGTTGATATTGGGATTTTGACCACGGTCAAATTTCATAAGTCCTAATGTGATATAATTTTGGCTAAATGAACTGGTACTAATTATTATCACTACTCGGTAATGCTTAAATTTGTAAAATTTGATTTTGCCAATGCTTTATAAGCGGTAAATTTGCCCATAGTTCATGCCACTAGCTAATGTGAAGTATGAACTTTGATATTCGAATTATTTGATATTATTTGTTGATTGAATTTGCACCTAAAGAGTCAATACAACTATATTGTTGAATCCTCCACCTACCACTTAATTTAATTAATTATAATTGTTATAACTAATTAAATTGATTAATTTTTTTGAAATATTAATTGTAAAAATTTATTTATTTGTGTCAATCAGTACTAAAAATAGTGCGTATACAAAAGTTGTATACACACTTGTCGATATGCGATATCGGTGTAAGTTTAAATTTGGTTTAAATGTTAATTACCCGATCTGGCTTGAAGTGGAATGAGGCCCATATAGGGCTGATGTGCGACTGGTTATACTCAAGGAGGTGTGTGAAATTGAAAAGGAAAGAAATGTTATGTTTCCATGCTACTTAAACACCTCTAGCCACTCATTTCTTTAATTCGATTCTAGTGTTTTTGCCTCCAACTTCCCTTATCATATCAGGATGAAATCACCCCATTTCCCTCTCCATTAATCAAAGCAACAAACATAAAACAAAATCAACCAAAATCAAAACAACGGTGTATAGCTTTGTTAATCGGGTTGGTCTTTTGGAAGTCTTAAATTGAGATTCAATTGGAGTTATTAAGATTCAATATTCAAGTTGCATTCTTAGGAAATTGCAAGGTATTATCCATATTTAAAATTTTATATAATTGTATACTTGATCATCATATGCTTTATGCTTAATAGGATTTTCTTTTATCACAAATCCCTATATGTATGTGTTGTCAATATGTGATGTTAATATTAGAATATTTGTGTATGTGTGATTAATATTTCTCTTGTATATCTATACGTAAATTTGGACATATGATTTTTGGCCATGGAATCAAAAATATTTTTCCCCTTTTAATTTTCAAAACTAACAATGTTTGAAGAGGCTTTTAACAAATTAATTTCAACTTACACAAGTACAAAGTATTTGGTGGTACATATAATTTATTAAATCATTCATATGCATCTAATTATGTTATTATTTAGAATAAAAGGGAATTACAATTTTATGTGCATATTTATATGTCAAATTTTAACTCCATATTTATATGCCATCATCTATCCTTCACTGGTGCTTTGCTAGAGCTCCTTCCTCTATGGCTAAACACATTTCCTATGGATAATGCCTTAGATAACTTTCATACTGCTACATTTCACTCTAACTCTTCTTCGTGGGATGTGGAACTCCAAAAATAGCGTTAATCATCTTACCCTAGCTGATGGCCTAGGCCCTTCCCCGTTGGGCCCAATTACACTGTCTTGAGGCCATTATCTTCGAGGCTTGCCATTTCTTTTCCCACCCTCCTACAGGTCCCTGAAATGTTGCAGCAATTTCTTCTTTCGAATCAAATCTTTAATCACATCGCGAAGATGTTATCACTCATTAGTCCTTAAGTCTTTTGAAAGCGAAAATACTTCCTAAAGTGCTTCTCCTCTTTAGCTACCTCTTTTGGGGTATGCTTCTTGTATCTCTATGTATCTTGTATCGAAAAGTATATGTTCTCTACAGAGTCCGTCAACTTTTTGTACTTCCTATCATGGTGAAACCTAAAACACTTTTTCAATTCATGTTTATGTGGACCAATATTATGAGAGTTCTTTTGCTTATCTTCATTTCCAGACTTTCTGCTTCCACCATTATGTTTGACAGCTATTTAAGTTTCTATGATGATGCTTAGTTTAACCTGACTGCCAATACCAGTCCTTCTTCTAGTTCTGCCTCTTCCAAGCACATAAACTGCTTTGCCTTTTGATAAAAAAAATTTCAAAGTGGATGGCTTCTTCATCCTCAACCATTTACCAAAATCAGCCAGGCTGTGCATTCCATTAACAAAGTCATTAGTACATTATCATTCCTCGAGTTCTTCACCTCCGACACAGTAACGTTGAACCTCTTCAAAAAATTCTTTAAGGTCTCTCCAGATCTCTGATGCAAATTCACCAAGGACACAACATCCTCTTGTTGCATTAAGTGAACCCTAAACTATTCTAAGAACTTCTCAACTAATTAATCAAATGAAGATATTGGATCCGGGCTCAAGAAAATAGAATCATGTCATGGAAAGTTACTTTAAAGAGAGGGAAAACATTTACATCTTACTACATTATCCACATATGCATCATTCATATGTCGCTTGTACTTCATTAAATACCGCATGAGATTGCTCAATCCATTATAACTCTACATCGTCGGCATGACGAACTCTTTCATCATCCTACCTCAATAATCCCTTTATAGTTCTCGTTATCAACTCGTCTTTGCCTACATTTCTCCCTGAACAGCGAACGTCATACACTTCACTATGTGTTTGCATAAGCGAATGTTCACTTTAACATGATGAGATCTAGGTCTCGTAGTCTTTGAGGATCCTTCACGCAATTGTCTGGCAATGTCGGTGCAGATAACATCCGCTTTTAAAAAATTTAGCTGTGCTTATTTTTACAGCTCCATCTTAAGGACCAGCTTCTTATCCATCGTCCTCAGCACCAGCACCCTATAAATCACCTTTGGAGTCACTCGTATTTAAGTGCTCCTTTGATTGGTTGGTGTCGATTCTTCTGGATTGATCAATACCAACTGATGGTTGAGTTGAAGCGGTCGCTCCAACTCTTCCGTGCTGCTTCCTTAACGTTCCCCTCCTCCCATTCTACATCTTATACTTCCCTTATCTACGACTCTAGTCTATTGAACTCCCTTCATTTGAGTTTGAAGAATAAGAATCTCTTCTTTCCTTGCGATGCTTAGGGGATCCTTTATGCTGTGGGGGTTAGGTCAATTTAGTAAATAGTTTCTTTATCTCCTATATGATAGACCTCTGACTACCCATCGTCTTTTTATTTATTCCAACCATCGTATGATTTAACTCTACCTTCAAAACAACTTCCTATAGCTAAAAAGCTTCTCTTTGATCTTGTTGATTCGTTTCATTATCATTATGATCAGAGACATCATTTCTTCAATAACTGCTCCAAGCCTAAGGAGCACCTTCTTATAGGGATGGGCACGGCCGGTTAACCGAACCGATTAGTTGATTCAAACGGTTAACTAGTAAAAAGTAATTGTTCGGTTAACCATTTGATTGGTTAAAATTAGTTGCATATACTGACCGAACCAGTTAAATTTAACCATGGTTAACCGGTTACATTTAGATTAATCTTTCCAACCAAACGATGAATCGTTTGAGGCAAACGGTTAACCGTTGCATGGTTAACCGATGGTTAACCGTATATATTGCAATACTAATGATTTAGTTCATGACATACTTACTATATATATGGAAACATTGCTCATAAACATAATTTGTGACATGTAATAGTCCATATACATGACAAGAGATTAGCACAACAAAGATCGCATAATTCAGTAATACAAAATCCATCATAAACATAAACAATAATCTCAACTAACTTCACATTTCATAATCCACATCAGTCTACAATTCATAGTTAATACTATAAGTCTACAATACTACATAGTACATACAATTACATTCATTTCCACTGCAAAATGCAACTAAAATTAAAATGTTAGTTTAGAGATTGAATCTGAACTTGAGATGGTGAGCTTCAGCCTTCACAATTCCATGTCTCCATCCATTTTCCATTGAAGATTAAAATGCAATGCACAAACTATAATGCAATCAATAATTTACAATGTAATGCAATCCATAAATATATGAACAATGTTGCAGTGAACATTTTACAAAATGCAATCTACAAAATGCAATCTATAATTAAACTGTAAATTAAAAGTCTAAAATGCAGTGCAATGCAATACTGTAAATTAATGTTGCAGTGAACAAAATCTAGAATGCAATGCATTGCAATGCTATAAATTAAAAATGCAATCTACCATTTTATTTATTAAGATGGCACATTTGGATTAAACTTTGGGCGTTTCTTTACACAAACACACACAAGGCACTTTCATTTACTTTTGTTTGGAAAACTCTAAATTTTCTCATCTTTAAGGCAGTTTTTTGCAGCTTAGTAATATCATCATTGTATAGTAAGCACTCTTTAATGCTATGTACCTTAATTATATCTTTGTATAATTAGAACTTTTGTTGTATACGCAAACCACAATCACTTGTATTAAATTTCGGTTGAAATTTATCCAAATTGATCCTCATTGTTACTTTTAATAGTGAAATAATTAATAAGTTGTTATTACAAATCTATAGGTTCCACCAAAATGTGAAAAATATATTTGCGCATTGACGTTTTAAAAAACACGTATGTTCTATTTCTCAACATATGTAAGAGTTTAGAAAATTGAAAGTTATATTAGACTGAAATAGAGTTGCATTTGGATTAAAGTACATATGAGATTATACTACATATATGAAATTAAACTACAAGAAGGCTTAAATAAGTAGATATGAATAGGTTTATATATTTGATGAACAGGTTTATGTAAGGAAATTTGACCGTTTTATAAGAAAATTAATGCGAAAACATTAATGGACCGTTTTCTTCCTCATTATGCGGTACATTAATGGACCGTTTCCTTCCTCAAACGTTTCCTTCCTCATTATGTGGTCAATAGAATCTAAAAGGTTTTTCCTATTAATATGCTAAACAAATAAAACGGTTATAATCTAGAGCGTTAATTTCTCTCATCTTGATCTTGATGGACGATCAAGATTAAGTCTACAAATCTGAAAATTTGGTCCTCTCTCTACCTATAAATATTAATATTTGCCCATCACAAAGGATATATAGAAAACATATAAAGAAATATATAGGAAAAGAGAGAGAAACCATTTACTTTCTTAATTGAAACAGCATTCGACAACATCCATTGCTGATTCGTATACAAGATGTCTGGAGGTATGTTTTATTAATTCTTTACATATGTGATAATCATGTAATTCTAGATCTTAGGATTTATGTTATTCGCATGATATAGATTACATGTGGTATCAGAGCATGGTTTTAGAATTCATGATTATCCATCAATATATAAAATGAAACTACCATAGATCTTTGATATGATGTTTGTAATTTTACTATGATAATGATAATGATTATTAACGTTAATATGATTCAAATTTAATACTCATATTATTTAAGTTTCTATAGTAATCATGATTATCAATATTGTTCTATTTACTGTATTCTTAAATCTGGATCTGGAAAGTTTATATTTCCGCAAAAGTTGATTTTTTTTTCTACTTTAATATTTGACCTACTATATAATATGGAACAACTTATTGTATGCGAATACTTTTCACAAAGTATACATATTGAAAACAATTGTTTTCTAGTTTGACATTAAATTCATGACTTGGAACTCGCAAGATAATTGTCTATATATGATTTGCAAAATAATTATTTATATGTTAAATTCATGTATGGAATTTACTTGGAGTTACTAGACATTTATTATCCTTGCTGTGGATTACTTGAAAGAATGACAAATGTTTATGCAAAAAAAAAACACATTAATGTTTATCTCTTTTCTTTCTTGTTTTATTTTACGCGTCTGTGCTTAAGTTCCTTGTTTCCTCCGGTCTGATGCATGCAGTCCCATCCACAGGCGGCTGCTGCTTGCACAATAACACATGAAACATTAATGTTTATCATTCTTTCATGAGTATGGTTCTACTGCCTACCCACTGGAGGCGCTAAACCTAACCTCTTATTATGACATGTGTTTTATTCTAATAAAGAAGCCTACATTTCTTTTATATCTACAGTTGCAATGCCCTCAAACCTTAATTCGTACACTGTGTCTATCGTCAAACTCAATGGAACCAACTACTCAGAATGGAAAGAGCAAGTTGAGTTCTCTTTAGGTGTGCTTGAACTGGACATGGCTCTCCTTAAGGAAAAGCCAGCCCCACTTACTGACACAAGTACGCCTGAGGAAAACAAACTCCATAATGATTGGGAACGATCTAATAGGCTCAGCATGATGTTTATGCGAATGGTGATTGATACCAACATCAAAACCTCCCTACCCAAAACTGAAAGCGCAAAAGAGTATTTGCAATCCATTGAAAATCGGTTCAAGATTGCATACAAATCCCTAGCTGGGAAACTTATGGAAGATCTTGTAACCATGAAGTTTGATGGTTCTCGCTCAATGAGCGCTCATGTCATTGAAATGATTAACCTTGCTGCCAAACTTAAGAACTTGGGATTGGTTATGGACGATGCTTTTCTCGTCCAATTCATTCTCACTAGCTTACCTCCTCAATATGAACCATTCAAAATTCATTACAACACTATTACGGAAAAGTGGAGTCTGAATGAATTGACTAACAAACTGGTTCAAGAGGAGTCTAGGCGAGGCTCGCAAGGCATTAAAGTTGCTTATTTCACTCAAGGGGTTGGAAAACAAGCTGGCAAAAAGAACAACTCACAGCATAAAAGAGCACCACCCAAATCTGATGACGCCGCTCAACCATCCAAGAAGAAAAAGAACGATGATGTCTGCAAATTCTACAAGAAACCTGGACACTTCCAGGCAGATTGCATTAAGCGCAAAGCATGGTTCGAAAAGAAAGGTAACCCAATGGGTTTTGTAAGTCATTTCGAATCAAACCTTACTAATGTACCTTCTTCTACTTGGTGGATTGATACTGCTGCTAATGTTCATGTTTTGAATTCTATGCAGGGATTCATTACGATCCAAACCACAAACCCAAGTGAGAATTTCATTTTAATGGGGAATAAAGATAAAGCTCCAGTTGAAGCTATTGGAACTTTTCGTCTTATTTTAGATAGCGGTTATCAGTTAAATTTATGTCCAACTCTTTATGTTCCGTCTATTTCCCGTAATTTGATTTCTGTAAGTGTACTTGATAAATTTGGATATTCTTTTGAAGTTGGAAATGGAAATTTTAGTTTATTTAAAAATTCTAGTCTTATTGGTTCTGTAATATTAATTGATGGACTATAAACTTCATCTTAAGCAAAATGCTGAAGTCCAACTCACCCTGCATGGAAAAGAAACTAAAAGAAAGTCATCCAAGAATGATTCTTACTTCTTGTGGCATAAAAACTAGGTCATATATCCAGTGAAATCAAAAGGTTAGTGAAAGATGGTGTCCTACCGGACCTAGACTACGCTAACATCACAGCATGTGTTAATTATATTAAAGGAAAAACAACAAAAAACACAAAGAAAGGAGCCACAAGAAGTACACAACTTCTTGAAATAATACATACAGATATTTGTGGACCTTTTGATGTTCCAACTTTTGGAGGAGAGAAATATTTCATCACTTTTATCGATAATTTTTCACGTTATTGCTTTCTTTATCTGTTGCATGAAAAATCTCAGTCAGTGGACGTTGTACAAGTGTTCATTACCGAAGTCGAAAGGCAATTAGAAAGAAAAGTGAAAATCATTAGGTCAGATAAGGGTGGTTAATTCTATGGAAGGTATGATAAAACGGGACAACATCCTGGACCTTTTGCTGGACTTCTTCAAAAATTTGGAATTGTTGCACAACACACAACGCCTGGATCTCCATGGTAGAATGGTGTAGCTGAAAGGCGAAATTGTACATACATGGAAATGGTTAGACCCATGACGAGTCATGCAAATTTACCTATATCATTATGGATGGATGCATTACGAACAGCTGTCTACATCTTAAATAGAGTTCCAATTAAGGCCGTTCCAAAGAGTCCTTTTGAACTTTGGAAAGGATGGAAACCTAGTTTAAGACATCTCCAAATTTGGGGTTGCCCAGCTGAAGCTAGACTGTACAATCCAAATGAAAAGAAATTAGATTTTAAGACAGTCAGTGGTTACTTTATAGGTTACCCAGAAAAATCTAAAGGATATAGATTTTATTATCCTAATCAAAGTACAAGAATTTTTGAAACTGGAAATGCCAAATTCTATGAGAATGGTGATATCAGTGGGAGTACAAAACAACAAGAAGTGGTCATTCATGAAATAAGGGTACCCATTATCTTACCCTCTATTTCGAAAGATGGGAATCATCCTATTGTTGAAGATGTTCACAATGAGGAAAACCTAATAAATGATCAACAACTCCATAATGAAATTATCACCAATCATAATGTTGATGAAGTACCACATGAACTAGCATTAAGAAGATCTCAAAGACAAAGAAGATCAGCTATTCCTGATGACTACATGCTTTATCTAATAGAATCTGAAGGAACTACGGACCCAATTTCTTATTCACAAGACATTAAGGATGTTAATTCTATTAAATGGATTGATGCCATGAAAGATGAACTGAAATCTATGGATGATAATCAAGTTTGGGAAATCGTTCAATTACCATAAGGACATAAAGCAGTCGGTTGTAAGAGGGTTTTCAAGACCAAACGTGACTGCAATGGTAAAATTGAACGATATAAAGCTAGACTTGTTTTCAAAGGTTTTAACCAGAAAGAAGGCATTGACTATAATGAAACTTTTGCTCCTGTTTCCAGGAAAGACTCTCTTAGAATTATCATGGCATTAATAGCTCATTATGATTTTGAGTTACATCAAATGGATGTGAAAACAGTCTTTCTAAATGGAGACTTAGAAGAAGAAGTCTACATGCGTCAACCTGAAGGCTTCATAATTGAAGGACAGGAAGACATGGTCTGCAAACTTAAGAAATCAATATATGGACTGAAACAAGCTTCTAGACAATGGTATCTAAAGTTTCATGAAATCATTACCGCTTTCGATTTCACAGAAAACGTAGTTGACCCTTGTATATACCTCAAGTTCAGTGGAAGAAAGTTCATATTTTTGATTCTGTATGTTGATGACATATTATTAGCTAGCAGCGACCTTTGTTTATTACGTGAAACTAAGGATTATCTCTCAACGAACTTTGAAATGAAAGATATGGGTGAGGCATCCTATATGATAGGAATAGAAATATTCCGTGATAGATCACAAGGAATTCTGGGATTGTCTCAAAAAGCATATATTGACAAAATTCTTAAGAGATTTGGCATGCAGAATTATTCCTCTAGTCCTGTCCCACTGCATAAAGGGGACAAACTTGTTCTTAAGCAGTGCCCAAAGACTCCTACGGAAGGAGAAGAAATGACCAAATATCCTTATGCATCTCTTGTAGGGAGTTTGATGTATTCACAGGTCTGTACAAGACCTGATATCAGTCATGTAGTTGGTATGCTGGGTAGATTTCAAAGTAACCTAGGAATCGCTGATTGGAAAGCTGCAAAGAAGGTACTAAGATACCTAAAGGGAACAAGGAATTACATGCTCACCTATAGAAAAATCAAGTTACCTACAGGTAACTGGTTATTCTGATTCAGACCTTGCTGGATGTCCTGACACTAGGATCCGCACTCTTGGCTATGTGTACCTCTTATGTGGAGGTGCAATATCATGGAGAAGCCAGAAATCTGAGATGCTTTTCGGATCCACCATGATGGCCGAATACGTAGCATGTTGTGAGGCTTCAATTCGGAGAACATGGCTGCGTAATTTTGTCTCACACTTTGGCACTTTAAGTTTTATGTCTAAGCCACTAACTGTCTACTACGACAATGAAGCTGCAACCTTTTTTTCCAACCATGATAGGATAACCAAAGGTTCCAAACACATGGACCTTAAATACCTACTACTGAAGCAAGATGTTAAACTAAAGAAAATTATTGTTGAATCAATAAGTACAGACTTACAAGTGGCAGACATATTCACGAAAGGACTACCTCCAAAGACCTTTCAGAGACATACTGATAGCATGGGTCTTGCAGATAGTTCCTAAATATCTTCTTATTATGCCATTTATCTTGTACTTATCTAGACATAACAATTATTGAGCTCTTAATAATTTGGACATCTTTTATTTCTGTTTTATAATGTGTACACATTTCTATTTAGATAAATGATAACAGAAATAGTCTTTTGCTTCAAGACATTATGTGGCCATTAAGTTATGCTCATCTACGGTCTAGTTATGAAAGTTATCAATGTCATAGTACATGGAAGTAAGCATGTTGCAAAATAACGTGTACACGTCATGATTTCCATTGACCACTGGATTAGCCAAGACACTTATGATAACCGACTAAAGAAAAGTTTAGCATATCATGCGTGCCTTATGACATTAATATGAAAACATTAATAGATTTTACTATTGACCAAGTGGGAGACTGTAAGGAAATTTGACCGTTTTGTAAGGAAATTAATGCGAAAACATAAATGGACCATTTCCTTCCTCATTATGTGGTACATTAATGGACCGTTTCCTTCCTCAAACGTTTCCTTCCTCATTATATGGTCAATAGAATCTAAAAGGTTTTTTCTATTAACATGCTAAACAAATAAAACGGTTATAATCTAGAGCGTTAATTTCTCTCATCTTGATCTTGATGGACGATCAAGATTAAGTCTAGAAATCTGAAAATTTGGTCCTCTCTCTACCTATAAATATTAACCTTTGCCCATCACAAAGGATATATAGAAAACACATAATGAAATATATAGGAAAAGAGAGAGAAACAATTTCCTTTCTCAATTGAAACAGCATTCGACAACATCCATCGCTGATTCGTATACAAAATGTCTGGAGGTATGTTTTATTAATTCTTTACATATGCGATAATCATGTAATTCTAGATCTTAGGGTTTATGTTATTCGCAAGATATAGATTACAGTTTAAACTATAAATTAAACAATTAACAAGTTTATATATATGTAAACTATAAATAGACTATTTAGTTTACAAATAATCTCATACCTGAAACAACAATGATAATTCTAAATTATAACTCATTGTTCATATAACATCTGCCTATCACCTGAAATCAAACAGTCAAACATATTCTATAACCAATTATGTAACGTCCCATATTTTTGGATCTTCAGATTTGAATATTTAATTTGTTTAAATATTCATATTTGAAATTAAATTATAATAAAATCTATGTTTCAAATTAAGACCTAATTTTCAATCATGTATTTTTAATTTAATTCATAGGATTTTTCCATAATTTTTAATTTGAAAAATAATTAAATTTTCATTGACGTATTTTACGTGAAACGTTTGTACTAAGCTAAATTGTCTATTTTATTGTTTTTATGATCGTCTCACGTTGTTGTGGGCGATCATATTTTTATTTGTGTTGTTCGTGGTTCGTACACCAATGTGTTATTTGTAGTGGGTACCAAAAAATCTAATCTTTTAAACCAACTTTCTAAATGTAAAAGTCATACACGTAAAGCACAACCATAACATAACCTTACCCTTGCCATGCTATACACGTTAACTTTGTTAGAAAACTGCTATTAGAAACTGCAATTGTTTCATTTACTTTTAACGTTATGCAGTTTCTAATCTTAATGTGACCCTATTAATTAGGTCATAAATAGAACGTTTCATTTACTTTTAACGTTATGCAGTTTCTAATCTTAATGTAACCCGATTAATTAAGTCATATATAGACCGTTCTATAATTAGAACATTAGGTCTGTGATTAATCTTAAGCGTTGAATTGGTATATGATGGACGTACCATATTTAAAGTTAAATGTTATATAAAGGATTGGTTCCTCTCTCTCCTTGGATATAGATGTATTCTTCTCCATCAAGAAACACATAAATAAATAGGGTTAGAGAGAGAAACCGAATTCTAAGAAGAAGAGTAATTATTAGAAGTCAGAAGAAGAAGATGACAGCCATCACATCTTCTGCTGTTAATCAAGGTATGTCATCTTAAACAAAAAAATCATATTAAGTTTTGTTTGTGAAATATTTGGTATTGGTGATCCTTGGGTTATTACTTGAATTGTTCATCATTAATCATGAAAGATCGAACAGTAAAGAATTTCTGACATTTGGTATCGGAGCCACCAATCAATAACTGAATATTTCCTATGATTGCAATTGATCTGTTCCATGCTTTACTCATGATGTTTAATCAAGTATGTGTTATAAGTCAATTATGAACATGAGATTTATGATTTTGTTAATCACCAAAGTGGTCAAAATCAAAATAATCATTTAGTGCATAAGTGACATAATGATTATTGATAGAAATTGCCAGTTATTATAATACCAATTTAAAAAACTGGCGTCACTAATGGTAGAACCTGAAAACTTACCCAAAGGAAAGTCTTGTTCTATAACTAGTTGACATGATGTTAATATATATCTTGATTAAATAAATATTGATCATCCAAAGATGTCAATTTTATTTAATTGAATATATTTATTACTTACTTATGTTTTGGCATTTAATTATGTTAAGTATAAGATAGTATCTACCCAAAGGAGTGTTATGTTATACTATTATGTACATATTTGAATCGCATTAGCTATGAGCTTATAGTTATTTCAATTTTTTTTATTTAATTTGTAGTAGTTCCCATGAATACACATGCTTCATCTGTTATATTGTTCACTAGCATTAATTTTTCTGAATGGAGAGAACAAGTCAATTTCCATTTAGGTGTTCAGGATCTTGACTTGGCACTCCTTGAGGACAAAAATGTTGCTCTTACAAGAGCTAGTACTGAGACAGAAACATCACACCATAAAGCATGGGAATGCAGTAACAAATTGAGCCTCTTGTTTATTAAGATGACTGTTGCTAACAACATCAAGTCAACAGTTCCGCAAATAGAAAGTGCTAAGGAATATATGCAGTTTGTGGAAGAGCGTTTTCATTCAGCTGATAAGTCACTCGCTGTACTCTTATGGCAGAACTCACGACCATGAAGTTTGATAGGTCGCGAACTATGCAAGAGCACATTATAGAGATGACTAATCTTACAGCAAGGTTAAACTCACTTGGACTTACAGTAGAGGATTCTTTTCTTGTCAAGTTTATCCTGAACTCGCTAACTTCTGAATATGGACCTTTTCAAATTAACTATAACACTATAAAGGATAAGTGGAATGTTAATGGATTGGCCAGTAGACTTGTTCAGGAAGAAGGACGTTTGAAAAATCAAGTGAATCACTCAGTAAATTTTGTGAGTAATAAAGCCGATAAAGAAAAGAATGGAAAATCAAGTCATTTCAAGAAGAAAAAGGCACCTGCTAAGAATGGGCAGGATAAGGAAAAGAAGGAACTAAAGGATGTTCGATGTCATTTCTGTAAAAGAAAAGGACATTATCAAAATGACTGTCCGAAAAGGATAGCTTGGTTCGAAAAAAGGGATTTCTTATGATCTGAACCATAAATTCAAATAAAGATCGTATTCTCTTTATGGGAAACGGAATGAAATCCACAATAGAAGGCATTGGGACTTATCGTCTAATTCTAGAAAGTAGATATGTATTAGACTTATACAGTACCCTTTATGTACCTTTATTATCTAGAAATTATATTTCCCTAAGTAAGTTGGATATTTTTGGTTTTAGATGTACATTTGGATCTAGTTGTTTTGATTTATATAAGAATACTGATAATGTTGGTTCTGATATTCTAATTAATGGTTTATATAAACTGAAACTGAATGACACTTATGTGAATTCCTTGCTGAATGTAATAAATAAGGTTGGATGCAAACGTAACATGTTGAATGAAAAATCTGCTTTCTTATGGCATAAAAGACTGGGTCACATATCCAAAGAAAGAATGATGAGATTATTAAGTAACGAAATTTTATCAAATTTGAACTTTAGTGATCTAGAATTATGTGTGGATTGTATTAAAGAAAAACAAACCAAACATAATAAGAAAGGAGCCACTAGAAGCAGCCCGCTTCTTGAAATAATATACACTGATATTTACGGACCTATGGACACTCCAGCCTTTAATGGATAAAAGTATTTCATCACTTTTATTGACAATTTTTCCCGCTATAGTTATGACTATTTTCTTCATGAAAAATCTTAATCTGTGAATGTCCTTGACACATTTATAAAGGAAGTTGAGAGGCAATTAGATAAAAAGGTGAAAATCATAAGGTCTGATAGAGATGGTGAATATTATGGCAAATATAATGAGTCAGGCCAGTGTCTATGTTCTTTTGCAAAATTCCTCGAAAGTCATGGCATATGTGCGCAATACACAATGCAGGTACACCACAGAAAAATGGTGTAGCAGAAAGGCATAATAGGACGTTAATAGATATGATTAGGAGTATGATGTCGGATTCTACACTACCTAAGAATTTGTGGTCATATGCTCTCAAAACCGCTAATTATTTGTTGAGTATGGTTCTTAGTAAAGCTGTTCAAAAGACGCCTTTTGAATTATGGACTAACAGGAAACCTAACTTAAGACACCTGCATGTTGGGGCTGTCCAGCGAAAGCGAGAATTTATAATCCACATGAAAAGAAATTAGATTCTCGGACGATTAGTGGGGATTTTTAAGGTTACCCTAAAAAATCTAAAGTATATGTATTTTACTGTCCTAGTCATAGTCCAAGAATTGTAGAAACTGGTAATGCAAGATTCATTGAGATTGGTGAAGTCAGTGGGAGTACTAGAAGAGAAATAGTGGAAACAAAGAAAACAAGGATAAATGTTACATTGCCTAGAATAGTTCCTCCATCTACTATTACTCCAAATGTTGTTCCAGCTGTTGGAGAACAGCATGATGATGAACAACATATAAATGAAGAAGTACTTCCTAAATGAAATGACTTACATAATGCTGATATGCATGAACCACAACAAGTAGCATTAAGAAGATCTCAAAGAGATCGTAGGTCAGCTATTTCTAATGATTATATGGTTTATATGCAAGAATCAGATTATGACATAGGAATCAATAAGGACCCAGTTTCGTTTTCACATGCTGTAGAAAGTAAAGAGTCAAAGGAATGGATTAATGCCATGAAGGAAGAACTAAAGTCCATGCAATAGAATAAAGTTTGGGATCTCGTTGAGTTATCACATGGCTGTAAAAGAGTCGGATGCAAATGGGTTTTTAAAACCAAACAAGACTCCAGTGGTAATGTCGAACGATATAAAGCTAGACTTGTTGCTAAGGGTTACACTCAGAAAGATAGTGTTGATTACAAGGAGACATTTTCTCCTGTTTCAAAAATGGACTCACTAAGAATAATAATGGCATTAGTAGCACATTATGATTTGGAATTGTATCAAATGGATGTGAAAACCGCCTGTCTGAATGGAGATCTTGATGTGGATGTTCATATGGATCAACCTGAGGCTTGTTCTATAAAAGGTAAAGAACAATTGGTGTGTAAACTTAAGAAGTCAATATATGGGCTTAAATAAGCATCCGGCAATGGTATATTAAGTTCAACACCATTATTACATCTTTTGGTTTTAAGGAAAATATGGTTGATCACTGTTTATACCAAAAGATCAGTGGGAGCAAGTTTATTTATCTAGTCCTTTATGTTGATGGCATCTTGCTTGCTGCAAATAATTTAAGCATATTGCACGAGACTAAGGAATTTCTCTCAACGAACTTTGTAATGAAAGATATGGAAGAGGCATCCTATGTGATCGGAATAGAAATATTTCGTGATAGATCACAAGGAATATTGGGATTGTCTCAAAAAGGGTATATCGAAAGGATTCTAGAGAGATTTGGAATGAGTAAGTGTTCACCTGGGAAAGTTCCTATACAGAAAGGTGATAAATTCAATCTCATGCAATGTCCTAAGATTGATGTTGAACGAAAGGAAATGGAATCAATTCCATATGCATCTGTAGTTGGTAGCCTAATGAATGCTCAAACCTGTACTAGACCGGATATCAATTTTGCGGTCAGTATGTTAAGGAGGTATCAAAGTAATCCAGGAAGGGAACATTGGCAGGCTACAAAGAAAGTGTTAAGGTACTTACAAGGCACGAAAGATTACATGCTAATAGATACAATGAATTGGAGGTGATTGGATATAGCGATTCGGATTTTGCTAGATGCATCGATACTAGAAAATCGACTTTTGGTTACCTATTTATGTTTGCAAGGAGCCATATTATGGAAAAGTGCGAAACAAACTATCGTTGCTTCATCCACTATGGAGGCAGAATTTGTGGCATGTTATGAAGCCACAATTCATGCATTATGGTTGTGGAACTTTATTTCAGGACTTGCGGTTGTCGACACCATTAGCAAGCCGCTGAAAATTTATTGTGATAACTCTACAGTAGTGTTTTTCTCAAAAAAACATCAAGTACTCTAAAGGTTCCAAACATATGGAACTGAAGTATCCTGTTGTGAAAGATGAGGTTCAGAAACAAAGATTGTCAATCATGCACATCAGGACAGAACTTATTATTGCAAACCCTTTGACGAAAGGGTTACAGCCAAGACAATTTAAGGAACATGTTCAAAGAATGGGTCTTGGTTGTATTAATAATAATTGATGTGACATTCTGAGCTCCTTTGTGTGTTTCTGACATACAATTATGTGTCTCTTGTTTTAATGTGGTAGTGCGTACTTTATGTAATATTAAACAAGAAAGAGTCTTACAAAGATATTATGTTTAATCATTATGATATAAGACATTATGTGGACCATTATGCTGTTTTATATAAATTATGAGTATAAACTGATGGATTGCTGGCATTGTAGTATATAGAAGGGAATGCATTGAATTAATAATGCACAACCGTCATAACTCTCAGCAATTTATCATAGTATGATGTTCAACACTTGATATTATGAATAATCGGGTCAAGTGGGAGAATGTTAGAAAACTGCTATTAGAAACTGCAATCGTTTCATTTACTTTTAGCATTATGCAGTTTCTAATCTTAATGTGACCCTATTAATTAGGTCATAAATAGAATGTTTCATTTATCTTTAACGTTATGTAGTTTCTAATCTTAATTTGACCCGATTAATTAAGTCATAAATGGACCGTTCTATAATTAGAACATTAGGTCTGTGATTAATCTTAAGCGTTGAATTGGTATATGATGGACGTACCAGATTTAGAGTTAAATGTTATATAAAGGATTGGGTCCTCTCTCCTTGGATATAGATGTATTCTTCTCCATCAAGAAACACATAAATAAATAGGGTTAGAGAGAGAAACTGGATTCTAAGAAGAAGAGTAACTATTAGAAGTTAGAAGAAGATGATGACATCCATTACATCTTCCGCTGTTAATCAAGATACGTCATCTTAAACAACGAAAAATCATATTAAGTTTTGTTTGTGAAATATTCGATATTGGTGATCCTTGGGCTATTACTTGAATTGTTCATCATTAATCATGAAAGATCGAACAGTAAAGAATTTCCGACAAACTTTGCCCATTCCTTGTACTTACATGCATGCTTTTGCATGCTTAGCTACAAATATGTTTGCTTATATATACATATTTTGAAAGAGGGACATACTCTCTGGACTCACATATGTAATAGAATATGAGCACAAAGCCAATGAAATATACAGAAAGCTTCCATCTTTCTTTTTCTTCCTCTATAATGAATAAAACTCCATTTCCTCTCTTCAAAAATCAATAGCTCACAGTCCATCAACAATTAATAAAAACTTCCAACATGAAAGTCATTCGATATCTCATCTAGTATTTTTAGAAAAAGGTCACTCCTGTTTTCGCCAAGTATCAATTAAAAAATCGCCAAAATAATGTAAAAGGAAATAAATGAGCATAAACTTCAAAAATTTATATCGCTTGATCTGGATCGAATCATTCGATGCCTTTAGCATCGTTGAGTTCATATCCAAGCGTACTATTTTTGGTGAAGTTTTGGAAAGATTTGGTATCAATGTTTGTTGATGATTGAAAAGTAGGGTTAGACTTCATCGGAGTTATAATTGACGATTGGAGAAATGGAGCTTGGTTTGGGGTCCGGGGTGGTGAGGTGCTTCGGTCGGTGAAATTTGGTGAAGTTCAAAGTACATAAATGTCGCGTGTTTTTTTCGGGTTTGGAGCAGGCGTCGAATTTCGGTCGAGCTCGGGGAGGCCGGGGAGTATGGCGACGACACCATCATGTTGAGGATGCTACGTGGAATGGGAGGATGGAGTCAGATGGTTGGGTTGATGACCGAGGGTCACGTTGACGTGTATATAATGCACCTTAATGTAGATAAGAAAAATTGGAGAAGAAGAATAGGGAGAGAGGGAAAGGGCGGGTTCGGATGCATATACTTTGGGCTAGGCCATTTGAAATTTGGTGAAAAAGCAAATCAAATTACTTGTTTAATTATATAATTTAGTTAGTTAAAGTTACATGGTGATATTTTGCTCATTTTAAGTCCGTTTGACATATGGATTTTTGTGTTTTGCTCATATGGATGAGTACAACATTATAGTGTAACTTGTTGATAGCTTGGCAAAATACAAAATTTATAAAAGGTTAAAACGAACTGAATTTAAATTACGTTATTTTAATTAATAACACTGTTTAAATTATTATACCCTAATTAGTGATATTTATTTGGCCGAACGAAACACTACTAAGCTAAACTAAATTATATAGGGTAATTTGGACATCTATTTAGCGAAATCAAACACCGTTCCGCTAATTAAATTAACTGAATACCCGACTAACAGAATAAAACACTATTCTGCTATAATTAACTCTGTAAGTTATAATTGGACATTTGATTAGCAGAATAAATCACAGTTCTGCTATTATATTAGTGTGACACTTACGTTCATACATATTGATATAATGTTGGATAATTGTTGTATTAACAATTGATTTTTAAAATGGATTTAATTTACACATATGTTTGCCTATGTAAATATAAAGTGTTATATCTCGGAAAGTTGAATTGAATGAATTGGTAACTTGTTTAAGTACCTTGGTGGTCACTGGGCCTTTTTCTAAGTTGAAAAGTTTATTATGGAATCAATGTTGTTAAAAAGGTAATTATTATTTATTTAATAAGATTTTAAAGGTAATTATTATCTATTTATAATGTTTAAAGGATAAATAATTATTGTTTTGAATAATGATTTTGAAGTTAATCATTTTATTTATATGGTTCCTAAAAGTTATTTAAATAATGTATATTATTGTTTTAAAGTTATTTATTATTTAGTTAAAATGTTTTAAATTATATTTTATTATTAACTAAAGTTGTTTTAAGAGATTTAAGTTGTTTTAAAATGATTTAGTTTTATTTTTAATTAATTAAAATTATTTAATTATACCGATTTAGTTAATTAATTATATTTTTAAAGGGTTAATGAATTATCATGTTAATAGTATTCAAAGGTTAATTAATTATTACGATTACAATGTTTTAAAGTTAATAAATTTTTATATGAATAATATTTAATAAATTATTTATTTACTTTATCAATATTGTTTTGGTTAAAGTATTTTTTTTAGCAAAGCTAGCCGGCTTTAAAGTGGATCGTGCCACTGTATATAAATGATCAAACGAGTGCTCTGCACATGCACAGAACAACTAAACGGGCAAGAGGCCCAAAATAAAGAAGAAAATGAAAGAACAGGGGATAGACAAAGATGCCTAGACTACTAAACACAGCATGACTAAGCTTCCTCAGAAGAGGGAGAACAATCACGACCATCATCCAAAGATGGACCAATAACATGAGAAAATCCCAAGAAAAGAGCAGCCAGATGAGGATCATAACCAACAGAGTCAGGGGAGTAAATATATTTCCTATCCCAAGTGACATCGTAAAACTTACTTTTGTTCTTCTCGCCAATCGCACCATCCCTAGTGAGGCACAAACCAACGCCCACTATATGGTAGATAAGAAACCGACTCTCACCACCAATATCACTGACAAAAGCATGAAAGGTGTCTCTCTCTGGAGAATATCTCATATCAGAAGGAGCATGAATCCAAGCACGTTCTTCAGAATTCCAGGAAATGATATTAGAAGAGGCAGCAGAAGGAATCTCCTCCAGGGCCGAAGAAGGAGAAATAATAGATGGAGCTATAACTGGCGAAGAGACAACAGGAGCAACACAACCCGGAGCAACAACAGGATGAAACATAGAGGGAGCAATAACAATGGGAGCGACCAGAGCATCAACTAAGGGAACAACAGGAGCTACCTTCGGAACCCACTTCCGGAGAGGAGGACGGGGAAGAGGAGACTGGTCAACAAGGGGAACAATCAAAAAGGAGCAAGAATCAGCAAGATGGCCAAAGGACTGAAAAGACGTGCAAATATTCGGTTTCCAACTGTAGCAAACTTTGACCTCCGCATCGTGGCTCACATCTAATCTGACCTTCAAAACACTAGGCAGAGGTTTATCAGGTGTAATCTCAATTCGAGCTTTGGCATATACTAGCTTCTTTCTGGCCACAGTATTTGCATCATAACATATTACCTTACCTACAAGACCAGCAAGCCAATCGATCCCGATAAGAGGGTGGAAAACAGATGGAATATGCGAGAAGTGGGCCCATACAGGAATAGATAGCACTTGCTCCTTCGCACGATCCACAGAAGGACTCCAAGTAGTAATAATGAATGGCTTGCCATCAATAAGAATGGGGTCGGCCTCTAGAATGCGTTGCCTTTCATCACTACGCGAAAACTTAAAATAAAACATTTCGTTGTCAAAGTGAACACTGAGACCACCCCTAGGCTTCCACACGGAGTTGCACCTCGCCTTAACAAGATGATAGGGAGGATTGGAGTCAAGAAAGAAACCAACCAAGTGGTCTTTCCAGAAATCCACACCGGCCTTGATTACTTCCGAAGGCGGAATCATCACATCCTCATTCTCAACTATATCGAAAAGATGCGGCGTATGCAAACCGGCATTACTAGGCAGTTTTGAAAACAAGGATGACCACTTTGGGACAGGCCGAGGCAGAGGAGGAACCGCCAAATTAGCATTCGTATCAGCAGACAGTGGTATTCTGTTTGAAGCATTATTACAAACACCTAGGGTGCAACCGAAAGAATCACCATTAGAAGCTTTGCAGAGAACACAATCATCAGGCATGCAAGCACAAGGCGCTGCGACCACTTCACTACCAGACCTAAGAGAAAGACAAGACTGCTCAACACAAATAATCGGCCTAACAACAGTATCAGACCAAGAAGATGAACCTCTGTTCAATAGCAATGGCGATAGCGGGGTTGAAATGAGAGAACTGACAGGAGCTTCAATACTAGCAGGAGGCTGCGACGAAGTTAAATCCACCAACAGGTCGGCCAAAGGGTTAACACTGCCAACAGACAAAGGAGAAACATGAGGAACAACAGCTGAGGGATCAACACCAGCACCACAAAAGAGAGCTGTAGGCGAAGAAGGCTTCTTCAACGACATAAGTGGAATGGACGCAAGATAGGCCAAAGAGAGAGAAGCAATGGATCGAAAATTTAAAAACCCCAAATCGCGAAACGCAAGTCGCGGACGCCATTGAAATATTTTCGATCCTTTAAAGTACTAGTGTAATAACAATATTTAAAGTTAGTTAACATAGTACTAATGGTATTTTAAAGTTATTATTTTCAATGAGGTTTAAAGAAATTAAACGAGGAATGTAAATAATAACTTGGTTGTTAGAGGTGTTTTAAAATCGATTGTTATTGAAAATTTTATTGATTAAAGTTATTTTGGGAGTTTGTTCAAAACGAGGGAAGTTGATAAAACACGTTTTTATAATTTTTAAAGAGATCTTGAATCGAAGAAAAGTATAAATGATTCATCAAGTTATATAATTATTTTATAAATATTTTACAAATTAACTTGGAGTTTATAAAAGTATACTATAAATTATTTTTGGAAGTGTATATGTTATTTGAATTATGAAGTGAGCTTTTTATAAAGGGAAATTTGATAAAGGATATTGGGTTGGTTTTATGGAAAGTAATGTTTTATATGGAATCTATGTGTTGTTTAATATGGAATTTGGAAACAATAAAACTTCTGTAAAAAAATACTTATACCAATAAGATAAGTATTGATGTTTATAAGTATAAAAGGGATGTAAGGAGTTTAGGAACAGTGTTTCGAAAAGACCTTCGGATCAGTTTTATAAAGTATTAAATAAATGAAGATTAATTTTTAGAGGTTTAGTGATTTTCCATGGAAAATGTAATCTTTGTTTGTTTGTTATTTGATAATTAAATAACCGACTATCGAATTTGGACCCAAACATAACTTTGAAAATATCTAGGAGAAACACGTGAGTTATATGGCCAGTCATCCCCAATGATGTTGTACTATGCGCCGAAATCTCGTTTCATTCTGCTAGGACAAATAAAAAGGAAATCATCCACTAACGATTAGGAGGTGATCTTTGATTTTATTTTTGACCTTTTATTTCCTAAAGAACCTGGATTGAGTTTACCTGAAAACATTGAAAGTTGTTTCGTAGAGACCAGAATCGGTTATGTTATCCAAAACCACTTAAATCTAACTCAAGTGTTTCGAAGTGAAGCCATCTTGAAGATGATGGAATTGAAAACGGAGCTCTCAAGCATTTCGTTCAATCTCAGAACGAACTTGTATGGATGAATGTTGGCGTTGTATTACAGATTAGAGGGCAATGTTTGCATTCCAAGAGGGAAGTGCTATATAAAAGGTAAAATGTAGCCTCAAGCCTCATCAATTGGGAATGACTAAAACAAGAAAGATGTGGCAGGGCTAAGTGGATCGCTCCCAAGTAGGGTATGATCGTCCCTATATAGATTTGATATTATCTTTCATTTGTATGCTTCTATGCCCATTAACGAAGGGGTATCATATTCGGTACTACTCGTCAAGTGGTAGGTCGGTTCTGTGTTGGCAGGGGATCCCAATGAGGTCCTTGGTGATATTTTATCTAAAGATGCACTGTGATGGACGGTACCCCAGTAGCCAAGTCATTGTATGGAATCCATTATCCAATAAGCGTTGTACGGACTTAGTTGTGCCTAGCTAAGCTGAAACATGAGATGTAAGCATTTCAGCTATATTTATATTTTACTTGATCCCAGATATTATTATAATACCGATGGATTTTATATAGAAAATGTTTTGTTTATCGTAAGGTAAAATCACGTCCGTGTTTATGTGTGACATGGTCTTACGAGATACCTTTGATTTTAAAAGATTTACAAGTTATAATAAATAATTGATTGATTTGAATTTCCCATGCTGGTTTTACCAGACCGACCTGGGCGTTGTTTTGTCCTAAATGCTCGGATCAGATCAAGCATACTGCAGATTTAGTTTGGATGCTTGGAGCTTCACGAGACGAACTAGAGACGGAGACGTATTCGCGTATATGGTTATTTTTCCATTGCATTTATTGTTCTATTTATCAACAATTGTGAGGACGGGTTGTTATAATTTTTCGGATTGAAATAGATTAGTATACTCTGATTAATGCCTCTGTGTGTGTATACAATTTGTTTTGATTTGTTGTATATTATAGATTATTCGTTCCGCTGTGAGATTATGTGTTGTTTAGTTTCTTCTTGTCTTCTTCCTTCTTTCTTTTCACCTAACTATGTGCCTTTTCATTCAATTTGAGTGGGTCATGCATGGTTTATTGTCCACTTAAACTGTACAGAAAAGTGGGTCATTATAGATTAGAAATATACTAGTTCCATGAATGGTCACTTGAAGATAAAATAATCAAACATATTATAATTGGTTACCTACGCTATATAATATAATCTCTTGAAAATAAACTATATATAGTCACCGCTACATATTCTAAATTAGAAATACACTTATTCTTTTTGCTAGGACTTACCTCGTTTAGTCTTTAAAGTTTACTATTTTACCAATGAACGGTTATCAATTAAAATGAAATTTTAATGGTGATAACAAAAAATTATGCAATCGGTACAATGGTTAATTAGATAGGAATGCACATGTTCACAATATAAACTAACCATGGTGAAGGTGAATGCAGCGATGACGAAAATGGACTATCCATAGTAAACACAAAATAAGATGGTGACGCACGTTGACATCCATGTACAAAATCTACATAGCAAACAAGTTAGTTAGAGCTTTGCATTTAAAATGAAACAAATGAGGAACTATATTACTTTACGAATGCTAATATCACCTAAGAGGACTTCATCATAATAAGAAACATCATTGAAAGGACCTCCATCTAGTGATTGACAAAAATTGGTTTGGACTTTAACCAATTTTGAGTTCAAACTAAGCCTCAATCATCCGTGGACTCAAAGTATGTGACGACCCGCAAATCCGTACCCTTTGAATCGACAATAAACCACACATGTCCGACCCAAAAAAGGCCAACTAATGGAAAGTCATGAGAAAGAAAAGAAGAGAGAAAAAGAGAAGAGGAGAGAGAAGATAGAACAAATAGAATAATGCAGAATCTCGCATCATAGTGGAAAACATATAATATCATATCAATGATCTTTACAAAACCGCAACTTATATACATGCATCAATCAGAGTTCAACAATCAATCAATAATTATCGACCTAGATAGTTATAATAACATATCCTCACAATTGCCGATAATATACAATAACTAAGCACAGCGGATAATCAAAGTAGATATGTGTATACGAAAATGAAGATATCCAGCTCTTCTGCTGAAGCTCCAAAAGCACCAAATATGAACTTGTAAATATACTCGGTCTGACCCGAGCATTGAAAGGGAAGAATGCCCAGATCAGTCTGGTAAACCAGCATGAGAAACACACTCAACTGAATTTATTAAATTACCAAACTTTTCCTTTATCAAAACAAAAGTATCTCGTAAGACGCGCCCATGCATAAACACGGACATGTTTTTACCCTACGATAACAAAAACATTTCATATAAAATCATCGTATATTATACTAGTGTCTAGTATACAAATAATATTAATCGCAGCCGAAATTGTTACATTGATTAAATTCCGGCATATAGTCCAAAATGGATAATACAATCAAAATGGCAGGTAAATAGTGGAGTTTAGATTTACATATAAATGACCAGATGAAGGGACTACCTTTCAGCAGTACATTTCTAGAGGAATGTACTGAGAAACCATCATAAAGTTCCTCTACCAACAAGACCGGCCCACTTCTACAACTAGATGGTACCAAATATGTCATCCTTCAGTCATTACCGACCTTTACCGAGGGCCCTCTAGCATACAAACAACAATAATCAGATACACGACGTCGGAGCATGTAAAGATATATCTAAAAGAGGATGATCTACCCAACTTGGAAGAGACCCACTTAGCCTTGCTGCATCTAACACTGTTTTGGTCATTTCCGGTTGATGATGCCTGAGATAACGACTACCTTTCACATATCACATATCACATCACTTTTGAGTGCCACACGACCATTTCCGTTGACTACTAATTGCCTTCCACAAAATACAACCCTTAAGATCATACATCTCAAGGAGGGTGTTAAGCTAAGAGAAGTTGCCTTCTCCGCCATCACTGATGTACGTTTGTAAAAACCAATGTACGTAATCTTTAGAAATGCAATGTCAGACAAACATCCATACAAGTTGTCCAGGAACAGGACAAACTGAAGGTAATTTCCTACCATATCCCGTCGGGAAATCCCTAAGATTAGTAGCGAATAGTCCTTGCATTGGATATTTCATAATGAAGAGACAACTGCTACTGGATGTATACTGGGACTTTAACCCCAAACGATCAACGAGCAGTCCTTCACTATGAAAATCCTAAATATCAATATCATCAACCTGCACAATCGAACGCATATATGTTGGTCCAAAGTGGTTTTTAGACAAATCTGATTCCGATCTCTTCGCACCAACAACGCAAAAGCGTTTCTCAACTTCACACAGAAACTAAGTCTCATGGACTTATCACGTCTTCAACTTTCAACTTGCTATCCTTAGGCCAAGAAGGAAGCTCGATAGATTGGAGTAATACTCTTCACTACATGAATAAACAACCTTAACACAAACGATAATCAAGCCTACACAAAAGGTTACATACTATATGTACGACTAAATAGTTCTCACATCAAGTCGAGGAACTAAAATGGCCAAATCTGATGGTCGGTTATTTAACTATTAAATCAATCAAACAAATATTCTGTGCCATAAGCAGTCACTAGACCCTTTTTATTAATCTTTTATTGATTAAATCATTTGCCAAATATTCACCTCAAATTATCTTTTAAAAAGATATATTCTCAAAACCGTTTCAACTTCTATATTGGAAAACCTTTCTGTATACTTATTTTATAATAAGTAATTCAAAATTCTCTTTATTTTCAACACTTAGAAAATATTACATATACTTAAATCAGGATTTAGTATACATTTCATTCTTTAAGGAAATATTCTCTTAAACATATTTATTTGGGTCAAAACAAATGTTGCGCAAAACATCGTTGCGACAACCCAAAATCAATAGTATATGGATTCGAAAATTAGATAGATATATAAATCGCATACCCTATACAAAACATTTCCTTTCGAAAATCATTTACTATAACAACAGTGTTATAGTCAATCATTTCCTTACTTTTCGAAAACGTCTATTTCAACAATGAATGTTGTAATCTATGGTTTCGATACTTATCACATTTTAAAACATCTTTAAATCATTAACTCTATTTAAGATATCACTTTTCAAAACCTGTCTTTAAATTTAAAAGATCACTTTCCAAAACATACCCATTTTATTAAATATATTATTTCACTATCCAAAATCGTGAATATAGTTCATTTAATTTCTACACATTTATTAAAGAATAATCCACTGTCCAAAATAGTGGATATAGTTCATTTACCAAATCTAATATTTCTACACATTTATTAAAGAATAATCCACTGTCCAAAATCGTGGATATAATCCGTTTACCAAATCCATTGCTTCTATATATTCATTAAATGATATCCACTGCCCAAAATCGTGGATGAGACTCCTTTAATAAACTTTCATATTTACTTGTCAATTTCAATTGATTTCGGATTTATAAAACAATTTTATAAATTCACATTTTCTATTTTATAAAAACTTCCATTAACAAAATTCCTTTATAATTCCATCGCTTTGATATATAGAAATTTAATTTTATAAATCTTATATGTAAACCATTTATAATAATTCAAAAATCTCAATTTAAACTATTTTACAAATTAATCAACTCCATATTTCAAAAAAATCACATTCTGATTACCTTTCCCAAAAATCATAATTTTTATAATATAAAAATTATAAAATTTATTTATTCAAAATAAATTCATTCCTTTAACAATTCAAGATTCAATAAGATGTATATTTTCAAAATCACTTGAAAATCCTTTTTAATTTGAAATCATTAATTTAACAATTTTAGATACCAAAAATAGACCTGCAACAGCACTAAATATATCAATCACGGCATCCAAAACATCATATATCACAATATCTGTAAATAAAATCAACACTGGTGAGGAATTCAGTTGGATCCCTCCAACCTATCACCTGCGACAAATATATGTATATTAGAATATGTGTATAATGTCCGCTTCGAGGCAGACGCGCGTATAAAGGGTCATCCGCTCATATACGCGAACGTATAGGGTCTCATCTGCTCCAATGGGTAGGAATATATCCAAACACCAATCAATATATATAATATATCATAAATCATCAATCAATATAAATAAAATCTAATCTCACTTATATAAAAATATCAGTGAGTCAGAAAGAGTGAGTTGTACTCACTTTGGTTCCAATAGCAATTGCAGTGATTTATTCCGAATAAAATTAAATAGCCGTTTAATTTTATCCGAAATTTACACTAGCTCCAATCAACTCCAAACTAGCTCTAAAATGTAATGCTCTTCAATACAAACCCAATGCAACTAGTTTCGTCAAAAACGGACCTCGTATGACAAAGTTATGGCATTTAGAAGTTTATACGATTTTATTATATAATCATTTACAATTTTATTTTTATTTTAAAAACCTTTATCACCCAAACAAATCTCGGTCGCACGTTTCACTACTTTGCATCTGGGCTGCACTTCCTTTTTTCCATAATTCACGCACACAGGTCGAACAAACCCATGAAGTCGCCACCATCCTTCGAATTATACTCCACTATCGTTCGTCAATCCTTCGATCAACCACCCCTAATTGAAAGCTCGTGCTCCACGCTACCCTCGGCCATGAGCACTTGAAACTTGATCATCAAATTGCATGGAAAACGCGCATGAAATCGAGACAAACGCGGCCACCTTTCTCACTTTCCGCAGCAAATTGGATAATCATATACGTATAGATGGGAAGCTCCCGTGATCCTCTACAAGTTTCTAGTTGGAAAATTTTCAAAATAATCGAGGGATTGAGGGATAATGGAGGAGGAAGTTTCAAGCTCCCATGGCCATTCAATTTCATGCGGCGGCTATCCCAAGCTAAGGTTTTTGAGTGAAAAATAGAAATTATAACGTCCTTTTATAGAAAATGTTGCAACACTATTCATCGCCAAATTTTTCAAACTCCAAACGAAGCGTGCCGCCTGGCGTTTATAATGTTTTACCCCTATTCCAAACCCAATGAAATATATATCGAGAACTGATTCGATCGTATTTGGAAGATAGGTTTTCGAATCGACTTATTTAAATTTAAAATGTACTTAAGCAAATTTCTACGCGTTTTAGCTTGCCCCGGACAAACCATAAATCTGATTGATATGACATTTGAAATCCTATGATAATATAATATTACGGATCCAATGAAACTGATTTTGTCAAAATCCAAGACTGTTTGAAAAATGGCTATTTTTACATGTTAGTTAAATATTAAAATATTCAATTTCTACAAATTAACTTTTAACTCAATTTTAAAAGTTTTCTAACATCATTGTAATTCAAATAGAATTTAATTTAACTTTATAAATCATTTTAATTCACATTAAATCAAAATTCCAATTAATTACACAATTTCAAAATTTAATAATTTAATTATCCTATTAAATCCTTATATTTGAAATATAAGTTATTCAATTTATAACATTAACTTGTGAATATTTGAAATCAATTAAATATATGAATTTCAAATGACTAAAATTCGAGGTCGTTACAAAGTGCTATGAAAAGGATCTATAACTCTTCCTTCGATGCTAAAAGCGGATTCGGAAGCAACCGTGAAACCAGAATAGCAAGAAGATCACGAATGACTAAAGATAAAACACGATATTTGGAACTATTTACCTTCCACCATAGTAACACGTCATAATTATTTGCTGCAACCTCAATCGTTGCATTTAAACACATCTCTAGCACATTGCCTTCATTATCTTGTTGTCGAATTTGTCTATAAAAAATATTCACTCTTCTAGCAAGAACATCAATAACATTCTCAACATTTTCACTAGCAATGGAGTGTTCTAGGTTGTGGTTCATCATACGTTTGTGTTCCAAATGTAGAATCGCTAACATAGAAGTCAAACAACCTTATCAAAATATCTTTCATGCTTTTTAATATGGCTTCAGCAACTGTTTTCCATACATGTCTTCAATGCATAACTTCAAAAATTGAAATTTGTACATTGGGGTCAAGCACACATGTAACAAGTAATATTTTGTTCATGGTACCTATGCTTCTCCAATATTTATCAAATTTCACTTTCATGCGTCATGCCATGTTTGCAAGATAAGAATTCATTTCAGCAATCAATACTCGAAGTTTTTCTTGAATTCTACTAAGCTCGAAAAAACAAACATTTGTGATAATGGATAAAATTTTGTTAAATTTTAAAATAAGATTATAAAATACTTTAAGAATATAACAAATAATTCAGCAATTTTCCAATCTTTATAACCGAGAAGACGAATTTCATTATCAAAGTAGGCAACAAAAATACTATTATTTTCTTTCATATCATCAAAAACCCTTTTGTATTTTAAAGCATCTTCCAACATCATATATGTTGAATTCCACCTAGTAGGTACATCATAGATTTATTCTTAATTTCTAAACTTTAACATGTCTCTCTAAATTTATTCAATCATGCTGGAGATGATCTCATAAATTTGATTGTAGTACGAATTCCAACTATAATACTACTTATTTCTTTTAGCCCATCGTTAACAATTAAATTGGTTATATGAACACAATATGTATATGCACGAATTCACCATTCAAAATAGAATCATCATTATAATCACTTAATTTGTACTTTACATAATTAATTGCCATTGCACTAGCATTATTGACCGTGAAAGACACTATCCTTTTGAGTTTCCATTTTTTAATATAATAGACAATAAGTGTTTCAATATTTTCTCCTATATGACTACTGATCACACAAAAATTTATAATCCTCTTATGTAACTTCCAATCTCCATCAATAATGTGTGCAGTTGAAACCATATAATTCACATTTTGAATAGAAATCTATGATTCAGTAGTTAGACAAACACCATGCAATGATTTAGAGAACATTTTTTAACAGAATCCATCGAGTTCCAATATAATTAAAGCACATCCTTACAAATTGTTCTACGTGAAGGAACTTAAAAATGAGGACATAATTCCTAACAAAACTAAAGAAAACCTCACCCTTTACAAAAGAAAAAGGGAGTTCATCGATAATTATCATTCAGGCTAATGTTTCCTACATTCCTCTTTATTAAATGATTATGTGATGAGACTGCAACTACCATCACTATCGCTATTTGTTCCAATGGCTAAAGTTTTTTGTCTCTCATCACTATCACATTGAATAGACTTACAAGATTGTTTTATATGATAATTCAAATGTGTTGTGCCATTTGAATTAGAATCACATGCAAATTGTTGACCATAGTAGTTGAAATACATTTTTGAAAATCGAAATTAGTTTCTTTACTAAAATGTTCCCATACCAAAGAAGGCTTTTTAGAAGAAGGCTTGTGATTTGGGTGTAAAGGAGGTTTTCTAGCATTATGTCATCGTCACTGGTTTCCTCATCATCTACTTCTTCAACAAACTCATCATCATCCCTTATTTCTCTAGAGCTACCTATTTGTACCTATTATAGTTATACATTAAAATGTAATGCATCAGTTGAATATATATGTGTATAAATTTGAGTCTATACCAACTATAATTCAGTTTATATGTACACACTAAACACTATAAGTTCATAAGAAAAAATGCAATAGAGTTTAAAACTATAAACTAAAATTGATAAATTAAATGTTAAAACTATAAATATATAACAATTCATATATATATATATATATATATATATATATATATGGCAACTATAATCCCCCATCTTTATACCCATATTACCCAAGAATATCACAAATAATATTATCAAGTTATACGGAGAATATAACTGGATATGAGCGACTATAATGTCTAATTGCTTGGGCTAACACTATCACATTAACTTTTACCTCAATTTTTCATATATAGATATGAATAGTCTCGGCATAATGCAATAAACACGTTGGCTCAATTAGACAGAATAATATATCTCTTAATATCTACACAGAATCACACGTCAAAATAGAAATACAATACACCAAATATCTCTCTATAGTGTGAGTCTACTAAAAGGGAAATATTAGACTCACATATACATACATAGACTATAGCAGGTATCAAAATATACATAATTACATAAGTCACATCATGAACAAGCATACAAGCATATAGGCTAGACTTGAATGATACACCAACACATAAGTAACATCATATATGTATATTATATATATATATAAATATATAACTTCATAAGCTAGCCCACATCCAAGATCGCAAATTCCATGTACCTCTCAAGTCTCAATTTGACTCAAATATTATAAATAATAAAAGGGTCATACTATCTCTAAATATCAAAAAGGTGAGATCACATAATGAGCATGCATAAACATCAAAGATATATCACGTATTACACTGAACATCATAAGGCATCACTATGAAATCATCCACTAACAAACTTGTATAATACACAAGGCATAATAATAACTGTATAATAGGCCACATGAAAATAAAAGACATCAATACCACATCAACATGTCAACAAGTCTTCTTATGTCCTTCAACAACAATCATCTCATATATGGTAATAAGAAAACTAATTCCAAAATCACAAGTAAAAAAGAGACTGCATAAAAGCAAGTCAAACTCCAAAAAATATAAGACTACTTGAAAGCAAGTCAAAACCAAGAGACCAGCATAGGAGTGAGTCACAAATCATAAAATTATAAAGACAAGCACTTCGCAAGTCAAAAAAAAGCAAGCACTTCGCAAGCTACAATAATAGACACACATTTTGCGAGTAAACACAGAAATGAGCATTCGCAAGTCACAATAATATACATGCACTTTGCGAGTCAACACAGAAGATGAGAACTTCACAAGTCAATAAAAAGTAAGCACTTCGCAAGCTATAATAAGAAATGTCATGAGTTAACACAAATGACGAACACTTCGCTAGTCAAAACTAAAGGCAAGGACTTCGCAAGCCAACACAAGAGATGAGCACTTCGCATGCCATAGTGATCATTTCTGATCGATAAATGTAATATACTCTCGATTAGTAATTGAATGAGTATCATCCAATGTCCCTAACTGATTTGCGATACTTAGATATTTACTAAAAGATTGTAAATCCCACTTGACACGAGAGACGAGCACTGTGCAGGCCAATAAGCTCATTTCTAATCAATAAGTGTAACATACTCTTAATTAGTAATTAAGTGAGTATCATCCAATGTCCCATTACAATTTAGTGATATTCAAATATTTACTAAAAGAATGTAATCCCAATCGACTAAAATATTCAATCGAACGAGTATAAGAATTAATCGATAAAGTAATACAAATGTTCCATGCCACTTGTTTTGCTAAATTGTTTAATTAGATTTCTCATTCAAGTGAAGACGGAAATTACAAGAAAGCAATAGTTTCAAAAGTGAAAAAGAAATGTCAAAATGGCATATATAGCCAAAGTCAAAGCACAATAAAAACAAAGAAGAGATGATAGTTTTGAAAGCAATTACTTTGATTTACCGTAAATGAAATGATTTTAAAAATACTATACATGGGTGTGTATGCTCTCAAACTTCCCTCTTTAAAATCCATAACTCATTTATTACTTATATATATAGGTGAGAGCTATTTAGACACAATTTGATAACACAACTGGTGACACGCAAGTTCTGGACCATCAGATCTTTTTTATATAGAAGGTGAAATTCAGGAGGTAATCCAATGGTAGAGATCCATTGTACTACCAATTGTGTCATTAAATTATGTTCAAATAGAATTTCCCATATGTATGTATGTATGTATGTATGTATATTTAAAGTAGATGAAATAAACTATAAATATGAATTGGCATCAAAATGTGTGTGTATGTATATAAATATATATTGTTGTTTCAAAATCCCATTAAAAAGATATATAGTTCTGCAAACTATGTTCTAAAAGCCACATAGATATACAAACATTTATTTATGAAAATATAGACTCATATTCCAAAGCCATACTTCTAAATGCATAAACTATCTCTACTTAATAATATTTAATATATATTTACTTATTAAAGCCATTTATAGAACGAATTGAATTGATTTGGATTCCATTTGGAAATCGGTAAATTATAATAAACTTACTTTGTAAATTGCTTGTATTCAAACATATATACTATATATTTTCTATATATATGTATAACTTCAAAAATATTTGAATCATAGAATTTAAAAACTTAGAGAATCAAATCTCAGAAATAAGAAAGCAAACTTCATGAAATATGGAGGCAAGGGAGGAAACACAACCTCAAAAAGAAAAGCAAGCAAAACCAAGGCAAACACAACGCATAGGGGAAGGGAATAAGCACCTGGAGCGCACACACTACAGGTGCCGACTGATTGATCAGTAGGATGCCTGGAGCGTGCGCTCCAGGCACTAACTTTCCCATCGTCGACTTGTCGGTCTGATTCTTCTACATTCCGACATTTAAAACTTGCAATTACAATCCCAATTTACATATGCATGTACTTGAAAAAACTCCATATTAATAAATATTGAAAAGGGATAGAAAACTAAGATACAAAAAAGAGTTTTGACAGAGAATGAACTACCAGTTTGCAACCATAGAAATACAAATCACCAATCTAATTCTTGATCATTTAGCATCGAATTCCTACGCATGCAACTATGAATTTAAAGATAGATTGTGTGAGAATTAACTCATCATTTTCTCATTGCAATAAGCAGCTATAACTTCTGCAGCAGCTCAAATTAACAACCAGCAAACCATAAACAGCATTCAACTAATACACATCCAAAAACCTAAATTTAACACAGTAAACTGAAATAAAAGGCCTTAATAAATTGAATACGAGTTTGAGATCATTACCTTAAATTATTAGCTTCTAAAAATGTTTAACTTGCAAGTATTTGGAAAGATTTGAGAATTGATTCTAGGTTTTCAAAGAGGCATAGCTTCTAACTTTCTATTTGTTTTTATAGTAAGTGATAATTAACGTACAGTATGCTACTTGAGAGAAATTCTGATCTTAGTTACATTAAGTCTTCATTTTACAACCACACACAATAATAAATACCTTGAATTAATTTACTTTACTAATAGGCTTGAGTTTGAAACTAAACCCAATAAGAGAAATAATACATATTCTTCCTTCTTTTATTTATTTTTACCAAAGGTTGTACCTTACTTTTAAAGCTATGATTATTGCTGCATAAAAACTAAAACTTAATGCAACACAATACTCATGCACACCATTATTTAGATATCATTTTAGATACCAATTATATTTTGTATTACCCTAATTGAAATAAAATCTAAATAATGTTTTCAAATGATTTATAACACTTTGAAAATACTAATATTTTCCAATTTCACAATGATTTACAATTAGTCATTCTAAAAAAATATCCTTTATAGAAGAGTCTTGGTTTAAATTTCTCGGTTAAATCTTTAATTTACATCATTGTTTATTTTATCCAAGCAATTGATCAAAAGTCAGGGTTGTTGCAGACCCCCTGAAAGAAATTGCATCTTCGCAATTCCAATTCAGAGAAAAGTCTATAATAGATATATGTTGCTATTAGATTTAAATATACACCATTAACCTCGTAATCAAACATCCAAATAATAAACAATGCAGTTATTCTTAATAAAATTTTAACATTTAGCTGGTAAAATCTTTGCATTAAATTTCAAAAGATTAAATTGTCTAATTTACACACTCTTCAAAATGGTTTCAAAGAATTTGATTTCGTCAATCAACCTTTTAATCTTTAAATCTTAATATTAAGCAATAATTGATTCGTTCTAGTGATAAATCAAATTCTTCTTTTACTAAAATCCACTTCTTTATACTCTAATGAACTCCATAAATATAAACCATTAATTTAACTTAATGTATCTCTTTACAAAAGCATATTATTCCTCATTGTTTTCTAATTTGAAAATAAGTTTAATAAATAGTTTAATTCTTTAAAATAATATAACACCCTTTCAAAAAAAATCTTAGGGTGTTTTAAAAGACACCTACTCAATTAATCCCTCAGAATAAGAACAGGAAATAGTTAAAGATTTCCCCTTATTCCAAATATTTTAACTTCATGGTTTAATTTACTTTTATGCAAAATTTATTTTTTAAAGAATTGTTTTCCATAAACAAACATTACAAAAATTTCTATTATACTTAACTTTTAATTCGTTTTAAACCAAATTTCCATATTTGAAATTCATAATTCTGAATAGCCAACTTCTAACAAGAAGTTGTATATAATAACATTAAAGAAAAAAATTTTGCTTTCTAGGAGGACTTCTATATCTCATCGTAATTATTTTATAAAGCTATTGGAATTCAAAATATTCTTTTACTAAAATTAGAGTTTTCAAAAATTCAACAACTTATTTCCATCACAACTACAAAGTTCAATCTTTATAATATAATCATTTTAAGCTGAAATGAATTTCTACTATTCTACTCTCTTCTTATGATTTATTTATTCTTACATTTATTTTTTGAAAAAACTCTAATAATACTTTTCAAATTTTACATTTTCCAAAGAATATAATAGCTTCTTATGGTAATTATTTATACCAAATCTCATTTATACTATTTATCCTTGTGATTTCAAATTGCCAAAAATACTAAGTTCCATTCTCTTTAATTATTTGGAAATTTCCCAAATTTGTTTACATAATCATCTTTTATTTTAACTTTCTTTAGATTAGAACTTATATGCAAAGTTTTTCCATCCATTTAGATCATAATATGATATACACAACAAATCAAAAGCATCACACTAAATTCATCTTAGCATGTATATAATAAATGAATATACACAATTTTAGCTATATCAAATAATATAATGACGCTGCCTCGTCATCTATTTATAACAAATTGCTTTGTCAAATGGCTGCAATGTTGACCGTAAAATCAACATTGCCTCGCCACTGGCTTTTGTTATTGCTAATGCTTGGTGGCTGCACACGTCATCTGAAATACATAAAAATGCATCCTTATTGTTCTCATTAAAATTTTCTAAACCATCAATTTCTTTTAAAACTATGTATACATATAGACAACAAATTTCATAGTAGGTAAATTTTTCTTCTTAATTTACTTATCAAAAGCATCTTTCCATATATTATTCTATCTTCTCCAATAATATTATTCAATTCCAAATCAATTACTTAATATTAATATCAAAACTCAATATATTATTTTCTTTTAAATTAAACATATATCTCACAATATTTCTTTTTAAAATATTATTCATCTTTATGATACCTTCCTTTATAAATCACTATGTATGTATAAATGTATATATATACACACACACACATTTTCCAAAACAATATTCCATTTTAAAGTAATATTTAACTCACTTAAAACTTTATTTTAAATATTATTTGTAACACATTCATAGTTATTTATAATACTTTAAATATTATAACTTAAAATACTGTATCCAATTGTCTTGTCCTAGTGTTTAAAAATCCATATCGATAATGTTGATCAGACGTATCAATCAGAATTCTTAAAGACTCAATGTGCAATTTAACTCAAAACTAATTTCCTAAAAATTTCTTTATACAAACGATAATCTACTGATAATAATTCAATAACAAAACCATTCATCTGTGCATACGTCATCCAATTATCCAATACCACATCTTAGCATTTTATTAGTTATAATTATAAATTAATATTTCATTTTATATGATGTAAAGTTTTCAATATCCTTTGTAGTAGCTACACTACCGAAGATACCGCAAAGTCTTATAATTGATATCGAGTATGTTTCTAAATTTCAAGTGATGGTTCCTACTCAATGCTAATTTTGAACAATTACTTATAATTTCAAAACAATTCAGCATCCATCAACCAATCAAACATATTTAAACAAACTAATTACTGTGCTCAATGGAAAGCAGTCTGTCAACCTCCGCGGTGCAACTCTGATTACTAACGGATCAGGACACTACTACCCAACACAAGCCATCTAAGGTTGATCTATCATATCCATCGAATCTCACATTTTGAAAAAAGTGAGTCCCAAACTTTAAAATCATTTTCATTACAATGTAAAATAATTCAAAAAATTTACAAATATGCCCTGATGATTGTTCCCAATAATCATTTATACTTGTATCCTAAATAGGAACTAAATTCTAAATTCTACCCTGCACAACCAAGGGACGGGACTCTAAGACTCTAGGCCAAGTTTAATGTTTCTTACATTCTATATTATTATGAACCTTTGCTTTGATACTAAGTTGTGACGCCCCACCTTTATACCCATATTACCCAAGAATAGTACAAGTAATATTGTCGAGTGATACAGAGAATAAGGCTGAAAAGGAGTGACCATCTGTGTCTATTTCCTAGGCTAACACTATCACGTCAACTTTTACCTCATATCTCCATATATAAACGTGAATAGTCTCGGTTCAAAGCAATAAACACGCTGGCTCAATTAAATAGAACAATTGATCCCCTAATATACAATGCAGAATCACACATCACAACAAAAATACAATACACCAAATATCTCTCTATAGTGCAAGTCTACAAAAAGGGAATACTAGACTCACATATACAACATATGCATACATAGACTATGACAGGTCTCAAAGTATACATACTTGCATAAGTCTACGTCATAAACAAGTATATTTTTGGCAAGGCCAGCCGGTTTTATAGTAGATCGTACACTATTTATTACGAACGTAGTAAAAATTTGAATTACAAGAGGAAGGTAAAAGCACCTTAAGTACTAAGAAAAAGAAAGAAGACAACACAGGAGTGTGATAAACATATCACAACTACTATATGAAAATAAAAAACAACTACTCCTCCAAAGAGGTAGCATCACCATCATCCACAAAATCCTTGGAAGACTCCATAGGGACACTCCCTAACAGACCAGCATAGGGGCGGAAATGGAAAGCAAGACAAGGATCATAATCCACAGAATCAGAAGATAGAAAAAGGAACGATCCCAGGATGTATCAAAAAGCAAGATAGAATTCGATCTCGCAAAATAACCGTCCAAAACAAGAGATAATGAGTCACCAGACAGTCTGTAATAAAGACATCTAAGGTCTAGATGATCATCAGAAACAAATCTAAAGAAAGAATCATCCAAGGGGTTAAATCTCATGTCAGAAATGTTATCAACCCAACACCTCTCGGCATCATCCCAAAAAATAGAGGGACAAGGCAGACCAGGAACATGGGCAGCAACAGGAATTGCAGAAACATCACCAGCGGCCAATGGCAAACTTGGCGGAACAGGAACCTGAACAGGAACCGCTAAAACATTAGAAGGCGCCACAGAAGATGGAGGGGAAGCAGGCTGAGCAATACAGGGAGCCAGATCCGAGACAGACAAGGGAGCCGCAAGAGGAGGAGCAACCAGAGCCCCTGTACATCAACATATAAGTAACATCATATACATACATACATACATACATACATATACATACATACATACATACATACATACATACATACATACATACATACATACATACATATATATATATATAAATAAATTATTAAGTTAGTCTATAGCCAAGGACATTGAGCCCCTGTACGGTCAAGTCTCGATTCGATCCAAGTATTATAAAATAATAAATGGGTCAGAGTATCTCTGAATATCAAAAAGGTGAGATCACATAATTAGCATGCATGAACATCAAAGATATAGAAAATGCATTACACTAAACATCATACGGCATTACTATGAAATCATCCACAAACAAACTTTCATAGTACATAAGGCATAATAATTATTATATAATATGCTACTTGCAAATAAAAGACATTAATACCAAATCATCATGTCACCACGTCTTCTCATGACCATTAATGGCAATCATCTCAAATATGGTGATAAAAAAAAAATTGAAATCACAAGAACAAAAGAGACCGCATAAAAACAAGTCAAACTCCAAAAAATATAAGACTGCCTGAAAGTGAGTCAAAACCAAGAGACTAGCATAGAAGAGAGTCATAAATCATAAAATTATAAAGACAAGCACTTCGCAAATAAAAACAAAAGCAAGCACTTCGTAAACTACAATAATATGCATGCACTTCGCGAGTCAACATAAAAGATAAGCACTTTGCGAGTTACAATAATAGACACACACTTCAGAGTCAACGCAAAAGATGAACACTTTGCGAGTCAATACAAAAGCAAGCACTTTGTAAGCAATAATAAGAGATGTCATGAGTCAACACAACAGACGAGCACTTCGCTAGTCAAAATTAAAGGCAAGCACTTCGCAATCCAATAAAAGAGATGAGCACTTCGCATGCGATAGTGATCATTTTTGATCGATAAGTGTAATATACTCTCAATTAGTAATTAAATGAGTATTGCCTAATGTCCCATAACCACTTTGCAATACATAAATATTTACTAAAAGATTGTAAATCCTGCTCGACACAAGAGGCAAGCACATCGCACGTCAAAGATATCATTTTTGATCGGTAAGTGTAATATACTCTCAATTAGTAATTAAATGGGATCGCCCAATGCCTCATAACCACTTATCGATTCTTAAATATTCACTAAAAGATTGTAAATCGCATTCTACTAAAATATTCAATCGAAAGAGTCCAAGAATTAACCAATAAAGTAATAAAAATGTTCCATACAGCTTGTATTGTTAAATCATTTATTTAGATTTCTCATTCAAGTGAAGACGGAAATTGCAAGAAAGCAATAGTTCCAAAAGTCACAAACGAAATGGCATATATAGAAAAAGACAAAGCACAATAAAAACTAAGAGAAGACTATATTTTTGAAAGCAATTACTTTGATTTTACCCCATATGAAATGATTTCTAAAATATATATGTGCTTTCAAACTTCCCCTTTTAAAATCCATTAACTCATTCATCGCTCAACTATATATAAATATAATACTAGATGAAATAAACTATAAGTCTAAATTGATATCAAAATGTTGTGCCAAAATCCCATTAAAAAGATATACAGTTCCACATACTATATTCCAAAAGCCATGTAGATATACTAACATTTATTTAGGAATATATAGACTCATATTTCAAAGCCATACTTCTAAGTGCATAAACTATTTCTACTTAACCATATTTATATAGTTACTTATTATAGTCATTTATAAAATGAATTGATTTGATTTGGAAACCAGTTGGAAATCGATAAATTCTAATAAACTTTCTTTTGTAAATTGCTTTTATTCAAACCACATATATATATATATATATATATATATATATATTAGGCATATATAGCTTCAAAAATTTTGAATCGTAGAATTTTCAAACTTGGAGAATCAAATCTCATAAATAAGAAAGTAAACTTCAGGAAATATGGAAGTAAGGAAGGCAACACAACCTCAAAAGGCAAAGCAAGCAAAATTAGAGCAAACACAACACATCGAGGAGGAGAAGAAGCAAGCACACACTCCTGGTACCGTTCGGTCGATCGGTCATGAATGACTGATCGACCGATGGGATTCCTGGAGTGTGCGCTCCAGCACTAACTTCCATGCCTTTGAATTTTAGCATTGTCGGTCTGATTATTCTACATTCTAACATTTGAAACTTACAATTATAATCCCAATTTGCATATGCATGTATTTGAAAACACTCCATACTAATAAATATTGAAAAGAGATAGAAAATTGAGCTATAGAAAAAAGTTTTGATAGAGAATGAACTATAGATTTGCAATCACAGAAACACAAATCACCAATCTAATTCTTAATCACTTAGCATAAAATTCCTATGCATGCTACTATGAATACAAAGGTAGATTATGTGAGGATTAACTCACCTTTATCTCATTGCAATAAGTCATTATAACTTCTACAGTAGCTCAAAATTAATAACTAAAAACCCTAAATAGCAATCGATCAAAATACATCCAAAAACCAAAATTTAACATATAATAAACTAAAATACAAAGCCTTAATAAATTGAATACGAGTTTGAGATCATTACCTTAAATTATCAGTTTCTAAAAATGTTTAATTTGTAAGTATTTGGAAATTTTGAGAATTGATTCTAGGTTTTCAAAGAGGCATAACTTTTGACTTTCTATTTATTTTTACAACAAGTGATAATGAGCGTACAATATACTACTTAGGAGAAATTCTCATCTTAGCTACATTATTTTTCGGATATGATTTTTATTTTACAGCCCAACACAATAATAAAATACTATATATTAATTTACTTAACTAACGGGCTTCGGTTTGACATTAAACCCAATAAGAGAAATATTACATTTTCTACCTTCTTTTATTTTTTTTACTAAAGGCTTTAACTTACTTATTTCTGAAGCTATGATTATTACTACATGAAACCCGAAACTTAATACAACACAATACACATGCACACCCTTATCTAGATATCATTTTAAATACCAATTATGTTTTATAATTAGACTAATTGAAATAAAATCTAAATAATGTTCAAGTGATTTATAACACTTTGAAAATACTAATATTTCTCAATTCCACCTTGATCTAGAATTAATCATTCTAAAAAAATATTTTTTAGAAGAGTCTTAGTTTAAATTTATCAATTAAATATTTAATTTACATCATTGCTTATTTTGTTTAAGTAACTCAAAAATTAAGGTTGTTACTACAACCTGAACGCACTAAGACATATAATAATTCATATATATATATATAGTAGTTTATATATATATATATATATATATACAGATACCTAAATATATAATAATTCATATAATTACAAAAAAGAAATCAATAAAATTTCTATGAATTGAAATAAATCAATCCGCAAACTATACAAAATAAATTCAAATATTATACCAAGTGTAATATCCCTGTAAGTATAATATTACTTCTGGAAGTACAATATCTACAAGTATACAATCACTAAGTGTAGAGAATGTTGACCTTAACCATCAGTATTTCGTCAAGCGGCAACAAAAAAACAAATACAATAAAAGCATTTCTAGTTTATATTTTAGTATTGAAAACAAATATTATGAAATATATAAAACTAGGTACTTTGTGACTGACATATAACAAGATGAAAATATATAGAACCGAAAATGCTCGAGTTGTTGGATTAATACAGTGCTAGATTGAAAGGCCAATATACAAAAAGAAAATATTATCTCTACCCTATAATGAAAATAAATCCCACCCAAGCTTCAACTTCCTTAGTTTGGAAAGATTTTAACTAAGCATATCATTCCTGGTGTCTATATTATGGTGTATAATTAACGATTTGATTATGAAAATGATTTTATGATTGAGAATCGAGAATACGCAGATTAAACTCATTGTTTTTATGGAAAGATATTGAAACCCAACTTATAATGTTGGGTTCCTTTTATCACTTATTTTATGTGCATTTTGTTTAAAGCCTAACTTCGAGAATGGTTATGTATGTATGTATGTATGTATGTATGTATGTATGTATGTATGTTTGTGTGTGTGTGTGTGTGTGTGTGTGTGTGTATTGTCAGTATTAGCTGCCATATGCTCAAACCAAAATAAAACAAATTCCAAATTTATTTATTCACGGTACTAATTAAACAAATTTTATTACCAAATTTGTGGTGCTTAATATGCAAATAAAACATTTACAATAGGTATAATTGTTTATTGGGCTAGTGTTGAGAATTTGCTCTTAGGAAGATATAATCCTCCACCACCAGCCGATGGACCAAAAGATTGTCTGGTTTGTATTAGTCTTATCAATTTCATACATATTATCATATACAACATTCGTGTAAATATAAACAAAAATATGAATATAATGTATAGGTTACTAGTTACAACAATTTTAAGCATATAACCACTGACAATAGCAACAGATAAACATTAAAACTACATAAAATAAATCATACTTGTGTTTTTTCTCTTCCTGCTAGCATTCACCATTACCCAGAATTCAAATAGACAATTCGGATAGCAAAGATTGAAAACCAAGGAGGTGATGGACTCGTGGAGGAATCAATTTGTTAGATTCGAGGGTTCGCTAGGGCGAAAATCGTAGAGACTCACAGTTCCGTACCTAATTGAGTTGACTAATTCACTCTTGTTCAACCCAAAGTGTACGGAAGAGCGAATAACTAGGGTAATGAAGAAAAGGTAGGAGAAATAAAAAATAGAAATAACAACATAAAATCTCATAATCGTAGTGGAATAAAATATAATATATAATAACAGATTTTTATACAAGGGATACTATATCTGTTAATATACATACAATCACAGAGTACAAAAATTCAATACATCAAAATGGACAGTTATAATAACTTGTCCTCACACAGTGAAAATATAACCAAGTACGGAGATACGCCTCTGTTATCCAGCTCGTCTCCTAAGCTCCACAGCTTTCTAACCTGAATCTGTAATACTCGGTCTGACCTGAACATTATAATAAAATGACCCCCGAGTCAGTCTGGAAAACCAACATGAGAAAACACACTCAATTTGGATTATTAAATTTTCTCAAAATCCTTTGAAAACAAAGGTATCTCGTAAGACCACATCACTCATAAACACGATAGGTTTTTACCTTACAATAACCAATTTTTTTTAATCAAAATCATCTGATACTATAAAAGTGTCTATAGAAATAAATAGAAAATAGCTGAAATGCTTGCATCTCACTTTTCGGCATAGTTGGGCACAATCAAAACCGTACGACGCTTATTGAAGAATAGATCACATACAATGACTAGGCCACTGGGGTACTGCCCATCACAGTACACATCTAGAAAAATGTACCGAGGACCTCGTCGGGATCCCCTACTACACAAGACCAGCCTACCCCTAGCTTGGAAAGACCGAATGTGTTATCACCATGGGTGTTCCTACCCTTAAAAACCGAACGCTCTTTCTTTCATGCACAACCATATCCATAAATTATATATTTCCGAGGATATCTAGAAAAGTGATAACATACCCTAATTGGGTGCGACCCACTTAGCCTTGCTGCATCTTCTCTGTTTTAGTCACTCTCGATTGATGAGGCTTGAGGCTAAAAAACCTTCCAAGAAACCATTCCACTTACAATGCTCATCGTCCTCCAATGACGATGTTCTGATAGCATTAGTCCATACAAGTTGTCCTGTGTTCAGACAAACCAGATCACCATCTTCACTATCTTCATGGTATCCATTTGTAACGTTCAAACCGGATCGAAGTGGTTTTCGGATAATTAAATCTGATCCCGGTCTCTTTGAAACGATTAACGAACTTGGCCAATATTGATAGTCGGTTATTTAACTATCAGTTACACATCCATATGCAGTCACTAGGCCATTATTTATAATTCTTAAAACATTCATTCCAAAATATCTTTACAAAGATATAATATCTCGATATAAATCCTTCACTTCTAATATTTTCAAAAACAGTCATTTCCTCACTTAGGAAAATATAAAAATCCATTTTTCCGAAATCGTTTCTAACATTAATAATTAGGAGGTTTTCTTATCCTATCTCCTACATTTGTGGAATTTATATTAATTCCTTTTTACCCTTTTCCAAGGTCTATTCCACTCACTTATAATTTTCATCTATCCCGTTACAACTTCTAAAATCATATCCATTTCAACATTTCGAGAGAGTTTATAAATAAATAAATAAATAACTTAAATCATTCAAGGCTATGTATAAATAAGTATTTTAAAGAATAGTAACTTATTTTTGAAACATGTCCAAATAATTATTTGAAAACATCAAACACCTTTAAATAAAACATTAATAACCCATTTTCCAGCCCATCCTTAATTAAAACTAATTGATTTACAAAACTTGTTATAAAAATTAGAATTTATTTCAATAAAAACTTATATTTGAATAATCCGTTTTCTAAAATATCCCAATATTAACCAGTTTAAAATTTCATAGTTAAATAAATAAATTTCTCTTTTAAAACAAACCTAATTTCTGAATAAAAATATATTTTTAAAGTCTCAATAACCGATTTCAGTTTTTAATCCCTCTCGATTCACAACACGCCGATTCCTTTCCAACCTCCTAACCATCTAACTTTCCAAAAATAGATTCTACTATTTTTCCCAAAACTATTCCCATATCTCGGTATACATTCATACTATGATTTTTTATTCCAATTTATCAACAATTATCCTTTCTCTTATTTATAACATCGTTTATAAATTTTATGACTCCTTTGGTTTTTAATTGTTTATAAAACTAATTCCGTCTATAAAATCTCTTTTTTTTATAAATCCATTTCTTAATAATTTCCATATATTCTACAAATCTATTTAAATTGTTGATTTCAACTCTTTTCATATTTTCCTAAAATATCACTCAAAAATTCCACTATTAAAATTCTTTATATAAATAATATTTTTCTTAATTTCTATTTAAAACATTTTATGAATAATTAAGTCCAATTTCCAAATCAAATTTTCATTTTTCCCAAAATCAATCTCTTTTAAAAATATCCAAATTTCTATATAATATTTTTATATTAAAAATCCCCTTTTAGTTCCCTTAAATTCAAGAATAATATTTATGGTATTAAAAATACCAAAATCTAAAGCCAGTGCTACTGTAGCCTCCAATAATTCAAATTACAACAATGATCTATAACAGATTATCTACACCCATCATATATCACTATATATGAAAAATAAACAATATATTTGAGGAATCTAGTTGGATCCCTCCAACCTATTTTCCCTGCATCCACATATGTTAATACAACATAAAATACCAATCGTATTTCGTGGGGATACCACGGTATATAAAGGGTTGTCAACGGATGCTTTCGGATACGGATAGTGGCATATCCGTATCCGAAACCATTTTCGGATATCGAATATCCGTATCCGTTTAATTTTCGGATATCGGATATCCGTATCCGCTTAATTTTCGGATACGGACGGATATCGGATATTTATCCACTCCGCCAATAATTGATAAATTTAAAGGTATAAACGAAAAAGTTTAGATCAACATAAAACATTTTTTGTACTATTGTTTATAAAAAGACAAAGGAATGAAAAATATAGTGATAAAACATTGTTTTATACTAATATATGTATGTGTATCCAAAAATATCCAAAAGTTAAACACTCATAGCCCTATTTTCCTATTTTAAATTATATAAATATGCATTAGTTAATCGGACGGATATTTTTCGGATACGGATACCACTATAACCATATCTGTATCCGAAAAGCTTTTCAGATATTGGATATCCGTATCCGCTTTTCGGATAACAGATATTTTTCATATTTCGGATACGGATTCGGACGGATATCGGATTTTTCGGGTACCCATTGACAGCCCTAGGTATATAAGATCATCCCCTATTAAGCAGGGCGCATAGCGTCTCATCTGCTCCAACGGAGGGAATATATCCAACTACTAATACACACACACACACACACACACACACACACACACACATATATAGTATAACATCCAACTGATAAAAATATATTAATTTAGCAAATCATTCAATAATTAATTTAAATTGTTATAAATTAATGTAGTCAACCAAATTGAGTGAGATTTACTCACCTTGATCTTTTTTTTCTTTTTCTGAAATTGCCAACCATTATAATTCCAAATTTATTCCATAGTATAGCATTTATGCCGTAAGTCCAACGTGACTTGCTCTATTAATTTTAGACCTCGTATAAAGTTATACAATTCTATAAGCATTCGATTTAATCAAAAATAATTAATTACTAATTAATTAAATCATTAATTATAAACTTTAGTTACCATCATTAGACTAATCCACTCCACTTCCTTTACAAACTGAAATAGCCCTTTACCACTTCTAGATTCCTCCTCATTCCCGCTTGCCGACGTCCATCTGGAACTGCCCCAACAAACCCTACCTGCCTCATCGAACCACTGCATAGCACTCATATGCACGCGAGTAACATTCCATGCGCCACTTCCCATTCCGGTGAGAAGAAAAAATCCAAGATCGACGAACCCTCTGTCCTTATTTGCGACTTCCCATGTTGCCGCCGCATTCTTCCTTACACGTGCACACGTATCATCTAGGGTTTGCTCTCCCTCTCGACTCCCCTGTCGCTTGAGAATCGTGGTTCATCATCTACAGCCCGCTCGAGCTCACACTGTCGCATTCTATAATCTACAACCGTGTCATACCAGACTGTGATAGCGGCTGCCCTACACGACGACAACACTCCCACATCCTTCGAATGCTCCAACTCAGCCTCCATGTCCCAAAGAAACCCAACCTAGGTCACCGGCATGGCCGTCGATTTCCCAAAACCATGCCGCGAGCTAGAGAATGAGCACCAGAATGAAAGAACAAGCTTCCAAAATTTATAAGATGCTTGAATTGATTTAAACATATTTATTTCTTACTCGCGATTTTGTTTTCGATATTTGAATTGAAAGAAAAGAGAACACTATATGCGATTTTAAATGAAAGAGAGAGTGATAGGGCGGCTCGATAGACTAGGTCGGTCGACCATTGACAAGAATGAACTTTTTAAATCGAAAATAATATACTGTTTAAAATTCAAAATATCAAGGTATTTAATTCCGAACCCTGATCGAGGCGTACCACCTGTTGTTCCTAATGTTATACCGCTATTCCGAATCAAATGTAGCAAGTCTCGAAGTCTAATTCGATCATATGGAGAAGATAGCCTTTTAAATCGACCAATTAAATTTAATTAAAATAAATTATTTCTAGGCGTTTTTAGATGGTACGACCAAACAGTGCACCCAAATACTACGAAATTTGACAAATGATAATAATACACTATTACGGATCCGATGGAACTAATTTCGTCGAATTACGAGACTGTGCCCAGGATCGCTATTTAAACGCGTCGATTGAATTGACGATTTCCAGATTAACGAAATCACTTGAAATTTCAGTTTTAAAATCTTACTAGCTAAATTATAGTTTCAAATCCAATATTTAAACCATTTGAAAATTCAAAATTGAATGACGAAAACTCCCGGTCGTTAACAAAATCCTTTAATTTTTTTTGGGAACGAATTATGAAATAGTGGCTAAAGAAAGCACAATATGATGAGGGTTAGGGAAAAATGGGTAGGCCGGGTTACGAATAGGACTGGATTAGGGCTTTCTTTTTTAAAAATAGGTTTTGTTAACAGTTGATCGGTCGTGGTTAATCATTAACTGGCCCGATTTTGATCGGTTAACATTGATCGGTTAACTGAAAGTTCGATTAACTAATTTTTTGGTTAAAGCGATTAAGGTAAGTAAGGTCGGTTAACTTGGTTAAATACCCACCCCTACCTTTCTAGAAGCCATTACTTCCGATATAGTCGGAGATTTTCTTCAAATCTAGTAGCAAGCACAGACCTGATCCCGATTCACCTCTCAATGAAAGCAACAAAAACCATTTGCCAAAAAGTTGGTTAACACTCCAAATCAATAAGAAACGAAAAATTAAAATAGAAAGAAAGAAGGAAACACATGAGTTTTTAAAGTGGTTCGACCTAAATTAAGTGCCTACATCCACAATTTTTCTATTACTGATTGAGTATTAGAACTAAAGCCGAATTACAAGACAAAATCTAAGATTCAAGATGGCTAATTTTGAATATGGCAGTAGCTCTGCATAAACATCAATAAGAAGAAAAAAAGTCATTTCTTTAATTTCGAAATTTGATATTTACACTGAATCCCCGCACCAGAATCGTCGAATCATCAGTTGAATTGGTCAAGCATGTAGATCTAAGTTTCCAACACGAAAAACAAGTCAAAACAACGTGTTTCCAAAAAGTTGGATCATTCGACGTCAATCCATATAGATTGCTACTGATCTATAATGTTCACTTTTCTCCTGGTCTTCTACAAAATGGCTTAAGTCTTTGAACTTTGGATAAAGAGTCAAAGTCCACCGATCAATGCCGAACAATATCACATCACTTGTACTTGTATTTTTTCTTCAAATTTGCATGTACAATCATCCATAAAGTAGAATAGTATCCATTCCAAACCCATGAACGATCGGTACTGATCTATATGATCGATTGGTACTAATCGATTATTCTTGTCCCGTACTTAACTATTTTTCTTGAGTCTTTGACATTGTCCAAGTTTCTCGATCTATTTCTTTATTATTTCGTTGTCCAGATCCATAGAAATGTTGCTTGGTTGAAATGCTAGATAATAATTACTATTCCACCTTCATTTTTAGGTATTTTTATCATTCTCTCAAGTCATATTTGAAATTCAATCTATATAAGATTTATCTTTTAAACAAGTGTATCGAAAGGCCTAAAAAACTCAAAATTGTGTACATAAGTATTTATTTGTTGAAATTTACAAAAATATTAATTTTCAAAATTAACTAAATATGCTAACCTTCATTTATTATTTTAGCTAACATAAATGACAAATAATAGTAAATTAGTATCTAACTTAAATTAGTATCTAACTCAATATTATCTAAAAATGGGAATTTAAGTTTTTATACAAATATGAAAATATATTAATCATATAACAATGGTTAAGTGGTTACAAAAAACACCTATCACATGAGCTCATAGCAGGCTACAGCAAGAAATACATAAGCCTAAGATGCTCCATTAAGTATGATATTAAAAAGGATTTTGACATTATAAGGTGTGAAACTGTCTCATGTATTCTCTCTCTTGTGAAATTCCGAACTAATTTTACCAATATTATTCACGCATGTATCTCCTCCACTTCCTTCTCTGTCAAAGTAAATGATCATATTCATGATTACTTCAAGGGGAAGTGTAGGGGCTAAGGCAGGATGATCCTATCAGCTCTTATGTCTTTATTATTGTCATGGAGGCTCTCACCCTTTTGCTGTAGCATAATTACAATTACAAGCTGACTGAGTTTCATCCTAAATGTAGAGATCCATTGATTGTTAGCCTTTGATTTGCGGATGATCTTCTTGTCTTCACTAAATCATCTACCATGTCCTTATCCAATATGGCTGTCTTGCTTGATACTTTCTACAGAGCTACTAGGCTTAAGATTAACTATGTAAGTCTACCATTTTGATGGCTGGCATGACTGAGGAGCTCAAAAGTGAAACTGCCATGAGGTTCAACGTCACTATTATGCAACAAGGTCTACACTATCTTGGCATCCTTCTAACGTCTACTAGAATTAAAAATTCTCACCGCCAAAGTCTTTTTTGAAAAAATCACTCAAAGACTTGGCCTCTGGCACAACAAGCTTCTAACTACCGCTGGAAGGCTCACCATTGTTAATTCCATAATCTTTTCCATGCAAGTTTATTATTCTAGAATCTTCATTCTGCCTAAAGCTCTACTTCTCATGATTGAGAGAGCTTGCTCACATTTTTTATGGCATGGCAATCCCATCTCGACCAAGCCTAATCTCATTGCTTATCACAAACTTAAAAGATCACTTTATAAAGATGGTCTTGCCATTATATATGTATGGTTTCTTGGAACACTTCTGCAACCTCCAAGCACATTGACACACTGTTCTCAAGCATAAGCTGCTTATGGAAGCAATGGACATGGGAATACTTAATTGGTTCTAAGCACTTTAGGACTATGCAAAAACCTCCATCCACTAGCTGGTTATGGAGCTCTATTCTGACCTGCAGGACTTTTGTATGCACCTTATCACCACCGGCATATGTCCTAACTCCTCTCTGAGTTTCTAGAAGATCCTTGGTCCGGTCCTGTAACCATTCTTAGCAATTTGCTTTCTCGCCAGCAAATGATTCAGACAGTCATTCCTTTTATTGCTGAAATTGGTGTGTACATTCTTAAGAACTATGTACACCTGCCTCACACTAGCAACCCTGCTGTTAATGAAATACGGTCTTCCATCAGGTCCCCTGAGTTCATGTATTCTGATCATCAAGGGCTACGCTGAGGAACGGAAAAATTAAGGCACAACATCAAGGAGGTCTACAAAGATATGTATAACTCCACTCCACTGTGTCCTTGGTGGTCTAGAATCTAGAATAAGCTTCACAGTCATAATGCATGACAACCTACTCTTGTAGCGCGTACTTAAGAATGTCATTCTTACTAGAAACCATCTACGTCATATGGGGTTCGTTAACGATGTTTCTTGCATTCTCTATGGTGATAACAAAGAAACCAACAGTCACCTGCTCTTTAAATGTCCACTTGTTAGCTCTCTTTGGAATGATACGCTTGTGCTTCAAGCCTTCTTGCCAGCTGCCTTGTGAGCAGTGCCGGCCCAAAGGAAACAGTAAATAAATGAAATGGTTGATTGTGAGAATTGAACCATGTGATCAAAACTAAGCAAAGTGAAGTGAAGCCACCAAGCTACATTAACATTTAGTTGCATGCTTCCCTTATAAATATTTATATCTAGACTTTTCAAATTAGATTACAAGAATTTGTTACCTTCTTTGGCGATGCCGGAGGTGTTTCTCTAGGCGGAAGTCTCACCAGACTACCCCTAGGGCCGGCCCTGCTTGTGAGTGAACATGAATGGCATCGAATGTTTCTAAATACCAGAGAGAATAATCTGAGAAGTCATGTTTAGCATCCTCTGCCGAAGAAATTTATAAAGGTAGTCTAGTCTGAAAGGAACAAGAGAATGTTCACTAATGCTGTCGGAACCTTCACTGAGCTTCTTCATCTTGTTATGAATGAGTCTAAATATGTCATTTGTATGCATGCCTTTGCATTTCCTTTTGAGCCTGATGATCTTAATATTCGCAACAGTTGCGTGGGGTCTTCTTTGATTGTTGGTTGCTGCTGATGCTTGTCTTGTTATTATGCTTTTGTGTGGTTCTTTTCTGCATGTGGTCTCTATGTGCATGTTTTCTTTGCTACTATCTTAGCGTGTTTGTCCTGTTCTGATTCTTACAGGTGGTGTGTTCTGTCTTCAGCTGTGTTGTTTTGGTGGTGTGCTTGGTTCTGGGCTTTGTTGTGTGTTCCTGCTTGGCATTTGTATTGTTATTGTTGTTGTGTGTCTGTTGCTCTATTTTTTTATTTGCATCGTCTTGCGTGGATTGTTCCCTAGGAGGTTGTTAGCTGTTTTAATAAAGAGGTATAGGCTTTTCTAAAACCTAGTTTGCCTTGAAAATAAAAGTTCATTACATAACCCAATTATCTTAACAGATTCATCGTGTGTTACATAATAAATTCAATTCTCTAAAAATATTAATACTATTTTTGAAACATGCCTTGTGTAGCGCAAGCCCATGATTTAAAACACTAATTATTCATGGTACAAATTAAATTTGAGCGAGGGAATCGTGAACAATTTATTGCTCTTATTTCAGGAGTCCTATGATATAGGGGTGCTTTCGCAGCAGTAAGTTACCTCATCTTTACGTCCGATGCGTCAAACGACAAGATGAGATAAACTACCTTCTTATCTAGTTTGTTTGGTGATGCGTCACACATTGATGGTCAATTACCCACTTATATTTATAGTACACGAAAATAGAGAAAAGAAAAAACTTCGACTATATACAAATACAAGTTTTAAAATTTAGTTTAAAAGGATGTCAAATATTACATTAATAGATGTTATATGAGCTATGAATGGAAGGTTTGTTTATTGTAAAAGAGCCCAAATAAAGTTCTCCGATTTTTTCCAATTACCGAAATCTGCCTTCTTCACGCACAAAAACATAACGTTCTTGCTCTCCTCCTGTTTCTCATCTACCCCAAATTTTCTCCATCTCTTCTCCTTTATTTTTCTCCAGCTTCTATTTACTCATTCCCATTTTCTATTTCCGATCCACAATCTATTCTTCAAATTTTCTTTGAATTTGATTTTTTTTTTGGCTGTAGATTATGGTACTAACAGAATTTTTTTTTTTGCCAAACTAGGTATTAGATGGGAAATCTGCAGATGGTACTAAAGTGAATAGAAGTTTCAAATTTCCATCATCATTTTTTATTCTTACATAGTTTTTCCTCTACCTTTGAATTACCAAGTGCAAATTCATGAGTTGACCAATTACTCACCTTCATTCGCACTGAATTTTTTCATCAATGAGTTCTCTTGCTCCAGTCATCTTCTTCGTAGAGATACCTTTATTTTTTTTATTTTTTTTCCATACACCGTTTCTGCATCTCTACATCAATTTTGTTTTGGTAATTCTGAGCAGAGATAGGCTGACATCTTGGTTTCGAGGAAAACCCTTCATATATATTTATAAACGCCTTGGATGTAATAGCTTGGTCCTTTACACGAGGTGACTTCCTTGTCCATCCAACATTTTGTTTGTATCCTTTGTTGTACAGAGTACTTAGAGAGCGTCTCCAACAAACACGGTGTAGATTTTACAAAATACACATATGAATTTTATAATCGGCTATTTTCCCCAACAAAATTTAACCAGACGTTTGTTCAACCGGCGTCTGTTGTTAGGAGCCCGTTGAACAGACGTCTGACATTAAATAATTATAAAATATATATTGTCAGACGCCTGTTGAACAAGCGTCTATTGAACAGGCGTCTGACAATATGGCGCTTGTTCAACAAACACCTGAGATACATACGTTTGTTAAACAAGCGCCCATCACAATCCTATATTCTCGATCCATACTGTCCCAAATCCACACTATGATATTTTCTCACCTCTTGTTGGAGTACGATTTCGGTGTAGATTTTACAAAATGAGAAATCTTAGCAGCTACTGAAGTTGCTCTTAAACTACGATACCATGTGTTTGGTCATGCTCTGTGATTTTTTTTTATATTCAGAAACCCTTAATTCATTCCGTACATTATTAAATAGTTATTTGATGATGCCTTTGAAATCATGATGGCATCATCGTTATTATTATTGTTATTTCTTTGTTTCTACCGATTTGTCTGAATAAGGTAAACTTGTTCGTCATTTGAATAGGATAAACTCAAAGAAATCAAGAGTGAAATTAATCATCCCTAATCAATTTGTTCAAAGATGATATGCTTCTCCAGATCGTGGATCCAAATGATGGTACGGGGTTTGGGGTAGATATCTTTTATATTTATTTTTTTTGTTTATTTTTGAATTAGGGTTTCTAAATCAATGATAACTCGTATGCTTTGCTACTTTTCATGGTTATCCAAAGACACGGTGCTAAATTCATAATTTGTAGAATACTGATATGGGTTTTGTTATCCTGATCGGATTCAGGTGTTCGTTTAATGATATAGTTGAACAATTTGAAACAAATAAGAAAGGAACACCATTTCTATTCTAATACCCGTATCCCCTAAAAAGCTTATATTTCAACGACTCTATTAGTGTTTAAGAAGCAAGTGCAAATTCTATGGGAACTTCTATTAAATTGTGACCATGTTTTTATTTTAATTTTGTATCAAATAAAAGGAGGTCGTTATCATTTTGGACGTCTTAATGTTTTTTATAGTTGTAGTATTTCAGTTCGGTAAGAATAAGTACACGCTAAATTTTGAACAAATGAATAAATTTTTTGTACTATAAACGATTTTGTTTAATATGGACGTACTTTCTGATATTTTATTTCTTTATTGTAGTTTTCGCCTGGTCATGGTTAATGCTGTGTTTGTGACTTTATTCTACATCGTTTGCTTTTATCAATTTGCATAAGCATTCTAATTAATGTATCTTTTTGACTAAAATAACAATCAATACCCTTAAAGCTAGAGAAAATTTAGTTCCACTTGTCTCGTTTTATTACTTCAACAGTAAGAATGTATGGTTTAGGAAACCCAAATGCAAGACCATCATTGGATATAGTATTGCAAATATCATACAGTTCACAAGCAATGATTTTTTCCCTTTTCTAAATTAATGTCAGAGAAAAGCAATAATATGAGGTGATGATTAGTCATAGGTCCTATCGTAAATGTTAAAAGTTTTATGTCTTTGAAGTCAAATGCAAAATAGAGGTTAGTTAAGAAGATACCTATAATGTTTACAAACAGATACCTAAAATGAATAAGAGGAATAATCATCACATTGTCCATTGTAATATTAGTTTGAAGCATCCATTCATGGTCAATTTACATAAATTATTTACTAAGATTGCATCTGGTAAAATAAATTAATGCAAACACGTTGGTTCATATTTTACATTTACTAAATTATCATTGTTTATTGCTAAAACTCATATTAATCAACTGAAGTATTTTTGCTAAAATTTACAAACAGTTAACTCTTTTTTTCTTTACATGGGTTATTCTAGTGGAGCTGCTTTAGGAGACTAGCTGATGAAAGCATTGATGGTAGCACAGCCCTATGTGAATGGGTGGTGTGTGCAGTATCAGTGTGATCTATCACTACAAGAAAGGCTTGGTGTAGCGACGCACCGTAGCGATGGCTAAAAAAAGCGGCCGTCGCTATATGCAATATACAGGTCCTGGCCGAGAGCATCAGATTCACTTTCCTTCCCCTCCAAAATCCTTCCTCCTTCCCCCAATCCGTCGCCCCCCGTCACCGTAGCCGGCGCCCCAGCCTTCAAATCACCTAATTTTGTGTCGGTATGCTCCTAATCTCTTGTTTGAATGTAAATTTGATGTTTTTAGGTTTAGTTTAAACCCTAATTCAATTATGATTTGTTGTAAAATTGAGATTTGTTGTTAAATTAGGTATTAGTAGTGTTGTTAAATTATGTATTAGTAGTGTTGTATGTTGATTTGGTAGATTAATTAGTTTATTATCATGAACTTGAATTAAGTATTACATATTAATTAATTTATCATAATCAAGTTGAATAAATGGTTGATGTAGATAATTAGTGTTGGCGATTAACATGATTAGTTGTTTTAGGTGAAAAAATAACGTATATTAATGGTTAACTTGGTTATTGATAAATGTACATGAAAGTATTTCATGGTTTATGAAATTGATAAATTACAAATTTAAGTTGTTAAATGAATTTAAATTGACAAATTTTTATTTAATAATTATTTTTTTATTGTTTTCTAATTATCTATTTGATTATTAGAATTTGTTGTTTTATAATTATATTCATTGATAATTCTTATATTTATCTTGTTGATTGAGCGACGGCTAGCGACGGCCACTTTAATAATTTTAGCGGTGACTAGCGACGGTCAAAATGCAAAAGGTTGTGTGTATTGTAAAAAATAAAGTTTGTACAAAAATTAAAAAATGAATATGAGAACACTAAAAATTCTGCAAATATCTAATTTATTTGAAAAAAATTAGGAAATGACTTTAAAAACAACTGATATTGTACTAAAATCGATTTTGTAAAGAAATTAAGAAATGAATATAACAACAACAAATAGTCACATAAAATCTATGTCGTAAAAAAATAAAGAAATGAATATTGAACTAAAATTATTAATTGAATGCTGAACTAAAATTTAAAAACACAAATTTTTGAAATAAAATATAAATAGTTGAAACATTGTCAAAATTTGAAAAGAACAATAATATTTGATAAAATTTAAAGAAATTTTTTTATCCCTTAGATTGGCTTTGGCCCCGTCTGGCAAGTGTTGTATATGATCGTTATATGGATGTTCGTTTTGTAACGGAATGAACATTTATATTCATCTGATACAATATTTGTCGGATTTGTCCCTGTATTTGACAAGATACAAACACAATAAAGTAATTACATATTATAAATCATTTCATTTTAAACGGTTACAAAATTTCGACAGCACTTCCTTTACGTTGCCTGTGTACACGCATTTGTGTACGATACAGGGAACATAAGGGAAGTGCTGCCGAAATTTTGTTGAACCGTTTAATCTGAAATGATTTATAAAATGTAATTACATTATTGTGTTTGTAATGGGAAGTAGTGAATTTCTATTATTGTTCTGTGATGATCATTTATTTAATTTTTATCCATGTTTTGTACTAGTAAATTTTTATAATTGTTCTTTGAAAGTGATTGAAACATGCTATGTAGTAGTGAATTTCTATAATTGTTCTTTGATGATATTGTTTTTCTATAGCAGATATGTTTGGCAGGAGACAGAGTGTAGGTGGTGGTGGCACGCCATCCCCATCTCCCGGTGCAGGTGGCAGTGGCACTGCACCGGACTTACGTCCGATTGCAGAAGTTGTTCCAAGAAGTGCTGGGCAAGTATCAATTTTATTTAAAGTATAAGTTTTAAAATCCACTAAACATGTATATCATAACTTTTGCACTGGCTTTGAGGTGGAGCCATCAGATTATATTTTACAGGTGTCGAGGAAGGCTTTTTAGAGCCGCATGGATGGTTGTTGGCCTCACTGGGACGACATCCCCCCTCATGTCAAGAATGCAATACAGGCGGATTTACTTGTAAGTGGTAGTTTGAATTTCAGTTGTAAATTAATATAATCTATATAACGTAAAATAATTTTAATTTACAGGCTGCAGTCTGCGTCGACCCTGATGACTTGGACGTTTTTTTAAATCATTGGAACAAACGAATGAGAAAAAATTACAGAGATACATTGTCGAAGGCTAAGAATTCAGGGAAAAAGCCGAATTGGATGGGTGAGGGTGTATGGAATGATTTTCTTCGGCTTTGGGCCAGTCCGACAGCAAGAGTAAGTAATATATGTTTGCTTTGTTATTTAAATCTAATATTAATCTCGCAAGATATATACGTGATAATTTATCTTAATTTGTAAGAGTTATCTGCGCGGAACCGGGCAAACAGGAATAAAAATCCTGCATTGCACCGTGGTGGCTCCAAATCCTTTCAGGAGTATAAGAGAGAGCTGGTAATTAAATTTATAAATTGTGTTTACATTTTATTACAATACTTTATAAGTAGATTAGCAATAATATTTATATATTTTCAGGCCACGAGATACAACCGCGAGCCCACTATGCACGAGCTGTTCAAGGCCACGCATGCCGTGGAGAGGACTGACGAAGAGGGCAATGTTTCGTACGATTGGACGGATGACAAATAACAATCCGTAATGGTAAATTAATTTACTGTTAATAACAATATTTTGTCTTATTTTATTTTCAAAATTTTGAAATTCGGTTTTTATCGTGTAAAACAATTGTTTGTAATTGCAGGAGAGGTACGAAGCAGAGCGGGCTCGTGTAGCACAGTCCACTGGTCGGGAAAAGCTTACGTTAGAGGAGGAGAACCATATTTGGGATGCTATTATTGACCCGCCTTCTCGGACTAGTCGACGGTATAGCTATGGAAATGTGGAGGTAAATTTTGACATGTACTAATATATAAATTTACTCATGCATATGAATAGTTAAATAATTTTAATAATATTATATATATACTAATATATATATATATATATATACAATTATGAATTATTTTACAGGCGATGAGAATGGAGAGTGCATACAGGAGGTCGCAGCAAGAAGCGGAGATTGCTTAGTTGAGGGCGACAGTGGAAGAAATAAATGATTGGAGGAAGAGTTTCTTTGAGCAACAGCTGGATGAGCGGATTGCGGCTTATTTGCAACAGCATGGGAGTATGCCTGGAGAGGACGGCAGCGATGGCGAGGAGTAGGTATGTTTGTTTGCTTATGGTTTGGTATATACACATTTTGATTGGTATGGTGTATATATATTTCAGGATATTATGTACATATTTTGATGACTTGTAGTTGATGGATTTGGTTGGACATTATGTATATGTATGTCGGGATATTATGTAGAAATTTCGGTTTACTATGTACATATTCAGGTTAATGGATTTGGTTGGATTTGAAAATGAGATTTGGTTGGATTTTATATTGTTTGTATGTATAGTGATGTTATATGATGGATATATGATGGTTATACTTGATGAATATAGTATATAGCGGTTGTTTGGTTCAGATTGGATGAAGTGTATATAGGCTGTGCATGTGCACTGGAATTTAACCCAGATTAGCGACGGCTAGCGACGGCTATGAGGTCCAGATTAGCGACGGCTAGCGACGGCCTTCTGGTTCAGGTTAGCGACGGCGAGCTACGACTAGCGACGGCATTTAGGTGTTGCAAAAATTTCCACGTGGCACATTCGCAGTCGCGAGCCGTCGCTATTTACGTGACGGAGCCGTCGCTATCACTACAAGAGAAACGGCTATTTTCAACGGCGAATGGCCGTTGGAGGCCGTTGGAATTGCCGTTGGTATACACCTCAACAGTTTCCAACGGCCTCCAACGGCATCAACATGGATATACCAACGGCTTCCAACGGTAAATTTGCCAACGTGACAAAGCCTGTTGACCAACATGCCGTTGAAAATCGTTGAAATATGCCGTTGGACGCCTTGGAAGCCGTTGGAGTTAAATGGCCAATTGGCCGTTGGTAGCCGTTGGAAGCCGTTGCAAATCTGGGTATTTTTTTATATAAAAACAGCGGTGCTTGCTTCCAGCCACACATAACCACAATTATATCAAAACAGCTCCATTTCGAGCATATACATATAACAACTATATTCAAACATATATATATATATAACCAAATCTTACATATATTTCAACATAAACCAACAACCAACAAAACACAACATAACCATCATTAAAAAATCCAAACCAACATCAACAAATCCAAACCAACATCCACAACCAAACCGTCAGAATGTATGAAATCCAAATATACACAAACCATCACATCAAAATGTATCAAATTCTCACCAACTCCAAAATATACATGCCAATAACAAAACATACCTAAATCACTCAGCACCAGAACCACCAGATGAAGGAGGCTGTCCATACTGTGCGATGAACTCCGCCATACGTCGGTTCAACTCCTCCGTCCCCGCTTCATGCAGCAAATTGCGTTCCCGCATCTCAGCAAACTCGGCTCTTAGCTGCGCAATCTCTTCTTTATCTTGAGCCCTTTGATATTCTTTCTGGGCTGTCTGAACCTGTAAACAAATTTAAATTATCAACTGCACTAAAAAAATTAGTATTAAAATAATTGCAAATTAACTAACCGATTGGTTTCCATATCCGTAGCGTCTGCCGCGGGTCACTGGATCCATGACGGACTCAAAAATGGCGTCCTCCTCATCGGGGGTCAAGTGAGCTCGTCCCGTACTCTCAAGTAAGGCTGTCCGCGCTTCCTGAAACTTTTGCTGTCGTGCAAAATATAATTGAATTTAATTAATTACGTTATTTCAATTAACTTGTAAGTTTTAGTTACTTATGTTATACTTACATAGGCAGCACGCGCTTTGTCATCGTGGTCCCAAGAGTAAGAAACTACGTCGGAATCATCGACCTGAGTCAATGCATGTGTATGGGTAAACACATCCCAATAACTAACAGCCCCAGCCCCCCCCCCCTCCCGCGTTGTCTCTCCTGAAATATGCACATATAAATATACATTATTTATAATTTAACAAATTAAAACTTAAAATAATTAACTATTTGTCTTATTTAATAATTATACCAAATATTCCCGGTGATGCTGGAAAGACTTGGAAGCACCGCGATGTGTAATGGAGTTCCTGCTCCTGTTTGCAGAATTTCTCTCGGACTGCCTCTGCAAATTTAAATTGAAAACAAAAATTGTTTTGACAGTTTTAATTATTTATATATTATTTGCCTCAAACAATTTAAATTATATATATGATAGAGATTTACCACAAAATCCTCGTTGCTCCACCGGGTGGCGAACTCATCAAAAACAGCTTCACTCATCCAATGAGGCCTCTTTCCCCATGTTTTGATGTTGTTAATCGTTTCGCGGTAGTTTTTTGCAATTTTGCTGCTCCAATGGCGACGGACAACTGAAACATCAGAATCGGCCAAGTCCACTTCCCCTGCACGTTTGAAAAAATATGAGTTATACAGTTGCTATAAATAGTGCAAACATGAATTGACATAATGTACATGACTACATAATGCAATAATTGCTATACCACACATACCAAAAAGTCCTGCCAGATAGCCTCCCGCACCCCCTCTGGTATCGCAGTCCACCTCGGCCAACACGAGGTCATACGAGCTATATATGTCCGTCACGAGATCGTGAGTACTATGTTGGAAGGCTCCAACGAAAACCCACCGCTGTGTAAAAACAGAAGAAAAAAACATTTAATATTCCGTTACTACTATATATATTTGATAAAAGATTGTATGGAATAAAATTCAATTTTGAAACTTTATACTTACCTGCCATCGGCTTTGGGTTTCAGCCATACCATAGGCCGAACACCCGGCTGTGAAGGACCAGCATCATCACCTCTCTGTGAGCTGGAAGATCCGGAATGTGAACGTCTGCGTCCCGACATACCTATATGAAATCATAGTATAAAGAAAAGCAAGGGTAACATTGATTAATTTAATATGCAAATGGTGTCAGAATAATGAACATGGCGTAACATACATTATGGCGTAACATAAAAGAGACTTTGTGATACATATCATAAAAGAGTCTTGACTATCCTTTTTGGTCCCATAGCTAAATGTTTCAATCCTTCATCTACAACACAATTTGTTGTATCAAAAACGTAGTTAGAAAACCAAACAACAAATTCTTTACAGATATCGTCGTTTGGATGTTGTGATTCGTAAATACTGCAATTATAGAACAAATGTTGCATTATGATTAAAATACATGTGTGCATATATATTCGTGTATACATATGTGTAGACGTATGTGTATATATATTACCTAATAAATGGTGCAACTTTGGCACAGTTGAGAAGAATGTACGTGTGTGCTACTTGATAATCTCTATCATCCAACCATACTTCCACACATTTACCAGCAGGCCGACCAGTTTTTTAAAAAATAGATAAAGTCGCTTGACAATCATCTTCATCAATGCCTTCATCATTACGCGTAGCACTTTCAAATGATATGTTCACATGGTCGCTGAAATAGTGAGAGAGAAAAAACGAAGCTTCTTCTTCGATGTACGATTTGCAAATCGAACCTTCAACTCGAGCTTTCTGTCTCACTTTTTTCTTTAGATGATTTAAATACCTAGCAAAAATTATTTTAATTTAATTTTGTATACATTTAATTAAACCAATATGTAATAAACTAAATAGTAATATACCATTCAAATGGATACATCCATCCATATTGCACAAGCCCTCGAAGACGTGCTTCAAATGGAAGATGAATTGGTAAATGCTCCATAACATTGAAAAAACCTGGAGGAAATATTTTTTCCAGTTTGAAAAGCAATATCGGGATTTCTTCCTCAAGTTTACGTAGACGATCAACTTTTAATGTAGTTGAACAAATCTCTTTATAAAACAGACTAAGTTCTGTTACAACAGTCCAAACTTTTACGGGCGACAGTTCTTTAAAAGCGACGAGTAACAAATTTTCCATCATAACATGACAATCATGACTTTTCATCCCGCCAAGTTTATTGTTCTTATAGTCAACACATCTACGAAGATTAGAAGATATGCCATCTGGGAATCGTAATCCTTCCACCCATTTTAAAAGTAATTTAACTTGATTATTGTATAGCTCATAGCAAGCTTTTGGCTTTTTTGTGTCATTTGGTTTTATATGAAGCTCAGGACGATTACATATTACTTCGATATCACGTCTTGATTTCAAATCATCTTTCATCTTCCCTTTAACATTCAAAATTGTATTAAACAGATTATCAAACACGTTTTTCTCATTATGCATCACGTCAATATTATGACGAATCAAGAGATTTTTCCAATAAGGCAATTCCCAAAATATGCTATGTTTGCACCAGTTATGTATCGATGATTTACCCTGAATTTCAATTTGTTCTCCGGTTTCATGTATCTTTGGATAATGCTTTACAAGTTCATAAATTACTTCGCTTGACCAAACCGTAGGTGGTCTCAAAGTTTCATGTCTATTAGTTGTAAAGTTTTTTTTATCTCTTCTAAAAGGATGATTAATATGAAGAAAACATCGATGACAGTCAAACCACGAAACTTTCTTTCCATGAGGCAAAAAAATTGCTCGTGTTTCTTCCATGCAATAAGGACAAGCTAGACGACCGGCCGTACTCCAACCTGAAAGCATTGCATATGCAGGAAAATCGCTGATTGTCCACAATAAAGAAGCATACATGCGAAAGTTCTTTTTTTGGAAAATATCATATGTCTCTACTCCCTCGTACCACAATTTTTTTAATTCATCAATCAATGGTTGTAAATAAACATCGATTCCTTGTGTCGGATCATCGGGACCAGGGACGACAACTGTAAGAAATATATATGGAGTTTTCATACACCTCCAAGGAGGTAAATTATAAGGTGTGATAATTATAGGCCAGGACGAATATTTCGAACCAAATTGAGAGAATGGGAAAAATCCATCTGTACATAAACCAAGTCTAACATTACGAATTTCGGACGCAAAATCGAGATATTTCTGGTCAAAATGCTTCCATACTTCCCCATCAGCTGGATGTGTTAACGTACCTACTTCCTGTGTTCTCACACCGTGCCATCTAATATGTTGCGCAGTTACAGAAGATGCATATAACCTTTGAAGTCTACGAGTAATTGGTAAATAATGCGTACGCTTATACGGGACTTCCTTTCCCTTTTTCTTTCTTGGTTTGTATCTTTCCTGATTACATATTTTACAATTTCTAAGGTTGATATCTTCCTTCCAAAACAACATGCAACCCTTTAGACACGTATCTATTTTTTGATACGGTAAACCGAAAGCCAACATCAATCTTTTTACTTCGTAATGATTTTCGCACATTAGATTATTATTGTTGAATATGCGTTTTGCGCTTATATGATTTTTGTTTGATGATAATAAACATATATACATTCATTTAAATGTGTTTGTTAATATACTATTTTATTTTCACAGATTAAATAAATATTTGTTGAATAAATTAAATAACACAGAATTTGAATTCAAATGAATATTTTATTCAAACAAATATTTATTACAACTTTGAATAGTACAATTTCAAGCTCCCACTATAACTATACAACTTTGATTATAATTACATCACATTTCATATTTACAGTTCACCTCACTACATATCACTCACACTCGTATTTATCTTCAACTGCATTCCAGTTTGAATACAGCATCTGAGCAATCTGCAAAAATATTTACTAACGCGGTAAAATTGAAAATAAAATATTTTTGCAATATAAAATAAAAGATGAATTTTGAAAATAATATCTGCCTCAGTTATTTGGGTTGTTCGTCATCATTTAAATTTGAATTCATCATACACGAACAATTTGTGACATACACAGTGTAACACTGTATATGCCACAAGGCCGTGCACATCTATATACACTTGATAATGCTACAACAACAAAGACCACAGCTACTGCACAACAACATGAATACTGAAACAATCAAGGACCGAGCAACTGTATATATGCACATATATGTAAATCACAAGACTCAAGTGAATGAAAACATGTATGAGCAACATGGTGAGCAACACAAACTGCAGTGGACAGCAAACATGACAGCAGACCAAAGTGCAACAGGATGAACCGCAAAGCCAAGCATGATACAGGTGAACAGAAGTAACAAGTGCAGGTGAACAAATGTGCAAATGCTCAAACTCAGGTGGACAACATATCAAATGAACCAATGAAACAACAAAGCTCAATGCAACTGAAGGCAACACACACACACACACATACATACATATATATATATATATATATATATATATATATATAAAGTGAACCGTACATCTACCACAAGCATCAACGTGTATGCAATCAGAATGAAGCAGTGCAACATCTACGACAGCAAGTACATGAATGCAAACTACAGGAATGAATATCAAGCGATACAACTGCAAGTATCAAAACCAGGTTGAACAACTACAAGTACAGGTTCAAGGCCAGAATGACAAAGTGTATGCAACTGCAGGAAGTCAACTAGAGAATTCATGAATGTATACATGAATCAAGCTACAACATGAAAAAGAAATGCACAGATCACACTCGAGTACACAACTCGAAGCACACTACACAATGAGCTACATACAGTAATGTATGAACATACGAACAAAGCTGCAGATCAGAAATGCTCGGGGACAAATACAAAAACTGACCAGAGGTCAGTGGCCAACAGCAGAGGAGTGTTGTGTTCAACAGTATCAAGACCAGTGTCATGTGGACCGTGATACACCAGGTATACAAGAGGGATGAACAAGATTATAGCATAAACAAAATCAACATCGCAAGCTAATCAAGTGTTCAAAACCGTGATAGACAAACCAAGTCAACACTGTGTTCAAATAAGTCAACAGAAAAAGGAACAGAGTCGAAGCCGTGGTCATCACGGAATTGAATCAAAGCCGTGTTCATACATAAAAATCAAGCCGTGGTCATCACAATCTCAAATCAACGCCGTGACCATCAAGTAACAAATATACGTTATTGAACAAGTCAGAGACGTGGTGGTAAAGAAACGAACAAGTCAGTGAAATCCCAAGCATCAATACAAGATCAAGCGGCCAGAGCAAGTAAATTGACGAATTCAAATATATTTAGACGAACGTAATTCAAGGAATTCGAACGCATATAAAAGCCCAATCATCATCGGCAATCAAATCATCGAATTCCAGAAAGCATAAAATCAGTAAAGCAAAAGCATATAATTTCATACCGAAGCAAGGAAAGAATTCGATCAACGAAGCAGCCGAAGTGAGCAACAAGGAAAACAATCGATCAAGGCTACACGCGAATAATCATCGAATCGATCAACATAAAGTCAGCACTTCGAAACCCTAATTTGGATCAAGGACGCAAGCGCAAAGAGGAACAAAAGGGAGGCCGTGTTTCTACAAAGAAGAAAATAATGAACGGGTTAAAGAATAAAGAGTGGGCCGGCCTTGTTTTCTAAAGGCTTTAGTATATTTTTAAATAAGGGTTTAAGTGTTTGTTTAGGGTTATTTTTTATTGTCTTTTAATTGTTGTTTTTTACTTTTTCGAATCAAAACTTTGTAAATCACCACCTAAGGTTTAGGTAATGTCAGATTGTCTAGTTAGAATTAGTTCAGTGAGCAGGGTGTGCGAGTTTGCAAAGCTCTATAGGCGGGAGCAGAGTTTGCGAGTAAGCAAAGCTCTATAGTAGGCGAGAGCAGAGTTTGCGAGTAAACGAAACTCTATAGGCGGGAGCAGGGTGTGCGAGTCTAGTAGAGTGTTTGTGAGCGGGAGCAAATGTTTGCGAGTCTAGTAGAGTGTTTGTGAGCGGGAGCAAATGTTTGCGAGTCTAGTAGAGTGTTTGTAAGCGTGATACTGTTTAATTCTAATAGAAATCTGGGAATGTAGCAGTAAGCAGGGGTTGCCGAAGCTAGGTAAATTTTGTGTGTGATTTACTTTTCAGCATATTTATTTCTGTGTTTAAATAGAGAAAATTTTCTTTAACCCTATTCACCCCCTCCCCTCTGGGGTTAATCTAGATCCTACAAGTGGTATCAGAGCCTGGTATTTTTTCTTTAACTCTAGAGTCATGAATTCATCAAATAATGCTTTTTCTGAGGGGCAATCTATAGCTAGGCCACCCATGTTTAACGGGAACGATTATGCTTATTGGAAAGTTAGGATGGGTATATATTTTAGTTCTGTTGATTATGATGTTTGGGATATTATTGAAATGGGCTATAAAGCTCCCACTATAATCGTTGGTGATACTGAGATTCCTAAACCTAAGGATAGATGGGATGTTAACGATAAGAAATTAAAAACTACAAATGCCAAAGCAATGAACGCTTTGATATGTGCTCTTGATAAAAATGAATTTAATAGAATTTCTCATTGTACAACAGCACAGGAAATTTGGCATACTTTGGAGGTGACATATGAAGGAACTTCTCAAGTCAAGGAGTCTCGTCTAGCCCTATTCAGCAATGAATACGTAAACTTTGTGATGGACAAAGGCGAAAGCATAAAAGACATGTTTGGACGCTTTTCAACCTTGGTGTACAATGCTAGAGCGCTTGGAAAGGTATTCACTGAAGTAGAGCTTGTGAGGAAGATACTACGAGTCTTACCGATGAACTTTGAGGCAAAAGTCACGGCAATACAAGAATCGAAAGATCTGAGTAAGCTAAGCATGGAGGAGTTGATTGGTAACTTGATGACATATGAGCTTGAGCTAAAAGCAAAGGAGGAACGCAACAACTCCGAATCAAAGAAGAAGACGATTGCCTTAAAGAGCAAAGAATAGAGCGATGAAGATGAAGAAGATCCAATTGAAGAGCTTGCAATGGTGTCAATAATCTTAGAAGATGGTCTAGATTCAAGCCATGCAAGAAGAAAACAAGTCGTAATAGGCCAAAAGATTCTGAAAATTCCGATAATGAACTGACGTGTTATAACTGCAACAAGCCTGGCCACATCAAACCAAAATGCCCACTTCTCAAAAACAACAAAGGAAAGAAAAAGAAGAAGAAGGCCTTTGCAGCAACTTGGGATGATGAAGAAGGAGAGGAAGTTTCGGATAGCAGCTCAGAGGAGGCTAACTTGTGTCTTATGGCAAAATCAGATTTAGAAGCAAGCTCTGAGGAATCTAGTGAGGCAGGTGAGTATTCCTATAGAGATCTTGTTTTTATGTGCTAAGATCTTACTAAAACAATTGATAGTCTTGAATCAAAAATTGAAAAACTGAAATCTGAAAGGAGGAAACTCGTCCATGAAAATTCTAGGTTAGAAACTGAACTTGAAAATATTCAAAACCTAGAATGTAACCAATGTAAAATTTTAGATTCAGAATTGACAAGACTTAAGAATAACTCTGAGAATCTTGAAAAAAAAAACTTGATTCTTAAGGAAAACATTGACACTAGGAAAAAGGATTTTATAAATAGATGCACCTCACTTGTAACTGAAAACACAACATTAAAAACCAAAGTCCAAAATCTTGAGAAATCTCTGAATAACTTTTCCAAAGGAGAAAAATCTTTCAAAATGTTATTGGGAAATCAAATTTTTGCTAACAACAGAAAAGGACTAGGTTTTGGAAAATCACAAGATGATGATAAAGGTAAAAGTGTCTTTGCTCGATCTAAAATAATTGGACATCATGTTGAAAATTATAGTCATAGGAACAAGAACACAAAAATTATTCAAGTCAATTCAATGTGCAAAATTTGTAGAAAATTTGGACACAATCAAAATAATTGTTGGTATAGGCCCAAACACGTGAAAACTATACCAATTTGGGTTCCAAAAGGCACAAATATAAAATCCCTGAAAGTCAAACAAATTTGGGTGCCAAAAGGAACATATATAAATAGTTTTGGGTCTCCACAAACATATTTTTCATGTTCTGCCACTAACAACCATGGACCTATAAAAACAAATAGGTCACAAAAATCTTTTATTGTGTAGGTGTGGTGGCAGGCTAAGGAACAACAACAGTGTTCTCTGGATTTTGGCTGTTCCAGAAACACAACGGGCGACAAAGAAAAGTTCCTTAGCCTAGTATAAAGGTGACAGAATCACAATGGACAATGACGAAAAATTATCATAAAGGTAAAACAGGTAAATATGTTTTGAATGATATATTAAATGTGATAATCTGCACCATAATCTGAATTAAATCAGCCAATATTGAGATGAACAAAAGATGATGATTTTGATTCTATGACTTTTTCAAAATATTGACCAATCATCTTTAAATAGAATTACTTAGAGTAATTATGATGGTTGACTGATTCGGACTTACTTGATATGATCCTACATGACTTGTTCTTATTTATGACCTTGATTTGTGCTTAAATGATGACCAATCAGATTTTCAACTTTGAACTAATCCATATAAATTTGTTCGGTCAAATGATGGTATTTTATTGATCTTTGATTACTCATGCTACACGTAGATATATTTGTTTTGACATTTTGGTCACTGCTTGTAAATTTGCACGATTTCAAATTTCATGTGTAAAGCTGTTAAAAAGGATTTTAAGAAATTGTTGAAACTTCAAGAAATTGTTTTTGATTGACTGTTGATTACTCATGAAAATAACTGTTTTTGAAACTGACACTATGATATTTGTTTGATTGTTAACACGGTCTCAATTCAAATTCAAGAGAATTTCATTTAAAAATTGTTGAAAACAATTATGAGATAATTTGTTGAAATTTCACAATCTGGTATTTGACATCCAACGAGTGAATATTGAGTGAAATTTAAATTCAGATGCAGATTACACTGATAATATAGTTGATAGAAAAATTATTAGTGTAACGTGATTAATCTTTGAAACATTCATTTGCTGCATCATTTTTCAAAGAAAATATCTGCATATTTTTCACTTGAAATAATTTCTCAAATAGCAGAATTTTTCTCATATAACCCCTCGAGAAAATCATGTTTGACCATATTTACAGATTAGTCATTTTTGAAAAATTGATTTTATAATTTTTTGAATTTGATTTTAAATGACTATTTTGACTAATCTGACTCCCTTTGATTATCGAAAAGATGAATAGTGATTGAAAAAGTGATGAGTGTAGATATTTATCATATTTATAACTCAAGAAAGTATAATTAGAAAATTTCTTTAGAATTTCATAACAAGAGTTATAAAAACTTTTTTGTTGGGTAAAAGTTCCATGATCATTTCTATTTCTACCATCTTTCTATCGACCATCACTCATCAAAATCATATATGGTATGTAAATTTGTGGTAGTTTACAAAGGAAATTATTCATTCTTCAATTTATTATTATAAAGGAAATTATCTGTGCTTCAATTTATTATATTCTTCAATAAAATAAATATCCAAAGTATTCACTCTCATTTAAAAGTCCTCACGGTTATGCATGGGTGAATTGCTTGGATTTTTGATTATGTGCTTCCATGCTCATTTAAAAGTCCTCACGGTTATGCATGTATGGAACGCATATCAAAATTAATTGATTAAATAGACAAGTTGATTCTAATCCCATTTAAAAGTCCTCACGGTTATGCGTGGTTAGAAGATACTTGAATTCATTTTAAAAATTAAATTGGAATACTACTAATCTCATTTAAAAGTTCTAACGGTTATGCATGGTCAGTAGATATTCAAATTTCCCGAAATAAATATACCACAAATAGACAGAACTGTATGATTTTTTGATGATTTTATCCCCATCACTTCTGAAAGTGGAATATGCACCTGACAAGGGTAATTATGATTTTTGTTTGAGTTTTATTGAAATTTGATATTTATATTCAATTGAGTTAAATGTTTGATTCATGTCTGTCACTTCATCCCTATTTTATAACACTATTATTCTTTTGCTGATAACAAATGGGGGAGAGAAAAGTTAAGATTTTGTCAAATAGAATCAAGCAAAGGTCAAATAATTTTCCATTAGCATCTAGGCTCATTTATATATTTCTATTTGTATGCATATATGTAGGGGGAGTATTGTGTAGAGAGGGAGCATTTAAATAGGGGGAGCAAATTGAACGATCAAATACATTTAATACATTCAAAATCTTAAATATATGTTTGTTATCATCAAAAGGGGGAGATTGTTGAATATGCGCTTTGCGCTTATATGATTTTTGTTTGATGATAATAAACATATATACATTCATTTAAATGTGTTTGTTAATATACTATTTTATTTTCACAGAATAAATAAATATTTGTTGAATAAATTAAATAACACAGAATTTGAATTCAAACGAATATTTTATTCAAACAAATATTTATTACAACTTTGAATAGTACAATTTCAAGATCCCACAATAATTATACAACTTTGATTACAATTACATCACATTTCATATTTACAGTTCACCTCACTACATATCACTCACACTCGTATTTATCTTCAAATGCATTCCAGTTTGAATCCAGCATCTGAGCAATCTGCAAAAATATTTACTAACGTAGTAAAATTGAAAATAAAATATTTTTGCAATATAACATAAAAGATGAATTTTGAAAATAATATTTCCTCAGTTATTTGGGTTGTTCGTCATCATTTAAATTTGAATTCATCATAGACGAACAACTTGTGACATACACAGTGTATCACTGTATATGCCACAAGGCCGTGCACATCTATATACACTTGATAATGCTACAACAACAAAGACCACGGCTACTGCACAACAACATGAATACTGAAACAATCAAGGACCGAGCAACTGTATATATGCACATATATGTAAATCACAAGACTCAAGTGAATGAAAACATGTATGAGCAACATGGTGAGCAACACAAACTGCAGTGGACAGCAAACATGACAGCAGACCAAAGTGCAACAGAATGAACCGCAAAGCCAAGCATGATACAGGTGAACAGAAGTAACAAGTGCAGGTGAACAAATGTGCAAATGCTCAAACTCAGGTGGACAACATATCAAATGAACCAATGAAACAACAGAGCTCAATGCAACTGAAGGCAACACACACATATATATATATATATATATATATATATATATATATAAAGTGAACCGTACATCTACCACAAGCATCAACGTGTATGCAATCAGAATGAAGCAGTTCAACATCTACGACAGCAAGTACATGAATGCAAACTACAGGAATGAATATCAAGCGATACAACTGCAAGTATCAAAACCAGGTTGAACAACTACAAGTACAGGTTCAAGGCCAGAATGACAAAGTGCATGCAACTGCAGGAAGTCAACTAGAGAATTCATGAATGTATACATGAATCAAGCTACAGCATGAAAAAAAAATGCACAGATCACACTCGAGTACACAACTCGAAGCACACTACACAATGAGCTACATACAGTAATGTATGAACATACGAACAAAGCTGCAGATCAGAAATGCTCGGGGACAAATACAAAAACTGACCAGAGGTCAGTGGCCAACAGCAGAGGAGTGCTGTGTTCAACAGTATCAAGACCAGTGTCATGTGGACCGTGATACACCAGGTATACAAGAGGGATGAACAAGATTATAGCATAAACAAAATCAACATCGCAAGCTAATCAAGTGTTCAAAACCGTGATAGACAAACCAAGTCAACACCGTGTTCAAATAAGTTAACAGAAAAAGGAACAGAGTCGAAGCCGTGGTCATCACGGAATTGAATCAAAGCCGTGTTCATACATAAAAATCAAGCCGTGGTCATCACAATCTCAAATCAACGCCATGACCATCAAGTAACAAATATACGTTATTGAACAAGTCAGAGACGTGGCGGTAAAGAAACGAACAAGTCAGTGAAATCCCAAGCATCAATACAAGATCAAGCGGCCCGAGCAAGTAAATTGACGAATTCAAATATATTTAGACGAACGTAATTCAAGGAATTCGAACGCATATAAAAGCCCAATCATCATCGGCAATCAAATCATCGAATTCCAGAAAGCATAAAATCAGTAAAGCAAAAGCATATAATTTCATACCGAAGAAAGGAAAGAATTCGATTAACGAAGCAGCTGAAGTGAGCAACAAGGAAAACAATCGATCAAGGCTACACGCGAATAATCATCGAATCGATCAACATAAAGTCGGCACTTCAAAACCCTAATTTGGATCAAGGACGCAAGCGCAAAGAGGAACGAAAGGGAGGCCGTGTTTTTACAAAGAAGAAAATAATGAACGTGTTAAAGAATAAAGAGTGGGCCGGCCTTGTTTTCTAAAGGCTTTAGTATATTTTTAAATAAGGGTTTAAGTGTTTGTTTAGGGTTATTTTTTATTGTCTTTTAATTGTTGTTTTTTACTTTTTCGAATCAAAACTTTGTAAATCACCACCTATGGTTTAGGTAGTGTCAGATTGTCTAGTTAGAATTAGTTCAGTGAGCAGGGTGTGCGAGTTTGCAAAGCTCTATAGGCAGGAGCAGAGTTTGCGAGTAAGCAAAGCTCTATAGTAGGCGGGAGCAGAGTTTGCGAGTAAACGAAACTCTATAGGCGGGAGCAGGGTGTGCGAGTCTAGTAGAGTGTTTGTGAGCGGGAGCAAATGTTTACGAGTCTAGTAGAGTGTTTGTGAGCGGGAGCAAATGTTTGCGAGTCTAGTAGAGTGTTTGTAAGCGTGATACTGTTTAATTCTAATAGAAATCTGGGAATGCAGCAGTAGGCAGGGGTTGCCGAAGCTGGATAAATTTTGTGTGTGATTTACTTTTCAGCATATTTATTTCTGCAGTTTATTTCTGTGTTTAAATAGAGAAAATTTGCTTTAACCCTATTCACCCCCCCCTTCTAGGGTTAATCTAGATCCCACAAGGAGGCATATGTCATTTCGCAGCTTGTACAACAGCCGTAAATCCAGATTCTGTGAGGTTGTATTTGGATTTCATCGCAATGTATTAAGCAGTTACTGATAACTGGGTTCCGCATGTGCTGCCTTTCCAAAGGGGTTTTTTCGCGGCATCTAACAAATCATATATTTTTTTGCCCCAATATTTGGTTTATCTTCAGCATTACCATCGTCATCAGTTAATTGAGGAACAGGAAACATTGAACGTGCAGCATCTTCAACCATATGTTTTACAAGATTTGTCGTACCAATTTCATTACTCACCACCTCCTCATCTTGTACATGATTAGATGCTAACTGTTCCCCATGACGATCCCAAATCAAATAGTTCGATACGAAACCGTACTGACGCAAATGAACTCTAACCATTTGTGGTATCAAATGCTTTAACAGTTTGCATTTACTACATGGACAACGGATTTCTTTGTAGTTTCTGTTATTACGTAAAGCAAAATCCATAAATACGCTAACACCATTATTAAAATGTTCACTTGTTGAGCCTTCGGTATCAACCCTTCGTTTTTTGTACATCCCGCTCCGATCAGTAAAATAATTATCCATTTACCTACGCATATAATTAAAAAGTACGATATACTTTTGCGTTGACATTTTTTATTAAAACAATTTTATAAACATTCTTCTTGTTTTTGTTATATCTGTTAAAATAATACTTAAAGCTTATTTTGAAATGAACATTATATTCTATTTAAACAATTTTATTAGCGAATTTGATATTAATTGATCATTGACACTTTGTTGATGGGTCATCCTACCTCCCATTACAAATACAATAACGTAATTAAATCGCATAAATCATTTCAATTTAAACGATCCAACAAAATTTCGACAGCACTTCGCTTTAGTTCCCTGAACAGTACACAATTGCGTGTACACAGGGAACATAAAGGGAAGCGCTGTCGAAATTTTGCGAACCGTTTAAACTGAAATGATTTACGAGATTTAATTACGTTATTGTTTTTGTAACTTGTCCAATACAGGGACAAATCCAACAAATACTGTATACGATGAATATAGATGTCCGTTCTGTTAAAAAACGAATATCCACACAACGATCATATACAATACTTATCAGACGGGGCCAAAAACACTCTAAGGGTTTAAATTTTTGAATTAGCGATATAAAAGTTTAAATTTTATTTTCATAAAATTTAAACTATTATATCAATAAACAAATTGTTGAATCAACGCATATATAATGATTTTTTCCTAAAACAAAAAAAAATCCAGTGTGTGCGCGCAACGTATAAAATAAACGAACAATGTTATACATATAATCGCATCACAAATCACATTCAGTCATGCACAAACTGTATCACGTATATATCGTATCATAACATGTCAAAAATGAACAATTTATATGTCAATATAATCACTTAATTTCTACGTACGTTTTTACGCAATTCAATCACCAATATAATAACAAGTGAGGTTCATACTTAGATTAGTGACAATTATTAAGTTTGAAACTAATTTAATAATAAACCTAATTTAACAAATCATAGTTAAACATGCAATAATTAGTTTAATAACAGTAATTAAGATCCAATACACTACACTACACGAACAATAGCACAATACATAAATTAAAATTACCAATTTAACCTAAAATAAAAAATTTAACAAAATTAGGGTTTTAGCAAATAATACCTGATTTTGGAGGTTGTGAAGCTTGCAAACGAAGATGGGGATGCTAGAACGTGTAGAAGGGGATAAAATGGGGTTGGAAATGTTTTAGGGGGGAAAATGGAGGTTTTTGGAATAAATTTCGGGTGAAGATGGAATGGGGAAGAAGAAGATCGAGCTGCAAGTTACTCTCGGTTTTCCAACGGCTTGCAACAGCCGCCAACGGCATATTTCCAACGGCTTCCAACGGCAAGTGTTTTGTTATTAAAAAATTCCGGGAAAAAACTTACCGTTGAAAGCCGTTGGTCAATGGCCGTTGGAGGTCGTTGCCCCCGCCCGTTGCTATAAACAGTAATTCTTGTAGTGTATACTTTTGGCCGACAACATATTTAGCGACGGCTTTTTGCGTCGCCTTGCGACGGCTAGCGAAGGCGGACAACGGCTAAAAGCCGTCGCTATCTGTTGCCGTTCTTGTAGTGTATGTTCTTATTTCATGGTATAATTGAACAAATTAAAATTCTTTAGGAGTATAAACTTTTGGTTTCCTCTAATAATTTGGAACCAAACATGAACAGGTTTTATATATTGAAACATTGTTATCATCTCAAGTACTTGTAATTTACTTAACTATAGTTCATATTTTACAAATAAACAGGTAGCTAAACTAGTTCAATGCGCAATGGCCATATCAAATTCTCAGAAAAAGGAACCACATAAATGGAAAGAAAGAAAGCAATAATTGAAAAGCTTGCAGAAAGTGGAGTTAGAAAAGGATTTTGGTGTGGACTTGCATCTTTTGTTGTTCAAAGCAATGGACTAATGATACTTGCATATTGGGAGTTACCAGGGATATAGTGGGAAACATTTGCTTTTAACTAACTTCTACATCTTGGCAGGCTTTGAATTTCTCCTTACAATTTCAAGAAGAAAAATGGTTTTTGTAGTTTGTTAAAAAATTGATTTTGTATGAAGTGAAAATAACTCATGAAGGCCCGTGTTTGATATTAGAAAGTTTAATGATTTAAAGAAAGTGATTACAGTATTGTGCAGTAGATTCAACATAGAGATTGATTTGTACATAAATGCAAACTACTTGTCTACACGTAAATTAGGTTTAATTTTGCTCTTGGTATTTTAGTTTATACTTTTAATTTTGTTGTTTATTATATACAAACACCATTGTTGTATGTATGTGATACACTACTGTAAGTTTATTTTATTTTGAATTTCACAATGAGCGTGTCGTGGTTGTAAACCCTAACATGTTTGAACGGTGGTTTTTCCGTTCATATGTTTTATATATGTATGCTATCGATTAATTTATACTGTGTATTTTTGGTGAAAGTTAAAATTGCTAAGAAATAGCAAAATCAAACTGTGTCATCAATGATAAATTTATGACATGAAAGCAAGCATCCTTCTAAGGTTATTGCAATTGATCTTTGTTAAATGCTGCAAATATTTGACAGGTGCCAAAGCACGTATTATTAACCTGTGGCAAGCTTTGTCCCTGCCTGCTAGCATATTTGTTTGGTTAAATATATTAGTACATCACTTGGTTAATAATTACATCTCTTGGTAGGATTGCACTATGGCACTTTCATACATGGCTTTTTGATTAAAAGTATTCTTCATACATAAGTGCATTTAAGGCTGTTATCAGTGTATGCTTCAATATTAATTTTCAAGATCATAATTGAGTAGGTCACTTGTCGGTGTTTGTATATTCATACCTTATATAAACTCCTACATTTATGGAAATCCACTTATTCAAGTAAAAAAACACATTTTATTCGAGCTTTTAAAAAAAAGCTCTTGAACCAACGTGAGATGTCATATCAATATGAACAAACAATTGAAAATTTGAATCATACTGACATATAAAAGAACATTTTTTGTTTACGGTTAACTAAAATATTAATTTATTGCGAATTGGATGACCAAATCAAAATCATCATTATATATATGATATAACTTATCACTTTGGTCTTGTGTTTGTATAAACATTTGCACGAATAATTATTTTTTTGTTCCTACAGAATAAAAATGAAATAAATTAGATGTCCCAAACTAAGCATGTTTGTCTAATTACACGTACATCCTAGTGATTTTCCAAGAGAATGTCTATTCTTCTGTGAAGTTCTGATATTTAATCCATTTTTTTGGATAAGATGATGTTATCACAATAATTTTCAATTTTATTTTTCTTGATTTGTCCAGTTAATTGAACTTCATTTAAATTTATAAGGGTTCAAAAATATTTGAATTTAGAGCTTCTCTAACTGTTGCGAGTGTACATACGCTACAAGAAATCATACGATTTCCGACGGCTGAAAACCGTTGACAGTCGTCGGTAGCGTCGAAAACCGACGCAAAAGACCGTCGCAAGTTATCTCGTCGCCACACAGTGTTTCCGACGGCTTTCAACAATAGTAGTCTTACAATTTCCGACGGCTGCCGACCGAGGATCCCACGGCCAATCAAGAGGAAGCAACTGCTGCTAGCCGTCGGAAATTGTTGACCTGTAAGCCGTCGGAAGCCATGGAAAATTGTTGACCTGTAAGCCGTCGCCAGCCGTTGGAAACCGCCAAAAACCCCAAGCATTTTTCAGAATTCTACTACATGCTAACCTCGCATACGCAATTCAAAAATATAATATAGTCATACACAACCACATGTCGAATTCGGATATTCAATATGATTTCAAATCATACAAACATACTCAAATCACATAAAGAAAATTAAACCAACCATAACTCACATAACATTAAACCAACCAAAACTTCGTTAACATAATATACATATATGTCATCATACAATATATACACCATGAAACACCAACAAATCTCACACCATCAACAACTCAAATGTTATCATCAACAACTCACCACCATCAACTCACAAATTTCAAACTGACTATCACCAAATGTATCATCAAATAATATACAAAACAAATCTCAATGTATCATCAAACAATACTAAACAATGTCGAATAACAAATAAAACGTACCTATTACTTCTGTCGATGACGGAACCAGCTGAAGATGGAAAGCGGACACCTTACTGCTGCATGTACTCAACAATACGCTGGTCCACTAGCTGTGTTATCTCAATGGCCTGTTGACAGTTCTGCTCCTACAGCTGCGCCATCCTAGCTCTCAATTCCTCGATCTCTGCTAGATCGATCTGAGCTTTGCTTTGGCTGACTCTTCTCTGTCTACCATACAACACTTATTTAATTTAGTAATAGTTCAATTACTATAATCTTACTATCGAAGCTACATCATAATATTTTAATTGTTATATCTATAAACTTATTATCGAAACTAAAGCGATATGAAGTTCTTTAGAACTCAAATACTACCGCTTGATTGTCAAAACTGTAACGCATGTTCTGTGATGGTGGGTCCATGACTGACTCAAAAATGACATCCTCCTCGTCCGTAGTAAGCTTTCCTCGACCTCTTTCCTCCAGGAGTTTCTGCCTTTGTTTCATAAACCGTGCATGCATGAACAAATAAAAATACATTTGAAATTAATAGCATAATATCTTAATTCATTATACTTTAATAATTAAAACAATTACTAATAGTATATAAACTAAAATATGCTTACATGGCTCTTGCGTGACTTATCGTCATGCCATGTACAGTCCCGTCTGGATTTACATTCTTGAAGACATGAGTACGGATAAATACATACATATACGACACGGGACCGTGGGCCTCCTCTTCTTGAAATTGATTATTATGTACTATTATTGTATATTCAAAATTATACGACATAATAACTATTTACAATTCACAGTTAATAAATTTACCAACTCCTGCCGATATCGTTGGAACGATTTGGACCCTCCTCGATGAGTGACAGGATTGCATTCCTATTTGCAGAGTTTCTCTGTGACTTTGTCTGTACATTTAAATAAACAATACATTATTTACCTACCAAATATTTTTCGATATTTACATATCAATCAAATAATTAAAAAAAAAGATTAGTATACTTACCTTCGTTTCGTCACTATCCCAATACGCCCGCCAACCCTCCCACACACTCGCTCCCATCCAATTCGACTTCTCCCCTTTATGCTTCACAGTCGACATAGAATCTCGATAACACTTTCTCATCTTACGCATCCAGTAATGTCGTACCAACTGCATGTCATCTGCTTGGACGTCGGCTGCGGCCTGCAATTCATGATAAACAAGCGACAAATAATTAAACAATATTAGGTGAACAATAAATAAGCGGTAAACAAATTGAGAATGAAAAATATAGGATTATACTTACAATGAAATCATGCCATATGCACTACATGATGTGGAAAGGGATATTATCCCACTTGGGCTAGCAAGCCCTGACGGCTGTAGGTCGAACCCCTTGTGGTAAATATGATACAGATTATTATATCATACACAAAATATTTATGATGCTGAAAAAAATTTAATACTTACCCCACCGCTTTAGGCACCAGATACATAGTTGGACGCTATAACGGCTGTGATGGGCCGCTGCCATCGTCTCTGGATGAATTGAATGAGCTCCTCCTTTTGGACGATATGATACCTGTCACAGACATATCATTTTATAATAGAATAATAGCATAATAATGACATAAATGACATAAAGTACATAAATTGCAAAATATATCTGATTCATCATCTTCATCATTACGTGAAACACTTTCGAATAGTATGTCCACATGGTCACTGAAATAGTGAGAGAAAAAGAATGAAGCTTCTTTTTCGATGTATGATTTACAGATCGAACCTTCAACTCATGTTTTTTGCCTCACTTTATATATGAAAAATTAATTTACATTAACTTTTACTTCCGAATATAACTAATAGGTAACATATTTCATAGATCTCGAATGGATACATCCATCCATATTGCACAGGACCTCAAAGTCGTGCTTCAGATGGGAGATGAACAGGTAAATGCTCCATTACATTAAAGAACATGGTGGAAATATTTTCTTCAATTTGCATACCAATTTAGGAATATCTTCTTCTAGTTTACATAAATGTTAAAATTTTAATGCAGTCAAACAAAGCAAGTCAAAGAAAGCTCTTTGTATAACAGACCAAGTTCCATTATTACCTTTCAAACTTTTAAGGGCAATAGTTCTTTGAATACAACGGGTAATAAATTTGCCATCATTATGTCACAATCATGACTTCTTATTACACTCAATCTACCGTTTTAAAGTCAACACATCTACGAAGATTTGATGAAATTTCATCATGAAATCTTAATCCTTCCACCTATTTTAACACAATTTAAACTTGATTATATCTAATCCATAACATGCTTTAGGTTTTTTATTGTCTTTTAGCTTCATATGAAGCTCGGGATGTTTGCATAATTCTTATATATCACGTCTTGATTTCAAATCATCTTTAGTCTTCCTCTTGACATTCAAAATTGTGTTACAAACATTATCAAATACATTTTCTTCATTGTGCATCACATCAATATTATGATGAAGCAAAAGATTTTTCCCTGTGGCAATTCCCAACATATACTTTGTTTGCAACAATTATGAATAGTCGATTTACCTGCATTTTCGGTTTGTACTCCAGTTTCATATATCTTTGGGTAGTCCCTTACAAGTTCCTATTTGTCTTCGCTCGACCATATCGTTGGTGGTTATCTAGTTTCTACTCTATTAGCTAAAACATTCTTTCTATCTCCTTTGAATGGATGACTGACATGGAGAAAACATCGATGGTAGTCAAACCATGAAATTTTCTTACCATTCAGTAAAGAAAATGCCCGTGTTCATTCCATGAAATAAGGACAAGCTAGACGGCCGGATGTACTCCATCTTGAAAGCATTGCATAAACAGGAAAATCACTTATGGTCCACAACAAAGAAGCAAACATATGGAAAAAAAATTATTTGAAACATTGTATGTTTCTACTTCTTCGTTCCACAGTGTTTTTAACTCCTTAATCAACTGTTGTAAATAAACATCGATTCCTTGTGTCGGATCATCTGGGGTAGGAACGACAACAGTAAGAAACATATATGGAGTTTTCATACACATCAATGGAAATAAATTATTAGGTGTGATGATAATGGGCTAAGATAAATATTTAGCACCAAATTGAGAAAATAGTGAAAAACCATTCGTATATAATCCAAGTCTAACATTACGACTCTACGTTGCAAAAGTGGGATTAGTTTTAACAAAATGCTTCCATGCTTCTCCATCGGCTGGACGTGTTAGCATACATTCTCCCTCTGTTCTTACACTATGTCATCTCATATGAGGTGCAGTTACAAAAGATGCATATATTCTTTGAATCCTAGGAATGATGGGCAAGTAATGCATATGTTTGCATTGAACTTCATTTTCCTTCTTTTTTCTTGGTTTGCACCTGTTACCCGGTTGCTTGGACCGGCTACTAGATGCTAATTGTAGAGGTTTTGATTGAATCAAAATCGAGCCAGTGGAAGGTTAGAAAATGTAAAAGGTTGACTCGAACTGAGAAGTTTTGCATATATATATATATATATATATATATATATATATATATATATATATCGGCATGAAAGCACGGCTCGGCCTATATACATGGTTCGGCTTATGTGAAGTTTCGTCCTGTATGTGTGGTTCGGCCGAGGAAGAATGACGTGGGTCGCCCGGCCAAAGAAAGGTGTTTCTAGTAACACAATGAATATCGCTCGACTAGGGGAAACATTGTGTCATTCGGTTTGGATAGTTCGGTATGTGCCGTTTGGCTTAGATGTTTTGGCAAGCGCCGATCGGTCAAGGCAGATGAGTTGAAGTGGTTCGATCTGGGTAGACGAGTAGTTGGGGAACGACCATGTTAGTTCGGCCTGATTGGCTCGGTGTAGATGTGGATCGGCATGCATGTATAAGCTCAACCTTAGTTTGGCAATTGTCATTCGGCTACCGTGGTTCGGCGTATATCGCTCGGCACATACGGTTCTGGTCGGACTTAAAACGGCATATGTGGGTCGGCAGCTAGGCCCGGTCATTATGGTTCAGCATACCTAGTTCGATGCATGCCAGAGGAGTTAACAGGTCGTCATTTCAAATACACCATTTTGTTATGGTGTTCGTGGAATAGAAAAATTATAACTAATTCCTTTTTTGCTACAAAAATAAGTGAAAAATTCATTTTCGAATTCTCCTCCATGATCATTGCGTATATTTTTTATTTTTAAATGCATTAAGTTAGTAATCTGTTTTGCAAAGATTTTAAACATTCCAAAAGTGTCACTTTTATGTTTTAAGAATAATGTCCAAGTATATCTTGAAAAATCATCTACAATTACGAACACATATTTGTTATGATTTATACTAAGTACTTGAGTTGGTCCAAATAAATCTAAATGAGTGTATTTGGTACAATATGATTTCATACACTCATTTAGATTGCAAAAAATATCCATTTTATTAGGATACCTGCAAAAAATAAAAATATTTAAATTGCTATCCATTTTATTTTTGGGTCCTGAGTGTTAATGAGGTTAACCATACCCAAGATGGTTTGGTTCCTTTAGAAATGTAATTATTATTATGAATCACTTCTTTCATATAATTACCTATATTTTTTTTTTAATTAGGTTGTTATTTGTATTTGGAACCCATATATTAATCATTTTTGAATTTGTGATTAATTTTCTATTTTTGGAAGAAGGCTTTATATTAGTACTATACTTTGTAATTTTTTATATCCTCAAATCCTATTCCATTTCGAATTTTGAATGGCTTGAAAATTTTAATTAAATTTTCCAAGTCTTGTTTTCCTTTGTTAAATTTTGTAACACTATTTGTAATTTTATCCAATTTGTTTTTAAGATCAGAATTTTCAGATTTTGAAATTTCTAGATTATCTTTTAAGATAATGTGCTCATTATTAATTTTATTATTTTCTAATTTAATTTTTCCGATTCACAAGATAAAGCATTATTTTCAATAGAAAGATTCTTATATTTTTATTGAGCATTTTCTAATTCTTCTTCTAAAATAGATTTTTCATCTTTTAGTAACCCTATTTCAAGCTCTAATCGATTTATTTTAGTAACATATTCCTTATTTAATTTTTTAGTTTCTCTATATTTATCATCGAGTTCCATACTTATTTCTAAAATTCCATCATATGTAAGATTGGGACATACCTTATTTGTGTGTGCCATGAAACATACATTTGTTTGCTTTATATCACTTTCATTGTCACTATCGAATGAAGAGGAAGAGTCAGAGTCATCCCATGTGACTTGAAATGCCTTTCTATTTTTCTTAAATTCTTAAACTTATTTTTCTTTTTCTCGGTGTTGAGTTTTGGCCAATCCTTCTTCATACGTCCGAACTGATCACATCCAAAGCACTTAATCGAAGTTTGCTTGTTTGATTTTCTGTTATTTTGGAATCTAGTCATTTTCTTGAATTTCTTAAATTTGTTGTAGTTCTTGGCAATAAATAAAATTTCATCTTGATCCAATTGAGAATCTTCATTGCTTGCTTGAAATGCTATGTTCTTTTTTTCATGGTTTTGTTCCTTTCTGGCCTGCAAATTTTCTTCATATGACATTAAATTTCCAATCAACCCTTCAACTTTGAGTGCAGAGAGATCATTAGCTTCTTTGATAGCCAGTACTTTTATTTCTCACTCAATTGTTAAAGAGTTGAGAATTCGAGATATTAAATCAATATGAGTAATTTAACTCCTAGTGCCATAAGATCGTGTTGTATAGTTTGAAATCTTGAATACATGTCAACAATTGACTCATTTTGTTTCATTTTGAAAGATGAAAATTGATTTTGTAAAATAGATATTTTTGTTTGTTTGACCTTAGTTGTACCTTCATGTGTAACTTTTAAAGTATGCCATATATCATAATCAGTAATACATAACATAACACGTGAAAATTCATTTTTATCAAGAGAGCAAAATAATACATTCATTGCTTTAGCACTGTTAGAAGCAGTAGTTTGTTGTGCATCTGTCCATGTGCTAATATTTGTTTCAGGTGCTACATACTTAATTTGAGTTGCTGACCATATTTCCAAACCATTTGCTTCCATAAAAATTCTCATTCGGGTTGACCAATATGCATAATTAGATCCGGTGAATAGTGGAGGACATGCAGTTGACTGACCTTCTTGAAAGATACTTGTCATATTAACAATTTTCAAATACGAGTTATTGTGATTTGAATTAACCTTTCTTTGATACCAATTGAAAGTCTATATGGATCGTATATGTATATAGTATATTTCAAGTACATGTGTGATCGTATGAATTGCACGAGTAATAATGCGGGTAGAATTAAAAGTAATCACACCAGATTTTTTATACTGGTTCGAACCTTCCGTCCTACGTCCAGTCCCAAAGCTCCTCTTTGGAAATACACTAACCAATTATCATCGCTTCACCCAGAGGAATAGGCTTTTATACAAGAGTGTTTCTTTAACAAATATGTGTTCTATGAAACACTGATTTTGACTACAAGTACTTCTTCTTCCTATAATCTCATTGAGTAGTGTGTAGGTTAAGCTTTTGATATAAGGAAGAGCTAAAAGTGTGTTTTTGAGTGCTTTTGGAAATCATAGAAATATTAGAAAATAAAGAAAGAGAGTTCAGAATTACTGCTTTTAACTTTCAGTTTCATGTTTATTTATAGACGGTGAAGAGTTTTTTTGAGGGGTAACGACTTATGGTTCACTCTATTTCATTCCGAGAGTTACAATGTTTGAGAAAAAAGAGCTATGATCAAACCAGGTGGATGCAACTCTTCGATTGATGAAGATGACTTTTGGAGAAAAGTGGCGTTACCCAGGTTAGACGTCTAGCCATTTGTGCCAGACGTTTGGTTTGTTTAAAAATTTAAAACCAGAACATGTTGCCAGACGTCTGAGCACATATGCCAGAGGTCTGAGCACATATGCCAGACGTCTAACACATGAATATTCTGTTATCTTCCTTTTTAAGTAATTTGAATGTGGAAATGCTTGTAAAGATTACTCAAGGAGATAGTACATATCATCTATTTACGATATTAGCAGAATGTGCTACGATATCTTAATATAACAATCCTTGCGTCGGTCTTCAAGTCTTGGTCGCGAAAATCGACCTGCATATGAATTATATATATACCTATGTATATTGAATGCAAGTGCTTGTATAGTTGTTGTCATCAAAATCGAGGTTCTAACAATTTCGGTATTTTTAATTTTATTTATAGAATTTTGCACATTTCTCACTACAAGAAAACGTAAGATTTTCGACGATTGAAAACTGTCGGCGGCTGTCGGTGGTCGTCGGAAACCGACACAAAAAACCATCGCAAGTTGTCTCGTCGCCGTACAGTTTTTCTGACGGCTTCCAACAGCATTCGTCGTAAACTTTCCAACAGCTGCCGACAGAAAATCTGATGGCTCTAAACGACAGTCGAAGACACATGGCCAATTAAGAGAAAGCAACAAACCGCCACTAGCTATCGGAAAATGTTGACCTGTAAGCCGTCGGAAAACGTTGGAATACCTCAACCATTTTGCTAAAATTATGCTACATGCTAGCCTCACATACACTGTTTAGAAATATAATATAGTCACACACAAGCACATATTGAATTTAAATATTCAATATAATCTCAAATCATATAAATATACTCAAATCACACAAAGAAAATTAAACCAACCATATCTCACATAACATCAAACCAACCAACACTTTGTTAACATAATATACATATATGTCATCGTACAATATATACACCATGAAACACCAACAAATCTCACGCCATCAACAACTCAAATGTCATCATCAACAACTCACCACCATCAACTCACAAATGTCAAATTGACCATCGTCTCAAAGTATCCAACCGCACCATCTCGGTATATCATCAAACAATACTAAACAATGTTGCATAACAAAAAATCATACCTATTACTTGTGTCAATCGCCTCTAGAACCTCCAAAACCGGTTGAAGATGGAACACGGCCGCCATACTGCTGCATGTACTAAGCAATGCGTTGGTCCAGCAGCTGTGTCATCTAATTGCCTGTCGATGGTTCTACTCCTCCAACTGCGCCACCCTAGCCAGGGATGGCAATGGGGCAGGTCTAGGGTCCAAACCCAATTGATCCGCCCCTATTTTGGCCATTCCAGACCCGCCCCATTGGGTCATTGGGGCGGATAGACCCGTGATCCGTTCTTGAGTGCTCCAGGTCTACGGTCGGTTCGGGGCTCGGTTGACCCGCTCTAACCTGACCAATACGACTAACATCTCATGAAACTGCTTTATTACTATAATGATTTATTAATCTTCTTAGATATAGGTGATTTTAGCATGGATATTAAAATGTTCCAACAAACTATCTATAGAAAAAATTAGAGTATTAAGTTGTGTTGTTGATAATTATACAATAACATATGTATATATTTTCTGAATTGTTATTGTACACATCATTTTTACTAACTTCCCTTAGACACGTTGTCTTTTGTATTTCATGTATTATTTGGTGAGAACGAGTATAAACAAATAAATATATGTACGTTGGTACACAATCTTGAATCAGTACATGGACTCATCGGGTCTTGGGGAGGGTCGGGTCTACCCTGACCCGTTCGGGTCCCGGGTACGGGGCAAAATTCCAGACCCATACCGGGTCTACGGGGTGGGTCTGGGGTGAGGTATAAAACATCCGAAATGGGTATGGGGCACTAAAAACCCGCCCTAACACCGCCCCATTGCCATTCCTAATCGTAGCTCTTCAATTCCTTGATCTCTGCAAGATCGATCTGAGCTTTGCTTTGGTCGGCTCTCCTCTGTCTACCATGCAATACTTGTTTAATTTAGTAAAAGTTCAATTACTATAATCTTACTATCGAAACTACAACATAATATTTTAATTATTATATCTATGAACTTATTATCGAAACCAAAGTGAATTGAAGTTCTTTAGAACTGAAAGATTATTAAATTTTAATATTTAAATATATTACTCATTATCGCTTGATTGCCAAAACCATATTGCCTATTCCATGAAGGTGGATTCATGACTGACTCAAAAAAGGCTTCCTCCTCGTCCGTAGTCAGCTGCTCTCAACCTATGTCCTCTAGGAGCTTCTGCCTTTGTTCCATAAATCATGCCTGCATGAACAAATAAATATACATTTGAAATTAACAGCATAATATCTTAATTTATTATACTTTAATAATTAAAAAAATTACTAATAGTATATAAACTAAAATATTCTTACATGGCTCTTCCGCTGTTTATCGTCATGCCATGTATACAAAATAGTCTCGTTTGGATTTACTACTCGACGGCATGAGTACAGGTAAATACATCCATGTACGATAAAGGACCCTATGACTCCGCTTCCTGAAATTGATTATTATGTAATATTATTGTATATTCAAAATTATATAGCATAATAACTATTTATAGTTCACAGTTGATAAATTTGTCAACTCCTGGTGATATTGTTAGAACGACTTAGGCCCTCCTCGATGAGTGACAGGATTCCAATTCCTATTTGCAGAGTTTCTCTGCTACTCTGCTTGTACATTTAAATAAACAATACATTATTTACTTACCAATTATTTTTTGATATTTACATATCAATCAAATAATTAATAATAGATTAGTACACTTACCTTCACTTCGTCACTCTCCCAATGCACCAGCCAACCCTTCCACACACTCGCTTCCATCCATTTCGGCTTCTCCTCTTTATGCTTCACGGCCAACATAGATTCGAGTAATTTTTCCTCATCTTCTGCATCTAGTACTGTTGTACCAACGGCATGTTGTCTGCTTGGATGTTGACTGCGGGCTGCATTTCATGATAAACAAGCGACAAATAATTAAACAATATAAGGTGAACAATAAATAAGCCACAAACAAATTGAGAATGGAAACTAGAAGATCATATTTACAATGAAATCCCGCCATATACACTCCACGATGTGGGAAGGGATATTATGCCACTTGGGCCAGCAAGCCGTCATCCTACTCTTATATGAATCTCTAGAAACTGATAGGTCTACAGCCGACGGCTATAGGTCGAACCTCCTGTGTTAAATATGATACAGATTAGTATATCATACATAAAATATTTATGATGCTGAAAATAATTTAATACTCATCCCTCCGCTTTAGGCACCAGATACATAGCTGGACGCTGTGGCGGCTATAATGGGCAGCTTCCATTGCATCCGAATGAATGAGATGAGCTCCTTCTTTTGGATGACATGATACCTGAACCAGACACATCATTTTATAAGAGAACAATAGCATAATAATGACATGTATTGTATAATAATGACAGAAAGTACATAAATTGTAAAATATACCTGATTTAGGTTGGGTCTCATATTCCGATGATAAATAGAATATAGCATTTTTAACATAAATTACGTAAATGATATAAATTACGTAAATAATGATAAGCAGATTCAGTTTTATAAATGACGTTAATTGCATAGCTTGCAAAATAAATGTCATAAATTATGTAAATTTCATAATACATCAGAATTCAACATAATATTTTTATCAGTCCTCGTCGTCTTTTGATTCAGATTCGGTCTCATATTCTGCATTATTTTCCCCTCTACTCTCAAATGCTTCTACCATAACGTTTGATTGATCGTGTAGAGGTTCAAAATCAGTATGATCGTCTGTTATTTTATTTCTTTGCTTTGCTCAAGATCTGCCTGATAAGTCTGTCCGTTTGGAATATTCTTTCCATCAAATGTAAATCTTGCCTTTGTTTTAAAACTGCTGACCAATCTGTTTTATCTCTTTTTGGAGAAGGATAAGGAGCGTAATAAACTTGCAATGCTTATTTGGCTAGTACAAAAGAATCATACTTGTGATAATGCGATGTGTGCTTTATTTCAATAAGATTATAATTCTTATGCACGTTAATTCCAAAACCTGAAACATTGCCAAACCACTTGCATCTAAACAAAAACATCCTTCGTGGATCGTGAGAAATATGTCTGTTGCAAAATTTGGGTTGAAATGCCATAAAAATCATTTATGTGATTTTCTGGATCATCGCTACCTTTAACAAATACACTTGTATTATTAGTTAATTTTTCAGCACCATATTCTTTGGTGCTGAATTTATATCCATTGACGAAATATATTGGATATGGCTTCACATTTCTTTTTGGTCCTAACGCAAATTCTTTCAATCCTTTGTCGACTATACAATTTCGTGGTTCATAAACGTACTTTTAAAACCAGTTAGAAAATACTTTACTGAGATCTCCGTGTGGATGTTCTCTTTCATAAATATCGCATATATAAATAAAATATTGCATTAAATTCTACACGCGCATGAATCAAGAATTATTATTTCATATTACCTAACAAATGGTGCAACCTCAAGTTAAGAAGAATATACGTGTGCTCTACATGAAGATCTCTATCGTCTAACCGTACCTCTACACATTTTTCAAAAGGTTGATTATGTTGTCTAAAAATAGATAACATTGTTTGAGATGACTCTAATTCGTCTCCTTCATCATTATGTGGAACACTTTCAAATGATACGTTCACATGGTCACTAAAATAGTCAGAGAAAAAGAATGAAGCTTCTTCTTCGATGTATGATTTACAGATCGAACTACAACCGTGATTTTTGCCTTACTTTTTTCTTCAGTTATTTAGGTATCTATGAAAATTAATTTGCATTAGCTTTAAATTCCAAATGTAATTAAATTAATAGGTACCATATTTCATACCTGTCGAATGGATACATCCATACATATTGCACAGCACTTCAAAATCGTGCTTCGGGTGGGAGATGAACAAGTAAATGCTCCATTACATTAAGAAAACCTAGTGGAAATATTTTCTCCAATTTGCAGAGCAATATAAGAATATCATCTTCAAGTTTACGTAAACATTGAACTCTTAATGTTGTCGAACAAAGCTCTTTGTAAAACAGACAAAGTTCTGTTATTACCTTCCAAATTTTTAAGATAGATAGTTCTTTAAATAAAACGAGTAATAAATTTTTCACCAGTATGTGATAGTCGTGGCTTTTAATCCCACTCAATCTACTGTTTTTAAAGCCAATACATCTGCAAAGATGTGATGAAATCCCATCAGGAAGTCTTAATCCTTCCACCCATTTTAACATACTGGTGCCTCGTCGAACTCTGGTCATTGAATTAAATGAAACTTTAATGAATAACTAATCTATTTCTTTTCTTTTAGTCATCCTCTTATCCTCCTATTAATACCAAGATTATTCCGATGTATAAAATAGAAATTCCAATGGCTTTTGCAATAGTAGGGTGATTGCCAACCATCATTTTTTATTCTATCTGGCCTGAGAAATTCTAGCGATATAAAATAAAATGAAATCGGGCATTCATTGTCTTTCGTTTTTTACAATAATTTGATTGTTATCTAACTCATAACACGCTTTGGTTTTCTTATTGTCGTTTGGTTTTATATGAAGCTCGGGACGTTTGCATAATTCTTGTATATCGGGTCTTGATTTCAAATTGTCCTTAGTTTTCCCCTTAACATTCAAACTTGTGCTAAAAACATTACCAAATACATTTTTCTCATTGTGCATCACATTAATATTATGAAAAAGCAGAAGATCTTTCCAATAAGGAAGAAGCAAACATCACATCAACATTTTTCTTATTGTGCATCACAACAATGAAACAGACAAACGAAATTTTGTTTTCTTTAAAACATCGTATGTTTCTACTCCTTCGTTCCATGGTGTTTTTAATTACTCAATCAACGGTTGTAAATAAACATTGATTCCTTATGTCGAATTGTCGGGGCCAGGAATGACAACAGTAAGAAACATATATGGAGTTTTCATACACATCCATGGAAGCAAATTATAAAGTGTGATGATAATGGGCTAAGATGAATACTTAGGAAAATTGTGAAAAACCATCCGTACATAGTCCAAGTCTAACATTATGACTCTCCGCTGCAAAAGTAGGATAAGTTTTTTAAAAACGCTTTGATGCTTCTCCATTGGTTGGATGTGTCAACGTGTCGTCTTCCTCTTTTCTTACACTATGCCATCTCATATGAGGTGTGAAAGAAAGTGCGGATTAAGGATCTTAAGGCTAATTTAACACTATAGGGGGTGAATAGTGTTTAATGGATTCTAAGACTTATTTGGACTAAATTAAAATTATGACACAAACAAATGCAGAACTTAATCATATAACAATCACAGAATCAAATACGGATGCATAAAGTAAATAAAAAGCAGTAAAAGGAAAGAACACACTGGATTTTATACCGGTTCGAAGTTACCCTACGTCCAGTCCTGCACCAAGGAAAACACCTCGTACATATTTTTATTATACCAATGTCGAGGTTACAATCCTCAATTTCTAAAGGCCTTGAGGTACCCCCTGTCTTTGAGTCCGGGGCAAACTCTCTTGATTTACGGGACACAAGATCACCCAATTGATTTCCAGGCACAACCACACTTTATAGAGAGACTCGATAAATTTTTGATTACAAATTGATTCTATAACTCTGAATAGAAATTTGATCTTCGAGAGAGGGAAAAGAATCATACAAGAATGAGATTCTAATTTGATTCACTTGAGAATTCAGTAGAATTTCAGCACGATCTTAAAAATATGAAAATTTTATAATATGTATTTGTGGAGAAGAAAGAGTGAAGAAAAATAAGAAAATAGTTAGTTAAAAAATTCGTTTGTGAAGGCTATTTATAGACCAGTAATGGTCATAACCATTCGTGAAGAGATTTAAACGAATAAACACTTCTTTTGAAAATTAAAACTTTTGAATTTAACGGCCACCATCTCGATATGAGGTATCCCATGATGTCGACATCCTAAGTTAAACAACAATGTAATTTTTTTTTTTGAAAATGGTATTTGGAAGGAAAACAAGATGAAATGATTTTGAAGTAAAATAAACTAATTTTCCTATGTTTTAAAATAAAGAAGCGTAGAAAAATATATTTTTAGAATGTATATATATATATATATATATATAAATTTGATTTTAAATCTCAAGTATATATTATAAAGAATATTTAAAAATCAAAAGATAGTTTTATAAACAAACGAAGTTTAAAACAAGAGTTTATTTAAAAACAAAAACAAAGAATATTCTAAGGTTAAAACATCGTTTTGAAAATCATTTGAAAAGATGATTTTTAAAGCTAATCATTCTTAAAAGCAGTTTTGAAAATCATTTTGAAAAACCATTTTGAAGTAGTTTTGCAAGCTTCTTCCTGCAAAATATCTCATCACATCAGGACTCGAGAACTTGTACAAAACCAGGATATTCGTGGGTTTGTAAGCCACTTGTTGTAGGTTTTTAAGCTACTTGTCGTGGGTTTTTAAGCCACTAAGAAGGTAGAAATGGGTTCCATCCCAAATGAAATTTGGAATAAAGATTTCCATGCTATTATGAAGTTTTAACAAAAACTAGACACTTATCTTGAAATCTTGATCTTGATAATCTAGAGTCTTCAATCTTGATATCTCCATTTTGAGTCTTGAGTCTTTATACTAATCAGTCTTCAGTAATCAATACCTGCATATATATACATATATATATATATATATATAGCATATACATATCTATCTAGACAACAATGTTAGTATATATTTTATAATAAGTTAAGTTAAAAAGGTTGTTTTCATCAAAACCAACATCTCAGTTCCTAACAATCTCCCCTTTTTGATGATGACAACCTATATTTGTAAAATATACTTACCATACCATAACTCTTATCATAACTCCTCCTTACTCCATGACTCCCCCTTACTCCGATCATAACCCCACTTACTCCAAGCCAACTACTATTTTATAACTTCTCCCCCTTTGTCATCAACAAAAACTTCTTACTAATAAATTCCCTGAACTTGATATAAGATAATCAACCATAGTAAAATAGAGTAATCCATATATAAGTGTAGTAAGTGCTAAATGTGATCATAAGTATGAAATGTGATCATAAATGTGAAATGTGATCATGAGTGTAATCATAAGTGTAATCCAGAAGTGAATCAATCATCATCGAATCATATTTACAGTAATTATTCAATTCAATCATATATACAAACCACACCACATGTTTTAAATAAGTCAAGCCAATCAAGTTTAAAACACATCAATCAAATCAAATAAATAACATACAGAATGACTAGACATTCCTTGGTACTTCCACCCATCCATCTTCTCCAAAAGATAGTGTCTGCTTTGATGGCATCCCATTCTTCTTTATCTTTGTCGAAAGTGACTGGTGGATTTCTTTCGAGATCGTCCTTGTTAAGGACTGAGATCATGCAGCGAAGGGCGTCGAAATGTCACTCTTTCTCCTAGACTATCTGCATTTGACTCAATTCTAAATGGCGTTGATTACGAAGTATGAATGTAAGGATATTCTTGAAGGAAGTGAGAATTTCTTCAAGATTATCACTTAGATTCTTAATTGGAGAAGCCATAATTCAATAAATAGGAACAAATATGAAAGGGAGTGATTAGAAATGAAGTTTTATAATTTACTCTAGAAGAACATGTAAGAATAGGGGTAGAAAGTCATTCAAAATGAATAGAAACAAGTTAGTTACATGAAATTAAAATTTGAAAGTGCAACTACTTTCTGCCCGTTGCATGTCGACAAAGGGGGATGATGAATGTCGACATGCCTCTGCCTAAAGCGACACTTTGCTTTATTTTGAATATTATGAAAAAATCTATGCAATTAAAATTTGTATAATATAAAAACAAGCAATTACAGAGACAAGTGAAGTTGAACAACAGAAAATAAAAGATTTCATTAATGATTCTAGTCCACATTACATAAAATAATATTAACTACAGTAAAGGAAAATACATGGATAGAACTTGAAGTAAACAAGATAACATGAACTAAAACTAATTGGATGAAGATGAAGAAAATGATAAGATTTCTACTAACTTTTCCGAAGAACTTGTTGATTTTAGTGGAAATCTTATCCATTTTTTCACTCATTGATCTTTTGAGTGTCTTTTGATTTTCCACTATAATTCTTTGATTATTGAGAATGGTCTTATTGGGCGGATTAATAGGATTAATAGGATATTCAATACTCTCTACGAAAGTTTCTTGATCTTACTCTTCCTCCTCTTCAATTTTCATTCTTCCACTTCCTCTTCTTCTTCTTCCTCCTCCTCCATTTCTTCCATCTCTTTGTGAGCAAGACTTTCTTTATTTTCCGTAAGTGTTTTATATGGTTGAAACACTAATGGAATTTGCATAAGGGAAATGTTTCCATGGTTGAACACTTTTCTAATTATAAATTCTATCCTTTTGAAATCAACTCCAAAGTAACTAAAAACCGAGTGAGATAAAATCCATGATATAATGTGTTTTCACCCATAGTAAAATTCTTGGGCCTTAGCTCATCCGAAATAACTTGAGCCCAATTGATATCATAATTTCCAAAAATTGCAAAAAGATCTTTGCAAACTTTCAAAGTTGGGTTGATGTAGTTTCTCGATCTTGGTATAAGGGTGTGTTGAATAAGAAGGTTAACAATTATTGCTTTTGGACGAAAATAACGATTTTTAAATTCAAAATTTTCATCCCCTTCAAAGATGTGATGAAATGTTTCTCGATCATTTTCATTTATTTGAAATTCCAAGAGATTCATTCCGGTATACTTGCATCCCAAAATATTTCCCAAAATTTCACAATCCAAAACTATTTGCGTTCCTTTGACACTACTCCAAATTTGGCAATCTTGCCCACCATAAAAACCATGATTCAGATTCGCATAAAACATCTTAACAAGATTTCAATAACATACAGAATCATTTTTTTTTGTTATCTACTACACTAAGAATAAAACAATGTTGAAAAAGATTTTCAATTTCATAAGAAGAAAAATCTTCAAAAATAGCAAATTTCCCCGTATGAATTTTACCAAAGTTTACATAGTTGATGTAAGCTTTGATAGCTTCCAGGTCATTAAAAGGAAGTTTTTGATAGCTTTTGGAAGCCTAATGGTGTTCGGAGTGCTTAAAGAGGCCATTGAAGAAGCTTGAGAGGAGTTGAAGATAATGAAGATAAATTTGAAATTTGAAATAAAAGTGAAAAGTGATGATAATGAGAGTGAACTAAATAGAGATTCTATAGACATGTTCTCTGGTCAAAAGGCATCTTTCCAGAGCATTGAAGTTGGTGAAAAGGTGGAGGAAAATTCAAAAATTTGAATTCAAATTTTTAAATCAAATTTCTAAGGGGCATGTCGACATGGGGCATCCAGGTATGTCAACATGTGCCTATTGAATCAAAGACAAGTATCTATTCCTAATTTCTAATAAATGATATATTATATCCTATATTCTACTTATATAATTCATGTGATAACATTAAATATATTAATGCTTAAATATTAATAATTTTATATTTAAAATATTATTAAAATAATATTATTTTTGAATTTAAAATTCAAATTTCAAGGAATTTTTAACAAATTTCAAGCAAACAAATAGGCATCCATTCAAACAAGAAAAATTAAAAATAATGTAAATGCGTACCTATTTTTAGATCCATACTCCCATCATCGTCTGATTCATGAATAGTAGTGAAACACGGATTTGGATTATCTGTCTTCTTTTCATCGTCACTGGATGATGAGTCTATATCATCAAGAGTTGTTGTGTATGCTTTCTTTCTTTTTCTTGACGAATCATTGTTTGAAGAGAACAACTATTTATCTGGATACGAACAATCTTTTATATGATGCCCGACTTTATTGTAATTGTAGCATCTATCATTGTGGATGTTCTACATATTATTTTTGGAATTCCTTTGATCGTTTCTTTTGCAATTATTCATTTTTTATATTTTAGGAATTTCTGAAAGTTTCTTGTCATGAAAGCAATCTCCTCATCACTATCTGGTTCCGAATCTTCAGTTGTTGCATTGAATGCTAATGACTTCTTTTCTGTAGCCTTGTTTTCTCTTCTTCCTTGTAGTTGAACTTCATAAGACATCATATTCCCAATAAATTCTTTTGTTTTCATTAGACTGGTATCATTTACTTCTTCGATTGCAAGTGTCCTTTGATCCCGTTCTTGAGTGAGTGAATTTAGAATTTATTTGACTTGGTCTTCCACCAAAAAGCTTTTTCCCAGTGTAATTATTGAATGAATAATATCTTGAAATCGACAATACATGTCGCAAATGGACGCATTTGCATGCATATTAAACAATTGAAACCGGTTAGTTAATTTGGAAATTTTAGTCTGTTTAACTTTGTTTGTTCCTTCATGAGTAACTTGCGAAGTTTTCCAAATTTCAAATGCAGAATTACAAACAGACACTCTATTAAACTCATTTCTATCTAGTGAACAAAATAATATATTCATGGCCTTTGAGTTATTTTGTGCAACATCCTTTTGCTCAGCAGTCCATTGGGAAAAATCGATATTTGGTTCAACATACTCAGTTTGTGTGATATTCCAAGCGTCTAATCCTACTAATTGTAAATAAATTTTCATTCAACAAGCCCAATATGCATAATTACTACCATTGATAAATGGTGGTCTGACAGTAGATTGACCTTCTATAAATGAACTAGTGTTAATGTTACAGAACTAGTGCCAGAGTTGACATTACCAATGTTGGTAGCCACTAAATTTTTTTTCAAGTTTCAAATTATGAAAACTATGAAAACCTGGCTGTGATACCAATTGAAAGAGAGTGCGAATTAAGGATCTTAAGGCTAATTTAACACTAGAGGGAGGGTGAATAGTGTTTAATGGATTCTAAGACTTATATGGACTAAATTAAAATTGTGACACAAAAAAATGCAGAACTTAATCATAGAAGAATCACAGAATCAAACACATATGCAAAGTAAATAAAAAGCGGTAAAAGGAAAGAACACACTCTATTTTGTACTGGTTTGGACTTACCCTATGTCCAGTCCTGCACCAAGGCAAACACCTCGTACAGATTTTTATTATACCAATGTCGAGATTACAGTCCTCAATTTCTAAAGGCCTTGAGGTACCCTCCTGTCTTTGAATCCGGGCAAACTCTCTTGATTTACGGGACACAAGATCATCCAATTGATTTCTAGGCACAACCACTCCTTATAGAGAGACTAGATAAACTTTCGATTACAAATTGATCCTATAACTCGAAATAGCACTTTGATATTCGAGAGAGGGCGGAGAATCATACAAGAATGAGATTCTAATTTGATTCACTTGAGAATTCGACAGAATTTCGGCACGATCTTGAAAATATGAAAATTTTAGTATACGGATTTATGGAGAAGGAGTGAAGAAAAATAAGAAAATAGTTTGTTAAAAAGTTCGTTTGTTAAGGCTATTTATAGACGAGTAACTGTCTTAACCATTCGTGAATAGATTTAAATGAACAGACGCTTCTTTTGAAAATTGAAACTTTTGAATTTAATGGCCACCATGTCGACATGGGGTATCTCATGATGTCGACATCCTTAGTTAAGAAACAATGTAAAATTTATTTTGAAAATGGTATTTGAAAGTAAAACAAGATGAAATAATTCTGAAGTAAAATAAACTAATTTTTCTAAGTTTTAAAATAAAGAAGAGTAGAAAAATATATTTTTAGAATGTATATATATATATTTGATTTTAAATCTCAAGTATATATATTATAAAGAATATTTAAAGGTCATAAGATAGTTTTAAAAACAAATGAAGTTTAAAACAAGATTTTATTTAAAAACAAAAACAAAGAATATTTTAAGGCTAAAACAACTTTTTTAAAATCACTTGAAAAGATAATTTTTAAAGCTAAGACATTTTGAAAAGCATTTTTGAAAATCATTTTGAAAAACCATTTTGAAGTAGTTTTGCAAGCTTCTTCATACAGAATATCTCATCACATCAGGACTCGAGAACTTGTACAAAACCAGAATGTTCGTGAGTTTGTAAGCCACTTGTCGTGGGTTTGTAAGCTACTTGTCGTAGGTTTGTAAGCTACTAAAAAGGTAGAAATGGGTTCCATCCCAAATGAAATTTGGAATGAAGATTTCTATGCTATTATGAAGTTTTAACAAAAACTAGACACTTATCTTGAAATCTTGATCTTGATACTCTAGAGTCTTCAATCTTGATATCTCCATTCTGAATCATGAGTCTTGAGTCTTTATACCGATCAGTCTTCAGTAATCAATACTTGCATATATATATATATATATATATATATATATATATATATATATATATATATCCTGCATATACATATCTTTCTAGACAATATAGTATTAGTATACATTATATAATAAGATAGGTTAAAAATGTTGTTGTCATCAAAACCAACATCTCAGTTCCTAAAAGGTGCAATTACAGAAGATGCGTATAATCTTTGAAGCCTAGGAGTGATGGGCAAGTAATGCAAATGTTTGTATGGAACTTCCTTTCCCTTCTTTTTTCTTGGTTTGTACCTTTTATCGTTACATATTCTACACTTCCTAAGAGTGATGTCCTCTTTCCAAAACAACATGCAGCCATTTAAACGTGTATCTATTTTTTGATATGGTAAACCAAAAGCCGACATAATTTTTTTAACATCATAATGATTTTCGCAGATTAAATTATCGGACGGCATATGTCATTTTGCAGCTTGTACAACAGCTATAAATTTGGCTTTGGTGATGTTGTATTTTGACTTCGTCGTAATGTATTCTGCAATTACTGATAGCTAAGTGCCGTTTTTACAACCATCCCAAAGAAGTTTCTAAGTAGCTTACAATAAATCATAATTTTTTTCTTCAATATTTGGTTCTTCAACATTTACATCATCGTCATCAATTTCTATCATATGGAACATTGATCTTATTGCATCTTCAACCACATTTTCTATACGATTCGTCAAAACATTTTCATTATCAGCCACCTCTAATTCAGACTCTGCAAGATTATGTGCTACAACTTCTCCATGACGATCCCAAACATAATACTTCGATAAGAAACCATTTTTGCACAAATGAACTTCACAATATCTGATAACAAATACTTCAAATGTTTACACTTACCACATGGATAACGAATTTCTACACCGTTTCCATTATTACTTAAAGCGAATTCAACAAATACATTTATATCACTGTAAAATCTTCCTTTATTGAGCCTCTTGGTCCCCTTCTTTGATACATCCATCTCCTTCGATCAACAAAATAATCGATCATTTTTCCTATTTAAAAAATATGTCACAAATTCAAAAATAAATATTGCCCATTTTATGAATTGACATTTTATTTTTCAACATTGTTGATACATAATCTTATAGGCGTCAATTTAACCCAACTTAAGAGTACAATATTGAAATATTGGTTTATGATTTCTATTTTGATGGTTAGTCATCCTACTTCCCATTACAAATGCAGTAGACAATTACATTTCATAATTCATTTTAAACGATTCAACAAAATTTCGGCAGCACTTCCCCTTTATTTCCTGTATTGTACACAAACGCATGTACACATGAAATAAAAAAGAGAAATGACAGTGAAATTTTGCGAACCATTTAGAACGAAATAATGTACGAAATTTAATTGTTTATTGTGTTTATAACTTGTCTAATACTGGGACAAATTCAGCAAGTATTGTACCAGATAAATATAAATATCCTTTTTATGACAAAAACGAATATCTATATAACGATTATGTACAACCTTTGTCGGACAGGGCCAAAAATTCTCCAAGGGACATAATGAAAAAGTTGTTTATACAAATATTATAAGCTTTACAGTTTGTCTTCTTACTTATTATATAATATATTATTGTTTGTAAACAGCTGAAAATTTACTAAGTTTTTATATTTCAAAAATCATCAATTTACCACATTATTCCGTGTATTTTATTGAACAAGGTTAATTCAGCGTATTATAGTAGTTTTGTAAATTATTTTTTACAACGTTTTCGATAGTACTTTTTATTTAATAATAAGTATGCGCGTGTGTGTGTACATATAATGATTAACACATACACACACACGCACATATATATATATATATATATATATATATATGAACACATAAACACCCCCAATTAACACAAGACAATGCTAAAAGTAATACATATATAATGGTTTATGCATATACACAAATTCATGAATTATATCTACTTTACACAATTTAAAGCTAACAAATAAAATAGGTATTCCATGAGATACTATAAGCCATCATTAGGCTATTAAAAACAATTAGAATCACTAATTAGCCCTAATTTATGAAATTAGGCAAATCTAAAATTAGGTTTTTGCAAAAATTAGAGATTATACCTAAGATTGGGAGCAATAGAGAGTGATTAAGGAGTCATGCATGATCTAGAAGCTTGAATTTGGGGTTTGTAAGTTTGAAAATTAGTTTTAGGGATTTTAGGAAATTATTTTTTCGTTCGGTTGAAATGAGGAAGAAAGGTCTCGGCCGAGACCTGTATAACGCGAATTACCGATGGCCTATCAAAAGCCGTCGAAAACCGTCGCAATGAGGCCTTCGGAAGCCGTCGCCAAGGGTCATCGGTATTTCAAGCTATTCTTGTAGCGTCTCTGGCATTTACGGATTACTCATTCCCTTCCTTAGCCACCAGTCCATAATATCCTAATCTCACTGAGTGGATCCAACGCATTTGATCTACCTCAACACTATATTCAAACACCTTCCCATCTTTCTATCTCAGTGTTAGAGTAGGCATCCATTACATAATACTGGCTATTTTCTTCTTGCCACTTCATTTGTGACATGATTCAGAACCATATTCCTCTCCCTGATGCTCAAGGCTGTTCAAAACCATATTCCTGTCAACATGCGCAGTGCATTCCAGTACAGTCATTTCAGTTTGTATTAGCATCCCAGTCTAGCATCATGTCTAGCATTGCAGCATTCCAGTTTCAACATCTGTCGTAGTACCAACACTCCTGCTCAGCCTGCTACTGAACATTCCAGTCTCTGATGCAACATGCTTCTAGTTGATCGAGTATGGAGGTCGTTTCAACATGCTTCAACTTAATCAATAAGAAATAAATATTTCAGGGCTCCAAGAATATGCAGTAAAATCAAGAGAAGTTTTTAACAAGGCCTAATATGGTAACAAATTAGTGAATAAGAAATAAGAAATAGAATAAACTGTATTAGTTACATTTCAAATTTGGCATAAGTTAATTTATAAAGAAATATGAAAAAAATACCTATCATAGATAATTTTCATATGTCTCAAGTACGATGTCTTCCTAAATCATGTATTTGTAAAGCAGCAGTCAGTATCAATATCATCAATTAAAACCATGTGATATTATATCTGAATCAAGAATAAGCTTCAACTTAATATCTTAAATTATGATAAATATTTAGCCAGACATGTGGTTACTAAAAAATTACTTTTGTAGTTGCTAAAAAAAACAAATAATTTTGGCTAACGTCTCATATAGGGTAATTAATAGGTATAATAAATGAAAAATACAGCATTTCGTAAGATGATAGACATGTTTTATGGTGTTGTTGCCTTATTCACAAAGTGGGTCAATAAATATCTTATCTAGTCAAAGTGGGTATTTGAAGAGTTTAATGATGTTATACAATTTTGAAAACGTTAACCATTATATAGATTACGTAACCAAATAAAAGCCATGTAATGACCCACCTATTTAGACGGTTTAAATTAGCAATAAATCAAACATGTCAAACTCAAACCATTCGTAAAGTGAGGATTGTTATAGGTAAATAAGAAAAAGAAGAGAAAGAAGAAAACACAGAATCTCACAGCGGACAAAATATAATAATCAAATAACAGGTCGTGAAGTTGTTACAAATAACATTTGATTACACTTTTACAATACAGACCAGAGTACATATAACAGAAATAAATAAAATGCAGCGGAACAACATGATATAGTGGAAATAATATAATAATTAATAATAGTATTAAATCTTCGTCTTCATCCACCAGAAAGCATTCTTCGATAAACTGAAAAGCTCAAACTGACCTGAGCGAATTGAAAAGACAAAACACTCAAGTCAGAACTAAAAGTTCTTATGTAAGTTCAATCAACAATAAATAAATATAAGTGTAATGGCGTCAGAGACGTTTACGGGTTTTGACATCTCATATTCAGTATCTAATGTGAGTGCAATAACTTAAGAGATGTTCGGGATTTCCATCTCCTAAGGATCCGTTAAACTATCTACAATGTAATACAATACACTATTATAATATGTCTATAGTAAAGTATTAAAATAGCGTTAAGGCGTTACCCATATCCCCCTTTACACATTTTATATATTCCCATAGTCTATACTATATCGTAAGCTCCTCCGTGAGGTTTACCCAGAGGGAACTCCATAGGTATGGTACAAACCAAACTCGTAGAAGGTGCGATAAGGCATGTGAACACGGCACTCGAGGCAATGCTAGGGTAGGATTCCACCATTTGCGGATCCGGACTGCTGGTAACACATCTCGACCAACTCGGAACACACTCCCATAATCAAAATCGAACCAAACGCTTATTTCACACCGGATGGTTCTTTTGTCTTTCCAAAGTTGTTTCATATCGATATTAACATATCATATTCAATTCAAACCATATAACTTTCGAAATCATATTCACTTTAAAAGAGTTTAAATGGTTTAAATAGTTTAAAATCGATTAAATAATTTAAAATAGATTAATTAATTTAAAATAGATTAAAATAGATTAAATAATTTAAAATAGATTAAAATAGACTAAAATAGATTAAATAATTTAAAATAGTTTAAAACGGATTAATATAGATTAAATGATTTAAAATAATTTAAAATAGATTAAAATAGTTTAAAATAGGTTTAGAATGGATCAAAGGAATAGTTTAAATAGGTTTAATATAGTTTGATATTATATGGTTTGAAAATCTAAATAAATAAGAATCTAAAAATAATATATTTTTAACCGTTTAAATTAAAATAGTAAATTGGGAAATAATATCATATTAAACTATTTTTTTCCATCACAAACAAATCTGGACTATATTCAGGTTTTAAATCAACGAAATTCCATTTTTATTTCAATTCAAATTACCATAAAACCATTTTAATTTACCGATTTCAATCCATGTTTGAACTAAAATTTAAACTATTTCAAATTTAGTAGATTTAAAAGCTTGAATATTCGAGTATTTCAATAACCCATTTTCAATATATTTCATTTGTACTTCAAATCTAACCTCAAATTTTCAATTTAATTTCTTTAAACAATTCCTTTAAACCAATTCCAATTTCAACATTTAAAGCTTAGGTTTTTCGAAAATAATGTAGTTTATATAAATCCAATTTTATTTCAAAATATCATTTAGGTGAATTCAAAAATTAAGGATTTAAAATCATTTAATTTAACCAATCCGGTATCCGTATACAATTTTCTACCCTATGGTTAAGTGATACAGATATTTATCATTTTAATCCGCAATTATTTTACATTTACGGATGTATATCATTTCAACCCGCAATCCCGATTTTAATTACAAATCCATGAAATCGCTCGAATCTATCATTTCAACCCATAACGATTTCCCTTAGTCTATCAGATTGTTCGGGTATGTATTATTTCAACACATAGGGAATTTGCAATGTTATAATAATATAACCATATAGCATTCAGTAATCCAATATCAACAATCAAACATACATCACATTGCTATTGAATCAATCAATAAATAATATCAATTAACTGATTATCATCTACAGGTATTCGATAGACAATTAAATTCAACAATAAATTAAATGACGATTAAATGCAATAAAAGTCATATTTAACTAGAATGACAATTTAAATATACCAAACATCAGCCAAATCAATTTCTAATCACATCATAAATTCAACTCAACAAACATAAGATTTTGTAGTTGTGGATGAGTTAAAACACTCACCTTTGATTTCAAATCAATTTGAAATCCAAATAAAGGCCTAAAATTAAAAAGTACAAACTAGTTCCACAATGTCCGGAATTTCGATACGATCCTAACAAAACCAAACGCACGTAAATCCGAGCTAGTATGCAAAAGTTACGCGAGTTAGAAGTTATACAATTTATAATATTCAATAATTAAAATAAATAAATAATAAAACATATTTACCCCCTCCCTTGTCCAGCGAATCCTTAGCGTACGAATTCGAGAACGATCACAGCCCTAGCCGCCAGTCTTTATGCAAAAATTGTGCCACCCACACTTGCCTGACTATCGATCAGGCACCGCAATAAACTTCTTAACCTCGAGCCGCCCCTCCGGCATGAATGTCGCCGTCTTAGATTGTACCTGGAGATCTCCCCGCTGCCGCTCTTAGATTGCCAAATTCTAGTGATCGAGGCCCCTGCGACCGGAACCAATCATGTCAATGCGTACTGCACGGTGACCTCCACAAGCTGCCACTTCCCAATCGTCCTAAGATCGGTGATCCGCCGTTAAACAATCGAAACTCTAATATGGACGGCTGAAATTCAACCTCAATTTCTGCACGAATGGTGATTCAACTGTGGTAATGAATCACACAAGTGAATTATGCTCATCAAAAGCTTCCCAGCGATATAAAATATGATCGGGTTTTGAGAAGTTTGATTTTTGAGTTTGAATTTGAATTTGGAATATGTTTCTACCATTGAAAAGAAGGAGATAGACAGAAGTTGATGTATATATGTTGAGTCACAAGTTTTATGAAGTTTTTGATCTATGACAAAGAAATAAAGGCGTTCGACAAAACAAGGTCATTAGAGCTATATATGGTACTCTAGATTATAGGTTGATTATTTGTTGTTGTAATAGTAATAAATTTGTTAAAATCTATCCTCAAATAATCATGCATATCAAGGAAATCAATATATATACAAATAAATTATAGTTGCATATAGTTTCACAATTCATTGTGCAATTTTACAGGGACCGGTCGACCGGTCATTATAGGTGCGGTCGACCGTTCCTGTGTAAATTGCACAGTGAACGTGCACACATGCACATAACGTATATATATTTTGAATTCCTGTCTACTGGTCACTTTTTAGCCTGTCGACCGTTTTTGAACAGAAAGCAATTTTTTCAAAAGACACTTCTCTTCTCCAAAGGTTGCATCTCTTAATCTTTCACCAAAGATCATATCTCTTAATGGCAAAGAGTTACAACCATTCTTGTCTATATAAACTAATCCAATTCGTTGATTAAGAACAACGATTTCATATATTCTTTTAATCTAATCTCTGATCTCAATTCTGTATTATAAAAGCTCTAAATTATTTATTGAATCTTTGAAACTATTTCATATCCTTTGATTCAATAATATACTTTCCTTAATCTTTTCAAAACATCATATTGCATACTTTGAGGATAAGATTATAGGAAGGGTGTACTGCTAGTGACAAATCCGTGTTTTCAAGAACACAAGTTGTCAACAACAATTGTATTTGTTCTTTTGTTGAAGTCCTCTGTGTTGTAAGAGGCAAGTGTTGAAGTCCTCAGTATATTAGAGGCGTGAAATCCCGTTCGGTTGTTCGGGTGTTGTAAACCTGTTCCTCCGGGTGAAGCGAGGTAGTTAATAGTGAAAATCCAGATAGAAGTCTGGGACTGGACGTAGGACGGTGCTCCGAACCAGTATAAAAATCTCTGGTGTGATTTTTCTATTTTCTATTTACAATGCTATTATCATCTATTTCCGCATTTGTATTGTAATCCATATTACACGATCCGTGTATACTATATTAGCACATATAATTGTATACACACCGCACTTTCAATATACAGAATAAGAATAATGACTGCTATGGTATGGGAAACAGGGCTATTTATATTAACACAGCCCGATAAGAAAATAAACACATATCGAATTTGTACGAACCGAATAGCGACCCAAAAAGCCCGTTCTACCTTCGAAGCGAAAGTGGGTCATTGCATATATCAAAATAGATGTTTTTGACATTTTTAAACTCAGTGGAACAGGTTTCAAGTTCTAATTCCATCGTATGAAAAGGTTATCTTTAAAATCATCTTATTCAATTTGATTTCAATTAAATTGATTTCAACGCGTTTCGAGTCTGTACGATCAAACGACAAGTCCGACGATCGCTGTGAAACTTGAAATCCTACAACAATTCATCGTTACAAATCCGATGAAAGTGGTTTCATCGAAATTCGAGATCGTGCCAAAATGGCAAATTTTCACGTTAAAGTAAATTGTTAATAAATTAATTAAATCACCTTCCAATTCAAATTTTATAACTAACATATTTTTTTATCATTTTTGATTACTTAGATATTTACAATAATTTAAAACAAATTTACATATCAATTCGGTGTTAAATATTATACTAATTACAGTGCTCAATTTCAACTGGAAAAAAGCCAAATAATTATATTTTAATTCCAATAAATTGATTTAAATTGATTTCAATCTTTTTATTCAATCAATTATTACTCTATGGGCATAGTTAACATTATTTACATCTTATTACATTAATATTCTCCAATTTCATCTTAATTTCCATTAACGTAATGTTTAATTACATTTAATTGCAATTGATTTCAAATTTAATTCAACAGATTAAATAGATAGGTAACATATAATAATTGTCGCCCTTTATCTTAATTTAATCCATTTACAAGTTGATTGTCTACACATATGTTATAATTATTTACACAACTTTAATTTTTTTAATTACAATTTATCACATACTATTTCATTAATTAATACAACATTTAAATTATCAATTACCCTTGTAATCCAATCATCAATTAATTCACACATTATTACAATTAATTTAAAATCTATAATCAATTATAACTTCCTTAATTGTTTTAATTAATTGAATTTCATTTAAGTGGTTATCAATTACCTGAAATTAATACTATTACATTGTATTCTAGTTATATTGTCATTAATAAATCATTTTTTTTTCTTCCAACATTAAATCACAAAACCTTACTAAATTAACTATTTTTAATTATCAAAAATTACGGGTCGTTGCAACCAAGATGGTAATAATACATGGACCCTTAACCGATTTCTCGATTTGGACCAAATGGATCATAAAGCATCACATTAGCAGAACATGCAACAATCTAATGTTTGCCACACATCTTGCTTGGAATAAGATCATTTTAAGTGGACTTGTAGTGTGGTACCATAGCAGAAAAACAACTATTATAGTGACAATAAATAATAGTTTTATAAACATCAATGGCGTACCATTTTAGTATTATTTAGTCTATTTTTTGCATGCAACCAATATGATGCGAGCAACATATCATTATCAGATAATAATATCATTTTGAGTTGATATATATTATAGTGTTATAGCAAAAAAAACAGATGGTTAATAATATTTCCACTAAATAAAAACTTATATATACCAACAAATAGATGTGTGTTTCATCACTAAATACAATTAATAAAAACATCACTGATAAACAAATTAAAAAAGCAAGAATAAAACAAAACGTGCAAAGTCATTTATACATAAGTTTTATATTTTTGTGATATTTAAAAAATAAAGTTAATAATATTTCTATTTTATCTATGAATTGATATTATTTAGGGAATTTCACTAAAGCATTAAATAAAATAAATTCATGACTTGAATAGTTTTAATTTGTGTTTAAAATAATTAGCTACATTTTTTTAATTACGAAAGCAACTTCAATCACATAAATATATGCACAGTCATAATTGATACTTCAACTTTGAAAAAGGTATAGTGTTCTAACGTGTATACTAACATTTTCTGTTAGTCCGTGAGATGATGGTTTTGATGACAACTACCTTAGAATAGGATTATAAAACATGAATACTAACATTATAGTTTAGAAATAATATGTATGTGCAGGATTTAACCATGCAGGTACCAAGAATGAAGACTGTATAGTATAGAGATTCAAGATATCAAGATTGAAGACTCATGAGTATCAAGATTATCAAGAGTTCAAGATTTCAAGTAATTTATTTTTTAATTTTAATTAGGAATTTTGTTAAACTCCTAGAAAAGCACTGGCATCTTAAAATCCAATTTATTCGTGGAATGGAATCCACTTCAAGCCCGTTAAAGGGATGGAACCCTAAGTAGGATGGAACCTACGAAAATTCTAGTGGAATATTGTTTTGTATCCACTAACTTTTATTCAAAATGATTTTACAAAATTATATCTTGTTTTCAAAATGTTTTCAAAACCTTCCTTTTAAAAGAATCAAAATCATCTATCCTGGTTTTAAATACTTTTAGCCTCAAAATAATCTTTAATTTTAAAATCAAATTATCTTTAGTTTCAAACTATCTTTTAATAATAATATATTTAACTTTTAATATTTATACTTAGATTTAAATATAAAATTATAGTAAAATTTTATATATACCAAAATATTATTCTCTATATTTATTTATGTATTTTAACTATAGTTAAGTATATTTATAAAAGTTTAAATTAGTTTTAATAGAAGATAAAATATATTTTCAAAGAAAAACAAAACACCAAAATTTTCTTTAGGATGTTGACATGCTCAATACACCCATGTCGACATAGTGTCAGTTAATTTCAAAATTTAAATTTCAAAAGAAGTGTCTATTCATCATATCTCTTCAAGAATGGACATGGATGTTGTTCTTCTATAAACATGGGATGTTTTCAACGAATTTTTAATCATATTTTCTAGTTTTCATTACTCTTCTTCTTCCACATTTCTTTATACATATTCCTACCATTACTCTGCCGAAATCAACATTGAATCCAACTAGATTATCTCCGGTTTGATTCTCTATCACTATCTCAACAAGATCCTTAGTGCTATTCAGAGTTATAGGCTTCTTTGTAATTAATTAAACGAGAAAAGACATGATTGTGGCCTTGGAAATAAATCAAGCGTGAAAAGGTGTGATTGTAGCCTTGAAAATCAATTGGGTGAACTTGTTGCCCGTGAAATCAAGTATCTCTACCCAGAGGATTGTGAATCTGGAGGGTGTACCTCGTAACCTTGAAATCGAGGGTGTAATTGTACAATTTATTTTGAAAGGGAATCCGTACTTGTGTGCGGGACTGGATATAGGGTAACTCCAAACCAGTATAAAATCCGGTGTGTTCTTTCCTTTACTGCTTTTACTTTATTTCTACATCCGCGTTTGATTCTGTGGTCATATCTGTGTCTGAATATTGCATACATTTGCGTTCAAATTAACAAAAACACAAAAAGATTTAATAAATCCTTAAAACACTATTCACCCCCCTCTAGTGTTTATCCTAGCCTTAAGATCTGTAATCCGCATTTCTCACATTTGGTATCAGAGCAAGGTTTTCAAATTTTCATAACCTGAATTTTGAGAAGTTTTCAAAATGGCTGCCAACATTGGTACTGTTACTAACACTAGTATTCCTGTCACCGGTTCATTTGTAGAAGGTCAGTCTACTGTCAGGCCACCATTTTTTAATGGTAGTAACTATGCATATTGGGCATGTGGGATGAAAATATATTTACAATCTATAGGATTAGACACTTGGAATATCACACAAACTGAATATTCTGAACCTACAACTGATTTTGCATAGTGGTCCGTGTAGGATCTAGATTAACCCTAGAGGGGGGGGTGAATAGGGTTATAGCAAATTTTCTCGATTTAAACACAGAAATAAACTGCAGAAATAAATATGCTGAAAAGTAAATCACACACAAAATTTACCCAGCTTCGGCAACCCCTGCCTACTGCTGCATTCATAGATTTCTATTAGAATTAAACAGTATCACGCTTACAACAACTCTACTAGACTCGCAGACCCTTTTGCTCCCGCTCAAAAACACTCTACTAGACTCGCACACCCTGCTCCCGCCTATAGAGTTTCGCTCACTCGCAAACACTGCTCCCGCCTATAGAGCTTTGCAAACTCGCACACCCTGCTCACTGAACTAACTCAAAATAGACAATCTGACACTACCTAAACCTAGGTGGTGATTTACCTAAATTCTTTGATTCGTAAAATAAAAACAATAATTAAGAACAAAATAGCCCTAAACTAATTAACATTATTAATATAAGTTTATTAACAATATTAATTAAGAACAAAACCCCCTTTTGTTTTTAAACACCGGCCCACTTCCTTATTTCACCCGATCCTCTTTTTTATCTTCGTTCGTGAGAAATAATGGCGGCTTCGTTCCAGTTAGGGCTTCGTTCCCTTTTGATCCAGTTAGGGCTTCGGCTCTTCGTTGCAATTAGGGCTTCGGTTCTTCGTTGCAATTAGGGCTTTGGTTTCTTCTATTGATCTGTGATTGGTTGCCCTAGCTTGCTTGCAGTTGCTCGATCGAGTTTTGATGCTTGTGAATTCGGTATGTGCTGTCTCCTTTTGCTTTTCTAAATTGATACTTGAACTCGATCCGTGATTCGAGTTGGATGATTTTGTTCTTTGTTATGCTCGAACTCGAATTCAATTTGCCGATGATGTTTCGTGGTTTATATAGGGTTTGTAACCCTAGATTTGCGTCGTATATTCTCTATTTGAATTTGTCATATTATTCACCTCGGCCGTTCGATTAATTTCTGATGTTTGATGATTTCTCTGACTAATTCATATGTGAATATTCTGGTTGCTTGATGATTACGCCTTTGAATTAATTTCGTGATGACTTTCGACTTTGACTTGTTCAACATTGAAATTTTGACACGAACTTGATGCTGGATAATATTTGACATCAACTTGGTTTTTTTAACTTGTTCCAATTTTGTAATTTCGGCTTCTTGAATTTCTGGCCCCTGTGTAATTTAGCTCTGGCCATCTTTGTTTCAATGCTGATCTTGATTTCATGAATTTAATATTGACACTGTTATGCTTCCACGACTTCGACATTTACATTGTTCAACATTGTCCTGATTGCTTTGGCTTCACCACATAGCATATTTGTGCATTTTAAAATGTTGCATCATTGAGTAGTTTTCATTTGTGTCATGTTGTATCATTTACTTGATGTGTTCATGTCAGTTGTCATGTTGTTTGTGCACTTCACTGAATTTCACTGCCATACTTATACTTGCATTGCTGTTTGGTCATTTTGTACTTCTCTTATGTACACTTGCACCTGTACTTTGACACTTGCATGCATTTCTGTAGCTGGTCTTTGTTGCATTCATGTTGCTCCCCTGAACATAGTTGCATTATGTTGGCCGAGCTTTGATCAGTTGCATTGTTCATGTCATGTTGTTTATGTGCATGCTTTGTACTTCAGGTTGGTCACTTGATTCACATGTGCACTGCTTGTTTGAAATTGTAGCATGTCACTGAGTTTGTTGTGCATTGGTCATTGATCATCTTGATGTTTTCTTGATTTGGTAAGAACTTGATACTGTCACATGGTCGTGCACTGGCTTGTGTTCATATCATAATTTCACATATAATTTTCTTCTTGCATTCTTTGATGGTTCATTGGTTGAAATCTGTAGCATCTTGATCAACTTGATGCTGTAGCTTGCTGTGTTGATCTTCCTTGCTACCTGGTTGACACTTTCACTGATATTCATTTGAGTTGTCTGCTCATTCACTGTTGTGTCTGGTTCCATTTTCCCTGTTGAGTCTTTGGTGATGCTGCACTTGTGAACTTGTGGTTGTACTTCATGTTGTATTCATGCAGCTTGTTTTCAATGTTGCATTTGAACTGGCTGTTGTCTTTGTGTACACATTGCCTGGTTTTGTGGCACTGCTTATAGTCTTGTGACATGTTTGTGGCTGTGCTTGCATTGACATGTTGTGGCCTGAACTTGTATGCATCATATATGCACTGTGCACTAACTTGAGTCTGGTTCTTCACTTGGAATTGCACTTCCTGTTTGCTGTCATGTTCTTGTAGTCTTCGCCATGTTGCAGTTTGTAGTGTTTGGTCACTGATGCATTACTGTAGTTGCAATATCTCATGCTCAAGCTCTTTGCATACTTCATGACTGCCTTGTGTTGAACCCAGTTTTACAGCTCGGGTTTGACCTTGTGCTCGTGTCGTGATTTTAAATATATTGCTCGTGAGTTGAACCCGCTTTGCATTTGGGTTTGACCTGTGCTTACCTGTCCCTGTAAATCAATCAAGTGTATATATCGGTGTGCACGGCCTTGTGGCATATACAGTAATATACCGTGTATGTCACAAGTTGTTCGTGTATGATGAATTCAAATTTAAATGATGACGAACAACCCAAATAACTGAGGCAAATATCATTTTCAAAATTCACGTTTTATTTTATATCGCAAAAATATTTTATTTTCAATTTTACTGCGTTAGTTTATATTTTTGCAGATTGCTCAGATGCTGGATTCAAACCGGAATGCAGTTGAAGACAAAATACGAGTGTGAGTGATATGTAGTGAGGTTATCAATGTAAAAATATTTGTGATGTAATCGTGATGTAATCAGAAATGTATATGTATAGTGAGAGCATGAATTTGTACTATTCAAGTTTGTAATAAATATTCGTTTGAATAAAATATTCGTTTGAATTCAAAAACTGTGTAACTTGTTATGTTTGAATTCAAATTCAAATTCTGTGTAATTTATTTTATTCAACAGATATTTATCTAACCAAATACATACTATACAAAATATTTGTTTGAATAAAATTTCTGTTTGAATTCAAAATCTGTTTAACTTGTTTTGTTTGAATTCAAATTCAAATTCTGTGAAATTTAATTTTATTCAACAAATATTTATTTAAACTATGAAAAATAAAATAGTACATTACCAAATACATTTATATGAATGTATATATGTTTATTATCATCAAACAAAAATCATATAGCGCAAAGCGCATATTCAACAATCTCCCCCTTTTGATGATAACAAACATATATTTAAGATTTTGAATATATTAAATGTATTTGATAATTTCATTTGCTCCCCCTATTTGAATGCTTCCTTTTTATGTGATACTCCCCCTACATATATGCATACAAAAAATATGTAAATGAGCCTATATGCAAATTGAAAGTTATTTGACCTTTGCTTGATTCTATTTGACAAAATCTTAACTTTTCTCTCCCCCTTTTGTTATCAGCAAAAGAATAACAGTGTTATAAAAATAGGGATAAAGTGATAGACATGAATCAAACATTTAACTCAATTAAATATAAATATCAAATTTCAATAAAACTCAAACAAAAATCATAATTACCCTTGTCAAACGCATATTCCACTTTCAGAAGTGATGGAGATAGAATCATCAAAAATTCATATAGATATGTCTATTTGTGGTATATTTATTTCTGGAAATTTGAATATCTACTAACCATGCATAACCGTTAGGACTTTTAAATGAGATTAGTAGTATTCCAATTTAATTTAAAAAAATAAAATCAAGTATCTTCTAACCACGCATGACCGTGAGGACTTTTAAATGGGATTAGAATCAACTTGTCTATTAAATCAATTATTTTTAATATGCGTTCCATACATGCATAACCGTGAGGACTTTTAAATGAGCATGGAAGCACATAATCAAAAATCCAAGTAATTCACCCATGCATGACCGTGAGGACTTTTAAATGAGAGTCAATACTTTGGATATTTATTTTTAATTGCTGAATATAAGAAATTGAAGCACAAATAATTTCCTTCACCGATTTAAAGATATTGAAGAACAAATGATTTCCTTTGTAAACTACCACTAATTTACATATTAAATATGATCTTGATGAGTGATGTTCGATAGAAAGATGATAGAAATAGAAATGGTCATGGAATTATTATCCAACAAAAAGTTTTTATAACTCTTGTTATGAAATTCTAAAGAAATTTTTAATTATACTTTCTCGAGTTATAATATATGATAAATATCAACACTCATTTCTTTTTCAATCACTATTTATCTTTTCGATAATCAAAGGGAGTCAGATTAGTCAAATTTTGTCATTTAAAATCAAATTAAAAATTATAAAATCAATTTTTCAAAAATAATTAAGCTGTAAATATGGTCAAACATGATTTCTTGAGGGGAGTTTTATAAGAAAATTTTCTGCTATTTGAAAATTATTTCAAGTGAAAAATATGCAGACTTTTTCTTTAAAAATGATGCAGCAAATGAATGTTTCACAAATTAATCACGTTACACTAATAATTTTTCTATCAACTATATTACCAGTGTAATCCGCATCTGAATTTAAATTTCACTCAATATTCACTTGTTGAATCAAACCATGAGATGTGCACCAAAAATTTCAAAACAACATTCTTTTGAATTTTGAATTTAAGCCGTGTTAACACTCAAACAAATATCATGATGTTAATTTCAGAAACCAGAAGATAAACAATTATTTTCATGAGTAATCAACAGTCAATCAACATCATAATTATTTCAAAAACAATTTCTTAAAAATCCTTTTTCTCATGAATTTGAAATCGTGCAAATTTACAAACAGTGATCAAAATGTCAGAACCAATATATCTACGTGTAGCATGAGTAACCAGCATTTGACCAAACAAATTTATATAAATTAGTTCAAAATTGAAAATCTGATTGGTCATCAATTAAGCACAAATTAATGCCATAAATCATATCAATTAAGTCTGAATCATTCAACCATCATAATTACTCCAAATAATTCTCTTTAAAGATGGTTAGTCAATATTTTTTTTTTAAAAAAAAAATCATAGCATCAAAATCATCATCTTTTGTTCATCTCAATATTGGCTGATTTTAATTTAGAGTATGGTGCAGATAATCACTTTTAAAAACAATTACCTGTTTTACCTTTACGATAATTTTTCGTGATTGCCCATTGTGATTCTGCTACCTTTATACTAGGCTAAGGAACTTTGCTTTGTCGCCCGTTGTGCTTCTGGAACAGCCGAAATCCAGAGAACCCTGTTGTTGTTCCTTAGCCTGCCACCACACCTACACGATAAAAGATTTATGTGACCTATTTGTTTTTATAGATCCATTGTTGTTAGTGGCAGAATATGAAAAATATGTTTTTGGAGACTCAAAACTATTTATACATGTTCCTTTTGGCACCCAAATTTGTTTGACTTTCAAAGATTTTATATTTGTGCCTTTTGGAACCCAAATTGGTATAGTTTTCACGTGTTTGGGTCTATACCAACAATTATTTCGATTATGTCCAAATTCTCTACAAAACGTGCTCATTAAATTGACTTGATTAAATTTTGTGTTCCTATGACTATGATTTTCAACATGATTTCCAATTATTTCAGATCGAGCAGCACTTTTACCTTTATCATCATCTTGTGATTTTCCAAAACCTAGTCCTTTTCTATTGTTAGCAAAAATTTGATTTCCCAATAGCATGTTGAAAGATTTTTCGCCTCTTGAAAAGTTATTCAAAGATTTCTCAAGATTTTGGACTTTGGTTTTTAATGTTGTATTTTCAGCGACAAGTGAGGTGCATCGATTTATAAAGTCCTTTTTTCTAGTGTCAATGTTTTCTTTAAGACTCAAGTTTTCTTTTTCAAGATTCTCAGAGTTATTCCTAATTTTTGATAGTTCCGAATCTAAAATTTTACATTGGTTACATTCTAGGTTTTGAATATTTTCAAGTTCAGTTTTTAACCTAAAATTTTCACGAGCAAATTCTCTCCTATCAGATTTCAGTTTTTCAATTTTAGATTCAAGAGTATCCACTACCTTAGTAAGATCAGAACACATAAAAACAAGTTCTTTATAAGAAAACTCACCTGCCTCACTAGATTCGTCGGAGGTTGCTTCTGATTCTGATTTTGCCATGCAACACAAGTTAGCCTCCTCTGGGCTGCTATCCGAAGCTTCCTCTCCTTCTTCATCATCCCAAGTCACTGCAAATACCTTCTTCGCCTTTTTCTTTTCTTTGTTGTTTTTGAGAAGTGGGCATTTTGGTTTGATGTGGCCAGGCTTGTTGCAGTTATAACATATCAGTTCATTATCGGAATTTTCGGAATCTTTTGACCTATTGCCCTTTGTTTTCTTCTTGCGTGGCTTGAATCTAGACCATCTTCTAAGATTATTGACAGCCATTGCAAGCTCTTCAATTGGATCTTCTTCATCGCTTTCTTCTTTACTTTTTAAGGCAATCGTCTTCTTCTTTGGTTCGGAGTTGTTGCGTTCTTCCTTTGCTTTTAACTCAAGCTCATATGTCATCAAGTTGCCAATCAACTCCTCCATGCTTAGTTTACTCAAATCTTTCGATTCTTGGATTGCTGTGACTTTTGCCTCAAAGTTCATTAGTAAAACTCGTAGTATCTTCCGCACAAGCTCTACCTCAGTGAATACCTTCCCAAGTGCTCTAGCGTTGTATACCAAAGTTGAAAAGCGTCCAAACATGTCCTTTATGCTCTCGTCTTTGTCCATCACAAAGTTCTCGTATTCATTGCTGAATAGGGCTAGACGAGACTCCTTGACTTGAGAAGTTCCTTCGTGTGTCACCTCCAAAGTGTGCCAAATTTCCTGTGCTGTTGTACAATGAGAAATTCTATTAAATTCATTTTTATCAAGAGCACATATCAAAGCATTCATGGCTTTAGCATTTGTCGTTTTCAATTTCTTATCGTTTGCATCCCACCTATCCTTAGGTTTAGGAATCTCAGTACCACCAACGATTATAGTGGGAGGTTTATAGCCAGTTTCAATAATATCCCAAACATCATAATCAACGGAACTAAGATAAATACTCATCCTAACTTTCCAATAAGCATAATCGTTCCCGTTAAACATGGGTGGCCTAGCAATTGATTGCCCCTCAGAAAAAGCATTATTTTGTAGACTCATGACTCTAGAGTTAAATAAAAAAAAATTTACCGGGCTCTGATACCACTTGTAGGATCTAGATTAACCCTAGAGGGGGGGTGAATAGGGTTATAGCAAATTTTCTCGATTTAAACACAGAAATAAACTGCAGAAATAAATATGCTAAAAAGTAAATCACACACAAAATTTACCCAGCTTCGGCAACCCCTGCCTACTGCTGCATTCACAGATTTCTATTAGAATTATACAGTATCACGCTTACAACAACTCTACTAGACTCGCAGACCCTTTTGCTCTCGCTCACAAACACTCTACTAGACTCGCACACCCTGCTCCCGCCTATAGAGTTTCGCTCACTCGCAAACACTGCTCCCGCCTATAGAGCTTTGCAAACTCGCACACCCTGCTCACTGAACTAACTCAAAATAGACAATCTGACACTACCTAAACCTAGGTGGTGATTTACCTAAATTCTTTGATTCGTAAAATAAAAACAATAATTAAGAACAAAATAGCCCTAAACTAATTAACATTATTAATATAAGTTTATTGACAATATTAATTAAGAACAAAACCCCCTTTTGTTTTTAAACACCGGCCCACTTCCTTATTTCACCCGATCCTCTTTTTTATCTTCGTTCGTGAGAAATAATGGTGGCTTCGTTCCAGTTAGGGCTTCGTTCCCTTTTGATCCAGTTAGGGCTTCGGCTCTTCGTTGCAATTAAGGCTTCGGTTCTTCGTTGCAATTAGGGCTTTGGTTTCTTCTATTGATCTGTGATTGGTTGCCCTAGCTTGCTTGCAGTTGCTCGATCGAGTTTTGATGCTTGTGAATTCGGTATGTGCTGTCTCCTTTTGCTTTTCTAAATTGATACTTGAACTCGATCCGTGATTCGAGTTGGATGATTTTGTTCTTTGTTATGCTCGAACTCGAATTCAATTTGCCGATGATGTTTCGTGGTTTATATAGGGTTTGTAACCCTAGATTTGCGTCGTATATTCTCTATTTGAATTTGTCATATTATTCACCTCGGCCGTTCGATTAATTTCTGATGTTTGATGATTTCTCTGACTAATTCATATGTGAATATTCTGGTTGCTTGATGATTACGCCTTTGAATTAATTTCGTGATGACTTTCGACTTTGACTTGTTCAACATTGAAATTTTGACACGAACTTGATGCTGGATAATATTTGACATCAACTTGGTTTTTTTAACTTGTTCCAATTTTGTAATTTCGGCTTCTTGAATTTCTGGCCCCTGTGTAATTTAGCTCTGGCCATCTTTGTTTCAATGCTGATCTTGATTTCATGAATTTAATATTGACACTGTTATGCTTCCACGACTTCGACATTTACATTGTTCAACATTGTCCTGATTGCTTTGGCTTCACCACATAGCATATTTGTGCATTTTAAAATGTTGCATCATTGAGTAGTTTTCATTTGTGTCATGTTGTATCATTTACTTGATGTGTTCATGTCAGTTGTCATGTTGTTTGTGCACTTCACTGAATTTCACTGCCATACTTATACTTGCATTGCTGTTTGGTCATTTTGTACTTCTCTTATGTACACTTGCACCTGTACTTTGACACTTGCATGCATTTCTGTAGCTGGTCTTTGTTGCATTCATGTTGCTCCCCTGAACATAGTTGCATTATGTTGGCCGAGCTTTGATCAGTTGCATTGTTCATGTCATGTTGTTTATGTGCATGCTTTGTACTTCAGGTTGGTCACTTGATTCACATGTGCACTGCTTGTTTGAAATTGTAGCATGTCACTGAGTTTGTTGTGCATTGGTCATTGATCATCTTGATGTTTTCTTGATTAGGTAAGAACTTGATACTGTCACATGGTCGTGCACTGGCTTGTGTTCATATCATAATTTCACATATAATTTTCTTCTTGCATTCTTTGATGGTTCATTGGTTGAAATCTGTAGCATCTTGATCAACTTGATGCTGTAGCTTGCTGTGTTGATCTTCCTTGCTACCTGGTTGACACTTGCACTGATATTCATTTGAGTTGTCTGCTCATTCACTGTTGTGTCTGGTTCCATTTTCCCTGTTGAGTCTTTGGTGATGCTGCACTTGTGAACTTGTGGTTGTACTTCATGTTGTATTCATGCAGCTTGTTTTCAATGTTGCATTTGAACTGGCTGTTGTCTTTGTGTACACATTGCCTGGTTTTGTGGCACTGCTTATAGTCTTGTGACATGTTTGTGGCTGTGCTTGCATTGACATGTTGTGGCCTGAACTTGTATGCATCATATATGCACTGTGCACTAACTTGAGTCTGGTTCTTCACTTGGAATTGCACTTCCTGTTTGCTGTCATGTTCTTGTAGTCTTCGCCATGTTGCAGTTTGTAGTGTTTGGTCACTGATGCATTACTGTAGTTGCAATATCTCATGCTCAAGCTCTTTGCATACTTCATGACTGCCTTGTGTTGAACCCAGTTTTACAGCTCGGGTTTGACCTTGTGCTCGTGTCGTGATTTTAAATATATTGCTCGTGAGTTGAACCCGCTTTGCATTTGGGTTTGACCTGTGCTTACCTGTCCCTGTAAATCAATCAAGTGTATATATCGGCGTGCACGGCCTTGTGGCATATACAGTAATATACTGTGTATGTCACAAGTTGTTCGTGTATGATGAATTCAAATTTAAATGATGACGAACAACCCAAATAACTGAGGCAAATATCATTTTCAAAATTCACGTTTTATTTTATATCGCAAAAATATTTTATTTTCAATTTTACTGCGTTAGTTTATATTTTTGCAGATTGCTCAGATGCTGGATTCAAACCGGAATGCAGTTGAAGACAAAATACGAGTGTGAGTGATATGTAGTGAGGTTATCAATGTAAAAATATTTGTGATGTAATCGTGATGTAATCAGAAATGTATATGTATAGTGAGAGCATGAATTTGTACTATTCAAGTTTGTAATAAATATTCGTTTGAATAAAATATTCGTTTGAATTCAAAAACTGTGTAACTTGTTCTGTTTGAATTCAAATTCAAATTCTGTGTAATTTATTTTATTCAACAGATATTTATCTAACCAAATACATACTATACAAAATATTTGTTTGAATAAAATTTCTGTTTGAATTCAAAATCTGTTTAACTTGTTTTGTTTGAATTCAAATTCAAATTCTGTGAAATTTAATTTTATTCAACAAATATTTATTTAAACTATGAAAAATAAAATAGTACATTACCAAATACATTTATATGAATGTATATATGTTTATTATCATCAAACAAAAATCATATAGCGCAAAGCGCATATTCAACAGTCCGCTGAGCAAAAGACTGTTGCATAAAATAATTCTAAAGCAATGAATATTCTGTTCTATTCACTTGATAGAAATGAATTTAATAGAATGTCAGTTTGTAAGTCTGCATATGAAATCTGAAAAACTTTGCAAGTTACTCACGAAGGAACAAGCAAAGTCAAACAGACCAAAATTTCCATGCTCACAAATCAGTTTCAATTATTTAAAATGAATTCTAATGAGCTATTTCAGATATGTATAGTAGATTTTAGGATATTGTGCATTCTCTAATATCCTTGGGAAAGGAATTTTCGAAAGGAGATCAAGTCAAAAAAAAATTAAATTCTCTTACTCCAGAATGGGATCAAAAGACACTTGTAATCGAAGAGGCAAATGACATCAGTACCTTAAAGATAGAAGAATTAATTGGAAATCTAATGTCGTTCGAAGTCCAAATGATCGGGAGAAGAGAAAGCAAAGCATCTGAAAAGAAATCAATGGCATTTAATGCATTGACTGATGGATCGGACTCAAACAGCGATAATGATGAAGAGATAACCTTGATGACCAAGAATTTTCGAAAATTTCTGAAATACAGAAATATGAATAATCTCAAGAGAAACAACTATAAGAACTCTGGAAATCAGAATGTAGTGCCAAAGAATATCAAATGTTTCAACTGTGATGAACCAGGCCATACCAAAAGAGACCGTCCATATCCAGAAAGGCAAAATCTTCCTATAAACAATGATTCAGTAAAGAAACGGAAGCGTGCATTTATTACTACTTTAAATGACTCAGACTCGTCCTCAAGCGATGATGATCAGAAGACAGATAATTCAAATTTGTGTTTCACAGCAGTTCATGACTCCGACGAACTCAGAGAAACGGATTCAGAAAAAGGTACACATTTACAATACAATTGGTTGAAATTGCATGCTTAGAATTAGATGCTTGATTGATTGATTTTGAATTGGTGTGTTATTTGAATTTTAAATTTTTTTACTATTATTTTATTATTTTATTATTATTTTTATTATTATTTTCATTAGTATAATAATATATTATGGAATATACTACATTTCTAATAATATTCCAGATATATATATATATATATATATATATATATATATATATATATATATATATATATATTAGAGTACTTAGGAAAAATAAATCATAGAAATTCACAAGCACATGTCGACATGGTCCCTACCATGATGTCGACATGGGTACAGAATTTGAAATTCAAAATTTGAATTCAAATGGTTGAATTTTCCTCCGCCTTTTCACTTCATTCAATTCTCTGAACAGGCGTCTTTTGACCAGAGAACATGTCCTTTGAGAATCTATTTATTCACTATCTTTTATCACATCTTTTCACTCTCATTTTCAAATTCAAACTCTCACTTCAAAAATTCAAGCTCTCTACTCTCTACTCTAATGGCTTCTTCAAGCAACCCCTCCACCATGAGAATTTCCAAAAATATAAAGAGCAACTCTTCAATGATCCGGAGGATATAAAAGCATACATCAATTATGCTAACTATGCAAAAGTCCATCCCGGAAAGTTTGCTATATTTCAAGATTTCTCTTCTTATGAAATTGTTCCTTTTTTTTAAACAATCAAATTCTTAGTCTTGTTGATGCTTCTCAAAATGATTTAGTTTGTTATCCAAATCTTGTCAAAATTTTCTATGCAAATCTTAATCATGGATTTTATAATGGAAACGATGATGAAATTTGGAGTAGTGTCAAAGGCACTAGAATTGTTTTGAATTGTGATCTTTTGGGCACCATTCTCAATTGCAAGAGTACAGGAATGGATCTTTCTAATTTCAAAATCAATGAAAATGATCGTGAGACGTTTCATCACATTTTCGAAGGAAATGATAATTTTGAATTCAAAAATCGAAACTTTCGACCAAAAGCTAGAATTGTCAATCTTCTTTTACAACATACTTTGACCCCAAGATCGGAAAATTTTAATAATTTTACTTCAAAAGTCTGCAAAGCACTTTTCTCTATTTTTGGAAATTATTATATTAATTGGGCGCAAGTTATTTTGGATGAACTTCGTCCCAAAAATCTTGAAATGGGTGAGAATACTTTGTATCATGGAATTTATCTCACTCGAATTTTCAACTATTTTGGAGTGAATTTCAAAGGAGAAGAATTTTTTTCTACAAAAGTTTTCAATCATTCCAACATTTCGCTTATGAAATTCCATTTTTTTCAACCCTATGAGACTCTTGCCGAAAAGGAAGAGCGTTTGGCTCATGAGGAGATGGAAGAAGAGGAAGAGGAAGAAGAAGAAGAAGGTGAAACTTCTTTGGAAAGCATCGACTATCCTCCTAATCCATCCAACAAAACCCTTCTCAAAAACCAAAAGACCATTGTTGAGAATCAACGGATTCTTAAACGATCCGTTAGTAAGAAGTTGGATAAAATTTCATCCAAGATGAACAAGTTTATTTCCAAAGTCAGTAAGAAGCTTGGATTATCTTCATCGCCGTCATCCTTTAACTAGTTCTACCTTTTCGTATCTCCTTGTGTATTTTTTTAATTTATTTTGATTTGAATGTTCGTGTAGTTCTTTATGTTTAATCGTTGTATCGTGTTATCATGAAATGTTTCCTTTCTGTTATCTAGCTTATCTTGTCTCCAGAATAAATGTTAGTATATTATATATATTTATATACACACACACAATTATTCACAAAATCAAAATAAGCCATCAAAAATCACTACACCATGTCGACATGTACTGGTCAGAAATGACATCTCATTTTGAATTTGAAATTTGAATAACTACCTTATGTCTATTCATTTCAAACGAATTTCTACACATATAAATACCTATTTCTTCCAGAATTCATCATTGAATATTATTTCTTATCCACTTTGTCTCTCATTCTTCTCACAAACTCGAATATGACCAATCCAATTCATAATCTATCAGAAAATCTTGAAGATACTCTTAATTCTTTGAAGAATATTCTTTCGTTCATTCTATGTAACCAGCGACACTTAGAATTGAGTCAAATGCAGATGATTAAAGAGCAAGAAAGGCATTTTGATGCAATACGATGGATGATTTCCTCCCTGCACAAAGATGATAACGAAGCACATCCTCCAGTCTCTCTCGCTAATGATAATGAAAATTGGGATGCCATTAAAGCAGACCCTATATTTGGAGAAGAAGGATGGGTGGAAGTTCCTTGTAATGTTTGATTTGATTGGTTTGTTTGATTTGGATTGATTGATTTGGTTTGTTTGATTAGAATTGTTTGATTTGATTTGGATTAATATTTGGTGTGAAAAGCATGTATAAATATGAATTAATATTTATACGATCTTTAATTAATTATCATGCCTATCGGTATAATTATCTCTTAATCTATCTATTATATACTCCATTTGTATAGTTTATTAATGCAGCCACTTTAGTCCAAGAATGAGGGGGAGTTGTATAGTTGGAGATTATATAGTTTGGAGTTAGTTTTTGTTGATGACAGAGGGGGAGAAATATAAAACAGGATAGTTAGGCATAGATTAAGAGGGAGTTATTAGGATAGAAGTAATATTTTGTAAACAAAGATTGTCATCATCAAAAAGAGGGAGATTGTTAGTCCGTGAGATGATGGTTTTGATGACAACAACCTTAGAATATGATTATAAAATATAAATACTTACATTATAGTTTAGAAATAATATGTTTATACAGGATTTAACCATGTAGATATCAAGAATGAAGACTGTACAGTATAGAGATTCAAGATATCAAGATTGAAGACTCATGAGTATCAAGATTATCAAGTGTTCAAGATTTCAAGTAATTTATTTTTTAATTTTAATTAGGAATTTTGTTAAAACTCCTAAAAAAGCACTGGCATCTTAAAATTCAATTTATTCGTGGAATGAAATCCACTTCGAGCCTATTAAAGGGATGGAACCCTAAATAGGATGGAACCTATGAAAAATCTAGTGGAACATTGTTTTGTATCCGCTAACTTTTATTCAAAATGATTTTACAAAATTATATCTTGTTTTCAAAATGTTTTCAGAACCTTCCTTTTAAAAGAATCAAAATCATCTATCCTGGTTTTAAATACTTTTAGCCTCAAAATAATCTTTAATTTCAAAATCAAATTATCTTTAGTTTTAAACTATCTTTTAATAATAATATATTTAACTTTTAATGTTTATACTTAGATTTAAATATAAAATTATAGTAAAATTTTATATATACCAAAATATTATTCTCTATATTTATTTATGTATTTTAACTATAGTTAAGTATATTTATAAAAGTTTAAAATAGTTTTAATATAAGATAAAATATATTTTCAAAGAAAAACAAAACACCAAAATTTTCTTTGGGATGTCGACATGCTCAATACACCCATGTCGACATAATGTCAGTTAATTTCAAATTTTAAATTTCAAAAGAAGTGTATATTCGTCATATCTCTTCACGAATGGACATGGCTGTTGTTCTTCTATAAATAGAGGCTGTTTTCAATGAATTTTTGATCATATTTTCTAGTTTTCATTTCTCTTCTTCTTCCACGTTTCTTTATACATATTCCTACCATTACTCTGTCGAAATCAACGTTGAATCTAACTAGATTATCTCTAGTTTGATTCTCTATCACTATCTCAACAAGATCCTCGGTGCTATTTAGAGTTATAGGCTTCTTTGTAATCAATTAAACGAGAAAAGGTGTGATTGTAGCCTTGGAAATCAACCAAGCGAGAAAATGTGTGATTGTAGCCTTGAAAATCAATTGGATGAACTTGTTGCCCGTGAAATCAGGTATATCTACCCAAAGGATTGTGAATCTGGAGGGTGTACCTCGTAGTCTTGAAATCGAGGGTGTAATTATATAATTGCTTTTGAAAGAAAATTCGTACTTATGTGTGGGACTGGATGTAGGGTAACTCCGAACCAGTATAAAATCCGGTGTGTTCTTTCCTTAACTGCTTTTACTTTATTTCTGCATCTGTGTTTGATTCTGTGATCATATCTGTGTCTGAATATTGCATACATTTGTGTTCAAATTAACAAAAACTCAAAAATATTTAATAAATCCTTAAAACGCTATTCGCCCCCCTCAAGTGTTTATCCTAGCCTTAAGATCCGTAATCCGTATTTCTTACATTTACAATATATTTTACTAAAATAGACTCAAATACACTTTCATAGTTACTTGAAACTTTCAATATGAAATCAAGTAGCCTTCGAAGCTTCTCCTCTTTAATCTAAGAAACTGTTAGGCTGGAAAACTTTCAATATGTCTCTGTTAGGCTGCAAAATTAGGGGGATAAATTCTCTCAAAAAAAAAAGCTTGATGTGAGAGAGCATATGATAAGCTTAACGCTTTTATTGTTGGTATATTGGAGCATAAACTTGATGATACCGATATTCATAAATTTGCTAGTAATTTCAATCAATAGTGGACCTATGCGACACTTGAGAATGGAGTTGATAAAAGTAGAATTATTATACTATGGAATATTGAAATTTGGACAGCTAAATTAGTATCAAGTATAACTCAGCAAATTTCTTATTTGCTAAGGGTGGGTTGCAGCAAGCTGTTACCAATGTATATGGAAGTAATGATAAATTTCAGTGAGTTCGGCTATAGGAGTACATTAAAGACTTTGCTAAAATTTATAAAATACCCTAGTTTATTCTTCGGGATTTTAACATTGTTCTTTTTAAAAATGAAAGGAAGGACCTAATAACAATCTCAACAGTGTTGATGATCATTTTTGCAATGCTATTACTAATGGTTATAACCAAGAATTGGAAACTAACGGTGCTAAATTCATATGGAGGGAAAGTAAAAAAAATAGAAATTTTAGCAAAAATTGATAGAATGATTGGGAACTTTGAGTTTCATAACAAATTTTCTAATTATCAAGCATGTTGTCTAGATCACTCTTTTGGTGGTCATACTATTTCTTTTCTTTTTCTTTTTTCAAATTGATTCCAAGTAACATTATGGGAAAATGAACTCCTTTTAAATATAATAATGCTTGGATTTCTCTTAAGGGATGTTTTGATGTGGTTAACTATGCTCTTGAAATTGAAGTTATGATTGATGATCTTTGTAGGTTTATTTAGTAGATAAAATATGTTAAAAAACATCTTAAGATGTGAAGTGCAATAGAAGATTAAAATCAAGATGTGCTAACATTAGAGGAAAAAACAATACTTTACTAGTTAAATTAATAGACGATCCAGCAAATGAGCCATAATTCCAGAGTATATAGAGAATCTCGATGAACTTAATAGTATTATGTACTCTGAAGCAGTCGAACTTCATCGGAAGGCTAAAATATATTTCTCTAGATGCTAGTTGAGTAATGCCTATAATTTAGTTAAATCATGCATGCACCAAGCATGCTTCTTAAACAAGTGGACATGTTGCAACACATTTTGGACTTGGCATCAACAAATGTAAAAACCGTTGAGCTTTTTTCTTTAATATCCAGATAATATATACACTATTCTTAAACTACTGAGGTAGTATGCATCAACCTTGTAACAATATATAATGTGAATGCTACCAAAGAGATTCTCTATCATCAATTTTGATTATTAATTGTACCCATGGGTAATTTCCAATCAAATTGTAAATTAAAAAAATCAGTTACACTTAATTATGCATCAACGATCCAATAACAATGATATTTATTTACTAACTAAATTATATATATAAAAAAATTAAAAAAATTAAGTCTAGAAATATTCTATTTTAAGATTTTTTCTGTAATAGAAATATCATAGTGCAATTTAAATTCAATTTCAGTATGCAAAAACATAAAACATCGAAATACTACACTTATGGAAGGCATATCATCGAGCAATTTAAATTCAATTTCAGTATGCAAAAACATAAAACATCGAATGTTATACCTATGGAAGGCAAAATATGAATAACACATTTTTACGAAAATTACATTCGGCAAAAATTAAAAGCTCGCGCTATTGATTCAATTTTATAACATAAATAAAAAGGAATTTTTAAATATTTAGATCGATACGTAAAATGTAGCTCATAAAATTTGTGCACCTGAAAGTTCTATAAAATTTCTAATAAATAAGCATGTTCTATTTGGTAAATAATTATGTTCTACTTAATACATAAAACAGTGATGATGAAAATGAAATGTATTAGTATTAATGTAAGGTAACAAAAAATAGTAAATATAACATGTCATATCATCAAAAAATCCATTTGTAGCATTCATGAACGTTTTCTTTTGAAACATATAGTTAATTTTTGTTCGATTTTGAAAGTTAAATGAATATAAATTAAAAATAACTGCTAGCTTATTATCTGATTAGTTTTACATATAGACTCGGATATTACATTATATAGATGTGAAAGTATCTGTTGATATATCTAGACATGCCTTCTTGAACCCACTTAATATCTACCAATATGACACTCGTACTTTCAAGTTAAGTAGTTGGTGGAGGAACAAAGGATTAATAAAAACAGAATTTAAGATAATAAATAATAAGTCCAAACCTAATTTAGTGAAAGACATCTTGAAGGTTCCATGTATTAAATAGGCTATGCAACATGTAATATTACTATGTCAGGTAAAAATATAATTGGTTTTGAAACAGAACTACTTATGTAATAATTTTACTATAAAGTAAACTGAAAAAAGAAAAGCCAATAATCTAAATCAAAATACCTAACACTGGGATACAAAGATGGGGAAAGCCAAGTGTTTAAAACATCATAATGACGTATAATGTTGGACTGTCAGCTTTGTTACACCATATTTTTCTATTTAAGAAAAAGGTTATTGAGATTAGATATCTATGTTTATTTCTTCACATATTCATCAAATAAATGAGTGTTTTTTAACACAAAAATGATTCAACAATAGCCATAACTATAGATTTCCTAGTCGCTTTAAATATACATTAATGTAATAAATAATAATAAAAATGGTAGAAAGAATCAACCTTAAATGATGAAGTCCGACACCTCAGATATAAACCTAGTATGATCCATTGACTCTCAAGGAACATCCTCATGCCTAAGGATGCTTCTCCATTCCACCAATCAATCTAGCTAGATTTTCAAAAGTAGTTGTCTTAGGTGGTACAATAATCAAAGCAATGATCTATAATGCATGTAAAATATTTTACATATATATAAATGAAAAATTAGAATATAAAGTTTACATAAGACTAAATATTTAGATACTGCTGTCTTAAACCTTTGGAAGTAAAATTTATCACATACTATATGCATACCTATGTCGGTCAGCATCTAATCACAATGTGCATGCATTAGTTCAACAATGCACTTGTGCAATGTCACCACATGCTATATAAAGTGACACAATAGAACATCAGTTAATAAAAAAAAAAATTAGCATAGATAAATTAGTATAAATCTAGTGCAAGGAACATAATTGATAATGCAATATATTACAATAAAATCATCCAAATTCTGAAATAGGAAAAAGGTGAAAAAAAAACTTGAAGAAAAGATGTTTTTAATAAAAAATTTGAAGGGAAAAACTAAATCACTCATTACATGAAGTTCAAATTATAAATATTTTCATTTTTTTGCACTTTGAACTTAGTCCAAGTCGTGGCTGGTTCTCTACAGAAGTCTCTTTTGCTTTATTTACTTGATACAGTGCCCTTACGTTCACCCTATATACTCAGTAATATAATGTAATTAGTCACAACCAAAATCAAATATAGTTTTGGGATCTTGACTAATATATCCAAGGTAGAAGTTGACTGCTCACCTATCCTTTCGTTTTTCCATGTAGCGATGTTTTGCTTGCAATTGGGAAACCGTTTATATAGATTATCTGCTATTTATGTCCTGTTTTTAAGTGAAGAGAAATAAGAAATAAACTTTGACAATAATATACAATAATAAAAACACAAATGAAAAAGCAAAAGTTTTTGAAAAGCTAAATGAGGAGTGAAATCACATTAGAAGCGATTGTTTCCGAAGCCACCAAAAGAAATAGAAAAAAGTTTTATGAGGTCATAAATAAACAATTATGGGAGCTTGATGTTGTCTAAACCTAGAGATTATAGTAGATTCACATATAGTTGTTAATGTCCAACCAAGTACATGTGTTTCATATAATTTTCAAACACATAAATACAAATATATACTGTTTTTTGTAGGCATGCGTTTGTCACATCATATTAATTTATATTCTCATTCTCAACTGTTGTTTCTTCTACCATTGATATCAAACTCTGATATCAAAAAGCATTAATGGTGTCATATTCCTATTAAAATTTACTCTCATAATAAAAAATGTCTAGTTATAATGAATCATATTGTGCATTTTATAGTTTTATATCAGCAGTTAATTCATATTTAGTTAAAATAAAGTTAGACCCGATGATCATTAATGCCTTGAAATGAGTTTATTTGCTCCACTTACGTTTATCTTTTCTTGTTAGTTACAATAGTTTCATAATTAAGCATAGTTATCATTTTCATATTGCTTAACATACTTTAGTTATATTCTCAATGATTGAAAAAATGAGCAGGGAGTAACTACACAGTTATCATCTTGAGTGTTTTGTTTCATTATAACTGTTTTCTCTAACTTAGTCTCTCTACCTATACATACATACATACATATATGATACATATTATGCATAATACATTTTTCTTATGCATGTCCACATCACGATCCATTCTGATATGACCATAAAGAAACAAAAAACTTTTTATTATTATTAAAATGTTAGTATATGATGGTCATCATTATCTTTCTATTCATTATCCGAAATTCATATGTAAAAAAATTATGATATTATGATGGATTAATTTGGTGAAAAGAATATGTGGATGAGTTCTTCAATTCATAAGAGAAAAGATAAATTATATTATTCCTAACATATAGAATTTGGATGGTACATCTAAAACTTTAAAGCTCATCCGTAGAAAAAAATTATTAGTCAAATACATTTACTTTCCATTTAAGATGGTAGGTTCATAGTTAGTGTTGGTTCATCCCATAATTAGTCAAATTTGCAATCAGTCACTACAAGAAAAACCATTTATAGTTGCAAAAATTGGTGGCGTTTTGTTGTAAATGCAACAAAAAATAGATTACCAAATAATATAAACGTGGCAAAAAATAATTCACGTTTCCCGCTTCTAAAAAAATGAGTCCGCGCGAACTAAATAAACGTAACCTATCATTTTACTCTCGTACTTAACATAATTCTCGTCCCTAATTTGCTTTCTTCAAAAAAAAAATTCCCCTTTTAATCGTGTTAAATTTTCATCGCACTCAAGTATCATCGTCAATTCCGTCGTTTCCCCCTTACTCAACATCGAGTCGCGGCAGCCAGCAGATCTAGGTATATTTAGATATGAATCTTTTAAATCGATTAGGTATATTTAGGTATGAATCTTTTAAATCGACTTTGTGATTCTATTTGGATTTTACAAGTATTTGAATGCATCTTATTTTCGTATTTTTCCTAAACTATTACTGAAATGGTTGATTTAACCCTAATTGCAATGATCTGTTGGGATATCTTCTTTGATTTCTTTGAGTATATGAATGTTCTGTTGAAGTGGTTCAGTGAATCAATGGTTGCTTGCTGAGAGGAGGTTGAGGTTGCGTGTTTCGGGAATTTGGTGGGTTCAAGTAGCATTGATGGAGGTCGCGGGTTTGTTTGCGATTGGGTATTGGCTGGCTCGATGGTTGAGAGTGGTAAATGTTGGAGTATAAATAGTCTTTTGTGGAGTAGCAGGCACTGGAAATATGTCAGTTGTGTGGATGTGAGGTAGTGAAGAGGAGGCGGTGAAGTTGACTGTTGGTTTGGTAAGAGGAAACTGTTGGTTTGTACATTCTGAGGCTTTGAATTTGTATGCAGTAATTCTATAATTTGCTAGACTTAGGCTTTGAAGTCATGCATGGATTAATTATAAATACATGTAAATCTGAGGTTAAATGCAAAATATAAGTGTAAAATTTATACTTTTGGAAAAGTATTCTTTGCCTTTATCTACTAAACCACCATGGTATATGCAGTAGTGCTACAAGTATTTGTACTTCAACGTCTAGTTATTTTTTTGATTACAACAGATAACCAATTTATACGTCAAAGATTGGAAACTTATTTGCCTTCAAATGTCGATAATGGAAAAAGGCTGGGTTTTTTTAAACAGGTGATAAAACCATGATTAACTTAATATGTATTTTGAGAATTAGAACATATAATCTAATACTAAAGCTCACTTTTTTTTTTACTTTTTTCATAGAACTAGTATAGAATACCGACAAGGAGCAATGAATTTGGTGCATGCTGCAAAGAGGAATGTAAGAAGTGTAGAAAAAATTTATGCCCTTGCAAGGATTGTCAGAATCTTAGTCGTCATGATGACCAAATCATCGTTGAACATTTAATTATAAAAAGAATGGATCCTAAATACATTGACGGTGTGTGGTTTAACCATGGTGAAGAGATAAATGTAGAGAATAAAACAAATACGTTTGACGTATATGAACTATTCAAGATGATTCACTATGGAGATGAAGATTTTTTGAATCAAGATTTTTTTGATGATGATAAAGACGATGTTGATTCTCGAAGAAAAGAGGATGAGTTAGTCAAGAACTTGGAAGATGCAGAAACTCCATTATATCCTGGTTGCACAGATCACACAAAATTATCTGCCATCACCGTCTTGTATAATCTTAAATGCGAGACTGGCTTGTCCGATAGTGGTTTTGATAAGCTTTTAGCTGTGCAACATCTATTTCTACCGAAGGATAACGTGCTTCCCAAAACCTTATATGAAGTCAAGAAATTTCTTAAAGCATTCGACATGGGTTTTGAAAAGATACATGCTTGTGAGAATGATTGTTGCCTTTTCAGAAAAGAATACAAAAATTTAGAAAGTTGCCCAAAATGTAGTTCCTCGAGATGGAAGAAAAATCAAGATATTGAAGAGGTTATACAAGGTGTTCCAGTTAAAGTATTGAGATATTTCCCAATCATTCCGAGGTTTAGATGAATGTATAGATCTCAAAAGATGGCTGAAGAATTAAGATGGCATTTTAATAATAAAAGTAACGATGGAAAAATGCGTCATCCCGTGGATTCTATGACATGGAAAATAGTGGATGAAAAGTATAAATCTTTTCGTTTGATCCACGCAATCTTAGGCTTGGTCTTGCTACAGATGGATTCAATCCATTTTCCATGTTGAGTTCGAAATATAGTTGCTGGCCGGTAATGCTTGTGACATACAATCTCTCGCCTATGTTGTGCATGAAGAAAGAAAATATTATGTTAACTTTAATTATTCCAGGCCCGAAGCAACCCGGGAATGATATTGATGTATATTTGGCGCCTTTGGTGGAAGACTTGCATCACTTGTGGTCTAATGGAGTTACTACTTATGATGCATTTAGTAAAACTTTATTTAAACTGAATGCAATTTTGTTATGGACGATTAATGATTTTCCGGCTTATGGAAATCTTGCTGGATGTCGTGTGAAAGGGCAAAAAGCTTGCCCATTATGTGGTGTCAATACCCATTCTCATTGGTTGAAACATAGTCGAAAGTTCGCCTACATGGGTCATAGAAGATTTCTACCTCCTTCAGATTCACGGAGGAAACAAAAGGCGTTGTTTGATGATACCATAGAGACAGATGGTGCTCCTTGAATGCTTTCTGGGAGAAACATCTATGCATTATTGAAGGATTATCCAAATGATTTTGGAAAAGGAATAGAGGAGAAAAGTAAGAAGAGAAAGCATGTCTATGATAAAGAAGATGAATATGATGATACTAACAGTTCTACAGAAGTAGAGCTATCGAGGTGGAAAAAACGATCAATTTTCTTTGATTTTCCTTATTGGGAGGTTAGTAGTTAATTTATTTATTTTTTATTGTTTTAATACAAGAAAAACCCAATAATGCATTATTGTTTTGGTTTTCATAGGAACTTCCATTACGTCACAATTTAGATGTGATGCATGTGGAGAAGAACATTAGTGAAAGCCTATTGGGCACAATGTTGCATGGAAATAAATCCAAAGATGGAACCAACTGTAAAAAGGATTTAGAGGATTGGGGAATTCGAAGTGAGCTTCATACACAACCTCGTGGGAATAAAACATATCTTCCACCGGCTCCATATATGTTGTCAAAATCCGAGAGAAAAATATTTTGCAAAAGACTGTATGATTTCAAAGGACCGGATGGCTACTGTTCAAATTTAAAAAATCGGATTTCGTTGTCGGATTGCAAAATTAGTGGATTGAAGTCACATGATTACCATGTATTAATGCAACATTTATTGCCAGTAGCATCGAGAGGGTTCATGGCAAAGAAGGCAAGAAAAGCGATAATTCGCTTATGTTCTTTTTTCAACAAATTATGTCAACGTGTTCTTGATAGAGAGAAGGTAGAACAAATCAATGTTGAAATTATTGACGTTTTATGTGAGCTTGAAATTTTTTTCCACCATCTTTCTTTGATATAATGATACATTTATCCATTCATCTTGGAAAAGAAGCACAAATGTGTGAACCTATTCATTTTCGATGGATGTACCCATTCGAAAGATATATGAAGACACTCAAAGATTATGTCAGAAACTATGCACGACCAGAGGGATGTATTGCAGAATCGTATCTTGCAACAGAATGCATGTTGTTTTTCAATGAATTTTTGAAGAAATCAGGACATATAGAGGAGAAAGGAGCTCAAAATAAAGATTATGAAAGTAGTAGAATATTAGAGGGATGTCCAATTTCAGTATCGAAGACAATTAATTTGCCAGTTAATGAGAAAGAAAGTGCTCATTTAGCTGTGTTAATGAATATGGCCGTGGTGGAACCGTTTATAGAGTAAGTTTATGTTATATTGTTTTAAATATTTTGATGTGTTCGCAATGATATATATAACTTATAATCAATTGTTCAATACTAGTTTGCATTTGGAGGAATTAGAAAATTCAGACCAACGCATGACAAAAAATGCGACCTTACTTTGGGAAACACATACAAAAAGTTTTGTCGATTGGATTAAAAGGAAGGTTAGTTAGATTTCAAATATATTCTCATTCAACTATCAATATTACTATATAAATTTACATGCTAAATGAATTTTGTTGTAGATATCTATTACCTCCAAGGATCATAATGACATGTTAAAATGGATTGCTTATGGTCCGAAGGATGATGCCATGTCTTTCAAAGGATATATCATCAACGAGCAACGTTTTCATGTAAAAGATTTAGGGAGAGAAACTCAGAATTGTGGGGTGACTTTTGATGCAACTACTATGTGTAGAGCAAGTGCTAAAGATATGTCCCAAGTGGTTGATGTGGTCACTTATTATGGAATATTGACAGATATAATTTTATTAGATTATCATCTGTTTTATATTCCAGTTTTCAAGTGTCGTTGGACGTATAAAGGAAATGGAGTAAAAGTTGATGATGATGGGTTCACTCTTGTTAATTTACATCAAGCATCATTTTCACGAGACCCATACATACTTGCATCTCAAGCAAAACAAGTATTTTATTCAAGAGAGAACGATGTTTCTAATTGGTACGTTGTAATGAAAGCACCATCAAGAAGTTTTAATGATATAGAGGAGCACGATTGCATCGAGGAAGATATTCAAGTGGTGGAAGATGAAATAACTGAAGCGGATGATGAAGATGTTTGCTATGTTAGAGAGGATTGCGAGGGCATAATTGAGTAGAATATATGTTCTACTTGAGCATAGTTGTTCATTTGCTTCAGTGATGGTTGAATTATATATTAAATCCGGGCTATTTGGAAATTTCATTGAACTTGTATTGATTTTCTTTAGTGATTGTTGTTCATTTGCTGCACTAATGCTTTGTTTTTTTTAATGTTGCGAATGGTTGTTAGTTTGCACCATTTAATTTTCTAATCCATTGCAAATGCGTGTACCATTCAATTTTTGTTCTTTGTGTTTTGATCTTTGTATACTTCCATAGACAAAGCATTATATGTTCTTATCCTGTTTGCATATATTGCTTGATAATGAGTAGTGTTCTTATCAATTCTGTTTGCATTACATGTACATTTTCTCATAAAATTACAAATCTGTTCATCATCTCAAGGCTTTTAGGCCTGCTTGTTTGGTTTGCAAACTGCCACATCTCTTTGCAAGTTAGTTCAATCTATAAATATTATTAGTAGATATGAAATGCTGTATATGTCACTGAGTTTCCAGCATTAATAATACCAAATAAGTATATGACCATGATGAATTGATTTTCAAATAAATTGCAATCCTCACCAAACATATTTACCCTGCATTATAAATATTAGATAGTTTTTCTTTTTATGATTTTGGTTGTTAAATTCTAGCATCTTTCAATATTTTCAGCAAAAAAGTGAGAAATATTCAGCCCTTAGGTACACACAAATTCCGCATACAACCGGTCGTAGGGGAATGGCTAGAAAGACCGAAGACATGGTAAGTTAATTAACTATAGCATTATTTAACATTATTTTATACCTGTCAGTTTATTAATTTAATGTTATTCTATTTTTATAAAAAAGAAAGTGTAGATCCATCGTCCATAAGTAAGCTGATGTGTGGATTAGATCTCACATTAAAAAAAATGGTGAACCAGTGAACATGGAAGCTACGAATACTATTGTAAAATTGTTTTTAATTTTATTGGTATATTTTTTTTGAAACTATGATATTTTTACCATTTTACATTATCTATGTGTATTTATTTATATAGGAGGAGATCAAAAAATATGGTAGCCTATCCCAATCTGGCTTGACACAGACTGATATTGGAAAAGATGCTCTTGTACATGTACTGGGACAAGATAAAACGGGACGGTTAAGGGCATTGGGTAGGGGTTGCACTTTAACCAAGCTAGCTTTGGCCCAGTCCAAAGATAAACAAGTGTCTCGGTGTCGAGAGGAAATAGCAGAATTGAAGGGAATGATACAGACTCTGATGGACCAGAAGGTAAATTTTTGGAAATTAATTTATATTCGTAAAATATTAATTTATATTCGTGCTTCGTTGCAGGGTAAAGAAAGTTCGAGAAGGAACTCACCTGATTCGGTAAAAATAATATTTATATTACTCAATTTATATTTTAATTTTTTAATCCAGTAATTGATTTAATTTTCGGTTGATTAATTGTAGAGCGACGACGAAGTATGTTTGCTGTTGAATTGGGATGGAACCTCTGGAGTTGTTGCCCATGAGAGGTTGTTGTCCATGGACCCAGATGACGTTGTCAATGGCATTCGTCTTGGACCAAATGCTGGGAGCGTTGTTATAGATTCAGTGGATAAAGCAGATACTTATTTATGGAGGCCTACACCTGAAATGGCAGTCTTAGCAGACGCTAAGAATAAGGTAGTTGCTTGCCCATCAGTTTGCATCAAGGTCCCGCTGCGAACACGGTTGAACTGTAGTGCAGCCAGTACGGTAATTTTTTTCACGTTAAGTATATTAGTGTAATATGCTGCGAGCTTATTGATGTCTAAAATGCAGCGAGCACACCCCCCATCTGAATAAAAATTTAACACACATTCGTTGTTTTTGTATAGCATACTAAAGTCTTGAATTTCACTTCTCATTTTTAGAGTACCAGCATCATCGAAGACACTTGTAAGATTTACGGTTGGACTGAGGGTGGTGTAGTTGCCGAAGGAAGAATCCACGCCACTGATCCAAAATATACTGTTAATGGTATTCCACTCGGTCCGTCTGCTGTTGTGATTTGGGTGGACAAAGTAGTAAATAAAGATGCTTATTTGTGGCGACCCACATCTGATATGTCGTGAATTGGAGATGCAGTTGGTAGGAAAGTAGCATGGCCAAGATCAAAAGTAGAAGCTGATCAAGAAAAACTAGATGAGAGTCGTGATGATACTGAAAATGTTGTGAATTCTCCCATGAAATCCGCACATATGGTCATGAATAAATCGCAAAATGTAAGTATTAATTTTCAAATTTAAAGAAGTTAACTGTGTATGAAAGTTTATTTAATGTGCATGTATACATTGTGCATAATAATCTCTTTTCTTTCAGCCGATTGCAACCATGCAAAAGGATGCCAAATGCCAGTTGATCGATTTGGGTGGAGCAGACGTAGTGGCTGAAGGAAGTATTGCATCAACTGATCCGATAACGATGGTCCATTGTCGTCCATTGGGACGTAATGCTGTAAAAGTTTGGATTGAACTGGTGATAGTTCCAGATGCAGAGATATGGAGACCAACATCGGGTCTGACGTGCATGGATGATTGCTTTGGCGTTCCCATAGCTTGGCCAATGGAAAAAATCATTATTAAGACAAAATGAAAGGTATATAATTTTTTATATATATACATTAGGAATGCTAGCGGCTAAAATGTAGATAGATTTTTGGTAAAATGATAAAAGTACATAAGTAGGGGTGTTATATTCGAATTGTGATTGAATGATTGTGATTGGTGGTTCAGGTTCAAGGGAGGGAAAATAATTAATGGTGAGGAGTTATGTATGGATTGTGGTGGAATGTTAGTGATGCAGTTTTAAGTTCAGGTTTTGTTTTCTCACACTTTTGTTCTGTTCTTTGTTGACAGGTAGTTCAGGTTTTGAAGACATCAGCAATGACATGTAGTTTAGGTTTTTATGGTGGTTCAGGTTTTGCTCGGTACTTTGGTTATTTCAGACGTTTATTTCAAATGTATATGTACAGTTATGACACTTATGGTAGTTTGGTTATAACACTTTTGGTAGTTTGGTTGTGTATGTGTACGGGTAGCTTTTTGTCGACACCTATGTATGTGGATGTATGAATGTCTATGTATCTTGTGGATCTTCAATGCGTATACGTATTTTGTAGTTGTTTAATATATTGTGTTCAAAAGTGTATGTGCTTGCGTATTCTGTTATTATATAATTGGATGCTAGATCAGGGGTAAATCTGGAGTAGCAGGTGGAGGGAAACAAACGCTACTGGATATTATTTATTTTGGTAGAGTTAAAATGTCGCTACAAAAGAGTGATTAAAAACTCAAGTACACTTATGCTGGCGTTTATTAAGCGCTACAAAAAATGTATATAACGCCATGAAAAGGTAACGTGGAGGAGAAAACCCTTTCGGTGGCGTTAAACAGGCGCTACAAAAAATTTAGATAACGCCATAAAAAAGTATCATGGAGGAGAAAACCTTTTCGGTGGCGGTAAATAGGCGCTACAAAAAAAGAAATTCTATGGCGTTATAAAAACGCTATCAAAAAAACAAATTTGGTGGCGTTTAAAAAAGTGCAACTAATACCCGAGGATTTTTAGTGGCATATTTTTTCGTAACGATTATCGGAACGCCACTAAAAATACGTAGTGGCTGTTTTTGGGCGCTACAAAAAATCAGTTTTCTTGTAGTGAGTGAACCCAAAATAGTTCAAGCAATGGCAACATATAGTATCAAACAAATATTCTAACGTATCTTAATTAAATAGTAGATAACTTATATTTTGGAAGAAAATAAAACTAATAATAACTAACAAAAATTATAAGAAAAGTAAAGGTTATATAAGGTATGCAACACCTAAACCTGAACAATGATTATATATTTTTCTTATACTGACTTCACTTATATGTATCCAACACCTCCTAAAATGACAAATTTATAGTTAGAGATGAAGAAACCGACCAAATGTTCGGTTAAAGTTTTTATGACTTTGGCTTGAAAATAAAGAAATAACGTCAACATATCTAATGTAGAGCTGCATTTTCCTATGGATTATGATATGGTCTCTCCATGCTCCCACATGAGTGTCAAGAGGTGATATCATTAAGCAATATACTCTAATTCTATATCCTTTTCGGTTCTATCAATTTTAGAATTACTACATTTAGCATGAGTGGAGTGGAGATGGCATCATTTAGTCTACAACTGAAGTATATAAATTAATAGCATGTAAAGTGGCTAATCAACGCAATCAAGTTACAATAGCAAACTACTAATTGTTTTGTCATCTAACACCATAGATTAAATTGTGATATAATCATGGATGTACAAGCCTGTCGATGGACATTCGAAAAACCCAGTTGTAACTTGATGGGTCACTCTCACTTTATAGATTACTGGTAGCGTGCATACTAAATGATTCTTTTCTTGAAATACATTAAAGTTTAGTTTTAAATTAGCTCAATCCAATGTCACGGCTGTTGTTAAGTATTCTCATGCTCGTTATTGAATAATCATTGAATATCACACATAAAGCAGGCTCATTCATACAATCGTAAGCCAGTAAGGGTCATATTTTAGTTCATTACCATGCACGTTTAACATAAATCATTTTACCATGGCATTGCATTACATACATACAACATACATACATACATACACATACATACATACATATATAATCTAAAATTACCAACATAAACATTATGTTCACCATCACTTCCTCTCCTTCACCTTAGCCATCAACCCACTTACCATTGCATTACATAGAGTTGAATTACATCTTATATGCACTAAAATATTTTATAGCACTAACTTGATTATCAACTCGAAAGAGCAAAGTCTTGTGTGTTATTCCATTTATTACTCAAAGGAAACTGTCTAGATTGACATATTTATCCTAATTTATTTCAACTCGATGCAATTTATTATCTGAATTTTTCATACTCGTTTATATAGCCGACCCACTTATTGATATTGCGATTAATATAATGGCACCCATTCGAAATTCTCCTAAATTTGTATGTTTTTTTCTTAGAAATATGTCTAATTTATGAAATAAGATTTTGGACTTTGGTAGACGCCTCAGCACCTCTTTTTTGGAATACCCAGAGAACCAAGATTCGCTTGTAAAATTCTTATTAATTTCACTGGTTTTTCATTTTTGTGGACTGGCATTTCAATATTAGGGTTTTGTTTTGTAAGCATGGCAAGACCCTACTTATCTTTTGATTATTAGCTTGCATGCTCCACTAAAATGCTTCTTCGCTTTCAATTATAATTGATATACATACCCTTAATTCCACAAGCATGTACCAAGTCATAAATATATCAGGTCCAAATCTACTGATTTTCTCTGTAAGAACTCGGTGAATTTTACGTACCATATAAAGTGGTATTTAGAAACTTCAAAATAATCAAATTGCGAGTTTCAATTATTTGACTATCTGAAAATATTTTGTCAAGAAATTCAGATCAGATGTAAAAGGACAAAAATAAGAAGTAACGATGTCAAAAGTTGTATAGATTTAGTATTTTTGTTCATAAAAAATTTACTTCATGAATTATAAATCAGAATGAAACAATTATGTTTGACATTCATAATTCAATTCAATGCAAAAAATAATGTGTGAGGACGTAAAAAATTGAAGCAAATCCAAACATTGAAACATTTTAATTAAATTATATACAATAAGTCGAATTATATCATCCAGGAAAAAAAGAAGCTGATATAAGCCTAACCTATCTCTGGTAGTCAATCAAATCACTTATCATCAATGCTCTCTCTGGTGATGTCGCTAATATTGATTCGCAAGCAAGAGAAGCTTATCGTTGAGGAGGGTTTTTAGCTTTTATGAATCAAGGTTTTGAGGAGTTTAATTGAGCAAGGCGGACGAATTTGGGGAGAAACATAGTTAGGTTTTATGAAGCGGGAATGGAAAGCGAAGGAACATAAGCGGGCCTGATTAGATACGCAAGGGCATTTTAGGAAGTTCAAAAAGACACGATCGAAGACAGTGGATTGAATTTTCATTATCAGCAGTAAAGATGTATCACTGCAAGAAAAATAAATAAAAGCATACCTCGTATTCAGTGTGAACAATGCGAGGAAATATTATAACTCCTACGTAAATAACACGATAAATGTATTGAGATGAATTGAAAATATATTTTCTAACCAGAATATGCCGTGGTAAAAAAATCGAAATGAACTCTTTTTGCATCTTAACAATACGATATCCCTCAATACAAATAACAAGCTTAATTATGAAAGATAAGGCTAACTATTTTGAGTCTAACATATGCTCGTTATATGTTTAATTGAAATGTTATAACATCTATTTTTCAAAAGCATACGATTGAAGATTGGTTTTATGTCGTTGTATGGTTGAAAATCGACCTTCAATCGTATGCTTTTAAAAAACAAATATTGTAACATTTCAGTTAATACTACACTATAACAGTTATTTTTTTCAATTGCCAACACTATTTTTGTTGTAAATTAATCATAACAATATTCGTTGCCAAGCTAAAAACGTGTCGCCAAAAATACACATTCACACTTTTTTTATTGCTAACACATATTTGTGTTAGAAAATCTTGTTAAACTAAAATTAACTAAATTTTGTTGGGGCAATAAAGTAAATGAGCATCCTTTAGTGTGATATCCCGGAAATTTTGACAATAACAATTTAATAATTTATGTCAAAATTTAATTGAATTGACTATATTGTTAATAATAAATTTGAAATAAATTTAATAATCTTCTTTAAAATAAATATTTAAACTGATAATGTATTTTAAAGGCAAATAAAATTATTTATATTTGTAATGTATACATATCTGTATATATTATAACTAGATAAATCTTTGTTTTAAATTTAATGTAGGCTTGTTTTCTTATTCTAACATTTTTGATAAATTAAAATTGGATTCAAATTGATGTTAAGCTACTAAATAAATAATCATATGATTTTAATACCCAAACTAAATTATTTAAAATTGATTTTAGTTTAAGTTTAAATTTAAATAAAAGGATTTGTTTGTTTTTAATGTAGCTAATAAAATAAGTAATGTATTGAATAAGAAGACAAATTCATTTGTGAATTATTTTAATTTAATAATGAGTTATATTTAACAATATTAATAATGTAATATTCTTACAAAATGGATTTTAATATAGATAGAATGACTATTTCAAAATTTATATGAATACATTAACATAAGAAGTAATGATTTGTAAATTAGAAACAACATCTTTCAAACATGTTTTAAAATAAAACAAGTCTTAAAATATATTAAACTCAAACATAAATTAAATATATGGTATTAAAATGAGTATAAATTCATAAATATTTATGATATTAGCATAAGTATGTAAATAAATTAATAACCACTAAATGAAGTGTTGATAGCTAAGTTTTAAAATAAAGGAAAAATTTATCAACATCAAAATTTAGAAGTTAGATAAGGAGAACATTTTGTACTTAAGAATGAAAGCATATGCAGGCAAGTAAGGGGGTAAAGTACATTAGCATATCAGTCAAAAATAAAATTTGTTAAGAACATAAAGTAAAACAACCTGACATAGTAATATTTCTGCCTGCAAAATAACATACAAGGCAAGAACAAGCTAAAGAATAAAACAAGTCAGAAATGAATATGCAGGAAAGAACAAAGTAAGGTAAAGTTTGAAAACATAATCAGGCAAAGTGATGATTATGTTGCCTGTAAGTAATAAATGCAAGATTAGATTAAAAAAAAAAAGTACAAAGGGCATTTAATATTTTCATTTCAGCCGAAATTTGAAGAAAATATCTCTGTCCTGCAGCAAAGCCTAAACCAGTAAAAGCCTACCTCTTTACAAACTAATCTTTCTATATATATATACATGTTCTTATTTTGGTTTGTTCTCATAACTTAGAAAATCAAAAAGCAAGAAAAGAAGTTCAAAACAGGGTAGTTTAAGTTTTTGGTAAAATCAAAAAGCATGCCCATAAACAACACCATACAACTAAACTGAAGCATCATCCATTTAAACAGGAAAATTAAAGCAAAAATGTTTTACAATTTCAGAAGTTCAAAACAGTTTTCAAAAGCTCTGTCTTCATTTTAAGGTGAGTAACACTTTTTAATACACAATTATAAATCTGGTTGCTTGATGAATGCATAATATAAGTTTGTATTTGTGTATGTATATTAGAGAATTCTTGTGTATTTATGGATGTGTGATGCAAGTATATGTTGTAAATGCCTGTAGAACATCTTTGTTCTAAATTTCATATCCCAGTTTCAATTTAAAACCCTTTCCTCTTGATCCACTGATTGTTATGACTTATGATTCAAATAATATATGTTTGTTCGATTTTAAAGAAAGTTTTAAAATTTGGTTAAGATAAAATAAATTGTAGGTTGCTCTGGAAACAGGAACAACAGGGTAGTTTAAGTTTTTGGTAAAATTTCAAACACTGTAATTCATTTATTCATGAACATAAATTGAATACTAAAATAAAGAGATGATTTTTAAAACAAGAACTAAAATTTTCAGTAAGGGGGTTAAGGTGAAATGCTGGTTTGAACTGCATATGAACTTTGGAGTTTCTTTGGCGATTCATAAATCTGGGGTTGATGAGTTTCGACATGGTGATGGTGAGTTGATCAGAGATGATAAGAAAAATCATAGGTGATGATGAAATTCACCAGAGAGATTGCGGTTGTGGTTTTTATTTCAGAACCCTAGTTTTGGTTTCAAGTATGTAATCGATCGTTTCTATGAGTATAGTGGATCGAGTGTGATGAAACTTTGAGGGATGTTAGCTTGGACGTGGAAGCAAGCGTAGCCGGAGCTACAGAACTTCAGGTGGTCGAAATTTCTCTGCAAGGCGGTGACAGGTTAAGGTGGCGTTGCTCTGTGTGTTTCCAGTTTTGGGGTCGAAATCTCTATTTTGATTTCGAGTTTTGGAAGATGATAGGAAGGTCGTGGGTGAGGGAGAAGGTGGTTGCCGATGTGAAGCAACCATCGGAGATGGTCGGAGGTGGAAAATGATACTGTGCACGTGCACGGTGAGTTGGTTCTGGTGAAGGGGGTTGGTCTGTGCAAGCTGGTGTGGTCTCGGGTGTTTACTCGAGTTATTGGGGGTTTGACTCGGGGGAAGTAGCATGCGAACTCGGAGCAAACTCGTGATTGACTCGAGTAATGTGGGGAGGGAAAACCTGGGTAAGTTGTTACAGGCATTCAAACCTGTAAAATTTAATATTCTTTAAACTGGGTTTTAAAATGAGAAATGAATGTTTAACATGAATATTTAAGTAAAGGATGAATCAGAATTCAAATGAAGTTTGAATTTCAGTTTAAATAAAAATCAAGTTTTCAAATTTTAAATTATTCATAACCATTTTAAAAAGGGGAAATGTTACTCGAGTTTCACTCGAGTGATTCGAGTGTCGGACTCGAAGAAATGTGGGATTTTGCTCGTAAAAATAATTGTTTGTCTCGGGTATTTTTAGCTACGGGTTTTAATTATGTAAGTTTTATAGAAAATTTTAAAACGAGCTTTTAAATGGAAAATATACTTATTTTAAACAAAGTTTAAAACAAGATAAGATTGGATTCAAAACGTAGTTTGAATCTCAGCTTTTAAATAAATAAGATTTTTTTTAGTTTAAAATTTGTTTTAAACAAATTTGAATGTAAATTTACATTAAATTGATTAAATAGCTTATTAATGATAGATTGGTCATTAAATAGAATAAGAGATTTAAAAACTTAAGGCTTGTAATTATTAAATTAACTAAGTGGAAAATTAATGACTAGAATAAATTAACTCATAAATGAAGAGTTAAATTTATTTAAATAAGATATAAGTTAAGGTAGATTAAGTGGTAATTAGGAAATCATTGGTTTAATATTAAATTAATGATTAGTAATAAATTAATAAGTTAATAAAGAATTAATGAATGAGTTATTAAGACTAACTTAAAATCGTAGTTAATTACTTTAGGAAAGTAATTAAAGGATTATAATTAGTTAATGAAGGTCATTAACTAAAATTATGAAATAATAAATTAATGGGATTATTTTTAATAATTAATTAAATTATTTATTTAAGATAAGCAATTGTGAATTGTTAAGTATAATTACTTAACGGAAGTAATTAAGAAATTAATTACTCATTGTAATTAATTCGATTTAATTTGAATTGTTTAAGTTAATTAATTAAGTTTAATTAATTTAAATAATCATTTGTTGATGTGATAAGTATAATTACTTAGGGAAGTAATTAATGATAATTACTGGATGTAATTACCCAGGAATGATTTAATAGTGGAAGTAATTGGAAGATAATTACTTGGTATAATTAATCAAGGGGTTAACTAGAGATAATAAATTATGGAGTAATTTATTTATTTGATAAAGTAATTAAGGGTAGTTAATTACTGAATGGGGTTAATTAAGGGTGATTAACAATTTGGTTTAATTGAAGATTAATTACTTAATGTAATTAATTTAAATAGAAAATGTAATTAGAGATCATTAATTATTATAATTAATGATGTAAATTAGAATAGATTATTTGGAAATAACTAATAAATGAATTGATTTACTAATGCAATTAATTGGGAAATAATGTAATTAATGTTAGTAAATTCAAGGTTAAATTCTGTGTTTAGTTAAAGGAAATTAATTTGTGAAATAATTAAAGGATAATTACTTAAAACAATTAAAAGTAAATTAATTAAGGATGATTAATTAAGTTGAATAATTGAGTGATGATAAATTAATTGATTGGTAATCGATTAATAGTGATATAAGCAATAGAATGGTTAAGTAATTAATTTAATTCACTTTAAATTAATTAGAGGTAGGTAATTAATTTAATTCATTTAAAATTAATTATTGCTGATGTGATTGCTTATATATTGATTGATGATATTGTTTACCCTGAATGGTTTGAGATCTCAATATGAGATAAATGATGCTATGTATGCTTTGTTTTAAGTATGATGATAGTATGAATTATCTGTTATGATGATATGCATTATCTGTTGTAGTGATAATATTGATTATCTGTTTATGTTGATGTTGACTATCTATTATGATGTTGTGGATTATCTATCTGTGTGTTTGAATTACACTGATAAGACTAATTAGACAACTTGGCCCTAAAAGACACGTTTTGGATTTCGATGAGACCGGGATCGGGTTTTCCACATTTGGAAGTCCGAAAACCACATCGATTCCAAATTAACGATAGGTTGTGAATCTGAAGTGAAGATGAAGATTCAGAATGCAAGTGTTATCGTCGTTAACTCTGAGGGTGATTCCAAAATGAGTGCAACGAGATAATGCCTTCGGTTTCGTTCGAACCCGGAACGAACTTGTATGGATTGAATGCTTTCAACACATCGTCAGGCGGGCGATGAGCATTCTAAGAAATATGTTCTCTAAAGGTAATCGTAGCCTCAAGCCTCATCAACCGGGAATGGCTAAAACAGGGGAGGTGCAGCAAGGTTAGGTGGGTCATGCCCAAGCAGGACAAGATTTTCCCCTGTCTAGATGTCCCTTTTTATTCGGCTGTGTGGACAGTTGTGAGCTCCAACTGTCGGGGTTGTCTTGCTCGGGACTGTTCAGTAAGGAATGGTTCCGGCCTTGTGTTGCAGGGGATGAAGGGAGTAATCCTCGGTACGGTGATCTAGGCCCCGTACTGTGACGGGCCGTACCCCAGTAGCCCTGCCATTGTATGGGATCCAATCTCCAATAAGTGTCGTACGTATTAGTTGTGCCCAACTATGTTGGAATGTGAGATGTAAGCATTTCAGCTATTTCTGTATTTTACTTGAAAACCCTAGACACTATTATAATATCGCTAGATTTCCTATTAAATGTTTTGGTTAGCGTAAGGTAAAAACTTACCCATGTTTATTTGTGGGGAGTCTTACGTGATACCTTTTGTTTTCAAATGTTTTTTGAAGTTAAGCAACTTTAACCTGTTACTCATACCAGACCCATGTCTGACCCGGAGTTTATTTTTTTTCATAAACTCTCGGGTACCCAAATTTTTACGGGTAGCCAAGGGATTCAGGTTAGCTTTGACGAATTCTGGAGGAGCAATGGAGCAGGAGGCTTCAGCGTTGTAGATAGATACATATAGTGTTCCGCTGTGTTGGTATCTTTGGGTTATTTATTTGAGTGGTGTTGTATTAACTAGACAGGTGTTTATAACTGTCTAGTATGTGATGTATTGACTGTATAACTCTGATATATGTAAAATTATGTAATAGTTATGTGATCTATTATATTTTGTTCCATTCCGCTGTGAGATTCTGATGTTGTTGTTCTTTCTTCTCTATCCTTCTATTTTCTCATCCTTTTCTTTCTTTAAGACGATACGTCTTTCTGGGCGTTAGAAGGGCGGGTCGTTACAGTTGGTATCAGAGCGCTAGGTTGAGCGAATACCTAGGCTCTTAAGTAATTTTAATCTTGAGAGAGCGTATTTGTAATTTTGTAATATATATTTATATTTATTTCTACCTATTTGTTGGGTTACCTGTCCGGGTTATCCAATATAAGTTATAAAGGTAGATAGGGTAGTGGTGTGTGTAACACGACTATCGATGTTTGGAGTTTGAATATTTGAGATTGGAAGCATATTTGTCGAGACTGTAGACCTATTACTGTCTCGAGTGAGCTTTGGATGGAGTAAGGATTTCATTAATCTCTGAAGGAAACCTGTTAAGGTTCGGAGTTCATTTTTGAGGTGTAAGTTTGGATGAGCTAGAATTTGGACTCGTCGGTTTGGTTTGAGCAAGTCCGGATATCTTACCTCTGGATGTAGTAGCTGTGTGATGAGACACAGTGACTATGGAAGTCTTTGAAGATGTTTCCTTGGAATCAGTTAAGGAAGTGTAGCTGTTTCGATGTTGGGGCTGAGTTCAGTAGAATGTTTCTGTTTGGTTCGAGGTCCGAGTTTCTCGAAGAGCTCGGAGTTAGAAATTTCTTGGCATTGGTATTGGCAAGGAAGTTTTTAACTTCTGCATCAGCAGTGGAGTTCAGAAATTGCAGTGTGGTTCCGTTTCTTTGATAAATTGGCTAATTAAGCATAGGCTGTTCTGTTTGGTAAAGAGAGAACAGTTTTTCTTTGGTAGTGGGCTAGATTGATCGCAAAAGTGACTTGCGATTGTTTGAGTTTCCCTTGGGCTATCTGATTTTTCTGGATATGAATTTTGTTCGTATCTAGAAATTGAGTTTGGTATCGACTGGATTCCAGGAGTGGTACCGATGGTTCAGTAAGATGATTTTTGGAAAAAAAAATGAGTTGGTGTAGTAGCTCGAGTTTTGAAGGAACTTCTGAGTTTCTTTTAAGGATCCGTTGAACCATAGTTCTAAGATGTGTTGTCCAGTTTGTCCTTGAAAGCATCATCAGCATTCTCACCTATTCTGATCAGAGTAGCGCAGTGGAAGCATGGTGGCAGCTGTTGGTGTGGGAATAACTAGAATTTGCAGTATTTTGGAATTAGAGAGAATCAGGATCTTAAGACCAGATTGGAACGCATCTGTATTATCTTTCCATATGAGAAGAAGTAAGATCAGTCTGCTGATTTTGGAATTGAAGTTGTGTTCTGATTTTTTTTTAAAGTCAATCTTGGAAAGATCATTTTGGATTGTTTTTGGATCAATTTGTTTCTAGGGATATCAGCAAGTGTTGAGCTGATCAGTATGGGTATACGCAGTCCAGGATCGTCAAAAGAGTATTTTGGATATCTGAGATTCGGAGTTTTTCACGTATCTCTGAGGGAGTACGTGTAAGAGCTATCTTTGATTGTAAAGTCAGCACTTCAGAGAGTTTTGGTTGTTGAGACAGACTAATCTGTAGTCTGATATCCTGTTTTGTTTTGTAGATCCAGAATGAGTGTGAACTCAGTAGCTTAGTAATATTGATTGTTTGGATTCTGTAGAGAGAGTATCCAAATTTTATATTTGGGGAAACTCGACAAAATTCTATTTAGAATTTTGTCGGGATAGTTAGATTTGTTTGATTGGATGAATTGATTGCTATGATTGTTAGAATAAAATTGATATATGCTTGTGTTCTAAAAATTAAATCTGTAATTAAATTATTAAATTACCTTTATTTTAAATTTCGGGGACGAAATTCTTTTAAGGGGGGAAGAATGTGATATCCCGGAAATTTTGACAATAACAATTTAATAATTTATGTCAAAATTTAATTGAATTGACTATATTGTTAATAATAAATTTGAAATAAATTTAATAATCTTCTTTAAAATAAATATTTAAACTGATAATCTATTTTAAAGGCAAATAAAATTATTTTATATTTGTAATGTATACATATCTGTATATATTATAACTAGATAAATCTTTGTTTTAAATTTAATATAGGCTTGTTTTCTTATTCTAACATTTTTGATAAATTAAAATTGGATTCAAATTGATGTTAAGCTACTAAATAAATAATCATATGATTTTAATACGCAAACTAAATTATTTAAAATTGATTTTAGTTTAAGTTTAAATTTAAATAAAAGGATTTGTTTGTTTTTAATGTAGCTAATAAAATAAGTAATGTATTGAATAAGAAGACAAATTCATTTGTGAATTATTTTAATTTAATAATGAGTTATATTTAACAATATTAATAATGTAATATTCTTACAAAATGGATTTTAATATAGATAGAATGACTATTTCAAAATTTATATGAATACATTAACATAAGAAGTAATGATTTGTAAATTAGAAACAACATCTTTCAAACATGTTTTAAAATAAAACAAGTCTTAAAATATATTAAACTCAAACATAAATTAAATATATGGTATTAAAATGAGTATAAATTCATAAATATTTATGATATTAGCATAAGTATGTAAATAAATTAATAACCACTAAATGAAGTGTTGATAGCTAAGTTTTAAAATAAAGGAAAATTTTATCAACATCAAAATTTAGAAGTTAGATAAGGAGAACATTTTGTACTTAAGAATGAAAGCATATGCAGGCAAGTAAGGGGGTAAAGTACATTAGCATATCAGTCAAAAATAAAATTTGTTAAGAACATAAAGTAAAACAACCTGACATAGTAATATTTCTGCCTGCAAAATAACATACAAGGCAAGAACAAGCTAAAGAATAAAACAAGTCAGAAATGAATATGCAGGAAAGAACAAAGTAAGGTAAAGTTTGAAAACATAATCAGGCAAAGTGATGATTATGTTGCCTGTAAGTAATAAATGCAAGATTAGATTAAAAAAAAAAAGTACAAAGGGCATTTAATATTTTCATTTCAGCCGAAATTTGAAGAAAATATCTCTGTCCTGCAGCAAAGCCTAAACCAGTAAAAGCCTACCTCTTTACAAACTAATCTTTCTATATATATATACATGTTCTTATTTTGGTTTGTTCTCATAACTTAGAAAATCAAAAAGCAAGAAAAGAAGTTCAAAACAGGGTAGTTTAAGTTTTTGGTAAAATCAAAAAGCATGCCCATAAACAACACCATACAACTAAACTGAAGCATCATCCATTTAAACAGGAAAATTAAAGCAAAAATGTTTTACAATTTCAGAAGTTCAAAACAGTTTTCAAAAGCTCTGTCTTCATTTTAAGGTGAGTAACACTTTTTAATACACAATTATAAATCTGGTTGCTTGATGAATGCATAATATAAGTTTGTATTTGTGTATGTATATTAGAGAATTCTTGTGTATTTATGGATGTGTGATGCAAGTATATGTTGTAAATGCCTGTAGAACATCTTTGTTCTAAATTTCATATCCCAGTTTCAATTTAAAACCCTTTCCTCTTGATCCACTGATTGTTATGACTTATGATTCAAATAATATATGTTTGTTCGATTTTAAAGAAAGTTTTAAAATTTGGTTAAGATAAAATAAATTGTAGGTTGCTCTGGAAACAGGAACAACAGGGTAGTTTAAGTTTTTGGTAAAATTTCAAACACTGTAATTCATTTATTCATGAACATAAATTGAATACTAAAATAAAGAGATGATTTTTAAAACAAGAACTAAAATTTTCAGTAAGGGGGTTAAGGTGAAATGCTGGTTTGAACTGCATATGAACTTTGGAGTTTCTTTGGCGATTCATAAATCTGGGGTTGATGAGTTTCGACATGGTGATGGTGAGTTGATCAGAGATGATAAGAAAAATCATAGGTGATGATGAAATTCACCAGAGAGATTGCGGTTGTGGTTTTTATTTCAGAACCCTAGTTTTGGTTTCAAGTATGTAATCGATCGTTTCTATGAGTATAGTGGATCGAGTGTGATGAAACTTTGAGGGATGTTAGCTTGGACGTGGAAGCAAGCGTAGCCGGAGCTACAGAACTTCAGGTGGTCGAAATTTCTCAGGCAAGGCGGTGACAGGTTAAGGTGGCGTTGCTCTGTGTGTTTCCAGTTTTGGGGTCGAAATCTCTATTTTGATTTCGAGTTTTGGAAGATGATAGGAAGGTCGTGGGTGAGGGAGAAGGTGGTTGCCGATGTGAAGCAACCATCGGAGATGGTCGGAGGTGGAAAATGATACTGTGCACGTGCACGGTGAGTTGGTTCTGGTGAAGGGGGTTGGTCTGTGCAAGCTGGTGTGGTCTCGGGTGTTTACTCGAGTTATTGGGGGTTTGACTCGGGGGAAGTAGCATGCGAACTCGGAGCAAACTCGTGATTGACTCGAGTAATGTGGGGAGGGAAAACCTGGGTAAGTTGTTACAGGCATTCAAACCTGTAAAATTTAATATTCTTTAAACTGGGTTTTAAAATGAGAAATGAATGTTTAACATGAATATTTAAGTAAAGGATGAATCAGAATTCAAATGAAGTTTGAATTTCAGTTTAAATAAAAATCAAGTTTTCAAATTTTAAATTATTCATAACCATTTTAAAAAGGGGAAATGTTACTCGAGTTTCACTCGAGTGATTCGAGTGTCGGACTCGAAGAAATGTGGGATTTTGCTCGTAAAAATAATTGTTTGTCTCGGGTATTTTTAGCTACGGGTTTTAATTATGTAAGTTTTATAGAAAATTTTAAAACGAGCTTTTAAATGGAAAATATACTTATTTTAAACAAAGTTTAAAACAAGATAAGATTGGATTCAAAACGTAGTTTGAATCTCAGCTTTTAAATAAATAAGATTTTTTTTAGTTTAAAATTTGTTTTAAACAAATTTGAATGTAAATTTACATTAAATTGATTAAATAGCTTATTAATGATAGATTGGTCATTAAATAGAATAAGAGATTTAAAAACTTAAGGCTTGTAATTATTAAATTAACTAAGTGGAAAATTAATGACTAGAATAAATTAACTCATAAATGAAGAGTTAAATTTATTTAAATAAGATATAAGTTAAGGTAGATTAAGTGGTAATTAGGAAATCATTGGTTTAATATTAAATTAATGATTAGTAATAAATTAATAAGTTAATAAAGAATTAATGAATGAGTTATTAAGACTAACTTAAAATCGTAGTTAATTACTTTAGGAAAGTAATTAAAGGATTATAATTAGTTAATGAAGGTCATTAACTAAAATTATGAAATAATAAATTAATGGGATTATTTTTAATAATTAATTAAATTATTTATTTAAGATAAGCAATTGTGAATTGTTAAGTATAATTACTTAACGGAAGTAATTAAGAAATTAATTACTCATTGTAATTAATTCGATTTAATTTGAATTGTTTAAGTTAATTAATTAAGTTTAATTAATTTAAATAATCATTTGTTGATGTGATAAGTATAATTACTTAGGGAAGTAATTAATGATAATTACTGGATGTAATTACCCAGGAATGATTTAATAGTGGAAGTAATTGGAAGATAATTACTTGGTATAATTAATCAAGGGGTTAACTAGAGATAATAAATTATGGAGTAATTTATTTATTTGATAAAGTAATTAAGGGTAGTTAATTACTGAATGGGGTTAATTAAGGGTGATTAACAATTTGGTTTAATTGAAGATTAATTACTTAATGTAATTAATTTAAATAGAAAATGTAATTAGAGATCATTAATTATTATAATTAATGATGTAAATTAGAATAGATTATTTGGAAATAACTAATAAATGAATTGATTTACTAATGCAATTAATTGGGAAATAATGTAATTAATGTTAGTAAATTCAAGGTTAAATTCTGTGTTTAGTTAAAGGAAATTAATTTGTGAAATAATTAAAGGATAATTACTTAAAACAATTAAAAGTAAATTAATTAAGGATGATTAATTAAGTTGAATAATTGAGTGATGATAAATTAATTGATTGGTAATCGATTAATAGTGATATAAGCAATAGAATGGTTAAGTAATTAATTTAATTCACTTTAAATTAATTAGAGGTAGGTAATTAATTTAATTCATTTAAAATTAATTATTGCTGATGTGATTGCTTATATATTGATTGATGATATTGTTTACCCTGAATGGTTTGAGATCTCAATATGAGATAAATGATGCTATGTATGCTTTGTTTTAAGTATGATGATAGTATGAATTATCTGTTATGATGATATGCATTATCTGTTGTAGTGATAATATTGATTATCTGTTTATGTTGATGTTGACTATCTATTATGATGTTGTGGATTATCTATCTGTGTGTTTGAATTACACTGATAAGACTAAATAGACAACTTGGCCCTAAAAGACACGTTTTGGATTTCGATGAGACCGGGATCGGGTTTTCCACATTTGGAAGTCCGAAAACCACATCGATTCCAAATTAACGATAGGTCGTGAATCTGAAGTGAAGATGAAGATTCAGAATGCAAGGGTTATCGTCGTTAACTCTGAGGGTGATTCCAAAATGAGTGTAACGAGATAATGCCTTCGGTTTCGTTCGAACCCGGAACGAACTTGTATGGATTGAATGCTTTCAACACATCGTCAGGCGGGCGATGAGCATTCTAAGAAATATGTTCTCTAAAGGTAATCGTAGCCTCAAGCCTCATCAACCAGGAATGGCTAAAACAGGGGAGGTGCAGCAAGGTTAGGTGGGTCATGCCCAAGCAGGACAAGATTTTCCCCTGTCTAGATGTCCCTTTTTATTCGGCTGTGTGGACAGTTGTGAGCTCCAACTGTCGGGGTTGTCTTGTTCGGGACTGTTCAGTAAGGAATGGTTCCGGCCTTGTGTTGCAGGGGATGAAGGGAGTAATCCTCGGTACGGTGATCTAGGCCCCGTACTGTGACGGGCGGTACCCCAGTAGCCCTGCCATTGTATGGAATCCAATCTCCAATAAGTGCCGTACGTATTAGTTGTGCCCAACTATGTTGGAATGTGAGATGTAAGCATTTCAGCTATTTCTGTATTTTACTTGAAAACCCTAGACACTATTATAATATCACTAGATTTCCTATTAAATGTTTTGGTTAGCGTAAGGTAAAAACTTACCCATGTTTATTTGTGGGGAGTCTTACGTGATACCTTTTGTTTTCAAATGTTTTTCAAAGTTAAGCAACTTTAACATGTTACTCATACCAGACCCATGTCTGACCCGGAGTTTATTTTTGTTTTTCATAAACTCTCGGGTACCCAAATTTTTACGGGTAGCCAAGGGATTCAGGTTAGCTTTGACGAATTCTGGAGGAGCAATGGAGCAGGAGGCTTCAGCGTTGTAGATAGATACATATAGTGTTCCGCTGTGTTAGTATCTTTGGGTTATTTGTTTGAGTGGTGTTGTATTAACTAGACAGGTGTTTATAACTGTCTAGTATGTGATGTATTGACTGTATAACTCTGATATATGTAAAATTATGTAATAGTTATGTGATCTATTATATTTTGTTCCATTCCGCTGTGAGATTCTGATGTTGTTGTTCTTTCTTCTCTATCCTTCTATTTTCTCATCCTTTTCTTTCTTCAAGACGATACGTCTTTCTGGGCGTTAGAAGGGCGGGTCGTTACATTTAGTCATCCGTACCCTAATTCCTTCTCACTAATTCATTCTCAACGCTTCCATTCAGCCGCTCTAAAAAATCAAAATCTACTTGCGATTCTAGGTGATTCAATTTTGTCATTGCTCTCACATTGGACTTCAGGCGCTACTGTCGACATCAAGCGCCGCTCCGACCACGACCAACCCTTTACCAAAGCGGTAAAAGCAACATCGAAACGCGATCGTCAATCAAGGTTCAGCAGCAAAGTACGGAGTAGGCGACTGGCGATCGCACCGAGAGGGCAAGGCGACGACGACTCCATCTCGTAGCGGATCGATAGCGAATCCGTCTCCAAAGACTCCAATCAACATGAAAGGCAAAACTCCAGGCTCAAAAACTAGGGTACAACATAATTGAAAAGGTACACCTTCATTTTCAATTTTTTACCATTGTATGTTCTAATTTCTAGTTACTAGCACTTCTTGCAATTTATAAAGCATTATGTAATGTAATTATGTTCTAATGCCAATTAGAATTTGATCCCCACGTTCTAATTTTAGGTTAGTATATTGTATATTAAGGATTGATTTGTATGATAATTAATAAGAACTAAATCAAAATTGGTATATTTGAACTTTTATTTGATTTGCAAAATTGGGTATGGCAAATAGTTCATTCAAGCTTGAGCATGATTTGGGTTACTATTTATTTCATTAATCTTATGATTACCATCTGCTTTCAAACTGTATTGATTTACTTATTTTTTTTGAAATGGTACTTAGATACAACATGTCACTGAGACAATAAATCACAAATTGTCTATCAATAAATATTTGAATCATTCTACGCAACTTTCAAACTTGTGACCTCTCGCACCAAAGTCGAACCAGTTAACCATTAGGACAATGGTGCTTGTCACTATTTTGATGAACACTTTGTGTTTTTTAGAGAAAAGAAAAGCTAAATCAGCACAGATTAAAGAGGAATACCAGATATATCCTTTAAGGATTAGGGAGAAAAGGTGATTCATGTTGTAATTTTTTTTTGTAGTTATAGCTATAACTATCATTAACCAAACTTGCTCAAATTGCTTGACTTTGATTTGAGACAACTCCAAGAAAAAATAATAATAATTCAACAATAGTAAATTCATTCATGTGATTAAAACAACATGAATTATGCCTCTTCAATATCTTTATGGCTATATTATTTGATCGTTTATTTTATTTTGTTTTTTATACCCCTTGGGCTAGATTATAGTACATTCAATTCCAATATCTTAAGTATAAAAATTGCATATGAATTTGAATGGTATGAAAGAGAAGATGGTACAACATGATAATATGCAGTTGCAGCGTTATTTTTTTTGTTTATTATACCCGGATAAAATGAATTACTACATCATTGTCAGTTTCCGTATGATTCCATCGATAATGTGATATTTGTTTGTGATCGTGTATGGTTAGTTTTAGCTACAAATTCATAATATGTGTTCAACTTTTGTATTTAGAAGACTAGAAGAATGTTCATAAGCAACAAATATTAGTATGTGAGTTTTACTCTTGAAAAACATTAGTTTATTGAATTTTAAAATATAAAAGTTTTGTAGTTATTCATTTAGGAATATATGTATATTAGTGTGTTTTATATGACCTATAAACTTATACTCCTATGCACCGTACATTTATTGAACCTGTTTGCCTAGTTTTCTTTGCCTGGTACATGTTTTTCACTGTGTAGTACTTTCCCTTGCCTGCAAATTTATATATTTAGTTTCGCTTCATTGTTGAGTTTTCCTTGCCTGCTATATTAGTGATTCACATGTATATTTATCTATTGAACCAGCTTGTTTTATCGGCAGGTTATTTTGAATTAAGGATGATGTTCATGGATAATGATTGTATTTTCATATTGTACGATAAGAGTTAGCAATATTTTCATTTTTTAATAAATAGAACTTATTTACAAATGTTTTAATGGGACACTTATTTCAGTTCTTATGCTTGCTTGTTTTGAAGAAGACAAGACATAACGCTTGCTTGTTTGAGTGCATGGATGTTTTATTTACTAAAGCATTTTGTTGAATTTTCGTAGTTAAATTTCTTTTTCAGGTGGTTGCAAAAAGTTATTTCTAAGATGACCGAGAGTTAAGCCATGTTGCTTGATATTCCTTGGTTAGAAGGCTGAAGTAACTGATCATACTGTTGCTGAAGTCAAGAAGCCTGAATTGAGAAAGTGATGACTTAAATTTGGAAATTTTCTATTTTTGTTTCAACCAATTTTTTGTGTGATGACCCGCCTTTCAATCCACAGAAAGTCGTATCATCAATAAGAAAAGAAAGAGATAGAAATAGAAAAGATAGAAAGAAAGAATAACAACATCAGAATCTTACAGCGGAAATGGAACAAAATATAATACATCACATAACTATTACATAGTTTTACATATATCAGAGTTACACAACATCATTCAAACAAGATAGTCATATATATATCTGTCATTACATACATCCCAAAATACAACATACATCAACTAACAAGCGGAACTAGATAGATAGCTACGTCTGGACTTCTGCTCCAAGCTCCTCCAGAACTCAACAATCCAAGATCTATCACTTGACTACTCATAAAAACTTGATTACACAAGAGTTTAAGAAAAACAGAATAAACTCCGGGTCAGACATGGGTCTGGTGTGAGTAAACGGGTTAAACACTACAACAAAAATACTCTATTACAACGCCCTTTTTACAACGGGTATTGGTTGCCCGTTATAATAGTAGGCTATTACAACGGTCCATTCAGGCATGTTGTAATAGATGCCCTATACAATGCATTTTGTACAATGGGCAATGACTGCCCATTGTAATAGAACGCTATTACAATGGTCCTTTCATGCCTGTTGTAATAGAGGTGCCAATTTTATAACGGACTAAAAATGACCATTGTAATAGATGCCAATTTTACAACGGGCTAAATATGTCCGTTGCAATAGGTGAAAATTTCACAGCCCGCCTTTTGTTCCCCAAAAATTTCATAGCACGCTTTTTTTCTCCCCCAAAATTAAAATAACAAATTACTCCTTGCCTCTCACGCTCCCAAATATGCTAAAAACCCTAATTCTTAAATCGACAAAGCCAAGACCGCTTCTGTAAGCTCCTCCGCTGCAAGCTCCCCCGGCAACAAGCTCTGTCGCTACAAAATTAGATCTCAAATCGAAATCGAAATCAAACTCTCACAACTCAATATAAGTAATTGCGGCTTCAAAGGGATTGGGGGTATGGAATGTTCGCGAGGCGAGTCTGGGGTTGTTCGAAGTTGGCGAGGCTGTTGAACTTGCTCGAGAGTGGGTGCTAGTGGTTGTTCAGGTGATTTGCTTTGAAGGTTGTGATTGTTGTTTGGTGGGTTGAGAAGAAGTCGTAGAGGTGAATGAGGTGGCGGTAATGGTGGGGAGTTGCTGGAGAGGATGTCGTGGTATTCAATGTAGCGATTGCGTATTCGATGCTGTGATTCATTTATGGGGTTCATCGTGGAGTTTTGGATGGTCGCGGGTGATGTTGGAATAGAATTGCAGTTGGGTTCCAGGCGATCCGTGGTGGCGATTGCTGTTATGTGAAGTTGTGGTGAAGTGATGCTCGATTCAAGCGTTTGAGTTTGATGATATGGGTTGCGGAGGTGCTGAGGCTGTTGAATTTAGATGATGGAGTCTGTAGGTTGTGGTATTGCTGGAATTGGAGTTCGTGGATGATTTTGGTGGCATATTGGGTGTTCTTGATGTCAGTGATGCACAGGGTGAAGGCTTCGGCAAGTAGTGGTTTTGGGGGCAATGTCGTAACAGGTAGAGGTAGTGGCAGAAGGTGATTGTTAAGAATTATTTTTTGTAAATTTTTTGGTGATGGTAAGTGGTTTCGCAAGGTGATGTTGACATAGTGATGGTGGAGTGTGACAGAAGATTGTAGGCTGTTGACGTTGATGTGGCAGACGATTGTGATGAGGTTGATCACTGTGCAATGCTGGTGGTGTTTTGTGAGTTTGAGTTTTGGTGGGTATTGAGTATGTCGTGATCTTGTTCAGGTGGGAAGTGACGGGTTTTGGGTTGGATTTCAAATGGAAAGATGGAGCCGATTTTAAGGGGCAAAAAGGTAATTTTTCTTTTTGAACAATGATGATTTTTTTTCTTCCCTTTTTCCTTTTGAACTGGTTTTCAGTAGGCAAAAAGGGTAATGTAGAATACCTAAAAGTACATAACCAAAACAAATAATAATGCATAAAGTTTGAAATGCACAGTGGTGGTTGCAGATGATTGTAAATGAGTCGGAGCTTCTGATTTGGTGTGATAAATTTGTTTAAATTAGGCGATTGAATGTTGTGGGTTTGGATGAAAGTAATGATGAAAGAGGAAGTGATGGCAGGAGAAGTTGCTGGTAATGGGTGTAATATGTAGCATGAACTGTTGATGTTGATTGCTGTATGGTGTGATGTGATGAAGGAGGAAGGATGGTGTGGTTGTAGGTGGAGTAGAGATGTTGTAGGCAGTTACAAAAGGAGTGTAGAAGTTGTTTTGGTATGTGGAAGGCAGTGAGGTGATGGGGTAGGTGGAAGTCAAGTGAAGGAAAGAATGGTGAAAGTTGAAGTAGGATTTGTGTATGATGGCTGAAGTAAGTATGTAGGCAAGGTAGGGTGGTAATGTAACAGTTGAAGTATGCAGGGAAGGTAGGGATTGGTTTAGGCAGAGAAAGTGATGCTGAGATGATGTTGTTATGGGTTGTATACTGAAGGTTGTTGGTTGTATGCGAGTTTGCTATGAAGTGTTGACAGTGGAGTGGGTGGTGATGTAGCGAAGGACGGAGAGAGTAGGTGATGTTGGCAGTAGCAGAGGGGAGTTGATGGTGTATTTGTAAGTAGAAGGTGGATATGTAGTAATGTAGGAGGTGGCTGAACTGAATATGAATGCATGCACAAATTTAGTCTAACTATTTGGAGGAAAAAACAAAAAAAAACTTCAGCTATGGTCTTTTCATTGAGAAATAAACATGAACATCAGTCATGCAATAACCTAATGCTAAAAGGAAAAGGAAAAAATAAAAGGAAAAAGGGATTCGAGCTTCTTTATTGTATACAAAATCATTCGTGTATTTTTTTTGAAATATAATGGCTGTGTAGCTGCAAAATTTTGACAAGATAAACATTTGTTTGCATGAGTTAGAAGTTACGACTGCTTGCTGGCTGTTTGTCATGAAATATTACTTAACAACATAATTGCCTTTTAGACAAGAGAAAATTTGAAATTGGTATCGCATTTTCTTTTGGAAGTTGGAGCATGCAAAATACCAAGTGCTAAAAAGATATTGTTCTTGTACTTCCAACACTATTTTTTGGTTTTAACCAACTACTTGAATCAAGTTATGTAAGCTTATAGAAACAACATTTTCTTGTTTAATTTTTCATAAAGGAACATGGGAAATCTTCATATACAGTGGATGAAGCGCTTATATCCGTGGGATTTGGATACTTCCAAATGCTTCTTCTTGCTTACGCTGGAACGGGTTGGATTTCAGAAGCAATGGAAATTATGCTTCTATCTTTTGTGGGTCCTGCTGTGCAATTAGAGTGGAATCTTTCAGCTCATGAACAAAGTCTTATTACCAGCGTTGTTTTTGTTGGTATGCTAATTGGAGCTTCATCATGGGGTATAGTTTCCGATAATTATGGAAGGAGGTAATCATCTTCTATTTAATTAACATGCATTCCTGAGCAGATATGGTTACTTTTTAAAGTAACTGTTTGGATAGGGAGCACATACATAAGCCAAATCCGACTCCTGTATATTTTATTTAACAAATAATATTTCAAAAGAGGTGCAATGGCTAAAAGTGTTATTTCCATCACCTAATGCTAAGCACACCCTTTCCTTTCTAGTTCCTACCTTTTATATAAATATAAAACTAACTACTAACCTGAAATCGTTTCTCAGTCCATGACAATTCATGATATACTAACCTTTCTTATATGTGGCTATTATTTTTTAAAAAATTATATGCTAGTTGGCACGATATTGTAAATGAATCATGATAGTTGTTGCATCACATCTTTAAACTATTTTTCATTAAGTTCTTTTGTGAGAGGTAACCGACAAATACAGAACTATGTGCATAACCGCTGCTTCATATGTTTCTCAATATTCATTTGATTATAAATCTAAAGAGCTTGGATTTGTAAAGCTGTTGAGGTTTCAAAGCATTTTTTCCCTGAACAGCAAGATTTTTCTTTTTCTAGAAAAATAAATCACCATTCATGTTTTTGCATCATAAACAACACATTCTCTATTTTGTACCCTTGCTGCCAGCTGATCTGCTATATTTCTTTTTATCAGAATGGCACAAAAGAATCAATTAGTAAACTCGTTGCTGAATTGAATGATGCTAAGTTGGAAGATGATGTTGGTAAGCTAATGTTATCAACCATTAATTCGACACGTGTCCATTTTCGGCTGCGGCACATTGTTAATTGAATCCATTCAAACTAGAAGGATCCACAGTTAGTACACAGCTTTCTTGTCACTTTCTTCTTCTTCTTGCACCTAACCTTTACTTAATTTGCTTTTCTGCGTGCATTGAGGATTTTAATAGCGTCTTAAAGAGGGACTCTTACCCTACTTTAAACTAACTTAGCAACCCTTTTCGATTTAGACATATAATATAATTGATGACTGTTAATCAGCTCTATACTTCATTTGGTGGAACGATCCCCTTTTGTCAATTGCTTGTAATTCGAATGCCAAATCAATCTCTATCATCCTTGATGTAAAAATTGTTTCATTTTAAACTGTAAAATATCACTGGATAACAAAGATAGTATATAGGAAGTTAAAACAGAGTATCATCCACTATAAACTGTTTATTTGAATCACTTTCATAAGAAATTTTAAGTTACTGTAACATTGTTGAAATTAAGTATGTGTTTTTACTTTTACAAGGGAAGGATTTTGCAGTTTGGTTTCCCTTCACTTAATTTAGTTTGAGAAACGGAAAACTTTATGATAAAAATCTTTGGCCTTGCTCTTGATAGAATGAAACAGACATCAAATTGGTGGAAATCATGTCCTTGTTATGCTGTGTTCCAAGATCATTTTAATTTGTTGCCAACAATAAATAAATATACCCTAAAAAAGAGAATCATCAGATATGCTCCATATGCCTATTGAATGCATGTCTATATTTGTAAGCACAATATTGGTGCATATGATAAGTTTATGTCAGTGAATGATTCATATATACAAAGCACAAACTTGCACAGGCTTCGTCCTACTTGTTATTGAGGTAGTTTGACACAGATATATTATATATTTGGAATAACTTTAAATTTAAATAAGGTATACAAGGTTAATTAATTTAGCCTATAGCGATTAGGAAGCATTAAGGAATGTTTGTTGTTTGGTTGTACATTTGTACTCTTCATATTCGAACGACAACTTATGTTTGTTACGTAAACCTAATAGCTAATACTCAATAGTGTAATATGTCACTATTATTCAATTATGTTGTTTTCTACTTTACTCCACTCAAATGCATATCATTTTATGTATGCAAATGATTGGTTTTAATCTATAGTGTGGAGCAACTAATAGATATAGGCTACAAGTGGGTTATTCTTGGTCATTCTGAACGCAGACATGTCATAGGTGAAGATGATCAGGTATGCTTTCGATGAACACTAGTCCAAGGCATGCTCATGCATTGTGATAAAGCTAGACACTGCCCATAGATTAATATATTTTTGTAAATAATGTTTGTTTTTTTCTCACAGTTTATTGGAAAGAAAGTTGCACATGCTTTGAGTCAGAATCTAAAGGTCATTGCATGTATTGGAGAGAAACTGGAGGAAAGAGAATCAGGAAAAACATTTGATGTTTGTTTCCAGCAGTTGAAGGCTTTTGCAGGCAAGCAAAAGAAATATTTTAGGCTTTTGCAGGAAAAAACATTTGATGTTTGATGTATTTGGCATGTAAACTTATCTAACTTTTTGGAGTGTTAGAATTCTATGACTCTAGCTTTTAGTCTTTTCGTATGTGATTTTAGTTATTTTACGACAATATTTAGTATTAATATGGATGTATTGCATGAGTGCTACTGTAATTTTTTAAAAATTTGCATTTATTTTGCAACGGGCAATGTGCGTTGTTATATGAGCTTCTTACAACGGTCACTGCACGTTGTTATATAAGATTTTTACAACGGTCAACACACGTTGTTAAATAGGTATTTTACAACGGTCAATACATGTTGTGAAACAGGCTATGCAAATAGTATGGTTAGTCTATTGCAACAAGTTATGGCCGTTGCATTATAGTATATTGCAATGGTCATAACCCGTTGTAAAAGGGTATACTGCAACGGTTTTACAACGTGCTTTGCCCGTTGTAAAATGTGGTGGATCTATTACAACGAAGCCTATTACAACGGAACATGTCCGTTGCGAAAACCATATTACAACGGGCATAGCCGTTGTAAAAAGACTGTTTTGTTGTAGTGAAAGTTGCTTAACTTTGAAAACCATTTGAAAATAAAGGTATCACGTAAGACTTCCCACACATAAACACTGGTAAGTTTTTACCTTGCGCTAACCAAAACATTTTATAGGAAATCCAGTGATATTATAATAGTATCTAGGGTTTTCAAAATAAAATAAAAAATAGCTGAAATGCTTACATCTCACATTCCAATATAGTTGGACACAATCAAAACGTACGACGCTTGTTGGAGATTGGATTCCATACAATGGCAGGGTTACTGGGGTACCGCCCGTCACAGTATGAGGCCTAGATCACCGTACCGAGGATCACTTCCGACCCCCTACAACACAAGGCCGGAACCATCCCTTACTGGACAGTCCCGAACAAGACAACCATGCAGTTGTGGCCAATAACTGCCCACACAGCCAAAAGAAAAGGGATATCTAGACAGGGGTATATCTCGTCCTACTTGGGTGCTACCCACTTAACCTTGCTGCACCTCCCCTGTTTTAGCCATTCCCGATTGATGAGGCTTGAGGCTACAATTAACTTTAAAGAACACATTTCTAAGAATGTTCATCGTCCTCCTGACAATGTTCTGAAAGCATTCAATCCATACAAATTCGTTCCAGGTTGAACGAAATCGAAGGCATTATCTCGCTACACTCATTTTGGAATTACCCTTAGAGTTAACGGCGATAACCCTTGCACTCTGAAACACCATCTCGATCTTCACTTGTAGATGTCTCGGCCTCACGTTTATCTTTGATCGATGTGGTTTTCGGATAATCATAACTGACACCCGATCCCGGTCTCATCGAAATCCAAACGCCATTTTAAAGGTCAAGTTATTTAATAGTTTAAAAAATTTAATTCAACACTTTGAATTCACAAATCATTTATCATAGATAAATCATACACTATCATCACAGATACATCCAAAAACATATCACAGAGTATCACAGAAAATCACCAATCAGATATCACAAATCCAGATATTCCCCTCATACAACATTCAAACATGAATTATTAATCCATGTTACAGTTAATTTAATTATCATAAATTAAATTAATTACTTAAGAATTAATCACTAATCCTGCTTAATTAATTAATTACAAAACATTTAATCAATTAATCATTTCTTAATTATCCTTTTAAATCAATTAATTAAACTTTAATTACTTAATTAATTACTCCTTAATTACCCAATACTTAATTAATTAATCATTAATCATTAATTAATTAATCATTAACCTTAATTAATTACTTAATTAATTAACTACTAATTATTTATTAATTAGCTAATGTAAATTCTTAATTACAAATTAATTAAACACTTAATTATTAATTAACCAATCTTTAATTAGAAATTGATTAATCTCTAATCACATAATTAATTACAACCATAAATTAATTAATCATTCTTAATTACCATTTTAATCAATTAATTAATAATAATCATTTATCTTAATTATCTTCCTACTTAACATTTTAAAAATCTTCCCTAAAAATCTTGAAAACAAATTATTACTAACTTAAAATTTTTAATGTTAATTAAATTTCAAACACTTATCTTAAATTAACTACTTAATTAAAATATTAATTAAGATTTAAAAATATTCTTAAGTATTCACTTAATTAATTAAAACCTAAAATAAATTCTTTACTTAAATTGTCAAACATTAATTAGTTCATCAATACTTAAACTTGTTGAAGTGATTAGCTTAAACTTTAATTTTATTAGACTGGGAGTTTGAAAATCAAAACCCGATATAATCCCCAGGTTTACTCGAGTTGAAACTCGAGTTTTCCCACCATTTTCCCCGAGTCCTTCTTTCTTCTTCACATACATTATTTTTTTTAAGTTTTAAACTTTGATAAACTGGGAAGCACCCTCACGAACTCGCGTTCCAACCCGAGGAAACCTTCGAGTTGCTTACAACCAAAACCTCCTGACACCATTCCAACGCTGTGCACCTGCACGGCGCCTCGATGATGCTCTGGCGAACTATACTCCCTCCGTCAGTCACAAACTAACGCTACATACGAAAGCAAAGCTCGATTCGACTCCACAAGCTCTAAATTGAAATTGAGTCTCCAGTTCGAAAGCTGGAACTCGACCTTACCTATCAAATTGCTTCGCCCCGCCCACGCCGTCTACCTAAGGCGCTACGACTCCGGCCTCACCTCGCTGATCCCCCATACTACCATTCCCTTTAGTTTCATGCAGCTCGATCAACCGTGGGTGACGAAATCATCCTGTTTTCCGACTACCTCCAAACTCGAGTGTTAAACCCTAAATTGGCCCATACTCGATGCCATGGCGAACTGGAACAGCTCCGGCCATTTTTTCGGATATCATCGATTGCCAAGCTAGCTTCAATCGAAATTTCAACATCCAACATTCATCCGATCGCCAGCAATTGGTTAAAACCCATTTTCGGTTCATCTATAAACTACTCATGGTATACTTAACAAAAAATTACCATTTTCATTTTAAAAATCCTATTTTGAAGAGTAGATTCAAGTTATTTCATTGAATTAGCAATTTATAACACTCGAATTCAACATGTAATTACATGTTGCTCTGTAAAACTAAGTTTCCAGCTGTTATATTTCACCAACATGCTTTAAACAAATTTTTAAATCTTGATTTATGTTTAAACAACTTGTTTTGTTTTAAACTCTAAGCCTAACAATGGTTAGATGAAAGTATTTTGAACTTTGATTAACTATTCAATTCTAAAACTAACAACAGAGAAGAACATGTATTTTAAATTTACACAGAACAAGTCATATATATACACAGAGCTACATTCAAAAATACATATGCAAACACAATATTATCCATGAATCACCTTCACAGATTTAAGTTTTAAAATGATAGGTTTACTCACTTAATTTGTTGAACAGAGAACCAATATCTGGAAGCTACAAACTTGATTTTTCTTTTAAATCTTCCTGCTTGATTAGTTGAATTGTTGTTTAAGTTTGTACAATGGTGACGCTACCTTTTTCTTTTTTTGGTTTGCTGTGTTTCTTTGAACGAACAGGAACTAGAATAGATGTACATATATATAGAGAAGATGTTTTACAGGGTAGGTATTTACTGGTACAGTTCTTTTCTTTTTTCTTTTTTTAATGTTTGATCAGAGAACTTTTTTTTTGTTTTTGACCAGGCAAATTTTTTTTTCCTGAAACTAAAATGATTTATGAATATTTCGAAATGACCTTATTTTGTGCTTGAGATGATAGTATTTAATGCATGTGTCTCCTTACAAGTTTACATCCTTATCCCATTGATTTTGTATGTAGATCTTTTTTCTTTTTGCCTTGCATATACAAAATTCACATACATACATTCTTTTCTGGTTTTTCTTTGTGCTTAATATAAAATTGTTATAGTTATTGTTATAGTTTTAGCTTATGTTACATGCACACAATAAGCACTTATATATTTATTTCTAACATAAATCCTTATTTATTTATTTTTCTATTTTAAGCTTAAACTATCAAACACTTAAATTATAATCATATATTTTTTTATACTTATTTTTGGTATTGATAAGGTTGATTTTAATTTAAGCATTATTATCTAGATTACATTCATATGTACATATTTAGATCAAATGTTAATAAGGTAAAGCATTAATTAAATTATTTGAGAGTTTTTTATTTTGAATTTCCAAATCATAACTTTCTTTCAAAATGCATATATATATATATATATATATATATATATATATATATATATATATATATATATATATATATATATGGTAAAGGCTAAAAATCTTATTTATTATTATTGTTGTTGTTGTTTTTACAACCTTGCATTTTAAATATATTAGCTTAGATGCTTATTAAAATAATTTTTCCAAAATCCTGGGTCATCACATTTTCACTACTCATTATTGTTGCATTCTATCTTACATTAGTACAAAATACGCATGTTGTTTCGCCTCATTTGCATCGGTTGTTACCAGAACCGATGCAAATAGAAGTATTTGCATCGATTACGTTTTAACAACCGGTTCATTTGGTATGTGGAAAGCAGTAGATAGTACAAAAATACAATTTGCATCGGTTATCGTCAACAACCGAAGAAAATACACCGATTGCAAATAGTGTTAGTTGCATCAGTTTTATTTACAACCGGTGCAACTACCTTTATTTGATTTAGTTTTTTTTAGCTGATGCTATTTTACCGTGGTTGGAACCAAAATGATTCCAACAAAAGCTATTTCACTCTAAATCCAAAATTTAGGCGCCCCTACCCAAATTTTCAATTATATTTGTTTCCTTACCGCTTTCTCATTTTGCTTCCCAACTAAGAACCCACTTCGGAGTCAAAAATCAAAATTAATGAAAACCCTTCAACTTCAAATCAAAACTATGGTGTAGATTCAATCACATAACCATGGGAAAATCAAAAAAATCACAAACCAAATCGAATCAATCGATTGACGAGTTTTGGCCCTCAAATTTTGGCAGTCGAAGTTCAGTTCCAACGATGTTGCTGTGTTGGCAGTCGAAGATTAGCTCCTCGAATCTCGATTGACGAGCTCAGTTCCTTGAGTTTTGGGCAGAATCGGCAGATCTTGCTATGTGCAGTCTGTCTTGGATCCTTGAGAAATTCATATTTGATCTTTGTGGCTTTGTTTAAGTAGATTGATGTCAAATTAATGTTGCTCAAGGGCGTGTTCTTCGCTGTTTCGAATTGATTAACTCGCTAGCTATCATTTTTGGTGACAAATTTATCAACGGTCATTTTTTATTAAACTGCCTTTTACATCTTTTCATTTGGGTTTAGTTGATTAAGACTTGGTCATTTTAATGTTTAACTTTCAATCACAGTGGACTCCATTTCATTTGTTTTCTACCTTGTGTTCTGAAACATGTAGACAATAAAGTTTGCTTTTTTGCATATGAAAGCATGTAGATCAATTCCTATTAAATCCAACTATAGCTGAGAAAAAAGGACATGTGTTGTAACAGTTTGGTTAGATATTGACATTGAGTAAATTAGGCAAACTTTAAATTAGGAAAACATTTTACTAAAACGTGATTTGTGAGTTAACAGAACTGTTGTAGTAAATTTATGCTATATTTTGACAACTTGTACTGAAGTAAACCCAACTGTACTAAGGCAATGAGTTATATTTTAGATGGTGACTGCACTTTTAATATTTGCTGTAGCAAACAACATGACGTCATGAGCATAAAGTAAGCGAGAAATAATAGGATGAATATTGTTTATTGGAGTGATATCTCTTATTCTAGCTGCTGTTCCTAGTTGTAAGGACATGTATTCCATAGCTATAGAGAAAAGATACGGGGACAGAGGGTCCCCTTGCCTTATACCTCTGTTTGAATATATAAAACCCTGTGGAACACTATTTATAAGCACTGAAAATGTTGATGTAGATATACAAGCATGTATAAGTTTTATTAGTTGATGTGGGAAATTCACCCTTGCTAACATGAAACATGTAAAATCTCTGTTAATCATATCATAGGCCTTCTGTAACTCCGCCTTAATACAGAATTTCTTGACACCATTTTTATTAAAGTTTCTGATATTCTCATGTGCAAGTCGATTAATTTCTGCAATATTCCTACTAGGAATAAAAGCTCATTGAGCTACAGAAATCAAAAAGGGCAGAAATCACTTAATTTCATAGCAAATCAGTTTGGATATCACTTTGCACAGGACACTACAATGGGCTATTGGCCTAAAATGTGATATATTAGAAGGTTTGCCTATTTTGGGAACAAGTGTGATAAAAGTGTGATTCAAACCTTATGGTATATTTGTAGTAGTATACACATAATTAACAACAGTTTTCAACTCATCTTTAGTTAAAGACTAATGAATTTTGTAGAATTTAGAGGAAAAACCATCTGGCTAACGAGATATGTCATCTTTAATAGAGAAATATGCATTATGAATTTCTTCCTTTAAAAGGGGCTGCAGTAAGAAAGAGTGGCCTTGATCATTTATCATCTTTCTACACTAGATAAGATTATATTGCATGTGACGTTGAGACTGTCCATTAACGAGATTTGTGTAGTACTGAACTGCTTGGTTTTGAATTTGTTCACTATTAAATAATAGTTTACCATCATTGTTGTATAGTGCCTTGATATTATTTCTATATTTTCTCATGTTCATTTTAGCATAAAAGAACTTAGCATTTGAATCAGCTTCATGTAGCCATGTAATTTTAGATTTCTGCTTGACCTTTATATATTTTTCAAACATTTTTTGCTTCAGCATACATCCTGCATTCATCATTGCCTCATAAGGTAGAGGATTTTATGGGTCATTATCTGCATCAACTAACTTCTGATTGAAACTTGTTTCGAAGTCTACCAAGTTTTCTCCGTCTTTGTGTCTAGTCTTATTCCATAGTTTTAAGTTTTGTTTAATTCTTATGAGCTTTATCATAAATTTCTGAATTGGTGAACCCAATGTGAATTCTGATAAAATTGTAACTACTTGATCTAAATAGCCACTTGATAGATGCCAATTGTTATTATATCTGAAAGGTGTGCCCCTTTAAGTTGAAGAAGTTTAGCAGTCCGATGACCGATGATTGGATGGAGTTGACAGAACTGTTGTAGCAACAGATGGGGGGATGAAATTGTGGTTGTGGTGATGTTTTATTGGAGATAGTCCTGCTGTGAATTGAAGATGGTGGTTCTGGTAGTGGAGGATGCTGCTGTGGATGCTGTGGTTTTGAAGTTGAACTAAAGTAGCAGTGGTATTGTGATTGTGATGAGCTGCTGTATTGGTTGAGGAGTAACTGTTGTCGTGGTATGATATAGTGAATGTATGCAGTTGAGATAGTGAAGTTGTTGGAGATGTTTTGAAACTGGTTGAGTGGAAAGTGAAGTTCTGGAGTTAAAGTCGCGTTGGGTGTTTCCGATGATGGCAGAAAATGGGTGATTTGGTAGGCAGACAAGGCTTTTGCATTCTTTTTTCTTTCTGGCATGATGGATTGGTGGAGTGATCATTTTTATGCGAGAAGTTGATGAATTGATGTAGTGGGTGTAGGCAATGATTGTCAGAGGATCAGGTGATGTAGTTGATGGTTTTTAAGGTAGAAGAAGGTGGTGGGTTTACAGGTGGTTGTTGAGTAGTTGAAAGATTTTGAGGAGGCAGCAGTTTGATACTGATGGCAGTGGTGATGTGGTTGTGAAGTTTGAAGCGGGGGTTGTTCTGGTTGAAAAAGATGTATGGAGTTGAAGAAGGTTGGTTTAGTTGCGATGGATGTTGAGAGGCTTGTATTGATGTTGGGTATATGGCAGTATTTAAGGTGTGCTATGTTAGTATGGAGGCACAGAGATAGTTGGGTGGTTGTTTGTATGTGATGGAGGAGCTTCATAGTTAATGCAGGGAGATAGGTATGTGTAGTTGCACGATGAAGTGGAAGTGAAGACAGATGAGTGGTGATGGTGCAAATGAGTAGTTTTTTGGGGAGGGTAGTTTGGAGGATGGTGAAGTAGTAGATGAAGTATGTGCAAGGGATGGTTGTTCAGGCGGATAGGATAGGAGATGGAGTTTGCGGCAGAGGTGAAATAGAGAAGGCAGTAGTTCGAAAGGTGAGGAGTGTGTTATAGTGGAGTTGATGGTCATACTGGTAATAGAAGTGGTGAATTTTGGTTTGTAGAGAAGCTTGATAGTGTGTGATGAGGTACAGGACAGTGCAATAGTAGGTGGATCTGGTAAGAGCAGTTGTGATCGAATATTGCCAGAGGATGGTGGTCAAAATGGTGCAGTGGTAGGAGTCGTAGAAGTGGCAGCTGTTGTACTAAAGATCTGAATTATGCTGCTAAAATGAATGTATGAACCATTATTTTGTATAGATTATTAACACTATAATTGATGATATATGTTTATTTTGATATTGTGTTATTCAGTTTGTATTTGCCATCAAATTTAATTTTGAATGATTGTAATATTGCATTCAATAATTGTTTGTTATAATCAATAATATATTGTCTATTTGATACTATAATAATGATTTTTTAGAATGGTTTTTTTTGCATTAGGTATAAATAGCCGATGCAATAGAGGGATTAGTTTGCATCGGTTGTTATAAAAAACCGATGCAACAAAGAAGCCTTTTAAATCCAAAGACTCTTATGTTGCATCGGTTTCCAATAACAACCTATGCAACAAGTTTATTTTTTGCATCGGTTTTCAATACAACCGATGCAACATGAGGGCTGTGGCCAAGCAACCAACCGATGCAACAAAGAAGCCTTTTAAATCCAAAGACTCTTATGTTGCATCGGTTTCCAATAACAACCTATGCAACAAGTTTATTTTTTGCATCGGTTTTCAATACAACCGATGCAACATGAGGGCTGTGGCCAAGCAACCAACCGTATTTTGCATTAGTTGTTAATAACGACCGATGCAAAAAGGACCGTTTTGCATCGGTTTTAGAACTGATGCAAAACTGTTAATCATGTTGCATCGGTTGCATATGCATCGGATGTTGTACTGATGCAAAAGGGGGGTAAACAACCGATGCAAATGGCCTGTTTTGTAGTAGTGTTAGTAACATCGGTTATACATACAACTAATTCTATTTTAAGAATTACGTAGCGACTTACATGTTTTCTTATTAAATATAAATTTTGTTACCTACCACCACACCATATTATTTTACAAACTCTTGATTAGAAAATAATGCATATGATAAATTGGTTAATGAATTCCCTTGAATGACACATAAATTGGTTGGATTAGGTTGAGTTGGATTGTAGGATTTAGAAGCATTAAATGGAATAAAATATATCATAAACAATGATTTCATATCACATATAATTCATCATATAGATTCAATTCAAATTTAAATTGAACTACAACTAAAGTATAATATATCATAAAAATGATTTCCATATCTCAAACATAGTGACATTCCTGTATATAGACATATTTAATATTACTTTTTTACTATACATTCTTTTGAGAAACAAACAAATAAGGGCAAATAGCTAAACCAATATAAATCTCAAGAGACAAATAAAAAAGTATGATTTGGGCATAGAGATGATCACCCTTTTTGTGGTTTCTTCAATTAAGTAGCACCTCGACAACAAGTTAGATGGTGAAGATCGGCTTTGATGTCTTATAGCAACGTTGTAAGGTCATCTTAATCAAATTTAAAGTGTTTCTATAGAAATTTTAATTTGAGAATAAAAAACAAAACTCAGCTCAAAAGTCATCCATTGAAACGTTGGTGACTACTTGTTGGATGTCGATACTAATAACATTGCACGCCTTTATCGTAAACAACAAAAGTCCACGTCTCCGAGAGCAGAACATATGAATGTTGACTGTATTGTCATCCTTTATCCTCACTTCCACTTACCATGTGTAAAAGAAAGTGTAAAAAATATAATATATTCACATTATATAAATTGTTTTCATAATAAAATACTGCACAAATGCTGACTTATGCTCTAGGCATGAATAGGTCTATAATAATTTGTGTCATGGCAAAGTAATATTTGTTTTACAAAGAGCAGAGATCTCTTACCTAAAACACTATTTAGTTGCAAAAGCAACTGGGGATAATGCTCAGTTTTAATTTTTCAACTGAGCACTGTAACGATTCGAATTTTTCGCGTTCGAAAATCGACATCCATACTTCACATCGTACTCGAATGCCGCAGATTCGACCGTTCAAATCCGAGTCGTCGGAGCTTATAACATCATTAAGTACAATACAGCGGAAGAAAATGAATAATATCATACATACCTGATACAATATCCAAATACAATGATGATACAATAGAATGATACAACTGAATATAAATACTATCAGAGTTACAAGAAATAGCAGCGGAAAGGAAATAGATAACACCAGCAGCGGAATAATAACTTCAAAGGAATGCATCTCCAAATCCAATGCTCTAATCCAAAGCTAGCTCGAACCAACATCACGTGTCACAACGATAAGAAGGTCTCATCCTGATCCAAAGACTGGACTAACTCTAGATAATCTACTAAACTGGACTATCTGAAAAAACCAACTCTAGACTGACCGTGTGGAAAATAGTGGGCACCCAGAGTTTAGGAAAGGAATAATAAACTCTGAGTCAGTCATGAGACTGGTATGATAACAAAAACAATTTATCTTTTAAATAAACAACAAAAGAATTTAAAATAAATCCGCAATGCTTTTTGGAAAATGAAACTACCATAAGGCCTCCCGCCGCACACACCATGCAAACGCAGAATTGGAGGAGATTTCTCCTTATGATAGTCAAAGATGCTTACTACGCAAAACAAATCATTTTTGATATTATTATTAGTGCATAATGTAGAAAGCATTTCGAAAATAGAATATTAATCTTAGCCAACATAGACATTTCGAATTATGCCTACTATAGCTACCATCTAAACAGTGGTGACCACCATAAGTAAATGGCAGGTTATACAACTAAAACCGTACTGGGTTCATATTGGGAATTGGATTTCCAACAAATGGTCAAGCTAAGGAACTTCCTACTGCCATGTGGGTACGCCTCTGGCGGGACGTCTCGAGAACCTAACCGGATCTCTGCCAACACAAGGCTGGGTTACCTCTGTAACTAGGTAACTACTACTCGAGCATGCCACCACCCCGGTCCTTTAGGACCTTTATCCGAGGCGCCTCTAAACCACAAAGCAACAACCACACAGAAAATGAGATTGAAGCCCACCACATAGGTAAATATCTGGGCTCCATACCATGATACCACCCTTTACCAGAAGGGAATGACACACCCTAAAGGGCGCGACCCTCATAACCTTGCCGCATCATTCCTGTTTCGACCATTTCCGGGTTGTGAGGTACGAAGAGATCTCGTTCCACAAAGCTACTCTTTGGCACAAAGCCATGCTTTGTTGAACAAATGATCAATAAATGATCAACACACAGCAGCACCCAGCATGCCATATTACCAAATTGGGAATATATCGCTGATAACCTTCAACTACATAACCTCTGAGCTCGTACGTCTCAGAGAAGGGTGTTAAGCTAAGAGAATAAATTCTCCGCCACCAACATGTATGTATTTGAATGAAATCTTCTTTATATCTCAAAGTGTAATGTTACACATGTAACCATACAAGTCTGTTCCGGGTTCGAACAGAACCGAAGGCACTTCAAAAGAAGCCCCTGCAATACGGGTATTCACAATCCCGATTGGACTTCCCATCACTTAGGAAATCTCTATACCGACGCGACTCGATGCAGAGCCAATCGACGGGTTATCCTTTCGTTTTCATAAATATCCAGTCTTCACCATCGGTCTTCGAATGATATCCACTACGTCGTATCACTTATTCGGAATGGGTTATATGACACAAAGGTCCTTTCCCGGCTAATCCGAATAGTGAGTGTAATATTTAAAAACATATGGATATGGGATTTCAATTAAGTCACAACTTATTACCTAAAACTTTTCTTTAAATGGTTTAACGAATTACCATTTCAAATCTTTTTAAATAAAAAGATTTAATTCACAAAGTTCACCCAGATTTCACAAAGATTCATTTACACAGCTTTCAAAACAATTAACAATTTAAACCTTTTATAATATAAAAGATTCACCCTTCAAAATTCTCTTTGATTTCAAAACAAAGTTCAATCATCTTCACAAAGGTTAATTTATAGTCTTCCAACTATTTACATTTCCATTTCAACTTGAAATCCGTTTAACACAAATTAGGAATTCATTCCTTATATGAAAGCTTTATTTTTTGGAAACAAATAGTTTTCGTTTTTTTTTTGGAAAAACTGATTACAAATTAAAGCCATTCAAGTACAGAGCTTGAATTCAAATTTACATTTCCAAAACCATACTATTTAAATGGTTAAGATCCCATATAAGCATCTTTTATGACTTGTATAATGTTTTAGACCTCCAAGTCATTGAATTCAATTTCAAACATTGAATTCAAATTTAAATCAAATTATTTAAATTCCAAGTTTTTATCAAGTCGTTTAAAATAACTTTTATTTTTGAAATTCATTTCAAAAGTTCTTAATTCAAAATTCAAAACTATTTTGGATTCAAGAATTCAATTTCTAAATTTGATACCAATCTGTGACTTAACCGATTTCCTCGTGAAATCCACATTTGTGCGTGTATGGTATGGTCTAGGTATTTAACACAATAGTGCAACAACATTCAATCATCACAGATCAAAATACAGAAATATAGTTGATAAGCGGTATAAACTATAATGCTTATCTTTTATTCACAGATCACGGACCACGGACATATCAATTACAGATAATAAATTACATTCATCCCAGATAAATAAACTATATTACAGATCAGAATATATCACAAAGCATCACAGATTAGGAATATCGGACAGTTAAATCATTCAGTCAAGTGCAAACATTCACAAGTAAATTTATTAATCACTAATTAATCTTGGTTAATTATCATAAGTTAATCTGAAATAAATTTCCCTTTCATCATTTATCAGTTAATCTTTTATCATTAACTAATCAATTTTAATTAATGAACCAATTAACCTTTAATTATTTAATTTATCTTAATTAATCACAATTATTAATTAATCCTTTAATTAATAAATTTAATAAACCCCTTGATTAATAACAAATATTTATACCCAAATACTGATTATCATTCATTCAATTACATCCGGTGATTATCTATTAATTACCTTTCTAAGTGATTATATTTTCCAAATTTTCAAATGATTATTTTGAATTAATTTAAACTTAAGTAATTAACTTGAACAAATTCCATTAACTCAATTAATTACACTGAATAATTAATTCCATAATTACTATCATTAAGCAATTATACTTAATAATTCCACGATTGATTATTATTAAATTAATTAATCTTATTTATTGTTAAAATTTATCACATTGATTAATTATTCAAATAAAATCTTAGTTAATGACTTCATTGATTATTGAATTTCTTTAATTACCTTTCTAAAGAAATTTACTTATATTTATCATTATTGATTATAAATCGATTCACCATTAAGAACTCATTCGTTAACGAATTTGAAATCATTAATCTTCATTACTAAAAGTCACTCATTCATGATTTAATATGTTCTTTACAACATGTTAAAAACATTGTTTCAAATTTCCTTTTTAAATTCCTATTTAAATTTAAATTTGAAATAAATCCTTATATACTTTTAATAAAGTTTGAAAACAAATTTTTTCAACATTTTTAAATTTACATGTAAAAAATAACACTTGGTTATAAAGGAATTTTTTTTAAAGAGTTTAAAGAAAAATCACTTTTCCTGTTAATTTTAGAATATTTAACTTCTTTTGAACATTTAAGTTCTGAAACTTAATTAAATTGCAAAATTTTAAATTCTGATTTGGAATTAATTCCAGGTTTAAAATTTTAATTTTTAACTTGTTTAAATTTTTCATTTACAAATTTCAAATCTATTTTAAATTCAATTTTCTACAAACATTTAGTTGCTTTTGGGTTTTTTTAAACCAATTTGAATTTCTAAACTTTATTTATGTTAAAAACTAAATTTCAATTCAAACTTGAATTATATTTATATTTTGATTTACAACTCAATTCAAAACCTTGATTTATAAGTTTAAATTTGGTTTAAATTTCATAAAATAGGATCAGGTTTAAGTTGAAAAGCTTGGAACAACTTGACCCGAGACCCTTTGTTTCTTGCTTCGAGTAAACGACTCGAGTTACTCGAGTCAACACGCTTGCATCTCCCATGTTCTTCCCAGGCAACAACACCCAGGCTATCACTCTAAGGCTTGTGCACGTGCACATCGTCGCCGGCCAGCTTCCAGCATCGCCACGACATCGAACACGTCGACAATCCTCTCTAGTACTAACCCCGACTCCTTCGAACCAAGTCATCACCTCGAACTTGAATTCAAGATCAAGCTTGCATCCTGGAACACTCGAACCCATCGCCTCCCAAACCTATCATCGCCCCAATCTCGACGCTCTGACTACTGGCCAATCTACAACTCCGGCCATCGACTCCCCAACGCTCACTCTACCATCTCCCCGAAGCACGCCAGACTCGATCACTAGGCGACGACGAATGAGCCCAAAAACACAGCCCGGTGGAAACTAGGTTTAAAAATTTCAAACTATCGCCGCCGACGCCACCGTCGTCAATATCACCCCCGACCATTTTTCCAGGCACCTCCGTAGCCTCCTCCATCTCCACGAGAAAACCCGAGCCCCACGAACTAGCCGACCACCGGAAATCGCCAAGAAACCAATTTTCATTCATTTTCAAACTGCTCCTAACTCCTCCCTCTAAAAATCATCAAACCAAGCTTAAAAATCATGGCTTTCAATGGGGATTCAAGTTATATTCTTGAATCAAAATTTCGTGATACTCGAATTTTTCAGAAAACAAAGTTTCTACTGTAAAAATTTGATTTTTCATTCTATATACATTTATGCTTCACCAAACTATTTTAAGATTATAACTTAAACTTAAATACAACTAATTTGTTTTGAAAGCAAGGCCTAATATTGATTAGAAAAGGAAAGATTGGATTTTCCTTTTCTTTTTGATGTTGTCTGGTACTCTGTGAAATAACAGAGAGGAAAAGAAACACTGACACAAGCATATATACACAAAGCCACTGCAACATATATTCAAGTAAAAAGAACTAACTGTCTGTGATATCCCGGAAATTTAGGGCAATATCAATTTAATAATCTGCATTAAAAATTAAATTGATTTGATAATAATTTAAATTTGAATTAATAATCTTTGTTTAAATAAATATTTCACTGATAAATTTTCTTTTTAAAAGCTAATTTAAATTATTTCTATTTATAATGTATATATGTATATTGGTATATATTATAAATAGATAAGTTTTTTTGTTTTAAATTTAATAAATAAAGTTATGGTTTCTGATTCTATTATTTTTGATAATTTGGAAATTTAATATTGAATAAATAATAATATGACTTTTTAAAAATACTCAAGATAAATTTAATTTGTTTAAAAATAAATTGTAGCCTAGAGTTTAAATAAAAAGTTTGTTATATAGCTAGATAAATAAATATTTATATCTTAAAGGGATAGTTTCTTTTGAAAATTATCTTCAATGTAATAATGAGTTTTATTTAAACAACATTAATAATGCAATATCTTTACAAATAAATTTTAATATAAAAAGAATCTGTTATTTTAAATTTATTTATATACGTGTATTTTGGAAAGCTATGATTTGTAAATTTAAAATAAAGTGAACTTTATAATTATTAAAACTTAAGAATAAATTAAATGTATGATATTTAACATAAGTAAAGTTTATAAATAATAACTAGAATAAGCTAAGAACAAAAATGAGATATAACATGCAAGAAAGTATATAAACAAAGTAAAAATAGAATGCATAGCTAAGAAAAGAAACATGTAATCATATCTGTACTATATTTATGTTGGCAACTTAACATATGCAAGTAGCTTGTTGATTAAGAGTAAGACAAGTATGAAGAACAAAGTAAAGTAAGAAATAACAAAAAAGGACATATGTGTAGCTGTAAATAAGTATGCACAGCTAAGTAAAAAAAAATATCTTGTGCATAATGATTTGTAGAACAAGCTAAAGCGAGTTAGGAAACAAAATGTAGTCAATCTGTAAAAAAAATTGCAAAACAGAAATATCTTTGTACACAAAAAGATAAGATTAGTGTAAACATATAGTACATTTGCAATTAATGCTTTCATTTCTTAGCACGTAACAATAGTCAATTCGAAATCTAATTGAACATCTCGGCCCCTTTGATAAAAATCTCTGATACAAACAGAAATTGTTTGTACAAATTTATACAAACCCTGTAAAACTCATTTCTATATATATCTTCTCATCTTTCCTCATTTCAATGGGTTCAAACCAGAGAAGAACTATATTGCAAGCCTTTTCAATTTTATACAAACCCAAATATAACACTGGAAACATTATTCAACAATAAGCAAACAAGATAAAATAAAAAGGAAGATCAAAGCAAAGGTATTTTACAGTTTCAGAAGCTCAAAACAGTTTTCAAAGATTTGTATTCATTCTTCGAATCTGGTGAGTAACTTCAAATATTAAATAACTTAAGAAGTAATCTGGTTGCATAAAATTTCTGGGAAATAATATGTTTGAATTCCAGTATATATATATATTGGTGTTTTTCTTTGTATTCATATAGGAATGACTGATATAAATGTTCTGTTTAATTCTGGATACTTTCTGTTCATATTTCCAGGTTCTTATTTGATTTTAATTCGACATCTCGTGGTGTAATCCTTATTTAAATTTGTCGGAGTCGGTCTCGTTGATCAGAGGGGTTGGGGTTTGGGCTGGAGGTGGAGAAGCGAACAGGGAGTATGGGAAAAATGTTGAGATGGTCGACCAATGACCATGGAGGGGGCAGCGATGGTTTAAAGTTTTTAAACCTAATTTTACTTTGTTTTGGGTTTGGGTCGCGTATGCCTTGAATTGGTGACCGAGTGTTATGGGGTCCTGGAGGTGGCCAGAGGTGTGATGGTCGAAGCTTATGCCGGAGTTTCTGGTGGTCTGGCGGTCGGAGCAGCGAGGAGGAGGTGATGACAGGTTTGAGGGGGAAGCCGGTTTATGTTTTTCAGGTTTTGCTTGTACTGCTCATTTTTGTTTGGGTGTGGTGTTGGATTTTGGGAGGTCGTGCCGTTGTCTGGAGGTAGTCGGCGATGTGATGGAGTGCCAGAGGGTGGCCGGTGTTGGTTGGGGCCACGGTGCACGTGCACGGTGCCATTGAAGATGGGGTAGTTGTTTTCGGTGTGCAGGTTTTTGGGTTAGGGAAGAACTCGAGTAACTCGAGTACGTGACTCGAAGTAGGGGACAGGATGACTCGGTGCAGTTTGGTTCGCGTCGAGTAATTGTGAGTTTCAGGTTTTTGCAGAAACCTGGACACAAAATTTGATTTTTTCAACAAAATGCAAATGAAACCTATTTAACAATAGTAAGGGATTTAAACCAAGTGTAAATCTAGTTTGAAGCTTGATTGCAAAGTTTACTTGAATTCAAACTTGAAATAAATAAAGATTTTATAAAATAATAATAATAATAATGGAATATGGGTTTCTTTCAGGTTTAAAAACCTGACAACTTCAGGTTTGAAATTCAATGGTAAATCTGAAACAAATGTAAACTGTGTTTGAAATTTTAAAAGTTCAGAAAAATATAGGTTCAAATGAATTTTTGAATCTATGTTTTAAAAAATATGATGAATTGGATTGTAAATCAAGAATTAAAAATCAAATTCTTCAAAAGCAAGTTAAAACCCAAGTTTAAACTCAAAGTTAAACTAATGAATTCAAAATCTGGAAATATAAATCAGTTTTAAAATCTAAATGTATAAAGCAAGGATAAATTCAAATAGTTCGTTTTAAAAAGAGTTGTCTGCAATTAAATATTTGAATTGGTTTTTACAAAGTTCTTTTGAATGGAAGTTAAATAAAATTGTTTAACTTGAAATTGCAAGTTAAAATATAAATGTATTTTGGAAATTTAAATTTAAATTAAGATTCAAGTAATTTAATTTAAAAGATTTTCTTATACAAGATCATATATGCAAATAATAAATGTTATTTACATTTATTTAAAATATTTTAAATTGAATTTAAATTATAGTCATTCTGAATCTTAAATTCAAATGATATTTGAATTTAAATTTAAAATGTAATGTTGATAATGTCATAAATAAAGAAATAAATTATCGTAAGAATAAAGGTTAATTGAGAAATGACTTATGTCTTAATAGTTTAGATCAATTTATAATTGGAAATTAATTAAGAAAGTAACTTAAGTAATGTTATTAGTTAATAAAGATAATTAACTAAAGATTACTAATAAATTAATTAATGTGATAAATTTTGATAATTAATCAGATTAATTAGATAATCTATTGTAAATTGTTAAAAGAAATTACTTGATAAAAGTAATTAAGAGATTAATTACTTATTTTAATTAATTTTGATAAATGATTAATTTAAGTTAATTAATTTAGTTTAATTAATTTAAGAAATTCATTTGATGAATTGATAAGTATAAATTACTTAGTGTATGTAATGGAGCACAATTACTTAAGGAAGTAATTAATGTTAATTACTGAATGTTATTAATGAAAAATGATGTGTTAATAAAGTAATTTGGATAATTACTTTTGTAATTAATCAGAGGATGAATTAAAGGAGATAATTAATTATGGGATAATTAATTTATTAATATAAGTAATTAATGATAGTTAATTACTGGAATGATATTAATCAAGGGTGATTAATAATTGGGTTGAATTCAAGATTAATCACTTAATGTAATTTAAATAAAGCAATTTATTCTAAATCTAAATTAAAGATCATTAATTAATATAATTTATGATGTAAATTAAGAATTGGTTAATTATGAAATACTTAATAATGTGGTGGTTAATTGATGTAATTAATTAAGAATAAATGTAATCAATTATAAATGAAGTAATTAAATGTTAATTACTATAAATGATTTAAAATAATTAATTTGTGAAATTAAATAAAGACTAATTACCCATTGTAATTAGAAAGTGATTAATCAAAGGTGTTTAATCAAGGTAAATATTTAGAGGATGATTAATTAATTTGATTTATAATTAATTGATGGTTGTATAAGCAGAATTTGTAGATAAAGAATTAATTTAATTTACTTTAAATTAATTAGAGATAGGAGTAGTTAATTTAATTCATTTTAAATTAATTACAAATGGTATGATTATAAATCATTGCGTACGGATGAATGATATTGATATTTCATTTGATGATTGTAATCTGGCATGAATTATATCTATGTGTCATGGATGCTTGTTTTAAATATGATAATACTTAATTATCTGTTTTTGAGATTATCTGTGATTATCTACTGTGATGTTATGAATATTCTATCTATGTGTATATTAATTATATTGAATTAAACTGTTAAGACTAAATAGATAGCTTGGCCTTAAAAGACACGTTTTGGATTTCGATGAGACCGGGATCGGTTTTCCACATTTGGAACATCCGAAAACCACATCGAATTAAAATTAACGATGGATCGTGAATCTGAAGTGAAGATGAAGATTCAGAATGCAAGGGTTATCGTCGTTAACTCTGAGGGTGATTCCAAAATGAGTGTAACGAGATAATGCCTTCGGTTTCGTTCGAACCCGGAACGAACTTGTATGGATTGAATGCTTTCAACACATCGTCAGGCGGACGATGAGCATTCTAAGAATTATGTTCTCTAAAGGTAATCGTAACCTCAAGCCTCATCAACCGGGAATGGCTAAAACAGGGGAGGTGCAGCAAGGTTAGGTGGGTCATGCCCAAGCAGGACAAGGATATTCCCCTGTCTAGATGTCCCTTTATTTTCGACTGTGTGGGCAGTTGATTGCAACAACTGCCGGGGTTTATCTTGTTCGGGACTGTTCAGTAAGGAATGGTTCCGGTCTTGTGTTGCAGGGGGTCAGGAGTGATCCTCGGTACGTTGGGCGGTACCCCAGTAGCCCTGCCATTGTATGGAATCCACAATCCAATAAGTGCCCTCGGTTTTGATTGTATTACCCACTTTTGTGGCTAGTAGCTGGAATTTAATGAACGTAACAATTTCGGCTATTTTCTATTTAGTTGAAAACCCTAGACCTATTATAATATCACAGAATTTCCTATCAAATGTTTTTGTTAGCGAAGGTAAAAACTTTTCCATGTTTATGTGTGGGAAGTCTTACGTGATACCTTTTGTTTTCAAAAGATTTTCAAAGTTAAGCAACTTTAACCTGTTACTCATACCAGACCCATGTCTGACCCGGAGTTTATTTTTGTTTTTCATAAACTCTCGGGTACCCAAATTTTTACGGGCAGCCAAGAGATTCAGGTTAGCTTTGACGAATTCTGGAGGAGCAATGGAGCAGGAGGCTTCAGCGATATAGATATATATCTAGTTCCGCTGTGTTGGTATCTCTGAGTCATATTGTTTGAGCTGTATTTGATTGAGGTGTATTAACTAGACAGATGTTTATAACTGTCTAGTATGTGATGTATTGTCTGTATAACTCTGATTGATGTTGTATATTATGTAAATATTTATGTGATTATTATATTTTATTTGTTCCGCTGTGAGATTCTGATGTTGTTGTTCTTTCTTCTCTATCTTTTCTATTTTCTCATCCCTTTCTTTCTTAGAGACGGAACGTCTTCCTGGGCGTAGAAGGGCGGGTCGTCACAGTTGGTATCAGAGCGCTAGGTTGAGTGAATACCTAGGCTCTTAAGTGTTATCTTCCCTGAGAGAGCGTATTTTTAATTTTGATATGTATATATATATAATTATTTATTTCTACCTATTTGTTGGGTTACCTGTTCGGGTTTTCCAACGAGCTATAAAGGTAGATTGGGCAGTGGTGTGTGTAACACAACTACCAATGGTTGAAATTTGAATGTTTGAGGTTGGAAGTGAAATTGTCGAGACTGTAGACCTAATACCGTCTCGAGTAAACTTTGGGTGGTGTAAGAATTTCATTGATCTCTGAAGGAAACCTGTTAAGGCTCGGAGTTCATTTTTGTAGTGTAATTTGATTGAGCTAGAGTTTGGATCTGTCGGCTGGGCAAAAGAAAGTCATGATATCTTGATACGTCAAGGTGCAGTAGCTGTGTGATGAGACACAGTGACTATGGATGTCTCCGAAGATGTTTCTTTGGGACAAGTTAAGGAAAAGCGACTGCATCGGTGTTGTAGCTGAGTTTAGTAGAATGTTTCTGTTTGCTTTGAGGTCCGAGTTTCTCGAAGAGCTTTGGATTAGGAGGTCTTCAGGCTTAGCAGTTTTTCTTGAGGAAACTCCAGAAGCAGCAGAGTAGATCCATTTCTTCGATGGATTGGTCACATAAGTGTAAGTTGTTCTGTTGGGTAAAGAAAGAGCAGTATCTTGAAAATTAGGCTGGATTGATCGCAAAAGTGACTTGCGATAGTTTGAGTGTTCTTTTGTGTTTCAGAATTTTTCTGGATGTCTTCAAGGAGTCAGAGTTGTGTCAGCATCTGGAGATTGAGTTTGGTATCGACTGGATTCCAGGAATGGTACCGATGGATCAGCTTAGTACTAGGATGGTTTTCGAGCTGTGGAAGTAGCTCAGGTTTTGGAGAAACTACGGAGTTTTCTTTTTGGATATGTGTACTTTATTTTTGAAATATGTGTTGACCAGTCTGTGCTTGAGTTCATCTTCAGCATTTTCATCTGTTCAGTCAGAGATGCGCAGTGGAAGCATGGTGGCAGCTGTTTTAGTTTTAAACCAATGGGATGTTGAAATATTTGGTTGGAGAGTTCTACAGGAAACTTTTCAGAATCTGAGCCAGATTGGAGTGCACCTGTTTTATCTCTTCCGGATGAGAGAAGTGAGTTCTATTTTCTATTTTGGAATAGAGTTGTATTCTGAGTTTTGAGTTGATCTTGGAAAGATCATTTTGTTGGATTGTCTTTGGTTCAGTTTGTTTCTAAGGAACATCAACAAGAGTTGAGCTGATCAGTAAGGATGTAGACGATCCAGGATCGTCCGAAGAGCTTTGTGGATAAGAGACGGACGAATTTGGATTCCGAAGTTGGGGATTTGATTTTGGATAAGTGTTTGGTCTTCAGGATTGGATTGTCGGTTTGGATAACTGAAATTTGTTGTGTTTCACGTATCTCTGAGGGAGTACGTGTAAGATCTATCTCTGGTTGTAGAATCAGCAGTTCGGGGAGTTATAGTTATTGATTCAGACTTGTCTGTAGTCTGATATTCTGTCTTGTTTTGTAGATCTAGATGAGTGGAAGCTCTGTAGCTTAGTAGTATTGATTGATTGGATTCTATAGAGCGAGTAACCCGGTATTTATACTTGGGGAAACTCAAGAAAATTCTATCCGGAATTTTGTCTAGATATTTAGATTTGTTTGTTTAGATGAATTGGTTGCTATAGTTGTTAGCATATGATTAATATATGCTTATGTTTTAAAATAAATATTTGATTAGATTATTAAATTACCTTTGTTTTAAATTTCGGGGACGAAATTCTTTTAAGGGGTGAAGAATGTGATATCCCGGAAATTTGGGGCAATATCAATTTAATAATCTGCATTAAAAAATAAATTGATTTGATAATAATTTGAATTTGAATTAATAATCTTTGTTTAAATAAATATTTCACTGATAAATTTTCTTTTTAAAAGCTAATTTAAATTATTTCTATTTATAATGTATATATGTATATTGGTATATATTATAAATAGATAAGTTTTTTTTTAAATTTAATAAATAAAGTTATGGTTTATGATTCTATTATTTTTGATAATTTGGAAATTTAATATTGAATAAATAATAATATGATTTTTTAAAAATACTCAAGATAAATTTAATTTGTTTAAAAATAAATTGTGGCCTAGAGTTTAAATAAAAAGTTTGTTATATAGCTAGATAAATAAGTATTTATATTTTAAAGAGATAGTTTCTTTTGAAAATTATCTTCAATGTAATAATGATTTTTATTTAAACAACATTAATAATGCAATATCTTTACAAATAAATTTTAATATAAAAAGAATCTTTTATTTTAAATTTATTTATATACATGTATTTTGGAAAGCTATGATTTGTAAATTTAAAATAAAGTAAACTTTATAATTATTAAAACTTAAGAATAAATTAAATGTATGATATTTAACATAAGTAAAGTTTATAAATAATAACTAGAATAAGCTAAGAACAAAAATGAGATATAACATGCAAGCAAGTATATAAACAAAGTAAAAATAGAATGCATAGCTAAGAAAAGAAACATGTAATCATATCTGTACTATAATTATGTTGGCAACTTAACATATGCAAGTAGCTTGTTGATTAAGAGTAAGACAAGTATGAAGAACAAAGTAAAGTAAGGAAAAAAAAAAGGACATATGTGTAGCTCTAAATAAGTATGCACAGCTAAGTAAAAAAAAATATCTTGTGCATGATGGTTTGTAGAACAAGCTAAAGCGAGTTAGGAAACAAAATGTAGTCAATCTGTAAAAAAAATTGCAAAACAGAAATATCTTTGTACACAAAAAGATAAGATTAGTGTAAACATATAGTACATTTGCAATTAATGCTTTCATTTCTTAGCACATAACAATAATCAATTCGAAATCTAATTGAACATCTCAGCCCCTTTGATAAAAATCTCTGATACAAATAGAAATTGTTTGTACAAATTTATACAAACCCTGTAAAACTCATTTCTATATATATCTTCTCATCTTTCCTCATTTCAATGGGTTCAAACCAGAGAAGAACTATATTGCGAGCCTTTTCAATTTTATACAAACCCAAATATAACACTGGAAACATTATTCAACAATAAGTAAACAAGATAAAATAAAAAGGAAGATCAAAGCAAAGGTGTTTTACAGTTTCAGAAGCTCAAAACAGTTTTCAAAGATTTGTATTCATTCTTCGAATCTGGTGAGTAACTTCAAATATTAAATAACTTAAGAAGTAATCTGGTTGCATAAAATTTCTGGGAAATAATATGTTTGAATTCCAGTATATATATATTGGTGTTTTTCTTTGTATTCATATAGGAATGACTGATATAAATGTTCTCTTTAATTTTGGATACTTTCTGTTCATATTTCTAGGTTCTTATTTGATTTTAATTCGACATCTCGTGGTGTAATCCTTATTTAAGTTTAAGTTTCGGGTGAAACTTGTGTATTTCATTACCAAAATTTAGTTTTAAAATTTTTATTTTAGTAAAAGGAATATATTTTGTCTCTGGTAATCAAAATAACAGACAAATCTATAAATAAGTGAAGATTCCAACATCGCAATTCAATGATTTAGGCATGCAATCTGGAACCCCATTCAAACACATGATTTTTAAAACAAATTGGATTATTTTTAATGGAGTGGTATGAAAGTAGTTTGGGTTTGTTCTTTTTTTGCTTTTCGAGTCGCCGGAGTCGGTCTCGTTGATCAGAGGGGTTGGGGTTTGGGCTGGAGGTGGAGGAGCGAACAGGGAGTATGGGAAAAATGTTGAGATGGTCGACCAATGACCATGGAGGCGGCAGCGATGGTTTAAAGTTTTTAAAACTAATTTTACTTTGTTTTGGGTTTGGGTCGCGTATGCCTTGAATTGGTGACCGAGTGTAATGGGGTCCTGGAGGTGGCTAGAGGTGTGATGGTCGAAGCTTATGCCGGAGTTTCTAGTGGTCTGGCGGTCGGAGCAGCGAGGAGGAGGTGATGACAGGTTTGAGGGGGAAGCCGGTTTATGTTTTTCAGGTTTTGCTTGTACTGCTCATTTTTGTTTGGGTGTGGTGATGGATTTTGGGAGGTCGTGCCGTTGTCTGGAGGTAGTCGGCGATGTGGTGGAGTGCCAGAGGGTGGCCAGTGTTGGTTGGGGCCACGATGCACGTGCACCGTGCCATTGAAGATGGGGTAGTTGTTTTCGGTGTGCAGGTTTTTGGGTTAGGGAAGAACTCGAGTAACTCGAGTACGTGACTCGAAGTAGGGGACAGGATGACTCGGTGCAGTTTGGTTCGCGTCGAGTAATTGTGAGTTTCAGGTTTTTGCAGAAACCTGGAAACAAAATTTGGTTTTTTCAACAAAATGCAAATGAAACCTATTTAACAATAGTAAGGGATTTAAACCAAGTGTAAATCTAGTTTGAAGCTTGATTTCAAAGTTTACTTGAATTCAAACCTGAAATAAATAAAGTTTTTATAAAAAAATAATAATAATGGAATATGGGTTTCTTTCAGGTTTAAAAACCTGACAACTTTAGGTTTGAAATTCAATGGTAAATCTGAAACAAATGTAAACTGTGTTTGAAATTTTAAAAGTTCAGAAAAATATAGGTTCAAATGAATTTTTGAATCTAAGTTTTAAAAATAATGATGAATTGGATTGTAAATCAAGAATTAAAAATCAAATTCTTCAAAAGCAAGTTAAAACCCAAGTTTAAACTCAAAGTTAAACTAATGAATTCAAAATCTGGAAATATAAATCAGTTTTAAAATCTAAATGTATAAAGCAAGGATAAATTCAAATAGTTCGTTTTAAAAAGAGTTGTCTGCAATTAAATATTTGAATTGGTTTTTACAAAGTTCTTTTGAATGGAAGTTAAATAAAATTGTTTAACTTGAAATTGCAAGTTAAAATATAAATGTATTTTGGAAATTTAAATTTAAATTAAGATTCAAGTAATTTAATTTAAAAGATTTTCTTATACAAGATCATATATGTAAATAATAAATGTTATTTACATTTATTTAAAAGATTTTAAATTGAATTTAAATTATAGTCATTCTGAATCTTAAATTCAAATGATATTTGAATTTAAATTTAAAATGTAATGTTGATAATGTCATAAATAAAGAAATAAATTATCGTAAGAATAAAGGTTAATTAAGAAATGACTTATGTATTAATAGTTTAGATCAATTTATAATTGGAAATTAATTAAGAAAGTAACTTAAGTAATGTTATTAGTTAATAAAGATAATTAACTAAAGATTACTAATAAATTAATTAATGTGATAAATTTTGATAATTAATCAGATTAATTAGATAATCTATTGTAAATTGTTAAAAGAAATTACTTGATAAAAGTAATTAAGAGATTAATTACTTATTTTAATTAATTTTGATAAATGATTAATTTAAGTTAATTAATTTATTTTAATTAATTTAAGAAAATCATTTGATGAATTGATAAGTATAAATTACTTAGTGTATGTAATGGAGCACAATTACTTAAGGAAGTAATTAATGTTAATTACTGAATGTAATTAATGAAAAATGATGTGTTAATAAAGTAATTTGGATAATTACTTTTGTAATTAATCAGAGGATGAATTAAAGGAGATAATTAATTATGGGATAATTAATTTATTAATATAAGTAATTAATGATAGTTAATTACTGGAATGATATTAATCAAGGGTGATTAATAGTTGGGTTGAATTCAAGATTAATCACTTAATGTAATTTAAATAAAGTAATTTATTCTAAATCTAAATTAAAGATCATTAATTAATATAATTTATGATGTAAATTAAGAATTGGTTAATTATGAAATACTTAATAATGTGGTGGTTAATTGATGTAATTAATTAAGAATAAATGTAATCAATTATAAATGAAGTAATTAAATGTTAATTACTATAAATGATTTAAAATAATTAATTTGTGAAATTAAATAAAGACTAATTACCCATTGTAATTAGAAAGTGATTAATCAAAGGTGTTTAATCAAGGTAAATATTTAGAGGATGATTATTAATTTGATTTATAATTAATTGATGGTTGTATAAGCAGAATTTATAGATAAAGAATTAATTTAATTTACTTTAAATTAATTAGAGATAGGAGTAGTTAATTTAATTCATTTTGAATTAATTACAAATGGTATGATTATAAATCATTGCGCATGGATGAATGATATTGATATTTCATTTGATGATTGTAATCTGGCATGAATTATATCTATATGTCATGGATGCTTGTTTTAAATATGATAATACTTGATTATTTGTTTTTGAGATTATCTATGATTATCTACTGTGATGTTATGAATATTCTATCTATGTGTATATTGATTATATTGAATTAAACTGTTAAGACTAAATAGACAACTTGGCCTTAAAAGACACGTTTTGGATTTCGATGAGACCGGGATCGGTTTTCCACATTTGGAACATCCGAAAACCACATCGAATTCAAATTAACGATGGATCATGAATCTGAAGTGAAGATGAAGATTCAGAATGCAAGGGTTATCGTCGTTAACTCTGAGGGTGATTCCAAAATGAGTGTAACGAGATAATGCCTTCGGTTTCGTTCGAACCCGGAACGAACTTGTATGGATTGAATGCTTTCAACACATCGTCAGGCGGACGATGAGCATTCTAAGAATTATGTTCTCTAAAGGTAATCGTAACCTCAAGCCTCATCAACCGGGAATGGCTAAAACAGGGGAGGTGCAGCAAGGTTAGAGGGGTCATGCCCAAGCAGGACAAGGATATTCCCCTGTCTAGATGTCCCTTTATTTTCGGTTGTGTGGGCAGTTGATTGCAACAACTGCCGGGGTTTATCTTGTTCGGGACTGTTCAGTAAGGAATGGTTCTGGTCTTGTGTTGCAGGGGGTCGGGAGTGATCCTCGGTACGTTGATCTAGGCTACGTACTGTGACGAGCGGTACCCCAGTAGCCCTGCCATTGTATGGAATCCACAATCCAATAAGTGCCCACGGTTTTGATTGTATTACCCACTTTTGTGGCTAGTAGCTGGAATTTAACGAATGTAACAATTTCGGCTATTTTTTATTTACTTGAAAACCCTAGACCTATTATAATATCACAGAATTTCCTATCAAATGTTTTGGTTAGCGTAAGGTAAATTTTTTTCCATGTTTATGTGTGGGAAGTCTTACGTGATACCTTTTGTTTTCAAAAGATTTTCAAAGTTAAGCAACTTTAACCTGTTACTCATACCAGACCCATGTCTGACCCGGAGTTTATTTTTGTTTTTCATAAACTCTCGGGTACCCAAATTTTTACGGGTAGCCAAGGGATTCAGGTTAGCTTTGATGAATTCTGGAGGAGCAATGGAGCAGGAGGCTTCAGCGATATAGATATATATCTAGTTCCGCTGTGTTGGTATCTCTGAGTCATATTGTTTGAGATGTATTGGATTGAGGTGTATTAACTAGACAGATGTTTATAACTGTCTAGTATGTGATGTATTGCCTGTATAACTCTGATTGATGTTGTATATTATGTAAATATTTATGTGATTATTATATTTTATTCGTTCCGCTGTGAGATTCTGATGTTGTTGTTCTTTCTTCTCTATCTTTTCTATTTTCTCATCCCTTTCTATCTTCAAGACGGAACGTCTTCCTGGGGGTAGAAGGGCGGGTCGTCACACTGTCACTCACCTTCTAGATCATGATTTAAAGCTTTCAGATTGAAGTTGAAGTTGTAATCTGGTTTTGAACTTGATAACTGAAGCTCCTTTTTAAATCTTCAAGTTTTTGATTAATTTCTCTTATGTTTGGTTTGAATGTGAAGTGATACTTCTTTGGTTTTCACTCAGTTTTAAGGGATGAACGAATTTGGAATGAAGTTGATATTGATATATATACACTAGAATGAAGTTTACAAGGTGGTAAATTTATTTGTTTAAGCTGATAAAAAAAATGTTTGTGCAATGTTTTATCAGAAACATTTTTGTACCAGTGATTAAATCTATATTGCTTTGTACAATAGGATCATTTTTTCTTTGTTTTATCAAACAAGATCTCGGTTATGCAGATTTTTTTCCTTTTTTCCAATTTGTGGTGGCTGATATTATATTGTATGTGTTGGAGGCTGATGTGAATTAGTTTTGGGGCTGCACTAATTTGCTTGTACAAACCTATCTTATTTTGCTTTATTTAATTTGTACATTACACTTATTCTTTTTCCCTTGCTTTCATTTCAGCTGTACAATATGAGATAGTTTGATGTGGCTTCACTTTTTTTTATTGTTTTACCTTGTTTCATGTTTGCATATGTATGTTTCATATTTGAATGTATATGTTTTGTTTTCTTCATTTAGTAAGTGTTCATGAATATGTATTTGTTTACTTCATTACTTGGTGATATAAGTGAGCTTCAAATTTTATTTTATTTTTCTTTTATTATCTTTACTTCATTCTGTATGTATTATTTATATTGATTCATGATATCAAGATTTACTTTATATTGTCCGAAGTATATAATTTATTTATTTTCTAATATAGATGAATTTCCACCCTTTATCTTGTTGTTAAAATTTTAGCAATTAATTGTTTACTTTATATTTTTATCATTATATTTTATATATATTGAATTCTATTTCCAGTTTAATTTATTACTATTATTTTACTTTAGTATCCATTATCTTGTATTTATCTATTTAATTTGTTTTTATTCTACTTCTATCAATTCGAAATTTAAATCAATTTATTTATTTTCTTTCTTGTGTCCAAGGTTTATATTCTTATATTTATTTCAAAACCATTTTAATTCAAAAATTGATTTAACTATCAATTTAAATTTAGTAAAAATTTAGGGTTGTTACAAGCACAATGCTCAGTTACATTGCAACTGAGCATACTGAGAACTGTGCTCAATTGCATTTGCATCTAAGCACTGTGCCCACTTGCAAATGCAACTGGACAGTGGTTAGTCTGGTTATATTTGCAACTGAGCAATGCTCAGTTTCATTAGCAATTAAACGCAGTAGTGTTCAGTTAAATTACTGAGCATAATGCCCAGTTGCAACAACTAAGCACTATGCCCTGTTGCAAATGTGAGTGGGTAGTGCTTAGTTGCATTTGCGATAAAACTGAGCGCGGCTCGATTATGCAACTAAGCATAGTGCTCGGACAACAACTTAGCATTGTGCCCATAACACTCAGTTGCATTTTCAACCGGGCGGGTTTGAGCAATTTTATAGAGAAAGTTAAAATCGGTGAAAAAGACACGACTTCATGGTGTGCATCCTACCATTGATGGTTTACATTGGAGTATACACAAAGATGGGAATTAAAAGTCTTTTTCATACTTTTTCCCGAGGTAAATAAATAATGATTAATGAAATAGCTTAAAATGCTTAAAAATACATTGAATATGATCAACCTTTTTAAACATGTACATATATTTTTATAGTCAAAGTGTATAACAGCATAAGTAATTATAAGGATAACCTATAAACAGAGAAAAAAGCAATTATACATATATGCATACGTAGAATATGTGTGCGTACAACGATTGAGTGAGTCTAACCATATTATAAAGACCAAATTAAAATTGTATAATACACATATGAAATTACAACAAATAATCTACAACTCCATAGAAAAATACTGCAGATCAATGGCAAAAGGCAGATAAGTCATCTTCAAAATCTATGCATTTATTTATTAGCATAAGGAAATTAGTCATAAATAAAACTCAAATTATGTATAATGCAAGTATATCTAAAATGCACCTTTTGGGAATGAAAAGGCTTTGAAAAGCCTAAAACTTGAGAAACATCTTTTAAAATTTTATGCAAGTATATAATTTATGTTTCAATTCATTTGTGTGCAATTGCAGTATTTCTATTATCAACAAATTTACCCTGAATTAAGTAATTTATATAAGGATAAATTTATGTACAAAGTTTGAGTACTTGATCATGTACTAATGAAAATCTTTGTGTTAAATTAACTCTTATTCAAAACTGCACATAATATTTACTACGGTGAAATTATATCAAAACTACATGGAATCTTCATTTTTTGAACTGGCTATGGCCAATCTACCAAGTGTAATTCTTCTTGATCATCCAATTCTGAGTTTAGCAGATTAAATATGAAAGTAAATTATTTTAGATGGTATGAAATATAAGTCTAGTGGTAAATTGAATGACAATTATTTTAGCAAGTTATTTCCGATGATATGTAGTATAAGTTTGATGATAAATCAAATGACAATTATTTCAGTAAATTATTTCAAATGATTTGTGAAATATGAAAAGATACTGAGTACTTACAAAATTTTTAGGTTTTCTAAGTAATGCAGCAACTCTTATTGATTTAGAGTCGGCTATCAACCCATGAAACCGATGTGTTAATTCTACAAAGAGCTATTTACGTGTAAATAAAACAATGAATTGACAAGCATCATTATCCCAGTGGTTAAGTGATTTGGCTTTGGTGCGAGAGGTCACAAGTTTGAAACTGGCATAGCATGATTCGAACATTTATTGACATGTGATATGTTGTCCCAGTGACATGTTGTATATAAAATACCATTTTCAAAAAAGAAAAAAAAACAATGAAGATAACATGCAAAACAAGAAGTAAAGATAACATATTACTCTAGTGCGATTTATTAGTATTTGTTATAACAAATACCTTAATAACTAACATTGTTCCCATTCCATCGTACTTTTATGTGCCATTACAACAAAGCAGTTAATTTTTTTGCATGTTAATGTGTTCGAACAAAAAAAACAAGTAGTATCCTGAATAAGAAATTCAAGTTGTGCCACCTCACAGAAATACTATGACTTAAAACAATATCGCTTCTTGGATATACAGACATACATACACATAATCATATATATATATATATATATATATATATGTATGTATGTATGTATGTATATATGTATGTATATAATGAATGAAACATATATAGTCTAAACAAGAAAATCACGTTGTAAACTTATAATTGCAAAACCGAGGCCAGTGGCCTCAGTTGCAAAACCTGAGGCCACTGGCCTCGGTAAAACTGAGACTAGTGGTAGCTTCAAAACCCGAGGCACTGGCCTCGGTTTAAATGAGGCCAGTGCGGCCTCAGTTCATCGCAATAGTTCGTCATGCATAATTGCTTATTTATTGTCCTTTTATTATCAATAAGTGCTTGTTTTATTTAATGTTCTTTTATTGTTAAATCATGTGTTATCACATTGATTATTATTTATCATTATTTTTAGTATAAATATGATATTGTATGCATATAGGCACTTATAGAAAAAGTAGAAAAAAAGAGAAAATCAGATGGTAGTTCTAGTGGGAATGGTGAAGTAGACTTTAACTATGAACAAGCTACGTGAATTGTTAGATGGAGAGTTCGTTATATTGCAGACTTTCGTCTTCGGTATTTGTAGACTTTAACTATGAACTATGTCTTATCTTTTATTATTGCAATTTAATATTATCGTGGGATTGACAAATTATATATTCGTAACTTAATTATGTATTAAATTTCTCTTTTGTTAATTGATGTTCTACTTTACTACCATGATTACGAATACCATTTATTGATATTGATTGAGTATAATTTACCAAACTAAGGAATATTTCATATTAATATAATCTACTTTTTATCTTTCAACATTCACATTAACGGTAAGTGTTTATTTGTTAGCAATGGTTATAAGCGTTGGTGATATTTTTCCCGAACGCTTATAAGCGTTGGGAAAAATATGTTCCAACACTTATAAGCGTCGAGGAAAAATATAATCCAACGTTTATAAGTATTGCGATATTTTTTCGCAACACCTATAAGCGTTGAATGATATTTTTTTCGCAACATTTATAAGCGTTGGGCAGTATTTTTCCCCAAAGTTATAAGCGTTGGAACATATTTTTCACAAAAGCTTATAAGCGTTGGGGGAAAATATCAGCCAACGCTTATAAGCGTTGTAAACAAATGCACACGCTCATATAACAACATATATAAGTGTTACTGAATTTTTTCGTAACGTTTATACTCGTTGGAATCGTCCGTTTTGATGTATAAATATACAATAATAATATGTTGGACTCAAAATAAAAATAACCAGCCCTTTCTTTCATGGAAATTGAGTTTTTTTATTCATATTGGTTGTTTTGAAGAAATATCGTATGGTTAAAGTGCAAAAAGTTTTCCTTTGCCGTATCATTTTTATTTTTATAAATGCAGTTGATTTGTCTGACTTACCCCTTTCAAAAACACAAATCGAAAAAAAAAAAAATAAGTTTTACATCTTATAAGAGCATTTCCAGCAACGTCATGGGTGGTTGCTCAAAATAAAACGGTGAAAATCCCCACTCAGTCAGCAGCAAGTGGAGAGCAATTTTCTATTTTTTATTAGAACTTACCACTAAACGGTTTTTCGAAATCCCTTTTCCTTAAATTTTTTTCTAAAAACCGTTTATGCTAGGCTTAAACTGACTTTCAAAAGGCCGTTTAGAGATCGCCACTGTAAAAAAGATGGAGGCAATTCTCACTTTCCGTTTCTACCCACGCTCGAATTTTTTGTCTCTATTTTTTTTTTCACTGCTGAAAATGTCCTCTTATAACTTGGTTTTTTCTTTTTGTCTTCTGGTTTGAAAAAATCAGTGCTATGGCACATGATAACAAAAACTTTGAAACAAACTATCTAATCCAATATCATTATATTTTGTTTCAACATTTACTATGACGGCTGGCGTTTGGTTTTTCAAAAATTGGAATCATCCCACTCAAAAAAATAAAATAAATAAATAAATAAAAAATAAAGCAAACCCCTCGTCTCCCTTCTACCCTTCTAACGTTTAAATACTGCCAACTCCTTTCTTCCCACCAGGGGAAAATGGATGATCTGCAGAAAGCCTTAGAATCGCGCGGCTTGAAAATCTCATCCATCGAAGGCAAAGGCCGTGCTCTCGTCACTACTAGACGTTTCTCTCCTGGTCAGTCACTTCTTCCGTGTTTACATTACACATACATATAACATATGTATGTGTATACATAATATGTATACACACATATTGTATATTTTCCTATGGCTTCTTTTTGTTGAGGCTTATCATAGGGTCGATTTGATATCAATTTGCAGAAAATATGCATTTACTGACCTCGGTATGTGTATCTTGAACAGTAATACTAGATTGCGGCCATTAGATGGTTGGAGGTATTGCAGTAGCCATGATAGCAGCCATTAGAGTAGTAATAGCCACAATATCCGTATGTATTTATTACGCGGAAATTTAAGTCGGATCTTTTTCGTCTTTGTGGTATTTACACACATTTTGGTAGGCCTTACATGATTTTGTTGTTATTGTGCTGATCAAAAAACTTGATTTAAACTCAATTAGCTATACTAATTGATTGGCGAACCCTAGTACATATACTGATAGAATCAGCGTTTGACCATGCTGATCAAATGAATAACTTTTTACTAGTTATGTTTTGAGTAATAATAGATCAAATTTGTCAAGATATTGTTCGAGTACAGCAAACGGTTGTAGATTGCAAGTTTTATATTCTGTAGATAATGTACTGAAGGAATGGAAATTGTTGGAGTACAGCAAATGGTTGGAGATTGGAATTTTTATATTCTGTAGATAATGTCCTGAAGGAATGGAAATTGAAGGCTTGTGTAGTGCATGGATGCAACTTATGAAATACAGTTTAATTGTGTGTGTGCGCGCGCGCGTGCGCGCGCGTGCGTGCGTGTGTGAGTGAGTGAGTACAAATAACTCTAGTGCTATTTATCCGGAGGTGTGGGGGCTTGGATCAGCGGACGGCTTTACTATACCCTCCTCATGAGTTTACCGGTCTGCCGGGTTCTCCTGGGCATTCAAAAAAAAAAAAAAAAACTCTAGTGCTATTTATGTGCAGACACAGGCCCCCGGCTGCTTTTTAAGTAGAGGCCTCACGCATAGATAATGAAGAATTTGTTTTTGCTAAAATAAAATATCCTTAACAAAGAAAAAGAAAAAATGTCTTCAAAATTGATGAGCACATTGACCTTGAATTTGGGACAATTTGACACAAATTTGAAGGCTTTGCCAACAGTAATTACTAAAAGTAAGGCATATATTATTTATAGATAACATCCACAAACTTGTACCTATAAGAATCGTCACATCTTGAGACCCTTCGTATGATATAAACTCTTACCATGCTCATTCTCATGTCATAAAATCAAATAACTATGCTTTAACCAATCTTTTTAAATGATTTTCTGAATGTGTATTGACCCATCAAAGGGGTTGGGTTAGATCATGAATGGGTCGGGTCAATTTTGATCAAACCTATTCATGATTCATTTTTTATCCAATTAATAGACAAGTCAATTTGACCGTACAAATTTGATAAGCGTGCTATTCATTTAATTCATTTAAAATTTCAATTAGATTTGAATAACAAAAAATCAAGAAAAAAAAATCCCAATTTAATTTTTTCTTTTTGAATTTTTAATATCATCGAAATTTCAAAATTTAATTATGGTTTTCATCAGTATTCAGATTTTCATATTTTTTAACTTGAAAATTTTAAATTTACAAATCCAAAGTCAAATGCTCAGTTTCAAAGCTTAAATTTTCAAATGTAAATTCATAATTTAAATTTAATATGAAACTCAAATATTGAAATATTCTAATTTAGAATTCAATTTTTAAGTTTAAATTTACGTAACTCAAATGTTCAAAATAGAAATTTGAAAACTTTTAAATTTCAAATTTTGATTCAAAATTCAAAATTTTAAAATTTAAAATTCAAATTGTTATGTGTAAATTTTAGCATGACTATCCAATGATTTGGGGACAGATGCATCATCAAAAATATTTTTCGAGTTAGAATTTAGGTATGAAACGTAGCATGTTATTTGTTAACTATTAGTCAACACGGAGAAGTATAGCGTATGCTTAGAAGATGAAGTATTCGAGTATTTTATACTATCCATAATTTAGATGATAGTTGGCCCTAGTTTCGCCTGATTTCGAGTTAGTATGAAAAAGTTATTATAGTTTAAACAAAAAAAATAGTGACTTTTGCTTGGTCAAAGTGTAGATTTAGAGATATAATCTATTATTTGCTAAATATAATAGTTTGTCTATGGAAAAATACAAGTACATTCAGAATATGATATATCCAAGTGTTTCGCATTGTCCGTAGTTTAGATTCAAGTTAATTGGTCAAAGTCTTTGTGCCTAGTTTTGACATGGTAATGCAACATGTTATTTTCTAAAGGCAACTATTAATCATCATGAAGAACTAGCACGCATGTTTGAAATATGAAATATTCAACTTTCCATATCGTCTGTGCGAGTTCATCGGTCAAAATATCGTTTGATTTCGGTTCAGTATAAGTTATTACAGTTTAAATGAAAAAAATAACGACTTTTGCTTAGCTATTTGAGTAAGAAATTTCATATTTTCAAAATTTGGATTTTCAGTTTCCATAATTTTAAATTTCTAATTTTTAAAATTCATATTTTCAACTTTATATTTTTAAATTTCATGATTTTAATAAGTGGGCAAATGGGTTAGTCATTTATAACCCTTTAATAATAGATCAAACCCATTTATGACTTATTTCACAAAGGTTCATAAACTAGTTGATCCAACCCATTCATAAGCAGAATGAAATGTGATTGAGTTAGGTTAATGGTTGGATCATATTTTTCGACGGTTTTAATTGGAATCAACATAAAACGAAGATTTTGAGGCTGGTTGAAATGGAAATTCTGCATTTGTAAAAATATTTGCATGATTCGATAATTAAATTATGCATGTGCAAAAGCAAAACACATGAGTGCAAATAAGTTGGTGGAAATAATAGTTCCTATTGCCCAATTGCACAAAGGAACGATGACATTGCCACATCAATGGTGGTGTTGTGCTAATTTAATTGTTAAGTTTTATCTATTTTACCTAATACTTTGTTGTTTTTTACGTACAAATTATCAAAATAGCGTAATTATAAGTACATCATATTACCAACTGCTTCAAGAAGTTTAAGTGGGGCTTTACGGAAGAATAATATCATATCTTCCAACAAATTCGAAATGATTAAGATGAGTTTTGATGCTTTGGAATATGAAGCTCCGAGGAATATTAAATTTTAACTTAAATGAAAACTATGTTAAATCACTTATCACCCACTAGATCTTAATGTTATATTCCATCTCCAAGAAACATGAGCCTGCCAAATATTGTGATGTAAATTTTGTATGCAGGGGACTTGATTATATGTCAAGAGCCTTATGCATCTTGTCCTAGTAAAGCTGCAAGTGCTTCAGTGTGCGATGGATGCTTTAGTTTAGACAAATTACTGAAATGCTCAGCTTGTAAAGTTGCATGGTACTGTGGAAAAAAGTGTCAGGTACCTCAAATTTCCTTATATATTTTTATTTTTTGGAGTTTGGATGCAGGAAGAAAATTAGCGGTCTTTTTTTTATGTATCACTGTTTAAGTGTTTGCCATTAATGCTAAGGCGAGCCAACAATACATTAACTGTATCACTGTTTAAATATATATGTTTCACATCCCTTGAAAAGCACCATGGAACAGTTATTCTAAGAGAAAGCTGGCACTGTCAGGCGACCCTTCCTGTACGCTTGCAAAGCATGAAACCTTGAGGACTTGAACCCTTTTTCAGCATACACTTGACTTCTGTAATCCTTGAATTGACACATGACTAATTATTTTCTGTGTTTATGCATACCTTGTTAAGTTTCCTATTAAATATTGGCCATAATTTTTGATAAGCTTGACATAATTTTTGATAAGCTTGACACTAGCTAAGCGGTAATGTAAAAATTGCAGTAGAAAAATATATTGATATGTCAATATATAATTTGTTGGCTTGATGGTTAACAGAAATCTGAGTGGAAATTGCATAAAGCAGAATGCGAAGCTCTATCCACACTACCTTTGGATAAGAAAAAAACGCTTGCTCCTATGCTACGACTTATGATGAGACTACTTCTGAAGAAAAAACTCCAGGATGAGCACGTGAGTTCTCATGTCTTATTCTTAGGTCTAATGTTTATCAATCATTTCTTCTATGTTATGCGATAGAACATTGAAAATGATCTAATTATACTTTCGTCGATTCTATTATTTATCAGTTTCTATTTAGCTAACCATTTCTGGAAGGACAGATTTTTATAAGGGACCTGGAAAAAAAAAAGCTAGGCTAGAAGAAAACTTATTACAGGAATTTTCCTCGTTTTGGTATAGCTTGCGCATTTTTGGAATGCGCAAACTATATTTGAAAAATAAAAATTATTTAGCCTGTGCATTCTATAAACGTACAAGCATATATGCATGCGCATTTTTGAAATGTGCAAATAATATTGTAGTGCTGAAATAAACAGTAAATGCGGATTATATGCTTGCGCATTTTTTAGATAATGTTTTTTTAAATATGGCTTGCGCATTTTCCATAAATGCGCAAGCTATATACCAAAACGAGTCATTCTCCAATAAGTTTTCAGTCCAGCCTATTCTTGCAATGACTTTTTTTGGCATGTCCATTTACAAAATTTATGCTTCAGGAATATTTTTAGTATGGCTATTATTATGTAGTTCAGTTTACTTGTCAATGATACCTGTTTTCTGCTTTGTTTTATTTTGATTATTTTTTTGGTATTGGTGTTTATGACTTGAATTGTATTCATAATAAATTGTGAATGCTTCAATATTTTTTCATGTTTAGGTCATTTCAACAAAAGTCATGGATAACTACAAGTTGGTGGATGCTCTGGAGTCTCGTATGAATTTAATCTTTAACTATAATTCCCAATATAATTTCATTGTTCTGTTTGCTGTGATTGGTTGGTGCTTATACATACTCAGATATGTCTAAAATAAGCGAAGAACAACGAGTGCTTTATGCTCAATCGGCTTACCTTGTAAAGCTTTTGCTTCCATTAATGAACATTAACACAAGGGAGGTTACAGTATACTTTTCCAAAGTATGATTTTTGAAAATTTGGCTATATTTGTATTTATCAACTGAAATCCATTAAACTAATGCAATCTTATATTAACTTCTAATCTTTATTAGTTTGTTTTTATTTTGTTCAGTTGGCAAGCAACACTCATACAATTTGCAATGGTGAACAGCTATCCTTGGGAATTGGACTGTATCCAGTTCTCTCTTTCATTAATCATAGGTTTCCATTTTTATCTGTTTACATTGTTTTTGAACCTTCTATAGATAACTGTTTTGATAAACAAGTTATGCTGGGTTTGTGTGCGTTTCAGCTGTAAACCGAATTCTGTATTGGCATCTGATGGACCCATAACTTTTGTTCGTGCTTTACAACCTGTAGAGAAAGATACAGAGGTTAGTTTACATATGAAGCTTATTTGCATGAATGCTTGATAACTGCTTTTAAGTTTAATTCCTTCTTGGTGGATTGAGGAAACTATGATTATGCTTAACTCATGGTTATTTAATTATCAGGTCCGTTCTTTTCTAATTCTTACAATTATACTCCAAATAAATAATCAGGATGAGGAGAATATGGTCTCAGAATTCGTATTTTGAGGTTTTAGCAAGGTTCGAGATCTCGGCTTCGATCTCGGTTTCGGTCTTTTGTAATTTTTGATTCCGGTTTCGGTTTCGGATCTTGTTATTTATTTTCATGTAATAATACATATATTTGTTTAATTTATTGAAACAAAATGTATAATTTAAACTTAATTGAAAAATATAATATACCCAAACAATACCGGTTAATTATGAATATTTAAAACACTAAAAAATGTTCATTCATTACTTCATTTTCAACTTTTTTAGTTACATCATTAATACATTTCGTGATTGTATAAGTTAAATTTTCATATTTTGAATATTCCTACATTTGAAAATTCAAATTAATTTCATTTTTGATTTTTTTTCTGTATAATTTGAAGTTCAATAGGCTTTTTTGTTGAACTGGAATTTCGGTTCGGTTTCGTTTCAGCCCCTACTGAAACCTAAATGGAACGACTGGAATCTCGGTGTTTCGGTCGAAACCTCAAATCTTGGTTATGTGCTTTATTAGCGGAATGCATTTTGGTATGTCGTGGAATGGGAAAGTGCCATGCTATGAAAAATAAGATCTTATCTTACCCATTGAACTAACATTTGTATTTCTTATTCTTTTCCTTTGCATTTCAATTCTTTTGCAGTGTCCAAAACTACAATTGTCAAAATTTTGTAATTTGTTGATCATTCATATATATAAATGAGGTTTATTATGATTACAAGGTTTTGATGAGTTATATAGAAACTGCTGCAAGCACAAAAACAAGGCAAAGTGATCTGAAGAAGCAATATTATTTCACTTGCAACTGTCCATGCTGTAATAAGGTTGTGCATTTTATTTCTCCCCCAATCGTCCAATGAACATTTCATAGATGTTTACTTCTGCTTATTATGTTGTACTCACAATATCTGTTCAGAGTTCATATGAAAAAGTCAAGGAAAATGCGATTCTAGAAGGGTACAGTTGTAAGGATAAAAAATGCAATGGATTCTTGCTTCTGGATTCTGGTAGGCTCTTAGAATAATATCGAGCATTATTGTTAACCGTTAAAACATTGTAATTTTGGTCATCTTTTTTGAAAAACCTTTCTCAGTTAAATTTAGATCACCAGTAAATTATAGTTTAGTTCAGTGATTGAGTTGTGCAAAGGAAAGAAATGTGGCTAAAATATGTGATTGTACACTTCAAAAATGCCAAGGTTAGACAAAAAGAACAACTAAACAAACAAACCTTGTAAATTTTACAATGATGACGTGACTTGATATTAGCCACCCCTTTTTATACCCTTCTTTTTAATCGTGTTTAATATTTTTTTAATTTTGTGGTTAATATCAAACCATATCGTCTTTGTGAGAGTTACAACGAATTTATTTGTAAGTGTAGTATTTTTCTTTGAAATTTATATGTAGAAAAGTTCTTTTGCCATCCTCTCTCATTCTTATACGTAGAAAAGTATTTGTAAGCGTAATATTTTTCTGATAATTAATTTGGAGTTCTTTTTGTGAGAAAAAATGTGTTATTGTTTTACGTATGTTGCACAATATTATGAGTACCAATCAACCAAGATATTACATAAATGGTTTCGAAATATTCCTTGTGTAACAAGTGATAAAGTGAAAAAGTTCAAAATTGGTTAGAACAGAAATTTAATGATTTGAAATTTTATTATATTGGTTTCATTGTTAACTTAGACATAGTAAGAAACAAAGATAACTTAATTAAATGAGCAACATACTTAACTAAATGGGCGAACATTGTAATGGGAAAAGTTCAGATAGGAATATATCTTAAATTCAGATAAGACCAAATTTGATGAAGTGGATTTTGTAAATGTAAATTTGAAAATTCAGGTGGGGCCTTGGCCCTAGGTGAGAAGTATGCAAATTCACCTCTGTTTGGTATGCCAATTCTTTGTAGGATATTATGTAAAAGAATAGTGCTATAGGGGGCAGGAAACAGGAGGGTAGGTAAGTGTGGAAATGAGTAACAGAAATTGAAAAATAGGAGGGATTATAGAGGATCCCCATTCTTTATTTCTGCATATGACAATTTGTCTTAAATACTTTTGAACCTTCTAACATTGCTGCATATAAAATCTTCCCATTTTGTTCATCTAATTTTACGAGTACAACCGTACAACGGTGGAGAACCGACTGGTCGGTTATATAATTTCAAAAAAAAAAAGATATTTATTGCAATTTTTCATCTTAAGTAAACATGAGCAGATAAGGTGTTGGAAATCGTGTAGAATTTAATATTTGAATTTGAAATTAAAATTTTGAAAATATGAATTTCAATTTTTGAAAATAGAAGTTCAAATTTGAGTTTTAATCAGGAAATTCAAAACTAAAGATTTGACTTTTTTAAAATTATAAAATATGAAATTCAAATTTCAAATTGGAAACATGAAATTGAAAATTTAAGATTTGAATTTTTAATTAACTAATGTTTAATATGAAAATTCATGTTTAAAATTTGATTTATTTTCATAATTTAAATTTTAGAAAAGGTAAAATGTTCAGTTGGCAAAACATTCTTAAGAAAAGGGAAAATTTTATACAGAAATCGAAATTTCGAGAATTTTGTTTTAAAATTTTGAAATTGAAATTTTGAATTTTGAATTTGAAACTTTTAAATACGAAATCTTTGGTGGAATATTTTTCTTCAAATTGGACTTTATTTAATTTTGATTTTAGATTTGGAAAGTTGAAATTTTGAATTCAAAAATTACAAATTTAATACTAAAAATTGAATTTTGAATTTGAATTTTGGGGTAAATATTTTTACGTGTGAGAATTTTAAAGTTTACGAAAGAGTTAAAACTCTTCAAAAAGAAGACATGTTATAATTTAAATATGAGATAAAGTATGAGAAAATTAATTTAAGATATTTACGGTACATAAAGTTGAAGAAATTTAAGGGGATATGGTTAAGACAATATTTTAAATGCTCCTTATTTTGTTGGTTTCACGTAATTTGTTTTTGCAAGTCTACAGTAGACAAATCCCTAATGGTCGGTTTGACGAAGCTATTTTTTCATGATTAGTTCATGCGTATTTCTTTTTTTCAAGAAAATAATAGTAAAACAATACAACGCTCATTCTGTTATACATACAGAGACGAAAAGTTTTGTATGTCAGCTATGTGGTCTTGAGAGGAGTCAGAGAGAAATTAATATGCTGAAACAAGAGCTAGAAAGAATGCTGGAAAAGGCTAAATCTACTCAGTCCTCTGGCAGTATCCATACTTTTACAGTGATTTTGTCAGTTTATTTTATTTCATTTAAATTATATACAAACCTTAATCTCACATCTAAGTTTTTGTTAGTAAACAGTTCCCTTCTGTTCAACTTGCTTTGTTCAAATTTTATATATTTTGTTAAATTTCTTAACAATAATATTAGATTTATTGGATGCTAACACAATGTATAAAAAAGTTGAGGAACTTGAAGTTAAGTTGAACCATCCAGATTCACTCAGTTTGCTGCGAACCCGCGAGACTCTGTTAAAGGTATAGTATTATGGCTTATGATAGTTTATAAAATATTATACGATTCTCAGTTTGCTGTGAACGCATGAGACTCTGTTAAAGGTATAAACTCGAGCTTTTGGAAATCCTCCTTCTGTGATCATTACTGGTGTTTAAAGTATAATATTGGGGGAACGCTCACAGTCAGCCCTTGAACAGAAAAGGGGAATTCTGTGTCTGAGGTGAACACAAAAATCCCCCTTTTTTCCCTTCATCATGCCCCTTTCTCAACTCTCCAAAAACACAATCTCCTTTCCCTTCCCATTCCTTTTTCATTCTATGTTCAAATACCCCTTTCGTGAGCCCCTCTTGCTTCGTTGCAAACGCATTCTGAGAGAGCAAAGTTTGGAGTGAGCAGTGACACTCTTATGATTTCCAGGAGACTCTTATGATTTCCAGGAGTTATAGACTCCTATGATTTGAGTGCATTTGTGAACATGCCACCATGGCAACTAAGCTTTGTTCCCTATACTTGCATTGTTTGAAAAGTGTGTGTGTGTGTAAGAAAATAAGAATAATCCAAAGAAAATGAATTATGTATCAAGTCTTTTATCTTTCTATATACTTCTATGAGTTTAAATGTTCACTTATGAAATGTTAATCTGTTGACTATTTTGGTTAAACAGATGCAAATGGAGATCAATGACTGGGAAACTGCATTAGCTTACTGCAAACTGACCATTCAAACGTATCAGAGTATGTCGTCATAAGCGTGTATCAAAATTCATTAAGCTTATATATATATATATATATATATATATATATATATATATATATATATATATAAACACGTTATAATTCTTCTGCGCTAACAAATATCAATAATGATTATATTATGTCACCCATTTTTGGTAAGGTCATACTTTCGCCAATAATTCTCCTAATATAATTTACATAATATTGTCGATTTTGAATAATCTATAATATGAAAGGGCTAATTATTGATGTTGATCTAGAAAACTAAGATTTCCTACATGTACAAGATTATTTAAATCAAGATAGACCTAATGAAATTTGCATGTTTAATTTAGATGGGTGGAAAGAATTTCATCTAAAAAGTTATTGCATTGTTACGAAGATGACACAGAATAAGGTGGCACCATTGATAGTCTCCGTTAATTCAGTCAATGAAATTTACAATTTTTTAAATTTAATTTACTTAGCTGTTTCCATAACAAGCTTATTCAGGAATCCATCCATTTTATTTACCTAGCCGTTTTCAAACTGCAGAAGTTTATCCAGAAATTCATCCTTTGCTTGGCCTGCAATATTATTTATGTGGAGGGCTTGAATGGTAAGAATACAATCTGTTTCTACTAAATTCATTTTACTGATTTTATTTATTTTGGAAGTGATTTTTTTAATGGCATTAATTATCGACATATAAAAATATGTTAAATTTCAGCTAAATGACTGAAACAGGGGGAAACAAATCGCGTGCTTAAACTGAATGATAAATGACACAAAATAGCAAATGTACAAGATTTAATACACAAGATTTATCCAACTTCCCAACTTTAATTAAAAAGATTTACCGATGGAACATTAATTCCTAGTTACTCAGTTATAACCTAGAGGTTACACGGAAATAACCAATTAAATGTACAAGATTTAATAAGAATGGTGTGATTCCGAATCTTGGAATTAGTTATGACAAGTGAATGGAAATTCTTTTTTATTTAATTTATTAGATAATTAATCTATGAATGCCAACTGGTTTGACTCAGTCTGTTGGTAGTTCAAACTACGAGATTGAAAGTCACGACTTCAATCTTCGAAATCGACACTTGTTGGCATTAATGTATCATGCTAAAAAAGAAAAAGTTGAGAGTGCGTTGAAGAAGATGGAGGCTACTACACTTAAAACCCATAATGCATCCCCAATGAGCCAAAAAAATTGTCAAGAATCATGTCAAAAGGTTCATTGAACCAGTTGATGAGCTATTTTGTGCCAATTCTTGCATTGTTTCTTTCCTCTTTCTTTTCCAATCTTCGTCTAACTTTTCCTTGCCTTTTTCCTTTGTCTTTCGTGTCTTCATATTATGAAATGTTACACTCCAGCTAGATTAGGATACTACACTAACTATTTTGACTCTACATTCGATCGCCCGTTTAAGAAACTGGAGCATTTGACTTGTTATCCCGCTTTTTGGCAAAGCCGCGATACCAAAAGATCGATCGAAAATGGAGAACAGTTCGTCTCAGAGATCGGTCATACTTTGTTTCGCTATGGATATCACTGAATTTTGTTCGAGTCCGAATTGAACTACAATTGATAGGATGTGACAAGAAAGATCATAGAAGTCGTCATCTCAAATTTCGAGTCAATCCGAGTTCATACGCTCAAGTTATGATCGATTCAACTTGATAGGAAAAGCATTGGTTTCGAACCCATCACGGTAGGTGTCTTCGAACCCATCGTCAAGCACCATTCGAATCAATCGCCTTCGAATCGATGGACTTTGAACCCATCGGAGTGCCTCGTTTCGAATCCATCAACTTCGAATCCATCTGGTTCGCGTCGGTGGGCCTCATGTCCATGGAGAGGTTGCAAAGCTCGCATACATCAGAGAAACACAAGTTCGAACCCATCAAGCATCGGTTGTTCGAAGCCATCAATGAAGCCTTGTTCGAACCCATCTGTGAAGTCTTGTTCGAACCCATCATTGGAGCCTTCTTCGAACCCATCTGTGAAGCTTCGTTCGAATCCACTGGATCAACCAGCCACGATGACGTGTCATCCATCGGTTCGAACGCGCCGAGATACATGGAGTCGAAGCGGTCAACCCGGAGTGAAGACCGGGTCGGCTCGAGGTTTGCGCTCCGCGTCACCACGAAGGCGCGTGCCACCATCAGTTCGAAACCATCGGTTCAAATGGATGGTTTCGAACCAAACAGCCATGCAGTAAACCCCATCTCGAATCCATCATATCTCTCAATCCACTGATTCAAATGTCACGAAATTTTCACAGAAGCTTGCATTCATGTCGAAGAGTGTCCACGCCAAATTTCACCTCGATTGGATGAATTCTTGATCGGTTCGAATGGAGTTCGAACCGATGCCAAAGTGGGCCCAAACTTCCTAAGATCGAGCGTGTGGGCCCCCTCACGTGCTAGAAGTGGTCTCTCGAGATTTCAGCGAAATATCAGCAGCCTACACCTATAAATAGAGCCCCAGAGCCAACAGAAAAGGGATTTTTCGACTTTCAAGCGTCCAGACTCTGCCGGATTGAGATCTTCATCATCCTACATCGTATACTAACTGTTGGTTTCGAATTTTCGGTTGTATCCTGCTGATCTTGCTGTAGTCGCTTGTAATTGTTGAAAGAGAATCAATAAAATTGTTAAAACTTCACAGTGGACGTAGGCAACGTGTCGAACCACTATAAATCGCTTGCTTTTGTCTTCACTTTACCGTTGTTTGGAGTTATTGTTAGATAATCTTCATTTTCAATTCGTATTCTTCATTTATTATCTCTTCAAAAGACTCCCGAACAGTGTTGTGCTCAATTTTGGTACCAACATGACTAATGCACCATCATCGCTCATTAATCAGGTCTTATTTTGTTAATTGTTATCATTTGAGTTTTCGACTGCATTTGAAGATGAACCTGTAATCTCGCTTGACTTCCTTTTGAAACAATACTTTAGTTGTTTAAATTTGCATATCATAATTTGCCCAAGCAAATATATCAAAATGAACCAATATGGGCAATGGTTTGAATTTTTCTTAGCTGATTTTATAAACATGTCTCTTATATTATTCGATTGTAAACAATGTGCGAATTCAAATTTTGTAATTATGCATTTTCAAAATCAAAATGCGCATGTGTTTTTCATATAAATGAGAACCTTTTGTTAACAAGTGAGATCTATTCTTACTACAAGTTTTTTGGGAGAACGTATAAGTAAAATGGATCCTTAATTTTGCTAGTTTAGAGCACAACCGTCCAACTTTGAATAATTTAGCACCGCATCAATCAATTTACACTTTTTTCAAACCTTTCTCTTGAGTTTCACCCATGTGTCACATCATAAGGTTCCACAAAGGAGTAGAGTCTGAATCATTAGACTCCACTACTTCATTATATTCTACCACCAAGCTCATCCAAATCACCAGCTGATATCAAACTTCTAAGAAAATTTGGAATACTGTTAAGGCAAATGTGATTCAGACAAGTTTGAATATGTGATTATTTCAGGATGTCATAAAACATCTTAATTCATTATCTATAGTCTGCTCACCATTTTGACGATGTTCTTTCATCATACTTGTGATCGGTGTTAAACGGACTTCTCCCTAGTGTCCTCTGGTATAAATCAACATCCCACAGTGTCATTTTTTTCTAAATACATGCTGAAAACATGGTGTTGTCTCTGCCATTGTTGAATTCTGTCAAACTTGTTCTCTCCGAAACATGTTTTTCTCGCTCGCTCTCTGTCCATATAAGTTCAGTGTTTGTTTTACTTGCAAATAAAACAAACTACTTGTTTTGGACCTTTAGATTTAGACCTGGGCTTTGCTGTAGCTTAGCCATATTGCTTGTCCTTACTTATGCCTCACATATATCAACCTTCTATGCTATTATTCTCTCCAAAACACCTCTTCATGGACATGGATACATGTCTTCTATGCTTATAATAGAATCCATCAACATTGTTGTGGGAAATTCCAACTCGAGACCACTCAAATCAAAATCCCAAAGCTTAGCGGAAAACGAGATCACGGTAAGAAGTGCAAAAACAACCAATCAATACCTCAATGCAATCCAAAACAATCACAATATCTAAACAAACAATAGATAATCAAAGCAATAAGGATAAAATAAATCGCACACTGATTTATAGTGGTTCCACGAACGTCTTGTTAGTATACATCCTCTTTGAGAGAGCCTTTATTAATACCAAGGAGAAGAGTACAAAAGATTAATTACAATAATCAAAATTCTAATAGAATTGATTTGTGAAGAAGAAAATTGAAGAAAATTAGGTTTAGATAAACCCTAATTTGTGGAGGCTAAAATCCTTGATTAAACCCTTAATCTTTTGCAATCGTCCCTATATCTGAATCCTAGGCAAAGTTTTAGAATTTTACCCGCGAATATCTCAAATCTTCACACCAAAATCCGATCAAAGTATAGGCAGAAAGTCGTCAGGACGTCTGTCATAAGTGACAAATGTTTGTCAGGTCTCGAGAAATCATCCTTGAGACCACACATGTCTGTCATAAAGTGACAGACGTCTGTCCAAACTCTCGGGTTCCAAACCATATAGTCATAGACGTCTGTCGCTAACCACAACACTTCACTTTTATCGCCATGTCTTACTCCTTCGAACTTCTATTTGCGAGCCGTTTTCTTCATATGGTCTCGTCAAAATTTAACAAACAGAACATAGAACTTATGAAATTCCCACATTCATTAGAACATTGTAGAATTACAGTCTTTGCTCATCTTCTATTCACATCAACTGTCTTAAGGTCTACAGAGATTATTACCGAGTATAATCAAATATTTCAGGTGCAATATGTGTGACTTCGTCTTTGTATTTATTCTTGTTTTTCTTATCAGAAGCTCCGTACATTATCGGTAGGACACAACTGAATGAAAGTAAAAGCTTCCTTTTCTTTCCTCTGTTGCATGGCTGCGTTATAAAATCTCAAACTTTCATTCATTTTCAGTTTTCAAGTATTGAAGTCTCCGAATCTACTAAATATTGTGAGACCTAGTAATATTTAATAATGGTTGTAATACATTTGATTTCACAGTTTTTTGGTATCAACGTAAACTACGTGAAACGCTCTTAAGAAAGAATAACAAATAGCTAAACAAATTTAAAAAGTCAAAGATTTATCCATAATTACCAAGTCCAAGTTTTATCCTTAATTTTTGTAAAAAAAAGTTTTTTTTATCATCGTTCTCCTTGTTAAATACAAAATAAAATACTATATCAGAAGTATGTGTCTTTAATGAGATCGTATAATTATGTTTTTTGTCATTAAAAAATGGGAATTTTATTCTATATCTTAAAAAAAATACGATTGTAACACTTTTGTTTTTTATGGTTGTGTAAATCATTTTCTCTTGCACGTGTGAAACACATGCCATTTGTTAAAAAAATATTCCATACACGAAGCGTGTGCTGTTACACTTGTTATTATTATTCCTCTATAACTCTAGCTAGCTATTATGAAAATTAACGTGGAGACTTTCAAACAATATGGTTTATCGAAACTCGAAAAATAACAAATGATTTAAAATAAAAATTGCACAAAATTTGTCAACCTTTGATCAATGTATACTGTTACAATCCATCAGCCTTTGTATTACTTAGTTTGTAAATGAGAACCAACTACAAAATAAACCAGTCATAAGATTTGGTATAAACACCTTGGATAGAGCTCGATCAGTTAGATTCAAATTTTGATCAATGTGATCTACTGTTACAACCCATCAGCCCTTGACGAAAGCCCAAATGCATTAAGTGTGTATCTGATCGCAACTTGGAAGAAAGCTTCGTTTCTATGTCTTACATACCGGGAATCATGAATTAAAATAGTATTCTTCATCCAACCTAATTTGAAAAGCTGAAAAAATGTGGTGAATGATCACCATTATAATGATTCATGCATCCACATTAATCAATCAGAGCTTAAAGCTCTTAGATTTACATAAATTTAATATGCTGTTGCAAAAGCACCATATTTTATACATGTTAGTAGGTTGTAAATTCATCCATTTATAAAAGAAATTATAAAAATTAAAAGGGACACTTTATGTTTGCTACACATAAAATGATGTATTTGTTTGTTTTATATGGTGAATTCTAAGTGCTGATTGTCGAACTCTGAACTATAAATGTTGATTGCTAAATGCTGAATTCTTAATAATCACATACTTGTTTGTTTGTCGTCTGTAATTTTTTTATTAGAATTAATAATTATGTTTCTTTGGATGGTAATATCCTCTATATTAATTGGTTTATAATTAAAAAATATTTGTAGTAGGAACTTGGAATTTGGAATTTTAAAATGCTTTAAATTAACAAAAGTTTCAAGATAAATTTGAGTGCTAGAGAAAGTCTAGCTAAAACTAACAAAAGTTGAAAGTAATGGACTTTGCTTGAAATTATAATTTCTAGAAGCAACGAACCTTTCAATTTTAGAATGTCTAGTTAAAACAAACAGTTTCAAAAAAAAATTCAAATTAAAAAATTCAACTTTTGAAAACTTGAACTTTAAAATTTAGAATTTTAAAAAATGTAGATTTTATAAGCATACTGGATTTTGAAAATTTTGATTTTTTGGAATTTGAGATTTTATGTGTTAATATTAAAATTCCGAATTCAGATTGTATTTATAGATTTTAATAAGAGTAAATAGTGAATAAGCTATCGTTAATCTCGTTGGACTATCGAATTCAGAACTAAAATAATAAGCAAGAAAATTTTGAATATTTTTGCATGAATAGGTGGATTATTTTTGCTGAACTGATAAATCCATAAATACAAAAATCATTTCTGATTGTCGTTGTTGTATAATAACTTAAAACTTGATATTAGTTGTATTTTTTATTCGATCCTGATGGATGCTGATGTGGATTGGCTACAAAATGTGTAATATAGGGTATTGGGGCATACAAAGGAGGCTCTAGAATTGCATATTAAGGCTGCAGATATTCTCAAGATAATACATGGAACAAATACGCCATTCATGAATAACTTACATGGCAAACTTGAAAGTTTGAAGCTTCTCACGATGCTGAGTGCATGATATGTTGAAGATTGACTGCTTCTCATTTTGTCTGCATGAATTCTTCTATGTTATTTTGTGAAGTAGGTTTCTGAGCTAATTTGGCATCTGAACTTTTTTGTTTTTATGTTTCTGAAGTCAGTAAACTTCTATATTTTGAGCTGTGTCTTGCTTGTGCATTCTATATCTTTTTCTCTTAGCAGTCTCTGCTCCGCTTATAAACGACATAGGCCGATACAATATCTGCATCAGGTTAGCATGAAATTTTCCATACCAAAAAATCTAGGTCATTCTTAGGACATAGGTCCTATTAATGTGCACATTTAATTATTAGGTCATGGTTTATAAATTTAACAAATTTAGGCCTGGTTTCTACAAATTTACCAAAGCATCCTTTTATTCTGCTTATGCACGCAACGCTTTACCAATTTGTTTCCTGAACATCCCTATCAAAATACTCGAGTATAAGCTTTTTACTTGCTGTGTTTCCCATCTTCCGTTTCACAAAACTCAGACGAAACTTTTTTCAGTTGCGTTTCTCATCTTCATACATCCAGGTCTGCAAGGAAATGTCAGGTAAAATATTTTATATATTAACTGAACAATGTAAAATTTTGATTATTGAGATTTTGTTGCTATTTCATGTTGAGTTTAGAATTACAGTAATTTCGCTTCTAATCAGTTGGGATTTTGATTATGGACTTTGAGCATTAGGTCCTATTTTTGATGTAGATTTAAGAAACTGGAATTTTGCTACACATCCTTATTTTTTATTATTTTATAAAATATACCCCTTCCAGTTTCCATTTATGTTTTACGTCCTTTTTTTCCCCCTTTTTCCCCACTTTCATGTTTAGTTTTTTACTCTTCCATATATCTAACTTCTATTTTCGCTCGACAACTTCCGTTATTTTGCAGAAAATTTCAACTTCTAATTTTTTTGGAATTTAGATGCCGACTTTTGTTATAGCTCGTTTTATTCGATCTTCAACTCTTCTTGTATGGATCTTGTGTCGTATCTCGTATAGATGTGTGTATCTTGTTCGATTTGATCGGTTCTTGCTATGTCTCCATAAGTATTTCCTCATTAAGATTAGTTTTCGCTAAATTTGATCTGGTTTAGGTTTTCATCTTCTTTTGCTTTACGTCAAAATATGAGTTCGAGGTAAAAATAATAATTTGATAATTATTTTTGTTTGTTTAATTTTTGTTCACTAATTATGTTGTAGCTACAATTTATTATTGAAGTTATTTTATATGATATTAAGGTAATTATTGATATGACATACATTTGTGTTGAATTTACTGTGTTTGTTATTGTCATCATTGTAAATGGTTGCGATGCTCATGTTGTTGCTGTGATAGTTCATGTATGTTGTTGTTGAATAATTATGTGATAGTAATGGGACGTGGCAGTGTATTTTAATGCAGTAAATTATTGTTGTGACAAATATTTTCCCTTGCCACAACAATGTGTTTATTAAATAATTGATTCTGTAGTTTTTACCATTTGTTGTGGTATTGTACTTTTATTCTGACATTATACCTATTTTTTCATGTTTGATTCTATTGGTGTTTTTATTGTTTTCCTATTGGGTAGTGATACTTATAGTAAGCGTCTTCGTTTGAGTGACTGTGTGTTGAGATTGAGAAATAATATCTGTGAACATTGGTTTGAGTTAACATTTGGTTTTATTTAATTCGCTTATGGAAGAGATGAAAATGAAAGAGTTACGAAAACTATTTCCAGTTTGCATGGTATATTGTTGTTTGTGGCTCATAGCCGTGAAGATTTTCTATTTGTTTCAATTATATCTAAGCCATGTAAAAATATTTCTGCTATTGGTGGTTGTTATATCTCTTAATTTGTCGGTTTTTTGGTGAGTGTGGCTCATATATCATATACTACTTCGATGGTTTATTCTTTGGTTGATTCTAGTTTTACTTTGTGTTTGTTAAAAAATGATTTTATCAATCCAGTATTTACTGGTATTAATAAAAGATTTGTTGGTGGCGTTAAAGAGTTCCGGTTATATCTTAAGATATACTGTATTAAGAATGGTTACAAATTAATGTTGTTAAAAATGACAGGGAGCGAGTTACAGTTGTTTATCCACGGGAAGGTTGTATTTTTTGCATTTAAGCTTCTCGCATGTTTAACCCACCAGGTTTTTTTTTGTTATCAAAACTATGCGCCTAATCATTCATATGGAGTTGGTATTATAAATGTTAACCATACACCTGTGTCTAGCAAATTAGTTAAGAAGTTGGTTGTTGATTATGTTCGTTCAAATCCTTCTGTAAAACGAAAGACATTGTTCATTTATTTCAGACCGACTGCAATATTGTGTTAAGTTGCTATTTTGCTTTTACAGGGAAAGAATTGGCCTTGGAAGAATTACATGGCAATGATTTGCTTTCATATCATCATTTGAAATCTTTTGTAAAGCTGTAGTTGAGTGTAATCTTGACAGAACTATTGAACGTCGAAGTGATTCTATTAGTCATAAATTTTAGAGGTTTCCATTGGGTTTGAAGCATGCAAATATGGATTTGATTATTATCGTCCTTTGATTTTTTTGGATAAGATTTATAGGAAAGGTATTGGCCAAGGCTGTATTATGTCTACTACGACTAATAATGGTCATTAAGATATGAATCAGTTCTAATAATTAAACTATAGTTTATTTCTTTCATTTCGTGAAATGTATGTTAAATGTTTGTCATATTTTCATGGCAAATATTTGTCATATTTTATGGAAAATATTTGACATACTTGCGTTATTTCATTGGGGAAATTAATTTAAAGGACAAAAATTTCTATATTTTTTGCCTCAAGGACACGACCTCAATATTTTTGCCACAAGGACAAACATTCTTTTAAAATTTATTCACAAGGACAAACATTTTCCAAAATTATTCATAAGGACAACAAAACTGATACCGAGCTAAAAACTGATACCTAAAAACTGCTACCGATAACTACAAACTGATACCTAAAAACTGCTATCAATAACTAAAAACTGATACCTACAGAAAGTTGTCCTTCGGGATAAAATATTGAAGGTCTGTCCTTTAGGCTAAAAAGCTGTGAAATTTTGTCCTTCACAATAATTTCCTGTATTTCATTTTATTCAATATGTTTGTTTTCTTGTTATTTTTCTGTTAAATTAGTATTATACATTCCATTTTATTTACTTGGTCAACTATTTCAAATGGTTTAACTTTTTTCTTATATTGAATGATTTAGTTTAACATATTGCAATGCCAAATTTCGTCATATTCTTATGGCAAATATTTGACATACCTTTGGTGTTGCGGTTTTTATATTTTGTGTATTTATTTTTTATTTTGATTATGTGATAAAACATTTTTTTATTTCTTTTAGGTTTTTTATGCTGGCTTTTGGAATTGTATCTGGTGAAAGTGAACCTAATTGGTATTGATTTTGAAGAAGCTTTGGGAAATGCTATGTAATGATGATCGTTATTTCACTTTAATATCTAATCGGTATCCTGGTCTTTTGCTTGTTGTTCCTCGAGTTTTTTCAGATTCAACTCATGGTTCTTGTTACTATTATTTTAAGAACAATTTGAAGAGTTTTATAACAAAGATGTGTCCACGAGGTAAAAAGAAATGGATTATTTCATTGTTTTATAGATTTGCTAATGCTGCTAAAGTAGATGTATTTAACCAAGCTTTGTCTAAGTTTAAAAGTGTTGGTGGGGTAGAAGTGGAAAATTTCTTGCATGGTTTGCCTTTTGAAAAGTTTGCTATGTTTTTTTTATATTGGTAATCGATATAGGAAAATGAGTTTTAACTGTGCGGAAAGTTTTACGATGGATTTTAGAGGAAAGATATTTACCTATCACTGCATGTTTAGATAAAATTCATTTGAAGCTCATGAAATATATGTCTGATGGACGTGAATCAAGTAAAACTTAAAATAGTCAATTGTGCCCTGCTATGAAGAAGCGTCTAAGGGATTTATACCGTTAAGGTATTCAATGGAAAGTTACTAGATCTGCTATTAATGTTTATAAGTTCTATTAACTCAATCTTATCGTGCAGATTTGAGTGTTCGGTGGTGTAATTGTAATTTATGGCGGGTTTATGGGTTTTCAAATGCTCATGCTATTAGATGCATTCTTGGATGTTTATTCCTATATTGAGGACTATTTCAAAATGACCTTTTTCCAAGCATCTTATTCTCATCTGATTTATTCACTTGTTAATTTTCAAATGGAAGACGTGTCACCTGAAGATGTTGAAGTTCATCCTCATAAGAGAAGACGTGGTGCACGAAGGCTTCCTTCTTGTGAATGGATTAAGTCAGTGGTGAGGTGAATAAGTACAAATGTTGTAGTTTGCGTATGAAATTGGGTCATAGAAAAAGATTTTTTTTGTTAAGAAATAAAGTGTAATTTTTATACATTATCGTTTTTTCATTGTGAAGATTATTAATATGATTTCATGCTTTGTTTTGTTAAATTAAATGTTTTCTTTGTTATTTTACTTATTTATTTGGTTAGCAGTGTTTACTTTGTTTGGTTAGTAATAGTTTGGCGATTAAAAGTCTGGTAAATATTTTCCCAGCAAATATTTATCAAGCTAATAATCGTTAGTGATCAGGATGTGTGTTGTTAAACCCTGAAATTCATCTATAAAGTTTTGCATCCATAAGTATATGACTTTGTTTTATTTCTTATTGTGTTTTGCATTCACATGATTTTCATTATATGATGCACCGGATATATGTTAGCTGGCAAATATTTGTTAGGCCAAATTTGTCCGTCAAATATTAGTATGACAAATATTTGGCCGGAAATTTTATCCATTCGATTGTTTTCTTAAAAAATATTTGATTTGCTTTTGCATTCCATACATACCTGATTAATTTTGGCATTGAGTTAGTATTTCTTTCTGTGGTTTGCTCGGTTAATTAATATATCTTGGGTATACATCGTTTTCCCTATATATCCTATTAGGTTTGGCATTTGGTGGGCTTTTACATCCATACGTATCCGATAAGGTTTGGCATTCGATTACTTTTTGCATCCATACGTATCCGATTAGGTTTGGCATTTGGTTCGCTTTTGCATTTCATGGTTTGCTCGGTTAAACAATATATCTTGGGTATAAATCGTTTTCATATGTACTCGATTAGGTTTGACATTCAGTTTTCTTTTGCATCCATACATACCCAATTAGGTTTGTCATTCTATTGGCTTTCACATTCATACGTATCCGATTAGGTTTGGCATTTGGTTAGCTTTTTCATTCACACATACTCGATTAGGTTTGACATTCGGTTGGCATTTGCATTCCATGGTTTGCTTGGTTAAATAAAATATCTTAGATATAGATTGTTTACATACGTACCCGATTGGTTTGGCATTCGATAGATTTTTACATCCATATGTACCCGATTAGATTTGGCATTATGTTCGCTTTTGCATCCATATACAACTGATTAGGTTTAGCATTTGGTTCGCTTTTGCATTCCATTATTTGCTTAGTTAAACAATATATCTTGGGTATAAATTGTTTTCATGAGTAAGCGATTAGGTTTGGCACTCAGTTGGCTTTTGCATCCATATGTATCCGATTGAGTTTGACATTTGGTTGGCTTTTGCATTCCATATGTACCCGATTAGGTTTTACATTCGTTAGTATTTTCTTTCCATGGTTTGTTCAGTTAAGCAATATATATTAGGTATAGATCTTTTTCATATGTATCTGATTAGTTTTGACATTTGGTTGACTTTTGCATTCATCGTACCCGACTAAGTTGACTTTTGCATTCCATACATACCCAATTAGGTTTTGCATTAGGTTGGTATTGACTTTCCATAGTTTGCTCGGTTAAACAATATATCATGGGTGTAGGTCGTTTCCATGTGTACCCGATTGTGTTTGGCATTCGGTAGACTTTTACATCCACATGTATCCGATTAGTTTCAGCATTCAGTTTGTACTGCATCCATACGTACCGATTAGGTTTGGCATTCGGTTTGTTTTTGCATTCCATGGTTTGCTCAGTTAAACAATATATCTTAAGTATAAATCATTTTCATGTTTACCCAATTAAGTTTGGCATTCAGTTGGCTTTTACATTTCATATGTACCCAATTATGTTTGACATTTGATTGGCTTTTTGCATCCATACGTACCCGATTTGGTTTGACATTCGGTTAGCTACTACATTCCATGGTTTTCTCGGTTAAACAATATACCTTGGGTATAAATCATTTCCATATGTACTAGATTAGGTTTGACATTCGGCTAGCTTTTGCTTTCTTACGTGCCTGATTAGGTTTGACATTCGGTTCTCTTTTGCATTTCCATGGTTTGCTTGGTTAAACAATATATCTTAGGTATAAATAATTTTCATGTGTACCTGATTAGGTTTGGTATTTGGTTGGCTTTTGCAACCATATATATTTGATTAGGTTTTGCGTTCGGTTGGCTTTTGCATCCATATGCATACAATTAGGTTTGGCATTCGGTTCACTTTTGCATTCCATGGTTTGCACAGTTAAACAATATATTTAGGGTATATATCATTTTCCATATGTATTCGATTAGGTTTGGCATTTGGTTGGCTTTTGCATCCATACGTACTCGATTAGGTTTGATATTTTGTTGGCTTTTGCATCCATGCGTACTTGATTAGGTTTTGCATTTGGTTAGTCATTACATTCTATGGTTTGCTTGGTTAAACAGTATATCTTGGATATAGATCATTTTCATATGTACCCGATTAGGTTTGACATTCGGTTGGTTTTTGCATCCATGTGTACCCGATTAGGTTTGCATCAATATGTACCCGATTAAGTTTGACATTCGGTTGTTATTTGCTTTTCATAATTTATTCGGTTAAACAATATACATTGGGTATAGATCGATTTTGGTATGTACCCGATTAGGTTTGGTATTTGGCTCATGCGACCATATGTACTTGATTAGGTTTGGCATTTGATTGATTTTTGTATCTATGTTTACTAGGTTGGGATTAGCATTCGGTTAGTTTTTTTATTCCATCATATCCTCGGTTAACAATATATCTTCGTTATGTATCCATAACTGAGCCCATGACAGGATGCATGACCGAGCCCATGACAGAGCGCATGATCGAGCCCATGACTATTTACATGACTGAGCCCTTGACCGAGAACATGAATGAGTCCATGATCGATCCCATGATCAAACCCTTGACCAAGCCCTTGATCGAGCGTATGACTGAGCATATAACCAGGTCTATGTTTGAGAAAGCAAAACCAAACCATAATCGAGCACATAACCAAACCCATAACCGAGTTCATGACTGTGCTCATGACTGAGCCTATAATCGATCAATTGACCAAGCACATAACCGAACCCATAACCAATCATATGACCATTTGGTTAGCATTTGATTAAGTTGTGCATGTATTGCTTGTGCAATTATTGCCTAACAAATTTTAGCATGGCAAACATTTACCCTTCATTTAGCTGTCAGTAAAATATTTGCCAAATAGTTGAATTTAGTTTAGAGATTGTACAATATTATATTGTATGAGAATAACAGAATTTCATTTGAATAATGTAAATTATGTTTCAGATATAAAATACTATACATTACATCATGTCAAAAGTATGCAGCAATATATACATAACATAACATCAAATTTGTACATTTCACCTACCTTTTTTTCTATATATGACACTATAGTTCAGACATTGAGTGCTTTACATTGCATTGTGATAAAAGTTTTTAACAATCATACAAAAGCATTTCTAAAAAATTCAATAAGTACGGGTAAGATTACATATCTAGCATCCAGCAAGTATCATTTAGGTTTTGATACTTTCAGCCACGTAATATAAACTGTGAGCATTTAACTGAAATTTATTGTGTCTAAAAAATCTTTAATATATTTGACTATGTCAGGTTCTGATTTCTAGCCATATTATTTGTCTGTGAGAATCTCATATAATATTTGAGCTCTTAGTTTCTGCATTTCTTGATCTTCATATAACTCTACTTTTCCTTCAATTTGCATGTCATTGGATAGGTCTTCCATATATCATAACAAATATCGCACAATCGGTTCTGGATCAGTTATTTTTTTTAATGTTATAAAATAAACTTTTGTACTTATGAATAGTATTTTTGTTGTGAACAATTCACAAAGTTCATTTGTAACAACCCAAGATTTTGTAAATATTTTTAAATTAAATTTATTTGGAAACTCTGAATCAAAGTTTCCAAATAAATTTATTTGGAAACTCTGAATCAAAGTTTCCAAATAAATTTAATTTAAAAATATTTACAAAATCTTGGGTTGTTACATCATCGGTTTGCTATTAAGTTCAAATAGTTGCTTGCCATTTTTCGCATAGACTGACTTCAAAACTTCTGTTATTTCGGTTAAGTGATTAAAGATTTGCTGTCAAGTAAATATTTGAATGGCAATATTAGCCAGGTAATTATTAGTCAGGCAAATATTTGCCTGCCAAATATTTGATTTGCTTGGCAAATGTCTGCATGGCTAATATTTGCCTGGCTAATATTTGCTTGGATAATGTCTGTCATCAGTAGTTAATAATACATTTTAAATTTTCCACTGTTTTTGCTTGCTGTTTGTGCGGGCATTCGAAGTTCTTTTCTTGGTCTTTGAGAATCATAATGTGTCCAAGATTTGTCAACTACATTAAACTCCAACAACATATACTGATTTTTTGTGATGTAATGGTATCAATATTTTTCTACAGTTCATAGCTTCTTCTTCAACACGTTGACTATCATTGATTCAATTTGTAGTCTGAAAGTATTGGTACTTATAATTACATATTAATTAGTTTTCAAACTTTCAAGTGATATTTATTTGCAATTTTAAGTATTTCATACCACTGCATAAGATTCTAAGTATATGATGTCTTTGTGATTTCCTTTAGTTTAATTAATGAGTGCCAGTCTATAACTTGCATAGAAATATGATTTTATATATTATTTTTTTCATTTTTAGCTAGTAATAATAAACTGCTGTAATATTGTTGAGTCAACGAATCTATTGAACAACAAGTTGGAAATATGGGCTCCTCTTATTTCAATGTCATTGTACTAGTTATAATATATAGCTTTCATGTTTTAATAATAAATAAAGTTCATTGGGTATGTATTATGGTAAGAAGGTTCGAATATAATATATAAACTTTAATTATGGCTTGTGTCTGAAATTGACACTTCAGTATGTGAACGTTATGTATATAAACATTTGTTTGGCATATATATTCCTATGTTTGAAATTGACACTTCAATATGTGAATGTTATGTATATAAACATTTGTTTGGCATATATATTCCTATAAACAATCGACTGGCAAAAATTTGGCATGCATGCAAATTGTAACGACCCGCCTTTTTGGACAGTTTAAACCGACGATCAAATACCCATGTCGATTCCAAACCATTAAAAGGGCAGATAGTTATTGGGGTAATTAAGAAAAGAAAAGGAAGGGAAATAAAGGAAATGAAACAACACAGAATCTCACAGCGGAAGGCTAAAGTATAATAATAAAATAACAGTTCATGAAGCTGTTAATTAAATGAATACATTTGAAATGAATACATTTGATTATTATTATACAACATTTATCAGAGTTACATACACAGCAAATATCCTACAACAATGCAGCGGAATGGGATGAATATAATAGTAGTAGATAATATACCAAATCTTCGTCTTCGTCCTCCGAAGGAAATGATCTTCAACCTAAACTGAAATGCTCAGGCTGACCCGAGCGTAATGAAAAGACAAAACACTCGAGTCAGGACTAAAATATCCTTATGAAAGTTAAATCAATCGTAATAAATATGAGTGTAAACGGCGTCAGAGATGTTTACGGGGTTTGACATCTCCTATCCAGTGTCAACGTGCGTGCAATAACTCAAGAGATGTTACGGGATTTTCCATCTCTCAAGGATCCGTTAAACTATCTATATATACAATAAGATACGCTATATAGATAATGTCTAAAGTAAAGTAAAGGTATCAAAATAGTGTTAAGGCGACGCCCATTCACCGCTTAACACATTTTATATTCCCAAGAGCATATACAAGACCGTAGTTTCCCCAAAACCGGAAGTCACCAGAGGGCAATCCATATACTCAAGGTACAAATCAAAACGTAGTGGTCGCGAATAGGATAATCAGTATGACAAGGTACATGAGGCAATACCAACTAGGATACTAGTAGTTGCGTGATCCGGACTGATGTTGGGCATAGCCAGCAGCTACCCCAACACCGCGAAACAACACTCCCAAATCAAGGGGTGCACCCAAATCGCATCACAGATGTAATAGATATGGTATCGAAGAAGTGTGTCCGCTAGAGGTGGCGAACCTCAATGGCCCGGCGCGGCTCCTGTTTTAGTCATGTCAGGGGTCATCCAATATCGTTCTCTTTCTTCAGTCAACGCGTTCACCAAACCATCCACTTCATTCTGGATCAACACTCCGCGTATAATAGTTATTAAAGTGGTTTTCGGTATCGACAGAGAGTATGTCCATATCCGATCCCGGTCTCTTTAATAACTACGTATTATTACACCGTTGGCTCTTTTATATTTCAAATCGATTCATAATTGATATCAAAATATCATATTCGCTTCAAAATCAAGTCCATTTCAAAAATCATCGTATCTATTCAAATATAAGATTTCGTTTCAAAAATCAGTTTTCGCATCAATGTCTCATTTCGATTTCAAAATCATTTCGAATTTCAATTTAGGTTGCAACTTCATTTAACTCAATTCGTATTTAAATTCAAGATTTAAATATAAACATTTCACCTTATTAACCAGCTTGAAATTTTTAGAAAATAGTTTTAAGCAGTTTAAAAGTAGTTTAAATAATTAAGATAGTTAAAAAATACTTAAAGTCTTTAAAATGGATTTAAAATAGATAAATTAGTTTAAAATAATTTAAATTGGGTTAAGTAGATTAAAATAGATTAAAATAGTTTAAGTATTCAAATGGTTTATATAACAGAGTAATTTGGAAACACATTAAAACAGCTTCAAAACCAATCCCTTTCAATTATAACTTCCTAATTCAAATAAATTTCAATTTCCAATTTACCGATTCAATTTCGATTTCAATTCAAATCAATGTCAACTTTGATTTCAAATTAATTCAATTTTACATTCACCTTCAATTAATTCAATTTCAATTTATATCGATTCGAAGCTTGATTTTCCAAAATATCAATTTGTAACACTTAACAAAATTATCTTCCAATATTCAAATTTAAATCCCACTTACAAATATGATTCAATTTCAAATTTTTTTAATCGATTTGGAGCTTGGTTTCAAAATATCCATTTATAACACTTAACAAATTTTCCATCAATATTCAAGTTTAAATCCAAATTTCAAATATGGTTCAATTCCAAGCTCGATTTCAAAATATCATTTTTATATCACTTTTACTTAGTAATATTCAAAGCTCGGATTAAGGTTAAATCTTTAAACAAATCAATTTCGAAATTCAATCATATCCTGATTTTAAATTCCAAAGTCTCCACTTAATTTTTTTAACAACTTCTTTTAACCAAAATAAATTTCAACATTCCAAACTCAATTTTTCGATAAATTCGACGTCTATAAATTGATTTCTATTTATAACTTTTAAATCAAAACATTTAAACAAATTTCAAATCGACGATTTTTAAAATTATTAATTTAGCCAATTCGGTGTCCGTATATAATTTTCTATCCTATGGCCAAGTAATTATTTATTTCAATTAAATGTCAAGGATGAATATATATTACTTAAATTAAATCACAGTATCATATGTATGCATAACAGGATATATATAAGCAAATAAACATCCAAGCACTCAAATATCAACCAATAGAATCCATCGAAATACATCATCCAATAAGTAATACAATTCATGGCAATTTCATAGTTATCGATGTCAGGTAAGTAAATCGCAATTCGATTTCGATTTCAATTTAACTGTCAATTTAATTTTTTTTCAACGGTTAATTCAAATAACAAGCTATATGACAATTAAATTTATATCAAACAACGACAATAAAATTCATATCACTTCATAATGTCAATTTAACTAACATAAAAATATTTAGTACGGTGTGAGCGTTATAAAACACTCACCTTGATTTTACGATTGTCGCCGAGACGTTCCGGTTTGGAACTAGACCGGACGACTCCCAAATTTAGCCCAAATTTCGACTATCTCCAAATACATCCAAACCAATTTCATTTCGAAGCTCTCGCCATCACGATCGCAATGCAAAAAGTCTCGTCTCAATCGGACCTCGTATGTGAGAGTTATACATTTTATAAGTTATCGACATTTGAATTTATAAAACAATTTATATTATATTTAAATGAATTCATACCCAAAGCAAATAAAGCCCAGCCCACTAACTTCTTCTTCCTCAAACTCCCTGTACGTGAAAAAAAAAAAGCACAAACCCACCATTGCCGTGCACCAATCTCCAGTGATACGGAGCTCCGATACTCCGTTTGACATGCCGTCTTCGCCAAACTCCTTCTCTTCGAAGTCTCCACCATCTCGACCACCAAGCTACATGTGCGGCCCCACCTAGGAAGATGCGACCTGAAGCTCTCCTCTCGACCATGATCAGGTCGCACACCCCAAGACACCACCGAGCTCCACCAAAACGCGCGTCCAGATGCTATTCGACTAGGAGAATCCAAATACGAGCTTTATTTCTCGAATCGATGAATGAAAACAAAGAGAAGCTTAACCCTAGCTTCAAGACCCCTCATGCCTTCACTGTCGCACTCCCAAACTCCAAGTCGCACCAGGCCAAAAGCATATAGGATCGAAGCAAACGATGAAATAGGATTTTTAGAGAAGCTTTCGTGATTTTTAATCGAATATTTGAGGAGAAAGAAATTTTTGAAGTTTGATGTATTATCTTTCTTTTTTTTTTTTTTGCCTGAAGCTTGCGTGAGTGGGTTATTAAAGGAGAGTATGCGTGTTTGAATAGGAAATAGGTACTGGGTATCAGCTGGTAAGAAGAACAGACAGATGTGAAGGGTATGGTCAAATCAGTATATTAAATTTTTTTTTTTTTTTTTTATATTTTAAAATTCAAATATCTAGATATTTTTTCAAACTCCAATCAAGACATGCCGCCAGACGCTTATAGGGTTTACCCCGCGTTCCGGACACAATGTAATAGGTTTCGGAAGCTGATTCGATCGTATGTGAGAGTTACGGAAATAAACGATCAATTTTAAATTAACCGATTAAACGATTTTCTATGCGTTTTGGCTTGCCCCGGATAAACGGTAAATCCGTTTGACTTGAAATTTGAAATCTTACAATAATATAACATTACGGATCCAATGAAACTAGTTTCGTCGAAATCCGAGACCGTTTGAAAAATGACCATTTTAACTCGCCAAATTAATATTAAAACAATTTCAACGCGTTTCGAGCTGCCACGGTCAAAGGACAACTCCGATTGCTACGAAAATTGAAATCCGATAATAACTAAGTATTACGGATCCAATGGAACTAGTTTTGTCCAATTTTGAGACTGTTCAAAAATTGGCTATTTTCCAGTCGATAATTAAATATTAAAATATTCAATTTTCACAAATAAATTTTAAATTCAGTTTTAAAAGTTCTATAACATCACTATAACTTCAATATGATAAAATAAAATTTTACAAATCATTTTTAATCATATTAAACCCGTTATTTTATTTATCCAATAAATTCCAAATATTTAATTTAGACAATTTCGCTTATCCAATAATTCATTATCTTTTGAAATATTGAAATTGAACTTATAAGATTCAACTTTTAAAACCATTTCAAAATTTAGAACACTATTTTCATTTTACAGTTATTCAATTATTCAATAAGTTTTAAATATTTAATTTAAACAATTTACGTGTTCAATATTCAATATTTGATTTCAAATAGATTTTACTTATCAATCAATTACTCTATTATACCCAATGAATTCAACATTTATTATCCTATTCAACTATTAATTGCAAAGGCATTCACTAAGTAGCTTTATTTTCATTACTTGGATAATTATCGTTGCAATTCATTCCAGTTATTATTATTCCAAATGAATTACAAAATTTTTTTTCTAACATTAAATCACGAAATCTTATTAAATTAGTTATTTTAATTATCGAAAATTTACGGGTCGTTACACAAATATTTGCTATGCATTCATACATTTTTGTATGTTTGTTTGAATATATGCATTTCATGTTTTAACTATTTAAATTACCTATTTCCATCTTTTTCATAAAAACATTAAGCTCGTGAATTTGTTCACTTGTGACCCTTTTCTGCACTAATATCTTTGCGTCTTCCTTTATTTTAAACCTATCATGATTAGATTCAGTGCTTGGTCTGATATATTTTCAAGTTGAGGATCTTCTTCAATTTTTTTTTTCAATTGTGCTTTTATCCGATTTCTTCTGATATTGTCTTTTTTTCTATGTGGATATTTGAAATTTGGATTTTTTTCTCGGCTTTTGTTTTACACGTTTTGATAGTGAAGAAGGAAAATCTTTTGTTGGCTTTCTTTTCAATTTTTTCTCCTCATTTTAAAGCTTTATTTTGAAATTTGCAACCACTTTTTGTTTGATATTTTCAAATTCTTATATTGATTTTTTGCTGCTAAGTGGCTTTCGCTAGGTGTTAGTAGATTAAATGTTGGGTAGTCTATACCCGGTCTGTGTTTCTTTGATTCATCCGTTACAATTGCATTTTTAGTATATGTTAAATATCTTGAGATATCCTATTTTGAAAAAATAATTTTGTTTTAAAATATATACCTGTGGTTTCTTGAACTATTTTTTTGTAGGCAAATTCTATTTCAACATAGATAATTACTTAGTTGCCCCCTAAAATAAATAAAATTTTAAAGACTAAAGCACCCTTAGAAAGCTATACTTTTTTTCTTCTCAATTTCATCATTTTCTTACGTCAGTTTCTTACTGTCTCTAAACCACCGCTTCTTAAAAACCCTAGTTTCTAAATCAGCGAAGAAAAAATTCACTTTTTCACTACTAAGTTATTTTTTGGATTTATAGATTTTTTAATTGTAGTTCTGAAGCAAATATGAATTGGATTTCAAAACCAGTGAAGAAAAAATTCAATTTTTCACTACTAAATTATTTTTTAGGTTTACAGACTTTAATAAGAAAAAATTAATTTTTTCACTACTAAGTTTCTAAATCGGTAAAGATAAAATTCTAACCATAGTTTCTAAATCAGTGAAGAAAAAAATTCAAATTTTCACGTTTTGCATGATGGGAAGGGTAGTTCTGGAAATGGTAGGAGGCTACTAAGTTATTTTTTGAGTCTACAGACTTTATTAATTTTTGGGGGCTACTAAGTAAATACTTGGGTTGAAATAGAATTTACCTTTTTTGTGATGTCCTTATACGATCAGAACTTTTGATTTATCACCTGGTTTATCAAAAATTCAGTTGTTCATTATTTTGTTTGCTAGCATATAGATAATAAATATTTGCTTGCCTTAATTTTCAACAATAATTTATAAATATTTACCTTTTTCTGTCCTTTAATTTTTTCTTCTATAGCTTCTTTTTATTCATTGCTTTTTACTGCCATTGGTATGACATCTATTTCAAATTGGCTTGTTGTTTCTTCAGTGTCGTCATTATCATCTTTGGTAGTAGCATATCCTTAATCTGGTCATCACCAGCACCAACACCAACACCAGCATTACCACCAATACCATCACAATTACCTGCACTAGCATTACGATCACCACCATCTTTGTCATCAGCATCTTGGTCGTCATCATCACCACCACTAATACTATCACGACCACCATCAACATTACAATTACCATCACCATCAGCATGATCATTACCATCTTTGTCATTTGATCTTCAAGTTTAATTTCATGTGGACTGTTTCCCTTACTACCTTTGTGCTTATTTTCTTCATCATCATTAGTATCTTTGTTGTCTTTATCCTTAACACCATATTCCCCATCATCATCAACATTATCCTCATCACCTTCATTCTTGTCTTTCTCAACACCATCAACTTCAACAGCTTTGTCTTCATTAAGATCTTCAACGTCTGCATATAAAACTACATCATCACCATCATTCTTTTATTAATACCAACATATTTATCTTTGTTATCACCATATCTATCTTTGTCTTCAGCTTTAACTTTTTCATAATTATCATCATCATCGACTATTGCTTCATCATCATTTATTTGATTATTATCAACTTTTTCATCATTATCATCTTCACCATTTTCTTCTTTTTCTTTCCTTTTTCCCAAATCTTCATTTTCTTTTTCCAGGAGCTTGTTCTCTTCTTTTAGAGCCGCATTCTCATCTTTAAGTTTCTTCATTTTTAATTCTTTCAACTATTTGTTGATATTTTCATATTTTTGTCAACAAATGAAGCTTTTCCTTTTGGAGATTTAGCTTTGGCTATATTTAGCTCCTTTTCCTTTTTTTTCGTCTTTTCTCTGCGAATTAGAAAAAAATTTAACTTTCGTAATTACTTGGAAAATATTAGGCAGACAACTATTTGTCTAGCAAATAGTTGCCTGGTAAATAGTTGCGCACCTAATATTTGTCATTCATTATTTTTAACTGCATTTCTTTGTATCACTAGTAGATTTACTTTTTTTGCCAAGGAATCACTTCATTTTGTTTGGAGTAACTTCCAGAATTCTCGCTTTAGAAAAGGTTGGTCATTCACTTTATAACTTGTTTTTGGAGAAATATTGTTTGTAATATCACAAAATCAATAGTGCATATAGAGGTATTAAATGGTTAGTTTATTCAATAAAAAAATTATGAAAGATAAAATGGGTTATTATAGTTTGTTAGCAGCAGGGTTATGCATGCGCGTATTTTTCTTGGACTTTCTTTATTTTTTTATTACTTGCTCCATTAAATGTTTTTCAATTATTGCTAGCCAAGAAATAATTTTCATTTGTTTCAGTCTGTAAATATATGGTAGCAGCACCAAAGAAAAGACCGACTTTGGGTTGGAGAATAAGTATGTTGAAATAAAATGCATAATAAGCAATCTTGCAACATCACTTACATTTTTTTGGCTTTTTAAAGCTAATCCAATGCTTATTTCAATATCTTTTTCTTTGATCATTTTTGAATTCCTGAAATTATATGTTTGAATTTTTTAATTCAGAGTTGATTTCAGATTCCTTTAAATGAGATGAGTGGTGATTGTGATGCCTTCATTTAGAAATCCAAAAATTATTGCAATGTTGCTTTCTTTCAAAATTGCTTTCACATATCAATATTCAAAACTATTTTCTTCAATTGAGAAGTAGTCAATTATCATACCTATTGGAGCTAATTCTTTAGATATATCCTTGGTTGTTATAGATCCTTTAAAGAATAGATTGACGATATTGAAGACCGAAGTTTGCTTCAATAAGTCCATATGGGCTTCTAAAAGTTGCTTTTCTTTTATTAAACTTTCTATTACTGTATGGAAACATTTAAAACTGCTTCTGTAGCTTTCTAAATTTTCTTTTGGCACTTCTTTGTTATTTTTTTGCAGGTGATTTTCTACCACTACTTCTTGTTGCTAGTTGTTTTTTTAGGAAGGTTGCAAGAGAAACTTCGATGGTAGATGTTCTAAAGTTTCAGTTGTTGGAGTTGCTGTAGTATTATATTTTGATGATTTGATGTGATTCAAAATTGTGAGAAGTTTCAGATGCATTTGGTAATTTTCTAATTGAAAAGGTAGTTCTCATTTTTTTGTGGCAACTTTGTATCCTCGTTGTGGTTTCTCCTATAAATGTTATAAAATTATTAAAGTGGTGTCACATAAATATAAGTACCAAACATGGGCATCGCAAATATTTGTTGAGAAAATATTTATCTAGCAAATATTTGTTATAAATACGGGAATGGTAAATATTTACCAGGAAAATATTTTCTATTCCCATATTTATAACGAATATTTCTTATTATATGCATTTTATTATTTACCAATGCTAAATTTTTAATCTACTAAATGTCTAAACTTTGTTTTACCAATATTTAATATTTTAAGCATTTGCAGTTGAAAATATTAAATGCACAAAATTACAATTACAAATTGTTTGGAAAATATTTACCATCCTTATTTGATCACCTAACTATTTCTAACATGATCTCAACTAATTTTAATCTTCAATGATTCAAAGCTACATCATTTCATTTTAAGCTATAGTTAGAATCTACAATATAACTACATTTATGAGTTCTTTGACATTTTTAGTACTTGTATTAAAAATATTTCAATTTTTAGTATGTAAATAGCATGATAAATATTTGCCAGGTTAATATCATGGCAAATATTTGGCAGGTAAATATCATGGCAAATTTTGCGAGGTAATTATTTGCATCCAATAATAATGATAACTGATAATAGTTCCTCATCATCTCATAATATTTTCCAAGTAAATATCATGGAAAAATATTTATAAGTATTTAGTCAGGTAATCTAAATATGTAATGACGCGTAAATTTCAATAATTAAATTTATTAATTAAATAAGTTTTAGAATTTAATCTTGTGAAAAACTTAAAATTTTTGTTTAATAACGAAAATAATAACTAGAATGAAATGTAATAATGTTGGTGTAAGTTAATGGATAACCATTTTAATGTAATTTCAATTAACTGAAATTTAATAATCTTAATTTAAGGCAATTGATATCTAATTTAATGAAATATAAATTACTTGGAATGATTGTAAAATTAAAATTGGGTATAAAATGTAAATGAGTAATAAATCAAATGTTGAATTAAACGGTGAAATTGTATGTATTTAATTAGAATTGATTAAAATAGAATAATTAATTCATATGTGAATTTATTAGTTTTGTTTGTTAACAATAAACATAGAATTGTGTTTGAAATTTTAAGTTATAACAATGGTCTAATTATCATTGCATTATTTAATCTGTTGAAACTTAATTGTAAATCAATTGCAATAATTGTAAGTAAATATTTCGTTAATATGAATTAAGATGAAATCTGTAGAATATTGATGTAATAAATGAAAAACCAATGTTAATTATGTACAAAAGTAACGATTAATTGAATAAAAAGATTGAAATCAAAATAAATCAATTTATTGGGTTTTAAATTATAATTAATGAACTTATTGCAATTGGAATTGGAAGGCTGTAATTAGCGCAATATTAATAGTTGAATTTGACATGAAAAATTTGTTTTCAAAGATTAGAATCACTAGTTAATCAATGTGATAAAAATTTGTTAGTTATAAAATTTGAATTTGAAAAGTGATAAATTTAATTTAATAATAATTTATTTAATTTAACAATAATTTATTTAATGTAAAGGCCCGTAAATCCATACCCCTTTTGAGATGGCAAAATTCCACAACAATTCAGCCCAAAATGGAACAAATGTACGAGTCTACGGGTTTAAAGAAGAAAGATGTAGAAGAAGAAGAAAAGAAAACAATAACAGAATCTCACATTTCGCAGCGGAACAAATATAGTAGATAATGAATAATCTTTAAAACAAAGAACTATATCAGTTTTACATACATCACATTATCAGAGTTTACAACGACACCATTCAATACTAGGCATTTACAACTACCAACCCATATTAAAACTGGACTTAGAGCAATCCCAATGCAGCGGATAATACATAGTATAATAATACGTCTCGCCATCCAGCTTGAACTCCAGATCTCCACAACAATTTCTTGACTTCGCTCCCGAATAACTAATAACCTGACTCTAGGCTGCCCATGTGGAAAATTATGGGTACCCAGAGTTTAGAAAGGGAACAATAAACTCCAGGTCAGTCGTGGGACTGGTGTGTGATCTTAAAACAGTTATTTTCATAAAGAAAAGTAAAAGAAATCCGCTATGCTTTTGGAAAATGAAACTATCATAAGGCCTCCGTTCACAAACACAATACAAACGCAGAATTGGAGAAGATTTCTCCTTATGATAGTCAAACATGCTTGATACGCAAAATCTTTTTAATATTATCATTAGTGCATAGTGCAAAAAACATTTCGAAAGTAGAATTGTAACAACCCGCATATTTATCGATTTAATATTTAAATATTTTATCGTTAGTTGGATTTTAGCCCGAAAAGCTAATTTTTGCATACGGTCGAATTAGGACTCGAGACCACTTCCTTTGAGTTCAAAATGCCGTTTACAATCTTTTAAGTATAAACTTTGATATGTTTGGAGTTAGTGGAATTTCACTACTTTTTCGCTTTGGACTTTGGTTTGGACTTAGCCTATTAGGCCCAACCTTCACTCCTTCTCTTCATAACTTCATTTTATTTTCTTTTACATTCAAGCTTCATCAAAAATGGAGGAGGGAATGGAAAATTAAAACTCCAAGCCTAGGTTTCAACTTCAAATCCAACATCTAACTCCAAATCCAAAGAGAAGACATTAGATTCAAGCTTCTTCCATTGCTTTTAAGCTTCTCCATCATCAATTTCGTGAAAAGGTGAGATTTTTATCTCACATTCTTGTCTATAACTATCTTGGATTGTTGGTAATGAATTCCTATCACTTTAGCATGTACATTTGCATTTGGTTTGGATTGGATTGGTGAAAAACCCCAATTTTTAATGTTTTTGGCAAATTCTGGGCCATAGGTCGCTCTGGCGTGGAAAAGTCGCATACGGCATATAGGTCGTTTCCCCTTAGGTCGTTAGACCTTAGGTCGTTTCCTGTTAGGTCGTTAGACCTTAGGTCGTTAGAGCTTATCGGATTCTAGAATCTACATCTAGACGATTCAACATGAATTGACTATTATTATTTCAAGTAAGCCGCTATGGTGAAATTGGTAGACTTCGTTCGCATATTTAGGTCGTTCGACCTATTTAACTCACACCCGCATTTAGGTCGTTCGGCCATCAGGTCGTTCGCTAGTCCTTAGGTCGCTAGGTCGCTCGGCCTGTCCGATCACTTAGGTCGCTCGGTCTGTGTACCATTTAGGTCGTTCGGCCATGATAGCTCGCCCCTGTCAACTCGTTCCACTTTAGGTCGCGTGGCGCAAGCAACCACTAGGGCGCGCCACGTGATAGGACGCTACATCTCATGAAGGCTTAGGTCATTAGCTCCTTAGGTCGTTCACCCTTAAGTCGCTCGGCCAATAGGTCGTTCCACTACTTAGGTCATTCACCCCTAAGTCGCTCGGCCAATAGGTCGTTCCACTATTTAGGTCGCACCCTTTTAGGTCGGCCATGCTAGCTCGGCACTAGCTCGTTTCACCTAGGTCGCTCGGCATGCTGTCCTTAGGTCGTTAGTCTCACTAGGTCGCACGGCCAAACTTTGGGTGTTTATCCTTAGGTCGTGTGCCACTAGGTCGTGTGCTACTAGGTCGCTCGGCCCTATTTATCCTTAGGTCGTTCGACCTATTTTACTTTAGGTCGCTTGACCTGTAGGTCGTTCCATTGCATATTGCTTGGCTACTTTAGGTCGGCCATGTTAGGCCGCAGCCTTAAGTCGCTACCTCTTTAGGTTGTTGCACTTTAGCTCGGCCATGTAGGGTTTCCACTTTGATGGGTTTGGAACCGATTTCCTTGGATTTTATTCACGTCTTCGAATGTGAATTTTTGTGACTTATGGTTTTTACAATCATTTATATACGTTTTGTCACTTTAAAAATATAAAGGTTTCAATACTAGTAGTAAATATCAAAACTCTTTCATTAAAACAATTTCAATACTATTTTATTTATAAATCTCGTTTTCTCAAACCGATTTCCAATCTATTAGTATATACAAACCTTTACCTCACTCGTATGAGAAATTGAATTAAACAGCTTAGTAAAACAAGTGGTATGAAACGCTTGCGTTTGCTTCGTCGATTAATTCTTGGACTTGTTCGATTGAACCTCTTGTGACAATTTTCTAGTGAAGATTTTCAGTTTGTTCGTAAATATTTAAGTTAAGCAAGTGGTTATGGGACATGAAGCTAAACTCATATATTTACTAGCTTAGTGTAATTGACACTTCTTGATGATCAATGACGATCATTTTTTGTGATTTAGACTAGCAATTGTGCGATGTCTCTTTGTCTATGAGGGAGACTAAACCCCGTTTGTGTGATGTTTCGACTCACATATGTGGGGTAACGCCCCACGGTCTTCGGGCCATTCTTGTGGAGCCTCGGCTTAAAATTAATGGTTAGCTACCATGAGACAGCGTCTCGTTTTGTGATACACGTGTTGGTGAGTTTTCATACTCCCGTTTTGTGATAGACCTCCCCTTTTTTGTGATTTCTGGATTTCTTGTGTAGATTTCTAGAATTTGTGCTTCACCAATTTTCGTGATTTCCATTGATAAGTTTTATCAATTTTTTTTTGTGCATTGATGAATTTGTGTGTCGTTACCTTTTTGGTGAATTTGAATCTTTGAGAAGATCCTTATGATATCGACTAATCTCTTGCCGATCTTCATTTACATACTTATCATAGTATGTCATTATGGTTATTTTACGCTCATACCATATCTCTTATTCTATATCATTTCATCTGATATTTATAGCTAGACTGATCCGTTTATTATTTTCTTATTAAATAATACTCGGGTCAGACCGAGATGTTACAGGTGCTTCTGCTTGACTTCTCCTCCGGGATTTATTACACTGACTTTTGGCTAACTACTTAGATTAGTAGTTTTTGTTGTATACATTTGAGATATAGACTCAATGATGTATACTTCTTCTTTTGTATAGCACTTATTGCTACTCTTTTGTGTTATTGTGGATCTTTCTGGCCACAACTCTGATGTACACTTTCATGTGTTATATTCATATCTTTTTTCCGTCTTTGTGATATGGATATCTGTGACTGATTTGTGTTATGTTTATTTCTATATTTGCTTCCGAAGGTTATATATAGCCACTGTGTAGTAGCTTTGAGTTTGTATCGATGTGTCGGATTTCCTCCTGTAACCAATTGTACTATCTGACATATCGGTGCTCGCACAAAGCAATTACACGGTATCAGAGCCAAACTTCGTAACAATGTAGAATAACTTAACAAGGATCATCGTCCTAGGTCCATCTTAAGAGTCGTGCTTTAGGATTTAATTCGAGTCTTCGTACCGATTCATCCTATTTCCTTTATGATTCCTTGTTTTATCTAGCAAGATTGCTTGATATTTATTTGGAGAATAATTTTTCTTCTTCTCTCTTTCTTAAAGAAGAGAATGTCTAGACTAGGACGTCCCAGAGCCGGACCATCTAGTGCTGCTCCCCAGGATGGAGTTTTTATGACTGCCCAGCAGCTTCTCGACTTAGTGAAGAATGCTCAAGCAGCCGGTTCTAATCCGGATTCTACTCATCCTAGGTCTGGATTTGCACGATTGTGCGACGATTATACCAACTTGGGTGGGAAACCATTCAAAGGTTCTGAAACTATTATCGAAGTCCAAACTTGGTTAAGAACATGCGATCGAATCTTTTCTCGCATGAATCTTATTGATCTTCACCGTGTTCATATGGCTTCTAGTATGCTTCAAGAAAGAGCATTAGACCGGTACGAACTTCTAATTTCTGAGATTAATGAAGCAGATCTTACTTGGAAGAAATTCCAGGAACGCTTCGAATTAAAATTTGTAGCAGAAGCTGAGAAAGTGACATTGGCTCGTCGTTTCATAGACCTTATTCAAGGTGAATCCTCCATGACCGATTATGTCGCATCTTTCGAGTCGCTTTCCAAATATGGGGTTGAATATATCAACACCCCATTGAAGAAGAACCAAAGATTAAATCTTAAGAAGCCATTACTTCTAAAATTAGAAGTTTCTTTCGACCAACTCATTGATATCACTCGTCGTCTTGAAGAGGCGGATAGGAAAAGTGATGTTGAAGTGGTGGGTTCCAAACCAAACTTCAACAACAAGAAGAGGCCAAACAAATTCAAAGGTCCCTATCCCAACAAAGAGGGTAATCAAGCAACTCCTGCTGCAAAGACTTCTTCCCCTAGTAGGGGGCAATGTTACAACTGTGGTTCTAAAGACCATTTTGCGAACAAGTGTTTAAAGCCCAAATCTTGTCGCTATTGTAAAAGCCCGGATCATTATATACATGTTTGCCCCAGACTTCAGGGCAAGAAAGAGGGAAAGTTAAACGTTGCTCAAGCCCATGGCAACACATCTCGTGGTCAAGGTATGTCTCATTCTGTCCTTGATGGCATTATTATATTTCGTGATCAACCTATTAGAGTTCTCTTTGATACGGGTGCATCCCATTCTTTTATATCAAAGGAACTTGTCGACACTTTTTCTTTAAGTGTTGTTGCTTTAATGACTTCTTTGAGAATTGCGAATCCGGTTGGTGGATCCGCAACTCTTAGTTTACTTTGTAAAGATGTTGAGATTATTTTGTGCGATTTTTCTTTCCTAGTCGATTTGCATGTCATGTGTTATTTAGGGTTTGGAATGATTTTGGAAATGGATTGGCTTAACTGCTATGAAGCCCAAATCCTATGTCCTGAGCGGATTATTCATCTTCGCCATCCTCTATCTGTTAAGCAGATTTCTATTGATCTTAAAGATTCGGATTCCAGCTTGGTTGCATCTTTGTATTCTTTAAATCCTCATGATGACGATGATGATGAGGAGGAGGATATTATTTCTCTTATTCACGTCGTTCGTGAATTTTCCGACATATTTGAGCCCGTTTTAGGATTACCACCTAAGCGAGCAATTGAGTTCGGAATTAATCTCATCCCTGGAGCTCAACCTATCACTCGTCCTCCTTATCGCATGTCCAATAAAGAAAATGAGGAGATGCGCAAACAATTATCCGAATTGGAGACGAAACAATTTATTCGCTCTAGTTCCTCTCCTTGGGGAGCTTCGGCTATTTTTTTGAAGAAATCTGATGGTACACTTAGGCTTTGCGTTGACTACCGCAAGCTTAATGATCTTACTGCCAAGAATAAATATCCTTTACCTTGGATTGATGATCTATTTGATCAACTTAGTGGTGCTAGAGTCTTTTCACAATTAGACTTAGCTACCGGTTTTCATCAGCTTCGAATTGCAGAGGATAGCATTCCTTTGACATCGTTCCGTACTCGTTATGGATCTTATGAGTGGCTTGTTATGCCATTTGGTTTAACGAATGCTCCAGCTTATTTCGTTGACCTTATAAATCGAGTTTTCAAAGACTTCCTCGATCAGTATGTTCTCATCTTTATTGATGATATTCTTGTGTATTCTAAAACCGAGGAGGAGCATGAAAAGCATCTTCGGATTGTGTTGGAAACTCTTAGGAGCAATCAATTAAAAGCAAAATTTTCTAAATGCCACTTTTGGCAATCTCGTGTGAAGTTTCTCGGTCATATTATTTCCGAATCCGGAATTTCCATGCACCCTTCAAAGATTGAAGCGATTCAAAACTGGAAGAGACCGGAGAGTGTGACAGAAATTCGTAGTTTCCTTGGATTGGCCGGTTATTACCGTCGTTTCATAAAGAACTTTTCCAGAATTTCCGTGCCCCTTACTAGCTTGACAAAGAAGGGAATTAAATACATTTCGTCGGACAAATGTGAAGCTTCTTTTCAGAAATTAAAAGAACTCCTTTCTGATGCTCTTGTTCTTGTGATTCTCGAAGGTATTGTTTATACCGATGCTAGTCGCGTCGGTTTGGGTGCCGTTCTTATGCAAGGAGAACGTGTTATTGCTTATGCTTCTAGGCAATTGAAGCCAGCCCAGTCTAGATATGCCACTCATGATTTAGAACTCGCAGCTATTGTTTTCGCCCTTCGTATTTGGCGTCATTATCTTTTGGGAGAAAAATTTATTCTTTACACCGATCATAAATCCTTAAAGTATCTATTTTCTCAAAAGGAACTTAATTTGCGTCAACAACGTTGGTTCGAATTTCTTGCAGCCTTATGATCTTGATATTCTTTATATCCCCGGAAAGGGAAATCGAGTTGCCGATGCACTTAGTCGTAAGCAACAAGCGGTTGTTTCTATGATGATATCCGAATGGAATGATCTCAGAATTCTATCCACTTGTGAGATTCGAGATCGTGTTTTCGATTTATGTTCATCTCTCGTTTTATGTAGCCTTGAGGCTCATCCTTCTCTTTTAGACCGCATTCTTGAAGCTCAAAGGCTGGATCCCGAATTGGCTCTTCTTGGCCAAAATATTAAGGATAAAATAGATTTTGAAGGTTAGAAAGACTTTGATATTGATTCTCTTGGCGGCATTCGAAAATTTGGTAGACTTATCGTACAAATATTAGTGATCTTTGTAAAGATATTTTAGAAGATTCTCATCGTTCTAAATTTACCATTCATCCCGGTAGTAGTAAAATGTACGCAGATATGAAACGACTTTATTATTGGGAGGGAATGAAATCTGATATTGCTAACTTTATTAAGTGTTGCATGACTTGCCAACTTGTCAAGGCCGAACATCAAAGGCCCGGTGGGTTGATGCAACCTTTAGAAATTCCAATTTGGAAGTGGGATCAAATTTCCATGGATTTTATTGATGGCCTTCCCCGTTCTCGTTCGGGTCATGGTAGCTTATGGGTGATAGTCGATAGACTTACTAAATCCGCCCATTTTATTCCCGTTCGGTCTAATCGAACCGTTCCACTTTTGGCCAAACTCTTTGTCAAAGAAACTGTCAAATTGCATGGTGTTCCTACTTCTATTGTTAGCGATCGTGATCCATTGTTTACTAGTGGATTTTGGAAGAGTCTTCAAAAAGCTTTGGGAATGAAGCTTAATTTTAGCACCGCTTATCACCCTCAGTCCGATGGACAAACCGAGCGTGTGAATCAAACTCTTGAAGATCTTCTTCGTGCTTGTGTTCTTGATTTTGGTGGAAGTAGGGAAGATCATATTTCTCTCGTTGAGTTTTCCTATAATAATAGCTTCTAATCTAGTATTGGTATGGCACCTTTTGAGGCACTCTATGGAAGGCCATGCCGATCTCCTTCTTGTTGGCTAGAGGCCGGTGAGAAGCTGGTTTTAGGTCCAGATTTTATTCGTGATTCCACAGAAAAGATTGGACTTATTCGTCATAGGATGAAAGAAGCTCAGAATAGACAATAATCCTACGCCGATAATCGAAGAAGGAAATTACAATTTTCTGTTGGAGATCTTGTATTTATTCGTGTCTCACCTGTGAAAGGTGTTGTACGTTTCAATCTATCGGGAAAATTAGCGCCTCGATATATTGGGCCATTTCCTATCACCGAACGTATTGGTTCCATGGTTTATCGCCTTTTATTACCGGCTCAGTTTTCTGCCATTCATGACGTGTTTCACGTTTCTCAATTACAGAAGTGCCTTCGAGATTCCGATTCTATTCTTGAGCCTGGTGTTGTGGAAGAAATTGAAGTTTCGTCGAATTTAACTTATGAGCAACATCCTATTCGTATTATTGCTTCGAAAGTCAAACGACTTCGAAATAAAGATGTACCGCTTGTGAAGGTTCAATGGTCCTTAAATCCTAAAGATTGTTCTTGGGAATCTAGAGAATTCATCGAGCGGACACATCCGGAATTACTTTCTCATGCTTTTTAAGATGAACTTCTTATTTCAAATTTCCTTTGCGTTAATATACTTTTATGGTTGTTACTTTTTATTTTCATCTTATATATTGCAAGGACGCAATTTCTTTAAGGAGGGGAGTCTGTAACAACCCGCTTATTTATCGATTTTATATATTTTATCGTCAGTCGGATTCTAGCCCGAAAAGCTACTTTTTGCATACGGTCGAATTAGGACTCAAGACCACTTCCATTGAGTTCAAAACGTCGATTTTAAGTATAAAATTTGATATGTTTGGAGTTAGTGGAATTTCACTACCTTTTCGCTTTGGACTTTGGTTTGGACTTAGCCTATTAGGCCCAACCTTCACTCCTTCTCTTCATAACTTCATTCTATTTTCTTTTACATTCAAGCTTCATCAAAAATGGAGGAGGGAATGGTAAATTAAAACTCCAAGCCTAGGTTTCAACTTCAAATCCAACATCTAACTCCAAATCCAAAGAGAAGACATTGGATTCAAGCTTCTTCCATTGCTTTTAAGCTTCTCCATCATCAATTTCGTGAAAAGGTGAGATTTTTATCTCACATTCTTGTCTATAACTATCTTGGATTGTTGGGAATGAATTCCTATCACTTTAGCATGTACATTTGCATTTGGTTTGGATTGGATCGGTGAAAAACCCCAATTTTTAGTGTTTTTGGCAAATTCTGCGCCTTAGGTCGCTCTGGCGTGGAAAAGTCGCATACGGCATATAGGTCGTTTCCCCTTAGGTCGTTAGACCTTAGGTCGTTCGCATCTTTAGGTCATTCGACCTATTTAACTCACACCTGCATTTAGGTCGTTCGGCCATTAGGTCGTTCGCTAGTCCTTAGGTCACTAGGTCGCTCGGTCTGTGTACCATTTAGGTCGTTCGGCCATGATAGCTCGCCCCTGTCAACTCGTTCCACTTTAGGTCGCGTGGCACAAGAAACCACTAGGTCGCGCCACGTGATAGGACGCTACATCTCGTGAAGGCTTAGGTCATTAGATCCTTAGGTCGTTCACCCCTAAGTCGCTCGGCCAATAGGTCATTCCACTGCTTAGGTCGTTCACCCCTAAGTCGCTCGACCAATAGGTCGTTCCACTATTTAGGTCGCACCCTTTTAGGTCGGCCATGCTAACTTGGCACTAGCTCGTTTCACCTAGGTCGCTCGGCATGCTGTCCTTAGGTCGTTAGTCTCACTAGGTCGCACGGCCAAACATTAGGTGTTTATCCTTAGGTCGCGTGCCACTAGATCGCTCGACCCTGTTTATCCTTAGGTCGTTCGACCTATTTTACTTTAGGTCGCTTGCCCTGTAGGTCGTTCCATTGCATATTGCTCGGCTATGTTAGGTCGGCCATGTTAGGCCGCAGCCTTAAGTCGCTACCTCTTTAGGTCGTTGCACTTTAGCTCGGCCATGTAGGGTTGAAAGGGTATTTCCACTTTGATGGGTTTGGAACTGATTTCCTTGGATTTTATTCACATCTTCGAATGTGAATTTTTGTGACTTATGGTTTTTACAATCATTTATATGATTTGTCACTTTAAAAATATAGAGGTTTCAATACTAGTAGTAAATATCAAAACTCTTTCATTAAAACAATTTCAATACTATTTTATTTATAAAGCTCGTTTTCTCAAACCGATTTCCAATCTATTAGTATATACAAACCTTTACCTCACTCGTATGAGCAATTGAATTAAACGGCTTAGTAAAACAAGTGGTATGAAACGCTTGCGTTTGCTTCGTCGGTTAATTCTTGGACTTGTTCGATTGAACCTCTTGTGATAATTTTGTAGCGAAGATCTACAGTTTGTTCGTAAGTATTTAAGTTAAGCAAGTGATTATGGGACATGAAGCTAAACTCATATATTTACTAGCTTAGTGTAATTGACACTTCTTGATGATCAACGACGATCATTTTTTGTGATTCAGACTAGCAATTGTGCGATGTCTCTTTGTCTACGAGGGAGACTAAACCCCGTTTGTGTGATGTTTCGACTCACATATGTGGGGTAGCGCCCCACGTTCTTCGGGCCATTCTTGTGGAGCCTCGGCTCAAAATTAATGGTTAGCTACCATGAGATAGCATCTCGTTTTGTGATACACGTGTTGGTGAGTTTTCATACTCCCGTTTTGTGATAGGCCTCCCTCTTTTTGTGATTTCTGGATTTCTTGTGTAGATTTCTAGAATTTGTGCTTCACCAGTTTTCATGATTTCCATTGATAAGTTTTATCAATTTTTTTAGTGCATTGGTGAATTTGTGTGTCATTACTTTTTTGGTGAATTTGAATCTTTGAGAAGATCCTTGTGATATTGACTAATCTCTTGCGGATCTTCATTTACATACTTATCATAGTATGTCATTATGGTTATTTTATGCTCATACCATATCTCCTATTCTATATCATTTCATCTGTATTTATAGCTAGACTGATCCGTTTATTATTTTCTTATTAAATAATACTCGGGTTCAGACCGAGATGTTACATGTGCTTCTGCTTGACTTCTCCCCAGGGATTTATTACACCGACTTTTGGCTAACTACTTAGATTAGTAGTTTTTGTTGTATACATTTGAGATATAGACTCAGTGATGTATACTTATTCTTTTGTATAGCACTTATTGCTACTCTTTTGTGTTATTGTGGATCTTTCTGGCCACAACTCTGATGTACACTTTCACGTGTTATATTCATATCTTTTTTCCGCCTTTGTGATATGGATATCTGTGACTGATATGTGTTATGTTTATTTCTATATTTGCTTCCGAAGGTTATATATAGCCACTGTGTAGTAGCTTTGAGTTTGTATCGATGTGTCGGATCTCCTCCTGTAACCAATTTTACTATCTGACATATTGTGCTCGCACAAAGCAATTACACGGATGGTCGCTCCTCAATAGCCTTATCCTCCGCGCTAGTGGACGGCATTACACCGTAGTGTCCTTGGCTAAAGTGGGTGTAGAGGTGGGGCGTCACAATAATATTAATCTTAGCCACCATACAACCATTATTGTATGCCTACTATAGCTACCATGTTTAATAGCAGGTTACCGCCACATTCCATGGCAGGTTATACAACTAAAACCGTGCAAGGTGGTATTGTTTCTTTGGATTTCCTAAAAATGATCAGGCTAAGGAACTTTCGGCTGCTACATGGGTACGCCTTTGGAGGGACGTCCCGAGAACTTAACCAGCTTTCTGCCAACACAAGGCCGGGTTACCTCTATAACTAGGTAACTACTACACGAGCATGCCATTCCCCGGTCGTTTGCGATCTTTATCCGAGGATCCTCAACCACAAAGCAACAACCACAAAGTGTAATAGATTTGCAGCAACCACATAGGTTAAATATCTGGGCTCCATACCATGATACCACCCTTTTCCAGAAGGAAATGACATACCCTAAAGGGCACGACCCTCATAACCTTGCCGCATCTTTTCTATTTCGACCATTTTCGTGGTGTGAGGTCCGACGAAGTCTCGTCCACAAAGCTACACTTTTCACAAAGTCATGCTTTGATCAGCAAATGATCAATAGCACTTCATATGCCACATTACCAGATTGGAAATGTATCACTTGTAACCATCAACTACATAACCTCTGAGGTCGTACGTCTCAGAGAAGGGTGTTAAGCTAAGAGAATAAATTCTCCGCCACCAACAGAAATGTATTTGATAGAAATCAACTTTACATCTCAAAGTGTAACGTCAGATACACATCCATACAAGTCCGTTCCGGGATCGAACGGAACCGAAGGCACTTCAAAGAAGCCCTTGCAAATCCGGATATTCACTAATCACGTCCGGAATCCCCCATCACAAGGGTGATAAAATCTCTATAGCGGAGCAACCCGGTGCAGAGACATTCGACAGGTAATCCTTTCGTTTCCGAAAATAGCCGGTTTTCAACACCATCTTCAAATGCAATCCCATTTCGTTGTATCATTATTCGGAATGGGTTTTATGACACAAGGTTCTCTCCTGGCTAATCCGAATAATGAGCGCTTATTTTAAAAATAAGTGTTCATTCAGATTTCAAACAAATTACAAAAATTTCCACGTTGATCTTCTTAAACAAAAGATCCATCACAATCACAAAGGTTCGATGTGGGTTTCGAATATCCATTTGGAATTTGACTCCCGGTCACATCGAAATTCAATTGCCATTAAAAAGGCCAATATTGATAGTCAGTTATTTAACTATTAATCAACATTCGCAACAATCGCTAGGATTTAAATAATTTTTTTCTCAATTATTATTATTTTCAATATATCTTCGCAAGATATAATTTTAACGCTCCAACCATTTGAAAACAAATTTCAAATCATTTTTTTCCTTATGCGGAAAACATTTCCAAATATTTATTTATTTCCACTGAAAATCTGCCGAGTTCAAATATTTTAAAATAATTTAAAATGCTTATCCAAAATATACTTAGAGATATTTAAAATAAAACTATTTTAAAACACTTGCTTAAATATTAGTTATGAAAATATTATACTAATGTCCCGTAAAAAAATTCAAGTCAAAACTAATTTTTAAATAATATTAATATATAAGATATAACTATTTAAATATTCAATTTCTAAACCAATATCAATTAAATCTTTAAATCATTACTCCCATAATTAATTAAATAATCATTACTCCAAAGATTTACGAAATAACTTAAGAAACTAATTTCTCTAAAATATTCTTTTAAAACCAACCCTTTCCAAACATACTCGGCTTTTTAGGGAATATACACCTCCCTTTCCAAAATGGATCATTTTTAATCAATTAATAAATCCTTTTGGATTTATTTTAAATTTACATTCCAAATCCGTAAATTTCTTTCCACGCTTTTAAAAATAAAACAATATTTATTTTTTTTAAACAAAGTTTCCCTTTCTCTTATAAAATTCCCATTTTGAATTTTAAATTTTCAAATATCCGCAGATATAAGATTTTCAAATCGATTCCCAAATATTTATTATTTTTACCAAATCAATATCAAATTGATTTTCTAATTTATTTTCAACACACTAAATCAAATTTCAAATTTATTCTCAAATTTATTTCAAACATCAAATTTATTATCTTTTGAAACAAATTCCTTCTTTTAAATTTATTCAATTTTCTAAAATTAATTTATTATAAATTTTCTACTAAATTTCAAAAATCCAATTTTATTTATTTCTGGTATCCTACGATACCAAAAATACATTCGGCTAAATTACAGCCTTCACCGGTTTCAATCACAAATAGTCACACACAGATTATAAATAATCAACACACGATATTCAAACTAATTCAAATATTTGAGGAATCCAGTTGGATCCCTCCAACCTGTTTTCCCTGCATCCACAGACGTTAGTACAACAATTAAATACCAGTTTCACTTCGAGGTGGAATATCGTGGTATATGGTATTTATATAATATCATCCGCTTTTATGCGGCGCATAGGGTCTAAAGTAATATAACTGATAATAAATTAATCATCCAAGCACACAGTCAATCAATTTTATATTTAACTATTTAAAATCAAGTCAGAAAAACTTGAGTGAGTGACAAGATCTCACCTTTGCTCCTTTATTTTGCAATCCATTTCCAACTTGACTTGTTTCTCGATTTTTAGACCTCGTATCACGTTTAATGATTTAATTAATATTGGATCAATCGAACAATTAAATTTTCATTTGATAATTTAATTAACCAAAAATTTATTTTAAACTAATAGTTTTAATTTTAAACTAACTTTCTTTTAAATAATCTTCTTTGTAACTAAAATAATTTAGATTAGCTAACTAAACAATTTATTACCTTTAATCACAATTTATTACCTTTAATCACAATTTATTATAAATTTTCTACTAAATTTCAAAAATCCAATTTTATTTATTTCTGGTATCCTACGATACCAAAAATACATTCGGCTAAATTACAGCCTTCACCGGTTTCAATCACAAATAGTCACACACAGATTATAAATAATCAACACACGATATTTGAACTAATTCAAATATTTGAGGAATCCAGTTGGATTACTCCAACCTGTTTTCCCTGCATACATAGACGTTAGTACAACAATTAAATACCAATTCCACATCGAGGTAGAATATCGCGGTATATGGGATTTATATAATATCATCCGCTATTATGCGGCGCATAGGGTCTAAAGTAATATAACTGATAATAAATTAATCATCCAGCACACGGTTAATCGATTTTATATTTAGCTATTTAAAATCAAGTCAGAAAAACTTGAGTGAGTGAGAAGATCTCACCTTTGCTCCTTTATTTTGCAATCCATTTCCAACTTGACTTGTTTCTCGATTTTTAGACCTCGTATCACGTTTAATGATTTAATTAATATTGGATCAATCGAACAATTAAATTTTCATTTGATAATTTAATTAACCAAAAATTTATTTTAAACTAATAGTTTTAATTTTAAACTAACTTTCTTTTAAATAATCTTCTTTGTAACTAAAATAATTTAGATTAGCTAACTAAACAATTTATTACCTTTAATAAATTATTATTTTTAACATAACTTAATAAATTAAAATATATGCATTTTGGAAATATGTATCCTTATAACAAAAAGTCTATATTTCAAATTCTCTATAAAAATAAAATCTATATTGCCATTGAAATCCTATCTCCAAATATTATATAATTTTCCAAAATCGAAATTTTACATAACTTTACAATTCAAAACATTAAATTAAAACATGCATGTGTATATCAATTATTATTATTATTATTATTTCTTCTCCAATTAAATAAACAACCCAGGATTTATTGCTGTAAAAATTTAATATAAATATATATATATATATATATACACACATACACTAATGCCCTACTGTAAGAATAATTTCTGTTTTTCTACCTTAATTTAACTAAATAGGTAAGTGTATATTTATATATACATATTTATACTTTAAATTTTAAATTGAAAAACATAGAATTAATTATACCTCACTGCCTACCTCACTGCCAACCCAAGCTCGACTTGCAATCGAACGCGGCGCCCCCCTTCGACTGCCCTCTCGCCACTTCCCCGAACGTTTGGAAACCCTAGAACGCCCAACAGACATCGCGGCCTCAACCACGAAGTTCCCTACTCCAGCCACCGCTTTCTTTGCTTTGGCCTCCTCGACGAAGTCGAAATCGACTTCGGTTCGCGAACGATGTTCCCTGAAAAATTGTTCGCGACAACCAACTTTGATGTTGTCGCCTGCTGCATCGCGACTTGCCAACACCCAGCTTTAACCCACGTGACTGCTTCAATGATGCGTCATTGACCCAACGAGACAAACTGGCTCACTTCATTGCCGATGCAGCCGTGCTTCAACCCTTATGCCCTAGACGCGACCTCGCCTCGATTTCGATTGCCGAAGTCCCTCTTTTTTTTAATTGAGGAACGAATCAATTTAGGTTCATATTAGAAAAGGGAAGAGGAGAGCGGTCATTATCACTTGAACGATTTTTAAATTTTAAAGTAATGAATCCAGCAGCGTGATATACGGGAAGAGGGGGCAAGATGTGATGTTGAAAAGGAGTTCGCGTGCTTAAGAAAAGCTGCAGTGATTTCAGAGGAGACAAAGGCTGCTGAGGATAAAAAGTATGACGTGCTATAAATTCAACTGAATTTGACCAGGATAAAATATAGTTTAAATTTAAATTCAAATTCAAATTGTCTCGATTAACGCAGCTTAAAATCGCGAACCCCTATCGAGGCAAGCTACCAAGTGTTTATAATGTTATATCCCCATTCCAAATGCAATGGAAAAGATTTCGAGTCCTAACTCGATCGTATGGAGAAGATAGCTTTTGAACCCAGTTATAAAACTGAATTTTCAGTTTAATTTCAACACTTTTACTTACCGTACGCTCACACAACTACTCCAATTACTACGAAAATTGAAATTAGATAATAATACAATATTACGGATCCAATGGAACTGGTTTCGTCGAAATCCGAGACTATGCCACGGAATGCTATTTTTAAATATCAATTTAACAATATAAATTCAAAACTAAACAAAACATTTCCAAATTAAATTCTGAAGCTTCCATTATCTTCAGTATTATCAATATAAATTTTCTAAACCATCAAATTATTTTTAACAAGCTAAAACTTGAAAACTCAAATTTTTACTCATCATTAATAAATTAAATTCAATAATTTAATTGCCAAATTCATATTTATATTCAAAATTGAAGTTAAACTAACCTTCAAATACTTAAAATCAATTAAATATTCCATTTCAAATGTTAAAAATTTCCGGGTCGTCACATCCTTCCCCCCTTAAAAGAATTTCGTCCCGAAATTACTAATTAAGAAGAATGATCCTCAACCCGTTTAATATTTTCCAAACCAAACAGTTTTATCAACTTTCCAAAACAAATCTTTCTATTAGAGCCCTATTATCATTTCAACTAACTTTCCAAAGCCTTCCATATCTTACAACAACATTATTTTCTTAACAATTCAAATTTAAATCTAAATTCAAATTTTAAACTTTCAAAATTTTCTCAAAATTTTTTCTAACTCCCTAAATTTTCGAAAAATTTCACCAGCGTCTCCTTTGCGCGGCTAGCTCGGTACGACTACAAAATGGCACCACAGGCCCCCAGATTCAAAAAGAAAAAAAAGCCAAGTGGCTGGACCAGAAAATCATCAAATTTCATATAGAAATTTAAATACATACCTTTTTATCGAGCAATTTAAATTATCTTCAAAATCAAAATCCAATTTATCCTTTGTCTTTAACGCGCCTGTATATCCTGATATCCATAATGTCCAATTTCAACATTCAAAAATCATTTTGCACATTTCTTTACAAAAGTTTGAATACTTACCTCTTATTCCATTTTTACTTCTCTATTGAAGTTATATATCCATTTTCGTTCAACTTTACATTTTCACTTTCATTTGAATTCGATTTTCACTTTCGATTCTGTTTGGATTCAATTTAACTTCTAAATATTAAATTTTCATCAACTATCTTTCATTCGCAACTGATTCGTATTACTATTTTAGATTAGTTTTATTTACTAATTCATTACAAATTCCAATTCATTTTATCTCAAACATTTTTCCACCTTTATTACCTTTAATTCACTTCAAACTACTTTTACAACTTCATTTTACTTCACACAATTCAAATTGGCTTTCGATATTCAGTTTTCAATTCCAGTTTTATTCTTTTGTTCATCCCCAAACACGATTCAATTTGAATTCACCATTTGGTTTACAACCACTTATATTTAAACTGAATTTCAAATTCCGTATGAATTTAATTTATCTTTCATTTATAATTATCGAATTCAGTTCATTCCAAACCATATTTAATTTATCATTCCTTCAATTAGTTTCTCTTACTAATTTTATTTCTATACTTCACTTTGTTTATCACAAATCAAATTCAATTCCAATTCCAGTTCTAGTTACTTACAAATTCGAAATGAATTTCAACATTTAATTTCACTTTCATTTAATTCAATTGTAAATTTATTTATTCATTCACAACTTTATTTTCCAGCTTATAAAATTTTATTCCATAACTATTTTTATTAGATTCCAGAGTCTTACCAACATTTCAAAACCATTTTTGAAATCAATTCAAAATATCTTTTTAATTTCTAAAACCAAACCCATTTTGCAAACAACTTTCATTTAAAATAATTTGGCAGCAATTCCTCTCTTGGCAACTCGAAAATGAACATCGATGATGCTGCAGTCATCACCGAAGTTATTTTCCAATGACCTAAAAGAGTTTAGAGCTTTCATCCCTTCAAAATATTTTTCCAAAACTTTGAAAATCATTTTCAACTCAAGGGAATTTAAACTTTTCCAAATCTCCAAAACTTCAAAACCTTTGAAATTCTTTTAAATATTCCTCGAGAATTCTATTTCAAATTATAAATCACTTTTACATTTTATATTTACGAATCCCATTCGTATATGGATTTTGTTTCTTAACTCTTTGTTTATCATATCAACTCCTTATTTATCACCTCCTAACAAACAAGCAACCATATACTACTATAATAATTTACGGAAAATTATTTCCTTCATATACGAAAATAGTTTGGGTAAAATTATTTCATTTACCCTAATTTTAAAACAATATCGTGTCGACTTACCTCGTTTAAGAGCTTAGAAACCCCTATCGATACCTTTGGCCAAACTGCACCGACCAGAATCTATAAGCAATCAGCCGATAGTCAACACAATATAAAACAAATTTTATATTCACTAACAAATACGCGCTCATATCTATTATAACACTCATCTCATTCTAGAGTACTGCTGACTCTATCTCTAATGAGTAACACCCAACAGAGCCAAGGTTGTCGCTTAACCAAATGCTCTGATACCACTTGTAGAGGCTCGTAAATCCGTACCCCTTTTGAGCTGGCAAAATTCCACAACAATTCAGTCCAAAGTGTAACAAATGAACGAGTCCTCGGGTTTAAAGAAGAAAGAGGTAGAAGAAGAAGAAAAGAAAACAATAATAGAATCTCACATTTCGCAGCGGAACAAATTTAATAGATAAATTAATAATCTTTAAAACAAAGAACTATATCAGTTTTACATACATCACATTATCAGAGTTTACAACGACACCATTCAATACTGGGCATTTACAACTACCAACCCATATTAAAAATGGACTTACATCAATCCCAACGCAGTGGATAATACATAGTATAATAATACGTCTCGCCATCCAGCTTGAACTCCATATCTCCACAGCAACTTATTGACTTCGCTCCCGAATAACCGATAACCTGACTCTAGGCTGCCCGTGTGCAAAATTATGGGCACCCAAAGTTTAGAAAGGGAACAATAAACTCCAGGTCAGTCGTGGGACTGGTGTGAGATCTTAAAACAATTATTTTCATAAAGAAAAGGAAAAGAAATCCACTATGCTTTTGGAAAATAAAACTACCATAAGGCCTCCACCCACACACATAATGCAAATGCAGAATTGGAGGAGATTTCTCCTTTTGATAGTCAAACATGCTTGATACGCAAAATATTTTTAATATTATCATTAGTGCATAGTGCAGAAAATATTTCGAAAGTATAATATTAGTCTTAGCCAGCATACAACCATTATTGTATGCCTACTATAGCTACCATGTTCAATAGCAGGTTACCGCCACATTCCATGGCAGGTTATACAACTAAAACCATACGGGATGCGTATTGTTTCTTTGGATTTCCTACAAATGGTCAGGCTAAGGAACTTCCTACAACTACATGGGTATGCCTCTAGAGGGACGTCCCAAGAACTTAACCAACTCTCTGCCAACACAAGGCTGGGTTACCTCTATAAATAGGTAACTACTACACGACTATGTCATCCCCCGGTCGTTTGCGACCTTTATCCGAGGATCCTCAACCACAAAGCAACAACCACAAAGAGTAATAGATTTGCAGCAACCACATAGGTTAAATATCTAGGCTCTATACCATGATACCACCCTTTTCCAGAAGGAAATGACATACCCTAAAGGGCGCGACCCTCATAACCTTGCCGCATCTTTCCTATTTCAACCATTTCTAGGGTGTGAGGTCCGACGAAGTCTCATCCACAAAGCTACACTTTTCACAAAGTCATGCTTTGATCAACAAATGATCAACAACACTTCGTATGCCACATTACCAGATTGGGAATGTATCACTAGTAAGCATCAACTACATAACCTCTGAGCTCGTACGTCTCAGAGAACGGTGTTAAGTTAAGAGAATAAATTCTCCGCCACCAACAGAAATGTATTTGATAGAAATCAGCTTTACATCTCAAAGTGTAAAGTCAGACACACATCCATACAAGTCCGTTCCGATATCGAACGGAACCGAAGGCACTTCAAAGAAGTCCTTGCAAATTCGGATATTCACTAATCACGTCCGGAATCCCCTATCACAAAGGGTGATAAAATCTCTATACCGGGGCAACCCGGTGGAGAGACATTCGACAGGTAATCCTTTAGTTTTCAAAAATACCCAGTCATCAACACCATTTTCAAATGCAATCCCATTTCGTTATATTATTATTCGGAATGGGTTTTATGACACATGGTCCTCTCCCGGCTAATCTGAATAATGAGCGTTTATTTTTAAAAATAAGTGTTCATTCAGATTTCAAACAAATTAAAACAATTTCCACGTTGATCTTCTTAAACAAAAGATCCATCATAATCACAAAGGTTCAATGTGGGTTTTAAATATCCATTTGGAATTTGACTCCCGGTCGCATCGAAATTCAGATGCCATTAAAAAGGCCAATATTGATAGTCGGTTATTTTACTATCAATCAACATTCACAACAATCGCTAGGATTTAAATAATTTTTTCCTCAATTATTATTATTTTCAATATATCTTCGTAAGATATAATTTTAACGCTCCAACCATTTGAAAACAAATTTCAAATCATTTTTTTCCTTATGCAGAAAACATTTCCAAATATTTATTCATTTCCACTAAAAATCTGCAGAGTTCAAATATTTTAAAATAATTTAAAATTCTTATCCAAAATATACATAGAGATATTTAAAATAAAACTAGTATAAAACACTTGCTTAAATATTATTTATGGAAATATTATACTAATGTCTCATAAAAAAAATTCAAGTCCAAACTAATTTTTAAACAAAATTAATATATAGAATATAACTATTTAAATATTTAATTTCTAAAACCAATATTAATTAAATCATTAAATCATTACTCCCATAGTTAATTAAATAATCATTACTTGAAAGATTTACAAAATAACTTAAGAAACTAATTTCTCCAAAATATTGTTTTAAAACCAACCTTAGAGCTTTTAATTTATATTTCGAAAGCTATTTTACAAACATGCTCGGCTTTTTAGGGAAAATACACCTCCGTTTTCAAAATGGATCATTTTTAATCAATTAATAAATCGTTTTGGGTTTATTTTAAATTTACGTTCCGGATCAGTAAATTTCTTTTCACACTTTTGAAAATAAAACAATATTATTTTTTTAAAACAAATTTCCCTTTCTCTTATAAAATTCCCATTTTGAATTTTAAATTTTCAAATATCCACAGATATAAGATTTTCAAATCGATTCCCACATATTTATTATTTTTACCAAATCAATATCAAATTGATTTTCAAAACACTAAATCAAATTTCAATTTTATTCTCAAATTTATTTCAAACATCAAATTTATTATCTTTTGAAACAAATTCCTTCTTTTAAATTTATTCAATTTTCTAAAATTAATTTATTATAAATTTTCTACTAAATTTCAAAAATCCAATTTTATTTATTTCTGGTATCCTACGATACCAAAAATACATTCGGCTAAATTACAGCCTTCACCGGTTTCAATCACAAATAGTCACACACAGATTATAAATAATCAACACACGATATTCAAACTAATTCAAATATTTGAGGAATCCAGTTGGATCCCTCCAACCTGTTTTCCCTGCATCCACAGACGTTAGTACAACAATTAAATACCAGTTTCACTTCGAGGTGGAATATCGTGGTATATGGTATTTATATAATATCATCCGCTTTTATGCGGCGCATAGGGTCTAAAGTAATATAACTGATAATAAATTAATCATCCAAGCACACAGTCAATCAATTTTATATTTAACTATTTAAAATCAAGTCAGAAAAACTTGAGTGAGTGAGAAGATCTCACCTTTGCTCCTTTATTTTGCAATCCATTTCCAACTTGACTTGTTTCTCGATTTTTAGACCTTGTATCACGTTTAATGATTTAATTAATATTGGATCAATCGAACAATTAAATTTTCATTTGATAATTTAGTTAACCAAAAATTTCTTTTAAACAACAGTTTTAATTTTAAACTAACTTTCTTTTAAATAATCATCTTTGTAATTAAAATAATTTAGATTAGCTAACTAAACAATTTATTACTTTTAATAAATCATTATGTTTAACATAACTTAATAAATTAAAATATATGCATTTTGGAAATACATATCCTTATAAAAAAAAGTTTATATTTCAAATTCTCTATAAAAATAAAATCTATATTGCCATTGAAATACTATCTCCAAATATTATATAATTTTCCAGAATCCAAATTTTACATAACTTTACAATTCAAAACATTAAATTAAAACATGCATGTGTATATCAATTATTATTATTATTATTATTTCTTCTCCTATTAAATAAACAACCCAGGATTTATTGTTGTAAAAATTTAATATATATATATATATATATATATATATATATATATATATATATATATATATATATATATATAGACACACACACACACACTAATACCCTATTGTAAGAATAATTTCTGTTTATCTACCTAAATTTAACTAAATAGGTAAGTGTATATTTATATATACATATTTATACTTTAAATATTAAATTGAAAAACATAAAATTAATTATACCTCACTGCCAACCCAAGCTCAACTTGCAATCGAACGCGGCGCCCCCCTTCGACTGCCCTCTCGCCACTTCCTCGAACGTTTGGAAACCCTAGAACGTCCAACAGACATCGCGGCCTCAACCACGAAGTTCCCTACTCCAACCGTCGCTTGCTTTGCTTCGCCCTCCTCGACGAATTCGAAATCGACTTCGGTTCGCGAACGATGTTGCCTAAAAAATTGTTCGCGACAACCAACTTTGATGTTGTCGCCTGCTGCGTCACGACTTGCCAACACCCAGCTCTAACCTACGCGACTGCTTCAATGATGCATCTCCGACCCAACGAGACAAACTGGCTCGCTTCATTGCCGATGCAGCCGTGCTTCAACCCTTATGCCCTAGACGCGACCTCGCCTCGACTTCGATTGCCGAAGTCCATCTTTTTTTTAATTGAGGAACAAATCAATTTAGGTTCATATTAGAAAAGGGAAGAGGAGAGCGGCCATTATCACTTGAACGATTTTTAAATTTTAAAGTAATGAATCCAGAGCGTGATATACGGGAAGAGGGGGCAAGATGTGATGTTGGAAAGGAGTTCGCGTGCTTAAGAGAAGCTGTAGTGATTTCAAAGGAGACAAAGGCTGCTGAGGAGAAAAAGTATGATGTGCTATAAATTCAACTAAATTTGACCAGGATAAAATATAGTTTAAATTTAAATTTAAATCCAAATTGTCTCGATTAACGCAGCTTAAAATCGCGAACCCCTATCGAGGCGTGCCGCCAGGCGTTTATAATGTTATATCCCCATTCCAAACGCAATGGAAATGATTTCGAGTCCTAACTCGATCATATAGAGAAGATAGCTTTTGAACCCAGTTATAAAACTGAATTTTCGGTTTAATTTCAACACGTTTATTTACCGTACGCTCACACAGCTACTTCAATTACTACGAAAATTGAAATCCGATAATAATACAATATTACGATCCAATGGAACTGGTTTCGTCGAAATCCGAGATTGTGCCCCGGAATGCTATTGTTAAACATCGATTTAACAATATAAATTCAAAACTAAACAAAACATTTCCAAATTAAATTCTTTAGTTTCCATTATCTTCAGTATTATCAATATAAATTTTCTAAACCAATAAATTATTTTTAACAAGCTAAAAATTGAAAACTCAAATTTTTACCCATCATTAATAAATTAAATTCATTAATTTAATTGCCAAATTCATATTTATATTCAAAATTCAAGTTAAACTAACCTCCAAATATTTAAAATCAATTAAATATTCCTTTTCAAATGTTAGAAATTTTCGGGTCGTCACATCCTTCCCCCTTTAAAAGAATTTCGTCACAAAATTACTAATTAAGAAGAATGATCCTCAACCGTTTAATATTTTCCAAACCAAACGGTTTTATCAACTTTCCAAAATAAATCTTTCTATTAGAGACCCATTATCATTTCAACTAACTTTCTAAAGCCTTCCATATTTTCCAACAACATTATTTTCTTAACAACTCGAATTTAAATCTAAATTCAAATTTTAAACTTTCAAAATTTTCTCAAAATTTTTTCTAACTCCCTAAATTTCCAAAAAATTTCGCCAGCGTCTCATTTGCGCGGCTAGCTCGGTACGACTACAAAATGGCACCACAGGTCCCCAGATTCAAAAAGAAAACAAAACGCCAAGTGGCTGGACCAAAAAATCATCAAATTTCATATAGAAATTTAAATACATACCTTTTTATCGAGCAATTTAAATTATCTTCAGAATCAAAATCCAATTTATCCTTTGTCTTTAACACACCTGTATATCCTTGTATCCATAATGTCCAATTTCAGCATTCAAAAATCATTTTTGTACATTTCTTTACAAAAGTTTGAATACTTACCTCTTATGCCATTTTTACTTCTCTATTGAAGTTATATATCCATTTTCATTCAACTTTACATTTTCAGTTTCATTTGAATTTGATTTACACTTTCAATTCTGTTTGGATTTAATTTAACTTCTAAATATTAAATTTTTATCAACTATCTTTCATTCACAACTAATTCATGTTACTATTTTAAATAAGTTTTATTTACTAATTCATTATAAATTCCAATTCATTTTATCACAAACCATATTTTTTTTCCACCTTTTTTTTTACCTTTAGTTTACTTCGAACTACTTTTACAACTTCATTTTATTTCACACAATTCAAATTGGTTTTCGATATTTAGTTTTCAATTCCAGTTTTATTCTTTTGTTCATCCCCAAACACGATTCAATTTCAATTCACCATTTGGTTTACAACCACTTATAGTTAAACTGGATTTCAAATTCCATATGAATTTAATTCATCTTTCATTTATAATTATCGAATTCAATTCATTCCAAACCATATTTGTTTTATCATTCCTTCAATTAGTTTCTCTTATTAATTTTATTTCAATACTTCACTTTGTTTTTCACAAATCAAATTCAATTTCAATTCCAGTTCTATTTATTTACAAATTTGAAATGAATTTCAACATTCAATTTCACTTTCATTTAATTCAATTGTAAATTTATTTATTCATTCACAACTTTATTTTCCACCTTATAAAATTTTATTCCATAACTATTTTTATTAGATTCCAGAGTCTTGCCAACATTTCAAAACCATTTTTGAAATCAATTCAAATTATCTTTTGAATTTCTAAATCCACACCCAGTTTGCAAACAACTTCCATTTAAAATAATTTGGCAGCAATTCCTCTCTTGGAAACTCGAAAATGAACATCGATGATGCTGCAGTCATCACCGAAGTTATTTTCCAACGACCTAAAAGAGTTTCGAGCTTTCATCCCTTCAAAAAAAAATACTTCCAAAACTTTGAAAATCATTTTCAACTCAAGGAAATTTAAACTTTTCCAAATCTCCAAAACTTCAAATCCTTTGAAATTCTTTTAGATATTCCTCGAGAATTCTATTTCAAATTATAAATCACTTTTACATTTTATATTTACGAATCCCATTCATATATGGATTTTATTTCTTAACTCTTTGTTTATCATATCAATTTCTTATTCAATAATAATGATAATAATGTAATATTATCACCTCCTAACAAACAAGCAACCATATACTACTATAATAATTTACGGAAAATTATTTCCTTCATATACGAAAATAGTTTGGGTAAAATTATTTCATTTATCCTAATTTTAAAACAATATCATGTCGATTTTCCTCGTTTAAGAGTTTAGAAACCCCTATCAATACAGTTGGCCAAACTGCACCAATCAGAATCTATAAACAATAAGCCGATAAGTCAACACAATAGAAAACAAATTTTATACTCACTAACAAATACGCGCTCGTATCTATTATTACACTCATCTCATTCTAGAGTACTGCCGACTCTATCTCTAATGAGTAACACCCAACAGAGCCAAGGTTGTCGCTTAACCAAATGCTCTGATACCACTCGTAAAGGTCTGCAAATCCGTACCCCTTTTGAGCTGGTAAAATTCCACAATAATTCAGCCCAAAGTGGAACGAATGTATGAGTCTTCGGGTTTAAAGAAGAAAGAGGTAGAAGAAGTAGAAAAGAAAACAATAACAGAATCTCAAATTTCGCAGCGGAACAAATATAATAGATAAATGAATAATCTTTCAAACAAAGAACTATATCAGTTTTACATACATTACATCATCAGAGTTTACAACGACACCATTCAATACTAGGCATTTACAACTACCAACGCATATTAAAAATGGACTTACATCAATCCCAATGCAGCGGATAATACATAGTATAATAATACATCTCGCCATCCAGCTTGAACTCCAAATCTCTACAGCAACTTCTTGACTTCGCTCCCGAATAACTGATAACCTGAATCTAGGCTGCCCGTGTGGAAAATTATGGGCACCCAGAGTTTAGAAAGGGAACAATAAACTCCAGGTCAGTCATGGGACTGGTGTGAGATCTTAAAATAGTTATTTTCACAAAGAAAAGGAAAAGAAATCCGCTATGCTTTTGGAAAATGAAATTACCATAAGGCCTCCTGCCACACACACAATGCAAACGCAGAATTGGAGGAGATTTCTTCTTATAATAGTCAAACATGCTTGATACGCAAAATATTTTTAATATTATCATTAGTGCATAGTGCATAAAACATTTTGAAAGTATAATATTAATCTTAGCCTGCATACAACCATTATTGTATGCCACCTATAGCTACCATGTTCAATAGCAGGTTACCGCCACATTCCATGGAAGGTTATACAACTAAAACCGTACATGGTGCATATTGTTTCTTTGGATTTCCTACAAATGGTCAGGCTAAGGAACATCCTACTGCCACATGGGTACGCCTCTGGAGGGACGTCCCGAGAACTTAACCAGCTCTCTGCCAACACAAGGCCGGGTTACCTCTGTAACTAAGTAACTACTACACGAGTATGCCATCCCCCGGTCGTTTGCGACCTTTATCCGAGGATCCTCAACCATAAAGCAACAACCACAAAGAGTAATAGATTTGCATCAACCACATAGGTTAAATATCTGGGCTCCATACCATGAACCACCCTTTTCCAGAAGGAAATGACATACCCTAAAGGGCGCGACCCTCATAACCTTACCGCATCTTTCCTGTTTCGACCATTTTCGGAGTGTGAGGTCCGACGAAGTCTCGTCCACAAAGCTACACTTTTCATAAAGTCATGCTTTGATCAACAAAGGATCAGCAGCACTTCGTATGCCACATTACCAGATTGGGAATGTATCACTTGTAACCATCAACTACATAACCTTTGAGCTCGTACGTCTCAGAGTATGGTGTTAAGCCAAGAGAATAAATTATCCGCCACCAACAGAAATGTATTTGATAGAAATCAACTTTACATCTCAAAGTGTAACGTCAGACACACATCCATACAAGTCCGTTCCGGGATCGAACGGAACCAAAGGCACTTCAAAGAAGCTCTTGCAAATCCGGATATTCACTAATCACGTCCGAAATCCCCCATCACAAGGGTGATAAAATCTCTATAGCGGAGCAACCCGGTGCAGAGACATTCGACAGGTAATCCTTTTGTTTTCGAAAATACCCGTTCTTCAACACCATCTTCAAACGCAATCCCATTTAATTGTATCATTATTCGAGATGGGTTTTATGACACAAGTTCCTCTCCCGGCTAATTCGAATAATGAGTGCTTATTTTTAAAAATAAGTGTTCATTAAGATTTCAAACAAATTACCAAAATTTCCACGTTGATCTTCTTAAACAAAAGATACATCACAATCACAAAGGTTCGATGTGGGTTTCGAATATCCATTTGGAATTCGACTCCCGGTCTCATTGAAACTCAAATGCCATTAAAAAGGCCAATATTGATAGTCGGTTATTTAACTATTAATCAACATTCACAACAATCGCTAGGATTTAAATAATTTTTTCCTCAATTATTATTATTTTCAATATATCTTCGCAAGATATAATTTTAACGCTCCAACCATGTAACAACCCTAGATTTTTCATATATTTTAATATTTGACTTTGTTTTATTTTGAAATTATTTTAAACTTAGTTTATTTCAAACATTTCATTTTTAAATGTAGGTGTTGATTATTATGTGAATTATAATTTCAAACCGGTATAAATTGGATATTTTACTGAAAGACGAATTTCTGTTCAAACTGGTCAAACCTTGACTTTTAAATTTCAAATTTAAATATTTAAATTCTTAAATTTTATCTTTTATTATGAAAATAGCTTTAATAACTTGAATACTGCTTTTTGTTTCGTTGAAAACGGATTTAATTTGTGAAAGTTATGCACATTTCAATTTTGAGTATAATTTGTTTTATTTTGAAATTTTATCTATTTTAAATCATATAAATCATATTTTCTATGTTATATTTTATTTTAATATGTGTTAATATGTTATTTCATGTATATTTTATCTTTTAATATTTTTAAAGTGATAATAAAATTTTTCCAAAATTTACTGTATTTATTTCCTATTTTTAAAGGTTGTTTTCTATTTTTCTGCTATTTTCTTCATTTAAACTATATTTAATTAAAATTTATATATATTTATTTTGTGAATGTATTTTTATTTTATGTTATTATTTATGTTTAAAAATATTTTACAAGAACATATGAATTTTTTAAAAATTATTCTATTTAATTTCAAATTTTCTAGTGTAGTTCACTATTTTTAGCTATTTTTCTTAATTTAACTTTATATAATTAATAAATATTATATAAATTTTTATATTTTGATAATTTTCGAAATTTTATCTGGTATTATTATTATTTCCAGAAATATAAAGTTATATAAATTAAATAAGGATATATGAAGGGTTTTTGACTTTTGAATTGCCTTTTGCCTTTTTGAATTCCCCCTCTTCATTTTCCTCACAACTTTTCATTTCATTTGGCATAACTCCACACATTTCAGCTGACTAATTCATTTTCATTTCACGTATCTTCCTTTCCTCCTTCCTGAGAAAAAAATTTCGGCCATCACATGCTTGGGAAGTTGGTAAAAAAAATTATTTCTTTTATCTCTTTTTTTCCACTTATATTGCTTATTCCTTTTGATTTTTGTTTGCACTTGCTCTTCCATTTAGGTTCGGCCATGCTACCTTGCTGCCTAGCCGCCTCCACCACCTGATGGCACACCACCAACACCTCCTCCTCACCAGCCACCCAAGCCGTGACCCCCCTTGGTGATGCCCATCCACAAACTTTTCAAAACAACCCGAATTCCTAGCCTAGCCGAGCACAGCATCACTTCCATCACCTCACCACCCCTCTAGCCGCCACCTACCACGCCTCCTGTGACGAGAAGGATTTTTCGCGCTTGAAAATTGACATCCATACTTCATATCGTATTCGAATGCCATAGATTCGACCGTTCAAATCCGATTCGTCGGAGCTTATAACAATATTAAGTAAATAACACAGCGGAATAAAAAGAATAGTACATTGATATACAGCTTTGATACAATATCTGATACAACAGGTGATCCAATAGATATCAATATACATCAGAGATATGATACAATAAAATAGCAGCGGAACAATATAACTCTAAGATAGTCTTCAAAAGAGAACTCCAGCAACAACAGCTCGATCCAACATCATGATTCACCAAGACAAGCAAGTCTCGTCCACATCCAAAGACTGAACTAGCTCCAGATAACCTACTAAACCTGACTATCTGAAAAACCCAACTCTAGACTGCTCGTGTAGAAAATTTTGAGCATCCAGAGTTTAGGAAAGAAACAATAAACTCTGGATCAGTCATGGGACTGGTGTGAGCAACAAAGACAGTTTATCTTTAAAAACAAACAACGAAATATTTTAAAATCAATTCGCAATGCTTTTTAGAAATGAGACTACCATAATGCCTCCCGCACACACACACAATGCAAACGCAGAATCGAAGGAGATTTCTCCTTATGATAGTCAAAGATGCTTGATACGCATTAAAAAAAACATTTGATATTATTACTAGTGCATAGTGTAGAAAAAATCATTTCGAAAGTAAAGATATAAATCTTAGCCAACATAGACATTTCGAACTATGCCTACTATAGCTACCATCCAAACAGTGGGGCGCCACCAGAAGTGAATGATAGGTTATACAACTAAAACCGTACAAGGTACGTATTTGAAGAATGGATTTCCAACAAATGGTCGGGCAAAGGAACTTCCCAAACCCCGAAATGGAACGCCTCTGGAAGGACGTCCCCGAGCATCCCAAATGGATCTCTGCCAAACAAGGCCGGCTACCCCTTTCCCAGGGAGTAAGAAACCTCAGATATACCACCCCCGGTCCTTTTGGACCTTTATACGAGGTCTCGATTCCATCAACACCACACAGTAATAGATATAGTGTATCCACATGAGTAAGTATCTGGGCTCCATACCATGATACTACCCCTTTCCAGAAGGAATGGTCCTACCCTAGGGAAGCGATCCCTGAAACCTTGCTGCCACGATTCCTGTTTCGACCATTACCGGGTTGTGAGGCTTGACGAAGTCTCGTCCACAAAGCCACGCTTTATACAAAAGTCGTGCTTTGGGTCAACAAATGATCATAGAAATGATCACCAAGATAAACGATCAAACAAATGATCCTATCACAAATGATCAACACAATGATCATTTCACAGCAACACTCAGCATGTCACATTACCAAATTGGGAATATATTGCTGATAACCATCAACTACATAACCTCTGAGCTTGTACGTCTCAGAGAAGGGTGTTAAGCTAAAAGAATAAATTCTCCGCCACCAACAGAAATATATTTGAAACAAATCAGCTTTATATCTCAATTTGTAATGTCAGACATACTATCCATACAAGTCTGTTCTGGATTTAGAACAGAACCGAAGGCACTTCCAAAGAAGCCCTTGCAATCCGGGTATTCACAATCCCGATTGGACTTTCCATCACTTAGGGAATCTCTATACCGGAGCAACTCAGTGCAGAGACAATCGATAGGTCATATCGTTCTCGCAAATAACCGGTCTTCACCACCGGTCTTCAAATGCTATCCATAACGTCGAATCACATATTCGGAATGGGTTATACGACCCAAAGGTCCTTTCCCGGCTAACCCGAATAGTAAGCGCAACATTTAAAACATATGGATAAGGAATTTCAATTAAGTCACAACTTAATAATTCAAAACTTATCTTTCAAATGGTTTAAACAAATTACCATTTCAAATCTTTTTAACAAAAGATTAATTTCACAAAATTCCATTTACGGATTTCAAAACAATTTCCATTTCAATTGGATTAACTCGTTAAATCTTTAAATCAAAGATTTAACTCATAGCTTTCAAAATTCGATTAACTTGTTGAATCTTTAAATCAAAGATTCATTCATAGCCTTTCAAAAACAATTTCAATTCAAGTTGGATTAACTCATTCGGTCTTTGAATCAAAGATTTATTTCATAGCTTTCAAAACATTTCAATTCTATTTCAGCTTGAAACCTTTTCAACATAATTGGGAGATCCTTTCTTTAAAATGAAAGCTATTATTATTTGAAAACAAATAGTTTTCGTTTCGAAGAAATTCGATCTTATTTATACAAGTTAAATCTTTTGGGTTAATTCAAATTCCCAAAAACAACACTTCAAAAATGGTTTAAAAACCCATATAACTTATTATAAGTTGAATAATTTTTCTTTATATCCTAGTTTCCAAATCATAGAATTCAATTTCAAATATTGAATTCAAATATTAAATCAAAATATTTAAATTTCAAAACTCAATCAAGTTATCCAAACTATATTTCATCTTTGAAATTCCATTTCAAAAGCTTTTCACTTTAATCTCAATCCATTTTCAAAACATTTGAATTCAAATATTCAATTTTATAAATCATTTCAAAATCTGTGACTTAATCGATTTCCTCGTGAAATCCATATTTGTGTGTGTATAAGTGTGGTCCAGGGATTTAACATGATAGTGCAACATCATTCAATCATCACATATTAAAACATAGAAATATAGTTGATAAGCGATATAAACTATAACGCTTAACGTCCATTCACAGATTCACAGATAATATACAAATGTAAATAAATGAATAAATTATACACAGCTCAATCTACAGAACAAATTATCACAGATCAGATAGGGTAATTAATTCAAGGCATCACATATAATACGATCATCCATAAGTAAGGTCAAGCATTTAATAGTCATTTACCAGTAGGATTAATTATTTGTTTAATCCTAATTAATTCAATTAAATTTCCGATTAAATTTATTTACTTATGAAATGATTAACCAAATCCTAATTTTATTTGTTACAAATCATTTGATATAGATTAATTTATCAACACTTTACTTAATTATTTTTAATTAATAAATTAATTAGATTAACCTTAAGTTAATTACATAATCATTCAACCTTAATTAATTTCATTAAATAATCATTTTTTAAGTAATTAATTACCTATATAAATAGATCAACCTTTAACTACATTAAATGTAATTTTATGCTAATCACTTGGTAAATTAATTTAAATCATTATTTATAAAAATTGATTAACCATAAATATTCCATTAATTAATCCTAATTAGTTAATTGATTTGTTAATTGTAACTTAATGAATCTTTAATTGTTTTATTAATTAACTCTTAATCATTAATTAATAGTCTAATCCTATCTAATTAATGATTTCTTGATCACAATTAATTAATCCTTGATTCATTTACTTGAACCTTTAATTTATTAAATTAAACCCTTAACTACTTAATTGATAAATCCAAATCATTAATTAATTTAACTTAAAATCTTAATGAACTACAAATCATTAAATCTCAATTATCTCTGAGATAAAACATAATTTTATAAATGATTTAATTATCATTCTCAAACACATTGAAAATATTTATTTTCAAATTCATTTATTTTTTTAATTTCATTTCAAATTAAAGATTTGAAATAATTACAAATTCAACCTTAACAAATTTAAACCAAGTTAAACTCTTTTAAAATCAAATGTTGTAAAAAAAAACATTTACCTTCATAAAGAAATTTATATAAGAGTTTAAACCAAATCATTTAAACTCAAAACAATTTAAATTATTCTTAAACCCTTTTTAAATTGTTTAAATATTAAATTTTATAAAACTTTCTTTATTTTTCAAATTAGGATACAAAGACTAATTTGGATCCATACCTCAAATTCTGATTTTAACTTTATATTAAAATCAGGTTTCAATTTTTTTTTCTATTTTAAAAGAAAACCGAACAAACAGTTTTCTGAAACCTGTCACAATGCAAATGACCCGAGGCCATACCATTTCCCTTCGAGTCCAAAACCCCACTTACTCGAGTAAAACTCGAGAACACACTGCAAAACAACCCCAGGTCAAAAGTAACGTGCTCGTGCACGTGCACAATGGCTGTGGGCGATCCCGACCATCAACGGCGATCATCCCCCACCCACTAACATCACCAAACTTCGACCTAATCATCAGTTCGCTTCCAAGTGGGCTCGAAAATCGAATTCGAGTCAAGAACCCAAACCTGGAACAAACAGTTCCACTTCCATTCAAAACCTGGCAACCGTTCGTGTTCGACGCCTCGACCACCGGAGTTCGTGCAACTCCGGCCACCGCCTCATCTACACCCCAGCCTCCATCACCCCCAGTCTCGTGCAACTCGATGCACGAGAGAAGCACCCTCGTTCAATTTCCTGGCCATTCTAAAAATTAGGTTTACAAATTTAAACCCCTTGCCGTCGCCTCCACGTCCAACTTCACCTTCTTTCACTATTTTTCCTGAAAACCCCGTTCATTACTCCATCCCCAAACAAAAACCCAACCCCTACAACACAATGCATCGCCACCGAACACCAAATCAAAGAAGATCAGGCAAACTCAAACTGTTCTTTCACCCAAAATCTAAAATTTGTGATTTTATCTTTAAAAATCATGTTTAAGTGTAAGTATTCAAATTGTATATATGAATTTGTAAAACAAGAAACTTAAATTTTTACTATATTAAAGTTTTGGTCTGTTATCTAGGTTTCCAGAGCAATATACTAATCTATTTAACTTAATTAAATTTTTTTTAACCTTACTTTATACTTAAACAAACATGAATTGTTTGAATCCTAAACATAATTTATTTATATACTTTGCTCTAACAAACAAATAGATTGAGCATACATGATTTTTGAAGCAACTTAGGCTGTTGCAATGTATAAACAGAGGCAACATTTGAAATCTAAAGAAATGTCCAGGCTTGTCTCGTCCAAAAGTTCAATGAAGTATATATATATATATATATATATATTTTCACACACAAATCACTAATATCCATCATGCAACTAGATCAAAACTTGGAATATTTTTAAAACATGAAGTTACTCACCTGATTTACAGGAAATGAACAGAGACTTAAATTTGAACGGGCTCTTGAATTTGAAATCTGAAGCAAACTGAAAACTCTTCTGGTTAATCCCTTGGTTTGCTAAGTTGTATTGATATGTATTGGTTAAGTTGGATGATTGTTTAAGTTTTGAAATAGTTTACTTCAGATCTTTAGTTTGGCTTTCGAATTAAAATGAAAAGGCAGAGATATATAGCAAAGAATTGCAGACAGGTTGATTTCATTCTTTAGTACAAGTAATATTATTTGTTCAACAGGTATGGCTGAGAAGAAAAAATGTGTGCTAGCATTTAATGCCAAGGTATGTGTCTCCATACTTACCTTACTTGCATGTTTTACAATTCATACTTATTCATTTTCTTACCTGGCAGCCTTTTTGTATGTAAATATTTTCCCACATACTTTGTTTATTTGTATAAAGACATCTTATTTTACTTTGTTTTGTTAACCTTGCATATTTATCTACAACTTTGTTTCATAGTTAAGTGTCATTTCTTTTCTTTTCTTATGACTTACATATTAATTTTCAACTTAAATACTTATCGTCTTGTATTTTTGTTTGTTCATGCTTATGTAAATTATTATTATCTTCTTTTGCTTTTTATTTATTCTATAACTTTGTTTGTACATAGATGTTTAATATGTTTGTTTGGTTCCATACTTAACTTTTATTTATCTCTATTTATAACTCAAATATTTATTTTACTTCTATTTTTAGTTTAAATATTTATCATGAATTTTACTTTAATAATTATTGTTTTATATTTTTCTATATACACATACATATATAGTATTTAAATTCAAATCAAATATATATATATATCTATATATATATATATAATTTTAAATTTACTCATATATTCTCAAATACATACATACATATATATATTCTCATATATATACATATATGCAAATTTTCAAACCAATTTGACTTAATATATTTTCTATTTGAATCGGGGAAACTCGCATCTCTTAAATCGATAAATTTTACAATTTTAATTCAAAAATTAAACAAGTCATAAATTAAAATTAAATTAAATTCTAGGGTCGTTACACCTCCACCACCTCCAGCACCTCCAGCACCCTCGGCCGCACCACCACAGTGGACCCCACACCTCTGGCCGTGACACTTGGAGCCTTGGCCGAGCCCAAATCCATGACCAAATGCATGTATTCATGCTTATGTGTATTATTCCCTTCACCCACTTTGGCACCATCACAAATGACATCTAGGCCGTCCCATACCCACCATAACCTGACCAGAACACCTGCCATTAATTTGTATTTTCCCTTATGGCTGAGCCTAGTAAGGGTTAAAAGCAAGTGCAAGCATTTCTATTTGATTCTGTGCAGTCTATTCTAGTGTAGTTTTGATCGTAGTTGATTTGAAACTCATCGTTGTTATATTGTTTTGTTTGATGTGTATCCAAGGAATTTGACATTTGGCTCCTCCATTCGAATCTGTGCCGTGCTTGTGTAGATCCCGTTTGTGAAATTTGTTGTTGGGTCATCAACTCAAACCAGTGAGTTATTCTCACCAGACAATATGTACTTTTATAACTAGTAAATTGACCCCTTTTGAATATGTAAAATACATTATCATGTTAAACATGCTATGTTATGATTTTATGATGTTCACCCATGCTTAAACACCTGTTATATCATATGTTACTGTTATATTATGCTGTTCTATTATTTTTATCAGTTTATCACACTGCAAGTTCCTTTTAGATTAGAATAACTATGGGTTGAAATGATACATACCCGAACGGACTTTAGAATAAGAGAAAATCGTTATGGGCTGAAATGATAAGCCTGAATGATTTTCAATTATTTTCATTTACTTGGGATTGCGGGTTTGAAATGATCAAACCCGGGTTTTCTTTGTAAATTACGGGTTGAAATGATATATTACCGGTATCACTTTACCTAGGCTAGAAAATGAAATACAGACCCGTTGTTAAAATATGTTTTTCTTAAAATTTTAAAATATTTTAGGAATGTAAATATTATAATATTTTGATTTAAATTTGATTAAAAATGATTTTTGTAAAGCATTATTGACTCTTTGAAAATTTATAAGTGAAATAAATTAATGGTAAAGTTAGAAAATCTGAAATGTAAGTTTTTGGAAACTATTAATTTTGTGATAAATGGAATTTAAATTAAATATGAAAATATGATAAATTTATGATATTTTGAATTAAATGAATTTAAAATAATTTTATAATAAATTAATGATTTTTGAATTAAGTTAAAATGTGAAATGAATGAATATTTAAGTTGAAATTTTGAAATATAACTAAAATTGAAAATTTGTGAATTTGGCTTAAAGGTGAATTTTAAGTTAAGTAAATAAAAATGAAATTAAGTTATATTTGAAAATTTAAACTTAAGTATTAAGTTAAATCTAATTTAATGAATTTAAAATTTAATGTTGGAATTTAATAAGTGAATTACTAATAAATTTTGATTTTTGAATAGAGATTTAACTTTATAAAATCATGAATATAAGGGTATTTGAATGATTGTTTTTAAAGAGAAATTATATGATTTTATAAGTTAAAAATGGTTTAAATAAAAATATAATTATTTGTGAAATTATACTGAATATTTGAAGTTAATTTACTGCATTTCTAAAATGCTATTAATTCTAATGTAAAGGATAATACAACATTTGTAAATGCTGTAGTTGATAATAATGAACCAAATAGCTCAATTTAATTAAAGGATATTATAGCATTTTTTGTGAATGTTATAATGGTTGAATTTAACCAAGTTTATTTGAAACTAATGGAACCCTATTACAGCATTTTAAATGTTGTCTTTTGTTAAATTGAACTGTTTTAAGTGTGACTTTCCGTAGCATTTTCTAAATGCTGCGAAAGTTGAATTTTCATTGTTTTAATAAATTTAAGTGAATGAATGAACTTTGAATGATTAAAATTTTGGAAATTTAATAATTTAATTATTAAATATAATATCTTCATTTTAATGATTTAAATGAAGCAATTTGTTTCGAAATATAAACTATTTTGAAATGTGTTTTGAAATGGTATTTAAATTAAATAAAAATGAATGTGGTTTGGAAGATATGATATTTTGATATTTTGAAATGGATTTTGAATGATATTGAATTTTTAAATGATATTTGATTTCGAAGTATAAATACTATTTTGAAATTTTAACCACGAGATGTATTTAATTTATGGTTTAACTGATCTTTAAAGGATGAGCGATCCCAAGCATCCTTTAAGTTATGGTGCATTTCTACTACAGTTCACTTGAGTTGATTTACATTATATAAGTATATATTGTCCTGACTCGGGTGTTTTGTGTTTTACTTTACGCTCGGGTCAGCCAGAGTATTCACAGCTTTGGATTCTCTTTTTGGAGCTGGTCTTTGCTGGAGTTTCTGCTTATCTACATTTATATCTACTTTCTGTTTCAGCTATTCTAGTTTATCTCATGTATTAGTGAACTTCTATGTATTTGGGATTTCTATTTTGTTGTTTTCAGACTGTATTATGTTTTTGGTTTGAGACTCCGCCGTAGTAGCTTCATGAACTACTATGTATTTTATATTCCGCTGCGAGGTATTCTGTTTGTTCTGTGTCTGTGATTCTGTGATTTGTATTTTATTTGCTCCAAATTTATTTACAATGCGGTATTTTGAGCAATTCAAGTCCGACATGTGCGGCTGCGAATGGCTAAAAATACCGGGTTGTTACATTTGGTATCAGAGCTTTGGTTTTAGGCAAACCATAGCCTGTGGAGCAAAAACTCATTAGAGATAGGGAAGAAATACCCTAGAATGAGTGAAATCAATCTCAGAATCCTTTCTTGTGAGAGAACGGATTGTCGAAGTATAAAATAATTTCCAAATGATTTTTAAAGGATTTTCAAAGATTATTTTGGTATAAAAATTTTCTTATTTTGAAACCAAGATTTTCAAAACTTCATCCATTCAGTATCCATCTTGTTAGAAATCTCTTGGTTAGGATTCTTATCGATTAGGATTCCTTGAACTTTGGAACGCTCCCACTTGTTCTGAAATCCAGTCTTGTCTTCCCTTTCTATCCATTTTGATTTTGGAGCATTTCATAACTCCACTTTGGAATGACCTCTATAAAGATCGGTGATTCCGCAAATCTTTGAATGATTTGTATAGGGGCGAAAATCCTTTATAATTGGCATTGATTCACCGGAGATTCATGTATCATCGGTTTTCGATGCTATCTATCTCCTGCTCTACCCGGATTCTATCTCTGGCGATCGAATGTCGATTTGCCTTAGATTTCCGAATTGATTATATTACTGAAGTCACGGTTGACCGGTTAAGGTCGCCCGCGATTTATATAGGCTTATCATCTTCTATTTGGTAATAAAATTATCTTATCTTCGTTCGAGCTTATCTTCGAAACAGAATTCTATTTGATTAGAGTTCCTCTAAATTCGAATCTCCGTATTGCTTGAAATCTAACCTTGAATCATTCTTTGGAAATTTGTGTTTGATTGTATTTTGAATTTGTGCATACATCGAAATTATTATTTTGACAAGGATGACCCTATTTTGTATATAAAAGTGAAATGTTTTCAATAAGGATTTTTACCTTTGGAAAATGAAAATTTGAAGCTTTGAAAGGATTTGAAATTTTGGAAATTTATAAGAAAATTTGATTTATATAAAAATGATTTATAAATGAAGGGTTTTGAATTTGAATTTCGAGGAATCGAACTTCGGTGTTTTGAAATGGGTTTTTAAGATTTTGGAATAATAATATGATTTAAAGATATTTTTCCAAATAAGAAATGTTTCAAATGTATTCGAATGAATTCCAATGATGTCAAAGAGATTTCAAAGAAGTTTCAAGAAATAAAAGTCCAGAACCCACTTATGTCGCTGAAAAATAATTTCGGTGATGAATACATGCATCATCGACATTGATTTTTGAGTTTCTAAGTGGGGAAGAGGCCACTCTAGTAGCTTTGCTATGCGAGTGATTTTATGAAACCAAATTTGATTTCCGATTTCGAAGTATGGTTTGATATTCGAAAGATATGTGTATATATATAATTGAAATGATTTAAAATAAGCCGATGTTCAATCCTCGAGATTCAGATTTGTTTTGGTATAACCTTACATATTGGAATCGATTTACTAATTTGTTGGTGATTTCCAACTCTTAGATTGAAAATATGATTTCTTCGACTATTTTGAAGGTTCGAGCACTTCCAAATCAAGGTTAACGTTTCAAAGCTAAGAAATTTTAAATGGTATAAGGTATTTGATAAAGTATAAGTTTAGTTTGGTATGATTAATGTATAAAGTAATATGATTTATATAAGTTTGAAACTGTTGTGGAGTGAAATAAATAAGACTATTTTGAATTATACTAGTATGAAATATAGTTTGAAAAGATATTTGAAGTAAAATGTTGAGTTTTTGTTAAATTTGAAATGGAAGTTGTATTGTTTTTTAAAAGTTATAATAACATCTGGAATTTTATTAATAGCATTTCTAAAATGCTATAGTTTTATGACAACGCTTTAAAATGCTGTTGTTTTTGAATTTATCTTTGTTTGAATTAACTAAATATCTGCTATGGCATATTATTAATGCCGTTATTCTTGAACTAAACTATTTTGGAAACTATAAGTTACGATAGCACTTTTAAATGCTGTCATTGTTATAATTTGACAATGTTTTGTAATGTTATAGATTTTAACACTGTTGAGTTATCTTTTAAAAAGTTAAATGATTTAATTTTGGAACTGATTATTTGTGAAATTTAAGGAGTTTTGAATATAACTTAATATTTAAATTTGAATTTTAAGGAATTTAAATTAAATTTCAATTTAATTAAGGTTTACTTGGTTATGTGTTAAATGGAATGAAATGTAACGAGATAAATGAATTTTTGAATGGAATTTTGAAATGTATTTTGTAATGATATTTGAAATAATAATTGAATGACATATTTGATTTTTTTAAATGATATTTAAATTTAAATATTTGAAATTGAATTCAAATAATGATTTGATAATGAGGCTTTGAATGATATAATCTTTATTTGATAAAGAATGTGAATCAGGAATGATAATTGATTTTGATAAATGAAATTTAAAGTTTATATTTGTATGAAAGGATATTTGGTTTACTTGTAATTTGAGTTTAATTAAAAATGATGGATCTATGAAATGAATATGTCAAAACTAAGTAATAATGAAGTAAAATTTGAGATATATGAAATTATAAAATTTAGTTTTGGAATATGGTACATTTAAGCTCTGAAATATATTAAAGATTGAATAGTTTATTTTGCGGATCAAATCTTTATTTGAAATTAGATAATATTTGAAATGGTTTTGTTGGAAAACTAAATTGAATTGAAACTGATGGTTTGAATTGAATTAAAGCTTGAACTTGTAGACTTGGGTTTAAATTGAATAAATTTGTGAAATGTAAAGAATTAAAGGGATGTTTTATGATTTCAAATGTATGATTTAGAAAAGTTATAATTTTCAAAGTGTAATGATTTCAAGTATTTTGGTTTCGAAAAATTTACAACTTTGAAAGTATTATGATTTTTGAAAGTGAATATATGTTTGAAATGGAAATGAATTTGTTTGACCTAAATTTTTTTTGATTTGGAATTTTGGATTATTTTCTAAATCTATCGTTTTAAGAAACTTTGAAACTGAGTATATGTAATTTAGTAGAAATGATTTGGCGAAATCATATATGATTTTGAAACTGAAATGTTATTGAAACAAATTAAAATTGAGAACCTTGTTTTACTAAATACTTGATTTGGGAGTTATCGAACTTATATAAAATGGATTTGTATAAGTATGAAGTTGATTTGGAAATGTTGAATTGAAAAGGTACTCAATTTGTAAATTAAAATCTTATATAATCGAAGTTTATATAAGTATGATTTGATATACTATTGATTTTGGAAAGTATTCGATTTGAAAATGAAATCTTATATATAATGGAATTTATATAAGTGCGATATTTGAAGCTATGATTTTGAAGGGCTACTATATATGGTATATTATATTTTGTTGTAAGAGGTATGGGAAGTACCCTCCGGAAGAAGTATAGTGATATGCTTCGACCTAGATGGACTTGGGGAATCCAGGAATGGATTCGACCGATAAACCCTAATGGACTTGGGTGAATTCAGAAATGGATTCGAACTGATATGGTTGTCCGGACTTAAACTCATGAGTTCCTCGATTTTTTTTCCAGGGTAGATGGTTCTTTAGTTTACCCAATGGAGGCGCTTTCGATCCTGAGATCTGTTGTTTATGGATCTTCCGGGAAGGAAGTAAATCCATTGCGTAAATCATTGAATCAGCAGCGTACCACTGCAGCAGGGGTCGATGGTCCCTTGTTTACGAACTGGCTATGATATTTTTCTGGAATTCGGAAGGTAGAAGGATCTTCTGGAAAGTGTTGTGTCCATTTCGTAAATACCGGATCAGCAGCGGGCCACTGCTATCGTATTATCATCATTTGACATTGGATTTTGGGCGGAACTTCTCATACCTATTTTTTTAGTATTTTCACTGGGTGTTGAAACAGGTCTACTAAGTACTTGGAGAATTCTAGCTTTGCGCCTGATCAACGCATAGCCAGAGTCTGTAGGAACGAAAGTAAACTTGTTAAGACATCGAGTTATAAAAGTATTTTGGTAAAGTATTGTATAAAGGATATTCTAATCATGATTTAAAATGTCTTAAATATTGTTTACATCGAACTATCAAATTTGAATCAAATAACTAATTATCATATTAAATGTTTAACATGTCAAATAAAAAAAAATTAAAATAATGGTTCATCCATGTCTTTCAACCTGCTTTCCCTCCTAGCTACTTTTTCCCTACCTTCTTTCAGGATGTCTTCCAACCTATTGTTCTTTCTTGTTGTTTCTCCGCTTCCTTCCTTTTCGAGGACGAAAAGATTTGAATGGGGGAGAGTGTAACAACCCTAGATTTTTCATATATTTTAATATTTGACTTTGTTTTATTTCGAAATTATTTTAAACTTATTTTATTTCAAACATTTCATTTTTAAATGTAGGTGTTGATTATTATGTGAATTATAATTTTAAACCGGTATAAATAGGATATTTTACTGAAAGATGAATTTATGTTCAAACTGGTCAAACCTTGACTTTTAAATTTCAAATTTAAATATTTAAATTCTTAAATTTGATCTTTTATTATGAAAATAGCTTTAATAACTTGAATACTGCTTTTCATTTCGTTGAAAATGGATTTAATTTGTAAAAGTTATGTGCATTTCAATTTTGAGTATAATTTGTTTTATTTTGAAATTTTGTCTATTTTAAATCACATAAATCATATTTTCTATGTTATATTTTATTTTAATATGTGTTAATATGTTATTTTATGTATATTTTGTCTTTTAATATTTTTAAAGTGATAATAAAAATTTTCCAAAATTTACTGTATTTACTTCCTATTTTTAAAGGCTGTTTTCTATTTTTCTGCTATTTTTTTCATTTAAATTATATTTAATTAAAATTTATATATATTTATTTTGTGAATGTATTTTTATTTTATTTTATTATTTATGTTTAAAAATATTTTACAAGCTCATATGAATTTTCTAAAAATTACTCTATTTAATTTCAAATTTTCTAGTCTAGTTCACTATTTTTAGCTATTTTTCTTAATTTAACTTTATATAATTAATAAATATTATATAAATTTTTATATTTTGATAAATTTTTGAAATTTTATCTGTTATTATTATTATTATTTCCTAAAATATAAAGTTATATAAATTAAATAAGGATATATGAAGAGTTTTTGACTTTTGAATTGCCTTTTGCCCTTTTGAATTCTACCTCTTCATTTTCTTCACAACTCTTCATTTCTTTTGGTATAACTCCCCACATTTCAGCTGACTAATTCATTTTCATTTCACGTATCTTCCTTTTCTCTTTCCTGAGAAAAAAATTTGGCCATCACATGCTTGGGAAGTTGGTAAAAATTTTTATTTCTTTTATCTCTTTTTTTCCACTTATATTGCTTATTCCTTTTGATTTTTGTTTGCACTTGCTCTTCCATTTAGGTTCGGCCATGCTACCTTGCTGCCTAGCCGCCTCCACCACCTGATGGCACACCACCAACACCTCCTCCCCACCAGCCATCCAAGCCGTGACCCCCTTGGTGATGACCATCCACAAACTTTTCAAAACAACCCGAATTCCTAGCCTAGCCGAGCACAACATCACTTCCATTACCTCACCACCCCTCTAGCCGCCACCTACCACTCCTCCACCACCTCCACCACCTCCATCACCCTCGACCACACCATCACAGTGGACCCCACACCTCTGGCCGTGACACTTGGAGCCTTGGCCGAGCCCAAATCCATGACCAAATGCATGTATTCATGCTTATGTGTATTATTCCCTTCACCCACTTTGGCACCATCACAAATGACATCTAGGCCGACCCATACCCACCATAGCCTGACCCAAACACCTGCCATTAATTTGTATTTCCCCTTATGGCTGAGCCTAGTAAGGGTTAAAAGCAAGTGCAAGCATTTCTATTTGATTCTGTGCAGTCTATTCTAGTGTAGTTTTGATCGTAGTTGATTTGAAACTCATCGTTGTTATATTGTTTTGTTTGATGTGTATTCAAGGAATTTGACATTTGGCTCCTCCATTCGAATCTGTGTCGTGCTTGTGTAGATCCCGTTTGTGAATTTGTCGTTGGGTCATCAGCTCAAACCAGTGAGTTATTCTCACCAGACAATATGTACTTTTATAGCTAGTAAATTGACCTACATTTTCATGTTACACCTGCTATGTTATGATTTTATGATGTTCACCCATGCTTAAACACCTGTTATATCATATGTTACTATTATATTATGCTGTTCTATTATTTTTATCAGTTTATCACACTGCAAGTTCCTTTTAGATTAGAATAACTATGGGTTGAAATGATACATACCCGAACGGACTTTAGAATAGGAGAAAATCGTTATGGGCTGAAATGATAGGCCTGAATGATTTTCAATTATTTTCATTTACTTGGAATTGCGGGTTTGAAATGATCAAACCCGGGCTTTCTTGTAAATTACGGGTTGAAATGATATATTACCCGTATCTCTTTACCTAGGCTAGAAAATGAAATACAGACCCGTTGTTAAAATATGTTTTTCTTAAAATTTTAAAATATTTTAGGAATGTAAATATTATAATATTTTGATTTAAATTTGATTAAAAATTATTTTTGTAAAGCATTATCAACTCTCTGAAAATTTATAAGTGAAATAAATTAATGGTAAAGTTAGAAAATCTGAAATGTAAGTTTTTGGAAATTATTAATTTTGTGATAAATGGAATTTAAATTAAATATGAAAATATGATAAATTTATGATATTTTGAATTAAATGAATTTAAAATAATTTTATAATATATTAATGATTTTTGAATTAAGTTAAAATGTGAAATGAATGAATATTTAAGTTGAAATTTTGAAATATAACTAAAATTGGAAATTTGTGAATTTGGCTTAAAGGTGAATTTTAAGTTAAGTAAATAAAAATGAAATTAATTTATATTTAAAAATTTAAACTTAAGTGTTAAGTTAAATCTAATTTAATGAATTTAAAATTTAATGTTGGAATTTGATAAGTGAATTACTATTAAATTTTGATTTTTGAATAGAGATTTAACTTTATAAAATCATGAATACAAGGGTATTTGAATGATTTTTTTAAAAGTGAAATTATATGATTTTATAAGTTAAAAATGGTTTGAATAAAAACATAATTGTTTGTGAAATTATACTGAATATTTGAAGTTAATTTACTGCATTTCTAAAATGCTATTAATTCTAATGTAAAGGATAATACAACATTTGTAAATGCTGTAGTTGGTAATAATGAACCAAATGGCTCAATCTAATTAAAGGCTATTATAGCATTTTTTGTGAATGTTATAATGGTTGAATTTAACTAAGTTTATTTGAAACTAATGGAACCCTATTACAGCATTTTAAATGTCGTCTTTTGTTAAATTGAACTGTTTTAAGTGTGACTTTCCGTAGCATTTTCTAAATGCTGCGAAAGTTGAATTTTCATTGTTTTAATAAATTTAAGTGAATGAATGAACTTTGAAAGATTAAAATTTTGGAAATTTAATAATTTAATTATTAAATATAATATCTTCATTTTAATGATTTAAATGAAGCAATTTGTTTCGAAACATAAACTATTTTGAAATGTGTTTTGAAATGGTATTTAAATTAAATAAAAATGAATGTGGTTTGGAAGATATGATATTTTGAAATGGATTTTGAATGATATGAATTTTTAAATGATATTTGATTTCGAAGTATAAATACTATTTTGAAATTTTAACCATGGGATGTATTTAATTTATGGTTTAACTGATCTTTAAAGGATGGGCGATCCCAAGCATCCTTTAAGTTATGGTGCATTTCTACTACAGTTCACTTGAGTTGATTTACATTATATAAGTATATATTGTCCTGACTCGGGTGTTTTGTGCTTTACTTTACGCTCGGGTCAGCCAGAGTATTCACAGCTTTGGATTCTCTTTCTGGAGCTGGTATTTGCTGGAGTTTCTGCTTATCTACATTTATATCTACTTTCTGTTTCAGCTATTCTAGTTTATCTCATTTATTAGTGAACTTCTATGTATTCGGGATTTCTATTTTGTTGTTTTCAGACTGTATTATATTTTTGGTTTGAGACTCCGCCGTAGTAGCTTCATGAACTATTATGTATTTTATATTCCGCTGCGAGGTATTCTGTTTGTTCTGTGTCTGTAATTCTATGATTTGTATTTCATTTGCTCCAAATTTATTTACAATGCGGTATTTTGAGCAATTCAAGTCCGACATGTGCGGCTGCGAATGACTGAAAATACCGGGTTGTTACAAACCATTTGAAAACAAATTTCAAATCATTTTTTTCCTTATGCGGAAAACATTTCCAAATATTTATTCGTTTCCACTGAAAATCTGCCGAGTTCAAATATTTTAAAATAATTTAAAATGCTTATCCAAAATATACTTAGAGATATTTAAAATAAACTATTTTAAAACACTTGCTTAAATATTAGTTATGAAAATATTATACTAATTTCTCATTAAAAAAATTCAAGTCCAAACTAATTTTTAAATAAAATTAATATATAGGATATAACTATTTAAATATTCAATTTCTGAAACCAATATCAATTAAATCTTTAAATCATTACTCCATAATTAATTAAATAATCATTACTTTAAAGATTTACAAAATAACTTAAGAAACTAATTTCTCCAAAATATTCTTTTAAAACCAACCCTAGAACATTTAATTTATATTTCAAAAGCCATTTTACAAACATACTCGGCTTTTCAGGGAAAATACACCTCCCTTTTCAAAATGGATCATTTTTTATAAATTAATAAATCCTTTTGGATTTATTTTAAATTTATGTTCCAAATCCGTAAACTTCTTTCCACACTTTTAAAAATAAAACAATATTTATTTTTTTTAAACAAGTTTCCCTTTCTCTTATAAAATTCCCATTTTGAATTTTAAATTTTCAAATATCCATAGATATAAGATTTTCAAATAGATTCCCACATATTTATTGTTTTTACCAAATCAATATCAAATTGATTTTCTAATTTATTTTCAAAACACTAAATCAAATTTCAAATTTATTCTCAAATTTATTTCGAACATCCAATTTATTATCTTTTGAAACAAATTCCTTCTTTTACATTTATTCAATTTTCTAAAATTAATTTATTATAAATTTTCTACTAAATTTTAAAAATCCAATTTGATATATCTCTGGTATCCTACGATACCAAAAATACATTCGGCTAAATTATAGCCTTCAACAGTTTCAATCACAAATAGTCACACACAGATTATAAATAATCAACACACGATATTGAAACTAATTCAAATATTTGAGGAATCTAGTTGGATCCCTCCAACCTGTTTTCCCTGCATCCACAGACGTTAGTACAACAATTAAATACCAATTCCACTTCGAGTTGGAATTTCGCGGTATATGGGATTTATATAATATCATCCGCTATTATGCGACGCATAGGGTCTAAAGTACTATAACTGATAATAAATTAATCATCCAAGCACACAGTCAATCAATTTTATATTTAACTATTTAAAATGAAGTCAGAAAAACTTGAGTGGGTGAGAAGATCTCACCTTTGCTCCTTTATTTTGCAATCCATTTCCAACTTGACTTGTTTCTCGATTTTTAGACCTTGTATCACGTTTAATGATTTAATTAATATTGGATCAATCGAACAATTAAATTTTCATTTGATAATTTAATTAACCAAAAATTTACTTTAAACTAATAGTTTTAATTTTAAACTAACTTTCTTTTAAATAATCTTCTTAGTAAATAAAATAATTTAGATAAGCTAACTAAACAATTATTACCTTTAATAAATTATTATTTTTAACATAACTTAATAAATTAAAATATATGCATTTTGGAAATACGTATCCTTATAAAAAAAGTTTATATTTCAAATTCTCTATAAAAATAAAATCTATATTGCCATTGAAATCCTATCTCCAAATATTATATAAAATCCTATCTCCAAATATTATATAATTTTCCAGAATCTAAATTTTACATAACTTTACAATTCAAAACATTAATTAAAACATGCATGTGTATACCAATTATTATTATTATTATTATTATTATTATTATTATTATTTCTTCTCCTATTAAATAAACAACCCATGAATTATTGCTGTAAAAATTTAATATAAACATATATATATATATATATATATATATATATATATATATAGACACACACATATATACTAATACCCTACTGTAAGAATAATTTCTGTTTATCTACCTAAATTTAACTAAATAGGTAAGTGTATATTTATATATACGTATTTATACTTTAAATATTAAATTGTAAAACATAAAATTAATTATACCCCACTGCCTACCTCACTGCCAACCCAAGCTCGACTTGCAATCGAACGCGACGCCTCCCTTCGACTGCCCTCTCGCCTCTTCCCCGAACATTTGGAAACCCTACAACACCCAACAGACATCGCGGCCTCAACCACGAAGTTCCCTACTCCATCCGCCGCTTCCTTTGTTTCATCCTCCTCGACGAAGTCGAAATCGACTTCGGTTCGTGAAGGATGTTGCCTGAAAAATTGTTCACGACAACCAACTTTGATGTTGTCGCCTGCTGCTTCGTGACTTGCCAACACCTAACTCTAACCCACGCGACTGCTTCAATGATGCGTCTCCGACCCAACGAGACAAACTGGCTCGCTTCATTGCCGATGCAGCCGTGATTCAACCCTTATGCCCTAGAAGCGACCTCGCCTCGATTTCAATTGCCGAAGTCCCCCTTTTTTTTAATTGAGGAACGAATCAATTTAGGTTCATATTAGAAAAGGGAGGAGGAGAGAGGCCATTATCACTTGAACGATTTTTAAATTTTAAAGTAATGAATCCAGCAGCGTGATATACGACAAGAGGGGGCAAGATGTGATGTTGAAAAGGAGTTCGCGTGCTTAAGAGAAGCTGTAATGATTTCAGTGGAGACAAAGGCTGCTGAGGAGAAAACGTATGATGTGCTATAAATTCAACTGAATTTGACCAGGATAAAATATAGTTTAAATTTGAATTCAAAATTCAAATTGTCTCGATTAACGCAGCTTAAAATCGCGAACCCCTATCGAGGCGTGCCGCAGGCGTTTATAATGTTATATCCCCATTCCAAACGCAATGGAAAAGATTTCGAGTCCTAACTCGATCGTATGAAGAAGATAGCTTTTGAACCAGTTATAAAACTGAATTTCGGTTTAATTTCAACACGTTTATTTACCGTACGCTCACACAACTACTCCAATTACTAGGAAAATTGAAATCTGATAATAATACAATATTACGGATCCAATGGAACTGGTTTCATCGAAATCCGAGACTGTGCCTCGGAATGCTATTTGTAAATATCGATTTAACAATATAAATTCAAAACTAAACATTTCCAAATTAAATTCCGAAGCTTCCATTATCTTCTGTATTATCAATATAAATTTTCTAAACCATCAAATTATTTTTAACAAGCTAAAAATAAAAAACTCAAATTTTTACCCATCATTAATAAATTAAATTCAATAATTTAATTTCCAAATACATATTTATATTCGAAATTCAAGTTAAACTAACCTCCAAAATATTTAAAATCAATTAAATTTTCCGTTTCAAATGTTAAAAATTTCCAGGTCATCACATCCTTCCCCCTTAAAAGAATTTCATCCCGAAATTACTAATTAAGAAGAATGATCCTCAACCCGTTTAATATTTTCCAAACCAAACAGTTATATCAACTTTCCAAAACAGATCTTTCTATTAGAGACCCATTATCATTTCAACTAACTTTCTAAAGCCTTCCATATCTTCCAACAACATTACTTTCTTAACAATTCAAATTTAAATCTAAATTCAAATTTTAAACTTTCAAAATTTTCTCAAAATTTTTTTTAACTCCCTAAATTTTCGAAAAATTTCGCCAGCATCTCTTTTGTGCAGCTAGCTCGGTACGACTACAAAATGGCACCACAGGCCCCCAGATTCAAAAAGAAAACAAAAAGCCAAGTGGCTGGACCAGAAGATCATCAAATTTCATATAGAAATTTAAATACATACCTTTTTGTCGAGCAATTTAAATTATCTTCAGAATCAAAATCCAATTTATCCTTTGTCTTTAACACACCTGTATATCCTGATATCCATAATGTCCAATTTCAACATTCAAAAATCATTTATGCACATTTCTTTACAAAAGTTTGAATACTTACCTCTTATACCATTTTTACTCCTATATTGAAGTTATATATCCATTTTCATTCAACTTTACATTTTCAATTTCATTTGAATTCGATTTACTTTCAATTCTATTTGGATTCAATTTAACTTCTAAATATTAAATTTTTATCAACTATCTTTCATTCACAACTGATTCATATTACTATTTTAAATTAGTTTTATTTACCAATTCATTACAAATTCTAATTCATTTTATCTCAAACCATTTTTCCCCACCTTTATTACCTTTAGTTCACTTCGAACTACTTTTACAACTTCATTTTATTTCACACAATTCAAATTGGTTTTCGATATTCAGTTTTCAATTCCAGCTTTATTCTTTTGTTCATCCCCAAACACGATTCAATTTCAATTCACCATTTGGTTTACAACCACTTATATTTAAACTAGATTTCAAATTCCATATGAATTTAATTTATCTTTCATTTATAATTATCGAATTCAATTCATTCCAAACCATATTTATTTTATCATTCCTTCAATTAGTTTCTATTACTAATTTTATTTCAATACTTCACTTTGTTGATCACAAATCAAATTCAATTCCAATTCCAGTTCTATTTACTTACAAATTCGAAATGAATTTCAACATTCAATTTCACTTTCATTTAATTCAATTGTAAATTTATTTATTCATTCACAACTTTATTTTCCACCTTATAAAATTTTATTCCATAACTATTTTTATTAGATTCCAGTGTCTTACCAACATTTCAAAACCATTTTTGAAACCAATTCAAATTATCTTTTGAATTTCTAAAACCAAACCCAGTTTGCAAACAACTTCCATTTAAAATAATTTGGCAGCAATTCCTCTCTTGGAAACTCGAAAATGAACATCGATGATGCTGCAGTCATCACCGAAGTTATTTTCCAACGACCTAAAAGAGTTTAGAGCTTTCATCCCTTCAAAACATTTTTCCAAAACTTTGAAAATCATTTTCAACTCAAGGGAATTTAAACTTTTCCAAATCTCCAAAACTTCAAAACCTTTGAAATTCTTTTAAATATTCCTCGGGAATTCTATTTCAAATTATAAATCACTTTTACATTTTATATTTATGAATCCCATTCGTATATGGATTTTATTTCTTAACTCTTTGTTTATCATATCAACTAATTATTCAATAATAATGATAATAATGTAATATTATCACCTCCTAACAAACAAGCAACCATATGATACTATAATAATTTACGGAAAATTATTTCCTTCATATACGAAAATAATTTGGGTAAAATTATTTCATTTACCCTAATTTTAAAACAATACCGTGTCGATTTACCTCGTTTAAGAATTTAGAAACCCCTATCGATACAGTTGGCCAAACTGCACCGACCAGAATCTATAAGCAATCAGCCGATAGTCAACACAATATAAAACAAATTTTATATTCACTAAAAAATACGCGCTCATATCTATTATTACACTCATCTCATTCTAGAGTACTGCTGACTCTATCTCTAATGAGTAACACCCAACAGAGCCAAGGTTTTCGCTTAACCAAATGCTCTGATACCACTTGTAGAGGCTCGTAAATCCGTACCCCTTTTGAGCTGGCAAAATTCCACAACAATTCAGTCCAAAGTGTAACAAATGAACGAGTCCTCGGGTTTAAAGAAGAAAGAGGTAGAAGAAGAAGAAAAGAAAACAATAATAGAATCTCACATTTCGCAGCGGAACAAATTTAATAGATAAATTAATAATCTTTAAAACAAAGAACTATATCAGTTTTACATACATCATATTATCAGAGTTTACAATGACACCATTCAATACTGGGCATTTACAACTACCAACCCATATTAAAAATGGACTTACATCAATCCCAACGCAGCGGATAATACAGAGTATAATAATACGTCTCGCCATCCAGCTTGAACTCTAGATCTCCACAGCAACTTCTTGACTTCGCTCCCGAATAATTGATAACCTGACTCTAGGCTGCCCGTGTGAAAAATTATGGGCACCCAGAGTTTAGAAAGGGAACAATAAACTCCAGGTCAGTCGTGGGACTGGTGTGAGATCTTAAAACAGTTATTTTCACAAAGAAAAGGAAAAGAAATCCGCTATGCTTTTGGAAAATGAAACTACCTTAAGGCCTCCTGCCATACACACAATGCAAACGCAGAATTGGAGGAGATTTCTCCTTATGATAGTCAAACATGCTTGATACGCAAAATCTTTTTAATATTATCATTAGTGCATAGTGCAGAAAACATTTTGAAAGTATAATATTAATCTTAGCCAGCATACAACCATTATTGTATGCCTACTATAGCTACCATGTTCAATAGCAGGTCACCGCCACATTCCATGGCAGGTTATACAACTAAAACCGTACAGGGTGCGTATTGTTTCTTTGGATTTCCTACAAATGGTCAGGCTAAGGAGCTTCCTACTGCCACATGGGTACACCTCTAGAGGGACGTCCCAAGAACTTTACCAGCCCTCTGCCAACACAAGGCCTGGTTACCTCTGTAACCAGGTAACTACCACACGAGTATGCCATCTCCCCGTCATTTGCGACCTTTATCCGAGGATCCTCAACCACAAAGCAACAACCACAAAGAGTAATAAATTTGCAGCAACCACATAGGTTAAATATCTGGGCTCCATACCATGATACCACCCTTTTCCAGAAGGAAATGACATACCCTAAAGGGCGCGACCCTCATAACCTTGCCGTGTCTTTCCTGTTTCGACCATTTTCGGGGTGTGAGGTTCGACGAAGTCTCGTCCACAAAGCTACACTTTTCAAAAAGTCATGCTTTGATCAACAAATGATCAGCAGCACTTCGTATGCCACATTACCAGATTGGGAATGTATCACTAGTAACCATCAACTACACAACCTCTGAGCTCGTACGTCTCAGAGAAGGGTGTTAAGCTAAGAGAATAAATTCTCCGCCACCAACAGAAATGTATTTGATAGAAATCAACTTTACATCTCAAAGTGTAACATCAGACACACATCCATACAAGTCCGTTCCGGGATCGAAAGGAACCGAAGGTACTTCAAAGAAGCCCTTGCAAATCCGGATATTCACTAATCACGTCTGGAATCCCCCATCATAAGGGTGATAAAATCTCTATTCCGAAGCAACCCGGTGCAGAGACATTCGACAGGTAATCCTTTCATTTTCGAAAATACCTAGTCTTCAACGCCATCTTCAAATGCAATCCCATTTCATTGTATCATTATTCGGAATGGGTTTTATGACACAAGGTCCTTTGGGCGCTTTTTTTTTAAAATAAGTGTTCATTCAGATTTCAAACAAATTACAACAATTTCCACATTGATCTTCTTAAATAAAAGATCCATCACAATCACAAAGGTTCGATGTGGGTTTCGAATATCCATTTGGAATTCGACTCCCGGTCGCATCGAAATTCAAATGCCATTAAAAAGGCCAATATTGATAGTCGGTTATTTTAGTATCAATCAACATTCACAACAATCGCTAGGATTTAAATAAATTTTTCAATATTGATAGTCGGTTATTTTAGTATTTATTCGTTTCCGTTGAAAATCTGCCGAGTTCAAATATTTTAAAATAATTTAAAATGCTTATCCAAAATATACTTAGAGATATTTAAAATAAAACTATTTCAAAACATTTTTTTTAAATATTAGTTATGAAAATATTATACTAATGTCTCATAAAAAAAATTCAAGTCCAAACTAATTTTTAAATAAAATTAATATATAGGATATAACTATTTAAATATTCAATTTCTAAAACTAATATCAATTAAGTCTTTAAATCATTACTCCCATAATTAATAAAATAATCATTACTTTAAAGATTTACAAAATAACTTAAGAAACTAATTTCTCCAAAATATTCTTTTAAAACCAACCCTAGAACTTTTAATTTACATTTCAAAAGCTATTTTACAAACATACTCGGCTTTTCAGGGAAAATACACCTCCCTGTTTAAAATGGATCATTTTTAATCAATTAATAAATCCTTTTGGATTTATTTTAAATTTACGTTCCAAATCCGTAAATTTCTTTCCATACTTTTAAAAATAAAACAATATTTATTTTTTTAAAACAAGTTTCCCTTTCTCTTATAAAATTCCCATTTTGAATTTTAAATTTTCAAATATCCATAGATATAAGATTTTCAAATCGGTTCCCACATATTTATTGTTTTTACAAAATCAATATCAAATTGATTTTCTAATTTATTTTCAAAACACTAAATCAAATTTCAAATTTATTCTCAAATTTATTTCGAACATCAAATTTATTATCTTTTGAAACAAATTCCTTCTTTTAAATTTATTCAATTTTCTAAAATTAATTTATTATAAATTTTCTACTAAATTTCAAAAATCCAATTTGATTTATTTCTGGTATCCTACGATACCAAAAATACATTCGGCTAAATTATAGCCTTCAACAGTTTCAATCACAAATAGTCACACACAGATTATAAATAATCAACACACGATATTGAAACTAATTCAAATATTTGAGGAATCCAGTTGGATCACTCCAACCTGTTTTCCCTGCATTTACACACGTTAGTACAACAATTAAATACCAATTCCACTTCGAGGTGGAATATCGCGGTATATGGGATTTATATAATATCATCCGCTATTATGCGACGCATAGGGTCTAAAGTAATATAACTGATAATAAATTAATCATCCAAGCACACAGTCAATCAATTTTATATTTAACTATTTAAAATTATGTCAGAAAAACTTGAGTGAGTGGGAAGATCTCACCTTTGCTCCTTTATTTTGCAATCCATTTCTAACTTGACTTGTTTCTCGATTTTTAGACCTTGTATCACGTTTAATGATTTAATTAATATTGGATCAATCGAACAATTAGATTTTCATTTGATAATTTAATTAACCAAAAATTTACTTTAAACTAATAGTTTTAATTTTAAACTGACTTTCTTTTAAATAATCTTCTTAGTAACTAAAATAATTTAGATAAGCTAACTAAACAATTATTACCTTTAATAAATTATTATTTTTAACATAACTTAATAAATTAAAATATATGCATTTTGGAAATACATATGCTTATAAAAAAAGTTTATATTTCCAATTCTCTATAAAAATAAAATCTACATTGCTATTGAAATCCTATCTTTAAATATTATATAATTTTCCACAATCTAAATTTTACATAACTTTACAATTCAAAACATTAAATTAAAACATGCATGTGTTTATCAATTATTATTATTATTATTATTATTATTATTATTATTATTATTTCTTCTCCTATTAAATAAACAACCCAGGATTTATTGCTATAAAAATTATATATACACACACACACACACACTAATACCCTACTTTAAGAATAATTTCTGTTTATCTACCTAAATTTAACTAAATAGGTAAGTGTATATTTATATATACATATTTATACTTCAAATATTGAATTGAAATACATAAAATTAATTATACCTCACTGCCTACCTCACTGCCAACCCAAGCTCGACTTGCAATCGAACGCGGCGCCCTCCTTCGACTGCCCTCTTGCCACTTCCCCGAACGTTTGGAAACCCTAGAACGCCCAACAGACATCGCGGCCTCAACCACGAAGTTCCCTACTCCAGTCGCCGCTTGCTTTGCTTCGCCCTCCTCGACGAAGTTGAAATCAACTTCGGTTCGCGAACGATGTTGCCTGAAAAATTGTTCGCGACAACCAACTTTGATGTTGTCTCCTGTTGCATCGCGACTTGCCAACACCCAGCTCTAACCCACGCGACTGCTTCAATGATGTGTCTCTGACCTAACGAGACAAACTGGCTCGCTTCATTGCCGATGCAGCCGTGCTTCAACCCTTATGGCCTAGACACGACCTCGCCTCGATTTCGATTGCCGAAGTCCCTTTTTTTTAATTGAGGAGTGAATCAATTTAGGTTCATATTAGAAAAGGGAAGAGGAGAGCGGCCATTATCACTTGAACGATTTTTAAATTTTAAAGTAATGAATCCAGCAGCGTGACATACGAGAAGAGGGGCAAGATGTGATGTTAAAAAGGAGTTCGCGTGCTTAAGAGAAGCTGCAGTGATTTCAGAGGAGACAAAGGCTGCTGAGGAGAAAAAGTTTGATGTGCTATAAATTCAACTGAATTTGACCAGGATAAAATATAGTTTAAATTTAAATTCAAATTCAAATTGTCTCGACTAACGCAGCTTAAAATCGCGAACCCCTACCGAGGCATGCCGCCAGGCGTTTATAATGTTACATCCCCATTCCGAACGCAATGGAAAAAGTTTCGAGTCCTAACTCGATCGTATGGAGAAGATAGCTTTTGAACCCAATTATAAAACTGAATTTTCGATTTATTTTCAACACGTTTATTTACCGTACGCTCATACAACTACTCCAATTACTACGAAAATTGAATCCGATAATAATACAATATTATGGATCCGATGGAACTGGTTTCGTCGAAATCCGAGACTGTGCCTCGGAATGCTATTTTTAAATATCGATTTAACAATATAAATTCAAAACTAAACAAAACATTTCCAAATTAAATTCTGAAGCTTCCATTATTTTCAGTATTATCAATATAAATTTTCTAAACCATTAAATTATTTTTAACAGGCTAAAAATTGAAAATTCAAATTTTTACCCATCATTAATACATTAAATTCAATAATTTAATTGCCAAATTCATATTTATATTCGAAATTCAAGTTAAACTAACTTCCAAATATTTAAAATCAATTAAATATTCAATTTCAAATGTTAAAAATTTCCTGGTCGTCACATCTAATTAACGTGAAAATATGATTTCAAGTTTCGTAGCGATCGGGCTTGTCATTTGATCATGCAGGCTCGAAAAGCGTAGGAATCAATTTAACTGAAATCAATTTGAAATAAGATGATTTTGAAAGCTAACTTCTGTATACAATGGAATTAGGACTTGAAACTTGTTCCAGTGAGTTTAAAAATATCAAAAACCTATACTTCGATACGTTGGATGATCCATTTTTGTTTCGGGAACGAGATGAGTTTTTCGGGTCGTTGTTATCGTTTCGATCAAACCCTTCCTATATATAGGCTGTTATAAACCCTAGCCGTTTCTCATTTTATCAATTCTGTATGTACATCTTCTTCCTTTTTCTCAAACGTCAGAACATCAAACCTAATTCTCAAATTCCAAAACCTAATTTAAAAAAAAGGATTTTTTTTGCTCCATGTTTACTTCGAGTTGGGAAGAGGTTCATTTCGAGTCCCAGAGGTGAAAATCCTGCAGCGACTTTGGGTCAGAGAGAGTTCCTTGCCAAACAAGGCTGATATGGGAGCGCTTCGAGTTCTAGAGACGAAAACCCTACAGCGACTTCGGGTCAGGAGCCAAATGACTCGGGTCTCTTTCGCAAAAACTCAGAGCAAGCACCGGGTAATTGAGACGGCGACTCAAAGTAAGACCCGAAGTCGAAATTTTCCAATCTTCTAAGGTTAATAACTTTTGCATACAAGCTCGGATTCGTGCACGGTTTTCTCCATTGGGATCGTATTGGAATTCCAGACATTTTGAAACTTATTTGGCTGTATTCTAAGACTCTTATACTTTTGGGCTAATTTTGGATTTTAAAACGGCAACAAAGTGAAGGTGAGTGTTTTGGCCCACTCACGTTACTAAATTGTTTTATGTTAGTTAAATTTAATTTATGATGTAATTAGAAGTTGATTGATTGTTGTTTGATATATTTAAATCATCATTACAGTTAAATCTGAATTTATTGAATATAATTGTCATTCAATTTAATATTAAATTTTAATTGCTAGTTTATACCTATTAATGATAATCAATTAATTGTTGATGTTTATTGGTTGATTGAATGATGATTATGATGAATGTTTAATTGTTGATATTGGATTACTGAATGTTATATTATTATATATATTGATATCACATTACAAGTTCCCTTAGTTTATTGTTAGAAAATCCCTATGGGTTGAAATGATACATACCCAAACGATCTATAGATTAGGGAAAAATCATTATGGGTTGAAATGACAAATCCAAGCGATTTTATGGTTTTTGGACTTATTCTGGGATTGCGGGTCGAAATGATATACACCTGTAATTTCTAAATAGCAACGTTTGAAAATGTAACTTTGAAATGTACTAAATTTGTAATAGTTTGGATTTATTGTTCGAACTTCGATTTGAAATTGATATTGATTAAATGGATTAATGAGGATTTGAATTGAAAGACAAATTTTAGTTTGTTGATTTGAAAGCTGGACATGGTCCAGATGCATTTAAATGAAAGAAATATTTTAATTTGATATTAATTTCAAATTTATCATTTTAATATAAAATGTTTAAAAAAATATTATTTTTAAATCCCGATTATTAAGATTTCCAAATTATTAAACTGATTTAATCTATTTTAAACTATTTTTACCAATTTAAAACTATTTTAGTTTATTTTAATATATTTAGTCCAATTTAATCTATTTAATCTATTTTAGATCTATTTTAAATCTATTTAATCCACTTAAATCCATTTAAACTATCTTAGAGTACATTAACTATTTAAATTTTATTTTAATATGCTAAACTGTTTCGACTATTTATAACCATCTAAACTATTTTCTAAATTTCAGACTATGTAAAGTGGAAGTGTTTATATTCAAATCCTTAATTTAAAAGTGATCGCGGTTAAATGATGTTAGAATTTAAGTTGGGATTTAAATGACATATTTGATTGAATATGATGATTTTGAAATGAGGGTTTAACCTATTTTGGAAGTATGATTTTGAAAGAAAATATGATTTCAAATGTGATATGATTTCGAAGGTGAATATGATTTCAAAAGTGTATATGATTTCGAAAAGTGAATATGATTTCGAAAAGTGATATGGTTTGAATTGAATATGATATTTTGATATCGGTTATGAATTGGTTTTGAAAATGTAAAATAATCGTCCGGTGTGATATAAGCATTTAGTTGTTTAAGGGATTGGGATCAGATATTGTCATACTCTCTGCCAATACTGGAAACCACTTTAACAACTATGTATGTGGTGAAGATTTCAGAATGAAGTAGGATGGTTTAGCGAATGATTCTGTATGAGGTATTAACGTAGCCCTGACTCCTGCGAGTCAGCTTGATGTGACTAAAACAGGAGCCATGTCGGGCCAAGTGAGGCTGCATCTCCTATCAGACATGCTTCTTCGATAGCATATTATGACTTTGTGTTTGATTTAGTGGCCATCCCTCGATTTTGATTACGGAAGTGTGTTTCGAGGTGGGCTATAGTAGCTACTATATGTTACCACCAGTCCGAATATGCAAAACAGTAGTATCCTACCCTGGGCATTGTCTCGCGTGCCTTGTCACATGCCTTATCGCGCCTTTTACGAGTTTGTTTTATACCGTGCCTATGGAGTGACCTCTGGGTAAACCACCGGTTTGGTGGAGCTTACGGTACTGTATAGACTATGGGAATATATAAAATGTGTTAAAGGAGATATGGGTAACGCCTTAATGCTATTTTAATACTTTACTGTAGACATTATTATAATAGCGTACTGTACTATGTATGTAGATAGTTTAATGGATCCCTAGGAGATAGAAATCACGAACATCTCTTAAGTTATTACATTCATGTTAGACACTGGATGAGAGATGTCAAACCCTGTAAACATCTCTAACGTCGTTACACTCATATTTATTTACTGTTGATTTAACTTACATAAGATATTTTAGTTCGGACTCCAGTGTTTTGTCTTTTCAATTCGCTTAGGTCGGTCTGAGCTTTTCAGTATATCAAAGACTGCTTTCTGGAGGACGAAGATGGAGATTTGTATATTATATTATTTATTATATTTATTCCACTGCATCATACGGTTTTTTCGCACTATTATCTATTTTCGTTGTATGTAACTCTGGTTCTGTGTTGTAAAAGTGTAATCAAATGTTATGTGTAAAAAGCTTCATGAACTGTTAGTTGATTATTATATTTTTGTCATTCCGCTGTGAGATCCTGTGTTTGTTTTATTTTTTCTCATCTTTTTCTTATTTAACCCATAACAATCCTCACTTTTGAATGGTTTGAGTTTGACGTGTATGGTTTATTATCAATTTAAACCATCAAGAAAGGTGGGTCGTTACATTTGGTATCAGAGCTTTTGTTTAGCGATAACCTTAGCTTTATAGGGTCTGACTCATTAGGAATAGGGTAGTAACACCCTAGAATGAGTCGTTGAGTGTACATATATGAGAGAGTGTATTTGTTAGTGTTATTAAAGGTTTTTATATTGCGTTAATTTGTTCTGTTTAGTATTTATGAATTCTGGTCGGTACATGGGATGCTATGGCACCGATAGGGATTTCTAAACACTATATTGGGCAGACGGCATAATATTATTTTGAAATATAGGTAAATAAATAATTTTATCTAGTATTATATTTTGTATATAAGAGAATAATTTTATAAATAAGATGATTAGATGTGATATAATTGTTTGTTAGGAAGTGTAATTTATAAATTTTGGTTGTAAAATAGAATTTACAAATAAAGTAAATATAAATTGAAAATTTAGAACTTAACTTCTAGGATTTTTAAAATTTCTTTCGAAAGATTTTGTAATATAATATTAGTATAATTTGGGAGTATTTTTTGATATAAATATTTCAATGTGATTTGAAAGATAGTTTTAAAGGAATGTTTTAAAGGAAACAAATACCGTGCTCCCCTCTCTGTCAGTGGGAAATAATTTCAGCGATGAGTGCATGCATTATCGACGTTCATTTTCGAGTTTCAAAGTGGGAAGACCACTGTAGTAGTTTTACTATACATTTATTTGATGAACAAATCTTAATGTCTAAATAGGATTTGATATATAAAAGAGATATGAATATATATATATATATATATATATATATATATAAAATTTCAAAATGATTTGAAATGGAACCCGGTATTTAGTTCTTAAGTTCTGTAAATTAAAAACTTCAATTATTGTTGTAAAATGAAATCTTAACTATTTAATAATTGGATATGAAGTGTTCAAAGAGAATTATGTTTCTAAGTGAAGAATTAAGATATATAAAAATGTTATAAACTTAAGTGATGTTTGAAGCCAATTATAATTAAAGTAAATAGTGAAAGTGAATACTACACGGGAAAGAAATAAAAGTGAAAAAAAATGAAAGAATAAAATCTAAGTATGAACGCATCATAAATGAATATTGATGTTAAGAGGAAATCAAAGTAAATAATCAATATTGAGTAAACTGAAATAATAAATATGCAATACTTAGATTATGAATTCATTGATTATTTTAAATAATTGAATGGAAAAGGTGACCATGTTAGTAAATGGATGTAAAGAAATGGAAAATAGCATTGTATGTATAAATGAGAAATGAAATTTTGTAATAATGAATGTAAATTTATGAAGATAAGCATAGCATGAATGAAACTTTTAAAAATGGATAAAAATAAAAATTTGATGCTAAGTGATTAATGAAATATATAAGAAATTGAAAATCTGTAACTTGTAGATATGAAGATTTAAGAAGATGAAATTATTGAACATTTGTTAACAAAATGAATAAGATAAACTTTTGTAACATTCAATTACATTCTAGAAGACATATGTATTACTCACTAAAATATCAAAAGTTAAAATGTTAGTAAGAATAGATAATATAATATTATACGAGTAAAACTTAAGTGATGAAAGTGTTCAATGGAATTGTGTCTATAAACACGAACTCTGATGTTATAATTAAGAATTCTGATGTTATAAAATGTTATGAACTTAAGTTAGTAATTTGAAATGCTACTAATAAAATTAATAGAAAAGTGAATACTGTAAGTAAATGATTATAAACTTAAGTTAGTGCTTGAAGTCATTTATAATCAAAATGAGTAGTAAAGGTGAGTGCTATATAAATTGAATGATTATAACTTCAGAAAATGTGAAATGATTTAGAAATGGATCTAAAACAGAAATAATCTATTAATGGTGAAATAAATTGTACAGAGGCTTACATAATAATGGATAATCTAATAACTAAAATGGAAATAACTTATGTAAGCAACGAATGTTAAGTAATGAAAAGGAAAATTTTGGCATTATACGAATAAATGAATGGGAAATGAATCTTTGTAAGTAATGAATGTAAATAAAAGGAGAGTAATCATTGTATGAAAAATGATAATAATGATGAACAGTAAATAATGTGAATGGGATTAATAAGAAACACTTACATGACATTTGAATTTATTGGTTGTTTGGCTCATGGGATGATTGGAAAGTGATACTTTAAATTATTTAGGATGTATAAATAATCCATTAAGTTTTATCTAAGACGTTTAGTATATGGTATACTTAGTAGTTTATTTATCATTCTATACGATTATAAGTGTCTAAACCCGAATAAACCATTTGTTTTGATTGCCATGAATGGATAATTGATTACTTTGATTGCATGTGATGGTTGTATGTTTTGTTTGCAAAGTGACTATTGTTATGTTGTGTTAATTTGTTTTGTTATTAATTGAAACAATGTAAATATTTCTCTTTTGCATAATTCTAAAATACAGGTTTATGGAAGCATTAGCTACTGCTTTTGGTTTCATAAGTAAGCGTTGTTTGCCTGACAAATAGGTATGTTTTTGGATTACAGTTTTCTAGCGACATTATATTATTTTTCCCATGGTTTGGGATATTTTATTTTGAAATACGATATATATATATATATATATATATATGCTTATTATTGATATTATTATTTCTCCCGAACATCTCCGTACAAAAGAGACTCTGTCGAAATTTTCCATAAATTTTAGGCTTGGAAATTTTTGTGAAAGTGAAAATGTTTTTTAAACTTCTAATAACTTGAATATAAAGGATATAATAGGTTATTAATTGATATATTTTATTTAATACTTAATTATGTAAATTAATTGTTATAAATTGAATATTTTGAATAAAATATATTAATTCCTTAATCCCTTCTTTCCCTTTTCGGGGACGATAAGTTTTGAGGGCGGGAGAGTGTAACGACCCATAAATTTCGATAATTAAATTTATTAATTAAATAAGTTTTGGAATTTAATGTTGTGAAAAATTAAAATTTTAAGTTTAATAACAAGAATAATAACTAGAATGAATAGTAATAATGTTAATGTAAGTTAATGGATAACCATTTTAATGCAATTTCAATTAATTGAAATTTAATAATGTTAATTTTAGGTAATTGATAACTATTTTAATGAAATCTTAGTTAATTGGAATGATTGTAAAGTTAAAATTGGGTATAAAACTGTAAATGAGCAAATAAATCAAATGTTGTATTAAACGTGAAATTGTATGCAATTAATTGGAATTGATTAAAATAGATTAATTAATATGTATGTGAACTTATCAGTTTTGTTTATTAATAATAAACATAGAATTGTGTTTGAAATTATAAGTTGTAACAATGGTTTAATTATCATTACATTATTTAATCTGTTGAAACTTAATTGTAAATCAATTGCAATAAATGTAAGTAAATATTTCGTTAATATGAATTAAGATGAAAATTTTAGCATATTGATGTAATAAATGAAAAACCAATGACCAAAAGCAATGACTGATTGAATAAAAAGATTGAAATCAAAATGAATCAATTTATTGGGTTTTAAATTATAATTAATGAATTTATTGCAATTGAAATTAGAACGCTGTAATTAGCGTAATACTAATAGCTGAATTTGACATGGAAAATTTGTTCCAAAAGATTACAATTACTAGTTAATTTAAAGAGATAAAAATTTGTTAGTTATATAATTTGAATTCGAAAAGTGATAAATTTAATTTAATAATAATAATTAACGTGAAAATAACCATTTTTGACACTATCTCATATTTCGACGAAACCTGTTTCATCAGATCCGTAACAGTGAATTTTTGTAGGATTTCAAGTTTCGTAGCGATCGGACTTGTCGTTTGATTGTGCGGGCTCGAAATGCGTAGAAATCAATTTGAAATAAGATGATTTTGAAAGCTAACTTCTGTATATAATGAAATTAGAACTTAGAATTTGTTCCATTGAGTTCAATAATATCAAAAACCTATATTTCGATATATTGAATGATCCATTTTCGTACATCTTCTTCCTCCTTCTCAAATGTCAGAACATCAAACCTAATTCCCAAATTCCAAAACCTAATTTTAAAAAAAAGAAAAAAAAGAAAGATTTTTTTTTTGCTTCAGATTACTTCGAGTTTGGAAGAGGTTCACTTCCAGTTCCTGGAACCGGAAACCCTACAGCGACTTCGGGTCACAGAGAGTTCCATACCAAACAAGGCGGATCTGGGCGCGCTTCAAGTTCCAGAGGTGAACTCCTTGCAGCGACTTCGGGTCAGGAGCCAAATGATTCAGGTCTTGGGTCATTTTGGAAAAAACTTAAAGCAAGCACCGGGTACTTGAGGTGGCGACTCAAAGTAAGACCTAAAGTCGAAATTTTTCAATCTTCTAACATTAATAACTTTTGCATACGAGTTCGGATTCACGAGCAGTTTTCTCCGTTGGAATTGTATCAGAATTTCAGACATTCTAGAACTGGTTTGGCTGTATTTTGAGACTGTTAAATTTTTGGGCTAATTTTGGATTTTAAATCGACGACAAATCGAAGGTGAGTGTTTTGACCCACTCACATTACTAAATTGTTTTATGTTAGTTAAATTGAATTTATGATGTGATTAGAAGTTGATTAATTGTTGTTTGATATTTAAATCGTCATTCCAGTTAAATTTGAATTTATTGAATATAATTGTCGTTCAACTTAATATTAAATTTTAATTTCCAGTTTATACCTGTTAATAATAATCAGTTAATTGTTGATGTTTTTTGGTTGATGTGAATGATGATTGTAACGAATGTTTAATTGTTGATGTTAGATGACTAGATGTTCTGTTATTATATATACCGATAACATTTTCCAAGTTCCCTTAGTTTATTGTTAGAAAATCCCCATGGGTTGAAATAATACATACCCGAACGATCTATAGATTAGGAAAAAAAATTTATGGGTTGAAATGATAAGCCCAAGCGATTTTGTGGATTTTGAACTTATTCTGGGATTGCAGATATATACCCCTAAATTTTTAAATAACTACGGATTGAAATGATAAATATCCATATCACTTGACCATAGGGTAGAAAATTATATACGAACAATGGATTGGTTAAATTAAATGATTTTAAATCCTTAATTTTGAATCCAGTTAAATGATATTTTGAAATAAAACTGGATTTATAAAACTGAATTATTTTCAAAAATTCAAGCTTTAAATGTTGAAATTGGAACTGGTTTAAAGGAATTGCTTAAAGAAATTCACTTTAAATTTTAAAAGTTGAATTTAAAGTGTAAATGAAATTTATCGAAATTGAGTTACTGAAAACATTTGAAAATGTAACTTTGAAATCTACTAAATTTGCAATAGTTTGGATTTATTGTTCGAATTTGGATTTGAAATCGATATTGATTAAATGGTTTAAACGAGAATTTGAACTAAAAGACAAAATTTAATTTGTTGATTTGAAAGCAGGATATGGTCTAGATGTGTTGAAATGAAAGAAATATTTTAATTTGATATAAATTTCAAATTTATCATTTTAATATAAGCTGTTTAAAAAAATATTATTTTCAAATCCTAATTATTAAGATTTTCAAATTATTAAACTAATTTGATCAACTTTACACTAATTTAATCTATGTTAATCAATTTGAAACTATTTTAATTTATTTTTATCTATTTTACTCTATTTATCCAATTTAATATATTTTAAATCTACTTATTCTATTTTAGATCTATTTAATCTATTTTAAAACTATATAATCTATCTTAAATCTATTTAAACTAGTTTAATCTATTCTTAAATTATTTTAGAGCACTTTAACTATTTAAAATTTTATATTAACTATGCTAAACTATTTATAACTATCTAAACTATTTTCTAAATTTCAGATTAAGTAAAGTGGAAGTGTTTATATTCAAATCCCTAATTTAAAAGCGAATACCGGTTAAATGATGTTATAATTTAAGTTGGAATTTAAATGACATATTTGATTGAATATGACGATTTTGAAATGAGGGTTTAACCTATTTTGGAAGTATGATTTTGAAAGAAAATATGATTTCAAATGTGATATGATTTCGAAGGTGAATAGGATTTCGAAAGTGAATATGATTTCGAAAAGTGATATGGTTTGAATTGAATATGATATTTTAATATCAGTTATGAATCAATTTTGAAAATGTAAAAGAACCGTCCGGTGTGAATTAAGTGTTTAGTTGTTAAAGAGACCAGGATCAGATGTTGCCATACTCTCTGCCAATACCTAAAACCACATTAACAACTGTGTACATGGTGGAGATTCCAGAATGAAGTAGGATGGTTTGGCGAACGATTCGGTATGAGGTATTAACGTGGCCCTAAATCCCATGAGTCAACTTGATGTGACTAAAACATGAGCCTGGGCTAAGTGAGGTCACACCTCCTATCGAACATGCTTCTTCGATATCATATTATGACTTTGTGATTGATTTGGTAGCCACCCCTCGAATTTGATTATGAGAGTGTGTTCCGAGGTAGGCGGTAATAGCTGCTATGAGTTACCACCTGTCCGAATCCGCAAAACGGTAGTATCCTATCCTGAGAATTGCCTCGCATGCCTTGTCACATGTCTTATCGTGCCTTCTACGAGTTTGTTTTGTACCATACCCATGGAGTGCCCTATGGGTAAACCACCAGTTTGGTGGAGTTTATGGTACTGTATAGACTACGAGAATATATAAAATGTGTTAAGGGGGATATGAGTAACGCCTTAACGCTATTTTAATACTTTACTTTACTGTAGGCACTATTATAATAGCATATTATACTATGTATGTAGATAGTTTGACGAATCCTTAGGAGATGGAAATCCCAAACATCTCTTAAGTTTTTGCACTCACGTTAGACATTGGATAGAAGATGTCAAACCCTGTAAACATCTCCGACGCCATTACACTCGTATTTATTTACGATTGATTTAACTTACATAAGATATTTTAGTTCTTACACGAGTGTTTTGTCTTTTCAATTCGCTCGGGTCAGTCTGAGCTTTTCAGTGTATCGAAGATTGCTTTTTGGAGGACGAAGATGGAGATTTGTATATTATATTATTTATTATATTTATTCCATTACATCATACTGTTCCACTGCACTATTATTTATTTCTATTGTATGTAACTCTGATTGTGTGTTGTAAAAGTGTATTCAAATGTTATGTGTAAATAGCTTCATGAACTGTTATTTGATTATTATATTTTATTATTTCGTTGTGAGATTCTGTGTTTGTTTATTTCTTTCTCTTCTTTTTCTTATTTACCACATAATAATCTTCCCTATTGAATGGTTGGAGTTTGATATTATCGATTTAAACCGTTCAAAAATATGGGTCGTTACAAAATATATAAGCAATTATTGATAATAACTTATGGCAAATATTTGCCAGGAGAATATTTGCATTTTCATTTTTCATTTCATTGTTCACGAATCTACAATTCCAATTATCAGGTAGTAAAATAATGTACGTCAAATATTTGTCATAAATTCTCTTACCGTATAAATACAGCAAAATCGAAACTCGAATAACCTTTTCTGCTCCATTTTGTGGATTTCCAGTTTGAATTGATGCATGTTGTTTACAATAGCCGTCTTTGGTTGCTATATTAGAACATGAAATAATACTTTCTATAAATTTGCTTATATTTCCATTTTTTAAGGCACTTCTATTTCTTCTTGCTTTCGAATATGTGGTCGATTGAAATTTAAGCGGCGAGTTTAGCTTAAATTTATTATATCAATCGAAAGTTGGAAACCTAATTTGCAAATTAGGTATTTAGTTCGATTTTGAGTGTTCATGTGCTTTTTTTGATTGATCGAATGACAGATGAAAGTGGTAGGGTTTTGAGGTTTTATATTTTTTAATTATTTAAAAATAGGGATGTGGATTATATTGTGTAAATGGGAGGGATGTGGGCATAATTATTTCCAAATGGAGGGATGTGGGCCAAAATTTCTCAAAAGTGGAAATTTGCTACAATGTATGTGTAAAAGGTGATAATATTTGCACATACCTAAACACTTATCTCACTCATTTATCTTTTCATCCAATTAATTACTTTAATCATCCATCCACATTCACATTTTCATAATCTTTTTATTTTCTCAGTATCATTATAGCTCAACTTCTTTCCTTATATTTCTTCAAATAAAAAACCAAAATTTCTTCGTTCTATCTCTCCACAACTGAACCTTTTTTATTTAATGCTTCATTGGTACATATAGATTATGATAGAGTTAGGGGTATGTCCTAGAGACAATAATGTAATTTGTTACATATATCTAACTGATAACCGATCTTGTTCAAACTAAAAGTAGTTTTCTTTCTATTATATACTTGATATAATGCGTTATGTTGATTAATTAATTTAACTAAAAGTAAATTTAATAGAAAATCTATAAATGATATGTTTTGTTATTGTAGTCACAAACTATTGTAACCGTGCATAATTTATCATAATGAAAATAAATACACCATTTTATATATTCGTAGTCAAGAGGTGTCGAGACTGGATATCAATAAATCGGTGGAGTACGTAACATTCTCCAAAAGTTGGGCAGTATATTACTCATGACTATTGGGGCCACCAAGAGGTTACTGCTGATAGTCCTTGGGTAACTATGGAATGACTCACTCGATAGTTTTCTGTTGGTTAACGTAACTAAGGTCAAGTGAAGAATATATGATTAACTTACACAGATCTATAGACTTCAGAATACTATTGATCTGCAATGTGGAAGCTCCGCAGGATTATAGTTAAATCGTGGCACGACATCCATCAAAAGACTATATGGGTTGAGTGGAAGCATTGGAAGCGAAACACGATTTAAGAGAGGATTCATCTCCTCAGTTATATGAGGTTAGTATCATGGTCAACTAAAGTCAACCCAAAGTCAAAGCCTCTGGTCAGAGTATTTCGGTTAATAATGATTGTTATTATTGAACCAAGGACTACTACAAAGTTGAATATAGACGATATTGGAATTTCGACCATTACAAATTCCATAAGTTCTAATATAATTTGACCAAGAAAATTAGTGTAAATAATTGTCACTATCTAGTATCGCTTATAATAAGTAAAATTAGATTTTACCAAAAGATGTGTATGCAATAAATTCAGCCAAAATGTCACATCACCTGCTAAGTGACGTGTGAAAGTCACTATTCGAATATTTCGATATTAATTACTGACTGAATCTAAACCTCTGAGTCACACAGCCGTAATGATAAATTCTTTGAAAAACCACATGATTTAATTAATTTATAAAATGTTGTAAATTGATTAACTTAACTGATATTTGAGAAATGTTAATTATTATTTGTTTGATATTTGGAAGTTGTTTGGAATTATTTTAACACATTTATTAAATTTATATTTGCATGCGTTGATATACGATATCAATACAATTTAAAGATAATTACATGTAATGATTTATCGAATATATGTCATTTGATGACATGATTCGTGGAAATTTTATGTCGTTTGATGACATGATTCGTGGAAATTTTATATCATTTGATGACATATCATGTGAAAAGAAAGAATTGGAGAGAGATAAATAATCAAAGGAATTAATTAGGGAAGCTTTAATTAAAGATTGGGAACAGTTTCATTCTTTCAAATAAAATATATTCTCTTATTCATTCTATACGTTCAATTCATTCTTTCTCATTCATTCTTTTTTTCCTCTCCTCCTAAAACTTTTCATGGAAGAAAAAAAATCAAAATTTCAAACCTTTCAACTCCAAATGAAAAAATAAAATAAAACAAAAGTGGTTCATCCATCTCTTACTATGATAGGATGGGAATTTTGAAGATCCGAGGAGATATCATCATTCAAGGTACATTCTGTTGGCTACATCTTAAGGTAAAATTTCCATTTTCTTTATTCGTATAATCTTCATATTCATATGATTAGATCTTTTACATATCACGTCTGATTATAAGTTTTTTAATGTAACTTGATCTAATTCCCTTTTGTCACATCTCCTTTAAAAATATATCTTTACTATTAACAAAGAGAATTCCATAAACTAATTTCAACCGTGCCTTTTTGAAATGCCTTAATTACCCTTTTACTCCATTTCAATTCACACTCTGTTCCTATCGGCCCCACATCCCATTCGTACCACGTTCTCCCCTAGATAAAAAAACCTAGAAACCCACAACTCTCATGTCTCCCGATTCAAGATCCATCATCTTCTATAATACCTTCTCCCACGACCGACCCGATTCAAGATTCATCTCATCCTAAAAGCCTTCTCCCCCGGGCCCCGACCGATTGATGGTTAGCCCGGTGCAATTCCAGATCCACCATCCTCTCCAGCGTCGGTGCGATCCCACAAACAAACTAGGGTTTCTTCAGTACGATTCTAGATCCACCATCCTCTCCAACTTTGGCATGATTGATTAATGAATTTATTTCATATTAAGGTATTGCTATACTTTTTTGGCTTCACCTCAAAAACTGCTGGCTTAAGGTTGCAATACCGTTCTGTATAACAACAAATAATTGAACATCATTATCACTTTTTGTTGTGATTTAGCGTAATTTTTCATACAAAAAAGTAAGTCATTTATTTATTACTTTATGTTGCTACGTTGATATCTTGGTATATTTGACTAATATCTAAGCAAATAAACGTACAATTGGCAATTGTAGAAAATTGATGCATCAAAGGAGCAAATGCATGCAAATTGGAAAAAAACATACCAACCTATATAGCTAGCTGCAAATGCATTTAAAATTGAATTTAAAATTCCAGATCCCACAAATGGATACGTGTATATATTTTACCTATTCTTGGTATTAACTAATTGATTTATTCTATAATTTATAAATGGTGAAGTTATATGTGAACAAGAATAAGTAAAATTTTAACGTATCGGTTTTATTTAACTTGAAATGTCATCTAATTAACTTATTATGTGCAACTTACAGTTTTAAATTCAGTATATGCACAATTACTAAACTAGGCCTGTTCAACTATATCCCTACTTGTAAATTTTTTTCTGTTCATGCCTAATTTGAATTATTTAATTTCAATGGCAATATGTTTTGGTTTCACAAGTTTTATTGGTTTCATTAGGAATAAAAAATGAATTAAATTTTGAAAATAATAATTGTAGAAACTTCCATAAACATTTTGAATTATTGGCAAGAGTCATATATTATATTATTGGCAAAATATGGCAAGAGTCCATAAATATGCAATTAGCTATTACGTTATATCAATCCTGTTTTTGTCTCAAGATCTTTTTATCACTTTGTCATAGTAGATTGTTATCAGTTTTACTGTGTAAAAAGATTGAGCATGATAATTTTAGTTTGCTATACTTCAATAGATTTTCCTCACAATGATATGTAAGGTTTTGCGATTGGCTAAGAATAATATTGCGTTATTATTTTGATGATGACGTGATTCTTATCTTTGAGACCTTAGCAGTTCTGAGGCAGAAAGAAGCATAATAAAGTGCAGAAAAGATGCCAACAATACCGATAAATTATAGCATTTTTCTTCAATTGTCTATTTGAATATTATATATTATTATGGGGTAATATTACTTGATTCTATTTCAAGTTGTTTAAGTCCCTTAATATTTCTTATTATTGAGATCATGGTAACATTTCGAACTGCATGTATAAAAAGAGCTTTGGCATTCCATCAGATTTTTTTTCTTTTTCACAAGAGTTAATAATTTATCACCGTGATATATTAGGGAGATTCTTAAAATTTTGATATATTTGGTTGTGTGATGTTGAGATTAGTCACACATCGAAGAATTTACAATATGGATTCTGCATAAATACTAAGAGATTTTCCATCACATTAACCAATTGGTTTTGTGATAATATATGGTTCTCTAACATGGTATCAAAGCGAGTTTAATTGTGTCACACGTCACCCTCAATAAATTTTCATGTGTTTGGATGATCATACCCAACACGTGTGGGGGCGTGTTGAGATTAGTCACACATCAGGGAATTTACAATATGAATTCTGCATAAATACTAAGAGACTTTCAATCATATTAACCAATTGGTTTTGTGATAATATGAGGTTCTCTAACATGTTATTGGCAAAACATGCAATTGGCAATTACACTACATCAATTCTACTTTTGTGTCAAGACCTTTTTATTGCTTTATCATAATAGATTGTTATCAGTTTTACTGTAAAAAAAGATCGAGCACGATAATTTTATTTTGCTATACTTCAATAGATTTTCCTCAAAATGACATGTAAGGTTTTATGATTGGTTAACAATAATATTGCTCCATGATTTTGATGTTGACGTGATTCTTATCTTTGCAGCTATGACCTTAACAGTTCAGATGCAGACTTAAACAAAATTAAGGTGCAGAAAAAGGTACCAACGTTATTGAGGTTCCTTGACTTCTACTCTAATTTCCATTTTAGATTCCAAAACTTTACACAACCATTATGGCATCAAAAAATATATTCAACCCTAGGTAAAGGATTAACTAAATCGTGGGTATATACTATGTAGTAAAGTAGACCACATAGATGTGCAATCTGATTCACCATTTGCGCTGTGATTCGCTGGCTTACCTGGAACTAAAATCATGTTGTTCACTCTCTATAAGTACCATTAATTTTCTATTTAAGTGTTTTTTTATAGCCAAATACATATGCTTTGTGAAAGTCGAAAAGACCAGTTTTAGCCTTATTGAAAATAAGTCATTATTTTATAACTTAATACTATGAAAACAACTTCCAAGATCATAAATTAAGGGCAGTTCAGTCGTGTTTACTATCATCTTAAGTAGCATTTATCATAAAATCCATGGAGCTAAAAAGGAATTGTAACCACACGTTATGCTATCCAAGTTAGTAGTCAGTATCATCCAAAATAAGTCAAGCCAATGAACAATGTATACTGTAAATTTGGAAATGGACCTGGAACATTGCATATTATTAACTATAGTGCATATTTCATTAGGTGTATATTTTGTGCATTTTTCTATTTTATTTCTTGGTCCAATTAGGTCAACTATTGCGTTAAATGCTTTTCTATCGATTGGTATCATTTATGTATTGTATTGCATGTATAAGATAATAATTGTTAAGAATTTTCCAGGATCACTACACAATTAGATTCAAAATAGGAAAGTAGTGAAGAAAGCAAACAAAATTAATTTCCCTAAAAACAAAATACTTTTATTGATTCAACCAAGAAAATACAAAAGAGACTTAAAATTGATAAGAAATCTCAATCCTAAACATCCAACAAAATACTTTTCTAACACACCTAATTAATGGACCATATGCATATCCTTTTATAATAGTTTTGATTAAATGCATTCTTTAATCAACCATTTTTATTTCCATCTTCCAAAAGAAATTCTTCCCACGTAGATAATTATTTTCCTTTTTTAGTGCAATAAAAAAGACAATTAATTATCTTTAAAATCTGCACAATCTGTAGAAGTGGCAATGTATTTTAGCCACAAATCCACCTCCATCAAAATATCTCCAAAATCTATTTTGATTTGGAAATATTGTATTACAAATTCCAACAATCTCCACCTTGATACTATATTTTCAAAAAACGTCTTTCAAAAACTCCAAACAATATATCCAAGAAAACCAATGTCTCCACCTCAATGCTAAACCTTCCTCCAAACTATGCATGCCCGCCAATCGAACATGCACATAATCAACATATCAGAATTGCTTGTAATACCCCAAAGACCTTTAAGTAGGCTTTGTGGTTTTCCATTGTTGGCTCCACCTTGATTCAGACAGATTTGTCTCTCCAACTTCACTTGTATAAGAATTTGCAATCTTTAAGGTTTTTCCAAGCAATAAATAAATATTATTGTTTTTCCTCTTCGCGCGCAGCACCTCCTTGTTACCCTTCCAAACTCTAGTTACTCCACCTCGAGTTGAGAAGTTATAACCTTTCCCTTCCAGGTGTCCAACAGAGACAAGATTCCTTTTAATTTCCGGGATATACCTAACCCCTGTAAGCGTCACCAACCTTCCAGTATCCATCTTTAATATGACAGAACCTGTGCCTTGAACTTGTAGATCTCCACCATTAGCAGACTCCACTTTGCATGCTTCCTCCTTATAATCAGTGAATGCTTCCCTTTGATTGCAAATGTGGAAACATGCACCAGAATCTAGCACCCACTCTCCTTCCATACTCATATCAACACAAAAAACATCATTGCTAATGCCAAAGTTTACCTCCTCATCACGGTCTACCTCCAGCTTATTTTTGCTTCCTTCTTGGGTTTTCATCCTCTCTTTATCCTCTCTTAATTTATTGCAAAATTTCAGCTGATGGCCAGGTTTTTCACAGTAATAGCAAATGAAATCCCGATCCGTATTTGGTTTGAATGAGCGTCTTTCTCTCTTTGCAAAGTGGACCTCTGCCAATGGATTTGTAGTTTCCTTTTCTTCAGTAGCCTTTCCTTCCGATGTATTTATCCTCCGCATCTCCTCATTCAGAAGGTTGCCAACCACAGTTTCCATGGAAATAACACCACTAAAATTTGAATTGTTCAATGCGACTACTAGAGTTTTCCAACTTTTAGGCAATGAGCTCATTAATATTAAGGCTTGAGTTTCGTCATCAACTTTGAAGCTTATCTCCGCCAATTGATTCACAATTGCTTGAAAGCTGTTGAGATGTTCACTAATCGATTCGCCTTCCTTTAGTTTTAGATTAACCAACTTTCTCATCAGGAATGCCTTATTTGTCGCAGAATTTTTTGCATAAATTCCTTCCAATTTCTTCCATATGCCAAAAGCAGAAGTTTCACAAGCAACGATATGAAACACAGAATTCTCCATAAAACACCGAATTGCTGCAGCTGCCTTCCTATCCAAAATTTCCCACTTTGCCTTAGTTATTTCCCCTTTGTTTTCCAAGGGTTGGTGAAGATAATTAAGATAGACATAATCTTCCATTTTCGCCTTCCATAACCCCCAGTTCCTTCTATTAAGCTTTTCAATAGTTATCTTCTCCATAGCCAAAGACTCTTTCAAAAATTTGTATAGTTGGCTCCGATACCAAATGTTAAGAATTTTCTAGGATTACTGCACAATTAGATTTAGAAGAGAAAGTAGTGAAGAAAGCAAACAAAATTAATTCCCCCAAAAACAAAATACTTTTATTGATTCAACCAAGAAAATACAAAAGAGACTTAAAATTGAGAAGAAATCTCAATCCCAAACATCCAACAAAATACTTTTCTAACACACCTAATTAATGGACCATATGCATATCCTTTTCTAATAGTTTTGATTAAATGCATTCTTTAGTCAACCATTTTTATTTCCATCTTCCAAAAGAAATTATTCCCACGTAGATAATTCTTTTCCTTTTTTAGTGCAATAAAAAAGGCAATTAATTATCTTTAAAATCTGCACAATTCGTAAAAGTGGCAATGTATTTTAGCGACAAATCCACCTCCATCAAAATATCTCCAAAATCTATTTTGATTTGGAAATATTGTATTACAAAATCCAACAACAATTACACCATATTAATCCATGCTTGGATATCATAACCAATTAAATATACATTATATGATTAAAAATGATTTTATTTCAATGTGCTAACTATAAGAAATGGAAAATATGAAGAACAATTATAGTAAATTTAAGATCAGTATTGGTGAAATGGTATTTTTGACTTGACTGTCTCTTTGATTGCAGTTGTAGGTAGACAAAGGCAGTCAAAGATATCATATTGCATCATTTATTATTGCAGTACCTAAAGTACACCACTTTTAGGTATTTTTAAACTCATGCATTTTTTATAATCACTACCATTACTGCAAATTATCACATGCGTTGCTTTTGTGCTTAATTGTTCTTTTGATACTGCATATTGTCGTTATAGATAGAAATCTTATCGTCTACATGGAAGAAATTTAGTCTATGTCAGTTCTCTATTGTTAGGATTTTAATATGGTAATCTATTAAATGAATAATTTATAACTTTTTTATAATAGTTAGAACAATCACATTTTTACAAGAAGTCAATAGTAATACAATAATGCTACATAAGTATCGTAAGAATATGTGAAAAAGTATTAATAGAAACTATAATTGGAGAGACTCACATGTAGTTAACCATGAAATGTTGCGATCTGACTTTGTTCAAGATGCATGCTCATGTGGTTCACTTCTTAAATATAGTTTGATTTACACACCATTTTTTAAATATGCACGCTCATGTAGGCCTATGTCACCATCTTTCATCTCTTCCACTAAAAACATGGAGAATTGTTCTTAACGGATTAAAATACAAATTATTTATTTGCTTATGTATTTATTTAGTGAATGGATTTAATAAAATCATTGTGAACCTTTCATATGTACAATACTAATGAAACTCAATTTATTTTACAATTGGATAGATGAATTTATATGAATTTACCTGTTTCGATAAACTCTATGGTCAAACTTAGTTTCATTTTTTCTTACATGTAATGGACCAAATTTAATATTGTTTGACTCATGACTAATAATTTCGAGTTAAGTATTATTTCAATGTTAACATTGATTTCCGTTAAATGCATTATGTATTGTAGATGCAATTTATTTCTACGCGACTTCACTTTGAAAAGGATATTGCAATATATATATATATATATATATATAAATGTATGTATGTATGTATTTGTGTGTGCATTTTGATAAACATTTCAAACTGGCATCAATCTTTAGCATAAAGTGTATACAAAGCTCTTAACATAATGCAAATGTTTTGCACTTGCATTAAAAAAGAAATGATAATTGAATGAGAAAATATATATAATCAGTTTTTGGGTGAAGATGTATGCTGCTCATTGAAACAAAGAGACCCAAGGTTATAATGCAACTATGCAACTTCATTTGTAAAGATATAAAAACATAATTTACGGTTGAATGAGCAAGCATAGATAATTCGTTTTAGTTCATAATTGATCAAAGTTTCCATTGAAAAAAATTAGGAAAGGTTGTTTTGGTTCTTCAAACTGCAACTATTTCCTTTAAATTTATCATGCTTTTATTCATCTAAGCAATGCCCATAGAACATGGAAATTTTTTTCTGATAATAATGCGATAAAGAAATTCTCTGATCGCATTTATCGATTTAGATGCATTTATTAATCTTGAAGTTGGCAAATTTACCTATATATCTGTATAGGTTTTGTATTCTACTCAGATTCTGCTTTTTATAATGCAAATATGCAAATTCATTTTGTAAAGATATAAAAATTATAATTTATGGTTGAATGAGCTAGCATAGATAATTAGTTTTTGTTCATAATTGATCAAAGTTTCCACTGAAAAAATTACAAATGGTTATTTCAGTTGTTCAAAGTGCAACTATTTTCTTAAAATTTATTATCCTTTTATCCATCTAAGAAACGCTCATAGAACATGTAAAAGTTTTTCTAAAAGTAATGCAGTAAAGAAATTATCTAGTTGCATTTATCTATTTAAATGCATTTATTAATTTTGAAGCTGGCAAATTTACTTACATATTTGTATAGATTTTGTATTGCACTCATATTCTACTTTTTTTTCTTACTTTTTCTAGCTAAATTATTTGCACCCTCTAACTAAAGTATTGCCAACACTTTCAGTTATTGTGGTATGTATCCTCTAAGAAATTAGGTGCGTTGTTGCTTAATGTTTATGTGTGTGTGTGTTTATATATATATACATATATACACACACACAGATATATATATATATATATATATGTATATGTATATATATGGGTATGTCTATTTACAATAAGAAGTCTATATTTATTTTTGAACTCTAAAGACACAATTCAGTGCCTTTGTTTGCATATTAAAATTTGTGCTTCTGCTCATTATTGAATTTTTCAATGTAGTATTAAGAGTTACAATAAGCATATAAAACGATTAATACTTGCAGAATGTTAGCTATACCCTTCTAACAAACAAATAGTATTGCTATGTTATGTAAGGTTGTTATAGCAATGGTAAATTTATCATTAGCGTACCAATATTAAATTATATTGGTATGGTAAATTTACCATTGCCATAACAACATCATATGTTAGAGATCATTGGACATAGGATGCCATAATGAAATAATCTCTTATCACTTTTTGGTCGTTTGGTTTTCGTTATCCTAGAGATCTTTAAGAAATTCAAAAAAAAAATTGTGGTTTTTGGCAGATGACATTGTAGTTCAAAAGGATATTTCTGCATTGTGGGTAGGGATTTACATCAAAAAGTGAAAGATGTCGTGGAGTTTTTTGGAGTAAAGTTAGCTTAGATTAAATCTTATCTGAGCAACAGTTACACTATTGATTCATGTGCGTTGATTTCCGAATTAAATATTGTAGATCTAGAGAAGTGGATAGAAGTTAACATTGCTGGAAAATACCAGCACTCTTTAAGCAAGGTATGTAATTTTATACTTTTTTTACAACAGAAAATCAAATAAAAAACAGGGAAGGTTTGTGCATCTCACTTATTTTTCTTATAAGTGTGATCCTTTTATATCATGTCCATTATCCTTTGTTTTCGGTATATTTTGTGGATGAGCTAATTATATAGTAATTATTCAACTAAAAATGACAGTAGAAATAATAACAGGAGACATAAATTATCTCTTCTTCGTTATCTCAATGAATTTTGAGTTGATTGAATATGATAAAAATCTTTACAGCGGAGTTGGATGAAAAGTGGATAAGGATGGATTTGAGACTTTAAAAAATTGAATATGAATGCTTAAATACTTTAATACATGGTAATCTCTTATACTTTTACGGTTGCTGGATTGTATTAGTTAGTTCCAACATGGTTTTTGTGTGTCACAATTACCGTAAAACCTAGTAAATCTAACCGATACAAACACTAATATGGATAAATATTTAAGTATATCAAAAGCCATCTACAACCTTATCCCAAATAGGAAAAATACATCTGAAATCAATAAAAAAAATTATATATAGATACGGTTACAATGGTATCCGCATTCAAAAATTATCCATTTGGATTTTTTAAGATAGTAGTTTATAATGTGTATTTTGCCCAAGAGGTTTTGTACAATGTAGGAAGATTATAAAGTAACTAAAATAATATAAGGGAAATTCTGTTTAAGCCTATAAGCTCTAGAATTTGTGAAGTTGTTCTTTAAAAGCTGGCAAAATTGATACTTTTAAAATTATTGCATTAACATGTAAAAAAGAAATATAGAAAATTTTCATTCCTATTTATTTACTATTAAACTCACCTTGAAAACAGCCTATAGATAACTTATATTACCACACATATGCTGTTGGTGGTTGTTTCAATCACCACTTCGGAACTCTATGACGTTATTTAAGTTCCCCATATTGCGAAATAATATTCTAATCCTCTTTCTTCATTAAGATTCATCATGTTTTTGATAGGCATTGCATTTTTAAATTGAAATTGAATCATTACACTTTAAAGTGTTTTTGCCACATCCTGAATATGCCAAATATGCCTGATGGTACATGTGGGTTCACAATTGGCCATGGTAAATCTTTTGTTTCCCCACCCAATTAACGTGTTCTGGCTATATTTCCATATCAAAATAGCTAAATGAGTTCATGAGCTGGTTTTTTTGGTCCGAACAGAGGAAATATATATGAGTTTTGTGATCTACTTTCATAGTCTGTTGCCGTATGTTTATGTATATATAAATTGGAATTTTTTACTCTTAACCTGTTTGTAAGATGCAGTAAAAGATGTCAACTTTTTTGTGAAATATGTGAAATGTTATCGTTCTTATTGCATTTAAGGTCATTTGAAGTAATGCCACGTTAGGATGCTATTGTCATTTTCATCTTTGGCCACACTCACATGTTATGGTAAATAAATCCATTGGTCATACTGATTACAACATACATATCCTATCCCATCTGTGTCTTCATATGTAAATAGCTTTAGCTTCAACAAAAAATAGAATACTTCTAACTCCAAACATTAAAGTATAATGATTCTAAATAGGCTTAGTACTATATATGTTTTTGGTTTCTGTATGCAGACCTTTATAAAATGTTGTCCAAGTTAAATAAATTTAACCATTTCTACTATAGTTAGATTATGTCAAAGTTTGTTTTCCTGCCAGTTTCATAGATTTTTTCAACGTAGTTTAGTACTCCGATTATAATGCATAAGAAAGCTGAAGTTTGTTTTCCAACTAATGCCAATACAAATCGAGTGAAGGAATAATAAAAAGAGCGAAATTATACCCTACATCCTTTTGTGTGACTAAAAGAAGCTTTATGCTAACTAGATTATAATAATCTTTCACAGAAACTAAATATATCGGTCAACCTCTATTTATGTTCTTTTTCCTTGCTGCAAATATGTTACTCTTACAAATATTAAATTTATAAATTTGTGCATAGTACAAACTAACTTGCATATAAGCATCACAATCAGTATACAAGGCTTAGGCTAAGGTTGAACTCTTTGATGAAGATACATAGGAAGCCTCATGTTGATTGTAAGTTGAAGCTTCCGGTACCTGGAAGTAATAATGCTGCCTTTGATAGTTCAAGCTGTGATGTCTATTGGTTTTGAATCTTTTGATCTTTGAGGTCGTTGTGATGTAGTTTATTATGTATTGACATTGGTTTATTTTATTTTTTTGTTTTTCGTATCTACCTTATATATGAATAAACATTTTGCTCGAGAATATTAACTGGCTGATGCTGTTTAATAAAGTATCTTATTAGGAAACGAGTGGGATATCATGTGAAAGAAAGATATAAGTGTAACGGATTAGTTCAACGTAAAACACATTAACCTCGCACTACGATTTAAGAATATATTCATGAGAATAATGAGAAGCTGGCTAAAAAGCACTCATAAGTTCTAGATATTGGCAAGAATAAACGTCTAATCATCCAAATAAATCTGTATAGAGACCGTAGAAGGATATACATATTGAATCAGTTACTTATGTAAGTGGCCCACTATTAGAATTTATTTGAAGCACTTTCTTCCTTCTGAACCTAAATGTATTTTTCCCAAGTACTTACGATCCCAAAAGAAATTTTCTATAATGCGAAGTGATTATGATTACAACATCGATTAAATAACTTATTTAAAGGTTTTTGTTAATTGGCTTCTACTTTTACAAATTGAGAAATATATTTGTTTTTATATTTGTCCAAAGAGGGCGGGTGTGTATAGTTTACCTTTGTAAACAAAAATTTAGATAACAAAAAGATGAAACATAATGAATGAAAAGAACCATCGTTACTAGATCATTATTTAAGTAGTCGACTAACTTCTGTTCTTCTTCTTCTTCATAAAAGCTGATTTTTAAGTAGTATAAATTTTAAGAAATGGTTATATAAGAATTTCTTTTTAATACTGCACAGTTAATAGTAAATTTGATTTATACACAAGTAAAATCTATAAATTATTGCAAATATAATTATTTATAAGTTTAAAGAAAAAATTGAAAGTTTGAAATTCATAATCATTTATTTACTTGAAACACAGACATGATCCATTTGTTTATATTATTTTTAGGACATTTGTGATACATAATGTGATAATGCTACACAACCTTATTGCTAGATTTATGCATGCACATTGTGATTAGATACATGTCCATGTGGATGTGCGTATATACTAGTGTTTATAATATCAATTTTAACCTAGATCGATTTTGTGCTATTCCATTTTGATTACATGTCCATATTCTTGACATTAGAGTTGTGACATATTCTTAACACTGGAGCTATTACATATTATATATCATTTAATTAGTTGTTCATGATGTTTTTACTCTTCAGATCTGAAATTTTACTACGAATTTGTATGTGCCTAAGTTGTATCCTTTGTTCCTGTTTGAAACAATTCATTTATATGATTTTATTTTATGTCAACTAAAATAAATCACATGGGTTTCCCTTTTGAAATCATCTATAAATTGAACATAATGTCCATATGTTTTGTTCGAATCTTTTTTGTTAATGTATTCTTTTATTTGAAAGTAGAATAAAAACATAGTCGGACTATTGTGTAAGTTTGTTAACATCTAATTCTAATACATGCTAAATCACAAACTTTCAATATTTGTTTGTTATTTTAATTTTAAAAGTAGCTTATAATTAATTACACATATGTGTGAATGTGTTGTTTTAATTCAATGTTTTAAAAAAATTTACTTTTATGTAAAATCGCAATTTTAATTTTAAAGTTTTTCCTAAATTGAACTTTAATTTATATTTTCTAATTCTAGATTTCAAAATATGAGAATGGCCAAAATTGGTTTTATATGCATGCATGTTTTAGAGTTTATTTACTGATTTGAAATGACATTGATTGAATGAGTAAAGGAAGGAGGAAAGTACTCTATCTTTCCTTCTACGGAATTGTTTACCTCTATTTGTTAATTGTCTTTTATTTAATATAAGTCAACTTTTGTCTATTAGTAAAATTCCTTTTAATATATACTGTATAAGTGTAAGTTGAACTTATATATGCATGTGCTATTATTACCCACATGTTTAAAGATAAATTTTGGACAACAAAGGCACGTAGTAATTCTATAGTAAATGATAATTTGTCAGTTAAACTAATTAAAGAGAGAGAGAAAATGAAAATTTTCTCTTTCTACATTTCGGCCCCATCTTTTCCTAATTAATTATTTATGTTAAGAAAGAAATAAAAGGTTCCTTTCTATAACTTTTATATGTTCGCTTACGTAATTTATGTAATGCTCACATGTTGTCCTTATCATTCAAATACATGAATGTATTTTATACATTCATCATATTACATATTTATTTGAATTAAATTTAAAATTCCTTTATTTACCAAATTAAATAAAATATCCATTTTATTTAAAAGAAAATTTAAATAAGATCTAAATGTATTTAGACTTCATAGGCCTAATAATGATTGGTCTTCATCCTTCATTTTCTTTATCAGGTCTTCATTTTTCGAACATGTGCATTGGTTCGAAGTGGTTTTTGGATATGAGGTGCCTAAATCCAACACGGGTTTCTTCGAACCAATCATCGATAAAAAGGTCAAGTAATAGGTGAATAATATTTGATTTATTCATTCTTTTATCAAAAATATCTTTTAGAGATATATAACTTTAAAACACTTCTTTTCGATATATACGGAATCATTAAACCTCTCTTATCAACTATTTGATTGCTTAAAACCTTTTAATAAACTTTGGAATAATTCTAAATCACTTCATTTTTATACCTAGGAATATATTTCCAAATCATTTCATTTAAATCTTAACCAAGATTTCTTAATTCAAGACTCGAATTTTTATGTAGTTCAAACCCTGTTATCTAGGATGTTAATCCAAAACCAGTAAATATTAAATGAGTAGAATCTATAGAAATCATCTAATTATACCCAATATCAGTTCCTGTATTCAGCAAGTACTGTGGGTGGAATAACGGTGAAATCACGTTTTAAATTCCACGAATAGTACGAGTTTCCTCTTCGAGATTTAACACCAGGTATAAGAAGATTTCCAAAAAATCCAATTTTTTAAATTTGGAAAATTATATCCTTTATACATTGGAAAATTTTGATTCGAGTAAATCAAATTTACTATCCCCTTCGTTGGGCCAGTCTGGATAGCCAGGGAGAGAAGGAAACTGGTTTTTCAAACTCAAGCCTAGATACTATCTCTTTGTCACCCATAAGGCGGTCAAGTTATTTGATCGACTCTAAATCATTTAACACATTCTACTAACTTTTAGTCATTTATTTAACCATTCCATAAATATTTCAAATCACCTTTAAAATAATTTATTAATTATTTAATAATCTCTACAAAAAATGTGGAAAAGAATGGTTGTGTTTAAACTATACTTCAAAAGTTATAGAAAAGTGCTACGAAAAGTGTTTTTTAAGTTATATTGATCAGAACGACTTTTCTATCATTTGAAAATTCATTTTCATAACTCAAAAAATTTAAAATATGTTTAGAATTTATTTCATATTTTTAGACAATTTTAAAATATCATTTTCAAAGAAATCCTGTTATGAATTCCGAACTACAAAACCGCGATTTTCCAAAAAGCTTGTTTTACTTATATTTCAAAATCTACTTACCGAAATCTTGATTTTATTTTTTCATTTGAAAAATATGGATATAGTAGTTTAGAAAATTCTTGACTCAAATAATTCTAAGTTATATTCTATTTTATATACTCGCTTGACTTTTATGACGCGAAATCGCAAACTACCGTTATGCGACGCGCCCCTTTTTGACTAAATTTTAAATTACCATTCAAACTTCATCAAAATACTTTCATACTTTCATATTTACTATCCCCTTCGTTGGGCCAGTCTGGATAATTGGTGACGTTTTTAATTATTAATTTATATACATATATTTGTAAGAAAAAATTGAAAATAAATTTATTACCATTTTTAACTAATTAAAATGATCACTTTGTATCATATAAATTAATATCAATAATTATTTACAGCAGTTGCTATTATATCGATAAAGCGATACTATTTTTTCCTTATATTTTTAAATTAAATATAAATATTCATAAAATTATTAAAAAGATTTTTATACCACTTTATAAATTATTTAAAATTAATTACATAGTTTAAAACAACTATTCAAATGATTATAATAATCATTGAATCATTAAATCTCAATGTGAATTAATAAATCGATTATTATATTCATTAAATGAACTAACAATGTCATAAATACATTAAATTTTCAAAAATACAATAAATTATTTTATTTCATATTCTCGTTCAATTATAAAAATAAGTATATGTTCAACTCCTTGCACGACGTTTTACGATTATAGAGCTGTTTATCGGTAAAAAGTTTTCCGGACATTTTATCGATTTAAATTCCGAGGGTAATATATTTTTTGTAAATAATTATTCAAAATAAGATTATTATGATTTATCATCACTTAAAACAATATAATTTGTATTATTAACCTTTAATTTGATTAATTTTAAAAATAAATATAATTTATTAAAGTGATAAATTTGTGGGTCGTTATAATTATAGTAATGGCGGAAATAGTGGGAGCATGCCATATAGCACATATTAATTGCATCAAATTATGAAAATTATTTTCGTAAAATATACCGAAAATTATTTATGAAATAATGACTATTTTTTGGTGCCAACTGAAAAATAGTTAAGTTATCTTTCATTGTGAATATTATGAATATTTGTTATGAAGTAAAACTATAATGTGGTATTTATTTCCACACAAAAGTGATGCACTGAAAATATAGAAGTATCCAAAATTATTTATAACTATTTTGAGAAATAATTTTTGTTATATGATTATGAATCATATGATACTGGTTAATTATATCTCAAACAATTGAAGGGTTGTGCACCCAATTAGTGGGAGCATCATAAGAGTTAATGAACTCTCCTGATTGATACATATAGAGGTATGCAATCGTAAGTCTATTAATACCAAAATAGTTCCACCTACTTCGTCATATTCATTGATGAGTTATCACAGACATAGACATGGTATTTGATAAACATGCAGTATGTCTATGGTAAACTCATAGAGTATAAAATAAAAGTAAATAAAACAACATGTGATGGAAATAATTCTGATTTGATCAAATGAGTGAGTATATTTGTAACAACCCGCCTTTCATCTCACAGAAAGACGCATCATTAATAAGAAAGAAAAGGATAGAAAAGAGAAAAGATAGAGAAGAAAGAAAGAAACAACATCAGAATCTCAACAGCGAAATGAATAAATTATATTAATCACATAAGTATTACATAGTATACAATAGCTATCAGAGTTACACAGCTTACACATCACATACTAGACAGTTATAAACACATGTCTAGTTATTACAATTCAAGTACATCACAGAGATACCAACACAGCAGAAAACACTATATCACTACAAACGTTGAAGCCTTCTGCTTCATATCTCCTCCAGAAACTCGTCAAAGCTAACCTGAATCCCTTGGCTATTCGTAAAAATTTGAGTACCCAAGAGTTTAATAAAATAGAAAATAAACTCTAGGTCAGACATGGGTCTGGTGTGAGTAAACGGTTTTAAGTTGCTTAACTTTTAAAAACCTTTGAAAACAAAAGGAATCTCGTAAGACTTCCCGCACATAAACACGGAAAAGTTTTTACCTTACGATAACCAAAACATTTGATAGGAAATCCAGTGATATTATAATAGGGTCTAGGGTTTTCAAATAAAATACAGAAATAGCTGGAATGCTTACATCTCACGTTCCAACATAGTTGGGCACAACAAAACGTACGACACTTATTGGAGTTTGGATTCCACACAATGGCAGGCTACTGGGGTACCGTCCGTCACAGTATGGGGCCTAGATCATCGTACCGAGGATTACTCCCAATCTCTTGCAACATAAGGCTAGAACCATCCCTTACTGGATACTCCCGAACAAGACAACCCCGCAGTTGGCCGCGAACCAACTGCCCACACAGCCGAATAAAAAGGGACTTCTAGACAGGAGAAGATCTTGTCCTACTTGAGCGTGACCCACTTAGCCTTGTTGCACCTCCCCTTTTTTAGCCATTCTCGGTTGATGAGGCTTGAGGCTACGATTAACTTTAGAGAACGCATCTCTTAGAATGCTCATCGTCCACCTGACGATGTTCTAAAAGAATTCAATCTATACAAGTTCGTTCCGAGTTCGAACGAAACCGAAGGCATTATCTCGTTACACTCATTTTAGAATCACCCTCAGAGTTAATGACGATAACCCTTGCCCTCTGAATCTTCGTCTTCACTTGAGATTCATGACCTAACGTTAATTTGGATCGATGTGGTTTTCGGATATCCAAATCTGGAAACCCGATCCCGGTCTCATCGAAATCCAAAACGCCGTTTTTAGATCCAAGTTGTTTTAAAGTTAAACAATTCAATTTATTATCTATATTCACACAGATAGATAATTCACAACCTTACAATTAGATAATTCATATCATCACAATTCAACCAAAGCACCCAATATCACATATCAACACATGTCTCTTCAGAGATATCAAACAATCAAGGCATTCAAAATCAATCAGCCATCCCTAAGCAAAGATCTATTATTCACACCATCTATAATTAATTTAAAATGAATTAAATTAATTACTTCATCTCTAATTAATTTAAAATAAATTAAATTAATCACATAAATCTTGCTTACCCAAGCATTAATAAATTTCAAATCAATTAATTAACCATCTTCTACTTTCCCTCTTAATTAATCATCCTTGATTAATTATTCTCTAATTACATTAAGTAATTAGTCTTAATTAATTACAAAAATTAATTATTCTTAACCATTTACAGTAATTAACCTTTAATTACTTTCAATAATTGATTAACTATAATTAATTACATTAATCCTTAATTAATTACATTAATTAATTATCCTCTAATTACTTATATTAATTAATTACCTTTTAATTAATCAACCCTTAATTACATCATTAGTTACTTAATTAATGATTCCTTAATTACTTCTTTAATTAATTACTATATTTAAATTAATTACATTTAATAATTAATCTTTAATTAATCACATTAATCAACCTTGATTAATTCCATTCAGTAATTAATTACCCTTAATTAATTACCTTACTTAATTAACTCAAATAACTTAATTAATTAATTAATTACACTAAGTAATTAATTATTAATTACTTTCACTAAGTAATTATCCTTTATATTAATTACACAAAGTAATTAAACCTAAAACTACTACCATTCTTCAACTAATTACATCTAGTAATTACCTATTAATTACTTCACTAAGTAATTATACTTTATAAATTACATAAAGTAATTATATTTGACAAATCATTAAATGATTATTTCAAATTAGTTAAACTAATTAATTAACTTAAACTAATCACATTAAGTTAATAAATTACATTGAGTAATTAAACCCTTTAATTACTTCCATTAAGTAATTATACTTAAACAATTCCATAAATGATTATCTTTAATTAATTAATATAATTAATTATTAAAAATTAATCACATTAATTAATTATTTAATAATCCCTAGTTAATGATCTTCATTAACTATTAACAGTTCCTTAATTACTTTTCTTAAGTAATTAAACTTTAATCAACCATTATTAATTACAAATTTATTATTAATTACCAATTAATTAATTTCTAATTACTTAATAAATTAAGTACTCAACTGTAAATTAACTAATCTTTAATTACTTGATTAATAAATTTAAAATCATTAATTAATAATTTATACTTATCAAATTGATGATCCTTAATTATAAATTAATTAATCTTTAAATTAATTAATTTACAACCCTAAATCACTTAGTTAATTAATCCTTAATCATTACTTAAATTAATTAATTACTCTTAATTAATTACTCTTAATTAATTACTTAATTAATCCTTATTTTTTTAATTAAACTAATTAATTTTATTTAAATTTCTTAATTAACTTAATTAATCTCTAATCAATAAAACCTTTATTAGTTTTTAAGGTAAACCATTACTTTTATAAATGACATAATTATCAAAACACTTTATCATTATAATTAACTTTCTTAATTAAATCATTTAATTAAGTTTGGAAATAAAAATGTCATTTAGCTTGATAAATTTAAAGTTATCAAAACATAACTTCTTTTAAATGCTTTAATCATTATCAAGTAAAAATTTAAAACTAAAACTCGTTTATAAATTTGTTTTGGGAAACTTGGTTATCATTTCTTTTGAAAAACTGATTTATATTACTATACTTTTAAAACTTGACGAATCACCTTAATAACTTTAAAATCTTTAAAACTTATTTGAATCTTTTGCTTTGGAATTTCAATAAATACTTTAACTTGGGAAAACACTTGTTTTGGTTTTGCTTTTAAACTTTGAAATTTTGGTTTTCTTTAGTTCTAAAAACCTGATTCAAAATTTTACTTCCAAATTGTAAAACCTGAAATCCTAATAATAACCCGAGACACCCTCCAAGCAAAACAAGCTAAAACCCGGTCATCTCTTCGAGACGAAACCCATCTACAAGCTTCTTCCCAAAATTCACAAACCTAGATATGCCGATGTGCACAGTGCACGTGCACAGATGAACTAGGCTCCTCCGACCAACTTCCAAATCCTTGGCAAGTCGTCAACAACCCAGTCACCCTTCTCGATCCTCTAGAATAACGAAATCGATGGCCAATCCAAAATGAGAACTTCAACCCAGACAGAAAACTCAAACAGATCAACAAACTCATCGCCGACGATGATATATGTCCGCCTGAGCCCACGTCCCTCCTACCAGAACATCATTACAGTCCCACGCGATGATTCCAAACCTCGTGATCCACTCCGATTCACCGTTGACGTCAGGATCGCCTCGAAAATCAGCTCGACCAAAACAGCTTACAAACCCTACAACGCAGATGCTTGGCCACCACGGTGAACTTAAACTATGGCGATCATTTTCCCATGATTCCCACCACTCCTATTTCCTCCAACCACAATCGAATGCGCCACTTGCTGCCGATCGTTGGTAATCAATGAAAGTGCAATATTTGATCAACTCAGAAATTTCCAAGACATACAATCTTAAAAATCCAAATTTTTATATCAAAATTCATTATTTTGTAATACGAAACTAGATATATAATTAAAACAAGAAATCATGAACTTTGATTTCTGACCTTGATTTCATTTTTTACTGTAATTTCTTATTTTTGATAAAATCCCTTAATATAAACACTTGAGTTTATTTTTAAAAATAATATTACAGTTTTATCTTCATTTTCCATTTATAAATCAAAGCTTAAAACTAAATGTATGAAGAGGAATGGAATTTTCTTTAGGGGACAGTTGAGCCTGTAACACAATCAGAAGCTTATAAACAAAATTACAGACATTTTCACAGTCATATCATCAATACATACAATGCATTCAGATTCATACATGCAAACAATTAACACTAAATTATCATAATATTTTCATTCATGCATCAAAGTTATAACTTCAGATTTAAAACTGTTTTTAAATTAAAAATTTACTCACCTTAAAAATGATGAACAGAGGCTTTGCTTTTGAAAAAGGAAAGCATGAACACTGCATTGAACTTTGAAGAATTGACTGCTTTGATTTGAAAACTGGAAAGTTTGGATTGCTGAGATGATTTTAAGACTTGAATTTCTTAAAAATGAAATAAAATTTGCTGGATAGCTTGCTTGATAAACTATGCTTTAGGTTTTCTTTATCTGAACTTTTGAAAAATGTTGTTGTAGGCTTGATATTTGAGAAGGTTATAGGCTTCTGAAAAATATTTACAGATTTGGCTTAGATTTTGGAAGATGATTACAAGGTTTTAGTTTGAACTTGAAGAATGTTTACAGGGTTGTGATTCTTGGATTTCTAGTTTGAGAAATGAATTACAGGGTTTTAGAAGAATGTTTTTAAGAATTTAACAGGTTTTTTTTGAGGATTTCTGGTTTTAGTTTTGATCTGAGATTTCTTTGCAGGTTGAGTTTCTCTTTGTTTTTAGAAATGAATATAGAAAAAGGAAATGAGGAGGAAGATAGGAGTTGAAATAGAGTTTATTTTAATTTATTAAAATTTAAAGAAAAAGAAAATAAAAAGGAAATGACACTTGTCTCTACCCTACTAAATTTTATTACACGTGTTAATAAAGGAATTAATAACCTAACACTTGTCATAATTTATTTTTATATTATTTTAAAATATTTAAAACCTTTTTGAAATTAATTTAATTAATTAATAAGTGCTTTTCTAATTTTAAATAAATAATTTTTTAAAAATAAGATTAAAAAAATCCAATCATATTTTAAATAAAATCATATATAGTATATTTAATCCATTTTAAATGTAAATATTAAACTTTTGTATTTATTTACTATTAAATAAATATTTCCTAAATTTATATAAATAAATTTCTTTTAAAGAAATAATAAAAAAAATCTTATTTTAATAAAAACCATATCCATATATTCTTATATTCAAAATATTTTAAAAATAATTTTCTTTAAAGATTCAAATTTAGATCCAGATTCAAATTTAATTTAAAATCCAACTTAAAAATCAACTCAAATATATATATATATATGTATGTATGTATGTATGTATGTATGTATATATATTTAAATAAACACATTATTAAATTTGAAATTAATTATTCTATTTAAAATCAACTTAAATACATACATATACATTTAAACAACACATTATTGAATTTGTAAATAATTATAATTTTGCCACTTTTTAAATAGCTTTGAAAAATATTAAATTGAATTTAATCATAACTTCAAATCATACTATATACATTCATATATATTACAATTTGAAAACATTTCTTTTATTAATTTGAATCCAGGACTTCCCATTTACAATATATATACCAATATATATATATATATATATATATATATATATTATAAATAGAAAACAATTTTATTAGCTTTTAAAAGATGAAATTTACCAATTATAAATTATTAATTAATAGATTATCATATTTTAAATTCCCTTGAAATTCTGGAATATCACAATATTGAAAAAAGTTCTGAACGTGCCTAAAATTGAATAAAGATTTAATTTCAAATGTCACTCCTCCATGTGATACGTAATGCTGCATCGATAAGGAGTAATCGAATTGTTAGACAATGTACGATTAGTTTTGACTGAAGTTGAGTTAGTTTCTTTCTATAAGATCATGTACTTAAGAGTAATACACAAGGTTAATATTATTTAATCCTAATAACAGTTTACAAAATCACACAAGATAAGAGTTTATAAGAAACTCCAACATATCCTAGACCAAGGAGGTTGCAGGTTGTGCAATTCAAAAGATTGCACGTAATAATTATTCATGAGGGATCATTTATGAATCTCCCCAAAAGGATTTTAGAAAAGACTGTCATTGGATGACATATTTATGTTTTGAACATATGTTTTGTAAACTAAAACCAAATTAGTTTTATAAATAAAGAAATCCATAAAACGTTATGAATAACTATTCCGTTGCACATAGAAACAATTGTTGTTTCAAGAAATACGAACTTCATAATAAAGGAATTTCTTTAAAAAATTGCTGATAGTGAAATGGATGTGGATATGGTCCAAAGATGAAGTTGATTGTGGGGGATGAAATGATATTGACCAAACCTGAATGAATACAACACATTAGAATGTCTAAAATTATTCTCGCGCATTGAAGAGAGACTATGACTTTCTTATCCATGTCAAGAATAAGTAACCCTCCATGGTCAATGAAACCATTAAGAGTATCAACTCTATGATATGGTATTATGCACAAATTAGAAATTGATTCCAAGTACATTATCAAATATGATTTTGAAAGTTGTGCCCAAAGGATATGATCCATTGGTCGCAAATGCGTCTTTAAGAGAAAGACAAATGTAGTTGGAATATAGTGAGCCACAATGATAAGAATAATATCTTAAATTTCAATTGTTGAAATTAACACAACAGATTCACTGACTACAATAACTGGACCTTTAACAGCGTTTAAAAAATGCTGTAAAAGGTTTTAACAGCGTTTTTAACTATGCTATATAACGACATGCAATTATAGGTACTGAACATACCGTAGTAAAAGTGAAAACGTTATAAAAAGAATGTTTCTAATAGCGTTTTACTGATGTCGTTAATATTATTTAAGGTGTTTTTGCTAATGAGCTGAAACACTTTTCGTAGCGTTCGACCTCTGTCATCAAATGGATTTAACAACGGTTTTACTTCGCTAAGATAACTTTTCATAGCGTTTAACTGATGCTGTGAATTCTTCTTTAGCGTTTTTCTCCGTTATGAACTCTTTCTATAGCACTCCATAAATGTTGTTGAAAGTTAACACAACGTTTTTAAGACGCTGTTGTTTAGAATATCTACATTTCCCCATCGATAAATGCCATTTCTATAAGCATCGATGACAATTTATATACCAAATATATAACTCAACTAAAATCAACACAATTTACACTAACATTTCGTTATATTTAATCACGCATCTCATAATCTACATGTAACATTACATAATCAACATACACAGTATTCTTATAACAAAACATATATGAAACGTCCATAATATTTAATAAACAATGTAGAAGTAGTAGCTAGTAACCAAAGTTGTAATACATACAAACCAAAATGTAGTTCTGACATCTAAAATAACTTTGAATTATTAACTTGTTGCAGCATGTTTCTACTTTTTTGCACTAAAGACATCCATCTACCTGTAAGTTCATATAAATCATAAATATAGTAAATGCAAATTTGAAAGGCTAGAATTCTGATATAGTAAAGCTTCAATCAATTCTAGTACATGTCACATCATTTAGGTGAAAACTTTGATTTGCAGCAAAATAATTCAAACAATAAAATCTCGTACACGTATTATCTTTGACTTATCTTTGACTGCCATTTAAACTAGCAAGGGTACAATAAACTTACTTTAACTTAATTAATTTTTATAAAATTAGTTATTTTGATAAACTAATTTATTTTTTATTAAATATAGTTAACTTGTATAAAAAGTAGTTAATTTTTATAGATCAGATCATTTTTTTTATAAATTTACTAAATTTTTATAAAATTTATTTAACTTCATTAAATTTATAAAATATAGTTAATATTTACGAAATTTTATTAGTACCTGGAAAATTGTTTAATTACTATAAAACTTGGTTAACTATTATATTTTTAATTCTTAAGAATTTATTTAAGTTGAATACAACTTAGTTTATATTTAGAAAATTATTTAACTTTTATAAATTTGGTAAATTTAGTTAATTTTTATAAACTTAATCAACCTAGTTAAATTTTATAAATTTAGTTAATTTTTACAAACATTTAGTCGACTTGGTTAAAATTTTATAAAACTTAATTATTTTTTATAAACTTAGTTATTTCTTTATAAAATTAGTTAACTTGGTTGTTTAATTTTTATAAAACTTGCTTAACATAGTTCTTTTTTGTACAAATCAGTTTATTTTTATGAAGTTGGTTAATTTAATAAAACTTCATTCAACTTAGTGAAATTTCTATAAAACTTAGTTACTTTTTATAAACTTAATTAAGAAAATAAACTTGGCTAATTTTAGAAACTTAGTTTAATATTTATGTAACTTAATAAATTCTTTAGTAATTTAGTTAATTTAGTTAAATTTTTATAAAACATAGTTAAATTGTTATAAGCTTATTTAATTTTTGTAAAACTCGATTAAATTTTACAAACTTAGTTAATTTAGTCAAACATTTATAAAAGTTGGTTAACTTCTATAAAAATTTGTTAAGTTTTATTAACTTAGTTATTTTTATAAACTTAATAATTTTTTAGAACCTAATTAATTTTTATAAACTTAGTTATTTTATAAACTTATTTAATTTTTATAAAATGCAGTTAACGATTATAAAAATTAGTTGACTTTTATAAATTAGGTTAGTTTCTATAAATTTAGTTAATTTTTATAAAACTCGGTTAACTTTATTTTCATCAAACACAATATCTTTACTCCAAACTATGACCATTACCGATCTTAAAGTAAGTTGAATTTGCTCGTGTACTTTTAATTCTTATTCGTCAACGCGAACATTTATTTGGGTATGTACTGTGTTAAGCTTAATTTCAAGATTTTTTTTCTTTTTCCCCTTCTTATTTTTTGTTCACTCTACTTCTACGGCTAATAAATTTGAACATGTAACTCTATTTAGTTATTTCAAACTACATTTGTTTACAGTTTATGTAACAACCCGCATATTTATCGATTGTATATTTAAATATTTTATTTAAATATTCCATCGTTCGACGGATTTTAGTCTGAAAACCTACTTTTAGCAAACAATCGAATTGGGACTCGAGACCACTTCCATTGAGTTCAAAATGCCGATTGCAACCTTTTTGAGTATAAGCTTTGATATGTTTGGAGTTAGTAAAGTTTTGCTACTTTTTCACTTTGAGTTTGAGTTTGGGTTTCAGCCCAATGTTCCATCTTAAGACTCTAGCTCCACTCCAACTCTTCATTACTTCATTTCATATTCCTAACACTTCAAGCTAAAGCAAAAATGGGGGAAAGAAGAGGAAATTAAAACTCCAAGCCCTAGTCTTCATTAGCAAATCCAACTTCTAGCTCCAAATTCAAGAGAACCCACTGGTAAGCATCTCCTTCTTCTTCTCCAACTCATTCTCCTTCCAATTTCGGAATTTCCTAAACCTAGCTTAGGAAATATTTTATATGGAAGCTTAGATTGAAGCTTCTTTTTTTTTTTTTTTTTGGCAAGGCCAGCCTGTTTTTAACGTGGACAGTCCACATTTATTAAATACTAAAGGAAAATAGTTACACATACATTAGAAGAAGTACAATAAAAATACAAGACAATAACGCAACAGAAGGAAAAAACAACATCAGAAACAATCATCTGATGATGTGACTAAGCACGGCCGTGAGAGAAGAGTATTTGTTGGCAAAGCGTCGATTGTTTCTCTCATCCCAAATAGCAGCCACCGTAAGCTTAAGATGATTGAGAAGGCAAATGGACGAACTCGATTTCCATCGCGTGGCATTGAAGATTCGTATCCATTCTAATTTATAGTCACGAATAGGAGAGTGTGCATTTATGTGTGAAAGAGTTCGTCTCCACAGCTGAAAGGAAAAAAGACAATTGAATAGAAGATGACCAACATTCTCAGTAGCACGATTACATAGGATGCATTTGGATTGATCGATGAAATTCCTCCTCATAAGATTGTCTTGCGTGTGTATTGCATTGTTGAGGCATTTCCAGAGAAGTAAGTTATGCTTTGGTTTAGATCCAGTTTGCCATATTCGAGAGAACCAGGGAAAAGTAGAGTTGGAAGTGCCGCATATTATAGAGTTGTAAACATTAGAAATGCTGTGAGTTTTAGCACACCATGCAAGACCATCAATATTTTGTTTAGAGTATATATCACTGATATGACTCCAAACAGAAGTCAGAGTGGTAGATGAAACATGGGGCAATTGAAGGCCATCATCAGTGATATAATCTATAGCATTAGCATGCAATGGGATACCAGAGTTATTAATAAGATTGTAGTCTACAAGATTTGAAAGTATCATACCAGGAGAGCTCCAAGGAGAGAACCAGAAGGAATTGTTTATGTCACATTGAACCCAAGGTAACATTATCTGCCTATGCTTTAATAATTTTTTCCAGTGATAACTAGCATTGTTTTCGGGTATCATAGTCCAGAAATGTTTATTTTTAAGATTATATTGCCTATTCCAGTTAGCCCATAGGCCAGTCTTATCAGTTAATAATTTATTGATATAATTAGAGTTAGCAGCTATATTCCAAGTTTTGAGATTGATTATGCCTAATCCCCCCATTTTGAGATAGATTGAAGCTTCTTGAGTTTTTATTAAAGAGGAATTGATCTTAGCTTGTTTTAAAAGCTTCTCCTTCATTGATTTGGGTACAAAGGTGAGATTTTTATCTCACATCTTTGTCTATAATTATCTTCGATTGTTAGGTATGAATTCCTAACACTTATTTTCATGCAATTGATTTTGGTTTGGATTGATTTGGTGTATATTCCAATTTTTGATGTTTTGAAATCAAAATCTATGAAAATCCTATTATGCATATTTGGACATTGATATTTGAGGCGTATCGAAGAGCCGTTAAGGCTGGGTTGTCGCTCGACGTAAATCCTTAGTCGCCGTTGCTCGTTCGATCGCTTCCGGTATTCGTTTGGCCATTTTTGGTCTAGGTTTAGGGAATGCCATGAACCCCAGTTTCAGACGTCTGAAATGTTAGATTCAGACGTCTGAATATTATACTGGGAATTTTTATTCCCCAGTATTCAGACGTCTGAACATATTATTCAAACGTCTGAATTGGTTCGTTTGGAACCAGAAAGGAAATAGGCTAAAAAGTGCCTATTTCAGATGTCTGAAACCAAGTATTCAGACGTCTGAATTCTGTTCTGGAAAACTTTTGGTTTTCCAGATTCAGACGTCTGAATCCTTGATTTCAGACGTCTGAATCTGCACTCTTTTTGCCTATTTGCCTATTTGCTTGAGAATTCCAACTTTGATCGATTTATGTTGATTCCCTTTTGTTGTTATCATTTATTATGGACTTGATGACTTTTATATCGTGATTTTTGGGAATATCCATTTTGATGGATTCAGTATCGATTTCTTTGGATTTTTATTCACGTCTTCGAATGTAAATTTTGATGATTGATCGTTTCTACAATCATTTCTAGGATTTGTCATTTTAAAAATACAAAGGTTTTCAATACTAGTAGTAAATATCAAAACTCTTTCATCAAAACGATTTCAACTCTAATTTTCAATAACAAAGCTCGTTTTCTCAAACCGATTTCCAATCTACTAGTATATTCAAACCTTTACCTCACTCGTATGAGAAATTTAATTAAACGACTTAGTAGAACAAGTGGTATGAAATGCTTGCGTTTACTTCGTCGGTTAATTCTTGGACTTGTTCGATTGAATCTCTTGTGACAATTTTCTAGTGGAGATCTATAATTTGTTCGTAAATATTTAAGTTAAGCTAGTGGTTATGGGACATGAAGCTAAGCTCATATATTTACTAGCTTATTGTAATTGACACTTCTTGATGGTCGATGACGATCATTTTGTGATTTAGACTAGCAATGTGCGATGTCTCTTTGTCCACGTCGAGGACGATACTTCATTTTTGTGGGGCTTCGGCTCGTTTGGAGGAGCTTCGGCTCGTTTGGTGGAGCTTCGGCTCGTTTGGAGGAGCTTTGGCTCGTTTGGTGGAGCTTCGGCTTGTTTGGAGGAGCTTCGGCTCGTTTGGTGGAGCTTCGGCTCGTTTGGAGGAGCTACGGCTCGTTTGGAGGAGCTTCGGCTCGTTTGGAGGAGCTTTATCTCGTTTTGCGATACACGTGTTGGGAGTTTTCATGCTCCCGTTCTTGTGATAGGCCTATTTCCCTTTTTATGATTTCTGGATTTCGTGTGTTGAATTCTGGAATTTATGCTTCACCAATTTTAGTGATTTCATTGATATGATTTATCAATTTTTGTGCATTGGTGAATTCATGTGTCATTGACTTGTTGTGAATACAAGTTTTAGGTATGAAAACCTTTTTGGATCTTTGTGAAGATTCTTGTGGTATTGAACAATCTTTTGTTGAACATCATTTGCATGCTTATAGTAGTATGCCATTATGGATATTATATGTTTATGCCATATCTTTTACTTTATATCATGTCATCTGATATTTATAGCTAGACTGATCCGTTTATTATTTTCTTATAAATAATACTCGGGTCAGACTGAGAATTTACAGGTGCTTCTACTTGATTCCTTATTGGACCATCATCTGATCTTTTGGCTAACTACTCTAGTTTAGTAGTTTTTGGTTGTATACATTTGAGATTTAGACTCCTTGATGTATACGTATTCTTTTGCCTAGCACTTGTATCTATTCTTTTTGATATTGTGGATCTTGTTTGACCACTACTCTGATGTACACTTTCATGTGTTATATTCATATCTATTTCCGCCTTTGTGATATGAATTATCTGTGACTGATTTGTGTTATGTTTATTTCTATATTTGTTTCCGAAGATTATTATAGCCACTGTGTAGTAGCTTTGAGTTTGTATCGGTGTGTCGGATTTTCTCTTGATATCAAATGCATGTTATACTATCCGACATAGCGGTGCTCGCACAAAGCAATTGCACGGATGGTCGCTCCTCAACAGCCTTATTCTCCGTGCTAGTTGACGGCATTACACAGTAGTGCCCTTGGCTAGTGTGTGTATAGAGGTGGGGCGTCACAGCTTGGCATCAGAGCCAAACTTCGGAACAGTGTAGAATAATCTAGCAAGGATCATCGTCCTAAGTCTTTCTTCGGAGTCGTACTTTAGGATTTAATTCGAGTCTTCGTACCGATTCATCCTATTTTCTTTATGATTCCTTGTTTTATCTATCAAGATTGCTTGATATTTATTTTGAGAGTGAATTTTCTTCTTCTTTCTTTCTTAAAGAAGAAAAATGGTTAGATCAAATCCTCCCAGTGCCAGACAATCTAGTGCTACTCCTCAGGATGGAGTATTTATGTCTGCCCAACAGCTTCTTGATCTAGTAAAGAATGCTCAGTCTACCGGACCCATTCCCGAGCCTACTCATCCTAGATCTGGTTTTGCACGCTTGTGCAGAGACTACACCGATTTGGGTGGAAGGCCATTCATGGGATCCGAGGGTGTTATAGAAATTCAAGCTTGGCTCAAATCATGCGATCGCATCTTTACTCGCATGAATCTTATTGATCTTCATCGAGTCCAAGTGGCTTCTAGCATGCTCCAAGAAAGAGCATTAGATTGGTATGAGCTTTTAATTTCTGAAATCGTTGAAGCGGATCTTACTTGGGAGAAATTCCGGGAACGATTCGAACTAAAGTTTGTGCCGGAGGCTGAAAAATTAACTTTAGCACGGCGTTTTATTGATCTTGTTCAAGGTAAATCTTCTTTGAAAGATTATGTCGCATCTTTTGAATCTCTTTCCAAATACGGGGTTGAATACATTAATTCCCCATTGAAGAAAAATCAGAGATTTGTCTATGGCTTGAATAAGAATCATAAGAAGCCATTACTTTTGAAACTAGAAGTTTCTTTTGATCAGCTTATTGATATCGCTCTTCGTCTTGAAGAGGCCGATAATGAAGGTGATGTTGGAGTTGTGGGTGCCCAACAGAACTTCAACCATAACATGAAGAGGCCAATTAAATTCAAAGGCCCCATTCCCAACAAGAGAGGGAGGCAAGAAGCTTCGGAAGCAAAGACTCCAATCCCTAATCGTGGAGAATGCTACAATTGTGGCTCTAAGGACCACTATATAAATAAGTGTCCTAGACCTATCTCTTGCCGCTATTGCAAAGGTGCGGACCATTATATGTCTTCATGTCCCAAACTTCAAAGCAAGAGAGAGAGAGAGGGAGCTAAACAACACTTCTCTCGGTCAAGGTATTTTCCATTCAATCCTTGATGACATTTACTTGGTGATTATCTTATTCGAGTTCTTGTTGATATGGGTTTCATCTCATTATTTTTATATCAAAGGAACTTGTTGATTCTTTATCTTTAAAACATTTTTGGTCTTGATGACTTCTTTGAGAGTTGCGAATCCGGATGGTAGATCCGCAACACTCAATTTGCTTTCTATTGATGTCGAAATTATCTTATGTGATTTTTTCTTTCCGAGCCGATATTTTTTTACTTAGGCTTCGGAATTGATTTGTGTTAAAGGATTGGCTTATCCATTATGAAGCCATATCCTTTGTCCCTAGTAGACTACTTATCTTCGACATTCTTAATCTGTTAAGCAGATTTCTATTTCTTCTTTGTGATTTCGATTCAAACTTGAAGGCATCATTTTATTCTTTAAGCCCTTAAGATGAGAAAAGTGTTATTTCTCTTATCTAAATGATTTGTGAAACTTTTTCGGTATTTTTGAGTTTGTCTTAGGATTATCACCTAAGAAATCTTTTGTGTGGTGTTAAGGTCTTTCTAGTTCGACCTTGCCACCGATTTTCATTTGGCTACGAGTTGCGAGAGTTCGCATTCCACTTACCGCATTCCGCACTCGTTACGATTCTTTTGAATGACTTATTTTGTCATTCAGTTTGTCCATCTTGTTTCATCCATTTTATAAATCGAGTATTCTATGAATATCTCGATGACTTCATTTTGGTATTTATTGATTTTGGATGAAAATAGAAATTTAAAATTTTGTAAATCTTTTTCATAAGATTTATTTATAAGTACGATTTGATTTTGCTCTTAAACGAGCAAAGAATATTCTTAAAGGTTTTTAAGAAACATGTTTATCATATGAAGATGATTTTGTGATTGTATTGCCCATTGAGTGTTTTAAGAATTTTGGTCGATGCGCTTGATCAACGTTATCGATAGGAATTTTCCAAACGCTTTGATGAGACAATCAGACACGATATATATTGACTTATAAAATGTAAATTTTTCTAGAAAGATTTTTACATAACGGTAAATGTAATTTTGAAAGTTTTAACTTTTCGGGAAAGAAGATTATTTAAAAGAAATTCTTTCTTTTCGATACTCTTATTCTTGTGATTCCCGAAGGGAACCAAGACTTTATCTTTTGTACCAATGCTAATCGTATTGGTTTGAATGTCGTTCTCTTGCAAAAGGTAACGTGCTATCACTTGTGTTTCTAAATCATTAAAAGCCGATTGAGACTAGGTATGCCACTCATGATCTAGTGCTCACGGCTATTTTTTTCGCTTTTAGAGTTTGACATCATCATTTTTGGGGAGAAATTTATTCTCCACCTCAATCATAAATCTTTGGAATATTTATTTTCTCATAAGGAACTTCATGTCGACTCGAGTTCCTAGCATCTTATGATCTTGATATTCTGGAAATCGTTTTGCCAATGCGCTTTGTCGTAGGCAACAAGGTGTTGATTCTTTGATGTTGTCCAAATGAAATTATCTTTTTATCAAGTTCATCGGGCGTTTTGATATACTTCGTTTTATTGAGCTTTATCTCATTTCTTTTATGGACTAGCGTCCGATGTTCTTTTATGGTGTTCGGTTCATCGGATGTACTGTTATTATACAACATCAATGTTCCGTCTTATCTGGATCAATGGATGTACCATTATTATACTACATCGTTGTTCCGGTTTATCGGTTCATTGGACGTACCGTTTTTGTACTACGTCGTTGCACCGGCTCAATTTTCTGTTATTCATGAAGTTTTCTCACGTCTTTCGATTTTTATTCTTGAGCCCGGTGTTATTGAAGAAATTGAAGTTTCACCAGATTTGACTTATGAGCAACATTCCATTCACATCATTGCTTCGGAGGTTGAGCGCCTTCGGAATAAAGATGTTCTTCTTTTGAAAGTTCAATGGTTCTCAGATCCTAAGGATTGCTCTTGGGAATTCTGGGAATTTATCGAGCGATTCCGTTTAGGCTTACCCTTTCATGCTCTTTATGGTGAACTTCCTATTTCAAATTTCTTTTGTGTTGATATGCTTTTATGGTTGTTACTCTTTATTTTCTTCTTAAGTATTGTGAGGACGCAATTTCTTTAAGGAGGGGAGTCTGTAACAACCCGCATATTTATCGATTGTATATTTAAATATTTTATCTAAATATTTCATCGTTCGACGGATTTTAGTCCGAAAATCTACTTTTAGCAAACAGTCAAATTGGGACTCGAGACCACTTCCATTGAGTTCAAAATGTCGATTGCAACCTTTTTTGGTATAAGCTTCGATATGTTTGGAGTTAGTAAAGTTTTGCTACTTTTTCACTTTGGGTTTGAGTTTGGGTTTCAGCCCAATGTTCCATCTTAAGACTCTAGCTCCACTCCAACTCTTCATTACTTCATTTCATATTCCTAACACTTCAAGCTAAAGCAAAAATGGGGAAAAGAAGAGGAAATTAAAACTCCAAGCCCTAGTCTTCATTAGCAAATCCAACTTCTAGCTCCAAATTCAAGAGAACCCATTGGTAAGCATCTCCTTCTTCTTCTCCAACTCATTCTCCTTCCAATTTCAGAATTTCCTAAACCTAACTTAGGAAATATTTTATATGGAAGCTTAGATTGAAGCTTCTTGAGTTGTTATTAAAGAGGAATTGATCTTAGCTTGTTTTAAAAGCTTCTCCTTCATTGATTTGGGTTCAAAGGTGAGATTTTTATCTCACATCTTTGTCTATAATTATCTTCGATTGTTAGGTATGAATTCCTAACACTTATTTTCGTGCAATTGATTTTGGTTTGGATTGATTTGGTGTATATTCCAATTTTTGATGTTTTGAAATCAAAATCTATGAAAATTCTATTATGGATATTTGGACATTGATATTTGAGGCGTATCGAAGAGCCGTTAAGGCTGGGTTGTCGCTCGACGTAAATCCTTAGTCGTCGTTGCTCGTTCGATCACTTTCGGTATTCGTTTGGCCATTTTTGGTCTAGGTTCAGGGAATGCCCTGAACCCCAGTTTCAGACGTCTGAAACGTTAGATTCAGACGTCTGAATATTATACTGGGAATTTTTATTCCCCAGTATTCAGACGTCTGAACATATTATTCAGACGTCTGAATTGGTTCGTTTGGAACCAGAAAGGAAATAGGCTAAAAAATGCCTTTTTCAAACGTCTGAAACCAAGTATTCAGACGTCTGAATTCTGTTCTGGAAAACTTTTGGTTTTCCAGATTCAGACGTCTGAATCCTTGATTTCAGACGTCTGAATCTGCACTCTTTTTGCCTATTTGCTTGAGAATTCCAACTTTGATCGATTTATGTTGATTCCCTTTTGTTGTTATCATTTATTATGGACTTGATGACTTTTATATCATGATTTTTGGGAATATCCATTTTGATGGATTCGGTATCTATTTCTTTGGATTTTTATTCACGTGTTCGAATGTGAATTTTGATGATTGATCGTTTCTACAATCATTTCTATGATTTGTCATTTTAAAAATATAAAGGTTTTCAATACTAGTGGTAAATATCAAAACTCTTTCATCAAAACGATTTCAACTCTATTTTCAATAACAAAGCTCGTTTTCTCAAACCGATTTCCAATCTATTAGTATATACAAACCTTTACCTCACTCGTATGAGAAATCTAATTAAACGACTTAGTAAAACAAGTGGTATGAAACGCTTGCGTTTACTTCGTCGGTTAATTCTTGGACTTGTTCGATTGAATCTCTTGTGACAATTTTCTAGCGGAGATCCACAATTTGTTCGTAAATATTTAAGTTAAGCTAGTGGTTATGGGACATGAAGCTAAGCTCATATATTTACTAGCTTGTTGTAATAGACACTTCTTGATGGTCGATGACGATCATTTTGTGATTTAGACTAGCAATGTGCGATGTCTCTTTGTCCACGTCGAGGACGATACTTCATTTTTGTAGGGCCTCGGCTCGTTTGGTGGAGCTTCGGCTCGTTTGGTGGAGCTTCGGCTCGTTTGGAGGAGCTTCGGCTCGTTTTGCGATAGACGTGTTGGGAGTTTTCATGCTCCCGTTCTTGTGATAGGCCTCTTTCCCTTTTTATGATTTCTGGATTTCGTGTGTTGAATTCTGGAATTTATGCTTCACCAATTTTAGTGATTTCATTGATATGATTTATCAATTTTTGTGCATTGGTGAATTCGTGTGTCATTGACTTGTTGTGAATACAAGTTTTGGGTATGAAACCCTTTTTGGATCTTTGTGAAGATTCTTGTGGTATTGAACGATATTTTGTTGAACATCATTTGCATGCTTATAGTAGTATGTCATTATGGATATTATATGTTTATGCCATATCTTTTACTTTATATCATGTCATCTGATATTTATAGCTAGACTGATCCGTTTATTATTTTCTTATAAATAATACTCGGGTCGGACTGAGAATTTACAGGTGCTTCTGCTTGATTCCTTATCGGACCATCATCTGATCTTTTGGCTAACTACTCTAGTTTAGTAGTTTTTGGTTGTATACATTTGAGATTTAGACTCCTTGATGTATACGTATTCTTTTGCCTAGCGCTTGTATCTATTCTTTTTGATATTATGGATCTTGTTTGACCACTACTCTGATGTACACTTTCATGTGTTATATTCATATCTATTTCTGCCTTTGTGATATGAATTATCTGTGACTGATTTGTGTTATGTTTATTTCTATATTTGTTTCCGAAGATTATTATAGCCACTGTGTAGTAGCTTTGAGTTTGTATCGGTGTGTCGGATTTCCTCTTGATATCAAATGCATGTTATACTATCCGACATAGTGGTGCTCGCACAAAGCAATTGCACGGATGGTCGCTCCTCAACAACCTTATTCTCCGTGCTAGTTGACGGCATTACACCGTAATGCCCTTGGCTAGCGTGGGTATAGAGGTGGGGCGTCACAGCTTATTATGTATCGAAATTTAGTTATATTGGTTTTATCGCACAACTGCACATAATATTCAATAATTAACTCGACTTACTGCCAATGACCTATATGCATAACGATTCTAACAATATTTATAGTAGAAATAATTCACAAGCTATTATACCCTTGAACAACAACCTATTACTTCCAAACCTCTAGTCTTCTAGTCAGTAACCGCTATTCCATTTAGTTAACAAAATAGCCGAGTTTAAATTTATAGTTAATAGAATAATTACATAACTTCAAGTAATAAATGTACATATAACAACTCAAATAGCAAAAGGAGGCAGCAGGAAAAACAAATTCTGGGGGAAATAATTAAATTGCTATTAGTCGAAATAAAATGTAATGAAAACGAAACTAACCAATTATTCAGGTGCTGCTACTTCAAGTGCTGTTTCTTCGGACAAAGTTGCAAGTTCAGCAGTCATAAGCTTGGTAAAAATAATTCTGATTGATAGAATGAAATATGCAAAAATATGCATTCACCAATTAAAAACAGTAAGGAATTATACACTTGCATCTCTGTACTACGTCATTCCATGAATATGTTGAATCCTTTAAGTTAATGGGTTTTGTGACTGCTACCAAAGATTTGATCTGCAAAAACAACGAATCAAATAAACTCAAAATAAATATCCAGTAAGATCTTGTAGTATTCAATGCATATAGCAGCATGGCTTATCACACAAAACAAGTTGCATGCAGTTTACTTTCCTCAAAGATGAACCAGGTAGTCAAGTAAATCAAATATGAAGCTGACATTTATTAAATGACTACAATTGAATCAAGGGGGATAAATCGGCTAGTGAGAAAACAAAATAAAAATAAAATCAAAAGCTTCTCTTTGCTTTCCTGCATAAACAATAGATTTTATAGAATTAGTCACCAACAATCCTACATAGTATATTAAATAGTGTATGCACACACGAAACACTGTAAACACTATAAACACTATAAAACCAATTGAATATACTCATATGATTATGTATTAATGAAACACTATAACAGCGGAATGCGAGTACTGCAGCATGACTACAACCAAAATAAGGATATGGAGTTACATCCTTTTACAGCCATAAATACACTCTTAACATGCATACTCCCCACTCCTCGAGCTAGCTTACCTGGTTGATGTACTCATTACTTTATTTTCGATGTTTAGCTAATTGAGTCAGCATTCTACACACTTGGATAACATAGCTTTAGCATAATACGTCAACTCAGTGCTTCACATGCCACTTAACCTCAGCTTAGTCCATTGACAGATAAACTCTGCACCATGAGTTTAATCTTTAAAAAACTTAATACAAGCATATCAATTGCCTCAATCTGATACTCATGGCATAAATGACTATGTCCAGCTCATATAAAGCCTTAACGAGCTTATAACACATTTAGCTGTAGTGTAACATAATTTTTTCCCATCCACAGATTTGATATGTAATATGTATATGAAAGACCAGCAATAAGCAAGATACACCTCAATCTGCCAGTGACACATCATTTGACTGTTGAATCTAGAGCATCACATAGTGGATTGAAATGTTAAGTTAAAATAATTCATCTATTAAATTTATCCAGATTAAATTTATCCACATATTAATTTCGTTTCATTATAAACAAATGTGCAAATTATATCAAATCATTTCTAGTATAAATTCAAGTCTGATTTGACTAAACAAGTTATATTTGGTAATAATTTGATTATTGAATTTGAGTACTCAACATTTATATAAGTTAATATTACGTGTATATAACAAAACACTAATAAAAACACACACACAAGGTTGGCCTAAGTATAAGGCAAGCAAGCCAATTACCCACAGAAACCCACTTCAAAAACAACACTCAAACATTCGTTATTTAAATGTTATTTTTTGTCACAAATTAGCAGAATTATGTTGAAGTACTTATGGCTGAGGATTTTCTCCAATTCATTGAAGGTTCAACTTATATTATTTTTATTCTTTTCCACATTATGTTTCCATTTTTTGCGAACATTCGTCCAGGACAACCCACTTGGTTGGACGGCGCTACACACATGTATATATGTATGTAAATGAATATTTTACATACTACTATTTATATAGTTCTGAAACAACTCTTCTTCAATACCAAGTCTACGCAATGCTTTCTTTGCATGATTCATGTCGGAATTTGTAAATAACTGATCATAATGATAAAATTCAATCATCAAAACTTTATTAAATTTTAAAGAATTGTAAAAGGAGCTTGCAGTGGTATATATCTTACAATTTTGGGTTGAGAGATTTGAAGTAATAGATCCCTTAGCTGTGGTCTGGCTGAATATTCTCATATGGTAACCTTCCATGCACATAACTGTTGACAAAACAACAATATTGTTATGTACTCATTTTGTATGTCAGAATCAAATTAAAAAGTTATTTATCTTCACCTGTGGTACTCATCAGGATGAACATCATAACCAAGTGCCTGAAATTTTGAAAATGTCATGTTAGTAATCAAATATAAAAGCGATACTGATAAGTATATAAATGTTAAATGGTTATGTGTGCGTAACAGGAGCCCTGTAAGTGAGCTGCCATAGGATCTGAACAACTCAACGCGAAGATAGACTGCTCTTTCTTCATTTACATCACATTTCTCAGCAATAAATTCTACATTGAGAGTGGAGTCAGTTAATTATACAGACTGAGATTTCAAAATATTCATTTTAGTGGATATCATGTACTATATACCTTCTATATTTTTCATGCAAGCCTTTGCAATTCCAATTGTGGATGGATACAAAGTGTCATCGAGGACTGTGTGAATTTTAGAGAAATATTCTTCAAGAAAGCGACCTTTAAAAATTATTGAAAATCTTTACATAATCTCAGGCAAATCATCACCTAAAGTTTGTACTTCTTTCTCTTGCACCCCGACAAAGTTTAGCTTAGCAAACATTAGAGTTTGGTATGGTTTTCAACAAACATCATAAGGAGTGGTGGTATTCACAATCTCCAATAAAATTTGTATAAGTAGACACCACATGATGCATACACTTATAGTTAGCATTGTTTCCTTTTTCAAATTAAAAAAAACTACAGTTGATAAAAATGTATTATTCACTATATTTTTGTGAAATGGTCATCAAGTTTCTTAATATAAAACTTTGGGTTATATTCCCCAATATTTATTTTTATACTATTTTGATAAATGGATATTGAATAAATATCTGTTATATAAAACTGTGTTTTATGTCATGTTACATTATATAAAACTATGCTTGTATAGCCTTGAATACTCTTCGATAAACTTAAAACAGGTGGATGTAATGATTTTTTTCAATTCCAAGTGTTTGTGAAAAGTTTAAGTACCGCTTTCTGCTATTAACTACAGATATAAATTCATGAAAACACATAATTTCAATATATAATCAAAACATCAAAGAACGGTTGTTTTAAAAAGGTGTTCATCCAAATGCTTAAATGATTCACTTCACATTTAGCCATCCCATGCCTCATATATTCAAATTACAATACACTCTGACCTAGGATATCATAATATTGCAAATAATATTAGGCCAACTTGACAAAGGTAAAACAAAATAAAGGTTGTCTTTACCTTTTTCACGTTACTCATGTCTGGTATTCAAGTTTAGAAAATAAGAATAATGTGGGGTTCAAATTCAGTTACCTAAATGAAAGATTATACCATTAATACATATGAATATCACATGTCTAAATGAAGGCCAATTAAACCTCCAGGTGATCCACGTTAAAAAAAGCCCAATTAAACCTTCAAGCCAATTAAACCTTCAGATGATCCAATTAAACCTTCATGTAATTTGTTACATATATCTAACTTGATAACCAATCTTATTCAAACTAAAAGGTATTTTCTTTCTATTATATATTGATATAATGTGTTTCTAATGACTTGAAATTTTTTATCATTTGATTTTGAAATATTTAATTCATTTTAAATATTGAAATATTGGTTTAGAACCTTAAAAATTGGATTAAATTATACGAATTTTCTAAAATCTTTGAATTGTGAATAAATATTTGAATAGTGATTTAAATATCAATTCAAATATAATTTTTTTAATTTGAACATAAATTTAATGGGTTAATTGTCTTATTTAACTCATTATAATTAATAAATAATAACAGTGAATTCAATTTGTAAATCGATTTATAGTAATAAATGGTTTGAATAAATAATGAGAAAATAAATTATTATTTTTACAACTCAAATTTTATTAATGTATTTTAAATTTAATTTTTCATAATATTTAATATGAAAAATATTTAAATAATCGTTTGATGATTTTTCTACGAACGGTAGTATTTTTGTGATTTCACAAAATTCAATAACTAGTGTATATTATCTTTTTTTTGGGATCGCATCAATATTCTGAGTGCGACTGTATTTTGTTTTATCATTCGAAGTTTATACGTGGATAAAAGTCAGTGCGGCAAGATGCTGAAAAAATTTCAAATAAATACGACACACCACTTCAGCAACCAACATGTTCCCTGGCCTTCTTTTCCTTGTCTCTAGACATACCGTTCCATTCATTTCCTTCTTAATCATAGAAAACACATTGTCCTCTACTTTGAAAAATTCAAACAATTCAGAAATAAATCTAAAAGTTATAAACTTTGTTGCTTTGAGTTTTTTTTGCTAGAACTTCAATTCTAGGTGACGTGGTGGGGAGCGGCAGTGGTTTGGGTCAGGGTCGTTCTATGGCAGTGACCTAGGATTGTAATTTTCGCTAAAATGAAGGTTAATTTGAGAAATCGGAGGTTGTATTTGAGTTCGAGGTGGATTTTGGCATCGATGGCCGGCTTTTGGAGGAGTTCAGCATCACTTTTGGTCACACGACCTTGGTAGGTCCGCATAAGTGGCCGTGCAACGCGATCTAATGGGGGGAAGGTAGGTGTAATTCATATGGTCGAGGGTGATGCTTGCGGGGAGGGAAGAACATTGGTGTAGTCGTTTCTTCGTAAAGTGTGTGTAGAGGTGGCTAAGGGGTGGCGACCAAAGCCTGCAAGTGGGTTTTAGGCAGAAGGAGTTAAATTGAGAAAGATGGCTTAAGTGATAAGAGAGAAATTAGTTAAACTAAATGTAATTAGTGGATTAAGCTATATTTAATTAGTTAAAAAGCTTATAATTTGAATAACTCACTCATACAAGATCCATATCGAAAGCTGTCAGTCGCGTTGGATTCGTAATGACGTTAGCTACATTATGGAATCGAACTCGGTCTGGTCGATTTTAGATGGAACTAGAACGCGGAAGCGATTTCTGAAATTTCTATGAGTTTAAGCTCACGTTTTTGGTTAATTAGTAATGTTTTATAATAGATAAAAATTGTTGATTGTATACTAGATGTTTCATTGTTGATTGTTTGGTTTTGATGAACTATCGCTTTTGAAACCGGGCAATATAAAATCAGTTATAGGGAATTTATATGACGAACAAGGAATGTTGTAGTGGGATCCAACTGGATTACTCACCATTTTTGATTTATTTTCTATAATACTCCTATTATATGAATTATCGAATATCAAGCCTGATTGTTTTCTCTATTAGATATGATATTGTTATATGTTCAAAACTTGCCCTTGTAGTGATAAAAATCAATAACAACATTGGTTATGTGCTTTGGTGGCCATTGGCTTTAATTTGGTGTTTTGAGATACTATTAATTACCATTTGGCTTGAAATTAGTTTTCAATTCGGAAAATAATTTTAAATCTAATCTTTGGGTTTTCTTAAATATTTTTATTAAGAAAAATTCAAACTTCTTTATTTTACCCCACATTTTTATTTGCCTTTGCTAAATCATTTAGAATGTTATAAAAGTTGTTTATTTATATTTAATATTTTTAAAATTATTTATCGGTACTTTAATATTGTAAAACGTTTTTTATTTAAATAATTAATATTGTTTGAAGTTAATAATTATTATTCATTAATAATGTTTTGGAACTAATAACCATTATTTATCAATAATGTATTGAAAGTTGATTTATTTATCTGATTAATTGTATTTATAAATAATAAATTAATTTATAAAAGAAATTTCATTTAATAAAAGAGTTATACATGAAAATGGGGATTTGTACTTGTAAGGATTTTTATAAATGGTTTACAAAAGATTGTACAAAGGATTTTATGAAGGAATTTATGAAAGGGAAAGAGATTTCTAAACGAGTTTAAAGATTTATAAAAGAGATTTATAAAAGAATTCAGAGATTTATAAATAATTTAGAGATTTATCAAAGAGTTTTATAAATTGTTTTAGAGATTTATAAAGGACTTTATAAATGATTTCATAATTGTATAAAAAGGAAACTATAAAAGAGGATGAGATTGATTTCCATAAATGACCATTTAATCATTATAGTGGTGTTGAACGTTTTGCCATACATAAACCAGATAGGAAATTTTTCTTAGGGTTTTTGTGAGTAAACCTATACCATTAACATAAATATATAAATACATTTTCTAAGTAGTGAATGTGTAGTATTTTATGAATATACTTATAGCGTTGAGATAAGTATATGGATATTTTTTCAAGTATTGAAAGTTGTTTTGCGAATACATTTTTTGTAAAGGTATTTAAATCAAGTATTTATGAACAGGTTAAATTAATGATTTATTTAAACAGGTCTTAATGGATGCTTATGCGCTTAACCAATGTTGATTTCCCTATGAAAATAAACCTCTGATTGGATTGTTGTTATTTGACAGCTAAATAACCAACTACCAAATCATGGCCGATTTTGACTTGGGAAGTAAATAAGCGCTTCACATGTTCACACGGTGTGAGTTCCACTGGGAGGACTCATTCTGGTGAAATGTCTATACCTTTAAGTGATATTTTATCCCTTTGAGACTCTAGTATAGTCCGCTAACTTCTAAAAGAACTAGGGATGAGTCAACTACAAATAACAGGTTGTTGGCTCGAACTGTGGAGTTAAAGCACTCGGCAGATTCAAAGCGGTGGAGGTGCAAAAAGTCATAGCGGGGATAAACCGAGGATATAGCAGGATATAGCGGATAGCTCTAAAATAGCATATAAAATTCGTACTTAATGTTTTTACAAATATATAAATGGTAATTAAATGAAAAATTATCATTCAATTGAATTATAATTAATACGTAAATGATTTTAAACAAAAAACATGTGCGAATATACTTTAAATAAACGTAGAACTGTTATATAACATAATTAAATTTAGTAGAATATTAAGTAGTTTCATTTCTGAAAATATATTAAAAATTAAATCAAATAAATTAGTTTCATAATTTTTATAATGTATAAATGCAATTTTTTAATTCATTTTATTAAAGAAGATACATCGAAAATAGCAGAATATAGAGGGAATAACGGGATATAGCGAAAATAGCAGGGATTAAAGCAGAAAGGCTATATTTTGGGGCTATATGAAAAAATCGTAGCGGTAGAAATCCGCTATGAGATATTGCGGGGTTATAGCGGGATAATAGCGGGGAATTAACTACACATGGTTCGAAGAGATCGGGATTGGATACGTTATCTGAAAACCACTTCGAACCAACATATGCGTTCGAATGGAAGACATCTTGATGATGATTGAAGATGAAGCTATTTGGAGTGCAAGGGCAACATACTAATAATCTCGAGGATGTTTCCAAGATGGACGTAGTAGAGGTAGTGCCTTCAGCTTTGTTCATGCCTAGAACGAATTGTATGGATGAATGCTGCCATTGCATTTCTACCTGGAGGGCAGCGTTAGAATTCCGAGAAGGAAGTGCTATATAGAAGGTAAATTATTACCTCAAGCCTCGCACCCTGGTAATGATTAAATAGGGTAGATGCAGCAGGGCTATATGAGTCGTGACCATTAGGAGATGATCATCCCTTATCTAGAGTCGATATCTATGCTTTCTTCGGGGCCCATTATGGTTATTGATCGACCAAGGGATGATCATATTCGATACAATCCAGCGAGGGGTAGTCTAGTCCTATGTTGATAGAGGGGCAGTTGCGATTGTAGCCCTCACGGTACATTTTATCTAGAGATGTATCGTTTGGGAGGTAGTCCCTTACCTTACTATTGTTAGAATCCATTTTCGAATACGAGCTTACAGACTTAGTTGTGCCCAACTATGTTGAATGAGAGATGCAAGCATTTCATATATTTTATATATTTACTTTAAAACCTAGATATTATTATAATATCATTGGATTTTATGTAGAAATTTTTTAGTTATCGTAAGGTAAAAACCTATTCGTTTTTATGAGCGGCATGATCTTATGAGATACCTTCTATTTTGGAAAGGGTTTGCAAATGTAGAAATCAATATGATTTGATAACGTTTTGTCACACTGGTTTGCCAGACTAATCTGGGCGTTTTTTCTTCTAAATCTTAGGTCTGTTAAACCCTTATAAGGGTTTAAAATTTTGATAGTGGCAACTATACAAGTATATATTGTATATACTAACCACTTTTGTAGGGAATGATATCAACTTTACAAAGAGACAATTATATCAAATTGAAGACCAAATTGACGCTATAGAGTACTATCAGTCTATGTCTAGAGGTATAAAGTTATTAAAATCTCTTCTATGTGGTATATACACACACACACAATTTTTGAGAAATTGAATTTTCAAAATCATTACAACAAACTTGAAATTTAGCAAGCTGAACCACCCAGGTCAGCCGGCTGAATCTGTGCATGCACACATGAATATCTTTGAATATTCAGCCGATTGAATGACTATATTCAGCCGGCTAAGAACTACCTAAAATGAACAATTTCCAAGCTGATTTCAAAATCGTCGATTCAGTTAACTGCTACGCTCTGTTCAGCTTGCTGAATCTATATAACGGTTAGTTTTCTGAAAGGGTACATCTTCTTCATAACGGGTTACATCGCTTAAATCAAGAATTGCAGTCATAATTTTTCACCATTTCTTTTCACGAATGATTGCAATATTAAACTCTATATAAAGCAAATTATTTCATTGTTTTCATTATCAATTCTACTTACAATTCTCTCTGTATTTATAATTGAACTCTCAAGCATTCAATTCCAAACTGCTTTATATTTTTGATCACACGATCATTCATGTTCTTGTGATCAAAATTACTTTCTTTCTTCACAAGCAACACGATATACCATAAAGGAGAAGATAATAGGAAGGGTGTATGTTATTGACTTATTAGTGCTATTCAAGAGCATACTCAGTCAAGTACATTTCTGCTATTTATAGTTGAAGTCCTGTTGTAGCATCCTCATGCGATTGAAGTCCTATTCAGTTGTCTAGGCCATTGAAGTCTTGTTCATTTGCTCAGGTGGTGTAATACTTGTTCATCTGGGTTAAGCATGGGTACCGATTAAATCCAGAAGGAGTCTGAAACTGGATGTAGAACAGAAAATTCAAACCAGTATAAAATTATCTAGTATCATTTACTTTATTACTTTTATATTTATATTCCACACAAGTAAATAGTTTAGTTAATATTTCATATTACACGTTCCTTAGTTACTTTCTTTTGGTATCAGAGCAGGTCATTATATAACCATAACAAAGTTTTTTATATTCAAGTAACATGGAAAATAGCATAGCATTAAGTTTTGTTGAAGGTCAATCCACTACATGACCACCACTATTTAATGGATTAAACTATAATTATTGGTCAACTAAGATGAGAATTTACATGCAAGCAAATGGACATGACACTGGGAATATCACTCAACAAGAATATTTTGTACCTACCACTCCTTATGCACAATGGTCAAATGCACAAAAATTAGATGCTACTGCAAATGCTAAAACTATGAATATGTTGTTTTGTTCCATAGATAAAAAACAGTTTAATAGGGTTAGTATGTGTACTTCAGCATATGTAATTTGACATGCTCTCAAAGTTACTCATGAAGGTACTGATAAGTTAAACAAAACGAGATATTCATGCTTAAGAATCAATTTTAAAATTTTAGAATGAAGCAAGATGAAACCATAAACGAGATGTATTCCAGATTTCAAGATATAAATTACTCACTTCTGGCATTAGTAGAAAAATATATACTGATCTGATATTGTTTCAAAAATCCTAAACTCTTTAACTGATGAGTGGAAATGAAAAGTCTTAGCAATTGAAGAAGCTAACAACATTTCTACCATAAAAGTGGAAGAGTTAATAAGAAATCTCATGTCATATGAAGTTAATTTGAAAGCAAAATGAGTTCAAGCTCAAGATAGAAAAAATTAGCATTCCAAGCCAAAAAAGAAGAATCTAGTGAAGACGAAGATGATATGGCATTTATAGCAAAGAATTTCAAAAAGTTTCTGAATTTTAGAAAGAATGGAAAGTTTGGGAATAACAGAAATAATAAACCATCATCCTCAACTCTTGAATGCTACGAATGCCATAAAAAGGGGCATATGAAGAAAGACTGTTCAGATCGCAAGAAAGATAGAAATAACTTCAAAAGCAAGAGCAATATATATAAGAAGAAACAAGATTTTTTAGTTACATGGAATGATTCAGATTCCTCTTCCTTATTAAACGGCAATAGTGATTCAAAACAAGCCAACATATGCTTCATGAACACAAAAGATGATGTAAGTGATCTTACTTTTGATGATTTAGTTGATATAAATTCTGAATTATTAGATAAACTAAGAAATATTAAGTGAAAGTAAAAAGATTCACTAGAAAGGCTAGAAATGAAATAGAAGTTGATATGCTAAGACATGAAAAGAAAATGTTAAAAGAAGAACTTGTTATTTGACAAGAATCTTGTTCTAATATTGCTTCTTATCTTACTATGTTAAGTAGTGAAATCGAGACTAAAAAAAAAAGAATGACACATTATCAACAGAAAATCATAAATTGAAATCAACCGTTAAAATATTAGAATAGATATTGTTAGTCCTAAAATAAAGTTAGATAATATTACAAAAAATGTTTCTAACTTTAATAGAGGCAGAGAAAATCTTTCTAAGATTGTAGAAAATTCATAATGCACTACTAGTAAAAAGGAATTAGGATATAACAAATTTGCAAAAGTAAAAACTAGTCCTAAACAGTATAACTCTCTATATACAAATGTCAATAAGAAAAACAATAATCTTGAAAAACCTGTTTTAAAATCTATTAGTAAAAAGAAAACCGCATATCATTCAAATTCTGTTATGATTTGGGTTCCAAAAACTAATAATCATTTGATTAGAAATAAGTATATAAAATCTTTTATGACTTCTGTTCATAGGAATAATAATTTTGTTTATAAAGGGAATTCTAAACCCTTATGAGTTTGGCTTCCCGAAATCTAACTATTAGGACCCTAACAAACAAAGTGGGTACCAATATCATTTCTATATTTTTTGTAGGTACCAAACAAGAAAAGAGGAAAATGGATACTTGATAGTGGCCGCTCAAAACATATGATGAGAAATAAAGAAATGTTGACAAACATTATCTACTCAGATGGAGGATCTGTGACATTTGGAGATAACTCCAAATGATATATCATCGGCAAAGGCAATGTATTGCACAACCCAATAACACTAGCGTTGCTTCCTCCTCCCAAGGATTGCAAGCTCAAGGAGATGATAACGAAATTGAACAAATAAATGTGGATGCTCCTTCCAAACAAGCTTTTGTTATCTTATCTTGAAAACAAAGTAGGCTTGATCATCGTTTAACCAAAATTGAGCACAACATGTCAAAAACCAACAAATAGCTCAATTCCATCCAAGGCTTCTTGAACAAGATTTGAGATAAGATTTCTTGCTCTTCGTCCATATCTGTTATTTCTCTTACTTCATCAATAGCTTCTGAAGAGGAAGATGAAGACGAATGAGGTAACTCTGAAAGCCAAGAGTTTTGATTGTTCTCTATATCATGGTATGTTTCTATCATCAACTCATCATGACTCTTATTTATGTTTTGTGTTTAACTCTTTAAAAACAATTTGTGTTGTAATGTTTGTACGACTTAATCATTATGTTTTTGTGATGTTATGTTGAATATTTATTTGTTATGTTATTATGCATAGTATTTCCATGACATGTCTGTGATGTTTTACATGATGTGATGATTGTATGTTCTATGATGTTTTGAGTCTAATACCGCTTCTCGTAAATTATTTATTTTTACAAACTTTTTGTTTCTCCTATTGACATATATTTCCTTTTTGTCGATGACAAAGGGGGAGAATAAAATAAGCCATGTCGATAGGGTGAGTATCAAGTTACGGGGAGATTAAATAAATTTAAAATTAAACTTATATAGTTATCATCATCAAAAAGAGGGAGAATCTTAGAACCTTATATTTTGATGTTTTAATAGTGACAACTATACAAGTATATACTAACCACTTTTTCATGGAATGATATCAACTTTACAAAGAGACAATTATATCAAAATGAAGACAAATTGATGCTACAAAGTACTACCAATCATAGTGTCTATGTCTAGAGGTATAAAGTTGTTAAAATCTCTTCTATGTGGTATATATGCATACACGATTTTTCAGAAATTGAATTTTCAAAAATATCTCAACAAAATTGAATGACTATATTCAACCGGTTGAAAACTGCCTAAAATGAACTATTTCCATGCTGATATCATAATCGTCGATTCAGCTGACTGCCACATTCTATTCAGCTGGTTGAATCTATATAATGGCTAGTTTTCAGAAAGGATACCTCTTCTTCATGAAGGATTACTTTTACTTTTATATTTATATCCGCATAAGTAAATACTTTAGATAATATTTAATATTACATTTTCCTTAGTCACTTTCAGGGTCAGAATAGTTTTCAGAATTTGCTGGATGCTTTGGAGCTTTCAAGAGACGAGCTAGATTCTCTAAGACATTATCACATACCTTATATTCTTCCATTGCTTATTGTTCTTGATGTTTGTTTGTATTTATCTGCAATTGTAAGGACAGGCTAATATAAGTGTCTAGGCTGATGATAGGTTAGTACTCTAATGATTGTATATATATATATATATATATATATATATATTAAAGTTCTTTTATAAAGAGATGTTGTATATCATATATTACTCGTCATGTTGTGAGATTTTATTGTATCTTTTCTTTATTTTTCCCCAACAATCCGTATTTTCAGCACTGTATGCTCGGCACATGAATACCATAAATGTATTAGTGTTGACTTTTGAGGGTAAAAAGGGTGGATTGTTATAGTGTTATATTAATTAATTAATTAATTTAATTAAAAGTATATTTAATAGAAAATTCATAAATGATATGTTTTACGATAGTTGTTGCAAACTATTGTAATCGAGCATAATTGTCACGACCCGAAATCCAATGTTTGAAAATTGACATCAAATACCTCACATGTATTCGTCTGCCGAAGATTCAAACACCGAACTCCAGTCGGATGGAGCTTATAACAACATTAGATGAATATAAAACAGCGAAAACAAAATGAATATCATGCATTACATCACAGATACAACATCGTCATAATATCCACTACAACATCAGAGTATCTTAATACATATATCACAACTTCAAATAGAACATCATAATAGAACAACAAGTGATCATATGCCAAAAAGTCTTCAAAGAAATGAAGCGATAGTGAACTTCCAAAACTAAGCACCTTGAGATCCAAAAGCTTTCAAAATATCTCTAAGACAAAAGCCTTCAAAAACGTTAGCCTCCAAAACCAAAAAGACTTCAAAATACTGCTAGCACCAAAACACGAAAAACCTGCTACTAGGCTGCCCGTGTGGAAATGATGGGCACCTAGAGTTTAGGAAGAAACAATAAACTCTGGGTCAGTCATGGGACTGGTATTTGTAAACAAAAACGGTTGCATTTAAATAAAACAAGATTTATTAAAGAAAATCCGGTATGCTTTTGGAAAATGAAACTACCAAAAGACCTCCCGCCACACACACAATGCATTCGCAGAATTGGAGGAGATTTCTGCTTATGATAGACAAATATGCTTGATACGAGAAAAATTCTTTGATATTATTACAGTGCATAGTGTGAAAACATTTCGAAAATATAATATTAATCTTAGCTGGCATAGACATTCCGAACTATGCCTACTATAGCTACCATCTAAACATTGGTGACCACCATAAGTAAATGGCAGGTTATACAACTAAAACCGTACTGGGTTCGTATTGGGAATTGGATTTCCAACAAATGGTCGAGCTAAGGAACTTCCTACTGCCACATGGGTACGCCTCTGGAGGGACGTCCCGAGAACTTAACTAGTTCTCTGCCAACACAAGGCTGGGTTACCTCTGTAACTAGGTAACTACTACACGACTATGCCATTCCCCGGTCGTTTGCGACCTTTATCGAAGGGCCCTCAATCACAAAGCAACAACCACACAGTAAATGTGATTGCAACAACCACATAGGTAAAGTATCTGGGCTCCATACCATGATACCACCTTTTTTCAGAAGGAAATGACATACCCTAAAGGGTGCGACCCTCATAACCTTGCCGCATTTTTCCTGTTTCGACCATTTTTGGGGTGTGAGGTCCGATGAGGTCTCGTCCACAAAGCTACGTTTTACACGAAAGCCATGCTTTGATCATAAATGATCAACAAAAGATCATCAACACACAACAGTATTTAGCATGCCACACTACCAAATTGGCAGTATATCGCAAATAACCTTCAACTACATAACCACTGAGCTCGTACGTCTCAGAGAAGGGTGTTAAGCTAAGAGAATAAATTCTCCGCCACCAACAGATATGTATTTGAAAGAAATCTGATTTATATCTCAAAATGTAGTGTCAGACACACAACCATATAAGTCTGTTCCGAGTTCGAACAGAAACGAAGGCACTTCTTCCAATAAAGGAAGAAGCCCTTGCAAATCCGGGTATCCACAATTCCGATTGGACTCCCCATCACATGTGGAGATCTCTATACCGGAGCAACTCAGTGCAGAGACATTCGATAGGTTATCCTATCATTTTCGATGACACCCGGTCTTCACCACCGTCTTCAAATGCTATTAATTTCGTCGTATCACTATTCGGAATGGGTTATATGACACAAAGGTCCTCTCTCGACTAATCCAAATTGTGAGCGCACAATTTTAAAACACGTGGGTGTATCAGTTACAAAGGTTCACATTCAGGGTTCGATGTGGGTTTCGGATAACCGACTGGAATCCGACTCCCTGTCGCATCGAAGTTTAAATGCCGTTTTATGGGCAAAAAGGGTTTTCACATAAATACAGAAACAAATCACAAATCACAGTTCAGCACAAAGCAATTCACATCACACATTATCACAACAGAAATATCAATCTAGTACACAACAATTGATGATAATCAATCATCTTCAATTAAGGTGAATGTGATTTAAGTGAATCAACCACATACTTATTTTATTAATTATTTTAAATCAATGATTAATTATTCTTAACTATGAATCAATTAAATCTTAATTAATTTTATTAATTATTCTTTAATTAATTATCTTAATTAAATAAATTGTTAATTGTTAATAAATTAAATTTAATTACTTTTATTAATTAATTGTTCTTTAATTAATTAATTATTAATTACAAGGTAATTACAAATCATTAATTGTTTAGTCATTATAAATAAATTTGGCTTTAAGTTAACACTTGAATATTTGATTAACCTCTTAATTTTTACTAAATTAAATTTAAAACAATTCTATTTAAAAATATATATATATATATTTGAAATACCTTTGAACTTTATTAATTTCAAATAATCATTTTAATACCATATACTTCACCTCCCATTAACAAACTATCATTATTTTTAAAGAATGGATTCATAAAATTATTTAAACTTCTGTTTTCAAAAAATTCAAACTGGAATTAGCTGTTTTCATGGCCAACCCGAGGCCGTCTCGAGTCGTCCCCGAGAAGAAATGCCCATTACTTCGAATTTACCAAGATTTACCCGTGATAAAAATTTCCCATTAAAATTTGTTTTAAGTTTTTAAATCTCCCCGGCACATACGTAAATTCCTTCGAGCAATAACTCGAGCTAACGTTCGAATTTTACTACTGCCGCTTCGAGTCACCCCTTTTTCTTCCCAAACCCATCAGCGCTGATACAGTGGCAGCCACGTGCACCTGCACCGTTGAAGCCGTCACCTCCGTCCTCCAGGATCACCACCAGCCGACCACCCTCGATCCCCTCTTGCTACCCAAACACGAAGAAACTAGGATTAAACTCGAAAACAAAATCGAGTTATCTCGACCAAAATAAGCACAGCGGTCATCACTAGAAAACGACCTCGCCCCACCTTCTCTGGCCATCAGAGGCCACAAAAACTTGACCGAGGCTTTGCCAACGTAAGACGTCGCGATTGGCACCAGTGATAGGAAGTCCGATCACCCAACGACGACGCAGCACCCCCTTTTTCAATTACGAGCAGAACCCTAATTCGATCTCGAATCAACAGCTTAATGATTTATAAATTCAACTTGTATTTTTCTGAGGATCTCAAACCCCAAAGCTAGCTGTGACGACGAACTCGAGGCCCACAAATACGTAGTTCACCAGGATTTGGCCAAATTTCACTTTTCTGATCAACCACAATTTCTCAGTAAAAGCTTTATGAAAAATTCAGATTTTACTTTCTAAAATCATTATTTTTAAGGGTGATTCAAATAGCTTTATGACATTTGAATTCTTGCCTAATTTAGATTGTGACTGTGTTTTCACAGTTTCTAGAAAAAATAAACATATTTCTTGCTTTGATTTATTACTAAAACATAATGTGTGATTAAACAAACACTTTGTTTTGTTTACAATCCAATTTCAGAAGAAACGAGAGAGAGAGAGAGGGGGGTTTGAATTTGCCATAGGTTGACTCTGTAAACCAAAGACTTAGAGGAATAGGGATGAAAACCCTGAATAGAAACATTTCCAAGAAAAAATACACAAGCACACAATTTGTTCACATGCAAAGGTTTTTCAACATCAATCCAGGCATAAATACAACAACAAGTAATTGGATAGATCAGAGGTTTACTCACCTTTGCCTGAAAATAGAAACCTTCTAATAGTTTTTTTTTTAAGATGGAAGCCTGGATTCCTCAACTTTAATCCTGAAGTTTAAATCTGCAACTTGTAAGTACAGATCTTTGGTTATTCTTTGTTGTATTTGTCTACTTAATTCATCAGTAACAAACAATATTCAAGCTTACTTACAGTTTTGAATTCTTATGCAACAGAACAGGGTCTGCAACTTGAACCCATAAATTTATTTAGCCTTTAAACTTGATTTTTCCTACAACTGATTTAATACAACTTTCTTAAATTCATGCTTTATGACTGATTTACAAATTCAAATTCAAATTTTTTTAGAAGAAAAGTTCACTTGCCTTAAATTATTTCAGAGAATCCAGCTCTGTTTCTGGCCAAACTAGAGCTGTGATTTTATAAATCTGTAGTTTGAATTTGTTTGTGTTAAGACTTGATTTCTGAAATTAGAAATTCACTTACCATAAAGTTAAAGTTTACCTGAGAGATGGAATGTAAAACTATTGCTTTGTGTTGGAGATGATTCTTAGATTTTTGATTTTTTGAATTCAAGAGAAAGTTGGCAGTTTTTTTTTTGTTTTTTTTTACTGTTGCCTTTGATGTTGAGATTTGTGATGCTCAAATCTTTTTTTACTACTGTTCTTTCAGATTTTGAGAGGCTAAATAATTGAAAATGGGAAGCTAAAAAGTTTTTATGATTTTTAAATTTTATTATTTTATTCAATCAACCAAATTGAATGCCACTTGTTAAAAATAATCATGAGATCTAAACACTTGTAAATTTTACACTATCTCCCTTATGCATGTTTAACACTTGTAATTTTTTACAAAGACAAAAGAATTTTTTTAATAAATTTTTATATCAAATTCCCTTCATTGATAAATATACCCCTTATGTACAATTTTAGAAGAAGAATTGTTTTAACCAATCTTTACATAATATAAATTACACCTTAATGATTTCAAAAGCCAATTATTTTTCTAAATTTTTTATTTTAAATTTAAATTCCAATTCCAATTCAACTTGAATTATAACCATTTATGTCTCTTATATACTTATACACATACTTGTACAATTTAAATTCAATTTCAACATATACATTCAAGTCTACTCATATATGCAATATATATATATATAATTTAAATTCAAATGATTTTTAGAACATTTATTATTTCAAAATTTTAGACTCAAAAGAAATTGGAATTTTATTTATACAAATTATCACTTATTTTATTTGTTTGAGATTTTTTTTTTCAATTTATTTTCAAATTAAATTCCAAAAGTTTTAATATGTTACCAATTTAAAATGATAAATTTTTGGGATGTTACTGATATTCCCCCCTTAAGAAAATTTTGTCCTCGAAATTTGAAAGAGAGAGAAAAACAAATAAAGAATATACGAATTCAGGAAAAAGCAAAGGAATGGCTTACCAGCTTAAGCCGAGATATCCACTCTGCAATTGGGATATGATTACTACATATTATTTTAAGTTTCCCAACTGCAGTCCTTTGGATCGCCACTCCACTGAACTTTAATTACTTTCACAACTTTGTTCCTCAATTGCTTTTCATCACGATCCACAATCTTTATCGATTCTCTTTTAACTGTCAAATTGAGGGTGATGTCGAGATCCTGTTGAGCAGCTTCTTCAATAATACTATCCGGATCGTGCACATACTTCCGAAGGTTAGAAATATGAAACACATCATGCACGCCAGATAACCAGCTAGGCAACTGCACTCGATAGGCTAAAGAATTGATCCTCTCCAGAATAGAAAAAGGACCAATATACCGTGGTGCCAGCTTACCGGTCTTCTCAAACCTTAATATACCTCGCATTGAAAATACTTTGAGAAAGACAAAATCTCCATATGGAATTCCAAATCCCTTCTTCTGCGATCATAATAACTCTTTTGACGACTTTGAGCCGTCCTCAATTTCTTCCGTATAAAATCAACTTTTTCAGTGGATTCTTTAATCATATCCGATCTAAGGACGAGTCTATCACCAGCCTCGATCCAGCATGCAGGTGATTGACACGGACGACCATATAAAGCCTCAAAAGGAGCCATCTCTATACTGGCCTGATAGCTATTGTTATAAGAGAACTCGACCAGATGCAAATGGTCCTCCCAAGAACACCAAAATCAAGTATATAAGCACGCAATAGGTCTTCCAAGATTTGGTTAATCCTCTCAGTCTGCCTATCAGATTGTGCGTGATAAGTAGTGCTGAAATTCAGTTTTGTTCCCAATGCGTCTTGAAACGCCTCCCAAAATCTACTAGTGAAGATCGGATCACGATCACGATCACTCACTCTGCTGCTAGGAATGCCATGGAGACGGACAATTTCTTTCACATATAACTTGGCTAAACTCGCAGCCGTACGGGTAGATTTCACTGGCAAGAAGTTGGCTGTCTAAGTCAAACGGTCCACATCGACCCAAATTGCTTCATTGCCTTTCCGAGTACGAGGCAACTCGTCGATGAAATCCATCGATACTTGGTCCCATTTCCACTTGGGTACCTCTAAAGGTTGAAGTAAACCCACTATTTTCTTTTGATCGCTTTTGATTTGTTGGCAAGTAGCACAGCGGCTCACATATATTGACATGTCCCTTTTCATTGTCTTCCACCAGAAAGTTCTTTTGATATCACGATACATTTTATTGACTCCTGGATGGATGGAAAGCTTAGATTTGTGACATTCATCTAAAACTTCACTTTCAGATCAGGGATGTCTGGGACACATATTCTGCCTTTTAATCTTATAACTCCTCTACAATCCATCTCGAAACTAGTGTCTTCTCCTTGGCATATTCTTTTATAAATTTCTCGAAAAAACTCATCTTCATTCTGCTTACTCGCGATCCTCTAAAGAAGAGTAGGAGCGATAACAAGGTGAGCAAGAATAGCATGCTTTCTACTCAAGCGTTGGCAATTACATTGGCTTTTCCGGGCGTATATAGAATATTTAGGTCATAAGATGCCAAAAATTCCAACCAACGTTGTTGTCGTAGATTTAAATCTTTCTGCTTGAAGAGATATTTCAAAGATTTGTGGTCGGTGAATAATTCGAATTTTTCACCTAAAATAAAGAGAGTTTAATAAGTATATTTGTTAAGTTAAATTAAATTCATAGATTGTTAAGAAAGCTGGAAAGATTCTTACCCAGAAGATAATGTTGCCATATTTTCAAAGCGAAGATAACAGCTAAAAGCTCCAAATCGTGGGTTGGGTAATTTCTTTCATGAGGACGTAATTGTCTACTCATGTAGGCAATTACCTTCCCATTCCGCATTAATACCACACTCAAACCTTCACCACAAGCATCGGTATAAACAGATAAACCGTGGTTCCCATTGATAATAGCGAGAACAGGAGCGCTGGTTAATCTCTTCTTCAACTCCTGAAAAGCTTCGTCACGTTTTGCAGTCCAATTGAATTTTGCATTCTTCATTGTTAGCTTAGTCAACGGAATAGCTATCTTCAAAAAGTCCTGAACAAACTTCCGATAATAACCTGCTAAACCCAAAAAGCTTCGAACTTCTTTTGGTGTAGTGGGTTTTCTCCAATCAATAATAGCGGAAATTTTGCTAGAATAAACAGAAATCCGTTCTTCATTAACAATATGGCAGAGAAATTTAACTTCTTTGACCCAAAAATGGCATTTGGAAAATTTTGCAAATAGAATATTTCTCCTCAATTTCTCTAAAACGATTCTAAGATGCTCGGCATGCTCCTCTTCGGTGTTGGAATAGACCAAAATATCGTCAAAAAACACGAGCACAAATTTATTCAATACTTCCCGAAACACATGAGTCATAAGATCTACGAAGTATGCTGGAGCATTAGTTATCCCGAAAGGCATGACTAACCATTCATAGAACATATAAGGACCCCTGAAAGAAGTCAAATGAACATAATCTTCGGCGATTCGTAATTGATGGAAACCCTGGGCTAGATCCATCTTCGAAAAGAAACGAGCGCCATGCAATTGGTCAAATAGATCATCGATTCTAGGTAGAGGAAATTTATTCTTGAGAGTCAGCATATTGAGATCGCGGTAATCCACACACAATCCCAAAGATCCGTCCGATTTGGCAACAAATACTACGACTGAACCCCATTCAGAAACACTAGGTCGAATTAACCCTTTTTCTAGTAAATCATCGGTTTGCTTGACTAATTCAACCCTTTCCTTGGGTGCCATCCTGCGATTTGCGTGAACGATAGGACGATCATTGGGTACTAGGTCAATTCTGAATTCTAGTTCTCGATGTGGAGGTAAAGATTTCACTTCTTCAAATACATCTGGAGAATCTCTAACAATGGGTATGGACTCCAGACTGGGTTCAGGATAACCCAAATTATACATCAACCTTTCTCTTTGAGGACTGGGGTCCTCACAAGAAATCTCAATAAAATCTCCAAATTTGGTTCTAATCGAAATCAATCGATTATTGCAATCTAATTTGGCTTCATATTTTGCTAGCCAATCCACTCCGAGTAAGACTTCAAACTCGTTAAAATCAAGGACAAAGAGACTGATAGGGAATTGGTAACAAGAATATGAGATAAGAACGTCTCTACATCGAAGACAAAGGTTCGCGGGACCTCCAACTAGATTCTTTACGCATATAGGCTCATCAACGAAATCAGGTTCAAGATTCAATTCATTTATAGCTTGTTGAGAGATAAAACTGTGTGTAGCGCCCGTGTCAAATAGAACTCTAACAATGCTGTCATAAATAGTGAGATTGCCTTCTATAACTCCTTTCCCCTTTTCTGCTTTGGAAGATGTAGGTTTGTCTTTGACTGTGTACACCTTGGTTGTCTGAGCTTACTTCATGACTGGGCAGTCTTTAACTTCGTGTCCCAATTTCTGACAATAATGACATTTCCTAGACTTTGCTTGAACGGATTGATTGACTTATCTCTTAGGCTTCGTACATCTGCTCAAATAATGGCCCTTTTCTAAGCAATTAAAGCAAGTGACATTCTCTACTGTGCTTCCCTGATTACCCTTCTTTTTCTTCTTACCTTGTCATGGTTTCTTGCCTCCAAATTTCGTCTTCTTCCAATTTTGATTGCCCGAATTTCCTTTCTCCACCGAGACTTCTTGCATGTCAAGTGTAGCATATTTGTACCCCAAATCAATCAAATCTGAAAAGGATTCTTTGACGTGGCTAGTCATCCTTTCGTGGAACTTTTTATTCATCCCACGAATGAACCCTTCATTCTTCTTTAAAGGCGTGTTCACCAATTCTGGACCGAAACGAGACAATTCATTGAATTTGTTTAGATACTCCTTAAATGACAAACTCTCTTGCTTTAAGTCTATGAATTCCTGGTACATTCGAGAAATTCTTGCTGATGGCATATAGCGCTTCTCAAATACTTCTTTGAATCTCTCCCAAGTAAACTCGTCTTCTGGCTCATCTATAGTGACTGTCTCCCACCACGCTAAGGCTTCTTCTTGAAGTTGCCAAGAAGCTATGAGTCGCATCTGATCATCTTGCAGCTTTAGCCCTTTAAAGATTCTTTCACATGATCTGATCCATGCTTGGGCCTCAACAATCGACTCCTTGCCGGTGAACGACTTACCACCAAGCCTTGAGAAACTCTTATATAAATCAGCCAGATTCGGCTGATGCTGAGTAGATAAAGCTGCTTCTGCTGTTGGGGGAACTTGGCTAGGTGTTGTGGCATTTCCTTACCCCAGCTCTTCCTCTCCGTCCGCTTATCCTTACTATCTGTAATTAGTAAGAAAATTGATTTAGATATTCGGATGAGATATCTTAAGGAATATCAGCTGTTAAAGGAAATGGACTAAGAAAATTTGGGGTTTCGGTCTCGGTTATACTCATTCTAGGGTATACTTCACCCTATCACTAATGAGCCATCAAATGTGTTATACTCGTAGCTAAAGTTCTTACTCAACCTTTAGCTCTGATACCACATGTCACGGTCTAAGCCTTTGGCCATCCGACAGTGGGTAACCCCCCACCGTGGCATGACACCGGTACCCTGCCCTTGCTTTTACGGCCAACCTTTCAACTGTCATGCCTTACGGCTAACCAACCCCTCGCAGTGTACGTGTAGGGGTAAGAGTCTCCTGCTTGCCACCAAACAAAAAGCGAGAACCCCCCATCACGTTTCACAAAGATAAGCAAGGTCAGTTATGGGACTGGTATGATTAAACAAAAACGGTTGCATTTAAATAAAACAAGATTTATAAAAGAAAATCCGGTATGCTTTTGGAAAATGAAACAACCATAAGACCTCCCGCTACACACACAATGCAATCGTAGAATTGGAGGAGATTACTTCTTATGATAGTCAAATATGCTTGATATGAGAAAAATTCTTTGATATTATTACTAGTGCATAGTGTGAAAATATTTCGAAAATATAATATTAATCTTAGCCAGCATAGGCATTCCGTACTATGCCTACTATAGCTACCATCTAAACAGTGATGATCACCATAAGTAAATGACAGGTTATACAACTAAAACCGTACTGGGTTCGTATTAGGAATTGGATTTCCAACAAATGGTTAGGCTAAGGAACTTTCTACTGCCACATGGGTACGCCTCTAGAGGGACGTCCTGAGAACTTAACCAGTTCTCTACCAACACAAGGTCGGGTTACCTCTGTAACTAGGTAACTACTACACGACTATGCCATTCCCCAGTCGTTTGCGACCTCTATCGGAGGGCCCTTAATCACAAAGCGACAACCACACAGTAAATGAGATTGCAGCAACCACATAGGTAAAGTATCTGGGCTCCATACCATGATACCACCTTTTTCCAGAAGGAAATGACATACCCTAAAGGGTGCGACCCTCATAACCTTGCCGCATCTTTCCTGTTTCGACCATTTCCGAGGTGTGAGGTCCGATGAGGTCTCGTCCACAAAGCTACGCTTTGCACGAAAGCCATGCTTTGATCACAAATGATCAACAAAAGATCATCAACACACAGCAGCACTTGGCATGCCACACTACCAAATTGGGAGTATATCGTAGATAACCTTTAACTACATAACCTCTGAGCTCGTACGTCTCGGAGAAGGGTGTTAAGCTAAGAGAATAAATTCTCCGCCACCAACAGATATGTATTTGAAAGAAATCTGCTTTATATCTCAAAGTGTAGTGTCAGACACACAACCATACAAGTCTGTTCCGAGTTCGAACAGAACCGAAGGCACTTCGTCCAATAAAGGAAGAAGCCCTTGCAAATCCGGGTATCCATAATTCCGATCGAACTCCCCATCACATGTAGAAATCTTTATACCGGAGCAACTCAGTGCAGAGACATTCGATAGCTTATCCTATCGTTTTCAAAGACACCCGGTCTTCACCACCGTCTTCAAATGCTATTAATTTCGTTGTATCACTATTCGGAATGGGTTATATGACACAAAGGTCCTCTCCCGGCTAATCCGAATAGTGAGCGCTCAATTTTAAAACACATGGGTGTATCAATTACAAAGGTTCACATTCAGGGTTCGATGTGGGTTTCGGATAACCAACTGGAATCCGACTCCCTATCGCATCGAAGTTTAAATGCCGTTTTACAGGCAAAAAGGGTTTTCACACAAATACAGAATCAAATCACAAATCACAGTTCAGCACAAAGCAATTCACATCACATAGTATCACAACAGAAATATCAATCCAGTACACAACAATTGATGATAATCAATCATCTTCAATTAAGGTGAATGTGATTTAAGTGAATTAACCATATACTTATTTTATTAATTATTTTAAATCATTGATTAATTATTCTTAACTATGAATCACTTAAATCTTAATTAACTTTATTAATTATTCTTTAATTAATTATCTTAATTAAATAAATTCTTAATTGTTAATAAATTAAATTTAATTACTTTTATTAAATAATTATTATTTAATTAATTAATTATTAATTACAAGGTAATTACAAATCATTAATTGTTTAATCATTATTTAATCATTATAAATAAATTTGGTTTTAAGTTAACACTTGAATATTTGAATAACCTCTTAATTTTTGCTAAATTAAATTTAAAACAATTCTATTTAAATATATATATATATATATATATATATATATGAAATATCTTTGAACTTCATTAATTTCAAATAATCATTTTAATACCATATACTTCACCTCCCATTAACAAACTATCATTATTTTTAAAGAATGGATTCATAAAATTGTTTAGACTAATGTTTTCAAAAATTTCAAACTGGAATTAGCTGTTTTCATGGCCAACCCGAGGCCGTCTCAAGTCGTCCCCGAGAAGAAATGCCCATTACTTCGAGTTTTACCAAGATTTACCCGTGACAAAAATTTGTTTTAAGTTTTTAAATCTCCCCGGCACATACGTAAATTCCTTCGACCAATAACTCAAGCTAACGTTCAAATTTTACTACTGCCGCTTCGAGTCACCCCTTTTTCTTCCCAAACCCATCAACGCGGATATAATGGCAGCCACGTGCACGTGCACCGTTGAAGCCGTCACCTCTGGCCTCCAAGATCACCACCAGCCGACCACCCACGATCCCCTCTTGCTACCCAAACACGAAGAAACTCAGATTAAACTCGAAAACAAAATCGAGTTATCTCGATCAAAATAAGCACAGCGGCCATCACCAGAAAATGGCCTTGCCCCACCTCCTCTGGCCATCAGAGGCCACAAAAACTTGACCGGGGATTCGCCAACGTTAGACGCCGCGATTGCACCAGTGACAGGAAGTCCGATCACCGAAAGACGACGCAGCACCCCTTTTTCAATTGCGAGCAGAAATGGGTTTTTGACCCCAATTCGATCTCGAATCAACAACTTAATGATTTATAAATTCAACTTGTATTTTTCTCTGGATCTCAAACCCCCAAGCTAGCTGTGACGACGAACACGAGGCCCACAAATACGTAATTCACCAGGATTTGACAAATTTCACTTTTCTGATCAACCACAATTTCTCGGTAAAAACTTTATGAAAAAATTAGATTTTACTTTCTAAAATCATTATTTTCAAGGGTGATTCAGATAACATTACTGAATTTAAAACTATGATATTTGAATTCTTGCCTAATTTAGATTGTGACTGTGTTTTCACAGTTTCGAGATAAAAAAACATATTGCTTGATTTGATTTATTACTAAAACATAATGTGTGATTAAACAAACACTTTGTTTTGTTTACAATCCAATTTTTGAAGAAATGAGAGAGAGGGGTTTGGATTTGCCATGGGTTTACTCTGTAAACCAGAGACTTGGAGGAACAGGGATGAAAACCCTGAACAGAAACATTTCCAGGCAAAAATACACAAGCATACAAATTTGTTCACATGCAAAGGTTTTTCAACATCAATCCAGGCATAAATACAACAACAAGTAATTGGATAGATCATAGGTTTACTCACCTTTGCCTGAAAATAGAAAGCTTCTGATAGTTTTTTTTAAGATGGAAGCCTGGATTCCTCTACTTTAATATTGAAGTTTAAATCTGCAATTTGTAAGTATAGATCTTTGGTTATTCTTTGTTGTATTTGTCTACTTAATTCATCAATAACAAACAATATTCAAGCTTACTTGCAGTTTTGAATTCTTATGCAATAGAACAGGGTTTGCAGCTTGAACCCAGAAATTTATTTAGCCTTTAAACTTGATTTTTCCTGTAACTGATTTAATACAGCTGGCCTAAATTCTTGCTTTATGACTGATTTACAAATTCAAATTCAAATATTTTTAGAAGAAAAGTTCACTTGCCTTAAATTATTTCAGAGAATCCAGCATTGTTTCGGGCCAAACTGGAGCTGTGATTTTATAAATCTGCAGTTTGAATTTTTTTGTGTTAAAACTTGATTTTTGAAATTACAAATTCACTAACCATAAAGTTTAAAGTTTACCTGAGAGATGGAATGTAAAACTACTGCTTTGTGTTGGAGATGATTCTCAGATTTTTGATTTTTTAAATTCAAGAGAAAGTTGGCAGTTTTTTTTCTTTTTTTTACTGTTGCCTTTGATGTTGAGATTTGTGATGCTCAAATCTTTTTTTCTACTATTCTTTCAGATTTTGAGAGGCTAAATAATTGAAAATGGGAAGCTGAAAAGTTTTTATGATTTTTAAATTTTATTATTTTATTCGATCAACCAAATTGAATGCCACTTGTTAAAAATAATCATGAGATCTAAACACTTGTTAATTTTACACCATCTCCCTTATGCATGTTTAACACTTGTAATTTTTTACAAAGACAAAAGAATTTTTTTTAAGAAACTTTTATATCAAATTTCCTTCATTAATAAATATACCCTTATTCATTTGTGTGTGTATATATATATATATATGTATGTACAATGTTAGAAGAAGAATTGTTTTAACCAATCTTTACATTATATAAGTTACACCTTAATGATTTCAAAAGCCAATTATTTTTCTAAAACATTTATTTGAAATTTAAATTCAAATTCCAATTCAACTTGAATTATAACCATTTATGTCCATTTATATACTCATACACATAGTTGCATAATTTAAATTCAATTTCAACATATACATTCTAGTCTACTCATATATGCAATATATATATATAATTTAAATTCAAATGATTTTTAGAACATTTATTATTTCAAAATTTTAAACTCAAAAGAAATTGGAATTTTATTCATACAAATTATCACTTATTTTATTTGTTTGAGATTTTTTTTCAATTTATTTTCAAATTAAATTTCAAAAGTTTTAAATATGTTACCAATTTAAAATGATAAATTTTTGGGATGTTACAATAATTTATTACAAAGAAAACAAATATATCATTTTAAATATTCCTAGTCAAGATTAACCGAGACTGAATATCGATACATTCATTAAAACTAGATTACATAACACTCTCCAAATGTTGGGCAGTGTATCACTCATGACTATTGGGGGCACCAAGAGGTTACGTATAGATAGTCATTGGATAACTATGGATTTACTCACTCGATAGTTTTTGTTGGTTAACATAACTAAGGTCAATCAAAGAATATCGATGTGACTAACTTACACAATTTTCTCGACTTGAGAATACTGTTGATTTGCAATGTGGAAGATTCACTTCGATTATAGTTAATAGTGGCATAGCGTCTATTGAACGACTATATGGATCGAGTGGAAGCATTGAAAGTGAAACACGATTCAAAAAAGGATCCGTCTCCTCAGTTATATGAGGTTAGTATTATGGTCAACTGAAGTCAACTCAAAGTCAAAGTCTTTGGCCAGAGCATTTCGGTTAATAATAATTGTTATTATTGAATGAGGACTTTGTGTTTGGACTATAACATTGAATGTGGAGGATATTGGATTTTGACCATAACCAAATTCCATAAGTGCTAATGTGATATGGTTTTGACGAAGAGAATTAGTGTAAATAATTGTCACTACCGGGTACCGATTAGAATAAGTAAAGTTTGATTTTATCAATAGACGTGTAAGCGAGAAAGTCAGCCAAAGTTTCACATCGCCTGCTAAGTGACGTTTGAACGTTAATATTCAAATAGTTCGATATTAATCGCTGACCGAACTTACACCTTTGAGTTGCACAACCATAATGACGAATTCTCTGAAAAACCACATGATTTAATTAATTATAAAATGCTGTAAATTGATTAAATTAATTAATATTTGAGAAATATTAATTATTATTTATTTAATTTTTGGGAGTTGTTTGTATTTATTTTAATGCATTTATAAAAGGTATATTTGGGTGCATTGATATACAATATCAATGTAATTTAAAGATAATTATATGAAATGATTTATGGAAATTTTATGTCATTTGACGACAAGATGTATGAAAAATTTATGTCATTTGATGACATGTTTGTGGAAATTTTACATCATTTGATGATATGTCATTTGAAAATAAAGAGTTGGAGAGAGAAATAATCAAAGGAATTAATTAGAGAAGTTTTAGTTAAAGAATGAGAACAGTTTCATTCTTTCCTTTTCTTTATTTCTCCTAACTTTGCATGGCAGAAAACAAAAAAAATCAAATTTTTTAAAAGAAAAGTGGTTCGTCCATATCTTGCAAGGATGGGATGGGGATCTTGAAGATACGAAGAGATATCATCATTCAAGGTGCGTTCTTTTTGCTACATCTTAAAGTAAAATTTTCATTTTATTTATTCGTATAATCTTCTTATTCATATGATTAGATCTTTTGCACATCACATTCGAATGTAATTTTTTGTATAACTTGATCTAATTCCCTTTTATCACATCTCCTTTAATCATATATGTTATAAAATTAGTTTGATCTAGATCCATTTTGTGCTATCCCATTTTGATTACATGTCCGTATTCTTAACATTAGAGTTGTGACATATTCTTAACATTAGAGCTATGACATATTATATCTCATTTAGTTAGTTGTTCATGATGTTCTTACATTACAGATCTAAAATTTTACTACGAATTCATATATGTCTAAGTTGTCCCCTTTGTTCCTATTTAAAACTGTTCATTTATATGTTTTTATTTTATTTCAACTAATATAATTACATATGTTGTCCTTTTGAAATCATCTATAAATTAAACATAATGTTTATATGTTTCGTTTAAATCTTTTTTATCACTTTATTCTTTTGTTTGAAAGTAGAATGAAAAATAATCTGACTTTTATGTAAATTTGTTAACTTCTAATTTTAACACATGCTAAATCATTAACTTTTCATATTTGTTTGTTTTTTAATTTTAAAAGCAGCTTGCAATCAATTGCATATATGTGTGAATGTGTTGTTTTAATTCAGTGTTAAAATATTACTTTATGTAAAATCAAAATTTTAATTTTAAAAAGTTTTCCTAAATTGAAACTTAATTTATATTTGTTAATTCTTGATTTAAAAATATGAGAATAGCTAAAATTAGTTTTATTTTTGAGTTTAATTGCTGATTTGAGATGACATTTATTAATTGAGTAAATAAGGAAGGAAAGTCTTCTTTCTTTCCTTCTTCGTAAATGTTTGCCTCTATTCATTAATTGTCTTTTTGTTAATATAAGTCGACTTTTACCTATTAGTAAAATTCCTTTTAATATATTATGTATAAATGTAAGTTGAACTTATACATACATGTGTTACTCTTACTTACATGTTTAAAAATAAAGTTTGGACAAATAGTAAATAAATGTTAATTTGTCGATTAGCTTAACTAAAAGGAGAGAGAAAATGAAAGGTTTCTCTCTCTCCATTTTGGCCCCATCTTTTCCTAATTAGTTATTTACGTTAAGAGAAAGAAATAAAATGTTTCCTTCTCTAACCTTTGACATGTTTATTTATTTACTTTTATGTGCTGCTCATATGCTGTCAATATCATTCTAATACATGAATGCATTAGATACATTCATCACATTACATATTTATTTGAATCAAATTTAAAATTCCTATACTTACAAATTTAAATAAAATATTGATTTTATTTAAAAGAAAATTTAAATTGGATCTAAATGTATTAAGACTTCATAGATCCATTAATGATCCAGAAAGGTAAAAAGAAATTAATTCACTCATTTCTTCCACTATGGACGGGTCCATTTCCAACACATTCAACTAATTTTGTTACAGTGAAGTTATTATCGACTTTAATCGTAAGTAGAATTTCTATTTTTTTGTAAACTATATAACATTACAGCTCAATTAGATGTTATACTATAACATATTAAAGAACATTCATTAATATTTCGATCAAATATATTCAATTATTACTTTTGTTGTTGTTGGACAAAAAAGGGAAAAACGACAAAATCAATTGAAATGGAAAACAATATGATATAGTTAAATATAATTAATTATGATAATCTATTCTCCATAAAATTAACTGGTTAACAAAAATATTGATTTGCTTGCATATTCTAAATAGAATTAAGTATCTTAACTAATCAACTTCAAATCCTAAATTGATAAAATAAAATTTACATAATGATCTATATAATTGATAATAATTATGTTCGAATATTAGATTTCATTATATGTATGATGTTCAATTATGTTAAATTGTTAGCGTTTATTTGATTATCCTCTAAGCCTAAGGTGAGTTTTTGAAGTAGATTTCATGATTTAATCTATTAATGTTTAAGTGGCGTTAGTAAGTGTTTAGATGAATGTAAATAGCAGCATCCTATTTAAGCGTCCTCTTTTTATAAAATACAAAGTGCAAACTATCTTGACTTTTTGATAGAAAAAGAAAGATAAATCGTGCTTTGTAAAAAGCTATTTTAAAATAAAATAAAAGTAATTCAATTTGCATTTTCTATCAAAAAATTAAAAATTATCTTGCACCTTCTATTTTTCAAAAAGTATGAAATTGATTTACATACTCATTATCATATGGAATTTTCTTATAACAAGATAAAAATTTGGGATTTATAACTTATATTTTATGATTATTAATAAATTTGTTGCGAAATGTTAGTTTGAGAAATTTGCTAAATGATTCTGTACGGATAAATATTTTAAGTACAGTATTTTGAGGAAAAAATTTATTTTTATAACTAAAATAAGCAATTTTTTTATGAACTAGAGTTTGTTGTTACATGCTAATTTGGTTAACATCTTATTTCATGCGAGCATTCTTATTATTTATTCCTTATTATTCTTCAGTGCTGCATCTATTTAACATCTTACGAAAACAAGAATAATTGATGTTTAAGATGTTAAACAAACATAAGCACCCTAGTTTGTGCTAGCGGCCACCACGGTTGGTGGGCAACCGTCGACCGAACCTTGCCTGGTTTAGCGGTTGCCCACCAACCGTAGTTGAAAAAAAAAGAAAAAAATTTGATGTGATGGCCTGTAGCAGAAACCGGAGTGCAAATAGTCACACACTAATAGAAAATTGTTTAACATTTTATGTTTGTTTAACATCTTTAGCATTGAAGTACTAAATTCTAAGTGCTTAGTATCGAGTTTCCATTGTTGATTGTTCAATTGTGATTTGTTAATTAGCTTTCAGTTATATTCTCCAATAAATTTTGTTTATGTTGCAACACATGCCATAAATTAGTCTTCTTCACACAATAATAACTTTTTACAGTAATTTTCAACACATGTCCAAAGAAGAACATGCCTTAGTGCTGATAATGATACTTACAGTTATGTTCAACATTTTTATATTTAATATCATACTTATATGCATCATTAAACGAAAATAACGAGGATGACTCAAACATGAATTTTAGCATAAAATTTCAAAATATATTTGTAACTTGCAAAAATTATAAAGTAATGCCTAAATTTTTTTGGGGAATGTTGAGTTCCTATACCATTTTATATGCGTTCGGCTTCATTGCAAATGATGTTTTGTTGCGACTTTTCTATTGATTGGAAAAGCACAAATTTTAATAAATTCTGCAAGCGCACAGGCGTGTAGTATGCAGGTCGAACACAGAGAATTGTATTTTAAAACAATTGAAATTCATAGTTAAATCTTAGGCGTGTTAAACGAATTCGACGGTGAATTTGAACATAAAATAAAAACAATAATATACTTCGAATCGATTCCGAAACTAATCGAAATTGCAACCAAAATATAAAATTGTAAAAATGAGAACAGAAATTGAAATTGCGGATAAGAAAATAATAGAGCAAACAACTGAAATATTTATTAACTAACTGAAAGGAGTGCATAAAATAACTAAGAACAAGAATAAATAAATTGCTAAATCTAATCAACAATTCTACGTATTCTGTTCGAAAATAAAAACACTGCTGAATTTAAAATTAAACTTGTAGAAGAATGATGGGGTAAGAGATGATTTTCCATCTGCATTGCTCTCTCTATTTAAAGACTTTAGCCTCTACAAATAACACTTCTATTTAGGTCCATGTGCTTGATATTTGGAGAAAAATAAGGCCACCTCACTTTGAATTGGTCTTTGCTTTGTTATTTGATTAACAAGTGGCCTTGCTTTGAGAGATTTTCAGGCTAATCTTTGAAAGTGTATTTTCAATATTTGCATTTGCCTTCTTGCACGAATAGTACATATGTTGGTGACGTTAGATACAATTCTTCATGAATGATATGTACTTTCTCTTCGAATTATTCGAAACTCAAAATGTTGCACTCTTTTTTTTGCGTGTCATTTGAACCATTGGATGACACAACCGATTAATTTCAACGTTGCACTTCGGAATCTATAATCTGCAAAAGCACAACAAAATACCCGTATAATACCGCTTTATTAAAATAAAAATATATGAAACAAACGGTTTAAAATGCAGAAAATATGTTCATCATGTTTAAATCGTTTAGTACTAATAATTTAAAAATACAAATAAGTAATTCGTCAAATTTTGAAAGTGTTTAATTTGGATGATTCAAATATTTGTTAAAGAGGAAAGAAATTGATTAATTGATTCAATCAAATCAATTAATTTGGCTGATATATGGAAGAATATTTTGAAGGAAACTAATTAATTAGTCAATCCATTAATTAGTCAATGTATATTTGCTATATGAAGAAATAAATGATTAGGCTTGAAGAATAAAGGAAAGATATGGAAACGAAGATTACGCCATCTATTTGTACTAAAATCAAATTATGCAAATTGGAAAGATATCTGGGTAATCGGGAAATTGATTTGCTTAATCTCCAAGCAACCCTTCATTATCAAGTCTATTTAAATGAAGGAATTTCATATCATCTTTATATGTACAAGAAAGTGTAGTGTCCACCATTATTCTTTCCTCTCTCTTTTGTACTCTTTTCTTTAGTAAAATAAAAAGTTATTGGGTCTCCGTGGACGTAGGATATTCATATCCGAACCACGTTAAATCTTCTGTGTCTCTTATTTCGGTTATTTTTCTATGAGACTGCATAATTCTTTTTAAGTGTCATTGGTATCTAAATAGGCAATACTAGATTCTAAACAAATAAACCGCTTCCGCTCAAATTAAAACAAATTCACTACAGTTTGGTATCAGAGCTAGTGTTATTGTTCCTGTTTGGATATTAATGGCTACTTCTAGTAAATCTGTTGGTAGATCTAGTGCCAATTATGGAGTAACACGTTTTGACGGAAAAGGAGATTTTGGTACTTGGAAGATGAAGATGGAGGCTGTATTGAAGAAGGAGAAGACTTACAAGGTTGTTTCTACGTCTGAGAAATTAAAAGGTATTGATGCAACTGATTTGGAAGAGATGGAAGATGAAGCTCTCACAACAATTCAGTTGAGCCTTTCAGATGAAGTTCTTAGAGAATTCTCTCAGAAGAAGACGGCGAAGGAACTATGGGATGCATTATCGAATGCATATCAAGACAAGTCTCTCACTAATTGGATTATTCTTCAGCAACAACTCTATTCGTTCAAGATGTAGCCTGGAGCTAATCTCATGGAGCATATAGATGCTTTGACGACTTTGATTATGAATCTGAAGGCAGCGGAAGTTGATATTACCGATGAGGCTTAAGCTGTGATCCTCTTATGTTCCTTGCCTAATGAGTATACTGCTTTTGTTAATTCCATGATTTATGGACGCAGTAAAATTAGCCTGTCTAATGTAAAGGCTGGTCTTCATAATGATGTATTAAGAGGTAGATTGGCGAGCACTAGCTTGGATAGTGATACTGAAGGCTTATCTATTCAGAGAGGTAGAGGCCAAACCAGGTCGAAGAAAGGTGGAGGATGAAATTCTTCACGGTCTCAGTCTATGGGGCCTAAGGATTTGACTTGTCATTATTGTAAGAAACCAAGGCACTTCATAGCACAATGTCCCAAGCTTGAAGGTAGAAGAAAAGATCCAAAGCAAGCCTTAGCTTCTACAACAGAGAAATCGGATACAGAAAGTGACAAGATGTATTTACAGCTTCTGGCTCTTCTGGGAAGAGAAACTTATGGTTGATTGATTCTGGCGCATCCTATCATATGACACCTGATAGAAACCGCTTTTCCACTTACCGTGAAATTGATGGAGGAGAAGTTCTGATGGGTAATGATGCTTCTTGTCGTATGGTAGGTGTTGGTATCGTGATGATTAGGATGTTTGATGGTGTTATTCATACGATCATCGATATTAGACATGTACCTGATTTAAGGAGGAGCTTGATTTCTGTTGGGGCATTGAGTAGACTTGGCTTGAAGATTGTAGTTGAAGGAGAAAAAATAAAGATATCGAAGGGTTCCATGATTGTTATGAGAGATGTGAGGGCAGGAAATCTTTATCTATTAAAGGGCACTACTGTAATTGGTGAATCGGCTTCTGTTACATCGATTGATTCAGATTCTTCTAGATTATGGCACTTACGGATGGGTCACATCGATGAGCGCAGCATGGATGAGTTGAGAAAAAGAGGATTGACCGATGGAGTTCATCATTCAAAACTTGGTTTTTGTGAAGAGTGTGTTCTTGGAAAGCAGACAAAGATTTCTTTTGGTATAGGATAGCATAAAGCAAAAGCTGTCTTGGAGTATGTTCATACAGATGTCTGGGATCCCTCCCCTTGTCCGTCTTTAGGTGAAGCCAGATATTTTTTTTCATTTATAGATGATTTCTCTCGTAAAGTATGGGTATACTTTCATCAATCAAAGAGTGAAACCTTTGCCAAGTTTCGAAAGTGGAAATCTATGGTTGAGAAGCAATCAGGAAAGAAATTGAAAGTTCTCCGTTCAGGTAATGGCGGTGAATTTGTATCACAGGTATTCATCGATTATTGTGAGTCTGAAGGCATTAAGAGGCATTAAACCACACTAGGCGACCCCCAGTCTAATGGAGTTGCAGAAAGGATGAACTGGACATTATTGGAGAGAACAAGATGCCATAGACTGACTGCTAAGTTGAAGAAAGGATTTTGGGCTGAAGCTTTATCTATGGCGGCTTTCCTTATCAACCGCACACTTTCCACTACCATAGATATGAAGATCCCTGAAGAAGTATGGAAAGGAGAGCCTGTTAGTAATTCATTTCTCAGAGTGTTTGGCTTCCCAGCTTATGTGTATGAGAGCAAAGGGAAGCTAGAACCTAGAGCTCGTAAGTGTATTTTTCTAGGTTACAGGAGAGGAGTGAAGGGATATAGGTTGTGGTGTCCTATTAGCAAGAAGATTATTATGAGCAGGCATGCGACTTTTGATGAGAAGGCTATGTTGAAGGTGGAGTCTTCCTCATCGGATGACAATGAGAGGACATGTGAGGAATACCAGACACAAAACAAGACATTTGTTGATTCTTTCCATAGACGTTCAAATGGTGTTTCCGATGACACCTTGGTTGATGAGGATAATACCAATGTTGGTACAGAGGATCAAACTCAAGGTGGAGCTCATCCAGAACCTAGGCCTGTCAGGCAAAGAAGAAACCCTAAGTGGCTTGATGAGTTTGTTGGATTGAGCATCGAAGATATTAACTTCGATGATATGGCAACATATGCTTTGAATATTGTCCATGATGAGCCCTGTGACTATAGAGAAGCTATCGCATCAGTTAACAGTTCCAGTTGGTTAGTTGCTATGGAGGAGGAGATTGAATCGTTGCAGAGAAATCATACTTGGGATTTGGTGCCTCTTCCCACTGACAAGAGAGCTATTGGATGCAAGTGGATCTATAGAGTGAAAGATGGTGAAAATGGTAATCTCAGATACAAGGCAAGGTTGGTCGCGAAGGGGTATGTTCAAAAGAAAGGGGTAGAGTATCACGATATCTTTGCTCCAGTGGTTAGGCATACTTCTATTCGTATTCTTTTGGCATTAATTGCTCATTATGATATGGAATTAGAGAAATTAGATGTCAAAACTGCATTCTTGCATGGTGATCTGGATGAGGAAATTTATTTAAAGCAGCCGGAAGGGTTCATTGATAGTAGCAGGCCAGACTATGTTTGCAAATTCAACAAATCTCTATAAGGACTAAAGCAGTCTCCTAGACTATGGTATAAGAGGTTCAATAAGTTTATGCTTTCATAGGGATACTCCAGAAGTTTTAAAGACCAGTGTGTTTATTTCAGGAGATGTGATGGTGATATGATTTATTTATTATTATATGTTGATGATATGTTGATTGCATCTCGGAGTATCGTCAAAATTAAGGAGCTGAAAGCGGAGCTCAGTAGAGAGTTTGACGTGAAGGATTTGGGAAATGCACAAAGAATATTGGGTAGGGAGATTAGCAGGGATTGGAAGCAAAGTGAGTTAAGGCTCACTCAAGCGCAGTACATCGAGAAGGTCCTCGCTCGATTTGGAACGGAGAAAGCTAAACCGTTTGGCCCTCCATTAGGCTCTCATTTTAAGTTGTCAAAAGACTTATCTCCCTCATCGGAAGAAGACAAGAGGTATATGGCTGACATACCTTATTCTAGTGCTGTTGGTAGTCTTATGTATGCGATGGTGTGCATAAAACCAGATTTGGCCCATGTAATGGGTGTTGTGAGTCGATATATGTCTAACCCAGCCAAAGAGCATTGGCAAGCTGTGAAGTGGATTCTTAGATATCTTCGAGGCACTTCTTCGGTGGGCTTGTTATATAGTGGAGTGGATGGTGACATCTTTCTTAGAGGTTACTGTGATTCTAATTATGCTGGGGATAGAGATGCTAGGAAGTCAGTGTCGGGCTATGTTTTTACACTTAGCATAGGCTAGATTTCATGGAGATCAAAGCTGCAATCTATCGTAGCTTTATCGACTACCAAAGCAGAGTTGATATCGATTGTAGAAGCAACAAAGGAAGGATTATACTTACTTTGGTTGTTGGATGATCTTTCAATGGTGCAGCGGACAGTAGAGCTATTTTCAGACAGTCAGAGTGCGATAAATCAAGCTTATAGTTCACGGACGAAGCACATTGATGTTAGAGGTTTTTTCTTATGCTTGAGGAAGAACGAAGCAAGATCAAATTATTGAAAGTGAGTACTTTAGATAATCCTTCAAATATGATGACAAAGTCACTTTCTAAGGACAAGTTTGAGCATTACTCAAACTTAATCAGTTTGATGCCTGTCACTTGAGCACCATGGGGCCCTAGACCCAACAACTTATATGTCGATAGCTTAATGATAAGATGATGAAGAGAGATTGTTATATTTGAATCAAGGTGGAATGTTGAATTTGGATGATTCAAATATTTGTTAAAGAGGAAAGAAATTGATTAATTGATTCATTCAAATCAATTAATTTGACTGATATATGGAAGGATATTTTGAAGGAAACTATTTAATTAGTCAATCAATCAATTAATCAATGTATATTTGCTATATGAAGAAATAAATGATTAGGTATGGAGAATAAAGAAAAGATATGGGAATGAAGATTACGCCATCTATTTGTACTAAAATCAAATTACGCAAATTGGAAAGATATCTGGGTAATCGGAAAATTGATTTGCTTAATCTCCAAGCAACCCTTCATTATCAAGTCTTTTTAAATGAAGGAATTTCATCTTTATATGTACAAGCAAGTGTAGTATCCACCATTATTCTTTCCTCTCTCTTTTGTACTCTTTTCTTTAGTGAAATAAAAAGTTGTTGGGCCTCCGTGGACATAGGATATTCATATCTGAACCACGTTAAATCTTCTGTGTCTCTTATTTCTGTTATTTTTCTGTGGAATGCATAATTCTTTTTTAGTGTCGTTGGTATCTAAATAGGCAATACTAGATTCTGAACAAATAAACCGCTTCCGGTCAAATTAAAACAAATTCACTACAGAAAGTATCATAATGTGCGAGGAAAAAAGGAAGTTTAGTTAGATTTGTTTATATATTGGTTCTCATTCATGTAAAGTAAAATGATGTGATGCTTATAGTTACTTATACCATTTTCAGATTTAATACGATACTTATGTATCTTTAGTCGAAATGAGGGAGATAAATCCAAAGTTAACTTTTACATAAGTTTAAAGTTATATTTCTAAATTAAAAACATTATTGACTATATTTTTATATGGAATATTACAGTCCCAAATAATTCATATTCACAAGGCGTTTGTATTATTGATTCAGTGGACTTGAAAGTTAATGTAAACTCTTTATCTGGTGTTGATGAAATATCATGTGAGACAGATTTGTATTGTAACAATAAGTTTAGTGTTTTGGATGGTATTGAGACAGATCATGAGAATTCTAAGGGACTATTGAAGAGTGCAGAGAGTTTGAATGGCTAAATTTTAAGCTCTGATGTAACGTCCCGATTTTTCAACGCCCAAAAGTCGACATCAATACGTCCACTGTATCAAATGCTGCACAGCCGAATGCTGGAAATCTGAACCATTAGGGTTAAAGAAGAAGAAGATAGAAGAAGAAACAGAAACAATAACGTAATCTCACATATCACAGCGGAACAAATATAATAGATAAATGAATATCTTTCAAACAATGAACTATATCAGTTATAATATTACATCACATTACATTGTCAGAGTGTTGCAACAACAAACAACGGAAAAGAATATAACATATACTAGGGACACGCTTCGCCATCCAGCTTGCTCCTGATCTCCATAGCATCTCTTTTTCGACTTCGCTCTCGAATAATGATAACCTGACTCTAGGCTGTCCGTATGGAAAATTATGGCCAGAATTTAGAAAGGGAACAATAAACTCCAGGTCAGTCACGGGACTAGTGTGAGATCTTAAAAATAGTTATTTTCACAAAGAAAATAAAAGGAAATCCGCTATGCTTTTGGAAAATGAAACTACCATAAGGCCTCCCGCCACACACACAATGCAAACGCAGAATTGGAGGAGATTTCTCCTTATGATAGTCAAACATGCTTAATACGCAAAATCATTTTAATATTACCATTAGTGCATAGTACAGAAAACATTTCGAAAGTATAATATTAATCTTAGCCAGCATAGGCATTTCGCACTTACGCCTACTATAGCTACCATGTTCAATAGCAGGTTACCGCCACATTTCATGGCAGGTTATACAACTAAAACCATACAAGGCGCATATTATTTCTTTGGATTTCCAACAAATGGTTAGGCTAAGGAACTTCCTACTGCCACATGGGTACGCCTCTGGAGGGACTCCCCGAGAACCTACCCGGATCTCTACCAACACAATGCCGGTTACCCCCTTCCCGGGGAGTAAAACCTAAGATATGCCAACCCCGGTCGTTTGCGACCTTTATCCGAGGATCCTCTGCACCAACAACCATAAAGAAAAGTATTTGCAGTTACCACATAGGTTAAATATCAGGACTCCATACCTGACACCACCCTTTTCCATAAGGAATGGACATACCCTAGGGGAGCTACCCTTGAAACCTTGCCGCATCTTCCCTCTATCGACCATTACTGGGTTGTGAGGTCCGATGAGGTCTCGTCCACAAAGCTAACTTTTCAGAAAGTCATGCTTCAAATGCAATCCCATTTCGTCCTATCGTTATTCGAAATGGGTTTGACGACACAAGGTCCTCTCCCGGCTAATCCGAATAACGAGCGCTTATTTTTAAAAATAAGTGTTACATTCAGATTTCAAGCAAATCACAACAATTTCACTTTGATCTTTTAAATAAAAGATCTATCACAATCATAAAGCTCCGATGTGGGTTTCGGATATCCACTTGGAATCCGACCCCCGGTCGCATCGATATTCAAATGTCGTTTAATGGAAAATATTGATAGTCGGTTATTTAACTATCAATCAACATTCACAACAATCACCAAGATTTAAATTTTTTCCCAATTATTTATTTTCAAAATATCTTCGCAAGGTAAATTTCACACTGCAACCATTTGAAAACAAATTTCAAATCACTTTTCGTTCGCTGAATAAGAATTCCGACATTATTTATTTCTACTCAACGTCTGCCGAGTTCAAATACTTTAAAATACTTTAAATCACTTATCCAAAATATATACTCGGAAACATTTAGATAAAATTATTTTTAAAACATTTATTTAAATATTAGTTATGAAAATATTATATAAATGCCTCATATGAAATTTCAAGTCCAAACTAATTTTTAAATAAAATTAATAGATAGGATATAACTATTTTAAATACCCATCTTCTAAAACAAATATTAATTTAATCTTTTAATAATCACTTCTAAAATTAATTAAATAAATTTTTACTTTAAAGATTTTTCAAAATAACTTAAGAAAATAATTTCTCCAACATATTCTTTTTTTTAAAACTATCTCTAGAACTTTTAATTTATATTTCAAAAGCTATTTTACAAACATACTCGGCTTTTCAGGGAAAATACACTTTCCTTTTCAAAATGGATCATTTTTAATCAATTAATAAATCCTTCTGGATTTATTTTAAATTTACGTTCCGAATCCATGAATTCCTTTCACACTTTTAAAAATAACCAAATGTTTTTTTAAAACAAATTTCCCTTTCTTTTATAAAATTCCCATTTTGAATTTAAACTTCTAAATATCCATTGACATACGATTTTCAAATCGATTTCCAAATATTCATTTTCAGCACCGAATTAAATTCTAAATTGATTTCCAAATTTATTTTCAAATACCAAATCAATTTCCAAAATTGATTTCTAATTTTATTTCAACACCAAATTTATTATCTTTTGAAATGAATTTCTTCTTTTAAATTTATTCAATTTTCTTAAATTAATTTACTATAAATTTTCTACTAAATTTCAAAAATCAAATTTTATTTATTTCCGATATCCTGCGATATCAAAAATATATTCGGCTAAATTATATCCTTCAACAGTTTCAATCACAAATAGTCACACACAGATTATAGATAATCAACACACAATATTGAAATAAATTCAATTATTTGAGGAATCCAGTTGGATCCCTCCAACCTGTTTTCCCTGCATCCACAAATGTTAGCACAACAATTAAATACCAATTCCACTTCGAGGTGGAATATCGCGGTACATGGGATTTATAAAATATCATCCACTATTATACGGCGCATAGAGTCTCATCCGCTATATAATGCGGGAAACACCCAATATATACTATATACTACTATATATATATTATCATCCAGTGAATAATTATTATAAATCAATCATCCAAGCACACAGTCAATCAATTTCAAATCTAACTATTTAAAATTAACTAGAGATTTTAGTTGAGTGAGAAGATCTCACCTTTTGCCTACGCATGCAACCCATTTCCATTCCAGCTTGATTTCACGATTTTTTCTTTTGAACCTTGTAACAAACATCATAAGGTTTTATTAATATTCGAATTAGTCGAACAAATAAATTTTTCTTATTTGATAAGTTTAGTTAACCAATAGATTTATTTTTAACTAGTAATTTTATTTTTAAATTAATAAATCTTCCCTTTCTAACCTATATGCACATTTAAATTTCAAAACAATTCTATCTTTGAAATCTCACTGCAATTTAAAATCTCAATTATATACTTTTATGTGCATGCATATTTTTTTTCCTTCGTCTGATCCATATGTATTTTCTGTTTACCTATGAATATATATTTACTAGATCAAAAACAAAAAAAAAAGATTTCTTTTATACCTAATTGTAGATCGAAATTCCAGTCTTGCCTTCATCGATCGAAGTCGCCCAACCCATGGACCGACCCCCTCTTTCCTTGAACGCCAGAACCACCTCACCATGGTCTCCCAAATCGATTCCCCAAACCCTTCTCGCAAGCATCACCACACTTCGGCATGAACACCAATCCCCTCCCACTCTTGCACGAGCGCTCACCACTGGGCTTCCTGCGGCCTATCCCCTAGCACGCGAGCATCTTGATTCCATTGGGACGAATAAACTTGGGCCGAAGAATTTCGTTCGATTCGATTCGGAAGGAAAAGAAATCCACTTCATCACTTTGAATTGAATAAAGAATGGAAATGACGAAAGCACGGAAGGAAATCCTTGAGTCAGCCATTATTTCGATTTCATTATTTTTTTTATTAAAGAGAAGCTCGGTCCTTCTCTTTGTTTATATTTTTTCTGAGGTAGAGGCTTCGACCATTTTTTTTCTTCGATGGTTCGATTCGAATTGAAAGAGGAGAAGGAAGGAATCGAAGAGTTAAAGTATAAAGGAGAAGGCAGCTTCGGTTACAAGACAAGCCGAGTTTGCCCTTTTTTATATAAATATCTTATTTAATGCAACTTAAAAATTCGATTCTCTATCGAGGCATGCCGCCAGGCGTCTATAATGTTTTACCCGTATTCTGAATGCATTGAAAAAGTTTTTGAGTCCTAATTCGATCGTAAGAAGAAAATAGCTTTTTGGACCAGTTATAAATTTAAATTTCGATATAATTTTTAGCGTGTTTGCTTATCATACAATCACACGACAACTACGAATGCTACAGAAATTGAAATCCGATAATAATACATATCGCGGATCCAATGGAACTGGTTTCGTCAAAATCCAAGACTACGCCTCGGAAGGCTATTTTTAAAAATCGATTTAAACGATAAAATTTCAAAAATGAATAAAACATTTCCAAATTCAATTCTGAAGCTTCCATTATCTTCATTATTATCAATATAGATTTTCTAAGCCTTTGAAAAATATTTTTAACAGGCTTAAAATTAAAGATTCAAATTTTTACCCAGTTTTTCCATAGATTAAATTTAATAATTTAATTGCCAAATTGATAGTTATATTTGAAATTCAAGTTAAACTAACCTCCAAATATTTAAAATCAATTAAATATTCCATTTCAAATGTTAAAAATTTCCAGGTCGTCACATCTGATGCATTTGACTGTGTGCGTAGAAAAAATGGTTCATAAGTTATGCAAGCCTTAATGATACCAGAAATGCCCGTGGTTAGTAATGGTACTTGCTCGGATTCATTATCAGCAAAATATGGAATATTTAGATACAAAAGTCTATGATGCTATGCTATATGACCCAGTGGTAGTGAATATTGCTTCTAATAGTAATATGTTTGACAATGGGAAAAATGTTAATAGGGCTACGTTTATATTGTGGTTTAAATGAAGAAGTGAGTTTGAACAAAAGTGTAGTTCATATTGTTGTTGTATTAAATGGACTGGGTTATGAGCATGGTGGAGCAAGTCAAGGGGAAATATGATCCTTATATGCAAATAGATTATCAAATAAGAAGCTACATGTGGATGAAAATGAAAATCTATTAAATAATAGTAAAGCAGAAGAAATTCAAGCTCTCTTATTAATTGTAGAAGCTTTCTCTACTCTCCTTAATTCTCTCTCTAGATATTTTACTTTCAAATTTTTATAATTTATACTTTTATTTTACTAAACTTCTAATGCCAATTTATAATTAAATACATACTTTTAAAATTTTCTATAATTATTCAGAATTGTCATCTTAGTTCTCCTCTAATATTTTACATTTTAGTACATACATTTAAATTAATTACGTGATTCAAAATTTAAACCATTTGATTAACTCGGTTAAATAATATTCGATACGTCATGTAAATCCTAAAATATGAACAATTTCAATAGTATACCATAGTAGCACCAACAAAATGGTGAACAAAATTTTCATTTGTATACACAGATATGTAAATCACATAGCATAAATTATTTACACGAACAATAATAATAAATTTATTTTATAATTCGTTTATCTCAATGAAGCTATCATGCATTAAGGATGAAAATTATATTTTTAGCTTTAAACACCTATATTTTAAATTTCCATAGTTACTTACAAACTTTTCTTAATTCTCTCCTAATATTTTTTACTCATATCCTTGTATTTAACTAATTATGTCATCTTTATTTTAAATCATTCAAATAAATTCAATTAATATTTATTAGTTTATTTAATAAATCTTAAAATATACCGATTAAGTATGTATACAACACTCATATATATAAGCGAAGATGATAAATTTTTATTTTTTATCATGTATAAAGACATATTAATCGCATAACATAAAACGTAAACATAAAATGTAAACATATCATATATTGCATTACAAAATTTAGTTTTTTGCAACTTTTAAAGGATAAATTTATATTTTACAACGTTGTGATGTGGAAGCACAAAATACTCTAATAACAATTAGGTTATGTAGACATTTTCATTTTCAACGTGATATTAAAACTTACCCAACGCATAACTTAAATTAACGCTGTAGATTTTCTATTTTTTGTTTTGTTTTTTGTTTGTTTTTTTTACAAATATTGAATTATAAACATGACATTCCTACAACAACGTGAAATTTATGATTAACTACAAATTAAAAAAAGGTTTGCTAATTGAAATCTCAGATAAAGAATAAAAGTTCATGGACAGATAAGTTGATCGTAAGATGTTCTTTTCAACTACAATTACATACAAATCTCTTCTCATTTTTTCCTATTTTCTACATTCAACTCCATATATTTAATTAGTTGGCTTGATCATTGATTTCAAATATTTAAATACATTCAATTGCATAATATTCATCATTTCATTATATATCCTTAAAAATATATATACAATATTCATATTAATAGAAATGGAAAATTCATTTTTTTCATCGATACATATAAAAAACACACATATCACATAGCATCAACTATTTACATTCATAGTAATATATATTTATATATGTATATGTGTATGTATATATATATCAAGTTAGTACAATAATTCTGACAAGAATATGTTACTATCGACCCACACCTAACATGTGAGCCTTGAATGTCATTTTAAATTATAAATTTCTTTATTTCAATACATTTATTATACGGAGAATTTCACTATAAGGGCCTATTACCATCAACTAATTATTTTCTAGGACACGTGTTCAAAAAAATTAGTTTTCAGGACATGGGTCGAAAATAAACCCACTACTTCTTGCTAATCTATATCTGCCGCCAAACCTCCGAAGAAAAAACAAAACTAGGGCTTAGAAACAAAATCGCCTCATTTAGATTATCGATTGGCTGAAGAAATCGTACCGCCTAACTTTTCTCAGCTGAACAAGTAAGTAGTTGTTTATTTCTGTTGTTTGCTATATATCTATTGATTCACTTTTCTTTGGCTGAACAAGCATATTGTTAATTGCCTCACCTTTCTTCAGCTGAAGAAACTAAGACACGATTTCTATTTACTAGTTGCAAGATGCGATTTCTATTCACTAGTTGTTGAACAAGTAAATACTTGTTTACCTTTGCTGTTTGTTGTTCATCGATTGTTTTTTTTTCTATATATCGATTGTTTTTGTTAGCTGAAGTAAGTAGTCATTCACTGATTGATTTTCTTTGCTATTTATGGGTTGTTTTTTCTTGTATTTGAACAAGTAAGAAATAAGTTCTATTGATTGTGTTTATATAAAAGAGTTTTTGTAGCGCATGTAAGGTGTTTGTTGTTTTTGTAATGATTTAACGTGATCTAAAACTGTTCATATTCAACAGCTCAAAAGGAAATCTGTTTATCTTTTAATCTAAAAGATTTAATACAAGAATGTAATGGATTTAACATGTTTGTTTATCTTTGAGTTTCTTTGACGTAATTTTAACTTCAACACTTCAAAAATCGTATGTATTGTGTAAATACGGTTCTGTTGTAATGTTCCTATGTTCAATAGCTACGAAAGATAAACATATTTATCTTTTCCTATAATTGGTTCAAATCAACTTAGGACTTAGTTATCTTAAATAGTGACCAGTATATGTTATACATCTTTGCCATTTTTTTCATGATTTAAAAGTTATTACAAAAGATATACAGCAAATATACACCCTACTTAATAAAGATAAAAGCATTTATGTTTTTATACAAAACTATTTAATTAGATAATGAACTATATATGATTTCATAGTCAGTAATGCATATATGTATAACTCTTCATTCTTACTAATATATTATTACACATGTTAATATTCATGCAGGATACAAATGCAGACAAGATCAATAAAAACAAAAGTTTTTATTGAACAAGCTACATGCATCTTCATTAACAACAGAAAACAATGTATCAACACAAGACCAATATCTAGTCCATTTTGTGATGAACACAGTCAGCACAAATCTTTATCACTAACACCGTTGGTAACTTTTTTCCATAATTATGTATACAATAATATTTAATTACATGTTGAATTATTACATACCATATGAACATGTTACTATATTTAACTGCTTAAGAAAGATAAGCACATTTAGCTTCATCTGTGTAGGACTTAATTAGATGGTTAGCTTTACTTATATTTTAAAAACAGCGATACATGTTAAACAAGCTATACATGTTTAGCATTAGTTATATTTAATTACATGTTTAGCATTAGTTATATTTGAAACAAGCTATACATGTTAAACTAGTTTCAAGTTTTATTCATTATTAATTTTTTTAATACCATACGAACATGTTACTGTATTCAACTACTGATAAAAGATAAAAAAAATTAGCTTTATCAGTATGGGATTTAATTAGATGTTTAGCTCTACTTATATTTCAAAAACAATGATAAATATTAAACAAGTTTGCTATTTTATTCATTATTTACAATTATTACATACCATATGAACTTGATTTAAAGCTTGCATAAACATGATAAAAGCATTTATGTTTTTGTAAAAACAACTTAATTACATAATAAATTATAACGATATGCTTTTAGTTTTTTATGAATATCAAAAGATATGCCAATGTACTACTACATAGTTACTTATTTTTTATATAGGTTAACTGTCAAAGCTTATTGGAAATGTGAATCCCTCTATAATCAATAGGGTTTAAGGGCACCGTTGAATTTGCAACATATTTTTTTATGGACCATATTTTTAGCATTTTATTCACTAGCTTCTACATTATTAACACTACTGTATACAAACTACTTAACAATTCTTCATTGACAAAAAATATCTTAATCCCAAGAAAATACAAAATAATTAAAAAGACAAACCATATTATCTTTTTATACAGACTATTGTGCAGTAAGATATTTTTTGATAATATTGCTTTGATTTATATGCATTATGATTCTTGAGCAAAATGATATTATCTTCATGAATATGCAGAAATAAATGTAGGATCCCAATTAATGATATTATTTTCTTGAATGTAGGATGTAGTTGAACCAACACAGCAAACCTCACAAATTTGTGAAAAAGAACAGCTAACAAACTCAGATGAAGAGGGAACAATTTCGGACAAACTGAGTGAAGCAAATTCTGATTCTGAAGAAATAAATATTGAAACAGATGAGTCAGATGATGTTCAGAAATATGAGAATCAAAACAGATGGAAAAAACATCTGTATACTGGAACATACAGATGTAATTTAGATGTTGTGTACAAAGTTATGATGACTGTTAAGGAAAAAAACATTCTGTTTTCTGAAGCAAAAAGTTATTTCAACAAAACGCCATTCAAAATTTTTTTTAATATGTTTCTCACCAATGGCATAGAATGGCAAAACATATGGAAAAGCGCTTCAAATTTAGACCAAATAATTACTTCTTTCAGTATTAAAGAAAAAGCCTTCAAAATTGGAAACAAACCGCTGAAAATCAAACCTGAAGAAGTTAGCCTTATATTTGGACTGCATTTATTTGGAGAGGACTTGTTTCTGATACCAACTTCAAATAAGGCCACAGCAATGGAAAGTTTTTCAGAGTTTCCGACTACAACTTTTGAAGAAAATGACATAATTAGCCAGAAGACAGTCATAAGAAGGTTGAAAAAAATGATAGAGGAAGAAAACAAGAAATGAAGAATTAATCAAATTATTGTTGCTCTTGTTGATTGTTACTTTTTTCTTTCCTAACAATCAGAGCTACATGCAGTGGGGCTTCTTATCAAAGCTGTTAAACTTAAGAAAATTGAACTCAATCTCTTGGCCGAGTGCAATATCGAAAATGTCATGAAAAATGTTCAAAAACACTATGCTAATCCAAGAAGCACACCTGGATCTGCTATGGTCTTATTGGTATGATTTAAAAACTTTAAGTAAATATAAATATATTTATACTAATGCTTTTTACGAAAATGTTAAATATTAGTGCTTATTTGTATGGTCTTATTGGCAGTATTGGTTTTGTGAAGGATGCAAATCATCGATGAAAAGGAAAATCTGGAAAGCAAAATCCCAAGGATGAGAAAATGGGATTTGTCAAAATTAAAAGATTTGGACCTCGACGAAACAGACAATGATAAGGTATGTTACTTTTATATATATTTCTTGACATACAAAGTCATATATATAAGTACATAATGATTTAAGTACAATTCAGTTTCTGCCTAACTCCATAGTTCATAATTAATTTAGCATCACTAACAAACCACTAGAAAATCACCACGAACACCCCACATTCAATTTCTTCCAAACTCCACAGTTCGGTACAATTCAAACTTGTTGAACAATGCTATTCAAACTTCGTAAATGGTGCAATATATCCACCCCACATTCAACCACAAACTACTCCTCTTCTCCACCTAATTTCATCTTTGTCTACAACCTGACTGAACGAACAACAAACTGCTGCACCAGCCACATGCTACTGGAAAGACCTAAATAAATTCAAGAACTCAACCAAATTCAACCAAACAACCTTTTATCAACTCCTTGTCCTGCAAACCCATTACTGCTTACATCACTAAAGGTGGTTTGCCAATGATATTATGTATTTTGTTAACAGGTTTAAGTTTTAATTTTAGCATGCTTAAAAGCTATAAAAGAAAAAAACATTTATCTGTTAATGTAAATGATTTAATAACAAGTTAGGCCTTACTTATATTTGATATATAGTTATACATATTAAACATTTTTCTTGAATTATTCATATTTTAAATTTACCGAAAATATACAACTAAATTAAACCCTAGTTAAAAAAGATAAAAGCATATATGTTTTTACTGAAAATGATCTAAGTACATAATGAACTATATATTTGTTGAAGTACAAAATTCTATGAGTACATATGTTTATATTTGTGTTATTTAATAGGGATAGTGTTCTAAATTTATGTAGTTTGTAGGTTAGTTAATTACATATCTATATTTATATGTAACGACTATTGTGTGTGCATTATAGATTTTCTTGGTCTTCTCTCCTTCCCATATGAATGTGCTTACTTGTTGTATCCATTTATCAAGTGTCTGAACTTTTCTTACCTATATATTTTATTAATTTCTGATTTCTAACTTTATAGTAATTTAATGATATTACATGTCCAAATTTAATTTCAAATACCTCCCATGCAGATTTTAAAGAAATTTTCAAATGTAACTAAAGAGGAAAAGGACTTTCTTTCAAAAAAAATATATTGGGCTAGAAGATGACAAATATGCTACGGACTGCTCTAGTAGCATAAAAGAGTTAGAGACGAAAGTGAACTTTTTATCTGTTGAGATGAAAATTATGGTAGAACAACTGAATGAGGAACAACATGCAAGACAACTGGCTGAACAAAGACTCCACAATCTTGAAATGAAACTTCAAAAGCTAGAAAATTTTGAAGAGCATAATGTGATGAAAAAAAATGATTTCAAAGAAAAAAGTGAAGCTGAAAAAGGTAAGAAAAAAAGAAAGATAGTTGGTATGATGCACATAAATATTTCTGCTAACTTTCCATGTTTTGATTTGATGCAAACTCAAGTTTTCATTCTAGAAACCGAAGACGGTTTAAAATCTGAAAATATCAAACAAGATAGTGAAGAAATTGTTGCAGAAAAACCAATTATTATTAAAGATGTCAGTCCTAAAGAACAAAAAAAGAAGAAGAAGCAAAAGAATGTTGAAAAGTGTCCACTCATGAAGCGTCTTACTGAATAATAGCAACAAAACGTAAAACTTTTTTTCAAAGTTTTGGGAGGAAACAAGTAAGTAATTAAACTACTTTCTGCTCATACAAACTGTATATCAACTATCTGTTAAATTAATTATTAGTTCTGTTTTGGTTCTGTTTTAGTTTGGTCAACTATCAGTATATCTGTCAACTACTGTACACTCACACACTTACTCAAAAATAAAAAAAAACTAATCAAAACTAAAAAAGATAAATTAATTTATCTTTAACTTTTCATACATACTTCCATAAAGGCTTCTATTTTGTTTTACTATCAAATGCAAACAACATAGTACGTACTAAACTTACTTTCTTTCATTAATAATCGTCCAATTTTTCAACGACGAAGCATTTAGTTTTGATGATGACAACTTCATCACCATAACAAAATTCATGATAGAAGACCTCCTCTATCAACAAAGTATTTCTGGTCAAGTAAGTACAACAAACTAAACTTTCCTTCATTATAAATTATATACTTTATCCATATTATTTTTCAAATGTAGATCATCGATAGATTTTGGTTCTGAAAAACAAAGCAACTAGAAGAAAGCAGTAGCATTATCTATGTTAACACAACTATGACAGTAAGTGAACTATATTCTCAAATTAACATTTTTTTATACAACATAAATTTTCTAAAACAAAATTTTTACAGAAAAGCACAATGGATGGAAGGTTGGAAAATATCAAGAAAAAAATGTTCAATCCTTTTATGAAAAGAACACTTTTATCCATTATGTTGCAACATATTATTCCCAATACATGGCAATAAACATTGGAGCCTGTTTGAGCTAGTTGTTGGAGAACGCACTTGGAACCACTACGACTCTCTCAACTTGACCATGAGATCAAAAACCTGCAGAAGTGGACATACAAAATTTGCCATTAATGCGGTAAGTAAAAATACACCAAAATTAGAAAATGATAAATGTGTTTATATTTATTCTAATTTTCTTTCACTGTTTGCAGAAATCAGCAGTAAACAACCTAAACAAAGAGCTACAAGAAGAAGGGCACAAAACAATTCTCAACAAAAATTCAGTGCTTAAAAATGTTGACTGTGCTCAACAAAGCAATGGGTAATTTTGAAGACGGTTCAGAATTTTATACAAAAATTCACGATACATAATAACTACCTACACACATATTACCAATTAGATAATATTATTTACTCACATACAATTACTTAGATAAACATAATACTAATTACAATTCATTATTAACATAAAGAAAAGATAATATGTTTTATCATTATATTCAAAGTACTAAACTTCAGAAATACAGGTACGACTGTGGTTTTTGTGATGATGTTCATGCAAAAAATAGCACAAGGAATGCAGATTACATCAAAAATTAGTCTTGAACAAGTTAATGCATTTAGAGCACAGATAGCTGCACAAATACTCTATGACAAACCATACTACTGGCTTGACAAGTTTTGCAGCTCTTCTTCAGCGCATAAAAATGTAATGGCTGATGAATGAGATGATGAATTTGTAATGGATGATGTTAAAAATTAGATAATAAATTTGGTGATGAATTTGTAATGGCTGATACTAAATTGATCATAGATTTTAGGGAGTATATTTGAATTTACTGATGAATTTATAGTAACTGATATTGAAAATTTGATGATGAATTTGATAATGAATTTCTAATGGCTTTGTTGATTTGATGATGTTATTCAGATAAATATGGATCATGAATTTGTAATCCAAAATATGATTCTACTGCTCTTTTAAGAAAGAATCCTTTTATCTTTTATTGACAATTTATAGTTTTATATTTATTATTATGTTTTCTAATTCTGTTGTTCTACACAGCAAAAGGATGCAGTATGGGCTACTTTTCCTAGACAAAAAGAAGCTTTAAGATTTGTCCAAACACATGCAAACACTTATGTTTTTTGCTACCAAGATCATTTGACTGCCCAAAGAAGGTTCTTTGTTTCTACATATGACGAGTTCTGGAGAAGGTGCAAAACCATGAATCCTAAGTTATGCCACCATTACGAGGTTATTCAAGTCGGACTGCCTTGCCACTTGTATTATGATCTTTCAACAAAAAGATTAACACTGGAAAAAAAGGCCGATGAAATGGTAGATATTCTGATATCTATCACCTTCAAAGCGCTAAATGACAAATACAAAATCCAAGGAAAGCAAGATTGGGTTATAGAGCTTGATTCACCTACTGAAGAAAAGTTCTCTCGACATGTGTTCATTCATATCCCAAATATTGCCTTCAAAGACAACTCGCATGTTGGAGCATTCATCTCTGAGGTATGCTTATGTATAATAAATTTAAGAGTAAGTGATCCACAGTTTGAAAAACTGTACATCAAGAAAGATTCAAGCTCATCAGACAATACGGAGCGTCTTTTTGTTGATACTGGAGTTAATACTTGTAATCGTTGTTTTCGTCTTTCTTTCTCATCAAAAGCAGGGAAGAATGCTTTACTCCTGCCAAGCAGACGCTTTGGATGTAAGAATCTGAATGAGGAACAAGTGTTCATCAAATCACTTATTTGCAGAATAGATGCTGATTTAGATAAGCTATTAGAGTGCAAAATGAATGTGGACTGTTGCAAAATTCTTCATTTTGAATCTGAGGTCAATGATAATAGAACCTACACCGAGGGAGATAAGTCATTACATGTTTATGGTAGCAATATACCTAAGTCCTATTGTTCAGGAAAATCTCCCTTTCCAGCTTTGGATGATAATATTTCATCTTTTGCCTCTCATGGAAATGTTTCGGGTAAAATCAGAAGGTGGTACTGGTTTTCTGAACATGGCTACATAATTTATAGCATGTCCAGAAGTCGATATTATGAACGAGTTGGAAGAGAACATAAAAGTAATCATGTTATGTACATTGTTGATTTCCAAAGGGATGGTTACTATCAGAAATGCTATGACCCCAATTGTAGAGGTTATCGATCTCTAGTGTGCCCAGTACCATGGGATGTATTGTCAAACTGTTATGATATTGTGAACCAAGAAGGCAAGACTATCTAGAACCAATGCATCTGTCAAATGAAATATTAACTACATAATCACTTCAGTCTATGTTGCTTTTGTGTATTGTTAACTAGCAAGTACTTACATAACTGATTTTAAATTTGATAATGAAACTCTGGTAATTGATAATGAATTTGTAATGGCTAATGTTTCTAATGCTCTATTAAAAAGATAAAAGCATTTATGTTTTATTGACAGTATTTGTATCACTTTTATTGAAAATTATGCGTATGCTCTGTTAAAAAGGCTATATATAAGAACATCACATTTATTGATAGTATGTTTCAGGTAGCAGTGTACTAGTCATACTTATCTCCAGTTGTTCTGTTTGATTTGTATTCCTACTGCTATGCGTGAAACTCATGGATTGACAAATGATTTGGTTCGAATATCCGTTAGCATTGAGGATATAGAAGATCTCATTGCTGATTTGGATTATCCTATTAAAACTGGTCCTATTTGATACCATTTTGATTTTGTTGTAGTGAAAAGCGTCAGGGCTGGAATGGATGAATCGAAAAGACTATATCTTCCGAATAGACATAATAACTACAGTAACATATAATAACAAAAAAAGACTATACGTAAGAATTAAAAAGATATACCAATTTATCTTTTTTAACAGAACTAACAACATTGTATTTCAAATAACAGTTAAACATAAACAATTGCATACAACCAAAAGTATCAAAATAGATCATAACCAATTCAACATATGCAATTATCCAAATATTCAACTCAAAGTATTCATAGAACAACCAATTAAATACATTGGACTAAAGCAATCAACTCAATTATTCAACTCAGAGTATTCATAGAACAACCAATAAAATACATTAGACTTAAACAATCAACTCAATTATTCAAAGAACACCCCCTTCTATTATGTCTAAGTTTTTTACACTTTCCACATCTATTTTGCTTAGCATGAAAATCAGCCCCTTCAATCCTATTCATCCTAGGCCTACCAGCTCCACGAACAGGCTTAAGAGGAAGAACAATAGATGTTTCTTCAGCTTCAATTGCTTCCTTATCAAAAGTTGGAATTGGATTGATCAAATGTGAATACGAAGCTCGATAATACTCAACAGTAAAGTAATTCTCAATATATTCGTAAACAGAATTTCTGGTTAAAGAAATACGCTTCAAAGCATGCGCACAAGGAAAACCTTTCACTTTCCATTAATTGCAACTGCAAATGTGATTTTTAAGATCAACCTTTTAAGATGTTGGAGAATGAACTTCAAAAATATACCTACAAAATTTAAAATTAAAAACGGTTAAAATATATAAACAGATTGCATTTCTAAAACAGGATTATTAGCACTATATATATTCTCCCTAATCTATCTAATAAATAAGACCCAATTCATGTGCAGTGAACTAATAGTGAAAAATAAGACTCATATACCAAAATAATTAACAACGGTCATACTGTTCATATTCTTAAAGATCACGGAAGCTATGTTATAAGGGAAGAAAAAAAAGATAATGTATGTTTGCTCATGAATTCTGCATGTGAGCATTGCTCAATATTTCCATTATATATTTACTGTTAATCTTTAAATTTACAAACTTGAAAATATCTGGTCACAGCTTTTAGTTAGATCAAAAACCATAAATACTGTCAAAAATAAAACACTCATGCATGTGAATAAACCCTAAGCAGGCAGACTAATGCATCATACTCCTATGCACAACATTAGTTTTTACCATAACAAAATCTCAAAAATAAAACACTACAATGATACTTGCTTTATATTACTTGGTCCTTACACTATTCATATTATCATAAGCCTCAATGCAGACAAAGAGAAAATATGTAGCAAGCGATACCAACAAAATGAAATCATAACACAGGCTACATAGCAAGTTGAAAAAAGATAAATGCATTTATCATTTTTCAGAAAATGTGAACATCATGCAAAAAAAAATAGAAATACATATTTAGATGATTTAGAAACACTCCACCCAAATCCTTCTTCCTTCAATTTCAATAAACGAGCTTCCATTTTTGGACATAGCACACTAGTCCACTTTGATGCTTCTTCTCTACGATTAGACATTTGCATCACAAGTTTTACCCTAATTCCATCAAGACAAGCAGTAACAGGCAAACTTCTTTCATCCAAAATCCAAGAATTAAAACTCTCAGCTACATTGGACTTATTTTCACCATATTGCTTCCCCAAAAAAACAAATCGGCCCAATGATCATATGGTATCATTCAAGTACTCTATAGCTTTGGCACCTCCGATTTCTGTGTACTTGGACATGGCTTTTTCAAACTCATGATGATTAGAAGCTATAGCACAACGCTCAAGTAAATGAGCTATCCAAACACCCCTTCTACTTTTCACAATGCTAGCAATATTATTTTGCATATGATGTAAACAATAAGAATGATGACTATTTGGAAATTTTTTTGGAATACTTAACAATAAACCCCAGTGTCTATCACTTTGAAAAGTTAATATTCTATCACAACTAAGAGCATTCTTTAGGTATTACATCACTGTTAATGTATTACATTTGAAACAACAAAATGCACTATATTTGAAACAGTATTATCTAATAGTAGACAATCACATGAACACTAAGCTCTCGGCCCAAATAAAAAGGAAAAATATATTTGCAAGAGGCAATTCTTCCTTTTTTTCTTATTTTTTTTTAATTTTTCTACTTGAATGTGTAGTCTACGCAGGAAGGGTAGAAATTGCAAAGGTATGATACATAATTCATACATACAATACAAAGACTTATATTCGAACTTCTAAAACATATGTGCTTTTATCTTTTCTATATGCTGTTCAAATCATTTGTATACCTTATGTAAGATCTTCAAATAATGAGAAAAATTGTAAATATGTTTAACATGTAGTAGTAACTATGATATATAAGTATGGCTTAATACGTTATTTAATTCTTTATCTTAAAAGATAAATGCATTTATCTTTTTTAACTTATGTATACAGTAACATTTTGTACATCAAATTAAAGAACATTAAATCTTTTACAGTGTTTGTTTTGGATTAAATTTACAATAAGGAGCATGGCTGTACATTGAACAATTATACCTACTTTGTAACTAGTTCAACTAAATTGAAGATGTTAGAGATAAAAACATATATGCATTTATCATTTGAAATATAACAAATTCTAGTGAATCCAGTATAAGCAATAGGTATCATGACATTTGGTGGCTAAACTGAAAAAATAAATCATCTAAATTATGTATCTATCAAGAAAAAAACAGCCAGCATTAATCATCGTTAATTTTCAGTAGAACTAAATTGTGAGTCTGAATTCATTTCTACAATAATTTCACATGCTAATCCCTAATGCAGAAGAAACTATAATGAATTGAACTGGATATTACTACATTTGAAACAACCAAATGCACTACATTTGAAACAGTACTGTATAACAGCAGACTAATCACTTGAACAAAATGCAGTATGTACACAACAAAATTCACTAGAACAATCACTTAAAGAAAAAGTACTATGTTACATAAATTTATAACAAGGACCTAATGCAAACAGTACAAAGTAAATACAACAGCAAAAAAAAGATCAAAATCAGTACCTTGATTCCTATTTTTTGCAGTTGCAGCCATCAAATTACCACTTTGCCCTTTCAAAAAGGTAGCATCGAAAAACACCATAGGACAACAATAGCTGAATCCAAATATACACGCCTCATAACATACAAAAACTCTCTCAAATTGATTACTGTCAGAATCCACATCCATACTTGAATAACTGTTCGGGTTATTTCTTTCCAATGCCTTCAAATACCAAACTAATTCATTGTACGATTTATTTTCATCACCGTAAATATCATTCATAGCCAATTTCTTACCCTTATATGCAAAATAATAGCTCAGCTCCACATCATAATCTCTTCTAAATTTTTTAATGATATCCTTGGTTTTTCTTTTTGGCTCATCACGAATTGGATTGACAATTAAACTTTTCACAAGATCATTATTAATAGTTGGACTACCAAGCGAACGAAATCCACCACCACAAGTATGAATTAGCTGGATTTTTTTAACAAACAGTTGGTCCAATTGCTTCGATTTGCAAGAAGCATGAATCCTAAAAGGGCAACTAGCTATAGCACATCGAACTATTAATCGTTCTTTACAATTTTTAATATATTGTACTTTAAACTCATTCTTCAAATAATAAGCACTAACCGTTCTACGGAATCCAATAGCAGAATCAAACTGTTGACCAATCGCAGTAAAAAATTCCATATTTGAATTCTTCTTCAACAAATCACATAAATCCTTTTGTTGAGTTAAACCAGAATCTAAATCATCATCATAACCTAACAGATTATTACTTGACTCACCACCAACTACTGAACCAGACTTGCTACTTTCACCAACAAAATTATTCGTTGAATCATTCTTCAACTGTAGAAAAAATACCAAAAATTCTTCCGTTTTAAACCAAGACAAAGACAATACAGCTTGAAGATCACTACCCATTTCAACAAAGGTAGTCTTTGATTCTCGAATATAAAAAATATCAAAGCATAATGGACTAAAATTATCCCACTCCTTGCAAATCCTATTCCTAACAGAAGAAATAGAAGCATCCAATCCAACACGAGCACTAAAACAATTGTTATTGAAATCAAACACAATTATAACAGATGAATCACAGCTGCAAAAAAAATGAAAAGAAAATAACTATGTGAAACTGATCTTAATTAGAAACTAATAGCATAAAATACTACATAAAAAATCATTTTCTATCCCACTTTTCGGAAAAAGATAAAACAATTTATCTTTTACAGATCACAAATCACCAAGAACTAAAGATCAAACAACGCTAACTAATACTATTTCAGATCCAATTTTACCCAAAGTGAGTACAAACAGAATTGACTGACAAAAATAACTGCTTTGATTGCTTAAACCAAATGTGAAGTGATATTCTAAATACTAAAATCATAATCTAAAGTGAATGATGCAACCAGGCTAAATACACAGTGCTTGTGTTATCAGAATAAAAGAATAACATTCAGAGGCCATTATTCCAACTACATCAAACAAAACCTTCCTCCAATAGATCAAAACCGCCTCCCCTGATAAGAAATATACAATAACATCATGAACATCATAAAACATCGAATTGACAATGAAAAACACCAAATAAAATCGAGACTCACCAAAGAAGAAGCAATCCAATAGAGAAAATCGATTACCTATCCAAATGAAGAAAACTGCCTCGTGATTTCCCACAATTAAATCGAATTTGATTTCAGAAGAAACCAACGCCTAATTTTTTTTCAAAAAAAATTAACGAGCGCTTTGATTGCATAAGAAACGACGGCCTCATTTTGTCTAATTTCCACGAGCACTAGATTTCAGAAGATACGAACGTCGTTTGAGAAGATGAAGACGCACGCCGCCTAGATATTTGTCCTGAAAAATAATAATTTCAAACCCGTGTTCTGTAAAAAAATTGGGCCGTATAATTAGGCCCTTCACACCAATTTCCACTTTATTATACAGTGGTTAAAAATTTTCAATTTTTAACAAGTATTAAATTCTAAATATTATTTTTTAACAGCATTACTGTATGCAACGCACATGTTACACACTAGTATAATTAACGAGACAAACAGACATGAATATGTAATAGAAAGATGAATATGATGTTAATTCAGGTGGGCAGGATGTGTGTGAGAGCTTTGATAATTCTAGGTTCGGTTTAGTTAATGAGAGGATCCCATTGCATGAATTCGAGATGAACAGTGAGTCGTTATTATTTGAGTTTTGTATCAGATGTGATGACTCAAAAGTACGTGAATTAGAAATAATGCATGAGGAAATGTTTTAGAAGACTTTATATTTGTTGCAAGGTGATATAGAAAAAGTTGCGGTTCCTGAAATTCTGCTAAATATTATTATGGATGATATGTGCAAAAATGCATGCACAAGATACACTGTTGACATAAGCTCGCAAGATGTACTGATGTTTACACAAGAGGTGATGCTGCTTTTCACAAAAATATATCTATATGTTGTTCAAGTTGGTTAGAATTTGAAAGTCTGGGTGCAATGGCTTTGGAAAACCATGAGGTGATTAGTCTTTGTGATGGTAAAAAAGATGACAATGATGAAGTTATTTCAGACTTGTCACATGGTGATTTGATTATGGTGCATGGCAAGTTAGATGTAATGCTTGGACATCCAGATTTCATGCAAAATATACAGAGAGAGGAGATGGTGATGCGAGGATTGATAGGCGTTAGTTCTAAAGTGTGTAAAGAGGTTGGCTCCATAGTGCATAGAGAAGTTGGACCTAGATTAAGTGCATCTAGATCAATGAGGAGAAGTGCCAGTATTCGTAGAGTGGCCACTGGAGCTTCTGCTTACTCTAGCTAGGTATGGGTTTTCTTTTGAGTAGTACATATAGTCCCCATGCTTTATGTAGTTTGTCTACTGGTGATATGAAGTATTTGAAAATTACTGTAGATCGAGTTATATAAATTACTCTACTAATCTAAAACTTGTAAATAATAGCTCAATTACAAATAAAATGAAGTAAAGTGAACTGGAGATTTTTATACCGATTCAGACTTTTCGTCCTACGTCCAATCTCAGACTCCTTTTGGAATTAACTAAACAACCCTTACTTACACTACACCAAAACAGCTAATTTGCAATGCTTATTTTCTATAATTTCTAACAGTTATTATCATTAGAAAATTCCAACCGTTGTTTCCGTTACTTCTAGTTTACCACGGTTTTAAATGTTGGGATATTTTTTAACAATGTAAATACTACAAAACTAGTTGGACAAATCTGTAATTTCCCTTCTTCATATTTTACAACGCACCAATAGCCCCTTGGTCACATTTTCTTCTTTTCCCAAACCGTTAGGGTTCCTCCAATTGCAAAATCGATGTAGGAAAATATTTGCACTAATTAATCTCTAAATCGATGTTCCTTTATTTTCACTCCTTATCATTCCATTTCTTTGAACTACTGGGGTTTTGTATTCGTTTTGCCTTTTTGAGCTTCTAGGGCTTCTTCGAACTATAAGGTTTATTTTTTTTACTTGTTAAATTAGAAGGATTTAGTCTTGTTTATCTATATGATTTATAAAAATATTTTGTCTATTGGGTAGATGTAAGTAAAAATCATGGTTTGAAATTTCGGCAGAATTCCGGTTATTCCGGTGATTCCATTCCGGTTCCGTTCATAACCGGAACGGAATCCGGTCCAAATTCCGGTTCCGCTCTAAATTTTGGATTTGCTTTTCATATACTGAAAAAAACTTACAAAAAATTAAAACATACAACAAATATATACAAAAAATTAAAAAAGAAAAAAATTAATTGGGACAATAAATAAATGGAGAAGAAATTGTGTAGTTTCATAAAAAAAGCTGTTATACTTTTGTTAGTTTACATCGAATCATAACAAAATTTTCAAAATTGATCAAAAATTTAAAATCTCAAGTGAATAATACAGAATCTTACATGGTGGATTTTTAATAAAAGTGTGTATTTTATATGTAATGTAAAATATGTACTATAAATTTGCGAAAGTATTAGATATTTATTAACGTATATAGCAGCAAAAAAGTACCGGAATTAAAGCGGAACTTTCAGAATTTCTGAAACGGATCCGGAAATTTTACTATTCCTAATGGCCAGAACGGAAACGGAAAACGAAATTTCGAACCTTGCTAAAAGTGGATCTATTGTTTGTTGGATAGACGTAATCATTGTCTTATTGTCTCACCAGCAGATCTTCTCACTAATGCTAGTTAATTATAATAACGGGTGAGTGGTAAAAAAATGAAATTTTGTGAAAGAACTTTTATTTAAATTTTTTTGATTAATTACAAGAGAAAATTGAGTTCTATTTAAAAAATTAGGATCTATGGTTGGTCCAGGAAGGAAGTGGCCAAATATTTACTAGCAATATATCTCTTATTTCCTTTTTATTTTACTAAAATATATCACATATCTTTTTTTAGCTTACAAAGATTTATCATCATCTATTATTGATCCAATTTGGATGACAATGATATCTGAATGAAATTTGAAGCTTCAAGTACTTTAAAGAAAATAGCAACTATATATTTTTTATTTTATACATTTTTAGTCAAAACTCTAATTACTATGAAACCTAAAAGTAATTTATATACTATACGAAAAGTGAAACCTTATTTTCAAAATGAAGTAGCACGTTATTTTCCCCAAAAAAACAAACTTAAACCGTAATCTTGCATATATAAAAAATGAATCTGGTTAATTTTCCAATAAAGAGCAAATATTTTATAACGAGTTTAACTTGATGAAAATGCATAAATAAATAATGATGAACTAATGGTGTTACTGATTAACTAATGTAAAATTCAACATATTTGTTATTGAATTTGTATACTCCAATTATATAACATGGTACTTATTGAAGTATATATTGCAAATTAATTACTCATGTCCTTCATTTATTTGATTAAATTTTACCTATTTCTGACGGATGTTGATAATAACATAGAAAAAGTTTAACGTTAACAACCGACATTATAGTACAAGTATGGTGATCTTATTTTTTACACTGCCTAATTTATTAAAAATTAATATGTATAATGTTAATTTTGATCCCAATCATTTTGCGTTGTATTGATTATGGGGAAACAATTTAAAATTAAGTTTGTATATACCATTTATATTGGCATGTTGATGTGATTAACTTCTCTCTTGTTTACTTTGCATCACATGTATGTCATTATCAGTTTTCATTATCATTAATTTTTTACCATAATATTTGAATGTTTTTCTTATTACACATAAAGAGCTACAGTGCTTCAGGATCTGCAAAAAAATAGGTAAAGTGAGCCATTAAAGCTTGAAAATTTATGATTACTACCATTTAGTAATTTAAAACTATATATATGTAAGATATACATAAAACAAACTGTCATTTAGTAATTTATGATTGTCATAGTTAAATAAGGCAAACAATAACCCAATCTTTTGATTTGCAAATATTAACATAGAACTAGACTGCTTCAGGATCTGCAAAAAATATGTAAAGAGTGCCGTTAAAGCCTGGAAATTTGTGATTGCTATCATTTAGTAGTTTAAAATCTATATAGAAGATATATGTGAAACAACTTGCCAATTAGCAATTTATAATTGTCATACTTAACACTTAAATAAGGAAAACAACAACCTAATTTTTTTTGGGTTTGCAAATATCAACATAGAATGTAACATTTACACGTGATGTTTTAGTACTACATGAATTTAAACATGCAAAAAACACTATAATAAGGGGACAAAAAAACCAGATCTTCTATTCAACTATTGTATTAAGATATTAACATGTGCTTAAGCTTGAGTACTTTCTCATCGTAGAAATAATAGAGGAGCAAAAATTTTTAGTTGGATGCATTTAACTGAACATGTTTCAATTTGATTTTACTGTAATATTGCAGTTTGATTTATGAGATGATTTTAGATAAGCTGGGACCAGAGAAAAGATGATACAAAGAAATAATATGTTCTCTATTTCTAATTGTAATAATACAGACTATATTTATACAATATTTTATGAGTATTGGGCCTAAACAGTTTGGCCCAAACCACTCTTCCTATATCGCTTTGCAGTTATAATACAATGTTCTGTGTAGCAGCGAGTCATTACTCGTTATTTCCAATATCCCCTCTCAAAGCGATTAAGGTTAGGTTCCTAAATTTTCTATGCCGCCACTCGATAAAGTCATTTCTAATTAGAGAATTCTTCTGATTTCGCTCAGATCGAATACCCATAAACGAAGACAGGGCATCAACCTATCTTATTGTTGAGACTATTGCTAAGACCTTCTTTAGGCTTGACGATGCTTCGCTCTATGGTCAAATCGAGGCTAGGAAGGCATCGATCTATCTTATTGCTGAAGTTGTTGCTTAGGACCTCCTCAGGTTTGATGATGTTTCTTTTGACCTTTAGTCCTTGAAATCGAACGAAATTTCTTGCGGTAAGCGGCTTAGTTAAAATGTCTGCAACTTGGTAAGTAGCTGGTACGTGATTAACTTGCAGCTTTCCTTTTAGAATTTTTTCTCTTACGAAGTATAGATCGATTTGCTTCGTTCTTGAGTGAAGTACTGGATTTGCTGATAGATAGTCTGTGCTTAAATTGTCGCACCACACTGTTGGTTTGCTGTTTGTACTCATTTGTAATTCATGCATAAGTGATTGTATCCACATGACTTCTGCTGTTGCACTGGCCACACTTCGATACTCTGCCTCTGTGCTAGATCTAGAGATTGTATTCAGTTTCTTTGAGCACCAGGAAACTGGATTATCACCTATGTAGATGCAGTAGCCTGTGGTGGATCTCCTGTCATCGGGATCTATAGCCCAGTCAGCATCTGCATAGCCAGTTATATTGAGGTGTTTGCTTTTCTTTTGTAAAATTCCATAGTCCAATGTTCCTTTTAGATATCATAGTATTCTCTCGACTGCTTTCCAGTGTACGACACATCTGGTCTAGTTATGGTGACCCATTGTAATGCCCCAACTAGTCATTAAGTATGGCTTCTCCCCTGTTTTTGGATAAGTGTTGACTGCTTATCGTTGGAGTTAGTTGGGGATTAGCATTTGTCATCTTTGACTTGTTTAGTAATTCCTCGATATATTTAGTTTGACACAGCATGACTTCTGAATGTGATTTCCTTTTGACTTCTATGTCCAGAAAATAGTTTACATTTCCTAGATTTTTAATTGAGAACTCCCTGTCAAGATGCTGAGTAATTTTTCTGATTTCTGCATCACTGTTACCTGTAACAATTAAATCATCAACATAAATGAGTATATATACTGTAACAGTATCATCAATTCTTATGAACAGTGAGTTACCTGACTTTGTGGATTGAAAACCCATTTATGCAAAGTGGCTTTTAGCTTATCAAACTACACTCTTGGTGCTTGCTTGAGGCCATATATGGCCTTGTTTAATCTGCATACAAGATTACTGCCCTATTGATACCCTGGTGGCTGTTGCATATATACTTCCTCTTTTAACTCTCCATTGAGTAAGGCATTATTTACATCTAGCTATCTGATTTTGCAGTCTTTATACAGAGCTATAGTGAGAATGACTCTGATAGTTGTTAGCTTTATCACTGGTGAAAAAGTTTCATTGAAATCGAAGCCATGTTCTTGTGTGTATCCCTTTGCCACTAATCTTGCCTTGTGTCTGGCAATTGTGCCATCTGGATTCTTCTTTAATTTATATGACCATTTGCATCCTACGATATTTCTGTCTTTAGGTAGTGCAACCAGATTCCATGTTTTGTGTGACGTTTCGGATTTTGCCCGCTCGAAAATCGACATCCATACTTCATATCGTATTCGAATGCCATAGATTCGACCGTTCAAATCCGATTCGCCGGAGCTTATAACAACATTAAGTAAATAACACAGCGGAATAAAAGAATAATACATTGATATACAGCTTTGATACAATATCTGATACAACAGATGATCCAATAGATATCAATATACATCAGAGATATGATACAATAAATAGCAGCGGAAAAGAAAATAGATGATAACATCTAACAGCGGAACAATATAACTCTAAAATAGTCTTCAAGGAAGAACTCCAAAAATAACCGCAACTCCATTTCCAAGAAGCAATCCAGCAATAGCTCGAACTCCCAATAACGATGCACCAAGACGAGCAAGACTGGTGCGATCCAAAGACTGAACTAACTCTAGATAATCTGCTAAACCTGACTATCTGAAAAAACCAACTCTAGACTGCTCGTGTAGAAAATAATGAGCACCCAGAGTTTAGGAAAGAAACAATAAACTCCGGATCAGTCGTGGGACTGTTGTGAGCAACAAAAACAGTTTATCTTTTAAAACATTCAACAAAGATTTCAAAGTCAATTCGCAATGCTTTTTAAAAATGAGACTACCATAAGGTCTCCCGCACACACACACAATGCAAACGCAGAATCGGAGGAGATTTCTCCTTATGATAGTCAAAGATGCTTGATACGCATTAAAAGAAACATTTGATATTATTACTAGTGCATAGTGTAGGAAAAATTCATTTCGAAAGTAGAATATAAATCTTAGCCAACATACGACCATTATCGTATGTCTACTATAGCTACCATCTAAACAGTGGTGACCACCATAAGTAAATGGCAGGTTCTATAACTAAAACCGTACAAGTCTCGTATTGTTTCTTTGGATTTCCAACGAATGATCAGGCCAAGGAACTTCCCATTGCCACATGAGAATGCCTCTGGATGGACATCCCCGAGAACCAAACCGGATCTCTGCCAACACAAGGCCGGGTTACCCCTAACTGAGTAACAACTGACCGAATATGCCATCCCCCGGTCCTTTGGGACCTTTCACCGAGCGCTCGCAATCAATTCACACAATCATAAAGTGTTTTCAACATGAGTAAGTATCTAGGCTCCATACCATGATACCACCCTTTTCTAGAAGGAAATGCACATATCCTAAAGGGCGCTACCCCTCATAACCTTGCCGCATCTTTCCTGTTTTGACCATTCCCGAGGTGTGAGGCTCGACGAAGTCACGTCCACAAAAACATACTTTATACAAAAGCCATGCTTTGGGTCAACAAATGATCATAGAAATGATCACCAAGATAGACGATCAAATAAATGATCCTATCACAAATAATCAACACAATGATCATTTCACAGCAACACTCAGCATGTCACATTACCAAATTGGGAATATATTGCTGATAACATTCAACTACATAACCTCTGAGCTCGTACGTCTCAGAGAAGGGTGTTAAGCTAAGAGAATAAATTCTCCGCCACCAACAGAAATATATTTGAAATAAATCGGCTTTATATCTCAATTCGTAATGTCAGACATACAATCCATACAAGTCTGTTCTGGGTTCGAACAGAACCGAAGGCACTTACAAAGAAGTCCTTGCAATCCGGATATTCACAATCCCGATCGGATTTCCCATCACTTAGGGAGTTTCTATACCGGCGCGACTCGGTGCAGAAACAATCGATAGGTCATCCTATCGCTTTTGCAAATACCCGGTCTTCAACACCGGTCTTCAAATGCTATCCACAACGTCGAATCACATATTCGGAATGGGTTATACGACACAAAGGTCCTTTCCCGGTTAAACCGAATAGTGAGCACGATATTTCAAAAACAAATGGATAATGGGATTTCAATTAAGTCACAACTTATTACCCAAAACCTTTCTTCAAATGGCTTAACAAATTACCATTTTCAATCTTTGAACAAAAAGATTCATTTTCACAACCTTTAACGGTTTAAACAATTTTCACATTTTAATCTTTTAAATAAAAGATTCATTCACAGATTTTCCAAATCAATTTTCATTTCAATTTGATTAACTCGTTAAATCTTTAAACCAAAAATTTAACCTATAGCCTTCAAAACAATTTCATTTCAATTTGATTTAAACAAATCATCAATTTAAATCTGTTAAAAATAAACAGATTTAATTCATAGTTTTCAAAAAGAATTCATTCATAACTTAGGAAAATCATTTCTCTATTCAATCTTGAAATTCCCCTAATTAACTGGAATCTCAGTTCTTATCTAAAAGTGTTTATCATTTGAAAACAACAGTTTTCATTTTGGAAATCTGATTCATTTATACGAGTTGAAATCCTTGGGTTAAATTCAAATTCCCAAAACCATACCTTTAAAATGGTTTAAATTCATACAACATGTTTATAATATATTTAACCAAAATTTCCAATCATCGAATTCAATTCCAAATATCGAATTCAAATTCAAATTGAATTATTTAAATTGGAGATTTTACCGAGTTATTCAAAATAGCTTTTATCTGTGAAAACCTTTTCCAAAAGCTTTACCGTTTAACCCAAATCCATTTTCAAAATCAATTTGAAAGTAAAACTTTAACTTCAAAAACATTAAATTTAAATTATCTGTGACTTAACCGATTTCCTCGTGAAATCCATATTGGTGTGTGTATGGTGTAGTCTAGGGGTTATACACAGTAGTGCAACATCATTCAATCATGACAGATCAAATACAACAATATATCTGATAAGCGATATAAATTATAACGCTTATCTTCATTCACAGATCACAGATATATTTATATATCACAGATAATAAATTACATCACAGATCACAACACAAATCAGGATAATCATAAAGCATCATATAACAGGGATATCAAACAGTTTAACATCCAATATAATCCAAGCATCCAAAGGTAAGATTTATTCAATTATCTGATTAAGTTAATCAGATTTATTTCTATGAATAAATTTGTTGGTCATGGAAAATTAATAATCAATTAATTTAAAAACATTTAGTAAACTATCTTTTAATTAATCATTAATTTATCCTAAATTAATAATTTATTCTTAATAAATTTTTCTTAATTAATTAATTGATTACTCCTTAATTAATGATTTTTTTTTCCTTAATCACTTTCATTAGTTAATTAACCTTTTATAAATTAATTATTCTCAAATTAATTACCTGGGTTAATCTATCACATTACCCTTAAATTTAATTTATTGCTTAATCGCTTGATCAATCAACTTAAATCATTAATTTATATCTAATTAATAATCCTTAGTTTATAAATTAATTATTCCTTACTTAATTTAAACTTTTAATTACTTATTTTAATTAATCCAAATTAATTATTAAAATTAATCACCTTTGTCAATATTTCATACTCCTTAGTCGATTATCTTTATTAACCAATAACATTTCTTAATCACTTTCTTAAGAAATTATTTTAGATTAAATCATTATTAATTATTTTTAGTTATAAATTAATCTAATTTATTAATTTATATGACAAAATCATTCTTTAATTACCTTATTAATTAAATCACTAAGAACCTTAATTATCCTTAATATAATTCATTTCCTTTACTTATGATTTAATTAACGTTTAACTATATATTTAAAAACATTACACTTTTAAATTCAAATTTAAATTCCATTTTGAATTTAAGATCCAAAATGATTAACCATTTAAACATTAATCAAATTTAAATTCAATTTATAATCCTTTAAAATAAATGTGAAGAACATTTATCATTCAAGTTATTTAAAACAGTTTAATTAATATTTTTTTCTGAAATTTCTTTTATAAAAGAACTTTACCAAAATTCAAGTTTTAAAACATTTGTTTGAAACAAATTTACTTAAAAAAACTATTTGATTTAAACTTGATTTTAAAACATCCAGATTTAGAAACTGGTTCAAATTCCTTGACCTGGATTCAAAAATGATTTTTGAATCCACTACTTTAATTAGATTTGAAAACTGAACTTAACTTTTAAATTTAAACCACTGTTTAAATCTTATTTTCAGATTTAAGATTCAAATTTGAAAATCTGCAAATCTGCGCTTTTTAAAAACCTAAACCCCCATTGAAATAATTTAAAACTTTTTTTTTTAGATTCAAAATCATTTGAATCTAAACTTCAGCTAGATTTATACTTGTTTAAAACTATCTCACAACTTTAAATTCTATTTAAATTTGGTCAAATTTCAGGTTTGCAAACAGGTTTTGAAAAAAAAACTGAAGCAAAACAAACTGGCTTGAGGAAATCAAACTTGCTTCGAGTCTTGCCTCCCCCTGCTTCGAATCGAGCTCTCGTATAACCCGAGTCTTCCCCGAGAAAAAAAAAACTGCACGCCCCCAAAAAACCCACCAGACCTCAAAAATGCACGGTGCACGTGCACCGTGTCTCTGACCACCTCCGGCCACCCACAAGAACTGCAACCCTTCGCCGATCAACTCATGACATCATCACGATCCTCCAAAGCCACTGCAGCATCTCGAATCAAAATCGAGTTCGCAACTCAAACCTGGAATGCGCAAAAGCCACCAACCCCAAACCTGTCAACGCGTCGCATCCACTCCTCCGACCACCGGAGGTCACGAAATTCCGGCCACGACCTCGTCTACCACCCCGCTACCATCCCCTAAAGCCACGTTGAACTCGATCACCTAACGGTGACGAACGAATCGAAACACAAATCCACGTCCAAACTAGGTTTACAAACTAGAGTTCGTCACCACCGCTTCCACGTTCATCTGCTCGCCTCCCCAGAAATTTTCCTGCAACCCCTATTCACTCCTCTACCATCCTAGAGAGCCACGACCTCCCTTAACATCGAGATCACCAGAATTTCCCCCGAACCCATATCCAGTTCATCCCAGAAATGCACACTTATTCCCAAACTAGAAATTATGGTTTTAGTGTTAAAAATCATGTTTTGGTGTATGGATTCAATCTATAATCTTGGGTTAATGAATTACAAAGTTTGGGTTTCAACTTTATATACAATTGCACTGTTGGTTTTAGTTTACAGAGTCACTCATTTTTAATTTATCTAAATTTAACTTTTAAACCTTAATCTATGATTAATCAAACATCTTTTGTTTGTAACTTAGTCCTATCAACAATTGGTTCCAAGGAAAAAATAAATTTATAGCACACAGAAAAACTGGAACTATAATAGAGTAGCTTCTGTTGGAAATAACATACATACATCATACATCTATACACACAGCAGATTCACCCAATACAAATTTAGTTCAACAACACCAGCATGCAACAAAATTTGGCTTTAAAGTAACAAAAGTGAGGTTACTCACCTTGTCTTTGAAGAACAGAGGAGAAATTTGAGCCTGCACCCATTTTTTTTTAACTTTGATCTTTGTTTCCTGCAACTTTATTTTATTTTCCAGAAAGCTTTGCATTTGATTTCTAGATCTGAAATGCTTTGCACTGGCATTTGCTTTTGGGTTTCCAGATTTGATTTGTTTTGTAACTTTGGTCTCAATTGATGTTTTAAATTGAATTTTTTTTTGTTTAAGTTCTAAACAATGCTTGCTTCAGTTTCCTTAGCTTTGAATAATTGAGACTGAGATGGTATAAGTCTTGATATATCTAAGAAAAGGAATGCACAGGGATATCACTTTGTTTGTACAATAGGCATGGGTGAATATGCTTGCTTGTACTTGTTTATTCACTTGTTTTGTGAAACACGATCTCGGCTGAGATGATAGGTTATGGTGGCTGATGATAATGTCATTACTTTTCTTTGTTTACATGCATCACTTCTTACAGGCTACATATTTTATTTGCCTACTTTTTTTTTAGCTCGGCTGAGAGTATATGGCATCAATTGCCTTTGTACAAATTTGCTTATTTTATTTCTTTTGATTTGTCTTCCTTTACAAACTTTTGCTTTGGTTTTGTTTTAAGTGTACATATTTATGTTATTCTATTATGTATGTACAGTTTATATATATGTGTTTGTTTGAGTTGAGATGAAAGCTTTAATTGTTTATGTACTTTATGTTTTATTCTTATCTCTTTTACTTATTCTTTTTACTTCTATTTTTAGTTTAAATATTTATCATAAATTTTACTTTAAAAATTATTGTTTTACATTTCTCTATATACACATATATTTTATATAACTCAAATTATCATCATTTATAAATTTTTAAATCAATTTATTTATTTATTTATTTTTATACTTGTGTCCAAAGTATATTATTTATTTTTCAAAATCATTTATTTAAGAATTTATTTAAAATCCAATATATACATATATATTCACATATATACAAATTTTCAAATCCATATGACTCTACATATTTTCTATTTGAATCGAGGAAACTCGCTTCCATTTATAATTAATTCTACAAATTTTTATTCAAAAATTCATTTAATTATTAATTTAAATTAAAAAATTATATAAATTACCAGTTTAAATTTATATAAAATTCGGGGTCGTTACAAACTTCCCCCCTTAAAAGAATTTCGTCCTCGAAATTCGCAGGCACGAAAACAACACAGAGATAGATAAAAGATAGAGAAATATCTTTTCAGATCAAACTGGATATCAGTTCTGCATTTGGCTCACCAAATCAGAATATCAACAATAGATACAAGAAATTATAATAGAATTTCAAATTTATTTAAATTTCAATTCTAAATTTCAAATTCATTATAGTTTAAAACGAAAAACTGATAAGAAATTGATGAAGATACGAAGTAAGAATTTCCTACAACGACTTCATAGGGCATAATCACACCGAAACTTCTTTGTGGAGCTGTCACGAAGAATTCAAAATAATTTAGAAACGAATCAAAGAAAATTTGATAAGAAAGTTATTTCCACTGTTGCAGGGTATTGACCATTTATAGTCGTATTTCCCTGTCCCCTATCTCGTTTTCTTCTTGCACTCATACTCACTATCAGTGGATAGTAAGAGAATTTACTGAGGCATTCAAACGGATATCTTAAGGATAACTCATTCTAGGGTATACTTTACCCTATCTCTAATGAGTTACTTAATGTGTTATACTCCTGAGCTAAAGTTCAACCCTTAGCTCTGATACCAAATGTGACGTTTCGGATTTTGCCCGCACGAAAATCGACATCCATACTTCATATCGTATTCGAATGCCATAGATTCGACCGTTCAAATCCGATTCGCCGGAGCTTATAACAACATTAAGTAAATAACACAGCGGAATAAAAGAATAATACATTGATATACAGCTTTGATACAATATCTGATACAACAGATGATCCAATAGATATCAATATACATCAGAGATATGATACAATTAATAGCAGCGGAAAAGAAAATAGATGATAACATCTAGCAGCGGAACAATATAACTCTAAAATAGTCTTCAAGGAAGAACTCCAAAAATAACTGCAACTCCATTTCCAAGAAGCAATCCAGCAATAGCTCGAACTCCCAATAACGATGCACCAAGACGAGCAAGACTGGTGCGATCCAAAGACTGAACTAACTCTAGATAATCTGCTAAACCTGACTATCTAAAAAACCCAACTCTAGACTGCTCGTGTAGAAAATAATGAGCACCCAGAGTTTAGGAAAGAAACAATAAACTCCGGATCAGTCGTGGGACTGGTGTGAGCAACAAAAACAGTTTATCTTTTAAAACATTCAACAAAGATTTCAAAGTCAATTCGCAATGCTTTTTAAAAATGAGACTACCATAAGGCCTTCCGCACACACACACAATGCAAATGCAGAATCGGAGGAGATTTCTCCTTATGATAGTCAAAGATGCTTGATACGCATTAAAAGAAACATTTGATATTATTACTAGTGCATAGTGTAGGAAAAATTCATTTCGAAAGTAGAATATAAATCTTAGCCAACATACGACCATTATCGTATGTCTACTATAGCTACCATCTAAACAGTGGTGACCACCATAAGTAAATGGCAGGTTCTACAACTAAAACCGTACAAGTCTCGTATTGTTTCTTTGGATTTCCAACGAATGATCAGGCCAAGGAACTTCCCATTGCCACATGAGAATGCCTCTGGATGGACATCCCCGAGAACCAAACCGGATCTCTGCCAACACAAGGCCGGGTTACCCCTAACTGAGTAACAACTGACCGAATATGCCATCCCCCGGTCCTTTGGGACCTTTCACCGAGCGCTCGCAATCAATTCACACAATCATAAAGTGTTTTCAACATGAGTAAGTATCTGGGCTCCATACCATGATACCACCCTTTTCCAGAAGGAAATGCACATATCCTAAAGGGCGCTACCCCTCATAACCTTGCCGTATCTTTCCTGTTTTGACCATTCCCGATGTGTGAGGCTCGACGAAGTCACGTCCACAAAAACATACTTTATACAAAAGCCATGCTTTGGGTCAACAAATGATCATAGAAATGATCACCAAGATAGACGATCAAATAAATGATCCTATCACAAATAATCAACACAATGATCATTTCACAGCAACACTCAGCATGTCACATTACCAAATTGGGAATATATTGCTGATAACATTCAACTACATAACCTCTGAGCTCGTACGTCTCAGAGAAGGGTGTTAAGCTAAGAGAGTAAATTCTCCGCCACCAACAGAAATATATTTGAAAGAAATCGGCTTTATATCTCAATTCGTAATGTCAGACATACAATCCATACAAGTCTGTTCTGGGTTCGAACAGAACCGAAGGCACTTACAAAGAAGTCCTTGCAATCCGGATATTCACAATCCCGATCGGATTTCCCATCACTTAGGGAGTTTCTATACCGGCGCGACTCGGTGCAGAAACAATCGATAGGTCATCCTATCGCTTTCGCAAATACCCGGTCTTCAACACCGGTCTTCAAATGCTATCCACAACGTCGAATCACATATTCAGAATGGGTTATACGACACAAAGGTCCTTTCCCGGCTAAACCGAATAGTGAGCACGATATTTTAAAAACAAATGGATAATGGGATTCAATTAAGTCACAACTTATTACCCAAAACCTTTCTTCAAATGGCTTAACAAATTACCATTTTCAATCTTTAAACAAAAAGATTCATTTTCACAACCTTTAACGGTTTAAACAATTTTCACATTTTAATCTTTTAAATAAAAGATTCATTCACAGATTTTCCAAATCAATTTTCATTTCAATTTGATTAACTCGTTAAATCTTTAAATCAAAGATTTAACCTATAGCCTTCAAAACAATTTCATTTCAATTTGACCTAAACAAATCATCAATTTAAATCTGTTAAAAATAAACAGATTTAATTCATAGTTTTCAAAAAGAATTCATTCATAACTTAGGAAAATCATTTCTCTATTCAATCTTGAAATTCCCCTAATTAACTGGAATCTCAGTTCTTATCTAAAAGTGTTTATCATTTGAAAATTCATTTTGGAAATCTGATTCATTTATACGAGTTGAAATTCTTGGGTTAAATTCAAATTCCCAAAACCATACCTTTAAAATGGTTTAAATTCATACAACATGTTTATAATATATTTAACCAAAATTTTCAATCATCGAATTCAATTCCAAATATCGAATTCAAATTCAAATTGAATTATTTAAATTGGAGATTTTACCGAGTTATTCAAAATAGCTTTTATCTGTGAAAACCTTTTCCAAAAGCTTTACCGTTTAACCCAAATCCATTTTCAAAATCAATTTGAAAGTAAAACTTTAATTTCAAAAACATTAAATTTAAATTATCTGTGACTTAACCGATTTCCTCGTGAAATCCATATTGGTGTGTGTATGGTGTAGTCCAGGGGTTATACACAGTAGTGCAACATCATTCAATCATGACAGATCAAATACAACAATATATCTGATAAGAGATATAAATTATAATGCTTATCTTCATTCACAGATCACAGATATATTTATATATCACAGATAATAAATTACATCACAGATCACAACACAAATCAGGATAATCATAAAGCATCATATAACAGGGATATCAAACAGTTTAACATCCAATATAATCCAAGCATCCAAAGGTAAGATTTATTCAATTATCTGATTAAGTTAATCAGATTTATTTCTATGAATAAATTTGTTGGTCATGGAAAATTAATAATCAATTAATTTAAAAACATTTAGTAAACTATCTTTTAATTAATTATTAATTTATCCTAAATTAATAATTTTTTCTTAATAAATTTTTCTTAATTAATTAATTGATTACTCCTTAATTAATGATTTTTTTTTCCTTAATCACTTTCATTAGTAAATTAACCTTTTATAAATTAATTATTCTCAAATTAATTACCTGGGTTAATCTATCACATTACCCTTAAATTTAATTTATTGCTTAATCGCTTGATCAATCAACTTAAATTATTAATTTATATCTAATTAATAATCCTTAGTTTATAAATTAATTATTCCTTACTTAATTTAAACTTTTAATTACTTATTTTAATTAATCCAAATTAATTATTAAAATTAATCACCTTTGTCAATATTTCATACTCCTTAGTCGATTATCTTTATTAACCAATAACATTTCTTAATCTCTTTCTTAAGAAATTATTTTAGATTAAATCTTTATTAATTATTTTTAGTTATAAATTAATCTAATTTATTAATTTATATAACAAAATCATTCTTTAATTACCTTATTAATTAAATCACTAAGAACCTTAATTATCCTTAATATAATTCAATTCCTTTACTTATGATTTAATTAACGTTTAACTATATATTTAAAAACATTACACTTTTAAATTCAAATTTAAATTCCATTTTGAATTTAAGATCCAAAATGATTAACCATTTAAACATTAATCAAATTTAAATTCAATTTATAATCCTTTAAAATAAATGTGAAGAACATTTATCATTCAATTTATTTAAAACAGTTTTATTAATAATTTTTTTTCTGAAATTTCTTTTATAAAAGAACTTTACCAAAATTCAAGTTTTAAAACATTTGTTTGAAACAAATTTACTTAAAAAAACTATTTGATTTAAACTTGATTTAAAAACATCCAGATTTAGAAACTGGTTCAAATTTCCTGACCTGGATTCAAAAATGATTTTTGAATCCACTACTTTAATTATTTGATTTGAAAACTGAACTTAACTTTTAAATTTAAACCACTGTTTAAATCTTATTTTCAGATTTAAGATTCAAATTTGAAAATCTGGAAATCTGTAGTTTTTAAAAACCTAAACCCGCATTGAAATAATTTAAAACTTTTTTTTAGATTCAAAATCATTTGAATCTAAACTTCAGCTAGATTTATACTTGTTTAAAACTATCTCACAACTTTAAATTCTATTTAAATTTGGTCAAATTTCAGGTTTGCAAACAGGTTTTGAAAAAAAACCTGAAGCAAAACAAACTGACTCGAGGAAATCAAACTTGCTTCGAGTCTTGCCTCCCCCTGCTTCGAGTCGAGCTCTCGTATAACCCGAGTCTTCCCCGAGAAAAAAAAAACTGCACGCCCCCAAAAAACCCACCAGACCTCAAAAATGCACGGTGCACGTGCACCGTGTCTCTGACCACCTCCGGCCACCCACCAGAACTGCAACCCTTCGCCGATCAACTCATGACATCATCACGATCCTCCAAAGCCACTGCAGCATCTCGAATCAAAATCAAAATCGCTGTCTGAGTCCATTCTGATGGATGCACAGGTATGGAGGATATTGATGCGTTTTGATTGTACACTTTCCCTGTAACGACTCGGAATTTTGGACGTTAGATTTTGAACATTTAATTCATTTTAAATGTTAAATGTGGATTTTGAATTGATTTTGAAGTAAGAAGATTTTGGTTAAATCAATATAATTAGTTAAAATATCGAGTATGGCAATTCAAATGGATTTGAATAATAATAATTAAATATTTGGAATTGGGATAATTAGTGAATCTGAATGTAAATGGTTATGAAAATGGTTTCTAAGATTTCTTTTTGGTCTTGTTTGATTTGATTTTTAATATTGAATTTTTGGATGGAATCAAAGGTCGAAAAGCTGAATTTGGAATTTTATATTAATTTAATAATGGAATTTAATACAATAATGCAAATAATCAGATTTTGATTCGAAATGAATCAGAATAATTTCTAATGTGATTATAAATTCTATATGATTTATAATTAAGTTAGCAAAATTTTAAAAGTGAAATTTTAAGTGATTTCGACAATTTTGGAAATCGCTCGAATTAATCGACGAGTTAAAATAGCCTCCCGGGGCACAGTCTCGGAATTCAACGAAACAAGTTCCATTGGATCCGTAATAGTTAATTATTATCGGATTTCAAATTTCATAGCATTTGGTGTTTCCGTTTGCTCGTACAGGTGAGAAATGTGTTGAAATTAAAATTGATAATTCAATATTTAAACTCAATTCAAAACGCTATCATCCACATATGATCAAACTAGCCTCTGAAACACATTCCATTGTGTTCAGAATGCGGGTAATACCTTATAAACGCTAGGCGACATGTTTAATTTGGAGTTCGTTTGAAATCTCATTAATTGGAGGAAAATATTAATAAAATAATATTAAATAATTGCATATATACACACCTAAGTCTCGGAAACCCTAGAGATTATTAGCGGCCGCCGCTCCGTTATTTAATGGCCGAAAGACAACCTTAATCTCCATCGTTTTTCTCTTGATCCATGAAGTTTTAGCCGATTCTTCAAACTAGAAGATTATAGAATGCGGAGAGATGCTCAGATCTAACGGTGGTGATGGGTTGTAGCGTTGCGTAGGGGAAGCAGGGAGGCTGCGTTCATCGCCATTTCAATCGAATTTTGCGCGACCTTGGGTTGACCGAGCTGCAAGATTCTCCGGTCGTGGGTAGAGGCGACGTTGGCCTTCGTCATGGTGCTCCCTGATCGAGCCCTAAAGCTGCACGGTGGATGCAATTTTTGGCCACATTGGGCGGCATGGGTTCGAGACTTCCTGGACGATCGCGCGAGGAAGAAGTGGTAGCGGCCGATTTTAATAAAAAAAAGAAAGAAAAGAGAGAATTTAGTATAAATTTTATTTAAAATCTTTAAAACTGAATATCTTTTACATGCATTATCAGATTCCGACGAAACAAGAAGCGCGGGAATCGCAGCGACACGACCTACGCGCTGCAGCAGGTCCGAAGATGTTTGGGGGCAAGTGGAAATTTTGGATTAAATCGAACGGTTCGATTTAATCTAAAATTTAAAACGCTCGTCGAAAGTCAAGGTGAGTTAATCTCACTCACATCTGGAATGCTAGCTAGTTTTAAATAGCTAATATTTAAATGGTTGATTTGTTGTATGTGATAATTATTATCAGATTTGATCGATATTTATTGTCATGCTAACATCTGTGGATGCAGGCAAACAGGTTGGAGGGATCCATCAGGATTCCTCAAAATGAGAAATTATTTCATAATTGATGATGCATTTTATTTATATACTGTGATAGATTGGTTCGGAATTTGATAGTGCTGTGTAATGATTGGATAAACAAAATCTGGGATTAAAGGGAAATGAAAAGGAATTTTTAAGGAATGAATTTAAGGAAATTAAATTCAGGAAATTGGTTTAGAATTTGAAATGTTTTGAAACTGTGATTGGAATGGAAACGAGAAACGAAAATTTATAAACTGGGTTTATAAATAAAATGGAATATTTATCGGTGGATAAATTTTTGAAAGATAGGTTTCCGGTGGGAAATTCTGTAAGAAGGTATAAATTATTTTAAAAACAAAGATGATATTATTTTTAAAAGACGGAAGGTATATTTTCCCTAGGAAGTTATGTATGTTTCCAAAGAAAAGCCTTCGAAATATAAACTAGAAGTTTGAAAGATGTTTTTGGATATTTTGGAAAAATATTATTTTCAATTATTTTAGTATAAAGAAAACATTTATTTAAGTAATTATGGTATTTAATTAATTTAAAGGTGAAGTAGTATAAAGTTTCAAAGGGAAAATTTAATATAAAATTTGATTTATAACTTTATTTTAAAAGGTAATTTTGGTTTAAGTTACTTAGAAACTCCTCTATATTTCCTTAAGTATTATTTTCGTTTAGGTAATTTCTAGTAGCTTTATTTTAATATTTTAAATATATATTTTGAAAGTGATTTCCAGGTAATGGGGAATGAGTTTAAGAATAAAAGGGAGTTTTATTTTTAAAGCGAGGGAAGAAATTTACGGGATTTAAACGTAAATTTGAATTGAGATAAATCAAGCAGGATTTATAAAAGGTTCTTTGGTTTATTTTGAAATGCAAGTATAGTTCCCTGAAAAGCCAAGTACGTTTCAAAGCAGATTTCTTTAGTAAAAATTTAAAAGTTTAAATTTGTTTTTAAAGTAATGTTTTAAGAAATTATTATTTAAGTTGTAAAAAAAAATTAAAAGTAAATATTTAATAAATTAGTTAAAGAAGTAATTATTTTAAAGGGTTGATTGGTATTATGTTTTGAAAAGAATGTTATTAATATTTATATTTTATAAAGTGGATTTATTTTAAAGATAGTTTGGTTGAAGTTTTATTTGAAACTAGTATAAAATTTTGTAACTCCTCTTTTAAAATTTAGTTTGAACTTAACCCTTATTTTAAAATTAGCTTACATTTTATAAAGTAGTTTGCTTTAAATGTTTTTAAAATATGTTGAATAAAATGTTTAAGTAGTGAAAATAAATATTTTAAGGTATATTTTAAAATAAAGTGATCTAATTATTTTAAAAATCTAAATGTTTGGACTTAGTTGATTATAGTGGAAATGAATATTTGGGAAATTTATTCGATGATAGAGTGTGAATTGAAAACTGTTTTCAAAAGTGTAGAAAATGGAAATATATCTTGCGAAGATATTTTTGAGGTTCATAAATAATCTGGGCAATTATTTATTGATTGATGGATATTTTTGAATGCTAATTGATAGTTAAATAACCTACTATCAATATTGGCCAATGCGCTGATCGTTTCGAAGAGACCGGGATCAAGATTAAATTCTCGAAAACCACTTCGATCCGGTTTGTACGTTTTCGTGGGAAAAACGAGTTTGGATTCGAAGATGGAGCAGTGAAGTGCAAGGGCTAGTCGCTACTAATCCTGAGGTGATTCCAAAATGGATGTAGTAGGAGTAGTGCCTTCGGTTCCGTTTGTACCCGTGATGGACTTGTATGGATGAATGCTTTCGGAACATCGTCAGGCAGACGATGAGCATTCTAAGTGATATGTTCTAAAAAGGTAACGCTTAGCCCCAAACGTCATCAACTGGGAATGACCGAAAATCAAGGGTTATGCAGCAAGGCTAAGTGGGTAGCACCCATTAGGGTGAGGTCATCCCTGTCTAGATGTCCCTTTTTATTAGGCTTAGTGGTGCGGTTGCTGATCCTAACCGTAGGGTGATCTTATTCGGGATTATCTAGTAAGGGGTAGTCCCGGTCTTGTGTTGCAGGGGATTGGGAGTAATCCTCAGTACGGTGATCTAGGCCACGTACTGTGATAGGTGGTACCCCACTGCCTAGTCATTAGTTGGAAATCCATTCTCCCTACGCGACTGTACGATTTTGATTGTGCCCAACTATTGCTGAAACGCGAGATGCAAGCATTTCAGCTAGATTCTATTTTACTTTCTATAGACACTACTATAATTTCAGAGGAATTTGATAAGAAATGTTTTGGCTATCGTAAGGTAAAAACCCGACATGTTAATTTGTGGCGTGGTCTTACGAGATGCCTATGATTTTCAAAGGATTTTTTTGAAAATTTAATAATCAGTTTGGGTGTATTTCTCTCACGTTGGTATTCCTGACTGATTCGGGTGTTATTTCATTATAATGCTCGGGTCAAACCGAGTATTATAGATTACAGGAAATGACGTTATGGAGCTCAGGAGAGGAGCTGGAGTCCGAGACGTATTACCGTATTTGCTTATATCCGCTGCTGTGATTGTTTGAAATTGTCAGGATGGTAATTGTTGTTTGTTTGAGATATACTCGGATAATGTAATATATAAAATAGATATGGTTTTCGTTTTGTGTAAACGTCTGTTATTGACTATTATATTTTGTTCTGCTGCGATTGTGAGATTCTGTTATTGTTTAGTTCCTTCTTTCTTCTATCTTCTTTTTTTTTCCCTTAACTATCTGTCTTTTTCGGCACTCGATCGTTGGCATATTATACTGTGGCGCATTTTGTGTTGATTTTCGAGGGTCGAGAAGGGCGGGTCGTCACACGTGGTATCAGAGCTTAGGTTAGCGATAACCTAGGCTTTGGTGGGGAAAATTACTCAATATATATAGAGTCAATAGTACTCTATAATGAGTTGAGTGTATTTGTAGCTATGAGAGCGTACTCGTTAGTGAATATAAAATTGTTTTTACACTGTGTTGACTTATCGGTTGAGTGTTTATGAATTCTGGTCGGTACGGGAAGTACAACCATATCGATAGGGGTGTCTAAACTCTTAAACAAGATAAACCGGCATAGTATTGTTTTTAAAGTGGGTAAATAAAATAATTTTACCCAAAAATTATATTTTGATATAAAAGGAATAATTTTCTGAAATTATATATATTTGGATGCTTGGGTGTTAATACTATAATCTAATAAGAATCTAAAATTTAAAATGGTTTATAACCAAATAGAATCCTGTAAGTATAACTAAAATTTGAATTAAACCAAAATTTAATTCCCGGAAGTTTTGAAAGGTGTTTTAAATGAATTTAAACAAAAAGTTTGGGAATTTAAAATCTTGGAAATGTTTGAAATGTTTTCCAAAGTATTGGAGGGCAATAATGGAGTATTATTTTGGGAAATATTTTTGAATGGAAATTGTTTTGAAAGGAATTTGTGGTAGTAAGGAAGCACTGAGCTCACTTCAGTCGTTGGAAAATAATCCTAATGATAATGGCCACATCATCAGAATTCATTTTTGAGTTTCTAAAGTGATGGATTGCTACCATGGTGAATGGTTACGATGTTTGTTTGGACTTGTTGGGTATACAAGTTGTTTTAGAATTTCAAAGGGGAAATTTGTTTTAGTAAAAACGAGTTGTTTTGGAATTTGGGGATCTGATTTGATATACCAAGTGGGTATGTGTTGATTATTATTTCAAAAGGGTTTGAAATAGGACCGGGCAATTGAATTCTGGAAAATTCTGTTTAAATAATGTGTAAAGTTAAGGTGAATCAATTATTGAACTTTTAAAGTGAAGATTGATCTAATTAAGAAGGAAAATGAAAATTTTGATCCAGGAATTAGAATTCAACTTGAGTGTATGGAAGCGGATAAAATATGTTTGAATTTAACTGGAGATAAGTTAAATAAAATTGAAATTGAGATCGAATTAAAGTGGATAAAGTTAAAATGTAAAATGACTTTGTAACTGTGAGTTATAATTCCGTAATGAATTTGTACCCATAAGCTATTAAGTGTTATATTTATTGTCTGAAGTTATGGATTAAAATTGTGAAATGAAAATTTATATCCTTAAGAATTCAGTGATACATGTATATATATATATATAATTCAGAATTGTGATTATAAGAATGGACTTAAATGAACAATATAATATCTTAAGCAAATAAGTAAGTCGAACTTATGAATAGAAGATGGAATTATAAACATAAATGGGAAATAGTTGAATGGTATGGTAAATTCAAAATTTAAATCCCAGATGAAGTGTGAAGTGAGGTAAGGCAAAGTGGAAAATAAAGGGTGAATGGACTTAGGTTAGTAAATAAGTTTGAACTTATATATAGAGGAACAGAATTTAGTTGAATTTGAATTGAATTAAAATCAAACTTCAGTATGTTATGAATAATAATGAATGGAATTAAATTCTTAATTAAGATAGTAAAGGAAGTGTTATGAATTTAATTAGCTAAATAAAATTTGGTTGAGCTTGAATTAAATTTGGATAAGAATTGAAAGAAAATTTTTAAGTTGAAAGGATACAGTATGAATAAAATTTTAACCCAACTATATTCAAAAGAATTGTTTGAAGATGAATTTAGCGTAAGCTAAACTTATAAAAGGAGGAATGGAATGAATATAATTTTGGTAGCTTGTAAAAATTTGAAAAGTAAAATAAAACCCAGTTCTGATTTAGAATAATTGAAATGAGCATGTTATTAATAAAATACATTCAGAAATGAATTGAGAAGGTGAATTAAGGTTAAAATGGATTGAGTAAGTAAACAAATTGAATTAAAATTTGTAATGGATGGGAATTTGATTGAATGATAATCAAATTAAAATGAAATAAAGTTGATTGGATGAAAGAAATGGGATGTAGTAGAATTGAGACAACTTAAGAAAATTGTGCAAGGGTTATTGTCGAATTTATGAAATGGTCTTGAATGAACCTGTATGGTTAATGAAATGGAAATTTAAGGGTAAGGATTTGATTTAATAATTGCAATGAAATAAGAATGTTTGGATTGTGAATAATGCAAAATTGAATAAAATTAATATAAATTGAGTTGGAATTAATTTAAAATGGCTATAAGCTTAAGTAATGGTTATTGCATGAATAAATTTAAATTTGCATAGAAAATTTGTCGTTTTGTTGTAAACGGAAGTAAATTATTTAAAGGAAGTAAATAAGTGGTTTTTGAATAAATTGGAATGGGTCGGAATTTAATTTAGTGGATTTGCATATAAATGAAGTGAATTATGAATATGATGCAAATAAATCAAATTGGAGATAAAATTGGTTATGGATCAATTTGGAGTTGCATAAAAGTAAATTTATAAAAATAGGCATATGTTGATCATATTGTAGTGATTTTGAGTTGGTCGTGGTAAATATGAATTGAATGTAGCAACTTGGTTGTAAATATTTTTGAGTAGAGTTAATGAAATATAGTTTTGTAAAGGAATTAAAATAGTGCTGAACCTTGTGGTTGCTTATAAAGATGGTCAACTTGTTGAATTATGAAATTTGTTGTTTGGACTATGTAATTGCTGTGTTTAGCTGAGACAAATGTATGGAAGGTTGTTAGAAATCTTATATTGTTGAAAACTGATATGTATTTTTGAGTAAGTACAGGTACGGAAGGCAATCAATAGAGTTGGAGCGCGTAAATGCAATATAAATTAGCCGCTTGCTTTTAAAATGCTAACCTGAGGTACACCTACGCAATAAAACTGAAAAATGATATATATATATATATATATATATATATATATATATTGTGGTATATTTTTTTTCTGACCGTGTGGGTTGATGAATATATATTTATGTCTACTCTGATATTGTGAAACGCTCTCCGTACAAAGGAGACGCTGTCAAAAAATTTCTAAAATTTTGGGAGTTCGAAATTTTTTGGGAATTTTGAAAATTTTGGGTTAACTAGGAAAGTGATTTTTGAAGTGATATTGAAAACAAGCTTTTGAGTTAGAAATAAAAGCGAATGGTTTTCGAATTAAGCTAAAAGTTTTGGTGAAGTAAATGTAAGTTTGGGTAAGTAAATGAGTTTAGTAGCATTTTCCTACCTTATCAAATTTCGAGGACGGAATTTTTATAAGGGGGGAGGAATGTAACGACGCGGAATTTTGATCGTTAGATTTTGAACATTTAATTCATTTTAAATGTTAAATGTGGATTTTGAATTGATTTTAAAGTAAGAAGATTTTGGTTAAATCAATATAATTAGTTAAAATATCGTGTATGGCAATTCAATTGGATTTGAATAATAGTAATTAAATATTTGGAATTGGGATAATTAGTGAACCAGGATGTAAATGGTTATGAAAATGGTTTCTAAGATTTCTTTATGGTCTTGTTCGATTTGATTTTTAATATTGAATTTTTGGATGGAATCAAAGGTCGATAAGCTGAATTTGGAATTTTATATTAATTTAATAATGGAATTTAATACAATAATGCAAATAATCAGATTTTGATTCGAAATGAATTAGAATAATTTCTAATATGATTATAAATTCTATATGATTTATAATTAAGTTAGTAAAATTTTAAAAGTGAAATTTTAAGTGATTTCGACGATTTTGGAAATCGCTCAGATTAATCGACGAGTTAAAATAGCCTCCCGGGGCACAGTCTCGGAATTCGACGAAATCAGTTCCATTGAATCCGTAATAGTTAATTATTATCGGATTTCAAATTTTGTTGCATTTGGTGTTACCTTTTGCTCGTACGAGTGAGAAACGCGTTGAAATTAAAATCGATAATTAAATATTTAGACTCAATTCTAAAAGCTATCTTCCACATATGATCAAATTAGCCTCCGAAACACGTTCCATTGTGTTTGGAATGCAGATAAACCTTACAAACGCCAGGCGGCATGTTTAATTTGGAGTTCGTGTGAAATCTCGTTAATTGGAGGAAAATATTAATAAAATAATATTAAATAATTGCATATATATATATATATATATATATACACACACACGCCTAAGTCTCGGAAACCCTAGAGATTATTAGCGTGCGCCACTCCATTATTTAATGGCCAAAAGACAACCTTAATCTCCCTCGTTTTTCTCTTGATCCATGAAGTTTTAGCCGATTCTTCCAACTAGAAGATTGTAGAGGGCGGAGAGATGCTCAGATCTAACGGTGGTGATGGGTTGTAGCGTTGCATAGGGGAAGCAGCGAGGCTGCATTCGTTGCCATTTCGATCGAACTTCGCGCGACCTTGGGTTGACCGAGCTGCAAGATTCTCCGGCCGTGGGTAGAGGCGACGTTGGCCTTCGTCATGGTGCTACCTGATCGAGCCCTAAGGCTGCACGGTGGACGCAATTTTTGGTCAAATGGGCGGCATGGGTTCGAGACTTTCTTGACAATCACGTAAGGGAGGTAGCGGCCGATGTTAATAAAAAAAAGAGAGAATTTAGTTTAAATTTTATGTAAAATCTTTAAAACTGAATATCTTTTACATGCATTATCAGATTCCGACGAAACAAGAAGCGCCGAAATCACAACGACACGATCAACGGGTCCGGAGATGTTCGGGACAAGTGGAAATTTTGGATTAAATCGAACGGTTCAATTTAATTTAAAATTTAAAACGCTCATCGAAACTCAAGGTGAGTTAATCTCACTCACATATGAAATGCTAGCTAGTTTTAAATAGCTAATATTTAAATGGTTGATTAGTTGATTTGTGGTATGTGATAATTATTATCAGATTTGATCGATATTTATTATCGTGCTAACATATGTGTATGCAGGGAAACAGGTTGGAGGGATCCATCGGGATTCCTCAAAATGAGAAATTATTTCATAATTAATGATGCATTTTATTAATATACTGTGATAGATTAACTAGGAATTTGATTGTGCTGTGTTATGATTAGATAAACAAAATCTGGGATTTTAAAATATAAATAAAATAAATTGGGATTAAAGGGAAATGAGAAGGAATTTTTAAGGAATGAATTTAAGGAAATTAAGTTCAGGAAACTGGTTTGGAATATGAAATGTTTTGAAACTGTGATTGGAATGGAGACGAGAAACGGATATTTATAAACTAGGTTTATAAATAAAATGGAATATTTATCGGTGGATAAATTTTTGAAAGATAGGTTTCCGGTGGAAAATTCTATAAGAAGGTATAAATTATTTTAAAAACAAAGATGAGATTATTTTTAAAAGACGGAAGGTGTATTTTCCTTGGGAAGTTATGTATGTTTCCAAAGAAAAGCTTTCGAAATATAAACTAGAAGTTTGAAAGATGTTTTTGGATATTTTGGAAAAATATTATTTTCAATTATTTTAAGTATAAAGAAAATATTTATTTAAGTAATTATGGTATTCAATTAATTTAAAGGTGAAGTATAAAGTTTCAAAGGGAAATTTTAATATAAAATTTGATTTCATAACTTTATTTTAAAAGGTAATTTTGGTTTAAGTTACTTGGAAACTCCTCTATATTTCCTTAAGTATTATTTTCATTTATGTAATTTCTAGTAGCTTTATTTTAAATATTTTAAACGTATATTTTGAAACTGATTTCCAGAAAATGGGGAATGTGTTTAAGAATAAAAGGGAGCTTTATTTTTAAAGCGAGGGAAGAAATTTATGGGATTTAAACGTAAATTTGAATTGAGATAAATCAAGCAGGATTTATAAAAAGATTCTTTGGTTTATTCTGAAATGGAAGTATAGTTCCCTGAAAAGCCAAGTGCGTTTCAAAGCAGATTTTTTAGTAAAAATTAAAAAGTTTAAATTTCTTTTAAAGGAATATTTTAAGGAATTATTATTTAAGTTGTAAAAAAATTTAAAAGTAAAAATTTAATAAACTAGTTATAGAAGTAATTACTTTAAAGGGTTAATTGTTATTATGTTTTGAAAAGAATATTATTAATATTTATATTTTATAAAATGGATTTATTTTAAAGATAGTTTGGTTGAAGTTTTATTTGAAACTAGTATAGAATTTTTTAACTCCTCTTTTAAAATTTAGTTTGAACTTAACCCTTATTTTAAAATTTGCTTACATTTTATATAGTAGTTTGCTTTAAATATTTTTAAAATATATGTTGAATAAGATGTTTAAGTAGTGAAAATAAATATTTTAAGGTATATTTCAGAATATAGTGATTTAATTGTTTTAAAATCTAAATGTTTGGACTTGGTTGTTTCTAGTGGAAATGAATATTTGGGAAATTTATTCCATGACAGAGTGTGAATTGAAAACTGTTTTCGAAAGGGTTGGAAATGGAAATATATCCCACGAAGATATTTTTGAGGTTAATAAATAATCTGGGTAATTATTTATTGATTGATGGATGTTTGTTAATGTTAATTGATAGTTAAATAGCCGACTATCAATATTGGCCAATGCGCTGATCGTTTCGAAGGGACCGGGATCAGGATTAAATTCTTAAAAACCACTTCGATCCGGTTTGTACGTTTTCATGAGAAAAATGATTTTCGTTTTGAAGATGAAGCAGTAAAGTGCAAGGGCTAGTCGCTACGAATCTTGAGGTGATTCCAAAATGGATGTAGCAGGAGTAGTGCCTTCGGTTCCGTTCGAACCCGGGACGGACTTGAATGGATGAATGCTTTCGGAACATCGTCAGGCGGATGATGTGCATTCTAAGTGATATGTTCTAAAAAAGGTAATGCTTAGCTTCAAGCCTCATCAACTGGGAATGACTGAAAATCAGGGGTTATGCAGCAAGGCTAAGCGGGTAGCACCCATTAGGGTGAGGCCATCCCTGTTTTGATGTCCCTTTTTATTCGGCTTAGTGGTGCGATTGTTGATCCCAACCATGGGGTGATCTTACTCGGGATTATCCAGTAAGGGATAGTCCCGGTCTTGTGTTGTAGAGGATTGGGGGTAATCCTCAGTACGGTGATCTAGGCCACGTACGGTGATAGGTGGTACCCCACTGCTTAGTCATTAGTTTGAAATCCAAACGCGACTGTACGGTTTTGATTGTGCCCAACTATTGCTGAAACGTGAGATGCAAGCATTTCAGCTAGATTCTATTTTACTTTCTATAGACACTATTGTAATATCAGATGATTTTATGAGAAATGTTTTTGCTATCGTAAGGTAAAAACCCGACATGTTTATTTATGGCGTGGTCTTACGAGATGCTTTTGATTTTCAAAGGATTTTTTTGAAACTTTAATAATCAATTTGGGTGTATTTCTCTCACGCTGGTATTCCATACTGACTCGGGTGTTATTTAATTATAAAGCTCGGGTCAGACCGAGTATTATAGATCACAGGAAAGGATGCTGTGGAGATCAGGAGAGGAGCTAGAGTCCGAGACGTATTACCGTATTTGTTTATATCCGCTGCTGTGATTGTTTGAAATTGTCAGGCTGGAAATTGTTGTTTGTTTGAGATATACTCTGATAATGTAATATATAAAACAGATATGGTTTTCATTTTGTGTAAAGATCTGTTATTGACAATTATATTTTGTTCCACTGCGATTGTGAGATTTTGTTATTGTCTAGTTCTTTCTTTCTTCTATCTTCTATCTTTTCCCTCAACTATCTGTCTTTTTTGGCACTCAATCGTCGGCATATTATACTGTGGCGTATTTTGTGTCGATTTTCGAGGGTCGAGAATGGTGGGTCGTCACACGTGGTATTAGAGCTTAGGTTAGCAATAACCTAGGCTTTGGTGGGGAAAATTACTCATTAGATATAGAGTCAACAGTACTCTATAATGAGTTAAGTGTATTAATAGCTATGAAAGCGTACTTGTTAGTGAATATAAAATTGTTTTTATACTTTCTTGACTTATCGATTGAGTGTTTATGAATTTTGGTCGGTACGGGAAGTAAAATCGTATCGATAGGGGTTTCTAAACTCTTAAACAAGATAAACCGACATAGTATTGCTTTTAAAGCGGGTAAACGAAATAATTTTACCCAAAAATTATATTTTGATATAAAAGGAATAATTTTATGAAATTATATATATTTGGATGTTAGTACTATAATCAAATAAGAATCTAAAATTTAAAATGGTTTATAACCAAATAAAATCCTATAAGTATAACTAAAATTTGAATTAAACCAAAATTTAAATCCCGGAAGTTTTGAAAGGTGTTTTAAACGAATTTAAACAAAAAGTTTGGGAATTTAAAATCTTGGAAATGTTTGAAATGTTTTCCAAAGAATTGGAGGGCAATAGTGGAGTATTATTTTGGGAAATATTTTTGAATGGAAATTGTTTTGAAAGGAATTTGTGGTAGTAAGGAAGCATTGAACTCACTTCAGTCGTTGAAAAATAATCCTGATGATGATGGCTACATCATCAGAATTCATTTTCGAGTTTCTAAAGTGATGGATTGCTACCATGGTGAATGGTTACGATGTTTGATTGGACTTGTTGGGTATAGAAGTTGTTTTAGAATTTCAAAGGGGACTTTTTTTTGGTAAAAACAAGTTGCTTTGGAATTCAGAGATTTGATTTCATATACCTAGTGGATATGTGTTGATTATTATTTCAAAAGGGTTTGAAATAGGACCGGGCAATTGAATTCTGGAAAATTCTATTTAAATAATGTGTAAAGTTAAGATGAATCAACTATTGAATTTTTAAAGTGAAGATTGATCTAATTAAGAAGGAAAATGAAAATTTTAATCCTGGAATTAGAATTCAACTTGAGTGCATGGAAGTGAATAAAATTTATCTGAATTTAACTGGAGATAAGTTGAATAAAATTGAAATTGAGATCAAATTAAAGTGGATAAAGTTGAAATGTAAAATGACTTTGTAACTATGAGTTATAACTGCGTAATGAATTTGTACCCATAAGCTATTAAGTGTTATATTTATAGTCTGAAATTATGGATTAAAATTGTGTAATGAAAATTTATATCCTTAAGAATTCAGTGATACATGTATATATATAATTTGGAATTGTGATTATAAGATGGAAATGAACTTAAATGAACAATATAAGATCTTAAGTAAATAAGTAAGTCGAACTTATGAATAGAAGATGGAATTATAAACATAAATGGGAAATAGTTGAATAGTATGGTAAATTCAAAATTTAAATCCTTGATGAAATGTGAAGTGAGGTAAGGAAAAGTGGAAAATAAAAGGTGAATGGACTTAGGTTAGTAAATAAGTTTGAACTTATACATAGAAAAATAGAATTTAGTTGAATTTGAATTGAATTAAAATCAAACTTCAGTGTGTTATGAATAATAATGAATGGAATTAAATTCTTAATTAAAATAGTAAAGGAAATGTTATGAATTTAAGTTGACTAAATAAAATTTGGTTGAACTTGAATTAAATTTGGATAAGAACTGAATTGAAAGAAAATTTAATTAAGTTGAAAGGATATTGCATGAATAAAATTTTAACCCAACTATATTCAAAAGAATTGTTTGAAGATGAATTTAGCGTAAGCCAAACTAATAAAAGGAGCAATGGAATGAACAAAATTTTGGTAGCTTGTAAACATTTGAAAAGAAAAATAAAACTCAGTTTCAGTTTAGAATAATTGAAATGATCATGTATTAATAAAATACATTCAGAAATGAATTGAGAAGGTGAATTAAGGTTAAAATGGATTGAGTAAGTAAACAAATTGAATTAAAATTTGTAATGGATGGGAAGTTGATTGAATGAGAATCAAATTAAAATGAAATAAAATTGATTGGATGAAAGAAATGGGATGTAGTAGAATTGAGACAACTTAAGAAAATTGTGTAAGGGTTGATGTCGAGCTTATGAAATGGTCTTGAACGAACCTGTATGGTTAACGAAATGGAAATTTAAGGGTAAGGATTTGATTTAATAATTGCAATGTGTTTGCGCCAAAATTGGTCACAAACACCCAATAGTTGATAGTTCACAATCACAGATCTCAAATGAATAACAAATATGTAGTTCACTCAGAAAATTCAGAAGTAAGTAGTAAACAACAAAGAAATTTATAGTGGTTTGACGAGCTTGCTACGTCCACTCTGAAACTTATGATTTTATTGATTCACTTGATGATTTCAATCTTTTACAGCAGATTACAGTAGGTTATAGCTTTGAAGTTTGAATACAACGTTGATGAAAGATGTAGAATTGAATCCGGCAGAGTCTGGATGTTGAATAGCCAAAAGATCCCTTTTCTGTAGGCTTCAGGGGGCTATTTATATGCGTAGGAGGCTGATATCGCGCTCAAACTTCGGGAGACTTCTTCTGGCACGTGAGTGGGCCCACGCGACCGACCCACCAAGTTTCGACTTGATCTGTGATCGATTCGAAATGATTTCGTATCCATCAAAAAATGATCCAATCGAGCTGAAACTTTGCAGGAACATTCTTTACCTTGCATGGAAGCTGCTGTGAAAATTTCGTTGCATTTGGATCAGCAGTTTGTGAGATATAATGGATACGAGATTGCGATTTTCGTATGCTGCTGAGTTCGAATCTATGGTTTCGTATCCATCATTTCGAATCGATCTGGACACGTGAGCGCACAGTGACGTGGTGTGCGAGATTCTTGGATCGATCCAATTTTTGTGGCGCATTGACTGGGTATTCGCGCCTTGCTTGTTCCAAATTGATGCCTAATTCATATCGCATCTTGTTTGTGTTGACTTTGCACTGATAGCATTCGCATCGTTCGCTCCCTTGTTCGCATCGATCAATTTGTGGTTTCGTTCGCATCGATCGATCGATACGAAATAGTTGTCTGGGGATCGATACGAATTATGTAGTTCAAAGGGATGCGAACAATATCGATGCGTTGTCATGGAGTGCGAATGAGATTTCGTTGGAACGATACGAACAAAATGGTTATGAATAGCATGACCACAGATCGACTCGTGCCCCATCAATTCAAAGATGACCGATTCGAAGTCGTCTGCTCCTGATGGATTCGAATTGAGAAAAACATGATGGATTCGAACTGTACAAAACTCGATGGATTCGAACATGCCGAAGCGATGGCATTCCGATAGATATGAACCTGATGGATTCGAATAGGACATCGCCTCAACTCTTTGATGGATACGAACAACACGTTTTAGCTAACTTGTATCGATCATATCTCATTCATACGAACTCCGATAACTCGAAATTTGAAATGCTGGCTTTTATGGCCTTGCTTGTCATGTCTTGTCAATTGTGGCCCGATCCGGACTCGGACGAAATTCATCGATATCCATAGCGAAGCAATGTGTAACCAATCTTTGAGACGAACTGTCTTTGGTTTTCGATCAATCTTTTGGTATCACGGCCTTGCCAAAAGGTGGGATAACACTTGCCCCCCAAAATATGCCTTGCGATAGGAAGGTGTGTTTTGTAATGCCATGAGCTGGATGTTCATATCCTGTCAACAATCTGCAAAGAACTCGATAGTTACATACGACCTCGAATGACGATCGTTTGGGATCATATGCCATTTGAGGTGAATCGGGACCGTTCGCGGTCGATGCCATTCGCAGCAAATGATGGGATGGGACCATTCGCGGTCAAGTGCGGTTCGTGGAAAATGGTGGAATGGGACCGTTCGCGGACGGATGCCATTCGCGGCAAAAGATGAAATGGGACCGTTCGCGGTCGGATGCCGTTCGCGGCGGATAGTGACCTTCCGCGGCCGGGATACCGCTTCAAGCGAAGGGCGGCTGTTTGAGGTTGGATGTCGTTCTAGACAATTTGCGATTGTTCGCGATCGGGTGTCGTACTAAATGGATAGTGACTGTTCGTGGCCAGATGCGGCACGGGGCAGAATGTGATCGTTCGCAATCGGATATCATACTAAGTGAATTGTGATCGTTCGCGGTCGGGTGTCGCACGAGGCAGAGTGCGATCGTTCGCGATCGAATGCCACACAAGGCGAATTGTGACAGTTCGAGGTTGAGTTCTGTACGAGGCAAATTGTGATCGTTCGCGATCGAATATTGAGGGGGACTCGGCATTACTAGAGTCAGATATCAGGTGAGTTTCTGAATCGAAGAGTTTGGCGGTTCATCGCCATACAAGGTGTGCTTGTGGACCGTTCGCGATCCAACGGGTATATAAGTAAATTCTTTCACAGAATTGCAAATATTAAAGCAATGATCATATGAATTCGACAACAAAAGTGTCCAAACAAACTAAGTCCAAATGTCCAAACCAAAACAAAGAAGAAGCAAGACATGGATGTCAAAGCGTAAGCTCTTACTATGATGTGGTTAGTAGTCATTCAGAGCATGCCTGCGGATCGTTTGCGATCTCATACATGTGTAAATTATTTAACCGTGTTAGTGAGAAGTTTACAACTTGTTCATTGTTATTTCAATCAATTGATAACCATACGGTGTCCCGGTTCAGAGTCACCCCTAGTTGATGTGGACGGTGGTCGCTCTGGCTCCACCGTTGGAGCTCGCCTCCTCATATACTGAAGTAGCATACCGTTCCTGATATGCCCTTCCACCTCATCCTTCATATGTCTACAATCGTTAGTGTTATGACTGCTCAATTTGTGGAATAAGCAATATTTGTCTGATTTCCTCTCGTCAACAGTCGGATCCCTTCGTATTGGTCTACGATAGGGAACTTGCTGTCTGATATCCTGATAGATTCGCGCCAAACTCTCATTCAGATCAGAATAAGTGGTGAATCACGGCTCCCTCCATGGCCGCTTTGACCTATCATCATTATTCTCAGCCTTTCATTTCCCTTTACCAGTCTCCGCACCCTTTCCGGGTGGATTTCCACCCTTGATCGCATAAACGTCGATTCCTTCTTCTCTTTCTGCACTAGCATCTTCCATTCGCAAAAACTTTTCTGCCTCATGATAGAATTCTCCCAGATCCATAGACGGATCTTTAGTTAATGAATTTTTGAACTCTATGCCATCAGCTATTCCGGACACAGCTACCATCATAACCATGGATGGATCTGGTCGATCCACGGATGCCGCTGCCACATTGAATCACATCAGAAAATTCCTCAAAGACTCCCCATCTTTCTTCTTTAAAGTTGCCAAACTCATCACATTCTTGGTTCTTGCGATATGAACTCTGAATTGCGTCATGAACCTCTCGGCTAAATCAGGCCACGTTCTTATGAAGTTGCTCTCCAGCTACCTAAACCATAGTGCTGCAATATCCGTCAGATATAGTGGAAAGCACCGGGCCATGACTTCCTGTGATGCCCCAGCACTTCCATGTGCCTCATATACTTTGTCAGATGGACCGTGGGGTCCATCCTTCCATCGTACATCTCCACCGATGGTAACTTGAACTTTGGTGGGTTCCTAGCCATCCTAATCGTAGGAGAAAAAGGACTCATGTTCACGTCTTCAAGACCTTTGTTTACTAATCCGCCTCTCATAGCCCGTCTGACCATCTCCGCCAATCTGTCATTGTCTCCAAGATGCAATCCTGGTTCATTGTTGTCGATCTGCCCTCCGAGTCCATGAGAGCTTTCTGGAATCCGCCCCCCGGGCTGAGCGTTCATCCCTCTGCTACCACTAGATTGCTCAGATGCCCATGTCTCTCTCCCCGGGATTGGATCAACATGCTCGAAGTGTGTGCCCCTAGTCCTGGTGCTACGTCGGATGGTCCTGCTCCATTCCGAACTCCATCCGCTCCTCGATTCTGCGCTCCAAGTTGCTCAATCTGTTGAAACAAACTCTAGATCAACTCCTCTTGTCTCTTCATCATTGCCTGCATATCATCCCTGGTGATGAAGATCGATGCCTGATCCGCTCCTGAGGAAGCCTCTTGACTTCCTTCATGTTGACTTCTCTCTGGTCTCTGCCTTCTACTTGATTGCCTTGTCATGATTCTTCTGATCTGAATCTCTAAGCCTTCTGATTCAACTCTCAAATGATAGAACTCCTGAATTAGCTTCTCAATGAAAGCACCAAAATGTTTGCACCAAAATTGGTCACAGACACCCAATGGTTGATAATTCACTATCACAGATCTCAAATGAATAACAAATATGTAGATCATTCAGCAAAATTCAGAAGTAAGCAGTAAACAACAAAGAAATTTATAGTGGTTCGGCGATCTTGCCTACGTCCACTCTGAAGCTTATGATTTTATTGATTCACTTGATGATTTCAATATGTTACAGCAGATTACAGTAGGTTATAGCTCTGAATTTTGAATACAACGTTGATAGAAAGATGTAGAATTGAATCCGGTAGAGTCTGGCGTTGAATATCCAAAAGATCCCATTTCTGTATGCTTAATGGGGCTATTTATAGGCGTAGAAGGCTGATATCACACTCAAACTTCGGGACACTTCTTCTAGCACGTGAGTGGGCCTACGTGACGGACCCCACCAAGTTTTGACTCGATCTGTGATTGATACGAAATGATTTCGTATCCATCAAAAAATGATCCAATCAAGCTAAAACTTGGCAGGAATATTTTTACCTTGCATAGAAGCTGGTGTGAAAATTTCGTTGCATTTGGATCAACGGTTTGTGAGATATGATCGATACGAGATTGTGATTTTCGTATGCTGCTGAGTTCGAATCCATGGTTTCGTATCCATCATTTCGAATCGATCTGGACACGTGAGCGCACAGTGACGTGGTGTGCGAGATTCTTGGATGTGTGGAGCATTGACTGGGTATTCGTGCCTTACTCCTTCCAAGGTTGAAGCCTAATTCATATCGCATCTTGTTCGTGTTGACTTTGCACTGATAGCATTCGCATCGTTCGCTCCCTTGTTTGCATCGATCAATTTGTGGTTTCGTTCGCATCGATCGACTATCGACCGATCGATACGAAATAGTTGTCTGGGGATCGATACGAACTGCGTAGTTCAAAGGGATTCAAACAGTACCGATGTGTTGTCATGGAGTGCGAATGAGATTTCCTTGGAACGATACGAACAAAATGGTTATGAATAGCATAACCACGGATTGATTCGTGCCCCATCGATTCGAAGATGACCGATTCGAAGTCATCTGCTCCTGATGGATTCGAACTGAGCAAAACATGATGGATTCGAACTGTACAAAACTCGATGGATTCGAACATACCGAGGCGATGGCATTCCGATGGATATGAACTGGATTCGAATAGGACATTGCCTCAACTCTTTGATGGATACGAACAGCACATTTTAGCTAAATTGTATCGATCATATCTCATTCATACGAACTCCGATTAACCCGAAATTTGAAACGCTGGCTTTTATAGCCTTGCTTGTCATGTCTTGTCAATTGTGGCTCGATCCGGACTCAGACAAAATTCATCGATATCCATAGCGAAGTAATGTATAAAAAATCTTTGAGACGAACTGTCTTTGGTTTTCGATCAATCTTTTGGTATCACGGTCTTGCCAAAAGATGGTATAACACAATGAAATAAGAATGTTTGGATTATGAACAATGCATAATTGAATAAAATCAATATAAATTGAGTTGGAATTAATTTAAAATGGCTATAAGCTTAAGTAATGGTTATTGCATGAATAACATTTAAATTTGCGTAGAAAATTTGTCGTTTTATTGTAAACAAAAGTAAATTGTTTAAAGGAAGTAAATAAGTGGTTTTTGAATAAATTGGAATGGGTCGGAATTTAATTTAGTGGATTTGCATATAAATGAAGTGAATTATGAATATGATGCAAATAAATCAAATTGTTGATAAAATTGGTTATGGATCAAATTGGAGTTGCATAAAAATAAATTTATATAAGTTGGCATATGTGATCATATTGTAGTGATTTTAGTTGGTCGTGGAAAATATGAATTGAATGTAGTAACTTGGTTGTAAATCTTTTTGAGTGGAGTAAATGAAATATAGTTTTGTAAAGGAATTAAAATAGTGTTGAACCTTGTGGTTGCTTATAAAGATGGCAAACTTGTTGAATTATGAAATTTGTTGTTTGGACTATGTAATTGTTGTGTTTAGCTAAGATAAATGTTTGGAAGATTGTTAGAAATCGTATATTGTTGAAAACTGATATGCATGTTTGAGTAATATAGGTACGGAAGGCAATCGATAGAGTTGGAGCGCGTAAATGCAATATAAATTAGCCGCTTGCTTTTAATATGCTAACCTAATGTACGCTTATGCAATAAAATTGAAAAATGATATATATATATATATATATATATATATATGTATATGTATATATATATATATATTGTGATATATTTTATTTTTCGACCATGTGGGTCGATGTATGTATATTTATGTCTACTTTGATATTGTGAAACGTTCACCATACAAAGGAGACGCTGCCAAAAAATTTCTAAAATTTTGGAAGTTAGAAAATTTTTGGGAATTTTGAAAATTTTGGGTTAACTAGAAAAGTGATATTGAAAACAAGCTTTTGAGTTAGAAATTAAAGCGAATGGTTTTGGGATTGAGCTAAAAGTTTTGGTGAAGTAAATGTAAGTTTGGGTAAGTAAATGAGTTTAGTAGCATTTTCCTACCTTAGCAAATTTCGAGGACGAAATTTTTATAAGGGGGGAGGAATGTAACGAACCGGAATTTTGGTCGTTACATTTTGAACATTTAACTCATTTTAAATGTTAAATGTGGATTTTGAATTGATTTTTAAGTAAGAAGATTTTGGTTAAACAATATAATTAGTTAAAATATCGAGTATGGCAATTCAATTGGATTTGAATAATAATAATAATTAAATATTTGGAAATGGGATAATTAGTGAATCTAGATGTAAATGGTTATGAAAATGTTTTGTAAGATTTCTTTTTGGTCTTGTTTGATTTGATTTTTAATATTGAATTTTTGGATGGAATCAAAGGTCGATAAGCTGAATTTGGAATTTTATATTAATTTAATAATGGAATCAATAATGCAAATAATCAGATTTTGATTCAAAATGAATCAGAATAATTTCTAATGTGATTATAAATTCTATATGATTTATAGTTAAGTTAGTAAAATTTTAAAAGTGAAATTTTAAGTGATTTCGACGATTTTGGAAATCGCTCGAATTAATCGACGAGTTAAAATAGTCTCCCGGGAACAATCTCGAAATTCGAAGAAACTAGTTCCATTGGATCCGTAATAGTTAATTATTATCGGATTTCAAATTTCGTAGCATTTGGTGTTACCGTTTGCTCGTACGGGTGAGAAACGCGTTGAAATTAAAATCGATTATTTAATATTTAAACTCAATTCAAAAGGCTATCTTCCATATATGATCAAACTAGCCTCCGAAACACATTCCATTGTATTCGGAATGCGCGTAAGACCTTATAAACGCCAGGTGGCATGTTTAATTTGGAGTTCGTTTGAAATCTCGTTAATAGGAGGAAAATATTAATAAACAAATATTAAATAATTGCATATATATACACCTAAGTCTCGGAATCCCTAGAGATTATTAGCGACCGCCACTCCATTATTTAATGGCTGAAAGACAACCTTAATCTCCCTCGTTTTTCTCTTGATCCATGAAGTTTTAGCCGATTCTTCCAACCAGAAGATTGTAGATGGCGGAGAGATGCTCAGATCTGACGGTGGTGATGGGTTATAGCGTTGGTAGGGGAAGCAGGGAGGCTGCGTTCGTCGCCATTTCGATCGAATTTTGCATGACCTTGGGTTGACCGAGCTGTAAGATTCTCCGGCCGAGGGTAGAGGCGACGTTGGCCTTCGTCATGGTGCTCCCTGATCGAGCCCTAAGGCTGCACGGTGGACACAATTTTTGGTCAAATGGGGCGGCATGGGTTCGAGACTTTCTGGACGATCGCATGAGGAAGAAGAGATAGCGACGGATGTTAATAAAAAAAGAAAATTTAGTTTAAATTTTATTTAAAATCTTTAAAACTGAATATCTTTTGCATGCATTATCAGATTCCGACGAAATAAGAAGTGCCGGAATCGCAGCGACGCGATCTATGCGCTGCAGCAGGTCCGGAGATGTTTGGGGCAAGTGGAAATTTTGGATTATATCGAACGGTTCGATATAATTTAAAATTTAAAACGCTTGTCGAAACTCAAGTTAGTTAATCTCACTCACATCTGGAATGCTAGCTGGTTTTAAATAGCTAATATTTAAATGGTTGATTGGTTGATTTGTTATATGTGATAATTATTATCAGATTTGATCGATATTTATTGTCGTGCTAACATCTATGGACGCAGGGAAACAGGTTGGTGGGATCCATCAGGATTCCTCAAAATGAGAAATTATTTCATAATTGATGATGCATTTTATTTATATACAGTGATAGATTAATTTGGAATTTGATTGTGCTGTGTTATGATTGGATAAACAAAATGTAGGATTTTAAAATATAAATAAAATAAATTGGGATTAAAGGAAAATGAAAATGAATTTTAAAGGAATGAATTTAAGGAAATTAAATTCAGGAAATTGGTTTGGAATTTGGAATGTTTTGAAACTGTGATTGGAATGGAAACGAGAAACAAAAATTTATAAATGGGTTTATAAATAAAATAGAATATTTATCGATGGATAAATTTTTGAAAGATAGGTTTCTGATGGGAAATTCTATAAGAAGGTATAAAAAGTTTTAAAGACAAAGATGAGATTATTTTTAAAAGACGGAAGGTGTATTTTCGCCGAGAAGTTATGTATGTTTCCAAAGAAAAGCTTTCGAAATATAAACTAGAAGTTTGAAAGATGTTTTTGGATATTTTGAAAAAATATTATTTTCAATTATTTTAAGTATAAAGAAAATATTTATTTAAGTAATTTGGTATTCAATTAATTTAAAGGCGAGGTAGTATAAAGTTTCAAAGGGAAATTTTAATATAAAATTTGATTTCATAACTTTATTTTAAAAGGTAGTTTTGGTTTAAGTTACTTAGAAACTCCTGTATATTTCGTTAAGTGTTATTTTCATTTATGTAATTTCTAGTAGCTTTATTTTAAATATTTTAAACATATATTTTGAAAGTGATTTCCGGTAAATGGGGAATGCGTTTAAGAATAAAAGGGAGTTTTATTTTTAAAGTGGAGGAAGAAATTTACGGGATTTAAATGTAAATTTGAATTGAGATAAATCAAGCAGGATTTATAAAAAGGTTCTTTTGTTTATTCTAAAATGGAAGTATAGTTCCCTGAAAAAGCCAAGTACGTTTCAAAGCAGATTTTTAGTAAAAATTAAAAAGTTGAAATTTGTTTTTAAAGGAATGTTTGAAGAAATTATTATTTAAGTTGTAAAAAAATTTAAAAGTAAATATGTAATAAATTAGTTATAGAAGTAATTATTTTAAAGGGTTAATTGGTATTATGTTTTGAAAAGAATATTATTAATATTTATATTTTATAAAATAGATTTATTTTAAAGATAGTTTGGTTGAAGTTTTATTTGAAACTATTGTAGAATTTTATAACTCCTCTTTTAAAATTTAGTTTGAACTTGACCCTTATTTTAAAATTAGCTTACATTTTATAAAGTAGTTTGCTTTAAATGTTTTTAAAATATATGTTGAATAAAATGTTTAAGTTGTGAAAATAAATATTTTAAGGTATATTTTGGAATAAAGTGATTTAATTATTTTAAAAATCTAAATGTTTGGATTTGGTTGCTTCCGGTGGAAATGAATATTTGGGAAATTTATTCCATGACAGTGTGAATTGAAAACTATTTTCAAAAGGGATGAAAATGGAAATATATCGTGCGAAGATATTTTTGTGGTTAATAAATAATAAGGGTAATTATTTATTGATTGATGGATGTTTGTGAATGTTAATTGATAGTTAAATAACCGACTATCAATATTGGCTAATGCGCTGATCGTTTCGAAGAGACCGGGATCGGGATTAAATTCTCGAAGACCACTTCGATCCGGTTTGTACGTTTTCGTGGGAAAAACGAGTTTGGATTCGAAGATGGAGCAGTAAAGTATAAGGGCTAGTCGCTACTAATCCTGAGGTGGTTCCAAAATGGATGTAGTAGGAGTAGTGCCTTCGGTTCCGTTCGAACCCGGGATGGACTTGTATGGATAAATGCTTTCGGGACATCGTCAGGCGGACGATGAGCATTCTAAGTGATATGTTCTAAAAAGGTAACGCCTTAGCATCAAGCCTCATCAACTGGGAATGACTGAAAATCAAGGGTTATGCAGCAAGGCTAAGTGGGTAGCACCCATTAGGGTGAGGTCATCCCTGTCTAGATGTCCCTTTTTATTCGGCTTAGTGGTGCGATTGCTGATCCCAACTGTGGGGTGATCTTACTCGGGATTATCTAGTAAGTGGTAGTCCCGGTCTTGTGATGCAGGGGATTGGGAGTAATCCTGGGTACGGTGATCTAGGCCATGTACTGTGATAGGTGGTACCTCCGTGCCTAGTCATTAGTTGGAAATCCATTCTCCCTACGCTACTGTACGGTTTTGATTGTGCCCAACTATTGCTGAAGCGTGAGATGCAAGCATTTCAGGTAGATTCTATTTTACTTTCTATAGACACTATTATAATAGCAGAGGATTTTGATAAGAAATGTTTTGGCTATCATAAGGTAAAAACCCGACATTTTTATTTGTTGCCTGGTCTTATGAGATGCTTTTGATTTTCAAAGGATTTTTTTAAAACTTTAATAATCAATTTGGGTGTATTTCCCTCACGTTGGTATTCCAGATTGACTCGGGTGTTATTTCGTTATAATGCTCGGGTCAGATCCAGTATTATAGATTACAGGAAAGGATGCTGTGAGATCAGGAGAGGAGCTGGAGTCCGAGACGTAGTACCGTATTTGTTTATATCCGCTATTGTGATTGTTTGAAATTGTCAGGCTGGTAATTGTTGTTTGTTTGAGATATACTCTGATAATGTAATATATAAAATAGATATGGTTTTCATTTTATGTAAAGATCTTTTATTGACTATTATATTTTGTTCCGCTGCGATTGTGAGATTCTGTTATTGTTTAGTTCCTTCTTCCTTCTATCTTCTTTCTTTTCCCTCAACTATCTGTCTTTTCCGGCGCTCGATCGTCGGCATATTATACTGTAACGTATTTTGTGTTGATTTTCGAGGGTCAAGAAGGGCGCGTCGTCACATTCCCTGTTGTCTTGATACTGATGTTAGAGTAGGGAAAGACATGCTCATTAAATACTACATGCCTACTTACAAATATTTTGCCATTGCAATCAATACATTTATCGCCTTTTTGACTTGGTGCATATCCAAGAAATATGCATGGAGTTGACCTGAAATTTAATTTGTGTGTGTTCTATGGCCTGGTGTACGGAAAACATAGACAACCAAATGTCTTTAAGGCTTGATAGTCAGGTTTTCTTTCAAATAACTTTTCCATTGGACTTTTATCATTTAGTACTTTAGTTGGTAGCCTGTTTATCAGGTGCACTGCAGTACTAAATGATTCAGGCCAGAATTTTAGAGGTAACTTTGCCTGAGCAAGTAATGTTAGGCCTGACTCAACTATATGTCTGTGTTTTCTCTCCACTAGACCATTTTGTTCAGAGTAATAGGGGCATGTTGTTCTATGAACTATCCCCTTTTTGTTAAAATAATCATTGAGAGTTTTAAGTTCTCCACCACCATTAATTTGTATAACTTGATGGTTTGTTTGTTTTTCAACTTGTGTAATAAAGTGTATGGTGATTTGATGTGCTTTGCTTTTGGTTTTGAAAAAGTACATCCAAGTGTATCTTGAGTATGCATCAACAATGGATATATAATACTTATATCCAAAGTCAGAGCGAACTGGGGCAGGACCCTAGAGATCAGTAGCAATTAACACTAATGGTTTATCATGTTGAGTCTTAGAGTTTGAAAATGATAATTTGTGACTTTTACCCATTTGACAAAACGTACAGATATAAGGGAGTGTAACATCAAAAGGAATTTTGTTTTCTGATAACACCTTTTTTACAATATTGGCACTGGGATGACCAAGTTTATAATGCCAAATGTCAAAGTTGCTCAGTTTCTTGTTTACATTGAGCAAGTTCAGAAAAATTACAATTCTCAACACACTTGTCTGCATTTGAGTTTCTTGACTCAACAAGATTAAACCTATATAGACCCTTCACAGCTTCACCCTGCAGTAAAATTTCTTTTGTTAGAATATCTCTAACTAAATAGTGTTTAGGATAGAATTCAAAATATACATTGTTATCACTTGCAAACTGTGATACACTTAAAAGATTTTTCTTTATCTGTGGAAACATCAATAGATTATTGAGATATAGTTTTCTTTCACCTTTAATTCAAGCAATACCAGTGTGTATGATCTTTACTGCCTCATCATTTCCCATGTGTATGGTTTTATTACCTTTGTACTCCTTGTTTCCCAGATTTAAATTGTCCAGATTGTTGGTGATGTGATTGGTTGCACCTGAATCTAGATACCAGCTTTCATCAAATGTTTGATCTGATCTGTTAGTGTCATTTTGATTGCTTGCCCTGTTACTGCCAATTTGATTACTAGTGTCTTGTTGTATTTGGGCTATGTTTGCACTGTAGTTACCATTTCTTTGATTGCTTGAGTTTTGACCTGGAGTATAATTCATATTGAGTTTGAAGTAACACTTTGGGGCAGTGTGACCAATTTTCTCACATATCTGACACTTTGGTCTGTTGTTGTTGTTATATCTTCCTTTGCCTCTGGCAGGTGGGTCACCTTTATTATTGTTGCTATATTGATTCTTGCCTCTATGACTAGCTACATAATTGACTGTCATATTAGTATCTGAGGGTCTCTTGAATTCAAGCCTTCCTTCAAGGGCAAGAAGTACAGCATGAACATCCTCTAGAGTTGGTGTTTTTCTTTGAGGGGATATAACAGTAATAACAGATCCATAATCTTCACTTAGGCCACTTAATATGATTAATACTTGTTCAGATGCTGGTACTTTATGACTTGCTGCTTCAAGGAGGTCACATGTAGTTTTGATTTTTGCAAGATATTCACCTGTTGTGATGTTTTCTTTTCTGATATTGTGAAGTTGTCTTTTATGATGTATCACTATAGCAACATACTGTGAGTTAAAAATCCTTTAAACTGTTGAACAAACACCATTTGCAGTTTTACTGCCACTTACCTATGGCAGCAATTTCACACTTATAGATGAAAGTAGCCAAGAACAGATTAAGCTATCTTGTCTCTGATACTTTATAAATTCTGGGTTATTAACTATTGTGTTCTCTGAACTAGTGATGAATCTTGGTGGAATTCTAATAGTCCCATTGAGGAAATCTTCGAGTCCATATCCTCTGACAGCTGTCTCAACCTGGACTTTCCACAGAAGATAATTATCTTCCTCCAGATGAACCATGACTAATTGGCTCTGTGGGTTAACTATGGTTTTGATGAGATTCTCTATGGCAGTTTGATCAAATTCAGATGTTGATGATGTTGCTGAGCTATTGGCCATGATGCAAAAACAAGAAGTTGTAACTGAAGGCGTATTGCAGTCTTGATTCAAGAACTGCTACTTGTGGGTTAATAGAACAGGAAAAAGGAAGAAATACACAAGAAGTGATCTGAAAATCTTCAAAATCTCAGGTAAGTACAACCACTAACCCAAATGATTGATTTCGATGATGGGTTTTTCTAGTATGGTACAATTCCTTGATGTTTTGATGGATTTTTTGATGATTTTCTTATGATGAATTCAAAGCTTTTTTGCTAAAGAGTGATGCAGCCGGTGTCTTTGCTAGGCACGACACTTTCTTTCTTCTTGAATTAGAGCTTTGAATTGTTTTAATCTCAGATGACGAGAGTATTTCTGATGAGATTCTGAAACAAATAACACCAGATGACGATTTTCTGATGCTATAATACTGCAACCTTGCCGTTAGGCTATAATTGGCTCTGATAGCAAATTCGATTTTACTGTAATATTGCAGTTTGATTTCTGAGATGACTTTAGATAAGCTGGGAGCAGAGAAAAGATGATACAAAGAAATAATATGTTCTCTATTTCGAATTGTAATAATACAGACTATATTTATACAATATTGTATGAGTATTGGACCTGAACAGTTTGGCCCAAACCACTCTTCGTATATTGCTTTGCAGTTATAATACAATGTTCCGTGTAGCAGCGAGTCATTACTCATTATTTCCAATATGCTTTTCCATGTTTCATTTTTAGTCTTTAAATATAACTGTTTACTAATTTCAATAAGGGTTCTTTATTGCCATATGTAATTATATATTATGTCCTTGGTGTCATTTAGGCTTTAATACATGTTAAAGGTTCCAAATTTTAGCCAAGTTCTTTCTCATGTGGTAATGATATTGGTTGGGAAACGAACAAATGCAGCTCAATCCTTTGACTTTACTAGAAATTAGACAGAGGTACATATTAACTAAGCTTACAAAAAAAGTCAAAATGTGATATATATAAAGGGAATGAGTAGAAGTAGAACATGACACTATTTAACCATTTGTGAATATGGTTGCATCTCTTATCATATCATTTTTAGCTCAGGAAAGTCGGCAACCAAAGACAAAAAAATTAATTATAGGCTTAGGCAGCTTAAAATTTTGTTTACAGCAAATTGGCGGTCCACCCTGCCCGACTACCAAGAGTTCAATAACTGGGAATCAAACCATATACTTTAGTGTACATATACAATGCTTACATGTACACTTTCAAAACCATTATGTGAAATGGAATCAACAATAATTAACTCTGAATTAGGTAAGTGGATATACTTGTGTACTATAGTGTAATATACTAAATTCTTGCATTCTCAAAGTATAAAGTAAGAATATACGATCAGATATTTCGATTTCATGTTTTGTCCTTTATTTCTTGTTATGAAGATGGAATATTTTTAACTATAAAGTAGAAACATTAAAGATCGGATAATTCTATTCATACATCTGTAATATCTTAACATACACTAGAAAATATAAGAAACTAGCACACATCAAAAATTACTTTACATACACCATAACTTTTACAAAGTTACCCGTTTTACATCTTTTATCTTTCCTTTTTAAACCGTGAAACTTATTTTAAAAAAACTAGGATTCCTAGCAAATAATTTAGTTAAATTTCAACATATTAAATTTTAATTTTTGGAATTAATATTGTAAATTATTTAATTATTTTTTGGAAATTAAGAATTTCATCGAAATTAGTTCTAATTTAGAAGAAAAAATTTAAACACTTGTGAATTAAAGTAGCTAGTTGTGAAATTTGTCTTAATTGATATTTTAGGTTTTAGTAACGTCATCAATACAGTATGCATGTAATCAAATATCATAGATTTAGATGTTCTAATTAGATGGGTTATACGAAAAAGTCTAAAAATGAAATTAAGAAGGTACTTAGTCATAGATTTTTTTAATAAAACAATGGTGTATCTTAAGCGATTTTTGGTGTATAAATAGAATTTGCCTTAATGGTCCTTATGTTTAGTTTTGAACCATAATATTTAGATCCTATTTTCATCATATAATTATTAGCATTAATAGCCAATACATGATGCATAGTTATATAAGAATATTCAAAGTGTAGTCCAAAATGTATATCGATTTCCAAGGTTATTTTACTTCGATGCTTGTAACGTACTTGATTCAACTAAATGAAAGGCAATAAAATGCAAACACCTATGTTGTAATAAAAGAACATAAGTCTAGTATGATTAAAATGCGACTTGTTATTTTTGTTTGTAGGTATGAAAATACTTGCTATTGAAGAGATATAGTTAAGTTATATACCTTTTGGTGACACTCACAATGTATAGTAGAATATATTAAGGTATAGTTCTAAATGAGTTCTTTATTTCTTATATTAGCAAATTGCTAATCTAAAACTAGTAAAATAAATATTTTCATATAAATATTTATTATATTAGCAAATATGACAGCCCTGCAAAAAGTTTGGCCATTATTTTAGTTTATGATAGCATGTTTCATATAAATTTTTGGAAGAAAGCTAGCTGTCATATCAATGACAGGACAATCAAGAGTTTACTAAGAAAGGGATAGAGGGATAATTTGTAGGGAAAGTAATATCTCAGATCAGTTTTCCTATTATGAAAAATAGGAAAAGCTGATGCTGTTGACGATTAAAACAATAAGATGAGAGAGAAAATATTGCTAGAAGACACATTAACGATCCACCTTTCCGACCCTTGAGAACGACACTTAATACATCCATGGTATTCATGTGTCGTTGCTAAAGTATCTGAAAGATGGGTTTTCATGGGGTAAAATATAAGAACATAACAATAATCTCACAATGGAACGGTTAAATATAACATAAAAATAAGACAGTACATTAGGTTACTCCCTAATATGGAGTTATTAGAGCTACAACAAAAGTACTACCATCAGTCTAGGCAGTTATAACCACCTGCCTTTAAATATACATACATAGAACCAACACCTCATAACAGCGGAAATAAATAGCTAGATAAATAAGGAGCCTTCTACTTGTCCACCATCTTCAAAAGATCCGAAAGAAACCTATCATTTTCGGACTACTCAAATATAAATGAGTATCCGAAAGTTTAGGGAAAGCAAACAATGTGGGTTAGACAATAAGTCTGGTATGAGTAAACTCCAAAAATAGAAAACACAAAATAACTAGTGAGACCACGTCGCAAAAATGCAGAAAGGGATTTTTTTCCTCATAAGGACAACATCCAAGTATAAAAGGATGGACACAAATAATAAATCATCATGAAGAGTGCAAGACGCTTCCCAATGGAATTAAGAAAGAACCAATCCAAAGATTTGAATCAAAAATAAGGAAAGGGAATTTTTCCAACAATGACTAGGAGGGTGTGCCCCCCTTATCGAAAGTATACCTCTAGAAAATATACTTGAGAGCTACGAAGGCTCTCGGAAACCTCCAAGCCGGACCCCGCCAACCTTACCGGGTATCCAAGTATTTCACATCTCCGTGCGCATACAACTGAAACCAATCTAGAGTAGATGTGAAAATACCATAATAGGAGCAACCCTACATAGCTTGGCCCCCACTCGCCCTTTATTTAGTCATTTTTGATTTGAGCAACAAATCATCTTAGATTGACGGAAAAAAATGAAAGGAAGAAGGGTAGCAAAATTGATAGTCAAGATATCAACTATCGGGGATAACAAAAAGATCGTATATGAAAATTAAATCTTATACCTTTTCAATGCTAGGAAAATATCCATATACTTATCCCATCGGTATATGTATATTCACAAAATAATTAAGAGGATTTCATATTTCAAAAGCATACTTAAATGGGTCAAAAATAATTGTCAATAAGAAATGCGAATGTTTTCCATTATAATTATAAAGATCATTTATATAAAATTTAAAGCTCCTTTTAAATACTTTAAACAAAGATTTAAAACTTCCATTCAAATCATAACTTAAATCCATCATCTTTAAAGAATAATACGACTAAGAGGGGTGAAGCTCCCTCTTAATCAAACGAGATAGTAAAAGGGGTGTTATTCCTTTTAACCAAAAAGTCACTCAATGTCAATCCTAAGTTAAAAGGTGGTGTAAGTTCCTTTTAACTAAACATCAAAGTTATTGCTCATAAACTGATCGAGCACAAATCAAACAAGTAAACAATAATAATAATAACAAGAATAAAAACAGACTTATTATTATTAACAATTTGCAATCAATAGATAACACAACATTTTTTAAAATGTGAATGAGTCAAGATTAAGATTACACTGACTGCAAAATAATTAAACTATACTCATAGAATAAGTTATACCTACTAAACTATGAAAACAAGGAATATACTCACTAAACTATGAAAACAAGGAATATACTCACTAAACTATGAAAACAAGGAACGTACTCACATAATAAGTTACACCCACTAAACTATGAAAACAAGGAATGCACTCACGAATAAGTTACTCCCACTAAACTATGAAAAAAAGAACGTACTCATAGAATAAGTTACACCCACTAAACTATGAAAATAAGGAATGTACTCACATAATAAGTTACACCCACTAAACTATGAAAACAAGGAATGTACTCACTGAATAAGTTGCACTCACTAAACTATGAAAACAAGTAATGTACTCACAGAATAAGTTACACCCACTAAACTATGAAAACATGGAATGTACTCACATCCTATCTGCTTTAATTGAGACTTGGAATACTTCACTTCTGATAATGAATTTTTAGTTTTTTCTTTAGTTTATGAAAGATTAAAATGAGATGTGGACTTGGCTATTTATAGGTGAAGAGAAGGGTAATTTAGTCATTTTCTATAGCCTAACCAGATTCAACCAGATTTTGGTCCAATAGAAACCAGCCTTATGGTCAAATTTGATTCGACCACATTTTGGTCCAATAGAAAACATCTTGATGGCCAAATTTGATTCGACCATATTTTGGTCCAATAGAAAGCATCTTGATGGCTTAACTTGATTCGACCATATTTTGGTCCAATATGAATCCTCCTTATCAACTGTGGTATAACATGATTCGACCAGATTTTGGTCCAATGGAAACCATCCACATGGCATAACCTGATTCAACCATATTTTGGTCCAATGGCAACCATCCGCATGGAGTATAATAATTATTATGCTATTTTGTTTCATTAGGCAAGTAATTATACTGTTATGTTCTATTAAGCAAGTAATTATACTATTCTATTTTATTAGGCAAGGTTAATAATTCTCTCTTGTTTTATTAGGCATGTAATTATACTGTTATGTTTTATTAGGCATGGTTAATAATTCTTTCTTGTTTTATTTGGCAAGTAATTATACTATACTATTTTATTAGGCAGGGTTAATAATTCTTTCTTGTTTTATTAGGAAAGTAATTATACTATTCTATTTTATTAGACAAACTCATTCTTAAATAAATTGGTACCCCTAACCGCATTATAACTTAAACCATCTTTAAACTAACATTTTACATCAGTAAAAAATCCATTCGAGACGTTTTATCCAAATTGTATTCTAGATATAAAATCCATTATTTAATCATTTAAAAACATATTAACTACTCAAGTCCAAAGTGATTAAATTATGGATCATTACATCCTCACATCCTTAAAGGAAATTTTGTCCTCGAAATTAATCAAATAAACTCTAGATATCAAAGAAACCCAAAGGATATCATATATACCACATAAAGATACAAGGAAAGTGAACTCAACACAACTGGTGAGTAGACTAAAAAGAAACAAAATACAAACAACAACTATATCAACTCGGGATAAGAATCCCTAATATAGTCCTCAGTTTCCTAAGTACAATCTCTAACATCTCCACTCCACTGAACCTTAACAAGATTCTCAACCTTCTTCCTTAATCGCTTTATATCACGAGCGACAATACGAATAGGCCGCGTAAGAACGGTTAGGTTAGGCTAAACCTCCAAATCAACTTGTTGTCCCGGTTCTACTAACATCGAAGGGTCGTGCACACACTTACGTAAATGAGATATGCGAACATGGTGTGCACATCTGATAGTCGATCTGGTATCTCCACTTTATATGCAACTTTACCAATCCGGTTCATTATGGGAAAAGGGCCAATATATCAAGGGGCTAACTTCCATGTCTTCCCAAACCTCACGAAACTTCTTAGAGGAGAGACTTTTACAAGTACCAAGTCCGCGACTAAGAACTCTAGATTCCTATGCCTTTGATCTGCATAACACTTTTTCCTATCTTTCCCTTCCTTCATCTCTCTTCTAATATTAGCTACCTTCTCATTGGCTTCTAAGATTATTTCGGTTCCAAGAACAAGTCTATCTCCACATTCAACCCAACACGAAGGAGAACGACATGGATGACCATAAAGAGCTTCGAAAGAGGCAATACCAATGCTTCCTTGATAGCAGTTGTTGTAAATGAATTCGACTAAGGTTAAATGAACTTCCCAAGAACTTTCGAAGTCTAGAATGCATGCTCGCAATAAATCTTCCAAGATCCAGTTCACTTTCTCTGTCTGCCCATCTGTTTGGGGATGGTAAGCTGTACTTAGACTTAGCTCAGTCCCTAAAGCAGTCTGTAGTCCCTTCCATAACCTACTAGTGAATATTGAGTCTCAGTCACTTACAATACTACAAGGAATCCCATGGATTTCACAATATCCTTCACATACAAACTCGCCAGACTCGTAGCAGTCCTAATCAGCTTAATAGGAATGAAATGGGCATTTATGGTCAGTCGATCGACTATAACCCAAATGCCATCGTTACCTCTTCTTGACCTAGGATGCCCATCAATAAAGTCCATAGAGATCTGCTCCCACTTCTACTTTGGTATCTCAAGTGGTTGAAGCAATCCAGCTATCTTCTACTGGTCGCTTTTAATCTACTGGCAGTTTGCACAACGACTCACAAAGATTGAAATATCTCGCTTCATCCCCTTCCACTAGAATACCCTTTTCATATCTTTGAACATCTTGGTTACTCCTGGATGAAAAGATAACTTTGAATGGTGGCATTTGGCTAGCAGATCTTGCCTAAGTCCATCAAAGTCCGAAACACAAATACGCCCATTCATTTTCAGTATGTCCCGGAGTTCAATCTCAAAGCTAGAAACAACACCTTCTTAAGTCGAGCCAAAATAGGATCTGCCTCTTGACTGGATGTAATTCTCTCTAACAATACCGACTTAACTTCTAGGTTTGCAAGCATTGATACATTCCTACTCAGTGCATTAGCAATGACATTTTCTTTTCCATGGGTATAAAGAAACTCTAGATCATAAGAATTCGAGAAACTCCAGCCATCTCTGCTGCCTCAAATTCAAATCTTTCTGGGTAAAAGGTTATTTTAAGGATTTGTGGTCTACATATAACTTGAACCTTTCACCCAAAAGATGACGCCTCCACGTCTTTAGTGCGAAGAAAACAACCAAAAGCTCCAAATCGTGTATAGCATAATTTTTCTATACGGCTTTAGCTGTCGACTTGCATAGGCAATAACTTTTCCATGCTGCATCAGAACTGCTCCCAATCTAGTTCCACAAGCATATGTATACACGGTTAAACCATCGCTCCCATCTGCAATGGTTAAAAAAGGAGCGCTAGTCGACTTCTCTTTCAATTCATTGAATGCTTGATCACACTTAGAAGTCCAAATGAACTTAACATCTTTCTTTGTTAACTTCGTCAAATGAGAAGCAATCTTCGAAAAGTCCTTGATAAACCTATGGTAAAAACCAGCCAATCCCAAGAAACTTCAAACTTCCATCGCACTTTCGGGTTTCTTCCAGTCTTGAATCGCAACAACTTCAGCTGGGTCCACCGATATGCCTTCTCCCAAAATAACATGCCCTAGAAATATAACTTCGGATTTCCAGAAATGGCACTTGGAAAACTTAGCCTTCAACACATGGCTCCTTAAGGCATCGAGCACGACACGGAGATGATATTTGTGTTCCTCCTCTGTCTTTGAATAGATCAGAATGTCATCAATAAAGACGAGAACAAATTTATTGAGAATATCTCGAAATACTCGATTCATTAAGTCCATAAAATAAGCGGGTGCTTTAGGCAATCCAAACGGCATAACTAGCCACTTATAGAAATTTTCTGGAGTCGAAAAAGCTTTTAAAGGAACATTCTCCTCTGCCACCCTTAATTGGTGGAAACCAGTGGCAAGATGTAATTAAGAAAATTCCCGAGCACATGGAGATGATCAAACATATTGTCAATTCTTAGCAAAGGATATTTATTCTTAATAGTCTTTTTGTTCAACTCCTGATATTCTACGCATAACCTTAGAGAACTGTTCGCCTTTGTAACAAAGACGACTGGCGATCCCCAACTCGAGGTACTACGTTGGATTAAGCACTTCTACAACAAGTCATAAGTTTTCCTTTCTAACTCCCTCTTCTCTTTTGGAGCCATCCTTCGGAAGGGTTGTACAATAGTTCTACTTCTCGAAACCAAATCAATACGGAACTCGACTTCACGAGGAGGTAAGCCTTGCACCTCATTAAAAATATCTTTGAAATCTCGAACAACCGGCACATCTCCTAGCTCCTTTTTAGCCACTTCGAGTGAATAGAGAAAACTGCTCATTAACTTCTTAGGCTCTTCACAAATATCAACACCAACATCTCCTGCATCGCTAACTCTAACGAGTCTTCTACCACAATCCAAGATAGCTTTAAACATAGATAACCAATCTATTCCCAACAACAATCCAAAACCTATAAACCCAAGAACAAACGAATCAAAAGGAAAGAGATGATTTTGACAAGGAATAGGTACACTTAGACACACAGTGTTAAGATTTGTCGGAGCACCAAGGGTGTACACACAAAGTGGATACTTATGATAACATATTTAAGGTTTAGTTTGTCCATTAGATCACAAGAAATAAAACTATGTGAAGTTCCTATATCAAATAGCACCCTTACAGGAATATCATAGATGGATAATGTACCTTGCAATACTTGCTTCCCTTTTTGATGTGAAGAAGTGGATGGTATCTCTTCAATGGTAAAAGTCTGTCCTTGAGATCCCTTTTTTGGAAAAGAGTACTCATTCTTCATATGTCCTGGATGGCCGCAATTAAAGCATGTGGCAATTGGGCAATGGTTTGCAAAGTGTCCCATCTTATTGCACTTAAAACAAAGAATGTTAGCCATATTGGTCTACTTCTTATGTGCTGGAGCGCCGTCTTCGGTTTCCTTCCCTGCACCCTGCTTCTTTCCCTTAAACTTACGCTTGAAGTTTGGATTTCCTTCAACTGGTATAACCAATAAAGGCTTGGCATTTATTGCTAGTACTACACCCTTCTGGACTCCTTAATATCAAGGGCCTTAAACCTCAAAGCCATACTAATAATGTTGGTGAACGTACCCATAAGATGATTGGTCATTTCACGATGGAACTCTGGTCACATTCCATTCACAAACATTTCATTTTTCTTGAGCAGTGTGTATATCAATCCAAGTCCAAAATAGGACAAAGCATTGTACTTATGCTCATACTGCGATACAGTCATATCACCCTGCTTTAAGTCAATGAAACTTCAAAATAACTGAGTTCTCCCGGCTTCTGGAATAAACTGTGCTTCAAAAACTTCCTTGAACTGGGCTCAAGAAAACTCCCTCCCCGGAGTACTAGCTGTTTCTGAATCCCACCAATCCGTCGCCGGCATTTGAAGTTGTCATGATGCCAGCAGCCGTTTCTCTGCATCCTCCAACCCAATATCTCCAAATATTCTTTCACAAGTTTGAAGCCACATCTGCACTCCAAGAATATTTTTAGTCCCATAGAACAGTTTCCCACCCAAAGTGGTAAAATTCTTACACAAAGCTACAAAGTTCATAGGTGTCTGAACTTGCATTAACATTTCCTTTACTGGATCTATCGCTGACATAATAGCATTTCTAGGTACCTGCCATTGGTAGTCATGCTAGTTCTAGATCCTCTCCTTCCTCCTCTTCTTGTATTCATTTTCTATTATCTGAACAAATACCAGGTATCTTTAGAATTCAAAAATAGGATTAAATTGGTTTAAGAAAATAACACCAAAGGATCTAAAATTAGTCTTTAAAGGATAAATATTATTATTATAAAAATTACAAATACGCACTCTCAAGATTAACTCATTCTAAGGCATCACTTACCCTATGTCTAATGAGTTGTACCTCAATCAGGCTAAGGTGTTCGCTCAACCAAAGCTCTTATACCAACTGTGACAACCCACGTTTCCGACGCTTGAGAACGATACTTAATACATCCATAATATCATGTGTCATTGCCCAAGTATCTAAAAGACGAGTTGTCATGGGGTAAAATATAAGAACACAACAATAAACTCACAAAGAAACGGTTAAATATAACATAAAAATAAGACAGTACATAAGGTTACTCTCTAACATGGAGTTATCAGAGTTATAACAAAAGTACTACTGTCAGTCTAGGAAGTTATAGCAACCTGTGTGACGCCCCACCTCTATACCCACGTTAGCCAAGAACATTACGGAGTAATGCTGTCAACTAGCATGGAGAATAAGGCTGTTGAGGAGCGACCATCTGTATAATTGCTTTGTGTGAGTACCGATATGCCAGATATGATGTAACTTGCATTTCTTTTCAAGAGGACATCCGACATAACGACACAAACTCAAAACTACTACACAGTGGCTGTTATGTCTTCGGAAATAAATATAGAAATACACATAACACAAATCAGTCACAGATAATTCATATCACAAAGGTGGAAATAGATATGAATATACATAACACATAAAAGTGTTCATCAGAGTAGTAGTCAAGAAGATCCACAAGAATACAAAAGAATAGCAACACGTGCTATACAAAAGAATACAACTATGAGTCCCTATCTCAAGTGTATACAACAAAATAAACTACTAATCTAAGTAGTTAGCCATAAGTCAGAGAAGTCAATCCCAAGTGAGAAGTCAAGCTAAAGCACCTGTAACATCTCGGTTTGACCCGAGTATTATTAATAAGAAAATAATAAACGGATCAGTCTAGCTATAAATATCAGATGACATGATATAGAATAAGAGATATGACATAAACATATAATGTCAATAATGGCATACTACTATAAGTATGAAATGGAAACTCAACATGAGATTAATCAATATCACAAAAATGTTCACAAAGATTCAAAAAGAGGTTTCATATCCAAAACTTGTATTCACAACAAGTCAATGACCCGAACGAGAACGGGGAAGGCCGTCTATAAAATCCATGGAAATTTGATCCCACTTCCAAATTGGAATTTCTAAAGATTGCAATAACCCACCAGGTCTTTGATGTTCGGCCTTAATGAGTTGGCAAGTCATGCAACACTTAACAAAGTTAGTAATATCAGACTTCATTCCCTCCCAATAATAAAGTCGCTTCATATCCGCGTACATTTTACTACTACCGGGATGAATGGTAAATTTAGACCGATGTGAATCTTCTAAAATATCTTTACGAAGATCACTAATATTTGGCACGATAAGTCTACCAAATTTCCGAATGCCACCACGAGAATCGATATCAAAGTCTTTCAAACCTTCAATATCAATTTTATCCTTAACATTTTGGCCAAGAAGAGCCAATTCAGGATCTAGCCTTTAAGCTTCAAGAATGCGGTCTAAAAGAGAAGGATGAGCCTCAAGGCTACATAAAACAAGATATGAACATAAATCGGAAACACGGTCTCGAATTTAACAAGTAGATAAAACCTCGAGATCATTCCATTCGGATATCATCATGGAAACAACCGCTTGTTGCTTTCGACTAAGTGCATCCGCAACGCGATTTCCCTTTCCGGGAGTACAAAGGATATCAAGATCATATGGTGCAAGAAATTCGAGCCAACGCTGTTGATGCAAATTAAGTTCTTTTTGATAGAATAAATACTTCAAGGACTTATGATCGGTATAAAGAACAAATTTCTCTCCTAAAAGATAATGACGCCAAATACGAAGGGCGAAAACAATAGCCGCGAGCTCTAAATCATGAGTGGCATATCTAGTCTCAGCAGGCTTCAATTGCCTAGAAGCATAAGCAATAACACATTCTCTTTGCATAAGAACGACACCCAAACCAACGCGACTAGCATCGGTATAAACAACGAAATCTTGATTCCCTTGGGAATAACAAGAATAGGAGCATCTGAAAGAAGTTCTTTTAGTTTCTGAAAAGAAGTTTCACATTTGTCCGACCAAATGTATTTAACACCTTTCTTCGTTAAGCTAGTGAGAGGCATGGCAATCTTAGAAAAGTCTTTGATAAAACGGCGGTAATAACCCGCCAATCCAAGAAAACTACGAATCTCCGTCACACACTCCTGTCTCTTCCAATCTTGAAACGCTTCAATCTTTGAAGGATCCACGGAAATTCCGGATTCGGAAATAATATGACCGAGAAACTTCACACGAGATTGCCAAAAGTGGCATTTAGAAAATTTCACCTTTAATTGATTACTCCTAAGAGTTTCCAATACAATCCGAAGATGTTTTTCATGCCCCTTCTCGGTTTTTGAATACACAAGAATATCATCAATAAAGATGAGAACATATCGATCGAGAAAATCTTTGAAAACTCGATTCATAAGGTCAACAAAATAAGCCGGAGCATTCGTTAGACCAAATGGCATAACAAGCCATTCATAAGATCCATAACGAGTATGGAACGATGTCAAAGGAATGCTATCCTCTGCAATACGAAGCTGATGAAATCCAGTAGCTAAGTCTAATTGTGAAAAGACTCTAGCACCACTAAGTTGATCGAATAGATCATCAATCCGAGGCAAAAGATATTTATTTTTGATAGTAAGATCATTAAGCTTGCGGTAGTCAACGCAAAACCTAAGTGTACCATCGGATTTCTTCACAAAAATAGCCAAAGCTCCCCAAGGCGAGGAACTTGAGCGAATAAATTGCTTCATTTCCAAATCGGATAATTGTATGCGCATCTCCTCATTTTCTTTATTGGATATGCGATAAGGAGGACGTGCAATAGGTTGAGCTCCAGGGATAAGATTAATTCTGAACTCAATTGCTCGCTTAGGTGGTAATCCTAAAACGGGCTCAAATATATCGGAAAATTCACGAACAACGTGAATAAGAGAAATAATATCTTCCTCATCATCATTATCGTCGTCACGAGGATTTAGAGAATATAAAGATGCAACCAAGCTGGAATCCGAATCTTTAAGATTAATAGAAATCTGCTTAACAGATTGAGGATGTCGAAGATGAATAGTCCGCTCAGGACATAGGATATGAGTTTCATAACGGTTAAGCCAATCCATTCCCAAAATCATTCCAAAGCCTAAATAACGCATGACATGCAAATCGGCTAGGAAAGAAAAATCACACAAAATAATCTCGACATCTTTACAAAGCAAACTAAGAGTTGCAGATCCACCAACTGGATTCGAAATTCTCAAAGAAGTCATTAAAGCAACAATACTTAAAGAAAGGGTATCAACAAATTCTTTTGATATAAAAGAATGGGATGCACCCGTATCAAAAAGAACTCGAATAGGTTGATCACGAAATATAATAATACCATCAAGGATAGAATGAGAAATACCTTGACCTCGAGATGTGTTGCTAGGGGCTTAAGCAACATTCAACTTTCCCTCCTTCCTATTTTGAAGTTTGTGGCAAGAAGATAAATAATGATCCGGGCTTTTTCAATAGCGACAAGTACGAGGCTTTGAACACTTGTTCGCAAAATGGTCTCTGGAACCACAGTTAAAGCATTTCCCTTCGGTAGAGGAAACGGTCTTCGCGACAGGAGTTGCCTGTTTACCCTTTTTACTGGGGTAAGGACCTTTGAATTAGTTTGGCCTCTTCTTGTTATTGAAGTTTGGTTTGGAACCCACCACTTCAACATCACTTTCCCTATCCGCCTCTTCAAGACGGAGAGCGATATCAATAAGTTGGTCGAAGGGAACTTCTAATTTTAGAAGTAATAGCTTCTTGAGATTTTTGTTTAAGCCATAGACAAATCTTTGGTTCTTCTTCAATAGGGTGTTGATGTATTCGACCCCATGCTTGGAAAGTGACTCGAAGGATGCAACATATTCAGTCACGGAGGCTTCACCCTGAACAAGGTCTATGAAACGCCGAGCCAATGTCACCTTCTCTGCTTCTGGCATGAATTTTGATTCGAAGCGTTCCCGGAATTGCTCCCAAGTGAGATCCACTTCATTAATATCAGAAATAAGAAGTTCATACCAGTCCAATGCTCTCTCTTGGAGCATACTGGAAGCCACCTGAACGCGGTGAAGATCGACAAGGTTCATGCGAATGAAGATTCGATCGCAGGTCCTCAACCAAGCCTAGACCTCGATGATAATTTTAGAACCTTTAAATGGCCCCCCACCCAGGTTGGTGTAATCATTGCACAAACGTGCAAACCCAGATTTAGGGTGAGTAGGTTCCGGATTAGATCCAGCTGCTTGAGCATTAGTGACAAGGTCAAGAAGTTGCTGGGTAGTCATAAAAACTCCAACTTGGGGAGTAGCACTAGATTGACCGGCGCTGGGACGGCCAGGTCTAACCATTTCTCTTCCTTTAGAAAGAAAGAAAGAAGAAGAAAAAGGTTATTCACCAAATTGAATATCAAGCAATCTTGATAGATAAACAAGGAATCATAAAGAAAATAGGATGAATCGGTACGAAGCCTAGAGTTAAATCCTAAAGCACGACTCCTAAGATCGACTTAGGACAATGATCCTTGTTATAATATTCCATATTATTCCGAAGTTTGGCTTTGATACCAAGCTGTGATGCCCCACCTCTATACCCACGCTAGCTAAGAACACTACGGAGTAATGCTGTCAACTAGCATGGAGAATAAGACTGTTGAGGAGCGACCATCTGTATAATTGCTTTGTGCGAGTACCGATATGCCAGATAAGATGTAACTTGCATTTCTTTTCAAGAGGACATCCGACATACTGACACAAACTCAAAGCTACTACACAGTGGTTGTTATGTCTTCGGAAACAAATATAGAAATACACATAACACAAATCAGTCACAGATAATTCATATCACAAAGGCGGAAATAGATATGAATATATATAACACATAAAAGTGTTCATCAGAGTAGTAGTCAAGAAGATCCACAATAATACAAAAGAATAGCAACACGTGCTATACAAAAGAATACAACTATGAGTCCCTATCTCAAGTGTATACAACAAAATAAACTACTAATCTAAGTAGTTAGCCAAAAGTCAAAGAAGTCGATCCCAAGTGAGAAGTCAAGCTAAAGCACCTGTAACATCTCGGTCTGACCCGAGTATTATTAATAAGAAAATAATAAACGGATCAGTCTAGCTATAAATATCAGATGACATGATATAGAATAAGAGATATGACATAAACATATAATGTCCATAATGGCATACTACTATAAATATGAAATGGAAACTCAACATGAGATTAATCAATATCACAAAAATCTTCACAAAGATTCAAAAAGAGGTTTCATATCCAAAACTTGTATTCACAACAAGTCAATGACACACGAATTCACAAACGCAAAAAAATTGATAAATCCTATCAATAGAAATCACCAAAAATAGGTGAAGCATAAATTCCAGAATTCAACACACGAAGTCCATAAATCACAAAAAAAAGGGGGAAAGGCCTATCACACGAACGGGGGCATTAAAGCTCACCTACATAAGTATCACACGAACGAGAAGCTATATCATGGTAGCTAGCCATTAATTTTTGACACACGAACGGCCTGAAGGCCATGGGGAGCTACCCCACCAATTTGAATTGAAACTCCACAAAACGGGGTTTAGTCTCCCTCGCAGACAAAGAGACATCGCACATTGCTAGTCTAAATCACAAAAATGATCGTCATGATCATCAAGAAAGTGTCAATTACACTAAGCTAGTAAATATATAAATTTAGCTTCATGTCCCATAACCACTAACTTAACTTAAATATTTACGAACAAATTGTAGATCTCCACTAGAAAATTATCACGAGAGATTCAACTGAACAAGTCCAAAAATTAACCGACGAAGTAAACGCAAGCGTTTCATACCACTTGTTTTACTAAGCCGTTTAATTAGATTACTCATCCGAGTGAGGTAAAGGTTTGTATATACTAATAGATTGGATTTGTTACTAGTATAGAAAACCTTTATGCTTTGAAGTGATAAATCAAAAAAAGGATTGTAGGAACAATCAATCACTAAAATTCACATTCGAAGACGTGAATGAAATCCAAAGAAATCGATTCCGAATCCATCAAAATGGATATTCCAAAAATTCCCGAAGAAAAGAAGTCATCAAAGTCAATAACAAATGATACCAACAAATAGGGAAATAACACGAATCGATTAAATTTGGAAACCACGCAAAATAGGAGAAATAGGCAAAACATCAACAGGTCGGTCGGCCGGCTACAGAGCTCGGTCGACCGGACCCTGTTCTAGAAAAATTCTTGGGAAGCAGGTCGGTCGACTTAGCTCTGTAGTTGGTCGACCGGACCTGAGTCAGAGAAGTGCTATGCACTTTTAGTAGCAGGTCGGTCGACCGGCTACAGGGCCCGTCGGCCGAACTGCAAATTTCTGCAGTTCCTGCCCTTTTTCAATGAAGTGCAAATTCCTCCAAAACGCGACCGATCGAGCAATGGACCTAAGGAGCCTTAGCCAATTGATACCCCAGCTCCATTAGCTCTCCGATCCGCCACCAAAAATATGTTCAAACATCAAAGTTATGATTTTTAAAGAATTGAACCCAAAACACCAAAAATTGGAATATTCACCAAATCAATCCAAACCAAAAGCATATGCACACGAATAAGTGTTAGGAATTCATACCTAACAATCGAAGATAGTTATAGACTAAGATGTGAGATAAAAATCTCACCTTTGAACCCAAACAAATGAAGAAGAAGCTTGAAAGCAAAGGGGAATCAACCACTCTTCAAATCCAACCCAAGAAGCTTGATTCTAAGCTTTTAAAAGAAGAACATTCCCAAAGTTAGTTTTAGGAATTTCTGAAACTGATAAGAGAATGAGTTGGAGAAGAAGAAGAGAAGGCTTACCAATGGGTTCTTCTATTAGTTTGGAGCTAGAGTTTGATTTGCAAAAGAAAACTAGGGCTTGGAGTTTTAATTTCCTCTTCCACTCTCCATTGTTATAAAAGCTTGAGTATTAGGAAATGAGGAATGAAGTAATGAAGAGGAGAAGGGGTTGGGACTGAATACATAAGTGGAGTTATTGGGCTCAGCCCAAACCAAAGCCCTAAGTGAAAAAGTAGCAAAATTCCACTAACTCCAAACATATCAAAGTTTACACTTAAAAAGATCGCAAACGGCGTTTTGAACTCAATGGGAGTGGTCCCGAGTCCTAATTCGACCGTATGCAAAAAGTAGCTTTTCGAACTAACTTCCGAGTATCGATAAAATATTTAAATATAAAATTAATAAATATGCGGGTTGTTACAACCTGCCTTTAAATATACATACATAGAGCCAACATCTCATAACAGCGGAAATAAATAGCTAGATAGATAAGGAGCCTCCTGCTCATCCACCATCTTCAAAAGAGTCCAAAGAAACCTGTCATTTTCGAACTACTCAAATATAAATGAGTACCTAAAAGCTTAGGGAAAACAAACAATGCGGGTTAGACAATAAGTCTGGTATGAGTAAACTCCAAAAATAGAACACACAAAATAATTAGTGAGACCACGTCGCAAAGATGCAGAACGTTTTTTTTCCTCACAAGGACAACATCCAAGTATAAAAGAATGGACACAATTAATTAAACATCACAAAGAGTGCAAGACACTTCCTAATGCAATTAAGAAAGAATCAATCCAAAGATTTGAATCAAAAATATGGAAAGGGAATTTTTTCAACAATGACTAGGAGGGTGCGCCCCCTTATCAAAAATATACCTCTAGAAAATATACTTGAGAACTACGATGGCTTTCGGAAACCTCCAAACCGGACGCCGCCAACCTTACCGAGTATCTGAGTATTTCACATCTCTATGTGCATACAACCGAAACCAATGTAGAGTAGATGTGAAAGATACCCTAATGGAAGCAACCCCACATAGCTTGGCCCCCACTCGCTCTTTATTTAGTCATTTCTAATAAATGATATCAATGCTCTAAATGAGCAACAAATCATCTTGGATTGACGAAACAAAAATAAAGGAAGAAGGGTATCCAAATTGATAGTCAAGATATCAACTATCGGGGATAACAAAACGATCGTATATGCAAATTAAATCTTATACCTTTTCAATGCTTGGAAAATTTCCATATACTAATCCCATCGATGTAAGTATATTCATAAAACAATTAGAGGATTTCATCTTTCAAAAGCATACTTAAATGGGTCAAAAATAATTGTCTACAAGAAATGCGAATGTTTTCCATTATAATTATAAAGATCATTTATATAAAATTTGAAGCTCCTTTAAAGTAATTTAAACAAAGATTTAAAATTTCCATGCAAATCATAACTTAAACCCATCATCTTTAAAGAATAATACGACCAAGAGGGGTGAAGCTCCCTCTTAATCAAATGAGATAGCTAAAAGGGTCCTTTTAACTAAAAAGTCGCTAAATGTCAATCTTAAGTTAAAAGGTGGTGTAAGTTCCCTTTAACTAAACATCAAAGTTATTGCTCATAAACTGGCCGAGCACAAATCAGACAAGCAAACAAGAATAATAACAAACTCATTATTATTATCAATTTACAATCAATAGTTAACACAACATTTGTTAAAATGTGAGTGAGTCAATGGAAAGAGATTAAGATTACACTGACTGTAAAATAATTAATTATACTCATAGAATAAGTTATACCCACTAAATTATGAAAACAAGGAATATACTCATAGAATAAGTTATACTCGCTAAACAATGAAAGCAAGGAATATATTCACTAAACTATGAAAACAAGGAATATACTCACTAAACTATGAAAACAAGGAATATACTCACTAAACTATGAAAACAAAGAATGTACTCACACAATAAGTTACACTCACTAAACTATGAAAACAAGGAATGTACTCACAGAATAAGTTACCCCCACTAAACTATGAAAACAAGGAATGCACTCACATCCTATTTACTTTGATGGAGAGTATGAATACATCACCTCTGATAATGAATTTTTAGTTCTTTTCTTTAGTTTGTGAATGAATTAAAATGTGATATGGACTTGGCTATTTATAGGCGATGAGAAGGGTAATTTAGTCATTTCCTACAGCCTAACCAGATTCGACCAGATTTTGGTCTAATAGAAACCGGCCTTATGACCAAATTTGATTCGACCATATTTTGGTCCAATCGAAAACATCTTAATGGCCTAATTTTATTCGACCATATTTTAGTCCAATAAAAAACATCTTGACGGCTCAATTTGATTCAACCACATTTTGGTCCAATAGGAATCCTCCTTATCAACTATGACAGAACCTGATTCGACCAGATTTTGGTCCAATGGCAACCACCCACATGGCAGAATCTGATTCGATCATATTTTGGTCCAATGGCAACCATTCGTATGGAATATAATAATTATTATGCTATTTTGTTTCATTAGGCAAGTAATTATACTGTTCTGTTTTATTAAGCAAGTAATTATACTATTCTTTTTTTTTTGACAAGGTTAATAATTCTCTCTTGTTTTATTAGGAAAGCAATTATACTATTCTGTTTTATTAGGCATGGTTAGTAATTCTTTATTGTTTTATTAGGCAAGTAATTATACTATTCTATTTTATTAGGCATGGTTAATAATTCTTTCTTGTTTTATTAGGCAAGTAATTAGACTATTCTGTTTATTTGGCACACTCATTCTTAAATAAATTGGTACCTCTAATCATCTTATAACTCAAACCATCTTTAAACTAACATTTTACATCAGTAAAAAAAAATTCATTCGAGACGTTTTATCCAAATTGTATTCTAGGTATAAAATCCATTATTTAATCATTTAAGAACATATTAACTATTCAAGTTCAAAGTGATTAAATTATGGGTCATTGCAAATACTATGTAATAAACTAATGTATATTTATGTTATTGGATAAAGCAAGTTGGTATAAGCAAATAAATGCCCATGATGTCACAATTAACTGTTATTGACAAATAGATTTTGCAAATTATTAATTTATAGTTGCAGCAATAAAATATTACAAATAGATTGGTGATGACTCCTGAATATTGCTCGTCATTAGTTCCTTATCTAAACAATCAAAAATACTAGTAAACAATCCAGTTAATTGCTACTTTGCTCAAAATTTAACATGTCAGTGAAAAAAGTCTAATTCTTTTTTTCTTTGTATTGAAAAGAATTGATCAAATTTTCCATTTTTAGGACAATTGAATAAAAGTATATTAAAGGGTGCCACTAATTGGAAGTATATTTCTTTGTACTGAAACTGGAAACAATTGAATAAAAGGGTGCCACTAAATGAAAGTGGATTAAAGTTACTTTTTTTTCTTGTTTCATGTAATTAAATTAGTACTGATATGCAATTTATGCTTGATTTTGTAATATAATTGAATTTAGGACAATTCATATTCGTACATGTCCTATGTTTTTAATTAGCTTCTAAAGAAAATTAACAAATAAACTGATCCATATGAGAGAAGAAAATACATGTAAATATGGAAACCGAGTTAAGGAAAAAGAAGGAGTCAGACTAAAAAAATAAATCTTTTCTACAATAAATGATAGCTAAATAAACAATAACAATCGCATACCTGATCCCAACTTTAGTCATCTCTAGGTCAGGGTAGAAAGGCTTGTATGGCCGAAAAGAAAACCAAGTTTTGCTCATATACTTCAAATCTTTATATGTTTGTCGTTTGAATGGTTTAGCATGCTCTGCTTTAATGCTCCTCAGGTATGTTTTTACTATTTTGTCATATGATTTTGATGAATTTACTTCAAATACACAAATTTCAATATCTTATTACTTCTTTTACTACTGCATTTTTAGTTGAATTATCTTGAGATGGCTTTACATCGTCCTAATCTATCTAAATGTCCTTTTGTTGTATGAACTGATTTTTTCCTTTTTCTTTTTTGTCTTCGTTTTTTATACTTGTTATAGTCAAAAAATTTGTCCTTTTTAGGTATTATTTTTGCAATTTGTACTCCATTAACCAATGAATCATAATGCACACAATTTATGAAAACATGCCGCAATCTTTGTATTTTTAATTTAGGAGTTATAAGTGACTCAACCCATCCATCAATTCACTACAGGATGAATCAAAAAAGTACATCTGGATTTAACTCAATAAAACTTTCTTCAGAGAATATTTTTTTGCATGATCATCAATCTTTCCTATTTCCTCTTTCTTTTCTTTTCAACTATCTAAACTTATAACAATTCTCATAAGTCCATTAACTTGCAAACGGTCCATATCTATCATTGTTTTGATTAATTTTTTACAAAGCAACTTCATGAATATGAATATTTTTCTTGTTTAACACCTTAGGAGAGGTACATTTCAATTAGTTGAACATATACGTCTAACTTCATCAAGTAAGAATTGAATCCTGGACATTGGAAATTTTATATTGAACATTTAATTATTTATTTTGTCGTTGAGTAGATTTATTTTTCTTTCATTGATATCACAACACCAGAATTGACGTTACTCCCACACTTGTAATGGTACACAGGAAGTGTACCATTGTCTAAGAAAAATCACATTATTATGCAACTATATATGTCCGCTTTTTGCATATTCAACCAAAAGAGAAAAACCAAAAGGGAAAAAGTTATATTGTGATGCGTGCATGTTAAAATTATATTTTAGTCAACCATCCCATTCACTGTTCATTTTACAGTGCTATTATTATATTTACCCAAGTTCATTTTTTTTATTTAATGAATTGATAGGAAGAGATAGAAGCTCTTGCAAATGTCGTTACCAACTTCGAGAGAGTGGATTTTATGTCGACATAAGAACACCGATGAGTACATACAGGGGGTGAGGTTCGACATTTTATAAACTTCGCAAAGCATCATTGGCCGCTTGATTTTGAAATGTGCAGTTATCCCTGCTAAAAGTGTAGAAATTCAAAAAAACTATCCTTAAAGCAGTCGAGAAATATTTGATCAATTATGGTATGGATCCAACATATAATGAGTGGTTTTTTCACGGTGAGAGGAACGACATAGATGCAGTAGTGAATCCTACATCAAATGTTACCACCAACGAGGCTTGAAATTCGAGAGGAAAACCATATAGAAGGTGCTCTTGGAAACCTTATTGACAATGCATATGGTGTGTATGGCAGAATGCACGATATCGGTGATGGTTATCAAGGAAGAAAGTACACTGAGTACAAAATAAAAGCAAATGAAAAACTATATTCTTCTTGTGAAGATGGTCTTACAATGTTAAGTGTCCTTATAGAGCTACATAATTTGAAAAAGGAATTCAATTGGTCTAGAAATAGTGACCGAGTTGTTGAAAAGATTAAAAAATGGCTTCTGAAGGAAAATACACTACCAAATAAATACCCCACAATGTAACAAATGTTAAAGGATTTGGGAATGAAAGTAGAGTGCATACATACTTGCGGAAATGATTGCATATTATTTTAGAAGGAGAATAAAGATGTCGTTGAATATCCTCGTTGCCAAACATCGAGATTTAAAGTTAAAGATGAAGGTGAAATTGTAACAGTTACAAAACAACCAAAAAATTCTTAAAATATTTTTCAACAATTCCTATATTAACTAGGCTTTACAATATACCATGGATAGCTCGAAAAATGTTTTGGCATAGTGAAGTTAAAACTTATTGGAATTTCATGTGTCATCCTATAGACTTAGTTGAATGGAGATCGATTAAGAATAAGTGGCCGGAGTTGGCTAATAATGCTCGAAATGTTTGGCTTGGAGTTTCTACCAATGGGTTTAATCCTAATAGAATTCAGTCAAATAGTTATAGTTGTTGGCCCGTGTATATGGTTCCTTATAACTTACCTCCTTCATTATGCATGAAATCAGAATTTTAAATGTTTTGTTTAACAATTCCTGGACCTAAAGCACCAAGTCAAGATATTGATGTATATTTAAAACCCCTTGTGGATGAGTTGAAACAACTTTGGACGATAGGAGTGCTTGCATTTGACACGAACAAGAAAGAGTATTTCACATTGAGAGAAATGCTATTGTGGAGAATTCATGATCTACTTGCATTTAGGAATCTTTCGGGTTGTGTGACCCATGGTAATAAAGCATGCCCTATTTGTGCTACAGAGACCGAGGCGGAACACGTTGGTATAAGATTGTTTATACGAACTACAGAAGATTTTTGAAGAAAGGTCATCCGTATAGAGCACTAGAACACGGATGATATAAAGATATAGAGTATTAGAGCCTCCAACACGGCTGACAGGATCGGCTCTTTTGGAAAAGATTACTTATATCAAATACACACCCGGTAAACCGATTAGAAAAAAGAAGCACAAAAGAGAGATGATGTTGATCGTGATGAAGAACACCTTGTAAATGAGAATGACGATTGTGTAAAACTAGCATAGTATAAAAAGTCGATTCTTTTTTCCTTAGAGTATTGGAGTGGTCATAAAGTGCGACATATAATAGATGTGATGCACAATGAGAAGAATGTGACAGAGAATTTTATTAATTTTCTATTCGATAGAACATAGCAATTAATTATAGAATGATTACTAGAGTCAAAGGAATATTTGAAACTCCATTATTTTCTCTTTTTCTATGCTTCCTGCATGCAAATTTTTATCAAAGTTATGTACATATATAGAGAATCAGATTACTCGTCGATTTGGAATACTAAATTTAAAATTCATGTAGGATACTAAATTAGATCACTCATCGATCAAAGTTAAGTACATATTTATAACTTGACTTTTCTTATCAACAATTGTTTTGATTTTTTTTTTTTTTTTTTTTTTTTGCTATAGAAGGAGTTTGACATGAATCTAGATCCAACTATTGCTCGACCTATTTTGGAGAGTGGTTTTTCATAATATTTCAGAACCGTAAAATCAAAGCTACAAGATAAATTTTTGAAGAAAGATAAAAAGCTACTACCTAGGCGTATTGCGATTGATAATCGTCTGAACGATATTGATAAAGTCCAGTGGAAGAAATTTGTTGACATTGAGTACAGTGATAAGGAAATAAAAAATGCAAAACGAATGCTGAAAATAAAGAAAAAAATACAATACCACTTATTTTGGGAAGAAAATCATACACTCGACTTTATGAAGAATTGGTATGTAGTAATCATTGTACATGTAAACTTAATTTACAAATTAATTCATATATGTTCATGTAGGAAGCAGAGAATCTGAAATGCAAGTTTACACGAGCAAAGGCGTGGAAAGTAGCACACATAAGTAGGAAAACTGGAGAAGTGCTTCCGTGCACAGTAGAAAAATATGTAAGTCCACCACTACAAATAAATTGTAAAGCATATTTTTTAACAGTTCGCCCGAACTGATCCCGTCTCAGTCGTCCGTACTGAGTCAGGCTCAATTTGCCACCAATTGAGCCAGGCTCAGTTCGTCAGCAACTGAGCCAAGCAAAGTTCCGGTAGTTGAGCCAGGCTCAGTTTCAAGAAACTGAGTCCGGCTCAGTCACCCGAACTAAGCCCGGCTCAGTTTGCCGCGAACTGAGCTAGGCTCAGTTCCAGCAACTAAGCTAGGAACTAAGCCAGGCTTTGTTTCCTGAAACAGTCCGCCAAGAATGATCTAGGCTCAATCCGCCTAAAAAATAGCCAGGCTTAGCTCCAAGGAACTTAGCCAGGCTTAGTTCGCCCGAACTGATCGTGACTCGATTTGTCTGAAGTAAGCAACCGGGTTCAGTTTCAAAACTAAGCTTGACTAGTGTTTTTTTCCATTTGGTTTTTAAATTAAGTTTTGTTTTTGAATATTCAAGCTTTAATAGAAGCTGCAGAAGAATCAAAAGCTAGTGTTAGTGGAAATGAAGGAGTAATTAGTTTGGAAGATTTCGAAAGAGATTCCATTGCCGAAGTTTTTGGTAATTATAAAAAAATGAAGCTATGGTCGTGTAATTAGTTCTACATCTAATGTAAAGCACGTAAAACTCACTCAAGCTTCAAAAGCAATTATCAATTACAAAGAAAATGAAGATAAGTGATGGAAAATGGAGATGCAACACAAGATTGATCAAATGCATAAAGTAAGTAGAACAATGAATTCGACTCTAGCTGATTTGCAACATTGTATAAGGCAACTTGTCAGTCGGATTAGAACAAATTCGATGACACCAAGAACATATATTGATTTACATACCGAGCACCATCCTAACCCTAGTTCTGCTACATCTATTGATGTTATTAGATCCTCTATGGTTGAAAGACAAGCAGTGCAATTATTGTCATGAAAATTTAAAGTGGTAGCTAAAGGGCATCTTGGAATGCAGAAGATTTGTCATGGTAGGAAGGTTGGAGATGGAGAAAAAGTTATTTGGGTGGAGGATGTTCTCAATCCAGATAAGCCACTTTTTGATGCACCTTAAAATGGTCATTATACATTGTCCGAGTTGGTCGATGGTTGTTTTGTAGTTTTGTCGAAGTGTCGCATTCGTTGTTTGTAAGCTTCAAAATATTTTATTGTAGTGAAATTTGAAGTTGTCACAATGAACTTTGTAGAATATGATATGCACTAATTAGTATGTTTGATATTTTTTTAAAAGTTGATGATATATTAGTTTTGAAATATAGTTTCATGTTTATTATTGCTATAAATTTGAATTTATATAGTCGAACGAAATAATATGTGATTCTACTATAAGATCTTGAATGGGATATGGTTCAGCTATACCAAATTTACAACACTTATAAGTGTTGGTAATTTTGGTATTTACCTATGTGTAAGGAATTTCCAACGGTTATAACCGTTGGGAATTTCATTATTTCCAACGGTTATAACCGTTAGAACTATCATTTTTCCCAACGGTTATAACATTGGAAAATATATCGTAAAATTTATCACGTACCTATTACCAACGGTTATAACCGTTGGAAAATTGACTTGCAATGGTTATATCCGTTATGAAATTCTGGTGTTGTGTTAACTCGAAGGAATATGTATCTTACAAAACTCCTAAGCAACCGAACAGGACTGCAACTACAAAAGTAGTAAGTTGTTGACTTTGTGTGTTCAAGATAAAATACTGACGAGTCAATAAAGCACACCCTTTCTGTAATCTCCTTTGGTGATTGTAATTTTAACATGCAAATACTAGAAAGTAGAAAGTTGTTTTTTATGCTTTTATAAATCTTAAAGAATATAGATTATAGAAAGAAAAATAAAAAGGTTAGAAATAATTGGTCGATCAAATTTCACTTGTATTTATAGCATTTGAAAAATTCTATTTGAAAGGCTATCACTGTTAGAGAAGGTGTAACTTTTGGAGAAAAAGATAACTCTTCAGATTAGAATTTTCTATGAAGAGACACTTCTTTACATATAAATCAGATGGCTAAATATTAAATTCAAATGGCTAGAATATGATGATGTAGAGCAAAAACAAAATAATTAAAAACCGGTTAATTTAGACGGTTAAATTTTATAATCTGACGACTAAATATTAATTCAGGCGTCTAGATTATAAAATCAGATGGCTGAGTTACATTAATATTTTCTTTAAATTTCTTAATTTCAGATGTCTGATTCATGAATTCAGGCTTCAATCGGACGTCTGATTCTATAAAGTAGGCAGTTGAATCGGCAAAAGAGAATTAAATTTTTGTTTTTTAAATTTATTTTTAAATTCAACCTTTTCAAATAATGTTTGTAATTTTGTGTGATCGTCGTAAAGGAGATTTTATATATAGAAACTATGACAAGACTCTACTTATATTTTCCTTCAATATTTAAGCTTGATTCATGGTTGATCATCATATCTCCTTGAATATAATCATGCAAATATAATAATGTTGTGTGTGTACGAAAATGTATGGTTGTCCCATTGAAACTTAAAAGGCCGGATCTGACAATCTCTTCTTTTTTGATGATGGTAGCTATACATTTTAGTTGAGTAAGTATGTTATATGAGACTCCCTCTATCAACATGACCAGATATTTCTTTCCCTTTTTCATCGACAAAAATGATTTTTTGGCAATATGGAACAAACAATACACAATGAATAGATCGCATAATTTTTAATAATAATAAGATGCACCATTACATGAAATAGGAAATTACATTGTTGATTACACAAAACGTAATGGAGCTTTTTTATCAAAAGTAAAACAAATATCCACAAGCAAGAAACTTCAGAAGGAATAAGGCATAAGATGCTCCAATCCATGCGCCATGCAACAACACCAAACAAGCCCCTATGATGCAAGATCTAAAGCAAATAATACTATAAGTTAACACGTTGAAGGCGATCTAGATCTTCCAGAAACAGTCTTCCAAATTTTTTTAATGAGTGATTTAACCTCCTTTATTTCATTTATTACTTGATTGACATTCTTTTAAATCCTGTCAATTCTAGAATTTATTTGTGCAAAGCCCCTAGATATTTTCCTTTCTATTTTACTCTGGTTTTGAGTATCTTCATCACTCTTCTCCTCATCATCATCATCGGTACTTTCCTTTTCTTGTTGTATTGTCGGTTGTTTTCCTTTGTCTTATTGAGTGGGAGGTGATTGACCTTGAGCACTTCTTTGAGCTTAAACACGTTGAAGGTATATCTCAAATGGATCGTATTTCAGAATAGGTAGATGCCTAAGCCTAAAGAATTTTTTATCCACTGTTTTGATATGTATGCAATCTTTCCCATATGCGTGAATATTTTCACATTTTAGTAGGCAAGTGAGGTACGCGGAAGAAATAAGTGTATGTTTCTTGTAGTTGAAATATTTTTGTGATAGATATGACGTGCCTAATTTACTTCAATATTCCCAAAGATAGCATATAAGGCTTTGTAGTCCAAGTCATAAATTATTTCGTGGCTTCCTAGCCTTGGAAGAAAAGTGTTTATTCTCATTTTTAATAAGAGCCTTGGTTGTAGACATAAATATTTTGACTTACACTCTCCTCTAATGTCATTCCAAAGATGATGGCTAACTTCATCATGAACTCTATCCTTAATATCTACATCATCTAAATCTATTCCATTTCTTCCACAATCTAATAACGAGCAACGTCATTTATGTGAAATTCATAATATATCCATACACATTAGACCATAGTTAATTTTCATCTCTATGTAATCAAATGGTCTTACTATTTAGGTTGGCTAGGAAAAGTTGAATGCTCAAGGTATCAATCTCAACACTGTTTTGATGAAAATTTATCAAACTTGTCATCCTAGCTTGGTCGGTAAAAGCTTGAAGTGTAACGATTTGGAATTTCACTGCTTTGATTTGCGAATATTTAGTTAATTTAAATATCCAATATATATGTTTTATAATGAAAATATAACTCTTTTAATTATTAATAATTATGGTTAAATAATTTTAAAATTTTGTTTACAAAAATATTTAGTCGAAGAAAGATTGAAAATGTGACACGAATTCGTTTTCCCAAATTTTGGATTTTTCATCGGCTAAAAGTTGTCGAAAATGTTGTGGCACTTTGGCATACACACATACATACATTTACAAATATCTAGACATGAAAATAGACTTGAGTATTTGTATGTACACACAGATATAGAAATGATATGATATAAGATTTATTATTTTATAAAAAAAATTAAACATATTTTAATTTATAAAGATACCATTAGAAACATAAGTACAAGTGCATTAAAATGGTGTTGGCTTTGACATGATGGTATGGTGGCTAGGGGGGCGGATCCATAGTGAGGTGGAAAGGGGTAATGAGGTGGCATTCAAGGAGAGGAGGGCAAATGATAAGGTTAAAATGGTAATTTTCTATTTCTATGTCATATAAAACATGTTTCTTCCATTTTTCTTTTCCCTTCATTTTCACTTTTTTGATTCTTCTTTCAAAGCGTCACCATCTTCTTCTTAGCTTTATGAAACCTTATTAATGACTTCCTACTTTAAAATTATAAAATTTAAATTCAAAAATATATTTTGTTTTAAAAGTTTTCAAACCTTGTTTCAAACTCTTTCTTCTCCATTTTTACTTACATTTTATCCATACATTACTTCCTATATACTGCCAAAAATCAAGATTTTATTTTTCAAACCATATAGAATTATAATGGCTACAATTTTTTATTCGAATCACTTTTTCAAATTTCGAATATTTTTAGACCAAAATGCATTTCTTTTTGACTCGTTTTTGGACCCACTTTTTCAATCCAAAAAATACCACTCCTTTTGACAATATCTCACTCAAAACAAATAAAAATTAAGTGTTTCTTTTTTCTTATATTATAGAGAAAAGAATTTTTGAAAACTTTTATTTATGATTTGTCTAAATTTTGAGAGTAACATGATCAAAAATCAGTGAGAAGATGACCTATTTTCCAGTGGATTTTTTTGATTTCCAAGCTTTTGGTGAGTAAATTTAGTTTTAATTTCAAAGTTTTTAACTTGATATATGTTGCATAAATTTCTTTAAGATATGTGTAAAATATGTTTGAGTTGTTATATGTTTTGTTATTTGTGGATATTGATGATTCGAGATGGAAAAAGTGGACTTGAATGAAGTCATCATAGTATTATTGTAAATTTGTAAACTTTGGCTATGATATAGCTTATAAACTTTGGATTTGATTTTGGTTGTAAGTTTGGATATGATATGAACGTGAACTTGGTTATGATGTGGTATGTTTATAAGTTAACTTTGAGATGTTAAAAGGAGATTCAGGTTCTTTAGGAGGAAATGGTTTTAAAGTATTTAAGTTTTTAAAACCTTAAAGTTAAACTTTGTTTTAGTTTCTAAACTTTTCCTTATGAATTAAAATGAAACAATGTTAGAAGTGGAGAATTGGAAAGTTAGTAACTTGGAAAAACAAACTCAAGTTATTGCATCCGTAGTGATAGTTGCTATGGATGCAGTTTCGATAAAAAAAAATCGAATTTTTGAATATTTAGTTTTCATACTTAAAAGTGTTTTGAAAATGTTTTAGAAAATTAATAATAGTGTTTTAGAAAGTTAATTAATAATTTAAATTAATTAATAACTAATTAAGTTTTGATAATTAATAATTAATTAAGTATTGACAGGGTTTGTTAATTTTAGTTAAGTGAAGATTAACTACTAATTAACTATATTTTAAAAGTAATTTTAATTTTAATTAATTTTGATCAAGCAAGATTAATTTTTAATTAATTATGAGCTAAGCATATGATTTATTTTTAATTAATCAAGTATAAGGTTAATTGTATAATAAATTATTAGTCAAGTGTTTAATGATTTTAATTATAAGTTAATTAAGGTTTTAATTTAAAATTAATTATTTATTTAAGGTTTAATTTATTATTTAAGTTTTAGTTAAAATATTATTTAATTAATAAATTGAGATTAATTATTTAATAATTAATAAAGGATTAATTAGGGTTTAATTTACAAATAAATTAATTAAAGGTTTAATTAATTATTAACTAAATTAATTTCAAATTTAATGAAGACTAATTATGATTTAATAAGAGATTGTCTTGTAATTAATCATTTCAAAGGGTGTTTTAAGTTTTAAATCCTTTGTCTCTAAGAATCAAATTGTTATAATGGTCTTCTTTTTCAGAGATGGTTTTGAACTCAAGGAATTCAAATGTAGGTACTATTAAGTAGACAAATGCTTATAAATGAGTTATGATGTGATTGTTTGATTGTATGGGCATTTGATAGTAGAATAAATTCCCTTCTGCTATAGATGATTGTTTGATTGAGTGGACATTTAATAGCAAAATAAATTCCCGTTATGTGATAAAGTGATTATTTTGTTTGATTGAGTTGCCATTTGATAGCAGAATAAATCCTCATTTTACTATAAATTTATTGTTAATTGTGTGGACATATGTTAGTAGAATAAATCCCCAATCTGCTATAACTTAATTATTTGATTGTTAGACATCTATTTAGCAGACAATCATTATCCTACTATTACATTATTTGGACATATATATGCTAGTTGAGTTGTATTGACATGTTATTCCATGAATTAGATATGAAGTGTATTTACATATACGTTGACTTATGTAAATAAATGTTAAGTGATTTGTAAGTGAAAGATGTTAAATGGTAACTTAAATTACTACCATTAGGTTTGTTAAGCCTCCTTTTGTAATTATAAAGTGTGGTTTTAAATTAGCTCCAATTCTTTAATGGGTTTAGGGTTAAGGTTTATAAATGATTTTTCAAGTTATATTATTATTATATAAAGTATTTATAAATAATAAGTTGTTCATAAAAAGGGTTTTACTAAACAAAAGGGTATTTTAAAGTGATTTAGATGAGATTTGTTATATTTTGTAATGTCAATGATAATTTATAAAGGAAATTGTTTAAAGAATTTTATACATGGAAAGTGATTTTATAAATCATTCTAGAGATTTTAAAAAGAAGTTTAAATCTAATTTGAAGATTTATAAGGAGGTTTGAAATATGAAGCGAACTTATAAAAGGAATTTTCATAAGGGATAAGTGAATGGGTTTTATAAAGTGAATGAGTTTTATAGTAAGTGATGTTTTGAAAAGGGAATTTCTTGGCCATTTAATATGGAATTTGAGAAAAAGGATTTTTCTAATTGTTTTTGGCAAATACTTATATTTTTGAGACAAGTAAAAAAAATTCCAAGTATAAAAGGAATCTAAAGGTTTTTGGGAATAGTGTTTAAAATGATCTTTTGATCAAGTTTTGCAAAGTGTTTGAATTAATTAAAGACTAATTAATAAAGGCTTGGTACATCCCATATGGAATTAAATACATGTTTGAATGTTCGTACATTTGATAGTTAAATTATCGATTATCAAACCTGGACCGAAATGTGACTTTGGAAATATCTAGCAGGTGAGTTATATGGCATAGTCATCTCCGATGATGGTGTACTTTTTGTATAAATCTCATTTCATTTTGCTAGGATAGTGATAAGGAAATCCTTCCACTAACAGTTAGGAGGTGAACTCCGCTCTTATCTTGGCCTGCTTATTTTTTAAAGAACGGAGGTTGGGTTTATCGAAATTATGAAGTTGTTTTGAAGAGACTGGGATCGAATATGTTATTTGAAAACCACTTTGATCAACCTCAAGCATTTCGAACTAAAGATAACTTGAAGAGTATGAAATCGAAGATGGAGTTTTGAAGTGCAAGGGCTATTTGCTACTAATCCTGAGGGTGATTCCAAAATGGATTTAGTGGACATAGTGCCTTCAGATTAGTTCAAATCCAGAACGAACTTGCATGAATGAATGCTAACATTGCATTGATGCCTAGAGACAGTGTAGCAAGCCAAGTGGAAAGTGTTATATAAAAGGTAAAACGTGGTCTTAAGCCTCATCACTCGAGAATGACGGGAAGATGCAGAAAGGCTAAGTGGGCCGCTCTCAATTAGGGCATGATCATCACTATCTAGAGTCAACATTATGTCTCATTTGTATGCTTCGGGGCCCATTAACGGAGGGATGATCATATTCGGTACTACTACTCAGGTTGTAACGACCAGGGATTTTTCGCCCTCGAAAATTGAAACCAACACGCCCACTGTATTGCGTGCCGAGCAATCTAATGCTAGAAAAACTAATCTTTAGGAAAAAGGAAGGAAGAAGATAAGAAGAAAACTAAACAACACAGAATCTCACAACAGAATGAATAATCTATAATATACATCAAATCTTTACACAAAAACAAAACTGAAATATGTATATATACAGAAATCAATTAGAGTATACTAACCTAATTTAGCCTCGACTATTATAACAGTCCGCCCTTACAATTGCTGATAGATACAATAATGAATACAACTGAAAAAATAACCATCTACGTGAATATGCCTCTAGGCCTCTAGCTCGTCTCCTGAAGCTTTAAAGCAACAAACTAAAATTTGTAAATATGTTCTATCTGACCCGGGCATTATAATAAAATAACACATGAGTCAGTTTGGAAACCAATAAAACATAGCCAACTGGATTTTTAAGTTATATAAAAATCTTTAAAACAGAAGTATCCCGTAAGACCACGCCGCACATAAACATAGTCGGGTTTTTACCCTATGATAACCAAAACATTTCTATAGATAATCCATTTATATTGTAATAATGTCTAAGGGTCAAAGTAAAATACGAATATAGCTGAAATGCTTGCATCTCACATTTCAGCATAGTTGGGCACAACTAAATCCATACAGCGCTTATTGGAGAATGGATTCCATGCTATGACAAGATAAGAGACTACCTTCCGAAGGTACATCTTTAGATAAATGCAATAGGGTCAAACAAGAACATCTTGTACACCTGCCATACAGGACTGGCCCACCACTTGACTAGTAGTACAGAATATGATCACCCTACTTGGGACCCCGAAGCATACAAGAAGAGATATTAATAGAACTAGATTTGGAATGACCATACCCTGATGGGAGCGACCCACTTGGCCCTGCTGCATGCTCGATTTTTGTCATTTCCCAGTTGATGAGGCTTGAGGCTACAATTTCCCTTTATATAGCACTTCCCACTTGGAATGCTAGCACTGCCTTCCAGGCAACAATGCAATATCAACATTCATCCATACAAGTTCATTCTATGACTGAACGAAACATTTAAGAGCCCCATCTTCAATTCCATCATCTTCAAGATGTCTTCACTTTGAAATGCATTCGTTGGATCGAAGTGGTTTTCAGATAACATACCCAATCCCGGTCTCTTTGAAACAACATTCAATAATTTTCGATAAACTCAACCCCAGTTATTTAGGAAATAAACAGTCAACGATAAGATCGGAGATTACCTAACTGTTAGTAGACGGATTTCCTTATCATTATTCTAGGAGAACGAAATGAGATTTATATGCACAATACAACATCATCTGAGATGACTATGCCATATAACTCACGTGTTTCTTCTAGATATTTCTAAAATTATGTTTGGATCCAAATTCAATAGTCGGTTATTTAACCATTGAATAACAAACATTCGATCAAGGATTGACTTTATAGGGAAAACCAACATTGTTTAAGCATATAAGCAATCACTGTTGCGAATATCTATTGATTAGAAAAAGCATAAATTTTAATAAATTCTGCAAGCGTATAAGTGTGAAGTATGCAGGTCGAACATAGGGAATTATGTTTTAAAATATTTGAAATCCATATTTAAATCTTAGGCATGTTAAACAAATTCGATGGTAGTTCTTGAACAGAAAATAAAAACAATAATATACTTCGAATGGATTTCGAATCTAATCAAAATTGCAATAAAAATATAAAATTGTAGAAATCAGAGCAGAAAATAAAAGTGCTTAAAAGAAAATAATAGAGCAAATAATTGAAATAAAATGAACTGAATTTGTTAACTAACTGGAATGAGTGCTAAAAATAACTAATAACAAGAATAAATAAATTGCTAAATCTAATTAACAATCGTACGTATTCTGTCCAGAAAAAAAAATTGTTGAAATTAAAACTAAACTAGAAGAAGAGTAATGGGGTAGATATGATTTTAAGTGTTGTATAATTCTATATATATAGGCTGTCTGCCACTAAAACCAGTCCATCTTTTTAGCAATAGAACTGGTCCTCTTTATAGTAGCTGCCGAGAAATATGTACTGAATGTGTCTATTTCTTGAATTGGTGAAGAGTAAATTTTTCACATCACTTCTTGAAACATATATGCTGAGCATTTGGCATCCTTGTTAGCTACTCCTTTGACCAAGTCCCCTATTGCCTGAAAAAGGTGATCATGCTTTTATATATGAAGCGATCCAAATTCACATGTGAGCTACTTTTGAATGTGTCCCATTTTGCTTTATAACATGGCCATGCATACATATTTGATTTTCTCGTGGCTAAGCAATATGTGATCGTGCTTGAACAAGTATGAAGGTAAGCTAGCATTTTTGAAATGATATATGCTTTTACTTTGATTTATTCAGTGCTTAAAACATTTTACTCTTTGCTGCATATCTTTTGAACCAATGAACGCCACAGCCGATTAATTTTAACATTGCATTCTCGAGTCTATAATCTGCAAAACCACAATAAAATATCCGTATAATACCGTTTTATTATAATAAAAATATATGAACAAATGGTTTAAAATGCAAAAAAATATGTTCATCAAATATCCCCCCCCCCCCACTAGAACTTTATTCATCCTCGAATAAGCAAGAAATAAAAACTAAATAAATCCTTTTTCATAGAAAACACGATTACATTGAGTGTATGCAACAAGCCATTTAATCTCTAAGTGTCCCTAGTAGGACGAGTGGTGTCCCGTGAGGATTTTCGGCGGATACTACCCAAAAAATCCAAATGCAGTATGCAATGATTCTAATGTACTACATGAATGCAATTTTTTTATACAAATGGAGATTCGATTTATTTCAAAATAATCACAACAAAATAATGCATACAAGTTTTAGTCAATGTCAAGAAATTTTTTGGTTCATCACTAATCACAAATTATAATATAACTCAAGTTTTCATACATTAAATTCTAGTTTTGCTAGTTGTTTTGGTCGATAACATAGTGCAGCCATGAAATAAATTCTTTATTGTTAATCACAATTTTTCAAAATGGTATTTTCATTTCCTTTTGTATAACAAGCCAAATCAATAAAGTCAAGAAGTGTTTCGGTTTCAATTGCTTACTCTCTCTTGAGTAAAATAAATTTCTTTGTATTTATACCCTAACTTTTTGACCTAGGTATACCACCCATGCACTGCCTCGTGGGTTTACGTGAGAGTCAAGACAGAGTTTGGCAGATTGTGCAAACTAGCATCGACTATGTCAGAAAAGGTAGGTATTCCTTAGGTGATTATTTATTTAATTTCTTTATACGCCTAATTCGGAATGTTGAGGCCAGATATACCATTCATGCACTGCCTTACGGGCTTATGTGAGAAGTGTACTGAGCGTGGCGAGTGTACACACTTTCATTAGCGTGCACACCTATCGACTCTATGTGTTTCTTAATAAATTTTATATATTTTTTTTAAAATGAACTGAGAGTTATGCAAATCTACTTAGCACCACTTAACTTCAATGATTTGAAATGTCAACGCATGTACTTTAAATCTACTACTTTTTTTGAAAAAAATACTATAACTTAGAAAGGATTACATAACGATCACCTACGAATCGCCCTATATGCCAAACTCACTATTATCGCTTGTAATTCAACTTTTCAGTATATTTTACATTCGAAATTAGTGATTCACAAAATATTTCATCGTTTGACTTCAACTGTTTACTAATTAAAATAAATCAAAGTCTTGAAAATAATGGAAAATGAGATGAAGCCTGAAAAGAAATTGAAATGAAATTTAAAAACAAATGATGAAATGATTTTTTTTGAAGTGATGCAACATTGTGAAATATGAATAAACAGTATGAGATATGCGTTCCCCTATACTAGAATGAGACAGTGTCGCAACTGTCAAATGGAATGCAAATGCAAAATAGAAGGAAAAAAATAAAATAAAATAAACTAAAAAAATAATAATACAACCATATATGTACAAGATAGTGAATGGCTCATGCTGAATAGCTAGGTTTGTGGAGACCCACAAACTCGTCGTCCTTGTGTTGTTCAAACTCTAAAAATGGCTTCAAAGAATGTCCATTGACCTTTGAAATGGAACCATCCCTAGGATTTTCAATTTCAACTGTACCATAAGGATAAGCTGTTTTCAAAATATATGGACCTGTCCATCGAGATGTCAATTTGCCTGGAAATAAATGAAGTCTGGAATTATATAAAAGACTTTTTGACCTACTTCGAATGTCTTAAGAAGTATGGATTTATCATGATAGAATTTAGTTTTCTTTATAAATCTTTGCATTTTCATATGCTTCATTTCTTAGTTCTTCTAACTCTGATAATTGTAATTTACGATGCGATCTGGCTTTTTCTATATCAAAATTAAGGTATTTGATTGCCCAAAGTGCGCAGTGCTCGAACTCAACGGGTAAATGACATGTTTTTCCAAAGACTAACCGATACGGTGACATTCCTAGAATGGTTTTATAAGCTGTGCGAAATGCTCGAAGGGCATTTATGAATTTAGTTGACCAATCTTTTTTGTTGGAGTTAACTGTCTTTTCAAGAATTAGTTTAATTTGTCTGTTAGAAATCTCAACTTGACCGCTAGTCTGTGGATGATATGGAGTAGATAGTTTATGAGTGATAGAGTATTTCTTAAGAAGAGATTCAAAAGCATGATTACAAAAATGAAAACTGTTATCACTTATAATAGCTCGAGGTGTGTCAAAATGAGAAAATATGTTTTCTTTCAGAAATTTGACAACAACTTTATTTTCATTCATTCTGGTGGGCATGGCTTCAACCAATTAGGACATGTAATCTACTGCAAGTAGGATGTAGAGATTTCTAAAAGAATTAGGAAAAGGATCCATGAAATTAATGCCCCAAACATCAAAAATTTCGATAACAAAGATTGGGTTTAGGGGCATCATGTTATGTTTGGAAATATGACATGTTTGTTGACATCTGGCGCATTTGGAGCAAAACTCATGGGTGTCACGAAAAAGAGAAGGCTAATAAAAACTGCACTATAACACCTTGGCAGTAGTTTTCCTTGCTTCGAAATGTCCTCCACATGCTTGATTATGTGAAAAAAGAGGATACTGTGGAATTCATGTTCGGGGACACATCTACGAATGATTTGGTCGGGACAATATTTAAAGAGATAAGGATCGTCCCAGTAAAAGTTTCGAACATTGAAGAGAAATTTTTATTTATCTTGTTTTGACTAATGGGAAGGTGTTTCATTTGTGACAAGATAATTTACGATGTTCGCATACCATGGTGCACTAGAGATGGAAAGAATTTTTTCATCAGGAAAATGATCGTTGATTTGAGAGTTATCGATGTTTACATGAACAATATGAGAAGGATGATCAGCTATGACATTTTAAGAACCATTTGTATCCCATATTTCTAGGTCAAAGTCTTGAAGAAGGAGGATCCAACAAATTAAGCGAGGTTTGGTATCCTTTTTCATGAGTAAATACCGCAATGCGGCATGATCGGTGTAAACTATGACCTTAGAACCTATGAAGTATGATTTAAACTTATAGAGGGCAAAGACAACTGCTAAAAACTCTTTTTCTGTGGTTGAATAATTCAACTAAGCTTCGTTAAGAGTTTTGCTAGCATAATAGATGACTCGAGGAAGTTTATTGATTCGTTGACCTAAGATGGCTCCAATGGCATAATCAGAAGCGTCACACATTAATTCAAAAGGCAAAGTCCAATTTGGAGGTTGGAAGATAGGTGTAGTGGTCAGGGTCGATTTAAGGGTTTCAAAAGACGTTTTACATTTATTGGAAAATTCAAATTTTACGTCTTTTGTTAGAAGATTTGAAAGAGGTTTTGAAATTTTTGAATTTTTTTAATGAACTTCATATAAAATCCTGCATGGCCGAGAAATAAATGAATGTCCTTGGCAGACCTTGGAGGAGGAAGGTTAACAATAAAATCAAATTTAGATTTGTCAACTTCTAGGCCACTTTTAGAGACAACATGACCTAAGACTATTCCTCGCTTAACTATAAAATGACATTTTTACCAATGAAGCACAAGAGATTTCTCCTTACATCGCTTTAAGACATGTTCTAAAATAAGGAGGCATCGATCGAAAGATGACCTATAGATTGAAAAATCATCCATGAATATTTTCAAGAAATCCTCCACCATATCAGAAAATATACTCATCATACATCTTTGGAGGTAGCGGGAGCATTACAAAGACTGAAGGGTATGCGATGATAAGCAAAAATTCCGAAGGGGCATGTGAACGTTGTTTTGTGTTGGTTCTCTAGCACAATGGGAATTTGATTATAGCCGGAGTAACCATCAAGAAAACAATAATACTCATGAATGGCTAAGCGTTCGAGCATTTGATCAATGAAAGGGAGGGTAAGTGATCTTTCCTTGTTGCTGCATTAAGTTTTCTATAGTCGATGCAAACATGCCATTTTGTTTTGACTTTTGTGGGAACAATTTCATTATTCTCATTTGTAATCACGGTGATTCCATACTTCTTTGGTACTACTTGTACCAGACTTACCCAAGTACTTTCAGAGATAGGGTAAATAATGTTATTGTCTAAACCTTTGATAATTTCGTCCATTACCACTTCCCTCATATTATGGTTTAATCACCTTTGAGCTTCGCGAGTGAGTTTAGCCTTATCGATTAAATATATTTAATGTTCGATGATTGATGGAATAATTCCCTTAATGTCAGTGATTGCCAACCTAACACCTTTTTATTTTCCCTTAAGATTTTTAAAAGTTGTTCTTCTTGGTCCTTAATGAGATTGAAGGCCAAGTTATAGGGAAATTTATCGAAGAATATAAGTATGCGTACTCAAAATTGTTTGGAAGAGGTTTAAGGTCTAATTTAGGAGGTTCATCTTTTGAGGCTTCAGTAGACGTCAACCTATTAGATTCTAGTGAATTATGAAAAGAGTAGAGCATATCATTTATTTCATAAATGTATTCATCTTCATTGAAATTGGAATTAAAATTATCTAGGCACATGTTAAGAGACTCTGTAGTATCACTAAAATCATTTTCTACAATTGTTTGGATCATGTCAACTTCTTCTATTTCAAGATCCCTTGGTTGTTTGTTAAGATTGAAGATATTTAGTTCAATAGTTAGGTGCCAAAAGGAAAGTCAGAGTTGACCATTCCTACTATTTATGATAGCATTTGATGTTGCTAAAAATGGACGACCTAATATTAAAGGAATCCGATCGTTAGGATTTGAGACGGGTGTAGCCTCTAGGACTATGAAATCGACGGGGAAATAGAATTGCTCGATTTGTGTCAAAACATCTTCAACTGTGCTCAATGGTTTTTTGACAGATCGATCAGCTGGTTGAATTGTGATGTTTGTAGGCTTTAATCCCCTAGTCCAAGTTGACAGTACACAGTATATGGTAAAGATTCACACTCGCTCCAAGATCGAGTAAGGCATGACTAATGTGAGTGTTGCCGATTTTACAACCAAATGTAAGACAATCGGGGTCCTTATACTTGATTGGGGAGGGATTTAAAAGAACAGAGCTAGTGTTTGCAGTTTGAAATGCAGTCTTAGGAACGTCAATGGCACATTTTTGAGTACATAGCTCTTTAAGACATTGGCATATTGAGGAATTTGCTCGATGGTATCAAGAAGTGGAATATTGATTCAAACTTGTTTGAGGATTTCAAGAATTTGGTCAAAATTAGCGGGATTCTTCTTTTTGCTGAGTCTATGAGGAAATGGAGCTATGGGTTTATAGACTCGTTCGATAGTTTTTTATTCGAAGAAGAAGGTGTTATATTATAGCGTGAAGGGGAGGAAGCTGGAATGTTGGGTTTGCCAACATCAGAAGGTGAAGAGTGGTCAGGATTGCCAACCTTGATAAAGAATGAGAGTCAACTGATTCTACTGCAGTGGGTGTCAACGGAGTCTCGGAATTTTGAACATGGGTAGACTTAAGAAGGATGTCGGGGTTGCCGACATGGTTGTTTACCTTCTTTCCAGACCGTAATGTGGTGACAGCATTAACCAGATTTACATTTTCGTCCTCACAAAGATTTACTCCTCGAGAGTTATACTTTGAAATCACTTTAGGTTGACTAGGTAATTTACTTTTCTCATTGATTTTTATGAGGTCCTTCATCATAATCAACGTTTGTTCATTTTGTTTAGTGATTTGCTCAATTCTCGCATCTTGGTTTTTGATTTGTTTATTTTGGTTAAAGATTTGTTTTTCCAATCGAGCAATTTCTTATGAAGGCTGAGAAGGTTGGGTTGATGGATTGAAATTAGGATGCATATATTGTTGATTCGAAGGTTTTGTTTGAGGTGTAGGTTGAGAATTTTGAGCATTAGAGGCTGGGGATCGAAATTCGGATTTGGTATCATTGAATACATATGTGATGGATTAGCCGCATTGTTAGGATTTGACCATGAAAAACTTGGATGTTGCTTTCAGTTAGGATTATATGTGAATGAGTAAGGACTATTTTAAGCTATAGCATTGACTTGGTCTTGTGTGTAGTAATGGGGCAGTCCTTCTCCTTCTTAAGGAGTTTGGGTTGGGTCAATGGCATGTACTCCTCTGTTTGAAGTACGAATTAGAACACGAATTGTTTCCCGTTGCATATCCTTTTTCTAATATTATTCTAAAAATTCCAAAGCTTCTTCGTCTGTTTTTGCCGTGAATTCTCCTCCGCACATTGATTCGAGCTAGGTTCTTGTTTGATAGTTAAGTCCTTCATATACGATTTGGCACAAAACATTTTTAGGGATTGCATGATGTGGGCAACTATATAACAATCGATTGAACCTTTCAAAATATTTTGAAAAACCTTCTCCTTCGTTCTGAGAGAATTGGTTGATTTCAGTTTGAATTTCAAGAGTCTTGTGGAAAGGAAAAAACTTTTTCAAAAATATAGTAACGAAATCGACCCAACTTTTAATTGAATTTTTAGGAAAAGAATTAAGCCATCTTTTTGTACTTTCTAGAAGTGAAAATGAAATAAGTCTTAGCTTAATGAATTCATTAGAAGTTGTTGCATTTTAGCTATAGAAGCGTATAATTCAAATTCACTAAGAAATTCAGATGCATTTTCAGAAACAGTGAATTTTGGTACCTCATGGATAAAAGAATGTTATAGCTCAATATCATTTCCTTCGGCGAGTGGAAATGAAATAACTGAAGGTTGAACAGTCCATGTTGGATTCGCATCTGTCTCTAAGGGATAATGGTCGGTTTTCATGAACTTCATTATTTCCAGCATGTGATCCAGGTGATGATCTAGGTGAACTTTGATGTGAACCGTGATGTGAACTGTGATTGCTCATATTTGTTTGATTTTAAATTTTCGTTGATTTGTTTAAGGAGATATTTTGGCTTTTCAAATGGTTAAAATTATTTCTTGACCAAATACACATAAACAAATCAAGGTGTAATAGCCAAAAATAAATTTAAATAGTTTTTTAGTTTGGCACCTGTGGCGTAGAGAATTACTTACAGAGGGATATGGAAGTCCGTCTAGTGCAACTGAATAATGCTAGTGAATCAAACTCTACAGTTTGCAATCGCTCGATCTGAAATGCTTATTTTCTAGTTCGTCAAGTTCGTCTCTTCAAAATTTAACCAAAGTGGTGCCTTGTTTCCGTTATTACACAATACGCCACTTCAATCGCCACTCACTCCAGAATCTACTTTTCGTTTGAAATGTATATATGTTGCCCCTTTTTATTCTCTTTAAACTTTTCACTTTTCCAAACTTCGAAACTTCACTCTTTCTTCCTTTGTCTTTTTAATTCATTTTTTTACCGTTCCTTATGATCGTAAGATGCAGGAAGTCGCGATGTTGGATCTGAGCAAGTAGATCTCGATGGGTGGAGGAACATGGGTAATCGTGGGTGTGGGTTTCAAGCGATGCAAAAGTTTGGGTTTCATCAATGGGGGTATTGGATCAGTGGCTGTTATTGGATCTCGGGTTTGGATCTGGTTATCAGGGGCGGAGATAAAGTGCATATGGAGGAGAAGGATTTGAGCTTCAGTTGAGGAGAAGATTTGTAATGTTGTCGATGGTCAGTGCTTTAGATTTAAAGGAGAGGAGTTGGTCTAATGGAGCAGAGGCGATGTCGGGTGAATGGTTGCGATGTTGAACGTGGAAGCAGAAGTTGTAGCTGATTTGCAGGGTTATGGCTACTTATGGTCTGATGATAGTGGAAGAGCAGATGCGTGGTTTTCATGAGGAGGAGAAGTAGTTTGGGTGATAATGGTGATAAGGATTTATAGTGGAGAGGTTCAAGAAGTGGATGGATGTGGGGTTTGTTGTGGTGATTTTTCTGGTTCTAGATATGGATGAGGTAGTGGTTTTGGTGTTTCTGGTTGTAGAAGTGGTTTCGGCGATGAGTTAGTTCAGGCAAGGCCGAGAAGTGATGCTTGTGTGGTAATGAAGTTTTCAGGTGAAGAAGTTGCTTGTAGGGGTACGGTGATGAGCGTTGGTATCACGTACGGCTGTGGGTTTGGAGAAGTATTTCACTGGGTTTGTCATGCAGCTGACGTCAAGTAGTAGGTATGGTGATGGCGACAATGAGGAAGCAGTGAAGATGGAATTCGGTTTGAAATCGTAGTTGCGTGTGTTTCGACATGGATGGTCTGGAGTTCGAATTAGGTGAAACAGAGGAAGGGAGGTGCTGGTGATGTACTTGCTTGTTCTTGGGTATAGAAAGCAGGAGGAAGGTCGATAAACACTTTTTTTACGTAAAAACTTACTTTGATGAAAGGAATAAAAAAAATAAAAAAAAATTGATTTTTTTTCTTTCTTTCAAAATTTACAGAAACTTGAAAGCAAGATTGTGTGAAGAAAAGTGATATGTGAAAATGCAACTACAGAAACTAATGGTTACGTGAAAAGAAGACAAGCAGAAACTAAGAAAAGTGAATTTGATACTAGCAGCAACAAAGTGAACATGAAAAAGAATGCAAACAATTTGCTAGCATGGAAACGTGAATGATTAGGAAACAAACTAAATAAACGAACTGATGAATGAATGCAAATGCAAAAATTAACCAACTAAGAAACTAAAATTGTTACGTAAAAATGAAGCAGTGCTGAGCGATGAGTGAATGAACGCATGCACTAAAATTAAAGCATTGAGAAAATTTGAATGATAAAAAAACATGAACGCTTTTGCTAATAATGATTCTGATTACGTGAACGTAAAAAATGTTTTTTACGAGTGAAAACTAATGGAAAAACAAAAAATTAAATTAATAGGAATAAACTTAAGAGCGGAAAAATCAAAAATTTCAAAATAACAATTCCCAGGCAACAGTGCCAAAAACTTGTTGCGACTTTTCTATTGATTAGAAAAGCACAAATTTTAATAAATTCTGCAGGCGCATAGGCGTGTAGTATGCTGGTCGAACACAGGGAATTGTGTTTTAAAATATTTGAAATCCATATTTAAATCTTTGACGTGTTAAACAAATTCCATGGATAAAAATAATAATATAGTCCGAATCGATTTCGAATCTAATCAAAATTGCAATCAAAATATAAAATTGTAGAAATCAGAGCAAAACTAAAAGTGCTTAAAAGAAAATAACAGAGAAAACGACAAAAATAAAATGAACTGAAATTATTAACTAACTGGAATGAGTGCTGAAAATACTAAGAACAAGAATAAATAAATTGCTAAATCTAATTAACAATCCTAATTATTCTGTCATGAAATGAAAACATTGCTGAAATTAAAACTAAACTAGAAGAAGAGTGATGGGGTAAGATATGATTTTTAAGGTGTTGTATAATGTTGTATATATAGAGGCTTTCAGCCCCTAAAATTTGTCCATCTTTTTAGCAATAGAACCGGTCCTCTTCATAGTAGCTGCCGAGATATATGTACTGACTGGGTCCATTTCTTGAATTAGTGAAGAGTAAAGTTGCCACATCGCTGCTTGAAACATATATGCTGAGCATTTGGCATCCTTGTTAGCTGCTCTTTTGACCAAGTCCCCTGTTGCTTGAAAAGGGTGATCATGCTTTTATATGTGAATTGGTCCAAATTCACACGAGAGCTACTTTTGAATGTGTCCCATTTTGCTTTATAACATGGCCACCTATGCATATTTGATTTTCTTGTGACTATGCAATATTGACCATGCTTGAACAAAGTATGAAGGCGAGCTAGCATTTTTGAAATGATATGTGCTTTTACTTTGATTTATTCAGTGCTCAAAATGTCGTACTCCTTGCTGCGTGTCTTTTGAACCAATGAATGCCACAACCGATTAATTTTAACAATGCATTCCTGAATCTATAATTTGCAAAACACAAATAAAATACACGTATAATACCGTTTTATTAAAATAAAAATATATGAACAAACAGTTTAAAATGTAGAAAAATACGTTCATCAATCACTACCCTCTTTTAATAAATCTTTCATTCATTAAAAAAAATCACTTTGTAATTTACTTGTATTAAAATAGTTTACGAAGGTATAACTCCAAATCCCTGTATTTCAACACTTAGAAAATATTCATATACTTATCTCAACGGTATAAATATTTCCCCAAAATTGAAAAAGATTTTTTTATTCGATTCTCCAATCATCTATAAAAATTCTTATAATTCTCTTAAAGCATTTATAATCCATCCATTTTATAAATCTTCTGGACCATTTATAAATTCTTTTATACATTTCACTTGCTCATAAATTCTTTTTGTACATTTATAAAATCATTTATAAAGCCTTCATAAATCAATAAAACCATTTATAAAACTCCTTTTATAAATCTATAAACTCGTTTCTGAAATTAGTTTATAAATATCTAACTAGTTATAAACTCTTTCACCTTGTAAATAACCTTCCTTTAAGTCTTCTAACCATTTTATAAACTTCTTTATAAGATCCAAGTCTTTCCACTCGATTCATTAGTCTCAGAACATTTATAAATAGTTAAAAATCTTTTTACTTCAAATACCATTATATTATATATAATAATAATAATTAACAATAACATTATAAATAAATGAAAATTATTAACTTTAAAATATCTTAAAATAAAAATTTATAATTTCAAAATATTGTTTAAGAAACAATAATAATCAATCGTTACCCTTTTTATAAATAATAATAACATGGTTGTCATAGGAAGTGGCACAAAAGCCATCGTGATGCAACTTGGTCAAGCTATCATGAAAGGATTCAAGCAAACCATTGTGAAATAACTCAATCAAGCCATTGTGAAGTGTTTCAATCAAGTCATAATGGAATGACATCTTAAAGCCTTCGTATGATGATGTCCATAGTCATCATGGGACAATGGATGCGGGCCTTCGTGAAATAATTCCTAAAATCATCATAAAGTTATAAATTGGAGCAATTGTGAGGAAAGTTATTGAACTGGCTATCTTGAAATGATGAATCAGAGTGTTCGTGGAATATGAAGCTATCCTAAGATGATTTATGGAAGCAAAATGACTAAGCCATTGGGTAACTAGCAAAAGCATATCATTGTGTAATGAACACTAAGTTCCTTGCACAAAGCTAGATCACCACAGTTAAATCATCCCAAGCAACATGTGGCACAAATCCAAAAGCTGGAGTCTTCCATAAATAGAAGGGTACCACTCTCCCTAAATGGGGAATTTTTGTGGTTTCATCTTCTTCTTCATTTTCAATTTTATTGAGGAAGTAGAAAAGCTGGGATGAAGGACACTAATGGCTGATTGAGCCATTTTGACTTTGTAACTTTGTAATGAAGCACTTGAACAACCATAAATTTACATAATGACTCCTTGTGAATTGATGATGATTTCTTGTGAATCTACATATTAGCGTAATTGACAAGGAACATTATCCTACTTGAATATCTAAAGTTGTCTTAACCTAAATTTAGTTCTAACACTTATAAGTGTACCAACTTCTCTTTGACTCATCTTTTCCTTTACCTCTGAACTGTGCCTTTGGTTTATGAATCATCTCCACCGTTGCACAACCGTTGATTTCCATTTAACATGACATATGTTTAAGTATTGCAATATAAATAATAACATGATTGGTCCGATTCAGAGTGGTTTTTAGTGACAGAATGTAGAAGAATAAAACATATGGAAGGAAGTCATCTAAATTTACTCTTCAGTTCAAATTTATAACAAATCCATAAAGATTTACATCATAAACAATATAAAATAAAAGTTGGCTTGATGAAACATATATTAAAGATTGTGTTCAATATTACCTTATATTAATAATTAAGTATATAATACTATCAAAATAAATTCCATTGACAAAATTGATCAACTACAAAAATTTAGGTCATTAATACGAAGTGATAATATGTTTACACACTTGTTTATTTAAAGAAAGTCAAATCCCACTTTTCCTTTTTATATTGCAAAGTAGACTCTTTTTCTTCTATTTCTTTGTTAGAAAAATACCTTCTGTAATGCATTTTTACAATGCATAATTATTTTAAAAAGATTTTTTTGTTTAAAATTTCTTGTATTATTATTAAAATAAATAAAATATGATCAAATCGTATCATTTTAATAGATTTTCCTGTTTCATTTTGCATTTCTTGTTTCATTTTGCATTTCGCTATTAAAGTGCAAGCTATGAGAAACTCTTGGATTCATTTATTCATGTAAAAAATTGTTATGTAATTGAAATATCATACTAAGACAAACATTATAAATAAGAAAGTGTCCATGATAATTTATTTTGTTCAATTTTGGTTTTTTTATTATACATTGTATTTTTTAAAGTACGAGGTATTGGTCAATACATTGCATTATTATAATGCATGTTATGTAATAATTTTAAGGGGAAAATATTTTAAAGCACAAATTATCCTAATATTTTAAGCATAAGGACGGAAGCCTATTTTTTTACTACAAGGACATGCCCATAGCCCACTGTCCAAATGCGCTTCCCATCGCTCAATCTTTAGGGCATCCGCCAGAAGCCTCATTTTTTTTCTCAAATCCATCTATCGATATCCACTCCTCAACTTTTGCTGCACTTCTCCATCTTCCGATCTCCACTACGCTTTCCTCCTCTTCTCCCACTCACCTCTCCCTACCAACTTCCTATTCAACTCCCTCATCTGCGTCTTCTCTAAATCCTCTAACACACACTTCACCGTTATCCTTTTCCTCATTCATCATTATACTTCTCTAAACTCTTTCTTCATCGACTATGCAGTGGATTGATATACAGGGAAACATTTTTCAACAAATCTGCATTATAGAAGGACAATTGAACTTTTAGTAAGTTTATGTTGAGAAGACTAACCTTAAAGATGTAATCCATTATGTAGGAAACTGGGAATTAATCCAATGGAAATACTATTATTTTGCTACATAATTATAACAACGAGATCACTACGTACGTAGTCTCAAAATTCTCCTGTATATTATTTTCCTTTATGTATATATAGCTAAAATTTAATTTTACATGATATTAACCAAGATAAAAATGTACTATGTTAGGGTGTCTCGCATTGTGTGTGGGTAATGAGCACACATTGAAAAGAAGAATAGTCCGACATCATGAAAAATAATGGAGGTGGAGTGGTATATATATGAGTATGGTCGCATGTAACAACAACGGATTCCTTTTGTTAACAGTGTTGAACAAACTCATTTGTTGCCCCAACATAATGATGTGTAGAATAGATTTCAACATGGTATCAGAGCCGATGGTAACGTCTGGGACAATGGACAATGCACAAAAGATCTATAAATCATGGTGGCTAGCTATCTAGGTTAAAGTAGTCAGACTTAAGGTGAAGCTAGATCATGGTAAGTGGATCTGGTAGAATAACATGGGAGCAAAGTCTCGATATGGTGCAGGCATCATGTTGGCATATTGGAAGACGTATATATGGATGCGAGCCAAAGTGGAGATCGGTTGGTGTATCTCGTATTGTGTGTGGTTAATGAGTGTGCATTGAAAAGAAGAATAATCTCACATAGTGAAAAATAATAGAGGTGGAGTGGTATATATACGAGTTTGGTCGCATGTAACAACAAGGGATTCCTTTTTTAAAAGATGTTAACCAAACTTATATGTTGCCCCCAACTTAGGGATGCGCAGACTAGATTTCAATATACCGACATTTGGGAAACATTATGAATGAAATACAAAAAGTACACTGGTCATGAAAAATAAATGTTGGTAAGGGAAGTGGAAGCATGAAGTTAATGCCTAACAGAAACGTGTATTTTATGCACTTATTAACTCAATGAACACCATGCCTTCCAGTTCTAATACCTATAGGAGCACTAGTACTTTTTCTATTTATTACTTAATTCAAAGGAGTTTCCATATATCAGTAGATATGAAAGAAACTAGTATGGTTTTATAGTGCTCACTTACTTACTTTATAATGCAAAACTAATACCTAGTAGCTATTTGTTTGGAGTTGACGCTTACTTTATAAATTATTTTTACTGTTATTCATAACAAAAATGATACCTACATATATATGCACCAAGTTTCTATTTGATATAAATTGATGCTCTGTAAATTTAATTATTTAATTGGAGGTCATGTAGGAAAATATGATACCAAAAGTAATGCAAAACTGATACCTAATAGCTGTATGATTGGAATTCATGCTTGGTTATATAATAAATTATTCTGACTGTTATTTATAACAAAAATTTTATATATATATATATATCCAAAACCGATACCTAATTTTTGTTTAATAAAAGTTGATGCTTTGTAACTTTAATTATTATTTGACTATCATATGTAAAAAAGCGATATAAAAATAATGCAAAACCGATCTCCAGTTGCTATTTGTTTGGAGTTGACGCTTACTTTATAAATTATTTTGATTGTTATTTATATCAAAACTGATACCTATATATATATAAAAATGATACCTAGTTTCTGTTTGATATAAGTCATGCTCTCTATTTTTAGTTATTCATTGATTGTCATGTATGACAAAAGTGATATCAAAATAATGCAAAACTGGTACCTAGTAGCCGTTTGTTTAAAACTGATGCTTGGTTATTTTATAAATTATTTTGACTGTAATTTATATCAAAACTGATATCAAAATATATGCACAAACAATACCTAACATTGGTACTAAAACTGTTAATTATCTTATTTCAAAGCATATGATCTGTTTGCACCACTATCTCTTAAATACAATGTCATATATATTAGTAACATACTCGTTACTATAAGTGATGCAAATTGATACTAACAATATATTTTCCTTTAAACTGGGTTGACTATGGTATATATGTCATGGTATTCATCATATCATTGAATAGAAGGCAAATACCGATCAAAATAAAACTAAAACAAATGTTGCAAATAAGAGTAAGAATTGTGTATGACATATTGATGGACAATGATCACTGCTGAAATTTAGCCAAGTTCATGTCAATACTGTAAGAAGAAGAAAATATACATAAGTGAATTTATTGTAGAAACTATTGTGATGTTCAGTGCAACTAACATACATTTGAGATGTTATGTTTGAACTAATTGAATTTAACTTTGTTTCAATGTAAATATAAACATTTGTTGAAATTATGTCAGTTTGTTGTAAAAACTACGATCTTATTTATGATGTTGTAAAAATTACTTTGTTTAACTTTTCTTACACATGATGTTATGTTATGATTGTATTTTATATTAATTTATACCTGAAACTGATACTATAATGTGCGAACTGATACTATTTTTTGTCGTACTTGAAACTTACACTGATACTAATATAATGAAAAACTGATAACATGTTCTGTTATACTTAAACCGATACTAATAACATGCAAAAACTAATATTATATTTTGTAATACCTGAAGCTGGTACTTGTATTACAAAAACTAATACCATAATTTTACATGCCTGAAACTAATACTAATAGCATCAAAAACTGATATTAAATAACTAATATTGAATAAACTAACCAACATTACCACATAACCTGCAAACAAATGAATAATAAAACCATTGTTGGTTATAATACAAGACTAATACTTAAAATGAAACTACAAATGTTATTATATAACCTACAAACAAATAAATAATAAAACTGATACTACTTATACAACAAAACTGATACTGTAAATGAAACTACAAACGATACTATGTAACCAAGTTCAATTACAAAGAGCAAATCAATGACAAAATAAAATTATGCTAAACCAATATACTTATATAACCAGTTTCAATTACATAAAATTGCCAAAAAAATCATACAACAAAGTATAAATCTCAACAAAATGAAAACATGAAAAACAAATCATATCTTCTTAGAAGCTTGACAAATATGGTTATTATAACCAAATTGTCTGCATACACCACATCTACTTTGCTTATTTTCAAAATATGCAAATCCTCCTTCGCATTTAATAGAAAGTTTACCAGGACCACATTTCTCCTAGGGTCGCTTAATAACATCTTCAACACTTACATCAACAATGGACTTATCAAAATTAGGAATATGATTAATAGCATTAGCATTAGAAGAACGATAACACTACTAGAAACACAATTTATTGCGATGTCAATTTCCGACGGCCGTTGACGGCTCGTCATTTTTTATGACAACTGCCGACGGCAAGTAATTGCCATGGTATTACTGAAAATAAAATAATCTAGCCGCCAGCAGTCGTCGAAAGCCGTAGCAAATGTAGCTGTCAGCGGCCGTCGGAAGCCGTCAAAAGGTCATCAATAATCTACCCCCAACGCGATGGTTCTCCTTCATTATTTACCTTTCACAATCTCCCCTCCACCTCCTTCACCTCCTCCATGCCATCAGCAAGCCTTCACGCTTCCAAGACTATCTCCATCTTCAATTTTCAAGTCTTTCCATAAGCTATTTCTATTCAAGAACATTTAATTTATAAACCCTATTTAATTTTGATTTGGTAAATTAGGGTTAATTTGTTGTTATAATTGTTTATAATACCGCATTGATTAGGTTGTTATTATAATTGTTTATAATTTAAATGTTGAGAAAAATAATTTATTTAGTGTATATGCTGATTAATTAGTGCATATGCGCATTAGGGCTAGTTTGGATAAATTAGAGTCGATGCTCAGGATTTAGTATATGACTTTTTAAGATGATGAAAACGATGATTTAGTGTATGTGTTTCTTAGCATGTAAGTAAATTATTGTAAAAATTATTATATAGTACGCTTTACTTTTTATAAATCCCTTAGATAGTTTTTGGCTCCGCCTGACATGTATTGTATGTAATCGTCATATGGATATTCCTTTTTATCACAGAACGGACATTTATATTCATCTGATATAATATTTGTCGGATTTGTCTCTATCTTGGATAAGTTACAAACACAATAAAGTAATTATATTTTGCAAATCATTTCATTTTGAATGGTTCACAAAATTTCGGCAACACTTTCTTTTTGTTCCCTGTGCACACGTATATGTGTACGATACATGGAACAAAGAGAAAGTGTTATCGAATTTTGTTGAATCATTTAAAATGAAATGATTTAAAAAATATAATTACTACTGTGTTCGTAATGGACCAACCATTAAAGTGTAAAACAATAACCTAAAAATTGTAGATTATATTCATATAATTTGTGTAAATCCATTTGAAAATAAAATTAAATAGAATATTATGATATATTTGTGAAAATTTAAATGTCTGGTTTAATTGAAAAATAAAATGTCAATAAATAAATGTTCAATACGTTTTTATGTTTTAAAGTAGGAAAAGTGATCAATTATTTTATCGAGCGGAGCTAGATGTACCAACAAAGAAGAGAAATTGGAGGTTCAATAAGTGAACATTTTCAAAATAGTATACACTTCTTTATTAAATTCGCTTTAAGTAATAATGGAAACTACGAAGAAATTCGTTGTACATGTAGTAGGTGCAAATTATTGAAGCATTTGATGCCGGATATGGTAATAGTTCATTTGCGCCAATATGGTTTCGCGCTGAGTTATTTGGTGTAGGATCGTTATGGAGAGCTTATAGCATCTAATCCTGTACATTCGGAGGAGGAGGTGGATAATGAAATTTTTCTGACAAACCTTATAGAAAATATGGTTGAAGAAGCAGCACATCCAATGTTCCCTATTGTTGAAGTTGATGGTAACAATGTTAGTGTCGAAGAAGAACCAAGTATTGGAGCATTTATGATTTATTGGATGCTGCTAAGAAACCCCTTTGGGTTTGGGATGGTTGTACAAGCGGTACTCAACTATCAGTAACTGCATAATACACTGCAATGAAATCAAAATACAATTTCATGGAAGCCGATTTTATAGCTATAGTACAAGCTACAAAATGACATATGCCACCAAAATCATTATGAAGTGAAAAAAATTATGTCTGCTTTTAGTTTATCGTGTCAAAAAATAGATACGTGTTTAAATGGTTGCATGTTGTTTTGGAAAGAAGATGTTAATTTTAGGAATTATAAAATATGCAATCAGGAAATATACAAACCAAGAAAAAAGAAGGGAAAGGAAGTTCCGTACAAGCGTATGCATTATTTATCCATTACTACTACGCTTTAAAGATTATATACATCTTTTGTAACCGCGCATCATATGAGATGGCACTGTGTGAAAACACAGGAAGAAGGTACGTTAACACACCCAGCTGATGGAGAAGCATGAAAGAATTTTGATTAGACATACCCTGCTTTCGCAGCGAAGAGCCGTAACGTTAGACTTGGTTTATGTACGGATGGATTTTCACCGTTCTCTCAATTTGGTTCAAAATATTTGTCTTCTTCTACTATTGTTACACCTTACCATTTACCTGCGTGGATGAGTATGAAAACTTCGTATATGTTTCTCACTATTGTCATCCCTGGCCCTGATGATCCGACACAGGAAATCAACATATATTTACAACCGTTGATTGGAGAGTTGAAAACATTATGGTATGAAGGTGTTGAAACATACAACATTTCAAAAAGAAATAATTTTCGTATGTTCGCTTCTCTATTATGGACTATAAGCGATTTTCCTGCATATGCAATGCTTTCGGGTTGGAATACGGCTGGTTGTCTAGGTTGTCCTTATTGCATGGAAGAAACATGAGCATTTTCTTTACCGCATGGAAAGAAAATTTCATGCTTTGACTGTCATCGGTGTTTTCTCCGTATTAATCATCCTTTTAGAAAAGATAATTTTTTTACAAGTAATAGACATGAGACCTTGCAACCACTAACGATTTGATCAAGCGAAGATATTTATGACCTTGTAAAGAATTATCCAAAGATATACGAAACTGACAAATAAATTGAAATTCAAGGTAAATCGATGATTCATAATTGGTGCAAACAAAGTATATTTTAGGAGTTGCCTTATTGGAGAAATCTCCTAATTTGTCATCATATCGACGTGATGCATAATGAGAAAAACGTGTTCGATAATGTATTTAGCACAATTCTGAATGTTAAAGGAAAGACTAAGTATGATTTGAAATCAAGACGTGATACAGAGGCAATATGTAATTGTCTTGAGCTTCATATAAAGTCAAATGGCACAAAAAAACCTAAAGCATGCTATGAGCTAGACAGTAACTACGTCAAAGTACTATTAAAGTGGGTGGAAGAATTAAGATTTCCTGATGGGATTTCCTCTAATCTTCGTAGATGTGTCAATTATAAAACGGTAAACTGAGTATGATGAAAAGTCATGATTTACATGTAATGATGGAACATTAGTTACCCATCACTTTCAAAGAGCTGTTACCCACAAAAGTTTGGACAGTTGTAACAGAACTTATTTTGTTTTATAAGGAGCTTTGTTTTGCATTATAAATATTTTATATGATATATTAGTCATGATTTGTCTGTATCATATTTAATGCAGAGGTTTGAGCTTGAGCCTTCAAATATAGTTCTCAACATTTCTAAGCGGGCATGCATGAGCCGTATGACAACGTGCTTACCCAAATGGAGTAGGATCTCAGAGCACGATTGGAAGAGCATCTGGAAAGACTTCCTGGTAAGTGTAAAGTTATATATCATTATATGTAATCACTTCACAATTTGCTGACTAAGTATAAATGTATAACTTATATTTTTCAACATATATATAGGGGCATTGGACCTACAACAAGAGGATGTTTCTTTTTACCAGCGCCATTAGAACTTTAAAGTTGCAAAGGATTGACGTAACGACCAGTTAGAGGTGATCGCTCTGTTTTGGCCATTCATTCGCTCGGCCAATCGTCGGAATGTGTATATCGAGATACGATGTCTACCATCAGAAAATCTAGGAAGAAGCCAAGCTGGATGGGCTCCAACGTATGGGATGCTTGGGTCGTATGGTGGAGTAGCGATGAATTCAGCGTAAGTGTATCGGATATCACCATAATTTTTTCAGTAGAGAATACATAATTTATACCTGCAAAATATAATCTTGATTTTTAATTTACAGACAAAGTCAGATAGGAAGTCGAAAAGCAGACAGAAAAATCCAGTCACACACCCTGGTGGCTCGAAATCATTTTAACATCATCGTGAGGACCTGGTAAATTGATTAACTGTGATTACGAAAAATTATTACATTTTTTAGAAATTTGTATGAACAACAATAATATATACTAATTATTGCATGAAAGAACGTGTGGGGCTCCCGTTTTGTATATAGATGCATTTGCACATACCCATGCCGTCAGGCAGACTAGCGATGAGGGATCAGTGACATATGCCTAACACGAGGATGATAAAGCATACGTTGCATATGTAAGTATATTTTAAGTTATAAGTTATCATTTTAATTAATTAGCTATATAATATTATAATAATTTCATGTATATTTGATTTATTTAATTGTACATTGCAGGAAAGATTTATGCGAGTACGTGCATAGATACTCGAGCAATCGAGACGAGAGCAATTGACCACTGATGAAAAGGATGCTATCTTTGACTTTGTTATGAACCCACATAGTTAGATAGGCGCTATGGCTATAGAAATCAAGCGGTAATTTATAAAAATTAACTAAGTTGTAAAAAATTACTTAATTTTTATAAAAGTTACGTAATAACTTAAACATATTTTGCCTTATTTTGTAGGCTCGGGCCTCATAGAAGGCTTATCAATGGCTTAGAACAATGCTGAGGTTAATGTGCTTCGCCAGCAGATTACACAGCTGCAGGAGCAGGACCGCCTTTGAACAACGCAAATGGAGTAATTAAACCAGCATTTGGCCGAGTATGTAGAGCATCATGGAGCATTCCCTTCGTCTGGTGGTTCCGGAGCCGACCACGAGTCATGCGGTACGTTTTGCAATATTTATTTTTGGAACTAGTGTATATATATAATGAGAGATGGTGAGGTTGATTTGTGGACATATGGTGTTTGATGTTGATTTGTGAGGTTGATTTGTTGAACGGATGTGTTTGGTTGGCACTTTAGACGTTGTGTATGTTGTTCATTGATATTGGATGTACATATTGCGGTTGGGTGTGCGCGACTGATGATGGACGGTTTGTTTTGTATTGATGGTAAGGTTTGAGTTTGAGATTGAGATGGTAATATTTGAGTTTTATATTATTATTGATATTGATATCGATTTTAGCTTATATATTTGATATATATTGATTTTGATGTGTTGTGATGTATATTGACATTGTTGTGCTATTTGGCTGCTGAAATAAAAAAAATTCACCCAGATTTTCGACGGCTCTCGACGGCCTATCGGCCAAAAATCAGCGACGATTTCCGATGGCTCCCGACAATCTATTGATTGAAAATCTGTGACGGTTTCCGATGGTTTTCCAGCGGTTCTTCAGGCCATATGGCCGTCCAAACTGTCAGAAAGAACTTCGAAACATCCGTTGGAAGCCGTCGAAAAAACATCGTTGTTTTCATTGGAAAAAGACGAAAGCCATGTTCTATATACCGAGTGGATATCCAACGGCTCCTGATGGCTGCCGACGGCTGGGAGCCGTCAGAAATCACTGTATCCCTTATAGTGTAAGCATCCATGGTGAAATAATACTTAAAATTTTCTTGAAGCATTTGTTCGATATGAAGATAGCAATAACTATGAAAGGATGAAGGAAAAACTTCACGAACACCTAAAATCAAATCTTGGTGGTGATCCGACATAAAAACCAAATCACGATCTTCTTAAACCATTTGTTTTAAATGATTCAAAAACCATTTACAGTTACCCATATTTCTAGATTAACTATACCCATAGCTAAAGAAAAGAATGCAAAAAAAATATTAAAACAAAATTTAATCAAGTGTTAACATAAAATTGATGCCTAAAAATTGCAATTTGAAAACTAATACCTAAAAACTGATAACTAAATTCTGATACAAGACAGTAAAACATGTTTAAATTTTGATACCTAAAAACAGATACTAGGCAATAATCTAATATATACCAATGCCACAAGTGCAATACTACAAAATATCAACCACGATAAATTTATTCTTAAGCATGTAAGAAATTACAATAGATAAAGGAGTAAGTTGAGACCAATAACGACAAATTTCATTCTTCGGATCATAAAAAGAACAATAAAAGGACAATCGAGTGCTGAAAGTATTATCATCAAATATAAACAAAACAAAACGACTATTGTCACCATTGCAAAAAAAAAATCACCAGTAGAAAATGTTTGCTTCAGATTGTCATTTTATTCTAGTACAATAATTTTCGTTATACAACAACAATCACAAAAAACATATTTTTCAAAAATGATGCATATATTATATAAAACTGATACTTAAAAACTGATTGTCAAATTAGTAATAAAATCGACACTCATATAGACTTTATTGAATGTTTGATACTAACAAAACACTAATTCAACTCGTTGATTGTTTGGTGCATATCATTATTTTACGTTGTAACAACTTTATTTTTTTATGTATATAAAACAAACAAAATGTAATAAACTTTCACACTGCATTATCGTGAAAAATGATATTAAGAAAAAATAAAAGCTTATACTCACAGAAATGAATACAGCTGTCAAATTCTCAAACTCAACTCTGTCTTCCTAAACAAATACTTTTTCAGTTCAAAGTGCAGGAAAGTTAATTGAATTTCCATTGTTTCTTCTTTTGCTCTTCCAACTAAAACCCAAATTAATGAAGAAGGTAATGGTGGAATTCGTTTTCCCCTAGTGGTTGTTGGTGAAGGCGGTAGCCATCGAAAGTTTGGACATGGCCGAGGCTCGTTTCAACTTGAACAAGTTAGAGCGGTTGATCTTCGTATGGATGAAGTTGCCTTAATGTACTGAGCATCGTGGTGGTCTTCATTCACCTCCTAGTGGTCATAGCTGAAATCTATAACCATCGCAACTCACATTGAGATGATTTTTGGGTTCGTTGGAAGTTCATGGGACTGGTATTGGTGGTAGTCGATGGTTTGTCAGAGGTTGTTGAGTTTAACGGACGTGGTGGTGCATAATTTCGTGGTTGGAGGAGGAAGAATAGAGTTGGCGAAGTGTGCGGTTATGGATTCTTTTGGCTTCTGGAAAAGAAAGGTGGAATGAAAATAAAGAGGAAGAAGGTGATTTGCATAAAAATGGACAACTTGATAATTGAAGAATGACACGTAAAGACAAAAGGGATAAAGACTATTTTCGATAACCAGAAGTTTTTGTCCTTCATTCAAATTTATTAGTGGGCTGTCATAAATACTAAAAAAACTTATAAATTTGTCTTCTATAATATTTTCTTGTAATTTTAAATATAAATGTTTTTTCTAAGTTAACATGGATTATATTTATAAAAATAACACTTTTTGTGCATTTAAATGATATAAACAAATTTGATATTTACATAATTACCAGTCATGAAATTTTGCATGTTACATTTTATCTTGCATTTTAAACAATGCAAACACTTCGAACTGTTAATACTGCGCTTAATTTGACTTTTATGAATTTGAATTTAAAATTTAGATTAATGATTTTTTATCGTGATAAATTTATATACGATTTGTTTTGGTAAATTTTATAGGTTTAACTTATAGTATGAGACTGTATAGTGGGATTTTACCCATTATGATAAACAAAATGGAGTATAGCACAAATCCCTCAATATGAAATTAAATATTGAATATGTCTAGTTTAATTGATAATATTGATTTAAGTTCAGTTACACACATGTGCGTGTGTATGTAACTAAACTTAAATCGGAATCAATTAAATTACGGGCTTTACTTATTCATCTGGAAAACTGTGTAATGATTGTTTTGATCAAAATATTATCGTCTTCTAGATTTCTCAAACTATTTCCTTAGTTTAGTTTTGAAAGTTTAGTGAACAGTTCCATATTATTGAGCATTTTTGATATTTTGTTACTGCAGCATAAAGTCTTTTTTTACTTCTTTTAAATTATCTTAGCTTGTGATTAAATGAGAAACAGTATAAAATGATTAGGTTCATTGGTTTTTCATTTAACAGCGTCAATTTTGTAATCATTACGCAACGTCATTTGCGTATATATATATTGAATAATAGTAAAGCAGAAGAAATTTTAGCTCATATTAATTCTAGGATTTTACTCTCATCTCCTTGATTCTCTCTAGATATTTTATGTTCACATCTTCACAATTTATTATTATTATAATTATTAAAATGTTTTTATCCGTTCTCTCTTCTATCGTTAAAATTTAATATTAATTTTAACAATTATTTACATATTTCTTTCAAGTTTTTTCTATTATTTTATATTCAAGTCCAAATATATTAAATTTAGTTAGGTGATCTTAAATTTAAGCTTTTTAAATAAATACAATTAATGAATATCATTAATTAATCTAATAAATTTTTGAAAATGATAATTCAATATGTGTCATATTGACAAAAATGGTAAAACTAATTTTTCAGTCCGGTCCATATAGTTTTAAATTTCCACAGTTATATACAAACTATTAAAATATTATATTGATATTCTGTCCTATCATTTTACATTTGAATGTCAACATTCAGTAATCTTTACAATTATTTACGAATTTCTGCTAAGTTTTTCTATATCGTTTTACATTTAAGTCCATGCATTTGAATTTATTAAATGATCTTGAATTTAATTTTTTTTAACTAAATTCAATTAACAAATATTTATTAATTGATCTAATAAATCATAAGAAAATGATAATTCGATGTGTATACCACATTTGTAATGACATAAATGGTAAAACTATATTTTCATTCAAGTTCATCTAATTTAATACTTTCACAATTATATACAAAATTATCTTTGATACCTTTACAATTTTCTACATCTAAATTCATAAATTCCTTTCTTCCTAAAATTATTTTTTTGGTGCATAGAAATATATACATAATTTTGTCTTTCTAAAGTTGGTATTTCATAACAAGCAAATATAGACAAAAAATTTGTTCCAAAATTGGTGTCTCATTACAAATGTGTATAACGTTTTTCTTTCATAAAATTAGTACGTCAAATAGACTCTTTATCACTATTAAATTATAATTTATGAAGAATAACATTATAATCAAGGTTTCAAATCTCGGATTTTGGCCAATATCTCGGGCAAATATCTCGGCTGTCTCGGGCAATATTTAAAAGACTTGTAACTAACCAAGCTGCCAAATCTTGGATTTTGGCTAATATCTCGGATTTTCATCTCGGCTGATCTCGGGGAGATTTAAAACCTTGATTATAATTAATGATAAGTGATTAATGTTTGTATTCTGCAACATTGAAAAAAAAAAAATTTCAATCAGTATATTTTTTTACAAAAAGTTACATTTTAATTAGTTATGTTCGTAATCTGAGTTAACCAATGAACAAAAATTATACCATATTTTGATTAGAAATACTTTTCTTTCATATTTTATTATCTTTTTTACATAAACGTCAAATATTTTTTGAAAAGTTTTATTATAAAATAAAAATAGTAAGGTATGACAATGGATTAAAAATTATTTTTTTACATAATTAAAATGACAATGTGATTTGTAATGTTTCAGGTCTTATTTTCGCTTAATATTTCTTTTAATAGTCAAATAAATATTTTTATCACTCTGATAATATCGTATAATTATTTTGATAATTATATGCTGCAAGAACTATAAATGCATATAAATATATTGACTTTTTGGAATTACACTTCTATTTTTAGATATTTGTCGTCCTTCTCTCATGTAATATTTGAAATTTGATGTATAATCGTTCATCTTTTAGTCGAATGTATCAAAACCTAAATGTAAATTTCAAAATATGCGTACATGAATATTTATTTATAAAATTTGTACATTAATTTCAAAATTTGTTAAGAATGCTTATTTCATTTATTTGATTGTCAAATAAAGAATCCTAAAAATAATAAATCGGTATATAACTCATTTTTATCAATAAATATGATGATTTAATTTTTATTCAAATATAAAAATATATGAATCTCATAACAAAAATACATAGTTATAAATATTATAATTTCAATTTATAACTCATTTATCCCAACAAAATTGATGAGATATTGTATAATAAATTATATTTTTTAAAAATAGTTATAATATTATTTTTCTACAATAGACCGTGTGCAATACACGAGTTACACACTAGTTATTTTAGAAACATGGATCCGCTATTTTCAAATTGAAAAACAAAACAGGGACGTGGTTTCTGAAAACACAGATGCAAGAACAATTCAAACTAGTAGAAATATGAGGGATATATCATTGAAATTTGTACTGAATAATGGTATGACAATATATACCAAGATATTTGAAGGTAAAAGGGCTATAAAAACTACATTCAACAACCTATTTTTTTTCAAAAACTCGAACGCAAAAAATGGCAAACAAAAGTCGCCCATCTCACCTGTACCATAACAAAAGGAAGACCGTACCATTCATCAACAAAAGCTACAACAAGTCTCGACCTTACGCAATAGCGGAGAAGAACAAGTGCATAAAGAATGAAGAATACGACCAAATAAACAATTCAATAATCAGACATGAGCATGAAGAGCAGCCAAGAGAGGAAGAGGAACCAGCTGTGGTGGGAACACTCCAGCGAGACGAGCAAACGAAACCTTTCGTTATATGAAAGAGTGATATGTATAGAGGATGATGATGAACAAATAGAGATGGAGGAGATGCATATAGTTACTCAATGACTTTATCAGCTAAGGAAACGTGAATATCACCTACGAAAATTACCTGAAGGTGGAATTCACGTCCAAAAAAATACTTGTTAATTATCTTTAATTATTTTTATTTTTATTTTTAAATTATGTAAGGTTGTCGTGACAATTTTATTTTGTATTTTGTAGGTTTTTTTTTTAATATATCATCTTGGCTGTGTTTGTGTTTTGAAATATTTTTAGTGAATCTTTTTCTATTTGTCATGATTTTTGAAAGTGCGAAGTTGTGATACTTGAAACAGTGGTATTACGTATCAAGATGCAAGATGCATTGTTATTGACCTAGATATTGGTGTTTCCTGTCTGTAAATCGATGGACCAAATCCAGGTGGGGCAACTTCCACTAAAGGCCTAAATCAATTATGATTCGATCAAAGGAAAACATTTTAAATTTTGGAAAGATACGAAATGAACGAGTTTTCAGCTCTAATACCATTCAAACAGGCCGAACAATGGCCAGGTAATAGGAAAAAGTCATCGAATAATTCTGACCAGAGCTGAATCATGTTTTAAATGAAAGGAAAAGCAGAAAAATAATGAAACAAAAGAGTATTATAGTGAGTATTAGTAACCTAGGAAATAATGAATCCAATCCTTTTCAATCCTAAAATATATTGTTTGCTAGTTTCTTTCTTTCTTCTTCTTTATTTATTTATTTTTTATTTTTTATTTTTGAATTTGGTTCAATTTACACAATGATTGGCAGATCCGGCAAGCTCAAAATTTTCGTACGAATTCTTTCAAGAGCTCCAAGAATATGATCCCTTTTACTCTGCTCTTTATGATATAATCTTGACTTGCTTACTAATTGCTCCAAGAACGAGAGAAACTGCTCGAGAGAACAAAACGGGAGAAGCTTGCCGCTGAAGAGGAGGACCGGATTTTTGACACTACCATGTGTCAACCAATGCGGAATAGGCGATATAGTTTCGAAAACCAAGAGGTAATGTTTATATGTAATAATTTTATAAATAACATATAACACATTGATTTTATTAATCACACTATATGAAACTCATAAACTTTGATAAACAATGTTGCAAGCTAGACATTGGCAAACCAATTATAAAAAAGCTTAGGCAACCTGGAGATTGCAGAGTTGAAAGCGTAGATTGCCGACCTTGAGGAACGAGATAGGCATCAATCTCCGGAGATGTATCAGATGTTGTACGAGCGCATTACTATGTATATGCAGGAGCATGACACATTTCTTTCATCAGTGGGATCCAAAGGTGACAAGGATCAGTATGTATGATTTTTTTTTATGTTGAGACATTATATATATGCACTTTGCGATGGGTGAGCTTGTTTGACTATCTTGCTATGTAGTTTGAGAGTTATATATACTTTGACATGAGTGAGGTTGATGTGATATGATATTTATGATACATTTTGAGATGTCGTTGTATGGATTTGTTCATTTGGCGTGATATTTGACATATTTTGAAACGTTGATAGATGTTTATGATTTTCGATGTATTGTTGAATGTTTGAAGTTGGTTTATTATTATTATTATTATTATTATTATTATTATTATTATTATTATTATTATTATATAGTTTTAAAGTTGATGTGATATAATTTGTGATATATGTGATTTGGTTTTGATATATATGATATATATATATGTGTGTGTGTGTGTGAAATTGAACTGCGATATATGTTGTTACAGATGTGTTGTTTGGGGTTTAGGTGTTGCTGAAATAAAGAAAAATATTTTGATGGTTGTCGAATGACTTTCGATGGCTTATATGCAGCAGATTTTCAACGGCTTGGGACAACTATGGACAGCAAGTTGGAAGATGTGACCTTCCACGTGTATACGACGAGGGGTCGAAAGTCATAGGAAATATCGACGATAGATGTCGAAAAATGCTGAAGGAGCTATCGAAAAGGCTATCGAAGCACAGTTGTTTAATGACCAATATTCGACGGGTTTTTCCGTTGACGATTTTCCGTCGGCTTCCAACGCTCGTCAAGTTAATTGTCGGAATTGCTGATATTTCTTGTAATGCGTATGAAAAATAAGGACAAATGTTATAAACAAGAAAGTGCCATAGTGATCGGTTTTGTGCAATTTCGGTTGTCTTTATTATACATTGCATTTTTCAGAGGACGGGGTATTAGTTTCCATTTGGTTCAACGCATGGCATTATTATAATGCATGTTATGTAATAATTCAAATATATATGTTTTTGCCAAGCTAACATGGATTATATTCATAAAAGTAACATTTTTTATGCATTTAAATGATATAAAAAAAAACTTGATATCTACATAAGTGTGGATCATGAATTTTTGCTTGTTACCCATATCATGCATTGTAAACAATGCAAGCACTTTTAACCGTTGACATTGCGCTTAGTTTGACTTTTTTAATTTGAATTTATAATTTAGATTAACGTCTTTTTATCGTGATAAATTTTTATATGATTTATCACTGTAAATTTTACAGGCAAACGATATAGAGGGATATTACCTATTACGATAATGTGAATCTAAATATTGATTATGTTTAGTTTAATTGATAATATTGATTAGTTTTATTTACATAAATTTTTGAAAAAAATGTAAACGTATATTTATGGGCTTTAGTTATTCATCTTGGAAATTGTTTCATGATCGTTTTGATCAAAGTATCCTCGTCTTTTGGATTTCCCGAGCTACATCCTTAGTTTAGTTTGGAAAGTTCAGTGAAAAATTCCATCGTTATTGAGCAGTTTTGATATTTTGTGATTGAATGAGAAACCTTATAAAATAATTAAGTTCATTGATATTTCTTTTAACAGTGTCCATTTTGTAATCATTACAATGTTATTTCCGCATATATTTCTGAAAGCCCGGACGCAAGAACAATTCAAACTAGCAGAAAATGAGGGATATATCATACCGAATAACGGTAAGAAAATATATGCGAAGATATGTTGAGGCAAGGCCTATAAAACCCACATTCAATAACCTATTTCGTCATCAAAATCTAATACACATAAATGGCAAATAAAAGTCGCCCATCTCACATGTACCAGAACAAAAGTAAGACCGTACCATTCATCAACAAAAGCTACGACAAATCTCGATCCTATGCAACAGTGGTGACGAAGAAGTGCATAAGGAAGGAAGAATACGATCGAACAAACAATTCAATAGTCAGACATGATTACGAAGAGCAGCCAAGAGAGGAAGTAGAACCGGTTGTGGTGGGAACACTCCAGCGAGACGAGCAAACAAACCATTCGTTATATGAAAGAGTGGCGAGGATAGAGAATGATGATGCTGAACAAATAGAGATGGAGGAAAAGGAGATGCATGTAGATATTCAACGACTTTATCAGCGAAGGGATTCTGAATATCACCTACGAAATTTACTGGAAGAAGCAATTCACATCCTCAAAATTTTTAGTGAATTTGATATAATATTTTCAGTGAATTTGATGTAATATTTTTGTTGGAACCTTAAAACGTTTTTGTGTTTGCCATGATTTCTGAAAGTGCAAAGTTGTGATACTTGATGCATTATTATTGAGATTATTGTATTGAAAACATGAATTTTTTATAACAGGTAAACGAATTAATATGTGAAGCAATCATTCTATTCGGTAACAGAAACAGAAATAAATGTTTCTCTGTAAAAAAAAAGGAGTTTTTAGTTTTTAGTTTCATTAACTTCACACATGTTTTACAATGAAACTGCTTTACATATGACTGTTGTATGCTTAATCCTCACTTTAACATTATGTTTTTTTAAGATTATAATTAATTTTGTTGGACCAATATAGATACTGTAATTAGGCGACCACCTTTTTAGCCCAGGTATGACCTAGATATAATTCACGAGATTTCAGCTCTAACACCATTCAAACAGGCGGAACAATGGCCAGATGATAGAAAAAGTCATCAAATATTTCTAACTAACGCCGAATCATGTTTTAAATGAAAAGGGAAAGCAGATAGATAATGAAACAAAAGAGTATCATAGTGAGTATTAGTAACCTAGGAAATAATGAATCCAATCCTTTTTCAATCTTGAAATATATTGTTTGCTGGTTTCTTTCTTCTTCTTCGTTGTTTGTTTTTATTTTTTGAATTTGGTTCAATTTACACAATGATTGGCATATCCTGGAAGCTCAAAATTTTCATACGAATTCCTTCAAAAGCTCCTAGAATGAGATCTCTTTTACTCTGCTCTTTAGAGCAACTCCAACAGACTGTTGGATCTCAGAAAATGTGAGATGTGCACTAAATATCAGTTCCAACAGAGCGTAGGTATTTAGATAGTGCGGAAAATCGTATAATCCACACTTCGAACCGTTGGAGTTGGTTTATTATATGATCCTGACTTGCTTACTATCTGCTTGATTTTGCTGGCAGTGGCTTTGCTTAAAAAAATCTACTGTTGCGTTCTTAACATATATGTGTCATATTGCTGTTGGGCCAATTCTGGATTCTTTGTTCTCTTGGTAGTCTATCCTACTTTGTAAAGAAAGTAGTTGGTGACATTTTTGACGCACAACAATTTTTCCGTACACTTCTACATCATTGCTGTTCTTCCTTTTTTCCTCTGATAGCTTCCCACGTAGATTTTGGTGCAAATATTCTGTTATCAACCTTCCATGCCAGTAATCGTTGCTTGTCATTGTGGATTTCGACTTGGGTTATCTGATTGGATGCATATATGCTGCTGCAAGTTTCAAGATTCATTTTCGCTTCTTATTACTAAGTGTAAAACCCATATAATTGCATCTAATAGTTTGAGATATTTAATTTTTAAATTTTAAAAAAATAAGTTAATACATGGATGTATGTTATAATTGCAAAATCTTTGCTATTCACAACATTTTAATTTCAAGCAAAATGGTGTTGATGGCATATTGATAGCAAAATTCCGTTGATGGATGGTGAAAAGGAGGACGGTGGTTGATTGCAAACCTACGGTGAGATTTCTTTGGTGAATGAGGGTATTTTCAAATTTTCAAAAAGACATCATGGAAATCTAATCATTAAATTCTCTTTATTAATAGCAAAGGCAGTAGAAATAAAGTCATTTAAACCTAATAAAAATAAACTAACAATAATATTCCACAAAAGTGCTACAAACACAAAAAAGACGATGACAACTTTTAAGGATCCGGAATATTCGGTCAGAATCGAATTAACTGATCGAGCCGTTTTATTTCTATCAGTTCGGTTCAGTTACAAAAATAAACCGTTTTGAATTTGCTATAAAAATTAATTTTATTTGATTATTGGTTCGTCGAATTAATCGAACTTTTATTAAATAGTTCAATTCATGGTATTATAATGCTTTTAATAATTGGTTCGGTAAGAAAAACAAATCTTACCTATTGAATTAGGTCAAGTTTTCTGTTAAGAATAAGAAATACTTAACAAAATCTCTCCAACCATAAATTTATATTTTTTTTAGTAAATCAATCATCGGAATAAGAACATATTTTTAGTTCGTTTAAATCAATTATTACCAACCGAATAACTGAAAATTCGGTTTGGTTCGATTTTGATTTTTCCCCCATGTTCTTCCTAATTTGATTTGATGTTGTTTACCTCAAAACAAAGTAATGCTTGCCTCCAACAACATCATATGATTATTCAATTTAAGCTCCCATAGCGTTTCTGAATCAGTCCGCAACAATACAAAATCAACATTCACAATACAACACCAAAACACAATATAGCAACAATTTTAGATTCAAATCCAGGTGCATCTTTTTACATTATTAGTATATGAATAATAATTTTACTAATCGTTACATTTGTCTGTTGAAACCGTCCATAGTAGCATCCGGATATAACTTACATTTGTCTATTGAAACCGTATATTAAAATTGTTAAAACATGACTTAATAACTGATAAAAAACATATACTTTTCATCAGAAAACACGTGGACGCCAGTGATACATCATAGCACCTGCATTAATGTTATCAACAGTTCCTTGCTTGTACCATAGTAACATCCGGATATAACTTACATTTGTCTGTTGAAAAGTATATGACAAAGCTTAAAGGCTACTTCCGTCAAAACAGAACGAAGGAATGCCTATTAAACATGCTAGACCAGGAAAAAAGATGCTTAAGATGAGAACTTTGAAATGAGCTTATCAACGCGAGGGCTATTTCTGGTATTACAAAAAGACACGGTGAATTCATGTTCAAAGGAATTCTCGTTATCACCAGTAGTGATACGATTATGTGTTCTTACAGTGACATATAAGACCATCCCAACATGTTTGTTAGTGACTGCCCATCAAACCAAATATTCATCCATAGGCTAGTGTCTCTACATAAACTATATTTCTCGTGTCTAGCCGCCTACCGCCTTACCTAGTTCCCTTGTTTCCAGAAGTAGCTTCCAAGTATATGAAGAGTAGTTGTCATAGTTTACTATCCATAAGTTTTTGTTGTTGCAATATCTGCTTCTCATACTTGATTCATATAGTGATTTATTTTGTAAAATGTTCCAAAATAATTTTAATGCATAAGCTGTTTCCAAGTCTTCCAATCTTCTTGATCCTAAACCTCCTTTGCTTTTAACAGTGCACACTTTGCTCCAGCTGATTTTGCGACCTTTGGTTGGCATAGAAAATTTGAGCATGTCTGTTTAATTTTCTTCATAATTGCTTTTGGCATTTGACAAATTTGCATCCAAAATTGGATGAAGCTTTAAGTAACAGATTTTATAAGTTAATGTTTAAAAATCAGCTACTCCATGTATCTAGGTTTTTTTTTTTTTTTTTTTTTTTTTGGGTCAAGTAAGGAACAAAAATCTGTAAATTTCAGGTTGTTTGAGAGTGGCACACCAAGAAATGTTATTGGTAAGCTAGCAATTTGCAAATTAATGTGTTGCTATGTCTCTTGTTTATTATTTACCTCCTTGCCGAAGGAATTTTTTTGTTTTCCATGGGCTGACAATTAAATTTGACTGTGCTTCCAGTTTTTTTAGACACCGACTAATTGCAAAAGCGATTTTTTTTTCCCGATTATCTGTAGATGGTCAACATATATTAAATGGCCTAAAACTGGGTTAGTGTTGTAAACTGGAATTATGTTGCCTAATATATGATCATCACAGTACAAGAAAAAGTAGTATTGGTAGCAATACGAATGAGTAAAAAGCAGCAGTTTAAGTGAACGTGATGTTGTTAGTCTGGTTTAAATAAAATAGTAACAGCAAGAGAAAATTGCTATTTGAACCTTGAACGCCAATGATACAATGAAAATTTAGGAAGTATTAACAGAAAATAACAAGTCAGATAACAAAACTTTGTCAAGTCATTCTATCTCCTTTATTTACTATTGAGTTTCTTATTTTGCTACAATTTGAAATGGTCATATATTTTAAATTTTAAACTATCTGTACTTGTTCTGTGAGGCTATATATATATATATATATATATATATATATATATATATATATATATATATATATATATATATATATATAGACACACACACACATATATAGCTATGATAGAAGCTGAATAAACTAAGATAGAGAGAAGGAATAATATTTTCTTCATGGTATCAGAGCAGTAACGACACCTATATTGAAATAAATAAATAAAAATGTCAGTATCTCCTTCCTCATCCCTTTCTTCCATCCCTACCACTAACATCCACCACATAGTTTCAGTGAAACTTGACAGCACAAACTATGTGCTTTGGCGTGCTCAATTCCTCCCTCTTCTCCGTGGCTATAAACTAATGAAGTACGTTGATGGTAGCTACCCATGCCCCACGTCCAAAGCCAAAGACGATGGTTCCTCAGATTCCGAGTATGATGCTTGGCAAAAACAAGACCAAGTCCTACTTAGTTGGATTCTCTCCTCTCTATCTGAATCTATTCTAGCCAGTGTTGCTAGATATAAAACTTTACAAAAAGTTTGGACAGCCATAGAAAAACTATGTGCGTCTAAATCTCAAGCACGTACCATGCAGCTCCAAAATGAGCTAAGGCACATGCGCAAAGGAGACAAGACCATGAGTGAATATTTGGTTCAAGCTCGTTCCATAGCTGATCTTTTTGCTGCCTCCGGACAAGCAATACCAGATCCGACGTTTCAACAACTCATTCTCATGGGATTGGAATCAACTTATGATCCGATAGTGACCACCTTGTCTGCTACTATTGATAATATCTCTTACTCCATGGATGATTTTCAAGCACATCTCCAAGCTTTTGAATTGCGCATTCAAGCACAGCAAGCTTCACTTTCCCTTCAGCCTGCTGCCAACATAGCCACCACCAATCAGTTCTCTCGTGGACGTGGTGGTCGTTTCGGTCAAGGAAGATGTGGTAATGGCGGTCGATCAACTGTAAATCGTCACCCTAATACTTCATTACAAGGATCATGTCAAATATGTGGAAAACGAAATCATACAGCTCAACGATGTTGGCATCGGTTTGATCAAACCTTCGCTACTCAAGAATACAGACCTCCACAACAAAATCAAAATCCTACACAACAACCACACTCAAATACAGCCTATGTTCTTCACTCGGATAACAATCATCATGGTCAGTGGATACCAGACAGTGGTGCCTCTACTCTTGTAACCGGGGATCTTTAGAACTTGCATATTCATAATCCTTATGAGGGACCCGATCAAGTTTGTGTAGGTAATGGTTCCAGCCTTCCTATAACTAATATTGGTAAGACCATCTATCGTTCAAATTCTCGTACATTTACTATGAATCCAGTTCATTATGTTCCTTCACTCAAAGCAAATTTGCTTTCTGTTTCTCAATTCTCTGCTGAAAATAATGTCTGTTTTGAATTTCATCCAACTTATTTTCTTGTGAAGGATCGTCATACGGGAAAAACAGTGTTGCAAGGGCCAATTAAAGACGGTCTCTACTATTTCACCAATGCTCGTGATTTTTCTAATTCTATTTCTTCAGTATTTTTGTCTAATAAGGGTACGTTGGATGTTTGGCATCAGCAATTAGGACATCCTATGTTTAGAATTGTCAAACATATTGTCTCCAATTTTTCACTTCTAGTTTGTAGTAATAAAATCAGTTGTTGCAACTCCTGTCATGTCAGTAAAAGTCGAAAACTTCCATTCCATGATAGTTTAACTACTTATTCATCTCCTTTGCATTTGATAGTCTCAAATTTATGGGGACCTTCACCTGTCATATCTAAAGACGGTTTCTGTTACTACTTACTATTAATGGATGTATTTAGTCGTTTTATTTGGATATTTCCTTTACGTCAAAAGTCTGAAGCATTGGCTGTATTTATCAATTTCAAAAACAAGATTGAAAACTTACTCAACACAAAGATAAAAAAATTTCAATCTGATAATGGTACCGAATATCGAAAATTCAACACTTTTCTTGAAGAAAATGGTGTTTATCATAGATTCTCTTGTCCACACACCGTCGAGCAAAATGGACTAGCTGAGAGACGTCATCGACACATACGAGAAATTGGTACTGCCCTTCTCTCTCAAGCTAGTCTTCCTGAACGATTCTGGGTCGAAGCTTTTCAAACTGCATGTTATTTATTAAATAGATTACCCTCTCCGGTTACAGAAAATAAATCACCGTTTCATATATTGTTTGGTACCATTCCCGACTACAACATTCTACGAGTCTTTGGCTGTTTATGCTATCCTCATTTAAAACCATATGCTGAACACAAATTAGCACCAAGGTCATTACCTTGTGTATTTATTGGATATCATTCTGCATACAAGGGTTATCTTTGCTTTCACATCCCTTCAAATCGTTTATACATCTCACGACATGTGTCTTTTGTAGAGAGCATCCCTTTGCAAATACAGCTAATACACCATGTGATGGAACCTTCAGATCGACTAATATTCCCATTATATTTCAGCCTCCCACTATGCCTACACTACCAACAACACCAGCCTCTTCTACTACATATTTTCCTAGTTCCCCTCCTCCTAATATGCCTGCTGAAGCTATTTGTCTTGAACCAAATTCACATGCTTCAACTACCTCGATACCACCAGCACATACATCTCCATCAATTCCTTTATCACCACAAATTGAACCCGCACCAACTCCAACAACAGATTTAGTGCCAACACAGCCTTTGCTGTCTCCATCACCACAAACTGAATCTTCACAACCTGCACTAACTCCAACAGTGGATATAGTGCCCACACACCCTATGCAAACACGTTCAAAAGATGGCATATTCAAGCCCAAGATTTACACAGCAACCAAACACCCAATGCCTAATCTTCACCTCCAAGAACCAAGCTGTTACACCCAAGCTCTCAAACATAAAGAATGGCGGCAAGCTATGGACACTGAAATCAATGCACCACTTCGCAATGGAACATGGACCCTTGTACCTCCAAAACAAGGAATTAATATTGTCGGCTGCAAATGGATATATCGAATCAAAAGAAAAGCAGATGGTTCAATCGATCGTTATAAAGCTCGACTGGTGGCTAAAGGTTTTCATCAGCAACCAGGCATTGACTTCAATGAAACGTTTAGTCTCGTCGTCAAGTTTTGCACCATACGGACAGTGCTCACTATTGCTCTCTCTCTAAAGGATGGTCGATTCGACAACTTGACGTTCAAAATGCATTCCTTCATGGTTATCTTCAAGAAGAGGTTTATATGCACCAACTACCTGGATTTATTGACAAACATCATCCTTCCTTTGTTTGTCGGCTACACAAATCCTTGTATGGCCTTAAACAAGCACCACGAACATGGTATCACCGACTTAGCTCTCATCTTCTTCATTTGGGCTTTCAAATTTCTCATGCAGATTGCTCCTTGTTCATTAAACATGATACTGGTTTAACCATTTATGTTTTGGTGTATGTCGATGACATCATTATCACAGGCTCCTCTGATGCAGGTATTCACTCACTTATTAAACCATTGAATTCTTCTTTCGCAATCAAGGATCTTGGACCTTTGAACTATTTCCTTGGTATTGAAACTATAAAAACCTCTACTGGTTTGTTTTTGTCTCAAAGAAAGTATATTAATGATATATTAGAACGTACCAAAATGGTTGGTGCTCGTCCAGTCTCCACTCCTCTTGATACCAAGAACAAGCTATTCATGGTGGTAAACAAGTCATTGATCCCACACTATATCGCAGTGTTGTTGGCGCACCACAATATCTCACATTTACCCGTCCATATATATCGTTTGCTGTTAACCGTGTATGCCAATTTATGCAAGATCCGAGGGAAGAACATTGGGATGCCGTCAAAAGAATCATACGATATCTTAAAGGCACTGCTGAATTTGGGCTTTCTTTAAAACCTGCTTCTATGCTAAATTTATGTGCATACTCTGATGCCGATTGGGCTGGCTGTCCTGATTCTCGTCGATCTACTAGTGGTTTTTGTATATTTTTTGGAAGCAATCTTATATCTTGGAGTGCACGCAAGCAAACTACCGTGTCTAAATCTAGTACAGAAAGTGAGTATCGTGCTTTATCTACAACTACCGCAGAACTCATATGGAATGAATCTCTTCTTCAAGAACTTGGTGTTCATGCTAATATTCCAACATTATGTTGTGATAATCTGGGAGCAACATACCTCACTGTCAATCCGGTATTTCACTCTCGCACCAAACATATCGAGATAGATTATCATTTTGTTCGTGAAAGAGTAGCGTGCAAGCAACTAGATGTTCAGTTCGTATCTACTAAAGATCAACTTGCAGATATCCTAACTAAAGGATTGAGTACTCAACGCCATACTTTTCTACGGGACAAGTTGACCGTCAAGACGCTCAACTTGCGGGAGAGTATGAACAGGAAATAACAAGTCAGATAACAAGACTTTGTCAAGTCATTCTATCTCCTTTATTTACTATTGAGTTTCTTATTTTGCTACAATTTGAAATGGTCATGTATTTTAAATTTTAAACTATATGTACTTGTTCTGTGAGGCTATATATATATATATATATATATATATATATATATATATAGCTATGATGGAAGCTGAATAAACTAAGATAGAGAGAAGGAATAATATTCTCTTCAGGAAGTCACTCATTTTCACTTTTACTTTATCCCCATTTTTTCTCAAAATACTCACACAACCAAAAGAAACCCTAGACTTGATCATCTTTTCTATGCTCATAGTCCCCCTTTCAATCTCAACCTCAATCACAATAACGGTCAGCAGCACTTGCGACTTCAAAACAATGGATACTCTCTAACCAAAGGCGTGGGAATTGGTAAACAAATATCATCCACTGTTTTCACCATTGGCGGATATGATTGAGCGATCTTCTTTCACCCTGATCATTTCCTCCATAGCAGAAGAAAGCATAGTAGATTGAAAGATCATGCATTGATGTGCATGAGCTTAGACCGTTGAGTTTCCCTCCCATGTCCCTTCTTGCCTACTACAAATTATCCCTTGCTAATTGCAATCTCCTCTCATATAGTTCATGATTTAAATTGCTCTGATCTTTTACCTGTCGAGTGAATTGAAAAAGGTTCGTTGGTGCTTGCATTAATTGCAATGTCCTCTCATATACATCCCTTCTAAGCTAGTTCGATGCTTCATTCCTTAAGCGAGAAATTTGTCCTCCAACCTCGGGTACAAAAAGGAATACATGGCTCATACAATGTTCTACACAGGATCGTGGATTCATAATTTGGCGTATTGGATTTTGAAGAACTTAATGATCAAACAATGGTGAAGTAAACGAAGACTGCATTAATACTTTTCCCTTAATCATCTCTTTCAAGGCTGAAACAGTAAAGTTTCTTTAATGTACTTTTTTATTGACCACAGAGATATATACCTAAATAACTACAGTATAATGCATGTTAACTGCAAAATAACGCATCAATAAAATATGACCAAGATAAGAACTGAGACCATTCCAACAATCCAACACATTACAAAGTGAGGAATCACAGGAAACGAATGGAATCAGATCCATCATAAAGAGGAAATACATAACATTTCTACTCGAGTTTTCAAGGTAAAGTAGTTACTTATATTACCAATGTATATTACTTAAACTACACACTTCCCTTTTCAAATATTAAAGTTACTATTGATGAGTATTAACTAAACATATATTTGGTCAAAGATCCATTGTTTTTTGGAAATTAATGTATAGACATATATTCTTTTTTTAACTCACTAAAAATTGAACTTAATCTGTGAATTTCAAATAGCAAAATTCTAGCAGATTATAACTCAGGCACATTTTACAGGCATTGCCAGATTTATATAATATTTTCAATATTAGGCGCTAATTTAATTCATTTTTTGGGTATATTTTGTTAGTATATATATAACATCATATTGAAACTTATTCAAAGAATACTATACAAATGGAAATAAACAACAAATGTCAAACTAAAAAAATTAAGATGTTATGTATTTTTCCAAATGTTAACTAAACCTTAATTGGCTCTAAAATTTATTTGGATGTTTTTGATTTACTCAATTGCAAATAAAAATTTGTAGTTACCATGATTAAAAAAAACTTAATTTCTAATACAACAGTATGTGTGTACAGTATGCTACCTACTACATTTTCATTCATATTAATGTAAAGGTTTGAACAAAGATGAAAAACTGATTTTATCTTTATTTCAAAATGTAAAAAATGAATGATACACTATCGAATAGTTTCTGTCCATCGATAGCTTGCTATATATAACATTTGTATTTTACATAATGGGCTTTCAAGCAAATAGCCCAGACCCGCAAGTTATAAGGTTGCATTACTTCTCTGCTGTGGATTGAGATATAACGGTGATGATTTATTCAGTGAAGCATTAACTTCACATATCTGCTTATCTCCATTCATTTCCAATATTCCCCCTCAAACCCTATTACGGCTAGGGTTTGCTGCGATTAGCTTCTAAACCTTCTTATTCTACAATAACTTGCGAATCTGATGAAATTTGGTTGTGAGAAACACGAAGAAGGTGAAGATAAAGGAGAACAGCACACAAAGACATAACTTTGGTTGATTGTTGTTCGAAATAATAATCAATCAGAGAGTCTAAAGCTGCTTCCTTCAATACATTATCTTTTCTTAGTTGAGATTTTGAAATCATCTCGAAGTCGACGACATGGTTGTTCATATGCTTTCAAGTGTGTGAACAGTCATTCAGATTTCAGATTTTAACTATCTTCAAGACAAGTTGTATGCTTCAGATGCAAAGTTGAGACCTTTTTGGTCAAGGATCTGAAAGTTGAAGAAAGTTCGAGGTTTTTGGAGGAGTTATAACTTCTGCTTTCTTACCATACTTGTTGCCAGAATCTTCAACTTTCAGATCTTTCTTTAATCGAAGAAAATTTTTCTTCGACAAGGGTTTTGTGAGAATATCTGCCCTTTGGTAAGCTGCAGGTACGTGATTAATATTGAGATTGCCTTTAATTACTTGTTCTCTGACGAAGTATAAATCTAACTCCATATGCTTTGTTTTGGAATGCAATACTGGATTTGCAGTAAGTGCTATTGTGCTCATATTATCACACCAGCCCATAGCTTTATTATGAGTTTTGACATTTAATTCATGTAGTAGTGATTCTATCCACATGACTTCAGCCGTAACACTTGCTACACTTATGAATTCAGCTTCAGTACTGGATCTAGAAACAGTTGTTTGTTTTTTTGAACACCACGATAGAGGATTGTCACCTAAAAATACACAATAGCCTGTAGTGGATTTTCTGTCATCAATATCTGTTGTCCAATCTGCATCTGCATATGCTATGATATTAATTGCATTGCTTGATTGTAATGTTAAACCATGATCCAAAGTGCCATTTAGATATCTCAAAATTCTTTTAACAGCTTTCCAATGCTCATCTAAAGGATTTTGCATGAATTGATTGGCCTTGTTAACACTATATGAAATTTCTGGCCTAGTGATAGTGGCATATTGCAAAGCTCCAATTATACTTCTGTACTGCTTAACATTTGATATATGTTCTCCCTTATTCTTTGATAAATGTAAACTGCTCATCATAGGAGTTGGTAGAGCTTTTGCATTTTCCATATTTGCTCTCATAAGAATTTCAGTAATATATTTCTTTTGACTCAACTGAATTTTTGTAACTGAAATCTTGTTGACTTGTATTCCCAAGAAATAATTAACATTACCAAGATCTTTTATGGAGAACTCTTTGTTCAGTTGATTTGTAACATAGTTGATTTCTTGCACACTGTTTTCTGTAATTAAAAAATCATCAACATAGATTAGAATATAAGTAACATCATTATTATAAAATTTCGTAAATAATGAGTTGTCTGATTTTGTGGGATTGTATCCCATTCTGGACAAGGTTGATTTTAACTTGTCAAACCAAACCCTTAGAGCTTGCTTCAAATCATATATTGCTTTATTAAGTTTGCACACAAGCTTTTCTATTCCTTCCTTTTTGAATCCAATTGGTTGCTCTATGTAAACATCTTCCTGCAATTCACCATTAAGAAAAGCATTATTTACATCAAGTTGCTTTATGGTCCAGTTTCTATGTAAGGCAATTGTAAATATAATTCTGGTTGATGTAGGTTTCACAACAGGTGAAAATATTTCATTAAAATCAAAACCATTCTGTTATAAATACCCTTTTGCCACCAATCTTGCCTTATACTTAGAAATTGAACCATCAGAATTTTTCTTTAATCTATATATCCATTTGCATCCAATAATATTTTTGTCACATGGTAATGGGATAAGATCCCAAGTTCTGTTTCTTTGTAATGCTTCAAACCGTTCATTCATGGCATTTTTCCATTTGTCACATTGAATTGCTTGATGATAAGTGTATGGTTCTTCATTTTCAATTGTTGCATTGTATATTTTTGGCTTGAATATTCCTTTCTTTGCTCTTGTGATCATATAGTGACCAGTACTTTCTAGAATTATTTATGGAATAACTTCTGTAGCACTTTGTTGACTAGTATTGTGACTTGAAGGATCTTGTTGATCAATAGGTAATTCTAAATTGCCTATTGGTTGACAATGATCAGAATGTCTGCTAGTGTGACTGCTGCTATGATGTAGGTCTTCAGAACTGCTTGCTTCATTGCTTTTCTGATTGTCATCTGCTCTTGAGTTGTCTAAGAGTTGATGATGATAGGGCACATTTTGATTGCCTTCTGTTGCCACTTGCTTCATCAAGTCAGGTAATATAGATACAACATTTTTTGTGTTGTATATTTTATGAGAAGTTTTCATATGTGTTTGACTAAAAGAAAAAATTTGTTCATTAAATACAACATGTCTAGACACAAACACTTTTCCATTGCTACCTATACATTTGGAACATTTCATATTAGTAGCATAACCTCAAAAAGTACATGGGGAGGACCTGAAATTCAACTTATGTGAATTATATGGTCTTAAGTAAGGAAAATATAGACATCCAAAAACTTTAAGATCATGATAATTTGGTTTAACACCAGAAAGTACTTCTAAAGAACTTTTATACTTCAGAGTTTTTATTGGCAATCTATTTATTAGATAAACACTAGTAGCAAAAGCATCAGGCTAAAAATTTTGTGATAAAGAAGCCTGAGCAAGAAGTAGTAAACCAGTTTCTACAATATGTCTATGTTTTCTTTCAATTAAGCCATTTTGTTCATAAGTATAAGGACAAGTAATTCTATGATTGATTCCTTTTTTCTGAAAATATTGCTTCAAAGGATAAAATTCTGTTCTTTCATCAGTTTGAAAATTCTTAACCTGACAGTTAGTTTGATTTTCAACTAAATTAATAAACTGAACTACAACATTGCAAGTTTCAGATTTGGATTTTAAGAAGCATATCCATACATGTCTAGAAAAAAGCATCTATAAAAGAAATATAATATTTGAAACCATAATCTGTGGTTACAGATGTAGAACCCCATAAGTCAGTTGCAATCAACTCTAATGGTTTAGTATAAACTGTCTCAGAATCAGAAAAAGCAAGTTTGTGACTCTTACCCATTTGACAATGTGTACATGCATAGGGCATAGAAATGTTAGAAAATGAAATATTATTATTCTTCAACTCTTTCTTTACAATATTTGCATTGGCATGGCCCAGTCTACTATGCCATATATCAAAAATCATACAATTATTTGCTTGAGTTATTTCAGAACTGTTACACCATTTATCTCTATATGCTTGACTCTCAGAATTGTCAATACTAAATTTGTATAGTCCTCTACATTCTTTACCCTGCAAATTTTTTTATTAGACTTAATGTCTTTGACTAGACAGTAAGTAGGAAAGAATTCAAAATATACTTGATTATCTTTAGCAAATTATGACACACTAAGCAATTTTTTTGCAATTAAAGGCACTCTCAATAGATTATTAAGATATAATTTTCTTGCACCTTTAGTACATGCACTGCCTGTGTGAGTAATGCTTATGGGCTTACCATTTCCCATATGAATACATTGTTTACCTTTGTATTCTTGATTTCCAAGATTCAGATTCCCAAGATTGTTTGTTACATGATTAGTAGCACCAGAATCAGGAAACCAGCTTTGATCTTGAGAGTCATCTATACTGACAATATTTTCTTTCTGACTGGATGAATCATGTTGAATGTTGATCATGTTTGCACTTTGATAATTCTTTTGGTTGATGTTTCCTAACTGAGATGGAACATAGTTTGCATCAAATCTAAAGTAGCATTTGTTAGCACTGTGCCCAAACTTTTCACATATTTGGCATCTCGGTCTATTTTTATTGTTATTGTGAAATCTGCCACCTCTGCCTCTTGATCTGTTGGATGAACCACCTCTATTGGATGACCCACCTCTTTGACTTTTACTGTTGTATGTTTTCTTTTGATTTTTCGAAACATAGTTAACAGAAAATTCTTGAACAGATTTTTTTGTTCTATTCTTCCTTCATGAGATAGTAGAATAGAACTAACATATTCAATAGATGGTGTTTTCTCTTAAGATGAAAATATTGCTAAGCTGCTTCATACTCATCATCTAAACCACTTAAAATAGACAGTACCTGTTCTGCATCTGACATTTTATGACCTGCTGCAGCTAATTAATTGCACAAATTCTTGATCTTGGTCAGATACTCTCTCATATTTAACCCATCTTTTCTCAAGTTCTGCAGCTGTCTTTTATAATAAAGAACTCTTGCTGCAGACTGAGTGTTGAATGTATGTTCTATTGAATGCCATATTTCATGAGATGTTTTACAACTTATAAGTTGAGGTAGAATGGTAGGACCAATAGAAGATAATAGCCAAGAACTAATAAGACTATCTTGCTTTTGATAGTTTGAGTAATCTTTGTTGATTACAAGTTTTCCTTCACCATCTGTGACATATTTTGCTGGAGTAATAAGTGTTCCAAACTCATATTCGTCAACATCATATCCCCTTATTGCTGCCTCAATTTGAAATTTCCATAACATATAATTTGATTCATCAAGAATTGTTGTTACTAACTGACTTTTTGGTTTGATTATTGATTTCAGCAGATCTTGTGAGTCAGACTGATGAGAAGTGGCAGTTCTTGAAGTATTGAGAGACTCTTGAACATCATTGACATTGTCTCCTACCATATCAAGAATTTGTAGACAGAAACAACAGATGACCAGATGAAGAATCTTGATATTCTGAAATCAACAAATGGTGCAGCCAGAGAATTCTGATGATAAGAAAAAAAACTCTGAAGATGACCTCTAGGCGAGGCACTGCTGCAAAACAAACTGAGCAAAAGCAGAAAAATTGAAGAATTTACGGTTCTTGATCAAGAACTGTAAAACACAGTGGGTAAGACTTCAAAATCAACAGCTTCCTCGATGATGACACTGATCTGAGAGAAGCTAGGGTGCAGCCACCATTAAATGATGACAATTTTCTGATAATGGTAAGGCAAGGCACTTCTTTTTTGTTTATTAGAAGCTAACAACCGTTAGGTTGATTCTTTTTGCTCTGATACCATGTAAAGATTTGAACAAAGATGAAAAACTGATTTTATCTTTATTTCAGAATGTAAAAAATGAATGATACACTATCGAATAGTTTCTATCCATCGATAGCTTGCTATATATAACATTTGTATTTTACATAATGGGCTTTCAAGCAAATAGCCCAGACCCGCAAGTTATAAGGTTGCATTACTTCTCTGCTGTTGGATTGAGATACGACGGTGATGATTTATTCAGTGAAGTATTAACTTCACATATTTGCTTATCTCCATTCATTTCCAATAATTAACTTGATACAAAAAATAGCTGGAGCATCCTATTATAAAATAGATACATACTGATTTCAATTCAAATGATATTTTTATGTGAAAAACATCAACATGTTCATGTAAAATGTAGCAAAACATATTTACCTTGTGCAGGGAGAGCCTTTGATTATATTCGAAACATGTTTATGCTACCAATTGTCATTATAATGCCTCTTCACCAGAATTTTTTTTACAGTCAACATTACATGCCTCTTTCACCTTTGAATGCAACTCTTCTTTGTGCCACTAGAATATTAGAACGTATATTTCAAAATTATAGAGCCATTGATGATTCCATCGACAAATACAATTAAAATAGGAGTCGAAGTTATTTGGGTTCGTTACATATGGTACATCTATAATGTGTCATTATATAGTGCAATAAGGTTACACACATATAATCAGTTCATTATTTGTACTCCAACTAAATTATTATGGTGATTGCCAATATGATGAAGTAGACGAGGGAGACAATTTTTAGTACATTAATTATGTTGTTAGATTTGTACTAGTGTGTGCCATTTCTAAGAGTAATTCCTACCATTGTTATTCTTAGGCTGTAGAGGGTCTTTAATTGGTGATGATGTGATTGTTGGTATCTTTTAAGTAGTTATATGAATTGGTATGCTATATGGTTTGAACTCTTAGTGAAGCACATACTATAGCTAGAAGAAGGGTGATAAACACAAGCATGGGGACGAATGACCATTTGTAACTGATTCATTTTTTATTAGTATGTTCAAACCACAAACATATTGCGGTGTAGGTCACCTACTTCTATATAAATAGTTTGCAATATACACATAACAATATTAATTTATTACATATGAACTTATTAATGTATAATGAATAAGAGAATTATATCTTCTATTGTCAAGTTGAGTTGAGAAATACATGTATTTATTTCTTCAACTTATTCTCTTATCCTTTTTTTTTGAGAAGAATTTTTTAAAAGAATGTAACCTTGTCCAAATTTAGGAAAGAATATTACTCGTCCATAAAGTTAAAGATAAAACAGTCGCTACATTGGATAACAGTTGGTTGCATCATTCATGTTCAAGTTTTTCTTTGATAGCTTGTGCAATGTTGTCTAAGGCTTCTCCATGTTCAAACATATAAAATGAATTCGTTCTTTTATCTTATGTATCAAATAGTCGATAGCAAATAAAGAAAAGAGTAGTCAAATCTTGTTTTGGTAACTTAATTAAAGCATTTTTGAACTCTATACAAAGAGAGATTTATTGGGACTACATAATCAAAGCATGCATATTTCGCCTTGCCGTGTGTAGACTCGATTGATATATCAAAGTTGGTACATATTGATAAGGATAAAAGCATGCTATAATAATCTAATTATATTGTTGATGGCGTTGCTCAATTAAAGGACATCATAACACTACAAAAAACGCTTCGTATAGCGTCGGACAGGGGCAACGGCTAGCGACGGCTAAAAAAAGCGGTCGTCGTTAGCCGTTGCTCGACTTGTATATCTGCCAAACCCGAGCTTTCTTCTTCCCCATTTTGCAAAACGAAAAAAATAAAATAAAAAACCCTACCCGTCGCCCCGCCAATTCGGTACTCAAAAATTCGCTCCCTACCTCCCAAATTGATCCGGTATGTGTTCTAACCATATTTTGTATTCAATTAGGGTTTAATTTGGGTTTATTTGCATGTTTATTGGGTTTAAAAATTGATTGTTAATGGCATGTTTATGGGTTTGAGATTGGTAGTTATGTGGTATATGTATGGTGATAATAGTATTGTAGGTTGATTTGAGAATAAAATCATTTTATTTCGAAGTTGAAAACGATGATTAACGCATACTATTATGATGTTGGTTATTGTAGAATTAATGATTGGTGATGTGATTTGGATTAAGATGGTGATAACATGTTTAAGATGCTTATTGATAAGTTTATGCAATGTTGGTTGTCGATTAGGTGAAAATTTAATTATTTAGCATGCGTTAGTTATAAGTGTAAGTACACTACAACTGTGTATTTTGTTCAAATATATCATTTATGCTCACTTGCAATGGCCATGCTAAAGTACTCATAGCCTAAAAGAATTACAATGATTCACTTTTGTCTCATTGTGGAATTTCCAATTAAACGTATATAGTTTAAAATAAAAATAATTCAATTTATTATAAGTGCTAACTTCTAATTTGATTTAAAAAAAATCGTTATTTAAAATTTGACTTAGTTAGCCAAATTTTAAAGTACGTGTTAAAATGTGAAATTTACTTGACAAATATTTATTGAACGTATTATTAAAAATTTTATAGTTGTTAAAATATAAATTAGAAAATTTGTTTTATTTGTGTGAACCCCTTAGACAATTTTTGGCCCCGTCTGACAAGTGTTGTATATGATCGTTATATGGATGTTCGTTTTTACACAGAACGGACATCTGTATTCATCTGATACAATATTTGTTGGATTTGTCCCAGTATTGGACAAGTTACAAACACAATAACGTAATCGCAGTTTATAAATCATTTCAGTTTAAACGGTTAACGAAATTTCGATGGCACTTCCTTTTTTTCCCTGTGTACATGCATTTGTGTACGATACAGGGAATAAAGGGAAGTGCTGCCGAAATTTTGTTGAATCATTTAATCTGAAATGACTTATAAAATATGATTACGTTATTGTGTTTGTAATGGGAAGTAGGATGACCGGCCGTTAAACAAGTATTAACAAGTGTTGTATATGATTTGTATTTTATAAAACAATCAAATAATGTATTAAGTGCAATTTACTAAAGTAATAAAATTTAAAAGTTAGTTTGAAACTAATAAATTTGTTCATTCTAATTTATTAAAGTTTGTTTAAAATTTACTAAAGTTAGTTTAAAATTTACCAAATTAATAAAGTTAGTCTAATTTACCAAATTAATAAATTTACTAAAGTTCAGTCTAATTTGTCAAATTAATAAAGTTACTAAATTAATAAAATTTACTAAAGTCCAGTCTAATTTGTTTCAGTGAAGTGTTTGTTTGAATTTTCTAATATAATTTTTGCAAATTAGGAGAAATGTTCGATTATTTTCTCGATCGTAGTTGGATGAATGAATCCCGAAAAGGTATGAAAGGATCAATAAAGGAACATTTTGTTAACGGTGTACACGAGTTTATTAGATTTGCTAAATCTAATAATGGAAATAACGTAGACATTCGTTGTCCGTGTGCTAAGTGCAAACATCTGAAGCATTGGAAGGCAGATGTAGTAGAAGTTCATTTGTATAAATTTGGTTTTGTACCGAATTATTATTTATGGGATCATCACGGAGAGTTTGTTCAATATACACCTAATCCTGTAGTGGAAGAGGATGATAATACAGCGGCAAATCCAATAGAAAATATGGTGCAAGATGCAGCCCAATCAATGTTTCCATCCATTGATCAAGACGACATTGAAAACGAAAATGGTGAAGAACCGACTATGGAAGCTAAATTTTTTTATGATTTATTGGATTCCGCTAAGAGACCATTGTGGGATGGATGTGAAAGTGGAACCGAATTATCTGTAACCGCTGAATACATCACGATGAAATCAAAATTCAATCTTACAGAAGCAGCGTTTACAGCAATTGTACAAACTGCTAAACGACACATGCCACCCAATAATTTGATGTGCGATAGTCATTATAAAGTTAAAAAACTTATGTCTGCTTTTGGATTGCCATACCAGAAGATAGATACATGTGTTAAAGTTTGCATGTTATTTTGGAAAGACGACGCTCACCTTAGAAAATGCAGAATATGTAACGAGGAAAGATACAAACCAAGGAAAAAGAAAGGAAAAGAAGTCCCTTATAAAAGAATGCATTATTTACCCATCACTCCCAGACTTCAACGGCTATATGCTTCTTCTGCTACAGCATGTCATATGCGATGGTACAGCGTGAGAACACCAGTAGAAGGAACATTGATACATCCATCTGATGGAGAAGTATGGAAACATTTCGATAGGACGTATCCTGAATTTGCTCGAGAGAGCCGTAATGTTAGGCTCGGTTTATGTACAGATGGATTTTCGCCATTCTCTCAATTTGGTAGTAAATATTCATCATGGCCTATTATTGTCACTCCTTATAACTTACCTCCATGGATGTGTATGAACACTCCATATATGTTTTTAACGATTGTCGTTCCCGATCCTGATGATCCGACTCAAGGAATTGATGTTTATCTACAACCGTTGATCGAAGAATTGAAAACACTATGGCATGAACGAGTTGAAACATATGGCATTTCGAGAAAAAGAAATTTTCGTATGTTCGCTTCTTTATTATGGACTATTAATGATTTTCCCTCATATGGCATGCTTTCAGGTTGGAGCACAGCTGGACGTCTAGCTTGTCCATATTGTATGGAATAATCACGAGCATTTTCATTAAAGTACGCCAAGAAAATTTCCTGGTTTGACTGTCATCGGTATTTTCTACATATTAATCATAAATTCAGAATGGATAAAACGAACTTTAAAGCTAACAGAGTAGAAAATATGCTACCACCTAAAGTTTGGACAAGTGAAGAGATATATGAAATCGTGAAAGACTATCCTAAGATTCATGAAACTGGGAAACAGGTCGACATTCCGGGTAAATCGGACATTCATAAGTGGTGCAAGCAAAGTATATTTTGGGAGTTACCTTATTGGAAAAATCTCTTACTGCGACATAATATTGACGTCATGCACAATGAAAAAAATGTGTTTGATAACATTTTTAATACAGTTTTGAATGTAAAGGGGAAAACCAAGGACGATGCGAATTCAAGACGTGATATATTACATTTCTGTAAGCGGCCCGAACTTCAGTTGTACGATGATAACAAAAAACCCAAAGCATGTTATGAGCTAGACAACAAGCAAGCAAAACTCGTGCTCAAATTGGTGGAAGGACTAAGATGTCCTGATGGGATTTCTTCTAACCTTCGCAGATGTGTTGACTTGAAAAACAATAAATTGAGTGGGATGAAAAGTCATGATTGCCATATCATGATAGAATATTTCTTACCTGTGATATTCAAAGAACTGTTGCCAACAAAAATATGGAGTGTTATAACAGAATTAAGTATGTTTTACAAACAGCTTTGTTCGACCACGTTAAAGGTAGATCATTTACGTAAACTTGAAGTAGAAATTCCTGTATTGCTCTGCAAACTCGAGAAAATATTTCCGCCCGATTTTTTTAATGTAATGGAGCATTTGCCTATGCATCTGCCATTCGAAGCACTCCTTCGAGGTCCTGTGCAATACGGATGGATGTATCCATTTGAGAGGTGATTTTAAACTCCTCAATATTCTTGTTGATTAGTTGAAAATGTATATTCTTGTACCAATATACAAAATTAATTATTTTGTTATAGGTACTTGAATCATTTGAAGAAAAAAACTAGACAAAAAGCAAGAGTAGAAGGTTCGATTTGCAAATCGTACCTTGAAGAGGAAGATTCTTTTTTTTTTCTCACACTACTTTAGTGACGATGTGAACTTATCGTTTGTAAGTGTTCCCCGTAATGAAGAAGCTGTTGAGCATGATTCTTCTCAAACAATGTTATCTATTTTTAGACAACATGGAAGACCTGCTGGAAAATGTGTGGAAATATGGTTAGATGATAGAGACTACCATGTGGCACACACATATGTTCTTTTAAATTGTGTTGAAGTTGCACCATTTATCAGGTAATACTGAATGATTGTACAGTTCAATTATACGTGTATTTATATATTAATAATTAGGGGAATATAATACATTTATTTGCAGCATATACGAATCACAACATCTATCTGGTGATTTCAGTAAACAATTTGCTTGGCGGTTTGCAAGCTATGTTCACGATCCGAATAACAGTGTTTTTGACGAAGGAATACAACACCTTGTTATCGGACCAAGAAGAAATGTCAAGGCCTATCCTATATACTTCGTCAACGGATTTAAATTTAACACCAAAGATTATGGAGCTGAAAAATCAACGTATAACAGGAGTGTATTTGTCAAAGGCAGCGATGATCCAGAAGAGCATATAAAAGATTTTTTTATGGCGTCTTAACACAAATTTTAGAGTTGACTTATTATACACAACCGCTAGAGAAATTTTTTTTTATTCAAATGCAACCGATTTAGCAACGTTCCCGGTTCTGAAATTAACGTACACAAGGATTATAAGTTAATTGAAATAAAGCATACGTCACATTACTATAAATATGATCCTTTCGTGTTAGCTAAGCAAGCATTACAAGTTTATTTTGCTCCGTATCCATCCTTAAAAAAAGATAAAGCAGACTGGTGGGCTGTTTTTAAAACAAAGGCAAGATTTACATTTGATGGAAATAATATTCCAGATGAAGCAGCGTATCAAGCAGATCTTGAGCCAAATACCGAAATAATAATAGCCGATGACATCGATGTAGGATCGTTGAATGATGAAGCGAATGTTTTAATAGATGCATTTATTAGTAACGAAGAAAACGATATAGAGTACGAGACCGAGTCTGAATCAGAAGATGATGAAGAATGATCACAGGTGGTATCGTTTGTTGTATTATGTGATGTACTATTCTGAGTTATGTCATGTGTTATATTGAGCTATGTATTCACTTATGCGATGTACTATTCTGAGCGATGTATTATTCTGATTTATGCGTTATCGTTTTATTGTATGATTATGTGATGCTCATTTGATCATTATGCTTTTATATATAATATATGATTGTGGCAGATATGGCTGATAGAAGACGTATGAGTACATCTCAGCCTTCTACTTCTCAGCCTTCTCCATCTCAGTCTCCTGGAGCTGCAGCGGGTCCTAGTAGCTTAGAGGAAGATACATGCCGAGTTGCAGAGATTATTCCGAAGAGTGTTGGGTAAATGTCAAATTTGTTTCAATTATATTATTTAAAATATATAAACTATATAAAATATGCACGTTAACAATTACAGGGGGTTCGAGGTGGAACCATCAAAGTTTATTTTAGATGTCTCGAAGAAATCATATAAGGGTCGGATGTCAGCAGCTTGGCCGCATTGGGATAACATTCCAGCTCATATTAAAAATGCTATATGGGCCGACTTGATGGTAATTACAATTTATATATTTCTATTGAAAATAATATGCTGTATGTAATTCAAAATAAATTCAATATGCAGGCTGTTGTACGAGTGGAGTCGCATGATTTAGATGTTTTTAGCAATAATTGAAACCAAAAAATGCGGAAGAATTATAGAGAGACAATATCAAGGGCGAAGAAGGCTGGCAAAAAGCCAGGTTGGATGAGCAATGAAGTCTGGAACGGATTTCTCACATATTGGTAGTCAGAAGCAGCTAAAGTAAGCTATGATGAGAATGCTTACAATTATGTTAGTTGCATGATTTTAATCGTGTATCTAAATTAATAGGAAGTAGCAGCAAGAAACCAAGCCAATAGGAATAAGAATCCTGGTTTACATCGAGGTGGCTCTAAATCTTTCCAACAGCATAGGAGAGAACTTGTAAATATAAAATATATTTGGCATATGGTGATGCATATCTTCATGTATAACATTTATGCTTATTTTCAATATATCTTATTCTTGTATATCTTCAGTTTGCAAAGTACGGAATGTAGCCTACAATGGCTGAGGTTTTTAGAGCCACACACGCAGTTGAGTCTGTTGATGATGAGGGGAATGCGACCTATGATTGGACCGACAGCAAAGCTGAAGCAGCGATGGTAAATATGCTAACTCGTGATTCAAATTGTATATATGTAAATTGTATACCAATTGTTTCAAAATTATGTTTGTAATTGCAGGGGCGATATGAGGCAAAGGCATCGGCATTGACACAGGCGAGTGGAAGAGCAGAGCTTACAGTTGAGGAGTCCAACAGGATTTGGGATTTCGTTATTGCACCGCCTACTCGAAATAGGCGTTATGGTTTCAGCAATCAGGAGGTAAACCATTTCACTAACTTCATATTAAAAGATCCACATTATTCTCACATCGATACAAATTTCCCTCCAATGTTGTGAAGTAATAGCTTATTTTAGCTCAATCAAGTATATTTATTTAAATATGATACAATTGCATATCTAGATCTCATATCGATCAATAAATTTAAAATAATTATGAATACATACAATATCATTAATTTTTCAAAACATAGTCAAATTTTATACTTCATATTTCATAAATATTAAATAAATGTAAACTAATTAAATTATTTGGCTTCAGAAGAATTCTCCGTTTCAACTGTGAAAATTTTGAATGTAAATTCGATCAATTATTAGTGTCAAACTATCCAAACGCTAACGTTCAAATATGAATTAGCACATCGTGTGACATCGTGCCTAAATTTGTCGCTTACATATGTATAGTAAATTCTTATTTTAATTTAATTGCCATTAGTAAGTTGTGACATTTATATACATCAATTCTTTTCGTCTAAATGATATCATTTTGCACTTATGGAATATGATAATGATCTAATTTCAAAATTGCTCACATTCAACTTTATAGTCCAATTACACATACTTTGGCATAATAATTATTATTGTTATTGACACATACTTTATAGTCCAAATACACATAATAATTATTATTGTTATAATTTGACAACAGTCAAAGCATATAACTTCATATTAAAAGATCCACATTATTCTCACATCAAAAGAATTATTTATATACTATCCAATTCATTCAAAATTCATGTAAAATGCTATCGTATTAACTTCAGTTATTTCACAGGCTGTTAATTTCCAAAGAGCTTATAGCAAATCGATGGAGGAGGAGCGTATTGCTCAGATGCAGAGGCAGCTGGATGAGCTCAACGATTGGCGAAAGGGCCAATTGGCATAGCAGATAGATGAACGCATTGCAGCATTTTATCAGGAGCACGGCTCTATGCCTGGGGAGCAGGGAGATGGATCTGATGATGCCGAGGATGATGAGGAGGAAGCTGAAGATGAGAAGGATGATGATGCGTAGTTTTACTATTCTTGTGGGTATGTATTTATGTACATATTTAGACTAGATTTGATACTTGGGCTTGAATACTTGGTATTTTGGATGATGTTTGGGTTTGGTTATATTTGGATTTGATCCTTGTACCTTGATACTTGGTTTGGTTTTGTATATTATGTTGGTTTGGTTGGTTTTTGTGTTTTTTGGTTATATTGTTGAATATTGATGTTGTGGGTATTGTTGAGATGTGTTATTGTTGATATTATTGAGGTTTGAGGTTTGAGATGAGGTTTGAGGTTTAGAATGAGGTTTGATGGAAGAATAGCTGCTGTGCACAGCAGGTTTTGCCTAGAAAAGCGACGGCTAGTAACGGCTTTCTGGGTAAAGATAGCGACGGCCAGCGACGGCTAGTAACGGCCAGTAACAGACTTTCGGAAAACAAAGTAACTGCCACGTGGCATTGACACGTGTACGTTGCCATCGCTTGCCGTCGCTTTTTTAGCGACGGAGCCGTCGCTATTGCCGTTGCTTTTCCTAGTGGTAACGGATTGAATAGCGACGGCAATTAGCGACGGATTCCGACGGCCGCCGACGCATTTTTGCCGTCGCTATACGCTGCCTTTGTTGTAGTGTAATGTTCTATTTATGGCAATGACAAAATTTTGACCATTTATAACCAATTCATGTTTTGTTGATATGTTCAAACCACATATGCATATTGCCTAAATCATCTACTTCTGTAGAGTAGATTTCAATCACACATATGGATATGTATCAATTACATATAAACTTATCAACGTATAATGAATAAAAGAATCATATCTTTTATTATCAAGTTCACCTAGGAAATACATGTACTTATTTCTCCAACTTAATTTCTGTTGCCCAAATATTTTTCGAGAATATTCTTTTTTTACAATATACTCTTGTCCAAATTTTTGAAAATGAAATACTATGTTATGCCAAAAATCAACCATAAACTATGTATAAAAACTTTTACCGTAATAGCAGTCCTAAACCACTTGGTAAAAAAAAATACAAAAAAAAAAAAAAAAAAGAATACGATAGGCTGCAAAAATAACTCGTCCATAAGGTTGTAAATAAAACTCAGTCACCGCATTGGATAAGAATAGATTATATCATTCATGTTTAAGTTTTTCCTTGGTACTTTGCACAATGTTATCCAATGCTTCTCCGCATTCAAACAGAGAAAATGGAATAAAAACAGTCAGCAATAATTTGTGCTTTTATCTTAAGCGTCAAACATACAGTACTTACCGCAAAGAAGAGTAGTCAAACCTTGCTTTGCTAACTTAAAGCATCCGTGCTGTACAGAGAAAGAGATTTATTGGGACTATATCGTCAAAATATGCCTATTTCACTTACCATATGTAGACTTAGTTCATATGTCAAAGTTGGTATATATTGCTAAGGGTAAAAGCATGCCACAGTAATCTAATTGTATTGATGATGCCTTTGCTCCATTAAAGGACATCATAATGTTTTATTTGTGGCATTGACAAAATCCTTGATTTCCAGTTCATTCTAAAATACAAACCTAACATACGGTTGTCACAAAAATATCAAGGTCTAAGCGATTGTAAACATAATAAGGTTTGAAAGGGTAAATGTACCAAGTTATATTCATTGCAATATAAAGCGATTAAACACATTTCCACTAAAAAGTCAAGTTCTTTGAATGAGTTGTAGCCATTGTTCTAAAGAAACTAATTTTGGTGGGCATTTATAATGGCAACATGTCATATTGCAGTAAAATCACTTTCAACTTCATATTGTGATGCATGAAGTGAAAATGGATGAAATCTTTTCAAACTATAAAATTTTCTAGTAAGTTTTGAGGCTTTGGGTTATTATTTGAAAGAGAAGAAGGAAAGAAGAAAGAAAAGATAATCACACATGCTAGAAAATTAAGGACTATATTTATATAAATATAGCTTTCTCATATGTATGTTAAGGCCTTGGGCCCCCCACATGTTTGTCTTGTTGTGAGGAGAGAAGTAATGCAACACCATACGCGCGTCGCCGTCTTCCGTCCGACCGAACCGGGTCAGGTTTCGGATATGGATCCGAAAATATTTTTGGATCATATGTGAACAATAACGGGTCGGATTTTAGCCCGTTAAGGACCCAAATTCCTGAATTTGAATAACTGGTGGGAATTTTGTAACTTTTTCTTAACGTTACAAACAATGAATAGACGCGGCATTTAAATCATGGTTCGAAATTCCGACGGAATTCCGGTTATCCCGGTGATTCCGTTCCGATTCCGCTCATAACCGGAACAAAATCCGGTCAAAATTCCGGTTCCGGTCCAAATTCCGGATTTGCTTTTCAAATCTTGAAAAAAAAACTTATAAAAAATTAAAAAAATACAACAAATATATAATAATAAAAAAAACAAATTAATCGGGACAATAAATAAATGGAGAAGAAATCATTTAGTTTTATAAAAAAAGTTGTTATGCTTTTGTTAATTTATATCGAATCTGATAAAAAATTCAAAATTTTCAAAATTGATCAAAGTTTTAAAATCTCAAATTAACAATACTTAATTTTACACAATGGATTTTAATTAATGTGTGTATTTTATATGTAATGTAAAAAATTACTAAAATTTATGACAATATTGAATATCTATTAGCGTATGTAGCAAGTTAAAGCACAAAAAATATCGGAATTAGAAAACCGGAATTAAAGCGGAACTTTCGAAATTTTCGAAACGGAACCGAAAATTTTAAATTATTAATGGTTGGAACGGAAACGGAAAACAGAATTTTGAACCTTTGTTTAAATATTGAATAGATAAAGCTGTTTGTAACCGTTGCAAATGGTTGTGACACTTAGCGAATAGGCACCTCTCTACCACTATAAATAGTGACGTCCAGAAAACGTTGGAGATAATTCTGAATCTTCTTCTTCACAGAGCATTTTTTTGCGATGCCAGAAAGTGTTTCAAAACACCGCGCCGTCATTGCTTTGTTTTGTGACGCCTCCAAGGTGTTGCAAACTCAAAAAACGTCGCAGAATTATTCTCTTCTTCCTGTTCGTTCTATTCTGTACAAATTGTATCATCAGAAACCATTACTAAAGTGTTCTTGGTCGGATCAAAGACGTACAAACTTTGAATCCGATTACGCTGTTATAAGGCTTTATTGAATTCTGAAAGTCAATAGTTTGATAACCCATTTGTACCTGGTGGGTTGAACTATTGTCTGAAAGAATCTATTCCATAGATTCTTGAAGTCAGAAGTACAACATTATTTTCTTCGCAACCGCCATCAAATTTTTCTCGAACCGTAAAATCCCCAACAAAATTTCAGACAATACTCTTCAACCATGCAAGGTTCTAACGTTCTACAAGTTATGAATCAGCATCTAACTCGATTAGAGCGTTTTGATGGCGACAATTTCACTTGTTGGCAAGAGACGATGAAATTTTTCTTGGTCACCGTCAAGTTGTTATACATTTTGAAAGATGACTAGGAAGAAATCTCGGAGGAAACTAATAAGGATGATGCTGCTCTAGAGGCTAAACATGTAAAGCGCAAAGAGGATGATTTTCTATGCAAATGTCATATTCTGAATGCGCTATCTACTCCAGTCTACAATGCTCATAGGATCTTGGAAATAGCGAAGGCACTCTGGACTGCACTGGAGAATAAGTACCACATATCTAAGGCAAGTAATAAAAAGTTTCTTATTTCTAATTTATGAATTTCAAAATGGTCACTAATAAATCCATAATTGGACAAGTAAGCGAAATATTACTATTGGTGAATCAACTTAAAAATGTTGGAATTGATCTCCCTGAATATTTTGTTGTTGTTGTTATAATTTCTAGACTTCCGCATAGTTGGAATGATTATAAGAAAAAGATGAAACATGCGGAAATGGATTACAATTTAGTTTACAGGGTCATCTTCGTATTGAAGAAGACTCTCGCAAACGCGATCTAGATGATAATCCGCAAACTGAGCCTCATTCTAAAGAAAATAATGTTGAAATTACTGATAAGTTAAAGCCAAAGATTGAGACATAGTTTATGAAGAAAAATCATTTCAAAGCCAACAACAAAAAGAATTGTGCTTGTTATTTTTGTAACAAGTCCGGCGACTATGCCCGAGACTGTCGTCTGCGGAAGAAACAACAAAAAGCGAATGTGATCGAAGACTCGCTTGTGGCCGTAGTATAAGAGGCGAACTCTGTTAGCGGAAATAATAATGATTGGTGGTTCGATACTGGAGCAACCATTCACATTTGCAAAGACCGTAATCTGCTCAAGAGTTACGAAGAAAATAAAGAGAAGCCGACGAAGTTACTGGAGCAAATAAGCTTCCAAGCAAAGTTATGAGAAAAGGCATTATAGAACTTCCTTTCACCTCTGGAAAAGTTCTTACATTAGTCAATGTATTTTATGTACCTGATATGTGTAAGAATTTGGTCTTTGGATACCTTCTTAACAAAAGAGAATTCAAGATGTTGTATGAGTCTGATAAGCTAGTGTTGTCTAAGAATGGTAGATTCATTGGACAGGGATACTCTTGTAACGGCATGATTAAGTTAAATCTAATAAAGAAATCTTCTGTTTATATTGTTGATTCTATTAATTTATGGCATGGTAGATTATGACATGTTAATTATAATTCCATTAGAAATATACATAAATTAGAATAATTTCTGTTTGTGATTTCGATATCATCTCTAAATGTGAAATATGTGTTCAAGTAAAAATACACCGAAAACTCTTTAAATCCGTAGAAAAGAAAACTGTTTTGCTTGATTTGGTATATACCGATGTGGGTGACTTAAAAAGTCATATCAATACTATATAACATTCATTGATGATTATACTAGATATGCATATGTATATCTAATGAAAGCTAAAGATGAGGCTTTTGATAAATTCAAAATTTACAAAGCAGAGGGCGAAACACAATTAGGAGTTAAAATTAAAATATTACATTCAGATCGTGGTGGTGAATATTTCTCAAATGAGTTCACCTTGTTTTGTAAACAATAAGGTATAGTTCACCAATGCACTGCCCCATATACACCACAACAAAATGGTGTTGCTGAAAGGAAGAATAGAACTTTAGTAGAAATGGTTAATACCACGCTCATAAGTTCTAAATTACCTTATAACATATGGGGTGATGCTATGTTATCTGCTATATTTTAAATAGAGCACCACTTAAAAAGAATAATATTTCCCCTTATGAATTATGGTTTAATAGAAAACCTAACCTAACTAGACTTAAAGTTTGGGGTTGCTTAGCATATGTTAGAAAAACAGAACCTAAACAACCAAAGTTAGGAAATAGAGCATTTAAATGTATTTTCATAGGATATTCAATTAATAGTATAACTTATAGATTTCTTATTCTTGACACCCTAGAAGTTATAGATCTGTAGATGTAGCATTTTTAGAAAATCAAACTGCTGAGATTCCATTGAGATCATCTAGTCCAGAAACCTAGTATGGCTAATGATATCAATGACGATGATTATACTCCTTCTCAAAACAGCAAGGAAGTATCAGTATCAGATAACGGTACTGAACAACAGAGAAGTAAAAGAGCGAGAATAGAAAAGGACTATGACCCTGACTTGATTACATATATTGTATAAGGCAGTAAGGACGAAGTCCTTAATGTGACTAAATATATAATGAACGTCGATGACAATCCCAAAACTTATTCTGAGACAATGAGTTCCAGATATTCCAATTTCTGGAAAGAAGCTATCAATGATGAAATGAATTCCATACTGTTAAACCAAACTTGGGTTTTAATCGATTTACCTCCTGGTGCCAAACCTATAGGATGTAAATGGATATTCAAGAAAAAGTTGAATACAAATGGATCCATTGATAATTTTAAAGCCAGATTAGTTGCTAAGGGATATAAGAAAAGACATGGAGTAGATTACTTTGATACATATGCTCCAGTTGCTCGCATATCTTCTATACGCTGTTTAATTGCACTTGCAGTCATGCATCAAATGGATGTAAAGACTGGTTTTCTAAATGGAGATTTAGAAGAAGAGACATATATGGAAAAATCTGAAGGTTTCAAAACCCCAGGCCAAGAAAAGAAAGTTTGCAAATTAGTGAAATCTCTTTATGGTCTGAAGCAAGCTCGCACTGTCATATGGATTCATTTTTAATGATGCTGATAAATGTATTTATAGCAAATCGGATAACAACGGTAGTGTTATAATATGTTTAGACATTGATGACATGCTAATATTTGGTTCCAATACATCCCATGTAAATGAAACAAAAAAGTTTCTGGCATCTAAATTCGATATGAAAGATCTAGGAGAGGCTGATGTAATTTTAGGAATTAAAATTGTTAGGAAGGAGGGGGATTTATTACCAACTCAATCTCATTACATAGAGAAATTCCTACAAAAGTATGGTCATTACGATTACAAACCAGCGCCAACTTCTTTAGATCATAGTATTAAATTAGAAAAGAACACTAGACGTACTATTTCTCAACTAGAGTATTCTAGTGTTATTACGAGTCTTATGTATGCTATGTATTGCACTAGACTAGACATCGCACATGCTATAAGTGTATTATGTCGATTTATGAGTAATCCAGATTTCGAACATTAGAAAGCTATTTCTAGAGTTTTAGCTTATTTGAAAGGGACCATTGAATATGGTTTATCTTATAAAGGATATCCAACTGTAATAGAAGGATATAGCAATACAACCTGGAATAATGTAGAATCCAAATCCAAGTCTACTACTAGATGGATCTTTACATTAGGAAGCGCTGCTGTGTCTTGGGCTTCCAAGAAGCAGACCTGTATTTCTTACTCGACAATGTTGTCATAATTGATTGCATTAGCAGATGCATGTAAATAAGCGGAATGGCTAAGAATTTATTAATGGAAATCCCTTTATGGAAGAAGTCATCTCCAGCAGTCTTGATTAACTGTAACAATCAAGCAACGATATACAATGTGTCTAATAAGACATATAATGAAAAGTCTAGACATGTAAGTCTAAGACATCAAATGGTAAGACAGTTACTCAAAAGAGAAGTTATAATTGTTGACTACATAGAAACGAAGAAAAACTTTGTTGACCCACTTACAAAGAGTCTTCCAAAGGCAATGGTTTCTATCAAGTCAGAAGAAATGGGACTAAGATCTAAGAATGAAGGTTGATAATTCTTAATAGAAACCCAACTTATGTCTTGAAAAGGATAGACAAAGTTCAATGGGTACTAACAAGTTAAGAGAATGACTATGGAACACTAAATCGATAATCTCATAATATTTAATATTGGATTCTGCAAGAACAAATGATGGATATATATCCTTAATAAGTCTAGAAACCTTAAAAGATGAATTATAGAAACACCTTAAGAGACTTACCTATATGAGTATGGAAATCATGTCGTTTCCTAGGAAAGTAAGACCCCTTTCTAAATAGACTCATGAACCAAGATTTACGCACATGGCCATTAACGTGCTAAGCAATACAGAACACTTTACCTAAGGAAATCAACATGTGCGATTGTTCCAGTTTTATCGCTAGAGACACTTGGTTCAAGATTTTTTCACCATAGAATCTCGATAAGACTTTGAATGGTTTACACTAAGTAAAGGTTCAAATCCAAAAGAAACCTTTTATTTATGTGTTGGTTTTCACAATGATGCAAAACTTGATCTTAGAAGTATATAGGCTTGATCCCACTTAAATATATAGGAAGTCACTCTAGTGATGCAGCCATCCTATTTATTATTTTTTCTTATTTTAAAAATTGGGGGAGACTGTTGTAAAATTTTCAAATAAGTTTTGAGGCTTTGGGTTATTATTTGGAAGAGAAGAAGAAAAGAAGAAAGAAAAGATAGTCTCACATGTTAGAAAATCAAGGGCTATATTTATATAAATATAGCTTTCTCATGTGGATGTTGGTGCCTTGGGGCTTCCACATGTTTGCCTTGTTGTGAGGAGATAAGTCATGCAACACCACACGCGCGCCACCACCGTTCGTCCGACCGAACCCGGTCGGGTCGGGTACGGATCCAAAAATATTTTTGGACCATATGTGAACAGTAACGGACCAGATTTCATCCCGTTAAGAACCCAAATTCCTAAATTTGAATAAATGGCGCGAAATTTGTAAATTTTCTTAACGTTACAAAAAATGAACAGACACAACGTTTAAATATTGAATAGATAAAGTCGTTTGTAACAGTTGTGAACCGTTGCAAACGGTTGCGACGCTTAGTGAATAGGCACGTCTCTACCACTATAAATGGTGATGCCTAGAAAACGTTGGAGATAATTCTGAATCTTCTTCTTCTTCACCGAGCAGTTTTTGCAACGCTGAAAAGTGTTGCAAAACACTGCGCCACCATTGCTATGTTTTATGATGCATCCAAGGTGTTGCAAACTCAGAAAACATCGCAGAATTGCTCTCTTCTTCCTCTTTGTTCTATTCTATACAAATTGTATCATCAAAAACCATTACTAAAGTGTTCTTGGTCGGACCAAAGGCGTACAAACTTTGAATCTGATTACGCTGTTATAGGGTTTTATTGAATCCTGACAGTCAATAGTTTGATAAACCGTTTGTACCTGGTGGTTTGAACTATTGTATGAAAGAATCTATTCTATAGATCATTGAAGTTAGAAGTACGACATTATCTTCTTCATAATCGCCATCAAATTTTTCTCAAATCGCAAAATCTCCAACACAAATTTGGAAAACAACCATTACTGAGAATAAACAATGCCCAATTTATCACACTCAATTTTGGGTATTCATTTATTCTTACTCGGTTCAATTGAATATTTGATAGCCAATTCAAAAACATCAAATTCTGGATAACAATCAAATAAATTATAGATAACACAAACTAGAAGTGAAGAAAATGCAAAAGCCTAATATTTTGATACCTGTACATGGGGGCCAAGTAGGGTTTCTCAGAGGATCAATGACAAAATAATGTCATTGGTGAACGTATGATATTGTCATTGCATCATCGATGTGGTTTTATATAATGGCTTTGTAGTGTACTTAGGGCTTAATTTGGTAAGTGTAAATTGACAAATTCTATTCCAACCCATATTTTCAACTAATAACCCCCAAAATGTAAAAAAGAATGCAAACCCCCAACCTGTTTAGCATTTCCCCTTTCTTTCAAAATTGTCCTTGAACTTATTTCAGGTATCTTCCTCGTGCAATTATTCCTCACGCGATTTTCTTCTCCTCACGTAACTTCCTCACGCGATTTTCAACGAGGTTATCATCTTCAAATCCTCCTCATCACGCGCGGCTTCAACCTATCCACCTTGTCACGCGCGGCTTCTACCTCATCGGAGCAATAAATGTAAGCTTGAACGTTAGTGAATTTATGGTTTATTTGCAAATCGTGTGAATTTCTGCTTGAATTGAGTGATAGTTTGTTTGCAAATCATGTGTATTTTTGAGCAGTGTTGAATTTAGGGTTGAAATTAGGTGTTGAAACTCGACTACAGGAAAACGTTATTGCAATCGATTTTTTTTTTGTTTCAGCATACAACGCACTGAAACTACGTGGAAAAAATAACATCCACGAGGAGGTTCAACGTGGAAAAAATGCCATCCACGCAGGGAGTCTGCGTGGAAGAATTTTTTTTCACGCAAGAGCAGTGCGTGGATGGTATTTTTTCTATGCACTGTTGCTGCGTGATAGCCATTTTTTCCACGCCGAGTCACTATGTGGAAAAAATAACTGGATTTTTGACCGATTGTTTTGATGATGGTACAATCTATAGGATCATTTCTTTTAAGTGTGCGTAAATATTTTTTTGGTTTTACCATGTTCCTATGCATCTCAATAATTAACTTGGTCTCATCTTTAGTTAGTCGACCAATATACGAATGTCCTTCGGTATTTTTTAATTTCGAATGATTATGAACACCATTAACAACGTGCAATAGCCAATCATCTAAAGTAGGAAGTTTCTCACCTTTAAGTCTAAATGGGCAATTGCATTTTTTTGTACCGGTCATTCGAAGATTCTTCGGGCTTTTGTCTTTTCGCTTCTCTTACAGACCATTTCGTTCACAAGCAAACATAATTCTTGGTATTTGGTTGAAGCACTAGTATCCAATTTCATAATTATTATAATAACAAAACCAAGACGTTTTTCTGTATCGCAAAACTAATCAACCAATTTTTTCTAGAAGGATATATCTGCATTAAAAATGTTTAAAAAAATGTAAGTAATATTTGAACAAGTATGGATTCTTTTTCTAATATATATTTATTCAAACGTTAATCAACGTAAACTTACAACGTAAATCGTAAATTTATTTGAATAAGCCAACACTATTTCGTCGCACGTTTCTTCATTACTTAAAAATGATACAATCTTCAAAAAACAAGTGTCATAAGTATTAAACACTAAAAAGGTGAGTAGAAAAGAAAAAAATTATGAACTACCACGCAGGGCCGCTGCGTGGTAGTTGTCAAAATCACGCAAAAGCTTAGCGTAGTTAGTCTCACTACCACGTGGAGCTTGAACGTGGTTTTAGTGTAACCATGCTATCCTCCAGCTACGTTTGACCTAAAACCTAAGAGTGCCTATACGTGGATTGTCACAAATCCCACTGATCGAGTGGATTCGACCGTACTTGCAAAAATTAACAAACTTATCAAAAAAAAAATTTATTGAATAACATGCTGTGATTGCAACGGAGATTCACCACCCTCTTCAAAATCCATCATTTGCTAGTTTCAAAACAATTTTTTTCAACGATTTAGAAAGTAGAGTTTTGACGCTTTGATGTTTTAGGAGCGTAAAATTACGTAAGACATAAGAGTTTGAGAAGAAAGTTTCTTAAGGGTATTTTTGTCTTCAGATAATTTTTTTTAAGGAGGGCACTAAGTAAATATATGTGTTGGAATAGAATTTGCCTTGTAAATAGTCGTAGTTTATGTTTAATGGATGTCCAGGGAAGAGATATGTGACCGGGAAGAAGGAAAAAATTAGGAAAGTGGGTGTAAGTGCATAAATGCGGTTAGTAACTGGGGGTAGAAGGTGGGAGAATTAGTGGATGTGTGATCCATTTTATTTGTAAATTTGAGGAAAGGAAAAATATAGGAAAAGGAATGCAGATCAAGTATTTCAAAATAAAGGGAAAAACTAGTGAGTAGCCCGTGCTGTGCACACGGACAGTGTTATACTCCGTAAATTATAATCCCAACATCATACATGCAATGTTAGGATGGAAGAGTGACCAAAAGGCGGTAAACTGTGCAACCAACTTAGAAATAATTAGCAAGTGAAGAGAGTATAATTGTAAATAGTAAGTTAATCAAAAGATGGTTAAAGCGTGATCAACCGCTGTAAAAATAAATCTAAAATACCGGGTGACATAGAGTTTGTGAGAAAAATTATTTTTCTAAAAGAATAAATGTTGTTGAGTACCGAAATCGTTTGAAAGACTGTGAGCAATAAACTTATGATTCACATATTGTATAGTAAAGAATCATATGTCCTCTTTTTCCATATATACCAAAGGAATAACTTTCTAGTCACCAATAAAAATGAGTATGAAACAGCGGTTTGTACAATACTTACAGTAATAGTTTGAATAATAAATTTAAAATATTGTATAATAACACTTATCAATCTTTCTAAATTTACAGTAATAATTCTGTTAATAATAATTTTGGATAATAAACTTATAATGCACAACATCTCGATATGAAGCAGCAGTTTGCAAGTCACAATTTGAATAGTAAACTCATTATGAAGCATATCACGGCGTGACCTTGACCCTTAAGGTCAACAACGCACAAATCAACAATTGGTCCAAGATCTAGGTATCTTTCAAGAATTTCAACATAGAAACCATTTGCATCAGGTTGCATGTTCCGTTTTAATAGATATGCAGTTGACACTACATTTAGTTTTAGTGTTTAAAGAAATAAAAATTATCAAAATATAAAAATATGAAGAAAAGAGCCAGTTGAGTAACATATTAGGAAAAGACATTATTAGTTTTGCAATTTACATTCGATTGGATTGGACCATCTGAAACTTCCAAGTAGATAGTTTACAGTGCACACGTATGTTGGGCATTTTAGGCCAACTGTCATTATGTATAAAATAAAATAAAATAGTGCAGTTTCAACTCATGAGCTTTATAACACTTCAAGATGATTGACAGAGTGAGCTTTTAAAACATCTTCATTTTTTAGATGATTGGTTGAACAGCTTCAACATGCATATCAAAATATGCGATAGTAGTGGAGTAAACATAGGCGTGGAACAAATGGAAAACAATATGTAGTTAAATACTGTGAATATCTATGAGTTGAACCAAAGTATAATACTGCATTGTCAAGGTGAGATATTGTTGATGCAACGTAGGTCGCCACTAATTGTTTTTTGAGTACAGTATGCATTTATTCACATTGCAGAACATATCGGCAGGGAAGTTTATTTACAAAGCTGCTACTACGATTCTGCAACGTTTTTTTTTTCCGACATTAGCATGTTTGTTTTTCCGTTGTTAGGATTATCGTAAATGGATATATAGACTATAAAGGAAGGTTTGTTCAAAAGTCACTCCTATACGAACACATGAAAAAGAATGGCAAACCATATCCTTTCCGTTAGCAGTTAGACAATTGAGTAAACAGAACGAAGGAAAAAATAAAGGGACCCGATGGTCAAAATCGCAACATGAACGAAGGATTACCTTTTGGATGTTGCTACTCCTTCTCCTCCTTTGGATATACAGCGATGCTTCTACAATATACAGCAATTATATTAGACATAATAATTTCCATTCTCGCGAATTAGTACGGTGTCAGGAAATAGTTTTATTAAACTTTATTATGATATTGTTTATGCAATATCCAGAAGTCAATAAATTCAAACGATATGTATTCCACACTTAGTTATGACGGTTTACAGCGTCATGTTTGAAGGAAAGGTAGTACTACACATCAAACAAAACAAATGAAACAAATGAAATGCAATTATAATATGATTTTCCGGCAACTTTGATATACAAAAGAAAGTTTATTTATAGCGTAAGCAAAAAATACGAAAATCGAAAGCCAAATAAACGGTACTAAAAATCATAGGGTAACAGTCAAGTGGAAGGCAGTGTGCTAGTTTCTTGCAACTCACCAAGAACGATGAACTCGTACAGCATCAGCTATACACTTTATGAAAACTAAAGACCACATCAGATTTGAACACATACTTGAACAACTGATATAATATCTCGGCAAATAAATGGATACACTTAGGTATGCTAGCTCATTGTCAGTAATATCAATAGACAGGGAGAAAAATAGTCCTGCATATCTCCTATAAAACAGTTTATGCGTGCGGATCTGAACAGAATTTGTGAACTTGGGATATCTACTGACCGCCAAAGGTGAACCTCATATTCACCCTTACACTTCTCCAAATCTTTAAGTGTAGCATAATTCCCGATTCTTCCCTATACTCGTGTCAAGCAAATATGAAGTAGATCATTTACAGTTTGAAACTACTTGGCTAGGAGGATACAACAGTGAAGAAAAACAAATGTACATCTTGTGATAATCATTTCCATATAAATAGTGCTCGTAACATGGTTTTAAAATAATATTATTAGAAAATTGAAGGCTGTGTGGCATTATAGAGCATATTGTTTCCACATACTCGCAATTCAATCTACAATTCTTTTTTATAGTTTCCTCTAATGCTAAATCAGCCATAAAGTCAACTGTAATGTTACAAACATCACATTAACATGCAATATCACAGCAAACAAAAAAGCTGAGAAAATATTTTATATAAATATGGAAATAAAACACGGAACTACCTGATTGTACGTAGGACCTGTAGCAAAACTAAAGCGGAGTCCGAAAAATAAAATAGTGGATCACCTGGGTTATACTTTATCCCATTACCTGTTCAAAATAGACAGATAATTGTAATGATGAGGTCACTATATACAAAGGCTTTTTCAAATGCATGTTTTTTCTTGCTTAATTTCTGAGTTCATAGTCGGGTTTTTTTCGATCTAAATTGTAAGGGTCTCTTTTTCATTCATGTTCGCAAACTAACATAATAATTTTAACCAACATCCTGCATACCAGACTATGAACTATATTCATTTTAATGAAAGAAAAAGAAAAAAAAACTTAAACAATAATGTTGGAAAAATAAAATTCCACTCCCATTATATCCAAAGCTTATGAAATCGTTGAAAGAGTAAATTGTTAAATGGAACAAATAACAAAAGGCTACATATAGGAAATAGTTAGGTACTCCATATAATATGTTCTATACACAGTGTTAAAAACATTTTATAAATAATCCAGGCTAAGAAATCTATTATCACATTTAAAGATCCTCATACTAACACCCATTATAGTTCTAAAATCATTTTTGGTGTCACATAAGCAAATGCAGTCAAAAAGATTTAACAAACATAATGAAACATCTGTATTTACATGAAGATCCAATCCAAACTTTTATATTTTCAAAATGAAGCCATCATGACCTTTCATTTAATTATAAACTCTATCCCAGTATGTAATAGTACCAGATATGGTAAGAATGTCAAACCTAGGAACATAATATGTGGATACTAAACAGGACATAAAATTCAGATGATTAAAAACACTGTGGAAATCAAAAAACAGCTAACCAGACATGTTAAATCTTCAATCTTTTCTTTTCGAACGTATGATTTAAAGAACAAACAGTTGAAGCAAAAGTATTAGTAATTTAGTAATACGACCAAAAAGGGTTCATATATTTTAACATGATAAAAAATGATTTAAAAAATGCATAAACTTTGTGGCAACAAAAAAAGTTAGTTATTCACAAATAAGGGTGGTAACTTGTTAACAAAAAAGTAATAGCTATTACCGTAACCGACAGCGACGAACATGGACAAATGATGAACTGTTATGCACCACGATTTCCAATAATTTTGGCAGATTATATATGTAACTTTGTGGAACGTACTTGTAGTGGACTAAATGAATGGTGCACCTAACGTTTTAATCTTTTGTACAAAACTAACAACTTTGCAAAAACCAGAGGGGATCAAGACATGAATACAATATTATCAATAGAATTGTTACTTGTCATGTGACGACCAAGTATTTTTGAACATTTGAAAATGAAATATTTAATCGATTTTAAATATTTGGAGATTAGTTTAACTTGAATTTTAATTATAAATATGAATTATTGAATTTAATTTATTGAAGTTGGATAAAATATTGAATTTTCTATTTTTAAGCTGATTAAAAATAATTTGATGGCTTAAAAAATATATATTGACAACACTGAAGATAATGGAAGCTTCAGAATTTAATTTGGAAATGCTTTGTTCAGTTTTGGAATTATATCATTTAAATTGATATATAAAAATAGTCTTCTGATGCACAGTCTCGGAATTCCACGAAACCAGTTCTATTCGATCCGTAATAGTTTATTATTATCGGATTTCTATTTTCATAGTGTTTGGAGTTGTCGGGTGATCGTATGATAAGAAAACGCGCTGAAATTTACTTGAAATTTAAATTAATAACTGGGTTCGAAAAGCTATTTTCTCTATACGATCAAATTTGGACTCGAAACCTTTTCCATTGCGTTCGGAATGGGGATATAATATTATAAACGTCTGGTAGCATGCCTCGATAGGAGGTCGAGATTTTAAGTTGCATTTATCGAGACGTTTGGAATTTTAAATAAAAATATTTCTAAATAAACCTTCTCCAACAAGCCACCTCCTTTTCACATCAAGTCCCTTCTTTTATTTCACAGCTGAAATCCTTCTTAAACTTTATTGCTCAGATTGAAATCAAATCCATGCCGCCTCCTATTTCCAGAAAAAGAAAAATAGAAATAAAATACAAATGGCCGATCGATTTTTACTCTCGCTCTTCATCTCAGATAATCGAAATCGAATCCTTTTTTATTCATCTTGGCTTTGGTTCGCGGTGCAAAAATTGAGGAAGTGAAGCGCCTGGAGGTCGAAGGCGAAGGGAGGGGGCTTCGTTCTCGTGTGCTCATAGGAAGATGGAGTCGCGGCATGATTTCTTGAGTCGACGTAAGGTTTTGAACGAGAGCAACTCGAGCAATGGAAGGCGACGTGACCAAATGTCGCTATTGGAATATGGGGTCGGCTTGGAACCCTAGACGAGGCTGTGGTGAGCTTATCAAGATGTAGTGCTGAAGGGAGGTTTACGTGAGGAGTTCGTGCAGTAGTGGTGGTTTCGACGACCAGACTTTGGAGTTGTAGCAAGGTTCATGGGCGACTCAATTGGCACGGCTGCAAGAAGAAGATGGGCAGTTGACTGGGTGGCATGGCAGTGCTCGAATAATAGGTAGTAAGCCATATTTGCAGTTTATTTTTTCAATTTAGTTAAATATACATATGCGCACACATATGCGGAAATATATATATATATATATATATATATATATATATATATCTATGATTTTACAGTTAAGAAAATTTCTATTAGTATGTTTACCGAAAAGAAAATAATAAATATATATACGTACATTTTAACTAATGTAATTATTTTGGCAACTAGAAAATATTTTATTTAAAAGGAATTAGTTTAAAACTAATTATTAGTTAAGTCAAATTATAAAGTGATAATTGATTGTTCGATTTATTCGAATATTAATATAAATTATTTATACAAGGGCTAAAACTGTGGAGAAACAAGCCGGAATCGGATTGCAAATAAAAGGGCAAAGGTGAGATCTTCTCACTCAGAATAATAATTGAAAATTTTCAATTATTGATTGATTGTTGTATTGTGATAGTTAAATTTAGAATTTGTTGATGGTGTGCTTGGATGATTGATTCATTATTAGTTATATTAGTTTAGACGATATGTGCCGCATAATAGCGGATGATATTATACTTAAACCCATATACCACGGTATATCCACCTTGAAGTGGAAATGGTATTATATATGTATTTGGAGTTGTTGATTTCCCGCATTATATAGCGGATGAGACTGTAACGACCCGTATTTTACGTGTCGATAAATCGTGGAATAATTATCATTAGGTCGTTGTTATTCTTAAGCCATCTAGAGTTTAAGTCGTTCAAGGTAGAATGGATCGACTTGGGGAAGTGAACGACCTGAGGAGATAGGCCGTATGATAGTTAAGTTGTTAGTGTTGGTTGAGTCGTGTAGTGGTTAACTCGAGTGATGCTTAGGTCGTGGGAGCGAGTTAAGGAGGCAGAGCGACTTAAGAGGTTTAGGTCGTTGGGTAGTTTAGGTCGGTGGAACGACCTAAGGAGTTGGCGACCTAGGCGAGTTAACGATCTAAGGGGTGAGCGACCTAAGATAGAGGGGCGACTCAAGATAGTACGACCTAGGAGTTAGATCGTGTAGGGGCTAAGTCGTATAGGAGATAGGTCGTGTGGAAGTTAGGTCGGTTGAGCGACCTAAGGTGTTGAGCGACCTAAGGTAGTGGAGCGACTTAAGGAAGTTAACGGGTTAAGGGTTCTAACGACCTAGTGGGGAGCGACCTATGTTGTTGGGTATATTTAGGTCGGAAGCGACCTAAGGCAGGATAACTATTTAGGTTAGTTAGCGACCTAAGATAGTGAGCGACCTATAGTAGTGGGCTGTGTCTAGTTAAGTCGTGAGCGACTTACGTTAGGTCGCGAGCGACTTAATAGAGTCATGACCTATAGAGGTGAGTGTTAGGTCGTGTGACCATGTGTTGTAGTTAGGTCGTGAATGACCTAAGGGTTGAGTCGTGTGTGGTTTTAGGTCGTTACATAGTTAAGTCGTGTGGCCTGGGTTTGGTTAGGTCGCGGCATTTGCTAAGTCGCATACTAGTTAAGTCGCTAGGTCGCATGAGTGTTAGGTCGGCCATGTCGTTAGGTTGCGCAGTTGTGTTGAGTGATAGGTCGCGTGGAGGCTTATGTCGCTAAGTCGCGAACGACTTAAGAGTTAGGTCATGGACGACCTAAGGGGGCGGCGACCTAAGGATTTCCAGCCTATAAATAGAGGGGTTTGGTTCACTTTTTGGCACCGGATTTTGAAGCGACGAAGTGCTGTCATTTTGAGAGCTCAACTACAACACTTCTTCACTTCTTTTCTCCACTCTAATCTTGTGATTCCTTCCATCTAAATTGAAGATCAAATCGAAGATCCAAGAGCCAAAGTTGAAGATCTCCATCCATTGAAGAGAGATTTCATCGTTTAAAGCGGAGCTTTGGAGGATCAAGCTTGATTCTTTGCTGTCCAGATCTGGAGTTGGTTGTTTTTGAGGTGTTTAGGTGATTCGGTGAGTGGTGGTTATCTCTCACACGGACCAAAGGAGTATATTAGATCGGTGGTTTGTTTATGTGCTAAAGAGAGTGATTTCGTGCATTTTTCTCAAGTCTGCATGTAGATCTATTGTTCATGATGATTCGACATCTATTTTACTACATGTTCACTTATGCAAGTTCATTCATCAAGTTGTAGAGATATTGTTCATAATTCATGCTTGTTAGAATGCATGTTAGATTTGGACTTTTTATTTACGAAATTGCCATTATTGTTGTAATTGTTTATTTAGATCTTGTTTGAATGATTGATTACTTGGATTAATGTTTAATTTGATGGATTAGTTGATTGATAACTTGATTTGGACAAGTTGGTCGAAGATGATTCAAAAGCTAAGTGGAAAGGCTCTTGAATAAGGAAAGCTGCTTGTGGCATATGAAGCGGATGTTGAAGCTCATATGGATAGATTTGATGATGGTGTTGAGATGGAACTTTGCTATGATGAGATGAGGCGAAGCATGACGTGATATAGCTTTGGCATAATCCAGACGGGATCATTCCAAGCATGTTGATAACTCGAGGGATGGTTCGAGTTGGTTGATAATGGATTGCTCGAGAGGTAGCTTGGGCTAGTATAAGAATAGTCGTCGAGGAGGATGACTAGGAGGCTTGGATTTCATCGTTGTTGAAGGTTCTAGTAAACTCAAAACAAGAGTACATAGGGCGCCCAAAACGACTACAGGTAGGTGGTCGGGACACCCAAAAGACTACAGGTAGGTGGTCGAGTACTCTGGGCAAAGTAGGTAAGTCCTAGGCACGGGTCACGATGACGTGCGGAGTTTGTCTAGAACCGGGGTTACCATTAGCCCTTGACTTACGGCTAAAAGAATGTGTCGGTCGTTCAATTAACGGTGGTTCCGAGGCAATGATAACAGTGATAGCCAGAGTCATGGATGTTTGGTTGTATCGTCACTCGGTCTCAAGGGTGATGTTTTGTGGGTGCTTATCTGATCTTGGTTTAGGCCTTGGGGGTTTGTACTTGGAAAACATCGACCTTGACTCGAGTGATAATTGATTTACTTAAATTTTCTGCTTTGCTATATTTGTTTATGCTTAGAGGGTCTGGGGGCTATCACTGTAGAAAGAGGTGGAGTGGGATGGTTGAGTTCCTATTTCTTTTACCCTTTATGCTCTTTTGGTATGTTTGATAGTTGATTTACTGCTCAATAAGACTTTTGTCTGACTCAAGGTTTTATGTTCAACTCTTATTACCTTGGGCTGTTCATCCATGTTGGGATGGGCAGACTAGGTAGCAGGTGACAGGTGCTGTTCTTGGCTACCAACGTTGTTGATGACGAAGACGAGCTGGAGGCTTTTGCATATTGTTTTCTTACTATATGTACTGGATATTCCGCTGTTTGTATATTCTCTGAGTGATATGTAGTGAGGCTTGATGTATTGACTTTGCTGATTGCTGTATCAAACTATTATGAGTTTATATGATGAAATTCTGTTATATGGAGCTTCACTATATATATTTTCTAATTGTATTTTGTCCATACGCTATGAGTAATACGATAGATTCCGCTGTTTAATCTTACCTTGACTATCGTCCATGGCTGCCTGGCACGCCTTTCAGCGCACTATCTCCTTGTTTTGGTGCGAGAGTCATGGGCGGTCGTCACATTTAATATCAGAGCTTTGGTTAATCGATTTTAGCCAACGCTCGCTGACATAACTACGTATGAGAGACGTAATTGTAATTTTGATGGATGATTACTATATATAATATAGTAGTTAGAAGGATTTGAACTCCTTATGCAGTTGTTTCTCAAGGTGTTCTTAATCATTCCTTTTTGAAGATATTAAGGATGAGTCGAAGAGGGAGACCAGCTGCTAAGGAAGGCCGTGTTGTTGATGGGGCCGCTGATTACGCTGCTATGTTCGAGGCCATGATGACTTCGATCATGAGAAGGATACCAGCTTTAGGACCATCAGTAGATGTTGGAGTTCAAGTTCAAGCTCCAAAACCAGTGGATTTTGCTAAGCTTTGCAAGGACTATACTGCTCTTGGAGGAAAGGTTTTCTTGGGAACAGAGTCAACCATTGAAGTCCAAAGATGGATAGATGCTTGTCGAAGGATCTTTGGTGACTTGGGAATTGAGGATGCGACTAAGAGGAAGCTTGCATCCAGGCAGCTTCAAGGGAGAGCTTCGGATTGGTGGAACTCTATCACCATTGATACTCCAGAGGAAGAGATTACTTGGGAGCAATTCCAAGTCAGATTTGAAGCTAGTTCATCTCTACAGCTCAGAAGTCTGTTTTGTTCAAGAAGTTTGTGGAGCTCAAGCAAGGAGGGAGATCAGTTCTTGAGTATGTTTCTGAGTTTGAAGCTTTGTCCAAGTATGCTAGATCGTATATTGAGTCTTCATATCAGAAGAATGAGAAGTTTGTGACAGGCTTGGATAGTTACCTTGGGAGGCAGTTGGTGGATCATTTGGACGATCCGTTTGAGAAGCTTGTAGAGAAGGCTCTCAGGCATGAGAGTTTGTTTCCTAAAGAAGGATCTGTTGTTGCTGTGACCAAGGAGGAGTCCAAACCACAGCAAGGTAGGAACAAGAAGAGGAAGCAGCAGCAGCAAAGGGGTAAGAATGGCCAGAAGAAGCCGAGGAGCGAAGTGACCTGCTACAACTGCCAGCAGAAGGGCCATCTCTCCAGAGATTGTAAGAATCCCAAGGTGCTGGGAAAGTGCTATAACTGCGATAAGCTGGGACACATCAAGAAGGATTGCCCAGAACCAAGGAAAGACAGGCAGATTGTACAAGCTTATGCTTTGGGAGCTATGCCGTCGTCTTCAAAAACTCATACTGCTGAAGAGAAGGGGAAGAATGTAGTGGTTCAAGGTACTCTTTCCATATGTGGTGTTCCAGTTAGAGTATTGTTTGATACTGGGGCGTCGCATTCGTTTGTTTGTAATGATCTTGTAGGCCGGTTGGGTTTGGAACCGGATATTGTTGATAGGCCATTGGTTGTGACTAATCCAGTTGGGGGTTCGTCATGTTTGTGTATGATATGCCGTGGTCTGGTTGTATCGAGTCATGATTGCTCTTTTGTTTGTGATTGTTTTGTTCTGAACTTTGCGGGGTTCAGAATTATTTTTGGTATGGACTGGCTTAGGAAGTACGTGGCAAGGGTTGATTGTAAGAGGCTGGAGGTGACAGTCGAGAATGTGGAGGGGCGAAAGGTTGTGATACGATGTAAGCATGAAGAAGGCGTCTTCATGAGCTTCATGTATTCGCTGGTTGTTCCACGGGATGGACTGTCATCGGTGCGTATTGTGAATAGATTTGGGGATGTCTTTGACGAGGTCAAAGGGTTACCACCGCATAGAGAGATCGAGTTTCATATCGATCTAGTTGAAGGAGCCAGACCTGTTGTGATGCCTCTTAGGCGAATGGCGCCTAGGGAACAGCAAGAGTTGAAGGTGCAAGTTGATGACCTTTTTCAGAAAGGATTCATTCGGCGTAGTGTGTCCGAATGGGGTGCACCAGTTGTGTTCGCAACCAAAACGGATGGATCGTTGAGGTTGTGTGTGGATTATCGTGAGATGAATAAAGTGACTAGGAAGAACAAGTATCCATTGCCGAGGATAGATGACTTGTTTTATCAGCTTCACGAAGCTCAGGTGTTTTCTCAGATGGATTTGGCAACGGGATTTCACCAGTTGAGAGTAGCAAAGGATAGTGTTTCGAAGACTGCTTTTAGGACACCATCCGGATTCTATGAGTGGCTGGTAATGCCGTTTGGTTTAACCAATGCACTAGCATATTTTGTGGATCTTATGAATAGAGTATTCAGAGATCAGTTGAACAAGTTCGTACTTGTGTTCGTGGATGATATTTTGATTTATTCCAGAACTGAAGAGGAACACAAGACACACTTGCGGATTGTTTTGGAAATCTTGCGGAAACATCAGCTGAGGGCTAAGTTTTCGAAGTTTCACTTCTGGAAGAGTGAAGTGAGGTTCTTAGGCCATGTTATCTCTGGAAATGGAATAGCGGTTGATCCCGCCAAGGTGGTAGCAATTCAGGATTGGGTTAGACCTAAGAATGCATCTGATGTGAGAAGTTTTCTTGGATTAGCAGGATACTATCGGTGGTTTATCAAAGACTTTTCCAAGATAGCTGCACCGTTAACAGGATTGACGAAAAAGAACCAAGTGTTCAGATTGGATGATAAGTGTGAGCAAGCTTTCGGAATCCTGAAAGAGTGACTAACGAGTGCTCCTGTTTTGACTATTCCAAGTGGGAATGACGAGATGGTGGTTTACACCGATGCATGTGGTACTGGACTTGGAGCAGTGCTGATGCAAAAGGATAAAGTTGTTGCATATGCAAGTCGACAACTGAAGCCGCATGAAAGGAATTATCCGACTCATGATTTGGAGTTAGCGGCGATTATATTTGCTCTGAAGATGTGGAGACATTATCTATTGGGAGTTCGATTTGAGTTGTTTACGGATCATAAGTCGTTGAAGTATCTTTTCTCCCAAAAGGATTTGAATCTTCGGCAGCAACGATGGCTAGAGTTTTTAGCATCATATGATTTTGATATAGCCTATACTCCAGGAAAAGTTAACGCAGTGGCTGATGCGTTAAGTCGAAGACATGCAGGATTGGAAGCCATGTTTTCGGAATGGAAGAGTCTTGAGTATTTGGCTGGATTTGACTTCAGGCCTAAATGTGAATTGGAACCTGAAGTGTTGGCAAACTTATCGATAAGACCTACTCTAGTGGAAAGAATTGGCGAGAGACAAAAGCGAGACGATAAACTTGTCAAGATTATCCGTGATTTGGAATCTGGATTGAACCCAGAAAAGGATAAAAGATTCGAAGTCGATCAAGAGGGTTGGCTTCGGAAACAAGGACGACTAGTTGTTCCTGATATAGATGGATTGAGAGATGAAGTTCTGAGGGAAAGTCATCACTCGAAGTTGACAATTCATCCAGGTGGAAATAAGATGTATCGGGATATGAAGAGAACCTACTACTGGGAAGGTATGAAGAAGGATGTTGGAAATTTTATTTCCAAGTGTATGAACTGCCAGTTGGTAAAAGCCGAACAGAAGAAACCAAGTGGATTGCTTCAGCCATTAGAGGTTCCTACATGGAAGTGGGAGCAGATATCGATGGATTTTATCGATGGATTACCTAGAACCAGGGTAGGAAATGAAGGGATTTGGGTCATCGTAGATCGTTTGACTAAGAGTGCAAGATTCATTCCTGTTCGATCAACTAAGACTGCATCGAAATTGGCTGAGTTGTATGTTAAGTGGATAGTTCGATTCCATGGTATTCCGAAGAGTATAGTGAGCGATCGAGACCCATTGTTCACTAGTGGATTTTGGAAGAGCTTCCAGGAAGTTTTGGGAACCGAGTTGTGTTTGAGTATAGCTTATCACCCCCAAACAGATGGTCAGACCGAGAGAGTCAACCGAGTTTTGGAAGATCTCCTAAGAGCATGTGTTTTGGATTTCGGAGGATCATGGGAAGATCATCTTCATTTGGTGGAATTTGCGTATAACAACAGTTACCAGTCAAGTATTGGTATGGCACCATTTGAAGCATTGTATGGAAAACCGTGTAACTCTCCGACATGTTGGTTGGAAACTGGAGAAAAGCTGATATTTGGGCTAGGGATGATTCGACAGACTTCGGATTGCATAGAGATCATTCGGCAACGAATGAAGGAAGCCCAAGATCGTCAGAAAAGTTATGCCGATAAGCGTCGAAAAGATTTGGAATTCGACGTAGGAGATATGGTTTTTGTGAAAATTTCTCCACTGAAGAATGTTATTCGATTCGGGAAGAAAGGGAAATTGACTCCGAGATTTGTTGGACCATTCCCGATCATCGAGCGAATTGGAAAGCTCGCTTATAAGTTGGAATTACCAGAGAAGATGTCGGGCGTGCACAACGTTTTTCATGTATCGTATCTACGGAAGTATGTGCACGACTCGAATACAGTGGTTTCTGCTGATAGCTATAAAGATTTAGAGGTTGACCCAGTTGTTACGAGACCTCGTAAGGCGCTTCGTGTTGTTGAAACCGACACGAAACAGCTTAGGAGGTAAACGATTACGTTGCTCAAGATACAATGGAGTGATGATGTTAACGACTGTACATGGGAGGAGGAAGAGAGGGTGAAAGCAGCTCATCCTGAACTCTTCAAGGTATGGCCCTAAGGTGTCGTGACATCTCATGAATTTGTAACTTGATTCTAATCTTAGAATTATGCATGCTAGGTTAGTAATTGGATGTATGGTTTGATGATTGCTATGGATGGTAGGCATGCAGAATAGTTATGATTGCTCTTGTTTGTTTGGAATTTCGGGGGCGAAATTCCTAAGGGGGAGAGAATGTAACGACCCGTATTTTACGTGTCGATAAATCGTGGAATAATTATCATTAGGTCGTTGTTATTCTTAAGCCATCTAGAGTTTAAGTCATCCAAGGTAGAATGGATCGACTTGGGGAAGTGAACAACCTGAGGAGATAGGCCGTATGATAGTTAAGTTGTTAGTGTTGGTTGAGTCGTGTAGTGGTTAACTCGAGTGATGCTTAGGTCGTGGGAGCGAGTTAAGGAGGCAGAGCGACTTAAGAGGTTTAGGTCGTTGGGTAGTTTAGGTCGGTGGAACAACCTAAGGAGTTGGCGACCTAGGCGAGTTAACGATCTAAGGGGTGAGCGACCTAAGATAGAGGGGCGACTCAAGATAGTACGACCTAGGAGTTAGATCGTGTAGGGGCTAAGTCGTATAGGAGATAGGTCGTGTGGAAGTTAGGCCGGTTGAGCGACCTAAGGTGTTGAGCGACCTAAGGTAGTGGAGCGACTTAAGGAAGTTAACGGGTTAAGGGTTCTAACGACCTAGTGGGGAGCGACCTATGTTGCTGGGTATATTTAGGTCGGAAGCGACCTAAGGCAGGATAACTATTTAGGTTAGTTAGCGACCTAAGATAGTGAGCGACCTATAGTAGTGGGCTGTGTCTGGTTAGGTCGTGAGCGACTTACGTTAGGTCGCGAGTGACTTAATAGAGTCATGACCTATAGAGGTGAGTGTTAGGTCGTGTGACCATGTGTTGTAGTTAGGTCGTGAATGGCCTAAGGCTTGAGTCGTGCGTGTTTTTAGGTCGTTACATAGTTAAGTCGTGTGGCCTGGGTTTGGTTAGGTCGCGGCATTTGCTAAGTCGCATACTAGTTAAGTCGCTAGGTCGCATGAGTGTTAGGTCGGCCATGTCGTTAGGTCGCGCAGTTGTGTTGAGTGATAGGTCGCGTGGAGGCTTATGTCGCTAAGTCGCGAACGACTTAAGAGTTAGGTCGTGGACGACCTAAGGGGGCGGCGACCTAAGGATTTCCAGCCTATAAATAGAGGGGTTTGGTTCACTTTTTGGCACCGGATTTTGAAGCGACGAAGTGCTGCCATTTTGAGAGCTCAACTACAACACTTCTTTACTTATTTTCTCCACTCTAATCTTGTGATTCCTTCCATCTAAATTGAAGATCAAATCAAAGATCCAAGAGCCAAAGTTGAAGATCTCCATCCATTGAAGAGAGATTTCATCGTTTAAAGCGGAGCTTTGGAGGATCAAGCTTGATTCTTTGCTGTCCAGATCTGGAGTTGGTTGTTTTGAGGTGTTTAGGTGATTCGGTGAGTGGTGGTTATCTCTCACACGGACCCAAAGGAGTATATTGGATCGGTGGTTTGTTTATGTGCTAAAGAGAGTGATTTCGTGCATTTTTCTCAAGTCTGCATGTAGATCTATTGTTCATGATGATTTGACATCTATTTTACTACATGTTCACTTATGCAAGTTCATTCATCAAGTTGTAGAGATATTGTTCATAATTCATGCTTGTTAGAATGCATGTTAGATTTGGACTTTTTATTTACGAAATTGCCATTATTGTTGTAATTGTTTATTTAGATCTTGTTTGAATGATTGATTACTTGGATTAATGTTTAATTTGATGGATTAGTGATTGATAACTTGATTTGGACAAGTTGGTCGAAGATGATTCAAAAGCTAAGTGGAAAGGCTCTTGAATAGAAAAGCTGCTTGTGGCATATGAAGCGGATGTTGAAGCTCATATGGATAGATTTGATGATGGTGTTGAGATGGGACTTTGCTATGATGAGATGAGGCGAAGCATGACGTGATATAGCTTTGGCATAATCCAGACAGGATCATTCCAAGCATGTTGATAACTCGAGGGATGGTTCGAGTTGGTTGATAATGGATTGCTCGAGAGGTAGCTTGGGCTAGTATGAGAATAGTCGTCGAGGAGGATGACTAGGAGGCTTGGATTTCATCGTTGTTGAAGGTTCTAGTAAACTCAAAACAAGAGTACATGGGGCGCCCAAAACGACTACAGGTAGGTGGTCGGGACACCCAAAAGACTACAGGCAGGTGGTCGAGTACTCTGGGCAAAGTAGGTAAGTCCTAGGCACGGGTCACGATGACGTGCGGAGTTTGTCTAGAACCGGGGTTACCATTAGCCCTTGACTTACGGCTGAAAGAATGTGCCGGTCATTCAATTAACGGTGGTTCCGAGGCAATGATAACAGTGATAGCCAGAGTCATGGATGTTTGGTTGTATCGTCACTCGGTCTCAAGAGCGATGTTTTGTGGGTGCTTATCTGATCTTGGTTTAGGCCTTGGGGGTTTGTACTTGGAAAACATCGACCTTGACTCGAGTGATAATTGCTTTACTTAAATTGTCTGCTTTGCTATGTTTGTTTGTGCTTAGAGGGTCTGGGGGCTATCACTGTAGAAAGAGGTGGAGTGGGATGGTTGGGTTCCTATTCCTTTTACCCTTTATGCTCTTTTGGTATGTTTGATAGTTGATTTACTGCTCACTAAGACTTTTGTCTGACTCAAGGTTTTATGTTCAACTCTTATTACCTTGGGCTGTTCATCCATGTTGGGATGGGCAGACTAGGTAGCAGGTGACAGGTGCTGTTCTTGGCTACCAACGTTGTTGATGACGAAGATGAGCTTGAGGCTTTTGCATATTGTTTTCTTACTATATGTACTGGATATTCCACTGTTTGTATATTCTCTGAGTGATATGTAGTGAGGCTTGATGTATTGACTTTGCTGATTGCTGTATCAAACTATTATGAGTTTATATGATGAAATTCTGTTATATGGAGCTTCACTATGTATATTTTCTAATTGTATTTTGTCCATACGCTGTGAGTAATACGATAGATTCCGCTGTTTAATCTTACCTTGACTATCGTCCATGGCTGCCTGGCACGCCTTTCAGCGCACTATCTCCTTGTTTTGGTGCGGGAGTCATGGGCGGTCGTCACAGAGACCCTATGCGCCGCACCGGGTACACTCTAAAACGAAAGGATTACATGTCGAATTTCTCTGCACCGAGTTGCTCCGATATAGTGATTTTATCACCTTTCTGATGGGGATTTCCAGACGTGATTGGTGAATATCCGGATTTGCAAGGGCTTCTTTTAAAGTGCCTTCGGTTCCGTTCGATCTCGGAACGGACTTGTATGGATGTGTGTCTGACGTTACACTTTGAGATGTAAAGCCGGTTTCTATCAAATACATTTCTGTTGGTGGCGGAGAATTTATTCTCTTAGCTTAACAACCTTCTCTGAGACGTACGAGCTCAGAGGTTATGTAGTTGATGGTTACTGGTGATACATTTCCAATTTGGTAATGTGGCATACGAAGTGTTGCTGATCATTTGTTGATCAAAGCATGACTTTGTGAAAAGTGTAGCTTTATGGATGAAATCTCATCGAGCCTCACAAACCGGTAATGATCGAAACAAGAAAGATGCGGCAAGGTTTCAGGGGTAGCTCCCCTAGGGTATGTCCATTCCTTCTGAAAAATGGTGGTGCCAGGTATGGAGCCCTGATATTTAACCTTCGTGGTTATTGCAAATACTTTTCTTTGTGGTAGTTGGTGTAGAGGATCCTCGAATAAAGGTCACAAATGACCGGGGTGGCATATCTTAGGTTTTACTTCCCGAGAAGGGGGTAACCGGCCTTGTGTTGGCAGAGATCCGGGTAGGTTCTCGGGTCGTCCCTCCAGGGGCGTACCCATGTGGCAGTAGGAAGTTCCTTAGCCTGACCATTTGTTGGAAATCTAAAGAAAAAATACGCGCCCTGTACGGCTTTAGTTGTATAACCTGTCATTTACTTATGGTGGTCACCACTGTTTAGATGGTAGCTATAGTAGGCATAGTTCGGAATGTCTGTGCTAGCTAAGGTTAATATTATACTTTCGAAATGTTTTCTACACTATGCAGTAATAATAATATCGAAAGGATTTTGCGTATTAAGCATGTTTGACTATCAAAAGGAGAAATCTCTTCCAATTCTGCGTTTGCATTATGTGTGTGGCGGGAGGCCTTATGGTAGTTTCATTTTCCAAAAGCATAACGGATTTCTTTCTATTTTCTTTGTAAAAATAATTGTTTTTAAGATCTCACACCAGTCCCCCTGGAGTTTATTGTTCTCTTTCTAAACTCTGGGTGCCCATAATTTACCACACGGGCAGCCTAGAGTCAGGTTAGCAGTTATTCGGGAGCAAAGTCAAGAAGTTGCTGTGGAGATCAGGAGTTGAAACTGGATGGCGAGGCATATCACCTATATATGTAATATTTCTTTTTGCTGTTCGTTGTTGTAACACTCTGATAATGTAATGTGATGCAATGTAATAGCTGATACAGTTCTTTGTTTTAAAGATTATTCATTTGTCTATTATATGTTGTTCCGCTGCGAATTGTGAGATTCTGTTATTGTTTTCTTTTCTTCTTCTTCTACCTCTTTCTTCTTTAAACCCGAAGACTCGTACATTTGTTCCACTTTGGACTAAATTGTTGTGGAATTTTGCCAGCTCAAAAGGGGTACGGATTTGCGGGCCTTCACAGTTGGTATCAGAGCATTTGGTTAAGTGACAACCTTGGCTCTGTTGGGTGTTACTCATTAGAGATAGAGTCAGCAGTACTCTAGAATGAGTTTGAGTGTAATAATAGATATGAGCGCGTATTTGTCAGCGAATACAAAAATTTTTTATATTGTGATGATTGGTTTGTTGAGTGGTATATGGATTATGGTCGATATAGTCTGTACAACTCTATCGATAGGGATCTCTAAATACTCATACAGAACAATTAGACACGATATTGTTTTAAAATAGGGTGAATGAAATAATTTTACCCAAAACTATTTTGGAAAATAAAGGAAATAATCTTTGTAAATTATTATAGTATATGGTTGCTTGATTGTTAGGAAGTGATAATATTATTATTTGAATAGGAAATTGAAATCATAACTCCAAAGTTAAGAAATAAAATCCATATACAAATTTGAATTGTAAATGTAATTTATAATTTGAAATAGATTCCAGAGAAATATTTGAAAGTGGATTGAAAAGATTTGAAATTGGAAATTTTGGAAGTTAAATTCCATTGAGTTTGAAAATGAATTTTCAAAGGTTTTGGAAAAGTGTTTTGAAGGGATGAAAGCACTAAACTCTTTTCGGTCGCTGGAAAATAACTTCGGTGATGACTGCAGCATCATCGATGTTCATTTTCGAGTTTCCAAGAGAGGAATTCTGCCAAATTATTTAAAATCTGAAGTTGTTTGGAAAATTGGGTTTGGTTTTGGAAATTCAAAAGATAATTTGAATTGATTTCAAAAATGATTTTTGAAAGGTTGAAAAGACTCTGGAATGCTATATAAAATATTTATGGAATATCATTAAGTTTGATAACTTGTAAGTTTGAAATTGTTAAAATAAAAATCTAACTTAAAGAGAAGTTATATAAAAGTAAATGTGGAAACAAAATAAGTTGGAAGGAAAATTTAATTGAAGTGGAATTAAAAATGAAAATTGAATAAAAGAATTGAGATTGAAAATTTGAATTAATTTGTATGAAGGTGAATTTGAGAAGTCTTATAGACTAAATAATTGGAATAAAATTATTAAGGTGGAAAATAAATTGTGAATAAATAAATCTGCAATTGCAATTAAATGAAAGTGAAATTGAATTTTGAAATTCAATTCGAATTTGTAAGTAAATAGAACTGGAATTGGAATTGAATTTGATTTGTAATAAACAAAGTGAAGCATTGAAATGAAATTTGTAAGTAAAATTAATTGAAGGAATGACCAAACAGATATTGTTTAGAATGAATTGAATTCAATATTTATAAATAAAAGGTGAATTGAATTCATATGGAATGAGAAATCCAATTTAATATAAGTGGTTATAAATCAAAATGGTGAATTGAAAATAAGTTTTTGGGATTGAACAAAAGAATAAAACTGGAAATGAAACTGAATATTGGAAACCAATTTGAATTATGTGAAATAAAATGAAGTTGTAAAATTAGTTCGAAGTGAACTAAAGATAATAAAGGTGAAATAAAAAAATGGGTTGAGATTACATGAATTGGAATTTGTAATGAATTAGTAAATGAAACTAATTTAAATTAGTGATATGAATCAGTTGCGAATGAAAGATAGTAGATAAAAAATATTCAATATTCAGAAGGTAAACTAAATCCAGATTAAATTGAAAGTGTAAATTTAATTCAAATGAAATTGAAAATGCAAGATTGATTGGAAATGGATATATAACTTCAATAGTGAAGTAAAAATGGTATAAGAAGTATATATTGAAAATTTTGTAAAGGAATGTGCAAAATAAATTTGAATGTTGTAATTGAATATTATGGATATCATGATATATAGGTGTGTTAAAGACAAAGGATAAATTGGATTTTGATTTTTGAAGATAAAATTGAATTGCTCGACAAAAAGGTATGTATTTAAATTCTAGTATGAAATTTGGTGATTTTCTTGTCTTGCCACTTGGCGTTTTGTTTTCTTTTTGAATCTGAGGGCCTGTGGTGCCATTTTGTAGTCGTACCGAGCTAGCCGCGCAGAGGAAACGCCGACGAAATTTTCCGAAAATTTAGGGAGTTAGAAAAATATTGAGAAAATTTTGAAAATTTAAAATTTGAATTTGAATTATTGAGAAAACAATGTTGTTTGGAACTTATAATTGAAGTTGGAAAGTTAGTTGAATTAATGATGGGTCTTAAATAAAAAGATTTGTTTTGGTAAGATGATAAAACTGTTTGGTTTGGGAAAAATAATAAATGGGTTAAGGATCATTCTTCTTAACTAGTAACTTCGGGACGAAATTCTTTTAAGGGGGGAAGGATGTGACGACCCAGAATTTTTGAACATTTGAAAATGAAATATTTAATCGATTTCAAATATTTGAAGATTAGTTTAACTTGAATTTTAATTATGAATATGAATTTGGCAATTTACTTATTGAATTTAATTTGTTGAAGTTGGATAAAATATTGAATTTTATATTTTTAAGCTAATTAAAAATAATTTGTTGGCTTAGAAAAATTAAATTGACAACACTAAAGATAATGGAAGCTTCAGAATTTAATTTGGAAATGCTCTGTTCAATTTTGAAATTATATCATTTAAATTGATATTTAAAAATAGTCTTCAAGGCACAGTCTCGAAATTCGACGAAATCAGTTCCATTGGATCCGTAATATTGTATTATTATCGGATTTCAATTTTCGTAGTGTTTGGAATTGTCGGGTGATTGTATGATAAGAAAATGCACTGAAATTTAAATTAATAACTGGGTTCGAAAAGCTATTTTCTCTATACGATCGACTTTGGACTCGAAACTTTTTCCATTGCGTTCGGAATGGGGGTATAATATTATAAACGCATGGCGGCATGCCTCGATGGGAGGTCGAGATTTTAAGTTGCATTTATCGAGACGTTTGGAATTTTAAATAAAAATATTTCTAAATAGACCTTCTCCAGCAAGCCACCTCCTTTTCACATCACGTCTCTTCTTTTATTTCATAGCCGAAATCCTTCTTCAACTTTATTGCTCAGATCGAAATCAAATCCATGCCGCCTCCTATTTCCAGAAAAGAAAAGTAAAATACAAATGGCCAGTCGATTTTTACTCTCCCTCTTCATCTCAGATAATCTAAATCGAATCCTTTTTATTCGTCTTGGCTTTGGTTCGCGGTGCCAAAATTGAGGAAGTGAAGCGCCTGGAGGTCGAAGGCGAAGGGAGGGGGCTTCGTTCTCGTGTGCGCATAGGAAGGTGGAGTCACGACGTGATTTCTTGAGTCGACGTAGGGTTTTGAACGAGAGCAACTCGAGCAATGGAAGGCGACGCGACCAAATGTCGCTATTGGAAAAGGGGGTCGACTTGGAACCCTAAACCAGGCTATGGTGTGCTTATCGAGATGTAGTGCTGAAGGGAGGTTCGCCTGAGGAGTTCGTGCAGTGGTGGTGGTTTCTACAACCAGACTTTGGAGTCGTAGCAAGGTTCATGGTTGACTCAATTAGCACGGCTGTAGGAAGAAGATGGGGCAGTTGACTGGGTGGCATGGCAGTGCTCGAATCAATAGGCAGTAAGTCCTATTTGCAGTTTTTTTTCAATTTAGTTATATATATATATATATATATATATATGCACACATATGCGGAAATATATATATATATATATATATATATATATCTATGATTTTTACAGTTAAGAAAATTTCTATTAGTATGTTTACCGAAAAGAAAATTATAAATATATATACATACATTTTAACTAATGTAATTATTTTGGCAACTAGAAAATATTTTATTTAAAAGGAATTAGTTTAAAACTAATTATTAGTTAAGTCAAATTATAAAGTGATAATTGATTGTTCGGTTTTTTCGAATATTAATATAAATTATTTATGCAAGGGCTAAAACTGTAGAGAAACAAGCCAGAATCGGATTAGATTGCAAATAAAAGAGCAAAGGTGAGATCTTCTCACTTAGAATAATAATTGAAAATTTTCAGTTATTGATTAATTGTTGAATTGTGATAGTTAAATTTAGAATTTGTTGATGGTGTGCTTGGATGATTGATTTATTATTAGTTATATTAGTTTAGACCATATGCGCCGCATAATAGCGGATGATATTATATTTAAACCTATATACCGCGATATTCCACCTTGAAGTGGAACTGGTATTATATATGTATTTGGAGTTCTTGATTTCTCGCACTATATAGCGGATGAGACCCTATGCGCCGCATAATAGCGGATGATATTTACAAATCCCATATATCGCGGTATTCCACCTCGAAGTGGAATTGGTATTTAATTGTTGTGCTAACGTCTGTGGATGCAGGGAAACAAGTTGGAGGGATCCAACTGGATTCCTCAAATATTAATTGCTTCATATATATGTGTTTATTTATTTATAATCTGTGCGTGATTGTATTGTAATTGAAATCGTTGAAGGCTAAAATTTAACCGAATATTTTTTTGGTATCGTAAGATACCAGAAATAAATAAAATTGAATTTTTTTTAAATTTAAGTAGAAAATCTATGGTGAAACCCTATCAAATAAAATTCCAAAATATGATGAAAATGTTTAATAAATGGATTCCAAGTAATAATATTCAAAAGGTGAAGGATTTATTTTAAAAATACGGTTTTTAAATAATTTGGAAGAGATAAAGGAATTTATTTTAAAAATAAATTCGGAAAATTGATTTGGTGTTAAAAGAATAAATCTTTGGGAAATCAATATTAAAATTGATTTGGTGTTTAAGATAAAATTTGAAATCAAGTTGAAACTTGATTTGGTGTTTGGAAATGATTTTTAAAATCAATTTGGAAATCGTATATCGGTAGATATTTGGAAAATTAAAATTCAGAATGAGAATTTTATAAAGGAAAGGGAATTTTGTTTTAAAAATAAATGTTGGTTTATTTTTAAGGGTGTAAAAAAAATTACGGATTCGGAACGTAAATTTAAAATAAATCAAGAAAGATTACTAATTGATTTGAATTAACCATTTTGAAATGAAAATGTATTTTCCTTGGAAAGCTGAGTATGATTTCGAAATAGCCTATAAATATAAACTGAAAATTATAAGGATAGTTTTAGGAAGGATACTTTGAATAAATTATTTTCTTAACTGGTTTCAAACCTTTAAAGTATGGATTTATTTAATTACTTATAGAAGGGATTATTTTAAAAGATTGAAATTGATATTTGATTAGGAAACAATTTTTTATATAGTTATACCTTATCTACTAATATATTTTAAAAATTAGTTGGGACTTAAAATCTTACATGTGATAATTAGTATAATGTTTTCATAATTATTATTTAAGTAAGTATTTAATATGGTTTTATTTTCAATGTTCTAAGAATATTTTGGATAAGTGATTTGAATTATTTTAACTTGGCAGATTTCCAATGGAAATGAATAAATATTTGGAAATGCATTCCGCATAAGGAAAGGTGTCTGAAATTTGTTTTCAAAATATTGAAAAGTGAAAAGTAATTTGAAATCTGTTTTCAAATGGTTGAAGTGTGAAATATATCTTGCGGAAGTATTTTGAAAATAAATAATTTGGGAAATTTATTTAAATCCGGCAAATTGTTATGGATGTTGATTGATAGATAAATAACCGACTATCAATATTGGCCTTTAAATGGCATTTGAATTTCGATGCGACCGAAAGTCGAATTCCAAATGGATATTCGAAACCCACATCGAACCTTTGTGATTGTGATGAATATTTTATTTAAAAAGATCAAAGTGGAATTTGTTGTGATTTGTTTGAAATCTGAATGAATACTTATTTTTAAAAATAAGCGCTCATTATTCGGATTAGCCGGGAGAGGACCTTGTGCCATAAAACCCATTCCGAATAATGATACGATGAAATGGGATTGCATTTAAAGACGGTGTTGAAGACGGAGTATTCTCGAAAATAAAAGGATTACCTGTCGAATGTCTCTACACCGAGTTGCTTCGATATAGTTATTTTATCACCTTTGTGATGGGGATTTCCGGACGTGATTAGTGAATATCCAGATTTGCAAGGGCTTCTTTTGAAGTGCCTTCGGTTCTGTTCGATCCCGGAACGGACTTGTATGGATGTGTGTCTGACGTTACACTTTGAGATGTAAAGCTGGTTTCTATCAAATACATTTTTGTTGGTGGTGGAGAATTTATTCTCTTAGCTTAACAACCTTCTCTGAGACGTACGAGCACAGAGGTTATGTAGTTGATGGTTACTGGTGATACATTCCCAATTTGGTAATGTGGCATACGAAGTGTTGCTGATCATTTGTTGATCAAAGCATGACTTTGTGAAAAGTGTAACTTTGTGGACGAAACTTCATCGAGCCTCACAAACCGGTAATGGTCGAAACAGGAAAGATGCGGCAAAGTTTCAGAGGTAGCTCCCCTAGGGTCTGTCCATTCCTTCTGGAAAAGGATGGTGTCAGGTATGGAGCCCTGATATTTAACTTTTGTGGTTACTGCAGATACTTTTCTTTGTGGTTGTTGATGTAGAGGATCCTCGAATAAAGGTCGCAAACGAACGTGGGTGGCATATCTTAGGTTTTACTTCCCGAGAAGGGGGTAACCGGCCTTGTGTTGGCAGAGATCCGGGTAGGTTCTCGGGTCGTCCCTCCAGAGACGTACCAATGTGGCAGTAGGAAGTTCCTTAGCCTGACCATTTGTTAGAAATCCAAAGAAACAATACGCGCCCTGTACGGTTTTAGTTGTATAACCTGTCATTTACTTATGGTGGTCACCACTGTTTAGATGGTAGCTATAGTAGGCATAGTTCGGAATGTCTATGCTGGCTAAGATTAATATTATACTTTCGAAATGTTTTCTGCGCTATGCACTAATAATAATATCGAAAGGATTTTGTGTATTAAGCATGTTTGACTATCATAAGGAGAATTTTCCTCCAATTCTGCGTTTGCGTTGTGTGTGTGGCGGGAGGCCTTATGATAGTTTCATTTTCCAAAAGCATAGCGGATTTCTTTCTATTTTCTTTGTGAAAATAACTGTTTTTAAGATCTCACACCAGTCCCACGACTGACCTGGAGTTTATTGTTCTCTTTCTAAACTCTAGGTGCCCATAATTTTCCACATGGGCAGCCTAGAGTCAGGTTAGCAGTTATTCGGGAGCAAAGTCAAGAAGTTGATGTGGAGATCAGGAGCTGAAACTGGATGGCGAGGCGTATCGCCTACATATGTAATATTTCTTTTCCGCTGTTCGTTGTTGTAACACTCTGATAATGTAATGTGATGTAATGTAATAACTGATACCGTGCTTTGTTTTAAAGATTATTCATTTATCTATTATATATTGTTCCGCTGCGAATTGTGAGATTCTGTTATTGTTTTGTTTTTTCTTCTTCTACCTCTTTCTTCTTTAAACCCGAAGACTCGTACATTTGTTCCACTTTGGGCTGAATTGTTGTGGGATTTTGCTAGCTCAAAAGGGGTACGAATTTGCAGGCCTTCACATGTCAGCAAAGTAAAAAGGATTATACTTCTTTATATAATCTTTCTGAAGAGCCCCTCCTTATTGTTGTTGTTATAGCTCATACTTTAGCACATGTACAATTAGGGTGGATCGAGCAACATATCATGAGCAATGAATGACATAATATATTATCAGCAAAACCACTTTGATTGTTAAAAATGATAAAATCACTAAAAAATATGAAATGTTGGTAACATTTCAAAACTTTTCCAATATAATTTAACCAACTTTATTTTGTTTTAATAAATTGAACCGTGATTTAAGGTATGAAAGCTCATCTTTGGTTAGTGCTTTAGATAGGGACGTCACTAACTAAACATGGTAAACTAAATTAGATGTATTAGAAAAAATCAAATTAAGCACGTTTTGGAAAATGTTATGAATGAACAACTGTGTGTGCTAGTGAAAGTGCGTGAGCATAAATGACTTGAAGAACTAATATATAAAAGAAGCATATATGCATTGTGGTACTGGATCAAAATAGAATAGCAAATTTCAAATCAAAATCTGTGCACCAAATGATCATTTCAAAGTCATCTTGCACATTCAACCCTTTAACACATCCACTACAACTTTTTATAAGCCACTAAATGAACACTGAAGGAAGTATATAATAACATGAAGAAAAGCATGGAAAAAATACATTTAATGCTTCACACTTGAGAGAAGTAGATCAGATATATGTTTATGTAAGTTTAAATATTAGGATATCAAGAATAATTTATAGGTTATGCTTTCTCAACCATGGATGATCCAATATTGCCAAAGTTACAAAAAAAACTATTTAATTTCAGAACATGAATAATTGCACACATCAGTTAAAAGAAAGGATTAAAACATGAAAAAAAATATCTAAGTAAAAATACTGGCTTACTAAGAGCTTGCGTGGCTATCATTCCTTTCCTATAATCCTTTTTTAGCGGTCTTCTAACAAAATCTTTAGCTTTATGAGCAACAGCCTATAGGGATTAACCAAAATTAGGGTCCGCTCTCAATACAACACGAAATATTCTAGACTCTATTCTTGCCCACAAGGGTCTGAACAACATAACAATAATTATGGATGAACTCATGAACGTCTAGTGTTTGTGAACCGTGTACTTTTTCCTATACACTTTTGTGGACTTAGGAAAATAAATTATTGGGTAGCACATAGAACGAAAGAGAACAATCATGCTCACATCTGCAGTAACCTATACTGCATCCATAAAAAGTTTGGTCACCGATGTTGGAACTATGCCCACATTGCTCACAATGTTTAATCACACATACATAATACAAATTTAGAGTTAGCATATTGCATATGGTGTAATATATCCATACCGAGTGTCTTAAACAAAAAATAATGCTGCATTGTGTGCACATAACTTCTCCATTATTGAAAGCATGAATATTATTCGTATTTGCAAGTACAAAAGACACATGCAACAGCTATCCTGAAAGATGTTAAAGTTGGATGAGCGTTGTAATGCAACATCATATTCTAGACGAATACATGTTGACAATTATTCCCTCTTAGCAAATTTAATAAAAGCGGTTAAGAATATACCATGATGAAAGATAATACGTTTTTACCAAATATCCATGTACACTACAAGAAAAGGGCCCATTTTGTATCGGATTGTTGCAACGGCTGGCAACGGCTAAAAAAGGCGGTCGTTGCTAGCCGTTGCAAATCGCAAATATAACCTGCAACTCGCGAACAGATTATCATTTCCCACCACAACGAGTTCTTCCCAAAACCCTCATCCCCGTCACAATCCGCCGCCTCTCCAATTCCAGCCGTTGCTAGTTGCCTCCACGTCGCTCAAACACCTCCAAAACTCGCTGGTATTTCTTCTAAGCTTGATTTGGCTTTGATTTAGGTTTAATTTAGGATTAATTCGAAAACCCTAATTTCAAAAATAATTGTATTAGTTGATCATAGTGATATTGGGTGATGATTATAGTGATATTGGGTGATGATTATAGTGTTTTAAGTTAGGTGGAAGTTAAATTAGTTTATCATTATGTTGAAAATGATGATTAATGCATATTAGTTATGGTAATATTTATATTAGTTGATTTTGATTGGTGGTTTGATTTTAAAATTAGTGTATATTATTGATGAACATGCTTGTTGATATTTAAGTTTATGACAATATTTGTTTTATTTAAAATAATGTGTATAGTTTACGCCAAAGTTCATTGTATAGTAATTAATACATATCTTGTTAGATTGGTACAGTTAACGATAATTTAATTCAGAAGTGCTAATTATAAGTGTTATCGTAGTTTAAAATAAATATAATTCGTTAAATGAATTATAAAATTTTGAAATGAGCGTAATAACAATGAGCTAATTATTCAGTGAAAGTTATAACACATTTCAAAATTTAGTTAATAAATATAATGAATTAATTAATTATAAAATATTTTGTATTTGTTAGAAGAATAATTAGAAAATATGTTTTATTTATGTAAATCCCTTAGAGATATTTTGTCCCCGTCTAACAAGTGTTGCATATGAACGTTATATGGATATCCCTTTTTTTCAAGAACGGACATTTATATTCATCTGATACAATATTTGTTGGATTTGTCCTAGTATTTGGACAAGTTACAAACACAATAAAGTAATCATATTTTGTAAATCATTTCAGTTTAAACGGTTTACAAAATTTTGGTGGCACTTCCTTTTTGTTCCCTGTGTACACGCATTTTGTGTACGATACAGGGAATAAAGGGAAGTGCTGCCGAAATTTTGTTGAATTGTTTAACTTGAAATGATTTATAAAATGTAATTACGATATTGTGTTTGTAATGGGAAATAGGATGACCGGTCGTCAATGAATTATAAAATGTTTTTCAATTGTTAAATAGTTGATTTAACGACAAATTATAAATCAATCGTAAAATACTGTAATATGAAGTGAAGTGCTTACTTGAATCTTTTAACATATTTTATCAAATCAGAAAAAATGTTCGATTATTTTCTCGATCGTAGTTGAATGTATGAAGTCCGAACTGGTATGAAAGGATCAATAAAGGAACATTTCTGTAACGGTGTACATGAATTTATTAGAATCGCTAAATCTAATAATCGGAATAACGATGAAATTCGTTGTCCGTATAGTAAGTGCAAACATTTAAAGCATTGGAAATCAGATGTAATAGAAGTACATCTGTATAAATTTGGTTTTGTGCCGAATTATTACTTATGGGATCGTCATGGAGAACTTGTTGAACGTACACCTAATCCTGTAGTGTTAGAGGACGATAATATTATGACGAATCCAATAGAAAATACGGTGCAAGATGCAGCACGGTCGATGTTTCCTACCATTGATCAGGGCGATGATGACAATGATAACGTTGAAGAAGAACCGACCGCGCAAGCTAAAAAAATTTGTGATTTATTGGATTCTGCTAAGAGGCCCTTGTGGGATGGGTGTAAAAGCGAAACCGAATTATCCGTAACCGCCGAATACATCACTATGAAATCAAAATTCAACCTTACAGAAGCTGGATTTACAGCAGTTGTACAAGCTGCAAAACGACACATGCCACCCAATAATTTGATGTGCGGTAGTCATTATAAAGTGAAAAAACTTATGTCTGCTTCTGGATTGCCGTACCAAAAGATAGATACATGTATAAAAGGTTGTATGTTGTATTGGAAAGATGACGTTGACCTTAGAAAATGCAGAATATGTTACGAGGAAAGATTCAAACCGAGAAAAAAAAAGGAAAAGAAGTTCCATACAAGAGAATGCATTATTTACCTATCACTCCTAGACTTCAAAGGGTATATGCATCTTCTGCTATGGCATGTCATATGCGATGGCACAGTGTTAGAACACCAGAAGAAGGAACTTTGATACATCCATCTGATGGAGAAGCATGGAAACATTTCGATAAGACTTATCCTGCGTTTGCTGCAGAGAGCTGTAATGTCAGACTCGTTTATGTACATATGGATTTTCACTATTCTCTCAGTTTGGTAGTAAATACACATCATGGCCTATTATTGTTACTCCTTATAATTTACCTCCATGGATGTGTATGAAAACTCCGTATATGTTTCTAACGATTGTCGTCCCCGGTCCGATGATCCGACACAAGGAATTAATGTTTATCTACAACCATTGATCGAAGAATTGAAAACACTGTGGCATGAAGGAGTTGAAACATACGACATTTCAATAAAAAAGAATTTTCGTATGTTCGCTTCTTTATTATGGACTATTAGTGATTTTCCTGCGTATGGGATGCTTTCTAGTTGGAGCACTGCTGGACGTCTAGCTTGTCCTCATTGCATGGATGAAACACGAGCATTTTCATTAAAGTATGGAAAGAAAATTTCTTGGTTTGATTGTCATCGATGTTTTCTACATGTTAATCATAAATTTATAACGGATAAAAAGAACTTTAAAGCAAACATAGAAGAGAGTATGCTACCACCGAAGGTTTGGTCAGGTGAAGAGATATATGAAATCGTAAAAGACTATCCAAAGATACATGAAACTGGGGTACAAGTTGAAATTCCAGGTAAATCAGACATTCATAACTGGTGCAAACAAAGTATATTTTGGGAGTTACCTTACTGGAAAGATCTGCTACTCCGACACAATATTAACGTTATGCACAATGAAAAAAACGTGTTCGATAACGTGTTTAATACAGTTTTGAATGTAAAGGGGAAAACTAAGGTCGATGTGAATTCGAGACGTGATATATTACACTTTTGTAAGCGGCACGAACTTCATTTGTACGACGATACAAAAAACCCAAAGCATGCTATGAGCTAGATAACAAACAAGTAAAACTCATGCTAAAGTGGGTGGAAGGAGTAAGATGTCCTGATGGGATTTCTTCTAACCTCCGTAGATGTGTTGACTTTAAAAACAGTAAATTAAGTGGGATGAAAAGTCACGATTGCCATATAATGATGGAATATTTTTTCCCTGTGCTTTTCAAAGAACTGTTTCCTGGCAAAGTATGGAGTGTTATAACAGAATTAAGTATGTTTTATAAGCAACTTTGTTCGACGACGTTAAAGGTAGATCGCATACGTAAACTTGAAGTAGAAATCCCTATACTGGTCTGCAAACTGGAAAAAATATTTCCGCCAGGTTTCTTTAATGTACACTAGTACAAAACTGGTCATATGTGTCGGTTGTGTAACCCCTGTTGTGTCGGTTTTACAACCAACTCATATGAAGACGACACAAAAGATATTTTTCTGTTGTGTCGGTTGTACGACCGACACAAATATCAGTCATTAGTGTCGGTTGTTATTAAAGAACCGACACAAAACTATGAACAGTTGTGTTGGCCTTCCTAAAAGGACCGACACAAATCAGCTTGTATAGTGAAGCACACCGCCGTTTATTGTGTCGGTCCTTTTAGAAAAACCGACACAACTGTTCATAGTTTTGTGTCGGTTCTTTAACAATAACCGACACAAATGATTGATATTTGTGTCGGTTATGTTTGTTTTTTCAACCGACACAATTGATATAAAGTTGTATCGGTTCCCTTTGAAGGAACAACCAACACAAGTAATATCTGAAGCCAAAAAAAAATATTATTACCGTTTAAGATTATAGAAACAGTATGAAATTGAATTTTAATTTTTTTATAAACCAACGTTACTATGAACTGATTGAAAAAAAAATATAATTATATTATCCATCAACATAATTCATGTTTACAGACCAAAATAGAATGTAATCTATCACAAACATAACGTACATAACAAAATACCAACGTACGTTACAAAAGATCGGCGTACACAACCAACTACATCCAATTATACATAATATAACTAGGTAAATTCTCTCGAACCTTGTCTATCTCTTGTTGGTTATAAGAACCGTCTCGTACAAAGTCCTGCAATTAATAGAATTGTTATACAAAAGACAATAATTAAGTCAGGAATACTCTGCAATATATATAAAAGATCAATCTGAGAGGAATGTAATTCAAACACAGGTTGAACCATGCATAAGCTGAATATTGGAAACAAATTAAATGATAGCTACAAGGAAATTTATTTTGTTTGTTTGATTTTCGTGTGTATTTTGTTGTGTGTTTGTTTGTTTGATTTTCGTATGTATTTTGTTGTGTGTTTGTGTTTCTTGTAATTTGTTTTTGCATTTGCATTTGCATATTTTACTATGTATAAAAAAACATACAAAATTAAAAAAAAATCATTCTCATTTACAATTTCTGGTTTACATTGAATTACAATTTTTTTTTGTGCATTGCATTTTCATTTTTATTGAGTTACTGTTCACTGTCCCCAACCAGTAATTTCTATTCCTCTGCTCTTCAAATTCTACCAGCCAGTTCAACAACACTGCTGCTTTGCGTTTGGTACATTACATTTCAAATCACATAGCATTTGCATTTTCAATTTGCATTCTGTTACGTTTTATTTCACTCCCATTTCCCATTCTCTGTTACTCTTCATTTTTCATTTTCTGCTCTTTGTTACAAACTGACCTACAACTCCCTTCACCTGAATCACAACCACCCCTCTGTCCTGCCAAACATCATCAACTTCAAACCAACTAGAACTCTTTACCTACGACCAACAACAATCCCCGCTCTTCACTGTTTCCCAACCACAAACAACTTTTTTCATTACATCCTGATCACTTTCACTGCCACTATCAGTAACCCACAAACCACCCACATAGCAATCTGCAACCAATCCCTGTGCCACTAATTTGCTGTTTCACTTACTTCCTCCCTGCTCCACCCCATTTAACAAGGTACATCCAACATTAAGTTCAACCATAGACTGCTACCACTTCATTCAACACAAAATCTTCTATCACTTCAGACTGCTCCACCACACAAAATCTTCATTCACCACAACAACATTGCCAATACGTCACTGTCAAACCAAGTTCCACCACCATATTACTGCATCAAACAATCACTGTTCATAACACAGTGCCATACTTCCCACTGCACAATCCACCAAAACACATTTCTTCCATCAACTCCCCCTGTTAAAACATCCACATACTTTACTCCTGCAACTTCCCATTGTTCTTCACGTCTAACCCACCAGCTACTTTCAAACTGCCTTGCAAACTCTTTCACCGACAATCCACTTACATTCCTCACTGTGATCACAAACCAACTCCTTCCTGTGATCACAAACACTTAAAAATTTTCTTCACCATTCATAGCTGCTTCTCCCCTTCACCGAACCACATGCCATAACAACTTCAATCGACAGCAACTTCATATCAACAACAACATACCAAATTGCCAACCGCCCTCTGCGAAGCTTAGCCTTCACTTCACTTGCAACATATTACCAGCTTAACTGCCTTTATAACACTCCAATCCTCTGCTTACAAACCAAGCTCTCAAACAATCCACCTTCACTAATCATCACATCACGACAACACATCGGTATTTCCAATAGAACTTGCCTACCGACCACTGTTCACCTTCCATCCCTCTTCTACACAAACTACAAAACACAACATCAGACACTTCTTTCCATAGCTTTGCTTTCGGCCGGAGTTTATTTTCATTTTCATTTTCTTTTCCACGTGTAAATCATTTGTATTAAAAAAAAAATGCTTTCGTTTTTTTAGCAATAATAACTGTTCACTGTATGGCTGAAAGTTTGGAATCCAGAAGCGTTAATGCTCCCTCACTTTAAAATAGTTTACTTCTTTGAATCAGCTGGATTTATAAGTTTAACTTCTAATATGACGGGTCAAACTAAAACAACGACTTGGTGCATCACTACACATTTTCTCAGTTTTTTTTTCAAATACATGAACTGAACAGTAAATAAAGACTTGGCATTTGATTTCTTCTAACTAGCATTGCAGCATTGATTTGATCGAAATATACCTATAATGTAGCTAATGTATAATATGAAGGAAAAAAACTAAAGTAGTACCTTTTGTAAATCGATGCTTTGATTGTGGTTTTTCACTATGTCATGCATATACCTCATCACATAATATACACAGTCAATTGCTCCTAATTGTTGAGGACACTACAGCAATATTACAAGATAACTTAATAGTTAGTTTAAAATGAATTCATATGCCAAACAATACATAGTATTTATTTTATTTTATTTTTTGTTTGAAAATCAAATCACCTTAACATGCTTCCATTTAAAGGTACAGCCACTAGTCACCACAAACCAGCTGCTTCCTCAACCTCTTCACATTACATACAAACTTCAGTGTTGCTCTGTCAACATACACACAACAACCTCAATCGCTTCTACCTGTCATCTTCACAACTTACTTCTAGCATACTATAGCCATATAACAGCACACAACCAAAACCATCAATAGATTAGCCACTCCTCCATCTCATCTCCGACCACTAAGAGTTTCAGAAATTCACCTAAACTGATATCACTACTACCCCTGTAATTCTCAAGTTCAAATCGAAACTGTCATTGCTTCAGTTCAAATACAAATAAGTTTCTTGCTCTCCACCTTACTGCTGACATAGTCTCTGCACAGTGCCTCACCACCACTTCCACTCACTTGCACATTGACACTAACTACCCCCACCATACCACTATTACATTTCAGACAGACAATGCTCATCTACAACATAACATCCTTCCATACATAACATCCTTTCAGACAGACAAACACTAACACAAACCAATAAATGCACTTATTCATCGAGTGTCGCTTTACATTATATATAAATGACAAGTGTTCAGTTCAAAATTAATGTTATAGTGTGATGGGAATAACAGTTTGATATATATCATCCGTGTAGCAATACAGGGTTGAGGGTAAGGCAAGAGATCTTGCTGGACTAGCTATCCCTGAAACAGTGAGGTCTTGTTGGAATTAGTATAATAATACCTCCTTGATATCTCAAAAGGTTATGCATACCTCCTTGATATATGTAATCCATACACACACAAACATCCAAATGCAGAAAATTATGTGGTCATCAAGATAAAAAAAACTCAAGGCAGCCTATATTTACAAAACATAAACTTCCTTGGAATTAAATAAATTAAATGTAAATGTAATGAGTACAGAGAAAAGAAAAATACGATGAATGTGGAGTACATGCAATGAGAATATCTGACTATTGATCTATGACAAACAAGAGACCAGAGACGGGGAGGGAATTTAATTATGAATATGGGCTTCATTCCCAAAATTATTATTTTCTATGGCCCAAATTATATTTTAGCTAGGGCCTTATATCACAAATCTACGTTTTTGTGTGTATTTATGATTTTTTTTGTTCAACTACGATCGTGGTCCTAGCTACCTAAAACACATCTCCAACCCTGGAGCTTCCTATATAATTATTAGACTACAACATATAACATTATCAATCAGACATGGGAAGCTAGCTATTGTCATGAAGGTGAGTAATTCAGGTTCAAGCATTGCATAGACAACCCAAAGCATAGATATTTTGTTTATGACTGAAACTGAATAAAAAGTCTGTACAGAATTTAAAAAAAGATCACCTTTGTCTTTTTTGTTTTGTTTACATATTTTTGGATTATGATATTATTCTCATTTTGTTAGGTTTCTAAAGATTGGTTCTGACATTCTATAAGGTTTTTTCCCTTTCACTATAAGAACCTAATTATTATAGTTTTGTTTTTTGCTTCTAATTTTGTAAACATTATTTTTGTTTCGATGGTGTAGATTAATAATCATGAGTGTAAATGAATTTGACAAACTAGAGCTATATGAGTAAGCATATGTGTTGAGTGTTTAGGTGAGGTAACCATTGCATATCGGAACACAAGTATAAGCGACAAAAAATGTGGTCGTGAAGGAGGAAATGTAGTCTTTGTACAAGAATAAAGCTTCAGATTTAGTTTCTTTTGTTTAAGGAAGTCAAGCCATATGATATAAGTGGATATTTAAGGTAAAGAACATTGGAGGACATGATGCTAGATTGGTCGCGAAAGAATTTGCGCTAAGGAAAAATGATATGATGAGATATTTACATTGATAGTGTGAAATACTTCAATCCATACTTTATTGCATATTATTATCATTACTAATGATATGAAGTTGGAGCAACTTGATGATAAACCACTTTTTTTCATGGTGGCTTGGAAGAGAAAATGCAAAGCAAACAAATGGGTTTGTTGTAGCAGGAAGTTTTGAAGGGGTTTGCGAACTAAAGAAGCCGCTTTATGGACTAAAATATCTTGGACAATGATTGTGACACCTCACCTTAACAACAAAATTTTTGCTCAAATTTACTCTTACCATCTCTAAGGTATAAAAATATAATATCACTTTATCATGTAAACTCAAAGTACCTAATACAAGTAACAGACTCACATTCTAAACACGTAGCATGATAAATACAATATTTGCTAAATCATTTATAACACAAGGCATACTTAAACCACACATACACAGCATATAATTAAATTTCATTGCAAAACTCCATCTGCTTACATCAAACCAAAGCATCGAAAGGTAAACCTATCCTTTACTGCCTATGTTAACACAAGAGTTTTTGGAACGGTCATATAGATAAACACTCTGATCAGACATAATGTCTAGTTTTGGTATGAGTAACTTTTATGCATTACCACAAATATAACACCACCGTATACTATAGATTAAATTACATCTAAACCTATTTCACATGCACCAAACAAGTTAGCAAAATAAAATATCACAATATCATATGTAAATTTTACGCACTGCTAGAGACGCATGCTGCTATGAATCATGTAGTGTTTTGGTAGATTTAACCTATTTTAGTAGCGGTTGGTTGCAATGCGCAGTTATGTAGACATTGCACTATAATAATGCATGTTTCTATCTTGGTAGCAAGTTTTAATTCGACAGCTGATCATTGAATATTACAAAGTATAAAGCAGGTTTACATGAATTAATTAAGGGAAAATTGATGTGTAAATATAGATAATATTGACCAATTTTTGAACAGATTAGATGATTCATTTTATAAGCAAGCTATAGTCATGTTCATTTTCCACACATCACCTACTTATGGACCTATGGCGTTAAGAATCACTGACTTAGAAAAGGCTATAAATAGTTCAAATGTTTAGTACATTATCATTGATTATGTGGCATATATCGGTAACCAAATGATGAAGAGAAGTATCGTAATATTCTATAATTTGTATAGAAAAATTATAAAGTGGATGATTGTAATCGTTTGTTGTTGATTTGTCATACAACATTTTGTTGACATGGAATGTTATTTATCTTTGACAATAGTGGTAGAAGAAAATTCTTTTTAGATTTAAGTTGCGTTGACAGTAAAATCGCAATAATAGTGTAGCTAGGGAAATATTGTAAGCGGCTTTTGGTTAGTGTTGTTTGGATATTATACAGACCTCCTAACATGATAATCTTGTGGTGGATTCATCTTCTTTTGCATTCTACTGGGCTATAACGCATGCTGGTTTAGTTAATTGTCCACTCTTTCCAAGGTAATTCAACATATATCACTAATGTCCATTGGGTAGTTTTTGATGTTGTTCACTTTTCCAATCCAACCTAACCATAAATTCATTCAATTAAGAATTAACAATATTGAGGCTGCATTATGAAAATCCCAACCTTTTGATTTTGAAGATCATCTAGGATAACCAGTGGCCATTTTTTTTTTTGAAATGGTACTTTATATACAACAAATTATTGGGACAACATATCCCATGTCAATAAACATTCGAAAGCAAGTTTCGAACTTGTGACCTCTTGCACCAAAGCCGAATCAATTACCACTTAGACAATGGTGCTTATCAATAACCAGTGGCCATTGATGCTTATGGTAGCAGCAAATAATCAAATATCAATTCTTACAGCTAACTTAATTAATTGATTAACCCATTGGTAAGTAATTTCACATTTGGTACACATAACAGTTAGCGCAAAAGTTACAGTAAGAATTGTTAAGATTGTCAAAACAAAAACAGCTAACCTTATGGTATACAAACATCAGATTCAACTCATATTAACTGTATGCATGCATGATATGGAAGAATAAGCATAATTATAGTCTTGATTTGCCATATTTTTTTCATGCTTAATAAATGTATGTTACCTATCACGTACTGTAATCAATTTTGATGTAGAAATCACGCTATTTGTGCATTTTCATTAACATAATACCATTAGCACAAATTTAAGAAAATACAAATACATATAACCACGTAAAACTATTAGAAAAATCAAGGGCAGAACATACAAAGGGTTTCTATAGAGTATTCATCTATTTATCATATATACTGATAAAATAAAATATTCACTTACCGGAGAATCACGCAGGATGAACTATTGAGCAGTGACTTACTTGAGTTTTTAAAAATTTGGCACTAATTTGGCACTAATTGAGCAGTAACGATTTTCAACCTTTTTTCTAAAGTCCTGCTTATTCAGATCCTAGCAAGTTTGCACTAATTGAGATGAACTATCAGAAGTCTTCGATAATTCGCGGGTAGAGAGAACGGCAGTATAATGGGTAGAGAGAACGGCAGTATAATGGGTAGAGAGAAGGAATAAAATTCAATTTTAGCGTTCGCGGGTAGAGAGAAAAGGAATAAAATAACGAAGAAGAAAAGAAGAAGACGGGTCGGGTACCTAAATTTTTCCTCTAAAATTTAGCGTACGCGGGAAAAATGGGGCGGCTGAAATGGATTTGGGGGGAAAGTAGTGTGCCTATTGTGTCGGTTTTTGGACAACCGATGCTATTGTATTTAGTTGTGTCGGTTGTTCAAACAACCGACACAAATAGATCTATTGCTTCCCTTCAATTGTGTCGGTTTCTTAAGAATAGCAGATGCAAATTACATTTTCTTCTTACCCCATAAGTCAATAGTTTCAGTTGTTAATGAACAACCGACACAAATTGCACTATTTGTGTCGGTTTTATGGACAACCGACACAAATGAGGCGAAGCAGCTGATCTGTTTTGTACTAGTGGTAATGGAGCATTTACCTGTTCATCTACCATCCGAAACACTTCTTCAAGGTCCTGTGCAGTATGGATGGATGTATCCATTTGAGAGGTAATTTTGAATATCCGCAATATGAAGTTTGCTTAAAATTTAGATTTATATACCAAAACAGAAATTACATTAATTTTGTTATAGGTACTTGAATCATTTGAAGAAGAAAATTATACAAAAAGCACGAGTAGAAGGTTCAATTTGCAAAGCGTATCTGGAAGAAGAATCTTCATTTTTTTTCTCACATTACTTTAGTAACGATGTGAACTTATCGTTTGTCAGTATTCCCCGTAATGATGAAGCTGTTGAACATGATTCTTCTCAAACAATGTTATCTATTTTTAGACAACAAGGCCGACCTGCTGGGAAATGTGTGGAAATATGGTTAGACGATAAAGATTTCCATATAGCACACACAAATGTTCTTTTAAATTGTGTTGAAGTTGCACCATTTGTTAGGTAGTACTAAATTCATGTACAATTTAATTATACGTATATATATATATATTAATTTTGATGGGAATAATACATTTTTGCAGTATATACGAATCACAACATCCATCTGGCGATCTCAGTAAAGATTTTGCTAAATGTTTTCAAAATACGTATATGATCCAAAAAACTCTGTTGTTGACGAAAGATTACGACATATTGCTATCGGACCAAAAAGAAATGTGAAGACTTATCCAATATTCTTCGTCAATGGATTTAAATTCCACACCAAAGATTACGGGGCTGAAAAATTAACATATAACAGTGGTGTATTTGTTAAAGGCAGTTATGATCCAGAGGAGCATATAAAAGATTTTTACGGCGTCTTAACACATGTTTTAGAGTTGACATATTATATACAACATGCAGAGAAAGTTTTTTTATTCAAATGCAATTGGTTTAGCAATATTCCTGATTCTGGAATTAACGTGCACAAAGATTACAAGCTCATTGAAATAAAGCATACCTCGCATTACTATAAGTATGGTCCTTTCATACTAGCCAAGCAAGCATTACAAGTTTATTTTGCTCCGTATCTATCCTTGAAAAAAGATAAAGCAGATTGGTGGGCTGTTATTAAAACAAAGGCAAGATTTACATTTGATGGAAATAATATTCCAGATGAAGCAGTGTATCAAGCAGATCTGGAGCCAACTGAAATAATAATAACTGACGATGTTGATGTAGGATCGTTGAATGATGAAGCGAATGTTTTAATAGATGCATTTGAAAGTACCGAAGAAAACGATATAGAGTACGAGACCGAGTCTGAATCAGAAAACGGCGAAGACTGATACATTACACTGTTTTTTTAATGTATGCATGTATGATGTTTTATTTTGAGTAATGTATTAAGAATGATGAATGCGTTCTGTATTATTCTGAGCTATGTAATAATAATGATTTTGTTATGTATTATCATTCTGTTTTATTTTAACCTATGCGTTATTCAGAGCTATGTAATAATAATAATAATGATTATGTTCTGCATTATTATGAGCTATGTAATTACAAAGAATGGTTATGATGATTAATGGAACATGTGTTGTAATAATAATTTGTTTTCTTTTCATTATATGATATGATTATGTTTGTGGCAGATATGTCTCACAGAAGGCGCAGTACATCTCAGCCTTCTCCTTCGCCTTCTCATGGCGCAGGTCCCAGCGAGTGTCGCGAGTTTACGTGTGTAAGCATGTGATTACTTAATTTCTAGTAGAAATCTTGGGGACAGCACGTAGGCAGGGTTTTGCCGAAGCTGGGTAAATTCCGTGTCGTTTTATTTCTGCATTTATTATTCTATTATTATCTGTGTTGCTATTATTTTGTGATCTGTGTTGAAATAATTTTATAAGTTTCCGCAATTAATTTTTATAATTAATACTATCACCCTATTCACCCCCCTCTAGGGTGAAATCGATCCTACAGAAACCAACCTCAAGGATACTTTTATATAAACATACTTTATACTTTATATATACTTTAATATATGCTACAACTAAATACTATGCAGACTAAATGAATATGCAAACGCTGCCTATGTACTACCTATACTTTTCTATAATGTATGTACTGACATATAGACTTATCATTATTGTAACTATAAATTGTAACTATATATCGATAATAGACATGTATTAACAGCAGAAACTTGCAAAGCTTACATATGAAATCCACTATGTACCCGCATTAACATATATATAAATAATATAATACTTCTCTTATAAATATAAAATGTATACCTTATATTTAAAATAAGTTCTTTAAATCTAAATGTACAGACTCACATGTATATCTCTTACAGCGTTACATATTCATATAGAAGAAACACAAAAAAACATGTATAGTTCATATATTATAAACAAGCTATGAAAACTTCTGTACAGATCTTGTTGTTTATATTTATATATTCACTAAATAACTTACTTTATTAACTAACAAAAAAACCATAACTATATATTTACAGATAACATACAAAACTTCTTATATAATATCTATTTAAAACTCTACATACACATTTCCAATATCCAAATATGCAGACAAATATGTATAACTTACCCAAAAAAACATGTAAACCCATATATCTCAAATACTAAGATATATATAACTAATACGTATAATGTATGTCTATATACAACTCTAATATACATACACTAATCTATATACTGACAGACTAAAGAAAATGTATATATGGTTAATAGACTAACCTATACAAGGGGAAAAGGACACTCGGCTGTGATGAGGAGAAGGTGGATTAGGGCACCGGAAAGGACTGCTGTGCTCGAAGAGGGATGTCAAGGTGGGGCCGCCTGATCTGGGAAGGTCTCGGCTTGGGTTCTCGGTGGGTTGGAGGGTGACTAGTCACCCACTGGGAAAGTGAAGCTGTCAAAGTAAGTTATGTATTGCTGTATTGTTAGTATTATTTATTTAAATTATGTATGTTAGTTGCATTATTAATTTAATTAACCGTGTATTTAAATTAACAGGAAATAGCAAAGCGAAATAGCGCGAACAGAAATAAAAATCCTTCGTTACACCGTGGTGGGTCCAAGCCATTCCAACAATGGCGGAGGGAATTGGTAAATTTGTAATTTGAGTTTATAAACTGTAATATTATTTAATCATATTAGTAATGTTTTTTATTCATGTATAATTTCAGCATTCAAGAACCGGACAGGAGCCTACAATGGCCGAAATTTTTAGAGTCACTCATGCGGTGGAGCAGACCGATGATGATGGGAATGTCACCGATCAGTGGACAGATGCGAAGGCTGAATCTGTTATGGTAAATATGTTTATTCGCAATGACAATGTTTCACATTCCTTTAGTAGTGTATAAGTGAATTGTATAGCTATATATTGAGTCAAATTTGTATTCGTAATTGCAGGGTAGATATGAAGCGGAGCGGGCAGCGATGGCGCAAAGAACTGGACGGGAGGATATCACGCTTCAAGAGTGCAATCAAATATGGGATAGAATTATTGATCCGCCTTCTCGCAATAGGCGTTATGGATACGGCAATCAGGAGGTAAACGATTTTAATAACTTATATTTGAATTTAATATAGCCATTGCGAGCGTGAATTAGAACTAGTTTGTTTGATCGTTTAACAGGCTCTTAACTTGCAGAGGGCTTATAAGAAATCTATGCCGAGGAGCAGATACCCCAGATGCAACGACAGCTGGACGAGATAAATGATTAGCGACAGAGCTTCTTGTCTCAGCAGATAGATGAGCGCATTGCCGCATTCGTTTCAGAGCATGGGACCATGCCAGGGTCTTGTGGTGGTAGTGGTGATGATGATGATGCTGATGATGATGCCGCTGATGATGATGAGTAGGTATGTTTTGTTGATGGTTATTTTTTTTGGCAAGATTGTGGTTTTAATGGATATTTGTTGGACTTGTGTACTTTTGTTGGTGTGTACATATGTTGGTTGATGGACTTGGTAGTTTGTTTGGTGTTGGTTGATGTTGGTTTGGTGTTGGTTGATGGACTTGGACTTGGTAGTTTGTTTGGTGTTTGGGCAAAATGGCAGTATGTTGGTTGATGTACTTATTGTGGTTTTAATGGATATTTGTTGGTGATGGATATTATATGTAATGGATTTGAGATGTATGGATTTGTGTTAGTTGATTATATAGTTGTGTGATTATTGATATGTGTTTTTTTTTATTTGCGATATATTTGGTTATATGATGGTTGGAATGGAATGTATACGATGGATTGGAAGTGATTATTGTGATGTGGAATGGTTTGCGACGACAGAGGTTGGAAGAGTGAAAGCTGGCTGCTGGAAAACTTAAAAAGTTTCAGGTTTGCAACGGCTCGCAACGACTATCTGGTTCCAGGCTTGCAACGGCTCGCGACGCCACGTGACGACCAGTATTGTAACTAACTGTTGCCACGTGGACAACTGGTCATCGCCACCCGTTGCTAAATTGGTAACGGAGCCGTTGCTATTGCCGTTGCTAGAACAAGTTGCAACGTGCTTAATAGCAACGGCTTTTAGCAACGGCTGGCAACGGCTAGCAACGGCCGCCAACGGCTATTTGCCGTTGCTATGCCTTCCGTTCCTTGTAGTGATACCTTTAGATCAATCTGATAGGCATGGTTACTTATGCATAATGTACAGGTGATACATTGGTCTGTCAAACAATAAAAAATATATTTATTAGTACAGAAGACTTACATATCATGTAACCTGCGAGGCACACATTAATGTGTTCATGCTTCTGAAACCTGCGCTTCACCTAATGTTTGCTCAAAACTCAACCTAGTATGTGGATGTAGTTTCCAATCATACTCATGTACCATATTGTAAAGATACTGAACATCTCATTAAGTTGAACCTATCTCTTTTTTATCTCGTCGATGTGCATCTTTCACTTTGCATCCAGTTTCTAGTTTCGATATACCAGCATATGTGTGCGAACTCGAGTCATCATGCTAGGTGCAGTAGCCATGGAATGCAGCACATGTTTGACACATATTTTGATGCCTGCGTCAACTATCGCCGAGATCCTCGGGCACCGAAAGGTCCGAAACCACAATAGGCCTACGTCATGTTTTGTTCAGTTAGTGAGAGTTAATCTGAACAAAGCTCACTATAGTTTAATGGTTGAGTTATAGAATTTACAGCTCATTATATTATTATAGGTATGTATAAAAAAGTGCAAGAATGAACATGAAGCCACATTTAGCAGACACTACCACATTCCAAGCTAAGCTCCAAAATTTCATTTCCAAAAATATGTATAGTCTACAAAACATGACACGTTTTCTTTCCTTTGAAAGTGGAATGAAAATGTATGTACGAATATAGTATAGCAATGCAATATACACATATAAATATATAGTGCACTAATAACCATATGAAAACTAACCTCATAGGCTACTTGTTTGTATCAGATGGTCAAATCAATGAGAAACCTGCTGCCAACCATGAACTGAAGCACCATACCAGTGTGGACAAGTTGTATAATTCAATACAAATTACAGCTCCCTCTATATCTGGGCTGTTATACAGTTTGTCGAATCCATAAACCATCAAGCAATCTTAGTCATACTCAAAAAATTTCTAAGAACTACAATATTATTGCATGGATTAAACGATAAATGGGTTTACCATAAATTGACTACATCTACCAATTTAACAATAAACAGTAGATAAATTCAAAAAAAATTCTGATATATAATCTCTTAGTTTCACCATGATGACCTTCAAAATTTTGTTTTAGGATCAATTTTTTGCTTATTCCTGACTATAACACGTTTTCTTAAAGAACATTAACTCAAAAAATTATAGTACAACTTTCAGTACTCGATAACAGTAAAAGATAACCAGTGAAGCACTATGATATATCATTCTCTCTTAAATCCTGATAGGGAAATGCTTTAATGACCGCTCAAATATATGTGTCGTCAAGCTATACCATGGGGAGAAAGTCCTTGTCCAAGGAACCCTTAGAAAAATCTTATGATCACATGTCACTCACAGTCAATTTTGCTTTAACCGGTGCCAAGATTTTATTGTGCATGGACTATGTACTGATTGTTATATTTGTTATTAGCAACTGTACTTTGAAAGAATATTTAGCTTGCAAGGTTTCTGTTATGAAAGAAAAGCAAGACCTTCAAAAAATAGAAATTCCAATTTAATCCATTTGTTCAGTAGGATTCCAAACATTAGGTTGATAACAACAGTTCCACCAATCGATAACGGGATTAACATGAATTTCAGAAGTTCAAGACAAAAATAAAAGTGGTATGACATTAAAAAATATAGCTACATACGCCACATAGAGTGATACATAGGCATATACTATTCATAGCTAAAAAACAAAAAGATAACCAGAAGATCTAATAATAAGAAAATTTATGCATCAGCAATGCATTATGGTATAATACAGATCATTAAATATATCCCTTCACAAGGTTACTAATGATGGACATCCATATTTACCTAATTAAAAGCAGATTTCTACCTTCTTCCCAAAGTGTCAATATGGCTTTACAAATTGCACAGTTTGACATTGTCATAACCCTCAATCAAAGTAGAGTTGGTAGATGTATGACTGATTGTAAGAGTGCCTACGGGGAAAAATATGTATATGTTGAATGCATTAAATCAGCAAATAAATAGGACAATAAATGATTGAAAAATGAGTGGTGGAACTTTACCGAAGTAAAATCTCCACACCAACGATGATTGACAAACATTATGCAATTATTTATTCGGGAAACCACAGATTCGAATTCGGAGTAGAATATACCGATGTTTTAATTTTTACTTATAGATGAGGAAGAATGGTTTATTTATGGAAGCGAATTGTGGAGACTGAGAAAGAATAGTGGTTGATTTTTTTTGCAGTGTTGTGCGGAAATTCAATTGATTCGCACAAACTCCAAAAAACGCAGCGGAATCCTAATGCGCGGAAACAATCAAAAAAGAAGAATCTAGCTTGTCGATTAATTACCAACCACAAATTCAATGAAAAATAATCACCAAACAAAAAAAAATTACAGAAGAAAGGAGAACACGGAGATTTATCGTGATTCGGCTAGATTGCCTACATCCACGAACTCAACAACTATTCTTTATTTCACTGAAGAAAGAGAGTACAAAAGAGAGAGATTACAAAATTATAGGTAGCAAAGTGGAGGGACTAACCTATAATTACAAATTGAATAATCAATTTATCCAAAGACTTGTTTGCGCTCAAAACCCCTAATTGATTGACTGCAGAAATTAGGGTATACTGAAGAAGAGGATAATGGTGGATGCTTTCTCACACGCTCACACACATATGAAGAAGAGCTTCCTTCATTTAAATAGGCATGAAAATGAAGGATGCTTGGAGATAAAGAAAATTAACTTCCAGATTATGTGACAACCTTTCCATATTACTTGATTTGATTCCAATGCACATAAATGACAAAAAATCTATGTTTCCATAAATTTCTATTGCTTAAATTAATCTCCATGTATAAACTTCTCTATCTTCATATAATAAATCTGACTAATTGATTGATTAGCAATTAATTAGTTTCCATTTCCTAAAAGATATCACGCATATCTTTCTTTTTTATCATTCCATATATAACCTAATTAATTGATTGACTGAATCAATTAATTATTTTCTTATCTTCTTTGGAAAATATTTGAATCACATAAATTCAACATGCAGTACGTGCAGTCGCTGAAAAGATGGACAAAAAACTGAATGAAGGTGACTTGTGGAAGATAAACTGTGGGAAATGAAAAGGAAAAACTTGTTTTGCACTTGGTTTGAATTATTTTGAAATAGAGTTTGAAAACGGATTTTTTTCCAATGATTTGGAAAGTAGGATTTTGAAGATTGGATGTTTTAGGAGCGTGAAAAATTACGTAAGACAGAAGAGTGGAGAAGAAAGTTTCTTAAACGTATTTTTGTCTTCAGATAATTTTTTTTAAGGAGGACTGCTAAGTAAATATATGGGTTAGAATAGAATTTGCCTTATAAATAGTCATAGTTTATGTTGAATGGATGTCCAGAGATGCATTAGGGAAGGGAGATGCATTAGGGAAGAGAGATGTGACCGGGAAGAAGGAAAAAATTAGAAAAGTGGGTATGAGTGCATAAGTGCGGTTAGTTATTTGGGGGTGGAAGGTGGGAGAATTAGTGGATGTGTGATCCGTATTATTTGTAAATTTGAGGAAAGGAAAAATATAGGAAAAGGAATGCGGATCAAGTATTTCAAAATAAAGGAAAAATAAGCATGGCACGTAAGCGTGGTTGAGATCCTACTTTATATATATATATATATATATATATATATATATATATATATATATATATATATATATATATATATATATGACGTGATAGCTTTAATTGAGTTAAGCCTTTTGGATCAGAGTAGAAAAGGGGGTCATGAGTTAAGCCTTTTGGATCAGAGTAGGAAAGGAAGTCAGAAAGTTCATTCTCATTTTGGAAGGGTTTTGCATGATGGTCCATAAACTCTTCAAATATCTATTCCCTCTTCAAATATTGATCAATATTTTAGTCAACTTCTAGAAACTAGACATAATACTTAGTAACTATAGAAGTTGATGACGAGGTATTTACTGCTCACATACTGATACCTGCAGCTTGTTCACTTGCATTAAAAGCACTACCATTTGGTTCAATGAAAGAACAAGATACACATAAATTATAAAGGTCGAAGATATCCATCTTGCAGTTTTCAGTGTTTTGCTTCATTTCATAATTTTGGACAACTTACCGGACATGACTATGCTAAATGGCAATGTCGCTGTTACATTAATGGCGCGAAATCTATTAGCAGGCGCAAACAGGTTTGCTTTAGAAAGGTTTAGACTACTCTACGAAGCAAAACCATGCGAAGATGTCTCAATTAACAACGTGTTTTCATCTTCAAAACGCATTCTCAACTTTATGGTTTTGCCCACAAATCTTAAAGTTGTGATGCAGACTAAAGGATTTGAGCATTAGAAACTAAAGTTGCCCATCTATTTGAATGGAGCTATTGAAAATGTGGTGGAATTTCAAGAACATTCGGCAAGTGCCTGCGTTATTAGTATTTTTGAAGCATTCGATGGAGGTGATGTTAATAGCAGAAGAGTAAAGCTTCCAAGTCGATAGATTCACCTGCACAATTGGTACTTTACTGTAATTTTACCATTTGACTATTGGTACTGTGCATGTATCAAATTATAAACTGCGAGAGATCATTTTCCAACTGAACGTATATTTGTTTTGGAGATTTCCAGTACCGCGTGTTTTTAGTTGTGTTGGGTGACTGACCCTTAGATTTGATTTGGGCTATTTTCATTCATATTTATCCTAATAATAGATTTTTAAGCTCTTAGCTTAGGCATTAGAAAATAGATTTTTAATTAAAATGATAAATATTATATCTCAACTGATTTCTAAATGGCTAAAATACAAGATTTATAGTTCGTATGATTGTTGATATGATTAAGATAATTCTAACAATTTGATTTCTTTCCTAAATTTAGTTATTTTGGTTGACCAATTCAACAAAATAGTAAGAATGGTTATTTTGGATTTACTTGTTATCATCTCTACGTGTAGGTATCTAATCCAGGGCATTGTAAACTTAAAGAATATTCTTTTTGAAATTCAAATTGGAAAATTTTATTTTTATTTTTTCAAATGTAATTTTCCCCCAAACGTATATAGTTTATTATATTATGCAAATAAGCCCTTTTGCAGAAAACAATTTATAAATTGTAATCATTTGAGAAAATTTCACAAAAATTTCCAAATACCAATATTACTTCCTTAATATCAAGTTAGAATCTTGAACCAAAATAATTATTCCTCATATTTTAAATAATTAAATTCTAAAATTAACCAATTTCTTCCTCAGAAAATTCATAATAAACTTGCATAAATTCCAAAAATATGAGCTTTCGATAAATAACATTGGTTTGGTGAAAAATTTATACATGTAAACGCAATGAAATAGTTTTGAAAAGAATTACGGAAAGACCATTATAACCCACGAAAGCTTTACTCACGATAGCTGTTACCTATGATAGCTATATTTTTACGGCCTTCAAAAGCTTCATTTTAATTTAATGCATGATCGCTATCTTTCACAACGGCTGTGTTTTGTCAGCTTTAAAAAATTATTGTTTCAATGCACAATGGCTTTACTTTTATCAACCTACATAGGCTATATCTCACAAGAGCCTTATTTTCATCTACTCACGATAGCTACCTATTGTGTTAAGGAACAAAAACTTTGTTCTATAAAAAAGCACGAAGGCAATGTTTTTATTAGGCATAATGACTATGAAGTTACAAGGCACAATAGCCCATAAACATGCGATAACTATGAAATTTATAAGCCATGATGGCCTGTATTTTAACATGCAACGACTAAGAAATTCATAAGGCACAACCTCCTCTATTTTTAATGCGATGACGATGAAATTATAAGGCACGATGACCTATATTTTAACACATGAAAGCATTTAATCTATCAAGGCACGATAACAAATGGTTTTGAAAGGATGGGATGGCTATTTTTATAACACATGGAAGATCTTTCACTCTATTTGTGCTAAGTTTTACTTAAACAAAATGTCTTTTTGTCAAGTATTTTATGAGATTTCAAAAGAAAGGAAAAATATATTAGCCCATTTTTGAAAGGATTTTTAAGAAGGAAATTATTACTTCATTACAAGTAATTTTATTTATAAATTGGCTATCACATGAACATATATTTATATTGGTTGAGGAGGTGTTGTATGTTCATCTTTATATTTTGGAAAGGTATTTTTGCATATATTGAATCGTTGACATACTCATTTATAGGTTATATGTATTACCTAACATTTTGACCTTGAGGATTTGGAAACTGAATATCAGTTAGGGTTGTTTCAATAATGGGTAGGGTCAAACTTAAACTCCCAAGTGAGTAGAATTACATCTAACAGATCGTAAATATCCAATTTGTTAGAATTCCCGAACTGATCAAAAGACTCATCGATATTTAAAATTAGATTTAAGATTTAAAGGTGGAGACTGAGATAGGATCATGCCCTATCCTCCATCCTCTTAGCCCATTGTTAGTCAGGTCCACGATAACATTGCATGGGGCCTAGCCGAAGGATAGAGAAATTTGGATTTCGCAAAATAAGACACTTATAGTAGCCGCGCTCACCATTTTATTTTTCTATTGGAAAGAAGTCGAGGTCATTTACTCTTGTTGGACAAAAAAATTTCAATTATCCGATTATATTTCTGGCCTGGGTTAGCTCGATAGGTTACTAATTGGCCTACGGGAACTAATATATGTTTCTAGCTAGCCCGAGAAAACTAATATAATTTCATAGTGACCTTGGAAAAAACTACGCCATGGACTATTTTCGGGATTGAGTAAATTTGGGAATGTGAAACCCTTTAACCCTTGCGAATGACGGACTATTCATGTTAACCCATACATAAATGGTATGTTATTAATGTTATGATTACGTTCTAATCATTTTGGATGCATGATATGTTACGGATGACATATATTTTGATTGGCTATTAGTGAGGGAAAACACATTCCGCTTAACGGCGTAGTTTCACTAAATACCCATTTTTAGTTTGAGATGGTATAATATTGTTAACACCAAACTTTTTGTCTGACCCGAAGCTTTTGATTTCCCCATAAACTCTTGAGTCTTCAATTTGGAATATGGTGGGCTGAGAGCAAGGTATTTCAGGTTAGACGAATAAGCTTCCAGAGATGCACATGTGATAGGCTAATATCTAGAAGTATTATTATTTTCACTCTATTGTAGTTTAACTGCCTTTTATGTTGATCAATGGTATGTAGTGATGAGTACTGTAAACATCTAGGTAGTTAAAACTCTGATATCCAAGGGGACATCTTCATATGTCGCTTTTGGGAACGGAGAATGTAATAGAAGTGGAGGATGACTTCTTTAGTGTGATAGAATTTTTGCTGATCCAAGGTTGAACGATGATCAAAAAAGGTGATTGGAATTAAGGCAATTGTAAGGAGTTTCTCTCTAATAGTGGAATAGTGTTACCATGGGAGTTTTGGAGGAGGAGTTAACTTGGGCTGACTTTTGGGAAAGATTTGAGGAGAAATATCTGTTTGAAGCAACTAAATCAACGTTGTTCAAGAAGTTCTCAAATTTAGAGTTGGGTGAGATGTCTTTGTTGAAATATGCGATGAAGTTTGATGAGCTCTCTAGGCATGGGCAAGCCATCATTAATACGTTGCTTAACAAGAATGAGAAGTTTATCAGAGGACTGATGTGGAAGATTTCTAAGGAAACTATGCCATATTTCAAAGATCATTTAATATTGTTGTGGACATGGCTTTGAAAAAAAGAGATTTGCTTTCATCATTGAAGAAAAATAAGCTTGGAAGACTAAAGGTTTCCAGGTTAAGAAGCACAAGTTCTTTGGTAAAAAAGGAGCTTAAAAGATTGGAGCTTCTAAGAAACGAAAGTTTGAAATCATTTTATATAAGTGTAACAAGAAAGGGAATTATGCTAGTGAATGTCGTTCTGGAGATAGCAAGAAGGCTGTCGATAAGAAAGGAGTAAAGTACTTTAACCACGACAAGACGGGGCATTTCAATAGGGAATGCCCTAAACCGATCAAAGCTCGAAAGGGGAATGTTTTTGCTTTGGAACATGCAGCTTCTGGATCATCAGCAGTGGAGAAGGGAAAGACTGTGTTAAAAAGTACGCTTTTTATTCGTAGCATTCCTGTTAGTGTGTTGTTCGATATTGGAGCATCACATTCGTTTTCCTCTAAATGTTTAGTGGATAAGTTAAATATAGAACCGTCATACCTTATTACCTATCTAAGGGTTTCAAATCTAATAGGTGGCTACTCTCAAATGGAACTATTTCCATTGATTATGTAAGAACTAATGATAACCTAGCAGATCCATTTGCTAAAGGTTTATTAAGAGAAAAAATTGACTTGAGGAGAATGACTTTAAAAGCCTAAACCAAAAAGAGTTAACTTATATGAAAACCTATCGTAGCGACTGGAGATCGCACGGACTAGGATTAATAGTAAACCAGTTCTGAGTAAATTAAGAAGTAATACATTTATTTGGATTTACTCTTACTCCATTCCTATGATACACAATCACATGCATGCCTACATAAGTATTAAAAAGGTTAAGCTATGCTTTTAAAGATGTCTAAATTTTAAAAATGTCAAGTGGAGTATATGTAGGATACTTTTTATGGATGCGATCACCAATGTTAGTGTAAGCTAGGTCGGCTCTATGAGAATACCAAGGCTTAAATTCTCTAAATACACTCGCAGAACCAAATTTGTTCGGGATCAAAATGAAAATAAACAAGAGATAGGACGTGAAGGCAAACAATGCTTTGAAAAGCTTATTGTCTCATTATACACTAATGTTTAACGGTTCAAGATGAAATAATTCACCGATCAGCCAAGTATATCCGATAAGTTTTAACTAAGAAAAGTTTAAAGTGAAATATCTACTTATCCTCGATATAGTATTTTTCCATATGTATTCTATGATATTCCCCTTTGTCTAGGCAAGACATATGCCGTCATTCATGTGGAGGATTGTTAGAGATCCTTGCATAGGTGAATGAAGATTAGTCCCACATCGCCAAAAATAAAGAAGTTTTTTTTATGTTTATATACTCCTTCTCATCAACCTATATTGGCCCTTAGGGTCAGGTAATTCTGTGCGAGAGGGAGGACCTATATGACTATGGTTTAAAAACTCGTGCACAATGTCCTTCCGTCCGATGGGTTTTGAGTTCGGGCCTAATGTGTTACTATCTTTTTGCTAGAAAAACAAAGCCTGTTTTGAACGACACTTTTTTAAATAGACGCAATAAATAATTAACAGACACGATTGTTTCAAATAATGTGACTGTCGGGGGTGGATGGATTGCGACTGTTGGCTTAAAACAAAAACAACTGTTAGGCGTTCTAAATGATGGATGAACAGAAACGACTGTTAGGTGTTGCAAATGACCGACGAATAGAATTGATTTTTATTTGTTACAAATGACCTATGAACAAAAATGGTTGTTAGGCATTGCAGATGACTGTTTGATTAAAAAACAGACACAACCTTCTGAATGGACACAACCATTGAAGGCTATAAAAGGAGAAGAATACTGATCACATTCCTTCTTCCTTTTTCTTCATCTTCTTCATCGTTTTTTCTGTTCTTAAATCAAATCATTATCAAATCATAGAGTAGACATACTCATCACAATCTCATGCAGATTATTCTGTTGTATCTGGGGAAACATTGCAAATAAAGTTTTAAGGAGATTGCTAAGGCAATTCTTAGAATTTCTTACTGTTTTATACCAGTATATTATTATTGTTTATTCGTGTGCGCGTTTTTTTCGTACAGTTCTTACATCATGTTTTTTTTTGTTGCTTACTATCTGGTAATATGACCATCTGCACTAAATAACTTCAGTACATATCTCTGTTTTCATTTCATGTTTAAAAAACTTTACTTTATTTCTACGGGGTGGTAAGTGTTATTTATCATATGAAGAAGAGAACAAAATATAAGGAGGTGAACTGAAACTTGATGGTTACAATATGTATCTAATTATTTGTCATATTGAGAAATCGTATGAATAGTGAGGTTTTGTAAAGTATTATGGTTACCAATGTATAGGTAGGTCGAGGCATTCAAATGGTCAATTGCCAAGTAGGAATTCAACATAATGCTTGAACTTGATAATTGCTAATAAAGTTACCATATTTGTTGTACTTCTACCCTCTTTCTCCAATACAACATTGGTAGCTGAATTTTAAACAAGTGGTGATGAATGCTAATTCTAACATGATGCATGTGGAGATTTATTTTAGTATTATTGGATCCTTTAATTTTGTATAGTTTAACCATTTTCACATTTGGTATGCACTCAACCGCAGTTGGTGTGATTGTATAGTAAATTTGTTGTGCTAATCTCTGATGGAATGTTTGGATGCTTATAAGGATAAACTTGACACCATATTTGTTAAGGAGTCTTATGTCATGTATTTATTTTACTAGTGAATGAGGTATATTTGAGGAAATCGATTAAGATATGGAGATGTTGAAGACCTTAAAGCACATATTTTTCAAGTTCTTCATGCAACTGATTTACATGTAGGACAGATATGCATTTTTATAAGCATGGATGCAGAGCAGTCTCAGTGCTCAAATATCATCAAACATTTTAATTTACATAGAAGAACTGACACATTTACTTATTGCTATTGCAAGAAAGCTTTAGGTGATGCATTGTCTTTTAACGTTAAGATACTACAATTGTGAATGTTGGATAGTATTGGAATCGATTTAGCTATCAAGTGGAAGCATAAAAGACATATCCACGGTATAATGTGTGTGCATTGCATATTGTAAATTCTAACTTTCAAATCAATAAAATCATGGTTAATATTTTAACATACAAGACCTTTTATGTAGAAATCATGAAACATCCCCCACTTGGAGGCCCAAGACTAACAGCTACGGATACTGCAGTCATCCATAGTTATTAATCCTCGGTGATCAAATACGGTAGTGTTAAATAATTGTATAACAAAATTACATGGATTTGGAAAAAAATTAAAACCAACAGAAAACTTTCTCATTTCATTTCAGAGCATTTCAAATTCATTACATAATCCCATAATCATTAACCATGTTCAGAGAAAATATAATTATTACAGCATACGCCAAGAGTGACATATGGAGATGCCCCCTTGGATGATCAGAGTATATATATAGGCAATTAGACAACTTTGCCTTTACAACACAAACAAAACAACAGAATCAAAATAGAAAAGACTCTAAATAGCTCTAGACATCTTCAGAAGCTTACTCGTCTAAAGAGGTTCCTGAAAACCTCAACTCTCAAACTACTCAAAATCAATTGAGCACTGAGAGTTTAAGGAGAAAACAAAAACTTTGAGTCGGACATAAAGCCTAGTATGAATAATAATCTGCCATCTCAAACCATTTAGATATCTAGTGAGACTATACCGCTTAGCGAAACGAGTTTTCACCTCACTAGTATCTTATTCAAAACTTTATATAAAACCATATACTGTGCTCCTGCATCCACAATGGTTAAAACATATCCGTTCAAAATATTATGATGATATGCAAACAAGTAAATCAATTCTGGATTATCCATCCCCATTAATTTTTGACTATCTATCTCAGTTATAGTTTAAGATCACTATTAACCTAATAATTTTCATGGGCCGACTAATAACTTGCTTAATATTTATGGACTCCCTGTTCAGTTTCATAGTTTTCTTGGAATCACTAAGAACCAATTGGCCCCTGCCAATAACTTCATTGTTTCATGGGTTCTCCCTGAACCTATTGGTATCTCAATAACTTCCCGCTTATCCTAGTTTTCATGGGTTAACTAGAAACTTATTGACTTCTATCAACAATTTAATGGATATAGTTTTCATGGGTTCACTACGAACCTATTGGTTCCTGCCAATACTTTTTCTAATCATGGTTTTTATGAGTTTACTATGAACCTGTCTATCTGACAACTTCAATATTTAGGCATCCTACATTCTGGTCATCTGACCTCTTGGATGCAACTTTACTCATTCAGGAGTTAATTCAATTTATATTAACTATTGGGTCAACCTAGCTGGTTATTTTTCCCTTTCTCCCCATAATGCAATTATGAGTCCATTATAATACGAATACATACATACATACATACATACATACATACATACATACATATATATATATATTAGAAGAAGCAAAAATAATAATACCAACACTTATGGTTTAATATCCTTGAAATCAATTTCATATTAAACATGGTTAGTCCCTTCAACCTATTATTTTTATAAGGAAAGCTTCTTCAAAAACTCCAATTTAAAATCATTTAAAAGCTCTTTTATAATTCCATGGGTTTTACCTTCAAAAATTGAGATTGGGTTCATTGTTTTGAAAACTAAGGCTTTCAAAATCTTTAATCTTTACTTTCGAAACCATTGGAAAACTTCATTCCGAAAGCATTCAAATCTTCTTTTCAAAACAATAGGCACCCGCCTTTCAAAAACACTTTACAGCCTTTCTTTCGAAACCTTTTGAATGTATTAAAAATAATACCATTCAATTATTGAAGCATATCTTCGAAACCATTTGAAAGTACCCATATCGAAATGATTGGGTTTAGTTTAAAACATATCTTATTGGATCCAAGTGAATACAAGCGAAAGTACCTCTTTTGAAACCACTAAAAGAGTTTGGGGAAAAATAGATAGCTTGGGCACCATCCATTCGAAAGCTCAAAACATTTAAGTAAAACATTTGAAGGATAACTTCGATGTCCTTTTCGAAAGCCATTGCCTTTGAAACCCTTGAATCCTTTCGAAAGTGTAACGACGCGATTTTTCGACGCTCGAAAATCGACATCAATACGTCCACTGTATCAACTGCCGAGATATCGAATGCTGGAAAACCGAACTGTTATGGTTAAAGAAGAAGAAAAGTGTAGAAGAAGAAGAAAGAAGAAGAAACAGAAAACAATATCAGAATCTCACAATCGCAGCGGAACAACATATAATAGATAAATGAATATCTTTTAAACAAATAACTACATCAGTTATTACATTACATCACCATTACATTACATTATCAGAGTATACAACAACAAACAGCGGAAAAGAAATATTATATTTTAGTTGATACGCCATGCCATCCAGCTTGCCTCCAGCAACTCCCGAATTCCAGAATATCCTTATAACCTGACTCTAGACTTCCTGTGTGGAAATTGGTGGGCACCCAGAGTTTAGGAAGGAAAACAATAAACTCCAAGTCAGTCATGAGACTGGTGTGAGAACTTAAAATAGTTTATCTTTAAAAACAAACAATAGGATAATTTTTGAATTCAATTCGCAATGCTTTTTGAAAATGTAACTACCATAAGACCTCCCACCACACACACAATGCAAACGCAGACTTGGAGGAGATTACTTCTTATGTTAGTCAAAGATGCTTACTACGCAAAATCAAATCATTTTTGATATTATTATTAGTGCATAGTGTAGAAAACATTTCGAAAGTAGAATATAAATCTTAGCCAGCATAGGTACCATTATATTATGCCTACTATAGCTACCATATTAGACGGCAGGTTCTACAACTAAAACCGTACAAGGTTCGTATTGTTTCTTTGGATTTCCAACAAATGGTCAGGCCAAGGAACTTCCCATTGCCACATGGGTACGCCTTTGGAATGACGAACCTGAGAACCTAACCTAACATTACAGTTAGATCTCTGCCAACACAAGGCCGGGTTACCCCTAACTGGGTAACTACTGACACGAATATGCCATCCTCCGGTCGTAACCGACCTTCATCCGAGAATCCTCGATTCCAACAACCACAAAGTAATATATTTGCAGCAACAACATAGGTTAAGTATCTGGGCTCCATACCATGATACCACCTCTATCCAGAAGGAACGACATACACTAAAGGGGCGCTACCCCCTAATAACATTACTGCATCCTTCCTGTTTTAACCATTTCCGGGGTGTGAGGTCCGACGAAGTCTCATCCACAAATCTATGCTTTATACAAAAGCTGTGCTTTGTTCAACAAATGCTCAACCGCACTTCGTATGCCACATTACCAAATTGGGAATGCATCACTAGTAACCATCAACTACATAACCTCTAAGGGTGTTAAGCTAAGAGAATAAATTCTCCGCCACCAACGGAAATATATTTGATAGAAACCAGCTTTACATCTCAAATTGTAATGTTAGACACACATCCATACAAGTCCGTTCTGGGATCGAACGGAACCGAAGGCACTTACAAAGAAGTCCTTGCAATCCGGATATTTACTAATCACGTCCGAAATTCCCATCACAAAGGGTCGTAAAATCTCTATATCGGAGATCAGCCGATGCAGAGACATTCGACGGTAATCCTTCCGTTTCACAAATATCCGGTCTTCAACCCCGGTCTTCAAATGCAATCCATAACGACGTATCACATATTCGAAATGGGTTATACGACCCAAAGGTCCTTTCCCGGCTAACCTAGATAGTGAGCGCTTATTTTGAAAATAAGTGTGGCATTCAAATTCAAGCAAATCACAACGAATACCCATTTAAAGGTAAATATTGATAGTCGGTTATTTAACTATCAATAGGTATGCACAACATCACCAGATTCCAAATAATTTTCCAAATTATTTATTTTCCAAAAATATCTTTACAATATATATATTTTCCACACTTCAACATTTGAAAACAAATTTTCAATCATTTTCCTTACGCGGAAATACTTTCATTTCAAAATGGTTCATTTAAACCAATTAAATAAATCCTTACCGATTTACTTTATATTTACGTTCCAAATCCATAAAATTCATTCCCCTTTCTTTTATAAATTCCATAGTGAATTTACATTTCCAAAATATCTATGATATACGATTTTCAAATCGATTTCTAATATTCATTTTCAATTTATCTTTAAAAGATGTAATCTCAAACATTTCACTTCATATTGGAAAACGTTTCTATACTTATTTAATAATAAGTAATTCACAAATCCATTTATTTTCAACACTTGGAAAATATTCAATATACTTAAATCAAAATTAAGTATATATTTCATTCTTTAAAGAAAACGTGCGCTGAAACACATTTATTTGAGTCAAAACGAATGTTGCGTAAAACATCGTTACGACGATCCAAAATCTCTAGTATAGGGATTCGAAATTTTAGATAGATATATAAATCCCAATACTATATAAAACATTTCCTTTCGGAAATCATTTACTATAAAAATAGTGTTATAGTCCACCATTTTCTTATTTCTCGAAAATGTCTATTTCAACAATGAATGTTGAAATCTATGTATTCGATACTTAACGCATTTTAAAACATCTTTAAATCGTTTTAATTCTATTTAAAATATCACTTTCCAAAACATATCCATTTTATTTAATAATATATTCACTGTCCAAAATCGTGAATATACTTTCTAACCAAACTCTTATTACTACAACATTTAACTTAAAGGATAATTCGCTGTCCAAAATCACGAATATATCTCCTTTAATAAACTTCTATGTTTAATTTATCAAATTCAATTGATTTCGGATTCATAAAACAACGTTTATAAATTCCAATTTTATTTATAAAAACTTTGATTTATAAATCTCCTTTATTAACCAATTCTATTTATAACTCAGTTATATACCAAAATCCATATTATAAGTTAAATGTTTATAGTTCATTTATTTACCAAAATCGTTCTTTTAAAACTTTACAAATTATAAATCTTATTACTTATAAGATTCATTAATAACTCCCTTTTTACATTTATAAAAACTCCATTAAAATTTCATTATTCTGATTTATAAAAATTCAATTTTTTTTAAATCTTATTTATAAACCATTTATAATAAATTCAAAAATCACAATTTAAACTATTTTATAAAATCATTAACTCCATATTTCAAAAAACAATTTTCAACTTATTTTCTCAAAAATCATAATTTTTATAACATTAAAATTAAAACGTTTTATTTATTTAAAAATGAATCAATTCCAAAAATTTAATAAAACGTATGCTTTCAAAAATCACTTTAAAATCCTTTTAAATTTTGAAAATCATCACTTTAATACTTTTAAAACTTCAAAATATGCCCAATGATGCAACAACACCAAATATTCAATCACGACAATCAAAACATCATATATCAATATGATAATCAACAAATATCACAATATTTGTAAATAAATCAATACAGTTGAGGAATCCAGTTGGATCCCTCCAACCTGTTTCCCTGCATCCACAGATGTTAGCATAATACCAATTCCTTTCCAATACGGAATATCGCGGTGTATGGGTTCATAAAATATTATCCGCTATTATGCGGCGCAGTAGGGTCTCATCCGTTATATAATGCGGGAAATCAACTCCAAGTACACATATAATACCAATTTCACTTTGCAGTGAAATATTCGCGGTATATGTTTTTAATAAATAACCTCCACTTAATATACGGCATATAATGTCTATTTAACACAATAGATACAATTTATCATCCAATCACACAATCAAGCAATTTTAAATCAAACTATTTAAAATTGAAATCGAAACTGGTTCGATTGAGTGAGAAGTTCCCACCTTGAGTTTCTGATAACAGTTGTTAGCGTTTTATTTCGAATAAAATTAAACGTGCGTTTAATTTTACCTAAAATTCACACTATCTCCAAACGACCCCAATCCAGTTCCATTGCGTAGTGCTCGACAAAACGAAGCCAACGCAATTCGTTTCGTGCAATTCCGACCTTGTATCAAAAGGATATCAATTTTTAAAGTTCGTACACATTTTAATATAAATTAATTTACATTATATTTTTATTTTTAACCCATACTCTCATCAGGGCCGTGCAAATCCAAACCCAGATCTGGCCCGTGAATTTGCCTTCTTCCCCTATCGTTCAAAGCCGTGTAACCCTACCCATAGCCGCCACTTTTGCAATAATTCTCGTACTCCACTCGAGCAGCTTCAACTCGATCAACAACTTCCACTCAAACGCCCTTGACAAGAGCTACCTTCACCTGCAAAATGGTGGAGCTCGGCCTCCCCATGGTATCGAAAACCGTGCATAAAGTCGAGATGAACACGGCGAATTTTCTCACGATCTACTCGCCTATTTTTAATCTCCACCGTTGAGATTGAAGATCTCGTTACGATCTTTAATGTTGTAGTTAACAACTTTCTGTAATTGTTGATGAATTTGAAGATTTTGAGGGAGAAAGAAGATGAATTTTCAGCCATTGAAAATAATAGAAGCGGCGGCTGAAGCTCTTGAAACCCTAGGGTTTTGAGTTGTGTTGCAAAATAGAAGATAGATGGGCCTTTTATAGAAAATTCTCAATTACTATTCATCCAAAAAAATTCAAACTCCAAAAGAAGCGTGCCGGCTTGTGTTTCTAAGGTTTACCCCGCATTCCGAATACAATAAAACGTGTTTCGGAGGCTAATTCGATCATCTGTGCGAGTTATAGAAATAAACGATCAAATTTAAATTAAATCGGTTAAACTAATTTCTATGCGTTTTGGCTTGCCCCGGACAAATGGTAAATCCGATTGACACGAAAATTGAAATCTTACAATAATACAACATTACGGATCCGATGAAACTAGTTTCGTCGAAATCCGAGATTATTTGAAAAATGGCTATTTTCACTAGTCGATTAAATATTAAAATATTCAATTTTCACAAATTAACTTTTAATTCAATTTTAAAAGTTCACAAACATTTTTCTAACTCTAATATGATTTAATATAACTTTATAAATCATTTTTAATCACATTAAACCCGATTTTCAATTATTTACGCAATTCCAAATATTAAATTATCGATTTAATTATCTAATTAAATCTAAATATTCGAAAAATAATTTATTCGACTCACAAATTTTACTTGTTGATATTTAAAATCAATTAAATATCTGAATTTCAAATGACAGAAATTCTGGGTCGTTACAGAAAACTTTAGGTAGCGGCTAAGTTTAGGTTTAATAAAGCTATCATTCGAATTGGTTGATGATTTTAATACATTCGAAAGGCATAGAAATGGTAGAAGGGTTTCGACTTGGTCGAAACTATCCTTTTCAAAGGCATTGATTTTTAAAACTAGGTGACTCATTCAGAAGCTACAATTTAAGTAAGAAGCGGCAACCCCTTTCGAAAGCAATTTAAAAGGACCTCTTCGAAAGCATATGATTCGATTCCTTCGAAAGCATTTAGTAAATGTAACAACCATGGTTCGGAGATTACTTGTATATATTACATTATAACGAAAGTTATAATCTAATATTGTAAATTAAGATATAATTGGAAATTTTAAATTTTTTATTCGGAATAAACAATGAATTTTGTAAATAAAATGGAAAAAATAAAGTTTGAAACTTTATTTTTTTTATTTGGGAATAAATGTGGATTATACATTGATTGGATAAGTATTTGGTTCAAATAAATTGAAATATTGGGTATTTATTAGTTTGGAGCTAATAAATTAATTAGGTGATGTATTTCAATGTTAAATTGTTGAAATAAATCTAAAGTAATGAAAATAAAGTTTTAAAAACTTTATTTTGAGAATTTGAGTAGAAAATAATCAAATTGCAATTTTATTTGGGTAAATACAAAATATTGGAAAACATTGTCAATATTAATCTTTTATTGAATTTAAAATGAGAAATGAAGATAATATGTGTTTTACTAAAATAAAAGATGAAATATTTTTTAAAATAATAATTTGATGATTAAAAAGAGTTAATATTATTTATAGTAATTTATTTGACAAGAAAACAATTTTTGTACAAATTGTTGGATTGAAAATAGTGTTTTTGTAATAAAATGGTGTAAATTGTAAAATATTGTTGAAAATAAGGTTTTATTAGTAAAAATATTTTTTTTATTTTCGAAATAAATTCTATTTTGTTACAATAACAATTTTATTCCATACAAATAAGATGTATGCATTTTGTATGACTTTAAAATGAAGAAATAAGTGCATATGGTGTTAAGTAGGAGAAAATCTGCTTATAGTTTTATATTTTCTTCAAGTATTTTGGCTGTGGGCTTAATACGGTTTGGAATGGGATCCAAAATCCATCCTCTAGAGGCTTTTGATATGTGAAAAACCAAACTGTACGTTAGTTTCATCTCCTCCTTCTCAAAGTAATTCATAGGAAAAGAAAATAGAGTAAATTAATGGCTGCCTCAAAATAAATCCAATTTTCACCAAATCTACTGCAAATTAAAGAATAGAATCATCAAATTAGAAAGTATACAAGGTAGTATCCACTAATACATAAAGATATCATCAAAAAATTCTTAGAACTTGAAATGAATTGTCTGTAATTTGTTCTGTTGTTTTGCATGTCTGTTTTCAAGCTTCTATAGGTTATTGGTCTTATATCTTCACCAAAGTTCACTGCTTGCATTCTAAATCGCTGCTAAATCATCAAGGTGAGTTCAAGATCTTAAATTTCTAGTTGGATAATGAATTTCCTATGAAAGTTTGGCTAATAATCGTTAAGTGTATATGGGAATTTTGTCTGTTAGTTGTTTCTTAGTTTTCTAATTTCTGGTAGCTACTTTGAGCACCAATATCTCTTTCATTTTCAGCCAAATTGCTACCTGATCTTTTCCACATTGTATTTTAGTTGTCAAACTCTATGCATGCCAATTTTTATGACCTAAAACAACCTGTAGCTATGTTAAACTTTTGCTCAAAGATTGAATCGCACTATAGAAATGACCTGGAACGAGAAGAAATCAATTCACGTATGAATGGTCGACCGGGAGGTCGACCATACACTTCCCCAAGTCGACTGTATGGTCAACCTGAGGAGCTCACGGTTGACATGAGGAAGTGCAAGGTCAACCTCCTGGTCGACCTGTATACGGTCTTTATATATTTTTGTTTTTTGAGTTTTTCTATAAGCTTTTTCTTCCGATTCCAATGCCTTTTGTGGCCAATTCCTTTTGCAATTTTGAGGTGTTTTTTTAATGGTTATGGGCTATGATATCCATCAGTGGATTATCCAAGTTTTGGAGAAATTTTAAATTCAAAATTTTGAATTAAATTCGATTGAATTCGAATATCGATTTAGTGTATTTCCTTCGTATTTCTTCGATTTCAAGCACTATTTCTTCCAAATAAATTTTGAGACAAATTTCTAAATAGTTTGGTTTTTGAAATCTTTATATTAAAATATTTTTAAATTATTATTAAATTATTTAGTATTTTAATATATTCAAGCAGAATTTTCAATAAAATGTCTTCAAAATGGTTTTAGAAAATTATTTGAAAATCCCATTTTCTCAAGTAAGTTATTTATAAATAATATACATTATTTTTGCACTTTTTGGATGTATGAGAAAGGGAATCAAACGATTTAGTAATACATGTAGTATGGGACACTTGAGTTTACTCTTTTGGTAATTCAGGACTTGTACGATCGAAACTATCTGGGTTATTGACTTCTAAGTTATTTAGCCAATTTATGGCGAGTTTTTGAGATTACAATCCCTATCTTTAGGAATTATTTAGGAAGGCCAATATTTGGCGAGTTGTGGTTCGAGATCTCCTATTCTAGGAGTATATCTATGAGAACCCGATATAGTGTTTTACTTGCCGACGAGATGAGGCGAGTCTGAGTTTTCCCATTTTTGAGATTTTATGATGATTTCTGTTTTTTAATTTGGCATTGAATAGTGGTTAGTAAATTATTAAGTGCGAACGTGTGGTATGGGACACACGTTAACACTTTTTGGGTTCCTGTTTGGGAGTTTTGACACATTCTGGGATTTCCAGTACATAGACCATCGGGTCATCTAGGATTACGACTTCAGTCTTCAGGGATTTACGACTTCGGTCATTTGGGAGAGGAACCTAATATATATAGTACTGGTGGGATGGAACGTGCAACATGGCTACGGCATTCAAACGGGATTTGGCCAATTCAGGGAATTTTCATGAGTTTTGATTTTGATTTCACCAATTTGGGATAATGAATTTACTTATAGCCTTGAGTTAGAGAAAGGCTTATATATATGTTGTTTTATGGTGATTTTGATATTGGGATTATGAACTCTTATTGAGTTTCATGAGTTTTTATTTGGAGATTTTGATGATTTCACTTATGGCTTATATGTTAGTTATGTTCACTTACATTGTATAACCCTTGAATGTGAAACATCTATGCCATGTTAAACCTTACCATGTGATTAACTTTGAGCCTTTATGGAATACCTATTCTTAGTTGTATCAATAGACTTTCTTATAAAATTCCTTTATCTTTAAAGGAGTGTTTCCCTTATGCACATGTGTTCCTTTATCTTTTACTAATATCAAGTTCTAGTTAGCCTAACCTGTGTATTTATTACTCGAGTCAGACCGAGTTGTAGGTTAGCTTTTGGGTCTATTGTAGCATTACCTTTTGGGTTTCACCATCGCTTTGGATATGGCTTAGTTTTTGTGTAGTATTCTTTTTTTGGGAACCTTATGATGCATATATTCTTTTGTGGGGATGTATGTATATATTGTGGTTGAGTACCACTTGTGACGGGTTGTTTTACATTTGATGTATGTGTATGTATATATTATATGTGATGCTGTTCCGTGCCTTGTGATTTCTGTAGTTATTATATTTTTTCTGAATCGATCCTGTATCCACCATAGTGGTGTATTAGATAGGAATTAAGTATGTCGAATACTCGAGATGAAATGAAAAATAATAATTTTCAAAACCGACATACTTAGCTCTTATCTAATGCAAGACTATCATTGTTGCCCTTAACCAGCTCTATTCTCCGCATTAGCAGACAGAATTACTATGTAATTCTCTTTGTTAATATGGATCTCAGGGTGGGGCATCACAGCTTGGTATCAAAGCTGGATTCAGAACAAAATTAATAAACGTAGATCAGTATACACGAGTACCATACATCAAGTATGATACAAGTGTAAACATCATTCCCAAAATCATATTGAATCCAGCCTTGTCCTTAACCTTTTGAGCTCTTTGGAGGTAGATGAAAAGGAATATGTCTAGGAATGTTAATTTTAAATTCCGTAGTATTCCTTATTCAATGAATTCCAATTGCTAATATCTACCCCTGTGAATAATCCAAGCTTATCTTAACATTAGGAAATGGCTGGAAAAGGTAAAGGGTGCACTTCAAAGGCAGGACTATCTAGTGGTTTTTTTTCCGAAGTAGTTTATATGTCGACCGATTAGATTATTGAGCTTCTTAGGAGCACTCAGCTTCTTGCTCCTACTCATTTCTCTCCTCCGTGCAAATCCACATTTGCGCGTATGTATAGAGACTTCTCCCATCTCGAAGGCAAGCCATTCATAGGCTCCTAGACAGTTTTAGAGTTTCATGCTTGGCTTCGAACATGCGAGTGCATCTTCACTCGCATGGAGATTTTCGATCATCACCGTGTTCTTGTGGCATCGAGTATGCTGCAAGAACGAGCACTAGACTAGTACGAACTCCTTATAGCTGAGATAAATGAGTATACTCTTACATGGTAGCATTTCTGAGATTGTTTTGAGCTTAAGTTCATGCCAGAATCTGAGAAGTCTTTCCTTACCCGTCGCTTCCTAGAGTTAAAGCAGGGAAAATCCTCTGTGTAAAATTATGTATCCTCCCTCAAGTCTCTATCCAAATACGAGCTCGAATTCATTAGTACTCCATACAAGAAGAAACTTAAGTTTGTATTGGACTTAAGAAATATTTGAAGAAGTCGCTCATGCTTCAGCTTAAGCTCTTGTTTGAGGAGCTTGTGGATTCGGCGCTTCACCTTGAAGCCGTCGAAAAAGAATGTGATAGTTGTGATGAGGCCGAGGTTCGAATGAACCCACATAAGAAGAAATTTCCCTTTTAGAGATCCCAATAATTTCCTCCTAAGAAGAAGATGAAACAAGGCAATTCTGGTTCTCATTTTGGTGCAACACCTCCTTCAGCTAGAGTGTTGGCTTTCTTTAGTTGTGGTTCTAGAGACCATCTAACTGGAGAATTTCCTCAAACCCCAAGTGCCATTATTGCAAGAAGGAAGGACATATAGTTTCAGCATGTCCTAAGCAAGGGAAGAGTTCAGATTCGGGGAATATGAATGTGGCTTAGGCTTCTAGTAGTGCATCTCAGTTGCGAGGTATGTCCCATACTATTTTGAAAGGTTCTATTCTTTTTCATGACCGTTTTATTAGATTCCTCTTCGATGCGGGTGCTTGGCATTTATCCGTGTCGGAGAAATTTGTTAATGCTATTAGATGTTGTGGTCTTGTTGCTTACTTGAGGATTGCGAATCCTTTTGAGGGAATTCACGATACTTGACGTGAGAATTTTGGTATTTGTTCCTTGTAGCTTATCTTTGCGTGCGTATTAGCATTCTATTTTCTATCTTGATTTTGGAGTCATTTGAGAGGAAGTGGCTTGCATTTTATCAAGCTACATTCTATGATTTGAAGGGTCCTATAGTTAGGTATCCTAATGCAGTTGGTTGGTTAATTCTTGTCTTCGGAATATTGATATTGATTTCGAAGTCTCTATGTTCACTCTTGAGTATCAAGATGTTGATAATATATCTCAAATTCCCGTCATTGTGAATCAGTTGATTTCTATAAGTCCGTTCGGGTATGACACACAATCGAGAAATCGAATATTGTATTGACCTCATTCCCGTTTCTTGGCCTTTCAGTCATACTTCCACGAGGATGCCCACTAAGGAAACGAGATGATCCTTGGAACTTATTTGATATTTCCATTCTTAACTCTTTTGAGATAACCTTTTCGGGTACTCATTTATAGGCTTAGTAATATTACTTCACCCGAAGTAATGATTTGCCGCTGGTGTTCTTCTTCTCATTCAAGAAGATATTTTATCCTTACCCTTATATCTCGCTGATTTCATATTTAATCTATTGGTGGTGCTAGGGTCTTTCTTCATCTTGAACCTACACTGATTCTCATTAGCTACGAGTTGTAGAGGATAGTGTTCTTTTACCGCATTTCGCACTCGGTATGAGTTTTTGAGTAGTTCATTATACCGTTAGGAATGACGAACACTCCAATCTATCCCCTCAACCTTGTGAATCAAGTATATTCAGGGAACATCTCGATGTGTCTCTTTTTATGTTTTTTATTTTGGGTATATGTAATGAATTGTGTTTTCTAATTTTTCCAAAAATTGAAGATATATTTCTAAGAGGAATTGGATTTGGTTTTTGGGATAAATAAAGAACATTTTGAGAAATAATTATGAGATACTTCTTTGATAGAAGATGAATTTTGTGTTAGGTTGTCCATCAAGTGCTTTAAGAATTCTGGTTGATACGCCTGATCAACTTTATCGATAGGAATTTCCTAAACGCTGTGATAAGACAATCAGACACAATAAATTGAGTTTTAAGGAGGCTAAATTTGGAAATAAATTAAAAGATTTGAGAACTAAGTTTTATTCTGGATGACATTTGTAGCCATTGAACCATAGTGGGATTGGATGAGTGGTGAGGTGGTTTTGATCATTTGGTCAAAGCTGCAGCCAATCAATAGGGTTATTTATTATAAATCAATGGCGAGGCAATGCCATTATGATAATTGAAATGTATGAGTTTGAATATACCTATGTTTTATTGTTGAAATGATGAGATAATAATTTTTTTAAAGAATAAATGTTCATTGAATATTTTAAAATCAGTTATACATGTTAAAGATGGAGTTTGCTATGAGAATTTGGGTATTTGAAAATAAAGAGTAGTAAAATTTAAAATTTTATCAGAAGAATTGTTGAAATGAAATTATAAAAATTCTTTCGAAAATTTAATTTTGGAATAAAAAGGGGAATACGAATTTGAAATTATTTGTCATTTTATAAGAAATATAGGAAGGAGTATGGAAATTTCCCTAGTATTGAAAATTGAGATTTTAAATTTAAAGGCAATGAGTTTTGGAACTTTAAGAAGTTTGATTGTAAAAAAATATATTATATTATGGTTTTGAAGATAATGAATTTCGAGCTCTAACAAAATTTGATTATAAATTAAAATTTATATCTATTGTGTTCCTCGTGATTTTCTTGCCTTAGTGCAATAGTCTAACGACTAGATTTTTGCGATCATTGAATAAGGTAATCTTTGAAGTAACCATCTCTCATTGGGTATTCTTACCTCAGTGGTTGTTATCTTGATACCAGTATGGCACTTTTCATAGTGACATACGGAAAATCATTAGTTTGTGGTTGGAGTTCGGATAAAGCGATGCTAAACCCTACCTTTATTCAAGAAACTTTTGTGAAATCATTCTCCTTCGGTTGATTTCTAAGTAGCACCCTGTTGTGTTTTGTTTCGAAAGTGAGATACTTTCGAAATCATGATGCATTGCTCAAGAAATTCAATGGTTCGCAAATCCTAGTATTTATCTTAGGAAAACCATTGAATTTATCGAGAAATTTTATCTTGGCCTTCTTTCGTATTGAGTAGAGAGCTAGGAATTTTGATCCCGTGCTTGTTTATCCTTCCTTTTAATGATGAAATAAATGCGTTAAATACAAACTCTTTTCTAGAAATTACGAGGACACAATTTTGTTAAGGAGGGAAGTCTGTAACAACCTTGGTTTGGAAATTACTTGTATATATTAAATTACAATGGAAGTTATAATTTAATATTGTAAATTAAAATATAAATGGAAATTTTAAATTGTTTGTTTGGAATAAACAATGAATTTGGAAAATAAAATTAAAAAAATAAAGGTAGGAACTTTATTTTGTTTATTTAGGAATAAATATGGGATTAAATATTGATTCGATAAGTATTTGGTTTAAATAATTTGAAATATGGGTATTTATTAGTTTGGAGCTATAAATTAATTAGGTGATGTATTTCAATGTTGAATTGTTGAAATAAATCTAAGTTAATGAAAATAAAGTTTTAAAAACTTTATTTTGAGAATTTGAGTAGAAAATAATCAAATTGCAATTTTATTTGGGTAAATATAACAATAATGAAAAACATCGTCAATATTAATCTTTTATTGAATTTAAAATGAGAAATATGAAAATAATATGTCTTTTATTAAAATAAAAAAGATGAAATATTCTTTAAAAATAATATTTTGATGATTAAAAAGAGTTAAAATGATTTATGGTAATTTATATGACAAAAAAACAATTTTTGTACAAATTGTTGGATTGAAAATAGTGTTTTTGTAATAAAATATTGAAAATTGCGTAAATTGTAAAATATTGTTGAAAATAAGGTTTTATCTGTAAAAATAACTTTTTATTGTTGAAATAAATTTTATTTTGTTACAATAACAATTTTATTCATACAAATAAGATGTATGCGTTTTATATGACTTTAAAATGAAGAAATAAGTGTATATAATGTTAAATAGGAGAAAATGTGCTTATAGTTTTATATTTTTTAAGTATTTTGGTTTTGGGCTTAATAGGGTTTGGAATAGGATCCAAAACCCATCCTCCAGAGGTATTTGGTGTGAGAAAAAACTAACAGTACGTTAGTGTCATCTCCTCCTTCTCAAAGTAATTCATAGTAAAAGAAAATGGAGTAAATTAATGGCTGCCTCAAATAAATCCAATTTTCACAAAATCTTCTGCAAATTAAAGAAGATAATCATCAAATTAGAAAGTATGCAAGGTAATCTCCACCAATGCTTAAAGATTTCATCAAAATATTCTTAGAACTTGAAATGAATTGTCTGTAATTTGTTCTGTTGTTTTGCATGTCTGTTTTCAAGCTTCTACAAGTTCTTAAGGCTTCTATCTTCACCAAAATTCACTGCTTGCATTCTAAATCTTTGTTAAATCATCAAGGTGAGTTCAAGCTCACAAATTGCTAACTAGAAAATGAATTTCTTGTGAAAATTTGGCTAAAAATCGTTTACTGTATATGGGAATTTTGTCTGTTAGTTGTTTCTTAGTTTTCTGATTTCTGGTTGCTACTTTGAGCACCAATATCTCTTTCATTTTCAGTCGAATTGCTGCCTGATCTTTTTTAGATTGTAATTTAGTTGTCAAACTCTATGCACGCCAATTTTCATTACCTAAAACAACTTATAGCCATGCTAAACTTTTGCTTAAAAATTGAATCGCATTGGAAAAATGACCTGGAACGAGAAGAAATCAATTCGCGTATGAATGGTCGATCGGGAGGTCGACCATACACTTCCCCAGGCCAATGTACAGTCGACCTGAGGAGCCTCACGGTCGACCTAAGGAAGTGCAAGGTCGACCTCCTGGTCGACCGACATACAGTCTTTATATATTTTTGTTTTTCGAGTTTTTCTATAAGCTTTTTCTTCCATTTTGATGCCTTTTGTGGTCAATTCCTTTGCAATTTTGAGGTGTTTTTTATAATGGTTATGGGCTATGATATCCATCAGTGGATTAGCCAAGTTTTGGAGGAATTTCAAATTCAAAAATTTAAATTAAATTCGATTTGAATTCGAATATCGATTCTTAGTATTTCTTTGATTTCAAGCACTATTTCTTCTAAATAAATTTCAAGAAATCTCTAAATAGTTTGGTTTCTGAAATCATTATATTAATCAAATTATTATTAAATTATTTCAAAGAATTTTAATATATTCAAGCAGAATTTTCAATAAAATGTCTTCAAAATGATTTCAAAAAAATTATTTGAAAACCACTACATTATTTTTACACTTTTCGGACGTATGAGAAAGAGAATTAAATGGTTTGGTAAAATACATTGTATGAGATACGTGTGTTTACTTTATTGGTTAATTCTGGATGTGTACGATCGAAACTGTCTGGGTTATTGATTTCTAAGTTATTTAGCCAATTTATGGCGAGTTTTGAGATTATAATGCCTATCTTTAGGAATTATCTAGGAAGGCCAATATTTGGCGAGTTTTTGTTCGAGATCTCCTATTCTAGGAGTATGATCTATGAGAACCCGATATAGTGTTTTACTTGCCTTTGAGATGAGGCGAGTCTGAGTTTTTCAAGTTTTGAGATTTTATGATGATTTCTATTTTCTAATGTGGCATTGACTAGCGGTTAGTAAACCGTTAAGTGTGAACGTGTGGTATGGGACACACATTAACACTTTTCCGGTTCCTATCTAGGAGTTGTGACACATTCTAGAATTGCCAGTCCTATAGACCTTCGGGTCATTAGGGATTACGACTTCGGTCGTCAGGGATTTACGACTTCGGTCGTCTAGGATTTAAGACTTCGGTTGTCTGGGAGAGGTACTTAATACATACATACATACATACATATATATAGTATTGGTGGGATGGCACGTCCAGCATCAGCATCACTTCGGCGTGCAAATGGGATTGGGCCAATCCAGGGAATTTTTATGAGTTTTGACTTCGATTTCACCGGTTTGGGATGATGAATTTACTTATAGCCTTGAGTTAGAGAAAGGTTATATATATATTGTTTTATGGTGATTTCGATATTGGGATTATGAACTCTTATTGAGTTTCATGAGTTTTTATTTGGAGATTTTGATGATTTCACTTATGGCTTATATGTTGTTTATGTTCACTTACATTGTATAGCCCTTGAATGTAAAACATCTATGCCATGTTAAACCTTATCCTGTGATTAAGTTTGAGCCTTTATTGAATACCTATTCTTAGTTGTATAAATAGACTTTCTTGCATCATTCCTTTATCTTTAAAGGAATGTTTCCCTTATGCACATGTATTCCTTTATCTTTTGCTAATATCAAGTTCTAGTTAGCCTAACCTGTGTATTTATTACTCGGGTCAGACCGAGTTGCAGGTTAGCTTTTGGGTTTATGCTACCTTTACCTTTTGGATTTCACCATCGCTTTGGATATGGCTTAGTTTTTGTGTAGTAGTCTTCTGTTTGGGAACCTTATGTTGTATATTCTTTTTATGGGGATGTATGTATATATTGTGGTTGAATACCACTTGTGAAGGGTTGCTTTACATTTGATGTATGTGTATGTATATATTATCTGTGATGCTATTCTGTGTTTTGTGATTGTTGTAGTTATTATATTTTGTTTCCAAATCGATACTGTTGCCACTATAATAGTGTATTATATATGAATTAAGTATGTTGAATACTCGAGATGAAATGAAAAAAATAAGTGCCAAAATCGACATACTTAGCTCTTATCTAATGCAAGACTACGATGGCCACCCTTAACTAGCCATATTATCTGCATTAGTAGATAGAATTGCTATGTAATTCTCTTTGTTAATGTAGGTCTCGGGTGGGACGTCACAATAAAACAGGCAAGCGCATTTCCTTGGAAAATAAAACAAAGATTTCGACCTTATTGAAAGCAATGTTTCGCCACCATGCCTTCCGCCCTTCTCCAATCCACTGCGTACCAACATTATGATACCTTGTGTATTGGTTTCAGCTTAGTTGTTTTCAACCTGATAGGTTTTGACTTGGTTGAAGGCGGAAGCATAGGGTCGAAAGTTGGCTTCTAAAAGAGCTGGAACCTACTTTTTTGGGTAAAGACGAATTTAATGCCATTTAAAGAAATACTTTATAACTAACCTGCCTATTTGTAAACATTTAATTGGTTGCCATAACTTTTCAAATTCTTTACCAAAATAACTGCTGCATTATTTCAGATCTAAACAAAGACTAATTTTCACAATTAAGCCCTTCTATTAAGCAAAACAACTAAAACAAATAAATCCTTCTTCTAAAATAATTTAATTTCCAGAGTAAATTATTTATGAAAAATCTCCAAAAATTACAAAAATTCACTTTCAACGTGTTATCTAACATATAAAATTTCAGACCCAAATTCTTCATATAATAACCGAAACTAATTTCTAAACCCAATTATTTATATTTTCCCTTGAAAATTCATAATAAATTTTCCATAGCTTGGAAAATTATAGAAATTAAAAGACATCTCCAAATCATGTTTTATATGCCATATAATTTTGTCATGGCGTTTGAAATTGATTAAAATTAGGTTTACCCTTAAACCATATAAAACTATATTCAAACTATCTTGTTTAAATCAAACATGTTATAAAATCCAAGAATATCATCATCAAAATCATCATTTTAATGGATTTAATCTTAAACTCGAAAATCAAATGATCAAAAAAATAAAATAGAGATGGTTTAGATTATTATTCACCTTGATTAGGATAAAAACTTTGAGATTTGACTAAGATTAATCCTCCTTGCTTTGATTCTTTATCTCTTGGTTAATTTTCCCCTTTTTATTCCTTAGGTAATGGCCGGCTCCTCTTTTGATTTACGTTTGTTTATGTTTTGTAATATGAAGTGTATAAGAATGAAACGAGAATATAAGCTAATGGTGTGGTAATTTCCCAATAAGCCCTTGCGTTAATTGTTTACTTGTTAATTAACAATTAAAACCATTTATAAGCCCATTTATATAATTAATTAAGCTCGGCCTCTATTTAAAATTTTCAAATCTCAATACCATTTTCACTTTAATGTTTACATTACTCTATTTAATTTATCTAACTAAATCTCCTGAATAATGTTATTAAAAATTAGAGGTGTTATTGGCACCCCGCTTAAAGAATTTCGTCCTTGAAATTCAGTAAAGACTAAACACTAAACATAGCTATCATTTGTAACAACTCTTAACAAGAATACTTTCCTACCTGACTAGCAACTATCTATATAAAACTAATATAGACATACCCTCATAGAAGATCAGGATAAATATCTCGAATCTTGTCTTTTGTCTTCCATGTATAGTCTTTCTTATGTCTCTCCATTAAACTCTCACCAACTTGACTGTCGTATTCCTCAATATTTTCTCATCTCTCGCTATAACCCGAACTAGTTGTCTAACAAAAGTCAAATTAGGCTCTACTATCAAATCTTCCACCCTGTTGGAGGAATAGTAGCCTCTGGATCATGCACGTACTTGCAAATATGAGACATATGAAACACATTATGGACACCTGCCATACTGCTGGGCAACTCTACTATGTATGTGAGCTTTCCAATCTTCTCTATAATCTGGAATGAACTAATATACCTTGGTGCCAGTTTCCCTGACTTTAAAAATCGTACCACCCGCTTCATCGGTGATACCTTAGTGAAAACCTTATCTCCAACTGAGAATTCTAGGTCTTTACGCCTCTTATCTGCGTAACTCTTCTGTCTGGACTGAGCTTCCTTCATCCTTTCTCGGATCAACTCAATCTTCTCTGTCTCCTCTTTAACCAGATTTGGACCTAAAACTAATCTGTCTCTAGTCTCCAACCAACATGCTGGTGATTTGCATGGCCTTCCATACAAAGCTTCATAAGGCGTCATTCCTATAGTAATCTGATAACTATCATTATAGAAAAACTCAACCAAATTTAGGTTATCTTCCCATGATCCACCAAATTCCAATACACAAGCTCTGAACAAATCCTCAAGTACCTTATTGACTCTCTCTGTTTGCCCATCCGTCTGAGGGTGATTTGCAGTACTCATCTTAAGCTTGGTATCTAACACATCCTGCAAACTCTTCCAAAATTCGCTAGTAAACAAAGTATTTCGATCACTGACTATACTACTAGGAATTCCATGTAGCATAACTATATTCTTCATGAGCAACTTAGATAAAACAGGTGTCGTCCTGGTTGACTCAACTAGAATGAAATGTGCACACTTTGTCAACCTATCCACTATGAACTATAAACTTTCATTTCCTCTATGTGACCTTGGCAAACTATCTATGAAATCCATGGATACCGAATCTCATTTTCAAATTGGAACCTCCAAAGGCCGAAGCAACCCACTCGGCTTCTGATGTTCGGTCTTCACTTGTTGATAGTTTGCACACTAGCTAACCTACAAGCGAACATCCCTCTTCATATCTTCCCAATAGATGCTCCTCTTCATATCTTGATACATCTTGGTTCCTCCAGGAAGAATCGTAACCTTGGAGCGATGACATTCTTCAAGAACTTCTCTCCTTAAGTCCTCAGTGTTTGGAACACACAACCGTCCCTTCTTTCTCAAGCATCCATTCTGGTCAAGACTAAAATCCCATTGATCATCGATCTCGGTTTCAACTTCAAACCTTCTTATCTTTTCGACTAATAAAGAATCCTCCTTTTACTTAGAAGCAATCCTCCCGATCAACACTAGTCGAACTACCAAACAGGAAAACATGGCAGTGCTCTAACTAAAACTAACAACCGATCTTAACTACATAAATCTCTCCATTCTACCAATAACGGCCAATTTTCTATTGGATTAGAAAATAACCAAAAAAAAATAAATTAAAAATTAACCGCAAGCACATGGCGTACAATTCTAGTACGTGGCGGGTATGGATCGATCCATAGGGAATTGTGTTGATTCAAAATTCTATTCAATCAAATTAACCAAAAGTTTGAAATTGTTTTAAGCTAAAAATGTAGAAAACTAACAAAAGCAAGTGGATAAAAATATGAGAGTAGAAGGCGATTTAGAGATAAATCCACCCTCATGATCACATAAATCAACACAACATAAAATTATGATCTCTTTTTAGATAAATCCGTTTTCGTAGGGAGCACAATTGCATTGGGCATATGCAACAAGCCGTCAAACCTCTAGGTATCCCTTGTAGGACGAGTGTTGTCTCATAAGGGTTTTTAGCGGATACTACCCATAAAATCCAAATGCAATATGAAACATTCCTATATGCAAGATTTACTTACAAAGGGATGGATGCAAGTTTTTAAAATTATTGACAAATGAAGAATTTACTTTCAAATTGACACGAATAAGTTAAATATAAGTTTTGGTCATGATCATGAAATTTTAGTCATTTATTCATTAAAATATCCAACAAAAATTAAGTAATCATCACAATTAAACTTAAGTTTGGCTAGTTGTTTCGATACATAGTGCAACTATGAAATAGACCCTTAGTTGATTATCAAAGTTTATCAAAGTGGTATTTTCATTTCTTTTGAATAACAAATCAAAACAAATAAGTGAAAATAGTGCTTGGACTTTAATTGCTTACTCTCTCTTATTTGAAAATTTTATTAATATTAACAATATTTACATATGCCTAACTCAAATAAATTGAGGCCAGATATACCACCCATGCATTGCCTTGTGGTCTTACATGAGGGGGATACAGAGTGTGACGAGTGAACACACAAGTGTGTACACCAGTCAACTGTAGGCATTATTAATAAAGAATTTTTATATACATACACCTAACTCAGATAAACCGAGGCCAGGTATACCGATTATGCACTACCTTTCGGTCTTACGTGAGAAGGGTACAGAGCATGGTGAGTATACACACTTGTGTGTGACACATAACTCTAGGTGTTAATAAAATATATACATGTATACAAATATATATATATATATTTGATTGTTTATATATATACATATATTGTTTTCTTTAAAGAGAAAGTTTTGCAAAATCATGTTCGCACCATTTATAAGATAAAAAATGTTATATCTTTTTCTTTAAATCCACCACTTTTTTAAACACAGATTTTCAATTTGGATATACTTCATAATTATCACCATGAACCTTCTTAGACACTAGTTAAACCATCGTTACTTGTAATCAAACTTCATTTTTATTTTTGTTATGACAAATAAATTCTCAAAAAATTCAATTCAATAACCATAATCCTATACTTATCCTATAGTGTTTGTTTAAAAGTAAATCAAAATGCTGGATAGTAAATTTGTTTTGGATTTTTTTTGAATTTTTTTTAATTTTTTTAAGTTTTGAAATAAAAAATGCAAAAAATAATAATAAATCATGAAAAATAAAAAATGAAGATGAGATCCCCCATACTTGATTATGACCTTGTCACCATAGTCAACCCAAGTGAAAGGAGAAAAATAAAATAAAAATATGACCTATATTTACATAAAATTGAAAAGACTATTATTTACACGACATCAGAAAATATATCATCAAAGAGTAAATGAAACTGTCCTCCAAAGACCAATTCAATTATCTCGTCAAGTATGAGAGACACAGCTTAAGCATGGAAAACCAAACAATAAAAGATTTCAAATTTGAATATTGATTTGAAAAAACGAATATCGTTTTACTAAAAATTATATGAGTTGTTTTATTTTCATTGATTTTTGGGGTTGATAAAACAATTGATTGAAGTCTAAGTTTATTTTCACCAATTTGAAATTCAAACTTATCATCGAAACTTCTTCAGAATTATTGATTTCAAAATCAAAATGGTGATTTAAATTTACCTTTTCAGATTTCAATAACTCATTTTTGAAATGTCCAAAAAAATTGTGTTCACAAAATTCTTCTTCCTTTATTGAATTATTCACAACTTCATTGCATATATTTAGTTCGAAATCTAAAGTTGTTATATTCAGATTTTCAAAATCGAAAAAAGGAAGATCGAATTTTAAATCGAGTTTCTTACCCTCAAAAGAATTGAAATCCAAATCAATTACCATACTTTCAACAACTTCATTATGATTGTCATTTTCAATTTCAAAAGCTATTATTTAAAAATCGTCAATTTTGGTAAAAGATGGGTAATCACTTGACTCGTCAGACGTTGGGCTTTGATTTTGTTTCCCACGTTGTTTCATGCAGGTTTCAAACAACAAATTCATGCGATCCTTGTGATTTTCTTCCATTTGCTCAACAAAATCAAATTTATAATTATCAACTTGAGAATTTTCAATTTGAAATTGTCGAGAACAAAATTTTTCACCATGATTGAAACAACTCCCATTGCCAAAATCATTTAAATAGTTGTTTCCATTTTCGGTTTGATTTTGAAATTCGTTTTGAAGTTGGAAATAAAATTGGCACGGGTTATAATCAAAATCATTTGAATTTGAAGTGAATTCGAATTTTGATTACTTTGAAATGCTTGACTCGAGTTATTGCACAAATATGAATTACAGAAATCATTTATCCTTTGATCATTTTGTATAGGAGTTCAAGTAAACACAAAATAGTTTCAATGCTTTTTTCAATATTTGAGGTTTGGTCATCATTTTGAAAACTTCGTGGTTCAAACTTCGAATTGTTTATACAACAGTTGTTATTAAAATATCCATAAGTGGTTTGGAGTAAAATTATATGGATTATATTGATTTTCACAACTACCGTAAAATTCATGCGAGTGGGAAAATTCAGACATTTTCAAAAAAAATTATAAAGGAAAAATATTTACCGAAGGGAATTTATTTTTCAAAAGGGAAATTTGATTTTTGTTTTGTTTTTTGGATTTTCAAATTTTTTATATATGTTTTTTAAAAGATTATATTTTTTTGATTTTTGTTTTTCTAAGAAAAACAAACTTAATTTTTTTTGGATTTTTTATTTTGATTGAAAAGTTTTCAAAGGATTTAAAAGCTAAATATTTAGAATTTTTTTAGTTTTGGCTTTTGAATATTTTTTTATATATGCATGAACTAATGCAACTAAATGAATGCAAAGGACTTAATTACAAATTTTCTGTCCTAAGTAACTACTAACCCAAAATTGTGCAATCACACTTTGTCTTAATTCAATAAGATAGTTCTCAGCCAGGTAACAGACATGATTTATCGGTGCACCACGAATCACCGTAGCAATACAACCGAAGGTTTAAGTACCTTCGAAAAACAATCAGTATAATATTTACGAATTACCATAATATTTATAAATGATTATTGCTCTGCCTTAGCCTAGACACCAAGAAAATAACTTATTCAAAGAAGACAACTTGTCAAGATACAACTAAGCCCTAGATGAGCTCGTGACGCCTTTAAGATGTCTAACCATCATTATTAGTAGATTCTAAGATAAAATGCAATTTGTGAGCTAAGGAAAGGGTGATGAAATCCCCCACCTTATATGGATTTGGGGTTGCCCTTGAAAAGAAAACAAGATGAGATGAATGAAAAGCAGAAATTAAATGTGAATTAATAATGCAATTACGAATGAAATTTGTTTTGAAAATTTTAAAATGTAAGCAACTAACAGTGCAAACCGAAAATAAAAACATGAGATGAGGGCACGATACTAGAGCGTGTGGAATTATTAGCAATTTATTTTAAAAGTAGCAAATTTTTTTTATATGCAAGCAAGTAATTTATCTCTTTTCGATTTCCTGCTTTGGCAACCTGAAACTAAAAATAAGACATATATATATAGTTTTTTAAATATGTTATATATATATGTATGTATCATAGAAGAAACAAAAAAAAAGAAATCAAAACAGAAATGAAACTAAAACCAAACAAATGAAACTAAAATGAAAACTAAAACAATAATTATTTTTATTAATATATATATATATATATATATATATATATATATATTTGGAAAGAAACTTGAAAGGATACAAAAATTCTTTTCTTTTTTTTCAGAAGGAAAAAAGAAAACTTAAAAACAATCTAACTCAACCTAAAAAAACATTTTTTTTTATCAACAAATTTTCAAATAGAAAAATTTTGCTTTCTATGGAAACAAAAGCCAACCTTTTTTTTCACTAATTAAAACCGTACATTTCACTAATTAAAAACGCAGTGAAAATAAAAGAAACCACCCGGCCCAATCAAACCGCACTTTAACTAATTAAAACTTTTCAAGCTGCTGGTTGTTTGCAAGTTAGTGGTGAAAATAAAAGAAACCACTGACCTACTTGCAAACTGACTGCATCATCGTATAAACATAATAGTAGCTTCACCACCATGATGATGCAGTCAATTTTGCAAGTAGGTCGAGCTATTAGTTGTAGAGGGGGATGGTGAGTGCTATGTATTGGCAGTAATTAGGTGTACCAATTATGAGTTGGGAAGTGATATTGGTAGTGGTTTGAGGCAGTTTAACGGTTGAAGCTTGTAACAGTGAGGACTGTATATATGTGCACCGATGCACAGCTTCGCACAGAGGTGTTAAGGGGTTGATTTGGTAGAAGCGTAATTGTACATAATTGATAGAGTAGTGGGTGCTATTGTGCAGTGGGAAGAGGAGTTGCTAATTGTGTTTGATGTGTGGAATGGTTGAAGTTATTGACCAGGAAGAAGTTTGGTAGTAGAATTGATCAGGGAGAAGCGTGGAAGTGCATTTGTATTGATGAGTAATGCTTGTTTTAATGATGGGCAGTTGAATATGAGATGGTAGCAGCAATTTGGAGATGGTGGCAGAGGTTATGATGGCTATGATTTGCAGTGTTATGTTATAGAGTGAAGGGTTTAGTTGGAGTTATGTGTCAGGGTGATGGTAAGTGGAACAGTGGGTGGCAATAGAGTGCTGCATGAAGTTATGATATGCACAGTTTTGAATTTATGTGCACAGTGGGATCGTTGTAGATGAAGGAGCAGTTTATTTGCAGAAGTGTAGGCGGAGGATGCTCTGAACAGTAGCAGTGTGATCAATGAAAATACAAAATTATAAAAAGCAAATGAAATTGTAAATTGCAAATGCACAATTGTAAAAAAAGTGAATGGAATAATTTCCTTTTCTTTTTCAAATGAAATTATGTGAATATATATATATATTTTAAATATGCAAATGCATGCAAATAGAAAACAAGAGATGCGCACACACAAATTGATAACAAAAATCACATACAAACACACTACACAATTTTTTTTTTAAAATGCAGATTAACACACAAAATGAAAACGCGCAAATTAAACAAAATAATTTGAAGAACAGAAATTAAAATCAAATAAATTCTCCGGTAACGGTGCCAAAAACTTGTTTAACGACCAATTTTCTATTGGATTAGAAAATTTAGAAAATAACCGAAAAAATTTAAATTAAAAATTAATCGCAAGCACACAGCGTACAATTCTAGTACGTGGCGAGTATGGGTCGATCCACAGGGAACAATTCTAGTACGTGGCGAGTATGGGTCGATCCACAGGGAATTGTATTGATTTAAAATTCTATTCAATTAAATTAACCAAGAGTTTCAAATTGTTTTAAGCTAATAATGTAGAAAACTAACAAAAGAAAGTGGATAAAAATACGAGAGTAGGAGGAAATTTAGAGATAAATCCACCCTCATGATCACATAAATGAACACGACATGAAATTATGATATATTTTTTGGTCATTAGTGAATTTAGTTGATGTGCATAAGAAATTTGTCGCCAAATCCAACTGGGAAAACAATTTGGCTCCATACAACTAATCAAATAGATCATATATTCTCACCAAAAGATACTTATTCTTAATCATCCTCTTGTTTAACTTACGATAGTCGATACACATCCACAATGACCCATCTGGTTTCTTCACGAACACCGCGACCGCTCTCCAAGACGAACTGCTTGGTCTAATAAAATTCCTTTCTTCTAGATCCACTAGCTGCATCTTCAATTCCTTCATCTTGGTCGACACCATCCTGCTAGGTGGCCTACTCACAGGCTCAGCTCCTGACATAAGATCTATCTGAAACTCAACAAATCGTTTCGGTGGTAGTCCTATAATCAACATAAAGACATCTACAAAATCTCTTGCTACTCGAACATGACTTAACTCTTCTCCTAATCCCATTGCACTTAACAAAGTGCAACTACTCTAGTTAGAATTCTCTGCTGAGAACATGAGTCGGTTATGGCTATCAAGTTGTCTTAGTGATATCTTCCTATCTTGGCAAAATATCCTGGCTTCATGCTTACCCAACCAATCCATACCCGAAATGAATTCGAAATCTACAAAATCATACAAACTGCATGCAAACTTATGACCTAATAATTCTAGTTCTAACTGGTCACATCTCATCCCCAAAGTTGCATACCCTCCTATCGGATTCGCAACCCATAAGTAATAACGTATATGGGTTCTACACATAACCTATCAACCAAACACTGAGATATAAATGAATGTGATGCACTGGTATCAAATAATACCCTAACGGGTATACTCTAAATCAAAATCATACCTTCCATTACAATCTTCCCCTTTTCAGCTGCAGTTGGCCTAGTAGATGATGGTCCAATAGCAAAAACATTTCCCTTGTCCGCCCTGACTGACTTTGGACACTGATTGTTATAATGACCAACTTAATCACAGTTGAAGCACTTCACATTTTTCTTTGCTACAACATTCTTCCCCTTGCCTGACCGGCACTCATGAGCATGATGACCTTTCTTGTCACACTTAAATCAAACTAAATCAACCTTTGCCTTCTTGGCAGCCTCCCCCTTCTGGGCTTCCTTCTTCTTAAAGAACTTCCTCTTTTTTCCCTATGAACCCTGGGTTTCAATTTGCTTTTCTCTCGCACAAATAGTAAGCATCTCTTCATGTCGGATTACCATCTCCACAACTACATTACAAGAATCATAGATATGTGTTAGGGTCGCCCTGACAATCTCAGGCCTCAATCCCCGAATGAACCTTTCATTCCTCCTAATGACGGTGTCTATAATAGCATACCCATATTGAGACAACTCGTCAAACTTAGTAGCATATTTAATTACAAGCATCTCTCCCTGCACAAAATCCATAAACTTTTTCATTCACGCTGACTTAGCAAATTCATATACGAACCTCCGTTCAAATATCCTTCTAAAATCTGCCCAAGTCAATTCCTCCTCCGAAACTCTGACGGTAACACTATTTCACCAATAAAGTTCTCCCCCTTGCAACTTCCTAGAGGCCGGCCTCCTCCTATGCTTATCATCCAAACCCAAATCAGCAACGATTCTCTCGTAGCGCAATGGCCAATTCTCAACTTCTATGGCATCCTCCATTCCCATAAATGACTTTCCACAAAAACTTATGTCATCCCTACTCAACTTAGCATAATTATTCCCAACTGGAGCCATAAGATTAGCTCTTCCAACATTCCCAGCAACTCCAGCAGCTGCTTCAGCTTGCATCAAATTGACGAAGAACTAATACATCGTCCCCATATCCACTGATGGATTTCCAGCACCCACACTGGCATCTGTATTTTGGTTAGCATTAGTCTGGCAACATGGGTTCCTCCTGGTGGGTCGAACATTTCCATTGGTTGCGGTGCTTCCTCCATCGAGATTTCCTCTTCTGTTTTCTTCTTCCGTATATTCTTTCTCGTATATTTGCATACAAGCCTAAGTAAGATACAAAAGAACGGTCTAAGAGAGAGGGGAATACATGCTTATATATATATATGTGTATATATATATATATATATATCAAATACAAGTACGTTACCATAGCGTTATCCCAACTTCGATCTTATTTTCTTATTCATTGGATTATGTTTTGAAAAATCTTTTAGGTTTAAATTTCTTTTAAATTTCATAAACCAATGCTCGGATACCAACTTGTAACATCCCCTACTTGAAGGCCCAAAACTAATGGCTACGGATGCTGCAGTAATCCGTAGTTATTAGTTTTCGGCGACCAAATATGATAATGTTAGATACATTGTATAACAGAAACACATGGATATGGAAAAAAATTAAAATCAACAAACAACTTTCTTAGTCCATTTCAGTGCATTTCAAAATTCATTACATATTCCCATAATTGTTAACCACGTTCAGAGAAAATATAATTCTTATAATATACGCAAAGAGCGACATATGAAGATGCCCTCTTGGATGATCAAAGTATATATAGGCAATTAACAAATTTGCCTTTACAACATAAACAACACAGCGGAATCAAAATAGAAAAGACTCTAAACAGCTATCATGCCTCATGCACGCTTCCGGAAGCTTATTCGTTTAAAGAGGTACTTGAAAACCTCAACTCTTAAACTACTCAAAATCAATTGAGCACCCAAGAGTTTAAGGGGAAACCATAAATTTCGAGTCAGACATAAAGCCTAGTATAAATAATAATCTGCCATCTCAAACCATTTAGATATCTAGTGAGACCATGCTGCTTAGCAGAATGAGTTTTCCCCTCACTACTATCTTATTCAAAACTTTATATAAAACCATATACTGTGCTCCTGCATCCATAATGGTTAAAACACAGTAGTTCAAAATATTATGATGATATGCAAACAAGTAGATCAGTTCTGGATTATCCACTCTCATTCATTTTTGACTATCTGTCTCAGTTATAGTTTCTAGGGTCACTATTAACTTAATATGTAACGGGCCACGCCAGTGGGGTAACGCCCACCGTAGCATACATTGGTACCTGTGTTCTGCCTTTACGGCCAGCCTCTCGACGGCACCACCGACCCCCGCAGGGACATGTAGGAGTAAGAGTCAACCGTTCGCTACCAAACCAGGAAGCGAGAACCCCCATCATGCTGCACCCTCAAAGTGCAATGGCAGACACACATGTCTTAGATCCAGATAAAAATTCCAAACCAAATCCAAAGCTAAAATTCAAACTCCTCAGAAAAATCTGGAAGCAAAATGCATGAGGGAGAGAGGGAAAGAAAGGGGGATGACGTGGCGCTTGAAGGTGTTCTTTTATTTCTATTTTTTTTTGAAATTTCAATCACCATTAATGCGTATAACTTTCTCCTACGAACTCCATTTCACGCGAGAATTTTTTTATTAGGATCGTAATAAAATTCCAGATCTTTTGACGCTGGTTTGGACAGATTTGGAGACTGTCAATTTTTTGGGTTTAAATTCAATTTAAATTCAAAATGTGAGTGTTTTAACCCACTCGCAACTTCTAAGTTTTCTTATGTTTGTTAAATTGATTTAAGATATGAGTAGAAATTTATTTATGACTGTTTTGCATATTTTATTCATCATCTCAGTTAAATCGCATTTATTTAATTTAACTGTTAATTAAATTTATTATTGCACATAAATTGACAGTTAAAATTTATTTATTTTGCATATAAACTGCTAGTTAAACCGTTATTTATTTATTTATTTTGAATATAAACTGTTCGTTGATACCTGTTATATTTTGTATGCTCTATTGATGTTTGTTTGAATTGATGGTGATTGAAATAAAATTGGTTGATGATTGATATTGGGTGAACGGATGATGTGTTCTATATTATATAAACTGCAAGTTATTATGCATTCTCATTTCATTCGGGATTGCGGTTTGAAATGATATACAACCGCGTTTTTTTTAAATTGCGGATTGGAATGATAAATATCTGTATCACTTGACCATAGGATAGAAAATTATATACAGGAACCGCGGTATATATATAAATTATTTTTGAAATGATTTCTATGGTTTGGATAGGACGCGGTTTAATAAATATTAATTTTCATCTTATATAAAATCTTATTTTATATATACATATATAGTTAAAGTATTGAATTTAAGCTATGTATGAATTTGTTAAATAAAATAAATAAGTTGAATAATGGAGTTTGATTATTTTATATTATATGGTTACGAACATGTTAAGATATTGAAAATATATAGAGTTTTAAATGATTTAAATCAATTAAGATTGGGAGTTAAATTGAAAAATTTATTTAGAATTGAGCTAAATTAAGTATTTAACTTCATAAGTTGATGTAAAATTTCATCAACTTGAAATTTTGAACAGGTATGATATTTATAACTGAATTTTTATTCAAGATGAATTAAATGAATATTTTTGGTATCAATAAATTGAAGGAAAAATTATTTTATTTTATAAAGAAATTTTAAATGCAAACTATTTTATTCTATATACCGTTTGAATATCCAAACCATCCAAGTTTTAGAAATTATGGTTTTAAAGCTATGAATTTTCGAAGTATTATGGTTTGAAAGTTATAATTCAAATGTTTGGTTTCCAATTATTATAAATTTTAAAGCAATATGATTTTGGAAAAGGTAGTATATTTGAAATAAAATGATATTATATTAATTTGGGGTTTATAAAAATAATATCAAATGAGTTTGTTTTGGAATGGAAAGGATATCGTATTTATACAGTTATGAAATAGATATTTATTTCTGGTTTTGAAAGTAAAATTATTTTTAAAAGACCGCGGTGTTATAATAACGTTTGGTTGTTAAAGAGACCGGGATCGGAAGTTGTCATACTCTCTACCAACACCGAAAACCACTTTAACAACCATGTACGAGGTGGAGATTCCAGAATGAAGTAGGTTGGTGGCGACGTTTTCCTGTAAGGTAAATACGTGGACCCAACTCCCGTGAGTTGGCATAAGGTGGCTAAAACATGAGCGATCGACGGGTTAATAAGGTATCATCTTTGATCGGGCACTTCCCTTCGATACTATACTCTGACTTTGGATTGATTCGGTGGCCACCTTCACTTTTGATTTCTTTGATTTGGGGGAGTTTGTTCGAGGTGGGCGGTAGCTGCGCGCTACGCGTTACCACCGACCCGGAAGCGTACACTACACCACAAAAGGCTTTTAACAGCGTTTGATAAACGCTGTAATATGATACAACAGCGTTATTTCAAACGCTGTATAACGACATGCTGTCGTATATACATAACTTACAACAGCTTTTCTATAAACGCTGTTGAAACATCTCTGTGACAGCGCTTATTACGAGCTGTCAATAATGTTTTTACAGCGTTTTCAGACGTGCTGTATTATGTTTCAACAGCGTTTATAATTTAGTTGTCGAAGATGTTCAAATTCTACTTTAACTGTTTACAACAGCTTTTTCTAAACGCTGTTATTGAATCATCAACAATTTCGACAGCATGTTAAAAACGCTGTTATTGAATCATCAACTATTTCGACAGCATGTAAAAAACGCTGTTATTGACAATTTCAAGATAATTACAGCACGAATTAAACGCTGTTGTTTCTTCTTTGACATCATTAATCAAACGTTGTCTTCTATTTATATAACAGCTTTAATATTCAACTCTATTTTTGAATATTCCAAAACTATATTTTAAGCATATTCAAGCAACTAGTATATATAACAGGTTCTAATAACTATTAATTGGTTACATAAACTAGTTAAGACAATATTAATAAACAAAAGGCATCCATAAACCAAGTTTCAATAATATCCATAAACAAAAATAACAAAGTAAACCAAGTTGCCACAAATTCTGTTAAACAAAGACACGTTATATGTTAAGTAAAAGTATAATATCAATACAGTAAGTCCACACCAAATGCCAACAACAAAACGTGCATCTAAAAAGTTTCATATGCTTGCTACTTGCTACTTGCTACGGAAGAAGAATGTGTCATCGCCATCTTTAATTACCTGCAATGAAGAAATTTGAAATGATCAGTGAGTAAACGCCATCTAAAAATTTGAAGTTTCATGTATATTTTCATGTATGTTTATTCATCCAAATTGTAGAAAAAAGGTCAAAAATAAACTTGTATTACCACAATTTTCAAAATTAGCTTTTATTTTCATGTATATTTTTAAGATAAAACAGTAGAATACAGATGCATAATGTGGTCTTCTTCCATAAACTGAGATATAACCATAATTTCATAAAAAACTAGGCACAGTTACAACCCAAGTGTGTGACTACAGACATAATTTAGCCTTCTTCTAAATCGAAATGCAGTCACAATTTCATATAAGGTGATTTATGCTTTTCCTATCCTTTTCGACAATTATTTACAGCAAGCATTATTTTTCTCTAATGTACAAGTTTTAGGATACTTGACCAAAATTATATTTTGAATTTCAACTAATAACCAATGCACATGCATTACTATATCTGTAACATGAATAACTCTGATTGTTTTCATAGAGAAGAAACACACATTTATTTTAAGTAACCCACTTTCATAGAGAAATTATACCACTGACCTAAAAACATATTAAGAGGTACTGGCTAACAGGCAACTAAAATACACATGAATTATTAAAATTGAAGAAAGTAATACTTACAATTCATAGTTGTTTAAAACAACAAGCTTGTTGGGAACACAAGACTGTCCTCCTGATTTGCATGCTGTATCACAAGATTCCCTCTGCCTAATAATTCGAAATGTAATGTGTGTATAAACGAACAATAATAACCATTGTGCTAAATATTTGAAATTCAACAAGAAACATACTTTCCGATGACAACATTCACTCCATAAAATTTTGCTTCAGAGTTTGACTCTATGATACCTGATGCATATACTTCACTCTTTTTGAAACATTCAAAAAACAAAAACTAAACTTATGCGCACCCGATGTATTTGATTCCAGGGAAAAGCAGTGATGAAAATCTCTTGCATAAGCATTCTTATGCACAAGACTGTCCTCCTTGCCTGTATGTCTAAAGTGCATCATCAAATAGCAATAAAATCAATTCAAGTGTTGAAAAATGTCAATGAGGCATGAAATTGCTTTAATGAACATGAGAACAAAGTATGCGATCACATCAGACAATTCCATACCAACCAATCCAAGTCCAATTGTATGCAGTTCGGGAACATGGTAGATCCCGCCTGTATCCAGCATTAAAAAATCAAAATCATTGGGTTTACTGATATAATTCTCACTTACTCATGATTTGATATGCATTCATTTATCTTTTCATGTTTAGACTGTCATGTTTACAAAGTTAATGCAACCCGAAGACAAGCAAAAACTATGATGGAGATGATGATAACTTTAGAGTACCAAAGTCTCATGTTTACTTTCATGAAATAATTGCTATGTATAAAGGTAAAGAGACTATAAATATTACCGTTTAAGCATAGAAGAACGTCAATGAAAGTAGAGGGGAAGTAGAGGTAGCAATGCCAAACACGACATATCCTTACTGACTAGAATTGTTGCTTCTAGTAGATCTCGAGATATGAAATTTCGCCCCATTCCATTACATGATATTTCATTGTTAATTGGAGGTACTGAATCAAGCGTAAATGCCTAACATATCACACATATTATATCATTAATTGGTTTCTCATCAATATAATTACTTAATGTAACATATGAAATGGAAATGGAATTGAGCAGTTACATACCAGTCCATGGTTGTTAAATCCAAATGCACAGCTTGGCGGTTCTCCTGCATAAGTGTAGGCTTTAAACGTTATACCACACTGCAGCCTTGCCCTCACCAAATAGCAGCCAAGTGAAAAAAAAAACATGAGGCATATTTCTATGAACTATATATTGAATTTGATTGAATATAGGTATTTCTTTTTTGCTTCTCCAGTATCATATTTTAAGTCTATGTATCAATTGAAAATCATTAATGGAATGGATACACGTATATGATACGTGTAAAAGTGTTATATAATGACCATATTTGCTGCTTTGATTAAGATACATAAATTTGTTTCTAGTCAGAACTTACGTGTGTCCAACTAGTGCAGTATTTCCATCCTCATTATGTCCAAGTATCGCCGCTGAATCATTAACTACTATAACATCTGAACAGTCTTCGCTTGCTGTGTTTGATATGGCATTTTTAGGTATAAATGGGAGTATCTCTTTTCTGAAGTTCATCAAAATTATCTACTCAAAGAGATCAGTTTCCACAACAAAGCCTGTCCTTTTGCAAATTTATTTTAATATCTAGATAAAGCAAGGAGTGGGATCATCTATTCTGGTAATTTACCAGAGCGTCGACACTCTACTCTATTTGAAAAGCCGTATGTAAATGCTTGTTAGCAAATATGCACATTCTAAGTACACATATGTGTGTCCTGTTATGACAAATGACAAGACCATATGATCCTAAACCAAGCTGACCCTGTTCATATACTTTAATATGCTTAGGCTCAACAACTATTTGCGCAATTTTCCCTATTTTGTATTCACATTTCAACAGTTTTATCACTGCATCTACCTCTCATGCATTATCTATACACACCATTAAACAAATTTAAGACATGAATAATCAATAGGAAACATTAACTATAAACAAACTAGATATAAACATGCATTAACGATGCATCATAAAGGACAATGGCGTGCCTATAAATTGTCTGTCTAAAGGTACCAAAATCCTAATATGATCGATCATGTTTAATAATAAAAAGTGTATTAGTTCATTTATTTGACCGTTTCAAGACTATTTATGAAATACATAAGACACAAGGTTTGTTTTTCTTAGTTGATTTAATGTTTTCAAAGGACCTGCAACATTAAATAAAAGATTAAAGAACAATATTGAATAGTAGAAGAACAAATATACAAATCTAGTCAAAATATAGGCCCCATACATTTTTAGGTAATGATGTTTCTCTTTTAATATCATATTAATTTTTCATGTCATGGTAAAGCCCAATAAGCTAAATGCATATTGATAAGTTGCATGAATCAATTACGAGCAAACGTATTCTACACCCATTATAAATTTCTTAGTTTATTATCGATTTATGAAAATAGGTAATGTTTGTTATATACTTTTATATTTCTTTGCACATAAAAGGGTTCATTGTTTAAAAATAATAGATTAAAAGTAACCAATATGAAATTTTCCAAAAAGAATGCTTATTATTGAAAATACATTTTCTTGGGGGAAAACACTATACACTTGAGTAAGGAAACAAAAACTCGGTAAAATAATTACTCAATATTACAAACTAATTTACAGAATTATTGTACATGTTGTAATTTTTTGTATTCTTGAGAAGTGCATTCCTTCCCACATAAAACCACTTAATTAACAATCAGCAATCCACTGTCAAATTTATTAATATATTTTTAATGCAAGGAAAAATATCTAAGAACCATTAATATTTTATCGCTGAATATAATAAAATAAACAAGTCAATAAAATGTAATGGATATCATGATTCAAGTTTAATGTTTTTTTTTTGTTTAGAAAAGAAACAGATGATATAATGGAATCCAAATATGTTTTATAGTAAATTTCCACCGATTATCATCATAATTAGAATAAAAGTTTTTATTCTCAAAGCTAATACTAAAATTTATCCTTATTTAAAATTTAAAATAGCTTATAAGATAGCCTTTTTGTAAGGTTAACAACTATATATTCTATATTTTTCACAAATAAATGTGAAAATGTGTGTGATCCAGAAAATGAAAGGAAACAGAAGAAAGGTTTGAAAAAATATGTAGAACGTTAAAATCTACAAAAAGATGAAGCATAATTTCTTTACATGTATTAACATATCGAACCATAACTGTCACTGTCAAGTTGTATTCATTGGTATTAACAATCACCTCTGTATTAAAATATCATAAATAAAAAAATTGTCAAATAAATAAAAATATAATAGGCATTTACACCCAGCTGTATTCCTTGATCAATTCCTTTTTAACCGATGATTCAAAATAATTCACGTAAGAAAATTTTGAATATATAAACTAAAGTGAATTGATTACCTTTTTAAATGATAAATGTATAACGGTCAACGTTATTACTATTTATGGGTTTTTTCTAGCCATAAACTGAGAGTTGGCTTGCTAAGAAAAACAACTTAAGAGCAGCATTAAAACAACTCAAAGCATTTATAATAGTATCAAGATAGTTATTACCATCATTTTTTGTATAATGAAATTAACTCCATCTTTAGATCCACGGTATAAATATTATAATACAAATGGATATTAATTTTTTTTTTACATTTATGCTATTAGATGTACAAGTTGTTAAAAATAGATTTTTTTATACAAATTGAATAGCACTTGCATCAAAGCTCGTACACTTTTTGATAAGTGTTTATGTAACTTCCATGAAAACGAGTACTGCAGGATTGATATTATGACTGTATTTATGTAGTTGTTTAACATAGAAGTTAAATATAATTTCCATTAATTTTTGAAGTTGCTTTCGCACATTTGTTGACTACAGTTTCCAATGTGTGCTGGATTTTGTACTACATAACCCATATTACTTCTAAAAATAACAATTGTGTACAAATAAAATCATTAAGAATCAATATATACTTCTTTTTGTAATCGAAATAAGAATACTATACTAAAGAATAACTCTACGAACTCTACGAAAGAAGTATATCATTAATTTTTGACAGTTACTATTTCATTTTATGAAGTGGGTTTAACTAGAGTTCTAGTTTCCATTTTTTTTTGATAAATCAATATTTATAATAGTTGAAAACAATATTACTTTTTATTTTTCCAATCATTAGGCTAAATAAAAATGCAACTTTGTAGTTTTGAGGATTTTTAGATTTTCTTTTTTCGATTTCTTCTTTTCCAAAAGTCAACTGGATTGTAGGTTTATCTACATAATAGTTTTGCAAGAGTCAATTTTAACTATTCTATCCTATAAAAAGATGGAACTGAAAATTAAGAACTAAGTAGCACGATTGTATATGCAATCAATTTGAAACTAATCTTACTCTAAAACTTCGACGATGATGGCTGTTGATCGACTGCAACATGAACGACTATGAAGGAATCCAATCGACTACAACGAGGATGAGAATGAAGGTGCCAATTCGCTTCCACCGTTGAGCTACATGCGATGACAATTTAATTAAGAGGAAGATCGGAAACTTTTTTAGTTTTTTTAGATCGGTAGTTTAAAAATTTTGGGAATTTTATTTACGAATACTTGAAAATGAAGGGAGGGAAAGTGAAATGTAAGCGAATCTCACCGCATTAGGGTTAGGAAATTAGGGAACTTAGCGCCAAAATAAATGGTTCTAACTGCGACCATTCATAAATGATGTTTGCTATTGCTAAGAAATTAAACTTTCATTATAGTGTGATATCACTATAGTTCTGTTAATTCTTACAACACTGTGGTCCACTTCTATATACAACAATATATGCATCTTTCTTCATTCTCATACAAAATGTAAAGTTTGGGTCAACTCAATGTTCATAGAGTTTGGTCCAATATTGTGCAATAACTGCTGTGTAGGTACAGAGAAAGACTAGAATGGATGTTTTAAGATCTAATGCATAGTGGAGACTTAAAAAGAATTTTTGTATGGTATGGGTTAGAGCAGTGAATGTAGGCTACACATGCATACTCAAAGAGTAGCAAGTAAGTATAACATTATGCGACCTGAGCCAATAGTTGAAGAAAGCGATCAATGAAGACTTAAGGACACAAGAATTTGAAGGGTGGAAATTCAAAAACTACCTGAGTGCAAAGACATTCCTACGCTTGAAGACTGAAACCACTTGTAGGATTTGTGATGGTTCCTTTTATGCTTGCTATATTAACAATTTGACTATTGCTATGTTAACAAGTGTGAAAATTTATTACAAAGCCATTAAACAATGATTGTACATTTTGTGTATCTAATTACCAGGCGGCATAAACCGGAAAGAGTTTCCAGCAAGAAAGAGACTATGAAATAATTTCACATGTACAATTTATAAAAAAAATGTAAAATCTGTCTCTTACCTGAGTCAAATTATTTACTTTGATTACTATTGATTTGCCAAATTACAACCAAAATTTAACGTGATGATGCTCCATGCGATCTATGCAATCATATACTGACAAATAAAATTACTACCAGACATGAATAATACACATCTGATAGTCTTGATGCTTAATTTAAATGTAGCTCTATACAATAAAATAAAGTTAACTATGTCAAACATATAACAATATAACTTTGAATTTGATCGCTAGTCTATGCAAAAAATGAAATAAACCTACCGCTTAAGAAATCCTAAGCATAGAATATTACATTTAGAATCCTAGATATTATTTCAATTAGGAAAGACAACTGAAGCACAAAAAAAATAGCATCCTTGACATCAAATAAGGTTGTTATCCCAAATAAACCATTGTTATTTTTCTCCGGTCTTAAAATATCCTTATAAACTTTCAAGTCAGGCTCTAGTAATTTAGGAAAAATAACTGGTATTAACAAATTTACAGTCATAATATAAAAGTATTCTAAACTCCAAAATATAAACATTATAAAATTACCATTGAGTGTCCAGTCAGATTTGTTATGGACGTTAACTTTCCTCTGAATTGTAATCTTCTCATCTGTTGTAAACCCTCTAGGTAATATTTTTACGTATCCTTTATCTTCTCCTCTCTTCACAAATGCACCAACACTTGCTGTTCTTCCAAGTATCTAACAAAAACAATGGTCACTGTTAACTTAGTTTCTGCATTGGTGCATCATCGCAAAATATTTTTCAACATAGTCTAACACCTGTATAGATGGAAGTTCTATGATACCAGTGTTATACTACAACGCACTAAATTGTTCCATGTGGCAACACTCCTTCAGCAAGCATAAATTGTGTTATTTTAAATGCATAATCCATATGGAGTAATTGTGTTCTAATGAAGCATGATGTATATGGAATAATGGTGTTGTGTTGGGGGAGGCAATAAAAAATTAGGGTGGGACTGGGAAGGAAAAGTTACAACAAAGCAGCTTGTGCATATAAACGGAAAAGAAAGGTATTAATATTTAAAGACATAATATTTTAGTTGCTGATGCTTTGGACAATGTATAACTTTATAACATTTCCAAATAAAAAAAACTGTAACTTATTCATAAAAAGATTATTATAACTATGTTTGATAGTTACTTATTGGTTGAGAGTGATTTGTTGGAGAATTTGTTCCTTGGCTAAATTTTATGTTCAGTGAATAGGTCCAGAGGACATGAAATTTTTTCCTATGTATATTGCTAAACTTGCATCTTTGTCATGCCAGATAAAAGAATTTACTGATCATCCTATGAATAACTTTCATTCTCATTAGTATAATTAGACTTAATTATATTTTATCTAAGCTTAACAATGTAAATGTATCTTTTATTGTATATAAACAATGAAATTTTAAGCTAATAAATAGTTTTTAATCAAATCTATTATTAAGATGGTATTAACGTAAAATAGCATCATATATTGCACAATATGATTCTCTAAAAACATTAAATTCAACTAACCCTACCAAATATCATAAGTGAATAATAGTTTGGAAGTGAAAAAAATTTGTGTTTTTCCTCTTTTCTTTTTTGCATTAGTGACATTGCATTGAAAAGAATTTTAATAAAATTTAGTTATGCAACTTTACCTAGAAATCTTATTCCAAACAAAACTTTTACTTCAAGATAGCACAAACCTGAATAACAACGTCAATTTTGTGTATAAAAATTAAATACAAAAGGTTATCTCTACACTAGATCACACTTCAAAAGCATATCTAATTATTCCATTATTTGGAAATAGAAAGATAATAATACAACTAAATTGATGAATAGTGCCTATATCTGAAAAAAATCAATTCAACTAATGCATATCACTACCATTTTGGAAAATAGAAGTAAATATTCTCCAAATCACAAGTTCAGGAACAAAACAATTTAGTCAGAATAATGACTTAGATTTTATTATTGGATTACAAGAAAAATTCACTTTAATTTGAAAAAAATAACAACCAAAAGTACCTATTTACGTCTTCTAGGGTTTGGTACTTGCGGTGAAGACTGCACCAAGAGGAAATTGCTGCTTCAGCTTAATTGAGGTATTGAAAGCGGTATTTAGTGAAGAGAATTTTTCTTTTTTTTCTTCTAGATTGAAAAACCAGTGAAGAATTGTAGAAATGTGTTCGACAAGCGAGAACTGTGGACATGAGAGAGATGGAAAAGTATTTTGTGGCAACCAATTTAGAATTAATTTCCCGCTTAAGTTCTGTCGAGCCGCCTAATTTTTTAGCTAACTTTACAGCGTTGTACTAAGGTTTTTCCTTATTTAATAAGACACTAACAACATGCTCACTTACAACGCTGTTAGTTATTGCTGTTGATATTGATTTTTCTTGTAGTGGTAATTGGTATATCTACCCTGGCATTGCCTAGTTGTGCCGTGTCACCTACCCTATCGCGCCTTGTACGAGTTTGGATTTCTCCCGTAGCCCGTGTGGTATCCTCTGGTGGCTTCCCGATCAGGAGGGACTATGATATTGGATGGAATACTGGGACTATTACGTGTTAAGAGCTATATAGGTAACCCCTTAATGCTAAGAAAAAAGTAAGTTTATTTATAAATAGACAGTATTATAATAGCGAAATATACTACATAGTAAATAGTTTAACGGATCCTTAAGAGATGTGAATCCCGAGCATCTCTTGAGTTACTGCACTCATATTTATTTCTATTAATTTGACTTACATAAGATCTTTTAGTTCTGACTCGAGCGTTTTGTCTTTTCAATTCGCTCGGGTCAGTCCGAGCGTTTCAGGATTTGAAGATTTTATTCTGGAGGACGAAGACCAAGATTTGTAGTATTACTATCTACTATATTATTCCACTACACTATTTAATTCCGCTGCATTGATATTATTGGTATGTGAACTCTGATATTTATTGTACAAAGAAGAATCAAATGTTTTGTAAATAGTTTTATGAACTGTATATTTATTATTATATTTTATCATTCCGCTGTGAGATTCTGTTTTGTTTTATTTCTTTCTCGTTTTTCTTATTTATCCCATAACAATCCTCCCTTCCGTATGGTTTGAATTGGCACGTGTGTCGATTTAAAGTGTGCGAAAAGGCGGGATGTTACATCTGGTATCAGAACTTTGGTTTAGCGATAAGCCTTAGCTTTGTGGGGTTTGACTCTTTATTAATAGGGTAGTAATACCCTATGGGAGTCGCTGAGTGTATATATATGAGAGAGCGTATTTGTTAGTGTTATAAAAAAAGTTTTAATATTATGTTAATTTGTTCCGTTTTGTATTTATAAATTCTGGTTGATGCATGGGACGCTGTGACATCAATAGGGATTTCTAAACGCTTAATAGGACAGACCGACATAATATTTGTTTTATAGAGGTGAATGAAATAATTTTGCCTATTATATTTTCTATATATAAAATAATTTTTTTAAAATGATATCTATATTTGGCTGAAATAGATTGGTTGTTAGGTAATAAAGTGTATAAATAATAATAATAATAAGATTGAAAAATAAAATAAATGAAATTTGGAAATTTAGAACTTAAGTTCCGGAGTTTTGAAATTTCTTTCGGATAAATTTTGGAATATAATAATATTGTATATAGGTATTTTCTGATATAAATATTTTAATATAATTCGAAAAAATTGTTTTAAATAGGATTTTGGAGAAAATAAGTTTTGTACTTTCCTCTCTGTCGTTGGAAAATAGTTTCGGTGATGGCGGCCGCATCATCGACTTTCATTTTCGAGTTTCAAATGGGAAGGCCACTGTAGTAGTTTTACTGCAGATTTGTTTTTAAAAAAAAATTATATATAAATTTTGAATTATTTTAAATATAATTAGAGATATATATAAGTTGTAAGAATATATTTATCTATTATTTTAAAATAATTTGAAATTTAACCCGGTATTAAATTCTTAAATTTTCGTAAATTAATTGTTTCAATTATTGTAGTGAAATAAAAGGTAAAAATTTATTGAACCATTAAAATATTAAAAGAATTGAGGAAACTTGTATAACTTTCAATTACATTCTTTAAAAGCATATATATAACTTACCAAATATTAAAAGTTGAAATGTTAATAAGAAAATGTAATAGATATTATACAAGAAATAAATTTGAGGTAATGAAAGTAATTAATGAAATTCTTTAATAAACAAGGATTTGATGTTGGAATTGTTGTAAACTTAAGTTACAATTGGAATTTTACTATACTTGAATATAATTAAAGGTAAGTATCATAAATAGATGATTATAAACTTAAGTAAATGTTAAAGTTAATTATTTTAATAAACAGAAAGATGAATACTGTAAATAAATAAAGTTAAGCAGTGAATAAATGAATGTAAAATAATAAAAGGAAAATTCATGATATGAATAAGTGAAAATGTTTGGTAGAAATAAAGTGAATAATTGTAAGAAATAAGTGAGAAGAAAAAATGAAAAAAAAGAGAGAAAAAAGAAGAAGAAAAAGAAAGATAAATCACTATTTGAAAGGAAATAAATCAAACAACAAATATTATGAAATAAAATAAATAAGAATGAATTTGACCTATTTTCTGAAATTGTTTGTTGTTTGGTTGGTTTATGGTTATTTGGGCAAGGATACTTTAAAATTGTTTAGATGGAAGAATAATTTATTTAGTTTTATCTAAGACTGTTGAGTAAATGATACGCTAGTAGTTTATTCTTCATTCCGTACAATTTAAAGGTTTTGAACCCGAACAACTATTTGTTTGTTTGATTGAATGGTTGTTTTGTATTTGTTGTGCATGCTGTTTGTTGAAATTGATGGTTGTTGTATTGATTTGTTGTTAATGATTGAAACCACCTAAATATTTCACTTTACATAAATTGTTAACCCTTTTAGATTTCATAAGTGAAATGCAAGTTATGGAAGCAATTGCTACTGCTTTTGGTTCCATAAATTAAGCATAAAATGCCCGACAAATAGGTACGTTTCGGATTACGGTTTATAGCGCTATTTCATATATTTTTCCCGTGTTGGGATATAATATTTTGGATAATATATGTAATATAATGGTTATATTTGATATTATATTTTCTCCCGAGCCTCTCCGTACAAGGGAGACTCTACCGAAATTTTTCGTAAATTATTGGACTTAGAAATTTTTGAAATATTTTTTCCAAACTTTATTTATTCAAGTATAAAAAGATATAATGATTATAAAATGGGTATATTTTATTTAAAGTAATAAATTTTGTAAATTATTGTTTATAAGTTAATATTTTGAATAAGATGTATTATTTATTTAATTCTTCCTTCTCCCTTCTTTTTCCTTTTCGGGGACGAAAAGTTTTGAGTGGGGGAGAGTGTAACGACCCGTAAATTTTGACAATTAAATTTGTTAATTAAATTTGATTTGTGAAATTAATACTGGAAGAGATACATTGGAATTAGTATTAATGAAATAATAACTAAATTGAATTACAACTATATAAATGAAAGTAAATTTTATTAAGTGGATGTCAACATTTGAATAAATTAATTAAAATAAAATCTAAATACATGTTTGGATAAAATCAAAAATTGATGGATTAAATGGTAAGTAATTAGAATTTAATTCTATAAAATTTGGAAACTGAATGTAATGTAAAGTAATAAGGTCAGTGCAATACCCATTAATGAATGGAATGAAATGGGACTAATATAAATGTATATTAGGTTATAAATCAATTTGAATGGAAAAAAACGTAAATATTGATTGATAAATAAATATACAAGTATATCAAAGGTTAACAGCAGGTTACTAGTAAATTCACTCATTTATCAATAAAGATAATTAGATGTGCCTTGATGATAATTAATAACACAACGGAAATTTAGGTAATAAGTTTTGAACAAGTTGATAAATAATAACCAAATTAAGGGAATAGTATTAATATAAATAAAGTTGAAACAAATTGAATATAGAGAAATAAATGTAAGCATTTAATAAATTAATTAATGTGGATTTCAATAAATGGTAATTGGAATAAATTAAGGAATATGTTAGTATAAGTTAATTTTTAATAACTTGGAAAGGAAATCCAACCAATTCCAGTTAAAAGTTACACTTGGTTATAAATATAATATAAGAGAACTAATAAATATTGAATAAATTTTGGAATAGTTTGTAATAAATGTTAATTGAGTAAAACCAGTGTTATGTAAGTAATTACAATATTGAGGTGTAAATAATGAACCTCTAAAAGTGTAATTAAGAGTTAATGACGATATTTATTGTACGTTACTTATTTTATTAGGTTGTTAAGTTAATTTGTAATCAATTTCAATCAATTCGCTAAATTATTGCAGTTAACGTGGAATAAATTGAAAAGTGAAAAATGTTGAATTCAATAAGATAAAACATTTACATTGTAAATATTGTATAAATTTTGTTGTATATGAAATTCTATAAATGAAAAGAAAACAGTGTTATATAATTAGAACTCGTTGAATTTAGTAATGAAATAAACTAGAATTAAATTAATTTAAATGTTTCAATTTGATGGAAACATAAATTAAATTGTAATCAATGAGTTAATATAAGAACTTGCATTTTTTTGTCAAAATGGAATGAACATTTCAATTAAAATAATTGCCTATTTTGAGATGTATAAAGAAAAATTTTCATTTTGAATAAGTATAATTTTATATAACGGAAAAATTGAATTTTCGAATAATGTATACAAACGCACTTATTAGTATTATTATTTTAAAATATATCATAGGGTTCATGGTTGTGTAAATGTTATGGAATCAATTAGAAATTACCTTGTATTAAAATTTGTACATTAATTATACATGTTTATATTTATTTTTACACTTTATATACGGTTAAAACGGGTAAATTTGGTTGCATTAATATCATAGTTACAGTGATAAAAAAAGTAAAGTAAATAATTTTTATAGTGCATATAAATATATATTCATAAATTAATAAAATTGGTTTGAGTAATATAAATAAAAATATAGGTAGATTGGTTTGGTAATTGATTGACTGATTGTATAATTGATTGATTTTTTTTCGATTGAGAAATATCATTAATTGATTTTTAAATTGATTGTTTAATCGATTGCGTTAATGGAGGATGCATATATTACCATAAAATGAATGTGTTAATAAAGAATTTAATGATATAAATATGTGCATATTTGGATTTATGGGAATGAATTAACCGAAGTAAGATTCAAATTTTGGACCCCAAAGGTTTGTTTATAGTATATAAGTGGCCCTTCATTTGCTTAATATTTATTATCATATCCGCATTCTTTTTCTTTTTCTTTTCTTTTTTTTCTTTCGTTCCAAGTCATCCATGTAGGTTCCACTTGAGCATCCATTTGTTAAACTACTCATTCTTATTAATTTATAGTAACCTCGTATGATTGATTTCTAATTAATAACTGCCTCATTCTTTTCATTTGTTTTTTTTTTGTTTGCTCCATTACAAGTAGTTTTCCTGAAGTTTTTTTTATGACATCCAAATTACTATTCAGCCATGTCATTAGCATTTAATATTCTTTATTTCTAAACTTCATTTTGTATACACATTATAAGTTCTTGTAGCTTTCTTTTATTGGCAATTCATTCTCCTGAAGCTTCATATTTAAAAAACGGAAGATTTATTTTTATCTTCATTTATGTAACGAGACGAATTTTTCCCGCTCGAAAATCGACATCCATACTTCATATCGTATTCGAATGTCATAGATTCGACCGTTCAAATCCGATTCGCCGGAGCTTATAACAACATTAAGTAAACAACACAGCGGAATAAAAGAATAATACATTGATATACAACTTTGATACAATATCTGATACAACAGATGATCCAGTAGATATCAATATACATCAGAGATATGATACAATAAATAGCAGCGGAAAAGAAAATAGATGACATCTAGCAGCGGAACAATATAACTCTAAGATAGTCTTCAAAAGAGAACTCCGAGAACTGCAACTCCATTTCCAAGAACCAATCCAGCAATAGCTCGAACTCCCAATAACGATGCACCAAGCAGGGCAAGACTGGTGTGGTCCAAAGATTGAACTAACTCCAGATAATCTACTACATTTGACTATCTGAAAAACCCAACTCTAGACTGCTCGTGTAGAAAATAATGAGCACCCAGAGTTTAGGAAAGAAATAATAAACTCCGGATCAGTCGTGGGACTGGTGTGAGCAACAAAACAGTTTATCTTTTAAACAACAACGAAATATTTTAAAAATCAATTCGCAATGCTTTTAAAAATGAGACTACCATAAGACCTCCCACCACACACACAATGAAAACGCAGACTTGGAGGAGATTTCTTCTTATGTTAGTCAAAGATGCTTTATACGCATTAAAAGGAAACATTTGATATTATTATTAGTGCATAGTGTAGAAAACATTTCGAAAGTAGAATATAAACCTTAGCCAGCATAGGTACCATTATATCATGCATGCTATAGCTACCTCCCGAGGAAGCAGGTTCTACAACTAAAACCGTACAAGATCGTATTGTTTCTTTGGATTTCCAACAAATGCTCAGGCCAAGGAACTTCCCATTGCCACATGAGAACGCCTCTGGAAGGACGTCCCCGAGAACCAAACTGGATCTCTGCCAACACAAGGCCGGGTTACCCTAACTGGGTAACTACTGACACGAGTATGCCATCCCCCAGTCCTTTGGGACCTTTATCCGAGCGCTCGTAATCAACATCACACAATCATAAATAAAGTGTTTCAACACGAGTAAGCATCTGGGCTCCATACCATGATACCACCCTTTTCCAGAAGGAAATACACATACCCTAAAGGGAGCTACCCCTCATAACCTTGCTGCATCTTTCCTGTTTTGACCATTCCGGGGTGTGAGGCTCGACGAAGTCACGTCCACAAAGCCACGCTTTATACAAAAGCTGTGCTTTGGGTCAACAAATGATCACAGAAATGATCACAAAGATAAACGATCAAACAAATGATCCTATCACAAATGATCAACACAATGATCATTTCACAGCAACACTCAGCATGTCACATTACCAAATTGGGAATATATCGCTGATAACCATCAACTACATAACCTCTGAGCTCATACGTCTCAGAGAAGGTTGTTAAGCTAAGAGAATAAATTCTCCGCCACCAACAGAAATATATTTGAAAGAAATCAGCTTTATATCTCAACTTGTAATGTCAGACATACAATCCATACAAGTCTGTTCCGGGATCGAACAGAACCGAAGGCACTTACAAAGAAGTCCTTGCAATCCGGATATTCACTAATCACGACCGAACTTCCCATCACATATGGAGTCTCTATACCGGGGACCATTCGATGCAAAGACATTCGACGAGTTGTCCTTTTGCTTTCAAAAATATCCGGTCTTCAACACCGGTCATCAATGCTATCCATTACGTCGTATCACTATTCGGAATGGGTAATCTGAATAACGAGCGCAATAATTTAAAAATAAGTGTGGCATTCAAATTCAGCAAATCACAACAAATACCTATTCAAAGGTAAATATCAAAAATAAATCAATATTTATTTTTAAACAGATTCCCCTTTCTTTTTGTAAATTCCATAGTGAATTTATATTTCAAAATATCTACTGATATACAGTTTTCAATAGATTTCAAATATTCATTTTCAATTTATCTTCAAAAAGATAAATTCTCAAAATATTCACTTTATATTGGAAAACATTTCCATACTTATTTAATAAGTAATTCACAAATCTATTTATTTTCAACACTTGGAAAATATTCAATATACTTAAATCGAAATTAAGTATATATTTCATTTTTTTAAGGAAATCATTCTCTTAAACAAATTTATTTGGGACAAAACGAATGTTGCGTAAAACATCGTTACGACAACCCAAAATCACTAGTATAGGGATTCGAAATTAAAATAGATATATAAATCCCAATACTATACAAAGCATTTCCTTTCAGAAATCATTTACTATAACAACAGTGTTATAGTCCACCTTTTCCTTCTATTTCTCGAAAAGGTCTATTTCAACAATGGATGTTGAAATCTATGGTTTCGAATCTTTGACACATTTTAAAACAATTTCTTTAACATATTATTCACTATTCAAAAACGTGAATATACTACGTTAACCAATTTCATCATTTCTATACATTTTGTTTTTAAAGGATTATTCACTGTCTAAAACGTGAATATAACTCCATTAACACATTACAACCATTTACTTATCAAGATAAGTCGTTGCGGATTTATAAAACAATGTTTATAAATTCCATTTCTATTTATTTTATAACAACTTCCTTTTATAATTTCCTTTATTAATCTATTCAATTTCATATCTCAATGATATACTAAAAGTTCATATTCTAAGTTAAATACTTAAAAATTTATTTGTTTGCAAAAACGTTCTTTTAAACTTCGTAATTATAAATCTTATAACTTATAAGATTCATTTATTCTGATTCCATTTCCAAAACATTTGAATTTAAAAATTCAAATTTAAAACTATTTCAAAAATCTGCGACTTAACTGATTTTCTCGTGAAATCCATAATTGTGTGTGTGTGGTGTGGTCCAGGGGTTTAACACAATAGTGCATCATCATTCAATTATCACAGATTAAAACACAGAAATGTAGTTGATAAGCGATATAACTATAACGCTCATCGCTCATAGATTCACCGATAGTATACAGATGTATCATAATATAAATGAATAAAATACACCGCACAATCCACAGAACAAAATATCATAGATCAGGTAGGACAATCAATTCAAGGCATCTCATACAATACAATCATTCATAAGTAAGGTCAAGCATTCAATAGTCATTTATAAGTAGGATTAATTAATCGTTTAATCTTAATCAATTCAATTTATTTCCAAATAAATTTATTACTTATGAATTAGTTATCTAATAACGATTTATTAATTACAAATCATTTGATATAAATTTATTTATCAAACACTTTAATAAATTAAATTATTCTTAATTAATCATATTAATTAAATCAACCTTTTAACCCAGTTACATAAGTAGTTAACTTTAATAAATCAAAATATCCAAAATTAATTACAATAAGTGATTAATCCTTAATTACTCTTATTAAGTAATTACATTTAAAACAATTTATAATTGATTATCTAATTTAATTAATCTAATTAATTATCAAAATTAATCACATTAATTTAATTACTTAATAATCTCTAGTTAATTTATCTTCATTAACTAATAACATTTCCTTAATTACTTTCTTAAGAAATTATCTTAGATTAATTATTATTAATCATTTCTAATTATAAATAAATCTAATTATTTATTCATAAACTAAATCAATCATTCCTTAATTACCCTATTAGTTAAATCATTTCATTACCTTAATTATCTCTAAGATAATTAATTTCTTTATTAATGATTTCATTAATCATTTAAGTGTATTTTAAAGCTTACACTTTTAAATTTGAATTTGAATTTCCATTTGAATTTAAGATTCAAGATGAATATATATTTAAATATTAACCAATTTAAATATCAATTTATGAACCTATATAAGAAAAGTTCTAACTAAATTACTTAAATTTTTTTATTTTAAAATTAAGCTTTTGAATTACATTTTATTTTATCTTGCAAAATTTAAGTTTTAACTTTTCATTCAAAATCCTTTTTATACAAGAACTTTATAAACATTCAATTCAAATATTTATTTGAAAACAATTTACAAATTTGAATTCAAAGAAAACTTGAATCCATTAATTTAACTTTGATTTAAGACTTTGACTTTAAACTTGCTTTTAAAACCTTGATGCTTAATTCTTGATTAAAAAAAATCCAAATTCATCTCAAAACCTTTTTTTACTTCATATTAGAATTCAAAAGTGAATTTAAATTCATATTTCAAACTGGATTTAAACTTTACTAAACCTAGCTTACCAATTTAAAATTCATTTAAATTTGCTCTTAACTTTTCACATTACAGTCAGGTTTTCAAAAAAAAAAATTAAACCAGACAACTAACCCGAGGCAAACCAAATATGCTTCGAGTCACCACCCCTTCTACTTCGAGTCAAGTACTCGAATAACTCGAGTCTTCCCCGAGTCTCACACACGAGACCAACACCGAGCACAAATGCCTGGCCGTACACGTGCACGCCACCGTTCGCTACCTTCGTTCGCCACCAATGCTTCGAGCAAGTCGAAGGTCATCCCCAGCTCTGATCCCAACCATCGAAACACACGCAACAACTCGAATTTGAAATCGAGCACTCGAGCCCAAACCTGGAACAACAGTCCTGGAACCAACCTAAACCCGGAACAACTCACCGTGCTCGCTTCCCCGACCATCAGCGGCGATGAAATTCCAGCCGAGCCTTCGTCAGCTTACCTCCTTCCACCCCCCTGAGTTTGGTTGAACTCGATCAACCAGAGAATACGTGCCGGACAAAAAACCCATCCCAGTTAAAAACTAGGGTTACAAACTTGATTCGATCGCCACCCTCACCGCAATGCTTAGATTACTCATCTGGCATTTTTCTCATCATCGTCGATCATCCTTCTTCCACCAAGAAGAACCGCGATCATCAAAACACACGAGATCATCAGAAATTGCTAAGATACCAATTTATGGTTAAACCAGAAATGCACTCAAACCCCTATCCTAAAAATCGTGATTTTAGTTTCGAAAATCCCATTTTAGTTTGAATATTTGGTTCATATCTTTAAATTCTTGAATCATGATAATTTTATTTTGACTTATTTAAAGGGTTGCTCTGTTGTTTCAAATTTCTAGAGTCCATGCGAATTGGTTTAACTTAAACATATTTTCCAGCTTAAAACTATGATACATCAACATATTTTGTCTGAAATCTAAATACTAGCATAGATTAAATTATGTGAAAAAAGATAGGTTTTTGAAAAATTCTTGAACCTGGAAACAAATGACAGTGCAATACAAAGGCCACACATATACCTATATTTATCCATATATATTCACAACAAAAATGCACTTACACAATACATATTTATCACTGATAATAACATACTATCATATCAGTATTTAAGTTAAACAAAATGTTACTCACAGATATACCTATATATATAAGCAACAGTTTTATATTTTAAAAGTATCTAAAAAGAATAAGTTACTCACTTGCTTTAGAAATGAACAGAGCTTGATATTATTTAGTCTTCTTTTGATCCTCTGGCTTGCATTTGATTTGAGGTTTATTTTAGTTGAAGTTTTGTTTCAGATTTTAAAGTGATGCTTGCTTCTATCTTTTTTTTCCCGACTTTGCTATTTTATTTTCTTTGTTTAGGTTTGTAAATTATGGTTGGAACGGCTGAAGGAGTATGGTGTAAATATAGAAGAATAGTTTGCACAGGGTGAGTATAGGCAAGTACAGATTGATATTATAAAAAAAAGAAGACTAAAACCATGCTTTCACTTGGCTGATGGGATCTTGTATTATGGGCTGGTTTGAAAGCATTAAATGCTTCATGCTTCAATGTAACAGCCATCTTATTTTAATTCTTGCAAGTACATTATGCATACACTTATATAGATATGCTGTTTGATTTGTGTTTGCTTTTAACATTGAATTCATCACATATTTATTTTATTGTCTCCTTGTTTTATAAAAGTTTCATATAAGTTTATATGTATTTCTAGGTCATTTTTATAACCATATGATTTTATTATAACATACATAAGTGAATGTATTTTATTTGTTATCATTTTATATTTTCTATTTATGCTTTTTAATATTTATATGGTTTATTCTATTTAAACATTTACTTCTAATTTAACTTAAATATTTACTTTTAGAACTTTTTATATGTTCATTTCATAATTTATATAACTATAAATTTACTTAAATATTTGTGTAACATCAACACAAACTTTATTTCCTTGTAAAGTTTAACTATCGACTATTTTATAATTTTCAAATACTCGATTATTAAAATTTTACTAACATTTTGTATAAATTACCAATTATTACACAATTTTTATTCAAAAATTAAATTAATTGTCGAATTAAAATAAATTAAAACTCGGGATCGTTACAGACTTCCCCCTTTAAAAGAATTTCGTCCTCGAAATTCGCAGGCACGAAAACAACACAGAGATAGACAAATTCGATCTCCTATAATTCCTCAAACTTAAGATATAAATTCCAAACTCACGTCGGAATATCTCAGAATACATACCAATTTGTCCCTCTTCGGACTTCAACCAACCCAAGAAATTACAACAGAATTTCAAAATTTGGTTTTAAACGAAATCGTTTATCGATACAATTCAAATTATCTTTCATATTCTATTAATCAATTTTAACTCAATTTAAAATTTCCAATTTATTTAAATTTTCAATTTCAAATTTTCCATTTATACAGAATTTCCAATTTATTCAAAATTTCAATTCTAAATTTCAAATTCATTATAGTTTAAAACGAAAAACTGATAAGAAATTGATGAAGATACGAAATAAAAATTTCCTACAACGATACGTTGGGCCATCGTCACACCATAACTACTTCTGGAGCTGTCACGAAGCAATCAAAAGAATTTGGAAAGACGAATCAAAGGAGATTGACAGAGAAAGATTGTTTCCCCTGTTGTTACAGAGCATTGACCAATTATAGTCATATTTCCCTGTCCCTTATCTTGTCCTCTTCTTGCACTCATACTCACTATCAGTGGATAGCAAGAGAATTTACTGAGGCATTCAAACAGATATCTTAGGGATAGACTCATTCTAAGGATACTTCACCCTATCTCTAATGAGCTACTTAATGTGTTACACTCCTGAGCTAAAGTTCAACCTTAGCTCTGATACCAAATGTAACGAGATGAATTTTTCCCGCTCGAAAATCGACATCCATACTTCATATCGTATTCGAATGTCATAGATTCGATCGTTCAAATCCGATTCGCCGGAGCTTATAACAACATTAAGTAAACAACACAGCGGAATAAAAGAATAATACATTGATATACAACTTTGATACAATATCTGATACAACAGATGATCCAGTAGATATCAATATACATCAGAGATATGATACAATAAATAGCAGCGGAAAAGAAAATAGATGACATCTAGCAGCGGAACAATATAACTCTAAGATAGTCTTCAAAAGAGAACTCCGAGAACTGCAACTCCATTTCCAAGAACCAATCCAGCAATAGCTCGAACTCCCAATAACGATGCACCAAGCAGGGCAAGACTGGTGTGGTCCAAAGACTGAACTAACTCCAGATAATCTACTACATCTGACTATGTGAAAAACCCAACTCTAGACTGCTCGTGTAGAAAATAATGAGCACCCAGAGTTTAGGAAAGAAACAATAAACTCCGGATCAGTCGTGGGACTGGTGTGAGCAACAAAACAGTTTATCTTTTAAACAACAACGAAATATTTTAAAAATCAATTCGCAATGCTTTTAAAAATGAGACTACCATAAGACCTCCCACCACACACACAATGAAAACGCAGACTTGGAGGAGATTTCTTCTTATGTTAGTCAAAGATGCTTTATACGCATTAAAAGGAAACATTTGATATTATTATTAGTGCATAGTGTAGAAAACATTTCGAAAGTAGAATATAAACCTTAGCCAGCATAGGTACCATTATATTATGCATGCTATAGCTACCTCCCGAGGAAGCAGGTTCTACAACTAAAACCGTACAAGATCGTATTGTTTCTTTGGATTTCCAACAAATGCTCAGGCCAAGGAACTTCCCATTGCCACATGAGAACGCCTCTGGAAGGACGTCCCCGAGAACCAAACTGTATCTCTGCCAACACAAGGCCGGGTTACCCTAACTGGGTAACTACTGACACGAGTATGCCATCCCCCAGTCCTTTGGGACCTTTATTCGAGCGCTCGTAATCAACATCACACAATCATAAATAAAGTGTTTCAACACGAGTAAGCATCTGGGCTCCATACCATGATACCACCCTTTTCCAGAAGGAAATACACATACCCTAAAGGGAGCTACCCCTCATAACCTTGCTGCATCTTTCCTGTTTTGACCATTCCGGGGTGTGAGGCTCGACGAAGTCACGTCCACAAAGCCACGCTTTATACAAAAGCTGTGCTTTGGGTCAACAAATGATCACAGAAATGATCACAAAGATAAACGATCAAACAAATGATCCTATCACAAATGATCAACACAATGATCATTTCACAGCAACACTCAGCATGTCACATTACCAAATTGGGAATATATCGCTGATAACCATCAACTACATAACCTCTGAGCTCGTACGTCTCAGAGAAGGGTGTTAAGCTAAGAGAATAAATTCTCCGCCACCAACAGAAATATATTTGAAAGAAATCAGCTTTATATCTCAACTTGTAATGTCAGACATACAATCCATACAAGTCTGTTCCGGGATCGAACAGAACCGAAGGCACTTACAAAGAAGTCCTTGCAATCCGGATATTCACTAATCACGACCGGACTTCCCATCACATATGGAGTCTCTATACCGGGGACCATTCGATGCAAAGACATTCGACGAGTTGTCCTTTCGCTTTCAAAAATATCCGGTCTTCAACACCGGTCATCAATGCTATCCATTACATCATATCACTATTCGGAATGGGTAATCCGAATAACGGGCGCAATAATTTAAAAATAAGTGTGGCATTCAAATTCAGCAAATCACAACAAATACCTATTCAAAGGTAAATATAAAAAATAAATCAATATTTATTTTTAAACAGATTCCCCTTTCTTTTTGTAAATTCCATAGTGAATTTATATTTCAAAATATCTACTGATATACAGTTTTCAATAGATTTCAAATATTCATTTTCAATTTATCTTCAAAAAGATAAATTCTCAAAATATTCACTTTATATTGGAAAACATTTCCATACTTATTTAATAAGTAATTCACAAATCTATTTATTTTCAACACTTGGAAAATATTCAATATACTTAAATCGAAATTAAGTATATATTTCATTTTTTTTAAGGAAATCATTCTCTTAAACAAATTTATTTGGGACCAAACGAATGTTGCGTAAAACATCGTTACGACAACCCAAAATCACTAGTATAGGGATTCGAAATTAAAATAGATATATAAATCCCAATACTATACAAAGCATTTCCTTTCAGAAATCATTTACTATAACAACAGTGTTATAGTCCACCTTTTCCTTCTATTTCTCGAAAAGGTCTATTTCAACAATGGATGTTGAAATCTATGGTTTCGAATCTTTGACACATTTTAAAAAAATTTCTTTAACATATTATTCACTATTCAAAAACGTGAATATACTACGTTAACCAATTTCATCATTTCTATACAGTTTGGTTTTAAAGGATTATTCACTGTCTAAAACGTGAATATAACTCCATTAACACATTACAACCATTTACTTATCAAGATAAGTCGTTGTGGATTTATAAAACAATGTTTATAAATTCCATTTCTATTTATTTTATAACAACTTCCTTTTATAATTTCCTTTATTAATCTATTCAATTTCATATCTCAATGATATACTAAAAGTTCATATTCTAAGTTAAATACTTAAAAATTTATTTGTTTGCAAAAACGTTCTTTTAAACTTCGTAATTATAAATCTTATAACTTATAAGATTCATTTATTCTGATTCCATTTCCAAAACATTTGAATTTAAAAATTCAAATTTAAAACTATTTCAAAAATCTGCGACTTAACTGATTTTCTCGTGAAATCCATAATTGTGTGTGTGTGGTGTGGTCCAGGGGTTTAACACAATAGTGCATCATCATTCAATTATCACAGATTAAAACACAGAAATGTAGTTGATAAGCGATATAACTATAACGCTCATCGCTCACAGATTCACCGATAGTATACAGATGTATCATAATATAAATGAATAAAATACACCGCACAATCCACAGAACAAAATATCATAGATCAGGTAGGACAATCAATTCAAGGCATCTCATACAATACAATCATTCATAAGTAAGGTCAAGCATTCAATAGTCATTTATAAGTAGGATTAATTAATCGTTTAATCTTAATCAATTCAATTTATATCCAAATAAATTTATTACTTATGAATTAATTATCTAATAACGATTTATTAATTACAAATCATTTGATATAAATTTATTTATCAAACACTTTAATAAATTAAATTATTCTTAATTAATCATATTAATTAAATCAACCTTTTAACCCAGTTACATAATTAGTTAACTTTAATAAATCAAAATATCCAAAATTAATTACAATAAGTGATTAATCCTTAATTACACTTATTAAGTAATTACATTTAAAACAATTTATAATTGATTATCTAATTTAATTAATCCAATTAATTATCAAAATTAATCACATTAATTTAATTACTTAATAATCTCTAGTTAATTTATCTTCATTAACTAATAACATTTCCCTAATTACTTTCTTAAGAAATTATCTTAGATTAATTATTATTAATCATTTCTAATTATAAATAAATCTAATTATTTATTCATAAACTAAATCAATCATTCCTTAATTACCCTATTAGTTAAATCATTTCATTACCTTAGTTATCTCTAAGATAATTAATTTCTTTATTAATGATTTCATTAATCATTTAAGTGTATTTTAAAGCTTACACTTTTAAATTTGAATTTGAATTTCCATTTGAATTTCAGATTCAAGATGAATATATATTTAAATATTAACCAATTTAAATATCAATTTATGAACCTATATAAGAAAAGTTCTAACTAAATTACTTAAATTTTTTTATTTTAAAATTAAGCTTTTGAATTACATTTTATTTTATCTTGCAGAATTTAAGTTTTAACTTTTCATTCAAAATCCTTTTTATACAAGAACTTTATAAACATTCAATTCAAATATTTATTTGAAAACAATTTACAAATTTGAATTCAAAGAAAACTTGAATCCATTAATTTAACTTTGATTTAAGACTTTGACTTTAAACTTGCTTTTAAAACCTTGATGCTTAATTCTTGATTAAAAAAAAATCCAAATTCATCTCAAAACCTTTCTTTTACTTCATATTAGAATTCAAAAGTGAATTTAAATTCATATTTCAAACTGGATTTAAACTTTACTAAACCTAGCCTACCAATTTAAAATTCATTTAAATTTTCTCTTAACTTTTCACATTACAGTCAGGTTTTCAAAAAAAAAAAAATTAAACTAGACAACTAACCCGAGGCAAACCAAATATGCTTCGAGTCACCACCCCTTCTACTTCGAGTCAAGTACTCGAATAACTCGAGTCTTCCCCGAGTCTCACACACGAGCCCAACACCGAGCACAAATGCCTGGCCGTACACATGCACGCCACCATTCGCCACCTTCGTTCGTCACCAATGCTTCGAGCAAGTCGAAGGTCATCCCCAGCTCCGATCCCAACCATCGAAACACACGCAACAACTCGAATTTGAAATTGAGCACTCGAGCCCAAACCTGGAACAACAGTCCTGGAACTAACCTAAACCTGGAACAACTCACCGTGCTCGCTTCCCCAACCATCAGCGGCGATGAAATTCCAGCCGAGCCTTCGTCAGCTCACCTCCTTCCATCCCCCTGAGCTTGGTTGAACTCGATCAACCAGAGAATACGTGCCGGACAAAAAACCCATCCCAGTTAAAAACTAGGGATACAAACTTGATTCGATCGCCACCCTCACCGCAATGCTTAGATTACTCATCTGGCATTTTTCTCATCATCGTCGATCATCCTTCTTCCACCAGGAAGAACCGCGACCATCAAAACACTCGAGATCATCCGAAATTGCTAAGATACCAATTTCTGGTTAAACCAGAAATGCACTCAAACCCCTATCCTAAAAATCGTGATTTTAGTTTCGAAAATCCCATTTTAGTTTGAATATTTGGTTCATATCTTTAAATTCTTGAATCATGATAATTTTATTTTGACTTATTTAAAGGGTTGCTCTGTTGTTTCAAATTTCCAGAGTCCATGCAAATTGGTTTAACTTAAACATATTTTCCAGCTTAAAACTATGATACAACAACATATTTTGTCTGAAATCTAAATACTAGCATAGATTAAATTATGTGAAAAAAGATAGGTTTTTGAAAAATTCTTGAACCTGGAAACAAAAGACAGTGCAATACAGAGACCACATATATACCTATATTTATCCATATATATTCACAGCAAAAATGCACTTACACAATACATATTTATCACTGATAATAACATACCGTCATATCAATATTTAAGTTAAACAAAATGTTACTCACAGATATACCTATATATATATAAGCAACAGTTTTATATTTTAAAAGTATCTAAAAAGAATAAGTTACTCACTTGGTTTAGAAATGAACAGAGCTTGATATTATTTAGTCTTCTTTTGATACCATGGCTTACATTTGATTTGAGGTTTGTTTTAGTTGAAGTTTTGTTTCAGATTTTAAAGTGATGCTTGCTTCTATCTTTTTTTTCCCGACTTTGCTATTTTATTTTCTTTGTTTAGGTTTGTAAATTATGGTTGGAACAGCTGAAGGAGTATGGTGTAAATATAGAAGAATAGTTTGCACAAGGTGAGTATAGGCAAGTACAGATTGATATTATAAAAAAAAAAGACTAAAACCATGCTTTCACTTGGCTGATGGGATCTTGTATTATGGGCTGGTTTGAAAGCATTAAATGCTTCATGCTTCAATGTAACAGCCATCTTATTTTAATTCTTGCAAGTACATTATGCATACACTTATATAGATATGCTGTTTGATTTGTGTTTGCTTTTAACATTGAATTCATCACATATTTATTTTATTGTCTCCTTGTTTTATAAAAGTTTCATATAAGTTTATATGTATTTCTAGGTCATTTTTATAACCATATGACTTTATTATAACATACATAAGTGAATGTATTTTATTTGTTATCATTTTATATTTTCTACTTATGCTTTTTAATATTTATATGGTTTATTCTATTTTAAACATTTACTTCTAATTTAACTTAAATATTTACTTCTAGAACTTTTTGTATGTTCATTTCATAATTTATATAACTATAAATTTACTTAAATATTTGTTTAACATTAACTCAAACTTTATTTCCTTGTAAAGTTTAACTATCGACTATTTTATAATTTTCAAATACTCGATTATTAAAATTTTACTAACATTTTGTATAAATTACCAATTATTACACAATTTTTATTCAAAAATTAAATTAATTGTCGAATTAAAATAAATTAAAACTTGGGATCGTTACAATTTATATACTTATTCCTTTACTTTACCTCTTTCAACACTACCGTTTTCTAAGGCTGTTCATATTTTTACTTATATTTCAATTCTTACTTGGTTTATATATACTTTTTTAGCTTTTCATTTATTTCTATCTTCATTCCTGCAGCCTTAATTTATTCTTCAAATCTCCTTATTATCTCTCATTTTAATTTTTCCTTCCTCTTAAAAATATTCTTCTTCTTCAAATTTTATTCTAGTTCAAACTTTCTTCTTTCTTTTCAACTTTCTCTATAAATATCCTACTATAAACCCTAGCCTCCCTAATTCTCATTTGTTCTATACGTACATCTCAACTCTCTCCTCCTCAGTGGCAGATAAACAAATCTTAGATCCAAATAAAAATTCCAAACCAAATCCAAAGCTAAAATTCAAACTCCTCAGAAAAATCTGGAAGCAAAATGCAAGAGGGAGAGAGGGAAAGAAAGGGGGATGACGTGGCGCTTGAAGGTGTTCTTTTATTTCTATTTTTTTTTTTGAAATTTCAATCACCATTAATGCGTATAACTTTCTCCTACGAACTCCGTTTCATGCGAGAATTTTTTTATTAGGATCGTAATAAAATTCTAGATCTTTTGACGCTAGTTTGGACGGATTTGGAGACTGTCAATATTTTGGGTTTAAATTGAATTTAAATTCAATTTAAATTCAAAAGGTGAGTGTTTTAACCCACTCACAACTTCTAAATTTTCTTATGTTTGTTAAATTGATTTAAGATATGAGTATAAATTTATTTATGAATGTTTTGCATATTTTGTTCATCATCTCAATTAAATCGCATTTATTTAATTTAACTGTTAATTAAATTTATTATTGCACATAAATTAACAGTTAAAATTTATTTATTTTGCATATAAACTGCTAGTTAAACCGTTATTTATTTATTTATTTTGAATTTAAACTGTTCGTTGATGCCTGTTATATTTTATATGCTCTATTGATGTTTGTTTAAATTGATGATGATTGAAATAAAATTGGTTGATGATTGATATTGGGTGAATGGATGATGTGTTCTATATTATATAAACTGCAAGTTATCATGCATTCTCATTTCATTCGGGATTGCGGTTTGAAATGATATACAACCGCATTTTTTTAATTTTTAAATTGCGGATTGAAATGATAAATATCTGTATCACTTGACCATAGGATAGAAAATTATATACAGGCACCGTGGTATATATATAAATTATTTTTGAAATGATTTCTATGGTTTGGATAGGATGTGGTTTAATAAATATTAATTTTGATCTTATATAAAATCTTATTTTATATATACATATATAGTTAAAGTATTGAATTTAATCTATGTATGAATTTGTTAAATAAAATAAATAAGTTGAATAATGGAGTTTGATTATTTTATATTATATGGTTATGTACATGTTAAGATATTGAAAATATATAGAGTTTTAAATGATTTAAATCAATTGAGATTGGGAGTTAAATTGAAAAATTTATTTAGAATTGAGCTAAATTAAGTATTTAACTTCATAAGTTGATGTAAAATTTCATCAACTTGAAATTTTAAAAAGGTATGATATTTATAACTGAATTTTTATTCAAGATGAATTAAATGAATATTTTTGGTATAAATAAATTGAAGGAAAAATTATTTTATTTTATAAAGAAATTTTAAATGCAAACTATTTTATTCTATATACCGTTTGAATATCCAAACCATCCAAATTTTAGAAATTATGGTTTTAAAGCTATGAATTTTCGAAGTATTATGGTTTGAAAGTTATAATTCAAATGTTTGGTTTCCAATTATTATAAATTTTAAAGTAATATGATTTTGGAAAAAGAAGTATATTTGAAATAAAATGATATTATATTAATTTGGGGTTTATAAAAATAATATCAAATGAGTTTGTTTTGGAATGGAAAGGATATCATATTTATACGGTTTTGAAATGGATATTTATTTCTGGTTTTGAAAGTAAAATTATTTTAAAAGACCGCGGTGTTATAATAACGTTTGGTTGTTAAAGAGACCGGGATCGGAAGTTGTCATACTCTCTGCCAACTCCGAAAACCACTTTAACAACCGTGTACGAGGTGGAGATTCCAGAATAAAGTAGGTTGGTGGCGGCGTTTTCCTGTAAGGTAAATACGTGGACCCGACTCCCGTGAGTTGGCATAAGGTGGCTAAAACAGGAGCGATCGACGGGTTAATAAGGTAGCACCTTTGATCGGACACTTTCCTTCGATACTATACTCTGACTTTGGATTGATTCGGTGGCCACCTTCACTTTTGATTTCTTTGATTTGGGGGAGTTTGTTCGAGGTGGGCGGTAGCTGCGCACTACGCGTTACCACCGACCCGGAAGCGTAATTGGTATATCTACCATGGCATTGCCTAGTTGTGCCGTGTCACCTACCCTATCGCGCCTTGTACGAGTTTGGATTTCTCCCGTAGCTAGTGTGGTATCCTCTGGTGGCTTCCCGATCAGGAGGGACTATGATATTGGATGGAATAATGGGACTATTACGTGTTAAGGGCTATATAGGTAACCCCTTAATGCTAAGAAAAAAGTAAGTTTATTTATAAATAGACAGTATTATAATAGCGAAATATACTACATAGTAAATAGTTTAACGGATCCTTAAGAGATGTGAATCCCGAGCATCTCTTGAGTTACTGCACTCATATTTATTTCTATTAATTTGACTTACATAAGATCTTTTAGTTCTGACTCGAGTGTTTTGTCTTTTCAATTCGCTCGGGTCAGTCCGAGCGTTTCAGGATTTGAAGATTTTATTCTGGAGGGCGAAGATGAAAATTTGTAGTATTACTATCTACTATATTATTCCACTACACTATTTAATTCCACTACATTGGTATTATTGGTATGTGAACTTTGATATTTATTGTATAAAGAAGAATCAAATGTTTTGTAAATAGTTTTATGAACTGTATATTTATTATTATATTTTATCCTTCCGCTGTGAGATTCTGTTTTGTTTTATTTCTTTCTCGTTTTTCTTATTTACCCCATAACAATCCGCCCTTCCATATGGTTTGAATTGGCACGTGTGTCGATTTAAAGTGTGCGAAAAGGCGGGATGTTACATAATAGTTTTCATGGGCTGACTAATAACCTGCTTAATACTTATGGACTCTCTATCCAGTTTCATAGTTTTCATGAAATCACTAAAAACCAATTGGCCCCTACCAATAACTTCATTGTTTCATGGGTTCTCCCTGAACCTATTGGTATCTTCAATAACTTCCCTCTTATCCTAGCTTTCATGGGTTAACTAGGAATCTATTGACTTCTGTCAATAACTTAATCCGAATATATTTTTCATGGGTTCACTACAAACTATTGGCCCTTGCCAATACTCTTTCTAATCATAGTTTTCATGGGTTTACTATGAACCTATTGGCATCTGCCAATAACTTTTCCTAAACATAGTTTTCATGTTTACTATGAACCTGTCTATATGACAACTTCACTATTTAGGCATCTTACATTCTGGTCTATCTAACCTCCTGGATGCAACTCTATTCGTTTAGGAGTTAATTCAATTTATATTCACTACTGGGTCGACCTTGTTGGTTATTCTGCCCTTTCTCCCTAAAATGTAGTTATGGATCCATTATAATATGAATATATATATATATATATATGAATGTATGTACGTATGTATGTATATGTATATATTAGAAGAAGCAAACGTATTAACATAATAATACCAACACATGTGGTTTAATATCCTTGAAATCAATTTCATATAAAACATGGTTAATCCCTTCAACCTATTATTTTATCAAGGAAAGCTTCATCAAAAACTCCAACAGCATTAAAAGCTCTTTTATAATGCCATGGGTTTTACCTTTAAAAACTGAGATTGGGTTCTTTGTTTTGAAAACTAAGGCGTTTGAAACCTTTAATCTTTACTTTCGAAATCGTTGGAAAACTTCCTTTCGAAAGCACTCAAATCTACTTTTCAAAACAATAGGCACTAGCCTTTCGAAAACAATTTAAAACCTTTCTTTCGGAACCTATCGAATGTATTTAAGTAATACCATTCAATTATAGAAGCATATCTTCGAAACCATTTGAAAGCACCCCTTTTGAAACCATTGGGTTTAATTTAAAACATATATTATTGGGTTTAAGTGAATACAAGCTAAAGTGCCCCTTTCGAAACCACTAAAGAGAGTTTGGGAAAAAATAGATAGCTTCGGCGCCATCTTTTCAAAGGCTCAAAACATTTAAGTAAAACATTTGAAGGATAGCTTCGAAAGCCATTGCCTTCGAAACCCTTGAAACCTTTCGAAAGCTTTAGGAAGTGACTTAGTACAAGTTTAAACAAAAAGCTGCCTTTTGAATTGGTTGAGGACTTCAATCCATTTGAAAGGCATAGGAACGGTAGAAGGGTTTCGACTTGGTTGAAACTACCCTTTTCGAAGGCATTGATTTTTAAAAATAAGTAACTCATTCGGAAGCTACAATTTAAAAAAGAAACGACAACCCCTTACAATTTTTTTTAAAAAGACCCCTTTGAAAGCATATGTTTCGATTCCTTTGAAAGCATTTATTAAAACAGGCAAGCACGTTTCTTTGGAAAATAAAACAAAGGTTTCGACCCCATCGAAAGCTATGCTTCGACACCATGTCTTCTGCCCATCTCCAACCCACTACGTACCAACATTGTGATACCTTGTGCATTGGTTTCAGGTTTGTTGTTTTCGACCTGGTAGGTATCGGCTTGGTTGAAGGCGGAAGCAGAGGGTCGAAAGGTGGCTTCTAAAAGAGGCGGAACTTGCTTTTCTAGGTAAAGGCAGATTTAATGCCATTTAAGGTAAATAGTTTATAACTAACCTGTCTATTTGTAAACATTTAAGTGTTTGCCATAACTTTCCAAATTCTTTACCAAAATAACTGCTGCATAATATCAGATCTAAAAAAATATTATTTTTCACAATTAAGCCGTTCCATTAAGCAAAATAATTAAAACAATTAAATCCCTTTTCTAAAATAAATTAATTTCCATAGTAAATTAGTAAGGAAAATCCATAAAAAATACAGAAATTCACTTTTAGTATGTTATCTAACTTATAAATATTTTAGATCCAAATTCATAAAATAATCGAAATTAATTTTTAAACCCAATTATTCATATTTCTTTTGAAAATTCATAATAAATTTTCCATAGCTTAGAAAATTATAAAAATCAAAACCCATCTCCAAAATCATGTTTTACATACCGTATAATTTCCTCATGGCATTCGAAAAATTCATTATAATCATTTTACCCTTAAAATCATATAAAACTATATTCAAACTATCTTGTTTAAATCAAACATGTTATAAAATCCAAGCGTATCATCATCAAAGTCATCACTATAATGGAATCTTAAATCTAAAATCAAATGATCAAAAAAAATAAAGATGGTTTAGATTATTATTCGCCTTTATTAGGATAAGAATTTTGAGGTTTGATTGAGATTAATCCTCCTTGCTTTGATTCTTTAGCTCATGGTTAATTTCCCCCCTTTTCTTCCTTAGGTAATGGTCGAATCCTCTTTTGATTTACGTTTGTTTGTGTTTTGTAAAATGAACGTGTATGGGAATGAAATAGGAATTTAAGGTAATGGTGTGGCAATTTCCTAATAAGCCCTTGCATTAATTGCTTCCTTGTTAATTAACAATTAAAACCACTTATAAGCCCATTTATATAATTAACTAAGCTTGGCCTCCATTTAAAATTTTCAGATCTCAATCCCCTTATCACTTTAGTGTTTACGTTTTTCTATTTAATTTATCTAATTAAATCTCTTGAATAATGTTATTAAAAATTAAGGGTGTTACAAATCAGCAAAGAAGAATAGGCAACTTGCTGCTGATGAATCTTTGCTGCATAATGCTGAAAGAAGTGCGGCGACCCGGAATTTTGGATATTTAACATAAGAATATTTAATTGGTTTTAAATATTCAAAAGAGTAATTTTAAATTGAATTTCAATTATCACCATTTACTGGATAATTTAATTTTGAATTAAACAATTGGAAAATTGGGTAAAATATTGAATTTCCAGTTTTAAGCTTGTTAAAAATAATTTGAAGGCTTGTCAAATTTATACTGATAGTACTGAAGATAGTAAAGGTGTTAAAATTGAATTTGGAAGTGTTTTGTTCAGTTTTGAATTTTATATCGTTTAAATCGAATTTAAAAATAGCCTTCCAAGGCACAGTCTCGGATTTCGACGAAACCAGTTCCATTGGATCTACAATATTTTACTATTATCGAATTTCAATTTTCGCAGTGTTTGAAATGATCGTTTGACCGTACGATAAGTAAACACGCTTAAATCTATATCGAAAATTTAATATAATAACTGGATCCAAAAAGCTATCTTCTCCATACGATCGAATTGGGACTCAAAACCTTTTCCATTGCGTTCGGAATAGGGTATAACATTATAAACGCCTAGCGGCATGCCTCGATTGGAGGTCGGATTTTAATTGTTAAACTTGGGAAATTTGAAATTAAATAATATTATAACGGGTTAAGTCAACCTTAGCCTAGCGTATAACTGAAGTCATCTCACTTCGTTAAAACGCCAATATCTTTTCCATTCTTCCCTTACCTTTCCCAGTAATTCAAATCAAATTTTAATGGCCGCTCTCTTCAGTCTTTAACCAAAAAAACAGAGAGAAAAAATGGAATTCATTTATCTCTGCTTCATTTGTTTTCCCCCTTTCTCCCTTTGTTCTCAATTTAATTTGAAATTAAGTTGACCGAACAAACTTCTTTACCCAAAAAAATTTTCTCACCCTCTCGATCTTTTCCCAATTCAGATTCTTCCCCTCCTACTCGATCGAGTCAAGCAAAATTTCCGAGCTCGGGAGCTCGTTCGACGTTCGTATATCGTGAGCCATTCAAATTCAATCAATCAAGAAGCAAATCTAGAGGCAGCCACCGTGGTTTCTAATCGCGATAGGCGAAAGGCTTAAGGCGGCAGGCAATACGTAGCAATGTAGGAGGACGCGTTCGTAAGCTGGACCGGAATGGTGGTCGAAGTCGCGACGTGTGGCATCTTTGAAGTGGAGGTCGAGGCCGCAATATGGAGCTGTTAGTGTTAGCAGGATAGCTTGATTTCGTTTCTTTTGTCAATAAGATAATTTCTGAATTAATTTAACTTTATTTAAAAATTTAGAGTAATTAATTTTTGTTTACGGAAAATACATAGACAAGGAGGAAGAAAGTTTTTACAGTAAAAGAAAATTTCCACTTTTGGCATTAGCATATATATATATATATATTGAATCAGCTATGCATATATATATATATATATATATATATATATTTAGACAGTAAGGCAATTTTTATAATATATGGAAAACAGTTAACTTTATTTGCTAATTAGTATATTTAATTGAGTAATATATATATATATATATGAAGTTTCAAAAGAAAAATAAATATACATTTTAAATTTACTAGTTTATTTCTAGAACAATGTATTATGATTACCTTGTTAACTTATTTAATTTATTATTGAAAGATTTTTAATAAGGAAAATTAGTTTAAATAAAATTGTTATTTAAATAATTTATTAAAAAGGGAAAAATTAATGGCTCGATTTTTAGTTAATCAAATTATTAAATAGCAATTAGTAGTTCGATTTACTTTGAATTTTAATAAATCATATAAATTGTTTATTCAAGGTCAAACATCAGGAAATCCAAGGTAATATTGAAGTGGATTGTAAAACAAAATCAAAGGTGAGTTAATCTCACTCATCTGGTTGCTATTTAAATTTAAATGATTAAATTAAAATAATTGATTGAATTTTTGAATTGTTTTGATGTGCAATATTATATGTGGTAGTATATAATATATCTTGAAATGATTGATTTCTCGCATTATATAGCGGATGTGACCCTATGCGCCGCATAATAGTGGATGATTTTATATTTAAAACCCATATACCACGATATTCCACCTCGAAGTGGAATTGATATTTTATATTGTGCTAACGTCTGTGGATGTAAGGAAAGAGGTTGGAGGGATCCAACTGGATTCCTCAAAATTATTTATATTATTTAATATTCTCTGTTATGAATATCCGATATTCTATGATGAACATTATTGATAATTGGAATACTGAATGCTATAGTTTGCTTGAATATATTTTGATACACTGGGTTATTAAAATATATAGAATTTGATTTCTGAAAAGAAAATAAAAGAAGAGAATTTGCAAGTGAAATAATTATAGAGAATTTAAATAAATTTAAGAATGAACTGGATAAGAATAATAGTGGTTTTAAAATTCTAATAAATAATTCCGAGTATGGAAAAAAGGGAATTTTGAATAAACAAAGTAATAATGAATTTTAAAAACATAAGTGATATTATCTAAAAGAATAAAGAATTTATTTTAAATTCCAAGGTTTGAGTTTATTTAAAAAATAATAATAAAAATAAAGAAGGAATTTGAAAAAAAAATCTGGAATTGGTGTTTTCAGTTAAAGGATTTTAAATCATAATTAAGGAATAAAGTCTGAAATTAGTGGATTTTGAAATGAATGAAGCATTATATCAGTGGATATTTGGAAGATTAAATTCACAAGGGGAATTTATTAAAGGAATGGGAAAACTTGTTTAAAAATAAATAGTGATTTATTTTTAAAGGATTTGAAGAAAAGTATATTTCCCTGTATAGCCAAGTACGATTTCAAAGTAAATTTTTAAATATAAGTTAAAAGTTTTAATGTTGTTTTAAAAAGCATGTTTTAGAAAATTTATTATTTCTAAATATTTAAATTCTAAAGTAAGTATTTTTCAAATCTATTATCGTAGTAATTATTTAAGGTGACTTTGTATTTTGTTTTAAAAAGAAAAAACCTAGTTTTATATTTATAAAGTAACCTCATTTTTATATATTCCTATAGTATATATTTTTAATAAAGTATTGAAGTAGTTTCATTTTGAATATTATTAAAATATATATTTTTCGAATAAGTATTAAAGTAATTTTTATTTTAAACGATTTAAAGAATATTTTATAATAAAGAGTTTTAAATTATTTTAAAAATCTAAAGTTTTGTGCTTGGTTGTTTTCATTGGAAATAAATATTTGGAGATTTTGATTCATGAGAAAGGTGTGTTGAAAACTATTTTCAAAGGGATTGAAAAGTGGAAATATATCTTGTGAAGATATTTTGAGATTAATAAATAATTTGGTGAAATTATTTATATTGGATGGTTGATTGTGAATGATTTATTGATAGTTAAAAAACCGACTATCAATATTGGCCAATGCGTTGATCGTTTCGAAGAGACTGGGATTAATTTCTCGAAAACCACTTCGATCCGGTTTGTACGTTTTCATGGAAAAACGAGTTCGGAGTCGAAGATGGAGTAGTGAAGTGCAAGGGCTAGTCGCTACTAATCCTGAGGATATTTCCAAAATGGATGTAGTAGGAATAGTGCCTTCGGTTCCGTTCGAACCCGGGACGGACTTGAATGGATGAATGCTTTCGGAAGATCGTCACATGGACGAGGGCACTCTAAGTGAAAAGATATAAAAAGGTAACGCTTAGCCTCAAGCCTCATTAACCGGGAATGACTGAAAATCAGGGATTATGCATAAAGGCTAGGTGGGTAGCACCCATTTCAGGGCGAGGTCATCCCTGTCTAGATGTCCCTTTTATTTTGGCTTAGCGGTGCGTGTTGCTGATCCCAACCGTGGGGTGATCTTACTCGGGATTATCCAGTAAGGGGTAGTCCCGGTCTTGTGTTGCAGGGGGGTCGGGAGTGATCCTCGGTATGCTGATCTAGACTAAATACCGTGACAGGTGGTACCCCAATGCCTAGTCATTAGTTGGAAATCCATTTTCCCTACGTGCCCATACGGTTTTGATTGTGCCCAACTATTGCTGAAACGTGAGATGCAAGCATTTCAGCTAGATTCTATTTTACTTTCTATAGACACTGTTATAATATCAGAGAATTTTAATAAAAAGATGTTTTAGCTATCGTAAGGTAAAAACTCGACATGTTTATTTGTGGCGTGATCTTACAAGATGCTTTTTTTTTCAAAAGGATTTTGAAACTTTAATAATCAATTTGAGTGTGGTTTTATCAAGCTGGTATTCCAGACTGACTCAGGTGTTATTTAACTCTAATGCTCGGGTCAGACCGAGTATTATAGAATACAGGAAAGGACGTTGTGGAGCTCAGGAGACGAGCTAGATGGTGATACGTACTTCCATACTTGATTTATATTCCGCTGTGTATTCAGTTGTATGAGGACAGGTTATGATTACTGTCTAATTTTGTGTTATGTGATTGATGTACTCTGATGATGTAATGTATGAACAGATATATTTGTTTTTGTGTAAAGATCATTTATTATCTATTATATTTTATTCCGGTGCGATGGTTAGATTCTGATGTTGTTTTATACTTTCTTCTTCTACCTCTTCTTCTTTAACCCAAATTGTTCGTATTTTTGTTCATCTTGAGTTGATTGATGTAGAATAGTGTTGACTCAAGGGGTACGGATTTGCGGGTAATCACAATTGGTATCAGAGCTTAGGTTGGTGATAACCTTGGCTCTGGTGGGAATTACTCATTGAAAATAGAGTCCGTAGTACTCTAGAATGAGTTTGAGCATATTAATAGATATGAGCGCGTATTTGTTAGTGAATATAAATTGTTTTAATATTGTGTTGGCTTATTGGTTGAGTGGAATATGAATTCTGATCGAGTAAGTTGGCCGCTATTCAAGAAGAGTTTATAAACACCTGACACGATAAATTGACACAGTATTGTTTTAAAGATAGGTGAATGAAATAATTTTACCAAAAATATATTTTGACATAAAAGAAAAGTTTTTGTAAACTATTTTAATTACTATATGGTTGCTTGGGTGTTAGGAATGATAATATTAAATTATTATCATTGTTGTGTGAAAATTTAACAAGAAATTGAAAATATAACCAAAGGTTAAGGAAATAAATTCATTTATAAAATGAAATTTATAAATGTGAATTATAAATTGAAATATGATCAAATGGAAATTTGTGTGAGCATAAATTATACAAATGAATTATATTTAAAATTTGATTTAAGCCAGAATTTAAAATTTTAAAACCCCGGAGATTATGGAAGTGTTTTTCAAAGTGTTTTAAAGACCAATAATAGCATTATTGTTTTAGAGGTATTTCTGGAAGGAAATTGTTTCAAATAAAATTATGGGAAAGGATATAGCATTGAACTCACTTCTGTCGCTGGAAAATAACTTCGGTGATGACTACAACATCATCGATGTTTATTTTCGAGTTTCTAAGTGACAGATTGCTGCCAAATTGATTTTTTCAGAAGAACCGGTTGTTTTTGAAATTTCAAAGGAAATTTGTTGGGAATAAAAACTAGGATTGGTTTAAATTTTTGAGAAGTTTGATTTTGAGATGTTGGAGATTTCAAAATGATTTGAAACCAAAAGCTGGATGTTTAAAAATCCTGATGAGATAGGTTATAAGCTTATAGATTGGGATGATTTTAAAATCAGGAAGGAAATATAAGCTTTGAATGTTGGAATTAAAATTTAAAGTAAAACATTAAAAATGAAATTAACCTAGATTGAGGAAGAAAATTGAATCGAATAGAATTGGAATAAAATTCAGTTGAGTTATGGATGATATTGAATGGAATTAGATCCTTACTTAAATAAATAGAAATAAGTTGGATAAGAAATAAGTTGGATAAGAATTGGATTGGAACAAATAAATTAGAATAACTTAAAAAAGAATAAAAATCCATGGAATAAAAATATGCTTGGATTATAAATAAGCGTAAAACTCGAGTTAAAAATAAAAGATGAATATGTTCAAGCCTAGGATGAATGGAAATGTGTAAAATAATAAGTTGTGACTTATAAAATTGAAAAGTGGGGTAGAAAACCCAAAATAAATATTGTCTGATGTTTTGGAAAATGAAACAAAAATCCAAACTTGAATTATAAAATAAATTGAACTAAAGAAAATTAAATGAAGAGATTTTGAGATTAAAAATCAAGTATTGAATTATAAATAGGGGGAGAACTAATTAGATAATAAATTTGTTAATGAAATATGTAAATGGAACCTAATGTAGTTAAATAGAAATTGAATTGTGAGTTAATAAAATTGGATGGTAAATTAAAAGTGAATGGTATAATCAGAACTTGAGTTATTAATTTAAATTCGACTTGAAGTGTTAACAAATTAAATATAATTGGAAATGTGTCGAATAAAAATGAAATTGGATTAAAATAGTGATGGTTTGAATTGCAAATAAAATCCAAGTGAGTATGAATGAATAATGGCCTTGGATATTATTTAATGAACAGAATATTGAATTTAGAGTTAAAAAGGGACTAATTGAATGAATTGATGTAAACCGAAATGGATTTGACAAAAGCGAGGTAGGGTTTATTTCAAAATGGAAATGAACTTAAGTTGTTAACTTAAGTAAATGTTGAATGGAAGCTGAACTCAAATAGAAGTGTGGTTTAAATAAGTTGAGAAATAGTTATTGAATGAAATAGCCTGGATTGTTTTCGAGCTAAATAGAATAGTCTGGAATAAACAAATATGGATATGAAAAGAAAATGCAAGTGTATAGGTTGTGAGTAATGTAGAATGGAATAGAATTTATATAAATTGAGTTAGAATCAATTTAAAATGGTTATAAGCTTAAGTAATTGTTATTCGCATGAATAACATCAAATTTACACAGAAAATTAGTCATTTTATCGTAAACGAAAGTAAATGTATTAACAGAGGTGGATAGAATTGATTTTTAAATCAATTGGAATAATATGGGTTTGTTAAAAATTAAAAATGAATTGAATGTAAGCAAGTGTATTGTATACCATTCAAATTGGATGGAAATGGTATATAAATTAATTGAAAACAGTTGAATTAGTATTTAAAACTATATAAATTGCTTACGAAAAGTGTTTAGTGTGCATTGCTTTTAGAATCATGTGTTTAATTATTGCAAATAAGTGAAATGTTGTTGAGTTACATGATTTTGGCACTTACATATTTAAATTGAGTAAGTACAGGTACAGGGAAGCCGTTTGGCTGGATTTTGGGCATGCTAACCGCTAAATAAATAAGCCGCTTGCTTAAAAATGCTAAATAAAGGCACGCGTATGCAATTAAAATAGGAAATATGAACTGTTTTTGTTTTTCCGACCGGCTGGGTCGATGTGTATATATATTTATATCTCTTATCAAATTGCAAAAGCTCCTCCGTACAAAGGAGACTCTGCCAAAAAAATTCAAAAATTTTGGGAGTTAGAAAACTTTTGGGAAAATTTTTGTTAGTGACAAAACGATTTGAAATTGAAAATTGAAGTAAATTAGTGAATGAAACTAATTTAAAATAACACTATGAATCAGTTATAAATGGAAGATAAAATTCAATATTCAGAGTTGAAGATAAATTGAATTCATATGGAAATGGGAGAATCAATTTGAATAGAAATAGATATAAACTAAAGTGGTAAAGTGAAAACAAATATAAGAAGCGTATAAAATACTTATACTGAACTTAAGAAGAAATGGCAAGATTCTTAAGTAATATGGGTGTCGGGAAAATATATTGAATAAGCATTGGAGTGAAGATTTAATAAAATGTTTTTGAATGCTATGATTGGATATTATTGCTAAATAGGATACGCAGGTATTATCAAGGGAAAGGAAAATTGGTTTTGATTTCAGAAGATAAATTTAAATTGCTCGACAAAAAGGTATGTGTTTAAATTTCTGTATGAAATTTGATTGGGTTTTTGATCTAGTCACTTGGCCTTTTGTTTTCTTTTGGAATTTGGGAGCCCGTAAAGGCATTTTGTAGTTGTACCGAGCTAGCCGCTCAAAGGAGACGCTGGCGAAATTTTTCAAAAATTTAGAGAGTTAGAAAATTTTTGAGAAATTTTGAAAATTTAAAACTTGGTTTTAAATTATAATTTGAATGGTTGAATAAGTAAAGTCGTTTGGGAACTATGGGAAGGTTTGGAAGGTTAGTAAGATGGATAGTGTGTCTTTAATTAAGATTGTTGGGTTGTTATTAAAAACTGTTTGGTTTTGGGAAAAATAGTAAACGGGTATTGGACATTCTTCTGCCTTAGCAATTTCGGGGACGAAATTCTTTTAAGGGGGGAGGAATGTGACGACCCGGAATTTTTGATATTTAAAATAAGAATATTTAATTGGTTTTAAATATTCAAAAGAGTAATTTTAACTTGAATTTCAATTATCACCATTTACTGGATAATTTAATTTTGAATTAAACAATTGGGTAAAATATTAAATCTCTAGTTTTAAGCTTGTTAAAAATAATTTGAAGGCTTGTAAAATTTATATTGATAGTACTGAAGATAGTAAAGGTGTTAAAATTGAATGTGGAAGTGTTTTGTTCAGTTTTGAATTTTATATCGTTTAAATTGAATTTAAAAATAGCCTTCCGAGGCACAGTCTCAGATTTCGACGAAACCAGTTCCATTGGATCCGTAATATTTTACTATTATCGGATTTCAATTTTCGTAGTGTTTGGAGTGATCGTTTGACCGTACGATAAGTAAACGCGCTTAAATCTATATCGAAAATTTAATATAATAACTGGATCCAAAAAGCTATCTTCTCCACACGATCGAATTAGGACTCGAAACCTTTTCCATTGCGTTCGGAATAGGAGTATAACATTATAAACGTCTAGCGGCAATGCTCGATTGGAGGTCGGAATTTTAATTGTTAAACTTGGGAAATTTGAAATTAAATAATATTATAACGGGTCAAGTCAACCTTAGCCTAGCGTATAACCGAAGCCATCTCACTTCGTTAAACGCCAATATCTTTTCCATTCTTCCCTTACCTTTCCCAGTAATTCAAATCAAATTTTAATGGCCGCTCTCTTCAGTCTTTAACCAAAAAAATGGAATTCATTTATCTCTGCTTCGTTTGCTTTCCCCCTTTCTCCCTTCGTTCTCAATTTAATTCGAAATTAAGTTGACCGAACAAACTTCTTTACCCAAAAAAATTTTCTCTCCCTCTCAATCTTTTCCCAATTAAGATTCTTCCCCTCCTACTCGATCGAGTCAAGCAAAATTTCCGAGCTCGGGAGCTCGTTCGACGTTCGTATATCGTAAGCCATTCAAATTCAATCAAGTTCCTCAATCAATCAAGAAGCAAATCTAGAGGCAGCCGCCGTGGTTTCTAATTGCGATAGGCGAAAGGCTTAAGGCGGCAGGCAATACGTAGCAATGTCGGAGGACGAGTTCGTAAGCTGGACCGGAATGGTGGTCGAAGTCGCGACGTGTGGCATCTTTGAAGCGGAGGTCGCGGCCGCAATATGGAGCTGTTAGTGTTAGCAGGATAACTTGATTTCGTTTCTTTTGTCAATAAGATAATTTTTGATTTAATTTAAGTTTATTTAAAAATTTAGAGTAATTGATTTTTGTTTACGGAAAATACATAGACAAGGAGGAAGAAAGTTTTTACAGTAAAAGAAAATTTCCACTTTTGGCATCAGTAAATATATATATATATATATATATATATATATATATATATATATTGAATCAGCTATGCATATATATATATATATATATGTATGTATGTATGTATGTATGTATTTAGACAGTAAGGCAATTTTTATAATTTATGGAAAACAGTTAACTTTATTTATTAATTAGTATATTTAATTGAGTAATATATATATATATATATATATATATGAAGTTTCAAAAGAAAAATAAATATACATTTTAAATTTACTAGTTTATTTTTAGAACAATGTATTATGATTACCTTGTTAACTTATTTAATTTATTATTGAAAGATTTTTAATAAGGAAAATTAGTTTAAATAAAATTGTTATTTAAATAATTTATTAAAAAGGGAAAAATTAATGGCTCGGTTTTAGTTAATCAAGTTATTAAATAGCAATTAGTAGTTTGATTTACTTCGAATTTTAATAAATCATATAAATTGTTTATTCATGGTCAAACATCAAGAAATCCAAGGTAATATTGAAGTGGATTGTAAAACAAAATCAAAGGTGAGTTAATCTCACTCATCTGGTTGTTATTTAAATTTAAATGATTAAATTTAAATAATTGATTGAATTATTGAATTGTTTTGATGTGCAATATTATATATGGTAGTATATAATATATCTTGAAATGATTGATTTAGGAAATTAATTATTTCTAAATATTTAAATTCTAAAGTAAGTATTTTTCAAATCTATTATCATAGTAATTATTTAAGGTGACTTGGTATTTTGTTTTAAAAAGAGAAAACCTAGTTTTATATTTTTAAAGTAACCTCATTTTTATATATTCCTATAGGATATATTTTTAATAAAGTATTGAAGTAGTTTCATTTTGAATATTATTAAAATATATTTTTTTTGAATAAGTATTAAAGTAATTTTTATTTTAAATGATTTAAAGAATATTTTATAATAAAGAGTTTTAAATTATTTTAAAAATCTAAAGTTTTGTGCTTGGTTATTTTCAGTGGAAATAAATATTTGGAGATTTTGATTCATGAGAAAGGTGTGTTGAAAATTGTTTTCAAGGGGATTGAAAAGTGGAAATATATCCTGTGAAGATATTTTGAGATTAATAAATAATTTGGTGAAATTATTTATATTGGATGGTTGATTGTGAATGATTTATTGACAGTTAAATAACCGACTTACAATATCTTACTCGGGATTATCCAGTAAGGGGTAGTCTCGGTCTTGTGTTGCAGGGGATCGGGAGTGATCCTCGTTATGCTGATCTAGACCAGATACCGTGACAGGTGGTACCCAGTGCCCAGTCATTAGTTGGAAATCCATTTTCCCTACGCGCCCGTGCGGTTTTGATTGTGCCCAATTATTGCTGAAACGTGAAATGCAAGCATCTCAGCTAGATTCTATTTTACTTTCTATAGACACTATTATAATATCAGAGAATTTTAATAAAAAGATGTTTTAGCTATCGTAAGGTAAAAACCCGACATGTTTATTTGTGGCGTAGTCTTACGAGATGCTTTTGTTTTCAAAAGGATTTTGAAACTTTAATAATCAATTTGAGTGTGGTTTTCTCACGCTGGTGTTTCAGACTGACTCGGGTGTTATTTAACTGTAATGCTCGGTTCGGACCGAGTATTATAGAATACAGGAAAGGACGCTGTGGAGCTCAGGAGACGAGCTGGATGACGATACGTACTTCCGTACTTGATTTATATTCCGCTGTGTATTCAGTTGTGTGAGGACAGGTTATGATTACTGTCCAATTGTGTGTTATGTGATTGATGTACTCTGATGATGTAATGTATGAACAGATATATTTTTTTTGTGTAAAGATCATTTATTATCTATTATATTTTATTCCGCTGCGATGGTTAGATTCTGATGTTGTTTTCTACTTTCTTCTTCTACCTCTTCTTCTTTAACCCAAATGGTTCGTATTTCCATTCATCTTGAGTTGATTGATGTAGAATAGTGTTGACTCAAGCGGTGCGGATTTACGGGTCATCACAAGAAGGATCGTGAATTGCTTTATAGGTAAGTAATTTATGATCGACCTTTCTTTTTTTTTCTTTTCTTCTCAAGCATGTATTTATTTGTAAAATTTTGACACTAAGCATTTTGAATTTTTAGGAAAACTTTAGATGTATGAAGTGTTCTAAAGTTGACTAATCTGCAACATAAGCTGAAATTAACCACAATATACTTTACTGGGTATTAATTAATGAGCTGCTGCTCCTAACATGCTTGAACTTTTTTGTCTTTTTCAAGGAATTGACATTTTTAGTGGAAGTAACTCCTTGTGCTTCGTTATAAGCAGCTAAATGAACTACACGTGCAGCTCTACTTGACGGATCGAGATTTTTGGACCATTGAGCATCCCACTCTACTACTTTTGCATTGTTACAAGCTATGTGTGGGCCTCCTGGTACTACAGCAAGTCTTGTAGGGTTTTTTCAAAAAAAAATTAAAAAGGAAAAAATATAAAAAAATACTTCTCATAGAATTTTAGTTATATTTTTGAAGTATAATGATAGATGTGTTACAACATTCATTTATATACGTACCTAAGTGGAAACAATAGGTAAACATGCAAGTGCAAACATTATTGTACTCTATAAGATTTTTGTATCTTGAATTGATCACCTATGGGGAAAATCATTTAAATGTCATTCTATGATAGTATGCTCCTTTGTAGCTGGAGTGTTGTGCCGGTAAATGTTTTCAATAGTTAAGATTTTTGCTCAAGTTTAGTAATTATAGATAGTTTTCAGAGTGGATGTGTTGTTTATTTTATTACAATTACTGTTATAATATAAAATCATATGTTTGAACGAGTTTTAACTAATACATTTTCTATAATCCAAATGTGTCAAATATGAATTTGAAATACTTGGAAATAATCACTTAACCTCTTCACCTTTTTTGTTATTTTATCTCATTCATAGTGGGTGGCTAAAAAATATAGCTTAGTTTAGATACAGGAATATAACTGTTATATAACTTAATTTCTTGTGGTGTATGATCATATAAATGTAGAGTTAAGTTGTTTGTTCTTTATTTATTTTAGCCAGATATTGAAAACTGGTAAGTTTGTAGACAAAAAACTTAGTGGCACGAGAGGAAGTACATGCACAAGTTTCCTTACTAATATTTTTGTGTTGCGGTTTATATTTGAGACTATTTGAGTTCTTTTTAAAACGTACTAGCCATTATACTTGTTTTTCTTATATTCAGTTTTCTATTTGTTACATAAATAGATGAACGAAATCAGGGTAATATTCCTCAAGGCTTAGAGGTCCAAAAGCATAGTCCTCATGTTCGTATGCAACTCTTACTGTTTACTTTAATTGTTCGATTTAATTGAAAATTTTGTTCTCCTCTCAAAAACACATACCGAGGTTCTAAGTGCATAAATAGTATATTTGTTTTTCAAGTAAATTAAAATTTGCAAATTGGTTTACATTTTGGTTCATCTAATTGTCATCTATATTGAGCCTATTCCATTTTGGTGAATTAAATGAACCAAAATATATCTGGTAGTCCCATTTTTCCACGTTTTGGTTCAATATGGAATGGATTCAATCTATATTTTCACAAATCTTCAAATTTTACCAAATATAAACCCCTTTACTACAAGCATATTTCTTATCGTATGTTATTTGAAGAGATGCACATCCTAATAATAGTTAATCATTAACTCATCATATGCAAACTCAAATTGAAAGTCTTTGCTTAGTTCATTTAATTATCATCTATATTATATAATGCAGTTTATGTAAGATTTGGAGATGCAATATTTCCAATTGTATAAGATTTGGAAATATTGTTGATTTCAATGATACAATATTTTCAATTGCAGAAGATTTGAAAGATATTTGAGATAATTGCTCAAATATATATTGCCTCTTTTATAGAATTAAAGAGATTAATAAATCACCTAAGTGAGAAGAAGAATTATTTTGAAAGATTGAGGTAATCAATTAATTCCCTAATTAGCCGATTAAAAGGGAATTTTATCAGGCGCATGTAAATTGGGAGAAACTAGAAAATCAAATGGATAAATGTTTCTTGCATGATGAGAATAATTAACGAGGCATTGGTTTATGATCATAAATCAATTACTTCAACCCAAGTAATAATCTTTATATAAAGGCAGAGATTAGCATGAGTAGAACTATCTCTCTCGGTTGTATTTTTTATTCTTCTTCTCCATTATCAGTCTTGTAAAATTTTATCATCTTAGAAAGTAATAAAAATATCCTCTCCCCAAGTGGATATACGCTACCTCACAGTAGTAGAACCACTATAAATTCCATGTGTTATTTTCTTTTATTGCTTGATTTGTGATTGCTTTTAGCTAGTGATTATATGTTGTTTGTTTTGCCTCACCATCAATACGTCCCTATTTGTTTTCCCGCAAAGTTGGGTTTTTATTCCTTAGGTGATCTTGAGGGATTTTTTTCCCAATAATCTCGTATCAGAGCAACAAGGTTGATTGATAAAGGGTGTTAGACATTATGGCAGGAGATGGGGAGACTTCAACAGTTATACCAAGTCCTTATGTTAGAGAGACCTATATTGCATTAGGATCTAGTTTAGCAATAGAGAAGTGGAATAGTGGTAAAGACTTCAAGAAGTGGCAATGGAGGATAAAAGCTGTAACGACTGAAATTTTTGAAGATTTAAAACTGGAATTTAATATGATTTTGTATTAATGTTTAGATAGAGAAGGAAATCTTTTAATTTATAATAAAGTGAATGTTAGAATTTAAATGAGCAATTGTAATAAATGGAATAATATGAAGCGAATGTTGAAAATGGAATGAAACCATGAAATTTAAGATAAGTATGAACAGTTGAAATGAAAGTACGAATAATTGAAGTAATGTAAATGGTTATACTAGGATAAAATTTGAATATAAGAATACAAATGTAAATAGTAAATTTATTTAATGAATTAATATATGTTATTTATTTAGGGTATTGATTAAATTTGGTAGTCCTATTGCAATTAATGGTGGTAATGTTGATATAAGCTAATAAATTTAATTTCAATGCAATACCCATTAATGGATGGAATGAAATTGGATTCATGTAAATGTATACTAGGTTTTACATCAAATGGAAGTTATTTGTAATAAGTGGATGTAAATATTTAATCAAGTTATGAAATAAAATAAATTGAATTTAACATAAACCTAAGTGTAAATTTAAGAGTATGTTAACAAGTATTATAAATTACCTAATTAAGTGGGTAATGAATTTATTGGAAATAAAGTTCATTTAAAAGTTAAGTAATTATAATGGTTGTGTTGATGCTAAACGTTACTTAATGATTTTTAATTTAGTAACGGAAGAGTGAATGAGAATTGATAGAAAACATAAATTTATTTATAAATAAACAAGAGTATATATTGAGCAAATTTATGATAATTGGATAATGCAGTTTTAATGGAAATTAATTAGTGTTATATATGGGATTTATACCTGGGTGGATAAGTAGTAAACTTATAAATGAAAGAAAGTAAGTATGTGACCATTTATTTAGGTTATTTATTCATTTAGTATATTAAATATAAATTTGGGAATCAGATCTCAATTAAGGGAAATTAAATTGTACGTTAATTTGAAATAAAATCTAATAAATATTACATTAATAAGGAATGTAGTACAAATGGTTAGGGATTGTCAAATTTGGTAAAAAAGGGTTGGACTTAGGAAACTTTGTTAATTAAGTTTAAAACCTTAATTAATATGCGTAATTGACAAGATTCACATTTTTAAATATAACCGTTGATACAAATCTAAGATGTATATAGAAGTATCAATGTAATGAAACATAACCAAATGTAAATATGTTTATGGGATAATGATTGTTTTAATAATAAGAACGAGAATCAACATTTATTTATTTATTTGAATATTTTGTTGAATAAATTATTTGTTCTTAATCTAATAAACTATAATAGAAGTTTACATATGCTTAACAATTTTTTGATGATAAATCTAAGCTTTGATTTTGATTACAACAATATTTAAATTTGTTACCTAAATTATTATCTCAAATGTCCTTATTTAAGGATTTTAAAGGTTGGTTACTATATTGCTTAATTTGTCGTGTTCCACTTTTGTTTTGTTAAAAAAATAAATAAATTTCATTAAGATAAAAAGGTTTAATTTATATGTACATATGTCTTTTTGACTTTAAGTATACATAAGTTTACAAATGCATTAGACAATTTAATGTGGTATGGAAGTATGCTTTGAATTAATTAATAAGCTTTGATTTAATCTTTATACACACATGTATGTGTGTGTGCATGTGTATACATATAAACATTTAATGTATTAATTTCAAATTGCTAAAGCATGATTTTTTTTTTGTTATCAAACAATTTAAAAGTGAGGTAATATTATATACATATTAATTTATTGTTTGTTGTTTATGTTTTTTTTTGTCATAATACAACTTGCATGATAATTAAATGTCGTATTAATAAAATTCGCTAAAGTGGGAAAGTGGAATTAATCAATGTCGTCACCTTTTATCTCCTTTCCTATTAGATCCTTATGTGATTGCATCTACATTTATTCTTGTTTATTCCTATATATGGTCACCAATTAATCATACTTGATATATGGAATGACCCTCTCTAATTTGCACCTAATTTTTTTTTTCTTTTTTTTTTTTTTTTTTTTTTTAATGATATACATATATTTATCATCATATATATATATACTTCTAAGGCCCAGAGTCATTTTCCCTTTTTCAAGTAAACAACTTTATCCAGGATCATCAAGTTTACCAATATAAACATATCAGTATATTCACAACATATACACACACATATGGAGATGCATGTGCACCTCTTGTTTAAATCAGAGTTATGGTAAAACAAGAGAATAATTTAATTGATTAGATTTAATCAATTCTCACATAGCTATATTCAATACATGTAATAAAACTGCATTTATATGGACATCAGCCTGATTATTATTTTTATTGATTACAGGGTAGATTCCTTATGAAATATGAATCTAAGAAATCAGACAATTTTGTGATATTTATCTTTAAACTTTAATGGTGTAGTGCATGTGCTTTGAAAATGATATAAGCTTCTGTCATTTTCTAAATTAGCTCTCCTATAAAATCTACCAGGTATAATTTCTTCTTTTGGAATATTTCTAAGTAAGTAACATATTTCAGAAGCCTAATTCCTTGATGCTATGATGCTAAACTAAAATGAAATATAAACTAAGGTGAATCTCCTGAGTTCTGTAAATACTTTGCAAAGGAAACATGGTTCACTTGAACTCTTAGTTCTGGCATACTTCATGGGCTTTTAAAAGGCATATTTTTCTTTCAAAACTTCAATCTAAAAATAAAGGATTCAGATTCATCCCTTTATTACCTTGGTACTGAGGTACTAGTATCTGAATCAAAACATTTTTAAACATATACATATATATATTTTCATGGACATGGTCCTCAACTCCTATATTTCAGATCCTTTCTTCATTTAAGAATAATATATAAAATTTTTGGCATAGTATAAAATTTGCATTTTTAGAAAAGGTATGCAGACACATAATACATTTATAAAGTATAACCTTCTTATTTGTCATAAAATTCTCACTCAATTTACTTATAAAATTATAGATAAACATCTTCAACTTTCTAGACAAAAGTATTCAGATTTCCAGATTCTAATTATAAGTAAATTCCTTAACCAAATACTTGGCAGAATATCCAATCCAACATTCAGTACTTAATACAAATAGTAATTCAAAAATATCTATACATGCACATTTTATCATTTAAGCTCTTATCTATTTAATTCTAGCATGCTATAATCTTCTTCTCAAATCCTTGCTCCTACTCTTACTTAGAGGCTGCTGTTCCTGAAAAAGCATTTGAAGCTGCCCCATATAAAATGAGACACCCCAGATGCCATTAGCACACTAGGGTCAGACACATGTCTGGTATGAGAAAATCCACTAAAACAGTTTATTAATTCAGTAAAAATTGAATTATGTACATTTACTTATAGTTCAGCCTCTTTGAAAACAATTATTACTTGTGTGCAGGTTCTGTGTCATTGTGTTGGTGCACACTAATCTTTCTTTCCAGAGATTTTGTGTAGACATAACACATTTATTCATGCAAACAAATTAATCATAAATCAAATAATCATTCCCACAGAACAGAAAAATCATTAACATGAGTTAAATCATTTTATTCCCTCCCCTTATTTTATTCCTAGTTCCTCTTCATATCAAATATTTCTTCTTTGATATATTTATCTACCCTGGTCTCATCTGCAAACATATGAATCAGTGGACACACTGTAATGAACTAATTCACTTCATTACACAAAGATCTCAGGACTTAAACAAGCCATGTGTCAACTTGCATTACTCAAGAATACAAGTCATTCCTGCAGTGGTCTTGACCCATTTCCTAATCAGGTTATTAGGTACTATCTCTTTTATATTTTCCCCTGGCAAACCTATTCAATGAGTCATCTCACTATAACAAGCATTCATCTCATAGCATTTCATATCATCCATAACCAAGGAAACAAACAGGCAATTTCACATACATGTCTAATAAACAAGCTTCTGCACAGGTAAATAAATATTTATATTTTTTTTTCCAAGGAAGTATAGGCAACTAATATTGGCATATGGCTTTGCAAACATCTGTGTTTCAGTTAAACTCAGATTTACTAAGCTTCCTAAATAACAGGATTTCATTTGCTGAGTACATGGGTATTGTATATTTTCTTTGAATTCAGGAGTATCAGCACATAGGCAAACCTATTGCACCCCTGATTCCTTTTTATCTTAAGCCTCAGCACATACACATATGTATATTGCAGCTCACATGTTTATTAATTCTTCTGGGTTGAGCCAAATCCAATCACTACTTGCCTATATTTATCATTTTATTTTCTGGGTATTTATCCATATTTCTAACATTATCATATCAGGAAGAGATCTGGGTTTTTAAGACACTTCTTTATGCATACTGATCATATACCTAAAATATTCACATAAAATAAAACAAACAGAACAACCATCTAGTATCAAAGTATCTCTAATTTCTAAAAGACAGTTACATATTTTTTTTTTTAAATAAAATAAAATTAATTTATAAACTGGCTGCCTTCATTAGGACTTATTGCCTTAAATTTTTGAGTGAGTTTTCTCACCTAGTTCTCCTTTACTTCCCTAGTTGATTGGTAAGCTTCTGCCTTCAACCCTTTTCTTCACTTATTTTATTTTTATAAAATGCATATATATATTTTTTTTCAAGAGCTATCCGGGGAAGAGGAAGTTCCTCATATCACTGCTTATGTATGCAGGGTATAGGGTTTTCAGGCACTAGCTAAAGACATTTTTGCCCATCAGAAAATTTATGTTATCTGCCTTTTTATTTGAACCCAAAGTTCTACCCTCCCTGGCTTAATTTGGTGAAGAAGAGAGTGGTTAACTACTTTGGTTATTTTCAGAAATTTTACTTTTCCAGAAAATGCTTTTCTCTTGTCTATTTGCATGCTAAATGTGTGATCTGATTTCCAGCAATTTATTTCATATATATTTATTTATTTATTTATATTATTATTTTTGACACACATATGCACATGTATCCTTAGTTATATATATATATATATACATATATATCTGCATATAGCACACTTGAGGATTTTCTTTATTTATCTGTAAATATATATATATATATATACATATTTTTTTTTCCATACACATCCACATGTGCTTATTCATATTATTTAGAGATTTAGCTTTTCATTTCATATGTATTCTCTATGCCCACATATACACTCATATAGTTACACCATATCAAGCCATATCAATTTCCCTTTTAAAATTGGTTTAAAAAAAAAATTGTTTTAAACTTATTTATTTTTTTTTCAAAATAAATTCCTAAAATCTTGGGTCATTACATACACCCCACCTTTTAGAAATTGTGTCCCACAATTTTTCCTAGGCTTAAATCAAATTCAAACTTAATTCAGAGAACAAGTACATAATCAAATAGATCTTTTAGTCCTATCATAATAACTAAAAATACATTCATCCACTGGAAAAACGATTTTTTTTTTTTTAACTACAATTACCTTTAATCTGAAAATAGCTTAGGGTAGTTCATCTTAACTTTGTCTTCTAATTCCCATGTGCAATCATTGGGATCAAGACTCCACTGCACTTTCACAAGTTTCAGTGATTTATTCCTTAATTTCTTCACATCTTTTGCCAAAATTCCCACTGGATCTTTTTCATAAACCAAATTGGTATTTATTTGCACTTGGGTTGGGGTCTCTAAAATTTCTGCCTTGTCATGTACCCACCTTCTTAGTTGTGATACATGAAAAACATCATGTATTCCTTGCATGTTTTCTGGCAACTCCAACTTATATGCTAAGGAACCAATTCTTTCCAGAATTTTGTATGGCCCAATATATCTTGGGGTTAACTTTCCTTGTTTTCCAAATCTCAATACATTTTTCATAGGTGAGATTTTGATGAAAACAAAATTTCCCACTTCATATTCTACCTGCTTTCTTCTCCTGTCTGCAAATTTCTTTTGCCTATCTTGTGCTGCTGCCATTCTTCTCCTTATCAACTCAATTTTCTCCTTAGTTTCTTGTATATACTCAGGCCCTAAAATGGCCCTTTCTCCTGCTTCTACCCAACAAACAGGTGACAAACAAGGCTTACCATATAAGGCCTCAAATGGAGCCATTCCTATGGTGCTTTGATAGCTGTTGTTGTATGTAAATTCAACTAAATGAAGATAATCTTCCCAGTTGCCCCCAAAATCCAATACACATGCTCTCAACATGTCCTCCAAAACCTTGTTTACTACTTCAGTTTGTCCATCTGATTGAGGGTGGTAGGCAGTACTTAAGCATAGTTCACTTCCCATTGCTTCTTGAAAGCTTCTCCAGAATTTTGAGGTGAAGATGGTATCCCTGTCACTCACAATGGTTTTGGGAATACCATGTAACTTTACCACTTCCTTCATAAAAACTTGAGCTAATTTTGGTGCTTTTCTATCTGACTTGACTGGGATAAAGTGTGCTACTTTAGTTAGCCTATCAACTATTACCCATATGCTTGTATTTCCTTTCTTAGATCTAGGCAGTCCATCTATGAAATCCATAGATATATCTTCCCACTTCCACTGTGGTACACTAAGAGGCTGCATCAATCCTGATGGTCTTTGGGTTTCAGCCTTGACTTGTTGGCAAGTCATACATTTGGCAATATATTTAGCTACATCAGATTTCATCCCTTTCCACCAGAAGTCTCTTTTCAAATTTTGGTACATCTTTGTGTTGCCTGGGTGTATAGAGTATTTGCTTCGGTGATATTCATCTAATATCTCCTTCTTCAATTCTATGTTCTCTGGCACACACATTCTGTTTTGGTACCTTAAATAACCATTTTCATCAATATGATGCTTCATCACTTCCTCCCCTTTTGAGGTGAGAGTTTTCTTCTCTAATAAATTTGCATCCTGTTCTTGCATTTTCCCCACCTTCAAAATTAAATCTGGTTCAAGTGTTATTAAGCTTAATTTCCCTTTATTTTCTTGTCCACCATGCATCTGCACATCCATGTGTACACAACCATTCTCTCCAATTTCTAACTCAGTCAGCAAAGAAAAGTCCTTAAATTCTTCTATCATCATCATAGCCAATTTTGCATGCTGTCTACTTAGAGCATCAGCAACCTTGTTTGCTTTGCCTGGTGTATAGAGTATGTCAAAGTCATAAGCAGCTAAAAACTCCACCCATCTATGTTGCCTCATGTTCAAGTCTTTTTGTGAAAATAAATATTTTAAAGACTTGTGATCAGTGTAAAGTTTAAACTTAGTTCCTAACAAATAATGTCTCCAAAGTTTCAAAGAATATACCACAGCTGCTAATTCAAGATCATGTATTGCATATCTTGCTTCATGGGGTTTAAGTTGTCTAGATGCGTATGCAATGACTTGGCCTTGTTGCATCAACACTGCTCCCAAGCCAAACCCACTAGCATCAGTGTATACAACTAATTCTTCATTTCCATGAGGTACTTTTAAAATTGGAGCATTCACTAATGCCTCCTTTAACTGTTCAAAAGACTTTTCACATTTTTCTGACCAAACAAAAGCTTGGTTTTTCCTGGTTAGGTTAGTAAGTGGGGTGGATATTTTTGAAAAATCTTTTATAAATCTCCTATAATACCCTACCATACCCATAAATGACCTCACTTCACTCACAGTGCTTGGCCTCTTCCATGCTTGAATAGCCACCACTTTATTGGGGTTCACAGAAATCCCTTGGGCAGATATGACATGGCCAAGAAAATGCACTTCCTCTTTCCAAAATTCACATTTTGAGTATTTTGCCTTTAAGTCTTTTTCCCTTAGTCTAGACAAAACCATATGCAGATGACTTTCATGCTCTTCCACTGTTTTGGAATAAATTAAAATGTCATCTATAAAAACAAGCACAAATTTGTCTAAATAATCTCTAAAGGTTCTATTCATTAAATCTACAAAGTATGAGGGTGCATTGGTCAAGCCAAATGGCATAACCAAAAATTCATACAACCCATATCTAGTGTTAAAGGCAGTGTACTTGATACTTGATTCTTCTACCTTCATTTGATGAAAACCAGATGCTAAATCTAGTCTAGAGAATACTCTTGCTCCAGCCAATTGATCAAAAAGATCATCTATTCTTGGCAGTGGGTATTTATTTTTAATGGTTACCTTGTTTAATTCCCTATAATCTATGCAGAGTCTCAAGGTACCATCTTGTTTCTTAACAAATACCACTGGTGCCCCCCAGCAAGAATGACTGGGTCTTATAAAACCCTTATTTTCTAATTCTTCTAATTGTTTCTTTAATTCTTTTAGTTCATTTGGCCCCATTCTTGTTGGCTTTTTAATCACTGGGCTTGCACCTGGAACTAAATGAATTTGGAATTCCACTGGCCTATGGTTTGGAACACCATTTACTTCCTCAAAAACATCCAAGTATTCCTTGACTATGGGAATTTCTTCAACAATATGCTCACTGATATCTTTACCCAAATTAATTAAATGACACAATTTTCTTCCTTTAGACACTTCACACAAAAATGTGATCCTCTGGCTTCCATGGTTTTGCAATGATATGGTGGATGAATCTAAGTTAATTATGGCCTTGAATTGCCTTAACCAGTCTACTCCCAAAATGACACCTATGTTTGGGTAATTTAAAACATATAAATTGGAAATAAAAATATCTCCACCTATGTTTAATTCCACATCCACACAAATCATGTTTAAAACACTAGAACTTCCCAGTGGACTTTGTATGTGTAAAGGGGTTTCAACCAATATGCAACTTAATTTCAGCATTTTAACTAATTCATAGGAAATTAAAGAATGAGTTGCCCCAGTATCATATACTACTGCTATGGGTATATTACAAATAAATAGTATACCTTCCACTTGTCTGTGTTCCTCAGCATTGGCCTCCACTGTTTTTCCTTTTTCTCCCAAGTTTGCTAACTTTCCTTGCTGCTTATTTTCAGGACAATTTCTTTTCATATGCCCCTCTTTCCCACATAAATAGCACTTGAAAGCTCCTCCTTTCAATTCTGGACATCTGGGTTTGATATGTCCTTCTTTTCCACATTGATTACACACAATTTTCTTCTTGGTTTCCTTAGCTTTAATATCCCCAGTAGACTTGTTACTGGCCTCTTCTTTCTTCTTATCATAAGGATGATATCTCCCCTTACTCTTCTTACTGTTATTGTTCTTGAAATTTCTGAATCTTTCCCTTTCCTTGTCATGCTGCTCCAATCTCAAAGCTAAATCTATCACTTGGTCAAAGGTCCTGTCAGCATAAGGTAACATAGCCCTGCTAAGTCCTGGGTTCAAACCTTTTATGTACCTATCATTTTTGGATGCTTCATCTGCCACCAGCATTGCTCCATATGTGGAAAGTCCCTCAAACCTTTGAGTGTATTCTGTGACAGTCATGGTTCCTTGCCTAAGTCTAATAAATTCTTCTAGCAAGGTAGCCTTAGCTGATGCTGGTACAAACCTTGCTTCCAACATCTCCTTGAATTGGTTCCAAGTGAGTTCATTCTCATTTCTTCCTGCAATGATTACTTCCCACCAACTCAAAGCTACTCCTTTTAGCTGCCTTGAAGCCACTTGCCTCTTTCTTTGATCATCCAGTTGCATGTCATTAAAAATTCTATCCAATGTTCTCAACCATGCTTGAATTTCCATAATATTCTCTGTCCCTTCAAAGCTTTTTCCTCCTAAATGAGTATACGTCTTGAGTAGTTTTGAGAGCTCTTCATGGGGATTTTCTTGCCTTTGTCCTGCCCCATCCCTAAATGCCCTCACCAAGTCTTGCAGATTGACCATTGGTGGTGCATTGGAAGATCCTGCTCCCTGACTTGGTGGTCTTCCAACCATAGTTTGCTAGTAATAATTTACATAGCTAGTTAGTTTGATAGGTAATTTAATTACTTTAGTGGTTTTTTTTTTTTCACTGAAAACATTGCTATATATTCAGTCTCTTTAGATTTTTTTTTCCAGAGAACTTGATCTATATTTCTGCTATGTTTAATAACATAGCTCTGATACCAAATGGAATGACCCTCTCTAATTTGCACCTAATTTTTTTTTTTTTTTTTTTTTTTTTTTTTAATGATATACATATATTTATCATCATATATATATATACTTCTAAGGCCCAGAGTCATTTTCCCTTTTTCAAGTAAACAACTTTATCCAGGATCATCAAGTTTACCAATATAAACATATCAGTATATTCACAACATATACACACACATATGGAGATGCATGTGCACCTCTTGTTTAAATCAGAGTTATGGTAAAACAAGAGAATAATTTAATTGATTAGATTTAATCAATTCTCACATAGCTATATTCAATACATGTAATAAAACTGCATTTATATGGACATCAGCCTGATTATTATTTTTATTGATTACAGGGTAGATTCCTTATGAAATATGAATCTAAGAAATCAGACAATTTTGTGATATTTATCTTTAAACTTTAATGGTGTAGTGCATGTGCTTTGAAAATGATATAAGCTTCTGTCATTTTCTAAATTAGCTCTCCTATAAAATCTACCAGGTATAATTTCTTCTTTTGGAATATTTCTAAGTAAGTAACATATTTCAGAAGCCTAATTCCTTGATGCTATGATGCTAAACTAAAATGAAATATAAACTAAGGTGAATCTCCTGAGTTCTGTAAATACTTTGCAAAGGAAACATGGTTCACTTGAACTCTTAGTTCTGGCATACTTCATGGGCTTTTAAAAGGCATATTTTTCTTTCAAAACTTCAATCTAAAAATAAAGGATTCAGATTCATCCCTTTATTACCTTGGTACTGAGGTACTAGTATCTGAATCAAAACATTTTTAAACATATACATATATATATTTTCATGGACATGGTCCTCAACTCCTATATTTCAGATCCTTTCTTCATTTAAGAATAATATATAAAATTTTTGGCATAGTATAAAATTTGCATTTTTAGAAAAGGTATGCAGACACATAATACATTTATAAAGTATAACCTTCTTATTTGTCATAAAATTCTCACTCAATTTACTTATAAAATTATAGATAAACATCTTCAACTTTCTAGACAAAAGTATTCAGATTTCCAGATTCTAATTATAAGTAAATTCCTTAACCAAATACTTGGCAGAATATCCAATCCAACATTCAGTACTTAATACAAATAGTAATTCAAAAATATCTATACATGCACATTTTATCATTTAAGCTCTTATCTATTTAATTCTAGCATGCTATAATCTTCTTCTCAAATCCTTGCTCCTACTCTTACTTAGAGGCTGCTGTTCCTGAAAAAGCATTTGAAGCTGCCCCATATAAAATGAGACACCCCAGATGCCATTAGCACACTAGGGTCAGACACATGTCTGGTATGAGAAAATCCACTAAAACAGTTTATTAATTCAGTAAAAATTGAATTATGTACATTTACTTATAGTTCAGCCTCTTTGAAAACAATTATTACTTGTGTGCAGGTTCTGTGTCATTGTGTTGGTGCACACTAATCTTTCTTTCCAGAGATTTTGTGTAGACATAACACATTTATTCATGCAAACAAATTAATCATAAATCAAATAATCATTCCCACAGAACAGAAAAATCATTAACATGAGTTAAATCATTTTATTCCCTCCCCTTATTTTATTCCTAGTTCCTCTTCATATCAAATATTTCTTCTTTGATATATTTATCTACCCTGGTCTCATCTGCAAACATATGAATCAGTGGACACACTGTAATGAACTAATTCACTTCATTACACAAAGATCTCAGGACTTAAACAAGCCATGTGTCAACTTGCATTACTCAAGAATACAAGTCATTCCTGCAGTGGTCTTGACCCATTTCCTAATCAGGTTATTAGGTACTATCTCTTTTATATTTTCCCCTGGCAAACCTATTCAATGAGTCATCTCACTATAACAAGCATTCATCTCATAGCATTTCATATCATCCATAACCAAGGAAACAAACAGGCAATTTCACATACATGTCTAATAAACAAGCTTCTGCACAGGTAAATAAATATTTATATTTTTTTTTCCAAGGAAGTATAGGCAACTAATATTGGCATATGGCTTTGCAAACATCTGTGTTTCAGTTAAACTCAGATTTACTAAGCTTCCTAAATAACAGGATTTCATTTGCTGAGTACATGGGTATTGTATATTTTCTTTGAATTCAGGAGTATCAGCACATAGGCAAACCTATTGCACCCCTGATTCCTTTTTATCTTAAGCCTCAGCACATACACATATGTATATTGCAGCTCACATGTTTATTAATTCTTCTGGGTTGAGCCAAATCCAATCACTACTTGCCTATATTTATCATTTTATTTTCTGGGTATTTATCCATATTTCTAACATTATCATATCAGGAAGAGATCTGGGTTTTTAAGACACTTCTTTATGCATACTGATCATATACCTAAAATATTCACATAAAATAAAACAAACAGAACAACCATCTAGTATCAAAGTATCTCTAATTTCTAAAAGACAGTTACATATTTTTTTTTTTAAATAAAATAAAATTAATTTATAAACTGGCTGCCTTCATTAGGACTTATTGCCTTAAATTTTTGAGTGAGTTTTCTCACCTAGTTCTCCTTTACTTCCCTAGTTGATTGGTAAGCTTCTGCCTTCAACCCTTTTCTTCACTTATTTTATTTTTATAAAATGCATATATATATTTTTTTTCAAGAGCTATCCGGGGAAGAGGAAGTTCCTCATATCACTGCTTATGTATGCAGGGTATAGGGTTTTCAGGCACTAGCTAAAGACATTTTTGCCCATCAGAAAATTTATGTTATCTGCCTTTTTATTTGAACCCAAAGTTCTACCCTCCCTGGCTTAATTTGGTGAAGAAGAGAGTGGTTAACTACTTTGGTTATTTTCAGAAATTTTACTTTTCCAGAAAATGCTTTTCTCTTGTCTATTTGCATGCTAAATGTGTGATCTGATTTCCAGCAATTTATTTCATATATATTTATTTATTTATTTATATTATTATTTTTGACACACATATGCACATGTATCCTTAGTTATATATATATATATATATATATACATATATATCTGCATATAGCACACTTGAGGATTTTCTTTATTTATCTGTAAATATATATATATATATATATACATATTTTTTTTTCCATACACATCCACATGTGCTTATTCATATTATTTAGAGATTTAGCTTTTCATTTCATATGTATTCTCTATGCCCACATATACACTCATATAGTTACACCATATCAAGCCATATCAATTTCCCTTTTAAAATTGGTTTAAAAAAAAAATTTTTTTAAACTTATTTATTTTTTTTTCAAAATAAATTCCTAAAATCTTGGGTCATTACAATATATGTTTAGCAATCTGACACACAGTTAAAGTATGAATATATGAGATGTATTCAAACTTTTCTGTATCGAACACTTAATTAATTTAGAATCAAACTAATAAAATGTGACATTTATTTTTGTCCCTCCACATTCATTCCCTTTCTAATTAATAATTACCTCTTTTTAATACGTGCTACTTTAAAAAAAAAAGGGCTGTTCATATTTATTATATTTCAATACCAAGTTTGTTCATATTTACTTTATTTCTATTTAATAGCAGCCTCTCTTTTCAAATCTCTTTGTCCCTAAACCTAACTCTAACCTTATAAATACGATATGATGCAAATGAAACCCTAGCCTCCATTCAAATCTTCTTCTTCTTTTTTTCAAATCTCCTTATTGTATCTCATTTTAATTTTTCCTTCCTCTTCAAACATTCTTCTTCTCAAGTTTTATTCTATTTCAAACTTTCTTCTTTCTTTTCAAATCTTGATTTTCTCTACAATTTTAAGTTCTTCTTATTTCAATCCTTTTCTTTTTCAAATTCTTCTTTTTCAAAATATTTTCCAAACCTTTTAAAAATACATACATAAATACATATATATTAATATAATAAGGAGGGAAATTAAAGTAAATCAAAATAAAAGAAAAATTACGGAACAAAGCTAGCAATCAAGAAGAAGACTAAGGAAACGTAGAGCAAAGCTATTGATTTGAAGTATTATTTTCAGATTCGTATAAAGGTGAGTGTTTTAACCCACTCACGATTTCTAAAATTTCTTATGTTTGTTAAATAGATTTTTGATGTATTTAAAATTTTATTTATAGCTGTTTGGTATATATTTCATCAATTTCTCAGTTAAATTGCATTCATTTAATTTACGCGTTATTTAATTCATTATTGCATATTAACTGCCAGTTAAATTATATTTTTTTTGCATATAAACTGCCAATTAACAGTTATTAAATTTATTTGAGTATAAACTGAAATTGATACCAGTTATTTATCACCTGTTATATATTGATGTTTGCTTAAATTGGATGATGATTATAATTAATGATTGATGATTGATGTTTGGTGAATGGATGATGTGTACTATATTTTAAAATCTGCAAGTTATTATGTATTTCATTCATTCGGTATTGCGGTTTGAAATGATATACAACCGCATTTTTTTATTTTTAAATTGCGGATTGAAATGATAAATATCCGTAACACTTGACCATAGGATAGAAAATTATATACAGGCACTGCGGTATATATATAAAAATTATTTTTGAAATGATTTTTCTATGGTTTGGATAGGATACGGTTAATAAATATAGATTTTGATATTATATAAAATATTATTTTATATATACATCTATAGTTAAAGTATTGAAGATAAGCTATGTATGGATTTGTTAAATAAAATAAATAAGTTGAATGACGGAGTTTGATTATTTTATATTATATGGTTATGTACATGTTAAGATATTGAAATTACATATAATTTTAAAGGATTTAAATTAATTAAGATTGGGAGTTAAGTTGGATAATTTATTTGGAATTGAGCTTAATTAAGAAGTTAACTTCATAAGTTGATGTAAAATTTATTAACTTGAAATTTTAAGAAAGGTATGATATTTATAACTGAATTCTATTCAAGGTGAATTAAATGAATATTTCTAGTATAAAAATTGAAGGAAAATTTCTTTTATAAGTAATTTGAGTTTTACTTAAATGATTACGGGTTTATTATGCAATTATTATTTCAAACTAAATAATAGGACTTTAAATTGGTGAAATAGAAATTTCCAACCTTAGTTCCAATTGTTTAATATTCAAAGTTTGAAATATATTGAAACTGAAGTGGTTTATTTAAACTGAAAGCGATTTTAAATTTATGGATTTTGACTTAATCTTAAATGAAATAAATTGTAAGTCGCGGAAATTATTTTATTTTATAAAGAAATTTTCAATCCAAACTATTGATGTTATATACTGTTTGAATATCCAAACCATTTAAGTTTTAGAAATTATGGTTTAAAGCTATGAATTTTCGAAGTATTATAGTTTGAAAATTATAATTCAATGTTTGATTTCCGATTATTATAAGTTTGAAAACAATATGATTTTGGAAAAGAAATATATATTTGAAATAAAATGATATTATATTAATTTGGGTTTTTATAAAAATAATATCAAATGAGTTTGTTTTGGAAAGGAAATGATATCATATTTATGGGCTTTGAAATGGATAATTATATTCTGGTTTTTGAAAGTATAATTAATTTTTAAATGACCGCGGTGTTATAATAACGTTTGGTTGTTGAAGAGACCGGGATCGGAAGTTGTCATACTCTCTGCCAACTCCGAAAACCACTTTAACAACCGTGTACGCGGTGGAGATTCCAGAATGAAGTAGGATGGTGGCGTCGTTTCATGTAAGGTAAATACGTGGACCCAACTCCCATGAGTTGGCATAAGGTGGCTAAAACAGGAGCGATTGACGGGTTAATAAGGTAGCACCTTTGATCGGACACATCCCTTCAATGTTATACTTTGACTTTTGGATTGATTCGGTGGCCACTTTTGATTTTTATTTGGGGGTGTGGCTCGAGGTGGGCGGTAGCTACGCGCTACGCGTTACCACCGACCTGGAAGCGTAATTGGTATATCTACCTTGGAATTGCCTAGTTGTGCCGTGTCACCTACCCTATCGCGCCTTGTACGAGTTTGGTTTTCTCCCGTAGCCCGTGTGGTATCCTCTGGTGGCTTTCCGATCAGGAGAGACTATGATATTGGATGGACTACTGGGACTATTACGTGTTAAGGGCTATATGGGTAACCCCTTAATGCTAAGAAAAAAGTAAGTTTATTTTATAAATAGACACTAATATAATAGCGCAATATACTACATAGTAAATAGTTTAACGGATCCTTAGGAGATGTAAATCCCGAGCATCTCTTGAGTTACTGCACTCATTTTTATTTCTGTTAATTTAACTCACATAAGATCTTTTAGTTCTGACTCGAGTGTTTTTGTCTTTCAAAATTCGCTCGGGTCAGTCCGAGCGTTTCAGGATTTGAAGATTTAGCTCTGGAGGACGAAGACGAAGATTTATATTATTATTATTTATACTAGTGCACTACACTCATATTGTTCCACTGCATTGATATTTATTGGTATGTGAACTCTGATATTTATTGTATAAAAAAGAATCAAATGTTTTGTAAAAAGATTTTATGAACTGTATATTTATTATTATATTTTATCCTTTCGCTGTGAGATTCTGTTTTATTTTATTTCTTTCCTACTTTTCTTATTTACCCCATAACAATCCGCCCTTCCGTATGGTTTGAATTGGCACGTGTGTCGATTTAAAGCGTGCGAAAAGGCGGGACGTTACAAAAGCTGTTCTGATGAGAAATGAAGTTCCTCCTGTAGTGTTTGCTCCTGAGGAGTTGACAGCTGAAATTTCAGCTGCGAAAAGGAAGAGATGGAAAAATGGGCGTTTACTACTTTGCAATTAGCTATTGGAGAAAACGTTATTTGTGGGTTTGGCGGTGAAACTACTGCTAAAAGCATTTTAACCAATCTGGAAAATCTCTATCTGAAGAAATCTTTGACTAACCATCTGATTTTATTGAAGACGTTTTTCATCATGAGGATGAGAGATGGTACTTCTATCAAAGAGCATTTAAGTTTCTTCGACGATCTTGTAATGAAGATGACAACTATGGATTTAAAGGTAGATGAAGAGCATATGGCTATGATGCTCTTGTTTTTCCTTCTGGAGCGTTACACGGGTTTCATTAACAACCTTATCTTTGCGAGAGATATTTTGACTGTTGAAGATGTGAATTTAGGTTTTTATCTGAGGACTCGAGGGATTAGATGAACGAGATGGGTGAAGGTAGAGGAGGAAGTAGTAATCAAGACCTATTTGCTGAGAGAGGAAGAGGGGAGAAGAAGAAAAATAATTCTAGAGGGCGTTCCAAATTTAAAAAGCCCGGTACCGTTTGGAAAGGTAAATCCAGAGATGGGAAATGCTACATTTGTTAGAAACCAAGCCATTTGAAGAGAGATGGTCCAGACTTGAAGAGAAAGACTGAAGATGGAAGTTCATCGATTGCGATGGAGAAAGTTTTATTTAATGACTTGTTAACGACGATAGTATTAGATGTATCAGACCATTTAAGGAGATTGTGGTAATCAATTAATTCCCTAATTAGTTCATTAAAAAAGGAATCTTATCAGACGCATGTAAATTGGACGAAACTGAAAAATAAAATGGATAAACATTTCGTGTATGAATAGGAGAATTAATGAGGCATTGATTTATGACCATAAATAATTATTTCAACCCAAGTAATAGTCTCTATATAAAGGTAGAGATTAGCATAAGTAGTATTATCTCTCTCGGTTGCATTTCTTAATCTTCTTCTCCATTATCAATCTTGTAAAATCTTCTCTTAGAAAGTAATAAAATCTCCCCTCCCCAAGTGGATGTACACTACCTCGCGGTGGTGGAACTATAATAAATCCCGTGTGTTATTTTCTTTTATTGATTGATCTGTGATTGCATTTAGCTGGTGACTATCTATTGTTTGTTTTGTTTCACCATCATCCGATCCTATTTGTTTTTCTGTAAAGTTGTGTTTTTGTTCCTAAGACAATCTTGAGGGATTTTCCCCCAATAGTTTAAAATAGTTATGTATCATATTTCTTAGAAGATTTTTGTACAAGTTCTCATTGTTAATTATTATACTTGTCTACATGTACATAAGCTTTTCCGAAGAAATGATCGGCCAAAGCAATGAATTGGTACTCGCCTTTCATCGTCATCTATATTATAATATTTTGTTAGCACTAGCCAAGTAAATTTCTCTATGTACGATTACGGATTTTACATTAACTTGGTTGTCTTAAAACTATTGTATCCACATAAGTATGAATTTTATATGAATGCGGTTATTTTATTTATAATATTTTGTATCGAATTGTTTGTATATCGTATTTCATTATATAATTAATGTGTATTTTGATTGTTCAAATGTGATTATCATATGAGTGATTGTTTATTTCATATTGAAATATGAAAATTACTACTATAATATAAATATGTGTGTGTGTTGTGAAAAAAATGAAGTGGAAACCGAACGAGGTACCATAAAGAGGGAAAGCTGCACAACAAAAAAATAATTTTTAATAGAATTTATTAAATGCCACCAAAATATATACAGTTGCATACAAAAACGCAACTTAATATTTTGTAATAGCATCAAAAATAATTTTTAGTGGCATTTACACAGCGCTATGATAAAAAAATTTGGTTGTGTTTGTAGAACATTGCAATATGTTGTTTTTCGATAGCATTTATAAAAATGCAACATAAAATATTGGATTTTTAGTTGTATGTCGTATGGCAGCATTCTCTAAAATGCTACTACAAGTTGTGGTAGCGTTTTTTGGGCTCTACAAAATTTATTTTTTGTTGTAGTGCTTTGTCATTTGAAATAACAAGAAATACACCTAAAAGAAATAAATGTGCAAAATAGGGATGTTACCATATTCTGTACCGTCTATTTCAACAAAAATAGTAAAAGAAATTCCTTATAATTTCGAATGCAGCACAATTCCTTTTTTTAGATTGTTTATGAGAAATTACAATGATAATCTTATCTTTTGGGAAAGATATTGTCCAAACATATTAAAATGTAGAAATCCCTAAATGTAGTACTAAAATTGTTATAAATAGAAATAATAATAATTTTGTTGTTAATTAAATTTATTGTAAGAAATAAACAATAAGTGTTAATATGAACAAGACAATGAATTGAAAAGTTGTGGAGGTTATAGTAATCAAGTTTAGAACGACATTAGTTTAAAATAGGTAGTAAATGATGCTTATTCTTATTTACTAAAAGGAAGCGGTAAATTATTCTAAACTATATAATTTGAAAAGGAGCAATACATGATACTTAATAGTATTAATTAAAAAGAATCAATTAATGATATATAGTTGTATTAATTGCAGATAAGTAATAAATGATATTTAATTGTATTAATTGAAAAGAAGTAGCAAATGATAACACTAATAATTGAACTTAGGAGGCATAATAAATTTTCAATTTGAAATTATATGGCCACAAAAATACTTTTATGATGGGTGTGAATTACTGAGTCTAGCCCTAATATTTAGATTAATTATAAATTACGTGGTCATTAGTATGTGTTGGAATACAAGGTCAGTAATGTTACACAATGAAAATTTTGCCTCTGTAAGGGCCTATCGGAAGTTTTGTATACATTATTACTAATATGGGACATCTCTAACAGTAGGACCCATTGGGATATATGTTCGCGTATAGGTTTATGAAATATACAAAGTGGGTTCACCTTGAAATTGAAGTCTTAAATGCCATTTGGAGTCTACTTCAATTCCTACATTTGGTATTAAGTAACTAGGTGGTCATTTCCTTGAATTGCGTTAGGAAATCTAAATTAGATGGTAGGCGAAAGATTGGCATTATGTCAGCAATGTTTGTACCGTATATTTTAAGGTCTATACATAGGTCAAGAGCGCCATCGGTCCTGAGCGTTTTATAGCCCAATAATAACGAGAGGTTCCTCGGTGTATGCTAGCAATTCATTGTAGAAACTGTTGTTGAATGTCCATTGCGGTGTAATGAGTAGCATTATCATTGAGTTTTAGACACAAATGATTGATAGGCCCTTAGTTATTTTTGACGCAAGCCGGTATTGTGGGATCCTTTCAATGTGTAAGTATGACATATCGAAGTTTCGAATTACGAATTAGGTATTTGATACGAAGTGGTTAGAATTCAAGGGTGCGATGTCTAGTTACAAATACTAGCGGGGAATGTATCATTGTCTATGTGGGATAGTGATGCTTGTGTGTGTGTGTATATATATATATATATCTATCTATGTGTGTATATGTATATGTGTATGTATTATATCTCGGAGTAAGTGCATCGTATGCGTATATAAAGTCAAAATACTAAGTTTTGAATAATAAACATAATACATAATGGAAAATAATCAGCATAAACTGGTGTTATGGATAAAGTATGCAATTTATCAGTCATTAGTACGTTGTTTCGACCCTCCCTCCCCACTATGACCCACAAGATATATTTAGAGGAACAATACTAGTACAAGGCAGGAGAGATAGGTGAACAGATTTTCTCATGCATGCTCTGCACTAATAAGAGCACCAGATACCCCAGGTATTGGCCTTAGTCGGTATATATGTGTTTTATTATAGTTCATTATTGTGTTGTGAGTTCTTATCGATAGCTCTTTGATATACTTTTGTTTGTTAGATGATACCAACACCAACGATCTGTACCCTAATGGACTTGGATTTTCGATTTAGTGAAACTTGGACCCATTGAGATGCGGGTTGTTACAACATATAGGTTTATAGTGGCCCTAGGAAAACTTTGCCATGGACTATTTTCATGATTGGGTAAATTTGGGAATGTGTAACCCTTTGCCCTTAGGAATGACAGACTATTCATTTTAACCCATAAATGCATGGTATGATATTGATGTTATGATTACGTTCTAATCATTTTTGATGAAAGATATGTTATAGATGACGTATCGTTAATAGGGTTTTAGTGAGGGGAAACTCATTCCACTTAGCAGTGTGGTCTCACGAAGCGCCTATATTTTGGTTTGAAATAGTATAATATTATTCACATCAGAATTTTTGTGCGATTCAAAGTTTTTGATTTCCTCCCAAACCCTCGGGAGCTTAATTTGAAATTGGGTAGGTTGAAAGTAGGGTATTTTAGGTTAGACGAATAAGCTTTTGGAGAGATGCAGAAGGCAAGCTAATATCTAGAAGTATTATTATTTCCACCATGAAGTAATTTAACTGCTTTAAATTTTAATCAAATGTATATTATGACGGGTACTATAACCGTCTAGGCAGTTAAGACTCTGGTTACCTAAGGGAGCAATTTCATATGTCACCGTTGGAATTATAATTGTAACTATTATATTTTGTCTAAACAATGAATTCACAGGGTTATGTATCCAAATGAGATGTGATGTAATGATTTTTCAAATTAATTAATGGAAATGTTTTGTTTAAAGTTTGCGCTCTCGATGTTAATGATATAGTAACCGATCTCGTTTTGTCATTGGGGAATAATGCTAAAGATGACTGCAACGTCAATAGTATCTATTTTTGAGCCTCAAAATAGAAAATGTTACATATACCTTTTTAGTATATGAACCACTAGACTCTCTATGACGATTAGGCTAGAAATTTTTATCAATGGTCGAAAGAGGAGGTGGAAAGAAACCTCTATAATAACAACCCACCCTTCATAATACCCAAGAATGAGTATCGAATGACATATAATATTATATACCACAAACGGTACATTGTCAAACATATACCACAAACGGTACATTGTCAGGGAAAGAAAATTAACAAAAATATTATACCAAGGGAATCGATAGAATCTCATAGCAGAACGATAACATATAATATATTGAATATGCATGAATAAAATAAAATAAACAATATAAATAAGAGATCGCAAAGGCGAAAGCAACTGATGATTGAATATCAATACAGAAAGTCTAAATATATCAATCCCCCACAATATAGGGTTCTAAATATTCCATCTGATACTTTAAGTCCTAAATATAGATACATATTTGTCATGTGCTACTATAATATCAAGTGTGTGTGTGTGTGTGTGTGTGTGTGTATATACATAAAGTCTCTATATCAACTCCATAGAATACTCCAACTGTCCTGAAAGTGTACCCCCAAAAGCATGTGACTTCCAAACTACTCAATTGAGTATCCAAGAGTTATCATGACATAAACAGAAAAAGACAAAATGCGAGTCAGACATAAAGCCTGGTGTGAAGAGATCTATCTTAAAATTATCATGTATTAAAACTATATATAGGTAAATATGAACTATTAATGCATAATCGGGCCTTTCCATGAACATGGCTCAGGGGTAGTTCAGGCTGTCTATAAACAAGTAAAGTAAATCCATCTCAAAAGTAGGAATCATACCATAACCTAATCTTCTCCTATAATCAACAAGTCAGCAAAAAATATAATGTGACTAAAACATAATGACATACTATGATGAAGGTAACCCAACATCCATAAGTAGTGTAATCATAATATTGGTCTATCGCGAAGTACACAACAATAATAAACTAACAGTAATAACATCAGCTAACTAATAACACATATAATATAGCAATGAAATAAAAACAAAGAATACAAATTACTACACATCATTACTGATGGGCGAAGTACAATATGAACATTAAATCGAGATTTTTAATTATTCCTTTTAAGAGTTCATGACAAAACTAGAGTCAGTATCGAATTGTACCATAAACCCCAAGCACATTCTTAAATATGGGTCTGGTGTAGATCTCATCACCCCTACTCAAAAGAGCTTTGGTGATATATGACCTATTCTATATGCTTAAAACCTAGTCCCAATAATAAATAGAGTCAGTACCTGATAATACCCTAGATTCCGAGCCACACCCAGAAAGATGGGTCTCGTGTAGACCTCACCATACCCCCTTAGAAGAGCTTTGGTGAAATATGTTCTACTCCAAATACCTGAGAACTTTACGGATCACACCGTACCTTCTAATAGCTTTGATGATATCCGTTTCTTCACCCGATGAGTCGCCCAGCTCCCCAAGCATGACTTCGTCGCATCGGACCTCTTTCGAATCCCGTAGATTATGTTTTGGAAGCGATTACGTAAGTGTTCGAAAGCTAGTTTCGATACAAAACCCACTATTTGAACGTGTAGAGTTCATTGGGCGATTTTAGCGACCCGGCTTCCTCTAACATGCCAAAACAAACTCAGCTAACCTTCTTGCTTTGTGTGTTGCTCATACGTGTGTCGATACAACCACTTGTGCATGCCTATGTGCACATATACATGCAAACACATATTTTATTAATAAACTAGTTTCGAGCATTGCTGAAGCGATTACTGGACCTGGTATTCTTCTTGTGCAACATAACACACACGATTGTTGCTATGGCTACATAGGATGCACGGAACGTGCTTGCACAAAAATAGAGACACATACACATATAAATGTTATTCATTTTTGTATGTATGCACAACTACATATGAAACTTCTAGTTGCAATACAAGAATTGTCTTGATTATTATTTGGCTTCAAATGCACATATACGTATACCTGCTCGTGCATTCATACACACATGTATATTTAAGTAAGTATTCATTTATTACTTAATCAAATCTTACTTTTATTCACTAAATCTTGTAACAGAAGTCTAATATAATTTCACATTATATTATAAAATCTTAGAACTCTTTTATAAAATATGTTATTAGCTTATAAATCATTTTAAGCCTTTAAATACTTAATTGCTTCATTAAAATTAAGTATACATTATATTACTATTTTATAAAATTTTGTTTCCATTTTATAAAAATATATATTTCATTTATAAAATCGTATAATCATTTTATAAATACTAATTAAATTTCATCTATACTATTTTATAAAATACCTATTTTACTGATAAAAATCATTTCTTTGCTTAAATAAAATTGAACCTGTAGTAGATGATTGTCATCGTCCTCCTCTAGGGTAGGATTTCTCAAATAATTTTCACACGCTTCTACAAAGAGAGATTGACATTCATGTCTCGTGGAATATGTTATAGGGACTATAAAGGAATATTGATGCCATATAAATGTTTGCACATGTCAAATATAACATCGCATACGGTTACCATTGAAGGACCAATGATATGTATGGGCACTAATATAAGGTCACTGCGGTGTATGATCACTAATACAAGATCAATACTATATGCGGTCACTAATATAAGACCGATACAATTCATTAACTATACGTACCCAAAGGTCGACCCCTGGAGGTACGGATTCACTCTGTTTGATCATAAACGCTTGTCAGACATGATTGTATGAACAATCATCATATTTATTCCATACCCAATCATTGTCGATTCCATAGGAAACACTTAACATTTGCCACTGGATCTTGAGCCTTGGCTTGCGTTCCACTTTCCCAGAAGCCTAAAGCTTTCCCAATGTCATGTAGATGTCAAACTGCATTTAAACCGACGAGGAAATCCCCTTGAAACACTCCTTACCTAGGCTTATTACCTAGGACAAGTCCCCACCAATGGACCGGTGGGGTTGCATCAAGGTAGTAAAGCCTGGACATCGAGCTATTAAGCCCCACTGTCCTCCGTTTTACTTGCTACTTCCTACATTTCTTCACCCAATGAATCGCCTAGCTCCCAAGCATGTCTTCGTCGCATCGGACCTCTTCCGAAGACTATTTAGTGATGTTTTGAAAGCGATTACCTAAGTGTTCAAAAATTGGTTTCGTTATGAAATCCAATCTTTGCATGCATAGAGTTCAATAAATGATTTTAGCAACCCGGCTTCCTCTAACTTGCCAAAATCAGCTCAACCAGCCTTCTTGCTTTGTGTGTTGCTCAAATGTATGTTGATACACCCACTTTTGCACACATATGCATACATATACTCGCAAACACATTTTTTCTTCACAAACCAGATTTTGAAGATTGTCGAAGCAATTACTCGACCTGATACTCTTCCCGTTCAACTTAGCATACGATGGTTGCTTTGACTACATGTGATGCTTGGAACGTGCTTGCACATAAATGGATATACATATATACATATATATAATAATTAACTTATGTATTGTAACGACCCAGAATTTTGGTCGTTAGATTTTAAACGTTTAATTCATTTTGAATGTTTAATGTGGATTTTGAATTGATTTTGAAGTAAGAAGATTTTGGTTAACTCAATATAATTAGTTAAAATATCGAGTATGGCAATTTAATTGGATTTGAATAATAGTAATTTAATATTTGGAATTGAGATAATTAGTGAATCTGGATGTAAATGGTTATCAAAATGGTTTCTAAGATTTCTTTTTGGTCTTGTTTGATCTGATTTTTAATATTGAATTTTTGGATGGAATCAAAAGTCGATAAGTCAAATTTGGAATTTTATATTATTTTAATAATGGAATTTAATATAATAATGCAAATAATTAGATGTGATTCGAAATGAATCATAATGATTTCTAAATGTGATTATAAATTCCGTATGATTTATTATTGAGTTAGTAAAATTTTAAAGGTGAAATTTTAAGTGATTTCGATGGTTTCGAAAATCGCTCGAACTTATCGACAGGTTAAAATAGCCTTCCGGGGCACAGTCTCGGAATTCAACGAAACAAGTTCCATTGGATCCGTAATAGTTAGTTATCATCGGATTTCAAATTTCGTAGTGTTTGGAGTTACCGTTTGTCCGTACGGATAAGAAACGCGTTGAAATTTAAATCGATAAATTAATATTTAAACTCGATTCTAAAAACTATCTTCCACATACATTTGAATTGAGCTTCGAAACACGTTCCATTGCGTTCGGAATGCAGGTAAAACCTTATAAATGCCCATAGGCATGCTTTTTTGAGGATCGTTTGAAAAAGTTGTTTAAAAATGAATTTAATATTAAAATAATATTATAAATGTTTATAAATACGTTTTGAGGCCGAAACCCTTACATTCTTTCTCAACCGCCACTAATAATTTTAATGGCCGTAATTGTCGTGATTCTCTTCTCGATTCCTCACGATCTGTTTGATATCGTCAAAAACTTTCAACTACCTAAATCTAGAGTTCGCCGAGAGCTTTAGATCTATACGGTTGAGATCTCGTTCGTCGACCTGAGGATGGGTATAGGGGCCGCGTTCATGGGGTGTTCGTGCATGATTTCTGGTGCATGAGTGAGGCCGAGTTCTATGAAGTTGTTGCCGAGGGTAGTGTTCGTTTAGGGCTTCGATTTGGTAGTCCTGGATCGAGTGCTAGATGACTTTGGCGAAAACGACATGGAGATAGTCGATGCTTGTAATTGGTTTCATGGCACAGATGATGCATTGGTGGGAAGAAGGAAGAAAGCGGCCTTGACCTGGGATTGAACGAATGGCCTGATTTCATTTCGGTATAATAAAAAAAGAAGAGAGAAATTGTTTATAGAAATTATATTCAAAGGTTTAAAATACCATAACTTTTGCATGCGTGATCAGATTTCGACGAAACAAGAAGCACCGAAGTCACAGCAACGCGATCTATGCTGCAGTACAAATTTGGAGACAATCGGAGCTAGCGAAATTTCTGGGTTAAGTCGATCGCGGTCAGTTTAATTCAGGAATTTAAACGCTCGACGAAACTCAAGGTGAGTTTATCTCACTCACATCTGGATACCATTTAATTTAAATAGTTAATATTTAAATGATTGATTGGTTGATTTGTTGAATATGATAATTATTATCAGATTGATCAATATTTATTTGTGTACTAACATCTGTGGATGTAGGGAAACATGTTGGAGGGATCTGACTGGATTCCTCACAATATAGAAATTATTTTCATAATTGAGGATGCATTTCATTTGTATACTATGATAGATTAATTTGGAAATTAATCTGTGCCGTGTTATGATTGAATAAGTATAATCTGGCATTTTCAAAAATGAATGAAAATAAAATAAATTGGGGTTAAAGGAAAATGAAAGGAATTTTTAAGTAATGAATTTAAGGAAATTAAATTTAGGAAATTGATTTGGAATTTGTTAAGAGTTTTGAAACTGTGATGAGGAATGGGAATTTGTAAACTGGTTTTACAAATGAAGTGGAATAAAATATTTATCGGTGGATAAATTTGGAAATATAGATTTCCGGTGGGAAATTCGATAAGAAAGGTATAATTGTTTTAAAAGTAAAGATGAGATTATCTCTAAAGGATGGAAAGTGCATTTTTTCTGGAAATTTGGCATGTTTCAAAGAAAAGCTTTCAAAATATAAATTGGAAGTTTAAAATGTGTTTTAGAATATTTTAGAAAAATAATATCATTTTTAAGTATTTTTAAGTACAAGAAAATACTTATTTAAGTAATTATGATATTTAATTATTGTAAAGGTAAAGTAGTAAGTTTTCAAAAGGAAATTATAATATAAATATTTGATTAATAATTTTTTTTAAAGGTAATTTTGTTTTAAATTACTTAAAAACTCCTTTATATTTTCTTACGTATTATTTTCATTTAAGAAATACCTAGTAGCCTTATTATAAATATTTTAAGCATATATTTTGAAAGTGATTTTCCAGGAAATGGGAAATGTGTTTAAAAATAAAAAGGTATTTATTTTTAGAGTATGGGAAGGAATTTACGGAATTTAACCGTAAATTTGAATTGAGATAAATCCATCAGAATTTATAAAAAGAATTTTTGGTTTATTCTGAAATGAAAGTGTATTTCCCTGAAACGCCAAGTATGTTTTAAAGCAGATTTTTAAGTATAAGTTAAAAGTTTTAAGGTCATTTAAAAGTATGTTTAGAAAATTTATTAATTTGTAAATGTTTAAATTCTAAAGTATGTATTTTTCAAATCTATTATCGTAGTAATTATTCAAAGGTGGCTTGGTATTTTGTTTTAAAGGAGAATTCTAGTTTTATATTTTATAAAGTAACCTCATTTTAAATATTCCTAAAGTATATATTTTTAATAAAGTATTGAAGTAGTTTTCAATTCAAATGTTTAAAAGTATATTATAAAGCGTTTTAAATTATTTTAAAATCGAAAGTGTTTGTACTTGATGATTTCAGAGAAAATGGAAAATATTTGAGGAATTTATTCCATGTCAAAAGGATGGTTTGAAACTGTTTTCAAAAAGGGTTGAAAATGGAAATATATTTTGCGAAGATATTTTGAGATTAATAAATAATTTGGGAAAATTATTTATGTTTGATGGATGTTTGTGAATGTTAATTGATAGTTAAATAACCGACTATCAATATTGGCCAATACGCTGATCGTTTCGAAGAGACCGGGATCGGGATTTAATTCTCGAAAACCACTTCGATCCGGTTTGTATGTTTTCATGGGAAAAATGAGTTCGGAGTCGAAGATGGAGAAGTGAAGTGCAAGGGCTAGTCGCTACTAATCCTTAGGATGATTCCAAAATGGATGTAGTTGGAGTAGTGCCTTCGGTTCCGTTCAAACCCGGGACGGACTTGTATGGATGAAAGCTTTTAGAACATCGTCAGGTGGGCGATGAGCATTCTAAGTGATATGTTCTAAAAAGGTAAAGCTTAGCCTCAAGCCTCATCGACCGGGAATGACTGAAAATCAGAGGATATGCAGCAAGGTTAAGTGGGTAGCACCCATTAGGTTGAGGTCATCCCTGTCTAGATGTCCATTTTTATTCGACTTAGTGGTGCAGTTGCTAATCCCAACTACGGGGTGATCTTACTCGAGATTATCTAGTAAGGGGTAGTCCTGGTCTCGTGTTGCAGGGTATTGGGAGTAATCCTCGGTATGGTGATCTAGGCCACGTACTGTGACAGGTGGTACCCCAGTGCCTAGTCATTAGTTGGAAATCCATTCTCCCTACGCGCCTTTTACAGTTTTTGTTTGTATAACCCACTTTGTGGCTAGTAGATGGAATTTAATAAATGTAACAATTTCGGCTATTTGAATAAGTACTTGTATATAGACACTATTATAATATTAGAGGATTTTGATAAAAAGTGTTTTGGCTATCGTAAGGTAAAAACCCGACATGTTCATTTGTGGCGTGGTCTTACGAGATGCTTTTGATTTCAAAGGATTTTGAAACTTTAATAATCAATTTGGGTGTATTTTTCTCAAGCTGATATTCCAGACCGACTCGGGTGTTATTTCATTATAATGCTCGGGTCAGACCGAGTATTATAGATTGTAGGAAAGGATGCTATGGAGCTCAGGAGACGAACTGGATGGCGATACGTACTTCTATACTTGTTTTAAATATTCCGCTGTGTATTCAGATTGTGAGTGCAGGTTATAATTACTGTCCAGTTGTGTATTATGTATACTCTGATGATGTAATATATAAAACAGATATAGTTTTCATTCTATGTAAAGATCTATTATTGACTATTATATTTTGTTCCGTTGCGATTGTGAGATTCTGTTATTGTTTAGTTCCTTCTTTCCTCTATCCTCTTTCTTTTCCCTCAACTATCTATCTTTTCCAACACTCTATAGTTGGCATATTATACTGTGGCATATTTTGTGTCGATTTTCGAGGATCGAGAGGGACGGGTCGTCACACGTGGTATCAGAGCTTAGGTTGGCGATAACCTTGGCTCTAGTGGGGAAAGCACTCATTAGATATAGAGTCAATAGTACTCTATAATGAGTTGAGTGTATTAATAGCTATGAGAGCATACTTGTTAGTGAATATAAAAATTGTTTTTATACCGTGTTGACTTATCGGTTGAGTGTTTATGAATTCTGGTCGGTACGGGAAGTACAACCGTATAGATAGGGGTTTCTAAACTCTTAAAACAGGATAAACCGGCATGGTATTATTTTTAAAGTGGGTAAATGAAATAATTTTACCCAAAATTATATTTTGATATAAAAGAAATAATTTTCTGAAATTATTATATATTTGGAAGTTTGGTTGTTAATATTATAATCAAATATAAGAATCTAAAATTTGAAATGGTTTATAACCAAATAGAATTATCTAAGTATGGTTTAAACAAAAAGGAGTATAGCTAAAATTTGATTTAAACCAGAATTTAAATCCTAGAAATTTTGAAAAGTGTTTTAAATGTATTTAAAACAAAAGTTTGGGAATTTAAAATCTTGGGAATGATTGAAATGTTTTCCAAAAATTTAAAGGAAATAATGGTGTATTATTTTGGGAAATATTTTTGAATGGAGATTGTTTGAAAGGAATTTGTGGATGTAAGGAAGCACTGAACTCACTTCAGTCACTGTAAAATAATCCTGATGATGATGGCCACATCATCAGAAATAATTTTCGAGTTTCTAAAGTAATGGATTGCTACCGTGGAGATTGGTTATGATATTTGTTTGGACTTGTTGGGTATATAAGTTGTTTTAGAAATTTCAAAAGGGAAATTGTTTTGGCAAAAATTGATTGTTTTGGAAATCCGAAAGTTTGATTTAATATACCAGGTGTGTATGAGTTATTTATAATTTCAAATTAGTTTTGAAATAAAACCGGGCAATTGAATTCTGGGAATTCTATTTAAATAATGTGAAATTTAGATGAATCAACTATTGAACTTATAAAATGAAGTTGATTTAAGTAAGAAAGGACAATGAAAATTTAGTCCTGGAATTAAAATTTAATTTGAGTGAATGAAAGTGAATAAAATATATTTGAATATAACTGGAGATAAGTTAAATAAAATTGAAATTGAGATCGAATTAAAGTGCATAAAGTTGAAATGTAAAATGACTTTGTAAATGTGAGTTATAATTGCGTAATGAATTTGTACCCATAAGCTATTAAGTGTTATACTTATAATTTGAAATTGTGGATTAAAATTTGTGTAATGAAAATTTATATCCTTAAGAATTCAGTAATACATATATATAATTCGGAATTGTGATTTTAAGATGAAAATGGACTCAAATGAGCAATATAAGCTTTTAAGTAAATAAGTTGGTGAACTTAAGAATAGGAAATGAAATTGTAAAAACCAAAATAAAATGGTTGGAATTTTATGGGAAATTCAAAATTTAAATCCTAAATGAAATGTAGAGTGAGATAAGACAAAGTGAAATATAAAAGGTTGAATGGACTTAGGTCATTGAATAAGCTTTAAAACTTATATATTAGAAAGTAAAAATTTAAATTGAATGGATAAATAGAATTGGATCGAATTGGATTTAACTTAAATTAAAAAGGAATTGAGTTGAAATTGAATTGAATTAAAATCAAACTTAAGTGTGTTATGAATAATAATGAATGGAATTAAATTCTTATTTAAAATAGTAAAGGAAATAGTATGAATTTAAGTTGGCTAAATAAAATTTAGTTACACTTGAATTAAATTTGGAAAAGAATTGAATTAAATGGAATTTAAATTAAGTAAGAATGATATTGAATGAATTAAATTCTCACTCAACTAAATTCAAAAAGAATTATTTGGAAATGAATTTAGCGTAAGCTAAATTAAATAAAACGATAATGGAATGAATAAAATTTTAGTAGCTTGTTAAAAATTTAAAAAGAAAAATAAAACCCAGTTCTGGTTTAGAATAATTAGAATGGTTATGTTATTAATAAAATAAATTTAGAAGTGAATTAAGGAGGTGAATTAAAATTTAATATGGATTAATTCAGTAAACTAATTGAATTAAAATTTGTAATGGATTGGAATTTGATTGAATAAGAATCAAATTAAAATGGAAATAAGATTAAGGTGAGAAGAAATGGAGTTATTTTGTTATTGAAATAACTTAAGTAAATTGGAAAATGATTGTGATCAAGCTTTATAAGGGGTCTTGAATCAAATTTGTTTAGATAATAAAATTTTAATGCAAGTGAAAGCATTTTAATTTCTTATCGTGATGAAATAAGAATGTATGAGTTGTAAATAATCCAGGATGGAGTGATATTAATATAAACTTAAGTTGGATGATGAACTTGAAATGAGAATAGGGATTTGATTTAATAATTGTGATGAAGTAATATTGTTTGATTTATGAATAATTCCGAATAACATAAAATTGATATAGATCAAGATGGAATTAATTTTAAATGGTTATAAGCTTAAGTGATGGTTACTTGCATGGATAACTTTAAAATTTGCATGGAAATTGGTTGTTTGTTGCAAATGGAAATTGAACTGGCTTAAAGAAGCAATTTGAGGTTGGTTTTTGAATCAAGTGGAATGGATTGAAATCGTATTAAGTGGATTTGCATATAAATGAAAGTGGATCATTAAAGAAATGCAAATATATCAATTGAAAATAAAATTTGATTGTGAATCAATTTGGAATTGAACTGAAATAAATTGATGTAAGTAAAGCATATGTTAATCATATTGAAGTGAAAATGAATTGGTCGTAGTAAATATGAATTGTATGCAGTAAACTTGAATGTAAATCATTTGAGTGAATCAAAAATGAAGTTTGAATTTGTTAGGAAAAATTAAATGGTGTTGAAAACTTGTGATCGCTATAAAGATGGTACTTGTAGGATTATGAAATTTGTTGTTGGGCTATGTAATTGTTGTGTTTAGCTAAGATAAATGTATGGAAGTTTGTTAAAAATCCTATATTGTTGAAAACTGATATGTAGGTTTGAGTAAGTATAGGTATGGAAGGCAATTGATAGAGTTAGAGCACGTAAATGCATAATATAGTAGCCGCTTGCTTAAAAAAAATGCTTAATATAAGGTACGCCTACGCAATAAAATTTGAAAATGATATATATTGTGGTATATTTTGTTTTCCAACCGTGTGGGTCGATGTATATATATTTATATCTACTGTGATATTGTGAAACGCTCTCCGTACAAAGGAGACGCTGTCAAAAAATTTCTAAAATTTTGGGAGATGGAAATTTTTTTAGGATTTTGAAAATTTTGAGTTAACAAGGAAAGATCGATTTTTGAAATAATGTTGAAACATAAGCTCTTAAGTTAAAAATGAAGCAAATGGTTTTGGAATTGAGCTAAAAGTTTTGGGTGAGGTGAATGTAAGTTTTTACCTAAGTAAGCATGGATAAGTAAATGAGTTTAGTGGCATTTTTCATACCATAGAAAATTTCGGGGACGAAATTTTATAAGGGGGAGGAATGTAACGACCTAGAATTTTGGTCGTTAGATTTTGAACGTTTAATTCATTTTAAATGTTTAATGTGGATTTTGAATTGATTTTGAAGTAAGAAGATTTTTGTTAAATCAATATAATTAATTAAAATATCGAGTATGGAAATTTAATTGGATTTGAATAATAATAATTTAATATTTGGAATTGGGATAATTAGTGAATCTGGATGTAAATGGTTATCGAAATGATTTCTAAGATTTCTTTTTGGTCTTGTTTGATCTGATTTTTAATATTAAATTTTTGGATGGAATCAAAAGTCGATAAGTCAAATTTGGAATTTCATATTATTTTAATAATGGAATTTAATATAATAATGCAAATAATCAGATTTTGATTCGAAATAAATCAAAATGATTTCTAAATGTGATTATAAATTCTATATGATTTATTATTGAGTTAGTAAAATTTTAAAGGTGAAATTTTAAGTGATTTCGACGGTTTTGAAAATCGCTCGTTATTGACAAGTTAAAATAACCTTCCGGGGCACAATCTCAGAATTCGACGAAACCCGTTCCATTGGATCCGTAATAGTTAGTTATTATCGGATTTCAAATTTCGTAGTGTTTGGAGTTACCATTGGTCCGTACGGGTGAGAAACGCGTTGAAATTTAAATCGATAAATTAATATTTAAAGTCAATTCTAAAAGCTATCTTCCACATGCATTTGAATTGGGCTCCGAAACGCGTTCCATTATGTTCGGAATGCGGATAAAACCTTATAAACGCTTGTCGGCATGCGTTGTTTGGGGATCGTTTGAAAAAGTTGTTTAAAAAATGAATTTAATGTTAAAATAATATTATAAACGTTTATAAATACGTTTTGAGGCCGAAACCCTAACATTCTTTCTCAGCCGCCACTAATAGTTTTAATGGCCGTAATTTGTCGTGATTCTCTTCTCGATTCCTCACGATCTGTTCGATATCGTCAAAAACTTTCAACTACCTAAATCTATAGTTCGCCGAGAGCTTTAGATCTATACGGTTGAGTTCTCGTTCGTCAACCTGAGGATGGGTATAGGGGTCGCGTTTGTGGGGTGTTCATGCACGATTTTCGATGCATGAGTGAGGCCGAGTTCTGTGAAGTTGTGGCCGAGGGTAGTGTTTGTTTAGGGCTTCGATTTGATAGTCCTGGATCGAGTGCTAGATGACTGTGGCGAGAACGACATGGAGATAGTCGATGCTTATGATGGGTTTCATGCACGGGATGATGCATTGGTGGGAAGAAGGAAGAAAGCGGCCTTGATCTGGGATTGAACAAACGGCCTGATTTCATTCCGGTATAATAATATAAAAAAAAAATTGTTTATAGAAATTATATTCAAAAGTTTAAAATTCCCTAACTTTTGCATGCGTGATCAGATTCCGACGAAACAAGAAGCAATGAAATCGCAGCGACGCGATCTACACTGCAGTACAGATTTGGAGACAATCAGAGCTAGCGAAATTTTTGGGTTAAGTCGATCGTGGTCGGTTTAATTCAGGAATTTAAACGCTCGATGAAACTCAAGGTGAGTTTATCTCACTAACATCTGGATACCATTTAATTTAAATAGTTAATATTTAAATGATTGATTAGTTGATTAGTTGAATATGATAATTATTATCAGATTTGGTCGATATTTATCTATGTGCTAACATCTGTGGATGCAGGGAAACAAGTTAGAGGGATCCTACTAGATTCCTCACAATATAGAAATTATTTTCATAATTGAGGATGTATTTCTTTATATAATGTGATAGATTAATTTGGAAATTAAGTTGTGCCGCGTTATGATTGAATAAGTATAATCTGGCATTTAAAAAAATAAATGAAAATAAAATAAATTAGGTTTGAAGGAAAATGAAAGGAATTTTTAAGTAATGAAATTAAGGAAATTAAATTTAGGAAATTGATTTGGAATTTGTTAAGAGTTTTGAAACTGTAATGAGGAATGGGAATTTGTAAATTGGTTTTACAAATGAAGTGGAATAAAATATTTATCAGTGGATAAATTTGGAAATATAGATTTTCGGTGGGAAATTCTCTAAGAAAGGTATAATTGTTTTAAAAGTAAAGATGAGATTATCTTTAAAGGATGGAAAGTGCATTTTTCCAGGAAATTTGGTATGTTTCAAAGAAAAGCTTTCAAAATATAAATTGGCAGTTTAAAATGTGTTTTAGAATATTTTAGAAGAAAAAATATCATTTTTAAGTATTTTTAAGTATAAGTAAATACTTATTTAAGTAATTATGATATTTAATTATTTCAAAGGTAAAGTAGTATTAAGTTTTCAAAAGGAAATTATAATATAAATATTTGATTAATAACTTTATTTTGTAAGGTAATTTTGTTTTAAATTACTTAGAAACTCCTCTATATTTTCTTAAGTATTATTTTCATTTAAGAATTTCTAGTAGCCTTATTCTAAATATTTTAAGCATATATTTTGAAAGTGATTTTCCAGGAAATGGGAAATGTGTTTAAAAATAAAAAGGTATTTATTTTTAAAGTGTGGGAATTGAATTGAGATAAATCCATCAGAATTTGCAAAAAGAATTCTTTGGTTTATTCTGAAATGAAAGTGTATTTCCCTGAAAAGCCAAGTACATTTTAAAGCAGATTTCTAAGTATAGGTAAAAGTTTTAAAGTTGTTTAAAAGTATGTTTAGAAAATTTATTATTTTAAAATATTTAAATTCTAAAGTAAGTATTTTTCAAATCTATTATCGTAGTAATTATTTAAAGGTGACTTGGTATTTTGTTTTAAAGGAGAAATTTAGTTTCATATTTTATAAAGTAACCTCATTTTAAATATTCCTAAAGTATATATTTTTAATAAAGTATTGAATTAGTTTTCAATTTAAATGTTTAAAAGTATATTTTATAATAAAGTGTTTTAAATTATTTTAAAATCTAAAGTGTTTGTACTTGGTGATTTCAGAGGAAATAGAAAATATTTGAGGAATTTATTCCGTGTCAAAAGGGTGGTTTGAAACTGTTTTCAAAAAGGTTGAAAATGGAAATATATCTTGTGAAGATATTTTGAGATTAATAAATAATTTGGGAAAATTATTTATGTTTGATGGATGTTTGTGAATGTTAATTGATAGTTAAATAACCGACTATCAATATTGGCCAATGTGCTGATCGTTTCAAAGAGACCGGGATCGAGATTCAATTCTCGAAAACCACTTCGATCTGGTTTGTACGTTTTTATGGGAAAAACGAGTTCGGAGTCGAAGATGGAGCAGTGAAGTGCAAGGACTAGTCGCTACTAATCCTGAGGATGATTCCAAAATGGATGTAGTAGGAGTAGTGCCTTCGGTTCCGTTCAAACCCGGGACGGACTTGTATGGATGAATGCTTTCAGAACATCGTCAAGTGGGCGATGAGCATTCTAAGTGATATGTTTTAAAAAGGTAACGCTTAGCCTCAAGCCTCATCAAAAGGGAATGACTGAAAATCAGGGGATATGCAGCAAGGCTAAGTGGGTAGCACCCATTAGGGTGAGGTCATCCCTGTCTAGATGTCCCTTTTTATTCGGCTTAGTGGTGCAGTTGCTGATCCCAACCGTAGGGTGATCTTACTCGAGATTATCCAGTAAGGGGTATTCCCGGTCTTGTATTGCAGGGGATTGGGAGTAATCCTCGTTACGGTGATCTAGGCCACGTACTGTGACAGGTGGTACCCCAGTGCCTAGTCATTAGTTGGAAATCTATTCTCCCTACGCGCCTTTTACGATTTTTGTTTGTATAACCCACTTTGTGGCTAGTAGATGGAATTTAATAAATGTAACAATTTCGGCTATTTGAATAAATACTTGTATATAGACACTATTATAATGTCAGAGGATTTTGATAAAAAGTGTTTTGGCCATCGTAAGGTAAAAACCCGACATGTTTATTTGTGGCATGGTCTTACGAGATGCTTTTGTTTTCAAAGGATTTTGAAACTTTAATAATCAATTTGGGTGTATTTTTCTCACGCTGTTATTCCAGAATGACTCGGGTGTTATTTCATTATAATGCTCGGGTTAGACCGAGTATTATAGATTACAGGAAAGGATGCTGTGGAGCTCAGGAGACGAGCTGGATGGCGATACGTACTTCCGTACTTGTTTTAAATATTTTGCTGTGTATTTAGATTGTGAGGACATGTTATGATTACTGTCCAGTTGTGTATTATGTATACTCTGATGATGTAATATATAAAATAGATATAGTTTTCATTCTGATCTGTTATTGACTATTATATTTTGTTCCGCTGCGATTGTGTGATTCTGCTATTGTTTAGTTCCTTCTTTCTTGTATCCTCTTTCTTTTCCCTCAACTATCTGTCTTTTCCGGCACTCGATCGTCGGCATATTATACTGTGGCGTATTTTGTGTCGATTTTCGAGGATCGAGAGGGACAAGTCGTCACATGTATATATGAAAAACTACATATGACACTTCTAGTACAATACAAGACTTGTCTTGATTATTATTTGACTTCAAATACACGTATACGTATACCCGCTCGTGCATGCATATGCACATGTATATTTATGTAATTCATTATTACTTAATCAAATCTTACTTTTATTCACTAAATCACTTAATAAAATACTAATATGATTTCATACTATTTTATGAAATCTTACAACTCTTTTATAAAATATATTATTAGCATACAAATCATTTTTAAGCCTTTTAATACTTAATTTCTTCATTAAAATTAAGTATACATCATATTACTAGTTTATAAAATCTCATTTCCATTTTATAAAATCTATACCTCATTTGTAGAATCATATAACCATTTTATAAGTACTGATACTGTTTTATTAAACATTATTTTGTAAGATACCTCTTTTTCTTATAAAATCAGTTCTTTGCTTAAATAATATTTATAAGTTAACTATTCATCAATAAAGATCTTTTCCTAATTTTAAATAATATAGAGAAGTGCTAATTAAGCTTCGTTAACCCTTTATTCGCTTTAATAATAAGTGTAGAGTTCAAGACTCACTTAATTAGCTTACTAGCTTCTAAAACCATTTAAATTAGTTTCATTATTATTAACTAATGATATGCACTTAATTATATCATATAATTAGTCTCTAATCTATCATAACATCACATATAATCACTCTACTAACCCGAAACCAAATTATTAGCTTACTAAATATTTCAAAAAATAGTTACTAGATTTTAAACAAATAATGAGTTAATATAATCATGTTTATAACATTAATGCAAGCCTAATTCAACCCAAAAAAACTCCATACCACTTCATATAATACAATCATCGTCAATAAGAGAAATAAGAAAGATTAACGGGTAAAAATATATGAAGAATCATCTCACTCACCTTCTCTTTTCCTAAATCAAGTTCTAATCACAAAAATTCATGCTTTCCCTCCTTTTAAATCTTAGACGAAGCTCTAGATCACAACATCAAGCTAATACCATGATGTATTTTATAAAGAATTACCTGAGAGAAATTATAAAGAATTTTATTTAAATTCGGTAATTTTACTTGAGGGATTTAAGGCTTGGGGATTGACAAATGATTAAAGGGTAATTATGAGGAGAAAAGGAGAAGAAACATGAAACGGAAGTGGAATGAGAATTATGAAGAGAGTTAGCTACTTATAGAACATTTCATGGACCTTAGCCCAAATTTATTTCCATCGCTCAAAATCACTATTCACTCTAAAAATTGATCGCCTCCAAACATAGTCAAATTTATACTCATTCTTCTCGCATTGAAAAAGCGGCCTTAACTACAGGTGCCTCAAGATCCAATTCTTCTGGCTCTAAAAGGCGAGTGCGATGGGCATTTCGTTAATTAGCGATTTGATATTTAAATTAATTATTTAAATACCAAATTGTCAAAATGTAGGTTATTGCATCTATACCGATTAATTCGATAACAAAAAACAATTAAGAATATCTTACAATTAGAATATCTTACATTAATGGTTCCAAGGAAAAAATGATACTACGAAAGATATTATCGTAAGGAATGCATCAAGCTACCAAATAGAGTATAGTGAGACGATAGTGAAAACATCAATCAGGAGTTTCAGCACGTGAAAATTTAACTTGAGAGAGCAATTTAGTAGGAATGATGGACAAGAAGCAAAAGGCAAAAGGTGATTGGCAGCTTTTCAAAAAAGTTGTATTTACAGAATTGGGGTAATTGTATTTTAGTTAATAGTGAGTAGTTTAATGATCAAGTTTACTTTGTGATCAAGGTTGTGGATTTCTATATTTAAATATTTCACCAAAATCGACAAAAGGTCATGCCAAAATTAATTTACAAGTCAGTTGTAAAAGATTGTGGATGTGGCTTCTAAAATGACCGCATTGAAACGGTCGCAATTAAGGGTGATATTTTCAATGTCAAAGATGATTCTATTTAAGGCCCTAATGGTTTCAACTCCAAATTCTACGAAGTTCACTCCGAAAGCATGAATGAACTATTACACATGGTGGATAACAATACACTTCAAACAGGGTAGAATTTTAAAGGAGGTCGTTCATACTTTTGTTCATACGATTCCAAAAATCAGAAATGCATCTATGATTCAGCACTTTCATCCCATTTCTTCCTACTGTATGTCATACAAGATCATGGCCAAGGTTCTTTGTAACTGGCTAGAAATCTTCATGGATTTTCTTGTCTAGGAAAATCAATGTTCATTTATTCCTAATATAATCATTAGAGTGGAATTATGTATGCCTATGAAATATCATAGGTTTAGGCAGAAATGACAACAAGAACATGTTTATTAAAATTGACTTACGAAAAGCATACGATTCCATGGACATACTGTTGCATATAATGCGTGATATGAGATTTTCTAACAACTAGGTTAAAGTTACCGGTGAGTTTATTAACACACCTAGTTTTTCCATTATTAATTAGGGTTGTCCTTATGGTTTATTTGATAGTTCAAATGGATTAGGATAATAAGAACCTTTGTCTCGCCTATTATTTATGTTCTTTATGGAATTCTTTATGCTAAGTGAAGAGGGTTTAAGATGGTTGCAATAAGCTTTCCCATACCGGTATGCAGATGACATTCTCATTTTCGTTCAGGTGGATACAGGTGAGGCTGAAGCTGTTAAAGACATATTTAAAAGCATATTTGATTACATAACACTTCAACTAAACTATGATAAGCGACCATCTTTTTGGGGCAAATTCAATTCCAACCCATATATTCACTTAGTTGCCCCCTTCCCAAAAAATATCTGAAGACAAAAGTACCCTTAAGAAACTTTCTTCTCAACTCTTCTGCCTTACGTAATTTTTCACGCTCCTAAAATATCAAAACTTCAAAACCCTACTTTTCAAATCATTGGAAAAAAATTCGTTTTGAAACTAGTAGATGATGGATTTTGAAGAGAAGGTTGAATCTCAGAGTTGCAATCACAGCAGGTTATTCAATAAATTTTTTTTGATAAGTTTGTTAATTTTTGCATGTACAGTCGAATCTACTTGATTGGTGGGATTTGCGATAATCCACGTATAGGCACTACTAGGTTTTAGGCCAAACATGGCTGGAGGACAGCGTGATTACACTAAAACCACGCGCAACCTTTACGTGTTAGTAAAACTAACTACACTAAGCTTTTGCGTGGTTTTGACAACTACTACGCAGCGGCCCTGCATGGTAGTTCATAATTTTTTTTGCTCACCTTTTTAGTGTTCAATACTTATGACACTTGTTTTCTACAGATTGTACCATTTTCAACTGATAAAGAAATGTGCGACGAAATAGTGTTGGATTATTCAAACGAGTTTATGACTTATGATGTAAGTTTATGTTGATTAACGTTCGAATAAATTTATACTAGGAAAAAATCCATGCTTGTTCAAATATTACTTACTTTTTTTAGACATTTTAACACAGATATTTCCTTCCAGAAAAAAATTGGTTAATTGGGTTCGTGATACAGGAAAACGTCTTGGTTTTGTTATCATAATTATGAAGTCGAATACTGGTGCTTCAACCAAAAAACCAAGAATTATGTTTGCTTGTGAACAAAGTGGTCTATACAAGAAGCGAAAAGACAAAAGCCTAAAGAACCTCCGAATGACCGGTACAAAAAAAATGCAATTTCCCGTTTAGACTTCAAGGCAAGAAACTTCCTACTTTAGATGATTGGCGGTTACATGTTGTTAATGGTGTTCATAATCATTTGGAATTAAATAATACTGGAGGACATTCGTATATGGCCGACTAACTGAAGATGAGACCAAGTAAGTTATTGAGATGCATAGAAACCTGGTAAAATCAAAAGAAATTTTACACACGCTTAAAAGAAATTATCCTACAAATTGTACCACCATCAAAACAATTTACGTATTATGCGAGCACAAAATGCTATTGAGCGAGCAGGGCGGTCTCAAGTTCAATATTTGCTTAGTAAATTGAAAGAGTTTGGTTATTTTGTCACCGTAAAACATTAGACGGAACAGATATTGTTGAAGATATTTTTTAGGTGCATCCTACCAGCTTGGATTCTCTATGTACATTTCCTCGAGTTATCATACTAGATTACACATATAAAACCAACAGATATAGAATGCATTTACTTGAGGTTGTTGGCGTTACTTGCATAGATCCTACATTCTGTATTACAATTGCGTACTTAGTTGCTGAAACTGAGGAAAATTATATATAGGCCTTAGATCGGTTGAAATCTATTTTTGTTAACTGTGAAGTTGAATTGCCATTAGTCTTCATTTCTGATAGGGAAACAGCACTAGTTAATGCAATTGGATTTGTTTTCCCAAACTCCGCACACATGTAATGCACATAGCACATTAAAAATAATGTTCTTACGTATATCCAAAAAGAATGAAAGGAATGGAAGTTGAAGAGAAGAAGTCATTTTTATTTGATTGGAATGAACTTGTTTGTTCAAAAAATTAGTTGTATATAATGAGAATTTGCAAGTGTTACATGAAAAGTATGCGAAGCATACTTCACTCTTGAAGTGTATTCACAAGACATGGTTGGGTACGTACAAAGACCGATTTGTTCAAGCATGGACGGATGATTACAAGCATTTCAAAAATTATACTTCTAATCGGTAATTTTTTTAATAATCATGTTAATATTTATTCCAACTAGTAATTATTGTTTTAGTAATCTTATGTTTGTGTCATATACAGGGCCGAGTCCGCTCATTCAAAATTAAAGAAATATTTAGCTAGTTGTCAATGTAATGTTGAACAAGCTTGGACGAAGATGCATTCACTATTGGAGCTCTCATTTATCGAATTTAAAGCATCCTTTGAGCAAAGTTTAACAAAAGCAAAGCACATATTTCATATATGAGAGTTTAGAAATTTACAAGGATTTGTTGCTTTCAAGGCACATGATTTGATTCACTCAGAAATACAGAGAATAAAAGATGTTGGTGAGGAAGAATTATTATGTGGATGTGTCGTTAGTAGAACATAGGGACCGCCTTTTACACATGAGTTAGCTCGTCTTGGACCTGGTACCGCAATAATGCTAGATATGATTGATGTTCATTGGACAAAACTTCATCTTGTCGAAATAAGTGGAAAGAAAGATGTAGGGGTGGTAGAAAAAATGGAAGTACTATTAAACGATGTGAAAAAGATGGATACTCCTTACCAAATGCAAATGTATAAGAAGATGTTGGAAGTTGTTGAACCACAACTTCATCTCTCGCATCTCCAAAAAGCAAAAAAGTGCTAATAATTCAGCTAAAAGAATGCCTCGTCATTTGAGCTCATCGAAAGTGTGTACTCTCAAAGTTCGTATACCTCAAAAAAGGCTCTTACCGATAAACTTCCTATTCATAAGCCAAAAAAGGTATGTATAATAAATATTATTTTCGTACACATATAATTACAATATTAACTTACTATATCATACTTTTTTCCAGTTTGAAGAACTAACTATTTGCATGAGAAATTATTTGCATCAAATACCATTGGAGTTGAATGCATTTATTACTGATATTATTGACGTTAGATCAGATGATAATTGCGGATATCGGTGTGTGGCGGCTTTGCTTGGTATGGGAGAATCAAGCTGGAGTCAAATTAGGAGGGAGTTCTATGAAGAATTATATGAAAACCATAGTTTATACGATCGTGGTTTCATAGAGCATGATAGAAGTGCTTGTGTTCTCAACAGCCTTGTGCATGAAGATGGAGGTTTTGCACCGAGGGAAAAGTGGATGCCAATGCCCGATGTTGGTTATATTATTGCAACTAGATATAACATTGTAGTATTCAATATTAGTGAAAGATTTTTGTTGACAATACCTCAGTTGAAAGGAAAAGTGCCTCCACCGATACGGCGCACTGAAATTGTAATAGATTTTGTTAACCAAGATCATTTTGCTTAGTTACGCAACTTATAGTTTATTAAACCTAACAGCTATTTCATTTCTTTTCATTCAAACTGAATTGCACATTGCCAATCGCCGGTAAAACTAGAGCCTTAACATCCGAGACCACTAATATATTCAAAATGGTCCACAACTCGCGATATGGATGCAAGTAAATGGGAATTCATTTACACTGATCGAAGACAAGCTTGGTATGAAAGAACTGAATATGCTAAATGGAATTAGTCGTGGAACCATTTTGTAGTTGGATTACAAACTTGAGTGAATGTTCGCAAGTTGTTGTTGCTTAGTAACTACAAATATCTTTGGTCTCAACTAGTTGGATTACAATGTGTATCACTGTTTTGAATTTTCCTGAATGAAATGTGGATTAAAACATGAATCTTTAAGCTTAAACTCTTCTTGTTTAGGGCGATGAACAAGCAGTTTTTTTTACTGTGTTCGAACTACCACGTAGTGCAAATATGTGAATGTTGTTCCAGTATGGGCTCATCAAACGTAGATAGTAACAAAATAACGTTTAAGCCCTACGTGGCTAAATGACAAACGACACAAAAGCATTGCATGTTTAGGTGCATAACGACGTCTTGTCAGTGCATGGTGAAAACAGAAACTCAAAAAAAAATTATACAGAAGGGTTTACTCGTATTGGCTCCACGTGGTTATGTACATATCCACGTTTTGACAGTTCGTGGTACCTATAGAGAATCAATTTTTTTTGCAAAATTCAAATAAGAAAACATGGCACTGGCAAACAAAATACAATGTTGATATACGTACAACATAGCCATTATTTCACCCATTATAACAACTAATTCAAATGTCAAACCCACATAACATATGACATCTCACATGAAATCAAACATGCTCCCAAAATACAACCTGTCCACATTACATATGTCAACATACTTGAAGTCATACATGCACCAAAATATAACCATACAACATACTTAAGGTGACGACGTATGTAGCATCCACTAGCTATCGGACACTAGCAACATGAGGGTTAGCTTTATCCAAAAGGCCATGCACATCATGTAGAGTCTAGAGAAAAAACTAGTATTACAATTTAAGTTTTCAATTTCACTAGTGCCCAATATTAAAGTTTAATGATCAACATTACAATGTACTTTTAGATATAATTTTACTACTTCATTTACTTGCCAACCTACTGCTCAATTAGCTGAAGTGAACATATACTGAAGTAAAATGTAACTTGTAACATACTGAGTACAGTTGGTCATAGGTAGGCTGAAAATGTGATGCTCCAATCAATACATTAGCATGTAAGCATATGGGACTGTGAACCCGTAAAACACTATGATCCTTGTACCACTCCATATAATCATCTGTGCAACTCAGAAAAGACTGCTGTAGTGGTATTGATCTACAACCTTCTACAATTACATGATGGTACCAATTCTTCCATATACTTTCCAAAAACTGATAATGCATCCGAATGTATGTACTTGAAGTTGTACCTCGACGTGCATTTGTTGCTACTGGAGGAATAAGAGCTATAAGAATCTTCTAAGCTCTTCCAAACTGCCTAAGTACTCTATGAGGATAGTACGACTCTACAAAGTTAAGGCAAATAATGCAACCATTGTACCAATGTGTAGCATGAAATGAATAATAGTGCTTTGAAAAAATGTACGAATAAAAAATAACCTGTTCAAAGATGTAAAAGATCAAAATTAGTGCTAGTAAATGGACTGATTACTCATTGATTTCAACTCATCGTAATTATTGATATTACATAATAAATGAAGGTAACTACCTATTCAATTTGAATAATATCAAGGAATATACGTAGATCGATGATTGATGCATCACTGTCTGAAGATGGATTCCATCGAGCAACACAGGGTAAATTCTCGCAGTACAAATTTGTGGAAGGATGAAAGCATGGGAAATGCTCAAATATCCATGACTCCAGTAAGCAAAGAAATTATACAATCTGTCTCACACCCATGTGGGTCGCAAATCCAAGCTGCCAGTAGAGAAATGCAAGTGCTGCTGAACTCTAAGAATAAGTGTTGACAATATCCAAATTTTTTAATGGATCCAGCAGCTATATGTGCACATGAGACTTTCTTTTGTCGGCAAACATGTGTTGCCAAGAAGGAATAAAAGATAAGCATGAGCGGCGCGCCTAATTGCCCGATCAGTCCAATCATCGCTCACGTCTTTAAATTTATCAACCAACGTAGTCAAACTTAGTTTATATCCAACCCTCTCATTTATTTCCATCCTAGCTTCTACTTTAGTAAGGCCAAGATACTTTGAAACACTGCTTGTTCCATTTCATATGACATACTTTGCATGTAACGACCCGGAAATTTCGATTCCGAAAATTTCCAAATAGTTAGGAAAAGAAGAAAGAGATAGAAGAAGAAGAAACAGAAAACACAACACAGATTCTCACATTCGCAGAGGATCAAAATATAATATCAAATAATAACAGTTTACAAAAGAATACTGTATCTGTCAATTACATTTTAATACATCGGAGTTACAACATTTCACAAAAAACACCGGACATATATACATTTCAACATGTCTTAGATAATAGTAATATATCACAGTGGAAATACTCTATACGCTCCTGCCATCCAGCTCGCCTCCTGAGCTCTAGAACGCCCTTACCTGAAAATCTGTAATACTCGGTCTGACCCAAGCATTACATCAAAGTAACACCCGGGTCAGGCTGGAAACCAGCGTGAGTAAACCCATATAACATGGAATACCAGGCAATAACATAAGAGAATACCAGGGCAACTTGTACCATTTACGAGTTCTTAGTTTATTATAATCTATCATATATTCCACTCATCAGTTTTCAGGGTAAATGTCCATGTTATTTTATCCCATTCCAGCCTGTTTAATTCTACATATCCAATTCAAAAGGAATTTGATTACTAATCGAAGTGGTTTCAGGTATTTACTGATTACCCGACCCCGGTCTCTTCGATTTCAATGTCATTTCTAATTCCAGTTTAAGTGGATACATATCAGTTATAATTCAAGGTTACATAGTTACACAGCAAAATTATTTATCAATTGATACTCCACATTATTACTGTACAGTCCATCATATCATATCACCGCACATTACAACTCAATATCAGAGATATTCACAATCCAAGTCATCCAATATCATTGAACCATCCGTAAACCAGATTTATTATGCATAATTCCTAATTAATTTTATTAATCTCCAATTAAATTAGTCATCAACTTCAATCACTTAGATTACCGTTAAATCCTGCTTTCTTAACATTGATTAATTACAAATAAATTAATTTATCATTTCATTAACCATTCATCATAATTAAACATCCTTTAACTATTTATCTAAATTAATTATCCATAATTAGCTTCATTAAGTAATTACCCCATTGGTTAATTTTTCTTAGTTAATTTAACCCTGACAAATTAACCTAAATAATTTTATTGATTAAATAAATCCTCAATTAACTAATTAATTGCCTTAGTTAATTGTTAATTAATTAACATTTAATAATTAATTAATTACAACAATCAACTCTTAATTACTTCTATTAATCTTTTAATTGTTAAACAATTAATTACTCTTTAATTACTTTATTAATTGATTCACCTTAATCACCCAAAAGTTAATCAATTAAGGATAAGTCATTTACCTTAATAAACTTCTTAATTATCACTTAAACCTTATTAATTAAGTAAACTTGAAGAATTAACTTATTAAGTTAAATGATTAATTCAAACTAATTAATCATCCATTTAAAAGAAATACTTTATTTATCAAAGAATGATTAGGGGTATTATTAAAACTTAAGTATGTTTAACCATAAAACATTTTGTTTCAATTTATCCTTACCTGATACAAATTCCAAGATTCCCAAATCCAAAACTGAGTTCCATATTCTTCCCTTTTTTTTAAACTTGTCTAAATAAATAAATAAAATGGTTACAGGATTATCTCAAACACGACCGACTCGATGGTTAACCCGCGCAAAACTTCTTCCAGCCCAACTTTAGTCACTTGGAGTATAGAAATGATAATCATTTATATAAGAGGCACATAATAAGTATTCAGGCCACAGCATAGAAATGACAATCATTTATATATGGGCATGAACAACAATTAAGTATTGAATTGAATTAGTGAGTTGTTATTAATAAGAAAAGTTGGAAGTATATCCTCAGGCATTCATCAGTGAACACTTAACCTTTTAGAAAATTGAACTACATTAATTAACTACTCACAATCCTCTTTAGTACTTGACTACTTAAAGGAAATTGTGCTGGTGTGATACAAAGGCAATATATATATATGGTTATTGTAATACTAAGATGGCTCAGATTTATAAGTGCTGCTAAAATAATAGGAACATGGACAAGGCATCAAACAATCAGCTTGAACAAGAACTAGGCATTAAGGCTAAGTACAAGTGAACAAGCACAGTCCAATACGAATGGAAAACAATACATACAAAATACAACTCAATACACACACACCCATGTTGAATACAAAATATTCAAAGATGGAATGCCAAGATTTCACAAAGGCAGACTGAATGGTGCACAGCATGTGTACAAAATCAACTGAGCAATTCAAGACAGCAAGGTTCTCTTTTTTTTAAGTGCAACAAATATATGGTAATTCCATTAGTTGTGAAACCCCAGTCAAAACACATTACAGATATGTGTGGCAACATTTTAAATCAAAGACATAGTTAGGTTGCAATGTGAAACCGAAAACTATATGGTAAGAAGTACTATCACAATTCAAAGCCAGACAGGTTTTGATTTGATGGGTCAAAACTTATGTCGATAATATCACAGAAAAAAAATCATATATGGAAAATTCAAACCATGCATATCAAATAACTGATGTATATGTAAGGCAAATTTTAACTAAAAACTTGCATTACACAGCGGTTCCAGGAAATAAAAATCAACAAGACCTGAAACCTTATGCATACTTCTACTAGTGCAAATTTCAACCCAGCAGCCATCCACATTCATCAAACTATAATGCTGTTAAATGAGTGAAGATGCAAAAAGATTTTTTTTAGATCCGAGAGGGTGTTACTCACCTAAAATATGCTGCGGAATTCCAAACCATCACCAAATCCTCGATCACCATGCTAACACTGACATACCCAAATGCCATGACTACCCTACATCGGCGCTGCTCCACAACGCGACGATCGATCGCAGAAGTCAAGTCGCGGCCTTCAAAGCTCGGTCACACCCAATTATCGCATCGCTAGGGATTTCACAAGTCAAAGATTTGGGGAAAAGTTTTTTTTAATTTGAGATGATCCGAAGCGGCCATTTTTTTTAGAAACTAATCTGCTTGAATTAGATCTGGGACTCGATTCAGAAAATAAATTAAAGAAAATGAGAGGATTGGTAGAGTTAAATGTATATAGTATATATCCTAATATTATTAATATATTTCAAATCAAAAGAAACTAATGACACTTGTTCAATACATGATATCATTACTTACACTTGTTAAATCTCATGCTAAAATCTCTCTTCTTCTTTTTTATTTGCAAATATGCATACATTAATGATTTTAAATATGTTTTTGATAAAATTTTACATTATATTCACTACTTGGGTTCATATATATTCTCTTTATGATTTATTTCTATGTTTATTAATGTACATATTAAAGCTTGCTATTTAATCTTGTTTTCATATTATATTTTTAATTCAAAAGATAACTTCCAAATCACAATATATATTATACATACATATATATAATATATGCACACTTATATACGTATATATGCATACACTTAAAGTTTTTAACACTATAAAGTTTGCATATCTATTAATAGGATTCATTAATTCACAATAAAATTTATTAATTTCAAATCCATTTATAACATCCCGGTATTTTTAATCATCAGAATACTATTTGTTCAACCTATAAATGAGTATTCTACTAACTCAATCCGGTTAATTATCTATTGACAGATGTTCAAAATCCGGGTTATCACATTTCAATAGTTAAAATCAAATAATTATTCAATTATCTGATATCTCGAAAATCCGGGTTATTACATTGCATAGGTTTACCTTCTACTGGAATGTGTAATAAAGAAGCTACATCATCAAGAGTAATAGTCATCTCACCGAATGGTAAATGGAAGGTATTAGTCTCAGGGTACCATCATTCTACAAAAGCTGATATCAAATTCTTGTTAACACTCATATAGCAAGCGCTAACAATAGGAAACAAGCCAGACGAGTCAATCATGGCTTTGAATTTGGTAGCATTATCTAGAATCCTCCACTCTGATACCTTCTGTGAATGGTTGACACATGCGAGCAGTGATCTTTCCTACTCAAATAAAATTTACATTTGATAAGCACAGAAATTCCAAATCTATTGTTTAGAATAATAATAGCTGCATACCTGGCCAATCCATATCATAAAAGCAACATAAGTGTCGAACTCTCTAATCACATCACTGATTCTTGGTCCACCTTTCTCGTTTACTTCCTCTTCGGCTTCACCTTTTCCTTCGGGCTCATTATCTGTCTCATCATCAGCATCCGTCTTCGAATCATCTACTGTGTCATCTTCCTCTTCTCCCGATGAGTTTGAACCATCTCCATGTTCCTTATCTCCTTATTTGTGTTGCTCCTCATCTTGCCTTACAACAATCTGAAAGGTAACTGCATCTGTCTCATCTCCTCGTTCATGCCCGCATGGGTACCTTTGGCTGCTTTCTCCATTCTTCGTTTTCTTTGAGAAGTCGTCATTAGAGTTTGACCTTTTTGAAAAAAATCAGAAAAAAAATCCAGTTAGCATGACAATACATATAAAAAAACAAACAATGAAGCAAAAAAAAAAATTGTTGCTGTTTTCAGCAGCGATTATTTATAACCAACGTGGATGGCATACTTTCCACACAGGGAGTCTGTGTGGAAAAATGGCTATCACGCAGCAATACTGCATGGAAAAAATACCATCCATGCAGTGCTCTTGCATGAAAAATAATGCTTCCATGCAGACTCCCTATTTGGATGGCATTTTTCCCATGTTGAGCCTCTTCGTGGATGTTATTTTTTCCATGCAGTTTCAGTGCGTGGTACGCTGAAACAAAAAATATCGATTGCAATAACATTTTTCTGTGATCGAGTTTCAACACCTAATTTCAACCCTAAATTCAAAACTACTCAAAAATACACACGATTTGCAAACAAACTATCGCTCAATTCAAGCAAAAATTCACACGATTTGCAAATGAACCCTTAATTCACTAATGTTCAAGCTTCGCGTGATGAGGATGAGAGGTTGAAGCCGCGTGCGATGAGGAGGATTTGAAGATTATAATCGCGTTGAAAATCGCATAAGGAAGTTACGTGAGGAGAAGAAAATCACGCGAGGAATAAATGCATGAGGAAGATACGTAAGATAAGGTCAGAGGCAATTTTGGAAGAAGCAGAGGGATACTAAGTAAGTTTGGGGGTTTACAATCTTTTTTACATTTTGAGGGGGATACTAATCGAAAACATGGGTTGGAATAGCATTTTCCTCTTTTTGTGGGTAGGTATTGCTTGTAATTCTGAAATAGCTACAATCGAAAATATCCAACAAGGGATGTTTTCGATTTATTTGGGAGTCCTACCATCTTGCATCAATTCGAGAGACAAATATTGTTAGGACAATAATGATAAGATTAAATATATAATTAAGGATGGGAGGCCAAATTGTTAGGTGTAGTGGGTCATCTTGAACCCATCAAATCAATGATATATCCTATAGTAAATTACTGGATGCAATTCTTTAAGATTCCCAGCGTGATTCTCGGTAAGATAAAGCATGTATGTCTTAGCTTTTTGTAGAAAGAGAAATAAGCTAGTTAATGTGGAAAGTGGTTTTTAAACAAAACGCAGAAAGAGGCATGAGGTTAAGAAGATTAAAGGACATGACCAATGTAATGGTAATCAAGAAAATACGGAAAGTGATCAACAAAGAAGGAATATGATCAAAAATAATGCAAGATAAATATGTTAAAAAAGAATCGTTCTAGGAATTGGAAAGTAAAAGCGATCATTTTGGGATTTGGAAATATTTTTTGATACTACACCCTTAGCCTTGTTATGTTTAAAGAAGTGAATTATAGATGGAATGACTTCACTATGGTTTGATCCTTGGCTACAAGGGGGTAGACTAGTTAATACTTTTGGCACTAACGGGTTATTTGAATAAGAAGTAAAAAGCTTCTAGTGTGTGATGTTATAAATAATGGTTAATGGAGAAGCAACAATTTCAGGTTCTTGGGACAAGTAAGATGGGAAATCAAAAGGAAGATTAGTTTTAATAATAACAAGAATGACTACTGGATTTGGACATGCTCGAGAATTGGAAAATATAGAAGCATTTAGGAAATAATCAAATTATCTTTTGAAAATAAAACTTGGGCTAAGTTGGTTTGGCATAAGATTCACGTCCTTGAAATGGTTATATGTTTACATAGAGCACGAAATAGTTTTTCGCCAACCAAACAGAAACTAATTCAACAAAACATTAAGATCAACCCAATTTTCATTACTATGTTGTGAATAAAATGAAGAAATTACCATCTTTTTTCAGGTACAAATACACGACATCCATTTAGAAATAGCGCCATCCTAACTAAAATGACCCTCATCTCATGTTGAAGTGCTTTCTTTAGGCACAGAGGTCGATGAATTCGGTAAGACATATACAAGCAACAACAAAAGCAGTGACATTGCAAGAATTGTGTTATCAACCTTTATGTGGTGTATATGGCATAAAAGAAATGGTAGAGCATTCAATAATGTTCATAATAATGAACAACATATCTACAAGCAGATCCTAGTGCATGATTCAATCAGAACATCTAAATGTAAGTAGACACGACTTAACAACATTATAGATTTAGAGATTAGCAGGAAATGGTTTATATAGAATGCTTACCAAATACTTTTGAGTAGTTAACCGCAAGAAGGATCATATGAACCATTAATCTTTGTCTCGCCTCCTCGGCTTTTTGGTATGGATACAACTTATTTTAATTTTACATTTTATTATTTCATAAATTTTATTATAGGATTAAAACTGTTATACCAAAAATTCTTAATAGAAAAACCAGTGATTATCTTCCTAAGGAAAGTCCGGTACATATTACAAGAGTTATAATACTTAGGTGTTTAAAAAAAGAACGGGTTGAATTCATTTCAGGAGACTGATACCACAGGTCAAAGAAGGTAACGCTAGCGGATCTAAGCCCCGAAGCACCAATCTATAGCTTAAAGAAATATACAGCCAAATGGTTAATAGAGCAATTTACGGCTCAGATGCAAAAGACCATTTAGGAGGGAAGACAACTCATCAATCTGCACTTCACAAGAAGCAATGCTAAATATCCAAAACAAGCTACAATCGCAACCGTACAACTAGTAACCTCGGTAATCCAGGGGAAAGAATATCCACTGATGGCAATACAACATGTTGGCTGTAAATAGGCGGCAATCTCAAGGCACAAGGGATCTTTTGGGGGCACAAGGGAAATGACATAAAATTACATAGTACTTTCCTATATTAGACCTCTAATCAAGAACTTGCTAATGGTGGAAATGCTTAGAATCAATGTAATAAACATCGCTGCTATATAAGAGTGACTAAATAAAGAAAGGACATGAGATGTAGGTACTTTTAGCCCGAACCATTATAAAAGTCTTGGTGTTATTTACTTTCAGTACTTTATTTTTTTTCATCATTTATACTCAGCAGCCTAACATTTAGCAACTCCAGTAACACTACCTCTCGTATCGATATTTTCATATCCGAAACCTATGACCAAGTCATCATTCAAAGCCATATCTTCAGACCTAGGGATATTTGTGTAATCAAATTCTACATTAACATTTTTGACGCTAGAAGGAGGCCGAACCTTTTTCATTTGTTCCCTCTCAAAAAATCCAGTGACATCATTCTTTCAACTATTACTTACCTAGAGGATGAGATACCGACCTCACAACTACCTCGCAACCTTCACATTCTGCTCATTGAAGAAGAAAACAACGAAAGATTAGTCACCCTCATCTCAAAAAAGGAAAATGGTCAAGAATATTATTCTATCTATGAACTCCAGGCTTCTCAGATTAGTAAATTCTCGAGATATCTTCAGGACTCTCTCACGAATCTGCCTAACTCTGGAAAATTGTTAAAGTTCTACATGCCGAAGTTAAAGACCTTTCCACTGAGTTGCTAAAATATAAGGGTTTGGATGCCTCTGATAAGAGGACTACCACAGACACTGAAGATGGTGAGTCTCAAAAGAAGTTGAAATGTGATCAAATTCTTACTCCCCTCAACCAAAATCTATCTCGGATATTTCTATGGACCCACGAAAAGATGTGCTATACTAATTATCCTCCTTCCACCATAGAAGATTTGATAGGAAAGAGCTACTATGTCTATCTTATAGTAAATGGATACGAAATAGATAAGTATTCAAAAACTTTCGTATATAGTCGAGGAATTTACACAGAAAGGGAAGTTGACTAAGTTTATTAAACATTAAGTTGAATATCTTACTTCATAACTTTACTTTTACCTTGTTATGTTTCCGTGAATCTAGGACAAACCCTTGTAACTCTTTCAAATTGATGCACATGGCACCTTTCTACAAAAGATGGAAACGTACAAAGAATCCTTTAAAAAAGAGAGAAAGAGGTTTTTCACAATTGATTGAAAGATACCAGTCCGGCTACCTTGATCCTTTCAATTATGCCCTTTCTTGCAAAATGTTTAAACTCTATGGAGCACTTTATTTGCTCGTGCAGAATCCATCAGGCGTTCGTATCTCATAATATTATACATGTAGAACGTTATCAGTTAACAGGATATGCCTCCTTGAAATTCTCTAGTAATCGTTGGTTAAGCCTTGTTTCTCTTTCAACGACTATTTGACCATTATCCTTAAGTCCAGTGTTTGGATGGTTGGTGCCAAGTGGTTGTCATGTTCCACCTCATGTGAACGATTTGGTCGATGTCTACGGGCTATTTCACGCCTTCATGTTTCACCATCTTCCTGATACGCATCTTGTACATTTATCTCATCATCATCCGGAGGGGTACCTAGTCAAAATTCAATCGAACTCCACCATCCAAGCCTTTAGGAATAATTCCAGCATGATTCCCCAAGTGTAAGGAGGGAATCCCTCCTTTGGATGAGGGATCAACACCAATCCCTAGGTAGCGATCGGCGCCAATCGGTCGAGGCAGACCATGATAGTCTGGCAAGCGATGCTTTGAAGTTTTTACGCGATCTCATACAATCCTACGGCACCTATGCCTATGGTATTCGTCCAATGAGTTTGATCTTTCCAATGCCGAGTAAGGAGTGGGATCCTTCCTATTGCTACTAAGCAATCTGGTTCATCAGGTTAGTATTAGTCTAAATTTGCTGATTTAGTTGTCGACAACTTTCCATCAACTCTCTCGTTAGATTATGAAATTCAGATCTTGTTATAGAATCGGTACGATTTTGAACTTCAACCGGATCGACATTCAAATTTGTAGGTTGATTTCTTGGTCTCCTTGCTGAATGATAGTTGTCTCATTTCCATCACATTCTAAGAAGTAGATCTAGTATGTCTCACCATTATCAATATTCTTACTTAGATTTTAGCAAATCCGAGTAGTATAAGCAGCTTTATGAGGATAACTACGGATCTCCTTCGAGGGATTTGCACAATCTAGTAGCAACAAAATGGATCCTAGCGGGATAAGAATCAGGTTCTCAGTGGAAGCACAAAAATATTTGCAACCAAATTGGTCACAAACATCGATTTATATAGAGTAAGTGAAGAAAGTAAAATTAAAACCGAGGAATAGAATAAACTGACAGCTAAATAAAAGCACTAATCGGGAACACAGAGATTTATAGTGGTTTGGTGTTGTATGTCAGCATACACTTTGAAGATTATCTTTATTGGTCCATTAGCAATCTAATTATAGCAACAAGGAATAGGATAAACTTTATTACAATAAAGATTAAAGTAACCAACAACGTAAAGATCCTCAAATTGACCTTTTAGGCCAGTATTTGTAGGTGAAGACGACCACCAATTTCCCTAAAACTTCGGCTACAGGCTTTTGAACCACTAGGCTCACCAAAGGGGTCGCTAGGCCCAAATCCCCATGAAGAGAATCGTACCAATCCCTTTATTATTTGATTGTTGGGATGCAATCCCTGTGATGGCTTCTGCATGCCTTAATATGATAGCCCTTCAAATCATTTGTCATTTGGACTTGATAAGCTTAAGCTATTACGTGATTTTTGATTTAGTATTTTTTGTGTACTTTCTTCTACCGATCTCTCTTATCGGTTGGATGTCGATCCCTCTTCAGCAAAGCTTGCCAAACCATATATTCTAGCAAGGCATGTCGATCCCTTCTCAATATAGTATATTGAGTCCTCCTCTATGAAATGAAGCATGCCAATCCAAGTCAATAAACCTTGCCGGCCCCTTCCTCGCTAATCGAAGTATGCCGATTCATCCTCATTCAACTATGTCGATCCCTCGTTTATTCAATTATGCCGATACCTTACCTACTCAACCATACCAACCTTTTCCTTTTTCAACCATGTCGATCCCTTCCTTGCTCAACCATGATGATCCCTACCTAGTTGCCAGACCATACCGATCCTTTTATTTGACTAAGTTATATCCCATATTTCAATCATCCTGCAATATTTATCTACCAATTCCATCTAATTCTAGCTTTAGATAACCATCTATACTTTACTTCCACATCCCACAACCATTGCTCCATGGTCATCGTACTTGGTAACATTCAAATCTATCTTGTGCAACCAGTTCAATATAGTTGGGTTAAAATTTCGATACCACCATGTACTACCGATTTATGAGAATTTTTGTGGATTTTTCCTAAGCGTTTACAATTTGATATAAATTGTTTTCTGCAAACTGGACTTGCTTGCAAATTAAAATGATAATATAATTTTGAAAAGATTATATTTTGGGTAAAATAAAAGAGAATCCTCCACTTTGGATTTCTAGATGAATTTTAAAAAGAAGTTTACCAGCCAATGAGATTTTGACAAATATCGTTGATTTGGTGAAATGTACATACTTCTAAAGGCATGAAAATAGTTTTACAAAGAATTACAAAAGCACCATTATTGCCCACGAAAGGTTTAGTTCTGTCAAAATTATTCATGGAGGCCTCATCTTTATTACTCATGATAGCTCTATTTCACTAGCCTTCAAAAAATTATTTTGTCCACGACAACTATGTTTTAATGGCCTTCATGTGTTTTAATTTACCCATGAAAGCTTCATCCTATTAGCTCGTGAAAGCCTTGTTTCTTTATCCAATAAAATCTATGTTTTTATATGCCTATGAAGGCTATATCCTTTTATGTCATGATAACTATCTGGTGTGATAAGTCACGAAAGCTATATAATTACCCAAAGGCATTATTTTCTTTTACACATGATTTCTCCCTATCGTGTTTAGTCATGAAGGCTATGTCTTTATTTAGCCACGAAGACTATGTTTCTTAAATGAAAGCTACGATTTTAATAAGGAATAATAGCCATGATATGACACGCTGGCATTATTTTGTAAAGGGACGAAGGTTAAGGTTTTCAAAGGTACTATGACTAAATTAGTTACAATGACTTCATATTTGTCAATGAAAGTTAAATTTTTATATGGAATGAAGACCATAAATTCAAGGCTTGAAGGCCAAATTTTACAAGGTTCGATGGCATTTATTCAAAAAGTAAATGATAGTTGTGCATAAACTTGAAAGGGATTTAACTCTATAAATTGGGCAATGTTTTACTTAAGCAAAGGAGGATTCTGTTAAGTATTTAAAACAGATTCCAAAGGAAAGAAAGATTGCTTTAACTTATTTTTAAAAGATTTATTTATGAAGAAATCATTACTTTAAATAAGTAATTTTTAGGTATAAATTGGCCGTCGTATTAAACACGCACCTACCATATTATTGATGTGTCATATGTTCATTTAGCATATTAATTGGTTATTATCGAATATGATGAATTGTTGGCATACTCGTTTAATAGATGAATGCTATCATCAAACATTTAGACCTTGGGGGTTTGGGATCTAATAACTAGTTAGGTTTCTTTTAATAATGGGTATGGTCGGACTTAAACTTCTGAGTTAGTAGATTGCATCCAGGACGTAAGAAAGATCAAATTGTATTAGGATGCCTTGGACTGATCCAAAAATTTGACTCGATCTATTTTTAAACCAAATTTTTGGGTGGAGACTAGGGTAGGTCATGCCCTATCCTTCAAACATTAAGCCCCGGTAGGTCAGGTCCATATTTTAATGCATAGGGCTTTGCTAATTAAATTTTGGAGTTACGCATACGAAGGAATTCGTAGCAATTTTCTCGCCTATATTTTCTCTATACCTTTTTAGGAGATTATTGCTATGTTTTCTTCTACCATTTCAAGGAGGCTGTAGATATTTTCTCCTACCATTTTTAAGAGACCAATGTTACTTTTGCCAAACTTAGGAGACTGTTGTTACTTTCTTCTAAATGGACTAAAAGTCCGTTGGAACATTTGGTGTATCTTAACCCAAGTCAACCTGATAGGTTTTTAGTTGTCCTTAGAAAACTAATATAGTTTCATAGTGACCTTGGAAAAACTATGCCATTGAAAAATTCATTTGATGGGATTGGGTAATTGTAGGAATAAGTAACCATTTGACCCTAGTGAAGACATACTATTCATTTTTACCCATTCATGCATGATATGTTGTTGATGTCGTGATTATGTTCTAATCATTTTGGATGTAAGATATGTTACGGATTACATATTGTTGACATGGTATTAGTGAGCGTAAACCCGTTCTGCTCAGTGGCACGGTTTCACTAAGTACCTATATTTTTGTTTGAGATGGACCAGTATTATTCACACTAGACTTTTTGTCCGACCCAAAATTTTTTATTTCCTCCTAAACTCTCAGTTACTCAATTTGGCATGAGGTAGGCTTAGAGTAGGGCTATTTTTCAAGCTTAGACGAACAAGCTTTTAGAGACGTGCAGGAGGCGCGCTATTATTTAGAAGATTATATTCTTGTTGTGTAGTAGTTTAACTACCTTTTATTTTGGTTTAATGTATGTAATGATGGATACTGTAACTGTCTAGGTAGTTAAAACTCTGATCGTTCATGGAGGCATCATCATATGTCGCCCTTAGAACTATATGTAATTATTATATTCTGTCTAAATAATTTATTCGTGGGCTTATGGAAATGAAATGTAATGAATTTGCAAATTATTGAATGATAATGTTTGATTAAAGATTTGTAAATCTAGTGCTCTCGGTGTTAATGATTCAATAATCGATCTTATTTTGTCATTGGAAAATAATGCTAAGGATGACTGCAACAAAATAGTATCTATTTCCAAGCCTCGTAATAGGGGATGTTACACATATTGATATTTATTGAACAACTTTAGAATAATTCATTCGAGAGTTATCTATTAATTAATACAACTAAGGTCAAACAGAGAATCTCGATGTGATGATATTACGCAGTTTCCTCAACTTGAAAATACCATAGAACTTCAATGTAGGCACTTCAATTTGATTCTTTTTAAATCACGGTAGGTGTCCATCGAACGAATGTAATTTGCTCTGAGTTGAATCATTGAAAGTGAAACCTTATTTAATAAAGAATTCATCTCCTTAATTATATGAGGTTGGTATCACGGTCAACTATAGTCAATTTAAAATCAAAGTCTCTGAACAAAGTAGTACGATTATTAATAATAATAATAATTATTGAACCAATGTTTTTGTATTTGGAATGATAAAGTTGAATGTGGATGATGCTGGAATTTCGACCAGAATCAAAATTCATAAGTCCTAATGTGATATAGTATTGATAAAGAGAATTGGTGTAAATAAGCATTACTTTCAGGTGCCGCATATAATAAATAAAAATGAATTTTACCAACTGATATGTAAGCGGTAAATTCAGTCAAAATGTCACACTGCTAGCTAAGGTGACGTATGAACATTAATTTTCAAATTGTTTGATAATTAATCACCAACTAAATTTACACCTTTGATCGCACAACTGAAATGATTAATGCTCCAAATTTATCATGTGATTTGATTAATTCATGATTGTTGTAAAATGTAACGACCCTTATTTTATGTATTGGAGGATCGTAAAATATTAATATTAATTTATTTGGGATCATATGATTCTGTAACTTTGGGAAATGACTACTACAGAAATTTTCCATCCTTAGAATTTTTATCGAATGTTTTTTACTTTGAAAATTTGTTATGGCATATAACTTTTGATAGGAGGTGAATTAGGATGAGAAACAATTTCTATTAGCTTGAGATAATGGTTTCTCTTTCCGTAGAGTGGTCATAATAGAAAAGTGGACTTACCGTTGGAAGATATGGTTGTTTGAAGATTCAATCAATTTTGAATGGCTTAATGGGTAATTGAGGATATTGGTGGCTATGCCCACGGCTCATTTAGGGAATAACTCCAAAAGGGACTGATCATATTTCTCTTTCTAACTTTTACACTTCCCAAAATAGTTAGATAGCTTCAATTAAAATTCTCTAGCCATAAACCACTCTAAACCTTTCTTTAATTAGCCAAAACTTGTCATTAAGGAGATGATTAACGAGATTAGCATTTGGATTGGGGATTTGCGGTTAGGGATATCTTGGGATTACTACTCATTCTTGGATTTGAGCTCTTTAGGACTACTTCAATTTTTAGTGAGTGATTAGGACCTCTCACTTACTAATTAGTTGTTATATACCTTAAAAATGATGTTTTAATATGACTTTTGGATCATAAAACAAGTTTTAGACCTTAACTATTCACATATGTTAATTTCAAACGATTTGAAAAGGATTTATGAAATTGTATTCTTATGGATTTCCCTTGTTTCTATGGTTCACCCTATTCTTCTACCCTTTGATTTAGGCTTTACTTTGGTGTGTATGGATGTATGCTTGTTTAGGATATATTGTATATAATGATTACTTGAATGTATGATTTTTGAATGGTTGAAAACATCGATCGAATGGCGATTTAGTTCTAGGAACAAGTCTTGGATCGGTGATGACCCATGAAGGTAAAGTCATCCAATTGACTTATGATCCATAAGGTATGTCAAGAAGAACAACCCAAAGTTACATGTCAAGTTTCAAGTGGTTTGAGGTTCGTTTGCTCGAGCTATGGTTGATTGAAGATGGATGGGTGAAGTGTTGGATCGGTAGAAGCTTAGATCGATGAAGTCTTGGTTCGATAGAATCTTGGATCGGTGAATCCTTGGATTGGTAGTTGCCTTGGATCATCATTGTTTGGATAGGTGAAGTGTCGGTCAGGGTAGTCTTGGATTGGTAAAGTGTTGAGTCGTGGTAGGCTTTGGATCGGTATTGGGGAAAGACAAGATTGCTCAAAGTCTGACCTGAGGAAATTTGCTATTTGCTTTGGTTTGGACCTGAGAATATTTTGAGTTGTTGTGCCTTGCATCTTCAATTGCGTGCTTCAAATCTGACCTGGGAAGTTTGTGTGTTCGACCAAGTCCGCACGAGACTGATCTACATATGACATGTTGAAAAAACTAAAATCGACTTGTTTTGCACATTTGTTAATAGTTCCTTTATCTTGCCTTTTTTTAGATGTTTCCCAAGTCCTTAGGTTATATTTTCATCGTTTTCTCATTCAATTAGACCGTTCAAGTCTGTCTAAGGACTAGGGAAATTCGACCATAACAGGAAGTGGCAGCTTCAATGATAGATGGTTATACTTCAAAATGTAGAGTATAGGGTTATATGTTAGATTGAAGTAACTATTGGAGGAAGTATATGGGGAAAACTATGATATTATACATGTGACAATGATTGTCGAGAATTGTTCCAAAACACAACCATTTCAAACATGAGTTGCAAGGATAGTTCCAAGATGTGCTTTGCTGCGGATGATGTGTTCTAAGGGATTGTTGATAATTTATATGTTTCGAGTGTACTACTGAAGCAAGGTAATGTAAGGACTCTCACTTGGGCATACAAGGAGCCTCGTGCTCACAAGATGTTTTGATCCATTTAATTTGGACTATTGCTGGGGTATGTAGTTTAGTTCCTAGCCTACTAAGTTGCATGGATTCGGGTACTGAGAAACCAGGATGTTGAGTAGTCTTCGACTATGCTGGGAGATCATACAAGTATCATATATCCAACACACTAAGTGAGTGAATGTGAGGATGGATGATAGATGTTATGTTTGCATTGGTTGCTTATCACCCTAAGGATTTCACATGACATAGATATCATCGATGTACAGTAGCATATATTATGTGTTATGTGTTAACTCTATGGATGTAGGGATAGGTTGGGTATAGTTTTCCATACCACTTGTCCTACTATGTCAACTTTATTGTATTTGAGATTTACTACCGCTCATACCAGACTGTTGTCTGACTTAGGATTTTATGTTTTGCTTCCTATTATATCAAGTACTCTTAAATGAGTAGATTAGGGATATCAGGTCCCGTGAGCACGTGAACCTGGATAGGTGATGAGCAGGAGGTTGTACTCTCGTATTACTATATTTAGTTGTTATTGCTTATCATTCTACTATTCAGCACTATGGAGCTTACTAGTGCTACCGTCTATTTTTAAATAGTTATTTATTTTTAGTTTATTATCAATTGTATAAACTCTATGACGTATTGTTGTATGGATCAGAGCACTCCGATTTCTATGATTCATTCAGTTACTATTGTCTTGCCTATTTTATACCTGAGATGTTTATTATTATATTTTATTTGATGTGCTATGAGATATACAACAAGTTCCGTGATTGATTGATTTACTTTACAACCTTAACTGTCTCCTACATTGATCGGGCACCATTATAGCACACTACAAATGTTATATGTTTTTGCTGCCGATGGTGTAGGGTGGACGTCGCATTTAGTATCATAGCTTAGGTTCTGTAGTTTAACCTAAGGGATACCTTGGTCCAGTAGAGTTAGGGTAGGATTTTTTTCCCTAGACTAGATCGAGAGTGTATATATACAAAAGCACGTACTTCTTACATTTTGGTTTTCGAAACTATATAGTAATACATATAGGCGCACTACATGAACGAGTACAACTTAAGAAGAATTCCTTATCGAGAAACTAACCATTCTTATTATAGATTGAAGGATAAGTCATCAAACAAGGAATGCTGCTAGGAACTTCGTCTTTGGAGTTGAAAAATGAGCTGGCTTGGAGGCAAGACGATGTTCAGTACCATGATGCGGAACATACTGCAAAATGCTCAAGCAGTCGCTCCGAATGTTTCTATTGATGGTGGTACTCCAGTGTAGGTACCCATAGTTAATTTTCCTAAGCTGAACAAAGACTTTGCTAGTCTAAATGCAAACCATTCTAAGGAACAAAGTTGACTATGGAAGTGCAGGGTTGGCTTGATACATGTGAAAGGATTTTTGATGACTTAGAGTTGAACGATGTTATGAAAAGGCGATTGGCTTTCCGACAACTTTAAGGATGAGATATGAACTGGTGGAATGCAGTGAAGGCTGCTACTCCCAAGGATCAATTCACTTGGGGCTAGTTCAAAGCCAAATTTGAGGAAAAATTTATTTATGCAACTCGGAGAGCGTTCTATTTTGTAATTCTTGGATCAAAAGCAAAGGGATACGACTACCTATGAGTATGTTGTTAAGTTCAAAGCTCTACTGAAATATTGGATGTCCTTTTTTAACACTCATTAAAGAAGAACGATAAATTTATCATTGGCTTGGATGACTACTTGGGAGAGCAACTCATTAGCCGTATTGACAAGACTTATGAGATGATAGTCCAGAAAGCCCTGAGGCATGAAATCCTATATCTGAAATCAAAAGCCATGATTACTAAAGAAGAGCCAAAGTCATAATGTAGCAGGGGAGGCAAGAAGAAATGTAATAACAACAACAAGAGGAAGCAATTTTAGAACAAAGATAGCCAAAAGAAGAAGGTAAAGTAGGGACTAACTTTCTAGAACTACGAAGAGAAGGGTCATTATAGTAGAGACTGCAAAGATAAGAGGATAAAGTGCTACAATTGCAATAAGCTTGGGCATATCAAGAAGGTCTATCCGAGTTGTCTATGCAAAAGAAAGTTTGTCCATTATACACCTTAAAAATGATGTTTTAAAAATATTTTTGGATACTAAAACGTATTTTAAACCTTAACTAATTACATATGTTAATTTCAAATTGTTTGGAAAGGATTAGTGAAATTGTGTTCTTATGGATCTATCTTGTTCCTATAGTTCACCCTGTTCTTCTACCCTCATATTAGGCTTTACTTTAGTGTGTCTGGATGTATGCTTGTTAGGATATATTATATATAATGATTTCTTGAATGTATGATTTTTGGATGGTTGAAAACGTCGATTGAATAGCGATTTATGTCTAGGAACAGGTCTTGGATTGGTGATGGCCCATGAAGTCCAAATTGTCCAATTGACTTACGATCCACATGGTATGTCAAGAAGGAAACCTAAAGCTACATTTCAAGTTTCAATTCGTTTGGAGTTCGTTTTCTCGAGTTATGGTCAGTTGAACATGGATCGGTGAAGTGTTGGATCGGTAGAAGCTTAGATCGATGAAGTTTAGGTTCGATAGAACCTTGGATCGGTGCATTCTTGGATCAATAGTGGCCTTGGATCATCGTTGTTTAGATTGGTGAAATGTTGGATTTGGATAGCTCTTGTATTGGTAGTGGGGGAAGAAAAGATTGTTTAGAGTTTGACCTGAGGAAAATTTTCATTTGCTTCAGGCTTGACTTGATAATTTTTCGAGTTGTTGTGCCTAACGTCTTCCATTTCTTGCTTTGAGTCTGACGTGGGAAGTTTATACGTCCAACTCGAGTCAGGTACCGAACCATGGGTACCTATTTGAAAAACTCAAGTCAACTTTTTCGCTCATTTCTTGGTAGTTTTCGTACTTAAGATGTTTCCCAAGACCTTGGGTCATTTCTTTATCGTTTACTCATCCAATTTGACTATTTAATTCTTTTCGAGGACTACGGAAAATTCGTCCATAAGAGGACATGGTGGCTTCAACAATGAATAGTTGTATTTTGCAGCACAAAGTGGAGGACTACGAGTTGGATTGAAGGACCTGTAGGAGGAAGGTTACGGAACAAACGATGATATCCTATGACTAACGATGATTGTCAAGAATCATTCCAAACCATGATGACTTCGGATGGGAGTTGTAAGGACAGTTTCAGGTATGCTCTGCTATAAATGACGTGTGCAAAGGGATCATTTATATTTGCAAGTTTTGAGTGTACTCATAAAGCAGGGGTATGTGAGGGCGCTCACTTCGGCATACTAGGAGCTGCAAATCACACGATGTTTTGATGCCCCTAAGGATGTCACACGACATAGATGTCATCGACGTAGATATTTTGACACCCATTAGTAATTTGATGTATAGTGCACCATGGTGATTACGATATAGAGTAGCATATATTCAAGGTTATGTGCTAACTTTGTGGATGCACGGATAGGTCGGGTGTAGTTTTCCATACCATTTGTTCTAGTATATCGACTTTATAATATTTGAGATTTACTACCACTCACACCAGACTGTTGTCAGACTCGGATTTTATGCTTTGCTTTCTATTATTCCAAGTACTCTTAAATCAGTAGATTAGGGATATCAGGTCCGATGAGCACGTGGAGCTGGACAAGTGATGAGCAGGAGGATATACTCTTGTATTATTATATTTAGCTGTTGTTGCTTATCACTCCGCTACTCAGCACTATGGAGCTTAATAGTGCTATTTTATATTTTTAAATAGTTATCTGTTTTGAGTTTATTATCAGTTAGTTATAGGATATCATAAAAGTATCATGTATCCAACACACTAATTGAGTGAATGTGAGGATGGATGATGGATGTTATGTTTGTGTTGGTTGCTTATCACATTAGGAATGTCATTCGACATAGATATCATCGATGTAGATATCTTGATACCCATTAGTACTTTGATGTATAGTACATAATGATGATTACTTGTAGAGTAGCATTCTATGTTATGTGCTAATTCTATGGATGTGGGGAGATTTCATAAATGATTTTCCATACCGTTCGTCCAAGTATATCAAATTTATAGTATTTGAGATTTTCTACCTCTTGCACTAGACTGTTGTTTGAATGGAAATTTTATGCTTTGCTTTCTATTATTCCAGGTACTCTTAAATGAGTAGAATTGTGATATCAGGTATGGTGAGTATATGGAGCTGGACAGGTAACGAGTAGCAGGCTATACTCTCACATTACTATATTTAGTTGCTATTGCTTATCATTCCGATGTGCAGCACTGAGGAGCTTACTAGTGCTATTTTCAATTTCAAGATAGTTACTTGTTTTGAGTTTATCATCGGTTGCATAAACTCAATCACTTATGTTGTATAACTGTATGGGTTTGAGTACTCTGAATTCTGTGATTTACTCATTTATATTGTCTCTTCAGTTGTATATAGGATATTTGTTATTATATTTTATTCGATATGCTATGAGATATACAGCAGGTTCTATGATTGATTTATTTGCCTTACAACCTTGAATATCGTCCTACATTGGACGGGGATTATTATAGCGCATTATAAAAGTTATACGTTTAGATGCTAGTGGTGTAGGGAAGTCGTCATATAAATTAATTTAATTAATTAATGTTTATGAAATATTAATTATTAAATTTTATTTGATTTTTTTAAATACAATGAGTATTTAAGTAAGTAGGTATATAAAAGCTATAAACTTACGCATCGATATATGATGTCGGTAGAATATTCAAATTGCATTTAAATAGAATAAGTACTAAGTTTGTTTTTCAATTAATTAAATTAATTAATATTAATGGAATATTAATAAAGTGCACAAATAAAATTTATAAACGCGAGTATTGATGTACGATATCATAATGGTATTTAAATTAGATTTGAATGGATTAAATAACAAATGATTTGGAATTTTTTTTAAGGCACATTCCCTCCTTGATATGGTCAACCAAAATAGCGGAGAGGAGAAGTTTTTAATTTTTGAAATAAAGGGGCAAAGAAGAAATTAAAGTAATAAAAAGATACCCTGTCTATAATGATCTTTATTGCCTCTTGTATGTCATTCTTTCATACAGACTTTTTCCATACCTCTCCTATCATGTCATGGCTAAAATTTCATGTGGTAAAAAGGATGAAAAAAAATTCCAAAATCAAATACAAAAGAAAATCATAATAAAACATGGTTCTTATCTCTTGATTCCTTCAAGATCCGGAGATTGATTTAATGGACTCCAGGATTTTTTGATTCATCGTTTCAAGATGTGTTTCATAAGCAACATCCAATATAATTCTTTCACTAATTAATGTACATATTTTTTATCCTTTGTATGCTTGAATATTGTAAGGTTTGTTATATTTTCAATTAATCCTTTTAAAATTCACTTTCATCTCACTTAATTAGGTGACAATTGTATTATTTTATTTCAGATCCACATTTGTTCTTCATCCTTTTATTATATATGTTAATTTCAAATTTATTTGATTGGATCCTTCATCACCTCTGCCTATTTGTTGTTATTCTATGTAATTTTCAGATTTGTTTGCTTTTATAATGAATTTATATGTGCCTTATTCATCCAATTCATTTTCTTTTGTTTTAGTGTTATTGTTTCAAAAAAGGAAATTTGGAAGTTAACTTTTATTTAGATCTACTTTATACTTTTATGAAAGTTATATCCACAATTTTAAATGAATTTTTATGGTACTATTTAATGTTTCTTGAAGGTTAATTTCTATAATTATGTGGTTAACATATGGATAAAACATTTGAATATTCATGCAAGAAAGGGAGTTTTTGGGTCTAGAATACACAAGTGGACTTTTGTGTAAATTTTAAATAATTTTTTCCTCTTCTAAATTTATTATTTAATTTTTTCTAAAATCTAGCTTCATTTCTAAATAAAAAAATTAATCTAAACTATTTACTTCTAAATCTAAATTATTTACATATATTTTATATACGTATATATAATATAAATACAATAATAAAAAATATATGTTGTTTTAAATCTTATATGTTAATTGCAATTTTGAACAAATACATGTAATTATACACATGTTGTTTTATGTTAAATTTAAAACTAAGACCTTGTATAATTATGTAACCTTTTATGTCAAACCTTTCTTTAATTGAAACAAAATTTATTAATGTCGATTTTAGATTTTAATAACATAAAGTTTTCTAATGTGACTTTAACCCACACACGCGCGCGCGCACACACACACACACATATATATAGGCGCATATATATATATATATATATATATATATATATATATATATATATATATATATTAAACTAAAATCATGGACGACAAAGTCATATGTAAAGGTGAAATAAGTCCATTGCGATGTAAAACTCAGAACTTGCATATGTATCTATTACCTATGCACACTTCTTATATGTTGCACTCACATAATATATATTGTTAGTATATTTTTATTTACTCACATTTCTTGCCATATTTAAACTAGTCATTAACGACATTTAGTGAATCATTAATCTAGTCGCATATAGAGAGAGGAAAAAATGAAAGGTTTCTCTCTCCAATTAAAAATATTTCTTTTCTTAATTTATTGCATGTGTTTTAGAGAAGGGCGCGAAAGATTTCCTTTAAATTAATTTTAATGAGTGATTGCTACACTTATGGGTGTATTTGATATGCTCGTACATTTAAATTTATATCAAATTCAAACTCTTTCAACCTAATAAAACAAAATAAAGGATTTCATTAAAACACTTTTTAGATTGGATCTAATATCTCTTTAGACTTCATAGGATCAATAGATCCAAATAGGAAATTTTCTAAAATCCTACCTATTTCATCCGCTTTCAATTAGACCGATTCCAACTTAAAGTATATATATAAAAACAAAGAAAAACTAAAATTCAAACCAACTGGCCTAAAAAGATTCAGCCCATATCACTTGCACCCGACTCATCAGAAAGAAGTATCTGGGCTTTGCACTTAAGAAGAAAGCATCAACTTCGTTCACTTCATTCATTCATACATTATCTTCATTCCTTTTTATTTGAACTTCCTCTTTTATATACTAATGTCAGTTATAAATTTGCAAATATGAAGAAATAATACACTACTTCATTAGCACCATGCTTCCCCACAAATTCTACTCATCACACCAAGCTTCACAGTATAAAACATACCGTCCCATTGAGAGTTCCACTACAAAAGATTGCAATTCCTAAACATGTTGGTTTGATGGGCTTCATATTTAAAGAGACATAAAACATTCAACTTCCTTTATGCTCAAACTTGAAGAGAAAGTTTTTTATTTGTTATGTCCATAGGTAAGTTATTATTATTATTATCATCTTACTTTCGCAGACCTCCCCTCTAAATTTGTTTCTAATGATTTGTATTGAGGTTTGAATGTAGAACATACTCCACTAGATCTTGAACCCGCAACCAGTCTCTTTGAACGAAGACTTATTATTGACTGTTTTTGTTAATGTAGAATTTCAACTACACCAACATCCCTAGGTTCGAAGGTATAGCTCCAGAAGATGACTTGATTATAGATCTCGAATATGAATACACTAGGACGAGAGGTAGTGTTACTAGAGTTACTATATGTTAGGCCATTGAGTATAAATGATGAATATGAAGAAAATAAAGTACTGAAAGTAAGTAACACCGAGACTTTCATAGCAGTTCGGGCTAAAAGTCCCTACATCCATTATCGTTTCCTTATTTAGTCACTACCATATAGTCGAGCGACTTATTACATTCGGCCTAAGAATTTCCGCTATTAGCAAGTTTTTGATTAGAGCTCTAATATAGGAAAGTACTATGTAATTTTATATCAGTTCTTTTATGCCCCCCAAATGATCCCTTATGCCTAGGGATTACCACCTATTTATAGCCAACATGTTGTACTGCCATTGGTGGAGATTCTTTCCTCTAGATTGCTGAGGTTATTAGTTGTACGGTTACGATTGGAGCTTGTTCTGGATACCTAGCGTTGCTGCTTATGAAGTGCAGATTGATGAGTTGTCTTCCCGCCTAAATGGTCTCTTGCATCTTAGCCGTATATTGCTTTATTAACTATTTCAGTCATTGATTTCTCTATGCTATAGATGGGTGCTTCGGGCCTTAGATATGCTAACGGGCTACCCTCTTTGACTTGCATTATCATTCTCCCAAAACGGGTTCAACCAGTTCGTTCTTTTAAACGCCTAATTATTATAACCCTTGTAATACATACTGGACATTCCTTAGGAAGATAATCATTATTTTTGCTATTTAGAATGTTTGGTATAACTCTTGTCCCTTCAACGTTTGCTTTATATGTGAAATATAGAGTGAACTTTGAAGTGTGTGGGTTTGATTCATTTTTTATTATCTTCCGAGGTTGGATTGCTCTACATGTATGGAAGAAGTTACAACACTTATTTTTTGATACGATATTGGATCAAGTGATGAGTATTTAAAGGTTTTTAAAGTCGAGGATGAAGATTTATCTTGGACTGAAAAGTCCAAAACATGAGAAGAATGTTTGAACGTCAAAAGGTTGAATCTAAATTGAGATCGTAAGGTTAAATTTTGGAAAACCACGCTTTTTGTTCGAAGTCATCAAAGAAAAACTGTTTTGATGCTGAAGGGTGAAATTTGATTTGAGACCGTGAGATCTAAATTTTTTTGAAAATTATGCTTGTCAGTTGTAGCCATCCATGCTAAGTGGTAAGTGAAATGATTACAGTGCCAAAAGGAAAAATCTAATTGGGAACCATGATGTAAAAACTTTTTGAAAACAACGCTTTTCACTAGAAGCCATCTAGGCTAAGTGGTAAGTGAAACGATTACAGTGCCAAAAGAAAAAATCTAATTGGGAACCATGAGGTAAAAACTTTTTGAAAACAACGCTTTTCACTAGAAGCCATCTAGGCTAAGTGGTAAGTGAAACGATTACATTACAGAAAGAAGAAATCTAATTGGGACCGTGAGGTCAAAACTTTTAGAAAACAACGATTGTCACTTGAAGCCATCTAGGCTAAGTGGTAAGAAAAACGATTACGGTGTCGAAAAGCGAAATTTAATTTGGGACCGTGAGGTCAAAACTTTTAGAAAATGACACATGTCACTTGAAGCCATCTAGGCTAAATGATAGGTGAAATGATTACATTACCGAAATTCGAAATCTAATTTTTGACCATAGGGTCAAAACTTTTGGAAAATGACGCTTGTCACTTGAAGCCATCTAGGCCAAGTGGTAAGCTAAACTAATTACATTGTCGAAAGGTGAAATCTAATTTGGGACCGTGAGGTCAAAACTTTTTGAAAATGATGCATATCACTTGAAGCCATCTAGGCCAAAATGGTAAGCGAAATGATTACATTGTCGAAAGGAAAAATCTAATTTGGAACTGTGAGGTCCAAACTTTTGAAAACGACACTTGTCAGTTGAAGCCATCTAGACTAAGTGGTAAGCGAAACGATTACAGTGCCGAAAGGCAAAATTTAATTTGGGACTGTAAGGTCAAAACTTTTTTTATTGTATGAACTTGCAAGTGATTATTTAGGACTATACTTTTAAAGGGATGGGTTCTTATTTTGCATTAATTGTTGGTCCAAGTGTTGGCAGTTGATTGCTTATCTTCAAAAAGGTGTTTCTTTTTCCCTATGCAAGGATGACTTGGCATCTAACAAAGCAATCTTTTGGTCCTCTTTGTCAAATTAAATCCATGGTGAAGAGCTTCTCCTTTTTCAATCCATGTCGTTCCTTCTGATATAAACAATTCTTAACCTTTCTCTCCCTTTTTACCTGTTCAAATTGCAAAGCCACCATTAATATCTCCAAGATTTTCTTCAATTCCTCTTCTGATATCTTCCCCTAAGCTAGTAAGTTCTTTTTAACATTATCTTTCTCACTAAGTCTACTAATATATCTGCTAGCATTCCTCCTTTTACTATTTATCCAAGAATTAAATTCGGATCCGATTTGCGTAATCTTTATTTTGAAAATGATGTCGATTTTTCTTTTTATACTGGAACATTTTTTAGGTTGGAAATGGATGCTCCCATTGGTGATCAGCAAATTCTTGATGAAGTTCTATCTTCTTACAAGATTACTGGGGTTGTAGCGCTCGCTTCCTGGTATGGGTTGCACTTCGGTAATCATCCTAAAGGGTATTTTGGTAGTCCATAAAGCATTTGAAGCACGGGGTCTTCTTTCCCTTAGCCCCTTTATTTGTTAGCATTTTGGATTTTTACAACATTAATCCTTTCTAGCTTCTAGCTACTTCATATTTAACCCTATCTAGTATAGCGATTCTCTATTCCAAGAAAGGCTATCAGGGCATATCTCCCACCTAGATTAGCTATATGTTCAACTTGTTGGAGGCCAAATCTTTCAGTGAATTTCTTATGCATTTTCTTAAATTCTTAAGGCGGTTTCCCTTGAAGCATCCATTTAACAGAATAATATCTCGCTAATTGTTTCTGGTTAAGGATCCTTCTGATTAAATTGTTACTTCTTTCAATTATGTCGATATATCCTTGAACATTTTTATTTTCCTTCTTCTTCTTTTACCCTTGGTCATTTTTCTTTATTTGACCCAATTCTAAACAATGAGACCAAAGAAGAATGTCGATCCAGTTGTAACCAATCCATTTAAGTATAGGTACCAAGAAGTCATGAAGATCCCACATTTGCAAAGGTTTGGGCATTTGGTTCTTATCGAAAGAAGACTAAAATCTCTAGGAGTGCTATCTCCTTCTACTAATTTTGCTAGGCTTAAAGCTTCGAGGAAGTATAACAAAGCTTCTACTGTAATCATCCATAACAAGGATGAAGTCGCATAGTCCTAAGGAAAGCAAGACTGAGGGTTTCACTTTTTATCTCTTTGGCTTTACTTATCTGATTCTTTTATTACAACTTTAATTTCATTCTTGAGTCTAACCCTATCTCCTTTTCCTTGTGATAATGCCTTCTATGAAAGCCGACCCCAAGGTTAGGGAAAAGTAAGCAAGAAAAGGTCCAGGTTGCCCTGTCGATAAAGAGAGTATCAACTTGAAGAAACAAAAGGTTTCTTCCCGAGCCGAAAGTTCTAAAAAATGTTTTGGACCTACTCTCTAAGAAGAACAAGCCGACCATAGAGATCACAAGAGCTATATATGAAGGTGGCCTTTCTTGTGTCATCATTGAAGCACACGCTAGGGCTCCAGTATTTGTTTTAGGCGTGCGACAAACAATCGATTATGGCCTCTGGGAGAGTTTCAAGGTAAAATGGGTTCTTGTGGAGATTTATGATTTCAATATTTTCCCTTACCATGTTTACCCTTTTTCAAACTATCGTAGAATTCTCGGTCCTTCAACATAGGTGGTGGAAAATAGAGGAAACAGTGGATGCTGCCGAAGAATGAAGGAGTTTGCGGAATCAAAGGCTAAAATTCGAGAGGTGAACGTTCAAGTGGAGCAAGCAGGTGGAACTTCTGAAGGGGAAGAACATAAGATTTAGGCCTTCAAAAAAGCTTAGGAGGAAAGGGATGAAAGGTTGGAGAATGCCGAAGCTGGGGTGACTGATGAAGAGAGCTATATTGCTAGAGATGAATATGAGAGGGAAGCTAACAGACTGTCATTCTAGCCTCCACTTGATGCATATGCTCACCACCAATACCAAACATGCCTTTCTCTTTATCTTATTTTGGGAGTAACGCTACCGTAGTGGAGGCTGACTTTACTAGGGAAGCATGAGGGATGTGAGAAGGGAAAAGAAACTAAGGCTATAGCGATAAACGAAGCCGAGACCTCGATGGAGGAAGAAGAAGTAGTTACTACTAGAGAGGGGGTACAAGAAAATACTCTTGATAATACTTTTAGTAAAGAAAACATACCACGATTGGTTCCTATAACAATATGACTTTTGTAACTTTTGGCTTGTATGCATTCTTGAACGAAAATTCTTTGATGACTTGATTTTCTTTTTGAACTTGACTTGATGTGATTGTCAAACAATGTCTCAAACTAGAGTAGCCAATATGAAGTCCTTCTTTCATCTCTGCTAATTTTAAGTTGATATTTCTTATGGAGTATCCTACTTGAACTAATTCAAGGATTCAGCGAAACTATGCTTATCTCTTTCAATCTTATGAGGACAAAGCAGTAAAACTGCAAAAGTTGAAAGTAACCGTTATGACTTTGAGGTTAAGAGATGATTCCTTGAGTTGAAGCTAGGCCTTAGAAACAAGGGCTAAATTATCTTTAAAAGAGTAAGCTTCAAATTAATATCTGGATTCGGGGGATGACATGGCTATTCTTTTTAAATAGGAAGAGGAAAGAAGGTTGAGGATGATAATGTTGATAGGCTCCTTCTGAGACTATGAATATCCATTTTGTTTCGGAGAGTGTTGGCTTATCATCTCAGTTTGCCTAATTGGGGGAGGATCTTTTCTCTCGCTTTTATACCTTACCTACTGGTGCTATTGATTCTATAATCCAAGTTTGTAAAGATATCTCTTTAGGCATTCATCTTGGCCATCCTTTGTGATTTTTCTTGAATAAACTATATGTAAGGAAACTTTATTTATTTCAGCTTCATTTCGTATATTGTCGTCTTGTTTAAGTGCACTTTTTAGGAATTTTCTTGTATGGGGTATTGTTTGCCCCCGGGTATATTTCTGTTAAAATAAGTTTTCGGACCAAACCAACTTTTATGGCTAGGTTCTTATCTGGAGCCAACCTAGTAACACAATCAAGAGTTTCGTCTTATTCTGATTTCATGTTCAACCTTTTTTAGCTGACCAAGAATCTACTTTGTGTTTTGACTTAGGAACTTCTCCCAACATTCTATCCCTGTCTAATCTGTATCAGAATCTACCCATTTCTAATCTATGTAGGAATCAACCAATTTCTAATATATACGTGAATCTAACCGTTTCTATTCTATATGGGAATCTAACCATTTCTCTAGTCTAGTTGGGAATCTACCCAACTCCAAATTTGGAATCTACCCAATGCATGACTTCGCTGACATGACTCACTTTTAATATGCTTTCTACCTTTCGATGTCTTTTTAAGCCCAGGTGATATGGCTTCACTTTTTGTGGGGCATCACTGTGGGGGTGCTCTTATAGAGAGGTCTACCAATTTTATCATTGGGCCCAAAATCTTTAGCCATTTTTCAGCTGGCATCAGCCATCTACAACCACTTTTCAACTGGCATCGACCATTTTCAACCATTATTGGCTAGTATCAACCATCTACAACCACTTTTTGCTTGTATCGATCATCTACAACCACTTTTGGTGGTATCGACCACATACAACCACTTTGGCTGGCATCGTCCATCTACAACCATTTTTTGCTGGTATCAAACATATAAAAGTCATTTTGAATTGATAATTATGCCTGCTATTACATAGTAAAAAGAAACATGTATTCTTGTTAAAAGGAGCAGTTTTGAATATATATATCGTGTAATTTATAAATTACCTTCGTTGCCAAATATTTTGAAGGAAAAGAGCAAACTTAATAAAGAGAGATATAAAGTATTATATTACTTTTTTAAAAGGGGTAGTTTAAAATGTTTTGTAAAAATCTTTTCGAATTCGAATGATTACCTAGTTTGGTAGAAGGTTTTCAATTCGAGTTTGAGAAAAGAGACTAAACATATTATGGATCTCCTCAGATTAGCAGGCGGGTTTTACTTAAACCGGGTAAAATGAAACTTCATATTGACCTCGTCGGCTCAATAACAGAGTTTCAATTTCTAAATTCTAGGCATCAATATGATATGTAAAGTTCTTAAGGAGAGAAAACATACCAAAAGGGAGATCAAAGCTCTGAACAAGATTATGCCGAAGATGAATGTACTAAGGCTAATCAACTAAGTGTCCGGAGATTCGTAACTTTGGGGTGCTTTTCCCTTTGGAGTCGAAATTTATAAAACTATAAAGCAGATAAACTTTTTGATGGAACTAGGGTCTTTTATTTGTCATAGAAGCGGTCAATCAATTTTTCAAGACTTCCAAGATATTCTGAATGCACGCACTCGTCCTAAGGACGTATGTCCCTTTTCAGTGTGATTCAGACTCTAAGGGAGTCGTTGAAAGATTATTTGGAGAGATTTCATATAGCTTCCATGGAGGTCAGTAATTCAATTGATCAAGCTATACTTATGGCTATGACGAGAGGGATTGGTCTAGAGTTTGAGTTTGGCTGGCCGAAAAACCGCCAGCCACGTTGGAGTGCTTTTATTCAATGGCAGCTCATTTTTTGAGAAAGGAGGAAGCTAGGTGCTCAAGAAAAAAGAACATTGCGGGACTAAGTGGAGAAGCAGTATAGAGTAAAATTATAATAAAACAATCTGATGACAATTCTAGAAAATTCCAAATCAACGTTCAGAATTAGCCAAATCGACAAAAGAGAAACGGAGGTAGGAATTGAAAGTGAAAAGGGGATTCTGGAGGATCAAAGCTAGGATTCCAATATATGATAATTACACGCCGCTAAACACGTCTTTGGAGAATATTTATTGATCAACTTGCAATACCATGCAATATAGGAAGACACCTCCAAAAGAGTCAACAGAAAAGCAGAAGCAAACCGGGAAATGTTGTTTTTCATGAGTGCTATGATCACAACACTAATGAATGCAGGCATCTCCAGGATGTTATAGAAAAGCTAATACGAGAAATGAAATTGCAAAAGTTTGTGAAAACCCCACAGGATAGCGAGCAGGGAACGTCTGACCCTAATCGAGGACAACCTTCGCGTAGGGCTGAGGAGCCTACATGGATTGGTAAAAGACTAGTGATAAATACGATAGTTGGAGGATCATACCCGACAGATGGGAGTTGGCAAGAGATGGAGCGCTATGCTAGCATGACTAGGCATGTAGATTTTGAATGTTGTTTGAATACGGAAGATGGAACTTTGGCAAAACAGTAACGCATAATGGCACATGATATTGTGTTTAGGAATTGTGATGCAGACAAAATAGAGGCTCTGACAATTGGCCTGATGGTCATTTCAGCTATGATTGGTCCTACATTAGTGAGAAGTATTTTGATTGATTGTGGTAGTCCATTGAATATAATCTCCAAAAAGGCATATGATCAGATGAGAATGGAAGCCAAAGATTTAAAACAATCTAAAGCTCGTATACATCGTTTAAATGACGTTGTAACCAAAGCTGCCGGTTATGTGGAATTACCCTTTGAATTGGGAGAAGGTGAAAGAATGAGAGTGCGAATATTTTCGTTTATTGTTTTGCATGTCAACTCTCCGTAAAAAAAAAATTGGGCCGACCGGCCCTCCTTGAATTCCGGCCAGCTCTTGCCTCATAGTGTTTAACTTTGAAGTTTCTGACGAATTATGGTGTATGAGTTACTCATGGCGATCAAGCAACTGGACATGCCTATTATGTAGCTGAGTTGAGGGAAGCTCAGGGCAAATAAAAAGGAAAGAGTGTGGACAAGATTGTCCACATCAAAGCTACCGAAAATTGACAATCAACGCCTGAGCCTTGGCTCAGGTGCCACAGTCGGTTCTATAGAGATATAGATCTGAGAGAGGATGAAGAGGAGCCTAAAGAGACCAAGGCTGCACCAGCTAAGCTGACGATTGATATCACGGTCAGCCACGACGACTCATCATGAGTGTTGAAGATTGGGTCATAGCTCGGCTCCCCGATGATGAAAGAACTCGCTGGTTTTCTCAGAGCCAATCTAGATGCATTCACTTGGACTCACTCTGACATGTATGGAATCTCGCCTGCCATTGATAGCCATTCATTGAATTTTGACCCGAAGTATGTTTCGGTGAAGCAAAGAAGATGAGGTATGGATCCGAAGAGATCTAACGCTCTCAAAGATGAGGTGGATAAACTAAAAGTTAACGGGTTTATCCATGATGCCCTCTACCCCAAATGTTTATCTAATCCTGTATTTGTGAAGAAGGCGAATGGGAAATAAAGAATATGCATTGATGTCGAGATGCGCTATTACGTAGTAATGCCATTTGTATTAAAGAATGCCAAAGCAACTTATCAGTGCTTAGGTAGCATGATGTTTAAAGATCAGATTAGAAAAACATTTGACGTGTAAGCGGATGATATGCTCGTGAAGTCACGAATATCAAGCGACCACATTAGGGTCTTAGTAGAAATGTTTTACATTCTTCGATACTACAAGATGAAAATCAATCCTTTGAAGAGTTCATATGGTGTTGCATCAGGAAAATTCTTAGGCTTTATTGTCAATGCCCATGGAATAGAAGCTTCCGCGAAGATTCAGGCTATCCGTGATATCCAAGCCCCGAGAACTGTTAAACAAGTGCAGAGCCTGAATGGGAAAGTTTCTCCCCTAAGTCGATTTATTTCCATAGCTACCGACAAATGCATCCCATTCTCTGATTTGATTAGAAAAGGAAAAAAAGTTTGTATGGACATAAGATTGTAAAGATGCATTTCAAGCTTTGGCGAATCATTTGGAGAAACCCCATATCTTGTCAAAGCCGGTGGATCATGAAGAGTTGTACATTTATTTTTCTATATCAGCACATGCTATAAGCTCCGCATTACTTCGTGAGGAGAATCAGATCCAGAGGCCGGTGTATTATGTCAGCAAACAACTAATAGGAGCTGAAAGGAACTATCCGAAAATAGAGAAATTAGCGTACCGCTTACTAATTGCATCACAGAAGCTCCATCTGTACTTTCAGGCACATCTGATCAACGATTACAACGGCCAACCGTTATGATAGGTCCTACATCGACCTAAAACGTCTGGAAGGTTACCAAAGTGGAATATTGAACTCGGTTAATTTAACATGAGGACTATTCAGGGTCAGGCATTGGCGGAAATTGTCGTAGAGTTTACTACGCATGATGGTTCTCGAAAAGCCAGCGGAATATCTACCATACGATGGAAATTGTATACTAATGGAGCGTCTAATGATCATTGTTTCGGAGCTGGGATAGTTCTTGTAACTCCTAAAAATTGGTCAATCTATTATGAATTAAAGCTTGATTCCCCAGCAAGAAACAACGAAGCTGAGTATGAAGCTTTGATTGCTGGACTTAAACTCGCTAGAGAACATGGAATAAAATCTGTTGAAATCTTTTGCAATTCACAGTTGGTGGTATATCAAGTTAGGGAAGACTATCAGGCTAAGGGACAACAGCTTGCCCTATACCTTACCCGAGTTCTAGAGTTGTTGAAAGAATTTGAATACTATGACATTTAACATATTCCATGAGATCAAAACAGGGAGGTTGATTCATTGGCAAAGTTTGCTAATACTACCATGCACAGGAGATGAGTTTGGTTCCGATCTAAGTATTAAATACCCCAAGTATAAACATGATGGAAATTAACCAAACACTGAAAGCATACACTGAAAGGGAATTGTGCATGAACCCAATCAAAAATATTTACTGCACGGAGTTCTGCTGATAAAAGAAATGAAAAGCAATAATTCCTTCGTAAAGCTTTACGGCATATTATGCAAAAAGGAATTACGCATATGAAAGGTTTTTCAATCCCTCCACTCTGGTGTGTCGCTCACGATGAGATAAAACATGTTCTAAAAGAAGCCCATGAAGGAGAATGTGGTGATCACACCGGGGGGAAAATTCTGGCAAAGAAAATATTCCGTTATGGGTATTATTGGCCAACATTAAATCGAGATGCAACTAATTATGTAAGATGATGTGATAAATGCCAAATATATGCAAAAGTTCCATGGGCTCTGCCAACATAAATCACGCAGATGGTCAGTCCATGGTCGTTCTCCATGTGGTATAGACATTATTGGCTCCTTGCCGATCTCTCAAGGTGGCGAAGTACACTACCATTGCAGTTGATTACTTCACCAAATGGGCCGAAGCAGAAACTTTAGCCATGATAAAAATCAAGTAAGTAATCAGCTTTATTGTCCGAAACATCATATGCCACTTTGGTCTTCCATGGAATGTTGTAACTGACAATGGGACTTAATCCGACAGTGTTGAATTTAAAGACTTTTCTTGAAGATATCGTATTGAAAATAGATTTGCAGCGGTCGCTCGCCCTCAGGAAATTGGACAGGTTAAAGCTGTAAATAAAATCATAAAGTTTATTCTGAAGAAGCATTTGGAAAAGGCTAGAGGCATGTGGGTGGATTAACTCCCTACAACACTTTAGGCTTATAGGACCACCCACAAGTGCACGATTTGGCCATACTACATTCGTCCTTGCCCACGGTTCCGAAGCCGTTAATCCTGTTGAACTCGAAGTTCCTTCTCATTCAGTGACTTACTATGTTCCCAAAATGAATAAATATCTCCTCTTGGAACCTCCTTACTTTATAGATGAGAAGTGCGAGGAAGCCGATCTGAGGGCGGTTGAATATCGACATCGAGTCGCTCGATATTACAACACTAAAGTTCGACCGAGAACCTTCAAAGTTGGTATTCTCGTCCTGAAATGGGTTTGTCCTACCCTCATCGCATATGAATCCAATCTGGGAAGGACCATATGTTATTTAACAGAGACTTGGTGAAGGAACTTTCAAGCTAGCGACTCTCAATGGCATTACACTTCCAAGGGCATGGAATAGCAAATATTTACGACACTATTTCACTTAGTTTATTTCCTTTATATTTCATTTGTATTTACTTTCAGAATCTACTTTAGCATTTGATTTTCCAAATGTGTAATAAGACAGTTTATGTAATTCCTTTCCATTTAATGAACAAAGTTTCAAGCTTCCTTTGTATTTATGTTTGCTATTGCATTATAAGCTAATTACATAGCGAAATTTATTGGTGTCGATATGGGTGAACAGGCTCATAAGGTTTGAAATCAATCAATCATGCTAATCCCAATGCGACCAAATAAGATGAGCTCAATCAACTTGTTCGTTTAATGACTCTCATTCACGATCCAAAGGACTGGATATACAATAAGGTATGAATGTGGCCGATGATCTGATGATTGAATAACTCCTGCCCAACTATGGAATTGAGACAAAATAAAAGAGAACAATATATTACTCTAAGTCCTAAATCAATCAATCAAAAGTGGAATTGAATGATTTTCATTCACAAATCTTGGGGAACAAATTAATCAATCAAAGAGAGTGCGATAAAAATGCTGTCCTAAATAACTCTAAGTCTTTGGAGTGCGGACTAGAGTATAAACATAAATCGGGTGCGAATCGACCATCTGCAAAATAACTCTAAGTCCCCAGAGTGCGGACTGGAGTATAAACGTAAATTGGGCATGAATCATCCTCCCATGAAACAACTCAGAGTCCCCAGAGTGCGGACTAAGGCATAAACATAAGTTGCGTGCGATCCGACCACCCATCAACTAAATCTTATTCCCAGAGTGTGGATACAAACATGAATGAATAGATGAGTGGAGTTCGACCATTCTCTATTCCACAAAATCTAGCCTGAAACCGATGGGAGGGGAATAAACTAGCTAGGATGGAATTCGACCATCCAACACCTAACCCTGCTAAATCAGAATCAGGGACAGGGGTATAATTACTCAAAAATCATTGAATCCGACAGTGCAATGCTGAGGCCTTACCTAGTGTTAGATACGACTCGAGGCTACGACCACTTGGAGGCTTTGGGATAGTGTTGGTGGATTGTAACCAGAATTTATGAACAACGCATTGCAAGTACATTGAATGGGACGTAATAGTTCAACTACTTAAATAACAATTCACACGAAAGCTCAACTAAAAAAAAATTATTCACATAGCAGGTTTTGAGATTGCAGTACTAGTTCTTCCAAAAATTAGGACTCATGCCCGTACAACCGCAACTTATGAAAGAAACAATGGCGCAAATTATGTACATATTGAGTCGAAGAGACGATTATTTCTTTGACTTATTCACTTTCTTGGACTTTTCGAGAGTAGTGCCACTTGTGCTTCTATTTTGGATCCCTTACCACCTATAGCAGGAGAGCTTGCAGAGGTAGGAGGAAGTTCACCGGGAATCAACCTGCCAGGTGGAATAACTTGTAGTTGGCTCTCCATGGTTGCTGGGATAAGGACAACATCTTGGATTAGTGGCTGGGCTTGTTTGGATCGTAGCTTAAATGTTGCTTCGTGAAGTGCACGTAAATGTGCATATTTTTACATCCATATTTTATCGAATTTAATTAAATAAATGATCATATATGGTTTTTTAACATGTTTAAACCTAAATTTCAATTAATTTCAAATCATCATATATTCATGTTCGGATAAGGGGAAAATGGTCATTTTGTGCATATATTAATTTGAGAAAATTTACTTGGAAATCTTTATATTATTTGTAGGAATTTGAACACAAATTACAAGTGACTTCACGGAAAATATGCAAGCACAAGAGAGAAAAAAGGAATGAAGATGGAAATAATTCAAACTCATGAACCATGGAGGACCCCACCTACCCACTTACCTGGATCTACCATTAGAAGCTAATGCACGTGCTAAAAGGCCATTAAAGTTACATGCATATTTAATGGATGATTATTTCATGCTAATGATAGCTTGGTGGTCACACTTCCTAGAGGGGTAGTTTGGGTAGTTCCCAAAACTAGGATTAGGATTTCCAAACATGTATAAATAACCGTTATGTTCATGTAATCTCTTGCTCTCTTCCTCTTAGCTTCTCCTTTAGTTGGTTTAGTTTGAGTCTCACAAATAAAAATTCTTTTTCATTTTCATGGCTACTTAGCCATTTTATTTCATGTAACTTTCTTTTTTATGCAAATTTTAATAGATGCTCTTTTCTTTTCTTGTTTATTTCTTTTCATCCTAGTAGTGTAGTTTCATTTCTTATGCAAGTAGAATGGTTTTTATTTCATTCTAATTAGCTCTCTTTTACTTAGCTTGCATTTTCCTCTTGTTTTTATTTCATGTTGAATGCTACATTTGTTGATATGATAACAAATATAAAAGGCTAAACCCCTTCAATTTAGGGGTAATAAAGCTCTCTTAATCATGTAGCTTCAACATTTTGCTAATAATTGATCTAATTTTATGCTTAATGGAAATGTTAGATATGGTTAAACTTTGTTGTTTTAGCTTTGAATTTGATAGCCTATGTTGTTTACACCAAATAGGTTATGCTTAAACAAACAAAAACACAAATTACCTCTTCATCTACATATGATTATGGTAATGAAGTGAATGTTATAATCAAAATTTGATGGCCTATATTTCTAATCAATAATTAATAGATCATGCATAGAATTGATTTTGTTTTCAAGTTCATTAACATTTTCATGAGAGTTAAAAAGTGGTTTGGTAGTTATGTTATAATTTGATGGTTTATATTGGGTTAATTAATAGTACAAATATTTCATACTTATGATAAAAACATCAATTAAAAAATTAATGACCAAAAAAGAGACCATAATTTCATGTTGTGTTGATTTATATGATCAAGAGAGTGGATTTATCTCTAAATTGCCTTTAAACTCTCATATTTTTATCCATTTTCTTTTGCTTGTTTTTCTTCATTTTTAGCTTAAAACAATCTCAACTCTTGGTTAATTTGATTGAATTGAATTTAAAAATCTAAATAATTCCCTACGGATTGACCCATACACGCCATGTACTAAAATTGTACGTCATGTGCTTGTGGTAATTTTTATTTGAAATTTGATCAGCTATTTTCTTATCCGAAACTCCATGTCGTGGGAGACTGATGTTTCGGCTGCTTGAGATAAAGAGGGACCCTCAGGATCGGCCCCTGAAGATCCCGCAATATGTTCTCCTTTCTCGATAGGTGCAAAAATATTGAAGTATTAGAGTTTTGCAGCAGCCAAATTCAAGGATTCATTTCCACGAAGAATTTTCCGCACTAACTTTTCTTCGTTGAGATCGTCTCTATCCATTTCTCTCTTCTTCATCTCAACAACATGCTCCAAAGCTTCAGTAAGCGATTTAAGGTAACCCTCACCAAGAATACTTAAGTCACAATGGATAAGAACTTTGGCATTATACTCGACGATCAATGGATCGAACAAATACTTGATCTTATTGCTACCAGATTCTTTAGCAGCTTCCACTTGGTATTCAATCTGTTTAATCATTTTCTTTACGGCCTTCTTCTTGAGCTTCCTCTTTAAGAGCTTTCATTTTTGCGAACTGCTCGTCAAGCTTGATTTTTAGGCTCCTGGCCTCAACAACCTCTTCGTAGTACTTCTATGATTCTTCTTGGGCTTTGATTTTCCCTTCCCTTTCCTTTTTGAAAAGTTTGTCAAGTTCCTTAATGCAGCAAGCCGGAGCATCTTTTTCCTTTATCACAGAGTCTTTTTCTAGAGCCAGTACCCCGCTGCGATTAAGCGCTGCGTTGAGTTCTTTTTTGTGAGAAATTTCCAAATGGCTCACCGCCTCTGTCGCTTCCTTAGCGTTTTTCTCCGCTTCAACAAGTTGTTTTTTCAACGTTAATAATTCGGGATCCTAAAGTTTAATTCTGTCCTTATCATATATAGCTTCCAACTTGAGGCGGTCTATCTCATGTTGTCGCTCAATGGATACTTTAGAGACCTTTTTTTGCCAAATGTAGGAAAGATTCGTGTTGCATGAACACATCATTGACGCAAGCAAGAGAACTCTCCTTAGCATGCCGTGAAATTAAATGAATGAAGGATGGAATTTGAGCCATCGAAGCAAATTTTTAGAAAAGTGGCCTTAAGCTCGGTAAACTTATTTACCGTAGAAATATCGAGAGCAATAGTCGATAAAGGTGGATCAAAATTAGCAATAGGATTTTTGCTTGATCGACGTTCGCGAAATTGTTTAGAGTTCGAGGAGCTGAAATGTTGCTCATTAGATGCAGCGATATGAGGGCCATGGTAAGGAGGCTGATCTCCACTATGAGCAGGAAAGTTAGACTGTTCTCTTTGATGTGTTGGGACTTGCATTTAGAAGAAGAAGATTCCCTTGAGCGATAGCTTTTATCCCGTCCCTCATCTCTCTCCTTGCGCCGGCCAGACTCCGAATTCCAGCTAGATCAATAATATGATGAAGAACTTCTTAAGTGATCAAAGGCTTGGACTGAGACATAGCTCCTACAAAGACCAAATGAGAGTGTATTAGTAATTATTGAATGAAAGATCACAAAAAAGTGTGTAGTAAAGTGCATGTGGTTGTGAGGGTCCTAGTGTTTCCTCCCAACAGACCGATGGCTATAGCCTTGCTCATCGGCGTTTTCTCTCCTTTATCAGAAGGACCAATTCCTTCATTACTTCTAGTGGGAGAGTTGAGTCCTTTAGTTTTGATATTCTAAAAGTCATAGGTTATGTTGTCATCCAGAATATGAAGATTCGAAAATCCCTTCAGCGAACTTTCCAAGTGTTGAGAAGACAATTCCTCTTCAATCGGATAACGAACTCTGGATCCCCGACGGTTTTTCTTCTATGAAGCTTATATGATAGCATCTTCTTTTTTTAGTGGGTGTTTGGGATTATGCACCTTGCGACGGTTCGACCATTGGCGCCTTCCCTTAGCCTACATCGATATTCCTCGGCTTATCGGTCTAAGAATCCCTAACCTCACCCTCTTGGTGTCATCCCGACTCTCCTCGATAGGAGGCACAATAGGATTGATGGTATCCCTTCTTTGTTCTGCAACATTCCTTAGTAATGCTGCATTTCTAGGGAGTTTGATACTACGACCTTCCTCCAACAGCTTGAATAATGATAATAGCTCGTCGATTACAAGAAGTTTAATGTCCTTGTCTTCGATAGGGGTAGTGTGAATGGCGAAGACAGCTCTTAAAAAATCGACGCCTTCAGGGCGTGGGCGAACGCCTGAAAGAACTCTGGATGTTAGTAGATTCAAAGGAAAAGTTATGACTTGGATTAGTGAACTTGAGAAAAAAGTGAAGGTAATACTTACATCCTTCTAACCATCGCCTCGCAAAGCCGGGAGGACATCATACATAAAATCATTCATGCTTAAAAAATAAAGTTCGTTCCAAGTGCCTGTAAGAACATGGCAGTTCGGTAAAGGTTCGAGGAAAACATAAGAGGGACTTCCTAATCACCATTTGAAGTTGTAAATGAACCTTATGTCTTTGGGAGTCTGCTAACGAAATAAAACACCCATGAAAAGCAAGAAGGTTCCAGTTATAAATGCTTAACTATTTGGATGGAGTTGAGTGGGGGCTATCCCAAGGTATCTCAGCGTCTCTCGGATAAACGAGTAAAAAGGCAGTACGCATCCAGCCAAGCACATAAACTTATTACACATTGTGCACCTCGCGGGGGAAAGTGGGGCATGTCATTTCTTGAAGGAACTAAGACATCCACAAATGGAATTCCATGAATAAAACATAGCCGGCAGAGAGTAGCCTCGTCGTTAGGAGGCCTGTGAGTTTACTAGGTTATCTAGGAGAATATCACCTCTACTACATCAAGAGTAGGACTTATGTTCTCCGTCGGAAGGACCGGAATATCAAAGAAAATGTATGGATTAGAAATTTTTGTTTGTTCCACTTGATGGCTAGGAGAAAGCCTACCGGATAAGGTTGTGGAACTTGATTTGCTTCAGAACCATTATGTTGCATTGCTGGATTAGAAGACATATCAACCGAATGCTTTGAGCGTCTGGAATCTATATTAGCTATTCTGTAGATAATCGAGATTAGAAAAGATAACATTTTTCCCAATGTTAAGTGTGAGCTAGTGTAGTGCAGTGCAGTGTATAATAGATATAAACAACTAGAATCAAAAGAATGAAATAAAACGATGAGATTTGGGAGTTCGACCAGAGAGACCATAATCGCTGACCATCTCAACTAGCCTTCATAAGGAATTCATGATTTCCTTAATCAATTCTCTAGTATGTCATAAATATTTGAGAACATTCAAATACATAGTAATCTTAATTTGGATTTGATGCTTGTTCTATGTATCAAAGACATAAGCAATGTGTGGTAATGTAGAAATTTTTTGTACTTACTAATATCCTTTCTTACGGAAACACGCTTCATCTGCATTTTGACTGAAATTCGAATTATTTGATTTCTCGCTCAAAATACATACTTTACTCTGATGCTTATCGAATAACACTTATATATCATTTCGTGGACCATATCCAATACTCACAAACTCAGTTACTACACCGACTGACTTTGAGACATTTAGATTGTTATGTTTAACAATCTATTCCAAATGATAATTTATAATTTTTTATTTCAACATATATGTACCAAAACTTAAAATTCATATCAAGCAATAAATTTTATGAGTAAAAATTCGAATTAACTATAGCACATTGAATGACGAATCTATTATGTTAGTTTCAATAATTGAAATTTACGATGTTATTCTTATCAATGTAGCTTATATTTCAATTGCATTAATCTTATTCCTGAAGACACTTTTATAGTCAATGGATCATATCCTTTCGGATACCAATATCTATATCGTATTTTGATAACAACTTGGAATCCATTGCAGATTTGTGCATCGCACGACATGGTAGAGTCGTTACTCTTAATGGCTTACATAAGACCGAGAAAGCTCTTTTCTCAACATTAATAAAATTCATAATTTCTCTTTATGCGAGGTTTATCATTAGACATTCTAATATGTAGTTTCTATTTAGGTCTGGTTAATTTCATTTCATCGCTCGTAATTAGTTTTATTTTTGGATCATATCTAAATCCATTTTACTACCAATAATGTATAGAAGAAATTATTTCACTATGATGTTGGTATTTCTTGAAACGAAAATTATTTCTCACATCAACGGAATAGGTATCCATAAGCATCTTATAAGTTACCTCATATTAAACTGATTTGATTTTAGTTTACAAATTCAAAATATGAATGGGTCATCCGATGACAATGTTCCCAAACTCCTTTTCGAGTAACTCATACAAGATCCTACATATACAATTATAACGTGCAGTCTTTTCAACCTGCATAGCCCGCTAACTCTTTGGCCTAAGATACGTTGAGGTTTCTTACAAACTCTTATATTGCATGATTTTGTAAATCATTCTTTAGATAAAATTAATTTTAACCTTGTATGCTACTCTTAAGTACACGACCTTACAATAAGAAGTTAACTCAACTTCGTTCACAATTAATCATACTCCATTCAACAAAGTTTATTTACTCTTATCGATGCGTCATTATGTATCATATGGAGAAATGACATTTGATATTGAATCTTTATTCATTTTTTTGTATGTTTGGAACTCTTTCCAATATACTTACCTATTCGATCAAACCAAACCATTTTATTTTCTATCGCACATTATTTTTATTTACTTCTATTTTATATTTTATGAACTTATCATTAACATATCACATGTGTATCATATACACATGTTCATATCTATGATAAATTCATCGATGAATGCAACAAAGTACATGGAATCGTTTTGGAGCTTTCGATTGCATACATCTATATGTATCAATTTGTATAGTTCATCAACTCTTATAATGCTCCCACTGAATGGTTTCTTTCCCCTTAATTGTCTAATATATCATTTACTAGTAAGGTATGATTCATATCATATAATCTATATTATTTCTCAAAATTGTGGTTTAGTCCATAATTCCATAATAATTACAAATAAATTTAGATACTTTTGTATTTTCCAATGCATCACAAATGCCACTATTATAGTTTTATTTATAATGAATATTCTATGTCTATTTTTAGTTAATACTGAAAATAATTATTATTTCATAAATATTATTTGGTATGTGTTATGAGTACAGTTTTCATAACTTGATGCAACCAATAAGTGTTATATGTCATGCTTTCACTATTTCCACAACTACTAGAACAACATACGAATTACGAATGTCCATTTAACTACTTAATGTAAGCTATTTATTCCATATATTATAACCGTTTTACAATCGAAAGTTTTTAGACCAAATATCTTGAACTCAAAGGAATAAATTTTGTAGAAAACAATTTTCTATATAACAAATACATTTAGAATAGAAATCACATTTCTCATCCCAATGTTAAGTAACAATTACTATCTTATAATTCTTATTTTTGATGTTTCCTAATGAAGCAAAAGTGAGCATTCACTCTCTTCATCCCAATTGTATCTTAAGTTACATCTACCTTCGTATATTTGCTTTCCTTTCCAAAATGATTGAACCTTTCAAAGGAAACCCTTACTTTAATCAATTATATAGAATACATGATCTTGCACTTTGATTTATTTGCTTATTTCGAATGAACCAATTTCATCAATGTTTTATACATTACAAAAAATTACTTTTCACCATACAACCTTTGTATGTGATTAAACATGGATCAAATATCCATTTTCTTGTAACTGCTTACGAGTTCAAAACTCAAAATACAATTAGTCTTAGGTGTATAAACCTTTAAGTGAGTAGGATACGAATGTATTTAGTAGTTATCAAACTAGGCTTTTTCATGGGTCTTGGAATGACTACATGCCAAAAGATTTATTAAAGAGTATATTTTATATTTCTATATCAATCTTAATTCAAGTCAGTTGTCTATATTACTGATAAACGCTATATTAATTTTTATTATTTGCACAAATTTATTGATGTAGATATTAATGTAAATTATTTTAACTTTATATAGCAAATATTCATACAATATTAAAAAAATTAAATGTTACCATTTTATTTTTCAATTAAGGCACCCACTAGACGCTAATATTTCTCAAAACTCTAAGAGAAAACATAGAAATCTTTGGATTTCTCTAGTGGCTATTGGGACTCGTATGCATTAGGATTTTGATCTTGAGAAAAGGTCAACAAATCATAGGCTCATGTATGATATATAACTTTTTATCGGTTGTATCATATACAAATCCTAACCCATGGTTTCTTATCCTACTCTTACCTTTACCTTGAGGAAAGCTCAATAAATAAAGGGATATTATTCGCTCATACTTACCGTTTCATGGCGGTCTAAGTATAGTGCACATATCTTAAGAAAACCTCAACAAATATATGTTGTTATCTTACCTCATATATTCAATATATTAATAATACTACACATAACATCACTGGCTTAAAGAAAGGTCAACAACTAAGGAGTATGAAAGTAATCTATCAATATATAAATGGTACATGATAACTTTATATTAAAGATTTATAATCTTTAAGATGTTATATTGAGTGATTTTGCCTTTTGGAATAATGTATTTTTTAAGAAATATCCTTGTGATTAAAGTGTCAGACACGTCAGAAATCACAGTATACGTACTGTACACATATATTTATCCCTTAACTCTATTTGGGGACTTTTTCACTTGATTTTGAACATTCATATTATGTAAGTTAATTATTGTATAAATTCTATAAAGTAATTAACATATATGAAGTCCTATACACATAACAGTAATTAATCATTAATTTAAATAACTAATGTTTTGATTAATTATAAGTTATTTAATTAAAAAATTTAATTAAATATGTATACCATAACAATTATGGTTAAACCGCGCGCGCTCGCGTGCACACAGACACGCACACACTTACACACAGATATATGTATGTATGTATGGATGTATGTATGTATGTATGTATGTATGTATGTATGTATGTATGTTGTATTTAAGTATTTTATTATTAGTCAATTAAATTTTAATTAACTTATTTAATTACATAATTTATTTAAATTTAGATCTCAAATTTTTTTTTTGTATATGTATATACATATTTACTTACGTCATCTTAAAAATTTAAGATAATGTAATATATATCCATTGACACACACACATATATTGTACATGTATATATTTTAATTAATTGACTATTTAATTATTATTTTAATATTAATAAATTTTGAAAATTTTGAAATATGTTTATTATATTTTCAAAGAATTTTTGAAAACTAAATTATAACATTGATAATATACAATATTTACGAATCCAACTTTAAAAATCATATTATAACATTTGTAATGTAATTTTTATTAAATTTAAAATCTTATTTTAATTTCAAAACAATTTTGAAATCATATTATAACACTTATATTGTATTTCCTATGTTAAATTTAACTGTTAAATTTTATTTTTAATTTTCAGAACAACTTTGAAAATTAGCCCGAGGCCTAATTCAAATTAGGTCTTTTTTATCAGGAGAAACCTTTCGGCTCACTTCACTTTTGGACCAACCCGATAGGCAGAGAGGGCACGTTACTCGATTACCCAAGCCTAGACGCTGCTTTTCTAGACACCCTACTATAATGGTAAGTTTAGTTGGTTAGGCTTAAAATGACTAATACATATCACATAGACTATTGGCTCTAATACCATTGTTGGAATCGAGCCAGTTGAAAGTGCATGAAATGGAAAATTTCAAAAAAATCTTTCTTGGATCCATTGGGTCTACAAAGTTTAAAGAGATTTTAGATCCAATCTAAAAGGTGTTTTAAATAAAAAAAATTATTTAATTTAATTAGTTTGGAAGAGTACAAATTTGATATAAATTTAATTGTGTGAGTGTATCAAATGCACTGTTGTGTCTAACAGTTACTCATTAAAATTAATTTGAGAAGGAAACCTTTCGTTTCCTTCTCCAAAACCTATGCAATCAACTAAGGGAAGATATAGCTTTAATTGGAGAGTTTGATTAAACTAATGAATCATTGAATGTCATTGATGATCAATTTGAACATGGCAAGACATGTTAGTAAATCCAAATGTACTAATGTTATATATAATGTAAGTACAACATATAAGAAGTGTGTATAGTTAATGAATACATATGTAGGTGCTAGGTTTTACACCACCTTGAATACAATTTCCCTTTACATATGCCTTTGTCATCGATGATTTTGTTTTAAAATATATGTTTATATATGTATAAGTGTGTGTGTACACACACAAACTAAAGTCACATTAAACAACTTTCTGTAATTAAAATAAAAATTAACATTAATAAATTTGTTTTCAATTAAAAAGTTTTGACATCAAAGATTACTTAATTATACAAGATTTTTTAAATTTGAAATAAAATAGCATACGTATAGTTCCATGTATTTTAGCGAAACTGCAATTTAACATATTAAATTTAAAACAACATATATTTGAGAATAATTTATTTATACTATACGCACACGTACATATTTAAACATCTATGTCAATAAGTTAGATTTAAAAGTGAACGGTTTAGGATAAGTTTTAATTTAAACATGAAACTAGAGTTTATGAAAGTTTTTCATTAACAATAAATTTGGATGCAATGACCAGAAATTTTACCGCTTTGATTTGTGAATATTAGATAAATTTTTAATATTCAATTAATTTTTTCAATGTTCAAATAACTCTCTTTTAATTAATAAATAAAGATAGGGAATTTATTTTTGCATTTTGTTTTCATAAATAAATATTTTGGAGAAAAATTGAAAATGTGATCGAAAACTGTTTGTCGCATTTTCGACTTTTTATCCACCGAAAATTGCCGCAAAGTTGTTGTACATTTATGTACACTTTTGTAACATACATTTATACATATGATAGGTGATTTAATAAAGTAAAAACGATTTATAAAAGTAAGTATAATTAAAGAGGTAATTAGTTAAGTTAATACAGTAAAAAAAGACATTTCTTTCTTATTTTAAGTGTAAAGTATTTAAATGGAACATGAAAAAGGTGACGTGATGGCTTAAGTAGGCTACAAAAGAGTGAGAAGGTGAGTTGTCTAAATATTTAGGAGGGTATTAACATATTTAAAGGAATGTTAGTTTAGTAATTTACCCTTTTTCAGTTTCTATAAAAGATCACACTCTTTACTTTTTCACTTTTGTTTTCTTTTCCATTTTTCACTTTCCTCTTCTTTTCCATGTCTTCCTCCTTCTTCGTCCATTTTCTATGAATGAAAATTCACTTCAAAATCAATTCCTTCCTCTTTTAAATTTGTAAACAAGTTCATAAACTCGTTATCATCACTCTCTACATCACAAAGATACAAATATTATCACTCATACCCACATTTTTCCTTAGGCAATGAGCACCTAAGGGGGGATATTATCATCAATATCCACATTTTTCCTTAGGCAATGAGCACCTAAGAGAGGTGATGCCATATGCGTAAGCTTCTAGGTGGAAGGGGAGGGCTTTGGTCGAGTTCGAAGCAAGGAAGGTGGTGGCTTTGTAATTGGTTTGAATTAAAGTAAGATTTCTCACTTCTTAAAATTGATAAAATGTTGTAATAATGCTTATAGTGTTGTATGTATGTGATGTGCATATATTATTGGTTATTACTGATTTCAGCTCAAAAGCATATGACATAAATAACCATTGTGTCATTGGGGTCAAAAGCAAAGCGAATGGAAGTCGAAGTATCTTCATAGCGAATATGTCACTATGGAAGCACATTGAAGGATGGAAATTTATAGAGGGATCCTAAAGGATTCCTCACGTTGTTGACTTTTATTTAAACATATTATTGGTTATGTAAATATTTGCGTATATAGAAATTAAAAGTTGCTTAGTTATAGTTGACTTACTTGTTGTTGGCCTTATTGTGGCATTGAAATTCCATGCTCGCTTTTAAGCGATTTTCCACTTGTTTTCTAAAGTGTTTTGAAATGGTTTCTGAACTTGGATTTTGTTTTTAAATCTTTCTGCAAAGGTATTAAAGTGTATGAATTAAAAAATATGGTTTAAAAGTTAATTTATAAAGCAAAGTTTTAAAAGTTACTGTGCATACAACAATAGTCTATATGGATGCAGTTTGGAAATCTATGTTTCAATAAATTATAAAAGGTTATCAACTTTTAAATATTTTCTAAATTCTTTTTCAGATGTGTTCTATAAAGGCTGTTAAAGTATTTAAAATGGGAGTCTTAAGTTTTAAATATATTTTAAGAATTTATTTAAATTACTAAAAAAAGAGGTTTAATTTTATAAAGGAAGCTTCTTTATTTCAAAAGTCAAGTTTTGTTTAACAGCGATCATCTTTAAAGGGCTGGTTCAAACAAGTTTAAATTGTTTTAAAGAGTTCTAAAAGTAATTTTAAAATGAGGAAGAAAGCATGGATTACAACACTATTGCTATGATACGTGTTTTTGAGAAATAGAAAGAGATTATAAACTATAACATTTTTGTTATGGTAAATAGTTTCAAGAAAATTTGAAAGGGAGTTTATTTATAATACTTTTTTATTATTAAATATAAGTTGTTTACTTATATATAAAGAAAGGATGTTGACTTTTGAAATCAAACCTTGTTTTAATTATGTGATTTTGGAAAATGTTTTTAAGAACAAGTGTATTGTGATTCTCAAATCCTATTTTTATTTTTAGACTTCGAGGTATGGAAACTTGTTTCTATTTTGAAAGTTAGAAGTGTTGTTGAGTCAATATTTAAGAGGTAATAATATCCCAACTTGAATGGTTTTATTTCTAATCGATGAAAAGTACAAGTTCAAAATTGAAGACTAGAAATGTGTCGATCCAGATTTTTAGTCATCTGAATTTAGAATATTTAATTGATTTTAAATATTTAAAAGTAATATTGTATAAGTTAAATAGATTAAAATAATTGAATTTGGAATCTAATGTGAATAGAAATGATTTCTAATTATGATTTAGATTCTATTTGAATTAGAATAGAGATAGTAAACTTGTAAAATTGATTTAAAAGTGAATGGATGAAATTTGGAAATTTTAATATTTAATCAAACGAGTAAAAATGGCCACCAAATCACTGTCTCGGATTTCGACGAAACCAGTTTCATTGGATCCGTAATAGTGAATTTGTTATAGGATTCAAAATTTTGTGTCAATCGGACTTACAGTTTGGTCGTGCGAAGCTGAAACACCTATAACTTAACTAAAGGAAATTTTAATTAAAATAATTCGATTCGAAAATCTATCTTCAAAATACGATGGAGGCTCCCGATATATATTCCATTATGTTCGGAGTAGGGGTAAAACATTATGAATGCTAGGCGGCGCGATTCATTTGGAGTTCGAAAATATTTCGCATGAATAGTGTTTAAAATGTTGTCTATATAATGACCTTCATTTCCAAGCCCCAGCCCCCTAAACCTAGCCACCATTATTTAAGGGCCAGAAATTCATCCCCTTCCTCCCCTAGTCTCGCATCATCGACACGGTTGCATGCTTCGACGCCAACAGCAAAGATGAAGAGCACATCAAGATCTATACATCCAACGGTGGAGATCACCTGAAGTTCATCGTAGGCGCCAGATTATGGCTATGTTCTTCATGCATTGACGACGAATTTCGAGGCAGAGGTGAGGCCGAGTTTGACGTGGTCGTGGGTGGTGATGCATGGAGCCATGGATGTTCGTTTGAAGGTGGTTGATCATCGTAGAATGCGACAATGGAGGAGCAACAATCGAAATAAAAATGGCGATGATGGTTTCTCGCATGCATAAATAAACTGGTGGAAGGGGAAGAAAAGGAGTGGCCTAAATTTGTAGATCCAAAAATGAATGGTCCAAATGTGTTTAAGGTTAAATAAAAAAAAGAAATTGTAATTTAATTATATTATGAATTATGAATCTTTAAAAATGTATATCTTCTTCATACGAGATCGAAATTAGACAAAACAAATTGCGTTGGATTCGTATTCGCAAACACTATGCATGATGCTGGAATGGGATTTATTTGAGCTAGTGAAAATTTTGGTTAAATTTGAACTCATGATCGTTTTTACTCAAAATAAAATGCTGCAACGATGACTGCAATCAAAGTGAGTAAAACTCACTCTCTCTGACCCGCTTATATTTTTATATAAGTGGGAATATTTTTATTATGCTATTTTAACGATTGTTGGATGTTATATACACACACACATATGTACGTGTGTATATATATATGTAAGTATGTATATGTATATTGGATGTTTGGATCCTATGCTATAGTAGTCAGTAGTTGGATATATTCATGCATATTGGAGCAGACGAGACCCTATATGTTCCTATATATGAGCGGATAACCCTTTGCATTGCGCATCTGCCTCGAAGCAGACATTGTACGTTGTTTTTCATATGTATATTTGTTGTAGGTGACAAGTTGGGGGGACCCAATAGGGTTCCTCACTATCGTTGATGTATATTTACACATATTGTTATATATGTTGTATTATGTGATATTTGATGTGATGGATGCCGTGATTTCTATTATTGATGTGAATCCCCTTATTTAGTACTTTTGCAGCATTGGGAAAAAAATTTGGAATTTAAAATATAGAAATATGATTTCAGTTTAAAAAGGATTTCATAGTGATTGTGAAAATATATATGTTTTTAGAATTTTTAAATGATTAAAGAAATGGATTTATTTTAAATAACTAAAAAGTTATAATTTTTATGTTATAAAAATAATGTTTTTGTGAAATATACCTAAATATGATTTTTGAAATATGAAGTTAACTATTTTGTAAAATAAGTTAAATAGAGAATTTTGAATTTATTTTAAATGGTTTATGTATAAGATTTATAAAATTGGTATTTTATAAATAAAAGTGATGGAATTGTAATCGAGATTTATAAGTATTAAAAATGGAGTTATAAACAAAATCTTATAAGTAAATAAAATTTATGAATTTGTGAAATCGTAAAAAGAATAAATTTGCAAATAAAGAGTTTTTTAAGTAAATTAACTTATAATTGGATTTTGACAGATAAATGAGATAGAAATGGAATTTTTTTAAAAAGGAATTTTATATATGGAAATGTTTATAAAACATAAATGGAATTCATAGACATTGTTTTATAAATGTGAAATCAATTTAATTTGATAAGCTAAATATGAATTTTTATAAAAGGAAATATATTCACATTTTTAGAGAGAATAATTCTTTAAATGAATGTTTTGGAAAGTGATATTATAAAATGGAATTTAAATGGTTTGAAAATAAAATAAATTATGAATTCTCTTCGTTATGAAATATCCATTGCAAGGTTGTCGCTACTAATCATATTAGATGTGGTGGGAGAGTACCTTTGGTTTGTCTTATTCCTAGACAACTTGTATGGATGAGTATATGACATTGCATTTCTAAGGTTACGTACATTGGTTTTTACAAAAGTACATCATGCAGCGGCGGTGAAGGCAGCTTATCTTAGCTTAACACCCTCCTTGAGACATACGTGCTCAAGGGTTGTATTTTTGTGGTAGACACTTAGTAGTCAACGAGAATGGAAATGTGGAATTCAAAGATGATGATGATGATGTGATATGTGAAAGGTAATCGATGCCTCTTTTGGTTTCACTACCTAGAAAATGACTGAAACAGGGATAGAAGCGGCATGGGTAAAATGGGTCGCTCCCATTAGGAGATGTCATCATTCTTCTAGATACATCTTTACACGCTATGATGTCGTCTATCTGATTATTGTTGATGTATGCTTGTGGCCATGGATTTTAGGTCGGCAACGACCGGTATGATGACATATTTGGTACTATCCAACAAGGGGTAGGCCGATCTTGTGTTGGTTTAAGCGCCAAGTATTTGGACCCTTGGTACATCCCTCTAGAGGTGTACCGAGTTTTGGAAAGGTGGTCCCTTCACCTAGTCATTTGTTTGGAAATCCAAAACCCATTATGTGCCTACCATTTTGTTGGTGGAGCCTAGTATTGCTGGAATTTAATAATGTAACAATTTCAGCTACATTGATTATTATTTGTATAATGGAAATTATTATAATATAACATGATTTTATATGAAAATGTTTTGATTTTCATAAGGGAAAACCTGTTTGTGTTTATGTGTGGACGTGGTCTTACGAGATACCTTTTGTTTTGATAAAGGAAAATTTTTGATAACTTCACAAAATTCAGTTGAGATGTGTTTTTCTCACGCTAATTTACTAGACTGATCCAGGCATTCTTCCCTTTTAATGCTTGGGTCAGACCGAGTATATTTACATGTTAAGATTTGGTGCTTTTGGAGTGGCAGACGAGCTAGAGATCTTTATGTTGTATACACGTATCTGTTTTTCCGCCGCTTTGCACTATTGTGTTGTAAATTATCAACATTTGTGAGGACATGTTATTATAATTGTCCAAGCTGATGATTACTTATTGTGTGCTCTGATATTGATTTATGTATATTACAGTTTCTCTTTGTAAAGATTATTGATCTATATTATATGGTATTTCGCTGTGATGTGAGATTCTGTTCTGTTTTGGTTCGGCTTCTCTCACTTCTTCTTCTCTTCTCTCTTTCTTCTCACTTTCACTTTTCTTTATCATGGTTATCTGCAATTCGGTTCGCTTTGGGTCGACATGTGTGGTTTATTCTCGATTCAGAGGGTACGGATTTGCAGGTCATCACAGGTGGTATTAGAGCTTAGGCTTGGTATATTCCTAGGCTTTGATGTGTACTCATTATAGATATGGTTTGTAATACCATAGAATGAGTTGAGTGTGTCTGTGTGTATGAGCATGTTTTTGTTAGTTATATAAAAATGCTTTGTATTGTGTTGATTGGTTTGTTGAGTGTTTTATATATTCTAGTCGGTATGTGGGACACCAATGTATCGATAGGGATTTCTAAACTCTTAAACAAGGTAAACCGACATAATATTGTTTTGGATGGGTAAATGAAATAATTTTACCTTGATTATATTTTATATATAATTATATATATTGATTGTTGGTTGTTAATGAATGGTAATACTTGATTATTATCATTTGTTATTTGTTATGTTTAATAAAAAGTTGTTACTATTACAAATCTAAATAAGATATATAAATTTGGAATGAATCTTATATAAGTGAAGTAAAATAGCGAAATTATGTATGTAAAAATTTATAAATGTGATTTATAAATATAAAAAGGGATTTTAAAAGAATACAAAGCACTAAATTCACTACCATTGCTGGAAAATAATAAGGATCATGACTGCAGCATCGTCATTATCATTTTCAAGTTTCTGGGTGATGGATTTGCTACCATTGGTAAATTGAAAATTAAGTTTTATGTGATAAACAAGTTTTAATTTAAAATCCAAAGTATGTTTTGATAAATATGAAAAAATAAGTTTATGAACATATAAATTGAAATGGTATGTATAAGAAAATGAGATTTTAAATTAAGATGAAATTAAAATTTATTTTAATTTAAGTTAAATAAACTGAGCTAGCAAAATGAGTTATATGAATTGAAGTTTAACTTAAGAAAAGTTAAATAAATCTAATTAAGTTTGAAATGGATCAAATAAAAATGAATATAAACTGAAGTAGTAAAGTGATTATATAACCATGAATTGAAATGATGGAATGTGAATAAACTTAAGTAAATATTTATGAAATTGTAAGTAAATAAGTTTATAACTTATAATTTGAGAGATAGTAAGTAAAGAAAATTTCTATTTTTTAAATATGAAGGTTAAGAAATGAAATCTGAATTAGATTTATAAGTTGACGTTTAAATTAAGTAGAATAAAATGAAGTTGAAATGAAATTTAACTTACATTATATTGAATGAAGTTGAAATTGATAGTAACAAAGAATTAATAAAGTAAGTTAATAAGTTGAAGCGATGAAAATGAATATAAACTTGAATTGTTAAATGAAATTCAACTTTGGTTGTAAAATAAATAGCAAATTAAATATGGTTCGGGATGATTATTTGTTAGATTAAGTGTAACTTAAATTGGAAATGTTGGAATAAAACTTAAGAAGTTGTGAATTAATAATAGCATTGGAACTGTTGTATAAATGTTGAATTAAACTTAAGTAGAAATTGTATGAAATGAAATGTGATTCAACATAATTGGAATCTAAATTGAGTATTAACGAAGAATGTGAATATTGAATATCAACCAATCAGAATTAAATGTGTTAAACCAAATTGAATGTAAACGAAGTAAATATGAATGTTTGAGTGTAAGTTAAATAAATTTGGTTATGTTGGATATGCATTGGTTGTTAGTTGGATGTTAGTTGATTGAATTAAATATTAAAGAAATTGAATTAATGAAACTGAAGACTAAATAATTAAATTCAGATTGGAAGTAAAGTGAATCTAAGTAGAATTGAATTTGATTTGAAGTGAAAGTGAACTAACTTAGATGTAAATTAGTGAATGTAAACTAATTGAATATGAACAAGTAAAATCCAATGTTAATGAATCGAATGTGAATAAATTGAAAACCAAATCAAGTGAATGTCCATAAAATTTGGAATGAATATTGATTTGGTTATGAATCGATTTGGTTGTAAATTTTTTGGATGGTTGTTAGTTGGATGTTAGTGTTTGGTGGCTTCTCATGCGGCATGTGTTTTATTTGTATGTATTGTTGTATAATATATGTTATATATATTGATATTATTTTCTATATATATACATGTTTCTCATTGGTTGTTGAGTGTTTAGTAGGTGCAGACGACGTTGCATCGAATTTGGAGCTCGCTTACGTGCTATATTTCTTATTATGCTCGCTAATAATATATAAGATACATATCTCGGATTACATACCGTACTTTTACATTTTTTCCCTACGGGATGCCTCATCATTGAAATGAGATGTATGCTTGTGATATGTATATATAGTGATTTGTGACGACCCTTCTCCTCGACCCTCAGAAATCAACACTAATACATCCACAGTATTCATTTGTCGTAAATCCAAATGCCGGGGAGGCAGATTATTAGGGGTGTAAAAGAAAATAAAGATAGAAGATAACACAATAATAGAATCTCACATCGCATTCAACATTTTAATTATACATAAGTGATCACTCCAAGTGATTCATCAGAGTAAATACAAATCCAGCGGAATAGTCATAACTATCTATCCAACATATGGTGGGAAATACATATTACATAACACGGTGGAAAATGGGTAGATATCTACATAGGGTACTTCAGCTTCATAGCTCCAAGAGACTTCTCCAAAATGCTCCCCAACATGCTTCAAAATGCTCCTAAGGTATCATGACTACACGACTGCTCAAAAAATAGGGCACCTAGAGTTTAAAGGGAAAAACAAACTCTATGTTAGTCATGGGACTGGTATGAGAACTCAAACTACGATGTTTTGAAAATAAAATGATATCTCATAAGACCATGCTGCACATAAATACAGAATGAATTTTTACCTTATGATAACCAAAACTCTTTATTAAGTAAAATTTGGGGATATTATTTTTAATGACTTTCTTTGAAAGCATTTGCAAATAAACCTAATAATTTTAGCCGAAATTGTTACCATTATAAATTCTAGCATACTAGGTTCTACAAACAAAACCACAAGTTCTTATTGGAGAATGGATTTCCATACGATAACTAGGTGAAGGGACTACCTTCCGATTGGTACACCTCTAGATGGATGTCTCAAGGATCCATCACAAAGGTCCTCTACCAACACAAGACCAACCTACCTCTATAACTAGATAGTACCGAATATGTCATCCTCTGGTCATTACCGACCTTTAACCGAGACGTCTCTTAGCATACTTTCCACAGCGATTAGGTACCCAAACTTTATAGTAGGTAAAAATCTATCTAGAAAGGGAAGATCATACCCTAATGGTTGTAAGCCATATAGCCTTGCCACATCTAACCCTGTTTTGGTCATTTCCCGGTTGATGAGGCTTGTGGTAACGGTTACCTTTTCACATACCACAAATTCCTTTCAAGTAGAATGCCACATTGTCATTCCATATTCACATGAATGGCCTCTACAAATATAAAACTTCATGAGCTCGTATGTCTCTGGAAAGGGTGTTAAGCTAAGAAAAGGTGTCTTCTCTGCCACTAACTAATATACATTTTGTAGAGATCAATCAATGTAATTTAGAATGCAAGGTGAGGCATTCTTCCATACAAGTTGTCCAGGAACATGACAAATCAAAGGCACTCTCCTACCACGTCATAAGATTGGTAGAGAATAGGCCTTGTGTTTCCAAGATTTTTGTAACAAAGAGACCACTGCTACAATAAGAAAATCGTGATTTTATCCCTAATTAATCAAAAGCAGTCCTTCGTTATTATTCATCTCAATATCTCCGTCTTCAATAACTTTATTTTTCCAACACGTAAATTAGTTCGAAGTGGTTTTCGGATAGGAATCACCCAAATCCGACCCTGATTCCTTCGTGATCTAATCATCGATAAAAATGATGTAATTAGATGATTGTTATTCGATTCATTCATTTCTCTTTATCAAAAAATATCTTCGAAAGATATATACCTTTAAAATCTTCTTCTCTAAATACGGAATCATTAAACCTCTCTTTTGAACATTTCCCGAATCATTTTTAAAGAGTATCTTTTGAGAAAATAGGATTATAGAAATCACTCTACTTTTATTCAATATCAACTTATGTATTCAACAAGTGCTACGGGTGGTATAATGGTGAGAGATCATCTTTTAAATTCCATGAATAGGACGAGTTCCCTCTTCCTATTTTAATAATGAGTATAAGAATATTATTTCTATAAAACAAAGTTGAGCATCCAGGCTTTCCCTTCGATATGTTCCTCCCCTCGCCTAAAAGAGAAAACCAAGGCCAGGTAAGTTCAAGACACTGGTTGCTCCATCCCCAACCTTAGTTACACACCTTGTTTTCACTTTTAGATCTCATGGGCATGACAAATGTACTAGTCGTTTCCGCATACTCATTTTTCCTTTTTAAATCACTTAATTATTTTTTTAACCACCTTTGAAATAATTTTAAATTTTCAAATCTCTTTCAAAATAGTTTATTATTTACTTAAAATGTTTACATAAGACTGGTTCCAACCTTTATTTCAAAAGTTATTGAAAAGCGTTGCGAAAAAGTGTTGCAAATAGTGTTTTAAAGGGTATATACTTTCAAATGGCTTTTATATCATTTATAAATCCATCTTTCTAATTTAAATCACTTTTAAAACAATTTTAAAGATTTTTTATAATTTATCGGATATTTTTAAAAAATTTAAAATATCAATTTTAACTTCGGCAACTTTACTGCAAAAGCGAGATTTTTCTAAAAAATTGTTTTGGACATATTTTAAAATCTACTTAATAAAATCTTGATTTTGCTTCTTTGTTTGAAAGATATGGATATAATAGTTCGGAAAGTTCTTATCTCGATGAATTTCGAGCTAAATTCCACTCTGTATAGTTATTTAAACTTTTTGGCACGAAATTGCAAACTACCGTTGCACAACGCGCCTAGTTTTGACATATTTCACGTTTTTCATTCAAACTTTGTTAAAACAAGTTTATATGTCTAAAACATTTCTAAACCATTTTTAATCATTTTATAGGGCATTAAATGATTCCATATCACTTTTTGAGTTTATTTTGGAAAGTGTTATCCGTGTGAATCAATGTCGTGTATATCGTCACTTGTTTCAATACTTACATGCAATAAACAACATATAGAAATCAATATCATAACCAAACATTCAAACAAACATATCACAACCAAATATATACATATAAATAAGAGTTCTCACCATGTTTGAAATTGAACTAACTTTAAATTGAAATTGCTTTTCTAACTCAACTCAAAAGCTCACGAATACTTGCTTTAAGACTTCTAGGTGGGTTGACTTTGCTTGTGGAGGCCTTTGGAGCTTTGGGCCATGAGTTTAAAGGGAAGACTGGGCTCAGCCTTGGGTAGGTGGTGGTGATTGGCTCGGGTAGGGCGGTGGTCGTGGGTTAGAGGAGGAGAAAGAGGAGGATTTGAAATAGTTTTGAGGCCTATTTCTTTTATATTATTTTTGGAATAATTTTGGCATTATTTTATTTAGATAGGAAGCCTGGAAAAGAGTGAGAAGAAGTTTGAAATTTTGACGAGAAGAAGTGTGGAATGAAGTGAGAAAGTGAGTTGGTACTTTGGATTAAAATATTATATTTGCAAATGACCAAAATACCCTTTACTTACTTTTAAAGTAATCTTACTTTTCAACACCTAACATCATGTTTCACATCTTTACTTTATGTTATTTTCACTTAGGAACTAAGCAAAGTTTTGTAATGATTTTGTTTATTTTGAAATGACATGTTTTGTCCTTATTAGTTTACTTTTCCTAATTATATTCTAGAATTTCCTAATTATGTTTTAATAAAAGGAAACCTAATTAGAAACTTAATTAATACTTACTACATTTATATAAGTGTACATGAATATTAAAATAAAGGTGCAACAACGTTGTGACAACTTTAAATTGATAAAACGTTGATTTTCGACAAAATGTTTTACGGTTACATTTTGACGTTTTATTTAAACTAGTTATTTATGTAAACCAAATTTAAAAATAAATTTGTGTAATGTTATTTAAAAATATAAACACTCGTAAATAATTGATTAAACCATTTAAACTCACTTTTCTGAAATCAGGATTTTATCTTTAAAATCACTTTAAATGTTGTATTTTGAGGTGGTCAATTCTGTCTTTACATTCCTCCCTACTTAAAGGAATTTCATCCTCAAAATTAGATAAGAAGAGAATAGCTCAAAAGGAAATATATATTCAATAAGATGGAATATATACAATAAGTGACTACATCATAAGCGGTGAGTATACTAAATCGATAAATAAAGTTTATACATCGATCCTAAATTCAGGATATGCTTTCTTCATCCTTTCCTATGTTTCCCATGTGCAGTCCTCTGCATCTTCACTCCATTGAACTTTTACTATCCGTACAACCTTCATTCTTAATCATTTCTCATCTTGATCCACGATTCGAACAGGCCTTCTAATGACTGCTAAGTTTGGTTCTATCTCCAAGTCATCCTGAGCAGTCATTTCTATGATTTGTTCTGGGTCATATACATGCTTCCGTAAATGAAGTATGTGAATTGCATACCAGACAATCTTCCAGGCAATTGTACTCAATAAACTAGTGGGCCAATTCGTTTGAGAATGGGAAAAGGTCCAATATATCAAGGTGCTAACTTCCCTACTCTTCCAAATGTACTACTCCTCTCATCCGAGAGACTTTCAAAAAGACTGAATCTCCAATTAAGAATTTCAAATTTTTACGCCTTTTGTCTGCATAACACTTTTGCCTACTTTGTGCTTCCTTTAGCTTCTTCCTAATCATATCAACAATTTTTGAAGCTTCTTGCATCATATCTGGGCCAATCACTAACTGGTCTCTAGTTTCTATCCAACATGCTAGCGATTTACATGGACGACCACACAAAGCTTCATATGGTGCCATGTCGATTTTAGCTTGATAGTTGTTATACTATGAGAACTCTACTAGATGTAAATGATTTTCCCATGAGCCTCCAAAGTCAAGATGTGTTAACCCAGATTTTTGAAACATATGATAACTGGATAATTAACTGGTTTTATTCAGTTAAGCAGATAAAATTCTAATAATTTTAAAATATCTGGATATATATATATATATAAATGGATTTAAACTATAATAAATAATTTTCTTTAAGTGATAAACCTTACGGTGAATTATAAATATGAAAATAGACATATGCAAACTTTATAATATTGAAATTTTTAAGTGTATATGTATATATATATTTATATTATGATTAGGACCAGTAGTTTTGAGTTCAACCTGATGATTGTCAAAGGCTATTTAAGTAAACTCTATTTTTCAAACATCAAAGAATAATATCTATGTATATTTATTTTATTATGACTTAGATTTGAAATAAGAATTAAATAATAGGACTTTATGTACTTTCTTTTAAAAAAATCCAAGAAAATAATCTTAGTTGTATATATAAGTATATACATAACATAAAAAGAATTTAACATAAGAATGTAAATAAAACAAGAAGAAAAAAAATTATTATATAAAATACATAAACATATTGGGAACATTATGATTTCAAATGTATACAAATTCATGCCATTTAACAAATGTAAGTAAATAATAAGGAGCAATGACAAGTGTAATTAGTTACTTAACAATTTAACAAGTGTCTATTATATCTTTTTATTTTTCAAAATAATTAAGAAAAGATAATGTAAACATTTTCATACCTCTCACTCTCTTTAATCAGTTCAAATGTTGAAGAAAAAATATAAACCAGATCACAATCTGTATCAATCTCATTATCAACCCTGTTCTAAACAATAAATTAAAAACTGAATTTCAAAGCTTCAGTTTTCAACCTGGGAAATCAAACAAGTTCAACCAGGTAAATAAAAAAAATCCAAACTAAAGCCTCAGTTTTAGATCGTCATTTCCAAAAGAAAAGCATAGGCTTGATCAACTACAAAATAGAATTCAAAGATCAAACTTTTTTTAACATTATCTTATTCAAGAAGCATTTTCAGGTTTTCAATCAAAACTGGAAATCAGGAAGCATGTTCTCTGCTTTTAAAACTGTGAGTAAACTAAACCTTATTCTATCTTAAATCTGGATGTATGAGATAACCCTTTTGAAGTTGGATGCAATAATTGTTTATATGATGGGAATTGTATGTAAATATATATCTGAACAAAAGAATGTGCATGATTTTACACAAGAATGTTGGCTCTGCTTTAGTGTTCAGGCTTTTAAAAAAATTCTTCCTTGAATTAGTTTAGTCTTCAAGTTGTAAATAAATTTTGTTAGGGTGTAACAAGTTATAAATTTTAAAAATAATTTCAAGTTCAATTTGAACTAGTTTTTAAATAAGAAGGAGGAAGAATAGTGACTTAAAACATATCAAAATTTTGTTTATAATGATCGCTTGTTCCAGTTATATAATTGGTTCGTCATCAAAAACTAGGATTTTTAAAAATAAAAACATGATTTTTAAGGGAGCAATTCAGGGGAATTTGAAAGATAATCGTTTTTGGGTTTCTGCCTTTTCCTGGTGATGGGGTGTATCAGGGAAGGCGGGGTTCCTACTGGAGGTGGAGAGAAGGTAGGAGAGCTTGGAAAAAATGGTCAGAAGGTTCCGAATTCACTGTGGAGGCGCGTCGGTGCGGTTTTAGGGTTTAGTCTCAATTTTTGGTCTGGGTTGTTCGCGGGGCGATCTCGTCGTCGTGCTAGCAACGGGGTGAACCGGAGGTAGGGGAAAGGGAAGATGGAGACGAGACGAAGGCTTGATCGTAGTATCAGATTTTTCTGATGAACTGAGGTGGTGAACTTGGAGGATTATGGTGACCTGGTGCTTTCTGTAGGATGTTGAATTTTCTTGAATTCAAATCATGGTGATTAGTGAGGAAACTAGGTAGTTAGATGGATTGGGGTAATCAACGGCAGCATGGGATGGCGTAGGAGTTGGTCAGGACGACACCGATGTCGTGTGCACGTACACGCGTGTACGATATATTTTTGGGTTGTGGTCTCGTTGCTGGGTTGGATGAGGCTTTCGAAGAAGAACTCGAGAACAATGGAGTTTGGCTCGAGATAAGACTCGAGTGTGTACCCTTGAGTTCGGGTAGGAAGTGGTGAAGGATGAAGCAAATTTTGGGCCGGAAAGATTTTGGGCCAGGGAGATTATAAATTAGATTAATTGAAGTAAGGAATTAAGGGGAAGAGAAAGATTTTGCTTGAACGTTAACTCAGGGTTATGTGGGTTTGCGCTCGGGTTTCAACTGTAATTTGTTAAGTTAAAATAAGGTAATTTGATTAACCAGTTTAATAAGGGAGTGGACTAAGTTTATCAAACAACAATGAGATGTACAAGTTTTCAAGTAGGTGATTAAACCAAGTTTCTCATTTAATTTATTGAACAAGTTTTTAATCAAGTTCAAAGATTTAATTTCAAACGTAAATGTTTAAAAATTATTTGGTTTAAAAGGTTATATGATTTGTTAACTTAAATTTGTTAAATGCTTAATTTATTTTAAACTTAAATTAAATGATTTAATTAAGTAAGTTAATTATGAAGATAAATGTTTTTATATGATAATTAAGGGATTAAATAAAGATAAATGGTTTATCTTAAGGTTAATTAAAACCTGGAATGATTAAGGACTAATCTATTGAGGGTTAATTAATTTAATCAAAACTAAAGGTTAAATTAATTGATGACTAAGGTTAATTAATAGAGGAAAATTAACCAATGGGATAATAGGATAATTACTTGATAAAAGTGATTAAAGGTAAATCACTTAAGGGAAGTAATTAAGGTTTTAATTACTTAGTGTGATTAATTAAAGGGGTTGATTAATTAATCAAGGAAATTTATTAAGTGTTAATAAATTAATAAATGTGATTAATTAAAGAATAATTTTGACTAAAGAATAATTAAGTTAAGTAATTAATTAAGGACCAATGAGATTAATGTGAATGGGTGAAGGTTTATTAATTTGTGTAATTAATTAAGGATTAATTACTCATTGTAATTAAAGGATAATTAGTCAAGGGTGATTAATTTTAGAGAGAAAAATTTAAGATGATTAATTAATTGGTTTGTAATGAATTAATGTTGGGTAGAGGTAATCTAAGTGATTAAAGATTAGAAATTAATTTAATTAGAGATAAATTGAAATAATTTTGGAAGTGATCAATCTTGCTTATGAATGATTGGTTAATGATTAATGCCTTGAATTGGTTGATAACTCTGATATGAAATGTTTTCTGATATGATATGTTTGGTTAGACAGTGATAGTATGGTTATCTATCGTGATGAATTGCTGTGAAAAAGTGTTATCCGGTAATTAAAGTTGAATTGAATTTAAATGAATAACTTGGGTTTAAATGACATTGGATTCAAAGAGACAGGAGTCGGGAATTAGTGAATACCCGAAACCACTTCGATTCTTTATAGATTGGTATGCGAAATCAATAGGTTGGAATGGAATGATTTAAGTGAATTGGACCATTTAATCTAAGTTTTGGTACTTAGAAATTGATGTGTAAAATAAGCGATGTCTATAACAAATTGTGAATTTGTAAATTGATACGAGTTAATCGGGGTTTTAAGTAAATCTTATGCACTATTTTTCTTGTTAGGTGGGTTTACTCACGCTGGTTTCCAGCCTGACCCGGGTGTTACTTTGATGTAATACTCGGGTCAGACCGAGTGTTACAGATTTTCAGGTAAGGACGTTCTGGAGCTCAGGAGGCGAGCTGGATGGCAGGAACGTATAGAGTGTATTCCGCTGTGTTATATTATAGTATATCTGGGACAAGTTATTTAAACTATCCTATGTTTGTGTAAATGTTGTAACTATGATGTATAAAAATGTAACTGACTGATACATTTTTCTTCGTGTAAAGAATATTATTTGATGTTATATTTTATCTGCTGTGAATGTGAGATTCTGAGTTTGGTTTTATGTTTCTTCTTCTTCTTTCTCTTTCTTCTTTTCTAACTATCTGGAATTTTCGGGATCGAAATTTCCGGGTCGTTACATTTGGTATCAGAGTAGAAGGTTAAGCGAGAACCTTGGCTCTGATGAGTTTACTCATTAAGGATAGGGTCAATGGTACCCTAGAATGAGTTGAGTGTATATACATATGAGAGCGTACTTGTTATTTTCTTATATAAAGATTTTAAATGATTTTATATAAGAATATATTTTGATATATAATGCAATATTTCTTTCTAACAAATATTAAGGTAATTGGTTGTTAAATTATTGGAATTAAATTAAGTGGTAATAGAAATACAACAAAATTGAAATTAAATAAAGACAAGTTTGAAATGGATTCAAACTGAAATTAAAATCTTGAATTTGGAGAAGTGTTTCAGAATAAGATAATAATGAATTGGTTTTCGGATACGATAATCTTGGTTATTATCATAAGTGATTGTTGTGTTTAATAATGAAATGTGTGTTAGTGAGTTAGCAAAATGAAATGTTTTAAGAAAGTAAAACATTTGGGTAAGTATGACTTATAAATTGGAACTAAAGATGATCTGAATTGTGAAGATTTAAATCTAGGTCCAGAAATTTGAAAATTGTTTCAAAGTGATAAAGGGATAATAAATAATATTATTTGAATAAAAGAGCTTGATTCAAACAAGAGTTGTTTGAAAATTTAAATAAATTTGTTTTGAATTAAAAACCAAAGGTGGTTTAAAATTTGAGGATAACTTGGTATGTAAAGGAAAATAATTATGTATATTGAAATAAGCTCTAAGGTCGAGTTCTGAATTTCCCTTGGAATGTGATGTGAAACCCTAAGTGATATAAGTCTTTGAACTTATAAGTAAGAAAGAATATTGATAGAAATTTGAAATGTGAAGTGGGAAGATTATTAATGAGAAGTTTAAAATTTGAAATGGAAGTTCAAATTGAATTATGTTGATTGGAGTAAATTGAATTGAATTTAACTTAGTAAAGGTTAAATAAGTTAATAAGCAATCTGAATTGGAAATTTCAAGATGAAATTGAAATTTAACTTGGGACGTTAAATGGTTGTTTTGAATTGAAAATTTGTGTGATCTCAAAATGGGTTTGAGATCTAGAAATTGGAAATGGATGGATGTTTTAAAAATAAATTGGATGATATCATCCTGTTGATATTAATAATCTTTAAACTGTGAATTGGATATGTTTAATGGATTGTGGTAATATATCCATCAATGAGATAAAAGAGAAATTAAACTTTAATTTGAAATTAAGAATATGGAATTACTTTGAATTTAAGATTTGAATATTAAGAATAGAATTTGTAAATTAAAATTGTTTAAAAACCGATTTCAAGGATGGAAGATAAAATTGGGTAATAAATTGAATTTTAAAGATAAAATTTCAAAGGTTTGGTTTCAAAACTAAAATTTGGTGATGAATTGAATTTCAAAGATTTAGTTGTTAAAAAAGGATTTGGATTATTATTATTTGAACTTTGAAATAGGTTAAAAATGGAATTTGGATTCAGAATTAAATGGTTTAAAGATATAAGTTGATTTGATTTAAAGGATTAAATCAACCTTTAAAATTTAACTCGAATTTATAATTCGAGATGGTTTAAAGTAGAGATTTGGATTGAATTAGTTGAAATTGAATTTGATTTGAATTAATTAAAATTGTAATAGAAGATGTATAAGTTTAAAAATTCAAATGGAAAATTTGAATTGGATTGTTTTGAAATGAAATTGAAGATGAATGAGTACAAATTCAAATGGAATTGGGATTAATTTAAACTAGAATTGAAATGATTTGAGATTGAAGCTGGTTCAATTTGAAATTAATCCAAATTGATTTGAATAACTTGGAATTGTGACTAAAGTTGAATAGGTTTAAAATTCAAAATGGAATTTGATTTGAATTTGAAAAGAAATTGAGGTTAATTCAACTTGAATTGGGATTAAATCAATTTTAGTAGAAATTGAAGTTATTTAAATTGGAATTGAGTCAATTTAAATGGAAGTGGAAATTTAAATTGAATTGTTGGGAATGGAAATTTGAAATTGAACAGTTTGGCTCTGGACTATTTTCAAAACAAATTATTTTAATATAAACTATTTTAAATCAATTTTCCAAGCTATTTACTATATACAACCTTTCTTTTTAAAGCCAAATTATCTTATACTTATTTTACAATTATTTTTGGAACTATTTAACAACTTTTCAACTACTTTATAACTAATTACTATTTTACAACTATTTTGCAATTATTTAACTATTTTCCAACTATTTTATAATTATTTAACTATTTTACAGCTATTTTACAAACTAGTAATTATTTTTCAACTACTTATTGATTTTTAACTTTTCAAGCTATTTTCTAAATATAAGCTGGTCAGAGTGCAAACTGTTTATGATTAAATATCCATTTGAGATAAGAATTGAAGTGTTAATCAAATGGGATATTGGAAGAAAATATGAATAAGTGAATAGGAATTAAAGGAAATGTGAATAGAAAAGGAGATTGATTTGGCTAATAACCAATAAAGATAAATACGTAGGATGTACGTATATTATTCTATTTACATAGTGCTTTGATCCGGATTCGAGCATAGAATTTCAAGATAATATATCGATCCGAGTTGGGATTTTTTTCCACTCGATTTTCGACGGCGAACCTGGATATGGGTTGTTGATTGGTTCTGGATACTTCTATCATAGTTATGGTTATGTAAGGAGAATGACGGTTTCTGATCGAGAAACCAGAGCTGAGTCCGCACTAGGAAGTCGGGTGGACGATACTATTTCAAAAGTGAAATTTTGTGATCGAGTGAGCGATCAGATTGGTATAGCGTACGGATGATATGAGTACATCGTATGGGTTTGAATGCATTGATATTGGGAATTTATGGATAAGAAATGTGAAATGATTTTTGAAATGAAAAGTATATTTTGTGAAATATACAATGAAGTAAAGTGGAAATTGGATATTTCTATGGTAGAAATTTACTTTATGGAAGTAAGTAATTTGGTAAGTGACTTTATAGAGTAATCAAATTTGAATATTTGATTCTGAATAAACAAAGTTATGTATCTTTGTTACATATATGAGAAACTCCCCTTGATGAATCTAGCCAGAAATAAAAATGTTTTTTTGAAAGTATTTGAAGTATAAAAAGGGAATTTATACAAGTTTGAGAGATCCAAAGTTTTTAAAAATTATATATATCTATATCTATATATATATATATATAAAGGATCTTATGAGGATTTTGGAAAAAGGTTTTTGGAACCTATGGACTTGGAAAGGCTTTTGATTTTTGGGTAAAATCAATATTGGAATTTGGGAAGCCTAGTTTGAGAATGATCGATTTTGGGATAATCGATTTTGAGAAAAGAGATTTATATGGGATTCATACTAGGTGTATGTTTTGGAAGATACTATATGTGTATAGTATAAAGTGTTTTGAAAACGGCTCTGGAGAAAAAGGCACTCCCTTGAAATGAACTTCTGAGGAGTACCATAGGTTGGTACTGCCTTGAGCCTCAAAGGGGGAGGTTCTAAAGTTGATCCTGTGAGGAGTACGGACATAACTAGTTGCTGAGGATATTGTGTAGTGTGTAGCGAAAGTCGAGGGCGATGATGCCTACAGAGGTATTTGGGTTATGCTGTTGTTATCCCATTTTTGGTCAAAACTGGAATATCAACAAACTGACAAGGAATTATGGATATCAGGATTGAAGGTCGGTTGGAATCATGGCTACGATCGATATCATCAAAATTTGGTTGATCTCCGATCGGGACGAAATTAATTGGAGATGATGATAAGGATTAGGAAAGGCTATGTTTCAAATTTCAGGTTAATCGGAGTTCGTATGGAGAAGTTATGATCGATTCAAGGTAGGAAAGGCATGGTGTTCGAATCGATCAGGGGTAGCACTCACTTCGAATCGATACACTTCGTATCGATCGACCTGGGTTCGACACTGCTGCTTCGTATCGATCGTAGGCAAGGCATAGGGTTGGTTCGAATCGATACGCTTCGTATCGATCAGTATGGTTTCGGCCTGGTGAACTTCGTATCGATCAGGTAAGAAGGATAGATGGATTTCGGCCCAATGGCAATGGATCCAAAATGGATAGGTTCGAATCAATCAAGACAAAGCATAATGCTTTGAATCCATGAGGTCAAGGAGAGTTCGAATCGATCAGGTTAGGGTATGTTCGAATCAATCGGTGTAAACGAGATCGATTCGAAGCATGCTCCTGGGATCGATTCGAAGAAGATCGGTGGAACACGAGAAGCATACATTGGGGGACGACTTCATGGATTCGAAGAGGAGGTGGGTTCGGAGCATGGATTCGAAGCAATGGACTTGAAGGAGGATTCAAAGCAGTGGATTCGAACGAGATGGATTCGAAGGACGTGGGTTCGAAGGAAATGGACTCGAAGGAGGTGGATTCGAAGTATGGGTTCGAAACAGGCAGAACACACGAAGCTTTGAACTTGAATCGATCATATCTCCCAAACCATTGATCCAAATATAATGAAATTTTTACAGGAGCTTACATACATGTTGAAGAATGTTCTCACCAAATTTCAGCTCAATTGGATGATTTCTTGATCGATTCGAACCTTACTTCGAATCGACCCCAAGGTGGGCCAGGACCTCCAGATTTCGGGTGTGTGGGCCCCCTCACGTGCCCGAAGCGGTCTTCCCGGATTTTAGGAGAAATATCAGCCTCCTACGCTTATAAATAGATCCCCTGGTCATTCAGAAAAGGGGTCAGAGATTTTAGAGAGAGAAAGCACGCTCGGACGCTGCCAGAATCATTCCATATCATCATTGCTGCTATTTATTTCAAGTTTTGGACTTTGTAACTGCTGTAATCATCTGTAATCATCAAGGATAATCAATAAAAGGATAAAAACTTTGGAGTGGATATAGGCCGGAGATAGCCGAACCACTATAAAACTTGTGCCTCTGTTCTTTGCTTTTGGATTGTTGTTTAATATTTGCTGGGATCTGAGATTTGTGTTTGAATATCATTGATTTTATTCATACACTGGTGCTTTCACGGTATTCGGGGTTTGTGACCAATTTTGGCACAAACAGCTGTGATGACAGTGTAACTCGATGTCACTGCGATCTACTGCAGACCATAGCGAAAGTCGTGTGTGCCGCTGAGAGCCAACAGTCTGCGTTTGATTTTATATCGGTAGACTGCGACCTATGGTAACATAGCGAAAGTCGTGTGTGCTGTTGAGAGCTAACAGTCTGCGTTTGATTTTATATCGGTAGACTGCGACCTATGTAGGGGCGGAGAAGTTTCATTTTTGGCAGCGAAAATCGAGGGCGCTGATGCCTACAGCTGCATGGACTTTTGCTGCGGTGGCAACGTAACCCTGGAATGTAACTGCTATCTGTTGTGGGTTCCATGGCGTAATCGATGGCACTGATGCCTATAGTTACATGGACTTTTGCTACGATGGCAACATAACCCGGGATGTAACTGCGACCATGGATGGAGGTGATGATTTTCAGAGCATTCTCACCAAAGATATTTCCTCTATGTTCAAAAAGATTTTCTATATTTTCAGTAAAATTATTTTCCAAGTATTTTCACTGGGTGTTGAAAACGGGTTTACCAAGTACTTATAGATTTTCAATCTTATGTACGATCAACGTATGACCGAATTTCTATGAGAACGAGGAAGGACTTGTTGAAACATCGAGTTATAAAAAGTATTTTTTATAAAAACTATTTTATAATATTATGTCGATTTTAAAGGTGTTTTAAATGATCAAAAGAATAATTTTTTCTGATGATAAGCATTGTAATAATTCTGGCTTTGTTCCTTTTCGGGGACGAAAAGTTTCAAAGGGGGGAGGAATGTGATAACCGGATTTTTGAAACATCTGATAATTGGATAATTAACTAGTTGTATTCAGTTAAGTGGATAAAATTCTGATAATTTTAAAATATCTGGATATACATATATATATATATATAAATGGATTTAAACTATAATAAATAATTTTCTTTAAGTGATAAACCTTATGGTGAATTATAAATATGAAAATAGACATATGCAAACTTTATAATATTGAAAATTTTAAGTGTATGTGTGCGTGTGTGTATGTTATGATTAGGAACTGTTGTTTTGAGTTCAACATGATGATTCTGAAAGGCTATTTACGTAAACTTCATTTTTCAAACATCAAAGAATAATATCTATGTATATTTATTTTATTATGACTTGGATTAGAAATAAGAATTAAATAATAGGATTTAATGTACTTTCTTTTAAGAAAATTCCAAGAAAATAATCTTAGTTTGTATATATAAGTATATATATATATAACATAAAAAGAATTCAACATAAGAATGTAAATAAAATATGAAAATAAAAAAAAATTACATAAAATACATAAACATATTGGGAACATTATGATTACAAATGTATACAAATTCATGCCATTTAATAAATGTAAGTAAATAAATAAGGAGTAATGACAAGTGTAATTAGTTGCTTAACAATTTAACAAGTGTCTATTATATCTTTTTATTTTTCAAAATAATTAAGAAAAGATAATGTAAACATTTTCATACCTCTCGCTCTCTTCAATCAGTTCAAATGCTAAAGAAAATAATATAAACCAGATCACAATATGTATCAATTTCATTATCAACCATGTTCTAAACAATAAATTAAAAACTGAAATTCAAAGCTTCAGTTTTCAACCTGGGAAATCAAAACAGTTTAGCCAGGTAAATAAATAAGAAAAAAAGAAGAATCCAAACCAAAGCCTCAGTTTTAGATCATCATTTCCTGAAGAAAAGCATAGGCCTGATCAACTACAAAACAGAATTCAAAGATCGAACTTTTTTCAGATTATCAAATTCAAGAAGCATTTTCAGTGCTTCAATCAAAACTGGAAATCAAGGAGCATGTTCTTTGCTTTTAAAACTATGAGTAAACTAAACCTTGTTCTATCTTAAATCTGGATGCATGAGATAACCCTTTTGAAGTTGGATGCAATAATTGCTCATATGATGGGAATTGTATGTAAATATATATCTGAACAAAAGAATGTGCATGATTTTACACAAGACTGTTGGCTCTTCTTTAGTGTTCAGGCTTTAAAAAAAATTTCTTCCCTGAATTACTTTAGTCTTCAAGTTGTAAACAAAATTTGTTAGTTGTAACAAGTTATAAATTTTAAAAATAATTTCAAGTTCAAATTGAACTAGTTTTTAAATAAAAAGGAGGAAGAATAGTGGACTTAAAACATATCAAAATTTTGTTTATAATGATTGCTTGTTCCAGTTATATAATTGGTTTCGTCATCAAAAACTAGGATTTTTAAAAATCAAAACATGGTTTTTAAGGTAGCAATTAAGGGGAATTTAAGAGATGAACGTTTTTGGGTTTCTGCCTTTTTCTGGTGATGGGGTGTATCGGGGAAGGCAGGGTTCCTACTGGAGGTGGAGAGAAGGTAGGAGAGCTTAGAAAAAATGGTCAGAAGGTTCCAAATTCACTGTGGAGGCACGGCGGTGCGGTTTTAGGGTTTAGTCTCAGTTTTTGGTCTGGGTTATTTGCGGGGCGATCTCATCGTCGTGCTAGCAATGGGATGAACCGGAGGTGGGGGAAAGGGAAGATGGAGGCGAGCCGAAGGCTTGATCGTAGTATCAGATTTTTCTGATGATCTGAGGAGGTGAACTTGGAGGATTATGGTGACCTGGTGCTTTCTGTAGGATGTTGAATTTGCTTGAATTCAAATCAGGATGGTTAGTGAGGAAACTGGGTAGTTGGATGGATTGGGATAATCAACGGCAGCATGGGATGGCATCGGAGTTGGTCAGGATGGCACCGATGTCGTGTGCACGTACATGCGTGTACGATATATTTTTGAGTTATGGTTTCATTGCTGGGTTGGGTGAGGCTTTCGAAGAAGAACTCGAAAACCATGGAGTTTGGCTCGAGATAAGACTCGAGTGCGTACCCTTGAGTTCGGGTAGGAAGTGGTGAAGGAAGAAGCAAATTTTAGGCCGGAAAGATTTTAGGCCAGGGAGATTATAGATTAGATTAATTGAAGTAAGGAATTAAGGGGAAGAGAAAGATTTTGCTTGAACGTTAACTCAGGGTTATGTGGGTTTGCGTTCGGGTTTCAATTGTAATTTGTTAAGTTAAAATAAGGTAATTTGATTAACCAGTTTAATAAGAGAGTAGACTAAGTTTATCAAACAAAAATAAGATGTACAAGTTTTCAAGTGGGTTATTAAACCAAGTATCCAATTTAATTTATTGAACAAATTTTTAATCAAGTTCAAAGATTTAATTTCAAACGTAAATGTTTAAAAATTATTTGGTTAAAAAGGTTATATGATTTGTTAACTTAAATTTGTTAAATGCTTAATTTATTTGAAACTTAAATTAAATGATTTAATTAAGTAAGTTAATTATGAAGATAAATGTTTTAATATGATAATTAAGGGATTAAATAAAGATAAATGGTTTATCTTAAGGTTAATTAAAACCTTGAATGATTAAGGACTAATCTGTTGAGGGTTAATTAATTTAATCAAAACTAAAGGTTAAATTAATTGATGATTAAGGTTAATCAATTGAGGAAAATTAACCAATGGGATAATAGGATAATTACTTGATAAAAGTGATTAAAGGTAAATCACTTAAGGGAAGTAATTAAGGTTTTAATTACTTAGTGTGATTAATTAAAGGGGTTGAATAATTAATTAAGAAAATTTATTAAGGGTTAATAAATGAATAAATATGATTAATCAAAGGATAATTAAAGAATGATTAATTTGTGTAATTAATTAAGGACCAATAAGATTAATGTGAATGGGTGAAGGTTTATTAATTTGGGTAATTAATTAAGGGTTAATTACTCATTGTAATTAAAGGATAATTAGTCAAGGGTGGTTAATTTTAGAGAGAGAAAAATTAAGATGATTAATTAATTGGTTTGTAATTAATTAATGTTTGGTAGAGGTAATCTAAGTGATTAAAGATTAGAAATTAATTTAATTAGAGATAAATTGAATTAATTTTGGAAGTGATCAATCTTGCTTATGAATGATTGATTAATGATTAAATGCCTTGAATTGGTTGATAACTCTGATATGAAATGTTTTCTGATATGGTATGTTTAGGTAGACAGTGATAGTATTGTTATCTATCATGATGAATTGTTGTGAAAAAGTGTTAGCCGGTAATTAAAGTTGAATTGAATTTAAATGAATAACTTGGGTTTAGATGACATTGGATTCGAAGACATCGGAGTCGGGAATTAGAAAATACCCGAAACAACTTCGATTCTTTATAGATTGATATATGAAATCAATAGGCTGGAATGGAATGATTTAAGTGAATTGGACCATTTAATCTATGTTTTGGTACTTAGAAATTGATGTGTAAAATAAGGGATGTCTATAACAAATTGTGAATTTGTAAGTTGATACGAGTTACCCTGGGTTTTAAATAAATCTTATGCACTAGTTTTCTTGTTAGATGGGTTTACTCACGCTGGTTTCCAGCCTGACCCGGGTGTTACTTTGATGTAATGCTCGGGTCAGACCGAGTATTACAGATTTTCAGGTAAGGACGTTCTGGAGCTCAAGAGGCGGGCTGGATGACAGGAACGTATAGAGTGTATTCGGATGTGTTATATTGTAGTATATCTGGGACAAGTTATTTAAACTGTCCTATGTTTGTGTTAATGTTGTAACTCTGATGTATATAAATGTAATTGACTGATACAGTTTTCTTTGTGTAAAGAATATTGTTTGATATTATATTTTATCCGCTGCGAATGTGAGATTATGAATTTGGTTTTCTGTTTCTTCTTCTTCTTTCTCTTTCTTCTTTTCTAACTATCTGGAATTTTCGGGATCGAAATTTCCGGATCGTTACACTAGAATACATGCTCTTAAAAGTTCTTCTAAAATGCGGTTGACTCATTCCGTCTATCCATTATTTTGGGGGTGATATGCAGTGCTTATACTTAGTTTCGTTTCCAAAGCTGTCTGTAGTGCTTTCCAAAACTGAATAGTGAAGATTGGATCACGATCGCTTACTATACTTCTTGGTACTCGATACAATCGGACAATCTCCTTCATATATATATCTGCAAGGCTTGCAGCTGTTCTTGTTGGCTTAACTAGAATAAAGTATGGACTTTTGGTTAATCGGTCTATGATAACCCAAATGCCTTCATTTCCTTTCCTTGTTCGGGTAAGCCATCAATGAAATCTATGGATATTCGATCCCATTTCCAAGCTGGAATCTCCAAAGATTGAAATAACCTGTAGTCTTCTGTTAGTCACTTTTGATTCTTTGGCAATTTTTACAATGGCTGACATAGATAGATATGTCCCTCTTCATACTTTTCCATTAAAATGTACGCTTCGTGTCCTTGTACATCTTATGAATTCCAAGATGAATGCTAACTTGGTTGTGTGGCATTCAGCTAGTACTTCTTGCCTAAGATTTCCAATATCTTGAAGAAAAAAATTTCCATTTAATCACATACTTCCAAGGTTATCTATTTTAAAGATTGAATTTCTTCCTTATTGTATTTCTTAAACCATTTATCTTCTCCCTATTTACTGGCGATTCTTTCTAGAAGAGTGGAGTTACTACCAAATAAGAAATAACAACTAGCTTCCTACATAATGCATCAGCTACTATATTGGCTTTTCTAGGTGTATATAGAATATCTAAATCATGTGATGCGAGAAATTATCGCTAGCGTTGTTGTCTCATGTTTAAGTCCCTTTGGGTGAAAAGATACTTCAAAGATTCATGGTCTATGTAGAGTTCGAATTTTTCAACTAAAAGATGGAATATTATATACTAAATTCAATTCAAAGTTTTATCGAAATGAACTATAAAAAATTCTTACCTAGCAAATAATGCCCCCATATCTTTAAAGCGAACATAACGGCTAATAATTCTAAGTTGTGTGTTGCATAATTCTTCTCATGTATCTTCAGCTGTCTACTTGCGTAAGCAATCACCTTCCCATCATGCATTAAAACTGCACCAACTCCTTCTTCACAAGCATCTGTATAAACGGTCAATCCACTATTTCCATTTATAATTGCTAAAACTAGAGCGGTTGTCAACCTCTTCTTTAGTTCTTGGAATGCTTCTTCACATGTAGGAATCCGGATAAATTTATCATCCTTCATCATCTACTTCGTTAGGTGATAGGAAATCTTAGGGAAGTCTTAAACGAATCTTCTGTAACATCCTGCCAAACCTAAGAAGCTACAAATCGCTTTAGGAGTTTATGGATACTTCTAATCTTGAATAGCTAAAACATTCCCCGGATCCACTGAAATTCCATCCCTTGATATTATATGTCCAAAGAATCTTACCTCCTTCTCCCAAAAATGGCACTTTAAGAATTTGGTTTTAAGCACATTATTCCTCAATATTTCCAACACAGCTTCTAGATGCCTTGCGTTTTCTTCTTCTGTCTTTGAGTAGATAAGGATATCATCGATAAAGACTAAAACAAATTTGTTTAGCACATCTCTAAACACTCTATTCATAAGGTCAACAAAATAAGCGGGTACATTAGTCAGTCCAAAAGGCATAACCAACCACTCATAGAAAGTATTTGGACCTTTGAAAAGAGTTAGACGGATGCAATCTTCTGCGATCCTTAACTGATGGAATCCTATAGCTAGGTCCATTTTAGAGAAAACTTGAGCTCTGTGTAATTGATCAAACAAGTCATCTATTTAGGGTAGAGGATACTTGTTCTTAATGGTTTGCTTATTTAGATCTTAATAGTCTATACACAATCTCAAAGATCCATCTGACTTAGGAACGAAAACTACTACTGATCCCCGGCTTGAACGACTAGATCTTATTAATCCCTTCTTTAGCAGTTCCTGGTTTAGTTATTCAACCCATCTTTTTCTTTTGGAGCCATCCTTCTATCTTTTTGTTTAATTGGCATCGCACTAAGGGCTAAATCGATATGGAATTCGATTTCTCGATGTAGAGGAATACATCTACCTCTTCGAAGACATCAATGGGTATTGTTTCTAATCCTATCTCGGATGTATATAAAGCATAAAGAAAACTATCTCTTCTTGGAGTAGGATCTTCGCAAGATATTTCTATAATTTTTCCAAAGGCGGTCCATAAAGATATCGTCCTTTTATCATAATCGAACATGGCTTTATACTTTGCCAACCATCCATACCAAGTAAAATTTCAAATCCAATAAAATCTAAGACAAAATAGTCAAAAGGAAAGTGATGGGGTAGATAGGAGATTGGAACATTTTCACAGTGCATACAAAGATTAGTGGAACCTCCTATATGATTTGTTACGCAGATAGGGGTGTCAACGAGTTTAGGTTCAAGTTCTAATTCTTCTATAGTTTTTTTAGCAATAAAACTATGAGAAGCTCATGTTTCAAACAATACTCTAACTAAAGCATCTTTAATTAAAATATTACCTTCTAACACTCTTTTGCCCTTCACATCCTTTGCCCTTCACATCTTGAGAGGCTAAAAGCTCTTCCTTTATAGCATATACTTTTGCTTGTTCTCCTTTCTTTATTAGGGGACCATCTTTTATCATGTGTCTAGATCGATGACAATTAAAGCAACTTCTCGATGCTAATCCCTGAGTTCAGTGTTTTCCACGATGAGTTGATAAGTGGCCTTTTATTGGCAATTGTATAAGAGACATCTCTAAAGCGGCTATCCTAAGATCCTCTTTTGGATTTTCCCTACCATGGTTTCTTACCATTAAACTTCCTCTTCTTTCGGTTATTGTTGTTGCTTCCTTGTATTACGGATGGATCTATCTTACCTAAAGCTTCATATCTGTATCCCATGTCTACTAAATCTACAAAGGGTACTTTCACATGCCCAGTCATCCTTCCATGGTATTGCTTCTTCATTATCGAGATAAACTTTTCATTCTTCTTGGGGGCGTATCTATCAATCCAAGCCCAAAACGAGATAATTCGTTAAAAATTTTAGCATGCTCCTCAAACGACATCTCCTCCTCTTGTTTAAAATCCATAAAATTTCGGTAAAGATGGGATTTTCCTGCTTCCATCATATACTATTCCTCCAAAACTTCTTTGAATCGTTCCCATGAGAAATTATCTTCTGACTCATTCTGAGTAATAGATTCCCATCAAACTAGAGCTTTATCTTGTAGTTTCCAAGAAACTAAGAATCTCTTTTGCTCATCTCCAATATTATGTCCTTTGAAAATTCTTTCACAAGAGCAGATCCAAGCTTGTAGTTCAATTATGGTTTCCATTTCTTTGAAAGGTTTACCACCAAGGCTGGTATAGTTCTTGCATAAAGTTGCAATGTTGATATGGGGCTGTACTGGAACTACTACTTCCTCGACTATTGTAGCTACGGGAGTTTGACCGTTTGTGGTATTACTTCTTCCACTACCCATCCTCTTCTTCCACTTATTTTCTACTATCTATGTATAGTAAGGAAAAGATCTTTAGCATATATAAATGAGATATCTTAGGTAATGCTATACAGTATGAATATAATTATTCAAGTTAAATTTTTAATTATATGCTCTCTCAGACTAAACACATTCTAGGGTATTGCTAACCCTATCTCAAATGAGTCATACCCCATCAAAGCCAAGGTTCTTGTCTAACCGTCAGCTCTGATAACAAATGTGATGACTCATCTCCTTGACCCTCGGAAATCGACATTAATACATCCATGGTATTCACGTACTGTAAATCAACATGCTGGGGAGGCAGATTATCAGGGGTGTAAAAGAAAAATAAAGATAGAATAAAACACAACAATAGAATCTCACATCGCACTCAACATACATAAACGATCACTCCAAGTGATTCGTCAGAGTTAATACAAATCCAGCAGGATAGTTATAACTGTCTATCCAACATATGCTGGGAAATAGATCCTACATGACATAGCGGAAAACATGTAGAATATCAACATAGAGTACTTCAGCTTCATAGCTTCAAAAGACTTCTCCAAAATGCTCCTAAGATATCCTGACTACACGGCTGCCCGAAAAATAGGGCACCCAGAGTTTAAAGGGAAAAACAAACTCTGGATCAATCATGGGACTGGTGTGAGAACTCAAAATACGATGTTTTGAAAACAAAAAGGTATCTCATAAGACAATGCCGCACATAAACACAGAATGAGTTTTTACCTTATGATAACCAAAACTCTTATTATGTAAAATTTAGGGATATTATTTTTAATGACTATCTTTGAAACATTTGCAAATAAACTTATTAATCTAAGTCGAAATGGTTACCATTATTAAATTCCAGCATATTAGGTTCTAAAAATAAAACCGCAAGTTCTTATTGGAGAAAGGATTTCCATACAAATGACCAGGTGAAAGGACTGCCTTCCAATGGGTACACCTCTAGATGGATGTCCTGAGGATCCATCATAAAGATCCTCTACCAACACAAGACTGGCCCACCTCTATAACTAGATATTATCGAATATGTCATCCCTCAGTCGTTACCGATCTTTAACCGAGATGTTTCTTAGCATACTTTTGACAATGGTTAGATACCCGAACTTTATAGCGGGTAAAAATCTATCTAGAAAGGGATGATCATACCCTAATGGTTGCGAACTACATAGCCTTGCCACATCTAACCTTGTTTTGGTCATTTCCCAGTTGATGAGGCTTGGGGTAATGATTACCTTTTCCCATAACAAAAATTCCTTTCACTTTGAATGCCACATTGCCATTCCATATTCATATGACTAGTCTCTACAAATATATAACTTCTTGAGCTCGCATGTCTCGAGAAAGGGTGTTAAGCTAAGAGAAGGTGTCTACTCCACCTGGAACTAATATACATTTTAACATTTTATATAGATAAATTAATGTAATTTAGAATGCAAGGTCAGACATTCTTCCATACAAGTTATCCAGGAACAGTACAAACCAAAGGCACTCTCCTACCACATCATAAGATTGTTAGCGAATAGTCCTTGTGTTTTTGAGATTTTTCTTAACAAAGAGACCACTGATACAATAAGTAAATTGGGACTTTATCCCCAAGTAATCAACAAGCAGTCCTTCGTTATTATTCGTCTCAATATCTCCATCTTCAACAACTTCATTTTTAAAACACGTAAATTGGTTCAAATTGGTTTTCGGATAGGAATCACCCAAATTCGACTCCGGTTCCTTTCGAAATCCAATCATCGATAAAAATGATGTAATTAGATGATTGTTGTTCTATTCATTCATTTCCCATTATCAAAAAAATTCTTCAAGTGATATATATCTTTAAAATCTTCTTCTTTAAATACAGTATTATTAACCCTCTCTTTTGAACATTTCTCAAATCATTTTTAAAGAGTATCTTTTGAAAAAATAGGATTATAGAAATCACTCTACTTTTATTCATCATCAACTTACGCATTCAACAAGTGCTATGGGTGGAAAAATGGTGAGATCGCCTTTTAAATTCCACGAATAGGACGAGTTTCCTCTTTCAATTTTAGTAATGAGTATAAGAAGATTATTTCTATAAAATCCATGTAAAGCATCTGGGCTTTCCCTTCGATCTGTTCCACCCCTCGCCTTAAAGAGAAAACTGAGGCCATGTATGTTCAAGGCACAAGTTGCTCCATCCCTAATTTTAGTAACACGACTTGTTTTCACTTTTACATCTCACAGGCGGGACAAATGTACTAGTCGTTTCCGCATACTCAATTTCCCTTTTTAAGTCACTTAATTAATTATTTAATTATTTGTTTAACCGCCTTTGAAACAATTTTCAAATTTTCAAATCTCTTTTAAAATTCCATATTATTTAATTGAAAATGTTTACCTAAAACTTGGGAAAGAATTGTTAGTTCCAACCTTTATTTCAAAAGTTATTGGAAAGCATTGCAAAAAAGTGTTGCAAATGGTGTTTTAAAAGGTATATTCTTTAAACCGACTTTTATATCATTTAGAAACCCTTCTTTTCAACTTAAATCACTTTTAAACATGTTAAAAGATTTTTAGAATTTATCGCATATTTTTTAAACTTTTAAAATATCAATTTTAACTTTGGTCACTTTACTACAAAAGCGTGTTTTTTAGAAAAATTATTTTGGACATATTTTAAAATCTACTTAACGAAATCTTTATTCTCTTTCTTTCTTGGAAATATATGGATATAATAGTTTGAAATTTTTTTATCTCAAACAATTCTGAGCTTAATTACACTCCGTATACTTATTTAAAATTTTGGTGCGAAATCGCAAACTACCGTTGCACGATACGCCTAGTTTTGAATTATTTCATGTTTTTCATTCAAACTTTGTTAAACAAGTTTATATGTTTAAAACATTTATAAACCATTCTTAATCATTTTAGAGGGCATTAAATGATTCCATATCACTTTTCAGTTTATTTTGGAATGTTTTTCTCTGTGAATCAATGTCATATATATCGTGACTTGTTTCAATATTTACATGCAATAAGTAACATATGAAAATTAATATCATAACCAAACATTCAAACAAATATATCACAATCAAATATATATATATATATATACATATAATAAGAGTTCTCACCTTGTTTGCAATTGAATTAACTTTAAATTTAAATAGCTTTTCTAACTCAACTCAAAAGCTCACGAACACTTGCTTTAATACTTCTAGGTAGGTTGACTTTGCTAGTGGAGGCCTTTGAAGCTTTGGGCCGTGAGTTTTAAAGGAAGATTGGGCTCGGCCTTGAGTAGGTGGTGGTGGTTGGCTCAATTAGGGTGGTGGTGGGTGGTGGCCGTGGGTTAGAGGAGGAGAAAGAGGAGGATTTGAAATGGTTGTCAGGTGGTTTGTCACATATTTCTTTTTATACTATTTTTGGAATAATTTTTGTGACGACCCGTAATTTTTAACGATTTTTATTAACGTAATTAACTAAAATTTTGCTTGAATTAAAAAATAAAATTTAGCGAAGAAAATTTATCATTTGGAATACGTCTATTTAAACGTAACAAGGGTGAGATTTTCATCAGAAAATATGGAATTTAGATTTGTTGTGTAATTTTCAATTTTAATTTAAAATCAGTTAAATTGATGAAAATACAGTATTTTTGAAATCTGAAATTTTTATGTAATAAAAATGTAAATCATTTTTGAGTCAGGCTTCATAATTTGTTTCTTCAAATTTGGACTTGTCTAGCCCTGTTTATTTTATTTTCGACGAATTAGCAGCATTTTGGCAGTGAAATATCGACTTTTGATAGGATAATCAAATCACTGATATCTGTATACCATTCTATTCATCCTGTCGTGCTGATCTCTGCAGTATATTCACTCGAGTATTTCGGTGCGTGGTACAGGGTGAAATCTGTAAGCCGGATAGCCATCTTGGTACCCGTTTGAGCTTTTGAGTTCTGTTTCCTTTCAGTTGTCCTATGTGAAACAATGAGCCACTAGCCTTTATTATTTTCAAAATTCAATACCCTGACTACCACTACTCCCACTGGTTCTAATATAATATGATGGTTCATTCATTTTGGGGTCTCTTCGTTTCTCGGCTGTCCACACTTTTATAAAATATATATAATATTATAGCTTATGTTATATATTTATTTTCCTCTGAAGCTTGTCCTTCTTCCTCTCACTGTTTTGCTTTTGCCTCACACCTCCCATTGCCGAATGCGACCTTCACCACAACCCACTGCCGATCGATACTTGATAACCCGCCCGTCTCCTCCAAACAATCTTTCCTCCCAACCACCCTTACTTGCAAAACCCGAATACCCTACAGCAATGCAAATAGACTCGACAGCAACAGCTCGCTCTATAGCACCACCATCTCCCACCTTGAAAGCTTCATCCACTAAAGGTCCTCCTCCCTAACCACCCTCCTAACCCACGTCCTGACCATCCGCCTGCAGCTCCGTTCCAACTCACCCACCCAACAAACCCTCGCCAAGATCCTAGCCACAACCTAAAACTTACAACTGCCTCAACACAACAGCTCGTCACCTCCCTTCCCGCCCACGTCATTTGCATTCGTCGACCAAGCAGCCTCGTATCTTTGCTCGTCCCTCCCCTCTTTCTTCCACCATGCTAGCCTTTACCTCAGCTGAGCCCAGTAACACCACGAACTGCCACCTTCTAGCCTCCCTCTATTCTGTGCTTTATATATATACACACAAGCACGCGCGCGCGCACACGCATATATATATATATATATATATATATATATATATATATATATATATATATATTCAAGTTTGCAAGTTTGGGTCTTGCTTGTTCCTGTTGCACTTCACCTTCCTATTGTTTGAAATGTAAGTTATGATTTCTTTTGTTGTATACATATATTTCTTTTATTTGCAGTTCTATATATATTCAAGCATATGCAATTTTTGTTATACATACTTATATACATACATATATATACATATATATCTGAGAAGTATATTTATATATGTTTAAAGTGTTATAATATATAACGTTTGTATATATATATTAGTTTATATATATATATATATGATCTGTTGGGTTTAATGTATAAGTTTATAATAGTTTACATATATATAATCTGCTGTGCATATGTAAGTTGTATATAACCTGTCATTTATATATGCAAGTTTATGAAAGTGTAAAAAATATGTTTGTTGTATATATATAAGTTTATATATATGTATGTTTTTCCCGATTTTTTTTCACATAGTGGCTGATTGTTTATATATATGTTTATAATAATGTTTATTTTATGCTATCAAAATTTTACTGTCAAGATTATATTTTTGTAATGATATCAATATGGAGTTTTGAATTGCTTTAATTCCTTTGTTTATTTTAAATTATATATGTCTATAACACTATTGATCTTTGAGTATATATATATTATTTTTAAATATGTGTTTCAAATTGAATATTGGTTCTAAGAGAATAATAATAATATAATATACATTTCGTTTCAGTTATGTCAAGCTGATTTTTGATTTGTTTTCATCGATTCCTAACGAATCTATGTTCACCTTGCTTTGCTTTGAGAGTTGTCGTTTGGATTGATCGATTGTTGAGTTTGTGATTCAAAATCATAGCTTGTTGTTATCTAATATCTTTAGCCTCGAAAGGTGAGCAATCACTCACGATTCACATTCTTATATTTAGTAAATTTAATTCACATGAAATGACGATTGAAATATGCTGTGAGATTTGAATTGTTAGGTCATTTAATTGTAAAATATGATATGCCATTATCTGTAAATGTTTATCTATGACATATGACATCATAACCTATTGTATATATCATATTTAAATTGTAATGATGATATATGCCTACTATGGATATATATGTCATTTTATAATATTATTCTGCTGTTCTCACTTTGCAAGTTCTCTGTTAGTTTAAAAATCACTTTGGGTTGAAATGATACATACCCGAACGATCTCATAGATTACGGAAAATCCTAGTGGGTTGAAATGATAAACCCAAGCGATTTTCATTGATTTTGAAATTTTGGGATAACGGTTAGAAATGATATATACCCATAAATATTAATTATTGCAGATTGAAATGATAAATATATGTATCACTTGACCATAAGATAAAAAACTATATACGGACACCGTTGGTCTTTTTTTTTTGAAAATGATTTCCATGGTTTGAAAGGAAACATATATGAGTTTTAATAATTATTGATTTTTAAATATAATATACAAATTTATTTCGATATGTGGAAATTTAGATTTTTAAATTATATGTTTGAAAATTTTAAAATTATAAGTTAAATTGTGGAAATGTAAATTTTAAGATTTTACTTATAATTTATTATTTTTAAAATATATAAATAAGATTTAAATTGAATTTGATAATAAGATTTAATTTAATAAGATTCAATATACTTTAATTTAATAAAATTTGATTTAATTAGTTTATATAATATATTTAGTATTATTTAAAATTTTATTAATATTTTGAAAATAAATTTTTGTAGTAACTTTAATAAAATAAAGATTGGGAGGATAAATTAAGTTGATTAGCAATTTAATTTGTTAAGAATTGAATTTAAATAAGGATTGATTTTAAACTTATTGATTTTGAGATTTTGAAAGGTATGATTTTCTTACTTGATTTGATAAAAAGTGATTAAATGAATATTCTAAACTTTAAAAAAATTGAGACTAAATATTTACTATTGATTTAAATTTATAAATTGAGATTTTATATAATTTTTATTAAAATGATTTAGTGATCATTTTCCAATTTGAATACAATTAAAGTTAAATGTTGAAATATAAATGAAACCTATATTGTAAATGTTTGGATATTTAAATTTTGAATCTTATTGGAATTGAAGTGATAGTTCAAACCTGGATTTGAAATCGATATAAATTGAAATGGTTTATTGAGAATTTGAATTGAATCTCTAACCTTTTAAATTAAAATTTGTTGAACTGGGACTGATTTAATTTAAATTTTGGAATTTAAGTTGATTTGAATCGATTCGTGAAATTGACGGAAACTATTTTTTATTACATAAAGTATTTTTAATATATATCAACTATTTTTAATATATAAACTATTTTATTCTATTACCTATTTTTAAATATAAACTATTTTTAATTTATAACTATTTCAAAATATATGCAAAAACTATTTTCGATGTTTAAACTATTTAAGTTGGAATTGTTATCATTTAGATTTAACGGATTTAAATGCGGATATTTGATATAATGGTTTGACCTATTTTGTGGATAAGATTTTGAAAATGAATATAATTTTAAAGTGAATATGATTTTTAAAGTGAATATGATTTCGAAAGTGAATATGATTTCGAAAGTGATATTTTGTAATTGATATGATATTTTGATATGAAGTATGAACAGTTTTGAAAATAAAATGGCCACGGTGTGAAATAAGCGTTTGGTTGTTAAAGAGACCGGGATCGGATATTCTCATACTCTCTGCCAATACAGAAAACCACTTTAACAACTGTGTACGTGGTGGAGATTCTAGAATGAAGTAGGAAGGTTGGCGATGATTCTGTATGAGGTATTAATGCAACCCTGACACCCACGAGTCAGCATGATGTGGCTAAAACAAGAGCTATATCTAGGCCAAGTAAGATCATACCTCCGATCGGGTACATTTCTTCGATACCATTCTATTACTTTGTGATCTGATTGGGTGCACCTTTGATTTTGGAAGTGTGTCTCGAGGTGGACGGTTGCTATGTGTTAACTCCAGCCCGGTTCTGCAAAACGGTAGAATCCTACCATAGGCATTGCCTCGCATGCCTTGTCACATGTCTTAGCGCACCTTCTATGAGTTTGGTTTGTGCCGTACCTATGGAGTGCTCCCTGATAGCTCACCGGTTTGGTGGAGTTTACAGTACTTTATAGACTACGGTATTTATATAAAATGTTTTAAAGGGGACATAGGTAACGCCTTAACTCTATTTTAATAGTTTATTTTGCTATAGACGTTATACATCTAGCGTATTGTACTATGTATGTAGATAATTTAACGGATCCTTAAAGGATAGGAATCCCAAACATCCTTTAAGTTATTTTGTATTTCAGTTAACACTTCACTTGAGTTGAATTTACAGCTATAACAATGTTAATCCTGACTCGAGTGTTTTGTGTTCTGCTTTTTGCTCGGGTCAGACCGAGTGTCACAGCATTTGAGACTCATCTTTGGAGGTTGGAGCTTTGCTTGAAGATCGGTCTTTGTCTATCCAGCTTTCTAGTTACTTTAATTTATTTTGATTTTTTTGTTCAGACTTCTCATTTGCATTTGTATTCGTAATTCTTGTGTATTCGAGATAGCTGTTGTCATTTACTTTAAACTTTGATGTTTATATAGAAGCTACATGAACTACCATTTATCTAATTCTGCTGCTTATTGTTATTTTACACTATGTCCGTGGTTCTGTGATTGATTTATTTACTGTATATATGCTGAGTTTTACCAAATATCAAATTAATAATCTATTGTTTTGAGCAATTCAAGTCTGACATGAGTGGATGATTGTTGATTTGAACTGTTCGAAATCCTAGGTTGTTACAATTTTACCATTATTTTATTTAGATAGGAAGCCATGGAAAAGAGTGAGAAGAAGCTTGAAATTTTGAGAAGAGGAAGTGTGGAAGGAAGTGAGAAAGTGAGGTGGTATTTATAGGAAAAACTTTGGATTAAAATATTATATTCGCAAATGACCAAAATACCATTACTTACTTTTAAAGTAATCTTACTTTTCAACATTTAACATCATATTTCACATCCTTAATTTATGTCACTTTTACTTAGATACTAAGCAAAGTTTTGTAATGATTTTGCTAATTTTGAAATGACATGTTTTGTCCTTATTAGTTTGCTTTTCCTAATTATGTTCTAGAATTTCCTAATTGTATTTTAATAAAAGAAAACCTAATTAGCAACTTAACTAATACTTACTACATTAATATAGTGTACACGAATATCAAAATAAAGGTGCAATGACGTTGCGATAACTTTAAATTGACAAAACATTAATTTTCGACAAAATGTTTTGCGGTCACATTTTGACGTTTTAGTTAAACTATTTATTTATGTAAACCAAATTTAAAAATAAATTTTTATAATGTTATTTAAAAATATAAATACTCATAAATAAATTAAAATAATTTACTAAAGCATTTAAACTTACTTTTCTGAAATCTGGATTTTGTCACTTTTTTTATATAAGCCAGTGTTATTATTTTATGTATATTTCTATTTCCAAATCCTATCTAGTATTATTTAAATCATAAATTCTTTTAAAATTAATATTTAAAATCACTTTAGATGTTATCTTTTAAGGTGTTCAAATTCTCGGTCGTTGCATTATTTTTACTACGATCGAACCACAGAAAAGAGACTTTCGCGAATTTTTCTGAAAACTTAAAGCATTGTAAATATTTTGGTAAATTTGGAAAATTTTGATAACTACAAATTTTGATTTTTGTGTTATAAATTGAAATGATATTAGTTGATTTTTGAAGCTGTATTAGTTAATAACTATGAGTGAATTTGAAAACTTAGAAAAATTTTTATGAAAAAGGTTGCGACTAAATGTTTTTGGAATAAACACTTAAGAGAATTAGTAATCTATTTCAACTAATTTGTTTTGATAGTTAATGGAGTTGTAGCATTTTTCGTACTTAGTAATTTCGGAGACGAAATTCTTTTAAGAGGGGCACTCTGCAATTACCCAGTTTTTTAGTTATCTGAATTTAGAATATTTAATAGATTTTAAATATTTAAAAATAAGATTTTATAAGTTAAACAGATTAAAATAATTGAATCTGGAATCTAATGTGAATAGAAATGGTTTCTAAAGTTGATTTAAATTCTATTTGAATTAGAATAGAGATGCAATTTTTTTTAAATTGATTTAAAAGTGAATGAATGAAAATTAGAAATTTTAATATTTAATCGAACAAGCAAAAATAGCTATTCGGGATACTGTCTCGTATTTCGACGAAACCAGTTTCATTGGATCCGTAATAGTGAATTGTTATATGATTCCAAATTTTGTGTCGATCGAACTTATGATTTGGTCGTTCGAAATTGAAATTCTTAGAAATTAATTAAAGAAAATTCTAATTAAAATATTGATTCGAAAACCGATCTTCCAAAGCCGATGGAATTGGCTCCCGGTATATATTCAATTTATGTTTGGAAAAGGGGTAAAACATTATGAACACCAGGTGGCACACTTCGTTTGGGGTCCGAAAATATTTCGTGTGAATATTGTTTAAAACGTTGTCTATATAAGGACCTTTGTTTCCAAGCCCTAGCCTCCCTAACCCTAGTCGCTACTTGCTATTCAAGGGCCAGAAATCCATCCCCTTACTCCCTTAATCTTGCATCATCCCCACACTCATATTCTTCAACGTCAACAGCAAAGATGAAGAGAACATCGAGATCTGTACATCCAATAGTGGAGATCGCATGAAGTTCGTCGTAGGGGCCGAAACATGGTCGCGTTCTTCACGCGATTAGGGGAGAATTTCAAGGAAGAGGTGAGACCGAGCTTGTCGTGGTCGTGGTCGTGGGCGGTGATGCGTTGGGCCATGGACGTCTATTTGAAGGTGGTTGATCATCGTCGAATGTGACGATAGAGGAGCGGCAATCGAAATAAAAACGACGACGATGGGTTCTCGCTTGCGCACATGAACTGATGGAAGGGGAAGAAAAGGAGTGGCTTAAATTTTCAGATCCAAAAATAAATTGCCCAAATGTGTTTAAGGTTATAAAAAGGAAATTATAAGTTAATTATATTATGAATCGTGAATCTTTAAAAATGCATATCTTCGAAATTGGACGAAACAAATAGTGTTGGATTCGTATTCGCGAACACTACGCGATGGAGCTAGATTGATGTTTATTTGAGCTAGTGGAAATTTTGGTTAAATTTGAATGCTTGTTCGCTTTTAATCAAAATAAAACACTGCAACGACGACAGCAGTCAAAGCGAGTAAAACTCACTCTCTCTAACCCGCTTATATTTTTATATAAGTGGGAATATTTTTATTATGCTGTTTTGATGACTGTTAGATGTTATATATATTGGATGTTTGGATGTTATGCTATACTAGTTAGTAGTTGGATATATTCCTGCCTATTGGAGAAGATGAGACCATATACGTTCCTATGTATGAGAGGATGACCCTTTATACGCGTGTTTGGCTCAAAGTAGACATTGTACATATTTTCTCATATGTATATTTGTTAAAGGTGACAGGATGGAGGGATCCAATAGGATTCCTCACTATGGTTGATGTTTATTTTCACATATTGTTATATATGTTGTATTATGTGATATTTGATGTGATGGATGCCATGATTTTCATTTTTTTATGTGAATTCCCTTATTTAGTACTTTTGCAGCATTAGGCCATATTTTTGGAATCTAAAATATAGAATGATGATTTCAATTTAAATAGGATTTCAGAGTGATTTGAAAATGTATATGTTTTCAGAATTTTGAATGATTAAAGAACTGGATTATTTTAAATAAATAAAAAGTTATTATTTTTATGTTACAAAAATTATGTTTTGTGAAATACTTAATTATGATTTTTGAAATATGAAGTTAACTATTTTGTAAAATAAGTTAGATGGAGAATTTGAACTTATTTTAAATTGTTTATGTACAAGATTTATAAAATAAACGTAATGGAATTGTAAACGAGTTTTATAAGTGTTAAAAATGGAGTTATAAATGAAATCTTATCAGTAAATAAGATTTATAAATTTACGAAATTATAAATAGAATGAATTTGTAAGTAAATTAACTTATATTGGATTTTGACACATAAATGAGATAGAAATGGAAATTTGTTAAAAAAAGAATTTCATACATGGAGTGTTTATAAAATATAAATGGAATTCGTAGACGTTGTTTTACAAATGTGAAATCAATTTAATTTGATAAGATAAATATGGATTTTTATAAAAGTAAATTTATTCACGTTTTATAGAGAATAATTCTTTAAATGAATGTTTTGGAAGGTGATATTATAAAATGGAGTTTAAATCGTTTGAAAACCAAAAAATTGTGAATTCACTTATTATTAAAATAAGTATATGAAAATGTTTTCCAAATATCCAATAAGTGAAATGGTTTTGAATATTATCTTTTTAAAAGATGTTTTGAAGTGAATAATTGGAAAGTGATTTGATTTATAAACGATTACTAAAATCAGGCCCAGTGACTACTTATGTGCTAGATTTTGTTTGTCGCTTTGATATATAAATAACCGACTATCAAATTTGGCCATTTTAGTTTCTTAACTTGATGTAGAAACTAATTAGTCATACGCATAGTACGTAACTGATTGTGTAGGCTTGATTATCGTTTTTGTTGATAATGTTAATTCGTGTAGTGCGAAGTGATTACTCCAATCTATCAAGCTTTCTTCTTGGCCGAAGGATAGCATGTTGAAAATTGGAAATCTGACAAATCTACGGGACTTGGTTTCTATTTGAGGTTGAGAAATGCTTTTGCTTTATTGGTGCGAAGAGACCGGGATCAGATTTATCTAAAAGCCACTTCAGACCAACATATATGCGACGATTGTGAAGGTTGGTCAATGATATTGAGATTTAGGATTTTCATAGTAAAGGACTGTTTGTTGATCATTTGGGATTAAAATCCCAATATACTTATAGTAGCAGTAGTCTCTTTGTTATAAAATATCCATTACAAGGGTTGTCACTACTAATCCTATAGGATGTGGTAGGAGAGTACCTTGGTTTGTCCCGTTTCTAGACAACTTATATGGATGAGTGTCTGGCATTGCATTTCTAAGATTACGTATATTGGTTTTTACAAACGTACATCATATGGTGGTGGAGAAGGAAACTTCTCTTAGCTTAATACCCTCCTTGAGACATAAGAGCTCAAGGGTTGTATTTTCGTGGAAGGCAGTTAGTAGTCAATGGGAATGATAATGTGGCTTTCAAAGATGATGATGATGTGATATGTGAAAGGTAATCGATACCTCTTTTGGACTCACTCCTCGAAAAATGAATGAAAGAGGGATAGAGGCAGCAAGGCTAAAATGGGTCGCTCCCATTAGGAGATGTCATGACTCTTCTAGATATATCTTTACACGCTATGACAACGTGTATTTGATTATCGTTGATGTATGCTTGTGGCCACGGATTTTAGGTTGGTAACGACCGAAGTGATGACATATTCGGTACTATCCAACGAGGAGTAGGACGGTCTTGTGTTGGGTTTGGCACCCAGACTACACCCTAGGTACATCCCTCTAGAGGTATACCGAGTTTCGAAAAGGTAGTCCCTTCACCTAGTCATTTGTATGGAAATCAAAAATCTAGTACGTGCCTGCCATTTTGTTTGTAGAGCCTAGTATCGCTGGAATTTAATAATGTAACAGTTTCATCTATATTGATTATTATTTGTATAACATACACTATTATAATATAACATGGTTTGATGTAAAAAAGTTTTGGTTATCGTAAGGGAAAAACCCATCTGTGTTTATGTGTGGACGTGGTCATATGAGATACCTTTTGTTTTGATAAAGGAAAGTTTTGATAACTTTATAAATTCAATTAAGATGTGTTTTTCTCATGCTAGTTTACCAGATTGATCCGGGGTTTCTTCCCTTTTAATGCACAGGTTAGACCGAGTATATTTACATGTTCATATTTGGTGCTTTTGGAGATTCAGCAGGAGAGCTGGAGATCGTCATGCCGTACACACATATCTATTTATTTTTCCGCTGCTTTGCGTTGTTGTGTTGTAAATTATCAGCATTTGTGAGGACATGTTATTATAACTATCCAAATTGATGATTACTTATTGTGTACTCTGATATTGATTTATGTGTATTACAGTTTCTCTTTGTAAAGATAATTGATCTATATTATATGTTATTCCGCTGCAATTTGAGATTCCATTTTGTTTTGGTTCGGCTTCTCTCTCTTCTTCTTCTCTTCTCTTCTTCTTTCTTCCCTCTTTCTTCTCACCCTCTCTTTTCATTCTCATGATCATCTGCAATTCTATTCGCTTTGGGTCGATATGTGTGGTTTATTGTCGGTTCAGAGGGTACATATTTGTGGGTCGTCTCAAGAAATTAGTTTTCGAAGTTGGTTTTTCTGATTGTTTTAAAAAGACTTTGTTTTATGCAAGGGACTTCTTTGTCAATGCCATTAAGTAACATAAAATGAATATGAAAAGTATTGTTAAAATGTTGACACGTTTTTGGAAAGTAAGTCATCTTATATTTAGCACTAAACCGATGAGTAGACTTTCTTCGATCTGTGAGATCGAGAATGGTAGTATCTAGGCAAGGCTAGGAGCAACCAGTGCCGTGATTTACCTATCTTCGATTCTTGATGAGAGATAGAGAAGTCAAAATATCGAAAGTGTGATAAGTATAAGAGAGTTAATTTCTATAAATGAGTCATTATTAATTAAGTTTATGGAAGGTACTTCACCGTATACTCAACACTAAATTTCGTTGTATGCATGCCTAGTTCTATCTATGAGAGTTTAAGAATGTACGTCTTGGCAAGCGTAGTTCTCCAACTTGTTCAACTTTATTGTAATCGTTGGATAGCCCGGGATTGAAATCGAAAAGTGGTGATAAGTATATGATGTACAATTTTCCGTATGCAAACTATATTCCTGCACCAGATAGTGGTTTCTCCACTATCGATTGCCTGAATTATTTTGACATAGGAAGTATATGAAAGCTTCGCGATTTCATAAGGTTTAAGATTCCCTTAGGTGAACTCATTTTGGTGAAATGTATCTCATTTTAAGGGGTGTATTAGAGATCACCTTGGAACTCTTATGTAGTCCACTTACTTCTAAACAAATCGAGATTGAGTCAATCAGAAACTATTGATTGTTGGTTCAGAGAGACCGAGATCGGATAAGCATGAGTTATTTGAAAACCACTTCGAACCGGCATAAACATTTGAATTGGAGACATTTTGAAGATAATGGAAATAGAAGAAAAAGTTCTTTGAAATTCAAGGGCTACTTCTACTATCCCAAGGATATATTTGAAGTAGTGCCTTCGGTTTGTTTATATCCTAAAAAACTTGTACGGATGAATGCTGACATAGCATTGTTGCTTGGAGGACGCCATTAGCATTCCAATTGAGATTTTCTAAAAAGGTAAAACTTAGTTTCGGTCCTCAAACCAAGTAATGACTAAAATAAGAGATATGCAGTAGGGCTATGTAGGTCGCACCCATTAGGGTATGGCCATCACCTTTCTAGATTGATATTTATGGATTGTATGTGCATGTGAGCGCACGAGGAAAGGTTGCAAAGCAACTGGGGCGATGACATATTCGGTACTATCTAGGAAATGGTAAGTCAATCCTATGTTGGCAGGGGTTGTAAGGTCTGTGACCTTGGTATATTTTCTAGAGGTGTACTGTGACAGGTGGTACCCTGGCGCCTTGTTATTGATGGAATCCATTTTCCAATACATGCCTTTATGGACTTAGTGTATACCAAATATGCTAGAACTGAGATGCAAGAATCTATGTAATATATTTCCTTTAAACCTACACATTATTATAATATCACTAGATTTCCTAATAAAATGGTTTGGTTATCGTACAATTGAAACTTGTCTGTGTTTACATGCAACATGGTCTTATAAGATATTCTTTATTTTTGAAAGGTTTTATAACATGAGTAATTGATATGATTTTAGTTTCTCATGTTGGTTTACTAAACTGATCCGAGTGTTATTTTCGTATAATACTCAGGTCAGACCCGAGTATTGTTCAAATTTAGTGATGGATGCTTGGAGCTTCAGTAGACAAGCCAGATGCTTCCAAGATTTGACGTATTTTATTTTCCGTTGTATTTTTGTTTTATATTTATCAACATTTGTAAGGACGGTCTATTATAATAGTTCAGGATGATGATAGGTTAGACTATATTGTTGTATAAATATAATTTTTTTATGAAGATCATTGAGATATTATATATTACTCATCACGATGTGAGACTCATGTGACGACCCGCCATTTTGAACAATTTAAGTCGATAATAAACCAAATACGACTAACTCAAATAGTCTGAAGATAGATTATCAATGAGTTTGTAAAGAAAATAAGAAGAGAAGAGAATAATACACAAAATCTCATAGTGGAATGACAAAATGTGATAATTACATAACAGTTCATGAAGTTGTTTTACAGTATACATTTAATTTCATTTCACAATATAATTAGAATTATACATTCAACAAACATAACAAAATATTGCGAATAATTCTAGTAAATACGGTTTTCCAAACTCTGCCTTCATCTTCAAGAAACAAATGTCTTTGAAACATTGAAACAACTCAGACTGACCTGAGCATAAAGAAAAATAATACACTCAAGTCAGGACTGTATATTTTCGTACAAGTGAATTCAAATCAAGCATTAAGAGTATAATAACTTAAGAGAAGTTACGGGATTTTCCATCTCCTAAGGATCAATTAACTATTTATATGCAGTGAAATACGTTGTATATGTAATGTCTATTAGTAAGGTAGACATTAAAATAGCGTTAAGGCATTACCCATATCCCCCTTAACACATTTTTAAGCATGTAGTCTATGCAAATCATGTAACACCACCAGTAACGTCGGTAACCATCAGTGAGTCCCATATAGGTACAATACAAAACAAAATCGTAGTGGTCTCATATGGAATAATCACTGGTAAAGGCATGTGAGGCAATATCCAAGGTAGGATTCTATCAGTTTACTCTTTCTAGCTGGTCATAACCTCTAATGGTCGACTGCGTCCATTAATCCAAAATCAATGGTGCACACGAATCAAGTTCAAATTGAAGATGGTAATATGAGAGAAAGATGTCCGCAAAAGGTAGCTAAACTATTGGCCAGACGTAGGCTCATGTTTTAGTAATTCCAAATTGAGACAAGTGTCGAGGTCATCCATCATCGTTCTCTTATTTCGTTCTAGTAAACATTAGACAATTCAACCTCTACATTCTAGATAACATCAAATACGTACATAATTATTAAAATAGTTTCAGTACCGATAGAGAGTATGCCAATATCCGACTCTGGTCTCCTCAATAACCAACCGTTCAATAAATAAAAGTATGTCATTTTGTACATTTTAATTTTTACAGTAAAATATGTTAAGAATCTTAGAAAGTGTACAACAGAAAAAGTCTTTAATTTTGCTTAAGGAATTCATAAAAAAAGTTTCAAAAATTTCTAGAGAAGATTGTTATTTTTTAAAATTAAAACACTTAGGATTTTACACTAATCAATTTATAAAAAGCCTAAAAATTTGCGTAAAAATTCGAAAATAAATTTAAATTTCTTATAACACCTTTATAGAATTTTCATTGAAGTTTTAGATTTTTCCATCAATTTGATACTTTTCCCAAATTTTCAAATGGCTAATTTCAAAATTTGAATTATTAAATCTATTATATTTTAGAAATAAATATGAATTCCTTTATCAAATATTCTCCAAATAATATGCAGGTTTTACATAAAAAGTGTAAGATTAAAAAACTTATTTACAAATTTTCAATAACCCTATTTTCATAAAATAAAATATAGAAAATAATTGATAATAAAATTTGGCACAAGTTTCTATACAAAATAATTTTCTTTTACTGAGATGAAGTTACACAAAAATTTCAAGTTAAAATAACACTATTTTTCAAAACGACTATTTCTTCATATTTATTAAATAATGTATTCTGAAAAATTATCTCACTGCCAAATTTTAGACCATACTAGGAAAAATATCATTTATTTTAACATACAAAAACTTTGGAAATGAAAATATTTATGCATGATTTTTTTTAAATAAGGATAAAAAGGTTTTTAATTTAGACTTTCTATTCAAAGGCCAAAATAATAAAATTTCAGTTTTAAATCTTATTAGTACAATTCCAATTGTCAATGGTGTTTAAATTACACTACTCAATAATATAGTTAATTAACATAACATCCGCAAACAATTAATGATGACTAAGTGCAATACAGTGTCAATAGGGTGTCATAATAATCAATAATAGGTCATGAGTTATAAAACTCACCTTTTATTTTGCGCATTAGAATTTCCAAAACAAGATCAAGAGAGACAAGCACCCCACAACAAGGAAACTATCAACTTACGCACCTCAAAACCAAGTTAACAAACACCACAAGCCACTATAATCAAGGCAGCGCTTCGTACCATAACCTCAAAGCTAAAGGAACAACCTTTCAAATAAAACTGGATCAGAAAATAGGTCGACTTCTCATGGGTTTTTGACCAGATTGCGTCATAAATTTGAAAAAGTGTCTGAAAGGAAGTTCTTCCTTATTAAATTCTATATGTTTCAAAAAAATAATCACTAGATTTGCATATTTTTTTGAGGAAGTTATGACTTGGGAAAGAGGAGGTATTTTTGGAATTAAAAATTTGGGACAGAAATTGATTTGGATAAAAAAATTGAGTATTGACATGACTATTCTCAAAATTTGAAATATTAATAAACATGAAAAAAAATTCTTATTCAATTCTCTTTGGTTTTAAAAAAAGAATGATTGGATTTGGAGTTTTCCTAAAGAAGAAAAGTGAAGAAGAAGGAAGGAGGAAAAGAGAGGTAAAGAAGAAAGAGGGGGAAAATGAAATTTCACGCTGAAAATGGCTTCATGAAAAGGAGGTTGAAAATGGAAAGTGGAAACAATGAAAATGAGATGACAGATTTAATAATGAAAAAATTAAATTAAGAGATGAGTTTTAAAAAGAAGCTGTAGGAAATGGGGGGAAAATTGTAACGACCTGCAAATTTACCACTTTGATAAAAAAAAATAATTAAATATTCCAATATAAGATTTTTGTTTTAACATAGATTATGATGTTATAAACAATAAATAATAATGGTAAACTTATTTTGAATAAGTATTTACAAAAATATATATATTGAAAAAATAAGGTTAAAATGACCAAAAACTGTTTTATCGATGAATAACTCTATAATCGTCAAACGTCACGCACAGTGTTGGATATATACACTTATTTTTATAATTTAACAAGAATATGAATTAAAAATAATATGAAATAAAATTATATATTTTATTTTTGGAAATTAAATGTAATTATGACATCATCGGTGATGCCATTATATTTAATAATTGATTAATGATTTTAAATTAAGATTTAAGGATCCCAATAATTGTTTTAAATGATAATAATTCAGTTTAAATAGTTACAAAGTGATAATAAATCATTTATAATAGTTTTATAAAGATATATGTTTGATTTGAAATTATAAGGAAAATTTATATCATTTTACCGATATAACAATAAATTCTATAAACAATTGTTTATTATGAATTTATATGGTTTTATAATTCAAATAAGAACATTTTAATTAATGGAAAATGATAAGAAATTAGTTTTCAATTTTCTTTTTACATTTCTATGTAATTTAATTAATGAGCGAAAATGCTATCAGAAATCGGTTTCACGATTTTCAATGGTTTAAAGAACGAAAGTTATTCGAAGTTTTTGCAACATTGTAAATGACACTAACACATATTCACATGCATGTATACATATCACATACCTATATATACTTACATATAACACATATATAAATATATATACATTTAGGAAAACGTTTAAAATATTTTCTAAGAACTTCATTCTTAAGCATACTTAAAGTCAATGGTCATTCCTTAAAGCGAAATGGTGTGATGGAGTGGATGGAAGGGGGTGCGGGCATGAGCTAGGGAGGTGGAAGGAAGCACATGGTGATAGTAAGTGGTTATACGATGGATAAAGATATTTTCTAAGTTTCTTAATGGTTAAGGCTCTTATACATACATACATACATATACACATATATGCACATACACATACCTAAACATCCTTACATGCATACATACATACATACATATATATATATATATGTATGTATGTATGTGTGTATATATAATAACAAACATATAAAATATTTTATAAAACTTCACTATTAAGCTTATAAAAGTCAAAAAGCAAACATCAACTCACCTTACACACACATGGTAGCATATGGAAGGAGGGTAGGATGATGCATGCATGGTAATGGAGGGTGATGCATATGGATAAGGTACAGGGTGGTGGATGTAGTGAAGGTTAAAGAGAAATATCATGATAATTTTTCAAGTTTTCTTCCTATAAATACAAGCATCCATTCACCCTTCATTCACTCATTTCCTCATCTCCTTCTTCTTCTTTCTTTAGCTTTTTAATGGCTTCTACCTTTAGAAAACTATGAAAACTAAAATCAAAGAGAAAATAAACACACACACACATACACATATGTTATCATTCCACCTCAAAACCAAGTGTGAACACCTCTCTATCCTATCTACATCTCACGCCACCCCTATATCCCAAGTTAAGGCTAAGCACCACTAATCCAAGGACATGGCCGAGAGCACCAAAGGAGAAGGAACCAAGTCGAGGAGCTCCAGAGCAAGGAATATGGGAGGAAGTGATGTTGAAGTGGCAATGGTTAGATTTTAGATAAATACGGAAAATTTTGGTGGAGTGGATAAAAATAGTGAGTACACTCATCTATTTTTAAGTATTTAAAACCTAAAATGATTATATGCATGTATAGTTAGTTAATTAATAAGCTTAGTTGAATGATTGGTTGGATATTTGGTTGATAACGTAGTTGTGATAAATTATGAGAAATCATAATATGAAATGGTCAAGTAATTAACCATAGTTAATTAATAGAAAATAAATCAATATTGATGTATATATGAGGTTTAATTATCCTCTTTGTGAATTTGTATATGAAAAAGGTTGAAATAAATATTATAATAATATAATATTATAATACGGAATAAAAACGAATATGAATTATAAAGGTGTTATAGGATGATTAAACCTATAACACCTCACACCCCTTAGTATATCCAAAAGGATACATTAAAAGATGTGATGCGTTGTAGGTGTAACTAAAACTAGCAGAGAATAAGATTCACAAGACAAAATAGATAAAAACAGCGGAAATAATTAAAATAATAATTTACTAAAAGTCAAACTTCATAATATAGAATTATAAAACCAAATCATCATATGTCTCAAAATACCAATATATGTCTCATGAAATCAAAACCTTAGTCTCATAAATATCAGAGTACAAACTATCCCTCACAAAGTGCCAGTACATGGAATAAGCTAATAACTGAAAATAAAGAAGATAAATACATAAGAAATCTCTGCCAAGGAAGTCTCCAAGTGTCTACAGTCTATCGTCCTTGCTCTTGCTAGCCTATGGGGGGAAAGGTGAAAATGGAGGAGTGGGTCAGACTAAAAGTCCGATGGATGATAGTAATTAATCGAATCTATAAGCAAAGTAAAGGTAATAGACTTTACAACAGTTCTAGTATACAAAAGGAAAGAAAGGAAATAGAGAGAAGGAATAAGCTAGAAATAAATACGAATTAACTAAATTGACATAATTGATTAACTTTGATTGTTTGCACTTGTTTGATAGTTGCTTTGATTAGGCTGAATTTCTAATTCTATAATTAGGCTGATATCCTTATTCTACATTTGACTGGCCTGCTACTCTATAGACCTTATTGCGGACTAGACGCTATATAACTCACCACAAATAAGGTAATGACACCAAAAAAAGATGCACAAAGTACAATGGTGTGTACAAAAGACGCATAAAGTATTTATTGTGGAGTAGATGTTATATAGCTCCTTATACAGAAGGAAATGTGCCTACGAAAAGCATACATACTTAAACGCTTGGAACTCATAACAATTACTGAGCACCGAAGGGGAAGTCGCAGGCATAACTGCCACCATGCTCATGCTATCTATTGCTCCACCTATTGGGTCTTCTTACTACCTGTGCTCTAGCATAAGCATGCCCCTCATTTCACTTCAGGATTATGTAAAACACCGTGTCCATAGAAAAATAAGGAAAATGCTATTGGTATTGGCCGTCATCTAAACAATATCTAGTGCGCCTCTTGTCCAAATCCCCCATGATTTGGACTTCTATTAGACTAATTACAATTATTATTAGCATAAGCGTGCCCTCACCTCACTTTAGGCTAATGTGAGACCACCATTTTGTCTAATAGGGAATGCTTTTTGGTACAGGTCCTACTTTCATCTTTGGTTATTAACTTTGATAAATTATTTAAATATAAGACTTTATTATTATCTTCGCTGTCTTTGCTTATTAATTTATCCCAAGTCTTAAAATGAGCTTTATTTCATTCCTTTTCTTATTATAACCTACGTTATAATCATGCTTATTACTTAAACCAAGGTCTAAGCGTGAAAATAATCCTCTTTTATCTTATACTCTTTTTAGTTATAATCCTAAGTTATAACTAGGCCAATTATCTTTAGTTAGTCCAATTCTAATATTAATATCATAATTAGGCTCAATTTCAGTCTTAATCCCATTTTTATTACAGTCTTTCCAATTTACATTTCCGTTATTTCAGTATTCTTATAATTTTAATCCATATACGCGTTTAACCTATTCTAATCCATGCGCGATGAAGATGGTGAAATAAAAGAAAACTGAAAACAGAAGAAAATCTAAAGTGTAGGAGAAGATGTAAATAAAGCATAAATGACGGTAAATAATTAAAAATACTATAAATAACTGTAACTAAACAGAAAAGCTATAAGTACAAGAAATTAACTACGAATAAATGAAAAGAATAGCTAAAAGAATTAGACTGAAAATAATTTTCAAAACTGTAAATAAACTACTAAAAAGGTTATTCCAAAAATCATAGTAAAACTACAACTATTAGAAACCCTATTATTTTAAATTACTTAAAAATCTAAATAATTACAACCACTCACCTGAGACAAAAGCTACAATCCCTTTTTTTTACAGCAACCAAAATTCTCTAGAAATCCCCTCTATTTTGTACAATCTACGTCCTTTATTTGAATTTGTATATACAATATAATTTAATTTTATAAATGAAGAATATAGGTAAATATTTGAGTGAGAGAAATGGAGGCTATGTTTTGATTTAAGAATGAAAAACTAGGTTAATTAGGTCATATTTATAGTGTTTTAGGTGTGCTTTCAACCGTATATTAGAATCTCTAGAAACTCCTACCGACTCATTGTTGTGTCAAATCCTATAATGCGCCTTGTTAGCGCCTTATCTTATATTTAATTTAATTAATTACACCCTCAATAATATACAAACTATAAATAATGTTTTCTTCTCCTCAATTAATTTCTAATTGTGATATTTTATTTCATATTAAATTTAAACGTGTCTCTATTTATTCACATGTTTCATTTCAAATTTCAACATCCATTTAATTTACATGTTTACATCTGAAATAAATAAATAAACAACATATCAATATCTTTCCATATTTACATTTGAAAAAAGTAAATTAACATGTCAATATTTCTCCATATTTATGCCTAAAATAAATTAATAAATAACTAGAAATTCTTATGCAAGTATTGTACATATTCACGTTTGAATTAATTGCATGAATAACATTTGAATTGTTATGTCAATATTCTATATATTCAAATCTGAATTCATTAAATAACATGTGAATTGTTATGTCTACATTTTTTTTCATATTCACATCTATTGTAATTAGATAAATAATATATGTCCACAAACGTGTATATATGTTTGTATTAATTAGTAACCTGATTCTTTACCTTCAAATGGAGCAATCAATTACATTAATTGATTGATGTTAATGTCTTTATGTTTAAAAATCAAACTGATCCTTAATCTTTACTAACAAAGAAATAACATAGCTTATATTTACTGTAAGTAATGTAATCCTTCCATAATACACTCTTGCCTTTTATTTTCAAATATAACGTTTATTTTATTAAATGCCTTCTTTTTATAAATATATGGTTGCATTTTCTCTCATTTACAATAACCCATCTCATTTGAACATCGTCGTCTATTTTTATAAAAAAGGATGCCTTCTTTTTAAATACACTGTTACACCGTTTTTTCTCATTTGTAACAAAACAAACTCATTGTTTATAAAATCATACACATATTCAAAAAGGAGAAGTTTATTTTATTTATCTCAAAACATCATTTATTTTTATTTAAAATGTTTATTCCATTTTGAAACAAATGCAAGTTCTTATATTAAACTCAATCATTGCAATTTGATTCCTTTTTCCTTTCTAATTGAAACATTTCATTAAATCTACTACCAATTAATTTCAATACTAATTTCAAACGAATTCTAATTATAAACACTATTTCTTTTTACTGATAATTATCTATTAATTCCTCCTTAAATTTTTAGTTGTTACATTCTCTCATCCTTAAGGGACTTCGTCCTCGAAATCTCTAAGGATAGAAGAATGAAATAAAAGTTTTCATCCAAGTTCTACAACCAACTACTTAACCATCACCCATTACATTCATTATCCTTAAGTTTGTCTAATGCGATTTATGATACTTATGCAATTAGTGTAGTGTCAACGTCACTAACTAATGCAAAAGATTAGGCGGCCCACTGATTCAGTTGACCTCCTTTTATGCAATCATATCCGTGCTATGTATCCAAATGAATGCAAAAATTCCCTAATGATAACTCATAGTTCTATATGCATGCTACAATCATCATTCAAATGCAACAATAATATGATAATCATCCATTTATGGCAACCATGGAATAAAAAAAATGCAAATGCACACAAATCCATATGTATATGCTCTAATATCCTAGGAAGGCCGATCCCTAAGAGATAATAGTGCCTAGTATAAGTATATGCGTCCATTTGCATCCACTATCAAATACTTGCAACCACTTGCATATATTGTCCATAACATGTTCTAATAACATGTTTACATTAAATCCTACCATCCATGGGTTAAATCATAAGTTCTACCATCCCGAATGATAATAAAGGAAAGAACCTATTCAAAACTAAAGATGGAAATAGGAAATTCAAAAAATTACTACCAAAGAAATGCGGATATGAGATACAAATTTTCTCCTAATCAAATTAATCTTCTCTGAAGTCTCCTTAACCGTGTCGAAACCAATGTGATCCCTCTATAGACTCTATCCAACACGAAAGTGACTTGCACGGTCTTCCATAAAGAGCTTCTGAAGGTGTCATTCCAATGCTAGTTTGAGAACTACTATCTTATGCGGATTTCTCTAAAGAAAGATGCTTCTCCCAAGTTCCTCCAAAATCAAGGATAGTCATTCGCAACCACGCATGACTTACTATTCTTCTATAGTCTTCTCACATGATCAACATTTCTAGGTTATCAATAGGGTCCTATATACTTTATGGAAAATCTATTATTACTTCCAAAATTAATTATTGTTGTCTCCTTTATAGCCTTACGTCTTTTCTATTACACCTAGGAAATGATTCCTATCTGCTCCATTTTTAAGAGCTTGGTTTGGTATTTATAACTTTATTTTAAAAAAAACCAAGGTTTCTAAATTTTTAAAACATCAATTCCAAAATCTTTGTCTTTAAAAGTGTTATCTTTAAGTTCCTATTGAATTCAAAAATACTTGGTTACTTAACATTATTCCCCAAACCTAGATGGGAAAACTTCAAAAAAATTAAGTCTAAATTATTCCTCGTTTTCTTTTAAAGATTTTTACAGCTTTCTATAAAATTTTGGATTTTCAAATTTTACTTTTATTAAGTTTTTCATTTCCAAAAACTTATTTACTTTTTCACCAAACCATTATCCTTTAAAATATCTTTAAACAACTCCTTATTGCACCTAACAGTTTTATACCATAATGTATTGGAACTACTTTTTCTATGAGAAACTATTAATGTAAAACCTTCTATGAATCCTTTAAAAGAGAATTTTATGTTTATGTGAAATTAAAAGGAACTTATTTTATATTTTTTGAAATAGGCTATGCATAAAATATTATGCTTCCCATACGTTGTACATCTCTTATACGTATTCCTTATAACTTGCACAAAACATCTTTATTTATAATTTGGTTTCATAGAAAAAAATTCATTATTCATTTCATTCCAATATATTAAAGTATTTTTAATTTATAGTCTCTCACCATAAACAATTTCTATGAAATTTACTAATTTCGTAATATTTAACTTGCACTTTTCTTTTTAGAAAAACTCATTTTCAAAACTGTTTTTAATATATCCATAACTAGAAAACATTTCCTTATACTTATTTAAATATTTAGTGTACTTACAAACCACTATATTTCTATACTTGAAAATTTTCTTCAATGCACATTTTTATGTGGGTCAAAACAGATGTTGCGTAAAACACGGTTACTACAACCAAAAATAATAGTGTATGCATTCAATTAAAATATATACTAATAAACTTCATATACTATGTAAAAACATTTCCTTTTGAAGTTACCTATAATAACAATAGTTCTATAGTCTATGCTCCCTTTACATTTCACGAAAACATGTATTACAACAATAAATGTTGTAACCTATGTTTTTGATACTTAATAACCTTTAGGTTTTTATATTTCAAATCTTTGTTTATCTACAAAGAAACTGGCAAGCTATAATACTTCAAAAATAATTTTGCTTTTAACAAAATTTATATCATACAAAAACCAATTTAAATTTCATTCCCTTTTTCAAAAACCCAATGTTTATTTCCTAAAAGAAAATATTAACAATGAAAATTTTAAATTCTAACAAATATATTCTATTGACCTTAACATAACCGTTTCTAAAACTCATTCCATGAGCTGACCTTCTCTATACCCCAAAAAACACACTTCCTTACTTCAAAACTGAAACTTGAAGAATTTTGCCTTCAACCAATGAATGCGAAGTGTACAGAGAACATCCTCAAAATGTCTGGGAAATCTTTAACGACTGAAACAGAATCTAGCTCTCATTGTGAAGAATTATGGGAATAAAGGAAGTTTAACATGACTGACCCTTATTAACGACTCCCTTCTCGCAGTCTAATATCACACCATAAGTGGATAACCAACCCATCCCCAAAACCATCCCATACCCCAAAAATCCCAGTACATGGGTGTCACAATCAAACTCTACGCTTAGTATAAAAAATTTCAAACCACTACAATCCATAGAAAGTGTGCTGATCCTCCTATGGGGTTTGAAACGACAATGGGGTCTTTATTAAAGAAATGTCTAAATGAAAATAATCCACAAGGGAACTAGAGATAAAAGAGTGTGATGCTCCAGAATCGAATAGAGTTCGAATAGGAAAATCAAAAATAGAAATCGAACCTTTAACTATGACTTTCCTACCTCTATCCGGAATGCTACCTGAAGGTGCCACGTCTAACGCCTGAATTTACACGACCGATGTACTAGCTCCCTGTCCCGCCTTCTAGGGACAATTCCTACTCAAGTGATTGGGCTGCCCGCAAGTATAACACTTTCCCTTCATATTTTCTTTCTTGCAGTTTCTTGCGTAATGACCAATAATCCCACAACTATAGCACTTCGCCCGTTCTTGATTTTCTTCTGGGATCCTTCCTCTTTCCTCTTGTCCTTCCACCACTGCTTCTTAGAGCCTGTAGGAACCTCCTTAAGTTCTCCCTTCAGCTGCCAATATGTAGGTTGAATTCGTTGTCGATCCTCCAAACCTAACCGCCTAAACCGTCGCTCCATATCCTCCAACCTAGCTTATGTCTCCTCGGAATCCTTCGGTTTAGAAAATGTTCTGCCCCCTATGCTAGAGAAGTCCTTACATAGCTTAGAAAAATCGACGGGTGCAGGTGGATTAAAGGGATTTCCACCTACCGGTGTTGTACTGGGCACTTTCCCTTGCACCTCTAGTACCGTAGCTCTGCGGAACTAGTTAGTCATACTATGCAAAGAAAAGGAAACTTAGGCTTGAAAGAAGGTTGAACTAGACTTTGAGGGGATTTTTATAAAAACTCTTTTATACTTGAAAACTATTTCTAAAAGTTTCTTTTCTAAAAATACTTTTTAAAACAAGTTATTTTGGAAAATACTTTATTTTTTAAAACAAATTTTTAGGAATCCTGTAACCTTAGGCTCTGATACCATATGTAACACCTACACCCCTTAGTATACCCAAAAGGATACACTAAAAAATGTGGTGCGTTGTAGGTATAACTAAAACTACCAAAGATTAAGATTCACAAGACAAAATAGATAAAAACAATGAAAACAGTTAAAATAATAATTTGCTAAAAATCAAACTTTAGAATATTGAATTATAAAACCAAATACATCATATGTCTCAAAATATCAATATATGTCTCATGAAATCAAAACCATAGTCTCATAAATATCAGAGTACAAACTATCCCTCACAAAGTGCTAGTACATGGAATAAGCAAAAAAATGAAAATAAAGAAGATAAATACATAAGAAATCTCTACCAAAGAAGTCTCCAAGTGTCTACAATATAACGTCCTTGCTCTTACTAACCTAAGGGGGAAAAGGGAAAAATGGAGGAGTGGGTCAGACTAAAAGTCTGGTGAATGATAGTAATTACTAGAATCTATAAGCAAAGTAAAAGTAATAGACTTTGCAACAGTTCTAGTATATAAAAGGAAAGAAAGGAAATAGAGGGAAGGAATAAGCTGGAAATAAATATGAATTAACTAATTGACGTAATTGATTAACTTTGATTGTTTACACCTATCTTTGATAGCTGTTTTGATTAGGTTGAATTCCTAATCCTATAATTAGGCTGAAATCCTTTCTATCCTTTGATCGACCTGCTACTCCATCGACCATACTATGGATTAGACGTTATGTAACTCCCTACACAGAAGGCAATAGTGCCTATAAAAGGAACACATACTTAAGTGCTTGGAACTCATAGCCATTACTGAGCACTGAAATGAAAGTCGTATATACATAACTGCCACCATGTTCATGCTACATGTTGCTCCACCCATTGGGTCTTCTAATTACCTGTGCTCCAGCATAAGCGTGCCCCTCGTCTCACTTAAGTATCATGTGAAACACTGTGTCCATAGAAAAATAGGAAAAATGTTGTTAGTACTGGCCCGTCATCCAAACAATATCTAGTTGCGCCCCTTTTTCAAATCCCCCATGATTTGGACTTCTATTTGACCAATTACTACCATTATTAGCATAAGCGTACCCCCATCTCATTTCAGGCTAATGTGAGACCACCATTTTGTCTAATAGGGAATGCTTTTTGGTACAGGTCCTACTTTCACCTTTGCTTATTAACTTAGATAAATTATTTAAATAAGCATTTATTATTATCTTCATTGTCTTTGCTTACTAATTTATCTTAAGTCTTAAAATAAGCCTTATTTCATTCTTTTTCTTATTATGACCTACTTTATAATCATGCTTACTACTTAATCCAAGTTCTAAGTGCGAAAAATAAGCCTCTTTTATCTTATACTTTTTTAGTTATAATTCTAAGTTATAACTAGGCCAATTATCTTTAATTAGTCCAATTCTAACATTAATATCATAATTAAGCTCAATTTTAGTCTTAATTCCATGTTTATTACAGTCTTTCCAATTTACATCTTATCTACAGTTATTTCAATATTCTTATAATTTTAATCCATATACGTTTAATCTATTTTAATCCATATGCAATGAAGAAGAAGAAATAAAAGAAAACTGAAAATGGAAGGAAATGCAACGCATAGGAGAAGATGTAAATAATGCATAAATGACAGTAAGTAATTAAAAATAATGTAAATAATTGTAACTAAACGAAAAAGCTATAATTAATAGAAATTAACTACGAATAACTGAAAAGAATAGCTAAAAGAAATATACTGAAAATAATTCTAAAAGCTGTAATAAACTACTAAAAAGGTTATTCCAAAAATCGTAGTAAAACTACAACTATTGGAAACCCTATTATTTTAAATTACTTGGAAATCTAAATAATTACAATCACTCACCTGAGACAAAAGCTAGAATCCCTTTTTTAAGCAACCAAATTCTCTAGAAATCTCCTCTATTTTGAACAATCTCCATCTTTGTATGAATGTATATATATAATATAATATAATTTCATAAATGAAGAATGTAGGTAAATATTTGAGAGAGAGAAATGGAGGCTAGGTTTTAATTTCAGAGTGAAAACCTATGTTAGTTTAGGTCCTATTTAGAGTGTTTTAGGTGTGCTTTCAACCGTAGATTAGAATATTTAGAAACTTCTACGGACTCATTTTTGTGTCAAATCTTACAATGCACCTTGTGAGCGCCTTATCTTGTATTTAATTTAATTAATTACACCCTCAATAACATACAAACTATAAACAAGGTTTCTTCTCCTCAATTAATTTCTAATTTGTGACATTTTATTTCATATAAAATTTTCATGCATCTTTCTTTATTCGCATGTTTCATTTCTGTTTTCAACATCCTATTTAATTTACATGTTTACGTATGAAATAATAAATAAACAACATATCAATATCTTTCCACATTTACATCTGAAATAAGTAAATTAACATGCCAATATTTCTCCATGTTTATGTCTAAAATAAATTAATAAATAACTAGAAATTCTTATGCCAGTATTGTACATATTCACATTTGAATTAATTGGATGAATAACATGTGAATTGTTATGTCAATATTCCATATATTCAAATCTGAATTCATTAAATAACATGTGAATTGTTATATCTACATTTTTTTTCATATTCACATCTGCTGTAATTAGACAAATAACATAGAGGGAATTAGGGAAAGAATAAACTTTGATATAAAAAATTGTCTCAAGGACATCAAGATTAATTTTTTGACCGAAGGATAAACTTTGAGAAAAATTAAGCTAACGAACAATGCTAGTTCAAACTAGCACTATATTTAGTTTTTACACTATACAAAATGCTAGTTCTAACTAGCATTTTATTCAGTTTTTATACTATACAAAATGCTAGTTCTAATTAGCATTGTCCTTCAGCTTAACTACTTTCAAAGTTTGTCCTTCGGCCTAAAAATGAAACTTGTTGTCCTTTAGTCTAATTTTTTTTCAAAGTTTGTCCTTATGCCTATTTTCCACAATAACATATGTCCACAAACGTTTATATATGTTTTGTATTAATTAGTAACCTAATTCTTTACCTTTAAATGGAGCGATCAATTACATTAATTGATTGGTATTAATGTTTTTATGTTAAAGATCAAACTGACCCTTATTCTTTACTAACAAAGAAAACATAGCTTGTATTTTCTGTAAGAAAAGTAATCCTTCCATAATACACTCTTGCCTTTTCTTTTCAAAATATAACATTTATTTTATTAAATGCCTTCTTTTTATAAATATATTGTTACATTTTCTCTCATTTACAATCACCTATCTCATTTGAATATCGTCATCTAAATTTATAAAAGTGTATGCCTTCCTTTTAAGTGCATTGTTATACCTTTGTTTTTCTCCTTTGTAACAAAACAAACTCCCTATTTATAAAATCATACATATATTCAAAAATGAGAAGTTTATTTTATTTATCTCAAAACATGCATTTAATTTTATTTAAAATGTTCATTCCATTTTGACACAAATTCAGGTTCTAATAATAAACTCAATCATTACAAATTAATTCCTTTTCCCTTTCTAATTGAAACATTTCAATAAATCTACTGCCAATTAATTTCAATGCTAATTTAAAACGAATTCTAATTATAAACATTATTTCTTTTCACTTATGATTATTTATTAATTCCACCTTAAATTTTGGTTGTTACAAAACATCTTTAAAATGATTTAAAATGGTTTACAAATGTTGTATAAACATTAAAATCAAATTTGATTAAGTTTCGACAAGTTATGAAAATTAAGTCAAAAATAGGCGCGTCGTATAAAGGCAGTTCGCAATTTTGTGCCACAAAAAGTTAAATCTATTTAAATGATGGATTCAGAGCAGGAATTCTTTGTAATAAGAATTTTACAAACTCTTATGATCATAGTTTTCAAACAAAAGAAAACGATTAGAGATTTCATTTAATAGATTTTGAAATATGAGCAAATCAAGTTTTCAAAACAGTCGTGCTTTAGTAGTTCGTAAACCAAAGCGATAATTTCTTTAAAATGAATATTTTTAATTCTTTAAAAATATGGAACAAATCCTATAAATATATTAAAATGTTTGAAAAAAGGATTTAGGTTATAAAAATGAATTTCTAAATGATAGAAAAAAAATTGACTAAATAAGCTTTAAAGCACTATTTGCAGCACTTTTTAATAACTTTTGAAATATGAATTTAAAGTTAGCAATTATTTACCAGGTCTATTATAAACATTTTCCAATGAATAATTAAGTGTTTTAATAATGATTTGGAGATTTTATAGCTTATTTAGAAGATTTTAAATAAATGATTTGCAGAAAAGCTGTTATAAATAAAGTGATTTAATCTTGTCCATAAAAGCCGATGAGTAGACTGAATCTTTTAATTCATGAGATTTGGACATAGGATGCTTAAACTAAGGAAAAGTTCAGGAGAAACCAGTGCCCTGGCTCACCTGGCCTCTTTATTGGGCATGGGAAAGATAAGGTCGAAATGTCGGAAAGGAGACAAGTATAAAAGATTCAAAATTTTACAAATTTAATTTGGTAAATTTGGATTGTTTGAAGCTAATCTTCTTATACTTGATGTTCAATTCCAAGGAGGGAACTCATACTAACCGTACTAATTTAAAAGGTGATTTCACTGTTATTCTACGGATAGTACTTGTTGAATACGAAAATTGATATTAAGTTAAATTAGTATAATTTCATTGGATTCCTTTTTACTCAATAATGTTTTTCAATATGACATAGGAGAAACGAATTGGTATTCCCAAAGTTAAAAGAGAGGTTTAATGATTTCGTATATACCGAAAAAGAAAAGTTTGAAAGTTATATATCTTTATGGGATAGTTTGGATAAAAGGAATGAACTAATAAAATAATAATCACCTATATACTTGACATCTTTTTATCGATAATTGGTTTGAAAAAACTGAAATCGAACTTGCTATTCGCAAACCAGTTCGAACCAATATACGCATTCGATAGTGAAGACATGTTGAAGATAATGATCCTAAAGATAGGAGAACTTCATTTCGGAAGGACTGGTTGTTGATAATATCTAGTTAGCACCCAGAATAAAATAAATAGCAGCGATCCCTTCATTCTGAAAATCTTTGAAATGCAAGGACTATTCGCTACTAATCCTAGGGGTAATTCCCGATAGGATGTGGTAGGAGAGTGCCTTCGGTTTGTCCTTTGCTTGGACAACTTGTATGGATGTGTGCCTAACATTGCATTTCCAAGACCACATATATCGATCTCTACAAATGTTCATATGTTTGGTGATGAAGGAGGTAACTCTCTTACACTTAACACCCTTCTTTGAGACGTACGAACTCAGAGGTTGTACATTCGTAGAAATCAATAGTGTATTGTTCGAAATGGCAATGTGACATTTAAAGTGGAACCTGCTATGAGAAAGGAAAAGTGTGGCTTTATGTGAGATTCTAGGTTAGAATTTGATATGGTATTATTTTCCGCTGTAAAGATTATATATAGAAATAATATATGTTATTCCATTCGTGTGAGACTCTGTTCTGTCTTTATTTTCTTTTCCCCTAACAATCGGTGTAACGTACGCGATTTTTCGTTACCGAAAAACCAAATAGTTAGGGTTTTAAGAAAAAGAAAAAGACAGAAGAAGAGAGAAAAGATAGAAAATAGAGAGAAAAGAAAATAGAACGGAAATAGAAAGAAAACAATAGAACAACAACATCAGAATCTCACAATCGCAGAGGAACAACATATAATAAACAAATGAATAATTTTTAAACAAAGAACTATATCAGTTATTACATTACATTTCATTACATCAGAGTGTACAACAACAAACAATGCAGCGGAAAAAGAAATACTATATACTAGTGAATACGCCATGCCATCCATCTTGCCTCCAGCAACTCCTTTATTCCAGAATATCCTGATAAACCTTAACTCTTGACTGCCCGTGTGAAAATTGGTGGGCACCCAGAGTTTAGGAAGGAAAACAATAAACTCCGAGTCAGTCATGTGACTGGTGTGGGAACTCAAAACAGTTTATTTATCTTTAAAATCAAGAACAGGATATTATTATTTTTTTTAAAATAGATTCGCAATGTTTTTGAAAATGTAACTACCATAAGACCTCCCACCACACACACAATGCAAACGCAGACTTGGAGGAGATTTCTTCTTATGTTAGTCAAAGATGCTTGATACGCAAAAATCAAATCAATTTTGATATTATTATTAGTGCATAGTGTAGAAGACATTTCGAAAGTAGAATATAAATCTTAGCCAGCATAGGTACCATTATATTATGCCTACTATAGCTACCATATTAGATGGCAGGTTCTACAACTAAAACCGTACAAGTCTCGTATTGTTTCTTTGGATTTCCAATAAATGGTCAGGCCAAGGAACTTCCCATTGCCACATGAGAACGCCTCTGGAAGGACGTCCCCGAGAACCAAACCGGATCTCTGCCAACACAAGGCCGGGTTACCCCTAACTGGGTAACAACTGACACGAGTATGTCATCCCCCGGTCCTTTGGGACCTTTATCTGAGAGCTCTCGAATCAACATCACACCATAAATAAAGTGTTCAACATGAGTAAGTATCTGGGCTCCATACCATGATACCACCCTTTTCCAGAAGGAAATGCACATACCCTAAAGGGAGCTACCCCTCGTAACCTTGCCGCATCTTTCCTGTTTTGACCATTCCGGGGTGTGAGGCTCGACGAAGTCTCGTCCACAAAGCCACGCTTTATACAAAAGTTGTGCTTTGGGTCAACAAATGATCATAGAAATGATCACAAAGACAAACGATCAAACAAATGATCCTATCACAAATGATCAACACAATGATCATTTCACAACAACACTTAGCATGTCACATTACCGAATTGGGAATATATTGCTGATAACCTTCAACTATATAACCTCTGAGCTCGTACGTCTCAGAGAAGGGTGTTAAGCTAAGAGAATAAATTCTCCGCCACCAACAGAAATGTATTTGAAAGAAATCAGCTTTATATCTCAATTTGTAATGTCAGGCATACTATCCATACAAGTCTGTTCCGGGATCGAACAGAACCGAAGGCACTAATAAAGAAGTCCTTGCAATCCGGATAATCTCTAATCACGTCCGGATTTCCCATCACATATGGAGATCTCTATACCGGGGATCGGCCAGTGCAGAGACAATCAACAAGAAACCCTTTCGTTTTTGAAAATATCCGGTCTTCAACACCGATCTTCAAATGCAATTCATAACGACGTATCACATATTCGGAATGGGTTATACGACCCCAAGGTCCTTTCCCGGTTAACCCGAATAGTGAGCGCTTATTTTAAAAAAAATAAGTGTGGCATTCAATTTCAAGCAAATCACAACTAATACCTATTTAAAGGTAAATATTGATAGTTGGTTATTGAACTATCAATGGATATGCACAACATCACCAGATTCCAAATAATTTTCCCAAATTATTTATTTTCCAAAAATATCTTTACAAGATATATATTTTCAATACTTTAAAAATAAATCGATATTTATTTTTAAACCCATTTTCCCAATTCCATTTATAAATTCCATATTGAATTTACATTCCAAAATATTTGTGAATATACGATTTCCATTCGATTTCTAATATTCATTTTCAATTTATCTTCAAAAAGATAAATTCAAAATATTCACTTAATATTGGAAAAACATTTCCATACTTATTTATTTATAAGTAATTCACAGTTCTTTTTATTTTCTACACTTGGAAAATATTCAATATACTCTAATCGAAATTAAGTATATATTTCATTCTTTAAGGAAATCATTCTCTTAAACATATTTATTTGGGCCAAAACGAATGTTGCGTAAAACATCGTTACGACAACCCAAAATCACTAGTATAGGGATTCGAAATTAAAATAGATATATAAATCCCAATACTATACAAAACATTTCCTTTCGGAAATCATTTACTATAACAACAGTGTTATAGTCCACCATTTCCTTTTATTTCTCGAAAACGTCTATTTCAACAATGAATGTTGAAATCTATGGTTTCGAATCTTAATACATTTTAAACATCTTTAGATCGTTTTAATTCTATTTAAAACATCACATCCAAAACATTTTCTTTAACATATTATTCACTATTCAAAAACGTGAATATACTTGTTAACAAATTTCATCATTTCTATTCCTTTTTATTTTAAAGGATTATCCACTATGTAAAACATGAATATAACTCCATTAACAAGTTACAACAATTTACTTATCAAAATAAGTAGTTTGCGGATTTATAAAACAATGTTTATAAATTCCATTTCTATTTATTTTATAACAATTTCCTCTTATAAATTTCCTTTATTAACCTATTTGATTTATAACTTAATTATATACCGAAAGTCCATATTATAAGTTAAATGCTTATAATTTATTTGTTTACAAATTTGTTCTTTTAACTTCCCAAATTATAAATCTTATAACCTATAAGATTCATTTGTTCATCCAAAATCTATTCTTTTAAATAACTTTATAAATTTTATTTATAAAATTCCATTTATAACTTCACCGTTATAATCCTATAGATTTCATTCATTTATGAAATTCATTCACAATTCATTCTAACACTTAGAAAAACTCGTTTTACAATTCCAATATTTTTAATTTATAAATATCAATTTATAAATCTTTTATATGGATCAATTTATATTATTCTTTTAAAAAGTCTTTAAACTCCTTTATAATTCATCATTTTGATTTATAAAAATAATCAAATTTCATAAATCCTATTTTTAAACTTTTTATAATAAATTCAGAAATCCCAGTTTAAACTATTTTATAAAATCATTAATCCTATATTTTCAAAAATCAACTTTTAACTGTATTTCTCAAAAATCATAATTTTTATAATATTAAAATTATAACGTTTATTTATTTAAGATGAATCAATTCAAAAAATATATTTTATAAACGTATATTTCCAAAAATCACTTTAAAAATCCCTTAAAAATCAAAATCGTTATTTTTAAGCTTCAAAATTGGATTCGATGATGCAACACTTCAATTAGTCAATCACGACTTTCCAATATCATATATCGATATGATAAACAATCAAATATCACAATATCTGAATCAAATAAATATTCGTGAGGAATCCAGTTGGATCCCTCCAACCTGTTTCCCTGCATCCACAGACATTAGCATTATACCAATCCCGTTTCAAGACGGAATATCGCGGTATATGGGATTTTATAAAATATTATCCGCTTAATAGGCGGCGCAATAGGGTCTCATCCGCTATACAATGCGGGAAATCAATCAACTGCAATATATACATATGTCAATATATATATATTGCTATATATATAGATATATCCTACTATATCTAATATCACAACCAAACAACAATCAATAAATAACTGCAAATCCAATTTTAAATTTTTTTGAGTGAGGAATTCTCACCTTTGCTTTTTAATTTGCCATGCATTTTCCATCTCGACTCGATTTCCTTGATTTATACCTTGTATAAATATTTACACAATTTATTAATATTCGAACAGATCGAATAATAAATTTTGATTCATCGGTGATTTCATTTTAATAGTTAAATTAACTAATAGTTTTATTTAAACCAGTTTCTTCTTTAATAAATTTATTTAAATAAAAATTTAATTTAAGAACTAAATTTTCTTTGATACTTCATTTACTGTATATAAACATTATACGATTTATAAATATTTGAACTAGACGAAAAATTTAATTTCTTATTTAAATGAATTTAGTTAACTAACAATTTTCACTTTAAGCTTTATGAATTCTACTTTTATGTTTAAATTTTTTAACAAATCCCTTTTTAATAAATTATTTTAACTAAAATAATTTATATATTTCAAAAATCAAATTTTTAAATAACTTCTTAACATTTAAACAAACTTCTATTTGATATTTAAATTAACAAATGATTTTGTTTTATTTTTTCTGTTTTACCTTTTCTTTCTCTGTAATATACATATATATATATATATCACAGTTAATATTTAATTGAATACTGCAATTTAAAATTTTTAAATCGAGATTTACTTAAAAACTGCATACATATGTCCAAATTTCTTTCTGTAAATCTAAAACCTAGTTTTCTATATATATATATATATATATATATATATCCAATTTAAATTGAAAAAAAAATTACTGTAAACGTATACACATACATATATAAATTTGATAAATATACTTTTACCTCACTGCAAACGACGTTAAACCCAGTTCACGACACGATGCCTCGAAACCTAGCCTTGCGCGGCCGCTGCCTTCGGTCTTGCCGTCATCTCTGGCCTACGCGTGAAACTCATAGCGTCGCCTCCCCACGCCGTCTCCATTATACGCGCCACCCTTTCACCTGCGCGCCGTCCATGTGGCACACCCCCTCCTTCATCGTGCTCGTCTCCACGCCGCCCCCCTCGCCTCCAAAAATTGAACGCGAATCCCCCTACTCGCGTGCCCTAGTATCTGCCGCGAATCGTTCGTTCGCTCGAGCCTCGCCTAGCCGCCGCGAACCCTAAATCACTCGCGATTTTTTTTTTACAGTTTGAATCTGCAAGAGGCTGCGGCCATTTTTATTTTTATTTTCGATTTCGTTTGAATGGGGTTTGAAGGAGGGGCGAGGTATTTAAAAATGAACGAAACATGGCTTACACGATTTCCTTCAGTGATTGTAGGCGTGATTTTAGGAGAGGCACGTGATTTTAGGCAAAAATTTAGGGATGCTGTCGGTAATTAAATTTCAAATTTAAATTTGAATTCAATTTGTTTCGATACAAATTTTCAACGCGTTTATGTGTCGTGTGCTCACATATCAACTCCGAAAAATACGAAATTTGAAATCCGAGAATAACTCAATATTACGGACCCAATGGAACTGGTTTCGTCGAATTCCGAGACTGTGTCTCGGAAGGCTATTTTTAAATATCGCTTCAAACGATATAATTTCAAAACTGAACAAATAACTGTATAATTCAATTCTGAAGCTTCTATTATCTTCAGTATTATCAATATGAATTTTACTAGCCTTTGAAATATTTTTAATCGGTTAAAAATTGAAGATTCAAATTTTTATTCAAATCTCAACAGATTAAATTTTATAATTTAATCACCAAATTCAAAGTTATATTGAAAATTCAATCCAAACCATCATTCAAATATTTAAAATTAATTAAATATTTTCAAATTAAATTGTTAAAAATTCTGGGTCGTTACAATCGGTTTTTCCAGCACTTGAATTTGTAGAACATGAATACTTAGAATGTATTAGTGTCGATTTTCAAGTGTCAACATTCCTATTTGTTACATTTGGTATCAGAGCTTAGGTTGAGCGAACACCTAGGCTTTGTTTGGATAAAACTCATTGTAAATAGGGTTAGTAATACCCTATAATGAGTGACTAATTAGAGATAGGGTTAGTGACACCTTAGAATGAGTTTGAGTGTCTTATATATAAGTGCGTATTCGTTAATGCTATACATAAAAGATTTTTGGTTTTGGAAAATTAGTAAATGAAATTATTTTACCTAGGATTATATTTTGTATGTAAAGGAATATTTTTCAAATGATATAGTTATTTTTGTAGTGTTTGGTTGTTAAGGAAATGATAATATTCAAGTATTATCATTGATTGATTTGTTGTTCGATATAAAAGTTTAAATTCAAACACCTCATGAATTTAGTTTCGCAATTTGACTATATGGTGTCCAATAGATACTATCTAAGTTAAAAAGAAATTTGTCTTTTAAACGGTTCCTTTGGAAGGAGGATAATTTATCAGTTTAATAAAATATGTTGAAAGTGGGTTTTTTAAAAAAAAATCTTATGATATGGTTATAGAAAATAAAAAAAATTACAACCGGAGTTTGCAAAAATTTGAGAAATGTGTGTTATTATGAATGATGTTTATGGAAAAGAAATTTATCTTTTGGAATAAAATGTTCTCCTTTTAAAAGAAATATTTGAAAATGATTATCTTTATAAAAGAGTTTGAATCAAAGTGAAGAATTTATGAAATGTTTTCACGAAGATTTTACGAAATGTTAATAAGTATGTATGTCATACATAGATCATTTCGTCACACGATTTTGATTTAAGGTACGAGTACGGAACGTAGAGGTGTTTACACCGGTCCAAAAAAATATTTATCACCCGATTTTGGACGGTGAACATTGATGAGGGTTAATATTTGGATACTTACATTTTCTTTCATAGTTGAGAGCTATGCAAGCTAAACTAAAAGTTCTAATTGGAAAGCAGGATTAGAGTCCGCGCTAGAGGATCGAGGGATCAATCTAGTTCGAAAATAAACTTGTGGATTAGAATTGTGACGCCCTACCTCTACGCTCACAATAACAAAGAGTATTAAAGGAAATACTGTCTGTTATTACGAAGAATAAGGCTGGATAGGAGCGGCCATCCGTAGTTAAGCCTTACACTAGTATTGCTTATCTACGATAGGAGTGGTATATATTTTTTTCATCTCTTATTTATTTACTCTCATCGACATACTCAATTCCAGTATAAAACGAACTACGATGGTTCATAATAGTTTAGGACAATATATATAATAATAACACAGATAATATAAATGCGGAACACAGATAAAACAAAAAGTCTCGTATATATAATAACTGATGGCAGTTACAATACATGTGATACAGTACATATGATACAACTACAACTGTCGACTCTGGAAGTTACATATACATGTACATTATCGTATATAATATACAAGAATACATATCTTCCTATACTATGAAAACGACTATTACAAATGATATAAAGAAACTTCATAGCTCAAGCAGCAATCCAAAGCAAGATATCTACAACCTGTAATAACTCGGTCTGACCCGAGTATTAAATTCAAAAGAAAATAATACACGGGTCAGTCTAATTCAAACTCAGTTATTAGTGCACAAAAGAAATAATAATTAAGTAATAAATAGACGGCAGTCACAGTAAATCTCGTATATCCGATCCTTAAATAAAGAAATCGAATAACGATAAATATAACACGTAACAGTGTTAAACAACAAATCAGCAAATCCAAATTATCAACGAAGGTAAATTAAAAAGATTATCCATGATGATAATTTAGAAAACAACAGAATTGCCTAAACTGCAATTAATGACAAATTCTAATTATTAAATAAATAATTAGAAACTCATAATCTAATTATCAAAAAGATAATTAGATATCAACAAAACCATCAAATTAAACCAAATCAGAATACGACACAAAATATTGAAATATCAATTAAAATTTCAATTTGGGTAGGGCTGCAGTACACGCACGCGTGTACTGCCTTGCCACTACAGTAATTAAATACACAAAAGATCAATAATTCAAAAGCAATAGAATACCAATAAAAGCAATATCGTGTGGTTGCAGTACACGCTTGCGTGCACTGCCTTGCCACTACAATGATGATATACACAAAAGCTCAATACTGTGTGGCTGCAGTACACGCTTGCGTGCACTGCCTTGCCACTATAGTGATGATGTACACAAAAGCTCGATGGAAGTTCACAAACGGGCACAAGGTCAAACCCGAATTACCGGATTCAAATCAAGTGTAATTCGAAAAACAAGCAAATGCAAAGGTCAAGTCACTGCTGTCATAACTCAACTCAATTGAACCAAATGGAACTGTGACAGCCGGAATGGCGACATGCAGTATGAAACTGTGAAAATTGGATAAATGCAAGTATCAGACTCGAGCATAAAGGCACGGACTCGAGTGGTAGTGAATTAATTGACACAAATCAATGCCAACAACATGAACTGGACAGTGCACCATAGTGACACAGCCCTAAAAACTGCATGAAACAAATATCCACTGTTTCAGATGGTCAAGGCAGCTACCATGAAGCTGCTTTAACTCCATGAATATAACATGAGTTACAAAGGCAAGAGTGGATCCTGAAACAAAAATACATTCTCATATGTACATAATGAACCACATACATGGCATGGTCAAGGCAAACAAAATAGCTCAACTCAAATTAACAAGCACTGGACAACATGACAAAGGCAACATCAGTTCAAAAGTGGAACAAGTGCGCACCAGGTTAGTGAACCCAGAAATGATAGGCGGAAACATAAACTAACTTACACATATATACATCCATGAATGTATGTACATATGTGATGTTATACCACTGAGATTACACTGCAACAGGAGGAAAGAGTACAACATGTATGCCACAGTAACCAAGTAGCATGTGACAGTATCAAGTGAATTCACCAAACCCATCACCAAAAATTCAACATGTAGTATGCAGTGACATACACAGGTGAAATTTAAAAATGTACAAGTATAGGGGAAACGGTCAAGACATATAAACAAGTCTTGATCCAAAAATCAGCGCCTCAAGTGCACTTGAACCAAATTGAACAAATGCATCTATGAATCAGGACAGTGAACTGAAGTGAAGGCCTGAACTACAACTCAAAAGAGTAAATATAGTTTTCACGTGACCGAGACAAAACAAAAGAAGAAAACCAACATCAGTGAAAATGTTCTAACCAAATTCACAGTATAACTCAAAAATGAAGAACAATTGAATCCATATCAATACCACACTATAGGCCGAGACAGTAACCAGATGTGCATGAAGACTACATCAAGTATGCATGAATGACCAGTACGACCAAGTAGGAAGTGACTCAAACCAAAGAGTAAAATATGAACCAGCATGGTACACTAAAAGTGCAACAGTAGTATCGAAATGATCAAGACCAATACCACTGGTTCAAGTGAAATCAAGACAAGTCAGTGCCAACAATGAATTACTCCAACTAGACAGTAAAAGTGGAAACAATCACAAATAATATCAAGTTTGCAGTCGAAAACACTGCAGGTCTACAGAAATACAAAAAGATCATTAAAGATCAAGGAACAGCTGAGATGAACAATCACGGTGCAAACTCATGTTCAGGGCACAACGTATCAAACCAGAAGCATGCTCGAAGCAAAATCCAAACCAAGTTCAAGTTACACGAACAAAACCCTAAACTACATAATCAAACTGCACATGTCGCGAAGACCAACAAAGGCAGATCTATCAAGCTAATGATACATGAATAATAATCGAGGGTAATGCACATATCAAACGAGATGTTCAAGGAAACATAAATGGTGTATTGCAAAAATCAAAACAGAGGAGCATACAAACTGTAGCTCAAAGTACAAGCCGAGGCCAATTCAAGTTAAATAGCCAATGCTGAAGTTCAGATGATAAACAAATCGAACCCATGATCAACAGAGATCGAAGTCACAAAAGAAACCAACCTCTTCAAATAAATTCAATGGTAACAGATTCAAACCAAAACCATAAATCAATCAAGTTGAAGACAACGTCAACATCGTAAAAGTCAAGCAGTAAAAGTCGCAAATTTGAACAAGTCAGAAAACTTTTACACTTGAATTAGATGTGAGTGACAAGAATCACTCACCTTATTCGCCAAATCAAAGAAAAGGAAATCGAGCATTTGAAGCCGGCGACCACGAATTACTCAAAAACACTAATTCCAGAACAAGCGAACGAAGAAAATTTTGAAGCCGCCATTTTCGTTTTCTCTTCGTTTGTTTAGGTTTAGCGTTTTAGGGTTATGAATAAAAATGAACAAGGGAAACGGCCTATGCTTTTGACAGTTATCTCGGCCCATAAACAAAAAGAAATATGGGCCATAAATTCAATTAAAGCCCGCATAACCGTTAGACCAATATTCAAAAGAATTTTCAACTGATTAAATGCCAATGGCAATTAGCAACCAAATTAAATCGTCATTTGACGATAATTTATTGTTACAAAAATCCCAGGGTTGTTACAAGAATAGTTGATCAAATCGGGTGATCTGTATACGTCATACGAATGTAAGTTTAAAAATAAACATTTTGGGCAAATACCTTTGGGTTTTGTTTTAGAGTTATTTTGAAGACGAAATTCTTTTAAGGGGGGAAGTCTATAACGACCCGCAAATTTTTCACTTTGACAAATTATATTTATTTTTAAAGTATTCAATATATGATTTTTTTTAGACATAAATTGTGATGTTTTGAACAATAAATAATAATAGTAATCTTATTTTGAATAAATGCTTACAAAAATATATACTATGGAAAAAATAGCAATAAAATGACTAAAAAACTTTTATAGATAAACAACTTTATAATTGTCAATGTCGCGCACGGAGCTGGATACTTACACTTATTTTTATAATTAACAAGAATATGAAATAAAGTTATTTATTTTATTTTTGAATATTAAATGTATTTGTGACATTATCGGTGATGCCATTATATTTAATAATTGATTTATGATTTTAAATTGAGATTTAAGGATTTAATAATTATTTAATTATTCTAATAGTTGTTTTAAATGATAATAATTTTGTTTAAATAGTTATAAAGTGACAATAAATCATTTATAATAGTATTATAAAGATATATATTTTTTATTTGAAGTTATAAGGAAAATTGATATCTCTTTATTGATATAATAACACTTTTGTAAACAATTATTTATTATTAATTTATATGGTTTTATACTTCAAATAAGAATATTTTAATTAATTTAATATGGTAACAAATTATTTTTCAAATTTTGTTTATATTTATATGTAATTTAATTAATAAGTGAAAATGTGATTAGAAATCGATTTTTCGATTTTCAACGGTTTAACAAACGGAAATTATCCGAAGTTGTTCCAATGTTGTAAATGAAACTAACTTTTATTCATATGCATGTACACATGTCATATACTCATATGTACATACGTATAACATATACACATTTGGGAAAACATATAAGAAGGTTTCTAAAGACTTCATCCTTAAGCATACTTAAATTCACGGTCAAGCATTGAAGTGAAATGATGTGATGGAAGAGGGTGAAGGCATGAGCTAGGGGAGGTGGAAGGAAGAACATGGTGATAGTAAGTGGTGATACAATGGAAAAACATATTTGCTAAGTTTCTTAAATGTTAAGGCTCTTATATATAAGTACATATACACACATGTGCACATAGACATATTTAAACATCCACTTAAACATGCACATGACATACACAGATATATATCGACAAATATCTAAGATATTTTTTAAAACTTCACTCTTAAGCTTACAAAGGTCAAAAAGCAAACATCAACACACCTTACACATACATGGTAGTAAGGGAAGGAGGGTAGGAGGATGCACGCATGGTGATGGAGCGGTGATGCGTATGGATGAGGTGGGGGGAGGTGGATGCAGTGAAGGTTAAAGAGAAATATCATAATATTTTTCCAAGTTTTCTACATATAATTACAAACATCCATTTGCTCCTTCATTCACTCATTTCTTCATCTCCTTCCTCTTCTTTCTTTAGCCTTTTAATGGCTTCCACCTTAGCAAAATTATGAAGAAATAATATCAGAAAGAATATATATATATATATATATATATATATATATATATGCATTCCACTTCAAAACAAGTGCAAACACCTCCCTATCTCCTCTACAACTCACATCACCCCTATATCCCTTGCTAAGGCTGAGCACCACTCGTCTAAGTTCAAGGCCGAGAGCACCAAAGGAGAAGGAAGCAAGTTGGGGAGCTTTGGAGCAAGGAATAGCAGAGGAAGTGCTACCAAAGTGCCAATGGTTCGATTTTAGAAAGCTATGGAAAAGTTTGGTGGAGTGGATAAAATAGGGAGTACACTAATCTACTTTTAAGTATTTAAAACTTAAAATGATTATATGCAAGTTTAATTAGTTATTTGTAAGCATGGTTGAATAATTAGTTGGATATTTGGTTGATAACTTGGTTGTGATAAATTATGAGAAATCATAATAAGAAATGGTTAAGTAATTAACCATAGTTAATTAATAGAAAATAAATCAATATTGATCTATATATGACGTTTAATTATCCTCTTTGTGAATTTGTATATGAAAATGGATGAAATAAATATTATAAATATTTAATATTATAATATGGACTAAAATTGAATATGAATTATAAAGGTGTTATGAGATGATTAAACCTCATTAGTTTAAAATAGTTTACAAATGTTTTATAAACAATAAAATTGAATTTGATGAAAGTTTGACAGGTTATTAAATTAAATCAAAAATAGGCGCGTCGGTAATGGTAGTTCACGATTTTACGCCACAGAAAGTTAACTCCATTTATATGATGGATTATGAGCCAAAGTTCTTCGTAATAAGAATTTTTCAAACTCTTATAATCATAGATTTCAAAAAAAGGGAAAAAGATCGACATTTTATTTAATATATTTTCAAATATGAGCAAATCAAGTTTTCAAATAGTGTCGCTTTGGCAGTTTGGAAACCAAAGCGAAAAATTCTTTAAAGTGAATATTTTAGTTCTTTAGAAATATGGAATAAATCCTATAAATGTATTGAAAAGTTTTAAAAAGGGAATTAAGTTATAAAAATGAATTTCTAAATGATAGAAAAGTCATTTTGATTAAATAAGCTTTAAAGCACTATTCATAGCACTTTTTGCAATAGTTTTTAATAACTTTTGAAATATGGATTTCAACTTAACAATTCTATTCCAAATATTTTATAAATGTTTTAATAATGATTTGGAGGTTTTTTAGTATATTCAAAAGAGTTTAAATATTTGATTTGGAGAAAAACTGTTCTAAATAAAGTGATTTAATATTGGCTCTAAAATCCGATGAGTAGACTGGTCCTTTCTATTCGTGATATCCGGATGTAGGATGCTTAAACTAAGCAGATGTTCAGGAGCAACCAGTGCCGTGGATCACCTGGCCTCTTTCCTAGGCGAGGGGTAGATAAGGTCGAAATGTCGAAAATGAACAGGTATAAAAGATTCAAAATTTATAAATTTCATTTGATACAACTGGGATTGTATGGGGATAATCTTCTTATACTTGGTGTTAAATTCCAAGGAGGGAATTCGTACTAACCATATGAATTTAAAAGGTGATTTCACCATTATTCGACGAATGGTACTTGTTGAATACAGAAATATATATTGAGTAAAATTAGTATAATTTACATAAGCCCCTTTTTGCTTGATAATGTTTTCTAATATGACTTAAGAGAAACGATTTGGTTTTTACAAAGTTAAAAGCAAGGTTTAATGATTTCGTACATACCGAAAAAGAAAAGTTTGAAAGTTATATATCTTAAAGAATATTTTTGACAAAAGGAATGAATTAATCAAATAATAATCACCTATATACCTGACATCTTTTTATTGATAATTGGGTCCGAGAAATCGGAATCAGACTTACTATTCGAAAACCACTTCAAACTAATATGCAGATTTGAAAGTGAAGACGTGTTTAAGACAATGATCTTTAAGAGAGGAAATCTTTATTTCGGAAGGACAACTTGTTGATAATATCTGTTTAGCTCCTAGAATAAAATAAATAGCAATGGTCCCTTAGTTCTGAAAATTTTCAAAATGTAAGGATTGCCGCTACTAATCCTAAGGGTAATACTTGATAGTATGTGGTAGGAGAGTGCCTTTGGTTTGTCCTTTTCTTATACAACTTGTATGGATGAGTGTCTGACATTGCATTTGCATGACCACGTATATTGATTTCTACAAACATACATCTACTTGGTGGAGTAGGAGGTAACTCTCTTACATTTAACACCCTTCTCTGAGATGTACAAGCTCAAAAGTTGTACGTTTTTGGAAATCAATAGTGTGTTGCTAGAAATGGCAATGTGGCATTCAAAGTAGAACCTATTATGAGAAAGGAAAAGCATGACTTTATGTGAAATAAAGTATGGCTTTGTAGAAGTTGAGCATAGCCTCACATATGAGCCTCACACCCCGAAAATGATAAGGGTAGTGATGTGGTCTGACCTGTATTTCAGGCTATCGATTTTATGAGTATGGAGGTGACTAGTGGAATTTGGGCCTCAAGGCATTTATGACTTATAGACAGGTATTGTAGGCTTGACGGAGAACGAGTATAGCCACCGAGTAATACGTTGTTCCATAATAGTGTATCCGACATATTCTAGAGGCTTGCTTAAGATAAGTGAATAGCCACTCAAGTGCTAGTTGTTTATGCATGGATTTCAAAGGAAATAGCCACTAGTTCCCTATCATGTTGGAAACCCAATTCCAATACAAGCTTTCGGTTTTGATTGTAGAATCTAGTATGTAGGAATTTAATAATGGTAACAATTTCAGCCTATGTGATATAAGTTTACTTAGAAAGGATTTTCAAAGCAATGTCATTAGAAAAAATATCAAATTGTTTTAGGTACAAAATGTTATGGTTATCACAAGGTAAAAACCCATCAATGTTTTTGTAAGGCATGGTCTTATCAGATACTCTTCTTTTTCAAAAAGGGTTTTGCTCGACAACAAAGTCAATTTGTAGCTCTTTCATATATATATATATATATATATATATATATATATATATATATATAAATCATGTCTCACGTTGGTTTATCAAGCCTGATCCTTATATGTTTAATACTCAAATCAGAGCCGAGTAGTTTCAGGATTAGCCGAAGACGTTGGGATTTTCCAAACGGGAGCTGGAGATCTTCATCAATGTATGAACGTATTCTATTTTTCTACTGCATTTGTATTGTTATTTTTCAGCAATTATAAGGACAAAGATTTATAACTATCCAGGCTGTATCTAGGTTAGACTCTAATATGGTATTTAATTTTTCACTGTAAAGATTATATATTGACATAATATATGTTATCCCAGTCATGTGAGATTCTGTTATGTCTTTATTTTATTTTTCCCTAACAATCGGTTTTTTTGACACTTGAGTTTGCGGCATGTGAATACTGAGGACGTAGTAGTGTCGATTTTCGAGGGTCGAAAATTCTATTCGTTGCATTTGATATGGGAGCTTAAGTTGAGTGAACACTTAGGCTTTGGCGGGGTAAAACTCATTATAAATAGGGTTAGTAATACCGTAGAATGACTGACTCGTTAGAGATATGGTTAGTAACACACTTGAATGAGTTTGAGTGTATTATATATAAGCGCGTATTTGTTAATCCTATATATAAAAGATTTTTGGTTTTGGAAAATTGGTAAATGAAATAATTTTATATAGGATTATATTTTTAATATAAAGGAATATCTTTCAAATAATTAGTTATTTGTGTGGTTTTTGGTTGTTAAGGAAATGATAATATTCAAGTATTATCATTGATTGAACTTGTTGTTTGATATGAAAGTTTAAACTCAAACACCGCATGAATTTAGTTTCATAATTTGACTGTATGGTGTTTAATAAATATTATTTATGTTAAAAGGAAATTTATATTTTAAACGGTTTCTTTGGAAGGAGGATAACTTGTCAATTTAATAAAATATGTTGAAAGTAGGTTTTTTTAGAAACTATTATGATATGGATAAAGAAAAGAAATTGTTTACAAATTGATTTTGAAAGCATTTGAGAAAAATGTGTTATAATGAATGATGTTTATGGAAAAGATATTATCTTTTGGAATAAAATGTTTTCCTTTAAAAAGAAATATATGGAAATGATTATCTTTATAAAAGATTTTGAATCAAAGTTAATATTTTATGAAATGTTTTCATAAATAGTTTTGAATGTTAATAAGTATTTATATAATACGTATATCATTTCATCACATGATTTTGATCTAAAATTTGAATGCGGAACTTGGAGTCCTTACACCGGTCCGAAAAAGGATTTATCACTCAATTTTTGATGGTGAACATTGATGAGGGTCTGTGTTTGGATAATTACATTTTCTATCATAGTTGAGAGCTATGCAAGGAACTAAACGTTCTAATTGGAAAGCCTGATCAAAGTCTGCATTAAAGGATCACTGGATCAATAATAGTTTAAAAGTAAAGTCATGGATTCGGATAATAGATTAATTTGAATGATATGTATACATAATACAAACATAAGTATAAAAATAAATATTTTGGGCAAACTCCTTTGGGTTTTGTTTTGGTGTAATCTCATGGGCGAAATTCTTTTTAGGGGGAAGTCTGTAACGACCCGCAAATTTTTCACTTTGATAAGTTATATTCATTTTTAAAATATTCAAATATAAGATTTATCAATAAGTATAATCTTTAATAAGTATTTACAAAAATATATACTATGGAAATATAGCGATAAAATGACCGAAAACCGTTCTTACCAATAAACAGCTCTATAATTGTCAAATGTCGCGTAGGGAGCAGGATACATACACTTATTTTTGTAATTGAACAAAAAATGAAATAAAATTATTTATTTTAATTTTGGAAATTAAATGTATTTATGATGTCATCAGTGATGTCATTATATTTAATAATTGATTTATGATTTTAAATTAAGACTTAAAAATTCAATAATTATTTTAATAATTGTTTTAAATGACAATAATTCGGTTTAAATAGCTATAAATTGATAATAAATCCTTTATAATAGTTTTATAAAGATGTATATTTGATTTGAAATTATGAGGAAAATTAATATCGCTTTATAGATATAATAACACCATTTGTAAGCAATTGTTTATTATTAATTTATTTGGTTTTATAATTCAAATAAGAACATATTAATTAATTTAAAATGATAAGAAATCAGTTTTCAAAATTTTGTTTACATTAGTATGTAATTTAATTAATAAGTGAAAATGTGACCGGAAATCGGTTTTCCAATTTTCAATGGTTTAACGAACGCAAGTTATTTGAAGTTATTGCAACATTGTAAATGACATTAACACGTATTCATATGCACGTATACATTTAACATACCCATAAATACATACATATAACATTTCTATATATATATATATATATATATATATATATATATATATGGGGCAAAATATCAAAGATATTTTCTAAAGACATCATCCTTAAGCATACTTAAACTCAAAGGTCGTGCCTTGAAGTGAAATGATGTGACAGAGTTGATGGAAAGGGGTATTGACATGAGCTAAAGGAGGCGGAAGGAAGTATATGGTAATATTAAGTGGTGATACGATGGATAAAGATTTTTTCTAAGTTTCTTAAAGGTTAAGGCTCTTATATATGCATACATATACACATGTGCACATGCACGTACCTAAACATCCATATATACATACACATAATATACACATGTACTTATTAACAAATATCTAAGATATTTTATAAAACTTCGCTCTTAAGCTTACAAAAGTCAAAAAACAAACCTCAACTCGCCTTACACACACATGGTAGCACATCGAAGGAGGGTTGGATGATGCATGCTTGGTGAAGGAGGGGTGATGCATCTGGATGAGTAGGGGAAGGTGGATGTGGTGAAGGTTAAAGAGAAATATCATGATATTTTTCCAAGTTTTCTTCCTATAAATACAAGCATCCATTCGGTCCTTCATTCACTCATTTCTTTATCCCTTCCTCTTCTTTCTACGATGGATTCAGAGTCGGTGTAATTTGTAATAAAAAAAATTTGAACTTTTATAATCATAGTTTTCAAAAAAAGGAAAAAGATCGTGATTTCGTTTAGTAGATTTGGAAATATGAGCAAATAAAGTTTTGAAAATAGTCGCCTTTGACTATTTGGAAACCAAAGCGATAAATTCTTTAAAATGAATATTTTAATTCTTTAAAAATATGGAATAAATCATATAAATATATTAAAATGTTTTAAAAAGGTCACAACATTTTTTGCAATAGTTTTTAATAATTTTGAAATATGGATTTAAACTTAACAATTCTTTCCCAAGTCTTTTATAAATGTTTTCAAGTGAGCAATTAAGTGCATTAATAATTATTTGGAGGTTTTATAGTTTATTTAAAAAAGTTTAAATAAAAGATTTGAATAAAAGCTATTATAAATAAAGTGATTTAACTTGGCCCTAAAAGCCAATGAGTAGATTAGATTTTTCTATTCGTGAGTTCCGAATGTGGGATGCTTAAACTAAGGAGATGTTTTGGAGAAACCGGTGCCTTGGCTCACTTGGCCTCTTTCTTGGCAAGGTATAAATTAGGTCGAAATGTCGGAAATGAAACTAGTATAAAAGATTCAAAATTTACAAATTTTATTTGGTACAATTTGGATTGTATGGGGATAATCTTCTTATACTTGGTGTTGAATTCCAAGGAGGGGACTCTTACTAACCGTATAAATTTAAAAGGTGATTTCACTATTATTCAACGGATAGTGCTCGTTGAATACAAAAACTGATATTAAGTAAAATTAGTATAATTTCCATGGATTCCTTTTTACTCAATAATGTTTTCCAATATGACTTAAAAGAAATGATTTGGTATTTCCAAAGTGAAAAGAGAGGTTAAATGATTCTGTATATACCAAAAAAGAAAATTTGAAAGTTATATATCTTCAAATGATATTTTTGATAAAAGGAATGAATTAATCAAATAATAATCGGATATATACCTAACATCTTTTTATCGATAATTGGTTCGTAGAAACCAAAATCGGACTTGCTATCCGAAAACCATTTCAAACCAATATACGCATTTGAAAGTGAAGACATGTTGAAGACAATGATCTCAAAAACAGGAGATCTTCATTTTGGAAGGACTGGTTGTTGACAATCTCTATTTAGCTCCTAGAATTAAATAAATAGCAGTGGTCCCTTCATTCTAAAAATCTTCGAAATGCAAGGACTATTCGCTACTAATCCTAGGGTGACAGGATGTGGTAGGAGAGTGCCTTTGCTTTGTCATTTACACGGACAACTTGTATAGATGAGTGTCTGATGTTGCATTTTTAAGAACTTGTATATTGATCTCTATAAACGTACATCTGTTTGATGGTATAGGAGGTAACTCTCTTATACTTAACACCCTTCTCTGAGACATATGAGCTCAAAGGTTGTACATTTATGGAAATCAATAGTGTGTTGTTAGAAATGGAACTTTGGCATTCAAAGTGGACTATTTTATGAGAAAGGAAAAGCATGGCTTTGTGTGAAATAAAGCATGGCTTTGCAGAAGTTGAGCGTCGCCTCACGTACGAGCCTTACACCCCGAAGATGATACGGGTAACGATGTGGTTTAACCTTTTTAAAGTGAATATTTTTATTTTTTAAAAATATGGAACAAATCCTATAAATATATTAAAATGTTTTAAAGAGGGATTTAAATTATAAAAATGAATTTCTAAATGATAGAAAAGTCGTCTGATTAAATAAGCTTTAAAGCACTATTGGTAGCACTTTTTGCAGTAATTTTTAATAACTTTTGAAATATGGATTTAAACTTAACAATATTTTTCCAAATTTTTTATAAAAATTTTTAAATGAATAACTAAGTGTTTTAATAATGATTTGGAGGTTTTATAGTTTATTGAAAAGAGTTTGATTAAATGATTTGAAGAAAAGCTGTTATAAACAAATTGACTTAATCTTGGCTCTAAAAGCCGATGAGTAGACTGGATTTTTCAATTCATGAGATCCGGATATGATGTGCTTAAACTAAGGAAATGTTCGAGAGTAACCAGTGCCCTGGCTCACGTGGCCTCTTTTCTGGGTGAGGAATAGATAAGGCGAAATGTCGAAAATAAGACAATTATGAAACATTCAAAATTTATAAATTTAGTTCGATACAACTTGGATTGTATGGAGATAATCTTCTTATACTTGGTGTTAAATTCCATGATTTGAACTTTTACTAATGGTATGAATTTAAAAGTTGATTTCACTATTATTCGATGGATAGTCCTCGCTGAATATGGAAATTAATATTGAGTAAAATTAATATAATTTAAATGGATCCCTTTTTACTCCATAAAGCTTTCCAATATGACTTAGGAGAAATGATTTGGTATTTTCAAAGTTAAAAGAATGGTTTAATGATTTCGTACATACCAGAAAAGAAAGGTTTGAAAGTTATATATCTTTAAAGGATATTTTGATAAAAGGAATGAAATAATCAAATAATAATCACCTATATACCTGACATCTTTTTATTGATAATTGGTTTGTAGAAACCAAAATTGGACTTGCTATCTGAAAACCACTTCAAGCCAACATACACATTCAAAAGTGTAGATATTATGAGGACAATGATCTTGGAGACAAGAGATCTTCATTTTGGATAGAGTGCTTGTTGATAATATCTGGTTAGCTCCTAGAATAAAATAAATAGCAACTGTCCCTTCATTCTGAAAATCTTCGAAATACAAGGACTATTCGCTGGTAATTCTAGAGGTAATTCCCGACAGGATGTGGTAGGAGAGTGCCTTGGTTTGTCCTTTTATTGGATAATTGGTATGGATAAGTGCCTAACATTGCATTTCCAAGACCTTGAATATTGATCTCTACAAATGCACGTCTGTTTTGTGGTGTATGTGGTAACTCTCTTACACTTAACACCCTTCTCCGATACGTACGAGCCAAGAGGTTGTACGTTTGTGGAAATCAATAATGTTATGTTAGAAATGACAATGTGGCGTTCAAAGTGTAACCTGTTATGTGAAAGGCAAATCATGGCTTTATGTTAAATAAAGCATGGCTTCGCAGAAGTTGAGCTTAGCCTTATATACAAGCCTCACACCTCAAAGATGATACAGGTAATGATGTGGTCTAACCTATATTTTGGGCTATCGGTTTTATGAGTATGGAGGTGACCGGTGGAATCTGGGCCTCAAGGCATTTATGCCTTATGAACAGGTATTGGAGGCTTGACGGAGAACGAGTATAGCCACCGGGTAATACATTGTTCCATAATAATGTATCCAACATAGTTCAAAGGATTACTTGAGATAAGTGAATAGCCGCCGACATGTTAGTTGTTTATATGTGGATTTTAGAGGAAATGGCTACTAGTTCCCTAACATGTTGGAAAACCCAATACAAATACGAGCTTTCGATTTTGATTGTAGAACCTAGTATGTTGGCATTTTATAATGCCAGCAATTTCTGCCTATGTGATATAAATTTACTTGGAAAGGATTTTCAAAGTAATGTCATTAGAAATCATATCAAATTTTTTGAAGTACAAAATGTTTTGGTTATCATAAGGTAAAAACCCATCCATGTTTATGAGCAGCGTGGTCTTATGAGATATTCTTCATTTTCAAAAAATCTTTTGTTTCATAACAAAGTAAATTTATAACACTTTCAATATATTTATAAATCGTGTCTCATGCTGGTTTATCACGCCTAATCCAGATATTTTTAATACTCTGGTTAGATCCGAGTAGTTTCAGGATTAGTTGAAGACGCTTGGAGTTTCCAGAGGAGAACTAGAGATCTTCATCCATGTATGGACGTATTCTACTTTTCTACTGCATTATTATTATTATTATTCAGTAATTGTAAGGATAGGGATTTATAACTGTCCAAGTTGAATCTTGGTTAGACTCTGATATGGTATCTAATTTTCCACCGCAAAGATTATATATTGAAATAATATATTTTATTCCATTTGTGTGAGATTTTGTTCTGTCTTTATTTTCTTTTTCCCTAACAATTGATTTTTCCAACACTTGAATTTGCGGCACGTGAATACTGAGAATGCATTAATGTTGGTTTTCAAGGGTCAAAAATCCCGAGCGTTATACAAATGAAACGAAAATGAGGCTCAATAGGCAGGTATTAATTAATAAGAAATAAATGACTAGGTAAAAATGCAAAACAACCTTTTGAAATCCAATTTCAAAATGTATTCTCAACCCAATTAATTTTGTTAATCCTAATTATACACATATTCATACCATTTAATTCGTTATTAAAACGTAATTTTTATATTAATATGTGTACATCCCATTAACTAATCAATTAACTAACAATTACTTAGTCCATCAATTAATCAACCAATCAATCTATATGTTGATTTATTTCACTCAATTTTTTTTTATTAATTCATGCATATATATCTATCTATGAATTTCAAAATTGATTTAGAAGTTTTACTTTACTATTTTAATTACTATAATAGTCACATTAATGCAACTAATTTACAAGTTTTAAATATATATAAAATGGAAATATAACTATACGTGAACATGTGTAATTAATGTACAATTGTTAATATAAGATAATTTATAATTGATTCGACACTTATACAACCCTGAACTCTCTGATATATATTTTTAAATTCAAAATTTTCTTTTATAAAATTACACCTATATTCAAATGAAAATGTTCATTTATTTTTCTCAAACATTCCTTTTTTTGGATCAAAATGTTCTTTTTCTTTTAGTACAAATGTATGTTGCTTTTATTAAACGCCGTTAATTACGATTAACATTTTATTTCTTTTTAATTTAAAAATACTAATCACATTACTCACAATTAATTTTTATATTAAATTCTAAAACGGACACTAATTAATGGGAAGAGAAGTAAACAATTGTATTAAAACATATTTATAAAATTAATGTATACAACGTGAGTTATAAATTACTTAATAAATAAATGATTTCTTATGCCTATAATCAAACTTATCAAAATACATTTCAAATAAACAAACCTATGCTTTCTCCTTTAATAAAATCGTTCATTCTATTCTTCATTAATTTACCATTTATTACTCCAATCCCTGTTATTAATTACATACAGACCAATACCATTCGATTATATTCTAATATATGTTACACTTTTATCTTAATGCAACATGTGTCATTGATAAGAATTCAACTTAAGATAATAAACATACCTTTTTACATAAGTTAACATAAATAAAATCAAAAAATAATAATTTATAAACAATTCAATTCCAAAATTTTAAATTGTTAAAAATACGGGGATTCCAATTATGTTTTGTCTTTTATTTTCTTACACTTCGACAATCTATCTTCCTCACACTTGGATGCTCGGCACGTGAATACTGTGAATGTATTAGTGTTGACATTCGAGGGTCAAATATGTGGGTCGTCGTGTTAGATGAGGAAAAATATATTTAAAATTTGCATAAAATTCTGCTTGTAACTTTTAGACCGTAAACATTCATTCTTCCATGAATAATATTTTATTGTTTGTATCCAAAAGTTAACCATATAATTGCATAAATTAATCTTTGAGGAATGGTAATAATTAGCATAAACAATTCATTTACAATTATGTATATTACTTTTATAAAATATAGAATAGACCAAAATCAAAATTAACTTTCAAATTGCTTTTTTTGAAATAAAAACACGAAAACAAAAGAAAATGAATTGAACAAATCAGGTACATGTAAAATTGTTATAAGAGCAAACTGATCTAAAAATTACATAAAATAATAACAAATAATCAAAATGATGAAAAATCCAATCAAATCAATTTGAAATAAACATACATATATAATAGCAGGATAAAGAACAAGTCTGGATCTGAAATAAAACAATGCAATTATTACATAATTAATTGAGATGAAAGAGAATTTCAAAAGGATTAATTGAACATATTACAAATCTTAAAATATCCAAGCATATGAATTATAAAACGTATATAAATAAATTTATTAAAGAATTACCTTAGATGTTGCCTACGAAAACACAACTTAAAATGATGAATCAAAAACTCCCAGACTCCATTGAATCAATCTCTAAATCTTGCAGGAACCAAGAGATAAATACAACATATTGTTATGATTTTCTGTAGTATTTTATTTTATAATGTTTTATCCTTTTTCCCCATGAAATTTCAGCCATGACATGTATAACATCCTGGAAAAATAAAAATAACTTATATTCAAAAATATAGGGATTATTTAAAATTTTGAAATATGAATTAAATATCAATTAAATAGATTTAATAGCCTTACTTATCTTCTTTTAATTAATAAATAACAATGGTGAACTCATTTTGTAAATTTATTGATAATATTAAATAGTTTAAATAAATAACAAGAAAATGAATTGTTACTAAAACAACTTGTTTTATTGACATATTTTAAATAGGTTTTTAGAATTTTTTCCATTACTTTTAATTTGGAAAATATTCAAATTTTCGTTTGACATTATTTCGACAACAATGGTATTTTTGAAATTTCAAAAAATAAGATAACCAACGTATTTTATTGTTGTTTTATGATCATCTCATAATGTTGTACGCGATCGTATTTTAGTTTTTATCGTTCACGATTCGTATGCGAATGAAATGTTGTGCGGTGAGATACCAGAATTTTAAAAATATAAGAACGTAACACTTAACCTATTTTCACTCCCTCTTTCCATCTTTTATTTCTTTCCCTACAATCAAAAGTGACCCGCCACCATAAACTAAATTGTGCCCAGAGCTTTGATGCATGAAAGCGATCGTCGTTGGATGCATTGCGTTTGAGGAAGAGTGAGCTTCCAATCCATGTCCATTTTGATGTTCGGTGATGTCCAATGTCATAGCCGTACAAGGAGGCGGAACTATGGTTTTGCTTTTGTGGAGTTCTAGGTAGTATTAGATGAAAAAGAGTGTGGATTTTGGTTGTGTAGGTGAAGGAGCATGGTTGGTGGTGAAATGGGGAGGCGCGACTCTATGTGGTAGGGTATGGTATTGGTGAACAGTAGTTCAAAGCCACTAGGTCGCAATCCATTTGGAGCAGCTGAGCTTGAGGCAAGGTAAGGGGATATGGAGCATTTGAGAAGAGGAGTCTGTAGGAGTTGACAGTTTTATGTTTTAGTGGAGCGTAACTCTGTGTCGATGCTTCAGCGTGCATGGCAATGTCGGTATCATGTATAGGTTTTGGATTTTTAATTGAGGAGGGAGAAGGATTATATGTTAATAAGGGTGATTAAAATTTTTATTGACTAATTAATTGATTTGATTTATACCAAATCTTAGAAAATCAATATCTCACTCATATGAGGTCGGTTTTGGACATGGCCTTTTGCGTTGTACTTATCGATGTTATCTACGCATTAGAGTTAGATTCATTGAATTTGAAGCTAGAAGAATTTTGAGCTAAAATCGAACGTTATCCAATTTTAAATCAAAGCGAAATACGAAAGCGTCAACTAGACTTTTGGTCAGTTTACTCATCTCTAAATAAACTATATGATATCTGTGTTGCTACAGATTATTGTCGAATGCTTGGATGATAGTTCACATATTGTTGTTTGATTGTTTTGTTTGGATTTGAATCTCACTTGGAAGCGGATGACCTAAATAACCATTGTTTTGCAGGGAACAAAAGCAAGAGGAAGTGAAGTGTAAGAACACTTCAAAATACACATACATATATGTGATTTACATGGGACTTTTGCAAAGAGACCTTAAGGGGTTTCTTTCCTATATTGTTTTACTTATATTCTTATGTCATTTATATTGATGTTTGGTCAAAATATTTATGACGTATTGTTTGATTTGTGCAAGTGTCACTATCGCAATTTTTGCTATACCGCACTTACGAAATATCACCTCCTTAAACCCATGCGTACTGAACATATGCTTGTATTTTTACAAAATAAATGGTTGGTTGTGTTTTTGCACTTTTAAAGTTGTTTAAACTATATTTTCAAGTATTTTTGAGAATTTTGTATAAAGGGTAAGGGTTGTTAAAAATTTGTAAAAGGAGTATTAATTAGATTAATTATCTTTCGAGATAATTAATGGTTTTAAATTTGTAAAAATATTATACATTTGATTTATTTGTGTTTGGGATTATAAATGTTGTTTTAAATTTGTAAAAAGATTATAAATTTGATTTATTTTCCTTTGGGATAATTAATGTCGTTTTTGTTTGTACCAAAAGTTGGCACAAACACCTGATAAATTATGTGTATAGAAATATATGAAGAAATAAAATTAAAACGAAGCAAACAAGAAGAAGATAAGCAAAAAACAACGACAAGTAGATTTATAGTGGTTCGGAGTTGAGTGCCTATGTCCACTTTGAAGAGATAACTTTATTAATGACTTGAATCTCTTAGTAAAAGAGGGATTGAATCGGAATCCATAATTACAATGGAGTACAAAGAAAATAACAGCGTAAAGATTCTTCAAATGAGCTATAAACCCTGTATTTATAGGCGTAGACGACCAAATATCTTCCTAAAAATTCACCAACGAAATCTCCAGATATAGACGAAGTCACCCAAAAAATTTCGAGGCCCAACTCCCAATGTTGAGCGATTGGGGCCGATCGGCCTTCTTAACCATGTGGCGAGCTGTGATCGGTCAGGTGGGTCCCCTTCTATGCTAGCTTCATGTTTCCAAAGTTGTTTTCATAGTTGCTTTCAGGTTTTAAGAGATATCGATCGATTCCCATTGAGTTGAACTGCCGGTCCAAGTTGTACATAACCATAGTGATCTGATCTGATCCCTTGCCTAGGGGGAGCACACTCCATACTTTGAATATTCTGTAGATTCTATCTCTTGGCTTTGTTTGATCATTACTTTATATTATCGTCTGTGCTTGATCTCTGGACTCAGTAATCACCTCTCTGAACTTCTTTCTTTGTCTATCATCTAGTCTAACTTGTCCAGTCAGCCTGGATATAGTTGACTCGGATGACCGGATAACAATTGCTCCCCAAAGTATATCTTGTTTCGAATATAACATGCTTTGAATCGAAGAAAGTTAGAGTCAGCATGAAGGATTCCATTTAGTTTCCCGAACAATTGTTACCCTTTCGATGAACTGTCTTTCTAAAGAGCCATAACTCTTTCTGTTTGTTGCGAAGCTTGGTCAATGTCTAACGATATAAATATTGGATTGTAACTTGTCGATAACATTCCATGCTAGGTTCCATTGAGCTAATCTATTAAGCTGGTAGGCCTTGGCTACCCATAGTGATTTTTTTCTGAGAAATCTGACTAATAATTCAATTCCTATCGATTCGATAAATTAAATGTTGGTTATATACGTGCATGTTCATGTATATATTTTTGTAATTGGCTCCCTATCACATTTGTACGCTAGTGGGTCGTTTCCCATTTCACATAATTCAATCGTAATGGAATGCGATTTTATCATATACATATACATATACATATACATATACATACATACATAGATATATATATATATATATCCCTTTTTAGTAAGGGATCAGTGTAAATCCCCTAGGGAGGAGATCGTACCCAATCCATTCATCTTAATAGCCTTAATCATTTCGTGGTTAAAAGGAAACGGATCGAACCCATATCACTATATAAGTTAACACTTCGTTCTTTATTTCTCCACTTCACTTTAGTTTATTCACATCTTATAAGCCAAACTGATCCCCTATCTCCGCCTTCTCATTGCCATTACAAATTCCAAGTTTTAGATTTATCACCTTCAACTACATCTCCACCCCTCTAAACCTTCATCATCTCTGAATCGCTTGCCATTGCCATCCATCTACTTGCCAACGACTGACTTCACTATTCAAACCGAACCCTTCTAGATCTTCACCCCTTGCCGTCAATTTTCAATTGCATAGTTTTATTTTGTATACAATTTGACCCAAAGTTGTGTGACGAGATGATGGACATTGCCATGTAGATTGTTGTGGGTTTCAGGGTTCAGTGGTTAATTAGATCGACGATGGGATCGGCGATGGATGTATTAAAAATTGATAGTGAAGTTTAAGGGATTGAAGTAATTGTATGATGTAGGTATCAATGTGGATGGAACAACTACGATAATATAGAAAACAATGTTGATGTACGATTGGTTGAAGGTTGGTTCTAGGCGATCGGTTGTAATATGTGGAAGATGGATGGTGAATGAGGTCCGATGGGTGATAGACGTTGGAGTAGCGATTAGTTTAGGGATACATGAGTGTGGAGCATTTGGTTGGAGATATTGGAATAATGGATCGAAGATAGGAGATCGGTTACGGTGATTTGGCGTTTGGGAGTTTGAAAATGCACAAGGCAAATCTACCTAGGGGAGGGATCGGCTACGGTCTCTCTGCCTAGGTGGACTTAGCCATTTTTAGCTGTTGAATATATGCACTTGAATTTTAATACCCAAACTTACTCGAACACAAGCATTTGCCTTCTTAGCTTGCATATGACATATGATTTTGAACTCGAACATTTGGATCTTGCAATGGGACGTGATTTAAAACTTGATTGGACTTTGTACTTGAGCTTATATGACTTGAATCATTATTGACCAAAGTCACACACTTTCTAATATGACTTGAACTTGAACAAGTACAATACATGGTCTTGAATGAACTTAAATGTGAATTTCGTACCCCAATATGCCGATGATTGATCCTAAAGCTTGGATAAAATCCATAATCGATTAACGTGAAAGCCGGTTGGGAAGCCAGCAATGATGGTCGCTATGGTCGAATCCTAGAGTCTAGTCATAACTATTATTTTATTTCGAACTTTTTATCACTACACCGCACAACATTGCACCAGACTGCACTGGATTACACTTAGCATGAGGGAACAGGTTTATTTTCCTAATAATTACTATCTACTGAGTTTTCTAGCTACGAGTACCATATGCTTGAAGCATTTAGCTGCCATGGTTCTTGAACAAACTATTTATCATGACAATTCTGACGCTAAATCAAGTTCTGCAACAATATCTGCTCGAAACTCTCTAGACTATTAATCTAAACAGCTTGAAAGTTTTCAACAAGTGCTCGAAATTCCTTTGAATCCTAAAGCAGGAATCGAGCCAGCTCCTGGCATTTTAGAAGATGCTATATTTTTTATGCTCCGGAGGATTCAATGGCTTCAAAGTTTGATGAGGCCTCTCTCCACAGGTTGTGTGTTAAACACAAGATTCCATATGTGCGAGTCCCGTCTCGTAAGGACATGACTCACTTGCCCCTAGAGGATTATACTGCATGCAACAAGTTTATGTGTTGGGCTGGTTGCATTCCGCCTTTTAACCCATTCATCTAGCAAATGTTACATATTAAAGATTGGCACAGTCTCAGCTGCACTCGAACCACTATGCGTTTCTGCACCACATATACATGATATTCCTAGAGTTTTTATACTATAAGCCAACTGCGGAAGACGTTAGATTCATTTACAACGTTAAATGGTAAAGAGGAAGCCTCTTGTACACTTTCCTCTAATCAGTCACAAACTGCCAAGTCGTGACCGATGCTTGGAACAAACTGAGCGCCTTTAAGAGTGAATGGATCTGCGTGCGCTGCCCATTTATTTTTGCAAGACGGTGGTTGGACAGATGTAAGTGCCGCTTCAAACTTAATTTGAAGTCCTTTCATTCAAGTCGTACCCTAAATTAAGCAGCTTTTTATTGAACGCTGCAGGAAGCCATCCACGTCGCACCGACGATATATACTCGGAGGTGGTTTCAATGCTAAGAAACACACCAGTGATGGATATAGACATCGGATCTCTTCTTACCGATCAGCGCCTTTTTTTCTTCGGCTACTAGAAGAAGGTCATAGCACTTGACTAACTAGAATCACCAAGGAGGAAGTTGTAAAGAGAAGAGGCATTATTGGGCAAGGATGTAGTCGAGGAGGGCGAGGTGAGGGGCAATGCTTATGAGCCCGGTTGTGACACCGTAAGCCCAAACCACAAGCCTACGATTAGGTCCTCCCAAGGCCCATAGCTCCTTGCCTTGGAAAAGAGAAAAGGAAAAAGGCTCGTTTATAAGCTTTGCAAAGAGCAGGTCTCCATGAAACCCAAATTAACCTCCGCTGCTACTGATACATCTAGCTCTTTACCTCTAGAAAGCCTACTTGATGGGCTGTCTAACATCCCGCTCCCAAACGATGTCGGAAATTATGATTTTGCCAACTTAAGCCTCTGGTGGCCTGAATCTTCTATTTGATTCGACGTTGACAATTCCTCTATTGACATAGGAGATATTACTCCAGCGAGCAAAGGTCTAGTAGCTGGTCCATTGGGGGGACACTAGGACACTCATGATTACGTACACTCTACCGCATGACACTTATCCACCTTTAACTCCATTGATCCTTATACACTTTCATTTTGTTTGCAATCTCAATGGGACATGTCGTAATTATATTGCTCGCGATCAGCGTACTTTCAGGCATCTTGTTTTGGGACCACTTGAGGTTCGGAGCCTAGTTAGGATAGAGAAGGATGTGAACAGAGAGAAGACCGAGACCGAAGCTATCATTCCAAGGACTGGCCGTCCAAGCATAAATCAAAATATCAATCTTCTCATGACAAGGGTGTAGGTCAATGTCCTCCTATACATAGTAGCGGCAATTTGCTGCCTCATGCTCCTATTTTGGTTACTGTGCTCGAGCAGCATTCGGGTACTTTCAGCGTCCATCGATATTCTAACGGCTAATTTGACATAGAAAGTCCTAACTCTTCATCCGCAAGCACGACAGGTGCACCCTCTCAGCACTGACTACTCTTGATGCCACTGTTGCTGAGAAGATGACTGAACTCAAGACTACATTTACCAAGTTGTGCTTCGACAAGTTCAAATCTGTTCCCGCTTTACATTCAATTCCTCCAAAGGCCAAGGACATAATACTCTTATATGTTAATGGTATCTATGTCTAGCACAGTACAACTCTCTATGCTGCTGAGGGAATTTATGAGGTGTCGATGGAGAAAAAACACGAGATCAATTGCTTAACACTTGAGGCAATCCACGATAAAGACACTATTAAGTGCTTAGATGAGGAGGTCAATGGTTGAGTACGTAGCTAGCTGATGCTGACAAAAAAGCCATCGAGTCTTTTGAAGCTGTCGAGCGATTATTAAAAGTGCATTAAGCTGAATCGGCCATTGTCGTTAATCGCAGCTACTTTAACCCTCAAAAGTATATTTTACAAAAGGAGAAGGAGATACTGAAAAAGGATAATGATGCTATGGCCCTTCGTATTAAACAACTTGAGGAAGAGCTTGAGAAGGAAAATAGGAGAAACTTAAGGCTTAGCTGGAGTCCCAGCGATACTGCGAGGAGGTTGTCGAAGCTTGCAAAGCTAAAATAGAGTCTGATAGACAACTCATGTAGGTATAGGCCCTCAAGGAAGAGGCTAAGGAGGCAGGCTGAATAGAGATAAAGGACGAGTTTGATCCGCTGCTGATATATAACAATGCATGCATCCTGATGAATCGCAACCTCCGCTTCCTTATAGAGGGGTATCCCGAATCACTCTTCGAAGCCTGGGACCGTATTATAGATTTGAAAAAGAAGTCCCTCGATGGTGCTGAAGTGGATGAAGAGAATCTCACGCATAAAATTTGCACGATGAAGATCCCGATGAGCTCAAGGCTTCTCGGCTCCATTTACTCAATGATCCAGCATCACTGGTAAGGGAAAAGATGGTAGCAAAGCCTTGGGAACTCTGAATCCTTGAGATCTAATTCCTAAGACACCCTACTACTCAAGCAGCTGGTGCTTCAATTTCTCACACCCTAGAGAAGGATGTGGACTATGATCCAGAACATCCAAAGTTGGACAAATCTTTTGTTTTGTCTCCGATTTTGGAAGGCGGCACTCCAGCTATGATCGAAGGCTAATATGGTGAAGGTGTATCTCTCACTTCTCTAACATTCGAGAAAGTTTACATCTCACAGCTGATAGTCGTGGGGTTACCCATTGGTCTTCATGAAATTACAGGACCATCTACATTTGTCCATGCACCCGATGATGATGTTTCCCTAGGACAACAGGCGTAGACAGTTGGGCCTACTACGACTGTCACTGTACAGGTAGCTCTTACCGATCAACCTATTGAGACTCTTGGCCCGGATGCTGAAGTCACATGAGCCTTACATAAAGAAAAGACTAATGACCAATAAGGCGAGGATGAAGCAGAAGACGTCGTAGTGACCCATGCCTACGAACACGTTGAAAAACCTAGCATAAAGGAGCACATCGAAAAGGAGGAGCTGGAATTGTAAGCCAAGAAGGAAAGTGTCGAAATGGATATTACTCCACTTTAAGTTATAATGTCAAGCGGCATCACCCCTGAGGAGGTCAATCTTTTTGTATCCTAAAGAGTGACCACCTTGATCTCTAAAAGCATCTTCCCTAAGAGTAGCAAGGGAAAAAAAGGGTCGAAGAAGATACGATGAGGTGGTAGCTCTAGAGAATCACCCCGAAGAACCCTAGAAAAAGTGAAAAATAGCCATCGAACCGGCTTGAGTAGTGAGTAATTGGGTGGCTATCTTTTTTGTTGGCCACAATTGGGTGGGTACGACACCCATTTTTTGTTTTTAGTTTTTGACTTACATTCAGAAAAAGATAGAAGAAATATATTATATAGTAATAAAAATACAAAAATGTCCCCAGATGATTACCCCAGCAATCATCGTATAAACTTATTATCACATAAGTATAGAAAATGACCTACCTCAAACCTACGGGGACAGGGACTCTATGTCTAATCTAAGGCCAAGACTCGTGTTTGTATTCTTCTAAACCTGCTATGGTACCAAAATGTAACACCTCAACTCTATACCCATACCACCAAAGAGTAACTACGTACTATTGACTGATAATATGGAAATGATGAGATATTGGGTTGTCACGGGTGAATATTTCCTTGGACTAACACTGATGCGTATTTTAAAAATAATAAACAACTCACTTATACGTACTGAGTATCATAAAAAGAAATAAGACGTGCATTTCCAGGATAGAACAATACACAGTATAAAATAAATAATAGAGACTAGAGTCATCCATGTAGCAATAACATATAATAATAAATATACATGAGTCCAAACGGGTCTACAAAAATAGTCAAATGCCCACTATCATCAAAAATATACATAACATGTCTAATATATACATCTCGAACACACATGAACACATGTAAATACAAATATACAAACTATATACAAATACTATATCCTCCATTTATGCCCAACATCCAAAAAATGGTCAACTTGTCCCTAAATCTGGAATGTCTTGAATTGACCCTAGTACTATATAAATAACATACATGTCAGAATATGTATAGATGTAGATGTTAATACGAAATAGCATCTATCATGGTATAAATAGGTGCAATACAAGTGGCACGTGCATACCTCAAATGCCGACATAACTCAAAACAATGTACATAAAAGATAACCCATCTCTCTAAATAAATTCTATCAACACATCAAACGAGCATATAATCAAGTGAGTGAAACAACCATATATCTAAGTTTCATCGGGAAAGGAATCATCAACAATGTAGGACATGCCCTCAGAAATGCCTAAGATTACCTCTCATGTAATCGTAAAGTAGATATACCTGAGGTCCATCTTACTTAACATATATAAAAACATAAAACAATCACCTGTATCAATCATGCACGTAATACAAATATGGCATACCCTCGGTAGCCAGGATCATCTCTTAGATAACCATGTAAACAATAGGTATAGGTTCCAACTCCATTCTCTTGGCACCTCTAGCTACCCTCAATAGTGGTATAATCGATGTGTATGCAGTTACACTACTTCATAGACTCTCGGTCTCATATATAATCTAAGAGATCTATAGACATATAATAATCATCTAACTTTCAAACTTATAGTAATGTACTTGGCTCTCAGCTGAGAAATTAATCATATGACCTCTCAAACATCAAAAATTCCACTCAACTCTCAGTATCATGAATAGTCATCGAGACTCTCGATCCTATGTAATCTCAGAATCATAAAAATCTACTTCGACATCGGTCTGGATAAGTGATCATCTCGGCTCTTAGCCGTAATCATAATGACCTCATATAGGTGAATAAGTATGTCTCTATAGCATATCATCAAAAATAACCATACGGGAAACTAACAGCCCTCAGCCAGCTCTAAGAGCCTTCCTCACATGCTCTCGGTGTTATCTCTATAGTCTTGGTTACGTCGACAGCCATCATGACCCAATATACATCAAGTACAAGACTACGCTTGGTTATAGCCCTAAGAGTTCCCCTAAAGTAATAGGCGTTGGCCAATATGACACAGGGGCAGTGGTTCTCAGCATATACATCAAAAGGTGCATCATGGATTTTGGGAGAGACCGCACGATCAGGCCGCTAAATGGATTCTAGACTAATCTGGTTTACCTCATGCCTTATAATAGGATTATACACACAATAAATATACATATATATGGCTTTCAGCCTACTCATTCTCAATTCCAATCACCATAAGTATAATACCCCTTTATGCTCGACCCTGTTAGAGTGACATCTACTTATAGAAGGTAATCGAATAAATATCAGTTTGGGCATCCCATACCACCTGAGGTTATTCATTCATTTACCCAATGCTCATAAATTGCACTCACTGTCACACAGTTATTCTATATGATGAGTCAAAAGAACATTTGGAAAAATATTACTATACATCCAATACCTCTCAAGATTACTAATCCGCTTACTCAAAATTCTCATGATATAGAATTACTCATAGTATTATTCCATATAATAAGTCAAAAGAATAATCAGAGATATATTAACAAAAAGTCTTATACCAGATAGTACTAAAACTTCGTTTATTTTAATTCCTTATTAAACAGAAATAAAAATAAGTCAAATCGTGCTATACTTCTATATATTGATTCAGAAGGTTTTAAGTACATTTTTTTCCTAAAATCTTCAAAACAATTTCAAAAATCAATTTTCAATTGAAAGAAAACCAAATTAAAAATTTCTCGTTCTTCATTTAAAATCCATTTACAGTTTCACAAATAAATATTTACAAATTTTTTATTTAATTTCAAGGAAATCTATAAATTAAACTTCATTCAATTCCAAATCTCTTAAAATTACACTTTCCATAATAGCTTAATTCAAATTCCTTTATATACATGTATTCCTAAAGGCCTTTTAAACGATTTCCCTTTTTATTAAAAATAATGATAATCAAGTATTAAGCATATTGCTTTTACAATACCATTTTACAAACTTTTAATTTATTAAATTCAAACTGAATTAACTAATCGCTTTAAAAAAAAAAAATTAAATATCATTTTACAAATATCATTTAAATATTTTAATAGTCAACGTTAAATGAATAAAAATATAAATATTCAAAAATTTAGTTATTTGATAAAATCCTAGAATTCATCATTTCTAAATAATTTCTATTCATAAAATTCTTAAAACACTTCACTTAGAAAAATTCTATCACTAATAATATTTTCAATTTTAAATAAAAATCATTCCAAAATCCAATATTTATTTCCAAAAATATTACATTCTTTCAAAACCTTCCATTTCAGTTTATTCATTCCCTTCCGATCAATTATTAACGGGAACTCATCACAACAACAATCAATTAGAGATATGCAATTCAATTTAACCAATCCATATCAATAAACAACTCATCAATAAATAATCATCAAATTCATTAAAAAGGGATCTAGGTCATGGTGATGAGTTATCCAAAATAACTCGCTCAAATAGTGCAAGTAATCCCAATTGATAATCCAATACAAATGCACAATTCAAGCAGTATTAATCAAACAACAATATGCACAGAATTAGACAATAGTTCTGAGTAAAAGGAATTTTACTCACCGAATCAATGTGTTCTAACCTAGCACGACCATCGCTGCACTGCTCCTTTCACATCACGTGCCATAACCGTCGATACAAATATCATTGACTATAACAACCACTACTACAGAAGGCAACCATGACACCTCTACTTCCACCTTCAACTGTCGATTGAAACCCCATCACCCTCATCGCCTAGTACCTAATGAGTGCCACCTGCTTCTATCCTTAATTCCAAAGTTGAGCATTCCATCCATCACGTTGTGCCTCCCTCGAGCAGTAGGTCTCTGCCTTCTGCAACCCTACGTGTGCATGCTTCGCAGGTCGCAACCACACCCAACGTCATGACATAGCTCCAACCCTTCAGCAATCGTGATGATGCTAGGATGAGGCATGTTGTTACATGTCATTATGCGATTTTGTTCTTTGTTTCTTATTTTTAAGTCACGGTCTAATTTTGAAAAATTTCTAGAGGGGAGTTAGGGCAAAGCAATTGGAGATTGGGTTTGGGTTTGGGAATATACAAAGTAGCATGGGGTTAGGCTTTGATTTAGTTTGAGCCTAGAAATTCAGATTTAGCCTTATTTTATTTTATTTTCTTTCCATTTAAATTTTAATTTTAATTCTTTACATTTATTTATAAACATATTTCAATCATGTTCAAATTAACTTACACTTCATTTTATAGGTATATCTCGCTAACTGCATAATTTCCTTTAGTTCAATATCGTTTTTTCAATATTTTAATCACATACAAATTATTTACACTTTAAAAATATTTTATATTCAATTAAAACATTATTCAATTTTAAATAAGTTATCCTAAAGAATTTATTAATTTTATTTTATTTATTAAATCAAAATCTTTTATTAAACATTAAATAAAAAATTATTTTTAAATTATTAATTATCAAGTATCGAATTTGAATAATTTTATTTTATTTAAATTTATTTATATGGCGTTGAAACAGGCTTATTATATAACATCTTTTTAAAGAAAAAGAGAAGTTGCTTCTCAAATAAACCAATCAAATAAGACCATGTCATAGTAGCTCTTAACATGTAGCGGACAAGTCATTTCACTTATGAATGATTACTCTCGATAAAGTATCCGAAATAAGAACTTCAAAATCCACTTTACTTACACTAAAAGTGAATTTTAAGTGGCATGTTTTATACCAATTTTGCCAAAGCATAAATTAGGTAAAACACATAAGGCTGAAAGGTCTATAATTGGGTTATTCTAAAAGAAATGATATGCTACAGAAGGGGTGGTCTAACTACTAGCTTCGAAGCCTCAAGTAAACTTATAAAGTTATAAGGCCTATAGCCAAAAGTAGCTCAACTTACTTCTTAACAGACCAAGGCTAGAAGATCAACCCAGAAGGTCAAAATAATATAAAGTTTATTTATTTGTTTACAAATACATCTTGCTAGGTAAGAATAAGAAATCAAAAGGAGTGATACCCCGAAGAAATAGAGCCTCGAGGGAGATAGAACTCAAGCAATGCTATGATAAAAACTCAACCATCCGCTTGTAAGCCTCGGATATTACTAAAGAAGAGGCACCCATAAAAGTACGCATCAATGATCCGTGTATTGAAATTAAGGCAGGCCGGATTACACCAAGGTCAATAAACCAACACATCAGCTCAATAGCATAATCCATGTAATCAATCCATATCTCCTTCCAATGGCTATAAATACAAACTGATCCTAATGCAAAATGGATCTTTTGGTAGTAGCATAATTTAGATACTAAAAATAAATTGAAATTTACTATATTGGGGCTTCTTGTAAAAAGTTATTAATGGAGGACTTAGCCAACTCATTACTGTTATGGCCTTTCATCTATAGAACTCTAATGGAGGAATGAACAAAGTAGGCGTTAGGATTTATCCTAAACCACTGTACATCTTGCTGTCTCTTTCCTACTTTCTTATTTTTAATTTTGGCTCTACTTACAGCATTTACTCTCAGTCTAGTATGATTTCTATTTTTCCTGGCTTTAACTCAAAAAGTACAACTTAACTTCCAACAAACACCTAAATCCTTCGGTAATTAGCCTATCAAAGCTCCTATAAATAAAGCAACTGACTAAAGCATACCCTTTGGTTCGGTGTTGGTCAGGGAAAATATAACCAACAATTTGGAAAAAGCAAATTCACCCGTATATGATAACATGCAACCTATTAAAAGGTCTAGTAATTATCTCCCATACCAGAGAGATAATATGATTTCTCATGTACAATAAGAAAGGGGATAATGTCCAAGAAGATGACATTCCTTCATGTTTTGATAAGCCATAAAGAGTAAGGACTTTGTCTTGTGGACTGAAGCTATGAAAATTAGAATGGATTCTACGTACAAATAAAGTATGGAATTTGGATGATGTACCTGCTGGGATCAAACTCATTAAGCATGGGTGGATTTTTAAGAAGAAACTAGTAGATGGAAAGGTAGAGGCCTACAAAGCAAGACAACTCACGAAAGGTTTCTTCCATGTTCATGGTGCTAACTATGACTAAATGTTTTTTCCATTGGCTTGCTAAAGTCCATCGAAATATTACTCACCATTATTGCCTTCTACAAGATGGATGTGAAAACTGCCTTTCTAAATGATGGTCTAAAATAGAATGTATACATGTCTCAGCTTGAGGTTTTCGAGGTTTGTAGGAGTGCAGGAAAGGCTTGTGAACTATTAGGTTAATACATGGACTTAAACAATCTTCAAGAAGTTTGAATAAGTGTTTGAATAAAGTGATCAAATAGTTTATCTTTTATCAGAACATAAAGGAAATATGCATATATCGAAAAGAATAGGGCAGTTTGGTAATACTTATCGTTCTATATGCTGATGATTTACTCCAGATTGACAATGATGCTTTATTATTGTAACGGATAAAAACTTAGTTATCTAAGAATTTTCCATGAAGGATTTGGACAAAGGAACTTATAGGTACTAGGATCTAGAGAAATAGATCCAAAAGGTTGCTAGAATTGTTCCAATCCTCGTACATTGACACCATGCTAAAAAAATTAGTATGAGAAATTCCAAGCGTAGAAATGTTCTAATGTAACTAGGAATTGTCCTTTCAAAGAAGGATGCTCCTTATATTGGTAAGGAGAAAGACCGTATGAAGAGGATATCATATGTGTTTGCAATCGGATCCATAACTGTATAGAAGACTAGATGTGGCTTTTGCATTGGGAACCATAAGTTGATACTGGTCAAATCCTGAAGGAAAGTATTAGACTAATGTAAAATGTATTCTAATGTATTTGCAAAATACTAAAGACTTACTCAAGATGTATGAGAATGAAGACCTCCTTATGAAGGGGTATATTGATTTAATCTTTCAAAGTGATGTCGATGTTAGGTTACATATTCATGTTAAATAGTAGGGCAGCAAGTAGGATAAGTTAAGAGGTAGTAGCTGATTTGATAGAGAGGCTGAGTTCATCAACTAAAACAAAGCAACTAAAGAAGCGGTCTGGATGTGCAAATTTATAACTGAGCTAGAGGTGATTTCAAATGTTGAGAATTCAATGGCATTGTTTTGTGATAACAGTGTTGCGATACTGATCGCTAAAGAACGCAGAGCTCATAAGAAATCAAGAAACATACCCTAGAAGTTCCACATGATAAGGGAGTTTATCAGAGACAATGACGTGTTAATTGACAAAGTAAATAGTAAAGGCAATATAATAGACCCATTCATGAAGGGACTAGCTTGATTGGTTGAGTAAACTATGAAGGAATGAGTTGAGAATCGATTATTGTCTTCAAATGCAAGTGGAAAATTGAGAGAGTTAGTGGTATATCCTAGAAGAAATTATGTTAATGTGTTATTTAACTAACTCTGCAATGGTCTTGTTCACAATAAAATTTATTTTAATTTTTTATGCACTGTTTTATATTGTGATATATTAGTTGATTAATTGAATTAAAATATATAAATAAGAAAATCATTATATGAAATGTTATGTGATTGTAGTTGCAAATAGTTGAAACCATGAATAATTAACCATAACTTAAGTAACATTTTATCTAACTATTCCTGGATAAGGTATTTCAAGAAAAGATATCGATACATCTATTAAGACCAGAGTATATAACGCTCTCTGCTATTAGGTGGTGTATTACTCATGACTGTAGGAGACACCAAGAACTACGTACTTATAATTATTGGATAATAATAGAATGATTTAACTTAGGTTTTCCTAATGGTTGATAGAATCTAGGTTAAATAGGAAATCTTAGTACGATGGTGTTACACGCTTCCCTCGACTTTAGGATATTGTGGAACTTAGACGTGAATATTCCACTTTGATTTTAGTCGAATCCTAGCATAAAGACATGAAATGAATATATTAGTGTCTGATTTGAAGCATAGGAAGTGAGATACTATTTAATAAAGTATTCATCTCCTCAGTTGTATGAGGCTAATATCATGGTCAACTGTAGTCAACTAAAAGTCAAAATATTAGTCCAGGGTAAACTGGTTTATAATAAATGTTATTATTAGACTAAGTACTTTGTAGGTGGACTAAATAATTGCACACGTATATTTTTGGAGTTTTGACCGAGACCAAACTCTAGATATCTTAAAGTAATATAGTATTAACGAAAAGAACGTGTGTGTGTCATATCATTAGTTAAAGGTACATCTTAAGTTGATCTAAAATATAATTTTATCGAAATGATCTATAAAGCAGAATTCGATTATACTGCCACACCGTCAGCTATAGTGATGTGTGGACGTTAATATTTGAATTTTCCAATATTAATCGCCGACTGGTTTCACACCTATGAATTGCACAACCATGTCTACGCATTACATAATACCATCTGATTTAATTAGTTTATACTATGTTATAAATTAAATAAATAAATTAATATTTGAGAAATATTAATTATGAGTGTTTTTAATATTTGGGGAGCTTCTAGTAATTTTGGTAGCCCTTGGGAATTTTCAAGATACTTTAGTAATTATTTGAGTGTGCATATAAGTGTTATATATAGGTATTAATATACAATATTAATACATATTTAAATGGGTTTAAATATACAAATGAAAAGGAGGGCCGACAATTTAAGGTGAATAGTCACCATGAGGTGAAAATGAAGAGTTTGGCTTTGGCATTTAAGAGTGAGTAATTAGTGGAATCTAACTCTCCTAAGTCTCCTCAAAAATAGGCATATCAAACTCATTCATCAAAAAGGTTTTTTTTAAGTTCTCCAACCCTAGCTGCCTATAGCTTCATAGCTGCCCCCGTTACTTTGCTCTTCTTCCAAAATCAACACACAATCGATGGTAGAACTTGATACTTTGTAATTTCGGGTAGCAGATTCAGAATCCCAGAAGATAAAAGTCAAATCGACGTGTAATGAGCGTTACGATCATCAACGGTAGTTGTATATTTTCATAGGTCCACTTACATGTTATGCCAAAACCTTTGTATGTGACGGTATTGCCAAATATACAATTTATTTTATAATTGTAGAACTAGTAAATGATTAACATAAATATTCTGTACAAATCAACTTATTTTTAAATTGTGAATCATTTGAATACAAATAAAATTAATTTTTGGCCAACGATAAAAATAAAAATTGGGAAAACTGTTATTTCATTATTTATATATCTATCATCTAAAATATCCAACATATTTTTAGTTTAAATTTAAGTAGATGTGTGTGTTAAACAAAATAAATGTATACCTTATTTATAAAATATTTTCAACTAAAACATATAATCATATTTAGTAACTTTGATTTACTTGATTTAGCCAAAACTTACATATTCACATTTATGGTTTTGAATTTTAAATCTGTATGGTATACTGAAATTGCCCAAAAAAATTTAGATTCAAATATAAGACATATTTGACCTAGTTAAACTAAATCTAAATTAAGATATTTTAAACTCTTAAATTTTGAATCTAAATAGACAGCTTCCTAGTTAGTCAAGCGAACTAGATAATTCACAATATATATATATATATATATATATATATATATCACATTTTGCAACATACATCGTATATATGAGAAACATAAACACAGTGAATTGGATGAACAATGCATTTGTAAAGTTTCACATATGGGAGGTGAAAGCTTGAATTTATGTCTATATTAGACAAATGACTCTTAATAATTAGTAATTGAATGTTTCATATATGGAAGGTGAAAGGTTTAAATTTATGTATATGAAATATAAATACAATGAAATTAAAATAAAACATTAATTTAAAATGCAGACTGGATCTAATGCTAACTAGTTATTCATATGGGCCCTATTAAGATCCACATAGGGAAATTTTTCTGAAATTTACACCACTTCCTCCACTGCTAAGTGGACTTGAACCAACAGCCTGTACGGACTTTGCTAACGTATAGTATCGAGCACAAGTTTAACGCTTACATATCATTTAGGAGAAACCCAATTTACATTCTATTTTAAGCTTACTTAGCAATAACATTTTGTACATGTATTCTTTCCATCATTACTGTATTACTTAGATATCTAAAGTTTGGTTTAATGTCAAAAACTTTATTAATATCCATATTTATTTATGTAGACCGCTTCAAAGTCCTTGGTTTAGTCCAATAAAAATTATTGATTAACTGATTTACTCTAGTTGGAGATTTAGAATTATGTTGACATATAATCATGGTGATACTAACCTTCTAAAATGAAGGAGATGAATCCTCTTCTGAGTAGTGTGTATGTTTAAGTAGTTCGACATGTACCCAATTATGGTCGTGATACGGTTGCCATGCAATGTGCTTGATCATAAAGAAAGTGCAACCTGCCTAATTAAGATCGATAGCACTCTAAGTCTAAAGACCATTATATGTCATTACCATGAGAACTCTATGTTTACTTAGTTGTATTAAACTATAAAATACTCTTGTTGAGTTGTTCTATAATTGTTCCAAATACCTACAAGTATGTAACACCTTGGTGTTCCTAATAGTTATGCGTAATTTACCGTCCACCATATGGAGATCATTTCGTACACTAGTCTCAACGGATGTATCAATATCCTTTTCTACGTATGTCTTGACTAGGAACATTTCAGAAGTAAGTATTTAAATATTGATTCAATACTAATGGTTACGAACACATTTGTAATTTCAATTGATAAAATTCTTCTCCTGAGGGTTTTCTACTTATATATGCTTAAGTATTTAATTTATTATTTATATCTCCATCTAAAAACACATATAAATTAAATAAACTAAAAGCATGCTTTATTTTGAACAAGATTGTTCATATAGTTAAGTTTACACAACCAATTATATAATTGCCCCCAGGGCACACCCTTAACTCTATCAGACTAATTCTCCTGTTTTGACAGTTTCATATGGGAGCAAGGGTTTGATTATGTATATAGGCATTCGACAATGGTTTAGGTGTAATTATAATGCTTTATGACAAATGTTATCAAGTATTTAGACCAAGCAACTTTTCAATGGGTCTAGACTTTAAATGATAAAGGAATGAATCAAAAAGCTTGGAGAGTACCAAAAATAAAAAATCAAGTTCATTGCCCCACAAGTCATATCATTTTTACCTAACCCACATGGGTTGACACCAAACGACCCCATAAATATTGTGGAGGTCCACATTGTAGTTGTCGAAAGCAAAATTTGGACTTATTGAGAAAGCAGAAGTCGTGATGTGACATGATTGATAACGATCCATACCGGTCAATGTCAAACAATATCAAGTCCAATTTTTGACTATCTAATAGATAATACTTGTGCCAAAGAAAAGAAAAGGACAAAAGAAAAGTCTTAGCTATGGGTTGGTACCAATCCATATCATTCGGTTTCGAACTATATTGATTGTTGGCTTATGATTTGACCTTCTTTTATGGATAAAACTTGAGATTTGGAGATATGTGCTTGTTTGAACCAGATCTAGTGATTTTCGATCTCGAATTCATCTATAAATAGAGAATCATCATTAACTTGAAGAGGAAATTTTGATCTCTCTTCGGATTTTGCACTGAAATGCTACCAATTTCAAAATCTACTTAATTCTAGGTCAGAAATCATTGTAAACTTGGTTATGATTGCTAAAGTAAGCCAAAATAAAATTGATGGTGATGTATGCTTGAGGTTCTAATCGAACCACTTTAAAAAAAAATTCTTACCTTATTATTATTTTTATACTCACTTTTTTAGTTTTCATTTTTAATTTGACTGGGTAATTTGTTTGTTTTACATGCAAAAAATTTTGTTGCTTTCGTTGAGAACTAGACTCAGGGTCGGATCTAATTGCTACTAGGATGTCAATAAATTTTCTACTCAGATCGAGAAAAGGATGGCTCTGTCAAAGGATAAAGCTATTAGATTTGGAGCTATAACTGAAGGGGAAAATAAAGGCTCTAAGCTTGGAGATGAAACAACTCAACCAACTCATGGAGAGATTTTGAGTGCACCAGATGTGGCAATGAAGGTAGAGTGGGACTACATGAAAAGAAAATGATGAAGAATCAGATGTCCATCATGGAGAAGACAAAGTGATTGTTGTCACAACCCCAATAGTAAAAGGAGACTTAAAAGCATAGAAAGAGTAAAAGAGATCACTTATCTTTAGATTCAAATGAATAAAGTTTTTCTTCATCAGAGCAGAATCACAGAGAAGGCAAGCAGAAGATGCATAAGAAGAATTCTGGGTCAAAGAAGCAATAAAGTTTAAAAACTAGAGTAATAATCCTTATTAGCATTTTGACTGGTACCGACCGATCTAGAAGGGTTGGTAATGGTCGAACCCAAGAGGGGTGAATTGTTTTTATTCTCAAGCCGAGTTGTAGGAAGTTAACGTTGGTGGTGGACAAGCAAACAATCCTCAAGTTGGTGGTACTGAAGGGAATACTACTAAGCCCATAAGAAGAGGACGGAGTCTGCATTAACCTTGCTATAAAATTTTGCAAATGGACTCTATAGAGCCTAATGTCCTAGATATCATCAAGCTAACCATGAGCATTCGCCTACATGAACATGCAACAATTCCCCTGATGATCGTCACTTAGGGTGAAATGTTAGCAATGAAGAATTGCTAAAAGAAACGATTAAAAGACTATTGCAAGAGAACTAGCAGCATAATGATGATGGATGGGTGTTTACGATTTATGGAGCCCATTCACTAAGGAAATTAGAGCAGCTCTATATCCAAAGAAATATGTAATGCCAACAATGCAGAGTTTCAATGGCTTGACAAATCTCATGCAGCATCTAATAAAGTATGTGTGGCATATGGATTTTGTATGTGTGGCCAATGCTGTGAGATGCAAATGTTTTCCCCTCTCTCTTGAGGAACATGCTATGATGTCGGTTCTTGCTTTATCTTGCTAGCATCCATGATTTGTTCATCGTGGATCTCCTACATGGTGGGCTTTATAACAAACCCCAAAGTCGCCATATTAAAGCATCCTCGTCGATCTAAATCGCTTGAAACTCACCATTCCCTTCATCATCCATAGCTTGGATCTTCTGTTTACCGGGAATGGGAGTATCGCTAACTGGAATGCTTGAAGTTGCTTTAGAGATTGTCACAACCGTTGAATCGCTTGTTGTTGTTGTGGGCCTTGGTTAGGAGATTTATTTTAAGACTTGGCACTGTAGGATGACCTGAAATTTGACAAAGATGAAACAAGAGATTAACTACATCGACCGAGGTCGTGTGTACTTTCTCAAATATGGGTGAGGTCAATGATATACTTCCATTAGATTGAGTCCCAGTACGGGCAGGCGTACAATCCGAATTTCCTTCCTAAATTAGAGATAGCATGACGGGATTGTGAAGTTGTGGCATATATGGATTATACCAGGGTCCGATGAACTGACAAAAGCAGCAGAAGCCCCAAAAGTAAGATCTGCAGTGGTGTCCTAAGAAGTAGTTCCAGAACCTTCGGCTTGACCCTTTTGAACTGTAGCGGCCAGTTCTAGGTGTAAAATAAGCTCCCCTTCTCTAGGCGCCTCGATCTCCTCTACACTTAATTTTCTTTCTCCAGCTCCACCAACTCTATCGTAGCCTATTTTGAATGTTTGCACTCATCCCGCACTATTTTCTACCACACCATCCCCAAGGTGCAAGGATAAGATTTACCGATTCATGCCAAGTCTCTGAATTTAAGAACATTGGCATTGTAGTTAATGATGAGTGGATCGAAGCTATCCTCAATCTGTCTTTCTACAGAAGCCACCAACTCGTCCACTCTTTTTTCCTTGTCTATCGCATCATCTCTTTCCTTTCATGCATTTTCTCTTTCATTGCAGCCATCGAGCAATTCTTCATAGTAATTATGAGCAGTCTAAAGAGCCTTATCTTTCTCCTTCCTTTCACCTTCAAGCTATGATTTTAACGCTTTTACCTCTTCGGCCAAATCGTGATTCCTATGGTGAATAGATTCCACTTCGATCATCTGACTCTTTCTTTCTTGCTCAATCGTAGCCTTTAAATTCTTAACCTTTTGAATGGCATCCTCTTTGGTCTTTTTTAACTTAGTAACTTCTTTGTCGAGATGGGTGTTGATCTTGCCATTCTGGTTCGTTGTGAGTTTCATTCCCACGACCTCGGCCTCTAGATTCGAGTATTCCGAAATTACCTCGACTAGCCTCCTCCAAATGAAGTATTAATCATACATATCCCCAACATATGCTTTCGTTTGACCCCTGACTTCATATGGAATATACTTCAGATTGGGAACAAATTAGCAGGCTTTGAAATCGATCTTCAGAAAATTACATTATAATTCGACAATTTGAGGATTTGAAGTGATCAATCATTCTTCTTTAATGACAGGTTGCTCAATTAGCTTCTCGACAGGTGCTTTATTATATCAGTGTCAAGAAGAATCGAATAGAGTGGATTTTGATGCATGCTGAAACTGCTAGGAAGTATGGAACGGTGTTAGTTGCTTGGTAGAGAGAAGTATGAGACATGTCATCGCATGGACGGTCATCTTGATGATTAGAATGCCTTTCTGAACCGCTGGATGGGGGAGATTTGGATCTAAATGATGCCTAGACAACAAATCATATGGCATGTAGTCTTTCTCACTACCTCCACGATCACGGCTTGAACACAGACTGCAAACGGATTCATGACTGAGTTTGTGGGACTAGACGATTGAATTGCGCCTTGTTTGGTATCCCATCTGATATTGGAAGTCCTTATACAATTCACGTTGATCAATCGAATCTACAAATAAAATAAGAACGGATTAGCCTTGACTGAGTTAGAGCACAATCTGAGTTGATCAAAGTATAGTGCATGCTTATGTATGCAAGTGTCCTAGTGTCCCCTCCCTCAACGGACCATGAGTTCTAATTTTGCTGATAAGGTTGATCTCCCCTGCTTTGGTTAAAGGAGCATCTTTGGCAAAATGAAGTAAGGATCCAACATCCCCTAGCCTCATATCGGCTGGTCGTACAACTCAATTACATCTAGGATTGGAACAAGACCATCAAAGTGGTCCTCCGAAGTCTGTACAAGAGTCTCAAATGTAGGCATGGCTGGCGAAGGTAGGGTCGGAGTCCACTTTTTAGGAAGTTTAATCTTAAGGCTTTTCCTCTAAAGAGGTTGCTGATCAGCATTTTCTTCACCCTCTTCACCATGTTCTACTGCTCCTTCATCTTCATCTATGATTGCGCCCTCTTCAGTCTGCTCTCATACAAGGCCATTCTCGATCAACTAACTTTGAATTGGAGGCATCGACAAATGATCGCCATCACCTTCGGACGAAGAATCATCCTCACCATTGTCACTGTCTTCTGAAGCAGCACCAACTCTGCAATCGAATCCCAACAAGTTATAAGAAAGTAGATTTTCATCTCTGAGAAACATCTTGGACTCTTTCTCTTCCTTCGGAATTGAATAGTATTGTCTGATAGTCTCTACCAAGGTTGCATTGGAAGGCCTGCGCGTTACGTCTGTAAAGAACGAAAAAGATGTTCAGAATTGACAAAGCTATTGATATGGAACCACATGATAAATGCTAGAGTGAGCTTACGTGGTGATACCCATCATTGAGAAAAACTGAAAGGATAGCGAACAAAGAATTCTTCTTCTTTGAAATAGCTCAATTTATTTCAAATGCTGACTATGATCTGATAGCCTCTAGAAGGCTCTAGAAGGAGAAAGGAAGGACTTCCGTTATGACATGTAAAGCCGAACAAATATTGGATCTCTTTGTTGTTAGGAATTCGGTCAAAGTGGAGAGGAAATATAATGAATAAACTGTGGAGGAAAGCATAACTATTCAGATGTAGTTAGGTAATAGTCAATCTCATGAAGTATAGAACTTGTCGGATGTACTGTTTAAATGCGGGGTGCATCTTGACAAGCATGTATACGTATTACATACTGTATATCCATCTAGTGGGTGGTGTGCTCTTTGGTGGCATGTAGTGACTAATACATCCTCAAATGGAATTTTGTGCTTCTCACATATTCTCCTAAGCGATCCTTCTATGATTTTGGAAATGGGAGAATAGATGGGATCGTCTAGTGTGACTGCATCTTTAAGAGTATCTGGGGGCAGGTTCGACTTTTGGACCCTATACGGGCTTCATTGGAGCTTCTTGAATGTGTTGTCCTACTTGTAAATTTTCTAGTTGAGGTGCAGGGTGCCTTATAGTTTGTTATGCAGATTGAGCCACGGTTGAGGTTGACTTGCTATCTGATTCGGCATATCTGACAATGGATGGACCTACAGCTTGAGTAGAGAGATGCTCATAATGTCTATGAACCAAGGCTATTAAAAACTCAACATGTAATTGGTATTAGATTGATTAGTCATGCCCCATACTAAAGTGAAAATCTAGTGCAGTGTCACGCGGTGCTGATTTCTAATACTGTGCACCAATTCATTTTGAAATTTAAAGCTCAACCAAAGTGACTGTCATCGCATACCATCCTAACGAGCCTTCACAATTGACCATGCCTTGGAAGTGTTCAAGAATAATTTGGATAATGTTCTACAAAATTTAAACATTAATAGACAATGTAGCTCTCATAATAGAGTTGGAGAAAAAAAATCCCAAGGGTAGGATTGGTACCGATCCATACCCTTGGTTGGTTTTTGCCACTTTTCAATTCTCTTCCCCAATCCAAGGCACTGCCAACAACATAGAGCTCGCTAATGTCTGTCACTACCATCTTTGCCTACTTAAAGTCGCCTAAGTATGAATAAAATGATCGATTCAAGCTTTAGGTCATGAATTGGGTTTTGTGCAATATGGTTCAGGTACGAACCAAGAAGGGCAAGCGGTGAATGAGTTCGTAAGGAGGAGGCCGCGGTATGATACGCGGTGGCATCACAAGGCGGGATATAGTGGTCTAAGGTTGACCAAGGAATATTGATGGCAGAGCAAAAGCTTAATCTCAAATAAGAAGGTAAAGCGAGAAGCGAAAGAGGAACGACTGAGTATATAATACTCTCGACCCAAAAGAATAGGCATCGAACTCGCCTATTTCTAAGGCTATAGATCGGTACCAATCGATCAACGTTCAAAAATGAAAAATGGAAAATGATACACACACACATATATGTGCATAAACATATGTATCTAATGCTTCACAGGAGCCATTATACACATAGAACCAAGTTAAGGTGGATAATTAAAGCACTTATATATGTGCAGATTCAATATTAAAAAACTAGAGCCAGATGAAAGCATATTCAAACTAGGAAAATCCAAAAAGGGAATCAGTTCAAAATTATCGAGCTTGAAATGACGGGTTATAAGAGCATGCTCCAGTTTTATAGTCTTAGATACTTGCGAAATGTCATGATGAATGATTATAGACACAATACTTTACTGAAAAGATCCGGTAAAAAGATAACAACTATTTGAAGCATGGATTGGAGTCCGATATGGCAATCCTGACTTGTCTCGATTCAAAGTACATCGTGTTTACAATAAGACGCACGTTGGGGAGCCAAGTGTTACCCAGCCTTTTGGCCAGACAGTATCTAAACAAACTTGACAAGCAGAACCTAAAAGATATCGAGGTAGATGGCCTGGAGAGATAGTCATAAAGTCCATAAACCAAGTATAGTCAGGACTACAAGGCAAAAACAAAGCCAATCAAAAAAATTAAACTCGATCCACCAAAGTGATGGATCAGTATTAATCCATAGCTATGGATCCTTATCAATCCATAAAATCTTTCCAGATTCACTCCATTTTCCTTCTGCAACCAAATATTGATGTTAGAAGCCCATTCCTAACTCTATGGATCGCATGCCAAGCACAAGGAATCAACAACTTAACTCCTCCACCAATCCATTCCAATGGCCAAGAAACATGCTCATAACCCTATAAACAAGTCGAGAAACATGAAGCTAACGATATATCACTTCGATCCCAAGTAGCTAGAACAATCCATAAGATAATCTTATGGATCGGTACCAATCCATGCCTATGGATCGGTATGGATCCATACCTGATTGCTGACTTGACCACGTTTTCTCAAGCAAAACTGCTGCTACGTTATGGAGAACGTGGAGGAAGACGTGCTAGAGGTTTTTCTAAAGACCTACAACTATAAATAGGGCTTAGGGGGCTTTATTTTGAGGATCATTTTAGCTCTCTAACAACTTTACATATATTTCCTGTAATTGGCTACCGAGTGGTACCGAACGGTACCGAACGATAAGAATAGCAGTTGTAAAATAGAGATATCATCAGCAATAATCTCAAGCAGACGTCGACAATGATTAGCCGAACCACTATAAATATGCGTTGTTCTATTATTCCTCATTTCCATTTACGTTTCATCACTTTTTACTCTCTACATAATCTATTAGGTGTTTGCACCATTTTTATTACTAACACTATCTATCATTATTTATATATATATATATATATATATATTACTTTATGCGTGTATATATAACAGTATTCCTTTATAATTATATATTTTTAACTGGGTTTTTTACTCAGCAGAACTCAATAGGAGTTAAAACATCCACACTAAGCAAGAATGACTTAAAACTTGAACAATACATCTAAAAGAACAAGCTAATGAAACATAAGAGAAACAAGCCAAAAATCCATTAAGTAGATGGATCATTGGCGATCCATCATCTATGGATCGCTAGCGATCCAAAAGAAAGCATCATGAGTTGTCAAAGCCTCTCGCATCATGATCTACTACTTCTTTTGAGAATACTTGCCAAGTTTCATAGCATGCTAAACAATCTAGCTCGAGAAGTGAAGACGCATTTGATTCAAGCTGTTTGACCATAAGTGGCTAACTTAAAATGGACCTAGAGAACTCATATGGAGTCAAGTTGACTTAAAATTTTAAGAGAACACATAGAAGACATAAAAAAGGTTCACAGAAAAAATAGGATCATTTGGAGTTTGATTGATGGATCACAAGTGACCTAACTAGATGGATCGCTAACGATCCATGTAGGTAGGGTCCCACAAATTGAAATTATAGGTATGTCCCATACACCCTAGAAAGAGTACTTGTAAAGTTTCATCTGGTTTCGTTAAGTTATGAGTGAGTTATGGATGATTCATCTCCGAATTGAGCCAGTTTATCCATGAGGTCTGACCCATAAGGAGTAGGCTCCATGACCTATGATCGATAGGGGAGGCTCTGCTACTCATCTACATTGCATATGTGAAGTTTCGTGTGATTTGGTTAAGTATTGAGTGAGTTATGGACGTTTCTTTTGGACTAGATGATCCATGAAGATAGATGTTCAAACGAACTCCAAATGACTTGATATTTGGACAAGGCACTTAAATAGAATATAGGAGGACAACCAAACTAAGATCACTCAAAAATATCCTAAGTGGATGGATAGCTAACGATCTATTAAGAGAGGTCAGATCACCCTCAAACTTTCCAAGCTCCTTCGTAGCACTAATTGAAGGCTTTTGGTAGAAAATTATGCTAAGTTGATGGATATCTAGCGATCCATCCCTACATATAGTTAGTAATCCATTAAGACGGGTCATATAGCCCTCAAACTTTCCAAGCTCCTTCGTAGCACTAAGTAAAGGCTTTTGATAGAAAAATATGCTAAGTTGATGGATAGCTAGCGATCCATCCCTTATGGATAGCTAGCGATCCATCCCCTATGGATAGCTAGCGATCCATAGAAATCACTTAAATTGATTTGATATTTTCAATGATGACTTAACATAACAGCTGGACTCTTTTGCACTTGGACTTCTAGCCCAATACTCACTGAATTCTCTTATAAATACTCACCTATCTGCAACATAAAGAGGATCCCCTAAACTGGCTGATGGAACTCTGCAAAGATTATTCTTCACTCTTATCCTCTCATATAATAGTCATCTAGGTGTTCACCATGATTCTCCAGTGAACTCTTATACTTATGACTTGATCTAACTTAGAAGATTTAATCATATTATAATCCGATTCAACTTGTAACAGCGGTAAGTTAATAGAAAGTTATAAAGTGGACGACAGCTTCATTGACAGCCGAACCACTATAAAATTCTTCTTGTCTTTTTACTATTTCGGCTCTTTTTATCTTTATTTTCTATATTATTGCTCTGTAAGAACAGGGCTGGTGCTTTCACACTCAATCTAGCTTGTTGATCCATTTTTTGGTTTAACATTTTGGTGCTTTTATTGAGAACCTAACTCAAGCTTAGATCTAGCTATCTACTTTGGATCAATAGGTTCAGAAGTTAGATCCTCAATTTCTGCTTAGAATATTTGCTGTTGAGAATCAACGGCACCAGGAAGAAAGAGAACTACCTCTGGAAGATCATAGGAGCTACCATTGTTGGAGAAGAAATAAACCCTCAACAAATTGAAGTCAACACCTCCAACAACCTGCTGCTAGGAGCTAACTCTCAAGGTCAGGTTCCAGATCCTCCGCATAGCATGAAGTTGTGACTAAGGGAGAATTGAACAAGATGGTTGATGAAATTAACTAGAAAATGGTAAAAGTGAAAAAGGCTCTTATGGAAAAGATAGATGCTCTCTTAGCGCTACAATCACAAATTACTCACAGAACGGTGCCTAAAACCATGGCTACTATGAAGCAAATGCATTCTTCTGTTTCCGGCATCAATGGAAGAAACAGAAGGCAAAAGTAAAATGAAGTAGTGGGAAAATCTCCAAGAATCATGATGAAAGAAATCGTTTACACTCCATCCACCGCAAAAGCACCTGCTATAAACCCGATTTAGGGGTGACAATTCCACGGGGAGATATAACAATGGTTCTCTTTCTGCTCCGAAGATGACATAAAATTTGAGGAAGATAACTTTGATGAAAATGCTAATGTGCAAAACAATAGAAGAAGCTCTGAAACCCATTCTATAGCTCAGTGCCAAGCAATGGATGAGGAACTGCTATTCAAACGGTACTCATAGAGGCATGAGAATCAAGAAGATATGACATAAACTAGGATCGATTACAAGGTCAAGCTCCCATTGTATATAGTATCCACTCCCAACTGACCAGTTTTCAATCCTATCATGGAGCTCCATCATCGAGTCATGAATGGTTGTTCATCGAAAAATCGTCAAAATAGTCGTTGTAAAACTCACTTCAAGGTTGACTCAAAGTTGAACTCGGGTAATCTCCAATTTGAATGAAGCATATTCTGGAAGTCCTGTTTTGAAGTTAAACTCGGGTATTCACCCATTTGACTCGAAGTAAACCTGGGAAATCCTGGTCTGAAATCGTACTCAGGTAAAACCAAAATTTTCTTCAAGAAAGCATGCAAATGACTCTAAGCACCGTTCATCACTAATTCAGCACTACAAATTCTGTGACTCCAAGCGAACCATGTGCTGACTCAAACAAATGGCAAATTTTCTCGAGTAGGATTCCAAGTAAAATACCACCATTCCGTTAATGTCGATCCATCTTCTTTTTCCCATAAGTCGAACATGCAAACTCCAAATGCCTTAAAATTTGGAATGCATTCTTATGGGGCTTTCCTTGTTGCCCCAGACCGATCTCACCTAGTTTGAAATTTTTTATGGATCGTCACTGATCTATGACCCCACCCTAAGTGATTTTCCATTCAATAGGCATTTTCAATTGTTCAAGCATAAGACAATCATGCATATATCATTCTCAAGCATTGTGAACAGCCATAACTTGAGAATAGACTGGAATGATAACGATTAGTGCATCTTCCCCAATTGAAACCCATCCAGTGAAGTTATTCAGCATGCAAAATATCCAAAGAAGTTTATCATGCCAATTGTACCTTCTTACAACTAGTTCGAAATTGCTTTTTCATAGGTATGACTAGCATATGGACGAAGCAAGGGCAATAGACGCAATCTACTGCAAGGCCCTCCGGAATCATTAAAGGATGAAACAACCTACTACCCTTGAAGAATTCTATATGAAGGCAAACTAGTTCTAGAGACTAGAGGTAGTGCAATTGGCAGAAGGCAAACCTGGAAATTTTCCAAAGAATATACCAAACGGTGAAGGACTTGTAGGACCTTAGGGATCTTCTGCCCAAGCAAAGCCAATAATACCCAGTAGAAAAGCGCCCTAGCTAATTGACGAAATCAAAAGAAAGGATGATTATCAAATAACACTCTAGCTAGCTAGCTACTAAGGAATGGGGCAGCAACCTAAAGTGATGCCTTCTCATCCATTCTTGTCTACTTTTTGTTTCCAAATGAGCCGTACCGGGACACTGGGGGCATTGCAAACAGCACGACGAAAGAAATGCTTGTATGCCCTTAACGAGTCTTATCGATCCCCCTTTTGAGAATCGATGTTGCTCTGGTAGCATCAAGAAGGCTTGTCCAAAAAATCGCTAAACATATAGATGCAACCCTTTATTCTCCAGGAACCGATAAAACTGTGTTACCACGAGCTGATTTCCAAAAATTCCTCTTGAAGTCAATGAACCATTGCTTTAAGACCGCTGTCCATCGGACACACGACCCAAAACTCATCTTGGAGTTGATGAATTATCGCTCCAAGGTCATCTGGTCGCTGGAAATCGGACCAAAATTCCTCTTGAAGTTGATATATCATCGCTTTAAGACCACTATTCCATTGGACACACGACCCAAAACTCTTCTTGAAGTTGATAAATCATCACTTTAAGACCACCGGGCCGTCAAACATACGACCCAAAACTCTTCTTGGAGTCGATGAATAATCACTTTAGGGTCGTCTAGTCGCTGAACATCCAACCAAAATATCTCTCAGAATTGATAAATTATTGTTCTAAGGACGTCTAGTCCCCGAACATCCGACCATAAAAACTCATTCATGAACTAAATCGTCGTGAAGGTCCTTCACGAATTAAAGTGTTGTGAAGGTGAACCAGTAGATCAGTAGTCATATGATCCAAAAATCCTTCATGAATTAAAGAGCCGCAAAGGCCAATTGGAAGATCAATGGTCATCTCATCCATAACTGCCGAAAGTCGGTGAAATTATGTTATGGGGCCACGAACCGACAATCACATCCGTCACTCTATAAAATTAACAAAATTACTTCCAATGACCGATGAGACAAACAGTGCTGAATTTAAGAGCTTCCAAGTTGCTCAAAGAAACTAAGCCAATACTGAACTGACCATGTGATCAATCAGAGGCCGACTCGAATCAAACCAAGATTCGAAACCTAGGAGAACCAAGTATTTCAAATCCCTTTATACAACTCTCTGAAGATAGAGGCTTTCCCATGCTTTAATCATCTAGAAGACACAGTTGCATCCACTGGACCGCGTGCAACCAAACGGGTTATGGAGAAACCATGGATACAATTTAAATATGTGAATAAACTTATGGCATGAGGGGCACCACAATACTTGAATAGCTACAAGGAAGGCCAAGACTAATCATATCATAGTTCTGTTATGCCCAATTGAAAATTCTTCCATTCGGACAACTACGGACTTAACGACCTAGCTAGCGCAACAAATAAAATAGAAGTATAATACTTACTTACTTCTTCCTAACTCCTCCTTTACCACCTTAGTGACTAGTTCCTTTTTCTTATAGACTGTATGCCAGTTGAAGACCAATTCTCTAAAGGCAGTTTGGACTTGTCTTGAACTCCCAAAAGCTCTTTCTTCATAACCATCTCCATGTTGTTGCATGTAGATCTCTCCACCATGGAAAACTTATCTATTTGGTTATGCACATCTTCCCAAAATATGGAAGGATCCTCCAAGCCATCATTACCCGATCAAAAAACCACTTATCTATTAGAACTAGCAAAATCGCATTCCAGTGAAGTCAAATCGCCGGATTGATGGGAAAACTCGTTCCTTACCTTCTAAGAATTGGTATTTCTCCTCCAGCACCAGGAAGGCCCAATCATTATGTGCATCCCATATTCAAGCAAATAACCTACCGAGTCAACGGGGTCAAATCAACACAAACTGCCGGATCGACGGTACTTAAACCTTGTATCCTCTAAAACAGGTGTCACTTCGGTAGCACCGAGAAGTTTCAAACCATTCCCAATCGACGGGTCATATCAATCACATAAGTCACGCGGTGCCATAAGCCGCACATCACTTCTTAAGCCATGGAACCACACTATCGAAGCGAAACCCCTCAAGTTACCAGAAGATTGGCAACGTTAAGAAGTTCCATGCCATTTCGGATCAATGGGTTGTATTGATCTCATAAGTCGTGCACTTCCATAAGCCTCGCATCACTTTTTGAGTCGTAGAACCACACTCTCGAAGCACGAAATCCTCGTGTTACTAGAAGATTGGCAACGTCAAGAAGTTCCAAACCATTCTAGATCACGAGTCTTATCGATCCCATAAGCCACACAGTGCCATAAGACGTGCATCACTTCTTGAGTCGTGGAACCACACTCTCGAAGCACGAACTCCTCATGTTACCCGAAAATTAGCAACATTGAGAAGTTCCAAACCGTTCTGGATAGACAGGTCGTATCGATCCTATAAGTTGCGCACTGCCATAAGTCGTGCATCAATTCTTGAGCCGTGGAACCATGCTCTCGAAGCACGAACTCTTCATGTTGCCTGAAGATTGGCAATATCATGAAGTTCCAAAGCATTCTGAATCGATGGATCATATCGATCTCATAGGTCGCGCACTCCCATATGCCGTGCATCACTTCTTGAGATGTAGAACCATGCTTTCAAAGCACGAATTCCTCATGTTACCGGAAGATTGGCAATATCATGAAGTTCCAAACTATTCTAGATCGATGGGTCTTATCGATCCCATAAGCCACGCAGTACATAAGCCGCACACTCTCAAAATCCACGCAATTAGTAAGCCGCGCACTCTTAAATGTTGTGCATTTCGTAAGCCTGTACTCTTAAAAGCTACGTATTTCATAAGCTATGCATTTTATAAGTCGCACGAGCACTGGTTAATGTTGGTTCGGCATCATCTGTAAATTGTTAAGACTTTCTAAGTACCAGTATTGTCCTGACAACATCGGAAAACTTGGCTGTTGCAGGATTAACAGGGATCAACTCTTGCTATCCGAAAGAACTAACATTGCTTCGGTAGCGCCTCAAAGTTCACAAACTAAGAAACTAACAAAGAATTTTGATCTTTGATTAAAGTTAATGTACAAAATGTCTAAATTCAAGACATCCAGTTCACGAGTTCCCATAGATAGGATCTGCGACGCACCTTTGACTTGGGCATCTATGGAGCTGTCTAGCACATTAAGTCTCGCATCAATTATTCAGAATAATTAGCCCTATGGACTATAGGGCATATAACACATTAACACTTGGTCAGGATAAAAAATCACTCCAACTTATGATGAAGGAGGAACTTACCATCATCCAAAGGTAGACGATGATGGAAGGCATTTCCAGAATCAAATCATCAATGCAGTAGTTTCCAAAGACAGAAGCAAGTACTTAACTGAGGTTTCAAACCCTAACTTACAGAAAACCAGCTGTTATCTGAAGACAGACAACAACAAGGAGTGAACACTCAAAATCAAGCAGCTACACAATTGATTCCCAAAGATTGGAACCAACAAATAAGATTGATATTCGCAACAATGCTATCAGACAAGCATAATGCATATGGCCTAAAACAAGCTAAGGTTAAGTATCACAAATTCAAGACAAACACTAATGAACTCTATAGGTCTATGATCAGAATACGGATGAGCATGGTTGTACTATGGCAATGTTCTACAGCTCCTAATTTTCTATAAGAACTTGAAATTTGGCACCTGGAAATGAAGGGTTCCACGGGTAGTCGTCAGATCATAACAAAAACTAGTTGGAGGAAATTCGATTTTTCGTGAATAAGAATAACTATGGAATTGGTTAAGCAACAACCTTGCATCTCTAAGGGTAATACTTGACAGTTATAAACAAAGCTAGGCAACAGACACACCTAGGACTTCATCCTTCAGAATATGGCATATCCCAAAGTTAAGCAACATTGAGAAAACATCCACATTGGTCAAAAGGAATCTACTCAACTCTACATGATCGAATGAATGATTCAATCCTCGCCAATATGACTTTAACACTTCTTGAAGATAAGCAGCACTATGAAAATACTTCTACAATCCAATCATCGAAGTGCTAGTTTCCAAATACCGAAACTAGATCCCAGCTGGATTAAAAGCATCACTAAATCGATGGGGAAAATCAATCCCAACCTCCTGAGTGTCGGTGTTGCCCAACGCCAAGGCCTTTTCTCATTTTTTAAGTATAGGTGTTGGCCTGGCAACGTTGGGAAATTTTTTTGTTTCCTAAGTATGAGTGTTGCCCCGGCAATGCTGGGAAACTTTCTATTTCATAAGTACCAATGTTGCCTCAGCAACATCCGAAAACTTTCTACTCACTAAGTACCTGTATTGCCCAAGCAATGCCAAGAAAACTTTAATCTACAAGGTCGATGAGAAACACTCATCGTAGTCAACCATCAATGCACTAGCTTCCAGAGATAGAAGTTGGTCCTCAACTATAATTTCACCCTTGCCTTTAGAAAACTACCGTTGCCCAAAAATGGGTAGCAATAGGAAGATATAACCTTTTATAGGTCAGCCGGATGGTTTAAACTTTCATCACGGAATCAGTCAATGCACAGGAATAAAGCAGTGCCGAAAGGAAATCGCAGGATTGAATTGCTCATGTGCTAATTTATAGGGATGAAAGTTGGTGCATAATTGAATTTCCTGAATTCAACTTAAAAATAATTTAGATATAGCCAAAAGATAGGCAGCCTCGAGGAAATGTTGCTTGGAACCAAGTACTTAGGTTATCAATTCCCTAAGACAGGAATTGGCATATGAATAGAACTTCTGTGATGACAGCAATCAAGCAAAGAATGCATAACTAAGGACATGTAGGGATAATCACGGAAGGTCGGAACTCAAACCATTGGACTTGCTCAATCCTAGAATAGGATTGAGAGCTAGACCAGGGGCAATCGAATCATTTGTCCAAAACCTCTACATCTCTCACAATTGCCCAAATATAGGCGTTCGAAATAGCTAGTCCCTTGAGCAGGGATAGACGCACGGATACTTGACCAAAAGAAATGTTGCAAATTTTAGACATGAATAACTAAATGGTTGGTTAGATAATGGTTTTGTATTGCAAAACAGAGCATTCCAGCAACAAAATCGCCAACAAAGGAAATGAAGGATTTAAATTCAAAAATCACCCGTCGCTCGCAGTTTGGCAATGACGAGAAGGATCGATGACCTACTTATGGTCTAACTATATCATTTGGTTACAACTTGTAGGAATATATCACTGCCTGAAGTTTGGTGATGCTATGAAGAAACTCCCAGAATAAAACTATCGACACATCGACTTTCGAAAACAGAAGCAAGAGTTTGATTGAATCTTCAGCACTACCTTCTGGCATTTCATGCTATCTGAAGATTCACAATGTCAAGGAAAAATCCACATAGTTAAGTCATCCATGCACGAATTTCTAGAGATAGAAACTGATACATGGTTAGGATCTCAACACTGGACTTAGAAGAATACACTCTAGTAAAAGATGACAATGGCGCGTCTTTCTAGCACATGTACCTAGAATGACATTGGATGACAATGTCAGCTTGGAGGAATTCAATTACAGTTAGGAAACTGACATCATTGAAAAAAAATGAGATCTTGGAATCAAACAGCATAGTCCCTAGTTCCTGGAGATAGGAGCTATCATGTCAATCAAACATAATCGAACGTATTTCCTAGAAGACCTAGTCTCCCAAAAACATATAGACTTAGTATTTGGAGAAATCAGCCCTATGGAATAGGGCAGCAGATACACCAATACTTTGTTGAAATGAACTCAATTAAGAATAAGTAGGGATTAGATACAGAACTGGCTAGACTAAGCTACCTCATAGTTTTGAACAAATCTATGAAATAGAATATGCCAAAATGACCGCAGAAGTGTTACTTACATGTATAGAATTACAGTACACGAGCATGATGCACATGAACACAAGATGTGCAACAATGAGAAAACGTAATGCTCGGAATCGAGCAATTAAACATATAGTCCTTGGAGACAGAGGCTGGGGTGCAGGTTGAATTTCGAAAAATGCAAAGGAAGGATAATCGCAATCGAACAAGTCATGTGCTAGTCTGAAGACTGAAACTGCGCCTGATCGAACTTCAATTATAACTCCACAAGAGCAGTTGTACTTTCTAATTTAACTGTAATTAATCATCCCAATATAACAGGAATAATAAGCGAAGTCTAAGTTACGAAGGACCTAGCTTTTGGAGGAGTGGAAGTCCCCACGTCAGACTAAATATTGGATGATCGGAAAGTCCTTTTCAATAATAAAACTTGGCATTCAACCCTATCGAGTATGTTTTACTTTAAATAATATCCACGTATAACCAACGCTCGAAATCCAAGGGAAGTCAGCATATGTTGACCAATCGAGTTTTGAGCATTGACCGGGGCAGATGCAATGTGTTATCTACATGAGAAGAGTCTAGCATCTCGAATACTGTAAATGAACGATCTAGTGTAGATAGCTTGCTTTCATTTGAAAAACAATCCACATCGTTCTTTGAACTTATCTTTTCCATACTTGGTTATCGATCAATGATCGATAATGGAGCTGCTGTCCGAAGTGACGCGGGAAGCTTTTCTTTTCAGGATCACTCGAGTATAAAACGGGAAGAGCGGTACGATTGAATCATCCACTATATCCAATTTTGGAACAAATTGTCACATTCGAATTCAAAATGGTAATAGGAACTTAACTAAGTCCTCAAAAAGAAACAATTAAAGACAAAGAGTAAGACTTCACTCCAGAATGACATATAATCGTTCGAGACAAAACTTAGCTTCAATGTCAGCCCAGTTAAAACTATATAGATCGACTACAAACCTTCGTCATGCACCCACTTATGGACCTAGACCTTTGTGTAAACTACGAAGCGAAGATTGCATTGTTAATACTAGGAATTGAAATCCAGATCGAAATCAAAAAACAAATAGCTATCAGAAGTCAGTCAATTGAAAACAATGCCTTGAGATGGACTCCGACGATTCACTGAAATTCACAAAATAGTAACCTGAAACTTGTTTTGTCCTAGAGCACGCTTTATTTCTAATGAAAGCATACTTTAGGTGGCAAATTTTAACTTTGTTTTTTACCCAACCGAATTCAACGGGAGTCGGAACATCCAAACTAATCCAGAACGATTTGAAACTTGAATAAGGCATCTAAAGAACAAGCTAATGGAACTTAAGAGAAACAAGCCAAAAATTCATTAAGTAGCAATCCAAAAGGAAGCATCGTGAGTTATCAAAGTCTCTTGCATCATGATCTACTACCACTTTTAAGAATACTTGCCAAGTTTATATGATGCCAAACAATCTAACTTGAGAAATGAAGATTCATCTGATTCAAGCTGTTTGACCAAAACAGCTAACTTAAAATGGACCTAAAGAACTTATACGGCGTCAGATTGACTTGAAATTTTAGGAGAATACTTAAAATAAATAAAAGAAGACTTATAGAAAAATTGGGATCATTTAAAGGTCATTTGATAGATCTCTAGTGACCTATCCAGTTAGATTGCTGGCAATCCATGTAGATGGACCCTACAACCTATAATTTATAGGGTAGGTCCTATACACCCTGGAGAGAGTAACCACAATGTTTTGTCTGGTTTCGTCAAGTTTTGAGTGATTTATGGATGATTCTTCTCTGAATTAGGCTAGCTTTATCCATCAGGTCCCATGAGGATTGGGCCCCATGAATTATGATTTAGAGGGAAGGCTCTCCTACTCGTCTACATTGAATGTGTAAAGTTTTGTGTGATTTGGTTAAGTATTGAGTGAGTTATGGATATTTCTTCTGGACCAGATGACCCATGAAAATGGATAATTAAATGAACTCAAAACGAATTGATATTTGGATAAGGCGCTTAAATAGAAGATAGGAAGACAACCAAACTAAGATCACTCAAAAATATGCTAAGTGAATGGATATCTAGCCATCCATCCCCTGTGGATAGCTAGCGATTTATCCCCTTAGCTACCGATCCATTAAGATAGGTCAAATCACCCTAAAACTTTCCAAGCTCCTTCGTAGCACTAAGTAAAGGCTTCTGGCAGAAAAATATGCTAAGTTAATAACTACCTAGCGATCCATCCCATATGGATAGCTAACGATCCATAGAAATGACTCTGATTAATTTAGGATTTTCGGTGATAACTTAGCATAACAACTGGACCCTTCTGCACTTGGACTTTTTGCCCAATGCTCATGAATTCCCCTATAAATGCTTGCCTATCTGCAACATAAAGATGATCTTCTATACTAGCTGTTAGAACTCTACAAAGATACTTCTTCACTCTTTTCCTCCCATACAATAGTTATTTAGGGGTTCACTGTGATTCTCCAGTGAACTCTTATACATATGACTTGATCTAACTTAGAAGATTCAATCATATTGTAATTCGATTCAACTTGTAATAGCGGCCAGTTAATAGAAAGTTATAAAGTGGACATATGCTTCATTAACAGCCAAACCACTATAAAAATCTTCTTGTCTTTTTCACTATTTCTGCTCTTTTTACATTCTTTTTCTATACCATTGCTCTGTAAGAACAAAGCTGACGCTTTCACACTCAATTTAGGGTGTTGATCCATTTTTTGAGTTACCAGAGATATGTGTGTGTATTTAAAGATGAACATGAATTTTTATATCACATCAATATATACATATACAAACATAGTAGACAATATATATGTATATGGAGGGGTTGACATGGCTGTTACAGTGTAATTCGCAGCACTTATATACAGAGATATCAAACCGTGCATACTGTATATGTTTCATGTGCACCTGCACGTACATGTGTATATGATACGGATATACCCATTATATAACACAAATATTATATCAAACCAAATTTTTATTAACAAATTAATAAAATAATGATTTTATTTAAAATTTATTTAGATCAGATCAAAATTAATTTAGACTTTATAGGCCCGATAAGATCCAAAATGATAAAAAAAAAATCACCCATTTAACTTACTACTTACTGGCCAAGATCCAACAGCTTGGAGACGACACTTTCAAGCTGTCAACAATAGATGTGAACCCAATTTTAAGGGCATGGATAGTAAGCATCTATGCCACTATTTCACTTGATTTCTTATTGTGAATAAGACTTCCCATTCATCAAGGTTTGATATACTAAGGCCATAACTATCGTTTATTTGTTCATAAATAAAGTTAGTTTTTTGAATTGGAACCGTATTCTTAAAGTCTGACTTTGTGTTGCAAGAGTTGTAACACAATTAGACATTCTGTGATTTGAAAACCGAATGTCTAGATAACTATAGGTAGGTACCGACCAACTCCTCTGGTCCGTGATCGGATTGTTAAAGTATAATCAGATTAAGGTTCTGTGACAACATGCACTTTCTGACACATTGATAAAAAGTCTAGGGCGACTTTGGACTTGCATCTGTGTCGAGAAATACTAGATGTAAGTTTTTTTAATACATTATAGAGACTAAAGACATATAGATATGATCTAAGACATTCTACACCTTCAGGTCTCACGGTAGAAGGCAACAAAATATAAATATAGTAGATAATTATATCAGAGAATATCTAAAATACAGTCCTAGAAAACAGTATGAAGTCAAATCTAGTACATTGAAATACGATACAGTCTAATAAATACTAAGTACTGAATAAAATAGGTATATACATGGAGAGTAATATAAAATAACAAGCAATTCCAAAGATGAGCTCGCCTCTCCATGTACTAATCACCGGCATATCACTTGCTGCCCTATCCTTGTGTGGTGGGGAAAAGGAAAGGAAAAGGGGTGGGGCAGACATAAGTCTGGTGAGTGGGTAAATCATTAATATATGGTGATTATATGCAGTTGACTTTAATAATACTCTATGTGACACAGGGTGTCCTACAGGTGTTCGTGAATTCCTAATTTCTTAATTAAGAAGTTTAACTCAATACACACTTGCACTAACTAGTTATGCAAGCTTATACTTAGGATCGAACAACCAATCTAACATATATATAACTAATGATCAGCTAATAGCTACTGAATCTTCCTAACCTAGGGTAATGCTACAATTTCCTTTATGGGACTACATCTCTCACATTACGACTAGCGTAACTATCATGCATAGGTTTCCCTACAATTCCTATCATAGGACTAAATTTCCCACCCAGTATGACTACTTGTGCCCCTGTTATATATTAAGGGGGAGCCTGCAACGCTGACTCAACGAAGTGTCTCATTTTCTACATTCGTATACACCTCTCAATGGTAACGTAACAACTCTTATTGCATGCATGAGGATCCAACAACGACACAACATCGCATCGCATCAGTATCTAAGAATGCCATGGAACTCCCATTATGCTGGGCCTACACACTTCATCGGGCATCAGTCAGTGTTGTGCGTTCCACTATAGAACCTCGGTGAGTTCCATTTGCAATAGAATCTCCTCCAGTCGAATATCGACCTCTACTGGATAAATAGCATTTACCCAGTCCTGCAATGTCCTATTGTCACCTCATAGGGAACTAGCATCCCTATTCCCAACATCCATATATGCACTATATATATTTATACTAATATCTTTATTTAAAATAAATACCTTTATTGATAACCTGGGCCATGCTTCTGGAATGCTTACCGATCAATCGCCTACTTCTGGAGCGGTCAATCGCTCTAGATTGTGTAGTCAACCAATTGTCGCTTATTTAGGCTTTTAGCTTTTGATTTTTAATTCATTTTGGTAATTTAATTAATAATTAATCGTTTATTCAAAATTTCTATCATAGAGATTCGTGTTAGAGCAATTATAGTTAACCAAATTTTTAATTTCCCAAATTTCTTATTCAAATTCAACTTTTCAGAATTATAAGAATAGTTAAAGTCTAGGGTTACTATTATTATCAATATTAACCATTTATATTAATAGATTATACAATTAGAAAAGGATTCAAAAAGGGTTAAAGGAAGGGGTTCGATCTGGATTAATTTCTATTTAACAGGTTTTCTCAACTTAATTGTTATTCAACATTAGATCTAGACGATATAATTCTCAATTTAGTTTTTAACATCCTAAATTAGATAAGGTATATCAAAATTAACTACATACAAATCATCTTAAAAAATATAACCACTCAGCTTGGATCCAAGCTTTACTTTGAATACCATTCAAAAATTCATCCTCCCCATTCGTTCGCTCCTCGCTTGATTCGTCCTTCTTAATCTCTTTACTTTTACTTTATTATTTTTAAAGAATTTAGGTTTCAAGAGGAAAGAATTTGATAGAGTTTTGGTACATGAATAGATTTCTAATGAATTAGGGTTTAGGTTAGTTGTGTATTTATAAAGATATTGGATTAATACTGACCATTGATTAGCCCTAGGAGAATATTTGGTTTCATTATGTATGCTGATCAGTTACTTCATCAAGAAGTAAAAATATTAGATTAAATCCGAGCCATTGGCCACTCAAAACTGTCAATCTGAAAATACAACCGATCGCCGCTATATATAGGGGCGGTCGAATGCTACTAGTAGACCGGTCCCTATATGGGTTTCGACCGGTGGAGCTGTTAATTTTAGAATATTTTACTTTCCATATTTTCTTACTAAATTAATTTCGTCTTCAAAATTTAAAACGTCTATAACATCTTCATACTAGCTCCATTTTTAAAATGTTATATATGAAAATCATTCGGAAAATCGCTACGAACACAGAGGGGTAAGTTCCATAGCCAAATTAGGATGTTTGTAAAAAAATTCATTTTTGTCCTTGTTATATTTAACTAAATTTGTTTATTATAATCTTTTCTTAAATTTTCAAGGTATTATAGGCTTGATCAGATGATTCACCCTTATATACTTATCTTCGACCAATGCCCAAAGATAGATGAGGTAATGCATAGATGCTCGAGATAGACATCACAAACATCGATACTTAGAGATTCGATGTATAATTGAGTTTTTTTTGTAATATACAATGTTGAGTAATACCAGTAATCTTACGAACACAAGAAGAAAACTATATAATCTCATTCGTTTCGATGGAGCACAGCTTTGTTTATATTCGAGAGAGATAAGTTAGACAGATAGTAAATGAAGTTGATTAATGAGGTATAACACTATTTAGTTAAATGAGAATTATTTAACCGATAATAAATAAACTAAGCAACGGGATGACAGTAAGCAATATGAAATACTTGTTTATACGTACAAAGTTACAATAAATAAAGGCATTGCACAAAACATAGACATAGGCAATAAAATAAGAGATATACATGAAAACAAGTACAAAGACAAGAAAATGAGATGCGATAAAGTAAATATGATATGATTTAAGCAGAAACAACTTTTTACTTAGGTCGTCTTTTGAGTTCAAAATGGTAGGGGTTGTACGCATACAATAACACATACATACATGAGACCTAAAAAGTAAAAAAAAAACATGACAAGCTATCTTCAAGTGGGCACTGCTTCGATCACTTATGATGCCTACGCCTCTTTGGCATCTTCATCTTTTTCTTGGATGGTGTGGGCTTTCTCTTCTCTTTCTCAGTTATGTCAAACGATCCAAATCAATTCTCTGGGTCGCGATCCCAGTCGTAATCTCCATCGGAGCCCGTAGGGGTTTTTGGAAGCTTGCTAGTCATCTCTAACAGAAGGATAAAAGTAAGTATAATGTGAGTTGGGAAGGTAGCCATAGACATAGATAGCAGGGGGAAACTTCTTTGTGCTCAGCTCGAGTTTGATATATTTCGACTTGTGAATGTCTAAATCCTTGATTGACGCAAAGGAGGTATAGGACCCTATCTCTTTGGTAATGATAACTTCCTCCTTGTCATTTGTTGTATTGGTTTCATTGAAATACTCCTCCCTCAAAGCATCGATCTTCTTAGTGTCAGGACCGAAAGAAAACTCGATGGAGGAGTTGGGAAATGGAAAGAATATTACAATATATAAAATGACTATAGCAGTCACAGAAGGGTTCTGATTAGGATGAAGAGCTATGTGGACCACATTAGCAGGCTAAACTATATGATGTTAAAGAGAGGCTAGAATATTAGAAACTAATAGAGTTAGGGGTATGCCTAGGAGCAATTGTATAATTTGTTACATATATTTAACTCATACCAATCTTGTTCAAAATAAAAGGTGTTTTCTTTCTATTGTGTAGTATATTATGACATGATTAACTAAGTAATTAATTTAAAGTATATTAATTGAAAATCTTTAAATTATATGTTATGTGATAGTAAATAAAACATGTTGTAGTTATGAGAACTTTATCACATTGAAAAATAACATATTGCTATAAATATTTCTAGTCGATATGTTTCGAGAAAGGATATTGATTCCTCTATAGAAACTAGATTATGTAAGCTCTACAAAAGTTGGAAAGTGTATTGCTCATGGATGTTAAGGGAACAAGGGGTTACGTACTGATAGTTATTGGATAACTATAGAATATTCACTCGAGAGTTCTCCGTTAATTAATATAACTAAGGTCAAATAAACAATCTCAGAGTGATGATTTTACATAATTCCGTTGACTTGAGAATACTATGGAACTTCAACATGGACAATCCACTTTGATTATAGTAATATCATAGAATAGCATCCATCGAATGAATGTAGTTGAGTCTGAGTTGAAGCACTGAGAGTGAAGCACTATTCAATAGAGAATTTATATCCTCGGTCCTATGAGGTTACAATCACTGTCAATTATAGTCATCTAAAAGTCAAAGTCACTGGCTAGAGCAATACAATTAGTAATAGTCTTTATTATTGATCAAGGGTTTTGTGTTTAGACTTACTAATTCAAATGTGGACGATGTTGGAATTTTGACCAAACCAAATTCCATAAGTCCTTATATGATATTGTTTTGATAAAAAGAATTGATGCAGATAATCACTACTATTGGGTATCGCTTATAATAAGTAAAATTAGATTTTATTGAAAGATGTGTAAGTGATAATTTTAGCCAACATGTCATATCGCTAGCTAAGATGACATATAAACGTTAATATTTGAACTATTCGATACTAATTCTAATTAAATTTACACCTTAGAGTCCTACAACTGAAATGATAAATATTCAGTACAAACCACACTATTTAATTAACTTATAAGTACTGTAAATTAATTAATATTTATGAAATAATAATTATTAGATTTTATTTGATTTGTTTAAATAATATTAGAAAAAAGTGTGTGTATAAAAGTTATAAACGCGTGTATCAATATACGATGTTGGTAGAATATTTAAATTGGATTTAAATATACCAATTTAAATATAATAAATACTAAGCGGGTTTTTAAATAAATCAAATTAACTAATATTTTTGAAATATTAATTATTAAAATTTTATTAGATTTTTTTAAATATTGTTAGTATTTAATAAAGCGTGTATATAAAAGTTATAAAGGTGTATCGATATTGATAGAATGTTTAAACTGGATTTAAATAAATTAAATGTTAAGTGATTTTGGAAAAAATTTAGGGCCATATGGCACCTATTATGGCCCACCATAAACAATGAAGAAAGAGAGAGGATTTGAAGAGATTTGATTAGGAATTACATAGAGAACGTTTTAAAGGAGGGAATTGAAAGATTTCAATGTTACCTTTAGAACATTCTCCCTCCTTCATTCCAGAATACCTATCAAACAATTCACATTTATACCTTTCCTCTTCCATCCCATCTGAAAATAATGGATTCCAAAGCCTAAAAAATTTCAAATCAAAATCAAATAAAATAAAAAAATAGAAGGTGATTCTCATCTCTTGATTCTTGCAAATTCTAGAGATTGATTCAATCGAGCTTTTGATACATCATTTTAAGGTGCGATTTATAGGCAATACCCAAGGTAATTCATCATTTCAGCTGAGTACATCATCTTGAATAAAACTACAATAAAAGAAGTATAAATTTTATGCATTAATTTATAACCGAGCTAGATGTGATTCCCAATGTTAAAAATATCATGACATTGTTATATGATAACAATGTTGTGATACACTCCGTATAACAACCTAGATCCCATTTGAAGTTTAAAAACATGCTCCTAATAGTTTCATGCGATACAGGAAGTTTATTAGTGACGAAAAAGTTGATTGACGGAGGAGAAAATTAAAATAAAATAGCATACACATTCACTGAGGGCTTGTCTCGATTAGTTCTAAGAGCACCGACTGAAGAAGTTAGAGTAACATTCCATAACTGATCCCAAGTGTAAGTGGTAGATTGATAGAGTTAGGGGTATTCCCTTGGGGCAATTATGTATTTGTTACATATATCTTACTCATAACCAATTATGTTCAAAATGAAAAAATGTTTTCCGTCTATTATATACTTGTTAAATTATGATATATTTAATTAAATAATTAATTTAAAGTATATCAAATAGAAAATCCTTAAATGATATGTTATATGATACTAATTACAATGTGTTGTAATCATGAGAACATTTTCACATTGAAAAGTAACATATTGTTCTAAATATTCCTAATCGAAATGTTTCAAGAAAGGGTATTGATTCATCCGTTGAGACGAGAATGTAATGCTCTCCAAATGTTGGGTGATGTATTATTCATGGTTGATAGATGCACCAAGGGGTTACGTGCTGATAGTTATTGGTCACTTGAAAGCTCTCAGTTGATTAATATTACTAAGGTCAAAAAGGAAATCTCGAAGTGACAATGTTATAAAATTCCCTTGACTTGAGAATACGGTGGAAATTTGATATGGACACTCCACTTTGATTATAGTTAAATCGTGGAATAGCATCCATAAAATGAATATACTTGGGTCTGAGTTGAAGCATTGGAAGTGAAAGACTATTCAATAAAGAATTTGCTTCCTCGGTTATATAAGGTTAGTGTCACGGTCAAATATAGTCAACTCAAAGTCAAAGTCTTTGACCAATGCAATATGATAATAAAGATCTTTACCATTGAATCAAGGATTTTGTGTTTGGACTTAAAAAGCTGAATGTGGACAATGTTGGAATTTTGACCAAAACCAAATTCTATAAGTGCTAATGTGATATAGTTATGACAAATAATTGGTGTAGATGATTGTGACAACCCGCGCCTCTTGATACATGTAACTAGTTAGTCCAAAGGACATGACTAACTACTCATAAAGTCCATCGGTGTATGATGCAATCGTCTGGATATCGTCCTCAGTTGTATGCAACTGATAGTATCCGATAACCAAATCAATCTGTTAGAACACCTTCGCTCTAACCAACTGTTCAAAAAGATCGTCAATATGGGGCATTGGATACTGATTCTTCTTTGTTAGCTTATTTAGCTTCCTATAATTGACGCAAAGCCTCAGAGAACCATCGGCTTTGGTGGCAAAGAAGACTGATGCTCCTAACTCAGAAATATTCCTCCTAATAAAGGTCTTCTCCAACAGCTCATTCACCTGCTTGTTTGATCTGCATCTCTCCTATGGAGCCATATGCCTTAAAAGTAAAGCAACTGTCTGGTGTTCTCTATAAGATTAATTTGGAACTCGTTCGCTCGTAAGAGTGGAAGACTAGTAACCTCCAAAAAGACACCTCGGTAATCTCTAACTATAAGCATTGAACCTAGCTCATCGTGTGATATGTCTAATGAATATAAGTAGCTCAACATAACCGATCCTCGAGAATCGCAATAAACCTCTAAGCTGCTAATACCTAGGCTATTGATTTTGATGATAACCACACTGATAATAGAATACATTTATACAAAATATAGATATTGATGTTTTGGCAAGTTATATAGCATATAGTGCAAGATATTATACGGGTGTTGAATCGAAGACTGTATAATATAAAGACTGGTAATATAAAGACTCAAAGAATGGACAAGAAGACTCGTGAGTATAAAAGACCAAGATATAAAGATCTCAAGACTATGGTATATATATAAGGTCATCGAATATTTTTAAAATCGCTGATAGCAATCTTTGATCACTATTTCTCGTTTTCTTATCCTTTATTTTTTTAAACAAAATATATTTCAAAACATTTTATAAATGTTTTTCAAAATTTAAAATATTTATAAACTATGTTTAAATTATTTTACGAAGTATCAAGATATTTTACAAAGCATAATATTTTCAGAATATTTGAAAACAAAAGGGTTTTCAATTTTCAAAGGGATATGTCGACATACACCCGATAAGTATGTCGACATACATGCTGCTAATTTGAAATTCAAATTTTTAAACGATGTGAAAATTCTTCGTAACTATTCATGAATGGACATGTCTGTTTATTCTCTATAAATTAGAGGTTTCAAATGAACTTTTGTACAACTAATTTCGTGTTTCTTCTCTCCTCTTACTCTGCCCAAAATTTCTAGCAAAAAATTTATTCAAATCTCTTCAAATTCAACCAGAATCAATTCAATCTTCATTGCATTGATTTCTTCATTGCATTGATTCTCTACTGTTGACTATCTGATTTCAATCATCTCTCTCAATTCAAGATCAAAGTAGAGTGCTACTCAAAAGACTATAGGACCCATTAAAACCAAAGGTTAAGAAATTGACTTTAGAAAAATCATCAAACTCTAGTTGCAATCGCTTGGGTGTGATAGTAACCCATTCAAATCAATTGGGTGTGCTTGGTAGCTTGAAAAATCCAAGTGGGTGTATTTGTAGCCCATCCAAATCAAGTGGGTGTACCCTGTGCCTAAAAAATTAGGAGGGTGTGTATCGTTGCCTTAAAATCAAGATTGTATTTGGCTTTCCTTCTACCTGCTAAAAGATTGGCATTTTGAAAGTAAATCTGTAGAAGTAATTGTATGGGACTAGATGTAGGGTAACTCCGAACCAGTATAAAAATCTCTGGTGTGATCTTTCTAATTCTCTACTCTTTACACTACTGCATTTATATTTATTTGTTTTTGCATCTGTGATTGTTCATTTTGCATTATTTAATAATAATCTTGAAAGAATTTTAAACAAATTCATATAAGTTAGAAAACACTATTCACACCCCTATATAATGTCTAATTAGCCTTAAGATCCTTACTTTCACAAACTACATAAGATACGTCCAATACACGTACGCAACCTAACAACTTTACTATCACAATTATCTTCATCCAATCCATGTCCAATATTAACCCAAACCCAAAAAATACTGAGACAAAAGCATTGCAATTGAGCTTGACCCCCAAAATGGATAATTTCAAACCCCTAGATATCATAGACAAATAAGCCATCTTCCTACATGGTTTGACAAACCTACAAGATTTTAATTATTCCAGTGTCTAATTGTAACTCATCCATAAGTCTACTAGAAATGAAAGAATGTGATGCCCACGTGTCAAATAAATTGCGAATAAATAACCCAAGTAGAGTTAACACACCTTTATTCGTGACCTTCTTTCCCAAATCCACATCTGGTGGCGTACCCGAGCTAGGTATTGCGAGTGCATAAGCTAGGACCACTGGGTAGAGGGCTTCTGAGGTGCTGGACACTCTATCTTCATGTACCCGTACCGATTACTGTAACACTTGACCTTTGAACTCGCGTAGATGCCAAGAAATACAATCTATTAATGGTGGTTTACGCCACGCTTGGATCCATCAACAACACAGTATCACATCGCCTCAGTTTCTATGTATACCATTATGTCGGGCCCACATACTTCATCAGGTATCGTTCAGTGCTCCGCGTCCACTATAGAACCTCCTACGAGTTCTATTTGTAATGGAATTGCCCCCAATCAAATAATCGACCCTATTTGGTAAAGAGCATTTACCCAGTCTCGCAATGTCCTAGCATCGTCTCATAAGGAACTAGCTTCCCTTTTATTCCTAACACCTATTTATATATAATATATAAAAAATTAGCTATAATTTAAAACCTGGGCTTTAGGCCGAGGTTCATCTGCACTTTAGAATGCCTATCGATCAACCGCTTATTGTCGACCACTGATGTAGCACGGTCAATAGACCGTTGTGTAAAATTTAATGTTTTTTATTATAATTTTTTCCATTTTGATTTATTATTACTTTCATCCGCTATGTGATTTTGACAGTAAATCTTACACTTATAGTTTTTAGGTTTTACAATCCTCATGAATCCAAAGTAAAAAAATTCCATTTTCAATATCATTCTAATCTAGGTTAACATCAATTTAACCAAATTATATTAATAGGTTAGGGGAATTTCTATTTCATTACAATGGGTTTAACCTAGAATAAAATACGTCTCTTAACTAGATTATACTAATTTAATTTACAAATTCAACTTAGATTTAAACAATATAATTCTTAAATTCAAATCTAACATCCTAGATTAGATAGTGTAAATTAAAGTTAACTACAAATAATCGTCTTATTAAAAGGTTCCCACTCACGTCGGATCCAACCTTTATTCATATTCTCCATTTGGAAATCAACACTTGATTGGTTGCCCCTTCCTTACTCCGATCTCCTTGTATTCGTTTTATTTTATTTTGGAGAATTTTATGAGTGGAGGAGAAGAGATTTTGACAACGTTCCAGTATACTGATAGATTTCTAACGAATTACACTTTAGATTAGTTCTGTATTTATAAGTTTTAGATTGGTCCTAACTATTAGATTAACCCTAGAGATTATTAAATTCCATCCAGAAAGTCAAACAATTACTTCATGGCCAAGCAAAATATCTGGTTCAATCTAGGTCGTTCATCGCTTTAGATTTACTGATTTTCAACGTTAACCGGTCGATCGCTAATGGGTACGGGTCAACCGCTACCTGTCGACTGGCACACCCTAGGGTTTTGACTTGTGGAGTTGCTTAATTAAGGTAAGTTTAGTTTTTTTAATTAATTTTGCTTTAAAATTTAAAAATTCTCGTAACTTCTTCATACTAACTCTATTTTCAAAGTGTTATATATGAATATTGTCCAAACAATCGCTATGAACACAGTGGTGCAAGTTTCGTAGCCAAATTTTAACGTTTGTGAAAATATATTGTGAAAATATTATTTTCGTCCTTGTTATATTTAGTCTAATTCTTTCATTAAATTTTTTTGCTTAAATTTCAGGATGTTACATTCTCCTCTTTAAAAGGATTTCATCCCCAAAATCTCCAAGGACGAAAAAATGTAACTAGTGCATACAACAACCAATAACTATAATCATCTACTCACCCACCATCCATGGCCAATCATTTTTCCTAGTAAATTTTATAATGCATTTTATATATATATATATATATATATATATATATATATGCAAGTATGTAATGAACGTGAACCATAATGCAAAGAGTAGGCGGTCTCATGACCTAGTCGACCTCCTGCAAGGGCTTATGCCATGTATCCAAGATGTGTGTAATATCCTTGGTAAATATACTTGCAATTCTACATGTTTGCACAACCATTCAATCCATATGCATAATACTCAATAATAATAAAAAAAACAAGAGATGATGTGAGTAGTGCATGTACTATCTAAAGAATATACTTTCCTAATTGTGTTAAAGAAACAATCCAAATAATACATCCACTAGCATCCATCATCCATAACATGTCCTAATGACACATTCTCAACCATTCATACCATCTAATGGTCTCTACCTAAAGGGGTATACCTAGTTAATTCCTAATGCATAAGTGACCTATACTTATTAGATTTAAATTGGAAACATACTAAAAAAGAGTTATGGGTAGATAGCTCGGATCTACTCCTCGGGCTTCCATGTACTCTTTGCTATATCTTCTGCCCATTGGACCTAAATAAGTTTAATTTCTTTGTCGTGGAGTCGCTTGTACCTGTTGAATATGTGCTCTGCGCTTATATGATTTTTGTTTGATGATACTAAACATATATACATTCATTTAAATGTATTTGTTAATATACTATTTTGTTTTCACAGATTAAATAAATATTTGTTGAATAAATTAAATAACACAGAATTTGAATTCAAACGAATATTTCATTCAAACAAATATTTATTACAACTTTGAATAGTACAATTTCAAGCTCCCACTATAACTATACAACTTTGATTACAATTACATAACATTTCATATTTACAGTTCACCTCACTACATATCACTCACACTCGTATTTATCTTCAACTGCATTCCAGTTTGAATCCAGCATCTGAGCAATCTGTAAAAATATTCACTAACGCAGTAAAATTGAAAAAGAAATATTTTTGCAATTCAAAAATAAAAGATGATTTTGAAAACATTGTTTGCCTCGGTTATTTGGGTTGTTCGTCATCATTTTTGATTGTATCTGTGCATATCAGCATTTTATCAGGGACAGGTTGTACATAAGTGGCTGCAGTACACACGTATACATTTGTACACGTGTGCACTGCCCCGCCAACTCGTGTGCACAAATCAAACAAAAGCACTGCTAACAATTCAGCACAAGGTCAAACCCAAATAACACACGGGTTCAACTCAAGGCAACTTGAAGAATACAAGGACAAATAATCAAACTGCAACAAAATTTCTGAATGGAGGCAATGAAACAAAGACACAGCAGCGTCAAGTGAAACAGTGGATAAGCCAAGACGTTCAAATAACCAGAAGTGTGCTCAAAGCAAAACTAGTGCCAACATAAACAAAAACATGAAGCATACAAGCTCAAATAATCACTGCAACAATACTTTTAAATGGAGGCAGAACAACAATGCAAACACAGATCAGAGCAGTATGCAAAGTCGATGCAACATAAACAAACCCAATATGACTGCAAGCAATGCCACAAGACCATCAAGCAAGACCAGTGACATGAACACAGGAACCGATACGCAGTGAGGAAAATGGAATGCAATGCAAGCACAGGTGGACAGTAAGACCAGGTTCATATTTACAGTATGACAAATGCATGTACAAACCATGGTTCAATGCAAATACATGGAACAATGCAACAACAAACTCAGTGAAGCCAAAGTGTATAACTACAAGGTCAGGGAAGCAACCAGAATGGAGCAGAGACAAGTAATGCAACATGTATGCACCAGTAAACCGAGCTAAATGCAATTTAAAAAAAAAAGGGATACCAACTATACAACTCGATGCACAATGACACAATTCAAATCAACACAGCAACAAACTCAACAATGAAACAGTTGCAACATGGATATCACATGCAATTCGAACTAACATGACAGCAAACTAATGCAAGCAATTTGAATCAAATGTCATCAGATCAGAGACCAAGTGAATAAGCAAATGCTACCATGACTCGAGTACATGCTACAGCAACGTTACATGTCCAGTTACAACAAAGACCAAATTCACAGTCAAGTCAAGACAGAAAATTCATGAATGCAACATGGTGAACAACCAAGGTGCAACAAGAATTTTACAGTATCAAGCTCATGTATACAACAGTGGAAGAACAAAATCATCAATGCAATGCACAGCAAGGTATAACAAAGTCAAGGTCATATGAAGACAGTGTAAACATCACATTGAAACAACTCGAACTCAACTGGAAAGTGCTATCAGAGATGAACACAAAAAATGGTCAGAGCCGTAGTATACAGAAGTCACAAAATCAAAACCGTGATCATGCCGAAGTCAACAAGAAAGATAAGGCAAATAAATCAAAGCAATGATCAAATATTATCAAACAAAGTCAAGGCCGGAGCAAATCGAACCAAGTCAAGATCAACGCCGTATTGACCAAGCAATGAATCAACACTGTGTCAACCAAGTAATATCAATTTATACGAAATTGAAGAAGTCAGTGAAATCTCAAGCATCCAAGCATAATCAAGGGGCCAGAGAAAATAAATAGACGGATTCAAACAAAACTAATACGAACGCAAAAATAGGATTTCGAATCCTATATAAACCCATTCATCATCGGCTTTCAAATCCATCGAATTCAAGCAAGTATAAAATCAGTAAAAGCAAAAGCATATAATTACATACCGAGCAAGGAAGGAATTCGATCAACGAAGCAGCCGCGGTGAGCAACGAGATAAGATCAATCAAAGCTACCCGCACATTATCCACGTGATTGATCAAACAATCGGCAGCTTCACGAAACCCTAATTTGGATCAAGGACGCAAGCCCTAATTCAAGCGCAACGAGGAACGAAAGGGAGGCCGTGTTTTTACAGAAGAAAATAAAAGGAACGGGTTAAAGAACAAGGGGCCGACCCTGTTTATTATAAAAGGGGTTTAGTGTTTATTTAGGGTTTTATAAAAGAGTTTATTTTATTTGAGCAAAAAAATTAGGCATTCAAGTTTATATTTTAATTTTTGCTCCTGCTTGTATTTTTGAAGTTGTTTTTATTTTTCAAATCAAAAAATTTGTAAATCACTACCTAGGGTTTAGGTAGTGTCAGATTGTCTAGTTAGAATTAGTTCAGTGAGCAGGGTGTGTGAGTTTGCAAAGCTCTATAGGCGGGAGCAGAGTTTGCGAGTAAGCAAAGCTCTATAGGCGGGAGCAGAGTTTGCGAGTAAACGAAACTCTATAGGCCGGAGCAGGGTGTGCGAGTCTAGTAGAGTGTTTGTGAGAGAGAGCAAATGTTTGCGAGTCTAGTAGAGTGTTTGTGAGCGGGAGCAAAAGGGTCTGCGAGTCTAGTAGAGTGTTTGTAAGCGTGATACTGTTTAATTCTAATAGAAATCTGGGAATGCAGCAGTAGGCAGGGGTTGTCGAAGCTGGGTAAATTTTGTGTGTGATTTACTTTTCAGCATATTTATTTCTGCAGTTTATTTCTGTGTTTAAATCGAGAAAATTTGCTATAACCCTATTCACCCTCCCCCCCTCTAGGGTTAATCTAGATCCTACAAGTGGTATCAGAGCCCGGTATTTTGTTTTTAACTCTAGAGTCATGAATTCACCGAATAATGCTTTTTCTGAGGGGCAATCTATTGCTAGGCCACCCATGTTTAACGGGAACGATTATGCTTATTGGAAAGTTACGATGGGTATCTACCTTAGTTCTGTTGATTATGATGTTTGGGATATTATTGAAACTGGCTATAAACCTCCCACTATAATCGTTGGTGATACTGAGATTCCTAAACCTAAGGATAGGTGGGATGCTAACGATAAGAGATTGAAAACGACAAATGCTAAAGCCATGAATGCTTTGATATGTGCTCTTGATAAAAATGAATTTAATAGAATTTCTCATTGTACAACAGCACAGGAAATTTGGCACACTTTGGAGGTGACACACGAAGGAACTTCTCAAGTCAAGGAGTCTCGTCTAGCCCTATTCGGCAATGAATACGAAAACTTTGTGATGGACAAAGGCGAAAGCATAAAGGACATGTTTGGACGCTTTTCAACCTTGGTGTACAATGCTAGAGCGCTTGGGAAGGTATTCACTGAAGTAGAGCTTGTAAGGAAGATACTACGAGTCTTACCGATGAACTTTGAGGCAAAAGTCACAGCAATACAAGAATCGAAAGATCTGAGTAAGCTAAGCATAGAGGAGTTGATTGGCAACTTGATGACATATGAGCTTGAGCTAAAAGCAAAGGAAGAACGCAACAACTCCGAACCAAAGAAGAAGACGATTGCCTTAAAGAGCAAAGAAGAAAGTGACGAAGAAGAAGAAGATCCAATCGAAGAGCTTGCAATGGCTGTCAATAATCTTAGAAAATGGTTGAGATTCAATCCATGCAAGAAGAAAACAAAGGGTAATAGATCAAAAGACTCTGACAATTCCGATAATGAATCAACATGCTTTAACTGCAAGAAGCCTGGACACTTCATACAAAATGCCCACTTCTCAAAAACAACAAAGGAAAGAAAAAGAAGAAGAAGGCCTTTGCATCGACTTGGGATGATGAAGAAGGAGAGGAAGTTTCGGATAGCAGCTCAGAGGAGGCTAACTTGTGTCTTATGGCAAAAACTGATTCAGAAGCAAGCTCCGAGGAATCTAGTGAGGCAGGTGAGTATTCCTATAGAGATCTTGTTTTTATGTGCTTAGATCTTACTAAAACAATTGATAGTCTTGAATCAAAAATTGAAAAACTGAAATCTGAAAGAAGGAAACTCGCCCATGAAAATTCTAGGTTAGAAACTGAACTTGAAAATATTCAAAACCTAGAATGTAACCAATGTAAAATTTTAGATTCATAATTGACAAGACTTAAGAATAACTCTGAGAATCTCGAAAAAGAAAACTTGAGTCTTAAGGAAAACATTGACACTAGGAAAAAGGATTTTATAAATAGATGCACCTCACTTGTAACTGAAAACACAACATTAAAAACCAAAGTCCAAAATCTTGAGAAATCTCTGAATAACTTTTCAAAAGGAGAAAAATCTTTCAAAATGTTATTGGGAAATCAAATTTTTACTAACAACAGAAAAGGACTAGGTTTTGGGAAATCACAAGATGATGATAATGCAAAAGGTAAAAGTGTCTTTGCTCGATCTGAAATAACTAGACATCATGTTGAAAATTATAGTCATAGGAACAAGAACACAAAATTTAATCAAGTCAATTTAATGTGCACAATTTGTAGAAAATTTGGACACAATCAAAATAATTGTTGGTATAGACCCAAACACGTGAAAACTATACCAATTTGGGTTCCAAAAGGCACAAATATAAAATCTTTGAAAGTCAAACAAATTTGGGTGCCAAAAGGAACATACATAAATAGTTTTGGGTCTCCACAAACATATTTTTCATATTCTGCCACTAACAACCATGGGCCTATAAAAACAAATAGGTCACAAAAATCTTTCATCGTGTAGGTGTGGTGGCAGGCAAAGGAACAACAACAGTGTTCTCTGGATTTTAGCTGTTCCAGAAACACAACGGGCGACAAAGCAAAGTTCCTTAGCCTAGTACAAAGGTGACAGAATCACAATGGGCAATCACGTAAAAATATCGTAAAGGTAAAACAGGTAATGGTATATTTATTTAAACGATATATTAAATGTAATAATCTGCACCGTATTCTGAATTAAATCAGCCAATAATGCGATGATAAAATGAATGATGAATTTAATTCTGACTTATTCTTAATTGATATGATTTCTTTTGACTTGTTCTTATTTATGACCTTGATTTGTGCTTAAATGATGACCAATCAGATTTACAACTTTGAACTAATCCATATAAATTGTTCGGTCAAATGATGGTATTTATTGATCTTTGATTACTCATGCCACACGTCGATATATTTGTTTTGACATTTTGGTCACTGCTTTTAAATTTGCACGATTTCAATTTTCATGTGAAAGTTGTTAAAAAAAGGATTTTAAGAAATTGTTGAAACTTCAAGAAATTGTTTTTGAAATAATTATGATGTTAATTGACTATTGATTACACATGAATATAACTGTTTCTGAAACTGACAATATGATATTTATTTGATTGTTAACACGGTCTCAATTCAAATCCAAGAAAATTTCATTTAAAAATTATTGAAAACAATCTTGAGATAATTTGTTGAAATTTCACAATCTAGTCTTTGACATCCAACGAGTGAATATTGAATGAAATTTAAATTCAGATGCAGATTACACTGGTAATATAGTTGATAGAAAAATTACTAGTGGAACGTGATTAATTTTTGAAACATTCATTTGCTGCATCGTTTTTCAAAGAAAATATCTACATATTTTTCACTTGAAATAATTTTCAAATAGCAAATTTTTTTTTCCATATAACCCCTTCGAGAAAATCATTTTTGACCATATTTTCAGATTAGTCATTTTTTATTTGATTTTAAATGACAAATTTTGACTAATCTAACTCCCTAATGATTATCGAAAAGATCAATAGTGATTGAAAAAGTGATGAGTGTCGATATTTGTCATACATTACTCAAGACAATATATTTAGAAAAATTACTTTAGAATTTCATAACAAGAGTTATAAAAAAATTTTGTTGGGTAAAGGTTCCATGATCATTTCTATTTCTACCATCTTTCTATCGACCATCACTCATCAAAATCATATATAGTATGTAAATTTGTGGTAGTTTACAAAGGAAATTATTCGTTCTTCAATTTATTATTATAAAGGAAATTATCTGTGCTTCAATTTATTATATTCTTCAATAAAAATAAATATCCAAAGTATTCACTCTCATTTAAAAGTCCTCACAGTTATGCATGGGTGAATTACTTGGATTTTTGATTATGTGCTTCCATGCTCATTTAAAAGTCCTCACGGTTATGCATGTATGGAACGCATATCAAAATTAATTGATTTAATAGACAAGTTGATTCTAATCCCATTTAAAAGTCCTCACGGTTATGCGTGGTTAGAAGATACTTGAATTCTTTTTTAAATAAAAATTGTGAATACTACTAATCTCATTTAAAAGTCCTAACGGTTATGTATAGTTAGTAGATATTCAAATTTCCTGAAATAAATATACCACAAATAGACAGAACTGTATGATTTTTTGATGATTTTATCTCCATCACTTCTGAAAGTGGAATATGCGTCTGACAAGGGTAATTATGATTTTTGTTTGAGTTTTATTGAAATTTGATATTTATATTCAATTGAGTTAAATGTTTGATTCATGTCTGTCACTTCATCCCTATTTTTATAACACTGTTATTCTTTTGCTGATAACAAAGGGGGAGAGAAAAGTTAAGATTTTGTCAAATAGAATCAAGCAAAGGTCAAATAATTTTCCATTTGCATATAGGCTCATTTACCTATTTTTATTTGTATGCATATATGCAGGGGGAGTATTGTGTAGAGAGGGAGCATTTAAATAGGGGGAGCAAATTGAACGATCAAATACATTTAATACATTCAAAATCTTAAATATATGTTTGTTATCATCAAAAGGGGGAGATTGTTGAATATGTGCTCTACGCTTATATGATTTTTGTTTGATGATAATAAACATATATACATTCGTTTAAATGTATTTGTTAATATACTATTTTGTTTTCACAGATTAAATAAATATTTGTTGAATAAATTAAATAACACAGAATTTGAATTCAAACGAATATTTTATTCAAACAAATATTTATTACAACTTTGAATAGTACAACTTCAAGCTCCCACTATAACTATACAACTTTGATTACAATTACATCACATTTCATATTTACAGTTCACCTCACTACATATCACTCACACTCGTATTTATCTTCAACTGCATTCCAGTTTGAATCCATCATCTGAGCAATCTGCAAAAATATTCACTAACGCAGTAAAATTGAAAAAGAAATATTTTTGCAATTCAAAAATAAAAGATGATTTTGAAAACATTGTTTGCCTCAGTTATTTGGGTTGTTCGTCCTCATTTTTGATTGTATCTGTGCATATCAGCGTTTTATCAGGGACAGTTTGTACATAAGTGGCTGCAGTACACACGTATACATTTGTACACGTGTGCACTGCCCCGCCAACTCGTGTGCACAAATCAAACAAAAGCACTGCTAACAATTCATCACAAGGTCAAACCCAAATAACACACAGGTTCAACTCAAGGCAACTTGAAGAATACAAGGACAAATAATCAAACTGCAACAAAATTTCTGAATGGAGGCAATGAAACAAAGACACAGCAGTGTCAAGTGAAACAGTGGATAAGCCAAGACGTTCAAATAACCAGAAGTGTGCTCAAAGCAAAACTAGTGCCAACATGAACAAAAACATGAAGCATACAAGCTCAAATAATCACTGCAACAATACTTTTAAATGGAGGCAGAACAACAATGCAAACACAGATCAGAGCAGTATGCAAAGTCGATGCAACATAAACAAACCCAATATGACTGCAAGCAGTGCCACAAGACCATCAAGCAAGACCAGTGACATGAACACAGGAACCAATACGCAGTGAATCAAAGGAAAATGGAATGCAATGCAAGCACAGGTGGATAGTAAGACCAGGTTCATATTTACAGTATGGCAAATGCATGTACAAACCATGGTTCAATGCAAATACATGGAACAATGCAATAACAAACTCAGTGAAGCCAAAGTGTACAACTACAAGGTCAGGGAAGCAACCAGAATGGAGCAGAGACAAGTAATGCAACATGTATGCACCAGTAAACCGAGCTAAATGCAATTTAAAAAAAAAAGGGATACCAACTATACAACTCGATGCACAATGACACAATTCAAATCAACACAGCAACAAACTCAGCAATGAAACAGTTGCAACATGGATATCACATGCAATTCGAACTAACATGACAGCAAACTAATGCAAGCAATTTGAATCAAATGTCATCAGATCAGAGACCAAGTGAGTAAGCAAATGCTACCATGACTCGAGTACATGCTACAGCAACGTTACATGTCCAGTTACAACAAAGACCAAATTCACAGTCAAGTCAAGACAGAAAATTCATGAATGCAACATGGTGAACAACCAAGGTGCAACAAGAATTTTACAGTATCAAGCTCATGTATACAACAGTGGAAGAACAAAATCATCAATGTAATGCACAGCAAGGTATAACAAAGTCAAGGTCATATGAAGACAGTGTAAACATCACATTGAAACAACTCGAACTCAACTGGAAAGTGCTATCAGAGATGAACACAAAAAATGGTCAGAGCCGTAGTATACAGAAGTCACAAAATCAAAACCGTGATCATGCCGAAGTCAACAAGAAAGACAAGGCAAATAAATCAGAGCAATGATCAGATATTATCAAACAAAGTCAAGGCCGGAGCAAATCGAACCAAGTCAAGATCAACGCCGTATTGACCAAGCAATGAATCAACACCGTGTCAACCAAGTAATATCAATTTATACGAAATTGAAGAAGTCGGTGAAATCTCAAGCATCCAAGCATAATCAAGCGGCCAGAGAAAATAAATAGACGGATTCAAAAAAAACTAATACGAACGCAAAAATAGGATTTCGAATCCTATATAAACCCATTCATCATCGGCTTTCAAATCCATCAAATTCAAGCAAGCATAAAATCAGTAAAAGCAAAAGCATATAATTACATACCGAGCAAGGAAGGAATTCGATCAACGAAGCAGCCGCGTTGAGCAACGAGATAAGATCAATCAAAGCTACTCGCGCATTATCCACGTGATTGATCAAACAATCGACAGCTTCACGAAACCCTAATTTGGATCAAGGACGCAAGCCCTAATTCAAGCGCAAAGAGGAACGAAAGGGAGGCCGTGTTTTTACAGAAGAAAATAAATGGAACTGGTTAAAGAACAAGGGGCCGGCCCTGTTTATTATAAAAGGGGTTTAGTGTTTATTTAGGGTTTTATAAAAGAGTTTTTTTTATTTGAGCAAAAAAATTAGGAATTCAAGTTTATATTTTAATTTTTGCTCCTGCTTGTATTTTTGAAGTTGTTTTTATTTTTCAAATCAAAAAATTTGTAAATCACCACCTAGGGTTTAGGTAGTGTCAGATTGTCTAGTTAGAATTAGTTCAGTGAGCAAGGTGTGCGAGTTTGCAAAGCTCTATAGGCGGGAGCAGAGTTTGCGAGTAAGCAAAGCTCTATAGGCGGGAGCAGAGTTTGCGAGTAAACGAAACTCTATAGGCGGGAGCAGGGTGTGCGAGTCTAGTAGAGTGTTTGTGAGCAGGAGCAAATGTTTGCGAGTCTAGTAGAGTGTTTGTGAGTGGGAGCAAAAGGGTCTGCGAGTCTAGTAGAGTGTTTGTAAGCGTGATACTGTTTAATTCTAATAGAAATCTGGGAATGCAGCAGTAGGCAGGGGTTGCCGAAGCTGGGTAAATTTTGTGTGTGATTTACTTTTCAGCATATTTATTTCTGCAGTTTATTTCTGTGTTTAAATCAAGAAAATTTGCTATAACCCTATTCACCCCCCTCTAGGGTTAATCTAGATCCTACAGTACCATGCTCAAGAATAAAAGTGGGTGCACAATGATCAAGTGTGACTCGCTCTCTACCTTTACCTCCTCTAGCTAACTCGGTTCGACTACGGCAACTAAATCATTCAAGCATTTTTGCAAGTGCGGCACATGGAAAACATCATGCACTCTTGCCAACTTCTTAGGAAGCTCCACTCATCAACTTCTCTATCCTATACATAATCAAGAAAGGTCCTACAAACCTCTATGCTAGCTTCCCCGGACCACTAAATTTCATAACAAGCCAAAGCGGTGAGACCTTCACAAACAACATATCGCCCACTACAAACTCTAACTCCATACGCCTCCCATCGGCATAAGATTTCTGCCATCATTTTTCATTCTTCTATGGATCAAGTCTAATTTCTTTAATGTCACCCTCATTACGTCAGGCCTAAGAATAATCCTATTCCCAGTGTCCTACAAACATGACGTTGATCTATTGGGTCTTCCAAGTAATGCCTCGAATGGTGACATCCCAATACTTGCTTGAAAGTTGTTATTATAAGTAAACTTTACTAATGGCAAGTGATCCTTCAAAGAGACTCTGAAATCCATTATACTCATCCGAAGTAAGTCTTTCAATACCCAATTTACACCTTCCGTCCATCCATCCATCTGCGAGTGATAAGCGATACTCAAGCTTAACTCGGTGCCAATGCCACATGTAGAAACCTCCAAAATCCATGATACAAAGCGGATCGTGGCAGCTAACGATGCTAGAAGGAACTCCGTGTAAACTAATGATCTCTCTTGTGTATCGAGCCACCAACAACATCGTGGTTGTCATACTTCTCATTAAAATAAAACGAGCGCATTTGATCAATTGATCGACTATAAACCAAATGCTTTTATTCCATCTCTTACTCCTCGGTAAACCATCAATGAAATTCATCTAATGCTTTCGTTCCCTCTCTTACTGAGGAATATCTGACGGCTGCAACAATCCTGCCAACTTTTTCTGCTCCACCTTTACCCTTTGGCAAGTCATACATCAAGCTACATACTCAAATACATGCTTCTTCATTAAAGGACAGTATAAAACTCTCTTTATGTCACGATGCATTTTGTCTCCACCAGGATGAATAGTCACGAGGATGAATAGTCATCCTAGAAAGATATGACTCAGCTAGTACCATGTCGATCAAATCCATAATGAAAGGAATATCTAACCTACCACTCCTCCGTAACCACCCCTTCGATTCAATGGCATAATTCCATAAATAACTCGACTACTCTCCTCTACCAAGCTTCTCAAAAATATCAACTAGCTCCTTCTCTTACATCTGACTGGACCTAATATGTTCCATAAGTGTAGCCTACACATCTAAATCTGCTAGTAATCCTGGAGTAATGTCCGATGATGGTTGGAAATCAAACTTATAAATGAACTACAAATCCTTCCACTCCAAGAAAAAGGACTCAATACTGCATATTGTCTACTCAAGGTGTCGAACCCCACATTGCCCTTGTCCAAAGTATACGAGATACCAAAATCATATGAGGCTAAAAACTCCATTCACCTTTGTTGCCATAAATTCAAGTCTTTCAAGGAGAACAAATATTCCAAAGACTTGTGATTTGTATATAGCTAAAACAGCTCTTCTAAAAGATAATGTCTCCATGACTTGAGTGCAAAGACAATTGCTGCTACTCAAGATCATAGGTAGGTTAGTTTCTCTCGTGGACCTTCAATTAGCATAGCTCACCACTTTTCCTTCTTACAACAATACCCCTCCAAGCACCATACTACAAGTGTTAGTATAAACTGCGAATGTCCTTGTACCATCAGGCAATACCAAAATAGGTGCACTGTTAAACGCCTCATTTAGCTTAATAAAAGCACCCATGCACTCCGTGTTTGATAAGAAAACTAAATTCTTCTTGGTGAGGCAGGTCAAAAATCTTCACGAAGTCCTTAATGAACTTCCAATAGTAGTCTAAACCAAGGAAACTTCTCACTTCCACGACATTCTTGGCACATGCTTGTTCTGAACTGCAACAACATTACTATGATCAACTGCTAGACCACTTTCTGAGACAACGTTTCCTAGAAAGTGTACCTCCTCTTACCAAAAGTGGCATTTCGAAAACTTCACCTTTAGCTTATGCACATGGAGTGTATTAAGCACTTCTTATAAATGCAACTTGTGCTCCTCCTTGATCTTCGAATAGACCAAAATGTCATCCACAAATACCATAACGAACTTGTCAAGCAATCCTTTAAAAATTCGGCTTCTCGGATCAAGAAAGTAGGCGGGTGCATTGGTTAGTCTGAAGGGCATGACTAACCACTCATAAAGTCCATCGGATGTATGAAAAGCAGTCTTCTAGATATTATCCTTAGCTATACACAACTGATGGAATCTCGTAGCCAAATTAAGTTGTGAGAACACCTTTGCTTCAATCAACAGATCAAAGAGACCATCTATACGGGGTAGTGGATACCTATTCTTCTTCGGTAACTTATTTAGCTTCCTATAATCGACGCAAAGCCTCCAAGGACCATCCACCTTGATGGTAAAGTGACTACTGCTCCCTACTTAGAAATGCTCCTCCTAGTAAAGCCCTTCTCCAATAGCTCATTCACCTACTTGTTCAACGAGCATCTCTCCTTTGGAGCTATTTTCCTTAAAGGAAAGGGAATAGGTCTAGCGTTCTCTACAGGATAAATTTAGAACTTGATCTCTCACTGCGGTGGGAGACCGGTGACCTCAAAAAAGACATCTGGGTAATCTCTAACTACATGCACTAAATTTAGCTCGTCATGTGATAGCCTAGTCAATATTAGTAGCTTAACATAATTGATTCTCAAGGATCGTAATAAACCTCTAAGCTATATCCACTACATGTATTTAGCCTAACAACCTTCCTATCAAAATCTAGGGTAGTGCCATACATCATCATCCACTTCATGCCCAATATCTACCTAAACCCGGAAAATCCTATGACAAATGCATTGCAATCAAACTCGACCCCCCAAATGAATAATTTCAAACCATTACATGTCATAAACAAATAAGTCATTCCTCCTATAGGGTTTGACACACCTACAGTGTCCATGACTATGCTAGTGTCTAAGTGTAACTCATCCATAATTCTACTAGAAACGAAAGATTGCGATGCTTCCATGTCAAACAAAGCGCGAATAGATAAACCAGCTAGAGTTAACACACCTTCAATCATATTATCTACAACTGGTGGCATACTCGAGTTCGGTACTATGTCCAGTGCATAAGCTAGGACCACCTGGGTAGAGGTCTTCTAAGGTGCTGGACACTCTCACTTCCTATGCCCGAATTGATTGCAACTATAACACTTGACTTTCGAACCATCTATCTTGCACTCCTTCGAAAAATGTCCGCTCTTTCCACTTCCTGCAATGCATACCTACTTCTTGATTTTTTTCCTTGGATCCGAAGCCTCCCTACTTAATCTTAGAGATGGTATTCAACAAGGCCATTTCCACTAAACCCTCATATGTATCTCCCATAGAAATATGACTTGGAACTAAATCTTAAAGGGGTTGGTTCTACCCTTTAACAAACTTCAAAGCCTTTTTATGTAGGGTGTTGATCAACTTCATCCCAAATCTATCCAGTTCATTGAATTGATTGATATAATCCTTTACTGACATGTCTCCTTGCTTTAAATGAATAAACTTTTCCAACTAATCTCCTTCGTCTACTCTAAAAAGAAAATTTATCTCAAAAGGTCTTTGAAACTCCCCCCAAGCAATCTCTTCTCCGTTAATCTCTGCCGCAACTACCTTCCACCAACTCAGGGCTGCCTCATGTAAATGTCGAATAACAAACTGCTCCTCACTTCATCAGGAAGACCCATCAACCCAAAAATACCCTCCCAAGTATGAATCCATGTCCTTAAATCCATATATGACACAGTCCCCACATACGGCTTTCCTCCGAGGCTTGTGAAATCCTTACAAACTAGCAAAATCGACGGTGGGTGGGTAGGTGGATGAGAACTGAACATGTTGCTGTCCCCATGGGTCCTCTGGTGGGACTAAGCTCGACTTGTCCCTCGCTTGGAGATATCAATGAAACCAAATCAGGACATTTACGCCCGGAACCTCGGCTATGTAGCTTGAACCTAAATCCTATGGGATCACTCGTCTTTTTTCTATGACTTTTTTAGGTAGCAACTATCCACATAGAGCATCGGTAAAAATGAGAGAGGGATAATGCCTATATAAATTTTTTTGAAAAACTTTTTGAAAACTCTTATCCATACATACATATATACAAACTTTGAAAACCCATTTTGAAAACTTTCTAGAATATTTGAAAAACTTTTAATTTTGAAAAAAAATCTAGTATGTTCTTTCAATACGTTCTTAGTCCCTAAGGAATTTTAAACCTAAGCTCTAATACCAAATATGACAACTCACACCTCTCGACACACCAATCCAAAGCCTCGGATGACTTTCGAACTCACTTCGGTGCCAAGAAATACGAGCTATCGGGGTTTTAAAAACAATTCAAAGACTAAAGAATAAACAGATATGATCTAAGATATACTACACTTTATGAACTCATAGTGGGAGGAACAAAATATAAATATAGAAAATAACAAATATTTCAGAACAAAATCTTAGAAAATAGTAGGTAGTCAAATACAGAGTACATAGGAATATAACTCGTAGTCTGATAAAATACTAAGTACTAATAAGATAGATAGTTACATGGAGAGTAAATAAAAGGATAAGCAAATCTTGTGATGAGCCTATTGCTATATCCTCTTGTGGTGGGAAAGAGAAAGGACAATGGCGGGTTAGGCAGTTTTTGAATGAATATATGATTAATATATGGCGAACATGTGCAATTGACTTACTCTATGTGACCTAAGGTGCCCCAAAAAATATCCATTTACTTTTAGAGTCCTTCACTTAAGGGTTTTTATTTAATACACACGTACACTAACTAGTTGTGTGGGCTTCTATAAGGACCAAACTACGGATCGAATCATAATAATTAACGATCGGCGAACGCTACTTTAGCTACTCAACATAGGGTCACACTACAACTTTCCCATATGGGACTACATTTCAGACATTATGTCTATGCATGACTATTTCACGTAGTTATCCCTACAAATTCCACATGGGAATAAAAATTCCCACACTATGTGTACGCATGCCCCAACTACGCATTGAGTAGGAGCCCGTAATGCCAATTAGTCGGTGCGTCTCATCGTCTACAATCGTGTCCGCCTCTTAATGGTGGTTTAAGCCTCTTATTGCATATACCAAGATTCATGAACAACAAACATCACGCCGCGTCAGTATCTATGCATACCAAGGAATTCCCGTTGTGTCGAGCTCACACATTTCATCGGGCATCATGCATTGGTCAATGTTGCCCATCCACTCTAGAACCTTCTATGAGTGCCATTTGTGATAGAATTACCCCATTCGAATAATCGACCCCAACTAGGTAAGAGTATTTACCCAATCTCGTAATGTCCTAACGTCGTCTCATAGGTGACTAGCTTTCCTCCTAACACCCATGCATATATATATATATATATATATATATATATATAAACAATAAGCTATAATTTATAACCTAGGCCTTAAGCCAAGGTTCAATCTGCACTTTAGAAAGTGTACCAGTCGACCGCTATACCTTGGGTGGTCGACCGATCATTGTGTAAAATTTATGTTTTTTTATTATAGTTTGTTTAATTTGATTTATTATTAATTTCATTCGTTATGTGATTTCAACAGTAAACCTTACACCTACAACTTTTAGATTTTACAATCCTAATGAATCCAAAGTAATATTTGTCTATTTTCATAACTAGTATAATCTAGGTTAACATCAATTCAACAAAGTTATATGAACATGTTAGGAGAATTTCTATTTGATTAAAATGGGTTTAACCTAGAATAATATATGTCTTTTAACCAGTTTGTACCAATATAATTTATAAATTCAACTTAGATTTAAACAATATAATTCTTAAATTTAGATTTAACATCCTGGATCAGATAGTGTAAATTAAATTTAACTACAAATAATCATCTGATTAAAATGTTCCCACTCACGTCGGATCCAAGCTTTATTCTTATTCTTTGTTTGAAAATAACACTCAATTGCTTTCCCTTCCCTTGCTCTGATCTTATTGTATTTATTTTATTTTATTTTATTTTGGAGAATTTTAAAAATGAAGGAGAAAAGATCTTAATAGAGTTCCAGTATATTGATAGATTTCTAATGAATTGAGGTTTAGACTAGCTCTATATCTATAGGGTTTTAGATTAGCCCGAGACATTAAATTAACCCTAGAGGATATTCGGTTCTATTCAGGATGTTAAATAGTTAATTCACATCCAAGAAAAATATCTGGTTCAATCCAAGTCGTTTATCGCCTCAAATTTACTAACTTCCAACATTAACCGATCGACCTCTAAGGGGATCGGTCTACTACTACCAGTTAGTCGACAGATCTCAAGGTGTTGACTAATGGAGTTATTTAATTAAGGTAAATTTAGTTATTTAATTATTATTTTTTGAATTTTAAAACGCTCGTAGTTTCTCCATGCTAACTTTGATTTCAAAGTGTTATATATGAAAACTGTTCAGAAAATCACTAGAAACACAATGGTGCAAGTTTCATAGCCAAATTCGAACGTTTATGGAAAAAAAAATGCCCTTTTATATTTAATTTAATTTTATCATTAAATTTAGGGGTGTTACAATAATAATTACTATCGGTATCACTTCCAACAAGTAAAATAGAATTTTACTGAAATATGTTTAAGAGATAAATTCAGCCAAAATGTCATGGTACTAACTAAGGTGATTTGCGAATGTTAGTATTTGAATTATTTAATGCTAATCGCTAAGTAAATTTACACATTTGAGTCGCACGACCAAATAATGAATACTCCAAATGAACCATTGATTTAATTAATTTATGATCTTTGTAAATTAATTAATTTAATTAATATTCATGAAATATTATTTATTAAATTTAAAAGATTTATTTGAATATCATTAGTGTTTAATGTGTATATAAAAGTTATGAACACGCATGTTGATATACGATAATGGTAGAATGTTTAAACTGGGTTTAAACAGAATAAATACTAAGTGGGTTCTAAATAAATTAAATTAATTAATATTTGTCAAATATTATTTTTAAAATTTTATCTGATTTGTTTATGTATCATTAGTATTTAACAAAGTATGTATATAAAGTTATGTATGTGCTATCAATATGAAATATCGATAAAATGTTTAAATTGGATTTAAATAGATTAAATGCTAATTGATTTTGCAAATTTTTGAAGGCCATAAGGCACCCATTATGGCTGGTCATGGACAATGAAGAAAGGGAGAGGATTTGTTGAGATTTAGTTAAGAATTACAAGAGAAAGTTTTAAAGAAGGGAGTTAAAAGGTTTCAGTGTTTTCTTTAAAATGTTCTCTCTTTCATTTTAGAATACCCATCAGACAATTAACATTTATTCCTCTCCTCTTCCATCCCAATCGAAAATAATGGCTTCCAAAGCTTAAATAAATTTCATAATCAAAAAACAAAAAGTGGTTCTTATCTATCGATTCTTGCAAATTCTGGACATTGATTCAATTAAGTTTAGGAGCTTTTGATTCATTATTTCAGGTGTGATCTAAAGGAAACACCCAAGGAATTTCCCAAATTATTTAATTTATATGTTTTATCATTTATATGCTTCGAATTTTTAAGATTTATCATGTGTTTAATTGATTATTTCGTATATGTGAATCAAAACACTCTTCCATCTCAATTGAATATCTAACTATTATATTATTTTGATTCAGATCTACATATATTCTTCGTTCCTTCATAATATATGTTCATCTCAAATTCCTATGTTTAGATTATTTATCACCTTTGATAATTTGTTGTTATTCTACGTATTGTCTACATCTATACATATATTGCAAGTTGAATCCAAATTGTTAATTTTTAAATCCAACTTATACACACACACGATATATATGTGTGTGTGTGTGCATTTCTGTCATAAATTATAATGTTTACAAATATATATTGTTCTAAATCTAAAACGATAAATTGTAATCTTATATATGTATATAAAGTTTAATTCAAATTTATAGAACAGATCTTGTGTAATAATGTACATTTAATGTCAGACCTTTCTTTAATTGAAATCATGCGACAACCATAAATTTTAATAAATTTATAATGTAATTAACTGAATTTTTATGAACTTTGAATAATTGAATTTGGAAATAAAAATTTGATATTTGGAATATGTCTATTTAAAATAGCAAATGGTAATTTTTCATTAGAAAATATGGAAGTTTATTCCAATTGTATAATTTTATTCAAATTTAAATCAGTTAATATTTGATGATAATAAAATGTTTTCCAAACCTGAATATTTTTATATAAAAAAATTGTAAATCATCTTCTGAGTGAGATGTCATATTTCGTTTTGCCAAATTTGGTCTGTTATTGCTCCGCTTATCTTAATTCCAGCGTTTTAGTAGCATTTTGGTACTGATCATCGACTTTTGATAGGATAATCGTACCATTGATATTTGTATACCATTTTAATCGTCTCGTTGTACTGATCTTCGCAGTATACTCATTTGTATATTTCAGATCTTGTACGCCGAGTAATCTGTAGACCGATTTGCCGTATCGGTTTTCCGTTTGAGCCTTCTAGGTTTTTGCATCCTTTTAGTTGTCTCTGGTATAGCAATACCCATTATCTATTAGTATTTTTCTAAAATTCAACGTACTTGCCTTTTGATATTCTCACCGTATTCAATTTTACGTTGGTACGTTCATTGTTCTAGCCTGGTGAAGTAAATAATATATATTCCCATGTTTATATTGAAATGTTCGTTCACCGTCTCTCCTCCTCACCCCCTTTCTTTTTGAACTCCCTCCTCTCGAACATAGTATCGGCAACCATCCCCATCTCCATGGTCGAGCTCCACACGCCCCACGCCCATCTCCGGTTCCCATCTCTTCCATCCTCCCGATAGCTTCACCCATGCTTCTCCATTGCTTGGCCGCCCACCTTCCCCACTTCGAACGAACCATCACCGACTACCTCCTCCATGTCAACAACTACAACTGAACACCTCATCGACCTACCATGAAACCCACCATCCACCTGCCACTTTCCCAAAGCCATAGCAGGAAGCAAGATACAAAGTTATTGGATATTTTTGAGAAGCTTAACCAAGAGAAGCATTCAAGTCATTTGGATCATTATTCTATTGGTTAGAGAGGATGGCTGAAGAGGGATGGTAGGTTGTGAGTTTGTTCCTCTCATTAAGGAAATGGCGGATATGGTGCTAGTAAAGTCCTATCTTTCTAGGATGACTATTCATCTCGATGGTTATAAAATGTATCGTGATATGAAGAGAGTATTTCACTGACCAAGAACGAAGAGACATGTGTTGAAGTTTGTTTCCAACTGTATGACTTGTCAGAGAGCAAAAGTGGAGCAGAAGAAGCCTGTTGGATTATTACAGGCTTTGGATGTCCATAGTGGAAATGAGAGAGAGTATATCTATGGATTTTATTAAATGATTACATAAGAGCATAAGAGGGAACGAGAATGTTGAGGTCATCATCGATCGATTGATGAAATGCGCTCATTTTATTCCAGTTAGGAGTACAAGGATGGCTACATCATTGGCGATCTTATACATGAGAGAGGTGGTTCGACTACATGGAGTTCCTTTTAGCATTAACAGCAATCGAGATCCACTTTTTACTAATGAATTTTAGAGGAGCCTTCAAGAGGCCTTGGGCACTGAACTAAATCTGAATATAGCATATCACCCACAGACGGGCGGACGAGTAGAGAGGGTGAATTGGGCATTGGAGGGTTTGCTGAGGACGTGTATTTTAGATTTTGGAGGTTCTTGGGACGATGACTTGTCATTAGTGGATTTTGCATATAATAACAGCTTTCAGGCGAGTTTTGGAATGGCGAAGTTCAAGGCATTGTACAAGAGGCCATATGAATCCACATCCTGTTGGTGAGAGAATATTGATATGATCATTCCTGGACTAGACATGATTAAGAAGACCTCTACGAAAGTAGATTTGATACATAAAAGAATGAAGATTACATAAGATAGGTGGAAATCTTATGCTGACAGGAGACGCATGGAGTTGCATTTCATGGTAGATGACATAATCTTTGTGAAGACCTTGCCGTTTAGACATGTTATGAGGTTTGGTAGGTCGGGAAGTTGGCATCAGGATTTGTAGGGCCATTTCTAAACTTGGAGAAAGTAGGGAAGTTAGCTTATAGAGTGGAGCTTCCTAAAAAGTTGACAGAGGTTCACAACGTCTTCAATGTGCCACACTTATGAAAGTGCTTACACGATTCAGCTATCTTAGTTGAGCCGAGTCAGTTGGAAGAAGTTGAAGTAGGAAAAAAGTCACTTGTTCATCATGCACCTACCAATATTATTGAGCAGGGAACAAAGCGACTCTGCAATAAAGTAATCAGGCTGGTTAGAGTCCAATGGGGAGACGATCCAGCTGAGAGCACTTGGAAGCCAGAGGAGAAGATTCGAGCTACATATCGAGAGCGCTTTTCTAGCAAATTTCCATTTAAATTAATAAAACTATTTAGGTACATAGTACTTAGCTTAGTGTATTCCATAGGTTGGTAAGAATATGGATGTTAGGCATAGATGTGAATATGTCACTTGGCCACGTTTTGGATGATGGTTACTAATGGACGTATTTTGTTAACTAGTATTGCATATCTAGGCTGTTATTCCTATTGGCCTATGACACACAACACATTATCCACTTTATTTTATCAGTTATATGCAAATAGCTACTGCATTTTTGCATTTGTATTGAATGGTTGCTCATTCATATAGAATAACAAGCATTTAGGAAGTTGCATACATTTTAAATACATGGCATAAGCACTTGCATTTCTTGCGTTACCTACATGCTCATATGCATTCCTTACCAATCTGTACATGTTGCATTAGAAATCTGAAATTACAGACAATGGTTGCAAGTGGTTGATGATTGAGTAGATGGTTGTAGATATTGCTTGCATAAGCGAATTACATTTTTCCATCCTTAAAGATTTATAGGATGAAATCCTTTAGGGGGAAGGGTGTAACACCCTAGAAATTTTAATAATAAATTAAAATACGTATAAGAGAAAGAATGTAATTTTACATAAAAGGACAAAATAATAAATTTTTACGAATGTTGAAATTAGGTCTCGAAACTTATTCCATTGCATTCGAAACGTCGTTTGTAGTTAGAAATCATATATAACTTGTTAAATTTGACAAAATGGAGTGAAAATAGTGGGAGATGTGGCTAGTAGCAATTTTATAATTATTGATTTCGAAAACTAGACTAGAAACCCATTCTCACCAATAAATAAAGGCCTAAGCCGCTACACTCTTCCCATTCAGGAACCCTAGCCTCCGCTTCCTAAATATCTCTTCTTTCCCTTCTTCTTCATCGAAAATAAATTCCAAGTTTCAAACAAAATAAAAAGTAAATCGAATAAAATTAGAAAATGAATTAGAGGAAAAATGATTCAATAAACAAAGCTAGAGGGAAGAAGCAGTGGATACAAATCTAAAGAGAAGACAGAAAGCTAAAAGGTGAGTGGATTCTAAATGAGTATGATGTGAAAGAATAGTTGTTCAATTATATACCTTTTAGTAATACGAATATAATCTCTCTTCTTGAATCTATCTTTATATGATCATTTGAATTGAAATAAATTATAAAAAATCTTAGAAGATGATAGATTTAAATTATTGAATAGATAGGTGAAAAGTAGATTATCCTTAAGCCTTGTAGACCTGAACTCAAAATGGATTAGAATTGATTCTTCTATATAATAAACATATCTACTGGAATTTACTTAGATCTAATTCAGTTTACATTAAAAATTATGTAATAATCGATTTGAGTGCACATATAAAATACATTGAATATATATACATAATTGATCGAAAACCCATTGATAAATGTTAGAATAAATCATTTGAAGTATGTAATAGAAATTATATCTAAAACTCTATAAAGGTAAACCCTAAAACCCATACTCCAATCGAAGAAGAAACAAGTGAAATAAAAAAGAAAAATAAACCTTTAAAATTTGGAAATACCAAGTCATATGTCTGAATTTGTTAGTCAGACATCTGACTTGAACTAAAGACGATTAAATATGAACCAAAAACAAAACAGTACAGATAAAGCATGATTCAGACATCTGAACACCCCAACCAGACATCTGAGATAGTGGCTAGACGTATGAGTTGAAGGTCAAGATGACTGAAATAGTGTTGTTCGAAAATAGAAAACAAACAGTGTAATTAGAACCGATCCAGACATCGGAATACCCAACCATACGTTTGGGATAGAGTCAGACGTCTGATTGCCTGGAACTCTTTTTTTTAATTGGCACATGGTCAGACATCTGATTGGTAGGATCAGATGTCTGAGTTGAAGCAAGTAAAATAGGTCAGAGAAAACTTGTTCCCACTTCTTAATTATCCTGGTGTGCGGGCAGCTAAATGAAGTCAGGCAGCAAGCTAGAAACGTACCGCTTTTGTGTAAAGTCTTAGGTTTTTACTTCAGGGAATTCGAATGTGACACTCAATATGGCGGGCGATTGATTATATCGCAATCAGAAGTTCGTATGGTTCATAGCCAGTCCTACCCACAGATTGATGGAAGATGGAAAGAGATGACAAAGACGTTCATCAAAGAAGAACCGATTCACCCTTGATTGCTACTTATGTAGCGATATAGAATTTAGAAAGCGGATAGTGAGGGGATGCACCAATGCCAAAAAGCAAGAACCCAGATCGATTGGGTATTGAATGCACACCCAACTTTGAACACCAAAGCAACGTGGCAAGAACTGTCGTGCAGTGATTCGACAATGAGCTGGGCATTCAATATATATTCAAATAGATGTAACCTAAGTAAATATAACTAAAGGTGTTAGTCGATACACACAAACACACATATATATATATATATAGTTAGGTGTGTTGAAACTGTGCCAGTCCGTAGAAGAAGCAATGTGTGAGTCTCAATTTTTTAAATCTTTTATAGATCTTTTACCGAACCTATGAGATGTAGCTTATATAGAAATTTTATAAATTTCTTTTAAATAAAATCATTATTTTACTTAAATTTAGTTAAATTTATAAAATAATTTTATGCTGTGTAACTACTACTATATATATATATATATATCAGTGTGTGTGGTTATATATATATATATATACATGCATCATATACACATATATGTGTGTGCATATATAACATAATAATCCACGAAAGATATAACATGCTCGTGTATAAGTGCTGCGATTTACACTGCAACAGACATCTTAGCTCATTTAGTCTACAAATATATTGTTCAAATGTATGTTTATATACTTTAATTTATATATACAAAATATTAAAAATAAACATATATATGCGTGTGCGTGTTCGCACACTATATTTTTATTTTAAATAATTATATACACACACATGCGCATAGAATTTTAACATTATATATATAACTCTATATGTATATCTTAAAAAAATTATGAATTACATTAAATGTAATTATTTATTTAAAGCAAAACCAAAAGCTATATCTGTATAATTCTTGTTAAACATACATACATATATATATATATATATATATATATATTAAATACATATATATATAATAAAAAATATATATTAATACTTTTAAAATATACAAAACATATATACTAAAAATATATATACCTAATAATGCACACGACATAGAATTTTTTTTCCATTTAAATACATACATACATACATACATACATATATATATTAAATCAATATTTGTATGAAAAATAGTAAAAATTAATTTCAAAACATAATTTTTAAATTTAAAATTTCAGTAAAATTCTAAATGATATTTTATTATTTGAATATTTAGTATATAATTTTATAATTTAAAAAAATTAAAATCTATTTTTAATTTTCGGTTGATATTTATATATTTAAATTATGTAAAAAAAAATCATACCGGAAGTATGTTAGGTACTAATTTAATTCTACAAAATATATAACGTATTACACACGCACACGCATTTATTTATAATATATTGATATAATTAATCCACATTATTAATTGATTTAAATAATATTTAATAATATATGTATGTATGTGTGTATGTATGTATGTATGTATGTAATATTAGTTTATTTATGCAAAATATTTCGAGCATGAAACTATTTGTATAAAATTACAAAACCCTATTTTGTGTAGAACAGGATATAGAAATTAATTATGAAACTTATAGGTAATTAAATGATGTATATTAAATTAGTTCAAATAATAATAATTTTTATTTTATTTAAGCCATGTATATTATAGGTAGATATATGTCAAAATAATTTTATTTATTTATGAATATGATGTATATAAACATACAACCAATCTAATAGTTACAATATATTGATATAACAAAATCGTCACCTAACTAATACAACAAAATATAATATACAAATAATAATGTAATAGCATATAATTGCATATCATTACCTTATACCAAAGCCAAAAACTCACACCTTGAAGTAATGAAACGAGCTCCTGAATCCAATTCTAATTTTGAAGGTGTTATCTCCCAAATTGCAGACCACCGGCTAAGTTTTATTTTGTTTTATTTGAACTTATAAGAATGGAGAAGATGTGATGATGAGTTCGGCTAGAAGTGAGGGGATATGAGGCATCAAAAATTTATCTAATAGGTGTGGGTTGAGATGCTTATATAGTGAAGAGATTGGAGATAAGTTAAGATCTAGATCCTTTTTTATCTCTTACCATTTCTCTATCCCTTATCCATCCAAACAAAGTCCAAGTTGACATCATTTAGCCCCACCCCCTTCGTGCCCTTGTCATTTCCAAACTAACCGGCCTCCCATATGGGCTTCAAACCCATTTAAAGCCTGAATAAAATATTCTACATTTAAATCCAATTTAAATGCTTATCAATATCATATATCTATTTATAATCGTGGTAAATATACATTTAGTAATATATATTTTTATCAAATTAAAGTAAGATTATATAACTAATATTTCATCAATATAAACTAATTTAATTAATTTATGAAAATTACAAACTAATTAAATCATGTGGCCAATAAGTATTTAATGATTCGATTGTGCAACTCTTTAGGTGTAAATTTGGTCAGCGATTAATATGGAACTATTCAAGTATTAATATTCACATGTCACTTAGCAGGTATGTGACATTTTAGCCAAATTTATTACTTACATGGTTTCGATAAAATCCAATTTTACTTTGTTGAGCATTATCCGATTGTGATTATTATTTACACAAATTCTCTTCGTTAAATTATATCACTTTGGACTTATGGAATTTAGTAATGGTCAAAATTCCAACATTGTCCATATTCAACTCTATGGTCCAAACATAAAGTTCTTGGTTTAATAATAACAATTATTATTAACCAAACTACTCTGCCTAGAGATTTTGACTTTGAGTTGACTTCAGTTGAACGCGATCATATAATTGAGGGGATGAATCATCTCTTGAATACTGTTTCACTTTCAATACTTCCACTCGACCCAACTATAGTCAGTCGATGGACATTGTGCCATGATTTGACTATAATCAAAGCAGAGCTTTCATATTTAAGATAAACAGTACTTTCAAGTAAAGAGAACTATGTAAAATTGTCATATCGATATTTCCTATTTGAACTTAATTAACCAATAGAAAACTATCGAGTGAGTCATTTCATAGCTATATAATAGCCATTAATACATAACTCCTTGTTGCCTCCAACATTCATGAATAATATATTGCCCAACATTTGGAGAGCGTTACGTACTATAGTCTCAATTGATGCATTGATATCCATTCTCGATACATCTTAACTATGATTGTTTAAAATAGTATGTTTATTTTCATTGTGACAAATTACCCATAGTTACAACACTTTATAACTACTATCATAAAACATACAATTTATGGATTTTCTATTAAATGTACTTTTAATTAAATTAACATAACACATTATATCAAGTATATAATAGAAAGAAAACACTTTATATTTTGAACAAGATCGGTTGTTGAGTTACATATATGTAACAAATTACATAGGTCATACCCCTAACTCTACCAAGATGGACTTCCATTGAGGCCATATGCTAGAAATGCCATTAGGAATTCCCCTATTTTTGTATGCTTCACTTGTGAGTGGAACTTTCATGAACTGTAATAGGAGATCTAGAATAATTAGCTTAAAAATGTAAAATAACTAGATCGTTATACATATAACACGCTAAGGAACATCCTGGGTGTAGGATATACTGAACTTCAATCACTTGTTTATACCATACCAATAGTAATATAATTCATTCACCAGAAATTGTCTAATCCACTCCATTTCTCCCTCTTATTACCTACTATGGGAGGACAGGCAGTAAGTGAGTCTTATTACCTATTGTCAATGGAAATTTATTTATTATAGAATCTCTCTATGTATCTCATTTTATCTATTATACATATTATTATTATGATGTTGTTTGCGAGTTTTATTTATCATTTGGACCTATTGCTATTTAGCAAACTTATTTTGTACTTACATTTGGAGACTTGTTATGTCATTTATTATATGGACTACAATTATTCTACTATTGTGTTACTTGAATTACTTTCAGTACTCATATTTTATTTCCTTTTGTTGTGAGATCAAATAGTGTAGAATTGTGTAATGTTGTAGTTATCTCTATATCATTGTAAAGTACCCTTAAAATCTAACGATTCATACTTCTTGGCATGACGAGAGTTCAGAAGTCACTTTTGGGCTCTGAATTGGTATGTTTGAAGATGCAAGTTGTTACATTTAATACATATTTAGTTAATTTTGATATATGTATATATAAACATTTCAATATTAGTTTAAATTGTTTTTATAACAACCGTTGTGCATATAAATGGGCAATATATATGTTATAGATGCAAATCCTAACATCTATACAAACATATATTAACTATGTATGTTTACGCCAAAAATTGGCCGCAAACACCCAATATCGTGAAGGCACCCGTTTATCAACACAGATCAGCAACAATCAATATAGAATTCAGATCTAAGCAACAACAATCACAATAATTCACAGATGACAATCACGAACACAGGACTTATAGTGGTTCGGCGATCTTGCCCACGTCCACTTTGAAGGTTCTCTCTTTATTGATTCACTTGATGATATTAATCGATTACAATGGATTACAGTTGATGATAGCTTTGAAATCTGAATACAACAGCGATAATGAAGTATGGAATTCAATCCGGCAGAGTCTGGACGTTCAATGGTGGAAGCTCCGAAAGATCCCCTTTTCTGAAGGCTTCAGGGTGCTATTTATAGGCGTAGGAGGCCCAGATCTCGCTCAAACTTCGGGAGACTTCTTCTGGCACGTGAGTGGGCCCACGCGACCGACCCCACCAAGTTTCGACTCGATCTGACATCGATTCGAATTGATTTCGAACCCATCAAGAAATGGTCCAATCGAGCTGAAACTTGGCAGGAACAATCTTTATCATGTATGGAATCTACTGTGAAAATTTCGTTGCATTTGGATCAGTGGTTTAGGAGATATGATCGATTCAAGTTGTGGTTTTTCGTGAGGGCTGTTCTGTTCGAATCAATGACTTCGAATCCATGAATTTGAATCGATGGAAGCACGTGGTACTGTAGTGACGTGGCGCGCACTCCTCGCATCGATCCTATTTTTCTCCGTGTTGACCGCTTCGACTCCATGTATATCGGCGCGTTCGAACCGATGGATGACTTGGTGGTTTCGAACGAGCGATTGTTCATGGATTCGAACCTGATGGATGTGAAGAAGATCGATATGAAGCAGTGCTTGGTCGTGAGACCGATCGATTCGAAGATACTGACGGTGATGGATTCGAAGTGCTCTAACATGGACACGAACGGTGCCCATCTGATGGATACGAACCGATGGATTCGAAGCGATCAATATCCTGCTGATCGATTCGAATGTGATCGATTCGAAGTACATGGAGCCTGATGGATTCGAACTTGTTGAGGTGATGCCTATCTGATGGGTTCGAACCGATCGATTCGAAGCGATCAATATCACGCCTGATCGGTTCGAACTCGATCAACTCGAAGCATATGCAAACCGATGGATTCGAATAAGGGAGTTATTGATGGATTCAAACTTCATTGGTTCGAAATGGGCATCTTCTCAGTAGGCCGATGGTTTCGAACTGTGAACTTTGGCAAACTTGCATCGATCATATCTCGTCCATACGAACTCCGATTAACCTGAAATTTGGAACACTGACTTTCATGGTCTTGTTTGTCATGTCCTATCAATTGTAGCCTGATCCGGGCTCGGACAAAATTCATCGATTTCCATAGCGAAGTGAAGTACAACCAATCTCTGAGACGAACTGCCTTTTGTTTTTGACCGATCTTTTGGTATCACGGCTTTGCCAAAAAGCGGGATAACATTTGCCCGCCAAAACATGCCTTGCGGTAGGAAGGTGTGTTTTTCAATGCCTTGAGTTGGATGTTCATATCCTATCACCAATCTATAAAGAACTTGATAGTTTCATATGTCCTCAAATGACGACCGTTCGGGATCGTATGCCACTTGAGGTGAATCGAGACCATTCGCGGTCTTCGCCGTTCGCGGCAAAGGATGGAATAGGACCGTTCGCGGTCGATGCCGTTCGTGGCAAAAGATTGAATGGGACCGTTCGCGATCGATGGTGATCGTTCGCGATCAAGTGCCGTTCAAGGCGAATGGTGACCGTTCGAGGTCGGATTTCATAATAAGTGAATCATGACCGTTCGCGGTCGGTGCCGTTCGAGGCGGATTGTGATCGTTCGCGATCGTTTGTCATATAAGTGAATCGTGACCGTTCGCGGTCGGATGCCGTTCGAGACGATTTGTGATCGTTCGCGATCGTTTACCGTTCGAGGAAAATTATGTGTGCCCGGGGGGGGGGGGGGGGACTTAGTATTATCGATGTCGGAGTTCATGTTCGGGGGAGTTTTTGAGTCAAAGACTCTAGTGGTTCATCGCCATACAGACGGTGCTCGTGGACCGTTCGCGATCCAATGGGCATGAAAATAAACTCTTTCATGGAATTGCAAATATCAAAGTAATGGTTATACGAATCTCACAACAGAAATGTCCATACAAACAGAATATAAATGTTCAAATCAAAATCAATGCAAAAAGCAAAACAGGGATGTCAAAGTGTAGACTCTCACTATGATGCGGTTGGTAGTCATTCAGAGCATGCCTATGGATCGTGCGCGATAGCTCACATGTGTAAATGATTTAACCGTATTAGTAAGAGGTTTACAACTTGTTCATCGTTATTTCAGTCAATTGATAATCAGACGGTGTCCCGGTTCAGGGCCACCCCTTGCTGATGTAGACGGTGGTCGCTCTGGTTCCACTGCTGGAGTTCGCCTCCTCACATACTGAAGGAGCATACCGTTCCTAATATGCCCTTCCACCTCGTCCTTCAGATGCCTACAATCATTAGTGCTATGACTGTTTAATTCATGGAATACACAAAATTTATCTGATTTACTTTCGTCAGAGGTTGGATCCCTTCGCATTGGCCTGCGATACGAGACCTGTTCTTTGGTATCCTGATAGATTCGCTCTAAATTCTCGTTCAGCTCTGAGCATGTGGTAAATCTTGGTTCCTTTCGTGATCGCATCGACCTGTTATAGCCACTCTCCGCCTTTCGCTTCCCCTTGCTAGTTTCTGTGCCTTTCTCAGGAGGATTTCCATCTTTGACCGTGTAAACATTGAGCTCATCTCCTTCTTCTCTTTCCGCACTCGCGTCTTCCAATCGCAAGAACTTTTCCGCCTCATGATAGAATTCTCCTAGATCCATAGTGGATCTTTTGTCAATGAATTTTTGAAATCCGTGCCATCAGCTATTCCGGAAACGGCTGCCATCATAACCATGGATGGATCTGGCCGATCCACCGATGCTGCCGCCGCATTGAATCGTGTCAGAAAACTCCTCAAATTCTCTCCAGCCTTCTGCTTCAAAATTGCTAAACTCATTACGTTCTTGGGTCTTGCAATGTGAACCCTAAATTGTCTCATGAATCTTTCAGTCAAGTCTGCCCATGCTCCTATGGAGCCGCTCTCTAGTTGCCTAAACCATAATGTTGCGATATCTATCAGATATAATGGAAAGCATCGGGCCATAACCTCCTGTGATACCCCCAGCACCTCCATATGCCTCATGTACCTCGTCAAATGGACCGCAGGATCCGTCCTACCATCATACATCTCTATTGATGGCAACTTAAACTCTGGTGGGTTCCTAGCCATCCTAATTGCAGGAGAGAAGGGACTCCTGTTTACGTCTTTAAGATCTTTGTTTGTTAATCCGCCTCTCATGGCTCGCCTAACCATTTGTGCCAATTTATCTTCGTCTCCAAGATGCAATCCTTGTTCATTGCTTTCGACCTGCCCCCTGAGTTCATGAGGGAATTCTGGAATCTGCCCCCTTGACCGAGCGTTCATTCCTCTGCTGTCTCCAGGTTGCGCAGATACTCTTCTCTCTCCCTCCGGGATTGGATCTACATGCTCCAAGTGTGTGCCTCCTAATCCAGGTGTTATGTCGGATGGTCCTGCTCCGTTCTGAACTCCATTAGCTTCTCTGTTCTATGCCCCAAGTTGTCCTATTTGTTGAAATAAACTCTGGATCAACTCCTCTTGCTTCTTCATCATTGTCTCCATCTCGTCCCTAGTGATGAAAATCGACGCTTGATTCGCTCCTGAGGAAGCCTCTTGACTTCCTTGATGTTCACTTCTCTCTGGCCTTTGTTTCTTACTTGTTTGTCTCGTCATGGTTCTTAGATCTGAATTCCTAAGTCTTTGAATTCAACTTCTCCTGAGTTCAATTCTCAGTGAAAGCACCAAAATGTTTACGCCAAAAATTGGCCGCAAACACCCAATATCGTGAAGGCACCCGTTTATCAACACATATCAGCAACAATCAATATAGAATTCAGATCTAAGCAACAACAATCACAATAATTCACAGATGACAATCACGAACACAGGACTTATAGTGGTTCGACGATCTTGCCTACGTCCACTTTGAAGGTTCTCTCTTTATTGATTCACTTGATGATATTAATCGATTACAATGGATTACAGTTGATGATAGCTTTGAAATCTGAATACAACAGCGATAATGAAGTATGGAATTCAATCCGGCAGAGTCTGGACGTTCAATGGTGGAAGCTCCGAAAGATCCCCTTTTCTGAAGGCTTCAGGGTGCTATTTATAGGCGTAGGAGGCCAGATCTCGCTCAAACTTCGGGAGACTTCTTCTGGCACGTGAGTGGGCCCATGCGACCGACCCCACCAAGTTTCGACTCGATCTGACATCGATTCGAAGTGATTTCGAACCCATCAAGAAATGGTCCAATCGAGCTGAAACTTGGCAGGACCAATCTTTATCATATATGGAATCTACTGTGAAAATTTCGTTGCATTTGGATCAGTGGTTTAGAAGATATGATCGATTCAAGTTGTGGTTTTTCGTGAGGGCTGTTCTGTTCGAATCGATGACTTCGAATCCATGAATTCGAATCGATGGAAGCACGTGGTACTGTAGTGACGTGGCGCGCACTCCTCGCATCGATCCTATTTTTTCTCTGTGTTGACCGCTTCGACTCCATGTATATCAGCGCGTTCGAACCGATGGATGACTTGGCGGTTTCGAACGAGCGATTGTTCATGGATTCGAACCTGATGGATGCGAAGAAGATCGATACGAAGCAGTGCTTGGTCGTGAGACTGATCGATTCGAAGATACTGACGGTGATGGATTCGAAGTGCTCTAACATGGACACGAACGGTGCCCATCTGATGGATACGAACCGATGGATTCGAAGCGATCAATATCCTACTGATCGATTCGAATGTGATCGATTCGAAGTACATGGAGCTTGATGGACTCGAACTTGTTGAGGTGATGCCTATCTGATGGGTTCGAACCGATCGATTTGAAGCGATCAATATCACGCCTGATCGGTTGAACTCGATCGACTCGAAGCATATGCAAACCGATGGATTCGAATAAGGGAGTTATTGATGGATTCGAACTTCATCGGTTCGAAATGGGCATCTTCTCAGTAGGCCGATGGTTTCGAACTGTGAACTTTGGCAAACTTGCATCGATCATATCTCGTCCATACGAACTCCGATTAACCTGAAATTTGGAACACTGACTTTCATGGTCTTGGTTGTCATGTCCTATCAATTGTAGCCTGATCCGGGCTCGGACAAAATTCATCGATATCCATAGCGAAGTGAAGTACAACCAATCTCTGAGACGAACTGCCTTTTGTTTTTGACCGATATTTTGGTATCACGGCTTTGCCAAAAAGCGGGATAACAATGTACACCTTTTGCTAGTTACATTTAAGTTAATCAATTTAATTAATGAGATTGAGATAAAAGTTTTATCTCTCTAAATAAAAGAAAATCTTCCCTTAATTAGTTATATAAATTAAAAGAGAGAAACAAAATGTTTCCTTATCCAATTAATTTTAATACGTAATTGTTGTATAAAAGTGTAAATGTGATATACTATATTTTATATAAACATCTCATATTGTTAAAGTATAAAAAATTTAAACTTTTTTAAACAAAAATTAGTAAAATAATATTTTATTTAAAAGTTTATTATATTGGATTTAAAATCCATTTAGGCTTCAAAGGCCCAATAAATTCAAAATAATAATTGAAATCTACATATTTCATCCGCTTATGATTGGCACGGATGTGAATCAGGTCAGCTTCCTTCAATGTCTGCCTTCGAACGGTTCATTTAGTAATGTTGGTAGCATATTGTGACATTTCATCTTATTTTTGAATGAAAAAACAAGCAAAAATATTGAATAAATGTTAGGCACTCAAGGGCTTTATGGGCGTAAATCCTCATGTGCATATTTAATTGGCTTTGAAATTTAAACACCTATCTAATCGACACCTGAAGGTTGTATGCCTATTTGATAAGCGTCTTAAATCAAACGCCTTTTAAATATGCGTCGGATTATAGAAAAATGCACCCCAGTTCAATCATTAATATTCAGGACCTTAATATTAAGGCCCTATTCAAGAACACACAAAATGCTATGGGAAAAGCGAAAAGCGGGGAATACGTTGGAGGTATCAGGTTTACGTCCGACGTATCAGTTTTAGAGTTTATTTGAAAATCAATCGGAGGCTCCAAAATGGAGCATACATGCACGAAGTAAACTTTATGTCCGACGTAAATCAAAACAACATCCGACATAAATTTTTTCATGCACCCCTACAAAGTAATCCTCCAATGCCTCACTTTCTTCACACTCTTCATTTTATTCTTCTATTCTTCCTAAATTTACCTATGGAACACACTATAGCCGATCCTAATAAGAAAAAACATTTACTCGAATGTTTAACTATTCACTTTATCCACAAAAATTTGTTCAGAATAATTATAAATTATAACAACTCGGAAAAAAGCTAAAACTGGAGTCTATTAGAAGATTGCTGATAGATTTAACTCGTGCAAAAAGAATTCTCAAGTGCTAAGGGCAGCATATACAAAAAATAAGCACGATAGTCGTTGAAAAGATTTTATTAAGTGGAAGAAGTTAAGAAATAAATCTGGAGCGGATTGAGATGATCAGAGGAACACTGTTGCCGACGATGATGATTGGTTGGCTAATCAAGCCAAACTATTTTATATTTTTAAAATAAATATTAATTTATTATAATTTTTTCTACCGGTTGCTTAAGATTTTAAAACCTATTTTTAGGATATCGATAATATAATACTAAAATGGAGATATACACCTATGCCCGATCTAGAATATTTGGAGCAAAATATTCATAAATGTCGCCACTGGAAAACATGTCATCATCTCTGCTCAAGATTTGGTTACTATTAGAATCAAAATGATATACGAAATAAGTTTCAAGCCACTACTTGTGATGTTTGTGAAGAGGAGCTTCTACCTCAAGAATGGAATGACCATTTGGGCCCCTAACCCTTCCGACCCTTCCAACCAGATGCCTTTGCTTAACCTGACCTTAACGTCTATGATAATGTTGATATGGGCGGTTCTTTTTTAGTTTGTCGTTATGTCCCTGCTCATTTAGTTGCTTGTTTTAGCCGAAGACGCATGCATCATATGATTTATGAAGATGTTTACAAAATGGTGGAAAATGATGGAAAGAAAATGCGCTTTAGATCAGTAATTTCTTCTAAAAACAGTAAAGTTCCTCCATATGAGATCGTAAATTGGTTGATGCTCTGGTATACTACAAATAGTGCATGAAGTTGGGTCAATATAACATTACTGAGATTATAATATTATCTCCCGATAGGTTTCAAGGAGGGTTGAAAATGCTCGACTCTGATGACGCAATATGCAAGTGCCTTATTAACCCACCTTTTTATAAGGCCTTGAACAGGCGGGTTGAACCAAATCGGCTGTTCATTTGTCGAAACTGGAATATGATTGGTTGGAGGGCTGGATGGATAGACGGTCGGTTAGGAATGGTTCGATATGAGTGGCTCGACATTGGAAAGGCGGCTCGGAGCTAGAGAGGTCGTCAGCATTAGAGAGGCGGCTCGGCATTCGAGGGGCCGCTCTATATCGGAGAGGCGGCTCGGTATCGTGGGTCGCTCGGCATCGTGGGTCGCTCGGCATCGTGGGTCGCTCGGCATTACAGAAGAGGTCAGGATCGCTCGGCATTGTCGCTCGGTCGGGGTCGTTTGGCACTCGATGGTGGCTCGGCATTTGGGTCGTTCAGCACTCGATGGTGGCTCGGCATTTGGGCGGTTGGCACTCGAAGGTGGGTCATGTTACTTTGAGTCGCTGAGCATATCACTTTGGTGCAGTACCATGGTTACTTCAGGTTGGCCTATGAAGGACTTGGGGTCGGTTGAGGTGAAGGGTGCGAACTCGACCGAAGTCTTAATGAGCCTGTATCACATGAGAAGCCCAACTACCTGGTTTCGCCTATAAATACAACATGTAGGGCTTCAGAAAATGGATCTTCTTTCGGCTCTTTGAATTTTCTATTTTCTAAGGCAGAGGCTACTTTACCATCTTGTAACTGTAATCGATTGTTACAGAAATAAAAAAAGAAATTTCTGGAGTGGACGTAGGCTGGAGTCAGCCGAACCACTATAATTCTGTGTTTTTACCGCTTTCTTTTTAATTTTGACTGTTCTTTAGATTATTGCTCTCTACATATACTCTATATGTGAGATGTGACTGTTAGTTGGTGCTTTCACATGGATTTGGGTGTTGGTGACCAATTTTCGCGCTAACATCTTGATGCTTTCACCGAGAAGGAAAGCACTCGGGGATTTCGTGGCTAGGAACTTGGATTCTAGAAAGCAATGGCTAGGCCATCAACAAGGAAGCAAGTGACAGAATGAAGCAATCAAGAGGGAAGTCAAGAGGCCTCCTCTGGAGCTGGAGCTGGAGCTGGTCAAGCTTCCATCTAGATCACTAGGGACGAGGTGGAGACAATGCTGAAAAGGCAGGAAGACATGATACAAAACCTGCTTCGACGGGTTGGACATGCTGGAGCACAAAGTCAAAGGAATGGACCAACCGCTATTGCTGGCATTGCAGAACAAGGAACCAGAGCTGTAGAAGTTTCTGAAGGTCAATACCAGAACTAGGCTAGAGGGATAGAAGGAAATTAGCAAAGGCTCACGGGCAAACCTCCAAGATTGGACACTAGGAGAGAAGTGAATGAAGCTCAGCATGAAGGAACCAACGTGAACATAAATTACTAACATGAAGAGTACTACCCGGAGTATCCCCTAGGACATAGGGGGTAAGGTAGATATGCAAACAGGGGACTACTCTCGGATAGAGACGAGCGGATGGCTGGATTAATAAAAATGATTATGAGAGGAGGATTGTCAAGCGGAGGCTTAGAGGAAGTTAGTCGGAGTCCGTTCACTCCGAGTATCAGAAATGCAAGGAATTCTCCAAAGTTCAAGTTACCCGCGTTGGATCCTTATAATGGGAAATCAGACCCAACCATGTATATTACCAGATATATCAGGCATATGGAAGTGTTGGGGGCATCCGAGGAAGTGATGGCACGATGCTTCCCTCTATATCTAACAGACTTGGCTGCGCTTTGGTTTAGGCAGCTAGAGAATGGATCAATCAGAACATGGGGTGAGCCGGTGGAATGCTTCATGAGACAGTTTAGGGTCCACGTGACGCGATCCAAGAGTGTGATGACCTTAGCTTCAATGAAGCAGAGGACCGGATAGTCCATAAGAGATTTTCTATTGCGATTCAATGCAACGGTGGCTTCAGTAGATCTCTCGGATCCATCAATAATTTTGATGGCGGCGACAGCAGGGGTTGCGGAAGGCACAGAGTTTAAGGATTCTTTGGAAAGAGATCCATCACGAGACCTTGGAGAATTCTATCATGAAGCTGAAAGGTTCATTCGGCTAGAGGATTCACGTGTCGAAAGGCGAGAAAAAAATTCCGTGCAAGGTGAAGGAACCTCCAAGGAACAGACTGGAATAGACAAGGGAAAGCGAAAACAGGATGACAGATACGATGGTCTTGACAAACGGAAGAAATTCCGAGAATCCAGATTCAAACAATATGCTGACTTGACGGCAAACCTGGAACGGATTTACACGGAAACTCGAGGGCACCTCCCATATCAGAAACCACCCCGGAGAGATCCCACGGAAAAGGGACGTAGAAGTGGAAAGTATTGCCTATTCCATGAGCTGGAAGGGCATGCTACTGACGAATGCCACCACTTGAAGGATGAGGTGGAAGAGCATGTTAGAAATGGTAGATTGCCATAGTACGTGAGAAATCAGACAATGGCCGTAGGACCTGAGCAACTACCACCTCCACCTAACAGAATTAATCCCAGATCGGGATCACGACTCGTCATCAATTAATCATGATGGCAAGGGCCAAGTTCAGGACTTGAACTTAGGTCGATCATTTAAATTTCTTAGATTTGATTTCAAAATAAAACGGCTATTCCACTTATACATGTACGGGAACCGAAGAGATCCCCAGGCATGCTCTGAGATGGTAATAGACTGCTCTGTCCGGAGAGGCAGTATCTAGATTTTTCCTTTGTTGATGATTGGACATTTAGAATTTGAATTTAATAAATGAACTTGAATTTCATAAAATAAACCTTTGACTGGAGATTTAAAGGATGAATATTGGAAGTCAATTTGAAATTAATCGCTTTATGACCCTACCCAGAGAGACGGGGTCCGGAGTGAAAGAAGTGAGTCGCTTCGCCAGAGAGCGACAAAATCAACTCACTTAACGTCGTTCCCCATTCACCGAAGAGTGATTGGATCAGGGTTCGATAAGAGCCTGGAGTGGCTGTAATTGGCCTAGGATTTAGGCCATGACATCGCTTAATGTTCAGGGACACTGAACCGGAGTGCAGGGAGTGACGCTGCTTCGCCAGAGAGCGACATGATCGGCTTACTCAACGCTGTTTCCCCTTCACCGGAGAATGACAGGATGTGATCCAGTAAGAGCTCGGAGAGGCTGACATCGATCCAGGAGGATCATGACATCACTTAATGTTCAGGGACATGTAGGGAGTGACGCTGCTTCGCCAGAAAGCGGCAGGATCGGCTCACTCGACGCTGTTTCCCCTTCACCGGAGAGTGACATGATGTGATCCAGTAAGAGCCCGGAGAGGCTGACATCGGTCCAAGAGGATCATGACATCGCTTAATGCTCAAGGACATTGAATCGGAGTGCAAGGAGTGACGTTGCTTCGTCGGAGGGCGACAGGATTGGCTCACTCAACGCTGTTTCCCCTTCACCAGAGAGTGACATGATGACATCCAGTAAGGGCCCGGAGAGGCTGACATCGGTCTACGAGGATCAGGGCATCGCTTAATGAACGGGGTTGTGGAACCGGAGCGTAAGGGATAGGTTGCTTCGTCAAAGCGCAACATGATCTTCCTATCCAATCGTTAAGTTTGGATTGAACTTAGCAAAGATCCAGAGAGGCCGTCAACGGTCTGGAAAGATCGTAGGATTCGATTGCTGACTTCCAAAGGCAAATTCGAATTTGAATAACGACTTGGAATGGTCGTGGAATAAAACTATCAGATTAAGATGGAATCGTTTGATAATGAATGTAATAGGGACTCACGATATTGGATTCGAAGCTATTCAAAACACACCTTCTAGTGGCAAGGCATGTTTTGGGGGACAAATGTTAACCTGCCTTTTTACAAGGCCTCAGACAGGCGGGTTTAACCAAATCGGCTGTTCATTTGTCAAAATTGGAATGCGATTGGTTGGAGCCGGCTGGATGGATAGACGGTCGGTTAGGAATGGTTCGATATGAATGGCTCGACATTGGAAAGGCGGCTCGGCATTAGAGAGGCCGCTCAGCATTAGAGAGGCGGCTTGGCATTGGAGGGGCCGCTCGGCATCGAAGAGGCGGCTCGGCATCGTGGGTCACTCGGCATTACAGAAGAGGTCAGGGTCGCTCGGCATTGTCGCTCGGTCAGGGTCGTTCGGCACTCGATGGTGGCTCGGCATTTGGGCGGTTCGGCACTCAAAGGTGGGTCATGTTACTTCGAGTCGCTGAGCATATCGCTTCGGTGCAGTACCATGGTTACTTCAGGTTGGCCTATGAAGGACTTGGGGTCAATTGAGGTGAAGGGTGCGAACTCGACCGAAGTCTTAATGGGCCTGTATCACATGAGAAGTCCAACTACCCGGTTTCGCCTATAAATACAGCATGTATGGCTTCAGAAAATGGATCTTTCGGCTCTCTGACTTTTCTATTTTCTAAGGCTGATGCTACTTTACCATCTTGTAACTGTAATCGATTGTTACAGCAATAAAAAAAAGAAATTTATGGAGTGGACGCAGGCCGGAGTCAGCCGAACCGCTATAAATTCTGTATTTTTACCGCTTTATTTTTAATTTTGACTGTTCTTCACATTATTGCTCTCTTCATATACTCTATCTGTGAGTTGTGACTGTTAGTTGGTGCTTTCGTGTGGATTTGGATGTTAGTGACCAATTTTGACTCTAACATGCATCAAAACAGAACTAAGGGTATTATAAGAGCGTCGTTGAACTTGAGTTATTAGGCTTTATGAAATGTATTTGAATTTCTGTTTAAATTTGCAGTTGAGTTTGAAATTCAAATTAAATTTGAATTTGTATTACTGATTTTGAAATATTAACTTAATTATTAAATATTAATTAATTATTATTAATGAAGATATTAAATACTAATTACTCAACATTAAATATTAATTATTTAAATCAATCATTAGTCATTAATTATTATTTATTACAAAATAAAAATTAAACTACCTTTGCAGGCCTCTACTCAAATTTTTGTAAATGAACGGCACAAACTCTGGGCTTTAATCCAGTTTGTCGTTGTTGCCCTGGGTGCTCCTAGCGAGAATAAAAATGGTGTAAAAAAGAAGGTAAAGAGAATAAAAGAGCTTTCACCCAACGCTAAACGAAAGAGCTCATAATACTGACTGCCGCAGTCCAACTAACAAGCAAAGAATTCGAATTCCCACCCTTTTGGTTTCAGCAATTGTAAAAATGGAGGAACTGCAGACAGCCTTATACTCGAGTGGCTTGAAAATCTCATCCGTTGAAGGCAAAGGCCGCGCTCTCGTCACTACCAAACGTTTCTCTCCTGGTCAGTGTCTTGTTAATTTTCTCTATGATTTTTATTTCCTTGAAATTTACCATAGGCTCTATTCGGTCTCCATTATCAATAACCATGCACTAATAAGGTCTTATCGAAGCTTATTACTCCCAAAAATGGTGAGCTGTGAAGTAATCGAGATAGCAGCTACTAAATTGCTGGAAGTAACATATTTATGAACTATTAAGGAGTATAATATTGTATTGATTGATTATACCAGAAGCTTAAGCTCAACCCTTTCTCCTCTTTGTAAGGTTTTACATGATTGGCATTTTATATGATTTTGATGATCCTGGGTTGATAAAAAAGCTTAATGCAAACTCTGCCGAGTATAATATATGAGCAGCAAACCCTGATATAGGCTAGTATGGTCAGCTAGATCAAGATTTGGAAGAATGCAACAGCACGACGTACCAGGCAAGTTAATAGGTTTTTTTAGCTTTGACCTAGGCTCTGTTCTTGGGTACCATGAACACATAAACCAACCGACTGCTAGCACCTCATGTCCATTGTAAAGATAAGTGCGATGGACATAAGGTTTAAGTCTGCATTGATAGTGCAATGAGCAAAGTTCATTAAGGTCCGTAAGGCCTTGTGCATCGGACATAGACCTAAATCTTTCTTTTTCTATAAATTTGTATTGCTTTCCAAATGTTATACATCAACTCTTCGAACATCTTCCCTTCCCATCAAATTTATTTCATCTTCTACAAATTCTAAAATATGATTGCTTACACCCTTCATTATGGAAGCAGTAATGATTTGGCGTATCAAAGAAATGAACATGAGTTTAGTAAAAAAAAAAGTTTCTAAAGACGATGACAATGATGATTTTCTAAAAAATTCTGATGAGCACGACGATAATTTCGAAGCTCGCGTTAAAATAATGAAAATTGAATTTCAATGAACAACTCATATACACCTAACCATTTTGGAAAAAGCTATAGGATCTAGTATAATACAAATAATATCCAACAATCGATAGATGCAGATAAATAAAAATACGATCATACCAGGACTGGTTTGGACTATAAGCAGATGAATAAAAATAAAAATAGAATCACGCCAAGATTTTTATACTGCTTCGAACTAGGGATGGCATTGCGGCGGGTCTAGGGTCCAAACCCGGTCAACCCGCCCCTGTTTTGGCCCGTCCAGACCAGCCTCATTGGGTCATTGGGGTGGGTAGACCCGTGACCCGTTCTTGAGTGCTCCGGGTCTAGGGTCGCGTCGGGGCTCGGTTGACCTGCCCCAACCCGACCCGCACTACTAACATCTCATGAAACTGCTTTATTATTATAATGATTTATTAATCTTCTTAGATATAAGTAATTCTAGCATGGATATTAAAATGTTCCAATAAATAATATATATAAAAAATAGAGTATTAAGTTGCGTCACTGATAATTATACAATAACATATGTATATATTTTCTGAATTGTTATTGTACACATCATTTTTACTAACTTTCCTTAGACACGTTGTTATTTGTATTTCATGTATTATTTGGTGATAACGAGTATAAACACATAAATATATGTAAGTTGGTACATAATTTTGAATCAATACATGAGACTCATCGGGTCTTGGGGAGAGTTGGGTCTACCTTGACCCGTACGGGTCTCGGGTACGGGGAAAAATTTCAGACCCGCACCGGGTCTACGGGGCGGGTTTGGGGCGAGGTCTAAAAAATCCGGGACGGGTATGGGGCACTAAAAACCCGCCTCAACCCGTCCCCTTGTCATTCCTACTTCGAACCTTCATCCTACGTCTAGCCCCTCTTAAAAATTTCACTAGCAATTTACCCAAAGGAATATGTTTATAGCTACCTGAATACTAGGGTTATCAACGGATGCGGATATGGCTGTAGCCGCATCCGAAAATTTAAATCTGCATTCGATATCCGTGGATATTTGAGAATTAACATCCGTATCCGCGGATATTTTTCGGATATCTGAAAATATCCGCATCCGAAAATAAAAAGCGGATATTTCCGGATATTCGAAAATATCTGAAATATCTGCATTCGAAATTGAATAAGATTTTTATTATAATGATATTTTTGAACTAAAACAATTACTTTCTCAAATGACAATACACACATTACAATATTAATCAGTTTTTCAAAGTGAAACAATTCATTTCTAAGTATATTGTAAGTTCATGATTAAATAATAAATCAATAATAATAATAATTTTTATTATAATTAATTTTGGATCGGACGGATGTTTTTGGATATGGATATGCCCATATCCGCATCCGCATCCGCTTTTGGATATCGGATAATATTCGTTTTTTGAGGATACGGATCCGTACGGATTTCGAATTTTTTGGATATCTATTGACATGCCTACCGAACACTCGACCGGGACTTCACACCTCTTCAAAATATTTTCAACAACCTAGACAAGTCACGTTAGAGTACATCATTCCTATAATCTCTCTTGATGATGTAGAATTCAATGTGCAAGTATATAGGAAGTAAAAAGTTGGTTTTGATTGCTTTTGAGATTATATAGAAAGTAAGAGATAAGAGCACAAGAAAAATAGAGTTGTAAAAGATGACCTTAAAACCTCAAAGGCAAACTTTACTTATAGAGTTGACAAATTGCAATGAAGAGTTGTGAATGTTTGTAAAAGTCATAGCCATTAGAAAGAGTTAGAACCTTTGAGAAGAAGATAACTCTTCATTTGAATTTTTGTCTGTTAACAGCCAAGAAATCATCTAAATATAGATTTAGACGTCTAAGATATTTCAAATATGGAAAGACACTTCAATTATATGAAGACCGATTATTTTTAGACGTTTGCAATGAAATACCTGAATCCATGGCCAGTTGTCTAGTTGAAATATTCAAACTTCTGAATAGTTAGTAAACATATATTTATAAACAACAAGGATATTCAAATATATGAGGCTTCTATTCAGACGTCTAAATATTTATTCAAACATCTGAGGCTTCTATTCAGACGTCAACTTTTTTATTCAGATATCTGAAACATCTATTTAGACGTCTTAAACCATTAGTTTTGAAAATAGAGAGCAACTTTTGATTCAGACGTCTGAAAAGTATTATCAGACGTCTGAAAAATATTATCAGACATCTGAAAATTGATTATTTTATCTTTTCAAGTTATTTATTAAATTTTAAATATTTTTCAAGGTAAAATCAAATGTTTGTGTGTATGACATCATCAAGGAGATTGTACAATATAGAATTGTCTAGAATTTACAAAACATGACGACAGTAAAGACATACGTCTAGAATTCTTTAGGCTTAAAAAATTGTCGATCACTTTGAGTTTTTCCTTCATAATCTTCTCCTGTAATAACAAGATGTGTATATATATTCGTATAGTTGTCTTCAAAACGCAAAACGATGGAAACTAACACATATATCTTCTTATATGGGTCAAACATGGATAACTGATGTTTTGAACAATGATGAAAGTAGAAGTGAACTGTTTTTTGTATTGTTAAAGGGACTCTAGTTTTGGATAAAAAATATCAATTTTTCAATATTTTTAAAATGGTTACGGTGGTACTTAAAAGCTCCGTCACTCATAACAATATAAACGTAATTACGTGATCACGCTTTTTTCTTGGGGATGAAAATTTTAAATGATAGACCCATGCCCTTTTTTAATAGATTTCAATAGATCCTTAGTTTAATATTGTACTGGCGATATTGTAGCGTTTTCATGTAAATTTTTTGGTAGGTCGGTGCCTTTTTTAAATTTTAATGGTCTGTTGTTGACTTTGTTGAAGCAGGGCAAGATAGTAATTGTTCAGATTGGAGCTCTCCGCTTTATGTTCTCTCTTTAACAGTTTTGTTTTAGCTGGAATCCCCAAAAAATTGTCCATTTTATCCAAAAATATAGTCCGTTTAACTGTCTTTTTTGAATAAAAGTTGTTTCATACGTCCTTATCGTGCATCGTTTAGTAAGTACGACTTAACTTCAACAATTCCACTTCACATATAAACACTCTTGAATTAGTTGGAATTGCTTACTTTATGTAAACAGTTAACCATGGCATTTCACATAGAAGTATGTGAATATTTCAACCGAGCTTATAACAGAGTAAATAGATGTATTCATAAGTTGTCGTGTAGCGTCTTACTTATGGATAACAATTTTTTCATGTTGCTAGATTTCATTGTTGTTTCTGGTGAAACTAGGTTTCATTTTCATCGTTATCCTTTCTTCTGAAATACAAAACACTTATTTTCGTGAAGGTTAGAAAAGATGAAAAAATAGCATGTAGGAAAATTAATGTTTTCCATATAAAATACTCTAGTTGTTAATTTTGCTTGACTTTTAATTTTGTAATATTTGATTGCGAAGGTATTGCCTATGATAGTAAGATTACTAACCCATGTTATTGAATAATACTTAACCTTTTCTTATCATCCATTCGAAAAATATTATATGGTAGATTCAAGCTATAAGACTGGAAATGCATATCCGTCACTTTGTCGTAAGCCTCACAATTAGAACCAAGACCCACAACTAAGACTCAATCGAGCCGAGAAGATTTGTTCTGACGGTCTCGGGTTTGGTACGAGAGATGAGAAGTATTGTAAAGCAAGATTCCAGATCTCGGTTTCGATCTTTTGTAATTTGAGAAATTTCGGTCTAATTCATAAATTTTGAAAATTTTGGTTTCAGTTTCGTAATACTACTCATATATTTGTTTAATTTAAACAAAAAGTATAATTTGGCGTTAACTAAAAAATAAAGTATAAACGAAAATTATTGATTAATATTATAACATTAAAAAAAGTTTACCCATTACTTTGTTCTTAAATTTTTTTAGTTACATCACATATATATTTTGTAGTTTTGTTTGTTTCCTAAGTTAAAATTTCAAATTTTGAATATTTGTTTATTTGAAACTCAAATTAATTCTTTTTTTAAGTTTCTTATGTAAAATTTGAAGTTTAATGAGTTTTTTATTAAATCAAAATTTCGGATTGGTTTCAGTCTCTACTAAAACCGAAACAGAACGACCAAAATATCGGTGTTTCGAAAACTTTTTCTAAAACCTTGCTATAAAGACCTGATTAAATTAATCTGATCCTATCCAACCCTAAATTTTGACCAAGAATATAAGAAAATCGACACTTCCAGTGCCATTACCTAATCGAATTTGAACCTATCCAAACCGAACCTCATCTCGGGTCCAGTCGGGTCTTGATTTGAATATCCTTCATTTGGACCCAACTAGACCCAAGAATCTCTTGGTCCCGTTTGGGTCTGACCCAATGAATCTAATTGTCTCATCTACTTTATACGTGAAATGATATCACATTTTGAATTTCTAGCTAATTCAATGTTCTAATATCGGATAATAAATCTTCAATTTTTACCACTCAAGTGTGTGTGGTTGTCAAGAGAACAAGAAGGTTGGAAAGATTTGTAACTGTGACATGTATTATTCATAATTTTATAAAAAGATCACCTATGAAGATCTTAGGTATGATGAAATTGTTAATGCAGACATTTCTCTTAAATATATAGCTTTGAACGAGTTCACATGCTTGGTGATACAAGTTCAACAAATGCACAATAGGTAATTACAATATGATGAGATTAGTGTCTCTTTGGTTGATATATGATGATGTTGATCAGTTTTGATTGATTAGTTGTACTTGCATTGAGTAACTGATGTATTTGCATTGATGTTTTTTGTATTTGCATTGATTTTTTATTGTATTTCAATTTTATAGTTGTATTTTGACTTCTCAATTGTTGTATTTCAATTTCTTAATTGTTGTATTACGACTTGTCAATTGGTGTATTTCATAGTTGTTTTTGTTGATTGTTTAAACTAATCACTAATAATATATTATTTATTATTGACTATAAATTATTAATTATAGTTTAGTAATTATTAATTATAATTTAGTAATTATTAGTTATAATTGGTAAGTCAAGTAATACTTTAACTAATAATAACTAAGTAAATTAACAATAAACATAATTTTGTTCAAAATAATAAACGACATAATCTTACATCCAAATTCAACCACACCACTCAAAGTGCTAGCAATACCAGTTAACAAAACCATTGTTCGAACAATGGGTATATGTCAAACTTTTTTGGCTTTATTTTGGAATTTTGAATAAACCTCCCACGCAAATCAAGTATTATAATAATACTTCAAGAAATTAATTATTTATGTTATCTTAATTTGGATTAAAAATTTGTTTTGCATTTAACCTTTGTGCTTTTTATATTTAGATTAACAATCGTTCAGTTATTTTACAAGTATACTGTTGCTGCTGAAGATGTTAGGGTGTTCGCTTAAACACCCAATAACGTTATGGCTCTATCCTTGGATGTTTCCAATCCTAAAAATTTGCAACGATATCCAGATTAAGAAATCACTCACCTTTCCATTGGTGCTTAATGGCCATATTTAGATGTCAACAATTTGGATATTATTACCTGTTGGGGGAAATCCCTTCAGGTGATCAGTCTAAGAGAATAAAAAAACCCAACGCAGCTGAAAACAACTGGATCGTGATTGTAGTGGGACGAAACAAACAGAGATAAACACTAGAGCAGACAGTCATAGCTCTATGCATTGCAGAAAAATAAATAACACCAATATTTATAGTGGTTCCACTACCACGAGGCAGTGTACGTCCACTTGAAGAGAGAAGATTTTATTAATCACTGAAAGATTAGAGTTACAAGATTGATTCACTTTTGGAGGCTATACATAGGAAGAGTTAACAATACAGATAAAATTCTGCAGAGTTTCAGCTCTCTAGGTTGACTACCATTGTTGTCATGTAGCTCCACTTTTTATAGAGTGAAGATATGAGATGGAGTAGCTGCTATATAGCAGGTCTGGGGTTTAGTTCGGCATCCATCTGGACTGGCAAAGCCCAATTCTCAAACCAAACATCTGGAGCGACACTACTTGGTTCGACATGCATCTGGTCCGGCACAATTTGGTCCAACATACAACACTCATGGTTTGGTCCGGTATGATTTGGATCGACATGCTCTAACACTGAACCAAATATTTGGTTCGGCCTTCAACGTCTCAAATCTGGATCGGTGCTACTTGGTTCGGCACACAACTTTTGGACCGGCATCACTACTTTAGGTTGGACCGGCATGCCCAAATACCGAACGAGATATTTCGTTCGGCATCACATGGAGGAACATTTTCTGGTTCGGCACTAGCACTTCTATTTGGAGCGGCATAGCTATCGAACAAGCTCTCTGGTTCGGTATTTACTATCGCTCTAAACAAACTGCCGAACCAAAAATCACCGGACGAGATTTCTCGTTCGACCTCCTCATCACCGCTCCAGATGGAGCAGCAGTAGCACAACAACACCGAACCATAATTTTGGTTCGGCAATCCCCAACTCAGCAACATTGGACGAAGCAATTCTTCTTCGAACGAAACTAAGGTTTGGCCTTGCTCTTCCTCTTCTGTCTTCGCCTTTGCTTCTGCGACTTCAAGCTTCTTTAATCGATGAATTAGGTATTAAATTACAACAATCTCCACCTTGATACCAAATTCCATACAAGTCATCCAACTCCATACACACCTTCATGCTCCAAGCAATGGATATTTGCCCAATGAGTTTCGACAATGGCACCACCTATTACATTTTTTCAATGAACTCCGACAATAGCACCGTCCGTCAACAAAGCGTTCGAAGTACCCATTCCGTGTAGAACCTATCAATCTCCACTATGAAAACAAACGTCTTCATGAACCATCTTAACTCCCCCTCTCCCCCATGACACCTAACACTTCATTAAGCGAATCAAGTCTGAGCAATGCTCGAACTTAGCAACAGGTAACGACTTGGTAAACATGTCTGTTGCATTCTCCTTTGTGTGAACTTTCTGAAGACGAACTAGCTTCTCTTCACTCATCGAGAGAAGAAACGACTCCCTCGCCTCAATATGCTTCATCCTCGAGCTGAATGCCAGATTTTCAGCTAAGTAGATCGCACTTTGACTATCACAATGCACATTCACTCCTTCGTATGCGAAGCCTAAATCGCACAACAATCGCCTTAAATAAAGCGTCTTCTTAGCTGCTTCAACCGCAGCTATGGGCTCTGCCTCTGTAGTAGAAAAAACAACAATCGTCTGCAACCTCGCTCTCCAACTGATCTTTGTCCCACCAATGATGAACACATACTCGAAGGTTGACTTCCTTCGATCTCTATCACTGGTATAGTCGGAATCACAAAATCCAACCAAGCTGAAATCTCTATCTCTGCCGCCTAAGACAGGTCCATGGTTTAGAGTTCCTCTAAGGTATCTAAAGATATACTTCATTGCTTCCTAATGCATTTTTCCTGTATTCGGCATGAATCTACTCACCAATCCAACAGCCAGTGCAGTGTCAGGCCTAGTGCATATCATGACATACATCAAGCTGCCAACTGCACTTGCATATGAGACCTTCATCATATAAGTCCTGTCCTTTTCCGAGATCGGAGAGTCATTACTAGAAAGTTGTATGGGCAAGGGCATGAATGTGTTGGTTGCCTTTGCCCGTTCCATGCTAAACTGAGTAAACACTTTTCGAATGTACTTCTTTTGAGTGAGGCTCAAAAGTTCTACCTTTCTATCCCTTTAGATTTTTATACTCAAATTTTTCTTTGTTTTTTCAAGGTCTTTCATTTCGAATTCTGCTTTTAACTTTCGCTTTAAACTATCGATTTCAGCCTTATCCTTGGAAGCAATCAACATATCATCCATGTACAAGAGTATGTACACCCATCTATCATTCTTTAAATGCTTGAAGTACACACAAACGTCTTTGATGCTACGATCAAAACCAAGTGAAAGCATAAAAGAGTCAAACCTCTTGTACCATTGTCTAGGCGACTGCTTAAGTCTATACAAAGACTTCTACAATTTGCAAATTCAATTTTCTTTTCCATCTACAACAAATCCTTCTGCCTGTTTCATATAGATGGTTTCATCCAAATCTCCGTGCAAGAAAGCGGTTTTCACGTTCAGTTGCTCTAGCTTCAAGTCGTGAGCTGCGACGATGCCGAGCAAAATGCAGATGGACGTATGCCTCACCACTGGAGAGAATATCACATCATACTCCAATCTCTTTCTTTGTGAAAACTCTTTAGCAACTAGTTTAGCCTTGTATCTCTCATCATCATTCACCATGAGCACCCACTTGCAATCTATGGTTTGGCTTCCTTGAGAAGGTGGTGCCCAATCGCAAGTTTTGTTCTTCTTCAACGACTCTAACTTATCTTTCATAGTGCACATCCACTTCGAACTGTCACATGACTTCAAAGCTTCATCAAGCTCAAGCGGCTCTTCAAGAATCACATGTAGGGCATAGTCAAACTTATCACCAAGGCTAAGGTTCGCAAACTGCCTATCGCCATACCTTTCGGGCGGTCTAATAGTCCTACGACTGACCCGGGTAGGTATTGTTTCGTCTAAACTCCTTTCAGCTCCACTTTGAACTGAACTTTCTCTAGATTCATGCACATCACCAGCACGATTAGAATGTACCTATGGACTATCCTATGATGTTTCATCAACTGCGTCTTCTTCGATCGCATCAACAACTCTCCTATTTGGCTGGAACATGGAAATTTCTTTCATCTCCTTAGGTCTATCAGAATCTTCTGATGCGGTAGGTAGCTTCTCGTTCAGATTGAACATAGCAGACTCATCAAAAGTAACATGTTTGGAACGAACAATCTTCCGATCAACAGGGTTTCAAATTCGATACTCTTTGATACCATCGGTATATCCCATTGGTATGTCCTTGTATGCTCTAGCCTCCAACTTGTTATCACCTGTATGGTGAACGTATATAGGACAACCAAAAATTCGGAAGTAACCAAGATACACTGTTTTACCTCTCCACTTCTCCTTTGAAATCTTCTCATCTATGGCTGAGCACGGAATTCGATTTATGATATGCGCCGCGGATAATGCCTCAGCCCAAAAGCCTCTAGACAAACCCGCCGTCAATCTCAAGCAATGAGCCTTCTCCAGGAAAGTCGTGTTCATCATTTCTGCAACCCCATTGGATTGCGGATCGTCGAGTGTAGTGAAATGTTTCTGAATGTCATGCTGTCTACAAAAGTCGAGGAACTCCCTAGTGACAAATTCACCGCCATTATCAGATCTCGGCACCTTCAATCTAGAACCAGATTGGTTCTCAACAAACGCTTTCTAGTCTTTGAACTTCTCAAAACTTTCTGGTTTGGCCTTCATCAGATACACCCATACTTTTCGAGAAAAGTCATCAATGAAAGAGATAAAATACTTTGCTCCTCCAAGAGGAGTAGCAACTTGTCTCCAAACATCTATATGCACGGATTCAAGTTCGCCTCGATCTATGGAGTCCAACTCCAAAAGATATTTTAGTTTGCTTGTCGAAACTTTCTCCTTTGATCATCTTTCGTCTCTGAAGTAACTCTAAATCCTTCTCTGAAATATGAACCAACCTGAGATGTCAAAGCCTTGTGACATCCAAAGCACGAGAACTGTCTACTCCAACACACGACTCTCCACGAATTGTGTTTCCTTTCAACAAATACAAATTTCAGAACACATCTTCTTTCATAAGAACTAGTGCACCTCTCGAAACTTTCAGACTATCCTTCTAGATAGTTACCTTGCATCCCAAAAATGCTAAAGTCCTAAAGAAATTAAAGACTTCTAAAGACCTGGAACATACCGGACACCTGTCAAAGTGCATGTCACTCCGTCAAACATCTGATCATCATTGTACCTTCATCTGTTGCTCTACAGCTAGCATCGTTACCCATAATAATAGAGTTTCCCTCTCGTCCAACAAAAGAACTGAAGTAATCCTTATTATGCGTCATATGGAAAGACGCCCCCTAGTCCAGCATCTCATGGTCCGAAACATCCGACACCGCTGCAGACAACACATCGTCAGATACAGACTTCTCCACTGCAAATGATAAAGACCCGTCTACTTCCTTCTTCAAATCTGAACAATCCTTTTTTTTCAATGACCATGACTTTTGCAGATAAAGCGCTTCCTGTCCTAAAACTTTCCCCTCCTGCCATTACCGGGCTTCCTGGACTTGGAACGCCTTCTAGAGTGCCAATTCTTCTTATCTTCTCTACCTCTTTCAACAAACAGGTCGTGATTACTACTTCCACCTCTACTTTCTTCACTTATCTCCTTCATCTGATCTCTCATGCCCTCAGATAGAAGGTCTGACTTCACATTTTCCACTGTCAATGTGTCTGTAACGAAGATAAGCCTGTTAGCAAAACTTATGTGTTGCTCCGGAAGAGAATATAAACGAATCATTGTCATTTGCTCCTCATTCATCTTCAAGTCCACAGTCTTCATCTTCATTACGAGATCATCAAAGAAATTAAGATGTTCCTTCACTGAAGTACTCTCTCATCCATGTAGTGAAAAATGTCTTCAGTAATATCAAACGGTTAGTCAGAAATTTCTTCAAGTAGAGATTTTCCAACTTGGTTCAAATGCCCCTAGCGGTGGTCTCACTGTTAATTTTTGAGATGACATTCTCTTTCATAGCTAGTTGTAAAGTAATAAACGCTCATTTCTCCATCTTCTTTCTTTCCGCGGCTGAGATATCAACCGCCAACTCCTCAGGGGCAAACACGACTGGATGGACTTCATTCCTCATTAGAACAGCCTTCATCCTCCATAGCCACTTCTCGAAGTCTTTATTTCCGTTACATTTATCAGTTGCCAACTGTGATCCTGACGTGACATACATCTCTATAGTATAGGGTCTTGTAACAACTGGAGTCACTTCATCTCCTGCCGTAGCTGTAACGGCCAGGTATTTTCAACCATTCACATCCATTATAAGTGTATATGTAGACACTCATGCCGGAATTGAATTGCTCAAAATACCGCGTTGTAAATAAAAATTTGGCAAATCTCAGAATATGCAGTAAATAAAAATCACAGATCACAGACATAGAGTAATAATAATGCAGCGTAAGTAAAAGAAATAGTAGTTCATGAAGCTACTATATAAATATATCAGAGTTAAATATAATACAACAGAAGAAATAAAGTACAACAGAAGTTTAAATATGATAATCAAGTACAAGCTGAATAGAACAACCGAACTGAAAAGATGAAACTTGACAAGTAGACAATCTCCAGCGATTCCAATCTTCAGAAAGTGGAAATCCAAATCTGTGAGTAACTCAGGCTGACCCGAGCATAAATAAAAATACAAACACTCGAGTCAGGATATACATACTTATACAATGTGAACCAAGTCAAATGAACTGTAGCAAAGATACAAGTAACTTAGAAGATGCTTGGGACCGTCCATCCTCTAAGGATCTGTTAAACTATTTACTATATAGTATATTTGCGCTATATACAGTAGTGTCCAATCAGTAAAGTATAATCATATAGAAAATAGCGTTAAGGGGATGGTGAACCTTAACGCGGTCGGATCTTTAAAACCAAAATCGTAGTGGGCTCGCTATAAGGAGATGACACGGCACGCGAGGCAATGCCAGGGTGGATACACCGTTTGCACTCCCGGACCAGTGGTGACGGCAAGCCAGCAGCTTCCGCCCACCTCGAACAATACTCCCGAATCAAAGTGGCGCCACATATCGAATCACAAAAGTAATAGAATGGTTTTCGATGGAGCATGCTCGATGAAAGGGTGTGACCCTTTGTGTAGCCCGTTATAGCTCATGTTTTAGTCATTTATGCCAACTGACGGGAGTTGGGTCCATGTAATATACCTCGAGAACGTCGCCACCATCCTACTTCATTCTGAAATCTCCACCGCGTATACAGTTGTTAAAGTGGTTTTCGGTATTGGCTGGCTATAAGACAATATCCGATCCCGGTCTCTTTAACAACCAATCGTTATTATAACCCGTAGTTATAACTTTTAAAACAATATTTATACTTCAAAATAAAATATCATTTCAACCCAAATATTTATCAAAATAAAGAGTAAATCATTTCAAAATATCATATCTTTCAGATCTTCTTTTCAAATCATTTTAATATCAAAATATCATATCTTTCAAAACTCCATTTTCAAATCATTTTAATATATCAAAATATCATATCTTTTCAAAACCACATTTCAATCATTTAATATATCAAAATACCATCTCTTTTCAAAACCACATTCATTTCAAATCATTATTCATTTTATTCAATTTAAAATACCATTTCAATTCACATTTCAAAACAGTTTTTTTTTTAAAAAAAAATCATTTTTAATCATAAAAATGAAGTTATCATGTTCAATAATTAAATTATTAAATTTTCAAAATTTTCAACTTCCAAAGTTCATTTATTCACTTAAGTTTATCAAAACGGTGAAAATTCACTTTTCGCGGCATTTAGGAAACGCTACGGAAAGATACATTCAAAACCGTTCAATTTAACAAAAGACAACATTTTAAAATGTTATAATAGGGTTTACTTAAATTCCAAATAAACTTAGTTAAATTCAAAAATTATAGCACTTACACAATTGCTATAATAGTTTTTAATTCAATAGCTTTTTAGTTCATTATCATCAACTACAGCATTTACAAATGCTGTAATACCATTTACATTGTAATTAATAGCATTTCAAAAATGCAGTCAATTAACTTCAAATATTCAATATAATTTCTCAACCAATTATATTTTTATTTAAAACATTTTTAACTTATAAAATCATACATTTTCACATTTATAAACATTATTTAATTTTCCTCAAGTTTATGATTTTACAAAGTTAAATTTCCATTCAAAAATAAAGATTTAATAATAATTCACTTATTAAAATGCAATGTTCAATTTTAAATTCATTACATTAAATTTCAACTTAACACTTAAGTTCAAATTCTCAAATATAACTTAATTTTATTTTTATTTACTTAACTAAAAGTCCACTTTTAAGTCAATTTCATAAATTTTCAATTTTAGTTATATTTCAAAATTTCAACTTAAAATATCCATTCATTTCACATTTTAACTTTATTCAAAATCATTAATATGTTATAAAATCATTTTAAATTAATTTAAATTCAAAATATCATAAATTTATCATATTTTCAAAGTTATTTAAATTCCATTAAAAATTAAGTCAAAATTTTCAAAATAACTTACATTCATATTTTCTAACTTTTCCATAATTTATTTAACTTATAGATTTCCAGAAAATCAATAATACTTTACAAAAATTATATTTTTATTAAATTTCAAATCAAAATATTATAATAATTAAATTTCTAAAATATTTTAAAATTTTTAGAAAAATATATTTTAACTACGGGCATGTATATAATTTTCTACACTAGGAAAAATGATACGGGTAATATATCATTTCAACCCGTAATTTACAAAGAAAATCCGGGTTTTATCATTTCAAACCCGCAATCCCAAGTTAAAATAAATTAAATAAAACCGTTCAAGCCTATCATTTCAGCCCATAACGATTTTTCCCTATTCTAAAGTCCGTTCGGGTATGTATCATTTCAACCCATAGTGATTCTAATGTAAAGGAAACTTGCAGTGTGATGAACAGATAAAATAAACAGAATAGCATGAAATAACAATAACATATAATAAAATAAGTGTAATAACAGGTGTGAACATCATATGATAATAATATAAGCATATATAACATGATAATATAGTCCTACAGATTCACAGGGTGTCAATTCACATTTGTATAAGTATAAACATCTGGTGAGATTTACTCACCTCTTTGTGCTGGAGATATCAAGACCAATGACACAATGGAAACAAAAGCACGATGACAAGACTACGGACATGAGTGGAGAGCGAATCAAATCTACAACCCAAAACAAACAATCAAAACAACAAAATTCAATACGACTTTAAAATGCAATAACATTGAAATAAAAGGAGATACGACTACGCAGTCTTTTGCTTTGCCTTCTCTACTGTTTGGTATGGCTTAGGGTCTGATTTGGTTCAGATATGGTCAAGGTTTGGGTCTGGTTTGGGCTAACGTAACTCGGGTTCAGGGCAAGACAATGTGGAGTTTTATTCATGAGGAGGTGAAATGGGATTGAAGGCAACTAGGTAGCTTTTAGTCAAAACAAGGGCTCGGCCTTGGGGAGTGGGCTCGGCCTGTGGTGCATCATGACTGGGCAGAGGTGGGAGAGGGTGTGCCGTGGTCAGGTCAGAGGAGTGGCGGCGGCTATGGTGGTGGTTTGGGTGGTGGTTGAAGTGGATGAGCAAAAAGTGGTCAACAAAGCATGGATCTAGGCATCTAGGTTGTATTTGGAAGAGTTTGGCTATCAAGGGGGTTCGGCCTTGATCATGGCTGGTGGGGTAGATGGTGATGATGGTCGGGAAGAGATGGAAGGAGGTGGTGGCCGTGGAGCAAGGGGAAAAGCCGCTCCAATCAGGGGAGAAAGCAAAGCAAATTTGCATAAAAATAGGAGAAAGAGTGGAAAGAAAAGAGGAATTTACCTAAATTTTTTTTTTGCAAGATGGAAGCCATGAATTTTTAGGGTTTGAGAAGCTTGAAACTCGTGAAAATAAGAGGAAGTCGACTGGTAAAAATGAGAAAAAGAACGGTCAAAATAAAAGAGGTATTGATAACAAAAGAAACGGTAAAAGAAACAGTGAAACGACTTTACGTTTCTTAGCCTTTAAACCTTTCAAATTTCCTATATATATACTTTTGTAATTTTGTAAATACATATAAACTGAGAAATAAAGATAACAAATCAGAAATAAGAATAAATATCTAAAATAAATAATTAAATTTTAATTAAATAGAATCTAAATTATGAAAATGGCTTAAAATTGCAAACTAGGCTTTAAAATTGAAAACAACTCAAATAATCTTTGAAAAATCTATTCAAATTAAAATACATGAAAAATGAATATTAATAAAGTAAAACACAGCAAATAAAAGTGAATGTATAAAATAAATTACTAAATTTTAATTATATATAATTAAATTAAGGAAATAGCAAAGAAAACAGAAACCAGGCTAGGAAATTTGAAAATAAATGCAATGGACCTTGGAAAATTTTTATATACTTGAAAAATATTTATAAATAAAGATAATAACATAAAAAAATGCATTCACAAAATAAATATATAAATTTTTATTTAAATATAGTTTAGATGAAGAAAATAGCAGAAAAATCGAAACAGCCTTTAAAATAGGAAATAAATACAGTAAATTTTGGAAAAATTCTATTATCATCTTAAAAATATTTAAAAGTCAAAATATACATAATATAACACAAATATACCAGTTAGAATAAGATATATCAAATAAAAAATGTCATTTATATAATTTAAAAATAAAGACTATTGCTGAATAACCCAATATACACACAATATTGAAAACAGTATAACTTTTGCAATTTAAATCCGTTTTTAACGAAACGAAAAGCAGTGTTCTTAAAATTTTATGTACTTTTATAATAAAAGATAAAATTTAAATTTTCAAACTTTTAAAAATTTAAATTAAAAGTCAAAGTTTGATTATTTTGACCAAAATTCACTTTTTGGAAAATATTTTTTTTAGTCATGCTTTGGAATGATAATTCATATCAAAACTAAAGTTAATATTTAAAGTAACAAAATTAATCATTCAAAAAAAAAGTTTTTAAATCAAAATTAAATTAAAATATTTAAAATATACAATTAAAAATAATCACAAAATACATGGTTGTTACACTCTCCCCCACTCAAAACTTTTCGTCCCCGAAAGGAACGAGGTACGGAAAAGCACAGAAAAAGATAGAGTGAAACAAGATTAGGACAAGATGACAAGGAGAATGAAATTATACATGATAATTATTGTTATAGGTAAGTTTAACAAGGTGGAGATGATCTTTCCAAGATTCTCCAAAATCAAGAACACAAGCACGCAAAATAAATTCAAAATGAGTACAAAAGATTATCAAAGATTATAGAAAGATTTCTAAATAGAAAGATTATAGAAAGATGCCTATACCAGTCTATCGCAAGATAAGGATGATAAGGACAAACAAAAGATAGTTTGAAAAACAAAATAAGGAAATAAATTTGAAAGCATGGAAATTTCAACTTAAATAGAGAATAAATCTTTACACAAGTTAAATAAATCTTAACTATCTCAAATTTCATTATCTTATTATCCAATCATCTAAAATTAACAATTTTTAAAACCATGAGTTTGAAAAATAATCATTTATTACACTCACAATGTACTTAATAAATTTAATTCTCTTTATTCCTCTCATTATATTTATCACTTATGTTAGACATACTTACACTTATTATAGCTGCTTTTTTTTATTCTTAGTTCTTTTAACATTATTTTATTATAAGTTATTCAATTACCCTTTATTATATTTACCTCTTTTAATCATTTTATAATTAAAATTTAAGTGTATAACATTTATTATAACCACTCAATTTTATTTATAAAGTCTTTTTATATTGTATATTATCCAAATTACATTGTTAACTTCTGAAGTCAAGGTAAGTTATATTTGAATGCAATTGTATTATACAAATAAAACTTTTCAATTCAATCATTTCAAGCTTAATTCATTTATTCAAAAAATTTGATTTTCTTTTTTATAATTGAAATTATTCTTTAGAAATAAATTTAAGATTTAAATTTCCGATTTCTTCAAACCATTTAGAGATAATTAAAGGTATGTACATAGTTTATCAAATCAAATTTAAATCATATAACCATATATATTATAAATCAAGTCATATTTTAGAAATTCAAATCAATTTAAATTCCCAAAACAAAGCTGTAGCAAGACCACAGTACAGTCTCTTCACTTCGAAACTCGAAAATGAACGTCGATGATGCTGCAGTCATCACCGAAGTTATTTCCCAGGACAATGAGAAGAGCGCTAATTTTAAACTTAAAATTCTTTGGAAACAAATTTCTATTTGAAAATACTTTAAATAATATAACCTTTTAAAACATTAAACACAAGGTTTGAAACCATCGGAAATTAAATTCTCAAATTTCTTGTTCTAAATTCATTTCAGTTCCCAAATCAATTTATAAACAACTATTTATAAATTCATTTATAGAACAATAAATGATAAATCAAGTATTATCACTTCAAATAATCAATCTAAATCAGTTTATTAAGTTCCATAAATTTACTTATATATCAAAATTTATTCCATTAACCAAATTTTTAAAATAATATTATATCAGTTTGTTCTGTCAAAGTGTTTTGGAAATCTTATCGATAGCGTTGATCAGACGAATCGATCAGAAACCCAATTCAACATCAACAACTCAAACAACACGATGTATAAAACAAAACATAGATATACAAGTACAATTTAAAATGTTTGGAAGAATAGATTGGAAACAAAATACAAGATGATTAAATAACAGAGTAGGGAGGTGGATAAACTTAAATAAATCGCGGGCAACCTTAACCGGGTCAACCGTGACTTAAATAATAAGATCGATGTGGATTTTCTAGGGTAAATCTACATTCGATCCCAAGAGTTAGAGTTTGGAATAACAAAAGATATTAGCATCTAAACCAAGGATAGATATAAATCTCTGGTGAATTGATGCTAATTGCAAAGGAGTTTTCCCCTTTTTTTTTCAGTTCAATTTGAAATTGGCGTGACTGCCAACTCACTAGAAAGATCATTTGAAGCGAAGTTATGGAATACTCCAGAGTCAAAAGAAGATGAATAGTGAGGGATACGAATGGATTTTGGAACCGTAGGGAACATTCCAAAATTCAAAGGAATCGAGTCAAAAAGGAAGAGATTCAAACTCGAATGAAAGTGATTCTGTAAATACATTCACTCCATATGCTGAGTTTTGCCAAGAGCTACCAAAGCTCTGATACCAACTGTAACGGCCAGGTATTTTCAACCATTCGCATCCATTATAAGTGTATAGGTAGACACTCATGTCGGAATTGAATTGCTCAAAATACCGCGTTGTAAATAAAAATTTGGCAAATCTCAGAATATGCGTAAATAAAAATCATAGATCACAGACACAGAGTAATAATAATGCAGCGTAAGTAAAAGAAATAGTAGTTCATGAAGCTACTATATAAATATATCAGAGTTAAATAAAATACAACAGAAGAAATAAAGTACAACAGAAGTTTAAATATGATAATCAAGTACAAGCTGAATAGAACAACCGAACTGAAAAGATGAAACTTGACAAGTAGACAATCTCCAGCGATTCCAATCTTCAGAAAGTGGAAATCCAAATCTGTGAGTAACTCAGGCTGACCCGAGCATAAATAAAAATACAAACACTCGAGTCAGGACATACATACTTATACAATGTAAACCAACTCAAATGAACTGTAGCAAAGATACAAGTAACTTAGAAGATGCTTGGGACCGTCCATCCTCTAAGGATCCGTTAAACTATTTACTATATAGTATATTTGCGCTATATACAGTAGTGTCTAATCAGTAAAGTATAATCATATAGAAAATAGCGTTAAGGGGATGGTGAACCTTAACGCGGTCGGATTTTTAAAACCAAAATCGTAGTGGGCTCGCTATAAGGAGATGACACGGCACGCGAGGCAATGTCAGGGTGGATACACCGTTTGCACTCCCGGACCAGTGGTGACGGCAAGCCAGCAGCTTCCGCCCACCTCGAACAATACTCCCGAATCAAAGTGGCGCCACATATCGAATCACAAAAGTAATAGAATGGTTTCCGATGGAGCATGCTCGATGAAAGGGTGCGACCCTTTGTGTAGCCCGGTATAGCTCCTGTTTTAGTCATTTATGCCAACTCACGGGAGTTGGGTCCATGTAATATACCTCGAGAACGTCGCCACCATCCTACTTCATTCTGGAATCTCCACCGTGTACACAGTTGTTAAAGTGGTTTTCGGTATTGGCTAGCTATAAGACAATATCCGATCCCGGTCTGTTTAACAACCAATCGTTATTATAACCCGTAGTTATAACTTTTAAAACAATATTTATACTTCAAAATAAAATATCATTTCAACCCAAATTTTTATCAAAATAAAGAGTAAATCATTTCAAAATATCATATCTTTCAGATCTTCTTTTCAAATCATTTTAATATCAAAATATCATATCTTTCAAAACTCCATTTTCAAATCATTTTAATATATCAAAATATCATATCTTTTCAAAATCACATTTCAATCATTTAATATATCAAAATATCATCTCTTTTCAAAACCACATTCATTTCAAATCATTATTCATTTTATTCAATTTAAAATACCATTTCAATTCACATTTCAAAACAGTTTATATTCAAAAAAAAAATCATTTTTAATCATAAAAATGAAGTTATCATGTTCAATAATTGAATTATTAAATTTTCAAAATTTTCAACTTCTAAAGTTCATTTATTCACTTAAGTTTATCAAAACGGTGAAAATTCACTTTTCGCGGCATTTAGGAAACGCTACGGAAAGATACATTCAAAACCGTTTAATTTAACAAAAGACAACATTTTAAAATGTTATAATAGAGTTTACTTAAATTCCAAATAAACTTAGTTAAATTCAAAAATTATAGCACTTACACAATTGCTATAATAGTTTTTAATTCAATAGCTTTTTAGTTCATTATCATCAACTACAGCATTTACAAATGCTGTAATACCATTTACATTGTAATTAATAGCATTTCAAAAATGCAGTCAATTAACTTCAAATATTCAATATAATTTTTCAACCAATTATATTTTTATTTAAAACATTTTTAACTTATAAAATCATACATTTTCACATTTATAAACATCATTTAATTTTCCTCAAGTTCATGATTTTACAAAGTTAAATTTTCATTCAAAAATCAAGATTTAATAATAATTCACTTATTAAAATGCAATGTTCAATTTTAAATTCATTACATTAAATTTCAACTTAACACTTAAGTTCAAATTCTCAAATATAACTTAATTTTATTTTTATTTACTTAACTAAAAGTCCACTTTTAAGTCAATTTCATAAATTTTCAATTTTAGTTATATTTCAAAATTTCAACTTAAAATATCCATTCATTTCACATTTTAACTTTATTCAAAATCACTAATATGTTATAAAATCATTTTAAATTAATTTAAATTCAAAATATCATAAATTTATCATATTTTCAAAGTTATTTAAATTCCATTAAAAATTAAGTCAAAATTTTCAAAATAACTTACATTCATATTTTCTAACTTTTCCATAATTTATTTAACTTATAGATTTCCAGAAAATCAATAATACTTTACAAAAATTATATTTTTATTAAATTTCAAATCAAAATATTATAATAATTAAATTTCTAAAATATTTTAAAATTTTTAGAAAAATATATTTTAACTACGGGCATGTATATAATTTTCTACACTAGGAAAAATGATACGGGTAATATATCATTTCAACCCGTAATTTACAAAGAAAATCCGGGTTTTATCATTTCAAACCCGCAATTCCAAGTTAAAATAAATTAAATAAAACCGTTCAAGCCTATCATTTCAGCCCATAACGATTTTTCCCTATTCTAAAGTCCGTTCGGGTATGTATCATTTCAACCCATAGTGATTCTAATGTAAAGGGAACTTGCAGTGTGATGAACAGATAAAATAAACAGAATAGCATGAAATAACAGTAACATATAATAAAATAAGTGTAATAACAGGTGTGAACATCATATGATAATAATATAAGCATATATAACATGATAATATAGTCCTACAGATTCACAGGGTGTCAATTCACATTTGTATAAGTATAAACATCTGGTGAGATTTACTCACCTCTTTGTGCTGGAGATATCAAGACCAATGACACAATGGAAACAAAAGCACGATGACAAGACTACGGACATGAGTGGAGAGCGAATCAAATCTACAACTCTTGTGTACAACCCAAAACAAACAATCAAAACAACAAAATTCAATACGACTTTAAAATGCAATAACATTGAAATAAAAGGAGATATGACTACGCAGTCTTTTACTTTGCCTTCTCTACCTTTTGGTATGGCTTAGGGTCTGATTTGGTTCAGATATGGTCAAGGTTTGGGTCTGGTTTGGGCTAACATAACTCGGGTTCAGGGCAAGACAAGGTGGTGTTTTATTCATGAGGAGGTGAAGTGGGATTGAAGGCAACTAGGTAGTTTTTAGTCAAAACAAGGGCTCGGCCTTGGGGAGTGGGCTCGGCCTGTGGTGCATCATGACTGGGCAGAGGTGGGAGAGGGTGTGTCGTGGTCAGGCCAGAGGAGTGGTGGCGGCTATGGTGGTGGTTTGGGTGGTGGTTGAAGTGGATGAGCAAAAAGTGGTCAACAAAGCATGGATCTAGGTATCTAGGTTGTATTTGGAAGAGTTTGGCTATCAAGGGGGTTCGGCCTTGGTCATGGCTGGTAGGGTAGATGGTGATGATGGTCGGGAAGAGATGGAAGGAGGTGGTGGCCGTGGAGCAAGGGGAAAAGCCGCTCCAATCAGGGGAGAAAGCAAAGCAAATTTGCATAGAAATAGGAGAAAGAGTGGAAAGAAAAGAGTAATTTACCTAAAAAATTTTTTGCAAGATGGAGGCCATGAATTTTTAGGGTTTGAGAAGCTTTGAAACTCGTGAAAATAAGAGGAAGTCGGCTGGTAAAAATAAGGAAAAGAACGGTCAAAATAAAAGAGGTATTGATAACAAAAGAAACGGTAAAAGAAACAGTGAAACGACTTTACGTTTCTTAGCCTTTAAACCTTTCAAATTTCCTATATATATACTTTTGTAATTTTATAAATACATATAAACTGAGAAATAAAGATAACAAATCAGAAATAAGAATAAATATCTAAAATAAATAATTAAATTTTAATTAAATAGAATCTAAATTAAGAAAATGGCTTAAAATTGCAAACTAGGCTTTAAAATTGAAAACAACTCAAATAATCTTTGAAAAATCTATTCAAATTTAAATACATGAAAAATGAATATTAATAAAGTAAAACACAGCAAATAAAAGTGAATGTATAAAATAAATTACTAAATTTTAATTATATATAATTAAATTAAGGAAATAGCAAAGAAAACAGAAACTAGGCTAGAAAATTTGAAAATAAATGCAATGGACCTTGAAAAATTTTTATACTTGAAAAATATTTATAAATAAAGATAATAACATAAAAAAATGCATTCACAACATAAATATATAAATTTTTATTTAACTATAGTTTAGATGAAGAAAATAGCAGAAAAATAGAAACAGCCTTTAAAATAGGAAATAAATACAGTAAATTTTGGAAAAATTCTATTATCATCTTAAAAATATTTAAATGTCAAAATATACATAATATAACACAAATATACCAGTTAGAATAAGATATATCAAATAAAAAATGTCATTTATATAATTTAAAAATAAAGATTATCGCTGAATAACCCAATATACACACAATATTGAAAACAGTATAACTTTTGCAATTTAAATCCGTTTTCAACGAAACGAAAAACAGTGTTCTTAAATTTTTATGTACTTTCAGACCAAAATTCACTTTTTGGAAAATATTCTTTTTAGTCATGCTTTGAAATGATAATTCATATCAAAACTAAAGTTAATATTTAAAGTAACAAAATTAATCATTCAAAAAAAAATAAGTTTTTAAATCAAAATTAAATTAAAATAATTAAAATATACAATTAAAAATAATCACAAAATACAGGGTTGTTACAGTAGCGTTTAACACTCCTCAATCAACCTTGCAGTTCTGATACTAGATTGTTGGGGAAAATCCCATCAAGTGGTCGGTCTAAGAGAATGAAAAAATCCAACACAATAGAAAACAACTAGATCGTGATTGTAGTAAGACGAAACAAACAAAGATAAACACCAGAATAGACAGTCGCAGATCTGTGCAATGTGGAAAAATAAATAACACATGTATTTATAGTGGTTCCACCACCACGAGGCAGTGCATGTCCACTTGACGAGAGAAAATTTTATTAATCACTGAAAGATTAGAGTTGCAAAATTGATTCACTTGTGGAGGCTATACATAAGAAGAGTTAACAATACAGACAAAATTCTGCAGAGTTTCAGCTCTCTAGAATGACTATCATTATTGTCCAGTAGCTTCACTATTTATAGAGTGAAGATATGGAGAGGGGTGGCTGATATATGGCAGTCTTGGCGTTGGTTCGGCATCCATCTGGACCGGCAAACCTCAATTTTTGAACCAAACATCTGGAGCGGCACTACTTGGTTCGGCATGCATCTGGTTCAGCACAATTTGGCTCGGCATACAGCATTCATGGTTTGGTTCGGTATGATTTTGACCGGCATGCTCTAACACCGAACCATATATTTTCAGCCTTCAACGTCTCAAATCTGGACTGACGCTACTTAGTTCGGCATACAGCTTTTGGATCGACATGTCCAAATACCGAACTAGATATTTCGTTCGGCATCACATGGAGCAGCATTTTCTGGTTCGGCACTAACACTTCTATTTTGAGCAGCATAGCATTGGAGCGGCATCAGCTACCGAACGAGCTCTCTGATTCGATATTTACTTCCGCTCTAAACAAACTCTCAAACCAAAAATCACCGAACGAGATTTCTCGTCCGGCCTCCTCATCACCGCTCCAGATTGAGCGGCAGCAGCACAACAACACCGAACCATAATTTTAGTTCGGCAATCCTCAGCTCAGCAACACCGGACGAAGCAATTCTTCTTCGAACGAAACTAGGGTTTGGCCTTGCTCTTCTTCCTCTATCTTCATCTTTGCTTCTGCGACTTCCTGATCGATGAATTATGTATCAAATTCCAACATTACCAGACGCTTAACAACGGTGATTGAATGGGTAATTGTTGTTCAATTTGAATAACGATAGACCAAGATATCGAGACATGTTTTGGTTATGGTGAACGTTTATGTAAATAGTATCAATGATGAATAGAGGTTGATAGCTTCTATCGTGCTCAAAAGCATTCTTTGAAATATGATTTTTCTTCTCCTCCTTTTTAGGATATTTTTTATGAGTTTCATTCAAGTCTACAGCTCTATGGTTATTTTGTGTATAGACCCAACAACTTTAAATAAGCTATGACGTAGTATAATAATGCTCTAATTATCAAAAACTGATGATTTGAATACACATGGGAGTCGGGATGAAAAGAAGAATTAGGATTTGACGTGGAATGCAAATTATGATTTGGATAACTATGTTGCATATCTAGTAATATATGCTGGAAGACAATTATTTCAAAAAAAAAAAAAATTGATGGAAGCAGTAGCTGGTTACCATTGTCTGAGTGCTCAACAATGTCAAAGCTTTGAATCCAAGGAAGTGGGGACATCAATAGTCTTGTGCAATATTGTTTCTAGAGATGCATAATCCTTCTATTAGAGGGACACTGATAATTCTCTTCCCTTCACTTTATCTATTTTGCCTAAAAACTATTGTTATCGTCGCTATCAGCTACATATAGGAAAGTATAGATATGTGATATGTACAGAAACATCGGGGATAATATCCAAAAAAATATCAAACGTGTTATCTATCGGTATCGGTTGCATATCATGAAATTCTGATATGTGATATTCAATATCGAGATAATATCAATAAAGTATAGAACATATAAATAGAAAGTAACAAATGCAACAATAAATATAAATACTGTTTTATAACACCATATAGATTGATTTGAATACTTGAATATATAAGAATAGCTATTCTTAGTAAACATGTAACAAATCAAGCCATTTGAAACATTTTTCATGTACATTATTCAGTTCACATCATTTCAAAATTTATTGCACTGTCTTGATGCATAAATTATTCAATAACTTCTTAGGACGCTCACGTTTTTTATTCTTGAAAAAATACACAACCTAGTGTCTATTACGGCATACTAACAGATTGCATTTAAGGTATTAGGTATTATAATTCTTCTCAATTGAATTTTATTGATCGAAGTGATAGCAATTTCTTAAATTATCCTAATTTCTGGTTGCACTAATTAGTAAGAGCCGCATCTTCAGACTTAGTAGCAATGAGAAGTTATATGTACTTGCAATTTAGTAAGCTATTTATGAAGAATATTTGCACGTTAAACTTTCGAAGCTGAAATCTGAACAAAAGATAGAAGTGGGTTTTATAAACATGCTTGTCTGATTAAAAGCTTACTAATAAAAAATGAAGAGAAACTATAAATATATAATAAAAGGTGGGTCATTCAACATTATAACATTGGAATATGAAAAGATTGATCTCTTTATATCTATAACTTACATCATTGCATACATTTGAGAAAAAATTGGTAATACGCTAATATTTTTTTTCAAAAAATGAAGATAGATTTTGAACTGAAACCAAGATTTAGAAAAGAAAACATTCAAAATCTCATACCAAATGTTTCAAAATTTGCCAAAATCAGTAACAGGGGTCATAACTATAAATACATTATATCACCAACCGCTTCAAAATGTTTTAAGTGGGGTATTGATCAAGAAAAACAATATTATAAGTAGCTTTGCTTTTTTGATATTTTCGTAGTATTATTACTTCAACTTTCTTAACTTCTTCAAAATGATTTGAAAAAAAAACTTCAAAATGATCATGTGGAGCTTTGTTGCTTTAGACCATAAAGCTTCAAGGGATATAATATAATTTAAGCTAAAATTGATAGCCCACTAGACCTTCATGTTATTTTCATCTCCAGGGTCTAACTTAAAATTTTGTATGCAGGAGATTTGATTATATATCAAGAGCCTTATGCATCTTGTCCTAATAGAGCTTCCAGTACTTCAGTATGTGATGGATGCTTTAGTCTAAATAACTTACGAAAGTGCTCCGCCTGTAAAGTTGCATGGTACTGTGGGAATAAGTGTCAGGTACCTTTATCTCTTTGTTAATTTTCATTTTATTGGATTGGTATGCAGGGGACAAAATCCGCAACCTTTTTTATATGTATAGCTGTATAAGGATTTGGCATGGGTTTTAACTTCACATCCTCAATAATCATTCTAATAGAAGGTTTGCACTCTGAGGCAACCTCTCTTAGACTTTAGAATAGCAAAAAATACTTGTGCTTTGGGTTTGTTATATATGTTTAGGTACACATATAATTCACACTTGCAATCTTATTCGAGTCAATGCATGAGTAATTATTGGTTTTGCTTTTACATCCAGTCCTGGATTAAGTGACTAAAATCGATGATTATGCATTGACCATGATTTAATTATGTTATGAACCATAGTTGCAAACGTATAGATATGTCAATGTATATAATTCATTGGTTTGATAAATATCAGAAATCTGAGTGGAAATTGCATCAAGAGGAATGCAAAGCTCTCTCAGCACTACCTGTTGATAGGAAAAAAAAGCTTACTCCTACAATACGACTTATGATGAGACTTCTTCTTAAGAAAAAGCTCCAGGATGAGAATGTGAGGTCCCTTGTCTTGTTTCTGGCATAATGTTCATCAATCATTTTCTTCATGTTTTTAGTTGATATTCCTTTTATGACTGTGATGTAGACAAATTTCGAAAATAATCTAATTGTACATTCACCAATGTAATTATATATCAAACATGATTTTTTTTTCCATGTTATTTTTACTAATTGTGAAACCATTTCTGGAATATGTTTATTATCACTTTTATTGTTTTGAACTTCATTTCAGTTGTGAACCATATCGTGTTTTATTTTAAATATATTTCTGATACTGGAGTTGACAGCACGAATATTATCCATAATAAATTGAGGATGCTCATGTTTTTGTTTTTATTTTTATTTTTAGGTTATTCCAACAACTATGATGGATAACAGTAGTTTGGTGGACGATCTGGTTTCTCGTACTGTAAATTTGTTTTTTTCATAATCATTCTCAGTAAAGTTTCATTCTTACATTCTACTTTTTCTGTTTACTGCGATTGATTGATTATATATACTCAGATATGTCTGAATTAAGTGAGGAACAACTAGTACTCTATGCTCAAATGGCTAACCTTGTAAAATTAGTACTTCCTTCATTAGATGTTAACATAAAGGAGATTACGGAGAACTTCTCAAAAGTAAGAATTTTTAAAACTCAACAATTTATATCTTATCTACTGAAATCAACTAAACGAGTGCAACTTCTGTGAACTTCTAATACATGTTAGTTTGTTTCAAACTGTTTCCAGTTGGCATGCAATGCTCACACAATATGCGATAGTGAATTGCAATCCTTGGGAACTGGACTGTATCCAGCAATCTCTATGATTAATCACAGGTTTTAACTCTTTCTGTATTGTTTATGTTGTTATTCCTTCTATAGATAAATCTTTTAACATTGATTTATGCCGGGATTGCACGAATTGGAATTTCAGTTGTATACCGAATTCAGTTTTGGTGTTTGAAGGACGCGTAGCTTTCGTTCGTGCTGTACAGCCTATAGAAAAAGATACGGAGGTTAGTTTGCAGATGAAGCTTATTGGTGTGGATGCTTGCTAGTTGATTTTAAACTTGATTACTTCTTGTTGTATCGGGTGATTGTTTTATAATCAGGTCTATTCTTCTCTAATTTACCTTTTGAATAAATAATCAGGGTGAGGCAATTTAGCAGCAAATTAGTACTTTGAAATTCATTTTTGTAATCTTATACATCAGTGTTTGGCTATGTGTTTTCACCTAGTCATTACACTTGGATGAGTAACATGTTTTTAAAAAAAAACATAATACCATCCATCGTACCATGTCAAAAACTGCAACCATCAAAATTCTGTAATCTTTATATATTACTAATTTAGGTTTATTACGATTATAAGGTTTCGATCAGTTATATAGAAACTGCTGCAAGTACAGAAATACGGCAAAATGATCTGAAGAAGCAATATTTTTTCACCTGCATCTGTCCCTGCTGTAACAAGGTGATTCGTTTTATTCCAATCTTCCAGTTTCGCGTTATAAAAATCAACAACAATGCTAGAAGGCTGGCTCATTTTTTGGCAAAATGTCAAGCATAGAAATAAAGCATGTTGGGATCCCCTGAATTTCGCTTCTTTCTCCTTAATTTTTGTTTCTAACCGTACTTTTCTGGCGACATATCGGGCCTCCTAGCATATTAAAACATTAAAAGAATGCTGGCTTAGTTAGTAGTTAAGTTGTGCTTTACAAATCTATTCAGAGTCCGTATGAACAACTCAAGGAAAATGCAGTTTTGGAAGGCTATAGGTGCAAATATATTAAATGCAAAGGATTCTTGCTTCTCGATTCTGGTAAGTTATGGTAAATATTTATGGACAATACTGTTTTCTCATGGAAAAGGCATTAAATTTGTCCTTATGTATATATTTCATTCATATGTTTTCTTATAAAAAAAGGCATGTTCGTGTTTTTTTCTATTTACATTTCTACATACAGAGAAGAAAAGTTATACATGTCAACAATGTGGTCTTGGGAGGAATGTGGAAGAAATTAAAATGTTAAAACAAGAAGTGGAAAGAATGCTGGAGAAGGCTAAAACTACATTATCCTCTGGCAGTATCCTGAATTTTTCAGTGATTTCAGTTTTCGTCGTCATTAAACAACGTTCTCGTCCAATTCCGTGTTATCAAATGATTTACCTTCTGATCTACATGTTTCTTTCAAATTTTATATATTTTTTACTTAACAATATTATTAGATCTCATGGAAGCTAACATAATGTATAAAAAAATAGAAGAACTTCAAATCAAGCTATACCATCCAGATTCACTCAATTTGCTACGAACTCGTGAGGCTCTTTTAAAGGTATTTATGACAGTCCTCAAATAGCGTACACTTCTCATTGTCTTGTGAGTTCTATAAGAGCATCTCCAACGGTTAGTCTGGAGGATTACGATTATGTAATCTAAACCTCAAATCAACTTCCAACGGTCGATTACGATTCGTAATATTACGTAATTGGGACTAGTTTTGTAACCAAAGCTAGGCACATGTTAAATAAGCATCCGCCTTATAGATGCAGTTTAACATGCGTCTAAGTGAGACGCCTATTTAACATGCGCCTACAATGGCTAGCCTAACGACCAGTTTCCGCCCTCTATATAAGCTTACTCATTTCAAATTATTTTCACGGAACAAAAATCTTACATTTTATCCATAACATATCCTACCACACTCAAAAATGAATTTTGATTTTGGTGATTTCGATCGTCTAACACAAATTGCAACATTTGATGATTTCAATTTCAATGAAGAAAGCTTTAGAATCCAATGTGGTTGACTTATACGCTACGGGGAAGTGTAAACCAAAAGAAGATTACAACCTTTACTGCATTTGACTTCATTTCTCCATCGATCCAACATGCGAAAATGATCATTCGCTAGTACATTCTAGGGAAAGATCATGTACAACTACAACACGAAGCACATGGAAAGAAAACGTTTACATTCGTCGCTAAAGAACCGTTGGTGAAAAATTATTTACTTTTTAATTTCTATTATAATATATATAAAACTTATGTCAGTATTTTTTTTCTGCAAAAAAAAGAAGTCTAAATAAGCTTTTCATAAAAGTTTTTGTTCCTGTAAACAATGTAAAATCTCATTATTATCAATTCATGCATTGCTACGACTTACTCATTCAACATCAAAAATGAAAATCGTGAACTGTGAAGACCATGCAAGGCCGCAAAACAACAAAGGAAAGGATAAAGAAAAAAAACTTGGTACACTTTAAGTCCGGGCGAATCTCAACTAAGTTATGACATGTATATGGATGAATCTAATCCCAAGACTGTAGTGAATTTTGTTTTAATTTGAGCGGAAGCGGTTTATTTGTTCAGGGTCTAGTATTGCCTATTTAGATACCAATGACACTTAAAAAGAATTATGCAGTCTCACAGAAAAATAACAGAAATAAGAGACAGAAGATTTAACGTGGTTCAGATATGAATATCCCACGTTCATGGAGACCCAACAACTTTTTATTTCACTAAAGAAAAGAGTACAAAAGAGAGGAAATAATAATGGTGGATACTACATTTGCTTGTTACATATGAAGATGAAATTCTTTTATTTAAATAGACTTGATAATGAAGAGTTGCTTGGAGATTAAGCAAATCAATTTTCCGACTACCACATATCTTTTCAAATTGCATGATTTGATTTTAGAACAAATAGATGGCGTAATCTTCATTTTCATATCTTTTCTTTATCCTCCATGTGTAATCATTTATTTCTTCATATAACAAATATATATTGACTAATTAATTGAATGACTAATTAATTAGTTTCCTTCAAAATATTCTTTCATATATCAGCCAAATTAATTGATTTGATTGAATCAACTAATCAATTTCTTTCATCTTTAACAAATATTTGAATCATTCAAATTCAACACTCCACCTTAATTCAAATATAACAATCTCTCTTCATCATCTTATCATCAAGCAATCGACATATAAGTTGTTGGGTCTAGCGCCCCATGGCTCAAGTAACATGTATCAAACTGATCAAGTTTGAGCAATGCTCAAACTTGTCCTTAGGAAGTGACGTTGTCATCATATCTGAAGGATTATCCAAAGTACTCACTTTCAACAATTTGATCTTGCTTCGTTCTTCCTCAAGCATAAGAAAGAAACCTCTAACATCAATATGCTTCGTCCGTGAACTATTAGCTTGATTTTATACAAGATGAATCGCACTTTGACTGTCTGAAAATAGCTCTACTGTCCGCTGCACCATTGAAAGATCATCCAACAACTGAAGTTTAATCCTTCATTTGTTGCTTCCACAATATATATCAACTCTGCTTCGGTAGTCGATAAAGCTACGATAGATTGCAGCTTTGATCTCCATAAAATCGAGTCTATACCAAACGTAAAAACATAGCCCGGCACTGACTTCCTATCATCTCTATCTCCAGCATAATCAGAATCACAGTATCTTCTAAGAAAGATGTCGCCATCCACTCCACCATATAACAAGCCCACCGAAGAAGTGCCTCGAAGATATCTAAGAATTCACTTCACAGCTTGTCAATGTTCTTTGCCTGAGTTAGACATATATCGACTCACAACACCCACTGCATGGGCCAAATCTGGTTTTGTGCACACCATCGCATACATAAGACTACCGACAGCACTAGAATAAGATATATCAGCCATATACCTCTTGTCTTCTTTCGATGAGGGAGATAAGTCTTTTGACAACTTATAATGAGAGCCTAATGGAGTGCCAACCGGTTTAGCTTTCTCCATTCCAAATCGAGCGAGGACCTTCTCGATGTACTGCGCTTGAGTGAGTCTTAACTCTCTCCGCTTCCTATCCCTGCTTATATCCATACCCAATATTTTGTGCCTTTTCCAAATCCTTCATGTCAAACTCTCTACTGAGCTCCGCTTTCAACTCCTTAATTCTGACCATACTCGAAGATGCAATCAACATATCATCAACATATAACAACAAATAAATCATATCATCATCACATCTTCTGAAATAAACACACTGGTCTTTGAAACTTCTGGAGTATCCCTGTGAAAGCATAAACTTATCAAACATCTTATATCATAGTCTAGGAGACTGCTTCAGTCCATATAGAGATTTGTTGAGTTTGCAAACATAGTCTGGTCTGCTACTATCAATGAACCCTTCCGGCTGCTTTAAATAAATCTCCTCATCCAGATCACCATGCAAGAATGCAGTTTTGACATCTAGTTGCTCTAATTTCATATCATAATGAGCAACTAATGCCAAAAAAATACGAATAGAAGTATGCCTAACCACTAGAGCAAAGATATCATGATACTCTACCCCTTTCTTCTGAACATACATCTTTGCGACTAATCTTGCCTTGTATCTGAGATTACCATTTTCACCATCTTTCACTCTATAGATGCACTTGCATCTAATAGCTCTCTTGTCGGTGGGAAGAGACACAAAATCCCAAATATGATTTCTCTGCAATGATTCAATCTCCTCCTCCATCGCAACTAACCAACTGAAACTGTTAACTGATGCGATAACTTCTCTATAATCACAGGGCTCATCATGAACAACATTCAAAGCATATGTTGTCATATCATCGATGCTCAATCCAACAAACTCATCAAGCCACTTAGGCTTTCTTCTTTGTCTGACAGGCCTAGGTTCCGAATGAGCTCCACCTTGAGTTTGATCCTCTATACCAACATTGATATTATCATCATCAACCACGGTGTCATCGGAAACACCATTTGAACGTCTATGGAAAGAATCAACAGATGACTTGCTTTGTGTCTGGTATTCTTTACATGTCCTCTCATTGTCATCCGATGAGGAAGGCTCCACCTTCAACATAGCCTTCTTATCAAAAGTCACATGCTTGCTCATAACGATCTTCTTGCTAATAGGACACCACAACCTATATTCCTTCACTCCTCTCTTATAACCTAGAAAAATACACTTGCGAGCTCTAGGTTCCAGCTTCCCTTTGCTCTCATGCACATAAGCTGGGCAACCAAACATTCTGAGAAATAAATAGCTAACAGGTTCTCCTTTCCATACTTCTTCAGGGACCTTCATATCTGTGGCAGTAGAAGGTGTGCGGTTGATGAGGAAAGCCGCCATAGATAAAGCGTCGGCCCAAAATCCCTTCTTCAATTTAGCATTCAGTCTAAGGCATCTTGTTCTCTCCAATAATGTCTGATTCATCCTTTCTGCAACTCCATTAGACTGGGGGTCGCCTGGTGTGGTGTAGTGCCTCTTAATGCCTTCAGACTCACAATAATCGATGAATTCCTGTAATACAAATTCACCGTTATTATCTGAACGGAGAACTTCCAATTCCTTCCCTGACTGCTTCTCAACCATAGATTTCCACTTCCAAAACTTGGCAAAGGTTCCACTCTTTGACTGAAGAAAGTATACCCATACTTTATGAGAGAAATCATCTATAAATGAAACGAAATATATGGCTCGACCTAAAGACTGACAAGGAGAGGGACACCAAACATCTGTATGAACATATTTCAAGACAACTTTTGTTTTATGCTCTCCTATACTAAAAAAAATCTTCGTCTGCTTTACAAGAACACAATCTTCACAAAACCAAGTTTTGAATGATGAACTCAATTAATCAATCTCGTTTTCTCAACTCATCAATGCTGCGCTCACCGATGTGACCCATCCATAAGTGCCATAATCTGGAAGAATCTGAATCAACAGATGTAACAGAAGCTGATTCACCAATCACAGTAGTGTCCTTTAATAGATAAAGATTTTCTGCCCTCACACCTCTCATAACAATCATGGAACCCTTCGATATATTCATTTTCTCTCCTTCCATTACAATCTTCAAGCCAAGTCTACTCAATGCCCCAACAGGGATCATGCTCCTTCTCAAATCAGGTACATGTCTAACATCGGTGATCGTACGAATAACACATTCAAACATCCTAATCATCACGCTACCAACACCTACCATACGGTAAGAAGCATCATTACCCATCAGAACTTCTCCATTAATTGCACGGTAAGTGGAAAAGCAGTTCCTATCAGACGTCATATGATAGGATGCGTTAGAATCAATCAGCCATAAGTTGCTCTTCGCAGAAGAGACAGAAGCTGTAAATACATCGGTGTCACTTTCTGTATCCGATTTCTCTGTTGTAGAAGCCGAGTCTTGCTTTGGATCTTTTCTTTTACCTTCAAGCTTGGGACATTGTGCTATGAAGTGTCCTGGTTTTTTACAATATGACAAGTCAAATTTTTAGGCCCCCTAGACTGAGACCGTGAATAATTCCGTCCTCCAACTTTCTTTGACTTGCTTTGGCCTCTACCTTTCTGAACATATAAGCCTTCGGTATCACTATCCAAGCTAGTACTCGCCAATCTACCTCTTAATACTTCATTATGAAGACCAACCTTTACATCAGACGGGCTAATTTTACTGTGGCCATAAATCATGGAATTAACAAAAGCAGAATACTCCTTAGGCAAGGAACATAAGAGGATCACAGCTTAAGCCTCATCGGTAATATCAACTTCTGCTGCCTTCAGGTTCATAATCAAAGTCGTCAAAGCATCTACATGCTCCATGAGATCAGCTCCAGGCTTCGTCTTGAACGAATAGAGTTGTTGCTGAAGAATAATTCGATTAGTGCGAGACTTGTCTTGATATGCATCCGATAATGCATCGCATAGTTCTTTCGTCTTCTTCTGAGAGAATTCTCTAAGAACTTTATTTGAAAGACTCAACTGAATTGTTGTGAGAGCTTCATCTTCCATCTCTTCCAAATCAGCTGCATCAATACCGTTCAATTTCTCAGGCGCAGAAACAATCTTATAAGGCTTCTCCTTCTTCAATACAGCCTTCATCTTCATCTTTCAAGTACCAAAATCTTCTTTTCCGTCAAAACGTGTTACTCCATAATTGACACCAGATCTACCAACAGATTTACTAGAAGTAGCCATTAACATCCAAATAGGAACAATAACACTAGCTCCGATATCAAAGTGTAGTGAATTTTGTTTTAATTTGAGCGGAAGCGGTTTATTTGTTCAGGATCTAGTATTGCCTATTTAGATACCAATGACACTTAAAAAGAATTATGCAGTCTCACATAAAAATAACAGAAATAAAAGACACGGAAGATTTAACGTGGTTCAGATATGAATATCCTACATCCACGGAGACCCAACAACTTTTTATTTCACTAAAGAAAAGTGTACAAAAAAGATGAAAGAATAATGATGGATACTACACTTGCTTGTTACATATGAAGATGAAATTCTTTTATTTAAATAGACTTGATAATGAAGGGTTGCTGGGAGATAAATCAATTTTTCGATTACTTAGATATCTTTCCAAATTGTATAATTTGATTTTAGAACAAATAGATGGTGTAATCTTCGTTTTCATATCTTTCTTTTATTCTCCATGCCTAACCATTTATTTTTTTATATAACAGATATATATTGATTAATTGATTGATTGACTAATTAATTAGTTTCCTTTAAAATATTCTTCCATATACCAGTCAAATTAATTGATTTGATTGAATCAATTAATCAATTTCTTTCCTCTTTAACAAATATTTGAATCATCCAAATTCAACAAAGACTGATGATGATTTCACTAGACCTCAAAGAGTGAATGCTGCTAAAATGAAGTGAAGTTGTGTCTAGAGCGGATCTATTAATTTATGAGGCGAGAGAGATATGATCGCATTATGATAGAAAGATAGGTTGACGTTGCTAAAAAGGTTATGATGAAGAAGTTGTTTGAGATCAAGGCTCAAAGAGAGGCACATCAAATCATTTTCATGAATACAAAAGGTATGAATAAAGAGGAACTAAAATATTTGAGCATAAGGAAAAAAAAACAAAGTTCTGAAAAATGTTCTTGCTGAGGAAAATGTGAACAAAGAGGATGAATGTTTTTTGTTTTAAAGTATTTGGTGGTTGGGTCAATTAGAGAACTTGTACTGCTATCGTTTTATTTTGAAATCAAGTTATGAAAATTTGTATATGTTTATGGTCTGTTTGTTTTCTTTTTGTATTTTGCTTTTTCAACATTTATTACAAAAGATGAGGATAATGGAAGAGAAATTTAAAATTTTAGGTCAATAATCATTACGACGACGATGTAAAGACGACGGAGGGGATGGAGGGGCGGCAAGAGAGATGGATTGTTTTCCATTCATTTGTTATTTCTCACAACACAAAAAACAAAATAAATTTATTTTCTATTTTATATGTTACCTTCATTTTCAAATTGTTCGTTACACGTGTCTTGTGTACGTTTTTTGGGTGAAAACGCAAAACTAAAAAGGCCAAACCAAACGGTGCTTTATGATCTTGTTTTTACTATTTTATGCTATAACGCAAATTTACAAATTTTAAATTTGAAAAAACTAGTAAATTTGTTAAATCGCAAAAATGAAATTGAGTCTGAATGCTATGAATATGATATAGATAAAAACCAATAAGTATGCTATAAATTTTAAACAGAAGAACAATATAGATTTCAAAATTTTAAGCCAAAAACAAAATAAAGAAACGTAATTATGTTTTATAAATAAGTTATAATAAAAAAAATTAGGCGTATGTTTAACAGGCGCCCAGATGTCCGGCATCTAGGCGCCTAGTAACTAAAACTGTTGGGACAACGACTCGTAATCGAATCTGAAAATTACGTATTCATAATTCGCAAACTGTTGGAGATGCTCTAAACTTGAAGCTGCAAAACTGCAGTGGTCAACAGTTCAAATAATTGATGCAAATTCAAGGTCTTTGGTAATCCCAGTCTGTGCTTATTTCTAGTGTTTAAAATACAAGTCTTATGATTTTCAGAAGCTCCTCTTACGAACATAATACCTTCATAGACAATGCTCTTGTGGTTATCTATTTTAAGCACCATTTGAAAAGTAATGCAAAGAAAATGAATTAAATGTCAACAGTCTTTTAGCTTTCCCATGAACTTCTAGGTGTTATGATCTTCTTTATTGAAGACTTTTTGCCTCAGTTTACCCATTCATGGAATATTAATTGGTTGACTGTTTTGGTAAAGCAGACGCAAATGGAGCTCAAAGACTGGGAAGCTGCATTAACTTATTGCAAATTGACTATTCCAATGTATCAAAGTATGTGCACATGCATCTTTGTGTTCACATATAACTTATATGATCTAAACTCTTTCTTTCTTTTTTTCTTTTTTTTAAATCACGCTTCATTTCTCTCCGGATGCTCTCCTATCACAATTTAGCTATGCACAAACAAGCATCTATTATGTGACCTTGAATAAGGCGACACCTTAAAAAATAACTGTCCTAGCATATATTTTCTTTGAACGATATTGTTAGACTTGAAAATATATTGTAGGGATGCACCGGTTGTCTGCTCGCCCTTCTTATATTTATATGATCATGATTTTCCAACCGTTGGAGATCTTCTAAAACTAGATGGAGAAGCGTCTGAACCAAATGAAGTTATTGTAGTTATTTTACATATAGATGAAAACAATTGATCTAAATGATTTTCCACAGTTAGTTTTAGAGGTGGCAAAGGATAAGGTGGCACCATGAAAATGCAATTTTATTTTCCTATGGATAACCACTTTTTTAATATGTCCTATGGAGATGTAAAAAGGATAAAACTTTCATTAATTAAGCTATTTTCATATTACAGAAGTTTATCCAGAAACTCATCCTATGCTCGGCCTGCAATATTATACATGTGGGAAGCTTGAATGGTACGAATACATTCAGCTGTTACTGAAATGCGTTTATGTTTGTTTATTTTGAGGTGTGATTTTTGATTCATGGCAGTAACCATCAGCAAATAACAAGTTCTTTACGTTAAGGATTGGAATTGAATGATGACAACACTATAAAATGACCTTGTATATGACATACACTATTCAAATTTTACGTATAACAGTACTAGAGTAGTACTACTCTTCATATGACTATGATCAGGGTGCTGATAATATTGACTGGTCACCGCAATTAAATTAACAGTACTTATGTATGTAGGTTTTTGGATCATACAGAGGAGGCTCTGCAATCACTCGCTAAGGCTGCAGATGTTCTCAAGATAACACATGGAACAAATACTCCATTTATGCAGGAATTATACTGCAAACTCGAAGAAGCAAGAGCTGAAGCTTCTTACAGAAGACAATCATACAACACTGACTACATGATTGAAGATTAATTGATTCAATACAAGAGTGTTTTCTGTTTGTATCAGTATTTCTTTTATTCTACAAGTATAGTCCATGATGAAGAAAAAAAAGTCACTTTACAGCATTTATATTCTGCTAACGTAAAGGAACATTGGTTGGTATGGTTACTTTGAGATTGTTGTAAAAAATTGTGTTGAATTTTAATTTTGTAAGAGAAATTTTATTGCGGAGTTGTTGCTGTTTTGTCAAAAAGTAACGTGCTGCACTATTACATGTATATAAGTTACTGTTTGCCAAGCATTCTGCATAATTAAAAAGACAATGAATTTATGTCACAACAATATCTATGTCGGTGGTTCTCCAACAATACTGCCACAGCCACCAGAATATGTGCTCTTTTATTTAGTTAGATGGTCCAGTGTCCAAACAATTGATAATGTACATCTGCAATTATTTCTGTGGATGTATCATTGCTTTTTTTATCTAAAAAAAAATTGGTAACTAGAATCTCTCTTTTTTAATTGATGGTGTGAACGAGATTGTCAATTTTGTAGATCATCAATTTAGAGTTTTACCACTTTAACAGCTGAGAACCGCTAGAATCACTCGTTAAAGAGAGAGTGTATGTAATACTCAATATTGATCTTTTATACTGGTCGTTGTCGTCAAGTTTTGAATCTACACTCTTGTTGGGGAAATCTCGGTCTTCCCCGCTTCGTGAAGTTAAAGATAGACACTTTAAGATTAATAGTAGCAACGAAAGCACAAGAGTTTATAATTCTCCAATATGGAGATTCTTCCACTATACAAAAGAATAGTAGAATTACAATAATACGATTACAAAAGTAACTCACACTTGGTGGCTCACTTAAGCTTGAGGATAAAGACTTCTCAAGCTATCACTCTTTTCTCTCAAGGAGGATCTCTAACTCTCAAGCTTTTTCTCACTCTAAGAAGTGACTTCTTCCTTGGATTCTTGGATGGCTAGTAATATGGCTCCTTCTTCTATTTATACTACTCAACCTCCATAATGAATGGTGGAGATTACCTGCATCCGTCGGTAGAGATTGATTCTCTAGAATGCTCCACACTCTCTAGGAATCTCTACACTCTTCCATTCCCTTCTTTATTTTTACATACTCTTCCGTAAGGTTACAGAAGGTTCCACACATCTCTAGAAATATTGCAGAGGGTTCCACACTCTTCCACAAGCTTCTAGAGAGTGCTACACTTCTCTAGAGTTCTCCGGAACATTCTAGAAAATTCTAGATTTCTCTAGAAACGTCTAGAATTTTCTAGAAACTCTCCAATTAAGGAGGGATCCCAACAAATCTCCCCCTCCCGACTTAATTGGGGGGTAGTAGTACGCCGGCACCTTGACAGCAGTCTTCAAACTTCTTTGTTGGTACTACCTTGGTCATCATGTCGGACCAGTTCTCATCTGCGTGAACCTTGTCAAGATGTATTTGCTTTTCCTCGAGGACTCCTCGGATCCAGTGATATCTTGTATCAATATGCTTTGTGCGGGAATGAAATGTTGAATTCTTTGCCAAGTAAATTGCACTTTGATTGTCACACTTCAAGACATACTTTTCTTGATCCACTCCCAATTCATGCAACAAGTTCTTCACCCACAACATCTCCTTGCAAGTTTCAGTAGCTGCGATATACTCTGCCTTTGTAGTGGATAATGCAATACACTTTTGCAGCTTTGATTGCCATGAAATAGCTCCCCCTGCAAAAGTGGTTAGGTATCCTGATGTAGATTTCCTTTAATCAATGTCACCAGCCAAGTCTGCATTTGTATATCCTTCTAACACAGGTTTTCCTTTTCCAAAGCATAAACATCTTTTGGAAGTTCCACGTAGATATCGAAGGATCCATTTGACTGCAGCCCAATGCTCATTCCCTGGGTTAGCCAAGAAGCGATTGACGACACCAACTGCATAAGCGATATCTGGTCTTGTGCATATCATTGCGTACATGAGACTGCCTACTACAGATGAGTATGGTTTCTTCTTCATTTCCTCCTTGTCTTTTTCACTTGTCGGACTCTGCTTCGAACTTAGCTTGAAGTGCCCAGCTAGTGGAGTGTTAACCGGCTTTGATTTGTGCATGTTGAACCTTTCCAAGACTTTCTCGATATATCTCTCTTGGGATAGCCATAACAGTCTTTTTGATCTATCACGAGTTATTCTCATCCCAAGAATCTGTTTAGCCGGCCCCAAATCTTTCATGACAAAGCTCTTACTTAGATCTTTCTTTAAAGCAGCTATTTTTATGCGGTCTTGTCCAATGATTAGCATATCATCAACATAGAGCAGAAGTATGAGAAAGTCACCACTTACATATCTCTTTATGAAGACACAATGATCGCTTCCCGCCTTTTTGAAATCATGTTCTGCCATGAATGCGTCGAACTTCTTGTACCATTGCCTTGGTGCTTGCTTAAGTCCATATAGACTCTTTGTGAGGCGGCACACTAGATCTTCTTTGCCTGGAACTTTGAATCCCTCAGGCTGTTGCATGTAGATCTCTTCCTCTAGGTCACCATGTAGAAACGTCGTCTTGACATCGAGTTGTTCAATCTCCAAATCTTGCAGCTGCTAGGCTAAGCATAACTCGGATTGATGACATCTTTACCACGGGAGAGAATATCTCTTCAAAGTCAGTACCTTTTTCTTGTCCAAATCCTTTGACGACTAATCGAGCTTTGTAGCGAGGCTTTGAACAGTTCTCTTCGGTCTTGATTCTATACACCCACTTATTCTTCAAAGCTCTTCTCCCTTTTGGTAGCTCCACTAATTCATATGTGTTATTCTCATGCAAGGATTGCATTTCTTCTTGCATGGCTATTCTCCACTCTTCTTTATGACAATCACTCATTGCTTCTTTATAGCTCTGAGGCTCCCCCTCATCAGTGAGCGTAATGTACTCCTCTATGTTGTATTGGGTGGACGGTCTTCTGTCCCTTGAGGATCGTCTTGGCTCTGGTGCGATTGGAGTGCTAGATTGAGGTTCTTCCTGAACTGGTTCATCATGAATTTCATGATCTTCAGCTTTACTGCTTTCTTGTGTGTTATTATCTTCATGTCGAACCAGAGTAGGTTCAATGTCCTTACTGCTTCTCAATCTTGGCCTCTCTGAATTCTTGATATCTTCAATTGTTTGGTCTTCGAAGAATACAACGTCTCCACTACGAATAACCTTCTTGTTAATTGGGCCCCACAACCGGTACCCAAATTCATCCTTAGGTGAACGAAGATAAATACACTCCTTTTTCTTTGCATCAAGCTTAGCTCTCTCATCTTTGGGGATGTGAACAAATACCCTGCACCCGAACACCTTGAGATGATTATATGAAGCCCTCTTGCCCGTCCAAACTTCCTCAGGAATGACCCCATCCAAAGGAACTGATGGTGTGAGGTTGACAATGTCAGCCACAGCCATTATAGCTTTTCCCCAGAATGATTTGGGTAACTTAGCATGAGAGAGCACACAACGAACTCTTTCATCAATGGTTCGGTTCATTCTCTCAGCTAGCCCATTCAATTGTGGTGTCTTGGGTGGAGTCTTCTCTAGCCTAATGCCATATTTCTTGCAATAGTCTTCAAAAGGACCTCTATACTCACCTCCGTTATCTGATCGTACACACTTAATCTTCCGTCCAGTCTCACGCTCCACCAGAGCATGGAATTCTTTGAAGGCATCAAGCACTTGATCCTTTGATTTTAATAGGTGCAACCATACTTTCCTTGAATGATCATCAATGAAGGTGACAAAATATAGAGCACCACCAATGGATCTCTCAGACATCGAACATACGTCAGTGTGCACGAGGTCTAGAATGTTCTTTCTTCTTGTGGGCGGAGAAGATCTTTGGAAAGCAACCTATGTTGTTTTCCAGCTAAACAATGAGCACAAGGATGAAGTGGTTTACCTTTCACGTCAGGGAGGAGTTGTTTCTGAGCGAGTATGTGAAGACCTTTCTCACTTATGTTCCCAAGTCGTTTATGCCATGTGTCCATATCATCAGTAGAGATGTTTACTTTTCCTTTGCATAGCTTAGCTTGCATTACATACAATGATCCTACCTTCTTTCCTCGAGCTATTATCAAACTTCCTTTGGTGAGCTTCCACTTCCCTTCACCAAAGTAATTCATTAGACCGTCATCATCTAGCTTTCAAGCGAAAATAAGACCGAGGCGCATGGTCGGGACATGCCTCACTTCTTTCAAAACAAGCTTGCACCCGGTGCTTGTCGTCAGAGTGATGTCTCCTGTTCCAACAATCTTGCTTTTATCTTGATTTCTCATTTGCACCGTTCCAAAGTCACCTCTTTGGAAGGATGAGAAGAAGTTTTCATGTGGAGTAACATGGAAGGAAGCATCAGAATCAACAATCCAAGAACTCTCATCACAAGCAATGTTTAGAATGTTACTTTCACCAACGAGATATAGCAGATCTTTCTTTAATACTATGGCAGTAGTACTCTTTTCTTCTTGCTTCTTTGTTAGGCTTATTTGGTCAGGCTTAATATTACCGGCCTTTTGGTCTCTTTTGAAGCTTCGACATTCCATTTTCTTGTGACCCATCCTTCCACAGTAATAGCATGCAATCTTCGAGCGTGACTTGGATCTACCTTGAGATTGATGGGGATTTCGGCTCTTACTACGTCCACGGGTTTCATTCCTACCCTGATTCTCAACAGCATTAGCTTCGGGATGGATAGACTCATCTCGTTCCATTCTCCTTGCTTCTTCACCAAGAAGGCTGTCACTGACGGTATCCATAGTTAACTTCCCTTCCGGAGCCGAGTTACTTAGCGTGACAACAAGTGTGTCCCAACTTTCCGGTAAGGAAATAAGGAGTAGAAGGGCTTGTAGCTCATCATCAATCTTTATATCAATTTTTGTTAGTTGATTTACGAGCCCCTTGAAGTTATTCAAGTGCTCAATCATACTATGACCATCCTTATACTCCAATTTCACCAACCGTCGAACTAAATTGGCCTTGTTGCGAGGCGTTTTCTTCTGAATCATGGACTCAAGCTTTGTCCATAATTCATAGGCATTGGTATAAGTAGAAACATGCTCGAAGAGAGTTTTGTCGATGTACTTACGGATCATAGCAACAGCCTTACGGTTCAACAGTTCCCACTGAGCATCACTCTTTCCTTCCACCTTATTTTTGTAGATGATGGGCTCATGCAAATCCTTATAATACAAGTGGTTCTCCATCATTGGCTTCCAATAGGAGTAGTTGTTAGCTGTGAGCTTGAACATGTCTCCATCATGAGCGACAATATCCTCCATCTTGAACTTACACGAGCTTGATTAGGCTACGGATGAACCTCGCTCTGATACCACTGTTGGGGAAATCTCGGTCTTCCCCGCTTCGTGAAGTTAAGATGGGCACTTTAAGATTAAAAGTAGCAATGGAAGCACAAGAGTTTATAATTCTCCAATATGGAGATTCTTCCATTATACAAAAGAATAGTAGGATTACAATAATACGATTACAAAAGTAACTCACACTTGGTGGCTCACTTAAGCTTGAGGATAAAGACTTCTCAAGCTATCACTCTTTTCTCTCAAGGAGGATCTCTCTAACTCTCAAGCTTTTTCTCTCTCTAAGAAGTGGCTTCTTTCTTGGATTCTTGGATGGCTAGTAATAGGGCTCCTTCTCCTATTTATACTACTCAACCTCCATAATGAATGGTGGAGATTACTTGCATCCGTCGGTAGAGATTGATTCTCTAGAATGCTCCACACTCTCTAGAAATCTCTACACTCTTCCATTCCCTTCTTTATTCTTCCATACTCTTCCGTAAGGTTCCAGAAGGTTCCACACATCTCTAGAATATTCCAGAGGGTTCCACACTCTTCCACAAGCTTCTAGAGAGTGCCACACTTCTCTAGAGTTCTCCGGAATATTCTCGAAAATTCTAGTTTTCTCTAGAAACGTCTAGAATTTTCTAGAATTTTATTGCGGAGTTGTTGCTGTTTTGTCAAAAAGTAACGTGCTGCACTATTACATGTATATAAGTTATTGTTTGCCAAGCATTCTGCATAATTAAAAGGATAATGAATTTATGTCATAACAATATCTATGTCGGTGGTTCTCCAACAATACTGCCACAGCCACCAGAATATGTGCTCTTTTATTTAGTTAGATGGTCCAGTGTCCAAACAATTGATAATGTACATCTGCAATTATTTCTGTGGATGTATCATTGCTTTTTTTATCTAAAAAAAAATTGGTAACTAGAATCTCTCTTTTTTAATTGATGGTGTGAACGAGATTGTCAATTTTGTAGATCATCAATTTAGAGTTTTACCACTTTAACAGCTGAGAACCGCTAGAATCACTCGTTAAAGAGAGAGTGTATGTAATACTCAATATTGATCTTTTATACTGGTCGTTGTCGTCAAGTTTTGAATCTACACTCTAAGGGTGTTTGTTTTGCAAAATGAAAGAAGCATCCCAAAGAAGAGGCCGGGAAGCAGGAAGTTTACGCAAGGAAGTATATCCTTTTTGTTGGGACGAGATTCCAACTAGAGATCAATCAAATCAAAACCCAAAAAGAAAAGAAAAAACACAGCGGAAGACGAGCTCGTGGTAAGGAGTGTAAAACCAACCAATAATCAGTTCAATTCAAACGCAACCACAATGTCCAAACAAGCAATATAGAAATCAAAGCAATAACGAAAAATAAATCACACAACGATATATAGTGGTTCCATTAAGAGAGAGCTTTTATTAATATCGATGAGAAGTGTACAAGGGATTGAATACAATGATCAAAATTCTAGTAGAATTGATTTGTGAAGAAGAGAATTGAAGAAAAAATAGGTATTGATAAACCATAATTAGTGGAGGCTAATCTCTTGCGGTCGCTTTTTGTTGCGTGTAGATCTGAAGCCTGAAGCTAGCTTATATACGAGAATAGGAAACCTATGCAGAGTTTCAAAATTGCCCCTTCAAATATCACAAATCTTCACATCAAGCTCATGCCTGAAAACAGACGAAAGTCGCCACAGACGTCTGTCATAACATGACAGACGTCTATCCAATGTCTCGGGATGCAGGTTTACTGAAGCGACAGACGTCTGTCGTTGTCAATTCAGCACCACTTCACCTTCTCCTTCATAACTTCCACCTCCAAACTTCGATTTGCGAACCGTTTTCTCCATCACGAAGCTTCTTCCGACCACTACAATTCTCCATATAATGTCGTCAAAATTTAACACTCCACCTCAACACTATATCTATCTCCAACTCCAATGGTATCATACCATCAACAACAACCGATGGTACCAACTATCGCTTCTTCCATCTTCAACCAAACATGAATGCTTTCCCAATGAGCTCCAGCAAAACCACCGTCCATTGCACTCCACCAATGAGCTGAGGCAAAACCTCCGTCCGCTAATGAAATATTGAAAACATTCAAATCCTAAACCATCTCACCAAAAACTAAAGTGCTGAGGAGTGTAAACTAGCACTTACCAAAAGGATAGAACTTCAATCTCTCACCGGTACTCTTCCTCATCCATAACCAAGATTCTCCCTCAACCTGCCACCTCATGGCATTTAGCACTTCTCCAAGCAAATCAAGTTCGAGCAATGCTCGAACTTCCCAACTAGCAATGCCTTAGTGAACATATCCGCCGCATTATCCTTTGTATGCTCTTTTCGAAGATATACTTGTTTATCATCATCTATGAATAGTAGAAATGACTCTCTCACCTTAATATGCTTAGTCCGTGAGCTAAACGCCAAGTTCTCCGCCAAGTAAATAGCACTCTGGCTATCACATCGAACATCAATGTTATCATGCCCGAATCCCCAAGTCACACAAAAATCGCTTCAAATAGGGAGTCTCCTTTGTCGCCTTCACCACGGCTATCAACTCCGCCTCCGAACTGGATAAAACAACTACGGTCTGCAATCTCGATCTCCAACTTATGGCTATACATCCGAATGTGAAGACATATCCATAAATTGATTTTCTTTGATTTCTATCACCGGCGCAGTCCGAATCACAATAACTAACCAACTTACAATCCAATCTATCATTACCGCAAAAAACAAGAACATGCGATGATGTGCCTCTAAGATATCTCAATATGAGCTTCACAGCTTCCCAATGTGATTTCCTCGGATTAGCCATATATCGATTAACCATCCCGACGGCATTTGCAATATCGGACCTTGTATATACCATAACATACAATAGACTTCCAACCGCACTAGCATATGGGACATTTGCTATATAATCCTTGTCTTTCTCCAAGATATGTGATCCTTTGCTCGAAAGCTTCATATGCAAAGCTAAAGGTGTATCTGAGGCATTTGCATTCTCCATTCTAAATTGGCAAAACACTTTCTGTATGTACTCCATTTGAATAAATTTCAACTCAAAACGCTTTCGATCCCTTTCAATTTCCATGCCCAATATCCTTCTTGCTTCTCCAATATCCTTCATTTCGAACTCTGATTTCAAACTCAGTTTTAACTTGTTGATTTCATTCTTATCCTTAGAAGCGATGAGCATGTCGTCCACATATAAGAATAAATACACCCAACAATCATTTTTCAACTTCTTGAAATAAACACAAGCATCCTTGGTGCTTCTATCAAAATCATTTTCAAGCATAAAATGATCAAATCTCTTGTACCAATATCTAGATGATTGCTTTAAACCATATAGTGATTTCTTCAATTTGCAAACCAAATTCGATTTACCATCCATAACAAAATCTTCCAGTTGCTCCATGTAGATGTCTTCATCCAAGTCACCACGCAAGAATGTGGTTTTCACATCAAGTTGCTTCAACTCCAAGTCGCGAATAGCAATTATAGCTAGTAATATCCGGATAGAAGTATGGCGCACAACCGGTGCGAATATCTCATCATACTTCTTTCCCTTCCTTTGTGCAAACCCCTTTGCCACTAGCCTGGAAATTTACCTCCCATCATCCTTCATCTTGTATATCCATTTGCATCCAATAGCACGGTTTCCTTTAGGAAGTGGAACCAAATCTCAAGTTTGATTCTTCAACAATGATTGCATCTCTTCTTCCATGGCACAAATCCACTTCGAGCTATCACTCGACTCCATGACGTCATCAAGGTCCATCGGCTCATCTTGAACTACATGAAGAGCATAGTCCAAATTATACAAAAGCTAAAATAGTTCCAATCACCATATTTTTCGGATGGTCTAATAGTACTCGACCAACCCAAGTAGCAATACCATCACCCAATTCTCCTTCGGCTCCACCTTGAACCGAATTTTCTCTAAAATTGTGCACATCACCAACACTACTAGAGAAACCTTGTGGACTATGTGATGTTACATCAACAGCTACTTCCTCGCAACCATCTCCAACTACTATACTCTCTCTACTTCTTAGAAAAAATGTGGAAGTAACTTTCTTCTCCTTTGATTCACCATGAACCAAATCCAGAATATCCGATGGGCTCACATTCGCCTTGAACATCGCCGACTTATCAAAAGTAATATGACGAGAATTCACTACTTCCTTCGTTTCGGATTCCAAATCCAATAGCTTTTTACTCCATCCGTATAACCAAGCAAAATCCCCTTGAAAGCTCTAGGTTCGAGCTTATCATTTCTCGGATCATGCACATAAACCAGACTACCAAACACATGAAGATAACTCAAGTCAATTCTCTTTCCCTTCCACACTTCCTTTGGAATTTTGTTACCAATAGCTGAGTACTGAATTCGATTAATAATATGCACTGTGGTTGACAAAGCTTCTGCCAAAAATCTCTTAGCCAAACCCGATGTCAATCTCACGCATCGAGCTTTCTCAAGTAGAGCACGATTCATCCTCTCTACAACACTACTCGACTGTGGATCTCCAAGTGTATTAAAATGTTTTCGAATACCATGATGCTTACAAATCTTCAAAAATTCTCCACAAACATACTCTCCGCCATCGTCAGACCTTAGAACCTTCAAAGATCTCATTCTCAACAAGAGCTTTACATGCTTTGAACTTTGCGAATGCCTCCGACTTGGCCTTCATTACATACACCCAAACTTTTCAAGAAAAATCATCTATGAAATAAATATAATAGCGAGCTCCACCCAAAGAAGCTATCGGCGTCGGTCCCCAAACATTCGAGTCAACATACTCAAGAACCCTTCTCGAATCATGTTTTCTCTCACCGAATGAAACTTTAGTTTGCTTCTCCATGACACATTCTACGCAAAACTCTAGCTTGTTGAAACTCTCACCATCGATCATATTCCTCTTTCAAAGAACATCCAAACTCATCTCAAGACATGACCTAACCTCATATGCCATAACCTAGTTGCATCCAAGCCACGAGAACTATCAACCTATACAAGTTTCGCATTCTACTGTCACTCCTTGAAGAAAATAAATACCATGAGTCCTAGCACCCTTCATCACCACAAGTGCGCCCTCTGAAACCCACAAGCTGTCACTCTCAATAGTGATTTTATAACCTAATGAATCTAGCCGTCCCAAAGAGATAAGAAACTTTCTAAATCTCAGAACATAGCACACATTAGTGAAGTACGAACCACTCCGTCAAACATCCGAATTTGCATGGAACCAATGCCTTTCGACATACAAATAGTACCATTTCTCATAACAATTGAATTTCCTTCTTTGTCGATGTAAGAAGAACAACAATTCCTATTTGGCGTCATATGATAAGACGCCCCCGAATCGAGCATCCATTCGCTACCCAAAATATCTGATGCTACCACCGACAACACTCTACGTCTCCCTCACTAACTCCACTCTCCACCGCTATTGATGAAGATACTACTTCCATATTTGCCTTCTCCTTGTTCGGACACTCATTCTTTCGTTGACCGGGATTCTTACAAATATAGCATCTGCCTTTTTTTTCCTTCGGCTTTCCTCTCCAATCGGGGTTCCTTGATTTAGAACACCCCTGATTCTTCTTCTTTACATACCTCCCTTTCACCACAAACAAACCATGACCATTACTAGCACCGCTACTTTCATCATCCAACTCCTTCATTTGATCCCGCAAGTTCTCGCTAAGAAGACCTATTTTGATATCATCAAGAGTCAATGTATCCCGGCTATAGATCAAACTATTTGAGAAACCTGCATGGTGGTCCGGCAATGAACACAACAACATCATCGTCTTTCGCTCTTTCTAAATCTTCAAATCTACTATCTTCACCTTCATTAGCAAATCATCAAAGTATTCAAGTGTGCCTTTAGCGAAGTACATTCCTTCATCTTATAAATGAAGAACGTTTGCAATAAGATCAAACGATTAGTCAGTGGCTTCTCTATATATAACTCCTCCAACTTGTCCCAAATGTCCTTAGCGGTAGTCTCACCACTAATTTCAGAGATAACATTCTCTCCCATAGCAAGTTGAAGTGTAGTGAATGCTCACTCTTCCATTTCCTCTCTCTCAACATCCGAGTTGTCTGCTGGCAACAAATGTGTGTCAAACACTACCCGATGCACTCGATTTCTCCTTAGGACCGCTTTCATCTTCCATTGCCAATCAAAATAATTATCACCATTCCACTTGTCTATAACCAATTGTGATCCTGATGCTACATACGAACCATGTACATAAGGCGCTCCACCACTTGGATTACCCATTGAGGAACTACTTGAGGTATTATCCGATTTCGTCATTTCTACAACCACATACCAACACCAAAGCTCTGATACCAAGTGTTGGGACGGGATTCCAACAAGAGACCATTCAAATCAAAACCCAAAAAAACATAGCGGAAGACGAAATCATCGTAAGAAATGTAAAAGCAACCAATCAATGTCTCAATTCAAGCAATCCAATCGAAACGCAATCACAATCCCCAAACAAGCAATATAGTAATCAAAGTTGTAGCGAAAAATAAATCACATAGCGATTTATAGTAGTTTCACTAACGTTGTTTGTGTACATTCAATTTAAGAGAGAGCCTTTATTAATATCGATGGGAAGAGTACAAGAGATTGAATACAATGATCAAAATTCTAATAGAATTGATTTGTGGAGAAGAGAATTGAGGAAAAATAGATTTGGATAAAACATAATTAGTGGAGGCTCTCTTGCAGTCGCTTTTTGTTGCGTGCAGATCTGAAACCTGAAGCTAGCTTATATAGGAGAATAGAAAACCTACGCAGAGTTTCAAAATTTCCCCTACAAATATCACAAATCTTCAGGTCAATCCCATGCTTGAAAACAGGTGGAAGTCACCATAGACGTCTGTCATAATATGGTAGCCGTCTGTTTAATGCTCGGGATGCAGGTTTGCTGAAGCGATAGACGTCTGTCCTTTTTCACAGACATCTGTCGTTGTCAATTCAGCACCACTTCACCTTTTCCTCCATAACTTCCACCTTCGAACTCCGATTTGTGAACCGTTTTCTCCGTTACGAAGCTTCTTTCAACCTCTACGATTCTCCATATAGTGTTACCAAAATTTAACACTTTTTATATTTGTTGCTCTGAATATGTATTTGTATTGTAAAAATCGTTGCTAATGTTAATTACTTTGCAATTAATTACACATAATAAACAAAGTAAAAAAGTTAAACAACATATAACAACAAATACATTAGAGTAGATACAATAATTTAGAAATATAAATACCAAATACGATAATATAGTTTATAAAATATATTTATCGAAGATCCTCAGCGGTTATTTCTTTCCTTGTATTATCTGAAATCAAGGACATTATTTTCAGATTGGTTCATTGTCTTTCTCATCAATCGATTGAATATTGTAGTTACTTCAAATGTATTCCTCTATAATAAGATCTAGACCTTATCAAATGACATAATGTCAGGTCGTGTTTTCAAATAAAATCATGAATTAACAGAAAATGTAATCTTTGAAAATTTTATTTGTTAACTGTTTGCATTCATACGTCTTGGGTATGAATAAGTTTTACAAATATTATGTTCTTATCACATAGCTCATCTTCCTAAATTTTTAGGAAACTTTTAACTGTAAAATCCGCATGCTACTAGTGAGTTGTTATAAGTATTTATTTTGATCGGTATTAAAATGTAAACGATGTGTATGCATCCTACTAAAAAGAGTTGGTTAAATCCAAATTACATTGCAAAACTAACTTTTATCGGCAATGCATCTATTAAAAGTTGACCAACGGCAAAAAGAAAAAAATAGATTAGAACTTACCGTAATGGTAGTCTGCACTGGTAAATGATTTGTCTGAGTCCAGTAAGAATATTGTTTCTTGAAACAAAATTGCTTCCTCAATGACATCGAAGGGTAGATGAGCAATTATTTTTCAAGATGAAACAAACCAATCTCTGCAACGTTACGCTAGCATTGCAGAGCAACGACGAACTCAAGTTGGTTTGAATAAGAACAATGTGCGGAAAATAAGAGTGATGAGTATGATTGAATATTTTTTAGTATAAATGTCCATATATTCAAGGTTAATATATAGCATCTGATGGTCATGTCACTTCGAAAAGATTGCAACTCTTTAACTGCCTTCTGACCGTTGAGATGTTTCTTTTGGTTTGAAGAGGTACGACCACAATATGCCTCAAACACTCATTCATCCACAGACGTGTGCGTGGAGTGGTGCGTTGCACCACTAGCTAAGTTGGTCTCGTTTTGGTTTCGTCTAATAACCATATAACTATTATGGTCCTCGCATCTTTATATATATAATTTAATATTTATGACAAGATGTATGACTATTCATGTTCTCTAGGCTATTCATATTCCTTAGACAATTAATGCCTCATTCATTTATTTTATTTTCCAACAACCCCCACATGAATGAGAATTTTGTCAATCTGTTTCTTAGTTCTATGAAACTTTTGTTACATTGGTTAAAGTAGCATGAAGGCCTTGAACTTTTCCAAATGATTATCTATTTGACCTACTGACGAATCAGTGGACTCGGATGTCTTTGACTTGTAAGCCTTTTGTGTAGGTTAGGACAATAAATAGCATTCAATAATGTTTCTTATCTTCCTTGGTTCTCTATTTATATTCATTTTTGCTGTGAACATTTACTTGGTCTCATGAGTGCTTAAGAGAATTAGGCCTTGTAAATTGTAATTCTCCATTAAGCGGTGCCTTCGCACTCATGCAGGTTTTCTTTAAGGAGTATCCCACAATACCCCACTTGGTTTTTTATACTTCCATATTGTAAACATCTTAAAAGTCAAGCCTATCCTTTTCTATGGTGGTTTGTGCACTGACTTATCTTAGGAATGGTAGAAGGTGTTTCTTCCAGTACTGCTAAGTTCTATCATTAACTTGGTAGTCCCTTTGAATTTAGATGTTGGGATCTCTAGTCAACTAGGTTGGGTTTCTATTAAGGAAAACTTTAGTCTATGGGCCTTAAGCCCATTCCCATCAATAAGGTTTGAACTTTCTCTCTAGGTAGGCCCTTTTTTAGTGGATCTGCAATGCTATCTTTTGACCTTACCTAGTCTACAGTAATAACTCCATTTGAGAGAAGTTGTCTTGCGGGTTTATGTCTACAATGAATATTCCTATATTTACCGTTGTATAGTTTACTATTAGCTCTTCCAATAGCTGATTGACTATCACAACGTATACGTATTGGAGTCACGGGTTTGTCCCAATTCGGAATGTCTTCCAGAAAACTTCGAAGCAAATTTGCTTCTTCTATGGCTTTATCCAGAGCGATAAATTATGATTCCATCGTTGACCTTACTATACATGTGTATTTGGATGATTTACATGGAATTGCCCCCATTTCCTAATGTAAAAACATATCCGCTTGTAGAAATTGTATCATTTGAACCAGTTATCCAATTTGCATCACTGTATCCTTCTACCACATAAGGATATTTTTTATAATGTAAAACATATTTTTATGTATACTTTACATACCCTAGAACTTTGATTATCGCTTTCCAATGTTTTTTACCAGGATTGCAGGTATACCTACTCAGCTTGCTTACAACGTATGCAATGTTTGGCCTTGTGCAGTTCATGAAATACATGATACTTCCTAGCATACTAGAGTATTCAAGCTTATAGATACCACTACCGGTGTTTTTAACCCAATTTTAGTTCATATCTACAGGCGATTTCGCAATAGTTATATTATGTTGTTTGAACCTTTCAAATATTTTGACAATGTAGTGTGACTGAGATAATGAATATCCTGCAATGTCCTAAAAAATTTGACACCCAAGATTACATCAGCCACTCCTAGGTCTTCCATGTTGAATCTAGATGACAACATATCCTTCGTTGATTTTATTATGGTCTTATTATTACCTAGGATCAATAAATCATCAACATAAAGACAAACAACGACATATCCAATATCTATATGTTTCATATAAACACATTTATCTGATTCATTTATTTTGAATCCATTTGATAACATAGTTTCATCAAATTTCTCATGTCATTATTTCGGCGCTTGTTTGAGGCCTAATGTGAGTTTGCTGACTTGCATACCTTATTCTCATTTCTTGAGCTTAGAAACCCTTCGGGTTGCAGCATGTATATTTCTTTTTGTAGTTCACAATTTAAAAACATAGTTTTTACATCTATTTAATGTAATACCAAATTTAGTATGGATGCGATTGCAATAATCATCTTAATTGGTGTTATTCTGGTTACTGCTGAGTATGTATCAAAATTATCTAGATCTTCCTTCTGTCTAAATCCTTTAATTACAAGTCTTGCTTATACTTGTCTATTGAACCGTCAGCTTTTAGTTTTTCTTAAAGATCCATTTGTATCCTAGTGTTTTTTATCCTTTAGATAGATCTACTAGTTCCCATGTATGGTTTTGTAAAATGGATTCGATTTCATTATTGACGGCTTCTTTTCAGTAAGGAGCATCAAGAGATGACATTGATTGTTTGTATGTTATAGGTTCACTTTCTACCATATATGTGTAGAATTCAAGTCTAAAGGTTTTAGGGGTCCTTTGTCATTTGCTCCTTCATGGTTCCCCTAACTCTGGTTCAACATTTTTTTGGGTGTATTTTGATCAACATTATCCTGTCGAGTGTCTAGTCTTTCTGCATCTCTTGATCACTTTTGAACAATAGTTTAATAGAGGTTTTCAGTGGATAAATATGTTCAAAGAATCTTGCACTTCAAGATTCGATAATGGTATTTTCCGCGATTTTAATCATTTTCAGATTTATGCACCAAAAACCGATATGCACTACTATCATGAGCATAACCAATGAATACGCAATCTATAGTCTTTGGTCCAATTTGGACCCTTTTAGGTTTGGGTACTTTTGCTTTTGCAAGGCACCTTCACACTTTCAAGTATTTGTAGGACGCTGGTCTATTTTTCCGTATTAATGTGGATATCTCAAAGTGTTCTTGCGAGATTTTATTCAGAATGTGATTGACTGAAAGTATTATTTCACTCTAGATATTATCTGGTAGATAAGAACTAATAAGCATTCACCATTTCTTTAAGGGTATGGTTTTTGCGTTTTGCTATACCGTTTGATTGAGGGGAATATGATGTCGTTGTTTGTTGGATTATACCATTTTGCGCATAGAATTCCTCGAATCGAAATTCATATTCGCCTCCTATATCACTTCTTAAGGCTTTGATTTTCTTATTCAATTGATTTTCAACTTCTGCCTTGTATTGCTTAAACATTTCAAATGCCACGTCTTTACTTCTCAGTAGGTACACATAACAATACCTGCTACAGTCATCAATCAAGATAATAAAATATTTTTTCCCTCCTTGAGTTTGACACATTTTACAATCACATATATCTATATGCATTAAGTCTAAAGATTCGGTATTCCTTTCAACATGATGAAAGAAAGTTCCGGTCATTTTTGCCTCAGCATATATTTCACATTTATAACTTAAATCTATTGCAAACTTAAGTAAAAGTCTAAGTTTATCATTTTGCACAATGTATCAAAGTTAACAGGCCTAATCTAACATGTCATATATTAGAGGATTCAACGATATAAATGGAAGATTCAATCTTATCATCATAATTTTTTGGTACAATAATTATTACATTCATTTTAAACAATACATCATTCACATGACCTTTCCCAACATATATTTCGTTCTTTGATAAAATAAAGTTATCGGAGACAAAGACTAATTTAAAGCCATTCTTACTTAGCAATGATCTAGAAACCAAATTCTTTTAAATGTATGGGACATATAGAACATCATTCAACATAAGCTCTTCTCTAGAGGTCGTCTTAAAATAATTTTTTATTTTCCTTCAACCTTCGATGTGGAGGAGTTTCCCATAACTAATTGCTCTTCTTGTGTCATGGTTTTGTAGTTGGAAAACATCTATTTATTGGTGCAGACGTGTCTTGTGACACCTGTATATACAAACCATTCATTTGAATTGCCAATCAAGTTGCGTTTATAAATCACCACAGACAAGTTCATTTCAGAAACGTCATTAGGGAGTTTATCGTACTCGGTGACATTTGCATGTTCTTTCTTTTTCTTCGAACCTTGACATTCGCTTTCCTTATGTCATTTCTTTCTGCAGTTGTGGCGGCTTCCTTTGAATTTCTTTGGATTCTTTGCATTTGGATTATATTCATATTTCTGTTTGTTGTTTTTCTCAGCCTCGATGACATTTGCCTTTGCCACTATAACATTATACGCTTTCTTTTCTGATATTCTGTTGTCCTCTTTGATTCTTAGCCGAATAACGAGATTTTCCATAGTCATTTCCTTGTGCTTATGCTTCAAATAATTTTTGAAGTCTTTGCATGACGGATGTAGTTTTTCAATAACAATGACCGCTTGAAACGATTCGCTCAAGGATATCTCTTCGTCATGGATTTCATACATTATTACTTGCAACAATTGGATTTGATTGTTCAAGATTTTGGCATCTGTCATTTTGAAATCGAGGATTTTCCGACAATGCACTTTTTCATTCCAGCATCCTCCGTCATGTATTTTTTATCCAAAGAAACCTAGAGTTCTTTCGAAGTCTTCACTGTGCAGTACAGATGATATAGACTGTTATCCAGTCCATTTAATATGTAATTTTTCCAGATGATGTCCGAACTCTTCTAGACATTGAGTGCTTTGACTTTGGTTGCGGTATGCTCCAGTTCTTCCACTGCCGGAGCATCCTCGGTAAGAAATTTCACAAGGTTTAGTGTAGTCAAATGGAACAAAAAATTTGTTGCCAGCGCTTGAAATCCACTTCAATGAATTTTTTTAGCCTCTCGTCATGCGATGAAGCAACAGTTGTTGTTGGAACCATTGTTCTGTTCTCACTGGCGGCTATGGTTGATTTTGTTGTCGAAGTGTTGCAGTCTTGAGTCATCGTCTAGAATAAAACAGCCTTAATCAGTGACAAACAAACACAATTATGTTTTAAGATTGTTATTGACAATACACCGATTAACACTTGATCAACAATAAAAAGAAAAATACATATTAGAACTTACTGTAATGATGGTCCGCACTAGAATATGGTTTGTCTGAGTCCAGTAAAAATAACGTTTTCTTAAAACAAAATTGCTCCCTCAATGGCGTCGAATGGTAGATGAGCAACTGTTTTTCAAGATGAAACTGATCGATTTCGGCAATGCTGCGCTATCAATTGCAGAGCAACGACGAGCTCAAGTTAGTTGGAATAAGAACAGCATGCAGGGAAGATGAGAGATGAGTATGGTTGAGTATTTTTCAATGTAAATGTACGTATATTCAAGACTCATATATAACATCTGATAGTCATGTTGGTCATGTCACTGCAGAAATGTTGCAACCCTTTAACCGTCTTTTAATCGTTGGCTCTGACTATGGAGGTGCTTCTTTAGGTTTGAAAAGACGTTATGATTTTTGAACATTTTATGTTTGGGGCAAAAAAATAAAATTCATGTTTTGATTCAACAACCAACAATTAAATACTAACCGTTAAGTGTCACAATACGCCTCAAATGCTCATTCGTCCACGGACGCGGGGTGGTGTGCACCATCCACTAAATTGATCAATTCTTGGTTTAAGCCTCTAACAGAGATATAACTATTACGGTCATCAGATTTTGATATTTATATTTATTTATGACAAGTTGTGAGAACGTTAGAGTATTCCTATCTTTAGGCAATTAATGCCTCGTTCATTTATTTTATTTTCCAACGCTACCGTATTGGTCCATCATTCATAATGCATGATGCAAACCGTAGAAGTTCAAACTGCGCAAAGTAAATAAAAACACGGTGCACACGTGCATTCTTTAGTTATTTAGAGCTACACTTGCAAATCTATTTATATCTACAGTGCCAGAGCAAGTGAAGTGAAATAAATAAAATGAATAAAGATGCATAAATGAAGAAGGGGTGAATCACATGTAATAGTTGCCTTCACGTCCCACGATGGATTACTTGTATTGATCAACACACGAGAATTATATAACATCAGTTTTCAACAAATGCTCTGTCTATTTTTATTAACCAGACCTTCGCACTATTCACGTATCCACTGTGCTTTTGTTTATTACGTCTACGCCAAAATAAATTATACTACAATAATGCCACTAATTATGGTACTTAATTATGATATTTGTAGTTTAATTCTTTTTCACTCGTTTTATTTTTCCCTCAACTATGCTGGTCTAGATAAGAATTTCGTACAAATAGGGTATCTGTATAAGAAATCATTTGAGTTGATTATATATAGATTACTTGAAACATAATATATGTGAAACGTTCAATAATGAGGATTAACGATCTTCTTTTGATGCTAATTAGATTTGCTAGCTAAGATTGACGGTGTTTAAATATTAAATATTTGATGTTAATACAAAGTCTTATTACTTCGTTTTCGGTACGACTTTAATATAAATGGAAGATGAAATCATGCACTTGATTGCGTTGTTGACAAATTGGAGATTTTGTAGTTGATCGATCTGTAAATAATTGTTTTTTCTTTTTTCTTTCTCGAAGATAGTACACATGATGCTTCTTCTTCGTTTTTGATGTGCTTTTCTTTACTTGTTTACTGGTGCTTTGCTTTAGTTATGTCGAGTAACGAGTCTAGCTTAAAATAACAATAATCGAATTCAACAGAGGTAATTAGACCGTACGCTTTAATGGTGATAACAAAAAAAAGGAATGTATGAACCGTTTGACATTGTATTGAAGTAAATGTTTAATACAAAATTACATATTTTAATCGAGTTTAATATTTCTTTGATTGAACGTTTAATCCTTAATGTGGATACAAAATTAGTATATACGATTATATCTTGAAAATCAATGCTTAAACATCAACTTAAAAATTAATGGATTATGCCTTAATCATGATTCGTGTAATACATTGCATACTATAGTTTGTATTTTATGCATCAATGGTAAATATTATCAATTTATACACTAAAATGAATGAAGAATAAACTTTACCTTCGTTTAGACAGCGGTTTGGTATTGACATTAGATTACATACTGTTCTTCAAAATCAGACATGATGAACATAAAAACACAACTAAACTTTTAGTATTTTCAATATCAAATTTCAAAAACGGAAAATGTTCTTTGTTGTCATATTTAAGATGCGTTCCAGATGTACGGTGACAGAGCATTTGAATGAAAATTTCGAATGGAGAAGTTAATTGAATAAGGAATGCGGTTGGTCAAATAAACAAATAAATTGTAAAATTATAAATGTTCGGATTCAGTTCAAACAAATTCCATAAAACAGAGGACTTTGATACGATGGCAACGAAAAATCCGCACCTCAAATGGACCACATTTGCACGAGTTATTAATTTTTGAAATTTATTAAAAAAATAAAATTTAACTAATAACATACTATAAAGGGGCCGTTTCGCAGTCAATTTTTGACATGTTACCCCAAGGTATGTTACCGTTCGCAGCCAAGTAATAACATATTATAAAACCCCCTTTTAAATCATAACTAATAATGGTAAGGTTGATTTGAAAAAATGTTTACAAAATTAAATACTTTAAAAAAATATCGATAATGTGAATGAAAATCGTTTTATCCATAAACAGCTTTTAAATATCAGAAGTTGTTCAAACTTTTTTTTTACATATACTTACTTCCTTATGAAATTAATAAAATGAAATATAAACTTCTTGCCATTTATGAAAATAATTTTTTTGGATAATGTCATGGGTGATGTCATCGAAGATATTTAGGAAATGACCGCTTATGGGATACTTAACTTTTAAGCAAAAGAAGAGAGGTGTAAAATTAAGATGTGAAAATAAAACTTCTTTGTGACCTTTCATGGAAGCTAAGAGGTGGTTATGACCACTTGTAAAACTCTATATAAGGAGAGGATACCATACATAATAAATTATTAATTCATTAAGCTTGAGATGTAGTATAAGAGTTGAAAATGATGGAAGTGCTTAAACACTAATCTACTACTTGATGTTTAAATGATTGTTTAACTTGCGTGTTAAATTGAAGTGAGTTTGAAAGTGTTTGAAGCGAGAATAGTCATTATAAATGCACTTCTGAATCCCTTGTTTTTAGAAGTTTTTATAAGTAAATGGAAAGATTTCCTTAAGGGTTTCTTTTCATGGCTTTTAAGCACCATAATCGTAATACTTATATAAAAAATTCAAATCGTAAATTATTTGTTAAAAGTGGTTAAAACTAGTCACAAAGATCGTTCTTTTCAATGTTGTTTTAACAAGGACTTCTAACAGCATTTCAAATGTTGTAGTGAGTCGCTTGTGGTTTTAAGTATTTAAAAATGATATTTAAATTTGATATTTTTCTTTAATCCTTTTAGAAATGTTTTCAAACATGTTTTGAAGTATATTAAAGTTGGTTTGAAATTTAAATATATTTTTAATAATTATATATAAATTTCGAAAAAGTAAAGAAGAGGTTTAACACTAAAAGCCGACGAGATAGATTCCTCTATTTATGAGAGTTAAGATTAATATCGAGTACGGACGCAACAATAGAGCTGACGAGTAAGCTTGTCTATTTGTGAGATTCAAGAATGAAGTGTCTAGGCTTTGATGCAATCACTGCTCTAACTTACCTGGCTTCACTCTTGAACGAGAAATAGTTAAGTTGAAATGTTGGAACGAGTTAAATATGCAAACATTGATTTATATAAGCAATTGTTTTAACTAGATAATCGATAAATCAACTATCGAACTTAATCTATTATTATCATAGATCTTTAAAAGAATATTTTAAAAACAATGCAAGTAAGGAATGATTTTGAGTTTGTTGTGACAATGTGCTAATAATATTCGTCTTTAATCTTTTTTTATGATACTTATGAATGCAAATAGATTTTTAAAAAGAATGTTTCAAAGATAGTAAAATGGTTTTTAGTTTATAGTTACAATGTTTAAGTTCATCCGTCTTAAACATTTTGAGTGGATTTGTGAAAGTACCTAGATCCTTAAAATGAATATTTCGAAGGAAATTATAAGTAAGAAATCTTGTCAATGATTTATGAATATACTTATATCATTTGAGATAAGTATATAAATATCTTTTGAACTATAGAAAAAGTAAATGTTTAAAGTAAGAAATTTTGTTAACAATTTGTGAATATACTTATACCACTTGAGATAAGTATATGAATACTTTTTGAAGTATTGAAAGAGTATAAATGAATAGTAAAAATTGATAAACAATGTTTTATTAGATAAAAGAAATTTTCTTGATAAAGGGAGGTTATAATTAATAAAAGTATTAATTAAATAAAAAGGGATATTAGAAGTCACTTATGTGACTTATGACTTGATTATGTTTTGTATGTTTACTCTTTTATGGAAAATATTTAGTCATATACTTAGCATTAAAAGTCGATGAAGCAAGCTTGTCTATCTGTGGGAATTAAGATTGATGTTCGAATAGGGATATGAGCAATAGAGCTCTAACCTACCGGCTTCACTCTTGATCGAGGGATAGTGTGAGATGAAAATATCAGACAAGTGAAAAGTATACAAGACTTGGTTTCCAAATGCAATCACTCTCATTATCATTGAATGACCAAATCCATCGATTCAGTCTTAAAGGGACCAGGATCGGTAAGTGTTTTACTTGTCGAAAACCACTTCAAGACTGAGATATGTATTCTATCTCTTGGAAGCGGTTGAAAGAGAATCTATGTGAAGATTCGAGATCTGTTCGAGATGCTTGAATCAATGTAGTAATTCGTGATCTGTTCGAAATAAGGGAATCCATTTGGGGATTCGTGTTCTGTTCGAGTGATGAAGACTCGTGTGAAAGATGCCGAATGTAACATCGACATCAGAAATGACTAAAAACGGAGTTGGCCTTGCAAGGTTGGCAACCCATGTCAGGATATTATCAACTCCATATTTAGAGATACTTATTGATTGTTGGTTGGCAAGAGTTGATGGTATTTCGTTCACGTTGTTCATGTTTATGTTCGGACGCTGGACCGCTTGTGTTTACCTTAATGGCATATTTTATCTAGATATATACATCGCTTAGAGGTACTTTCTGACCTTTTGCGGAAGATTGGATCCGGCTCCACCGGAGAAACCTCCATAGAAAAACCCGTTATGCGAACGTTTCTTATCGGTTTTGGTTGTAACCTCTAATATGTTGTTGAATGTAACCAATGTAACCATTTCATCTATGGTATAATATTTATATTCTACTCCATAGACATTATTTATTATATCACCTTATTCTTATTAGATGGTGGTTTTTTTGAGGGAATAACTATTATGGCATTTCATGCGGTCTCAAAAGTACTGTTATATGTTGATCACATATTCCTTGATTATATCATATCAGACTTATGTCTGACATGTTGCCTTTATTTTCTCTAAATTCCTCGTATGCTCTTTCGAGTAGTGTAAGAAAGACAGGTTTCGTTGATTGTTCTTTAGAGCTTGAAAAGACGAGCTGGATGTTTCACATATCGTGGTATTCTTATTTCCGCTGCATTATTATATTGTACATTTCAGTATTTGTGAAGACAAGCTATTATAACTACTATCCGACATTTTGATCCGGCTATATCCAAACTGATTGGACAAGTTAGACTTGACTATCATTAAGGCCAATAGGCCAGAGCGATGATTGTGGGGTCCAAAAATCAAGCATAAATGATAATATAAAGCAGAAGCCTGAAAGCTTACTATTCCCAGAAGACGGATCAGGTACGATCCATATTCAACACTATAGATCGTATCATATTGATACCACAACTCAATTTTGCAGCGATGATCAGTCAATAACTCAAAATCTATATATGTTATCAACATAAAACTTGAAGTAAAAGCTTACTACAACATGTGAAACACCCCCTAGAGATTTCATTCCAATTCGAGGAAGTTGGATGGATCAGCATAACTCCCATTGGAGAGATCGACAAAAATTAAAATTCAAGCAATACTGCTTCACATAAAATTCGATATCCTACAAACCGTATGTCAAAATTGCACGAAATTTAGGAAGCAAGTAGCTAACATCATAAGGCACCACTCATAGGGATTGCAGCCAATTTGGACACACTAATAGGGATCGGTACGGTTGCAGCCCATTTGGACACACTAATAGGGATCGGTACGTATCCCTAATATGGGCCCTGACGGGCCTGGAAATTTTTGGATGGCCTCGCCTTGGTCTCTCGAACCATCTGCCAAAATTTCAGTCCAATTCGTGCACATCTTCTCAATAAATACAGTAGGCATAACATCAAAAAAGATCTTACTTTCTTTGCCGAGGCTCTGCCATTTTTATTCTTCATTCTTGTACTAATTGTTCCCAGCTGATCCAAACATTCTTGTAATCATAATCAAGTGAAAGATCAATAGAAATATGAAGTGGCCGTAGGTCAAGATTGTTGAACCACTATAAAAATCTGCATGTTCATTTATGACTTTGCTATGTTTTAATTTCACTCTTCATTTAATTTCAACCAGATTCTATTATGTCTTGATGCCCATTTTTGATGTCAACATTTTGGTGCTTTCATTGAGAATCAAATTCTCAGCTTCATTGGATCTCATCATCTGCTTGTGGATTCTCATATTTGGGAGATTGATCTAATTATTAACCAACGGACTTCCTATTCTACTCATATTTGAAGGAAATCTAAAGGATGTTGATAACCATGGTTAGAGGAACTACGTCTACTTCCATGTTTTTGAAGGATTTTATTATGCTAGTGTTCTTGTTTGGATTTGTTCATGTGTTCATGTTCATTTGGAAGGGATCGGATTCACTCATGTATGCAAGTACTTGGAATAAGATGCTGAAGTTTATACTCAAGTTGGCCAAAATGGTCGATCCCTCTCACGAATCCTACATGGTTGATCCCTCTTTGAAGGCCAAAAAGGCCAAACCCTCTTTCAAGGCCAAAATGGTCGATCGTTCTTTCAAGGCCAAATTATTCGATCCTTCCATCAAGGCCATCATGAACGATCCCTCCTTCTTGGGATCTAGCACCCGTCCCTTAATGCCTGACCCTTAAATACATATACATGTTCAATATCGATCCCACCAAAGACATCAATACCGATCCCTCTATAAAGCATATATACCGGTCCCTTAGAAAAACTGACCGATCCTTATACTACCGATCCCTCCTATAAAACATTCACTACCGATCCCTCCATATTCCGTATGACTGATCTCTCTCATAAAACATTCAATATCGATCCCTTTCGCATTCAAAAAGAGAACTCAATCGAACCCTCCTTCCTGGGGGGAAAAAGGGATTAGGACCGATCCCTCCTTTTTTCCACACATAAAAAAAATGCATCAGGTACGATCCATTTTTTTTAAAAATAGCACTAAAATAAAATTTTCGGGTGTCATCCGTGCCACAGCGCAGTGTCCCTGCATTTTGGATTCAAAACTCAACTTAAAGATGGTGTATTTTATCCGCTTTCCTTACATCCTTTGATTGACTGGGGCAAAGGGATCAAGTTGTAGTTGTTCAACTGCAGCCAAAGAATGGACAAGGAACTACTACTCAAACGGTACACCTAAAGGCTGGAGAACCAAGATGATATAACACGAACTGGGATCGATTACTGGATCAAGCATCTAGGGTTAATTACGACTGCTCTCACTGATCAGCTTCCAAATGCCTAGGTATAATACAATGGCTTATGTGATGCCCGCCCTATGCCGCTTATTATGCCATCTCAAAGTATAGCTATCCATCATCAAAGTCGAACTCGAAGCAAACCCAGGAAGTTCTGGCCCAAAGTCAAACTTGGATAAAACCAAGATTTTCTCTAAGTAAATACCATATGACTCCAAGCACCATTCTCACCAACCCAGCACTTCAAATTTAGAGAATCCAAGTGAACCAGGGGCTAACTCCGAGGAAATAGAAAATTTTCTCGGGTTGGACTCCAAGTAAATTATCACTAATCCATCACACGTTGGACAGTCATGCATACAACAGCCACAAGCATTACAAACAGCCGTAACTTGAAAACGGACCGGACTAATAGCGACTAGAGCATTTCCCCCAGTCGAAGCCCATTCATTGGAGCCATTCAATATGCAAAATGTCCCAAGAGATTCAATATTTCAACTATGCCAGCATATTTTGGAAACACGGACCCCTAAGAGCATCTCTTGAAATATTAAAGGCACATGAATTCCGTCGAAGCGACGAACGCAATTAAATTTTGATTCTTTTCCACATTCCCCAAGGAAGTAGCGATCGATCGTGTGATTTACGCTATTATAGCCCAACTCCATCTCCTCGTTTAATCAACTGTCTAAGAATTCATCGAGCGATTCAGAATGTATGCGACTCGCCCTAAGGATACGATGTTATTATCCAACTTATCCCAAGCGTCGAGCGAGCCGGTCGAAGATTTTTCGTAGAGATTAAACACCATTGTCAATAAAGTGAGCAATCACAACGAGAACATCATATTGATGGCATTGATAAGGGGAATCGACCATGAGACACACTTTGGCGATTGGTTACCTAGAGAGCCTCATATGACCTTTAATCATTTATGTTACAAAGTGAACCAGAACCTAAGCAAGGAGGAGTTAGAGCAGACTAGGAAAAAGAATGATGCAGGCCCATTGGCTGCAGGAAGTCAAAATGAGGGCAGCACTAAGGCCTTAGACGAGGACTCATATTTTAGGAAACGACCCAGGACCCAAAAATTCAATTCATATACTCCTTTGAATGATTCAATCGAAAATATCTACTTGGAGACTCATGACTCAGAGCAATAATAGAGACCAGCCTTGAGAGAGTCCACCGAAACCAAGAGGAAATCCTAGAAATGTTGTATATTTCAAGATAAGCACAGTCATAACACTAGCGATTGCAGACACCTCCGAGATGTGACCGGAAAGAAGATCCGGAAAGGAAAGCTTTAAAAATATGTGCAAGCCCTACAGGATGGCGGGCGGGCAACATCCAACCCTTGCCAATAATGACCTTTGATTATCAATTAAACCACCTACGGTTGACTTTCAGCTAATAAGGGCAAGGGCAAAGTGGAATAGCAAGCATACGACGCTGCTTCACTTACCAATGGGATTTATTTTGCTCTTCTTTGAACTATTTCTATTTCAATTATGTTGTGAACTATGACCAACATGAACTGAACTACTTCCAAATGATACAGGTGACCAAGTAATTAGATTTGGGTGCCAACCAACCTCTACGGACCATGATCGGACCTTTAGAGAATCATCAAGACGTGCGTGATTCAACTGCTCATCAGCTACCACATGCCCTTGACTTGGGGTCAAGGACTCGATATGGAAAGTGGGTGTGACTCGACCATCCACTTCCTACTCCATGCTTCAATTTTAACAGAACATCCATGCCTTAATCAGAGCCTGATAAGGTCAGAATCTAATACAAAGTGGACACGACTGACTGTCTACTCATCTATCTCCACACTTGACTTGAAGAACGAAAAAACACTTAGAGTAGATGCAACCCGACCATCCACCTTCAACTCATACTTGAAGTTCGCCAAAGTACTTATGCCTCTCCTGAAGCTCAGCATGATCGAGGTCCAACTAAAGTGGATGCGATTTGACTATCCACACATTAACTCATGCCGTAGAAATAGGAAACAGTCTAGAAGCTCAATTTAGAGTAGGCATGATTGACCGTCTACTCATCAATTGTCACCTTCTACATGAGGACATGACTGAAACATGAGGTCGATGTGACTTGACTATCCACCCAACTACTATCTCTCCCTTGACCTACTGCAAGGTGTACAAAGAAAACTGGACACGGTTCGACCATCCATCAACCAACTCTGATCCCCAGAGCATAAACTAGAGTATAAAGACCAAAAAGATAGATGTTGTACGATCGTCCATCGACCAACTCCGGTCCCCAAAGCGTAGACTAGAGTATAAACACCAGATGGTTGTGACTAACCACCCATCAACCAAATCTGGTCCCCAAAGTGCAGACCGAAGTATAAGCATCAAACGGGCATGACTAACCACCCATCATAGAACTCTGGTCCCCAAAGTGTGGACCGGAGAATAAACACAAAAGGATGGACGCGGTTCGACCGTCCATCGATCAACTCTGGTTCCAAGAGTGCGGACCGGAGTATAAACATCAAACGGATGCGATTGACCACCCATCATAGAATTCTGGTCCCCAAAGTGCGGACCGGAAGATAAACACAAAAAGATGGACATGGTTCGACCATTCATCAATCAACTCTGGTCCCTAGAGCGCGGACTGTAGTATAAACATCAAACGGGTGTGACTGACCACCCATCATAAAACTTCGGTCCAAGAGCGTGGACTGGAGTATAAACACAAAAAGATGGATGCGGTTCGACCGTCCATCGGTCAACGCTGGTTCTCAGAGCACAGAACGGAGTATAAACATCAAATGGGTGTAATTGACCACCCATTATAAAACTCCGGTCCCCAAGCGTGGACCGAAGTATAAAAAAAAAGGTGGAGGCGGTTCGACTGTCTGCTCCTCAACTCTTGCCCTTTACTTAGAGGCAAATACACGACTCAAAGTGGATGCGATTTGACCATCTCCTCCCCTATTCAAGCTCGAAGAGCTTCAGAACACTCATTTTACTCCGAAAGCTAAGCAGAAACTAGATCCAAATGGAAGTGGATGTGTTATAACCGCGGACGCGTCGATTCATGCCCCGGATGTCAGGGGCAATTTAAGAGCCCAAGCCTAAATTGGAAGTGGTTCGATCGTCAAATTCAAAGAGGATGAGATACGTCCATCCACGACCTATTTTGCGTCTGAGGTATGACGAACTATCCAAGCCTTGCCTGGATATCGACAAGCCCAAAATCCAAACCAAGACATGGACACGGTTCAACCGTCCTGCAAATAATTCTAGTCCCCTAATACGGATTGGAGTATAAACACAATTTGGGTACGGTTCAACCACCCGTCAACAAACTCTTATCCCCAGAGTGCGTATATAAGTAAAAACTAGATGAGTGCAGTTCGACAACTCAATATTCCATAAACTCCGACCTGAACTTAAAAGTAGGAGTATAAACTCACTAAGGATGGAATTCGACCGTCCACGAACCAGTTCTGCTAACCCAAGAAAGGGAACGAGGGTACAAACTAATACAAGCTAAGTATGACATCTTATTATAGCTCTGGCTGGGTGATCTTTACAACTTATGGCGTGCAAGGATACCTCAATACAAAACCAATCGGAACAACATCCAAAGTTACGGGTGACTGATTATATCATACCATCAGATCGAGGTCAATATCGATCCGCACCCGCCACAAATGGATGTGACCGAACGTCTATCGAATAACTCCAGTCACTAGAGCATAGATAGGCGAATAAACCACGAATGAGTGAGACTTGATCATTAATTCTCCAGCACCCTCCTTCGATCCGCCAAGAGGAGTATGAAACCGGATGAGCATGACCCGACTGCACCTGAGCCAACTCTATCCCTAGATCTAGCCGGAGAATATGAATTAAAATGGACGTGACTGACCGTTCAAATCTAAGTGAATGCGACACGACCATTCATCCGCTGACTCTTACCATAATCTGACTATAAGAGCAATATGAAATGGACGTGGCTTGATCGTCCGCACAGTGATCCTTGACCTTATTCCGATAGGGAGAGCATTATTCACTGATTGGACATGACTTGCCTTCTTACTTATCAACATATGTCACAGACTTCGGGCACGAGCGAGAAACAAGATGAATGTGAACCGAACATTCATCGATCAACTCTAAGTCTTTGGAGCTTCGGTGGGAGTATAAACACGACTAGGATGAGACTCGACCGTCCATGCAGTACATTTATTAACCTGAGATCAGGGGTGGAAGTGTGATCATCCAAAGACTGACTCTAATATCTTAATACTATGATTCATACCTAGTGTTTACAACAACTCTACAACCGAAAGGATGCCTAGTGATAGAATCATCGAATCAATGCCCAAGCTCATGGGCAACTGATCGTCACTCTAACCCGAACGATGAGCAAAAGATCGTGAGTACATTGAATGGAAAGCACATTACTTGAATACCCAAGCAGATTCAAACTCAAATCAAGAGCAAGCTATGTAGCCGCGTGCAACACAAGACTGAACCCTACTTGATATTTGATTCGACGTGTTTCTAAGACTGATCTTTGGCCATTAGCAGGTAATTGCTCAACACATCAAGTGCCCTTCACTATTGGACTCTTTGGCCATTCACTATCGACTTTGCAAACCTAATTCAGATGTTCCACGTGATAAGTACAATTTATTGCGGTGTTGTGAAGTCCCGTACAAATACAAATATGCTAATTCATTCAAGTTTGAAGTGGTAAGCATTCGATTCAAGGACATGCGCTAGTTCAAATATTCATGTCATATATGGCATGCCCCATTCTTCGATTTCAAGTTCATATGGTCTAACTTGTTCACGTCAAGCCAATAAATGCTTGAGTCCCACTAATACAAGGGATCGGAACTGATCTCATTGCTTGGGAAAATTCACTTAAGCATTTTCAGCTCACAACATAAATCCAACATCAAGCAGCAACACCGTAGTCGGTTCTATAAAGATATAGACCCGAGAGATGAAGAAGTGGATCCCAAAGAATCCAAGGCCGGACCCGATGAAATGATGATTGATATTACGGTCAATTATAATGACCTATCATGGGTCTTAAAAATCGAAGTGCAGCTCAGTGCAACGACGACGAAATTTTTTGCTAGCTTTCTCCGATGCAGAATCTTGATGTGTTCACTTAAACCTATTCTGACATGTGTGGGTTCTCACCATTTATCACGAGCCATGCATTGAATATCGACCCGAGGCATGTCCCGGTGAAACTAAAGTGACGCAGCATGGATCCGAAGATATTTGCTGCACTTAAAGAGGAGGTGGGTAAACTCAAAAGCAATGGGTTTATCCATAATGTCCTATACCCGAAATGGGTATCCAATCCAGTTCTTGTGATAAAAGCTAATGGAAAGTAGCGGTTATGCGTTAACTACTCATACCTAAATAAGGCGTTCCCGAAAGACCACTTTCCACTTCTGAGGATCGATCGGCTGGTAGAGTCAACCATTGGATATGAACTGCTTTCGTTTATGGATGTGTGCTTCAGATACAACCACATTTCGATGCACGTCCCTGACCAGAAGCACACCAGCTTCATTACCGATCAAGGGCTATACTATAATGTTGTGATGTCGTTTGAACTAAATAATGCTGAAGCTACTTACCAGAGACTGGTCAACAGGATGTTCAAAGACCAGATTGGGCGATCAATGGAAGTATATGTGGATGATATGCTTGTGAAGTCATCATGATCAAACGACCACATCGGTGACTTAGCGAGATGTTCATTGTTCTACGAAAATATGGAATGAAACTAAATCCCTTGAAATGCTCTTTCGACGTTGCATTAGGGAAGTTCTTAGGTTTAATGATCAACTCTTATAAAATTGCAGCCAATCCCAAGAAGATTCAGGAAAGCAGAGGCATCTAGGTACCGAAGATAATCAAATAGATATAGAGCCTAAATGGGAAGGCCATCGTCCTAAGTCCATTCATTTCCAAGGCCATAGAAAAGTACTCTCTTTTTCTACCTAATCACGAGATGTAAAAGAAACTTTGAATGGATGCAGGACTGCGTTGACTCATTTCAAGCTCTATTAGATCGCTTAGAGAGACCACTCATCCTATCCAAGCCACCAGACCATAAAAACTTATACATCTATTTAGCAGTGTCGGTACACGCCATAAATGCCACACTGTTACATGAAGAGAATTGGATCCATAAGACACTATATTATGTTAGCAAGCGATTAATAGGTGCTAAGAGAAACTACCTAAATCTGAAAAAGCTCGCATACTGCTTGTTGATTGTGTCACAAAGGCTTCGCCGTTACTTCCAGGCTCACCCCATCAACGTCTATACCGACCAGCCATTACGACAGGTCCTACAGCAACTTTAGATGTCTGAAAGGTTGCTCAAATGAAATATCGAACAAAGCTAATTCGATATCACTTATCTCCCTCAAAGAACTATCAAAGGAAAGACATTAGCAGAATTCATATCTGAATTAACTACATCTGACGATTACTTGAAGAGCAGTGGCGAACCGACCAACCAATGGGAAGTGTACATGGATGGAGCATCCAATGGTCGGTGTTCTGGCGTCGAAGTTGTATTAATGACTCTTAAGGAACGATCAATCTGCTACACACTAAAACTTGAATTCTCTGCAACAAATAATGATGCTAAGTAAGTGAAAACTTTACATAACTTTTGTGATTCCTGGTTAGTAGTATGCCAAACCAGGGAAGATTATCTTGCTACTAACCAGGAATCACAAAAGTTATTGGCCGGGTCACAAAAGTTATCTTGCCAAAAGTTTTGTGATTCCTTATCTTGCCCGGGTCCAAGAGCTACTAGCTAACTTCGAGTATCACACCATTACATACATCCTCAAAGTAAAAAATGAAAAATCCAAGTCATTGGCCATGATGGCCAGTTCTGGGGAGGCGCAGCAGATAGACTTTGTCCCGGTTGAAGTACTTAGCATTCCAAGCATTGACAGAAAGAAATCAACTAGATCTTGGAGATAGAGTCAGAAAAGGAGTCATGGATGACTCCTATCAATGACTATCTACAATAGGGGATCCTTCCTAGATGGAGGAATGAAAAATGACATATTCTCCCCAAAGCTTCATGCTACATCATCCAAGAAGGAGTCATGTATAAAAAGGGTTTCTTTGTCCCCTTCTTCAGTGTATCACCTATGGTGAAGTTAGGCGAGTCTTGAGAGAAGTCCATGAAGAAGAATGCGGCGATCACACTAAGGGGAAAACCCTGATAAAGAAAATACTCCACTATATGTATTACTGGCCAACTGTCAATTAAGAAGCAGCTGATCATGCTAGAAAACGCGACAAGTGCTCGATTTTTTGCAAAAATTCCAAGGGCCCTACCAACGGAAATTGCTCAAATGGCCAGTCCATAGCCGTTTTCCACTTAAGGTATTGACATCATCATCTCCTTACCGATTCCAAAGGTGGTGTGAAATACGTCATTGTAGCGGTTGATTACTTCACCTAATAGGCTGAAGCAGAACTTTTAACCATGATCGCGACGAAGAAAATAATCAAATTCATTGTCCGAAACATCATCTGTCATTTTGGTCTTCCATGAACCATTATAACTAACACTAGAATCCAATTCGACATCGCTAAATTTAAAGACTCCTGCCATCGGCATTGTATTGAAAAGAGATTTGCGACAATTGCTCGCTCTTAAGCAAATGGACAGGTTGAAGCTGTGAACAAAATCAAATAGTCCATTCTGAAGAAACATTTGGAAAAGGCTAGAGGCAAGTGGGTGGATGAAATTCCAACAATATTACGGGCTTACAGAACCACCCACAAGTCCGTTACTGGCCATCCTCTATTTGCCCTTACTTACGGCTCCAAGGCCATAATTCTGGTAGAACTTAAAGTCCCCTCTCATTGAGTGACTTTTACAACCGCTATTTCTTAATAAAATAAAATATAAACAAGGAATTGCAATCGAATTGCATTTAAATTAGAAGGAATTGGTGACGATTCGTGAGTGTACAAATGCACCCAGGAGCCAATGATAAAAATGTGTATCTAAACGTGCATGTGTATATTCAAAAAATTCAGTTTCTTGAATCGACAGAAATTGAATTTTCATCTGGGGTTATGAACGAAAAGACTGGATCATGTAGCCAAAGCTTACTAGCTCCATAGAACCGGGCATAGATAACAACTGATGGAATACAACCAAGAATTTATACTATTGAAAATTGACCAAACGTCAAGACGATCAAAGAAGGATGCAACACTTTGAGAAGATAATTCAATGGAAGGATAGCAATTATTCAGGAAACTGGATAGATTTCTTTCCAACACTGATACCAAGCTGTAACGCTTCGCCCCGTTACCCACATTAACAAAGAGTATTACTGGATAATACTATCTGCTAATGCAAAGAATAGGGCCGGTTAGGAGCGACCATCTATAGTCATGTCTTAAATATCTATTAAATACATCGATTATTGTTCTATGTTTTTTCTTTGATATCTTTAGTGGATCAACATATCCAATAAATGTTTAATACAAAAATACAGGTGGCTATAAGATCTGTCAGAACAAAATACAACAACCCAAATGTATAACACATCACAGAGCAGCAAAAAGATATATAAATTTTGTTTGGAAAAGTGCTGTACTAAAATAACGATAACTAGAGATTTATAACTCCAATTGAGTTCAATCTTTTTGTAAATTAAATAGATTTCAGTTAGTTATAAATTTTAATTCTACCACTTTGGAAGATTTTGCAATTTACCGAGTCTAAAATGGGTTTGAAAGTGGATAGGCGGTTCCGCCCTATTACAAAATTCTCTAAGATTTAAGCTGAAAGTAAATTTAACATAACTTTCGAACCGTAAATCTAATTTTGATGATCTTTATATTGCTGGAAAGCATAGATTGATTAGAACAACTTTCATTTTGTAACAAATTTCATTTTTTATTTCTTGCTAGGTCAGAACATGTCTTCTTTACAACAGGTTTGAAATGAAGTTGATCTATTTCCCCTTAATAATTAAATGTAGCACTTCTTGTTTATGAACATGAACTATTATCATCTATCTGAGTTAAGTATAGGTGAAACATTATAGTTGGAATATATTTTGAGCAAAAAAATATATACATAAGTTTGTGCAAACTCGCTTTAAGATGCTAAAAAGGAAGGTACGTTTTCGAATTAGGTTTTTAAAGTGTTAAATGATGGTATATATTGTGTTTCTGACCTAATGGTCAATGTATATTATATAAATCATTTTTGTAATATTGTAGACATCCCTCCATACAAAAGTGACTCGGTCGATTTTTTCGAAAATTTCTAACACTTAGAAACTTTGATAACGTATGTGAAAATATACGCTACCAATAAAAATTTATAGAAGAATCAGAGGATTTGCAACTCAAAAATTTTATTTACTCTAAATAAAGAGTAATGAGTTTAAATTAAGAATCTAAGTAAGAAGCTTTAGAAAATTTCAAGTGTTGAAGTTTGAGCATTTTGAATCGCGAAGATAATGGGTTGGAAAACTTTAAGAATATTTGATTAGTGAGAGAGAGTTTAAAAATATATTCCTTGAGTCTTAACTTGCTTTTGTGCAGTTCTACTACGACTTGCATTTATGCCGTCATCTGAGTTTGATGGTATTGGGGGAAAACCACTACCTCTTATTGGGTTTTTTTCCGTAATAGTGGTCAATCTTATATCGGTATGACTCCCTTCGTAGTGTCATACAGAAAATCGTATCGATTATCATCTAGCGGGTTGGAGTTTGGGATAAAGTTATGACTAAATCCCGACTCTGTCCGTGAAGCTTCATAGAAATCGATCTCACCTAATTTATCTATTGCGTAACATCCTATCTGCGTTTTTGCTTCGGAGGTGAAACGCCTTCGTAATGGGGACTATTGCTCGTAGAAATTCAATGGTCTACAAATTCCAGTAATTCCACTTGGAAAACCATAGAATTAATTGAGCAATATTATTTTGGTTTTCTATCATCTTGTGTTAAGGGTGAGAAATTTTACTCGAGCTTATCTATCCTTCCTTTACTTGATAAAATAATAATGTTGAATGCAAACTTTTCTTAAGAAATTGCAAGGACACAATTTTGTAAAAGGGGAGGGTCTGTAACAACCTTGGTTTTGGAGATTACATGTTAATATTAAATTATAATGGTAGTTATAATTTGATATTGCGAATTAAAAAAAATAGGAGATTTTTAAATTGTTTACTGGTAATAAACAATAAAAAAATTAAAATTTAAAATGAGAAAAACAAAGTTTGGAACTTTATTTTATTTATTTGGGTTAATAATGATTGTAAAATGGTTTTTATTTGGAGAAAATGCAATAATTGTACTAATTATTGCCAATTACTTCTTTTAATAATTTTTAAAAGAAGAATGTGATTTTTTGAGGTGGTTTATCTAAATAAAAAGATGGAAATTGGTTTAGAAATTTGTTTTAATTGTAAATTAGAGTTTTAAATGGGTTGTAATATTTTTCTAAGTAAGAAAGTGATTTTGTTGAATTTTGGAAGTTAAAAATGTAGACTTTTACATTTATTAGGTGAAAATTGTGTATTATTGTGAAATAAAGGATTTTAATAGTAATATTATTTTAAAAATAAAAATTAATCCTTTTTATAGTGTAAATAATTTATTTCATGTGTACGTAAATTTACAAATTTTTGTTTGGTTGAAAATTGAAAGGAAAATGACTTTGTCTTATAATATTGTGTAATATATGTATACATTTGATTTAAATGTTGATTAAACTAAGGCAACCATATTTTCTTTTGATTAATGGGTCCATAAGCCCATTTAGCCCTAACAAAAACTGAGAAAAAGAAGTAAAGGGATTCCTGGACGTTCAAAAACAATTATCTCTTCTCCTCCAATTGTTTGTAAGTAGAAAGCGCCATTTTCTCAACTCCAAAGCTTTCAAATTCAAATCTTTTTCAAATAAGTTGCTGTTTTCATCAATTTAGAGTGAAACTAAAAGGTAACCTCATTCCTAAACCTTATTATCCAATCAAAATCTTTTTTTAGAAGAGTTGGTTGTTGATTTCTTTCTTTCCTGTTGCATGTGTTTGTCTCGAGTTCTAGCAGGTTAAGAGAAGCTCCTTCTTCCCAAAAGCAAGCAACTTTCCTCCGATTCTTCGAGTTTTCTCTCTAATAGAAATGGTAAGTTTGTCATCTCACATTTCTAGCTGAAGCTAGCCTGCTAATGCAAAGATCTGAAAGCCTCTGTATACGTATATTTCCCCGTTACTTGTTTTATTGAGTTTCTCATTTCTAGTTGCCGCTTTGAGTGGCCATAACTTCTTGATTTTAGCTCGAATTGTTGCCAGATCTTTTCCAGAGTGTATTTTAGTTGTTAATATAGTTGCATATTAAATTTCATCTCAAAATATTATTGTTTGGTAAGTCATTTTGCTCCTGGGAAATCAATACATGCAAGAAAAGCGACAAAAACAATATTCTTAAACCTGGTTCAACGGGGAGGTCGACCCAGTGCCTCACCAGGTCGACCGCCCTATCAATCGGGTCCCCTTAGGGGTCAATCTAGCGGTAGACCTAATGATGTATGGGTATCGACCTCCTGGTCGACCCATTCTTGTATGTGAGGCCTTATTATCTTGAGCTTTTTGCAGCATTTAGACTACTTATGCTATGGCTTTGGACATCATTTCTTTAGTAATCTTGTGATGTTTTTGAATATGTTGAAAGCTATGATGTCCATTAATGGACTAGCCAAGTTTTGGTGAGTTTGCAGTTAAAATTTGATTTGAATTCGAATTGAGTTTGGATTGAATTTGAATTGAAATTAAGTTGAATTCGAGTTATTGGTTTTGGGTATTTTCTTTGTTTTTTATTGTTTTCGAGCACGATTTTCTCCAAACGGTTTTGAAATAATTTTTAAAATAAATTGGCAATTTAAATAATTATTATATAATATTTTTAAATTATTTTTGAGCTATACAGTCTATTATAAATAATAAGGGAATTTTTGAAGTTTGATTCCAAATACGATTTGGAAATTGGTTTTAAAAGCTTGTTTTCTCAAGTAAATTATATTATATATAATACATGTTTTGCAGTTTTCGAGCAAATAAGAAGGAGAATTAAACGATTTCATAAATACGTGGTATGGAACACGTGCGTTTATTTTATCGGTTAATTCCCAACTTTTACTACTTTAAATGTGAAATTTACCAGCAATTAGTAAACCGTTTAGTGTGAACATGTGGTATGGGACACACGTTAACACTGTTCGAGTTTCTGTCCGAGAGTTTGTGACACATTTGTCTAAGGGACGTATTTGCCAGTACTGGATCTTCAGGCCATTTGTCATTCGAGATGTTTTTCTAAGAGACATTTATCATTTTAACGTATTTGTCCTTCAAGATGTTGTCCTTCTGGACGTTTTCTAAGAGAAGTATTTATTTGTCCTTTGGGACATTTGTCAAAGAATTGAAGCACCTTATTTTGAAAGAATGGTACTTGGCGGGCTTCGGTCATAAGCACGTGCTATATCTTTGAGATGATTTTATTGATTTCCTTATGATTTTCCAAGTGTATCGTATTTATACATTATTGGCCATTTGAGCCATTCGAGATATTATATATGGCGACTACATCTTTGAAAATTGAACTCCTTATCGAGTTCTATATTTGAGATTTGAGTTTACCAACGCTTGGCGTTTATTTGAGATTTATACTCTTCTATTTGGAGATGTATGAGATAGCCATTTTGTAACGACCCACTATTTTGTGCCATTCGAATTCGACAAATATGAAAATTTTCGAGCTGGAATAGTTCAAAATAATAGATTGTAAATATAGCTAAGGAACAAATGAAACCAAATACACAGAATCACAGACACAGATATCAGAATCTCACAGCGGAATATAAAATACTACAGTGGTTCATGAAGCCACTGGAAACTTTTACAAACAGAAATACATTGTTCAAAACTCTAATACAAATTTTTAAGCCATAATAAAACATAGTCTTCCAAAATGTCTTGAATTACAAAATAGATAAAGACGAAGAAGCTTCCAACTAGCAAGAGTGATCTAGTCCTAGCTCCAGAAAAAAACTGAATCTGCAACTCAGGCTGACCCGAGCATACAATAAAACAAAACACTCGAGTCAGGACATACATACTTATATAATGTAAGCTAAATCAAGTGTACTGTAATGTAAAGAACAAGTAACTCAAAGGATGCTTGAGATCGCCCATCCTCTAAGGATCCGTTAAACTATTTACTATATAGTATATTTACGCTATTATAATAGGGTCTATAGTAAAATAAACTTACTTTTAAATAGCATTAAGGCTTTACATTTTCCACCTTAACACATAATAGTCCCAGTAGTCCATCCAATATCATAGCTCCTCCTACTCGGGAAGCAACTAGAGGATACCACACGGGCTACGGGAGAAAATCAAACTCGTACAAGGCGCGATATGGTAGGTGACACGGCACAACTAGGCAATGCCAGGGTAGATATACCAATTGCTATCCGGACCGGTGGAAACGCGTAGCCGCAGTTACCGCCCACCTCGAACAACACTCCCAATCAAAGGTGCGCACCAAACAGTCACAAGAGTAATAGAATGGCATACGAAGAAGTGTGTTCGATCAGAGGAGCTACCTCATTAATCCGAGAATCGCTCCTGTTTTAGCCACCTTATGCCAACTCACGGGAGTCGGGTTCACGTATATACCTTTCAAGAAACCGTCACCACCATCCTACTCCATTCTGGAATCTCCACCGCGTACACGGTTGTCAAAGTGGTTTTCGGTATCGACAGAGAGTATGTCCATATCCGATCCCGGTCTCTTTGCCAACCGAACGTTATTATAACCCGTGGTTATAGTTTTGAAATAGTATTTATACTTTCATATCAAATATATTTCAAATACCTTCAATTTCAAATCCTTGATTTAAAACATTTCCTTTGAAGATATATCATTTCAATTTATTCAATTAAATTTGGAATTTATCTCTTTTATCAAAATAGAAATCAATTTCTCCATTTGAAATTTATCAAAAATCAATTTCTAAATCCTTTTATTCATTACATATTAAATTCCAAAATTTTACTTATTCCCAACATAAACTTTCATAAATTTTCTAAATAAATCAACTTTCAATTTCTACAGCACTTATGAAATGCTATCTAAAGTTACGGGTTTAAAAGGGTCTAATTTTAAAAGACAGCATTTAAATGCTGTAGTGGATTTTTAGCAAAATCTATTTCCAAATATAACTTATTATTTATTAATTGAAATTTTATTTTCAAAATCCAGAATTTCTAAAACAAGTTATATTCCGAAATTCTTAATTCAACTTTTATTTATTTAACATTTTAAAGTATTATAAATCTTATAAAAATCACTTGAACCCGAATATCCTCAATTTATAAATTTAATCAACTTAAATTATTTCAGAAAATAATATATATAAACCACGGGCCTGTATAAGATTTTCTAGCCTAGGTCAAGTGAAGACGGATTTATATCATTTCAATCCGATATTTACAAATCCCGGGTTCTATCATTTCGAACCCGCAATCCCAAGATATCAGTTTAATAGTTAACAGAATAAATGAACAAAATCACCATTAGGCCTATCATTTCAGCCCATACAGTCTATATTAACAGGGAACTTGCAGTGTGATTTAAGCAGTAAATAATAATAACATAATATAACTGCAGATATAATATAGCAGATGAATAACTGATGTGGTGTCAATTTAAAATAGGGTTCATCATTTTATACAGCATTTCAGACAGATAGTAGTGAAATAAAATTTCTACATATACACTTGCAATAATTTACGAAATATAAATACGTATGTCTGGTGAGAAATACTCACCTGGATGTTGCAGAAAATTTGAATTCAAAAACGACGATTCACCGGTAAAGACCGACAGAGGGTAATGATCAAAATTCTCGGACGTCGCCTAGATTCAAATCTAGAACAAAATTCAAATATTGGCACGCGACTTTAGATTTTATAGTCAAAGAAAAATTAAAGATAGGAAAAAGAAATTTTGACTTGCTCGACCAAATTTTTTCCTAAAACACGACGGCATAATAATATGAATACGAGAACTAGTGCACCACTTCTTCCTCTAGCTTGTTCATGCTTATTCCATACCTATGCACATCCTACCTTCCATTTTTTTTTCACAAATGGTTTCCAAAATCCTTCAAATTCCATTTCAGATCACCCTGTAACAACAGACCTACCATTTGCACTAACCCGAGTTTCTCCCCTTCTTGCTTCGAGTCAGACCCTGCCTAGCTTCGAGTCAAAAATGTCTCTGCTTCGAGACAAATCTTCAACCTCCTCAGTAAAAGTATTTGAAACAGCTATGCCTACTAACTTGAACAACTACCCACCTCTTCTTTGTTTAGCATCACTCTTCAGTCATCTCAACTACCAGTCCCAGTCATCATCCAAGGTTGATGTCCACTGATGTGAATGTGCACATGTGTACACATTGGATATGCACACTGGAAACTTTGAAATAGATACTGCTAACAGTTCCAACCTTCTACAAATTATGTAACTCCACTTCTACTAATACTCAGGTCAGTTTCCAATATGTACAGCCTACAAAATTTTGTAAATGCAGACTTTAACCCCTGGTGACATGAATGCAACTGGAAACCCACATCCCCTGTGTACCATGTTTTACTTAATCTATGCATCACTGCTTCACACTTAAAACCCAGCCTCAATTCAACTCTTTCCAGTCTTCACAAGCACAACCACTCACGCAACAACCCAGGTCTACATGCATCTAGATACTCATGTCACACAGATTTACAAGGTGTAGACTTATCTTTTGAATATGAATGAAATCTTAAAACTCTACTTGTTACATATTTTACAAATATCTACTTATACAAGTTTGTGCTCAGCCAACTTTCTAACAAACTTCCAGATTTCCTTCTTTTTTTTTTTTCTTTTTTTTTTTTTTTATATAAACATGCCTACATGAATCCTATCCCATACCAAAACAAAACACACTGTCCCCTACCCTTTAAACAACTCCATACCTTATAACTTGCCAGGCAGAACCCCAACTACTAGCTATGCAACTAAACAACCTATGCTAGATGAATCTTCGGCCATCATATCCATGGTCATGCCTCACTGATACACGTGCACACAGTGATGCCAAGCCATGCACAGGCTACAATTTTTTCCATATATGCAGACTATATTTTTTTTTTTTTTTTTTATAACAACTCACCCCATCTCTGCCTATATCCCAGTCATTCCACTAAATCTTTTAACTTATACAAACTTTAGACCATCAGTACCTAAACCAATCTCTGGAACACTACCTACTCATACAGACCTTTCGACCGTGACGGGATGAAATTTTCAAAGTAAAACATTAATCTAAAGACTTCATCATCACGTGTGCATTCTCTGATGCTAGACTCAAGGTAAGGGGACTCGGCTGAGCACTAAGGTGGTAGTGGATCGGTCGAGTATACAATTTGCCAAAAGAAAGAACGAACATGGCAGACAAAAGGAGATACAAAAGAAAATATAAAAGAAGAATAGAAAGTCTGGACATTTACCTGATGGAAGCTTCACGCAAAAAGAAGAAGGGTTGAATTTGTGAGATGCAGAGGAACGAAAAAGTATATTTATAGGCAAAGGCTTGCGAACATAGGGAGGGCAGGTGAAAAGATTTTGATTTCCTTTCCAGTTTTATGTTTCTGGAAGTTGCTTATGTGATTTACACATTCAAGTTTTAAAAATATATAAACTTTTCAAAAAGGCCGAGAGTTTCACCAAGTAAAAGCTTGATCAGGGGAGAAAAATTATTAGATTCGACGTTGCAAAATTTGAAAAATATGATCTGTGGCAAGATCAGAGGAAGAGCAATCAGTGGTTTATGACATCAGTTACAAAAGGAATGAAATAAAGAGAGGGGCCGATCATTTTGCTATCAGTTACAATTGCCTATTCACGTGATGCTTGTGTTGATAAATTTCCAGATTAAATACATGCGAGATTTACTATTGTCAGTTGGAAAAATTATTAGCTTTCGTATTAAACAGTGGAAGGCCGAGAGATTTCAACTTTGAAAGCTTGTTGATGCTTTTGGAAAGCAGATAAATTCTCGCGTGTTTGGTGTATAAAAAAATTTTTATAGCTGTTGAACAGAGGGTAAAGAAAGGGAATTGATGCACATTTCCAGGTTTTTTTGAGGTGAACGTGTACAAGTTGTAAAAGATTGCCAGAGAGAATGAAAAGAAAAATGCTTGAACGTTTTATAATTAAATGTTGTGATTCATTTGGTTAAAGCTTCCTCTGATTTAGTTTGATATGGTTAATGCTAACGTTAAAGTTTTTATGTAGTTAGTTTAAATAGAACGTATGTCAAAAATATATAAAATCAGCTGATAAATAAAATACGTAACGTTCGTTAAAAACACTGACTGATATTTTATGTCCAAAAATATTTAAAACATGATTTTTACACTACGCTAGACAGACGCAGTTTAAAACTTCAGAAATTTTCGTAAAAAATATTATTTTAAAAACACACGTTTTATTATGCCATTTATACCCTATAATTGACGCGTCTGTTAAACGCGAAATTTAACTGTTCAATCTTAGATTATATTTTCACAGATATTATTTAATTTTTATTGACATGAAATTTTTTTATAAAATATATCTCCAATTTAAATAATTAGACTATATTTTTAAACATAAATTATATAATATAGACTTCAAAAATTCAAATAACTAAATAGAATAAATAGCTAAAACTAGGGTTGTTACACTCTCCCCCACTTAAGAACTTTTCGTCCTCGAAAAGGAACGAAAGAAAGAAACAAAGGAAAGACAATCTAGATAAACAAGGTACCTTAAACGAATAGTTCCGGATTTGAAGCACGAATGCTCTCCTCCGTTTCCCATGTGCAATCTCGCTCATCGGTGCTCCATTGCACTTTGACCAACGGGACGGATTTTCTTCTAAGCTGTTTCGTACCTCGATCGACGATACGAAGCGGCTTTCTTTCAATAGTTAGATCGGGTTCGATGTCCAGACCATCGAGAGCAGTAGGCTGGATGACTAAAGATGGATCGTGAAGACAGCGGCGAAGGTGAGATACATGGAAGACATTGTGGATTCCGGCAAATTTCTCTGGTAGATCCAGTCTATATGCCAGAGATCCAATCCTCTCCAAAATATGGAATGGACCGATGAATCTAGGTGCTAGCTTTCTTCTCCGACCAAACCGGACCACATTCTTTAAAGGAGAGATCTTCAGAAACACCAAATCACCAACGTCAAATTCTAACTTCCTTCTACGCCGATCAGCGTACTTCTTTTGTCTGTCTTGAGCAACCTTCAATCCCCTCTTAATCTCCTCTACTTTCTCTGAAGCTTCTAGAATCATCTCCGGACCAAGGACTAAGCGGTTACCAGACTCAATCCAACAAGAAGGAGATCTACACGGTTTCCCGTATAGAGCAGCAAAAGGGGACATCTTAAGACTAGCCTGAAAAGATAGAATGAGATACGGATAGAGAACTAAGATAAAATAAGAACAAAGGATTGGAATCTATACCTGATAACTGTTGTTATAGGTGAATTCCACAAGATGGAGATGATCTTCCCAAGATCCTCCATAGTCCAAGATGCAAGCACGAAGAAGGTCTTCTAGAATCTGATTTACCCTTTCAGTCTGACCGTCAGTTTGTGGGTGGTAAGCGGTGCTTAGGTTCAAACGAGTACCCAAGGACTCTTGGAACGCTTTCCAAAACTGACTAGTGAAAATAGGGTCTCGATCGCAAACAATGCTAAGAGGAACGCCATGGAGACGAACAATCTCCCTCATATAAATCTCAGATAAACTCGAAGCTGTGCGGGTGGATCTGACTGGAATAAAATGAGCGGACTTAGTCAGTCTATCCACAATAACCCAGATGCTTTCATTACCCCTTCTAGATCTCGGCAAACCATCGATAAAATCCATAGAAACTTGCTCCCACTTCCAGTTTGGAATCTCCAAAGGCTGCAACAAACCGGGTGTTTTCTGATGGTCTGCTTTGACTTGCTGACAAGTCGCACATCTACTCACATAAATAGAGACATCTCGCTTCATACCTCTCCACCAATATAGTTTCTTCAAATCCTGGTACATCTTAGCTACTCCAGGATGAATAGAAAGTCGGGACTGATGATGTTCCCGAAGTAACTCCTGCCTCAACCCATCAACATTTGGCACACAAATCCTTCCATTTATCCTTAAAACTCCTCTATCATCAATCTGAGCTCCTTTTCCATCAGAATTATTGTTACCTCTGCTACGAACATTCTCCTTAATCAATCTGATGATCCTATCCTCATCTTGTTTAGCTACGATCCGATCCACCAAAGGAGAAGAGACAAAAATCTGACACAACAAAGATTTCTTCCTGCTCAGCGCATCTGCCACTACATTAGCTTTTCCGGGAGTATAGTTGATGTCGAGGTCATAAGAAGCAAGAAACTCGAGCCATCTAACTTGTCTCTGATTTAAATCTTTCTGGGTAAAGATATATTTCAGAGATTTATGATCAGTGAATAGGTCAAACTTAGCTCCCAAGAGATGGTGTCTCCAAAGCTTCAAGGCAAATACAACAGCCAACAACTCTAAATCGTGGGCAGCATAGTTAGCTTCATGCGTCTTCAGCTGACGACTAGCATATGCAATTACTCTCCCATCTTGCATTAGCACTGCTCCCAAACCTTCTCGACAAGCATCGGTGAATACCGTTAATCTCTCACTTCCATTTGGTACAGTAAGTACTGGTGCGGAGGTGAGCTTATCCTTTAATTCCTGGAAAGCAGCTTTACACTTACTGCTCCATACAAACTGGACATTCTTCCGAGTTAGAGCAGTCAGAGGTGCCGAAATCCGAGCAAAATTCTCAATGAACCTTCGATAGTAGCCGGCAAGGCCTAGAAAACTGCGGATATCGGTGGGAGTCTTAGGTTCTTCCCAATCTTGGATTGTAGCAATCTTGACTGGATCAACAGAAACTCCTTCTTTAGAGACAATGTGTCCGAGGAATCGGACTTCTTCTTCCCAGAAATGGCATTTAGAGAACTTAGCCTTCAATTGGTGGTTCCGAAGAGTCTCTAAAACATACTTCAAATGGGCTCTATGTTCTTCCTCAGACTTGGAGAAAACAAGGATGTCATCAATAAAGACAAGGACAAATTTATTGAGTACATCGCGGAAGACACGGTTCATCAAATCAACGAAGAAGGCAGGGGCATTAGTCAAACCAAAAGGCATCACTAGCCATTCAAAGAAACCATTCTCAGTCCGGAAAGCAGTTTTGGGGATGCTCTCCTCGGCAATTCTAAGCTGATGGAAACCTGTGGCTAGATCAAGCTGAGAGAAAACAGTTGCTCCATAGAGTTGATCGAACATATCATTTATGCGGGGCATAGGATATCTGTTCTTCATGGTAAGCTTGTTGAGTTCCCTATAATCAACACACATCCGGAGAGAACCATCAGATTTGGTGACAAAGACTACAGCTGCTCCCCATTCAGAGAAGCTTGGTCTAATCAGTCCTTTAGAAGATAAGTCTTGAATCTGATTCCTTAATTCGCTCTTCTCTCGTGGTGCCATCCTTCTAGGTGGAAGGACTACAGGTCGTGCTCCAGGGATAAGATCGATACGGAAATCAATTTCCCGCTTTGGAGGTAAAGAAGTGACTTCACCAAACACGTCGGAAAACCGTTTGACTACAGGTGTCGAGTGGATATCATCCGGAAAAGTGTCAAGAGAATAGATGAAACTACCAGCAAACTCCTGAGGCAATCTACACTGGATTTCTAAAGGATTCCCCAAATCATCTTTAAGAGCAACAGTACGAGAACTACAAGAGATATCTGCACCATGCCTATCTAACCAATCGCCTCCGAGTAAAAGGTCGAAAGCGTCGAAACCCAAAACATAAAAGTCTCCAGTGAAGCATTGTTGGAAATGGAGGAGCTTCACATCCCTACAAACTTTACTAAGGTTCGCAGGACCACCGATGGGGTTTGAGACACATAAAGGCATGGGAGAAAATTCAGGAGAAAGGCGATGTTCCAATTTATTACAGAGATCGGATGAAATGAAGCTGTGGGAAGCTCCGGTATCGAATAAAACTCGAACAGGTAATTTGAACAAAGTAAAAGATCCTTGAAGGGTACCTTGAGAATCATCTGGGGCTGGAGCTGATACTGGTGCGGGTGCAGGCTGCGGAGCTGTAGAAGATGCAGAAGTTACTGCAAAGACTCCGGATGTTGTGCCTCTCTTTTGAGTGGGACAATCCTTCTTGTAGTGTCCTGGCTGGAGGCAGATGTGACATAGATCCCTCCTAGCAAACTGAGCAGGGGGTGGGATAGCAGCACCCAAAGTAGGACAGCGATTAGCAAAATGTCCCTTCTGCTGACATCTGTGGCAAGTGATGGTAGACAGATCTATAGGTGGCCTTGCAGATGTAGAAGATGATGATGATCCCAACCCTTGAGTCTTGTTCCTCTTATTGCGGTAGAAATTTGACTTCCTCTTTCTTGAATTACCGGAAGACCGAGCTGATGCAGACTGGGCAGCTGGAGTGGTCATAGATGTAGGGTTCTCATACCGGAGAGCCATATCCATCAATGCTGTGAAGGACCCATGCACATGAGTAATGAGTCGATCGTAGAACTCGGGTCGAGCTCCAGCGATAAACTTCTCGTTCAACTTGAGCGGGGTGTCAATCAGGTTCAGGCCATACTGTGAGAGTTCATTGAATTTCCTCTCGTACTCCGTGAAAGTCATATTTCCCTGCTTAAGATCCATGAATTCCCTATAGAGCTGAGACTTGCCTGCTTCGGGCATCCACTTGGCCAGAAAGGCCTCCCTAAAGCACGATAAGAGTTTAAAAGATAGATTCAAAGATGGAATTCAAATCCGAATTTTGACAACCAAAAGATACCTAAATTGCTCCCAAGTGAGGTCAGCCTCATTTGTTTGAGCAGTAATAGATAGCCACCAATTCAAGGCAGCACCTTTCATCTGCCAAGCTGCGAGTTGCCTCTGCTGGGCATTAGTAATCTCGAGGCAGGAGAAAATCCTTTCTAAGTCCCGAAGCCATTGTTGAGTTTCTATGATGGTTTCTGTTCCCATAAATTTTGTGCCACCTAGCTCAACATAGTCCTTGCACAATTTAGTGAAACGGACAGGGGCAGCAGGAGGAGGAGCGACTTGCCCTCGACCTTGATTATTTCTTCTATTCATCCTGAAAGGTCAAGAATGAATTCTAAGGACAGAGGGAAAAATATCAAGATATTCTAGGATAAGACAAAGTCTAAGCAATTTACAAAAGCTCGAATATAACGATGGAGAGAAAGAAGAAGTGTTTGGAAACTTATTTAAAAATAGGAAGTTTCTACACTAAAATACTTCTTAAAAATTCTTTTTGAAAATCATTTTATACTTTTAAAATACGTCCTCTCACAAAGAAAGATTCTGGAATTTGACTTCACTCATTCTAGAGTATTGCTACTCTATCTCTAATGAGTTTTTGTTCCTTAGGCTATGTTTTAAACCTGGCTCTGATACCAACTGTAACGACCCACTATTTTGTGCCATTCGAATTCGACAAATATGAAAATTTTCGAGCTGGAATAGTTCAAAATAATAGATTGTAAATATAGCTAAGGAACAAATGAAACCAAATACACAGAATCACAGACACAGATATCAGAATCTCACAGCGGAATATAAAATACTACAGTGGTTCATGAAGCCACTGGAAACTTTTACAAACAGAAATACATTGTTCAAAACTCTAATACAAATTTTTAAGCCATAATAAAACATAGTCTTCCAAAATGTCTTGAATTACAAAATAGATAAAGACGAAGAAGCTTCCAACTAGCAAGAGTGATCTAGTCCTAGCTCCAGAAAAAAACTGAATCTGCAACTCAGGCTGACCCGAGCATACAATAAAACAAAACACTCGAGTCAGGACATACATACTTATATAATGTAAGCTAAATCAAGTGTACTGTAATGTAAAGAACAAGTAACTCAAAGGATGCTTGAGATCGCCCATCCTCTAAGGATCCGTTAAACTATTTACTATATAGTATATTTACGCTATTATAATAGGGTCTATAGTAAAATAAACTTACTTTTAAATAGCATTAAGGCTTTACATTTTCCACCTTAACACATAATAGTCCCAGTAGTCCATCCAATATCATAGCTCCTCCTACTCGGGAAGCAACTAGAGGATACCACACGGGCTACGGGAGAAAATCAAACTCGTACAAGGCGCGATATGGTAGGTGACACGGCACAACTAGGCAATGCCAGGGTAGATATACCAATTGCTATCCGGACCGGTGGAAACGCGTAGCCGCAGTTACCGCCCACCTCGAACAACACTCCCAATCAAAGGTGCGCACCAAACAGTCACAAGAGTAATAGAATGGCATACGAAGAAGTGTGTTCGATCAGAGGAGCTACCTCATTAATCCGAGAATCGCTCCTGTTTTAGCCACCTTATGCCAACTCACGGGAGTCGGGTTCACGTATATACCTTTCAAGAAACCGTCACCACCATCCTACTCCATTCTGGAATCTCCACCGCGTACACGGTTGTCAAAGTGGTTTTCGGTATCGACAGAGAGTATGTCCATATCCGATCCCGGTCTCTTTGCCAACCGAACGTTATTATAACCCGTGGTTATAGTTTTGAAATAGTATTTATACTTTCATATCAAATATATTTCAAATACCTTCAATTTCAAATCCTTGATTTAAAACATTTCCTTTGAAGATATATCATTTCAATTTATTCAATTAAATTTGGAATTTATCTCTTTTATCAAAATAGAAATCAATTTCTCCATTTGAAATTTATCAAAAATCAATTTCTAAATCCTTTTATTCATTACATATTAAATTCCAAAATTTTACTTATTCCCAACATAAACTTTCATAAATTTTCTAAATAAATCAACTTTCAATTTCTACAGCACTTATGAAATGCTATCTAAAGTTACGGGTTTAAAAGGGTCTAATTTTAAAAGACAGCATTTAAATGCTGTAGTGGATTTTTAGCAAAATCTATTTCCAAATATAACTTATTATTTATTAATTGAAATTTTTTTTTCAAAATCCAGAATTTCTAAAACAAGTTATATTCCGAAATTCTTAATTCAACTTTTATTTATTTAACATTTTAAAGTATTATAAATCTTATAAAAATCACTTGAACCCGAATATCCTCAATTTATAAATTTAATCAACTTAAATTATTTCAGAAAATAATATATATAAACCACGGGCCTGTATAAGATTTTCTAGCCTAGGTCAAGTGAAGACGGATTTATATCATTTCAATCCGATATTTACAAATCTCGGGTTCTATCATTTCGAACCCGCAATCCCAAGATATCAGTTTAATAGTTAACAGAATAAATGAACAAAATCACCATTAGGCCTATCATTTCAGCCCATACAGTCTATATTAACAGGGAACTTGCAGTGTGATTTAAGCAGTAAATAATAATAACATAATATAACTGCAGATATAATATAGCAGATGAATAACTGATGTGGTGTCAATTTAAAATAGGGTTCATCATTTTATACAGCATTTCAGACAGATAGTAGTGAAATAAAATTTCTACATATACACTTGCAATAATTTACGAAATATAAATACGTATGTCTGGTGAGAAATACTCACCTGGATGTTGCAGAAAATTTGAATTCAAAAACGACGATTCACCGGTAAAGACCGACAGAGGGTAATGATCAAAATTCTCGGACGTCGCCTAGATTCAAATCTAGAACAAAATTCAAATATTGGCACGCGACTTTAGATTTTATAGTCAAAGAAAAATTAAAGATAGGAAAAAGAAATTTTGACTTGCTCGACCAAATTTTTTCCTAAAACACGACGGCATAATAATATGAATACGAGAACTAGTGCACCACTTCTTCCTCTAGCTTGTTCATGCTTATTCCATACCTATGCACATCCTACCTTCCATTTTTTTTTCACAAATGGTTTCCAAAATCCTTCAAATTCCATTTCAGATCACCCTGTAACAACAGACCTACCATTTGCACTAACCCGAGTTTCTCCCCTTCTTGCTTCGAGTCAGACCCTGCCTAGCTTCGAGTCAAAAATGTCTCTGCTTCGAGACAAATCTTCAACCTCCTCAGTAAAAGTATTTGAAACAGCTATGCCTACTAACTTGAACAACTACCCACCTCTTCTTTGTTTAGCATCACTCTTCAGTCATCTCAACTACCAGTCCCAGTCATCATCCAAGGTTGATGTCCACTGATGTGAATGTGCACATGTGTACACATTGGATATGCACACTGGAAACTTTGAAATAGATACTGCTAACAGTTCCAACCTTCTACAAATTATGTAACTCCACTTCTACTAATACTCAGGTCAGTTTCCAATATGTACAGCCTACAAAATTTTGTAAATGCAGACTTTAACCCCTGGTGACATGAATGCAACTGGAAACCCACATCCCCTGTGTACCATGTTTTACTTAATCTATGCATCACTGCTTCACACTTAAAACCCAGCCTCAATTCAACTCTTTCCAGTCTTCACAAGCACAACCACTCACGCAACAACCCAGGTCTACATGCATCTAGATACTCATGTCACACAGATTTACAAGGTGTAGACTTATCTTTTGAATATGAATGAAATCTGAAAACTCTACTTGTTACATATTTTACAAATATCTACTTATACAAGTTTGTGCTCAGCCAACTTTCTAACAAACTTCCAGATTTCCTTCTTTTTTTTTTCTTTTTTTTTTTTATATAAACATGCCTACATGAATCCTATCCCATACCAAAACAAAACACACTGTCCCCTACCCTTTAAACAACTCCATACCTTATAACTTGCCAGGCAGAACCCCAACTACTAGCTATGCAACTAAACAACCTATGCTAGATGAATCTTCGGCCATCATATCCATGGTCATGCCTCACTGATACACGTGCACACAGTGATGCCAAGCCATGCACAGGCTACAATTTTTTCCATATATGCAGACTATATTTTTTTTTTTTTTTTTTATAACAACTCACCCCATCTCTGCCTATATCCCAGTCATTCCACTAAATCTTTTAACTTATACAAACTTTAGACCATCAGTACCTAAACCAATCTCTGGAACACTACCTACTCATACAGACCTTTCGACCGTGACGGGATGAAATTTTCAAAGTAAAACATTAATCTAAAGACTTCATCATCACGTGTGCATTCTCTGATGCTAGACTCAAGGTAAGGGGACTCGGCTGAGCACTAAGGTGGTAGTGGATCGGTCGAGTATACAATTTGCCAAAAGAAAGAACGAACATGGCAGACAAAAGGAGATACAAAAGAAAATATAAAAGAAGAATAGAAAGTCTGGACATTTACCTGATGGAAGCTTCACGCAAAAAGAAGAAGGGTTGAATTTGTGAGATGCAGAGGAACGAAAAAGTATATTTATAGGCAAAGGCTTGCGAACATAGGGAGGGCAGGTGAAAAGATTTTGATTTCCTTTCCAGTTTTATGTTTCTGGAAGTTGCTTATGTGATTTACACATTCAAGTTTTAAAAATATATAAACTTTTCAAAAAGGCCGAGAGTTTCACCAAGTAAAAGCTTGATCAGGGGAGAAAAATTATTAGATTCGACGTTGCAAAATTTGAAAAATATGATCTGTGGCAAGATCAGAGGAAGAGCAATCAGTGGTTTATGACATCAGTTACAAAAGGAATGAAATAAAGAGAGGGGCCGATCATTTTGCTATCAGTTATAATTGCCTATTCACGTGATGCTTGTGTTGATAAATTTCCAGATTAAATACATGCGAGATTTACTATTGTCAGTTGGAAAAATTATTAGCTTTCGTATTAAACAGTGGAAGGCCGAGAGATTTCAACTTTGAAAGCTTGTTGATGCTTTTGGAAAGCAGATAAATTCTCGCGTGTTTGGTGTATAAAAAAATTTTTATAGCTGTTGAACAGAGGGTAAAGAAAGGGAATTGATGCACATTTCCAGGTTTTTTTGAGGTGAACGTGTACAAGTTGTAAAAGATTGCCAGAGAGAATGAAAAGAAAAATGCTTGAACGTTTTATAATTAAATGTTGTGATTCATTTGGTTAAAGCTTCCTCTGATTTAGTTTGATATGGTTAATGCTAACGTTAAAGTTTTTATGTAGTTAGTTTAAATAGAACGTATGTCAAAAATATATAAAATCAGCTGATAAATAAAATACGTAACGTTCGTTAAAAACACTGACTGATATTTTATGTCCAAAAATATTTAAAACATGATTTTTACACTACGCTAGACAGACGCAGTTTAAAACTTCAGAAATTTTCGTAAAAAATATTATTTTAAAAACACACGTTTTATTATGCCATTTATACCCTATAATTGACGCGTCTGTTAAACGCGAAATTTAACTGTTCAATCTTAGATTATATTTTCACAGATATTATTTAATTTTTATTGACATGAAAATTTTTTATAAAATATATCTCCAATTTAAATAATTAGACTATATTTTTAAACATAAATTATATAATATAGACTTCAAAAATTCAAATAACTAAATAGAATAAATAGCTAAAACTAGGGTTGTTACACATTTTTGGCATATTTTGTGTTTGAAACTTCTTTGTTTAGAGAATAATTTTGTGATTGCCATTTATGGCAAGTTTTGAGTTTGAGATTTGGGATTCTCCTATTTTGGAGATATGGTTCATAAAAACCTTTTAGTGGCTTTTGGGATTTCGCCGATGATATGAAGCTTTTATTATACTTAGTGTTATTTGGTGAGTTTACTTTTTTCGAGGACATACACGTAATGTAATTACCTTATTTAAAGTTGTGCCATGCTCTTATTATTGTTTCTTCTCATTCGAGAGGATATCTTACCCTTTACCTTATGCTCATATTATCACTTATCCTTATAAACTGATTTGTTTTGCTAGACTAACCCGTGTGTTTTATACTCGAGTCAGACCGAGTTGTTTCAGGCTAGGTACCCTTATGGACTTAACATATTCTGCTTTCGCATGGACTTATCTGCTAGCCCTTTTTTAGTAGTCTTTTTGTTGCTACTCTGATATGTATTTATCGTATTGACTCGTGTGTATATTGTGGTCGTCGAACCATTTATGATATATTATTTGTATTGTATTAGGATGTATCAGTATATATGTACATACATACATACATACATACATACATACATATATATATATATATTTGCTGTTCTGTGATGTGTTATGCATTTGAGTTATTGTATTTTGATCTGATAGATCATACAGCCACATGTAGTTTTGTATTAAGCATTTATTGGATATGTTAATCCACTTGAGAAAGGAAATAAATATAGAGCACTAATCGACGTGTTCAAAAGATATTTAAGACAAGCCTATAGATGGTCGCTCCTAACTATCCATATTCTCCGCATTAGCAGGTAGTATTACCCAATAATACTCTTTGTCAATGTGGGTCTCGGGGTGGGGCATCACAGCTCGACTCTAACTTACTTCGATTCAAAGCACGTCATGTATGCAACAAGACGTATTTTAAAGGGCAAATGTTATCCAGCATTTTGATCCGGCTATATCCGAACTTACTGGACTAGTTAGGGTCGACTGTCATCAAGGCCAGTAGTCCGGAGGGATGATTGTGGGGTCCAATAATTAGGCATAAATGATAATATGAAGCAGAAGCATGAAAGCTTACTACTCCCAGAAGATGGATCAGGTACGAACCATATTCAACTCTATGGATCGTATCGATTCCACCACTCAATTTTGCAGCGATGATCGGTCAATAACTCAAAATCTACACACGGTATCAACATGAAACTTGGAGTACAAGCTTACTACAACATGTGAAACACTCCTTAGGGATATCATTCTAATTTGAGAAAGTTGGAGGGATCGACATAATTCCCTTTGGAGAGATCGGTAGAAATCATAATTCAAGCAACACTACTTCATGAAATTGCGATATCTCACAAACCGTAGGACAGAACTGCATGAAATTTGTGGAGCAAGTAGCTAATATCATGGGGCAACCCACATCAGGATTGCAGTCCATTTTAACACACCGTTAGGGAGTGGTACCGATTCTTATTATGGTCCCCGATGGGCCTGGAAATTTTTGGGTGTCCTCGTCTTGATCTCCCGAACCTTCTACCAAAATTTTAGTTCGATCCGTGCACGTATTCCCCTATAAATACAACAAATATAGCGTTTTAGAATAGGGATCTCGCTTTCCCTATCGAGGCTCTGCCGTTTTTATTCTTCATTCTTGTACTAATTGATGCCAGCTGCCAAACATTCTTGTAACCATAATCACGTGGAAGATCAATAGAAATAAGAATTGGACGTAGGCCAAGATTGCCAAACCACTATAAAAATCTGTGGTTCATTTATGGCTTTTGCTATGTTTTAATTTCACTATGCATTTAAACTCTACTAGATTCTATTGGGTGTTGATGCCCAGTTTTAACCTTAACAATAACTGTCCAGATTAATGATGGTACTTTAATTTTGTAACTCTGAAATTTCTGTGTCGGAGTAACACTTTATACCGTTCCTTTAATATTATATATTACCGGTCCGTTAGTGAGATTATAATGTTGTTTTCTCTTCTTTCTTGTTTATTTCCTTTTCTTTTTATTTTACTCTAACTTTTCATCCTTTCATTACTTGGATGCTCGGTACACGATTACCGTGGATGTATTAGTGTCGACATTCGAAGGTCGAGATGGCAGGTCGTTATAGTTGGTATCATAGTTGAAGGTTAAGCGAGAATCTTAGTTTGGTGGGTATGATTTATTAAGAGATAGGGTGATGGGATGCCCCAGCATGAGTTGAGTATATTATACATACGAGAGCGTATTTGTATTTGTTATAAACATATGCTTTAAAGATTACTATAATTGCTAAAATTAATACAAGGTAACTTATATAGGTGAATTATCAAAGTAGAGTTTAATTAGTGTTGGTATTGATGATGTTTATCTATTATCCCTCATTAATTAGTTTAGTTGTGCACGACCAGTTTATGGGATTAACTATCATTTATTGAATGTTGATTTATGCTCGACCAGCTTATGAGAAGTTTTCCTCATACTGCACGTAATGGGTAGATAGTATGTGTAGATTCATTGTTATAATCTAAAGGGAAGATAAGTTATTTTGGAAATAAACGTGTGTAACAGAATTTATGTAAGAAAGTGATTTTATATAAGTATGGTTTATAAAACATGATTTATAAATAAGAATGATTTAACTGATACTTTGAGAACTTAAATACCGATGTCTTTGAAAATATTTTTCAAGATGGATAAAATAATAGTAGCATTACATGAAAGTAAGTATTCGGTAAATTGGTTAATGAAAGTTAGATCGTGTACTTAGTAATATATGTGAAGTATTTGATACCGTTTTGAAATGATTTTGGTTAAGTCCGAAAGGCATGAATTGGATGTACTGAACTCACTCCTATCGCTTGAAAATAATTCTGACGATGACTTCAACATCATCTGCATTCATTTTTGGGTTTCTAAGTGGGGGATGCTACTAGGCTGTTTGGTAAAACGGATCTAGATTTGATTTCGAAAGTATGATTTGTTATATAAGAGATATACACACACACACATGCATATGTATTATTATTTCAAATTGATTTGAAAAAAACCCGGTGTAGTTATAAAGTTTTCTTTAAAAGAAATCAGATATGAACTTTTTATGTAGAAAAGTTTTATATGTAGGTTTTCCCATTTTGGGTGAAGTATGTTTAATAAATTATTGAAATTTGTTAAGTTATTTTATGGACACATGCAGCCTATGTATTAAAATTGTATGGTATTATATCATGTTATGGTATGTTGTCTGGTAGATTTCATTTGCTAAAATGAAATGAGATTTTCGACAATTTTGGATAGTCGAAAACTTCTAAATCGTATAAAATTTGAAGCTAGATGTTTTGTGAAAATATAAAGATGAGTTTATATAACACTTGATGTGACGCCCCACATCTATACTCACACTAACCAAGGGCAGTATTGGTAACGCCGTCAATAAGTATGAAGAATAAGACTACTGAGGAGCGATCAACTGTATAATTGACTTGAGCAAGAACCGATATGTCAGATAGTATGTCATGGATTTCATTCCTAGAGGAAACATGACATATCCAGTCCAAACTCAAATCTACTACACAGTGGCTAAGTGGTCTTCAGAATCAATATAAAATAAGCACAACACAACAATCACAAATATTCATATCACTAAGGCAGAAACATATATGAATATAACATATAGAAGTGAACATCAAAGTAGTGGTCATACAAGATCCACTACATCATAAAAGAATAGGTACAAGTGCTAGACAAAAGAATATGTATACATCAAGGAGTCTTTATATCGAATGTATAAAAACAAAAACTACTAAGCTAAAGTAGTTGGCCAAAAGTCAAAAGCTAGTCCCTGCTAAGAAGTCAGATGGAAGCGCCTGAAACACCTCGGTCAGACCCTAGTATTATCTAAGAAGAAAAATAATAAACGGATCAGTCTAGCTATAAATATCCTATAAGTTGAGATAGGATAAGAGATACGATAAAAATATATGATACCAATAATGTCATACTATGACAAGTAAATATTTGATGATAACAATGAAAATCATACAATATCTCAAGTCTCCTCAAACATCCAAAAAGAATATCATATGAAAAAATAGTGCAGATCGTGCTATATGGAATTATATTATACTAGTGCGGAAATAAACTAGGTTACTATAACAATGTGAATAAGTAAAATAAAACAAGCATACCAGGAATTTTTATACTGGTTAGAACTTTCCGTTCTACGTCCAGTCCCAGACTCCTTCTGGAATTTCAACTACATCAACCCTCACTTAACCCGGAGGAACAAGTTCACACTGCCTGAGCAACCGAACATGACTTCACCCGCCTAAGCAACCGAATAGGATTTCAACTTCCTGAGCAACCGAACAGGACTTCTTTACAAATAACAAATGTATCTGACTATAGTGTGTTCTTAAATAACACTGATAAGTCGATTAAGTACAATCTTCCTATAATCTTCTCCTTTATGATATATATATATATATATATATATATATATGAAAAGAATAAGGAAGTAATAGAATGAATTTGTATGAAATTGAATGCACAAGAGTATTAAAATCAACGAATATGAGAGTAGAGTAAGAATAGATTGAATTCTTGTTATGGAAACATGATTCTAATGTGTGTATATAGATTATAAATAGGCGCATTTGTTCATAAAGAGTTATCATGAAGAGATACGGTCATATCTATTGAATTGAAGGACGCATCTCTTCATGAAAGGAAGTGCCTATTTGAAAATATAGCAGTTGTAGATATTCAGACTTCTGAATTGAATAATTCAGACTTTTGAATTGCACTAAACAATATTCAGACTTCTGAATTGAATAATTCAGACTTCTCAATTAAGTTGAAATGCAAACAGCAAGGAAATAGGCTATTTCTGGTCTTATTCAGCCGTCTGAATATTTTCATTCAGACATCTGGATATTGTGGAACCATAATTTTGTTTTAGCATTCAGACGTCTGAATGAAGTATTTCAGATGTTTCAATTTAGCCTATAACAAAAAGTATCATAGCTCATTTGGTTAGAGCACTTGCCTTCTAAACCAGAGACCCGGGTTCGAAGCCCGTCTTCATGCAACTTTTAAAAACTTGATTTTTCAATTAAAATATGAATGTATATGTGTGTATATCATTTGGAGAAGATTTTAACATTTGTAAACTCTGGGCCCGACACTCTATGACTAATAAAATTTTGTTTGTCACCTTCGTCTTGTCTCTATTGTGTATATCTCTTCTTGTATCTCCATATACATACTTTCATTCTTTTTTGTATTGTGAATCTTCATTTTGAACGTATTTGTTTATCTCTTTTTGATGCTCATGTACCTGCAAATTAGCTTAGAGATTCTTTGACATAATTGTATAGTTCTTGTCATTAAAATCCAATAATTGAGGTTCTAACATTCTCCCCATTTTTGATGATGACAACTATACAATTTAAAAAAAATTATTCATTCTATATACAAAAATATTAATATTTTTAAAGCTCCCCCTAAGTATAACATCTCCCCCTAAGTATAATATCTCCCTCTATCAATACGCATATATGTATTTCTCCCCCTTTGTCATTATAAAAAAGAATGAGGGAATATATAAATTATATAAAATATCTTGTGAATAGTGGGATAAACTCAGTATTAATTATGGAGAAAAAATAAAATAGACTTTACCATATTTGTTGAAGTCCATATTTCATTGTAAGCACGTAATTCTATTAAACTATGGAACATTCTTTAAAATTCCAAAACCTGTCCTTTTTCTTTTGTTTCTCCGAGTACCTGCAATAAATAATAATAATTTTCAGTACCCAGTTACTATGTTAGGGTAATTACCATTAAATCATTATCCTCAATTAATTACAAAAATTAATTAACCCTTAATTAATTAATCATTCCATCATCACTTTCATAAATTAATTAATCTTTAATTAATTAATTATTTTTAAACTAATTACCTTAATTAATCGATCACATTAATTCATTATTTTTTAAATTAACTAACCTTTAAACTCTGGATTTATAAATCTTCAAATCATTAATTGTTCATCTTTAATTACCTTCATTAAGTAATTACTTTTAAGAAATCGATCATTCTTAAATTAGTTATTCCTTAATTTATTGATTTATTAAACTTCTAATCATTTATTATCATCCTTAATCATATAAGTTAACTTAACCTTTAAGTTGACAATTTAAAAACATTTGATTAACTTCTTTATTTCTTTGTTAATTTTATTTAAATGTAACTCTTTTAAAATTATAAGTTTTAAACATTTTGAACTTAATCAATTAAAATATCTTTATTCTAAAACCTTTAATTACATGTTTTTTTAACTTAACAACACTCATCAATTTAAAAAAATAGTTTAGGAATCATGTTGACTCAGATTTTTAAAGTTTTGAAACTGGAAGGTTTAAAACCCGATTCAGCTTCGAGTTTTACCTGAGACGATTTCCCCTTTACTTTGAGTTTTTCTAAAAATCAAACTGAGTGAACCTGTGTTGCTTCCCCTATTCAAATTTCTTTCCCTTAAAATCTTTGTTATGTTAAAAATTTAAAACAGTTTCATTCATTCGTACACACAACCCAACCTACCCCGAGTTAACCTTCCATTTCCACGAGAGTGAACCCGAGTGAATCTTCTTCTTCCCCAACCCTCCAACCCCCCAGTCTAAAGTGCACACACGTGCACATACACAAGCAATGGAATTGCTTTCGACCCCTACCACCGCCATCAGCATGCCGACGATCCACCACTTGAATGCTCCAGCAATACAACATCGACGAATTCATCACTAAATCGAAATACGCTATCAGGTCGACATTGAAACCCAACCAAGCTACCTAAATCCACCCCATGCCGTCAACCACGTCCACCGCCGACCCAGCCACCACAACCAAAGCTTCTCCGTCAACCCCCAAACAATCCCCCCTGGAACGATGCGACACAATGCAACGAGGATGAAGAAATCATCTCGATTCCACCCTCAACCCAAAACAATCAAATAACACTAGAATCATTTTGCTTGATCACCACAGCGATCGAAAATTAAAACGAACATTTTTCTGACAATCCCCTATACACTAGCCACCTCCACCATCGATCGCAACCTCCCACTCATCGTCGTTAGATGGAATTTGACGAAAATGCTAGTTTTAGTAATTTCGAGATAACTCGCCAAATCCTTACTTAAAAATCTTGAAATAATGATAAAAAATCATTGATTTGTGATTCGAATCTAACTGTGTAATCAAGAATGAAAATTTTGAATTTTATGATTTTTTGAATCATTAGGGGGATTAGGTCTTTGGAAACCATACCCATTTGGGTGTGGTTGAACCAGTATAAATATAATTTTCACTACAAATCACATTCTTATAATAGTTGCTAATATAAAGTTGTTTATCATGATCAATCATATTAGCTGGAATCCATATCTTAATACTATTAGTCATTAGCTTAGTACTTGAAGAATCATTTCTATCATTTCTAAACAAAGTACTATTATGACTATAACTGGTTTTAAAATTATCTTGGTTACTAGTACTAGCACTAAAGTTAGTATACATGAATGCATATCTAGTACTATTTTTACTTTTAGCTTGTTTATAGCCTAAACCGCTTTTATCATGTAAAGGTCTAGAATTAGATAAAATCATGTTTAAATTGTTTTGACCTTTATTAAATTTTGTGACTTCAATGTTAAGTTTATCAAATTTAGCTTTAAAGTAACAATTATTATTTTCAAAGGAAATATGACTGTTTTTCAAAATATCAATTTGCTTGTTTAATTCAGAATTCCCCTTTTTTAACGTACAGTTTTCATTTTCGAGAAGAAAAATTCGAGATTCTGAATTATCTAAGGATGATTTAGTAAATCATTTTGTCTTTTCAAATCCGTAAGTTCTTTTGAAAATTTCTATATTTCTTTTTCAACATAATATTTTGCTCGTATAGAAAATCTTTAAGAGCCTTAAAATTATTTTTTCAAAATACCCTGTTGATTTTCTAAATCTAATTTCTCATTTTTTAATTTCTCGTTTTTTAATTTCTCATTTTCAAGTTCAATAGATTTCATCTTTTCTAAAATAATAAAATTAAACTTGAAATCTTATTGCTTATACTAAATAATACATTATTATCTTTTCCTGAAATTTGTAAATCAGAAAGTACCTTTTTGTAGTCCTCACTGGTGGCTTGATAGGAATTTTTCCCGTTGTATTTTGATTAGATCGTTTTTTGGCCATTATTCTATGATGTTGTAACGATCGATAAAATTCTAGGCTCTGATACCAAATGAAAAGATGGTGTGGATCGTGCTATATGGAATTATATTATACTAGTGAGGAAATAAACTAAGTTACTATAGCAATGTAAATAAGTAAAATAAAACAAGAACACCAGGAATTTTTATACTGTTTCGAACTTCCCGTTCTACGTCCAGTTCCGGAGTCCTACTGGATGCACCTATCATAAGTAAATTTATACCGTTTAAATTCTTTTTATAGGATAAATTCAGACGTCTGAATGCTGAAACAAAATTATGGTTCCATAATATTCAAACATCTGAATGAAAATATTCAGATGGCTGAATAAGACCAGAAATAGCCTATTTCCTTGCAAGTCCAAGAATTAACCGATAAAGTAAACGCAAGCATTTCATGCCACTTGTTTTGCTAAGCCATTTAATTGGATTTCTCATACGAATGAGGTAAAGGTTTGTATATACTAATAGATTGAAAAACAGTTTTAAAAGGAGTTTTGTATTTAAAGTAGTGTTGAAATCATTTTTGTGAAAGATTTTGAATATTTACTACTAGTGTAGAAACCTTTGTATTATAAAGTGAAAAATCATAGAAACGATTGTAAAAACAATCTATCACCAAAATCTACATTCCACGACGTGAATTAAAAACATGAAAATCGATATCAAATCCATTAAATGGAAAAACCAAAAATCTAAAAAAGAAATCAACAAAGTCAGCGTTGATTGACAATAGCTATCCGGATCGTCAAAGATCGATAAAAATTGGAAATCCAGGCAAAAATAGGCAAATGGGCAAATGGGCAAAAAAATAACAGAACCAGACATCTGATCGGTTTGACCAAACGTCTGACCTTGGGTTTTGGAAATTTATATTTTTTTCTCTTTTTCATTTTATTTTCTGAAGCCTTCCAAATGTCTGGTTAGGTTTAACCAGAGTCTGGTCATGCGCTCTGCCATTTTATTTTTTATCGCTTCTTTTTTCTTTCTCAGGATCCCCAACTAGACGTTTGGATTTTTCAACCAGACGTCTGGTTTCCTGTGTTGGGTAAAAATTTACTTAGGCCATTGATAGCCAAATGAACTCAGGAGCGATCTAACGAGCGATGGATGCTAGGGATTTATGCTAAGAGACAACCCAGCCCCATAGGCTCTTAGATACACCAAAAACAACATGTCCAAATATCCATAGTAGGATTTTCATAAATTTTGACTTCAAAACCTAAAATTGAAAAATTCACTAAACCAATTCAAATCAAAAGCAATTGAACATGAAATATATGTAAGAATTCACATCTAACAATAATGAAAGCTATAGATATAGATATGAGTTTAAGAACTTACCTTTGAATTCAAAAACAAGAAATGAGAAGCTATAAAACAAGCTTAAATCAATTTCTCTTGACTACGACTCTAGAAGCTTCAATCTATTATCAAATGCAAAGTTTTTCCTAAGTTAGGTTATAGGAGAAATCAAGAATTGAAGAGGGATTGAGATGTAAAAGATGAAGAGGATGCTTACCTAAGCTTCTTCTTGATTTTGGAACTTGGGTTTAAATTTTCTAAGAGAACTAGGGCTTAGGAAGTTAGTTTCTTCTTCCCACCATTTTTCCTAGAGCTTGAGTGTATTAGGAAATTAGAAATGGAATGAAAGAAATGGAGTGGAGTGGGAGGTGTTTTGGTATAAGGTTTGGGTTATCTTGTTGGGTTCGTTGGCTTGAACACAACCCAAAGCCCAAATGAAAATAAATCCTAATCAACTCTAAACATAGCAATGTTTATACTCAAACATGTTAGAAACGTCATTCTGAACTCAATGAAAGTGGTCTCGAGTCCGGATTCGACTATTTACAAAAAGTCACATTTCGAAATTAATCCAAGTAACGATGCTATATTAAAATAAAACATTTAAATATTTAATTGTCAAATATGCGGGTTGTTACAAACTCTCCTCCTTAAAGAAATTGCATCCTCGCAATATTTAAGAAGAATATAAAGAGTAACACCCATTCTAAGGTATAATAACACAAAAGAACAAAATTGAAATGAGAAGTTCACCTTAAGGAGCACGAGAGAGTAAATCTGGATGTGTTCGTTCGACGAATTTTCTAGATTCCCAAGAACAACCCTTAGGATTTGAGGACCATTGAACTTTCACAAGTAGAACATCTTTATTTCGAAGGTGTTTAAACTCCATAGCAATGATACGAATAGGATTTTGCTCATCGGTCAAATTAGGTGAAACCTCAATTCTTCAATAGCACGTGGCTCAAGAATAGAGTTAGAATCTCTAACGAATTTCTATAGTTGAGAGACGTGAAATACGTCATGAGTAGTGGAAAATTAAGCCGGCAACGAAAGACAATAAGCCACAAAACCAATGGGTTTGGTGACGGGAAATGGCCAATATATCGAGGTGCTAATTTTCTCGAATGACTAAAATGCACAACACCCTTCATAGGTTAAACATGAATGAACACCAAATCTCCCAAAGAAAATTCTAAATCCTTCTTCGGTTATCAGCATAGAATTTTTGTCTACTTTGAGCTTCTTTCATCCTATGATGAATAAGGTCAATCTTTTCTGTGGCATCGCGAATAAAATTTAGACTTAAAACCAGCTTCTCATCGACTTCAAGCCAACACAACGGAGATCGGCATGGCCTTCCGTAGAGTGCCTCGAAAGGTGCCATACCAATACTAGATTGAAAGCTATTATTAAAAAAAACTCGAAAATGGAAATGTGATCTTCCCAACTTCCACCAAAATTAAGAACACATGCACGAAGAAGATCTTCAAGAGTTTGATTCACATGCTCTATTTGTCCATCGGTCTAAGGATGATAAGCGGTGCTAAAATTAAGCTTTTTTTTCAAAGCTTTTTGAAGACCTTTCCAAAATCCATTAGTAAATAATGGATCACGGTCGCTAACAATAGAAGTAGAAACTCCATGCAATTTAACATTTTCTTTAACATAGAGTTTAGCCAAAAAAGGTATGGTCCGATTGGACCGAACATGAATAAAATGGGTGGATTTTGTAAGTCTATCGACAATCACCCATAGACTGTCATGACCTGAATGAGAACGGGGAAGACCGTCAATGAATTCCATGGAAATTTGATCCCACTTCCAAACAGGAATTTCTAAAGGTTGCAATAACCCACCGGGCCTTTGTTGTTCGACCTTAACGAATTGGCAAGTCATGCAACACTTAATATAGTTAGCAACATCAAATTTCATTCCATCCCAATAATAAAGTCGCTTCATGTCAGTATACTTTTTACTACTACCAGAATGAATGATAAATTTAGAATGATGAGAATCTTTTAAAATGTCCTTACGGAGACCACTGATATTTGGCACAATAAGTCTACCAAATTTTCAAATTCCTCCACGAGCATCGATTTCAAAGCCTTTCAAACCATCAGTATTTCTATCCCTGCAACTTTATCTAAGATGAGCCAATTCGGGATCATGCTTTTGAGCTTCAAGAATGCGTATAAAGGAGATGGATGAGCCTCAAGGCTACATAAAACAAGAGATGAACATGAATCATATTCACAATCTTGAATCTCACAAGTGGACAAAGTCTCAAGATCATTCCATTTGAATATCATCATGGAAACAACTGCTTGTTGCTTACGACTAAGGGCATCAGCAACAAGATTTTCCTTTCCGGGAGTATAAAGAATATCATGATTATAAGATGCAAGGAATTCGATCCAACATTGTTGACACAAATTAAGTTCCTTTTGAGAGAACAAATACTTCAAAGATTTATGATCGGTGTAGAGAACAAATTTCTCTCCCAAAAGATAATGACGCCAAATCTAAGGGCGAATACAATGGCCATTAGCTCTAAATCATGAGTGGCATTTCTAGTCTCGGTAGGCTTTAATTGTTCAGAAGCATAAGCGATAACACATTACCTTATCATGAGAACGACTCCCAAACCAACTCAACTAGCAAAGTCTTGGCTCCCTTCGAAAATCACAAGAATAGGAGCATCGGAAAGGAGTTCTTTTAATTTCTGAAAAGCAGCTTCACATTTGTCTAACCAAATGTACTTAACTCCCTTTTTTGTCAAACTAGTAAGAGGTACAGAAATTTTAGAAAAGTCTTTTATGAAGCGAAGGTAATAGCCCGCCAATCCAAGAAAGCCATGAACTTCTGTCACATTCTTCGGTCTCTTCTAATTTTGAATCGCCTCAATCTTTGAAGGATCCACGAAAATTCTGGATTCAGAAATAATATGTCCTAAGAATTTCACACGGGATTGCCAAAAGTGGCATCATAAAATTTTGCTTTTAATTGATTGCTCCTAAGAGTTTTCAACACAATCCAAAGATGTTTTTCATGCACTTCCTCGGTTTTAGAATAAACAAGAATATCATCTATAAAGATGAGAACAAATCGATTGTGGAAGTCTTTGGAAACTCGATTGATAAGGTCAATGAAATAAGTTGGAGCATTCATTAAACCGAATGGCACAACAAGCCATTCATAAGATCCATAATGAGTATGGAACGCTGTCAAAGAAATGCTATCCTCTATAATACGAAGCTGATGAAAATCGGTTGCTAAGTCTAACTATGAAAAGACTCTATCACCGCTAAGTTGATCGAATAGGTCATCAATCCGAGGCAAGGGATATTTATTATTAATGGTAAGATCTTAAGCTTGTGGTAGACAAAGCAAATCCTAAGTGTACCATCGGTTTTCTTTACAAAGAGAGCTGAAGCTCCTCAAGGAGAGGAACGAGAAAGAATAAACTATTTGCTTCCAATTCGGATAATTGTTTACGCATCTCCTCATTTTTCTTATTGAATATACGATAAAGAGGATGAGTGATAGGTAGAGCTCTAAGGATTAGATTAATTCTAAACTCAATTGCTCGCTTAGGTGGTAATCCTAAACGGGCTCAAATACATTGGGAAATTCACGAACAACGTGAATGAGGGAAATAACATCTTCCTCATCATCATTATCGTCATCATGTGGATTTAGAGAATATAAGGATGCCATCGAATTGGAATCTGAATATGTAAGAACAACAGAAATCTGCTTTACAGGTTGGGGATGTCGAAGACGGATAGTCCGCACGGTACATAAGATGTGGGCTTCATAACAATTAAGCCAATCCATTTCCAAAATCATTCCAAAACCTAAGTAACGCATAACATGTAAATGACCCAGAAAGCACAATAACATAGAATAATTTAAACATCCTTACAAAATAAACTGAGTATTGCAGATCCACCAATCGGATTCGTAATTCTTAATGAAGTCATCAAGCCCGTAACATTTAAAGAAAAAATATCAATAAGTTCTTTTGATATTATCAAAAATAACTCAAATAGGATGATCACGAAATATAATAATGCCATCGAGGACAAAATGAGAAATACCTTAACCAGGAGAAGTGTTACTAGGGACTTGCACAACATTCATCTTTCCCTCTTTCCTACTTTGAAGTTTGGGACATAAAGATATAAGATGACCTAATGGTCATTAGAACCACAATTGTAGCATTGTCCACGACTAGAGGTAGGAGTCTTTGCTACTAAAGTTGCTTGCTTTCCTTTCTTGTTAGGATTAGGGCCTTTGAAATTATTATCAGGATACCTCTTCTTGTTGTTATTGAAATTCTTTTTGGCACCCCTAACATCAACGTCACATTCTTATCGGCCTCTTCTAGTCGAAGAGCGATATCTACAAGCTGATAGAAAGGCACTTTTAGTTTCAAAACTAAACCTTTTTGAGATTCTTATTCAACCCATAGATAAACTTCTGATTTTTCTTCAATGGGGTATTAATATACTCGACCCCATATTTAGAGAGGGATATAAAAGATGCGATATAATCTATCACAGAATATTCACCTTGAACATGGTCAACAAAGCAGCAAGCTAAAGTTACTTTTTCAGCTTCCGGCACAAACTTCAACTCGAACCTTTCACGGGATTGCTCCCAAGTAAGATCTTCTTCAATAATTTACGAAACCAAAAGCTCATACAAATCTAATGCTCTCTTCTAGAGTACGCAAGAAGCCACTTGGACTCGATGTAGATCCACTAGATTTATGCGAGAAAAGATGCGATTGCATGTTCTAAGCCAAGCCAGGTCTTCTATAACACTTTCGAAACCCTTGAATGGCCTTCCACCCAAATTGGTATAATCATTGCACAAGCGTGCAAACCCGGATTTAGGATGAGTAGGATCAGGAATGGGTCCGGCAGCTTGGGCATTCTTTACAACATCTAAAAGCTGTTGAGTAGACATGAATACGCCATCTTGAGGAGTAACATTGGATTGACTAGCGCTAGGACGACCAGGTCTAAACATTTCTCTTCTTTAAGAAAGAAAGAAAGAAAGAAGCGGAAAAAGGTTATTTTCAGAATGAATTCAAATAAACTAGATTGATAAACAACGCATCATAAAAGGAAATAGGATAGAGTGGGTCCTAAGACTCGAATTAAATCCTAAGGCACGATTCCTAAGAGAGACTTAGGACAATGATCCTTGTCATAATATTCTAAATTGTTTTGAATTTTGGTTTTAATACCAAGCTGTGACGCCCCATCTCTATACTCACACTAACCAAGGACACTACTGGGTAATGCCATCAACTAGTACGAAGAATAAGGCTGTTGAGGAGCGACCAACTGCATAATTGATTCGAGCGAGAACCGATAAGTCAGATAGTATGTCGTGCATTTCATTTCAAGAGGAAATCCGACATTTCCAATCCAAACTCAAATCTACTACACAATGGCTAAGTGGCCTTCGGAATCTATATAAAATAAGCATAACACATAATCAGTCACAAATATTCATATCACTCAAGCGGAAACAGATATTAATATAACACATAGAAATGAACATCAAAGTAGTGGTCATACAAGATCCACTACATTACAAAAGAATAGGTACGAGTGCTAGACAAAAGAATATGTATAAATTAAGGAGTCTCTATTTTGAATGTATAAAAACGAAAACTACTAAGCCAAAGTAGCTAGGCAAAATTCAGAAGCTAGTTCTTGCTAAGAAGTCAAGTGGAAGCATCTAAAACACCTCGGTTTAACTGGAGTATTATTTAAGAAGAAAAATAATAAACGGATCAGTCTAACTATAAATATCATATTAGATGAGATAGGATAAGAGATACAAAAAAAATATGATAACAATGATGCCATATTGTGACAAGTATATATTTGATAACAATGAAAATCATCCAATATCTCAAGTTTACTTAAATACCCAAAAAGAATATCATATTCTTTAGCTTATTCACCAAACCTTAAATATTGACAAAACATATCATTTGCAAATCGCAAAAATCGACGAAACATAAATTACAAAAATCAATATTTAGAAATCCAGAAAACATAAAAGGGGGAAGGCCTATCATAAACGGGAGGACGAAAATTCACCAACACGTGTATCATAAACGGGACACTATCCGATGAGTCGCTAACCCGTAGAGCCGGTGCAACGACGTAGTATAACGATACACCCGAGGAACTTAAAACTCAAATAAGGCAGAACAATGACGTAGTATAACTCCTGATGAACCGAACTCCATAAAGCGGTTGAAAAAAAACCATGGGGCGCTAGCCCACAAAAATGAGATGAACCTCTTTACAACGGGGTATAGTCCCCCACGCGGACAAAGAAACATCGCTAGTCTAAATCACAAATAATCATCACTGATCAATAAGTGCAAATTATACTAAGCTAGTAAATAAATGAGTTTAACTTCATGTCCCATAACTACTAGCTTAACTTAAATATTTACGAATAGATTGTAGATTTCCACTCAAAAATTGTCATAAGATTTTAATCGAACAAGTCTAAGAATTAACCGACAATGTAAACGCAAGCGTTCATACCACTTGTTTTGCTAAGCCATTTAATTGGATTTCTCATACGAATGAGGTAAAGGTTTGTATAAACTAATAGATTGGAAAATTGTTTTAAAAAGAGTTTTGTCTTAAAAGTAGCGTTGGAATCATTTTTGTGAAAGAGTTTGTGTATTTACCACTAGTATAGAAACCTATGTATTTTAAATTGACAAATCATAGAAACGATTGTAAAAACAATCTATCACCAAAAATCCACATTCGACGACTTGAATTAAAACCATGAAAATCGATATCAAATGAAAACACCAAAAGTCTAGAAAAGAAATCATCAAAGTCAGTATTGACTGACAATAACAATTCGGATCGTCAAAGATCGATAAAAATAGGAAATCTAGGCTAAAATAGGCAAACAGACAAAAAACAACAGAACCAGACGTCTGACTGGTTTGACCAGATGTCTGACCCTGGATCCTGGAAATTTATATTGTTTTTTCCTCTTTCTTTTTATTTTCTAAAGCCTCCCAGGCATTTGGTTGGGTTTAACCAGACGTCTGGTCATGGGCTCTATCATTTTATTTTTTTTGTCGTTTCTTTTTTGTTTCTCAAGGGCCCCAACCAAATGTCTGCATTTTTCAACTAGACGTCTGGTTGCTTGTGTTGGGCAAAAATTTGCTTAAGCCGTTGATTGCCAAATGAACTCGAGAGCAATCGAACGAGCGATGGATATTAAGGATTTATGCCAAACGACAACCCAGCCCTATAGGCTCTTCGATACATCACAAATAACATGTCCAAACATCCATAGTCAGATTTTAATAAATTTTGACTTTAAAACCATAAATTGAAAAATTCACCAAACCAATTCAAATCAAAAGAAATTGAACATGAAATAGATGTTAGGAATTCATACCTAACAACAATGAAAGCTATAGACTTAGATGTGAGGTCAAGAACTCACCTTTAAATTCAAAAACAAGAAATAAGAAGCTCTAAAACAAGCTTAAACCAATTCCTTTTCACTACACATCTAGAATCTTCAATCTATTATCAATTGCACAGGTTTTTCTAAGTTAGGTTATAGGAAAAATCAAGAATTGAAGAGAGATTGAGATGGAGAAGGTTAAGAGTGTGAGAAATGCGGATTACGGATCTTAAGGCTAGGATTAACACTAGAGGGAGGGTGAATAGTGTTTTAGAGAATTGTTAATCTTTTTGAGTTTTTGTTAATTTAAACACAAATGCATGCAGTATTCAGACACAGATATGATCAAAGAATCAAACACAGATGCAAATATATAGTAAAAGCAGTAAAGCAAAGAACACACCGGATTTTATACTGGTCGGAGTTACCCTACATCCAGTCCTGCACACAAGTACGGATTTCCTTTCAAAAAACAATCTTTACAATTACACCCTCGATTTCTAGGCAACGAGGTACACCCTCCAGAATCACAATCTTCTGGGTAAAGATACTTGACTTTCCGGGTAACAAGTTCACCCAATTGATTTCCCAAGGCTGCAATCACACCTTATCTCGATTTCCAAGGCTACAATCACACCTTTTCTCGCTAACTTGATTACAAAAAGCCTATAACTCTGAATAGCACTGAGGATCTTGTTGAGATAGTGATTGAGAATCAAACCAGAAATGATCTAGTTAGATTCAATGTTGATTTCGGCAGATTAATGGTAAGAATATGTATATAGAAATGTGGAAGAGGAAGAGTAGTGAAAAACCAGAAAATCTGTATTGAAATTCGTTGAAATCAACCCCTATTTGTAGAGGAACAACAGGCATGTCCATTCGTGAAGAGTTATGACGAATAGACACTTCTTTTGAAATTTAAATTTTGAACTCAACTGACACTATGTCGACATGGGGTACTTGGGCATGTCGACATCCCAATGGAATTTTTGATGTTTTGTTTTTCTTTGAAAATAACTTTTATCTTATTTTAAACCTATTTTAAACTTTTATAAGCATACTTAAATATAGTTGAAATACTTAAATAAATATATAGAATAATATTTTGGTATATATAAAATTTTATTATAATTTTATATTTAAATCTAAATATATAAATACTAAAAAATTAAATATACTTTTATTTTAAAAGATAGTTTAAAACCAAGGATAATTTGATTTTGAAATTCAAGATTATTTTGAGGCTAAAAGTATTTGAAATCAGGATAGACGTTTTTGATTCTTTTCAAAGGAAGGTTTTGAAATCATTTTGAGAACAAGATATAATTTTGAAAAATCATTTTGAATAAAAAGTTAGCGAATACAAAACAATGTTCACTAGATTTTTCGTAGGTTCCATTCTACTTAGGCTTCCATCCCTTTAACAGGCTCGAAATGGATTCCATTCCATGAATAAATTTGATTTTAAGATGCCAGTGCTTTTCTAGGAGTTTTAAAAAAAAATTAAAAAATAAATGACTTGAACTCTTGATAATCTTGATACTCATGAGTCTTCAATCTTGATGTCTTGAATCTCTATACTATACAGTCTTCTTTCTTGGCACCTGCATGGTTAAATTCTACATATACATATATATATCTAAACTTATACTATTAGTGTTTATATTTTATAATCCATTCTAAGGTTGTTGTCATCAAAACCATCATCTCACGGACTAACAATCTCCCCCTTTTTGATGATGACAAATTTTGTTTTCAAAATATTACTTCTATCCTAATAACTCACCGTTAATCTATGCCTAACTACCCTATTTTATATTTCTCCCCCTTTGTCATCAACAAAAAAAACTAACTCTAAACTATATAACACAAAACTATAGAACTCCCCCTAAATCTAATACTCTATGAAATGTGATTATAATGATAGTGTTACCATAAATAATCAACACTTAGATCTAATAATGAACCTAATCCTAAACTACTAACTATTCTAAGTATATAATAACCATATAGTTATATTTGTCAATAGGGAAGAACACATATAAGAATGCAATTTATTTATTAATCATATAATTAATTTACATTTTCGTGGGAAACGTAAGAAGGAACATACAACAATGGTAAGGAAAACGAAGAAACTAATGTGTGTTTTTGAACATAGGAGACCTATGGATCAAACAGTTTGGATAGTGGAAATGGAAATTTTCATGTTGTTCAATAAGATTCCCATTTACCAAAACACACTTCACCAACGCAAATGACCTTGTCGTCATCTTCCGCAAGCATTTCTTCCATGGGTTCTTCTTCTTCTTCGCTGGCCTCTTGTTCTTGATCTCCTGAAGAGTCTTCATCAATCAAGATTGTGTTAGCATGATTACCCATTAGAAATTTTTGCAAATTCCTAAGGATTTTGCCTTGCCTCTCTTGTTCCTTGGCCATTCGAAGTTGCATTACTTGGATTTCAGTCATTAACTAAAGTGCATCCTTCAGAGAATCCTCCATTTTAGTCACACGAGTGAGAGTTGTACGTTGAAATGGACCAGAAGTAGGAGAGGGGAACGATAAGGTTGATTTTATGTTTGATTTGGAAGAAGAGGCCATAGTTTAATTAATTTCAGAAGTTAGAATAGAGAGAGATCAGAGAGAATGATCAAAAATTCGAAAATAGGAAGAATATATAACCAATTATTTGAATTTTGGTGGGAAAAATTTCAAAATTTTAAAAACGTTATATGTCGACATAGGGTAAAGGGGTAGTCGACATGATTCTTGAATTTTTGCCTATTTAATTTATTTTGAATTAATTTTTAATTAGACTTGTTATTTATATTTTATATTTCAGTTATTGAACAAATACCTAATTCTCTTCTTAATTTAGTAAATATAGATTCATTTAAAGGTTTTGTTAAGATATCAGCAATTTGATTCTCAGAATTGATATAATCTAGAGTGATTATTTCCTTACTTATATTATCTCTGAGAAAATGATGTCTGATATCAAATGTTTAGTTCGAGCATGTTGAGTTGTATTTTTGGATAAATTTATCGCATTAGTATTATCACGATAAATTGGTGATTTTGAAATATTTAAACCATAATCTTTTAAAGATTGTTGCATATACATTACCTAAGTACAAGCCAAAGCAACAGAAATATACTCTGCTTTAGTTGTTGATAAAGAAACTGTGTTTTGCTTTTTACTAAACCAGAAAATCAAAGAATGCCCCAAAAAGTGACAAGTCCCACTTGTACTTTTTCGGTCTGATTTACAACCAGCATAATCAGCATCACGGTAAGATATTAAATCAAAAGAATCATTTTTGGGGTAAAATAAGCCATAATCAGAGGTGTGTTTAACATGACTTATGATATGTTTTACGGCTTTTAAGTGAGTCTCTTTAGGTTGAGATTGATATCTTGCACAGAGACAAACACTATTCAAGATATCAGGTCTACGAGCAGAAATATAGAGTAGTGATCCAATCATTCCTCTATATAATTTTTGATCTACATCTTTCGAGAGATCTTCTTTACTAAGATACTCATTGGATGCCATGGGAGTGGGTTTTCCACTCGCAGTAGTCAAGCCAAATTTATTAATTAGGTCTTTAGCATATTTTTCTTGACTAATAAAGATACCATTATCTAATTGTTTTATTTGTAATCCTAAAAAGAAATTTAATTCACCCATATGACTCATCTCAAACTCTTTTGTCATTATTTTAGAAAATTCTTTATTCATTTCAAAATTAGTTGATCCAGAAATGATATCATCTACGTAGGCTTGTACTAGTTGAATATCATTTTTGTTTCTTTTAATAAAAAGCGTATTATCTACTTTACCAATTTCAAAATTTGATTGTAATAAGTAAGATCTTAGTCTATCGTACCAGGCTCTAGGAGCTTGTTTTAGACCTTATAAAGCTTTCTTAAGTTTGTAAACATGATTTTGTAATTTTTCATTTTCAAAAAGTGGTGGTTGTTAAACATATACTTCCTCTTTTACAAATCCATTTAAAACTCACTTTTCACATCCATTTGATATAGTTTGAAATTATTATGATTTACGAAAGCAAGTAGAATCCTAATGGTTTTTAATCTTGCTACGGGGGCAAAGATTTCATCAAAATCTATTCCTTCTTCTTGACAAAAACCTTGAGCGACTAATCGGGCTTTATTTCTAACTACTTCTCCTAGTTCATTCATTTTATTTTTATAAACCCATTTAGTTCCAATTACAGTTTTATTTTCAGGTCTAGGAACAAGTTCCCAAACATCATTTCTGGTAAATTGATTTAGTTCTTCTTGCATAGCCAAAATCCTGAATCATCAGTTGATGCTTCTTTTGGATTTTTGGGTTCAATAGTTGATATAAAAACTACATTATTTATTTGACTTAATTGATTTCTAGTTTTAACAACAGATTGCATATCTCCTAGTATATTTTCGATTGGATGATCTTTTAAAAGTTTAATCCTTTTATTAGGATGATTAATTTCATTATTAGTTTCAGTTGACTCTTGATTTTGAGTAATTAAATCATCTTCATCATTTGTATCTTCAAGATTTCTGAAATTTTCATCGAATGATACATGCATTGTTTCTTCGATGGTGTTAGTTATTAAATTAAATATTATGTACGCTTTACTTCTATTATAATATCCGATAAAGATACCATCGTCGGATTTAGGATCAAATTTATCTAAGTTATCTTCAGTATTTAAAATAAAACGTTTACTTCCAAAAATTCTAAAATAAGATACTTTAGGTTTCTTTAAGTGAAGAAGTTCATAAGAAGTCTTTTTAGTCAAAGGTCTAATTAAAATTCTATTTAAAATATAACAGGCGGTAGCAACCGCTTCTGTCCAAAAATTCTTTGGTAATTTACTGTCTGAAAGCATAGTTCTCGCACACTCTTGAATCGTCCTATTTTTACGTTCTACTACTCCGTTTTGTTGTGGAGTTCTTGGAAATGAAAAATTGTGAGTTATTCCTTTTTTATTGCAGAATTTCTCAAACTTTTCATTTTCAAATTCACCACCGTGATCACTACGAATAGTTATAATTTTTAGAGAAAGTTGATTTTGAATCCTTTTGTAAAGTTCTTAAAACATTCAAAAGTATCACTTTTATGTTTCAGAAATATTGTCCATGTAAATCTAGAATAATCATCTACAATTATAAAAGCATATTTATTATGATTTATTGACAGAAATTGAGATGGACCAAATAAATCAAGGTGAAGTAATTCAAGGGGTTTTGAAGTTGAAATCATATCTTTTAGTTTAAAGGAACTTTTTCTAAGTTCTCCTAATTGACATGCATCACCTAAACTATCTACTTTAAAATTCATTTTAGGGGGACCTCTTACTAGATCATGTTTTGATAGTCTAGATAAGAGTTTAAAATTCAAATGCACAAATCTCTTATGCCAAATCCAATGGTCACTTGTATTTTCCAAAAGACATAAGTTATCATTTGAAACTATCATACTAAGAATATAAATATTCTTTTTCCAAACTCCTCAAATATTATGGTTGAATTGTTATCTTCAATGTGACATTTATCTTTTTCAACTTTAATTTTATATCCTTTATCGCAAAGTTGACTTATACTTTGCAAATTATGTTTCAGTTTTTAACTAGCAAAACATTAGTAATAATAGGAGTTTCAGAGTTACCGACTTTGCCGATGCCAATCACATATCCTTTTGAATTGTCTCCAAAGTTAACCAATCCTCCATCTTTGTATATTATATCATTTAACATATCTGGATTGCCAGTCATGTGTCTAGAACATCCACTATCGAGTATCCATTTGTCCTTTCTGATCTGTACAATTTTTCCATTGTGTATTGATTCCTCAATAGCCATAAAGCATGATTCCGGCAAATCAAACAATTTTGGTAGACAACTTGAATTTAAACATTGATTATATGCAGACTCAAAAGACAATGATGATCTGAATATTTCTAAACCAGTATTAACAAACAGCCATTTTAAAACTTTTTCAAAAATTAGATTATGAAACTTTGAAAACCTTGCTCTGATACCAAATGTGAGAAATGCGATCTACGGATCTTAAGGCTAGGACTAACACTAGAGGGGGGTGAATAGTGTTTTAGAGAATTGTTAAATCTTTTTGATTTTTTGTTAATTTAAACACACATATATGCAGTATTCAGACATAGATATGATCAAAGAATCAAACACAGATGCAAATATAAAGTAAAAGCAGTAAAGAAAAGAACACACCGGATTTTATACTGGTTCGGAGTTACCCTACATCCAGTCCCACACACAAGTACAGATTTCCTTTCAAAAAACAATCTTTACAATTGCACCCTCGATTTCATGGCAACGAAGTACACCCTCTAGAATCACAATCCTCTGGGTAGAGATACTTGATTTCCCGGACAACAAGTTCACACAATTGATTTCCCAAGGCTACAATCACACCTTATCTCGCTTGATTGATTTTCAAGGCTACAATCACACCTTTTCTCGCTAGGTTGATTACAAAAAGCCTATAACTCTGAATAGCATTGAGGATCTTTTTGAGATAGTGATAGAGAATCAAATCAGAAATGATCTAGTTAGATTCAAGTTTTCAACAGAGTAATGGTAAGAATACGTATATAGAAATGTGGAAGAAGAAGAGTAGTGGAAAACCAAAAAAATCTGTATTGAAATTCGTTGAAACCAACCCCTATTTATAGAAAAACAATAGCCAAGTCCCTTCGTAAAGAGTTATGACGAATAAACACTTCTTTTGAAATTTAAATTTTGAACTCAACTGACACTATGTCGACATGGGGTACTTAGGCATGTCGACATCCCAATGGAATTTTTGATGTTTTGTTTTTCTTTGAAAATAACTTTTATCTTATTTTAAACCTATTTTAAACTTTTATAAATATACTTAAATATAGTTGAAATACTTAAATAAATATATAGAATAATATTTTGATATAATTTTGAAAAATTATTTTGAATAATAAGTTAGCGGATACAAAACAATGTTTCACTTGATCTTTCGTAGGTTCCATCCTACTTAGGGTTCCATCCCTTTAACGGGCTCGAAGTGGATTCCATTCCACGAATAAATTGGATTTTAAGATGCCAGTGCTTTTCTAGTAGTTTTAACAAAATTTCTAATTAAAAAATAAATTACTTGAACTCTTGAGCTCTTGATAATCTTGATACTCATGAGTCTTCAATCTTGACGTCTTGAATCTCTATGCTGTACAGTCTTCATTCTTGGTACCTGCATGGTTAAATCCTGCATATACATATATATCTAAACTTATACTGTTAGTATTTATATTTTATAATCTATTCTAAGGTTGTTGTCATCAAAACCATCATCTCACGGACTAACAAAGAGGATGCTTACCTAAGCTTCTCCTTGATTTTGGAACTTGAATTTGAATTTCTTAGGAGAACTAGGGCTTAGGAATTTAGTTTCCTCTTCCCACCATTTTTCCTAGGGCTTGAGTGTATTAGGAAATTATAAATGGAATGAATGAAAAGGATGGAGTGGGAGGTATTTTACTAGAAGATTTGGGTTATCTTATTGGGCTTGAACACAACCCAAAGCCCAAATGAAAATACCAAAATCCTAATCAAATCCAAACATAGCAATGTTTACACTCAAACATGCTTTAAATATTGTTTTGAACTCAATGAAAGTGGTCTCGAGTCCAGATTCGACGGTTTACAAAAAGGCACATTTCAGAATTTAATCCAACTAAGGATGCTATATTTAAATAAAACATTTAAATATTTAATCATAAAATATGCGGGTTGTTACACTTGAATTAAGAAGGTAGTAAGTTAAAACAAGTTTTAAATTTGTTGAACATCTTTGTTAAGTTAAACGAAATTTGATATTTTGTGTATACTCTTAGGATGTCATGGAGTATTATAAGAGCATGAACTTAAGTTGTATAATGTTGATAAACTTGAAGTTACGTTTAATGAAATGTTTCATAAATGATTTTAGTATTAAACAAGATTTTCTATTTGCATGGAAGGAAGTGATAAAAGATATTGGTATATTTAAGAAACCAATAGGACGAATGCGTAAGTTGTACGTATATCGATTTATTCGCTTGACTGTTCTTGATACAATATTCGAGTACATGATTTCAAGGTCATTACATCAATCCGAATAATGATTTTTCACTAGATTCTTGATGATGAATACTTAATATGGATTCTTGATATAATACTGAAGTTCTCTATCATAGTATATGGCTACGTAAGGAGAATGTAGGTTTCTAGTCAAGGAATCTGATCGAAGACCGCACTACAAAGCTCAAGCAATCTATACTAGTTGGGAAGTGAAATTTTCGTGATCGAACAAGTGATCAGAATGATATTGCATACAGATAGTCCATGTACATTGTACAGGATTTACTATATATGCATACTATATTTTGTTGACTCATGGAGAGTTTAGGTGATGGCACTTCGATTTGTTATGAGGTAGCATAAATAGTCTGCTAAGTAATAACCAAAGGCTCTTAAGCATATGGTACGCTTAGTTGATTGTTTATCATCCTTCTATGATGAGAGGATTTTGAATTTGAGAAAACCATGAGTTTGGTTTGCTAAGTGGTTTTGAATAATGTTAAGTATTTCTATATGATTATTTCTTTTGTTGCTTGTATCAAAATTTCAAGGACGAAATATTCTAAGTGGGGAAGAATGTAACGACCTGGAATTTCGGACACTTCATATTTAAAATCTGAATTGTTTAAATATTTGAATCTTGGATTAAATGTTAATAAAATGATTTAATAAAAATTTTAACCCCCTTTTATATCATAACTAATGATGGTAAACTTTGGCTTTGGGCGTAACCATTTCAAGTCTTAACCAAATCATCTAATTATTCTCTAACCATTTCAAGTCTTAACCAAATCATCTCCAATCTCGTTTAAACTTTGGCTTTGGGTGAAGACAACATGGGAAGCATGATTTATCAAGTAATAAGTTGGAGAATGTGAAAGGATGAGGAGGATCTATGAGGGGGCTGTGAGCATGGAAGGAGGAGGAGAGGTGTGGCTTTGATTTGAAAGTGCTAATGGTTGGACTTTTGGCTTTTAATGATAGAATGAGGTAGTTTTTTGCTCTTGTCGATCTGTACTTAGGTTTGTCATGAATCTAAGTGAGTTATCTAACTAGTTCATTAGTATATATTGTGTACATGTATGTTGTGTGCAAAGTATAAATTTAAAGTTATATTAACTAAGTAAAGTTATAAACTTTGGACCCTTTTTGCTTTTGAAAGAAAATGATAACTTTATATTGTATAACATCACTTCTATTAGCATTTTAAACATGTGGTGTGTCCTTGACTTATTTTTCAATGGTTATTTAACTTGTGTGTTAAATTTAAGCATGTTTGAAAGTGTTTGAAGCAAGAATAGTTGTTATAAGTGCACATTCAAATTCCTTGTTTTCGGGATTTTTTATAAATAAATGGAAAGATATTCTTAAAGGTTTCTTTCCATGGTTTTTAAGTACCACAATGGTAATACTTACTACGGAAATTTAAAGTCTTAGATCATTCGTTAAAAGTGGTTAAAACTAGTCACAAAGATCGTTCTTTTAATGTTGTTTTAACAAGGACTTTTAAGAACATTTACAAATGCTGTAGTAAGTCGCTTATGGTTTTAAATGTTTAAAAATGATATTTAAATTTGATATTTTTCTCTAATATTTTTAGAGATGCTTTCAAAATGTTTTGAAGTATATTAAAGTTGGTTTAAAGTTTATATATCTTTTTAATGATTGTATATAAATTTCGAAAAATAAAGAAGAGGTTTAACACTAAAAGCCGACGACGCAGACTTCTTTATTTCTGAGAGAAGATTGATATCGAGTACAGACGGAGAAATATAGCTGTAATCTATCGGGCTTTCCTCTTTAATGAGGAATAGTTAAGTCGGAATATCTAAAACGTGTTAATCTTGTTGTTTACTTACTTGTTTAAAAGGTAATTAACTTTGCTTAATGTTTAAAAGCCGACGAAGCAGGCTTCTCTATTATTGAGAGTTAAGATTGATATCGAGTAGGGATGGGGCAATAGAGCTCTAACCTACCGAGATTTCCTCTTGAACAAGGAATAGTTAAGTTGGGAATGTCGGAAATGAGTAATCATGTTGTTTGTTGCTTGTTTACGAAAATCATTAATATTATACTTAACACTAAAAGATAACGGGTATGCTTGTCTGAGATTCAAGAATGAAGCATCTAGGAAAGGCTTTGATGCAATCGGCGCTGCAACTTACCTGGCTTCACTCTTGAATGGGGAATAGTTAAGTTGAAATGTCGAAAACGAGTTAAGTATACGAACATTGATTTGTATAAGCAACTGTTTTAATTAGATAATCGATTAGTCAACCATCGAACTTAGCCTATTATTATCTTAGATATTTGAAAAGATTGTTTTAAAGATAACATAAGTGTGGCATGATTTTGGGTTTGTTATGACAATGTATTAATAACATTCATCTTTAACCCTTTTTTATTATACTTATGAATGTAAATGTGAAATGGTTTTGGATTTGTAGTGATAATGTTTAAGTAACATTTTTATTAAACTTTTTAAGTGGAGTTATGTGAGTGCTTAGATCCCTAAAATGAATATTTTAAAGGAAATATAAGTCAGAAATCTTGTTAATGATTTATGAATATACTTATATTGTTTGAGATTAGTAATTAATACTTTTGAATTGTATAAAAAATAAAGGTTTAAAAGTAAGAAATCTAGTTAATAATTTGTGAATATACTTATAAAATTTGAAATAAGTATATGAACACTTTTGAAGTATTAAAAGAGTACAAATGAATAGTAGAAACTGATAAACGACGTTTTATCAGATTAAATAAGTTCTACTAATAAGGGGAAGTTTTACCTAATAAAAGTATTAATTAAATAAAAAGGGATCAGAAGTCGCTTATATGACTTAATTGTGCTTTATATGACCTGATCGTGCTTTGTATGTTTACTCGTTTATGGAAAACATTTAGTCATATACTTAGCACTAAAAGCTGATAAAGTAGGGTTGTCTATCTATCGGAATTAAGACTGATGTTCGAGTAGGGATATGAGCAATATAACTCTAATCTACTGGCTTCATTATTGATCAAGGGATAGTGTGAGATGAAAATATCGAAAACATGATAAATAGATGAGACTTTGTTTCCATATGTGATCACTCTCATTATCATTGAATGACCAAATTCATTGATTTAGTCTTGAAGAGACTGGGATTGATGATTGCTTTACTTATCAAAAACCACTTCAAAGACTGAGATATGTGTTCTATTTCTTGGAAGCGGTTGAAAGAGAATCCATGTGGAGGTTTGAGATCTGTATAACAATTCGTGATTTATTCGAGATAAGGGAATCCATTTAGGGATTCGTATTCTTTTCAGGTGATGAAGACTCACACGAAAAATGCTAAGCGTAACCTCGACATTGGAAATGACTAAAAATAGAGTTGGCCTCACAACCTGGGATTAGCAACCCATGTCAGGGTATTATCAATGCCATATCTGGAGATACTTATCGATTATTGATCGGCAGGAGTTGATGGTATTTGATTCATGTTGTTCATATTTATGTTCGGACATTGGGTCGCCTGTGTTTACCTTAATGGTATATTTTATCTAGAGATATATGTCACTCGGATGTACTTTCCGGTACTTGTGCAGGAGTTTGGATCCCGCTACACCGGAGAGACCTCCATGGAAAAAATCCATTATGTGAACGTTCCTTATTGGTTTTGGTTGTATCCTCTAATATGCAGTTGAATGTAACAAAAGTAAACATTCCAGCTATGTTATAATATTAATATTCTACACTCTAGACATTATTTATTATATCACCTTATGTACTTATTAGATGGTGGTTCTTTTGAGGGGATAACCATTATGGCATTCTATACGGTCTCAAAAGTACTTTTATATGTTGATCACATATTCCTTGAGTTTCTCATACCAGATTTATGTCTCAAATGCGGCTTTTGTTTTGCCTAAATTCCTTGTGTGCTCTTTCAAGTAGTCCGAGAAAGGCAGATTTTTGTTGATATTATTTGGAGCTTGAGAAGACGAGTTAGATGTTTCACCTATCGTAGTATTCTTATTTCCACTACATTACTATGTTGTACATATTAGCATTAGCAAGGACATGTTGCTGTCCAGGCCGATGATGATACTTAGGTTTTGTAACTTTGAAATTTCTATATCGGAGTAACGCTTTGTACCTTTCCTTTGATATTATATATTACCATTCCATTAGTGAGGTTCTGATGTTATGTTCTTTTCTTTCTTGTCTATTTCTTTTTCTTTTTATTTTACCCTAACTTTTCGTCCTTCTGGCACTTGGATGCTCGACATACGAATAATGTGGATATATCAGTGTCGATATTCGGGGGCTGAGTGGGCAGTTCGTTGCACGCCAACTCCCTAAAACAACCACCTTCCCGTTCTTCTCCTTCACCCCATATTCTACTCTCTTCTCCTCTCTACTTCCATATCTTCTCCTTTACCAATAATGGCTAATTCAGAAACAGATTCCGACTGCCAAGATGTGCAGGATTTGGTCGTTATACTAGTGTACCTACGCAGAAGAAGGAACAATATCTGCCAAATTCATCGTCAAACTATACCGATTGAACGTGGGTAAACAATATATTAAATGAGTATCAAGAACGTTTTTAACGAAATTTTCAAATGAAAAGGCTTTGTTTTCTCTCATTGTGCATTAGGTTGGAAAATTATGGTATAGTTTTAAAGGAAGAAATTAGCATCACAGAAGCGGTTTCCATATTCATATACACCATACCTGCAGCGCTATCAAATTGATAAATGAGCGAAAGATTTCAAATGTTCTATTGCACAATATCAGTTTGTTTTAATGCTATTTTAGAAGCTTTACAATTACTTGCTAAAGATATCATCAAGCCAAATGATCCTCAATTTGATACTGTTCCAGATCATATTAGAAATTCAAGCCGGTACTATTCATATTTTAGAAACAGTGTTGGTGCTATAGATGGTACATGCGTAGTGACACACATTCCTGCAGATTGAGTTATTCCTTATATTGGACGAAAATGTTTTGATATAAAGAACATCTTAGCAGCATGCTCATTCGATTTATAGTTTACTTATATTATGGTTGATTGGGATGGTACTGCGCATGATAGTATAATTTTTAATATAGTTATAAATGATAGAAACTCTAATTTCTCTCACCCTCCACTGGACATTATCATGTAGTTGATTCAGGATATTCACTTCAATGTTATTTATCACCTTATCGTAATATTAGATATCATATTTCTTATTTTCGTGAAACCGCGAATCAACCACAATAGGTCAATGAAAATTTTAATTTATATCACTCGAGTTTACATTTGGCAATTGAGAGAACATTTGAAATATAGAAGAACTAGTTTGTCATTTTGAAGAATATGCCAACATACTCGTTTGAAACTCAAATAAAAGTTGTCGCATCTACAAAGATTATACACAATTTTATACGAAAACACAATAATGTTGATCCATATTTTATGGCCTATGATAATGATGCCGATCTTATTTCAGACGAATATTAGAAGAAATATTATAGTATGAGAATCGCACTAAACAGAACAATTGAACAGGTACACCGACGCGTAGACCATGAAATGCTAACAATTTGAAATACTGTAAAAGATGAAATTGTTGCAGCAGAGCTGCATTAAAACATTATGTCATTTTATCTTTGCTTTCTACTATTGTCTAATTGATTTTCGTTTATTTCGATTTTTGTTTCGTTCTTTTATTTTAATTAAATGCATATTATACAACAAAACAAATAATTATCTAAATATAAATAAATTAAATTAAAATTCACATTTTTTTAATGATCCGCTCCGTTTACTTCGTCAAACGCGTTCACCATTCAGCCAACTTTCCTACTCAAATATCCCGTTCAGGTTCTTTGCTCAAATGCTCTGTTACCATTCGTTGAACGTAACAATTTCGTCTGTTCCTAATGGGTAATTCCTTTGTTGGGGAGTGCGACGCGTCCTGAACGGAATGCACTAAAATTTCTGAACAAAAAGCTCGCGGACAGCCCTAAGGCAAAAAAATTACAAAATTTGTAAAATAAAATATCAAAATTTTAGTAGTAATTCTGTTCAATTTTGTTTATGCAAAAAAAAAAAAAAAAAGAACCATTCAATGTAACAACTGGATGTGTATAGGTGATGATGACCTTCATTTTGCTTAGTCAAGTCTACAATACCATACCCCATTTTGTAGGGCTTTGCGTCATTATTTCATATTCTTTCTGCAACTTTCGATTTGACATAATTGAACAAGCATCCATAGCTACATATGACTAGATCCACCGTGTTGAAGGTTGTGTGCAAAATTGAGTTATGGAACCCTTTTGTCATTGCATACGCCATTAATTTCCATTATGCAATGTATCTAATCTAGTATTAATTTTATATATCTTCTATTGTGCAATTGGTTGGTTCTAATTCTCTGATCATCTTTACAGATTTCTGTTTTTGTCTTCCTTTTTTTCCCTGTACTTGCACATTAATATATAATGTTTCATGAAAATTATTATATCGGGATATCATAACCAATTAGGTCCAATAATTGATTGGATGGGATAAAATATAATACTTCTTCTGTAGTATAGAAATAGATAGGTTAGGATATATATATATATATATATATATATATATATATATATATATATATATATATATATATATATATATATTGACAGGTCAAAATTCAATTTTAGAAATATACCTAAATGTTTGGTAGGGAAATAACTTCATTAAATCATTCTGCAAAAGCAGTGTTAAAACAAAGAGGTAGAATTTGTACTGTTGCACACGTCCCAAACCCCGATTAAGAAACCAAAATATCAATTTGCAGATCAGATACAATGTCACACGCACAAGCACACAAATTTAACCCGTGCTCTATCCTCTAACGTCGAACCAAATCCAAACCCTGCCCCTCATCCCCATCAAGTCATAAATCCTAATAATTGATTTATTGTTGTTTTATATTTTAAACATATGCTTTCTTAAAACATATTTTAAACGATGCCTAAGGCTTGATCCCTATCAATTTTTATTTGTCAGAAAATCCCTATCACTAGTCCAAGTGTTGCTGATTTATAAATTTTCTGATTTTTTCGCTACAAACAACACTGAAAAATATAACAATTGTGTTTGATTGAGCTAATCGTACGAAAATCATTCTTAAAATTCGAACGATGTAGTTAGTTCCAGCGATTTTTGTGTAAGTCTTGCCTTAAGAATCAACATTTCATATAAAAATAAAAATAAAAATAAAAAGGAAACAATTGAATGCAACTGCCAATATGTCTAGTTAGAATTGCCTCGCATGGGAAAAGCAATATAAATGGTTAAATAAGTATTGTATAAATATGAAAAGAACGTGTAAATATAAGTTGAGAGACATATAAAATCAAAAATTCATTTTGTTACAGTAGTTGTGGAAAATTAGTTTCTACCTTAAAAACACGGGATAAAATATAAACATCTGACAGTACTACAAATTTTAATAATTATAACATGGTTATTACTTGAGCACTAAATTGAGCAAACTCTAACGAGTGTAAAATTGCGCTCGAATAAATCTATAGATGATTTTATATCGAATTGCTAATGGCGCATTTCTGTTGATAACAAATCACAGATTGAAATAGTCTAATAATGGAAAAGGCAGTTTTAATATGTGATCTATGGTCTTATACCTACGCAACAGGAATGTGCCATTAGACTAACCGAGTATGTTGAACATCGAAAGACTAACCAATAATATTAGCTTGCTTCCTGCACGTCATCGGTAAAATTTTATTCACCTAAAATCTTATGAATTCTTACTTTGTAACAACCTGCCGTCTACAACATCCTGAACCACATATAAAAGTGGCACTGGCACTGTGGACATCGTAGATTGCGCATCTTTTTGAAGTAATATATATACACACACATATAATAGATTGCAAAGCTATCTCTAACACTAATAGAAAAAAGCGAAATAGCGACGGGTCGGGACGACGGCTTCCGACGGTTAATTTCCGATGGCTTCCGACGGGCCGCCGGCGGCCGTCGGAAGCCGTCGGAAATTCGCGAATACCTGCAGCCGGCCGAGCCTTTCTTCCTCATTTTCCAGCTTCCCCCAATTTCACCAAAAACCCCCAAATCCACATTTTCCACCTCCATTCGCCAATTTCGTGATTTTTTCTCCTTCCACGCTGCTGATTCAACACCTCTTGCTCTCAATCTCAGGTATAATCTCTTATTTTTCTGAAAATTTCAATTTTTACCCTAATTTTAGATTTGCATAAATTGATAAATTAGGGCGAATTAGCGATTGCAATTGTTTGCATTAGCGTAATAATGGTTTATAGCATCACATGACATGCATATTTCATCTTTTATCGTGAAATTGTGAAAAACAAGTATACTTTGTGGTTGTTCATGTATATGTAAATTATTGTGTATGCCCTGATTCGACGATTGTATACGTTATTTGGCATACGATAAAATGATTGAATGAACTAGGAGTATTATATTGTGCACGTATTTACTTATGAAACAAAAAAATGCATTACTCTAAATTATAATTGTGTGTATTAAAAAAAAGACAAAAATGTTAAACCAGTCTTTTTGATGCGTAATACGTCGAATAACTGTGTTAAATTTATATATATTTTTGTAAATGTGAACAGTGAGTAAAACTGTATTTTTGAGTAAAATGCGCACATGTTAACCGACAAATGTCCCTTAGAGAGTTTTTGGCCCCGTCTGACGAGTGTTGTACATGATCGTTGTATAAATAGTCTTTTTTTCGAAAAACGACCATTTATATTCATCTGGTACAATGTTTGTCGGATTTGTCCCTGTATTGGACAAGTTATGAACACAGTAAGAATTTACATTTTGTATACTACTTCGTCTCAAACGGTTCATAAAATTTCGCCCTAACTTTTCTTTTTTGTTTCCTGCGTACACGCATTTGTGTACAATGCAGGGAACAAAAGAGAAATGCTGCCGAAATTTTATTGAATCGTTTGAGACGAAGTAATATACGAAATGTAAATGCTTACTGTGTTTGCAATGGGAAGTAAGATGTCTGACCAATGGAAAAAAAATTATATATATTTTTAATCGTTACGTACGTTAAAAAATGAAATGTGCCCTATTTGAAAATATTTTTAAATTTGTGAAGTTGTTCTTTAAATTCAAAATATTATACGACCATGAAAATAATCTTTTTTGAATTTGTATTCTTCAAAATAAATATTAATTTTTGAACTTCTCATTTTGTCAAATAGGAAAAATGATTGATTATTTTGTTGATCGGAGGAGATGGATGTACCAAATAAAAGGACCGAGGGGCTCAATAAAAGAAGATTTTTATAATGGTATAAACGTGTTTGTTGAATTCGCTTTAAGTAATAACAGAAACGATTCAGAAATTCGTTGTCCGTGTAGTAGGTGTAGACATTTGAAGTATTTGTTATCAGATATTGTGAAAGTTCATTTGTGCCAACACGGTTTCGTACCCGAGTATTATGTTTGGGATCAGCATGGAGAAGTTGTAGCAAATACTTCTGTAGAGTCTGAAAGTGTCGTTAACGAAATAGTTTCAACGACCCGTATAGAAAATATGGTCGAAGATGCAGCACGATCAATGTTTCATATGGTTCAAGTTGACGACGATGATGGAAATGTTGAAGAACCAAATATTGAAGCTAAATTTTTTTACGATTTACTAGATACAGCTAAGAAACCTATTTGGGATGGTTGTAAAAGCGGCACTCAGCTGTCAGTAATCGCAGAATACATTGCGATGAAGTCAAAATACAACATCACTGAAGCTGGGTTTACGGCTGTTGTACAAGCTGCAAAAAGACATATGCCGTCCGATAATCTAATGTGTGAAAATCAAAGTTAAAAAACTTATGTCGGCTTTTGGTTTACCGTATCAGAAAATAGGTACATGTTTAAAAGGATGCATGTTGTTTTGGAAAGAAGACGCAAACCTTAGAAATTGTAAAGTTTGTAACCAGGAGAGATACAAACCAAGAAAAAAGAAGGGGAAGGAAGTTCCGTACAAGCGTATGCACTACTTACCCATAACTCCAAGACTTCAAAGATTATATGCATCTTCTGTAACTGCGTCTAATATGAGATGGCATAGCGTGAGAACAGAGGAAGAAGGTACGTTGACACATCCGGCCGATGGAGAAGCATGGAAGCATTTCGATAAAACGTATCCAAATTTTGCAGCGGAGAGTCGAAATGTTAGATTAGGATTATGTACGGACGGTTTTTCTCCATTTTCTCAATTTGGTTCTAAATATTCATCATGGCCCATTATCGTCACACCGTATAATTTACCTCCATGGATGTGCATGAAAACGCAATATATGTTTCTTACTATTGTCGTTCCTGGCCCCGACGATCCGACACAAGGAATCGATGTATATTTACAACCGTTGATTGAGGAGTTAAAAATACTGTGGAACGAAGGAGTAGAAACATACGATGTGTCCAAGAAGAAAAAATTTCGTATGTTTGCTTCTTTGTTGTGGACTATAAGTGATTTTCCTGCCTATGCAATGCTTTCAGGATGGAGTACTGCCGGTCGTCTAGCATGTCCATATTGCATGGATGAAACACGAGCGTTTTCTTTACCTCATGGTAAGAAAATTTCATGGTTTGACTGTCATCAATGTTTTCTCCATGTAAATCATCCCTTCAGAGGAGACAAGAAAAACTTTTTAGCTAATAGAGTAGAAACCAGACAACCACCGACGATATGGTCAAGCGAAGACATATATGAACTTGTTAAGGACTATCCAAAGATATATGAAATTGGCGAGCAAATAGAAATTGAAGGCAAATCAGTTGTTCATAACTGGTGCAAACAAACTATTTTTTGGGAGTTGCCGTATTGGAAACATCTTCTGCTTCGCCATAACATAGATATGATGCACAATGAGATAAATGTATTTGATAATGTTTTTAACACAATTTTGAATGTGAAAGGGAAGACGAAGGATGATTTGAAATCAAGACGTGATATAGAAGAATTATGCAAACGTCCTGAGCTTCATATGAAACCAAATGACAATAAAAAACCCAAAGCTTGTTACGAATTAGATAATAATCAAGTTAAAGCTGTGTTAAAATGGGTGGAAGGGTTAAGATTTCCTGATGGGATATCATCAAATCTTCGTAGATGTGTTGACTTTAAAAATGGTAGATTAAGCGGAATGAAAAGTCACGACTATCACATAATGATGGAAAATTTATTCCTCATAATGTTCAAAGAACTACTGCCGTTAAAAGTTTGGAAAGTAGTAACGGAGCTTAGTATGTTTTACAAAGAGCTTTGTTCGACTACTTTAAAAGTGCAACGTTTACGTAAACTTGAAGTGGACATTCCTATATTGCTTTGCAAATTAGAAAAAATATTTCCGCCTGGTTTTTTTAATGTGATGGAACATTTACCTGTTCATCTCCCATCTGAAGCACGACTTCGAGGTCCTGTCCAATACGGATGGATGTATCCATTTGAAAGGTATGTAATATATATGTTATAACGTAATTTAATTGCATTTGAAAGATGAAGTTAATATAAATTAATGTTGCGTGGATATTTGAATCACCTGAAGAAAAAAGTGAGGCAAAAAACACGGGTTGAAGGTTCGATATGTAAATCTTACATCGAAGAAGAAGCTTCGTTCTTTTTCTCTCACTATTTCAGTGACCATGTGAATATTTCATTTGAAAGTGTTCCTCGTAATGACGAAGGCGACGAACAAGAGTCCATTCAAGCAATGTTATCTATTTTTAGACAACATGGTCGGCCTTCTGGAAAATGTGTAGAAATATGACTAGACGATAGAGATCTTCATGTAGCACACACTTATATTCTTCTAAATTGTGCCGAGGTTGCACCGTTTGTTAGGTAATCTGAAATAATAATTTGTGTCTTATTCTTTTCTTATATGCATGCGCGTGTATAACATAATGTAACAATTTGTTTATATAAACAGTGTTTATGAACGTGAACATCCGAACGGAGATCTCAGTAAAGAATTTTCCGGTTGGTTTTCAAATTACGTTTATGAGCCGAGAAATTGTGTTGTTGACGAAGGGTTGAAACTTCTTGCGATGGGACCAAAAAGAGTGGCCAAGACATATCCAATATATTTCGTCAACGGATATAAATTTAACACCAAAGAATACGGTGCAGAAAAATTAACAAATAATACTGGTGTATTTGTTAAAGGTAATGACGATCCAGAAAATCATTTAAATGATTTTTATGGCGTTCTGACACAAATTTTGCAACTGACATATTTCTCACGACCCGCGGAGGAGGTGTTTCTATTTAGATGCAATTGGTTAGCAGTGTTCCAGGTTCTGGAATTAATGTGCACAAGGATTATAATCTTATCGAAATAAAGCATACATCGCACTATCACAAGTATGATCCTTTTGTACTAGCCAAACAAGCATTGCAAGTTTGTTACGCTCCTTATCCGTCTCTAAAAAGAGATAAAGCAGATTGGTCTGCAGTTTTTAAAACAAATGCCAGATTCACATTCGATGGGAAGAATATTCCCGACGAACAAGCTTATCAGGCAGATCTTGAGCAAAATAACGAAATAATAATTACAGACGATCATACAGATTTTGATCCATTGATCGATGAATCAAATGTTTTGGTAGAAGCGTTTGACAGTGCAGAGGAAAATATCGTCGAAAACGAGACCGAATCTGAATCAGAAGACGATGATGACTGATACAAATCTGAATCTGTTTTTTTGCAATTGATGTAACCGTGTTAAATTCTTGTTGTATTATGAAATTGATGTAACTATGAAACCAAATCCATTTACTATTGTTTGCATGTTAAATTCTTGATGTATTATTAAATTGATGTAACTATGAAACCAAATCCGTTTACTATTGCATGTTGAATTCTTGATGTATTATGAATCAGGTATAACACACTTCCATTTCTATTTTCATTTCAGTCATTAATTAAGCTACAATTTGTACCGTTGATGTCATTTTCATATGAAATATATTTCATTATCATGTTTTTATACTCTTATATAATGATGTGTATATGTCACAGGTTTATCAGTATGTCGTATAGAGGTAGGAGCTCTTCCCGATCTTCAGGAGGCGGTGGCAGTGGCCCATCGCAAGAGTCACGGCGTGCTGTTGTATCTTTGGTCCCTAGAGCAGAAGGGTAATTAGAATTAAATTTTATTCAGCATCTTATTTTTTCTATGATATACGTATGTACTTATCTATATCGTACTTAAAAACTGGGGGTTCGACCTACTTCCCTCTAATGTTGTGCTGGACGTCTCTAGAGCAGCATATCGCAGTAGGATGAGTGCATGCTGGCCGAAGTGGGATTCCATCCCTCCTCACATCATAGAGTGCATATGGCAGGATGTTCTAGTATGTATAATTTTTCTGTTTTCCATTTTTAATTCGTTTTTGTCGTTTTTCTATTGTTTATCGTTTAAAGTGTAATCTTTTTTTCAAACAGGCTGAGGTAGACATCCAGACAGACGATATGATGCTGGCACGAGCACACTGGATGAGGAAGATGCGCAAGAACTATAGGGACACGATATCTGAGATTAAGAAATCTGGTAAGAAACCAATGTGGATAGGAGAGAGCGCGTGGCAAGCTTGGTTGAGCTACTGCGAGACGGACGAGGCGAAGACAAGTATACTATTTTTTTTTGAATTATTTTAACGTGATTGAAAAATAATGTATCAAATTTTGAATGTACAGGCAGAGTCGGATAGAAACTCTGCAAATAGAAATAAGAATCCCGTCACTCATCGTGGAGGATCGAAGTCGTTTCAGCAGTATCGGCAGGAGTTGGTAAATTTACTGAATAATAAATGTAAATAGTTTATGCTATATGATTCTAAATGTATAATAATTGTATGTAACAATCAAATTCAGGAAGCCGAGGCACAGGGTCCTGTCAGCTATATGAACGTGTTCACCCGTACGCATGCTGTCGAGCATGTTAATCCAGACGGGACTGTTTCGTACACATGACAGGACGATAAATCCAGTAAAAGCCATGTAAGCATATTTCATTTTATTCACTATTAGTAATTGTTTTAATTGTTAAATTATGATGAAATAAGATATGATATTATTAATTTGTTAATGCAGGAGATGTTTATGGAGCAGCGGCAGAAACTCCTTGCTGATACAGGTCGAGAACAGCTGACGACCGATAAGGAGGACGTTATTTTTGAGTCCGTTATGACTCCAGCTGAGCATGGTCGACGGTACGGATTTGGCAATTTAGCGGTAAATAATTTACTTTTTATTAAAATACTTAAAATATGATATTTTTACCTTTTCAAAACAATAAACTTGGATTTTATTTATTTTTCAATTATTGCAGTACGGTAGTCATAGTAGGGGACGGCGGAGCAGACCACAGAGCGATTTAGCAAGTATAGAAGAATTGCGGACTAGAGTGTCCCAATTGGAGGAGCAGAACCGCCAACAGGCCTTGCAGACTGCACAGTTGTTAGAGTACATGCTGCAGTTTGGTGGCCGCTTCTCTTCCTCGGCTGGCTCTGGATCTGGAGGAGATTGACTCATTGCTTGCTTGTTCGTCGTTCAGGTATGTTTTGTTTGTGTAGAATGATTTGATAGACGGTGCGGGTAATTATTGATTTGTATAATTATGTATGATACACTTGGTTTTCTAGTTTTATTAGGACATATGCATGAGAATATTGATAAATTTATGTATTAACAATATGGTGGAACAGTTATTGTTAATGTTGGAATGGATATGTATGTTTTTTTTATCTTATTTTGATTGTATTTTTATTTATTTGTGCGTTTGTTAAATATGTTGTAGTTTAGGTTTGGATTATTGTACATTGGGTTGTGAAATATTGATATCAGAGTATTTGGAAGAGAAATGTGGTTGGAAGACTATGTTTGCAGCGAATATAATTTTTTTTTTTGCAGATTTCCGACGGCTACCGACGGCTCCCGACGGCTTATCGGTCAAAATTTCCGACCGCTTCCGGCGCTTTGAGTCGGTCTATAACTCAGTATTTCCAACGGATTCCGGCGAACGTCGGAATCCGTCGGAAACCGTCGAAGTTCGTCGGAATAATATACGGCGCCGTCCGTCGGAAGCCGTCGGAAGTACTGCTTCCCGACGCAGTCTTTTCCGACGGCTTTTTCCGACGGCGGCCGACGGCTTTCGACGGCCGCCGACGGTTTCTGGCCATCGGAAATTCTGTTCCTCCTTGTAGTGTAATATTCTACACTTTCTGAAACTTACAACAGAAAGAACAAATATAAAAATCAATAATACAATTATAAACAAACAAAACAATGTAACATTAGAATAAGCTCACCTTATAACGTCACTATATACCGATTTATAGTCAAATGTGTGGGAATAAAATAGCAGATAGCAATGATAAATGCACGTTTACATCGCACCACCGTGCCTTCAAGCCATAAGTCCTCTCTATCAACCTATAAGAGATTAACTAAAAAGAAGAAAATGATAGAGGAGTAAAACATATGTCTACTGAATGAAAAACATCCTATAAGTGTACAATACTAATAAGGTAATAAAACAATAGTTGTGCTCGAAATTTATACCTTAACATGTGTCACCCTAACAAGTCAACTAAACATAATATAATACTGTAGTGACATCATATATTAAAGTCTCACTAAAATATATTCCATGCCTAAAACATATACAAAGGATTCAACTTCTTCAACCTTGTCGTAACGTCAAATTGCATACCAAGGACTTAGCTCCTCTAACTATTTACAAGCCAAAGTTCTAGCGCATGAAAGCCGAAGTGTATACTTTATTTGGTACAAACCTTGTTTTTTTGAGGATCCACAATAATGATGAAAAAGATTTCTACAGACCAAATCTATCGAGAATATCAAAATCTGATAAATCGGCCTAGATTGGCTTACTAATAGGATGACCCAATACAGTACAAATTTTAGCTTTAGATAAGGATCCAATAAGAAGAAGAATTGATATTATTGAGGACTCGGCTTCTCGGACTATTGTATGATAAGGACCCGACTCCTAGGACTATGGTATATTTAGGACTTAGCTCCTCAGACTAGAAAGCTCCTCGAACTATGTTATATTGAGGACTCAGCTCCTCAGACTACATTGAGGATTCAACTCTTCGGACTATGATATATTGAGGACTCGGCCCCTAGGACTATATTGAGAACTAACTCCACAGACTATGGTATATTGAGGACTCATCTTCTCGAATTATCATATATTGAGGACTTGGCTTCACATGAGGTCAAATCCAAGCTAGTAATTCACCTAGTAGTCCGCGACGTTATTGGGAGCAATCCAATCTCATCATTGCTCCACCTTTTACGAACATACTGAAAGAAGCCCTAACCCGTAAGTTTAAAAACATACAATGAGCTTATCCACTAAGAAAATTTTCTAAAGTATCTTAAAGAACAACAAATAATATACTAAAACGTTCCTTGTCCCAATATGATCCATATGCAACGAATCTCGCGTGAAACAGAGTCTACACACGATAGTTATAAGCATTTAAATGAAAGGGTAACATCGTAATTTAATTAATTTATAATTTAATTTAAATTTATTTATTATTTTTCTTTCTCCTTCATATGCCGCGAGAAAACCCAATAAAGCTTGATATTGTTTCCAACCACCCCTACTTTGCCTCGCCCCGCAGCTATGGCCACCAAGACGTCGATTAAACATTATCAGTCGCTTCACCACACTTTTCCGAGTCAACGCCACCCTCGCTTTAGCCCGCAATGACTCACCACGAATTGCAACCACGACCATTCTTTGGCCAATTCCGACCAGCCCAAGACCATCTGACTCAATTAGAGACCATCACGAAGACTTGCTCAACCTTCTCTGCACATCTATACTTTTCGATCGTTGTTGTTTCATGGTTGGATCAAAACGAATGATCCACGTTCATCCAACTCCCAACATGTTTTCTGGCCAATTCATGCATTCGATCTAAAATGAACATCGCCATTGAATTCATGTCGAGAACTACAATTTTAATATATGATACATTTAGTTTGGAACACTTTCACATTTCTCATTTTTTAATTAAATAGTGATTAACTTGGCCAATTACAGTCAATGAAAGTTCATTTTTTTAATCAGCTAGCCATATCATACTACATCCTAATCAAGATTATATAAAAAATTCACTTTTAGATTTTATGTAACATCATTTATAGTTTGAATTAAGACCATAAGAGATGGATTACTATGTCATATCAATTTATATATAAATATGATAAGTCCCACTAACTAATTAGCTAAGCTTCCTCTCCGATTAAATGTAGAATCCTCGTTTTTCCTTGCTGGCCTTACATGTTTCCCTCTCGATGCACCTTAATTTGCCATAGAATTTCTTGCATCGTAATGTTCTATGATTGCTTTATAATATTTTATTATCGCATTCTGATTTAATATGAAGTTGGTTCGATCTTATTTAGAGATTAGAAGAAGAAGATGGAGATTAGTGGCAAAATATTTAGGCTAAAGTACAATTAGAAAATAGACTTTACATTTCTATTTGTAGTATGGAATTAACTCATGTTTAGCCTAAAATCTCAAATGAATATATAACGAAAATGCCACTGGGTTTGAATTCCTCTAATTTCTGCTCCATTTAACCATAATCAGCAAGTTACATACTTTTTTGACCGTAAATGACATTCTGGAGCAATGGAACAGGTCTCAAGGCCTAATTCCAGCTTTTTAAAAATTTGTTATACTACCGTTTATATAGAATTATGATTTTACCCTTTAAATTAAATTATTTTACTTCATAAAATCATAGGGTATGATTTTCTCCTTGCTTAAAAGAATTTTCAACCCCGAAATTTCATGCGACGAATAATGCAACTTCCATTATATCTTACAAACATGCAAAAGAGACATAGCTACATCCATCTAGCATCTATTTTTCAAACATAAGAAGAAGAAAATAAACCAAGAGTATATAATACCTATTATAGATAAAATATAATGATACGACATGAGATGAATGTAAATGCAACTAAATTCGTCCTCCTATATGAATGCATATGCAGTGGAAACAATATATATGCAAATGTCCTAAAATATGCAAATATATATGTGTGTGTGTGTGTGTGTGTGTGTGTGTGTGTGTGAATGTATACGTATATGTATATGTTTGAGCATCCATACATCCATATCAAAGTACAAGTAAACACATATCCATAAACACAATTAGTAAGTGCATATACAAAGAAACAATAAATAACATATATAAAGTTATCTAGTGTAAATTGGAACACCTAACTACAAATATTTACCATATGTTGGAATGTATATACGTACAAACCAATACGGATAAACTAAACTGGTATAACCCAAACAAAGAAACCATAACAATCAAAAGACATCGTAAAGGCTTTCATACAACCAATTATAACATCTATTCCTATGTCAACTAGTTAGCTAAAGTAATCGGGCAAACATATGAATGAACTAACGAGCAAATTAGCCTACACACTAACTAAAAGAGGAAATCATTGGAAGAGATCTCATGATGGAAAACATGGATCCTCTCATCGAGTTTCCATACTCACGTCCAAACCTTTTCCTCACTGTTCTTGAACCAATTTCAATTCCTTATTCTTATGTCATATCACCTCAAGCCCTAAGATGTGATTATGCCTACAGTGTATTTTAGACACCACTTCTACATCCACCTCATAAGTTGACTAGGCTCTACCATAACTGCTAAATCATCAATATACGTTTGTAAATGGGAAAAACAGAATGCATGTAAAGACCTACCAACTTTTTAAGAAGCCCACTCAATGTGCAAACTTCCCTACTCCCTAAACAATTGGGAAAATCCCAACAACTGATGGCGCTAGCTTTCCCACATAGCGTATCTCAATAAAGAGTCTTTCACATATACCATGTCACCCACTGCAGATTCTCTATGCATACATTCCTATGTGTTTTCCATTCCTTTTTGTATCACTGAGGTATCTCTAATCATATAGTGTCCAATAGCATTAATTTAATAGATTGCACTACTTGTATATCACCATCATCAAATACCATTCAACATATGTTGTCGTTATCTCTTTTGGTGTGAATAAGTGTTGTACTTGGAGATGACTATGTATATGGATTGGGATATATCTGTATTTATTTATACACATGTATCTGACATTATAGACATATTGTGGTGATGTGACTATGGTATTTTTTTGTATGTTATATTTTAGTTTCTTTCGCTGTGAGGCACATAAAGTAGATAATATTTGTTAGAATTGTATCTGATATCGAATACCTATGTGTGTGCTTATTTTATCATTCTTAATGACTGGCCCTTTCGATTCTTCGATTGTCAATGTCGGTTTGGGCATTGGATCTGAGGTCGATAGGGCGCGTTGTTACATTTGGTATCAGAGCATAGATTGGGAGTAACACAAAAATTAAGGACATACTGAGAGATCGTATTTTTATATTCTATTATATATATAGTAATTCAAAGTATGTATGCATATACTCATCTACTGTTCCAGTTTTATTTACTATCTATTAGGAAGTTGCTAATGAATCCTATTTTTGTAAATAGCTGAAATGAGTAATTCAATCGAAATTGGAATAGAGATGAACGTAGCCAATGCAGGTGGGATAGAAACCAAGGTGGGGACTAGCGCCCGTGTGGATATACTGAACATACTCTGAGTTAATATTTTAGTATGGTTCAGATGATACCATCAAACAAAGAGCCAAGCTAGTACTAACCCAACTGAACCCGCAGTCACCACTATCGCTACCAATCAAGGTGTGATTCCAGCCTCAACACCACAAATTGTTGGCTTTTCTAAGTTGTATAAAGATTTTCCAGCCTTAATGGGAAGCCTTTTCCTAAGACGAAACCATAGTCGGTGACTTGGGAAAGGCTAAATGCTTATGAAAAAAATTTCAACTTATAAGGACTTGGTGATGGTATTAAGAGATAGTTAAAAATTTTGCATTTGAAAGATGAAGCAACATGTTGGTGGGAGGTGGTGACAACTGAAGAGGATAAGAATACTATTACTTGGAGGATGTTCAAGTCGAGATATGAGACAAAAATTCTTTCTGGTGCCAAGAAGGATTTATTATTAGAGAATTTCATTCAACTGAAGCATGGAAAAATGACAGTTTGGCATGGAGAAAAGATAGTTTGGGAGTATGTCAATCGGTTGATCTTGAGAAAGACGCAAGGCCGGTTGTGATGCCTCTTAGGCATATGGCTTCGAAGGAGAGAAGAAAGTTGGGTAAAAAAGTTTTAGAATTATTATAAAAAGGATTTATCCAAACGGGTATCCCAAAATAGGAAGCACCTGTTGTTTTTGCTATTAAGGTAGACAGATCCCTTAGGATATGCGTCGATTATCGAGCATTAAACAAGCTAAAAAAGAAAAACCGTTATCCATTACCTTGTATTGATGGCCTCTTCAATCGGTTAGTTGGGGCAAAGGTTTTCTTGCAGCTTGATTTAGCGATTGGATTTCAACAGTTGAGAGCCGTTGAAGATAATATCTTGAAGATCACTTTCCGTACACCTAATGGATTGTTTGAATGGTTGGTCATACCGCTTTGGCTGATGAATGCTCCATATTATTTTGTGGGTTTGATTAGTAGTATTCCGAGAGCAGTCGAATAGGTTTGTAGTGCTATTCATAGATGATATTCTTATCTATTTTGGATGTGAGGCATAGCATAAGGTTCATCTGGGGGAAGTGGTGGATGTTATGAGCAGAAATCAGTTGAAAGCTAAATTTTCTAAGTGTCGTTTCTAGAGAAATGAAGTTCATTTCCTTGCCCATGTAGTATCAGTGAATGGACTGGCGATAGACCCATGGTAAATATTTATAGTTGGGATTGGAAGACATTGAGGAATGCATCAGAGCATTTTGGGTGTAGCCGGATTCTATTGGAAATTCATTAAGGATTTTGCGAAGGTATCGGCACCTTTGACCCGTTTGACGAAGAAAAATCTGATTTATACATGGAGTTCGAAGTGCAAAGCGACATTTATTCGATTGAAGGAGTTGTTAATGAGTGGTCCAGTTTTAGTTATCCCTGATGGTACCAAACCATTTACCGTGTATAGCGATGCATACTGTACTGGTTTTGGTGTTGTTCTTATGTAAGAAGAAAGTGTAGTGGCATATGTGAATAAGTAGTTGAAGAATCACGAGAGGAATTGTCCAACATGGGACTAGGAGTAGGCTACTATTATATTTGCATTTAAGTCATCGAGACATTATCTGTTGGGCGAGAGATTTGAGTTATATACAAACCATAAATCTCCCAAGTATTTGCTTTCCCAGAAGGACTTGATTCTAAGACAACTACGTGGAGTTCTTATCATCGTACGACTTTGGGATTTTTTATACTCGGGGAAAGGAAACGTAGTTGCAGATGCTTTGAGTAGGAGACATGTAGAGGTGAATGTTATATTGTAAGAATGGAGAAGTTTGGAGCTTATATCAGAGTCTGATTTCCGAATTTGATCAGAGTATGCCTTTGGATTGCAATAGAGGTTAGGCATGCATTAATGGATCATTTAGAGCGAGTCAAGTGCAAGATGCATCGTTGGTTAATATTATAGAGCAGTTAGGATAGGGTGAATGGTTGAGTCATTTTAATTATTACTCTAAAGATCGGAAAGGTTGCTTAAGGAGAGACATAAAGCTATGTGTGTCACAGGTTAAGGATTTGATAGAGGAGGTTTTATGGAATTGTCTTCACTCTAGAATGACTATTCAGCTAGGAGGGGATAAGATGCATCACGATGTGAAAAGAATATTCTATTGGCTATGGATGAAGAGGCAGGTATCATAGTATGTGGCAAAGTTTATGACGTGTCAAAGAGTGAAAGCAAAGCAAAAAAAGCCAAATGGACTATTACTTCCATTAGATGTGCCACGGTGGAAGTGTGAGTGCAAATCTATGGATTTTATAGATGGATAACCCTAGAATAGAAGATGAAATGAGAGCACATGGTTTATAGTGGATCATCTTAAGAAAAGCACACATTTTATTCTAGTTAAAAGCACAAGAACCATGTGACTTTAACGACATAGTACGTTAAAGAAGTTATCCAATTGCATGGAGTTCCAATCAGTATAGTGAGCGATCGGGATCCCCTTTTCACCATCGAATTCTGGAGGAATTTACTAGAGGCGTTGAGACCGGTATTGAATACGAGCATGAAATATCATCCACATTCTGATGGAGGGACGTAGAGAGCGAGTAGAGTGTTGGAAGATTTGTTGAAGGCTAGTATATTGAATTTTAGAGGTTCTTGGGAGGATCATTTACCTCCTATGGAGTTCTCATATCATAGTAGCTATCAAACTATTATAAGCATGGCACCGTTTGATGCATTATATGAAGGCCATGTAAGTCACCATCATGTTGGGGGGAGTACGTGAATAAAATTATTTTTGGTCCAGGGATGATTAGAGATACTACTAAGAGTGTAGAGATTATAAGAAAGAGGATTAAATCTGCACAAGATCGACATAACACATATGCAAATCGGATAAGGAAATATATGGAGTTTAAAGTGGGAAATTTGGTTTTTGTTAAAATTTCTCCGTTAAAGAGAGTAGTAAGATTCGGGAGTTTGAGGAAATTAGTACCCAGAATTCTCAAGCTATTTCCAGTATTGGAGTAGTTAGGGAGTTCAGCATGTTGAGTGGAGCTTTTAGGGAAGATAGCGGGAGTCCATAACATGTACACGACCCAACGACCATAACTGCACCTTGTCAGTTGAAGGCGGTAGTGTTGGTTCTGAATCGAGTTCATCCCCTTGAACAACCTGTACCGTGGAACAGGGTAGTAAACGACTTATAAATAAGATGGTGAAACTGGTTATAGTGCATTGGGGAAACGACCTGGTGAGAGTACATGCATTCCAAAGAGAAGATGATGGCTACCCATCCCCAATTCTTTTCTGCTATGTCTCCTGATTTGGTTTCTTTAGTTAGATTATTCTAGGATTAGCATTTGAATTGTTTGGATGACTGAATGTTAGATTTTATACATGTGATTGAATTTGCATTTATATATGTGTGTGTGTGTGTATATATATATATATATGCTTATATTAGGATGTTGTGCATCATGCCTGATATGCCATCTTGTTGCATTCTATAAGATGCATTAGTTCATGAATTGGATGCTATATTTATAACTTGGTCGATGTATATTAAAGAGCAAACGATATACTATATTTTTTGTTCTTTAGGAATTTCATGGATGTTTCATTTTAAGAAGGGGAAATGTAATACACGGAAATTTATAAATTTTTTAATAAAATATTAACAATAGAATAATGTGGAAATAACTGAAATCAACAAAATAACACATTGGAATTTGATGATGAAACCACCTATTGCGACCGACTTATTTTTAAGTACCGCAATATTTTTGTTTACCTTGTTTAGAATACGTATGAAGAAGTTATGATTAAAATGGCATCGAGTCAAACGGGCGTCAAAACCAGGGTTGGGTTTAAATTTGAAAATTTATGGACGAACAGTTTCCCTCCTTCTGTTAATAAACTAACTCTCATACCCATATTTTATTTCAGATACTATCGTATTTTCATCTTCCTCCTTCTCGCTTTCAAACCTCCTAAGATCAAATTCAAATATCTCTCTTAAACCTCCACTGAATCAAACGAGATCAAAGATGTTATGAAGCTATCAGATGATGTTATTTACCAGCAAGATTTGGAGGTAGAAATCTGAAGTGAGGAGACACAATAGGCCAAACGGTGAGGATATGGACAAAAATAGGCATTTCGGTGTGTGATTCGTGCTCTTTCTTCATATAATGCAACCGTGGTCCTTTATTTATGATATATTAGCTGAAATAGGGCAGATTAACTTAGGATTTGGGAAGAATTTGGCTATTAACAGTACATAGAACCTAAGTTAAGTTATAATATAGCAATCTGATGATCATAAGTTGAAATTGATGAAACATATAATCAAATTGGACTCAAAAACGAAAGGCTAGGATCTAAATACGTTTTTAGACGACCCATGGCAGAATAGAGGTAGTTGCAAGCAAAAACGACGATAAAAACACCAATTTTCTGAAGCTTGAAACTTCCATAAAACACGTACATCGGTCCCTCGGTAGGTTGGACTAGTGCATTAGTGGTCGAATCTGGGCAAAAGTTGAACCTAGACCCAGAAGGGCCTATATAAATAAACAATGAACAATTCAACTATTGTTTATCTTGTGTTTGGAAAGTGATCTGAGGCTAGTGATGAGGCGAATGATGGTGCTACGAAGTAAATAAACGTGTGTGATAATTAGTTGTTATTTGAAGTAAATATATATAGTTGTGATACGGGAATGTGATGCGATGATGAATGTGGACGTGAACGAGTCTAGAGCGTAGTTGTATGGCCCAAAATGTGCATATAGAAATGAATACGGTCATGTAACACACGCATGTAGTCCAAGCATGACGTTTTGTAACACCCTATATATTTGTTTCATTATTGAGGGAATTTAATTGGATAAATCAAATAGAATAATGTGAGGTGATAAGGAGAATGAGAATTTTTAATTAAGTTGGATCAAGCTTAGTTAATCAAATAATAAGATTTTTTAAAACATAGGATCAAAAGAGATTAATGAGAGTGATATAATGGGAATAATTCCTTGATTCGTTTCCTAAACCCTTCCTCCACTACAACAAAATATGTTATTAATAACGCCATTTAATAACGCGTTATTCTAAAGCGTTATTGTTTACCCTTAGTTATTTGTTTTTTTAACTCAATTGCTTTATTTTGGTTGTGGATTGGCTCCGTTACAAATTCAGTGGCTCAAACTTTTTGCGTGCCCGCCTCTTCCCAAAGTATTCCCTCTTCCTCCCGTTATTTCCTCAAATCCCTAACCATAGAATCCCTTCCCTTATCACTGCCTCCGCCCGTAACTTTTCACACCCGCCACATGCCACTGGCCTCGGCTTGCCTCAAGCTTGTCAAACTCTTGCTTATCGTCACCGACCTTAGCCTCCTTATCGAACCTCGAGTTCGATTCGTTTTTCTCCAAAACCCTAGATCCGTTGCGACTGTTGTTGATGAAATATGAAGCTCATTTCACATAGATTTCAGGTATATCTTTAAGTCTTTTTCTTGCTTCTCTTTTGAGTTTGTCTAGATATGTCGCGCTTTTTTCCTGCCTTCCTAGCCAAACTGCTTTCTTCACTTAAAATTTGTCCTTGATCATTTATGAATTTATGATCTGTGTTTTTTCTGTTATTTGACAATTTTGCATGGAAGAACTTGAATGTTGATCTCCTTGAGTAAATCAATTAATTTTTTTTCTTTTTTCATGTTTTCCTTAGCTTCATAATGCAATACTATTTGCAATTGATGCACACAATTCTCATATTCTTGAATTAATTCAAAATTATGAGGATTGTTCAAAAGCTGAAGGTATATTGAATTTTTTTTCCTTGATAATATCACATTGTTTCTTGATACTAGTATTGTTGTAGCTCCAATTTTTAAGACCAGCTTTTATGTTTTTGATTTTAGTAATGAAGCTTAACAAAGGGCTATCATTACCTCTTGAGTTGATGCATTGTTGTATTGCCTCTCGATAACCAGCCTACTATTTCCAAGCATTATTATATTTAAATGCTTTATGTCTATTTCCAGTTAACCTAGAAAAAAGATTTATGTGAATTGGTGAGTGGTCACTGGTTGAATGTTTGAGAGTGATTACGAAAAACTTGTGTAAACTTGTTAAAGAATTCAAAATTGTATAAGGCCCTATCAATTTTATTGTGTATACTATAATTTAAACCATCTCTCCACGTAAAGAAATTTCCAATAGATTGTAATTCCTTTAGGCCAGTTGTAGTTAGACATGGTTGAAAGTCAACGTTTGCTACTTGATTATTAGTGTGGGGTGTTCATTCATCACTATGAAACACACAACTAAAATCCCCTACTAGTAACCAAGGCATATTAATATATTGTGATTTGTTATTCAGATGATCCCATATAGCAACTCTATCTGTAATAGAATTTTTAGCATAAACTACCATGAAAACTAGCTTAATACCACCTCTATTATCTACTAGGCAAGTTATATATTGGTCTGACTTGTGTATTACCTGAAGCAACCATGATGCAGGGTCCCACAAAATGAACATTCTACCTTTGGAGTCAAGTTCATTTTGTGAACATGATTCCAGCTTCTATTGAGTAAGTTATTGAATGGTCCGATGTTAGATTCACTCAGTTAATGCTCCATTAGTCCAGCAATGGTAATTTTATAGTTAGAAAGATGTTGTAAAACATCTTGCTTCCGAGTAATTTATCCACCTAATTCTTAGTTGAGAACTTGAGATGTGAATTTGTCCCGATTTGGATTGTCGATGACATCTGCATTACATGTTGCTTTGAACTCAAAAACCTTTTCGTCGCTTCTAGCTTTACAAGTGAGTCTCTGCTTATTTGATACTAATTTCATCATTGTGAATTGCAGGATTTGGATTTATGGGGTTGTTGTTACTTTGCTGCAATTAAGGTGATGCTGAAGGTTGCTGACGTTGCATCGGGATTTAGAGGTGAAACTACTTGCTGAATGATCTGAGGAAACTGGGGGTTCCACCTATGGTTGAGGAGGAAGGCCAACACTTTGGGAGTGCAATCTACTGTACCATTAGCCTGAACTGCTGCGCAATTCAATTTATCTGAAACTGAAATTATCATAAAGGCCTTCTACTTTTTCAACATTGTCTTTGTTTCAACTTTCATATCCCGAAATTTCCTTCCCAGGAAACCTTGGTGGCTCCATAATTATTGATATAGCCACTGGAAGAATTAGTTGTTTATTTCATGCATATCCTTTTCTTTTTTAACATTTTATAACCAATCAGTTAATTTCTTTGACGACCTATTGATTAGTTATTGGATCCATCAACTAATTTCTCTTCTTTATGGTGTTACATTTGAGTTAAACAACAATTTTAAAAGTCTGGTCTAAATTTGAGTATTATAGACAAACTTTATTCATACTTTTTTGTACGAAGGATGGAGCAAACAACATTGCTGATCATAACTTTATTCATAGAGAGCACATCAACACATATATACAAGTACTCATAGAAAAAACCTAATACAAGGGTTCTTTCACAAACACATGCACGCTCATCGCCATATTCAGTGATACAGTTCAATGATACAGCGCATTCCCAAAGCCGGAATAATCTTATACTCCTTAAACCCAACCGCATCAAAAAGGCTCTTCTACTCCTTTTCAGTCCTCTGCTTCCCAGTCAAATGCACCATCATCTGCTTGTACTAGAACTTCAACAAAAATGCGAATACCGACAAAACAAATATTCAAAGTAAATATTGCCTTCAACGACCTCTAGCTCAAGTTTCTTATAAGAACTAAGAAGATTACGTGCTTTCTTTTTTTGATTAAGTGTCTACCAACTCATGACACCTATCCATCAAAAATTCTATTTTAATGTTGCTAATCTATTTGTTTGATTACTGTTATTTTGAAAGCATATGTTTTGTTGTTGAGTAGCCATGAATTGATTTGATGTATTTTTACACTCAATCTGATATTAATTTCTCTGTTTGCATCGAGCCTAGTGCATTTTAATTTTTTTTTCTTTTCTGGTGGTTCAAGTAGTAGAAAAATGTGCATGAACATTTTATCTGGATACATTGCCATTTCCAGTTTACCACTTGTTCAGATTCATAAATCATGGCTTACTGCATACCTTTTTTTATGGTTAGTTTCATTCACTTAATGCACATCATATCCCTCTTGATGTAATAGCTGTATACATCACGAAAACGGATGTTGAAGGTTTGTAATATCGGGAGAAGACAATTTGTTACCCCTGTACAAGCTTTGACTTGAAACTTTCTATATAGAGACGACAGTGTGTATAGAGATGACAGTGTCAATTTCCAGCCGTATAGACTGTAAAATAATCATATAGAGTTCGTTTGAAGCATTCTTCACACCAACAGTTAAGAATCAGAATTGAGCGAAAGATGATTTGTGGTTCAATTGCATTGTTGCTTTATATGGCCCTTGCTAGGCCTGTTTTAACATTCATATCATTTCTGAGATTTGCTATTTTTAGGTACTATGAAGGCCTTTCTGATAAGTTTCTATCATGCCCAGTGCCAAAGCTCTTATTGTTAGCAGGAACAGACAGATTAGACGGGTTTCAATTATTACCTTCTCATTTTATTTTGTTTCCCTTCTAATTATGGCATTACTCTTGAATGTTTTAGAATTAGACCTCTTTTCTATATTTCAACCAAACGAAATAAGTATTATTTTGGTTGAGAAAATATAATCTAGAAGAGGGCATGTTTCGTGCCTTCATAAAAAAAACTATCATATTATAACATACGTAATTCACCAAACCACTATTGCAACGATTCTTAAGGATCGAGCTGCTTAGAAGCAAAGGCAGAGCAGCTTTTACCCCTCAACTCCAGTACATTTCTAAAACTTCTTTTGCTATACAGAATTAGAAATAACATCTATAATTTATAAATTCTTCAACTCCAGTACATTTCTAAAACTTCTTTTGCTATATGTTGTCTCAATATATGTTGGAATAAGAGTGTCTTGATTGCATATTTGCTTAATTGACGCACTTGGTGATAAATTTAGTCAAGGTTTTCCACTAGAATTATTGTTCGTTAAAGAATTTCATTATTATTTGTAACAGCAGGTGATGTTTGATTGAGTTGCATTATTGTTTGGTTGGCTGGACTTATCTGAGTGGATGAGCGACAGAATGCAGAAGCTTATTAAGAAGAGGAACATCAGGAGCGGTGTTGTTATGTCATAAAGAAGCTCCTTATGGTAAATTTTTTGTTGCAATTTTAGATAAGATGCGATCATTTGAAATGGTTCAAGTGATGGTGATCTTGGTAATTGTGTCACTTTATATTTTGAATTACTTAATTTCAAACTTAGCACTTAGTAAATCTTGCACCTCTATATTGATGTAATCATGTTGTTTGAGTAAATTAGGTGATAGTGAGCAGATTATTAAGTAGTGAGTAAATAAGTCGTGTTGGCATACTTCTTAGATGGTTAATTTGGTCTAGTGTTCTTGGGGATGAACGTGTTGATATAGACATAAACTGTCGCTTCACCAAATTTTTTGCATTTTGGTGGACCAAATTTTTTGGAAGCAATTTCTTTGAATTCTTATGAGTAGATTCCATGTACAGGAAGATTTGTAGAATAGATATCATAATGGCTGATATGTCATGCATTGTAATTTTCACCTGCTTTAAGTAAACAACATCTTTACTACTAAAACATGTGATCTGTGCTATTTTTTTATGGACAACTTATCTAGATAGGTAAAAAAACTATTGAGTCGTATATTGAAAAATCAAGCTGCTGACCACTTTATTTAAGGTTGATTTACCGTGTGGCATTATCTTTCAATATAGGTTGTGGTTTTGCAGATGGTTCACAAGCTTCACGGCTATCGGGTTTCGATTATTGTTCAGTAGATGTACCATCCTCATGGCTATGGTAAGAAGTTTGTTTTTATTCATTATTTTTTTATAAATTTTCAGGTGTTGGTGACTTTGGTAGTTGCTGGTTTGGTTGCGCATTTGGTTGCAGGTCTTCCAGGCCCTGCATCAATTGTAATTGGTAATGGTTCAGTCTTATCCTCCACTGTCGTTGTATTATAGGTAGAATATTATGTACTTAAAAACTATTGCTTGAGTGAGTTACAGTGAACAGATTTTTCTGACATAGAAAACCATTGCTATATTGGTTTCATTTGAATAATTTTCATATTGTGAATCAGTTTATGTAACTTTTGGTGTAAATGACAGTGCACCAGATATCCCTGTACTTCTGGATCCTAATCTCATTCCCAACTTCAATAATTCAGATCCCAAGTAAAATTTCCCTCCATGTTTCCTTCACCAAAAGTTAAATTGATTTGATCAAATTTTAATCTACACCCTTCTTGTTGTAAAATATTTCTTTTTTTGTTGCTAATCTAGGGTATGTTTGCACAAAAAGTTCATGTGTACACAAGGTACGTCAGAGGCAATTCATATGTTTTTACTAATGTTTCATGATAACCAACTATTTAGGTTAGTTTTTTTTAAAGAAGGAACACAAAAACAAATGGAAAATCAAAACAATTGAAATCAAAAGAAGCAAATCAAAACAAAAGATCTCTAAACAAAAGATATATATACAGTTTTTTTTATACATATCAAAGAAGAGATTAGAATGAAGGAAAAATCAAAACAAATAAAAGGAAGGAATAAAACAAAACAAAAGAAAGAAACTTATTTGTTTTTGTTGTTGTTTTTCCTTTTTTAATAATTTTTGAAACGAGAAATAAATAGAGCAAAACAAAACTCAAAAAAAAAAAAAAAAACAAAAACAAAAGGAGAATTGAAAACAACAAAACTCTTTCTAATTGTAAACAAAAGGAAATTGTAAATTAAAACTTGTTGAAATTGTAAATTAAATCTCTTTCTAATTCTTTTTTTTTGGTTTTGTTTTGTTTTGTTATTCTTTTCTTTTTATATAAGATGGAAGAACAAAAAGGAAACTGATTAATTTAAACAAAAAAAATTTGCGAAGAAACCAAAACTAAAAAAATGAAAATTAAAACCACCCGGCCCAAACAACTCTATATCCAATTATACCCAAATTTACTTTTGCGTTCTCTGTTGAAAGAAAATACGAAGTCAAAGAAAACAGTAGAAACGAAATTCAGAAAAAAAAATTGAAATCAAAATCGAACTTCGGAGTTCGCATTTTGGATTCGTGAAGTAACGGGCAAGTCGAGTTGAGGAGGCAATTTCAAGGAGGTTGCAGTTTCAGGCGATCTCGGTTTCTGGTGGTCTTTGAGGCTATCGAGGGATTGGTTGATTCACGGATTGTAGATAGACTCGAAGATTGTCGCCACTACAAATGTATCAGTGAATATAATTATTATAAGCATGTACATTCAAATATATAACCAGTTTGGAATTATATTGATGTAATAATCACTTTAATTGTAAAGTCAACATGTGGAATTAATTAAGTTTTTGGACTACATATGAAAGGTTACAAAGATATTTTGTATAGTGACACTTTAACTTATATTACGATTCTTTATTTATTACTTAGGAAGGATGTACATGCATAAATAAACATAATAAACCATTGAAGTTCAGACCATCATGATCCGCTGTACAGACCCATGTTTGCAGATACGGCAGTTTTTAACTAATGATTTGAAATAAGAAGTGGAGATTTTTCCTTCTTTTTTTGTTCACTAGAAAGATCTAAAATCATATAGCTATTTTGCTTTTGGTGTAGGGGGAGGACGTGCTTAGGATTGAACTTGGCAAAAAATATGATGTTGATATTTCTGCATCGACTAGTTACAACTTACAGGTATATTTTCCTGGTTTTCCAATCTGGTCAATGCTATGAATCACCTCTTTTTTTTCTTCTTTTTCTTCTTATTTTTTTTAATGGAAATAATATATAGTATATACAATGATATATACATGTTGTGGGTGGAACATTTATGCTGCTCCTTTTGCTTATGTTTTATAAATTGCAACTGATACGTGGTGATTTTGTTTGCTTGAGTTTGTTTTGGTGTATCAGTGAACATTTATGCTCATGTTGCTTGCGTTTATGAATGGATTAGTGAGTTATTGTGTGTCCTTTCTTAATGAGTTCGAGAGTGTGTACGCATGTGTGTTCTTTGATCCAGAGACTACAGCAGGTAACATGCACCATATTTTTGAAAAAAAAATCATTACATTTCTACATTTACCATTTTCTTGAATGAAAAATGTTTTCATTCATCACCCAGTATTCTAATTACATGAGTTGTGGTTTCAGGTGATGGGTTGACAGTATTTTGGTGGGTGTACGTAGATGCTTTTGTATGGGGTGATGGTTATTTTGGATGGTTGTAAGGCAGTGTTTTTTTAAGGAGGAAAGTGGTAGTGGACAGAGAAGCAAGGTGATGGTGAATGACACAGTGGCAGGTAGAGGAGTAGCTTTGTAAATGAAGGTGTGGGGAAAGGTGTAGTTGACATTGTGGCATTGGAGATGGTGGCAGAGTGAACTGGAATAACAGTATGGTATGTGGATGGAACAGTGGGTAGTGAGATACACAGTGAAGTGCAGAAGTGAAGGCAGGTTGGTGGTGATAACTGTGGCAGTGGAGGTTCTGGTGGTGGAATGGGGATGGTGGTAGGTGCAGTGGAAAGGACTTGTTGTTGTAAGTGAGGTAGTTTTTTTTCAATGTTAGTGAGGAAGTGGTAGGGTAAAGTTGTTTGATAATAGAAATGTCGTTTTTGGTCGAAGTGTTGAATGATGAGGCTGGGGATTGATAAGTGAAGTGGCGCTCTGTAGTGGCAGCAGTCGGCGGAAAAGCTGAGTTTGGTGATGGGAAAATGTAGACAAGTGATGGATAGAAGTGGTTGTACAGAAGCTTGAAGTGTAGTTGAGATGGTTTATGTTGGTGGGCAGTTTGTGATGTATTAACAGGTAGAACATTGAAGTGAAGAAGGAATATGTGCAGCAATTATAAGCAGAAAGAAGATAGTGAGTTTGGGCTATGGATGGAGATGGTGGTAAGGCTGTGGTTGATGAAGTTGAGGCTGTGGTCGATAAAGTGTGCACTGGGGTTGCTGTGGTTTGTATAAGCAGTGGCGAGGAATGGTCGAAATGGATTGTTTATGGTATTCACGTTTGTATGATGTATGAAATAGGGTAGTATGGATTGTATGATGACACACCATAAAATTTTATGATTGATTATCTTTTATGATTATTATTGTGCTTTTTGATATTGGTATTTAATACTGCAGTTTATTAGTAGGATGTAGAAAATTTTTGAATTGTGAAATTAAATTATAGCACTTCAAAACCGATATAATATTTAATAGCGCCTAATGGCCGCTATCAAATCTGTTAGTATTAAAGATGCAGACCATAAAAAGCGCTATGGTATTACAATAAGCGCTATAAAATAAGATATTATAGCAGAGTACAAGCGTTATTGTAGCTGACTTTTTATAGCGGCATATTGGAGTTGTGACAAATCACCGTCTACAATAACCTATTCAAATACGGCGCTAATAATCCGCTATTAACACTTTCTATAGCGCAATATTAGTGCTATCTTAGAAAAAACAAAAAGTATTTTGTGGCTAATAACGAATTTCATAGCGGGCTAATAGCGCTGTGATATTAATCAATAACGCCTATTTTGCCGCTATAAAAATAAATAACATAGCGCAATGTTTGTGCTATGAAATTAACAATTTTTATAGCGCTTTTTTTGTGCTATCTAATGTTGGTTGTTTTTAATCACATGTCGTTATACAGCGTTTATCGAACCGCTATAATATCCTTTAATAGCGTTTTTCGGGCGCTATCGTAGGGTCTTTTTGTTGTAGTGCTCTCTCATTCATTCTCATTTCATTTCCTAAAATCAAAACAAACAAAAGAGGAGGCCAACCATTACCTAGAGAAAAAGAAGAGGAAATCTAAGGGATTCAAAGAGAAAAGCTTAGGTGTGTTAATATATATCGAATCTCAATCTACCTTATCTAATATAAGGTGAATAATAGTTAACCATCTCATTTGTTTATGAGTTGTTTCTGGATTTAGGATTGATTTTCGAATTAGTTGTGATAATATTTCATGCTTAAATTAATAATAACATTATTAGATTGAATGATATTATGTTCGAATTTTATGGAATGGTTCTAAAGGTTTTAAAGGAAACACTAAAATTTTTTGATCCCTATGGATATGTGTAACGTCCCACCTTTTCACACACTTTAAATCGACACACATGCCAATTCAAAGCATACGCAAGGGTGGATTGTTATGGGGTAAATAAGAAAAACAAGAAGAAAAACAAAACAGAATCTCACAGCGGAAGGATAAAATATAATAATCAAATATACAGTTCATGAAGCTATTTTACAAAACATTTGATTATATTTACATAATACATATCAGAGTTACACATCCCAATAACAACGCAGCGGAACAGTATGAGTGTAGTGTAATAGAATAAAAATAATAATACGAATCTTCGTCTTCGTCCTCCAAAGCTAAATCTTCAAATCCTGAAACGCTCGGACTGACCCGAGCGAATTGAAAAGACAAAACATTCGAGTCAGAACTAAAAGATCTCATGTAAGTTAAATCAACATGAATAAATATGAGTGCAGTAACTTAAGAGATGCTCGGGATTTTCATCTCCTAAGGATCCGTTAAACTATTTACTATGTAGTATATTTCGCTATTATAATTGTGTCTAATTGTAAAATAAACTTACTTTTTAATAGCGTTAAGGAGTGACCCAATATTCCCCTTAACACATATATATTCCCATAGTATATACAGTACCGTAATCTCCCCCGTAATGGGCGTCGTCAGAGGGCACTCCATAGGTATGGTACAAAACCAAAATCGTATAAGTCGCGCTAGGGTATGTGACACGGCACAACTAGGCAATGCCACGGTAGATATACCAATTGCTATCCGGGCTGGTGGTAACGCATAGCCGCAGCTACCGCCCACCTCAAACAAACTCCCCCTAATATCAAAAGTAAAAGTGGTCACCGAATCAATCCAAAGTCAGAGTATAGTATCGAAGAGGAGTATCCGATAAAGGGCGCTAACCCCCTTGGCCCGAGAATCGCTCCTGTTTTAGCCACCTTATGCCAACTCACGGGAGTCGGGTCCACGTATTTACCTCAAAGAAAACGCCGCCACCATCCTACCATCCTACGTATTTACCTCAAAGGAAACCCATAAATACGATATCTTTTCCCTTTCAAACCAAACTAATTTGATATTATTTTTATAAAAACCCAAATTAATATAATATCATTTTATTTCAAATATATATTTCTTTTGCAAAATCATATTGTTTTCAAACTTATAATAATCGGAAACCAAACATTGAATTATAACTTTCAAACTATAATATTTCGAAAATTCCTAGCTTTAAACCATAATTTCTAAAACTTAAATGGTTTGGATATTCAAACAGTATATAGCATCAATAGTTTGGATTCAAAATTTCTTTATAAAATAAAATAATTTCCGCGACTTACAATTTATTTCATTTAGGATTAAGTCAAAATCCATAAATTTAAAATCGCTTTCAGTTTAAATAAACCACTTCAGTTTCAATATATTTCAACTTTTGAATATTAAACAATTGGAACTAAGGTTGGAAATTTCTGTTTCACCAATTTAAAGTCCTATTATTTAGTTTGAAATAAAAATTGCATAATAAACCCGTAATCTTTTAAGTAAAACTCAAATTACTTAGAAAAGAAAATTTCCTTCAATTTTTAAACTAGAAATATTCATTTAATTCACCTTGAATAGAATTCAGATATAAATATCATACTTTTTTTAAAATTTCAAGTTAATAAACTTTACATCAACTTATGAAGTTAACTTCTTAATTAAGCTCAATTCCAAATAAATTTTCCAATTTAACTCCCAATCTTAATTAATTTAAATCCTTTAAAATTATATGTAATTCCAATATCTTAACATGTACTAAACCATATAATATAAAATAATCAAACTCCATCATTCAACTTATTTATTTTATTTAACCAATCCATACATAGCTTATCTTCAATACTTTAACTATAGATGTATATATAAAATAAGATTTTATATAATATCAAAATCTATATTTATTAACCGTATCCTATCCAACCCATAGAAAAATCATTTCAAAAAAATAATTTTTATATATATATACCGCGGTGCCTGTATATAATTTTCTATCCTATGGTCAAGTGATACGGATATTTATCATTTCAGTCTGCAATTTAAAAATAAAAAAAAGGCGGTTGTATATCATTTCAAACCGCAATCCCGAATGAATGAAATACACGATAACTTGCAGATTTTAAAATATAGTACACATCATCCATTCACCAAACATCAATCATCGATCATTAATTATAACCATCATCCAATTTAAACAAACATCAATATATAATAGGTGATAAATAACTGGTATCAATTTCAGTTTATACTCTAATAAATTTAATAACTGTTAATTGGCAGTTTATATGCAAAATAAATGTAATTTAACTGGCAGTTAATATGCAATAATGAATTTAAATAACGCGTAAATTAAATGAATGCAATTTAACCGAGAAATTGATGAAATATATACCAAACAGCTGTAAATAAAATTTTAAACACATCAAAAAATCAATTTAACAAACAAAAGGAATTTTAAAAGTTGTGAGTGGGTTAAAACACTCACCTTTATATGAATCTGAAAATAATAGACTTCTAATCAATAGCTTCGCTCTACGCTTCCTTAATCTTCTTATTGATTGCTAGCTTTGTTCCGTAATTTCTTTTATTTTGATTTACTTAAATTTCCCTCCTTATTATATATATATATATATGTATTTATGTATGTATTTTTAAAAGGTTTGGAAAAGATTTGAAAAAGAAGAATTTGAAAAAGAAAAGGATTGAAATAAGAAGAACTTAAAATTGTAGTGAAGATCAAGTTTTGAAAAGACAGAAGAAAGTTTGAAATAGAATAAAACTTGAGAAGAAGAATATTTGAGGAGGAAGGAAAAATTAAATGAGATATAATAAGGAGATTTGAAGAAAAAAAAGAAAAGAAGGAGATTTGAATGGAGGCTAGGGCTTCATTTGCATCATATCGTATTTATAAGGTTAGAGTTAGGTTTAGGGACAAAGAGATTTGAAAGGAGAGGCTGCTATTAATTAGAAATAAAGTAAACATGAACAACTTGGTATTGAAATATAGTAAATATAAATAGCCCTTTTTTTAAAAGTAGCAGGTATTAAAAAGAGGTAATTATTAATTAGAAAGGGAATGAATATGGAGGGACAAAAATAAATGACACGTTTCGTTAGTTTGATTCTAAATTAATTAAGTGCTAGATACAGAAAAGTTTGAATACATCATATATATTCATACTTTACTGTGTGTCAAAATTGCTAAACATATATCAAGTACGATTAATTGGTGACAATATATAGGAATAAACAAGAATAAATGTAGATGCAATCACATAAGGATCTAATAGGGAAGGAGATAAAAAGTAACTACGTTGATTAATTCCACTTTCCCACTTTAGCCAATTTATTAATACGACATTTAATTATCATGCAAGTTGTATTATGACTAGAAAACATAAACAACAAACAATAAATTAATATGTATATTACCTCACTTTTAAATTGTTTGAAAAAAATAATAAAAATTAAATCATGCTTTAGCAATTTGAAATTAAAATATTAAATGTTTATATGTATACACATGCGCACAAACACACATACATGTGTGTATAAAGATTAAACCAAAGCTTATTAATTAATTCAAAGCATACTTCCATACCACGTTAAATTGTCTAATGCATTTGTAAATTTATGTATACTTGAAGTCAAAAATACATATTACATATAAATTAAACCTTTTTACCTTAATGAAATTTATTTAAATTTTTAACAAAACAAAACTGGAACACGACAAATTAAGCAATATAGTAATAAACCTTTAAGATCATTTAATAAGGACATTTGAGATAATAAATTAGGTAACAAATTTAAATATTGTTGTAATCAAAATCAAAGCTTAGATTTATTATCGAAAAATTGTTAAGCATATGTAAACTTCTATTATAATTTATTAGATTAAGAACAAATAATTTATTCAACAAAGTATTCAAATTTCATGATATATTCAATTCAAGATAAAGTGACAATATGTTTATATAATATTTCTGTTTCAACACAAATGCAAATTATATGTATATAAACTTTCAGATCTACAAAAAAAAGGCAATTTGGTTTAAGAGTTTAAAACATGGATCTATAATTAAACATTCTTTTAATATATATATAAAAAAATTGTTTTGATTTATCAAATTAAAAGTCAAATTAATTCATTCAACAAAAAAATTCAAATAAATAAATAAATAAATGTTGATTCCCATTCTTAAATTCACTATTGATCATATTACCATCCTGGGTACCATTTATTTTAAACCTAAAATTTGCACTTCATCATCTTGTATTAATGTCATCCAATTTCTACTTATTATTATTTCTTAATTTACATTCTATAACTTACTTTGTATACTTTTTCTTATTAATTTCTTAATTATCAAAACTTAAACTTTATTCCCCAAAACCACAAATTATTACTTATCATAAATCTACTCTTTTATTACTTTACGTTCACACTTCCGTTACTATCAAATTAATCACCAGTTACGTTATCAACAAACCAACATAAATTAATATTTTTAATGCTTACATTTATTTCTCTTATATGGTTATTATTTATCCACTTGTGCTAACTTTTATTACCTAAATTTTCCATTATTATAGGCCTTTAATATTTCCGTTTAAATTAAATATAAATTTCAATTCAATCCATCATTTATTACATCAACTATTACTTTAATTTACATTAACCAACGTACAATTAAGATTTATTTGTATTCAGTCACCAAATTTTATTTTATCTTATTAAAATAAACAAGCAACCTAAAAATTGCAACTTATGTGCTTTTAATTGCATTGACATTTAAACTTATTAGCTTATATCAACATTATTATCATTAATTGCAAACGGATTACCAATTTTAGTCATTACCCTAAATAACTAATGTATATTAATCTACATTATTCCCAAGTTACAAATTTTGAATTAATTACTATTTATTATTATCGTTTCACCGATTAATTTAACATTTGCATTGGTTTTTCTTATAATAAATTTACTGCCCAATACTCCTATATTCATCTTAGATTTGTTCAAATGACTATATTTCAATTTATAACCAAAATTTTCTATTGATTTCCCATTTTAATTTACTATACTCCACTAACGTAATAGTTAAATATTAATTTCACTTATTTGTAATAAATCCACAAATTGAATTTCAAATTTCAAATATATTCATAAATCTTGGTTTTTCACTTCTTAAATCACCCAATTGTCATATTATAAATAAAATTAACATTGATTGCATCTTCTAGAATTAACAAACTTCAATGCCAATCAAAACTACCTTAACTACACAAATTGGGTCAAAAGTTTTCAATTGTTTTCGCATTAAAGTTTATTAACCACCCAAATAGGTATCTTATAAATTGTAATTATTTAACTTTAATTACCTTTAAGCTTATTTCAATTATTCTCATTTATTCCCTACCAATATTCGTTAACATTTATAAATGTCATGTCAGTTTCTTCTTTTATTGCAATGTATTCATTCATTCATTCATTATTGCATAACTTCATTTATATTTTATTTATTCATTTATAGTATTTGTGCTTAATCCAATTTCTTAGCAACTCAATTGTTTACTAAAGTTTATACCCAGTTATTTATACTTTTCTTTATTACTTACAAATCTTATTTCATTCATAAATGCCATCATTTAACAATTTATTGCATAAACTTCATTCATTAATATTCCTGCTATTCATGTTTAATTCAATACCTTTGCACATTAATTCATTTACTAAAGTTTACGATCATTTATTTATATTACTTACCTTCTTATTATATTAAATTAGTAGCATTTCAATTTTTACTTAAGTTTATATTTCCAACCAATTACTAAAATATCTTACATAATACTGAATTCATTCAACTACCTCTGATTATAACATTTCATTAGTTAATTCAATATTCTTGTTTGTTTCCTAAATTAAACTTATAACCAAGTATGACAAATTTCATAAATTTAATTAATTTCTATTTCAATTTTTTTTTGAATTTGTAAATCTTAGTTTCAATCGCTACATTAAATTTCTAACAATTGCTTCATTATAACTACTAGAATTTTTATTTCTTCCTAAATTAAATTGCAAAATTTAAATCAAACCAACAAATCTATTAATCAAAATTTACGGGTCGTTACACTCTCCCCCACTCAAAACTTTTCGTCCCCGAAAAGGAAAAGAAGGGAAAGAGGAACTTATAAATTAATATCTATTATGTAAATCATTATATAATCATAACTTAATTGGATTATATAAAATGAAATATTAAAAATGGTTTCAACCACAAACATCCAATTCAATACAAACAACCATCAATAAACAAAATCAATACAACATCAACGACTTGCAACAAGGCATACGACCGTAAAAACAATCATTCATTCATATCAAACACAACAAATAGTTGTTCAGGTTTAGACACTTTAAATTGTACAGAATGAAAATAAACTACTTAACTCATCATTTACTCAACAGTCTTAGATGAAACTAAATAGATTATTTATTTATCCAAACAATTTTAAATTTCCTTACCCAAGCTACCATAAACCAAAACAACAACAACGATTAGTTTATTCTTATAAATTGTATTCATTTTCATTTATTGCCTACAATTATTCATTTCATTATTTCAAATTTCTACTTGTATAATATTCTATTACAATCTCTTATTAAACATTTCAACTTTTAATATTTGGTAAGTTATATATATGTTATTTAAGGGTGTAATTTGAAAGTTATACAAGTTTGTTCCATTTCCCTTAATTAATTCATTTTTCAATAAATTTTTACCTTTTTCTTATAAGTTACAATTTCAACTTCCTTTTTATTTCCTTTATACTTATCCTTAAATCTCTTACCTCAATTAGAGGTTTCAATTATTAATTACTTACCTTTCATTTCACTACAATAATTGAAACAATTAATTAATGGAAATTTAAGAATTTAATACCGGGTTAAAATTTCAATTTATTTTAAAATAGTAGATAAATATATTCTTACAACTTACATATCTCTAATTATATTTTTAACAATTCAAAATTTATATATTTTTCAAAAATGAATCTGCAGTAGAACTACTACAGTGGAATTCCCCTTTCGAAACTCGAAAATGAAAATCGATGATGCGGCCGCCATCACCGAAATTATTTTCCAGCGACAGAGAGGATAGTACAAAACTTATTTTCTCCAAAATCTTCTTTAAAACAATTCTTTTGAATTATATTCAAATACTTATATCAGAAAATACTTATAAACAATATTATTATATTCCAAAATTTATTCGAAAGAAATTCCAAAACCTCGGAACTTAAGTTCCAAATTTCCCAAATTTCATTTATTTTATTTTCCAATCTTATTTCTACTATTATTTATACACTTTATTACCTAACAACCAATCTGTTGCAGCCAAATACAGATATCATTTGAAAATTTGATTTTATATATAGAAAATATAATAGGCAAAATTATTTCATTCACCTATATTAAAAACAAATATTATGTCGGTCTGTCCTATTAAGTGCTTAGAAATCACTATTGATGTCACAGCGTCCCATGCATCAACCAGAACTTATAAACACAAAATGGAACAGATTAACACAATATTAAAATCTTTTTATAACACTACAACTACGCTCTCTCATATATCTACACTCAGCGACTCCATAGGGTATTACTACCCTATTAATAAAGAGTCAAACCCCACAAAGCTAAGGTTTATCGCTAAACCAAAGCTTTGATACCAGATGTAACGTCCCACCTTTTCACACGCTTTAAATCGACACACTTGCCAATTCAAAGCATACGCAGGGGCGGATTGTTATGGGGTAAATAAGAAAAACAAGAAGAAAAACAAAACAGAATCTCACAGCGAAAGGATAAAATATAATAATCAAATATACTGTTCATGAAGCTATTTTACAAAACATTTGATTATGTTTACATAATACATATCAGAGTTACACATCCCAATAACAATGTAGCGGAACAGTATGAGTGTAGTGCAATAGAATAAATAATAATAATACGAATCTTCGTCTTCGTCCTCCAAAGCTAAATCTTCAAATCCTGAAACGCTCGAACTGACCCGAGCGAATTGAAAAGACAAAACACTAGAGTCAGAACTAAAAGATCTTATGTAAGTTAAATCAGCAGGAATAAATATGAGTGCAGTAACTTAAGAGATGCTCGGGATTTTCATCTCCTAAGGATCCGTTAAACTATTTACTATGTAGTATATTTCGCTATTATAATAGTGTCTAATTGTAAAATAAACTTACTTTTTAATAGCGTTAAGGAGTGACCCAATATTCCCCTTAACACATATATATTCCCATAGTCTATACAGTACCGTAATCTCCCCCGTAATGGGCGTCGTCAGAGGGCACTCCATAGGTATGGTACAAAACCAAAATCGTATAAGTCGCGCTAGGGTAGGTGACACGGCACAACTAGGCAATGCCAGGGTAGATACACCAATTGCTATCCGGGCTGGTGGTAACGCATAGCCGCAGCTACCGCCCACCTCGAACAAACTCCCCCTAAAATCAAAAGTAAAAGTGGCCACCGAATCAATCCAAAGTCAGAGTATAGTATCGAAGAGGAGTATCCGATAAAGGGCGCTAATCCCCTTGGCCCGAGAATCGCTCCTGTTTTAGCCACCTTATGCCAACTCACGGGAGTCGGGTCCACGTATTTACCTCAAAGGAAACGCCGTCACCATCCTACTTCATTCTGGAATCTCCACCGCGTACACGGTTGTTAAAGTGGTTTTCGGAGTTGGCAGAGAGTATGACAACTTTCGATCCCGGTCTCTTCAACAACCAAACGTTATTATAACACCGCGGTCATTTAAAAAATAATTATACTCTCAAAACCAGAATATAATTATCCATTTCAAAACCCATAAATATGATATCTTTTTCTTTTCAAACCAAACTCATTTGATATTATTTTTATAAAAACCCAAATTAATATAATATCATTTTATTTCAAATATATATTTCTTTTCCAAAATCATATTGTTTTCAAACTTATAATAATCGGAAACCAAACATTGAATTATAACTTTCAAACTATAATACTTCGAAAATTCATAGCTTTAAACCATAATTTCTAAAACTTAAATGGTTTGGAAATTCAAACAGTATATAGCATCAATAGTTTGGATTCAAAATTTCTTTATAAAATAAAATAATTTCCGCGACCTACAATTTATTTCATTTAAGATTAAGTCAAAATCCATAAATTTAAAATCGCTTTCAGTTTAAATAAACCACTTCAATTTCAATATATTTCAAACTTTGAATATTAAACAATTGGAATTAAGGTTGGAAATTTCCGTTTCACCAATTTAAAGTCCTACTATTTAGTTTGAAATAAAAATTGCATAATAAACCCGTAATCTTTTAAGTAAAACTCAAATTACTTATGAAAGAAAATTTCCTTCAATTTTTATACTAGAAATATTCATTTAATTCACCTTGAATAGAATTCAGTTATAAATATCATACTTTTTTTAACATTTCAAGTTAATAAACTTTACATCAACTTATGAAGTTAACTTCCTAATTAAGCTTAATTCCAAATAAATTTTCCAATTTAACTCCCAATCTTAATTAATTTAAATCCTTTAAAATTATATGTAATTTCAATATCTTAACATGTACTTAACCATATAATATAGAATAATCAAACTCCATCATTCAACTTATTATTTTATTTAACCAATCCATACATAGCTTATCTTCAATACTTTAACTATAGATGTATATATAAAATAAGATTTTATATAATATCAAAATCTATATTTATTAACCGTATCCTATCCAAACCATAGAAAAATCATTTCAAAAAAATAATTTTTATATATATACCGCGGTGCCTGTATATAATTTTCTATCCTATGGTCAAGTGATACGGATATTTATCATTTCAATCCGCAATTTAAAAATAAAAAAAATGCGGTTGTATATCATTTTAAACCGCAATCCCGAATGAATGAAATACATGATAACTTGCAGATTTTAAAATATAGTACACATCATCCATTCACCAAACATCAATCATTAATTATAATCATCATCCAATTTAAACCAACATCAATATATAATAGGTGATAAATAACTGGTATCAATTTCAGTTTATACTCTAATAAATTTAATAACTGTTAATTGACAGTTTATATGCAAAATAAATGTAATTTAACTGGCAGTTAATATGCAATAATGAATTTAAATAACGCGTAAATTAAATGAATGCAATTTAACTGAGAAATTGATGAAATATATACCAAACAGCTATAAATAAAATTTTAAACACATCAAAAAATCAATTTAACAAACACAAGAAATTTTAGAAGTTGTGAGTGGGTTAAAACACTCACCTTTATATGAATCTGAAAATAATAGACTTCTAATCAGTAGCTTCACTCTACGCTTCCTTAATCTTCTTATTGATTGCTAGCTTTGTTCCGTAATTTCTTTTATTTTGATTTACTTAAATTTCCCTCCTTATTATATAAATATATATATATATATATGTATGTATGTATTTTTAAAAGGTTTGGAAAAGATTTGAAAAAGAAGAATTTGAAAAAGAAAAGGATTGAAATAAGAAGAACTGAAAATTGTAGAGAAGATCAAGTTTTGAAAAGAAAGAAGAAAGTTTGAAATAGAATAAAACTTGAGAAGAAGAATATTTGAGGAGGAAGGAAAAATTAAAATGAGATATAATAAGGAGATTTGAAGAAAAAAAAGAGAAGAAGGAGATTTGAATGGAGGCTAGGGCTTCATTTGCATCATATCGTATTTATAAGGTTAGAGCTAGGTTTAGGGACAAAGAGATTTGAAAGGAGAGGCTTCTATTAATTAGAAATAAAGTAAATATGAACAACTTGGTATTGAAATATAGTAAATATGAATGGCCCTTTTTTTAAAAGTAGCAGGTATTAAAAAGAGGTAATTATTAATTAGAAAGGGAATGAATATGGAGGGACAAAAATAACTGACACGTTTTGTTAGTTTGATTCTAAATTAATTAAGTGCTGGATACAGAAAAGTTTGAATACATCATATATATTCATACTTTACTGTGTGTCAAAATTGCTAAACATATATCAAGTACGATTAATTGGTGACGATATATAGGAATAAACAAGAATAAATGTAGATGCAATCACATAAGGATCTAATGGGGAAGGAGATAAAAAGTAACGACGTTGATTAATTCCACTTTCCCACTTTAGCCAATTTATTAATACGACATTTAATTATCATGCAAGTTGTATTATGACTAGAAAACATAAACAACAAACAATAAATTAATATGTATATAATATTACCTCACTTTTAAATTGTTTGAAAAAAATAATAAAAATTAAATCATGCTTTAGCAATTTGAAATTAAAATATTAAATGTTCATATGTATACACATGCACACAAACAGACATACATGTGTGTATAAAGATTAAACCAAAGCTTATTAATTAATTCAAAGCATACTTCCTTACCACATTAAATTGTCTAATGCATTTGTAAACTTATGTATACTTGAAGTCAAAAATACATATTACATATAAATTAAACCTTTTTACCTTAATGAAATTTATTTAAATTTTTAACAAAACAAAACTGGAACACGACAAATTAAGCAACATAGTAATAAACCTTTAAGATCCTTTAATAAGGACATTTGAGATAATAAATTAGGTAACAAATTTAAATATTGTTGCAATCAAAATCAAAGCTTAGATTTATTATCGAAAAATTGTTAAGCATATGTAAACTTCTATTATAATTTATTAGATTAAGAACAAATAATTTATTCAACAAAGTATTCAAATTTCATGATATATTCAATTCAAGATAAAGTGACAATATGTGTATATAATATTTCTGTTTCAACACAAATGCAAATTATATTATATATACTTTCAGATCTACAAAAAAATGCAATTTGGTTTAAGAGTTTAAAACATGGATCTATAATTAAACATTCTTTTAATATATATATATATATAAAAAAAAAAAATTGTTTTGATTTATCAAATTAAAAGTCAAATTAATTCATTCAACAAAAAAATTCAAATAATAAATAAATGTTGATTCCCATTCTTAAATTCACTATTGATCATATTACCATCCTGGGTACCATTTATTTTAAACCTAAAATTTGCACTTCATCATCTTGTATTAATGTCATCCAATTTCTACTTATTATTATTTCTTAATTTACATTCTATAACTTACTTTGTATACTTTTTCTTATTAATTTCTTAATTATCAAAACTTAAACTTTATTCCCCAAAACCACAAATTATTACTTATCATAAATCTACTCTTTTATTACTTTACGTTCACACTTCCGTTACTATCAAATTAATCACCAGTTACGTTATCAACAAACCAACATAAATTAATATTTTTAATGCTTACATTTATTTCTCTTATATGGTTATTATTTATCCACTTGTGCTAACTTTTATTACCTAAATTTTCCATTATTATAGGCCTTTAATATTTCTGTTTAAATTAAATATAAATTTCAATTCAATCCATCATTTATTACATCAACTATTACTTTAATTTACATTAACCAACGTACAATTAAGATTTATTTGTATTCAGTCACCAAATTTTATTTTATCTTATTAAAATAAACAAGCAACCTAAAAATTGCAACTTATGTGCTTTTAATTGCATTGACATTTAAACTTATTAGCTTATATCAACATTATTATCATTAATTGCAAACGGATTACCAATTTTAGTCATTACCCTAAATAACTAATGTATATTAATCTACATTATTCCCAAGTTACAAATTTTGAATTAATTACTATTTATTATTATCGTTTCACCGATTAATTTAACATTTGCATTGGTTTTTCTTATAATAAATTTACTGCCCAATACTCCTATATTCATCTTAGATTTGTTCAAATGGCTATATTTCAATTTATAACCAAAATTTTCTATTGATTTCCCATTTTAATTTACTATACTCCACTAACGTAATAGTTAAATATTAATTTCACTTATTTGTAATAAATCCACAAATTGAATTTCAAATTTCAAATATATTCATAAATCTTGGTTTTTCACTTCTTAAATCACCCAATCGTCATATTATAAATAAAATTAACATTGATTGCATCTTCTAGAATTAACAAACTTCAATGCCAATCAAAACTACCTTAACTACACAAATTGGGTCAAAAGTTTTCAATTGTTTTCGCATTAAAGTTTATTAACTACCCAAATAGGTATCTTATAAATTGTAATTATTTAACTTTATTACCTTTAAGCTTATTTCAATTATTCTCATTTATTCCCTACCGATATTCGTTATCATTTATAAATGTCATGTCAGTTTTTTCTTTTATTACAATGTATTCATTCATTCATTCATTCATTATTGCATAACTTCATTTATATTTTATTTATTCATTTATAGTATTTGTGCTTAATCCAATTTCTTAGCAAATCAATTGTTTACTAAAGTTTATACCCAGTTATTTATACTTTCCTTTATTACTTACAAATCTTATTTCATTCATAAATGCCATCATTTAACAATTTATTGCATAAACTTCATTCATTAATATTCGTTCTATTCATGTTTAATTCAATACCTTTGCACATTAATTCATTTACTAAAGTTTAAGATCATTTATTTATATTACTTACCTTCTTATTATATTAAATTAGTAGCATTTTAATTTTTACTTAAGTTTATATTTCCAACCAATTACTAAAATATCTTACATAATACTGAATTCATTCAACTACCTCTGATTATAACATTTCATTAGTTAATTCAATATTCTTGTTTGTTTCCTAAATTAAACTTATAACCAAGTATGACAAATTTCATAAATTTAATTAATTTCTATTTCAATTTTTTTTTGAATTTGTAAATCTTAGTTTCAATCGCTACATTAAATTTCTAACAATTGCTTTGTTATAACTACTAGAATTTTTATTTCTTCCTAAATTAAATTGCAAAATTTAAATCAAACTAACAAATCTATTAATCAAAATTTACGGGTCGTTACAATATGAAATTTAAATATGCTGTAGAAAACGTTATTTTGGAGATGAGTTTTCAATTTTATAATTTTCCAAATTTGTATAAATATTTTATGAATTCCTAAGAGGAAAATTTTGTGTATTTTCACGCTTTAATTATTAAAAGATTATTAATTTAATGTTTTAGTCTCGAAATTTTTGTATATGGAAGAAGAATGAAATTTAGATTTTTGGTGATTTTAGGATTTTTCCCTAGTTATTATGCTTTTCGATGAATTTGTTATTCTAGAAAAGTTTCTAATTAATACGAGTTAATAATATTAATTAAAGGGTTTTGGAAAGTTGGTTGATAAGGTAGAACATCACTTACCAGTAATTTAGCAAACAAAATAAAAAGTATTTTGTTATCTAATGATATTTTGACACGAGGCAAGAGTTAGTGGAAAGTTTTAACTATAAAAGGAAACAAATCAGTTTTCAACTTATTTACAGAAATGTCATTAGCACAATAACAAAGGGGCTCGATACCTTTAAATTCATTGAGGCTCGACAACTATAAGAGCTGATGCATACGATAATTACTCGATATTTATGTGATAAATCCTTTTTCTTAGGAGTTCCACATCTTGTGTTTTTAGGGATTTGATATTCCATGTTTTGAAGAGACTTGACAATCCCATGGTTTAGAGACTCAATAACTTTTTCTTTAAAAAAAGGCTTGATATACTCAAGTTTTTAGGGGCTTGGCACTTTTCAAGCATAAAGGCTTGATAGCCTTATATGTTTTAGAGGATCGATACATCATGTTTTAAGGACTCAACATCTCATGTCTCATAGTGACCTGATAGCTTCTGTATAGCTACTCGACAACTATATCTTTAGTGGCTCAATAGCCATATGTTTTAAAAACCCAGTGAATACATTTTAGAGGCTCGATAGCCTATGTTTTCTGGAGGCTCAACAACCCTGTTGTGATAATAAGTGTTTTAAAATCTATATAAAGATGATAGTGCTTTGGCTTAAGATTTTGGCTAAGTACTTGGGCTATGTTTTATTTGTTTTAAGAATGATTTCAAGTGGTTTATCACTTCTAAAGATAAATATTCTCAAGGAAACAAAATAGTAATTTAGCCCAATTTTGTATGAGCTTTGCTAAAGGAAAATACTACTTAAACTTAAGTAATTTTGTTACGTATATGACCGTTAATTGATCGTACTTTGATGGATGATGTTATATGTTCTTGTTATCATTTGATCAATTAAATTTACATATTTTATCACTATCGAACTCACATTTTCATTACCCAACATGGGACCTTGTGATTTAGGAATAAAACTATCATTTAGATTGTTCCAATAATGAGTATGGTCGGACTAAACTCCTAAGTGAGTAGAATTGCATCTAAGAGATCAGATAGATTAATTGTGTTAGGATGTCTTGAACTGATCAAGAAGATATGACTCATGGATTTATAAACATATAAGATTTTAGGTGGGACCGATGTAGATTCATGCCCTATGCTTTAGCTGGTAGCCCCTGGTTGATAAAGGCCCATGATTCTAATGCGTAGGGCATTGCCAGTAGTGAGACTAAAAGATGTCCACACATAAAGAGGAACTCGTGGCTCTATATGCTCTCTATATTGTTAATTTTTCTCCTCCTAACATTTTTGGCATATTTTGAGACATTTGATTATGTTTTAAACCGAATCAACCTGATAGTTTATTAGTTGGCGTGTGAAATCTAGTAGTTTTATAGTGACCTTAGAAAAACTATGATTTGAGGCAGACAGTCAATGTCATAGGGCAGGTAAGCTTTGGAAAATGCATAACCCTTTAATGACATGCTAGTCAGTTTATCCATATTGCATGCATATGATCATATTATGTTCTGTTTTAACCATTGTAGTTGCAGGCACATGATTTATATTAAGATTGACATATTTTGATAAGACAATAGTGAGTAAAGTACCCGTTCCATTCTGCAGCATGGTCTCATTAGATATATGTTTTTGGTTCAAGATGGTATTTATTTTTCACACTAGATTTCTTCTCTGATCTGAAGTTTCTGTTTTACCCCTTAAACTCTCGGGTACTTATTTGAGTTGATCGAGAGTAGGGTTTTCAGGGTAGAAAAATAAGTTTTCCGAGATGTGCAGGAGGCAAGCTAATATTAAGAGTTTATTTCCGCCGTGTTTGAATCTTATGCTTTGTTTGAATGGATGTAATGACAATATTTATTACTGTCAAAGTAGTTAAACCCAGATCTTTAAGGGGACATCTTCATATGTAGCTCTTGGAATATAATTGTATTTATTATTTTTTCTTCTAAGGTGGAACCGATGGGACTATGTAATGAATGTAAAAGTTTATTGGTGAAACATGCCTTGAAAATTTTCATATTCATGTGCTTTTGATGTTGTAAATACAATTCACTGATCTCATTTTGTCACCAGAAAATTACACTATAGATGAATACAGCATCAGTAGTGCTTATTTTCGAGCCTCAAATTAGAAGATGTTACAACTTGGTATAAGAACATAGGTTTATAAAAAACTAAAAATATTTTGAAAACGTAATCCAAGAAGATCATAGAATAAGGTTCGGATATGGGATAATGCTACAATAACGTACTTGTTATTGCAATATATAAGCATGTATCCTATCTCTATTATCCCCTATCTCTTAGACCGTTCTTCTATATCTTACAAAGACTCATATGTAGATTATGAGAAAGAAGATATGGAAGTAGTAAATGGAAGAGTGGATCTAGGTGGGGGTAGCACCACAACTGATAGAAATGTTGGACCCAATATTAGAAGGAATCCTGGTCAACCAACAAATGCTAATCCAAATGCAAATGCTACTGTGAGTGCTGGAATCCCACCAGTAGAAATAGGACCATGTATTAGTTCTTCATAAATAAAATGCAAGCTGCAGCTGGTTTGGCTAGAGGAAATATTGATAATTTAGGAGGTGCTAATCCCGAGGTTCCTGCTTACAACAATTATGCCAAATTGAGCCGTGATTATACCAGCCTTGGAGTAAAGTATTTTCATTAAATGAAAAGTGCTATTGAATTCAAGGATTGGTTGTTGCATCATGAAAGGATTTTTGCTGACTTTGGCTTGATTGGCGAGCAGAAGAGGAGGTTGGCATCTAGATAGTTGCAAGGAGCTGCTTTATATTAGTGGAATAATGTGACTATAGGAATACTAAGGAGAATTTGACATGACTGAATTTAGAAGGAGGCTTGAGGAAAAAAAAATCCGAGAGAGTTAGGTCAACTTTTCTTAGGAAGTTTGCTAAATTGGAATAGGAAGAGATGTGTATACTAGAATATACAACTAATTTTGATGAGTTGGCCAGATACGGATATGCTACTATTGATACTGCGATAAAAAGTGACAAAAAATTTATTCATGGATTGAAGCGAAGCTTGCCAGGGAAAATATGCTGCATCTCAGAGATCCATGCGATTTTTGGTAGAAGAGATGCAATTGAGGAATTGGGAAATGCTCGACATATGGAAGTGACAAGCCTGTGGTTACTCTATGTTTTCAAGACAAGAAAAGTAAGTTCTTTAATAAGAAGGGAGCACAGAAGGGCGGCGATGCCAAGAAAGGTAAGGCTAATGTTGTTTTCTATAAGTGTGATAAGAGAGGGCACTTTGCTAATGAGTGTCAATATAGAGATGAAAAGAAGACCGTAGGAAAGAAGGGTGTGAAGTGTTACAACTACAACCAGATGGTGCATCACAAGAATGCATGTCCAGAACTGACTAAGGTTGATAAAGGGAAAGTTTTTGCTCTAGAACCATCAGCTTCTGGACCGACTGTAAGAGAGAAAGGAAAATCTATGATAGAAGGTATGCTTTTAATTCATGGAATAACTGTTAAATTATTATTTGATATTAGCACATCATGTTCTTTTATCTTGCAATGTTTGGCAGACAAGTTAAATCTAGAACCATCATACCTTATTACTTCCTTAAGGGTTGAAAATCCGATAGAAGGTTATGCAACTCTTGGGATGAGATGTGACCATTTAGAATTTGAGCTATTGGGTTATGCATTTACCCAAAATTTGCATATGTTTGATTTTGTGGGTCTTAGGATTATTCTGGATATGGATTGGTTAAGCAGATATGACGCTAGGATATTTGCTAAGATAGGAAGATATCATTAAAGCACCTGATAGCTATGACTCGGTAAAAAATTCGAACTCATATGTATATGCTTTATTGGGTGCTAAGGAAGTGGAAGATGGGACGAATAGGGTTTTCATTATAAGAGAGTATATAGATGTTTTTGAACTAGATATAGGACTGCCACCGAGACGAGCTATTGAATTTCAAATAAATCTTGCATCTAAAGCTGAACCCATAAGTAAGCCACCTAGCAGAATGACACATACTGAGATAAAAGAGTTAAGGTGCAGCTGGTGGACATAGAAGTGAAATTTCTTATTAGACTAAGTAGTTTTCCTTAAGGGGTGGCCGCGATGTTTGTAAAAAAATTGGATGATTTGTTGAGAATGTGTATTGATAATCGTAAGTTAAATGAGAAAACGATAAAGAATCGATATCCTATGCCGAGAATAGATGATTTGTTTGATCAGTTGAGTGAAGCCAGGGTATTTTCCCAATTGGATTTAGCAATGGGGTTCAATCAATTGAGGGTGGCGGAGGATAACATTCCATTAACAGCATTCAGGCAACATATTGTCCTATGAATGATTAGTCATTCCCTTTGGACTGACCAATGTAATTGCTTTCTTTGTGGATTTGATGAACTAGATTTTCCAAGAGCATTTGGATAGATTCGTGTAAGTGTTTATAGATGACATTTTGACATATATAAGACCGAACAAGATCATGAAATTCATCTTAGAATAGTGCTAGAGACATTGTGGCCACATCAAATAAAAGCGAAGTTTTCAAAATGTCATTTTTGGAGGAAAGAAGTGAAGTTTCTTAGTTATGTAGTTTCAGATAATGAGTTACCAGTAAATCCAGCTTAGATTGAAGCTTTTAATAATTGGAGAAGACCCAAGATTGTGATTGAGAAAACAAGTTTTATGGGTTAGTTGGCTATTATCTGAGATTTATCTAGCATTTCTCTTGCATGGCGGTACCTATGACTAAACAAACAAGGAAAAACGTAAAGTCGTTTGGATCGATAAATGTAAAGAAGCATTCTTAAAGTCAAAACATTTATTGACCAATGCGCCTATGTTAGTTGCTCCAGATGGAAATCAAGATTTAGTGGTATATAATGATACATATAGGATAGGGTTAGGAGCCGCGTTAATGGAAAATTGGTAAAGTGGTTGCCTTTGCTTCACGACAGCTTCGGCCACATGAAGTTAGATATCCGACTCATGATTTAGAGTTGGCAGTGGTGATCTTTGCTTTGAAAGTGTGGAGACACTATCTTTTAGGAGAATGATTCAACTTATTTATGGATCATAAGTCTTTAAAATATTTATTCTTTCAGAAGGAGTTGAATATTTGATAGTAAAGGTGGCTAGAGCTTTTAGCAGCTTATGATTTCAATATTGAGTATACGCCAGGGAAAGGAACTAAATTTACTGATGCACTTAGCAGGAAACATCAGAGTGTGATGTTAGCTATGTTAGTAGAATGGAAAAAGGTTAACTACTGAGGGTATATGTTTAAGGTTGATGGTTAGTTCTAATCGAATACTGCAATATTGTCATGATTGAAATTTCGACCAGCAATGATCGAAAGAATTGCTTATAAGTAGAGAGATGACCCATTACTTACTGAATGGATAAGAAGACTTAGAGATGGAACTAAGATTGATGATTTAAAAGATTTTAGTCTTGCCTATAATGGAATGGATTGAAAGACTTGGATATGAAAAAGAGTTTCTTTTGGGAAGAAATGAAAAGAGATGTAGGCTTATGAGTGAAACAATGTTTAAATTGCCAGCAATCAAAAGCCAAGCATCAGAAACCAAGTGTATTGTTTCAACCTTTAGAAGCTCCACTTTGGAAATGGGATTCTATAGCTATGAATTTTATTGATGGGTTACCGAGGTAGAATAGGAAAAATGAAAGTATTTGTGTCATGGTCGATAGACTGACAAAGAGTGCAACCTTTATTCCCTTTTAAGTCGACAAGGATGGGCACCTAGTCTGGCCAAGTTGTTTATTAAAAATATTGTAAGCTTGCATGGGATTCCTTAAGTGTAGTCAGCGACAAAGATACTTTCTTCACTACTGAATTCTACAAGAGTCCGCAAGAAGTGTTAGGTGCCAAGCTGAAGATGAGTATCGCTTACCAACCAAAACGGATGGGTAAACAGAAAGAGTTAACAAAGTTCTTGAAGATTTGTTAAGGGATGATGTACTAGACTTGGGAGGGTCATGAGAAGACCATTTGCACTTAGTTGAGTTTTTCTATAATAATAGTTATCAAACTAGTATAGGAATGACTCATTTCAAAGCTCTTTATGGATGGCCATGCAAATAAATTGCATGTTGGCTAGAGACCGAAGATGAATTGATTCTTGGGCCAGATATGGTTAGAGAAGCTACAAAAAAGATTGCATTGATCCGAGCAAAGATGAAGGAAGCTCATTCTAGGCAAAAAAGTTAAGAAGATACGTGCCATAAAGATTTAACGTTCTTAGTTAGAGATGATGTTATTGTTAAAGTATCATCGACGAAGGGTGTGGTACGGTTAGGAAAGTCAGGGAAATTTGCACCTAGATATGTCGGTATGTTTCTGATTATAGAAAGGATCGACAAACTCACTTATAGGTTGCATTTTCCAAATAGTTTGGCAGGAGTCCATAATATTTTCATGTTTATCATCTTAGAAAGTGTGTGCATGATCTAGTGACAATTATTGCACTGACTGCATTGGAAGATTTAGTAATGGAACAAGATATGCTTTTTGTTAGACAACCAATTAGTATCATAGCAAGAGATGAGAAGAAATTAAGAAATAAGACCGTCAAGTTATTGAAAGTCCAGTAGAATGACAATGAGAAAGACCGTACTTAGGAGACAGAATACAGGATTAGATATAATTATCATGGGTTGTTTTGATGGTATGTGATGTATTTGTCATATAGACTTTTTTCTAGTAGGATATGCAAATATTTATGTTATGTGTTTGTCACACATATTTGCATGATTATTATGTTCGTTGTTTTTCTTATCGTAATTTATAGAACGAAATTCTTTAAGGAGGGGAGCCTGTAACACCCAAAATATTGTATAATGTTATTTAGAGAATTTAATTAGATAAAATAAATAGAATGATGTAGGGTGATAAAGAGAATCAGATTTGTTAACTTAGTTGAATCAGGCCTTAATTAATCAATTAATAATATTGTTTCAAACATGGAATAAAAATGAATTAATCGAAGGGGCATAATGGGAATAATTACTTAATTCATTCCCTAAACCTTCGTCTCTCATTCATTCTCATTTCATTTTCTAAAATCAAAACAAACAAAAGAGGAGGTCATCCATGACATGGAGAAAAAGAAAAGGAAATCTAAGGAATTCAAAAAGGAAAGTTTATGATAATTGATCTACATTAAATCTCGATCTAGCTTATCCAATCTAAGGCTAATAATAGTTAACCATCTCATTTGTTTATATTTTATTGTTTGGATTTAGGATTGACTTTTGAATTGGTTGTGATAATATCCTATGCATAGATTGAATGATGGTATGTTGGAATTTTATAAAATTGTTCTGATGGGTTTCAAAGGCAACATTGCATTTTCTTAATCCTTTATTGATATGAAATTTGAATATGCTGTAGAAAAGTCTGTTTTGGAGATGGTTTTTCAATTTCATATTTTTCCAAGTTTATATGAATATTTTATGAATTTTCTAACAGTAAAATTATGTATATTTTTGGGCTTTTAATTATTGAGAGAAAATTAAATTAATATTTTAATCCTAAAATCTTTGCACGTGGAAGAAGAAGGAAATTCAGATTTTTGAGGATTTTTCTTTAGTTATTTTGATTTTCTATGAATTTGTTATTCTAGAAAAGTTTTTAATTAATATGAGTTAATAATATTAATTATAAGAGTTTTGCAAAGTTGGTAGAGATGGTAAAACGTGACTTACCACTAATTTAGCAAAAGAAATAAAAAGTATTTTATTATCCAATGGTATTTTGACATAGGGAATGAGTTAGTAGAAAGTTTTAACTTTAAAAGGAAACAAATCGGGTTTTAACTTATTTACAGAAATTCCATCAGCATAATAACATAGGGGCTCAATACCTCTAAATTCATAGAGGCTTGACAGCTACAAGAGCTGATGCATGTGATAACAACTTGATATCTATGTGATATATCCACTTTCTTATGTGTTCGATACCTTGTGTTTTTAAGTGTTTACTCATGTTTTAAAGAGACTCGACAATCCCATTGTTCAGAGACTCGCTACGTTTTCTTTTTAAAAAGGCTCAAATACACAGCTTTTAAGAGGCTCAGCACTCTTAAGCATAGAGGCTTGACTACCCTATGTGTTTTAAAGGCTCGACACCTCATGATTAAGGACTCAACATCTCATGTCTCAAAGTGACTCGATAGCTTATGTTTAGCTACTCGACAACTATATTTTTAGCGATGCAACAACTGTATGTTTTACAAACCTAATAGTTATGTTTTAGAGGCATGGTTGCCCATGTTTTCTAGAGGCTCGACAACCCTATTTTGGTATTAAGTGTTTTAAAACCTATGTAAAGACAATAATGCTTTGGTACACGGTTTTGGATAATTATTTGGGCTATGTTTTCCTTGTTTTAAGAATGATTTCAAGAAGTTTATCATTTCTAAAGATAAATATTTTCAAGGAAGTAAATATTGTTTTAGCCTAATTTATAGGAGTTTCGCCAAAGGAAAATACTACTTAAACATAAGTAAATTATTTTACGTATATGACTATTGATTGATCATATTTTGATGAATGATGTTATATGTTCTTTTTATCATTTAATCGGTTAAATTTACATAATTTATTATTTTTCATACTCACATTTTCATTATCCAACATGGCAGCTTGGGATTTATGAACAGAATTACCAATTAGGTTGTTCCAATAGCGAGTATGGTCGGACTAAACTACAAAGTAAGTAGAATTCCATCCAAGAGATCATATAGGTCAATTGTGTTATGATGCCTTAAACTGATCAAGAAGATATGGCTCATGGATTTAAAACCAAATAAGATTTTCGGTGGGACTGGTGTAGGGTCGCGCCCTGTTCTTCGCCCTGTAGCCCTCGGTTGGTAATGGTCCACGATTCTAATGTGTAGAGCTTTCTCAATAGTGAGACTAAAAGATGTATACACAAAGAATGGAACTCATAGTTCTATATGCTCATTGTATTTTTAATTTGTTTTCCTTCTAACCATATTTGGAGATTTTGGGGAATCCGGTTATGTTTCGGTCCAAGTCAGCCTAATAGTAGTTGGCCTGTAAAAACTAATATGTTCGTAGTAAGCCCAGGAAAACTACGATTTGAGATAAACGGTCAATTTCATAGGGCGCGTAAACTTTGGGAATGCATAACCCTTTAATGAAAGACTAGATTTACCCATATTGCATGCATATGATCATATCGTATATTTCTTTTAACCACCATTGTTGCAGGTGCATGATTTATGTTAAGATTGACATCCATATTTGGATAATATACTAGTGAGGGGAAACCCATTCCGTTCTATGGTGTGGTCTCGTTAGATATCTTATTTTGCTTGAGATGGTATATTATTATCACACCTAAATTCTTTCCTGACCCAAAGTTTCTATTTTTCCCTTTAAACTCTTGGTTGCTCATTTGAGTACATCGAGGTAGGGTTTTCATGGTAGATGAATAAGCATCCGAAGACGTACAAGAGGCAAGTTAATATTAAGACTTTATTTCATTGTGGTGTTATAAGTTTATGCTTTGTTTGAATGGATGTAAGATAGGATCTATAACTGTTAAGTAGTTTGTGTTTGATCATCCAAGGAGGCATTATTATATGTTGCTCTTGGAATATTGTTGTATTTATTATATTTTCTCTGAGTGTAGAATCGATGGGATTGTATATCGAACATAAAGTTGTATTAACGAAACGTGTTTTGAAAATTTTCATATTTTTGTACTCTTGATGTTATAGATATAATTAATTAATCTCATTTTGTCATCAGAAAATAACGTTATAGATGACTGCAGCATCAACAACACTTATATTTAGGCCTCAAGTTGGGGGATGTTACACATTGCTCCCATGTAGTGCTTCATCGAGATTAGTGAAGGAGGTGGATGTTAAGCGACCTCCAGGCTACTGGAGGACCATAGCATGAGTCCAATTAGATAGTACGAGGACAACAGGCTTTCTTGTTGGCTACAACAAGTCTATGAAGGTGAGTCCTATATGTAATTGTTTGACGATGGACAATAAGCAACCCTATAGGGCATAAGGCTAGACCTGGGTAATGAGTCAGCACAGATATAATGCGATATGATCAGATGTACATGATAGTTAGGTATGACATGGAGACAAAACGTGTGGTGGTTGAGCGATAAAATCATACCATGTTATATTATTACTTTTATAGTATATGTAGAGTATGGTCCACTCACCAGAATTATGTCTGATCCACTCCTTTTTTTTATACATGTACCCGAAATGTTGAAGTATAGTGATAAGATGGTATCAGAGATGGAGATTCATTTATGTCTTGCATATATGGTGTAAATAAGTGTTGCGCTTAGAGATGACTATATATGTGGTTTAGATTGTATATCTATTTTTTTAGACGTATGTATCTGACATTATAGAGATGTTGTGGTAGTGTGACTAATATTTTATTTCCTTCCGCTATGAGATTCTAAAAGTAGATAGTGTTGTTATAATAGTATCCAATATCGGATATCCATGTGTATGCTTATTTTATCATTCCTAGTTACTCAACCTTTTAGTTCTCGGGTTGTCGATGTTGGAACGGACGTCGGATCCGGTGTCGAAGGAGCAATTTGTTACAAAGTAACAATAAGGCCTATCATCTTTATCTTCAGCATTGTCTCGATAAAGTTCCTAACTTCGACTAATAACCGCAATCTAAAATCTTACAAACTCAACCTACTCAAGTGAGTACCCATGATTTTATAGGTAGAAAACTATAAACATATAGGTCAGACATAAGTCTGATATGAATAACATCAATTTCCATCTAAGTCCTCCACCAGTAGGACCACGTCTTTAAAGCATAGAACATGTTTTTCCCCACATTAACCTCTATTTTATTATCAGTATTGGATTTTCACAAATCATAAGCTGTAAAAAACACATGCTAACTTGAACATACAGTACATATCACAAAAACTACTCTCGAAACTATCTTTCGGTTTCACATATTAAGATTTCTATTCCAAATGATACAACCCCTTATGCTCTTGGTTACCTATGTGGTAATTTCATATCGCAATATACAACCCCACACTATCTTAGTTAGTCTTATACTTGATTTTTTTTGAATGGTACAACCCCAAGCAATCTTATATTTATATTGGAAAGTACGACCCTAAGCAGTTTTGATTCATTGTGTTTAACGGCTAAGTACAACCCTAAGTAGTCTTTGTTCTTTAAGTTTTATATTGCAAACTACAATCCTAAGCAGTCTTAATTCATTATGTTTATACTGTAAAGTACAACCCGAAGCGGTCTTAGTTCAATACATTTGTACGAAAAAGTATAACCTGAAACAGTCTCTTTATCCTTTTCTTAAGTTTGAAACCGATATGAAACACTCTCATAAAAGCATACAACTCGCCCGGACATCCTACGTCTCTTCATAAATTGAGTGCCAAACCCTACCCCTTTAAGTAGGTGCATTCGGGTGAACATCCCCACTCGGGGTCTATAGCCTTTCCAAACCCTCATTATTCTTAAGTTTATTACTTCCTGGCTATGTTTAACTTTCCAAACTTCACTGAATTGTTCTTTTATTAAATTTAGCTTTAGCTATCCTTTTAGCTTTGTTAGGCTTTCTTCCTTCTTTAACTATCTTAGGCCTGAACCATTTTCATAATGCATAATGCTTCTAAGTACACCCTTCATCCATCTTAAGCTATGGATTTTGGTATTAGTTATCCTTTGAGAGTTACATGTTTTATCCCAGGTGAAGGAACTAGGTCAACATAATATGCGTCAAATGGTTGAATTTAAAAAAAATCCATTTTAGATCTTATTTGACCGATAAAGTCTAATTGATTTAAATACAATATAAATAATTTCAAATGAAATCTTTATTTAATTTAATTAATTAATATAAAGATTTGATTTTGTCCATATATGTAATATATAAAATGTATGTGTGTATCAAATACATGCATATGTGTAAGTGTACATACAACATATAAATGTGCACATGGTTTAATAAGCCCATATATAAGTGCTAGGATTTGCACTATAAGGACACTTTAGCCCCTTTATATACATATTTACGGTCAATGGTTAAATTAATATCTATTTGATTTAAAATAATGTGTATATACATACAAATATATATATATATATATATATATATATATATATATATATATATATGCACACACATACACACACAAAACATTTAAATATGAGTTTGAATTTTGAATATGTTGAATAATTCAAATAATTCAAATTTAATATTTGAAGTAGCTTAGGATAGATTTGAATTTGAAAACCGACCTAGATCCAAAATAAAATAGTATTCTAAAATTCAAATTCAAAATTTAAATATTATAGTATTTAATTTATAAATATATATATACACACACCCATTTGAATTTTTTATTCGAAAATGTAAAACATATACATACGTATATTTTAAAATTTATTTAAAAAACGCCAATTTACAAATATAATTAATAATACGCTTAAACATTAAAAATTAATTTTTTATATTCTTGGTCGAAAACATATTTATAAAACAAATTCTATTTTAAATTCAAATCTATATAGATTTAAAAATCTTTTTTATTTTAAAATCCTAATGGAGTATAAAATTAACATTTTTATAAATTTCAAGTAAAGCTTATATTTATGAAATATATGTATGTATTTGTGTGTGTATATATATTAATAGATAATAATTTTAAAAGCTTTAAATTATATATATAACTAAAGTTTTTATTTCGATTTTATTATAAATATGATGTGCATGTATATATCTATGCATGTAAATTTAACATACAAATACATACGTGTATAAATATATATAATTTAATGAATAAATTTATATATAGTGTGTGTACATACATATACTACTACAAATTATCAAATTCAATATTGGTTTTACACAATTTTGAATTTTTTAAATGCCCAAAAATAAAATTTCTACATATTTTTATTTTATTTTAATGTGTATTATATATATATATATTTGATTGCAAATAAATATATAAATTCATGATAAAATATAGTCCTAATCTATACACATATAACAATATAAACAAACAAAAACACACACGCACGCACGCATATGTATATATAGTAAGTATTGAGCAGATATTAACTATAATGTGGACTTGATATTAGACCCTTAATGTTGAATTTGAATTTCCTTTAATTGAATCCTTGCTCTTACAGAAACACGACTAACTAAAGAGATTATCATACCTTTTTTTATATTTGATTTGATTTAATTTGTATTTGTAAATGAAAGAGGAGTTGAGGGCTTATGGCTCACAGCCAAGGGGCTGTAAGGTAGGATGCAAAAGCAAATGGCAAATGAAGGGGATGGTGAGTTTAAATAGATACAAAAGAAAGAAGTGAAAAGCGAGAATGATGTCTCCCTTTTTACCTCTTCTCCTTACTAGTTTAAAACTCATATTTCAAACAAATATCACACCTCCTCCCCTCCTAATATGGTCAAACATTCCTGATAGGCTAATGGATCCAAATGCATTTCCAAATTTGATCAATATCAATACATTTTAAATTCAATTTAAATTTTTCCTGATATCGTATATCGATACATACAAATATAACTATACACGCTTTATCAAACACTGAATGATTAATATTTCACAAATATTAATTTAATTAATTTATAATAATTAAAAAATATCAAATAGTGTGGTACATCAGAGTATTCAAACATACGGTTGTATGACTCATAGGTGAAATACTATCCGATTAATATTGAACAACTCGAATATTAATGTTCACACATCACTTTAGCTAGTAGGGTGATGGTTTGGCCAATTTTATCATATACACAATTTTGTTAAAACCAAATTTTACTATTTTGAGTTCTCCCTTCTAGTAATGATTTTATACCAATTCTTTTCGTCAAAACTATATCACATTAAGATGTATGGAATTTGGTTGTGGCCAAAATTCCAATGTCATCCACATTCCACATGTAAAATCTAAACTCAAAGTCCTTAATTCAATAATAACAATTATTATCAATTGAACAGCTCGGGCTAGGGACTTTGACTTTGAGTTGATTATAGTTGACTGCAATACTAATGTTGCATAGGTGAGGCGAAAAATTCTTTATTGAATAGTGTTTCACTTCCAATGCTTCAACTCAGACCCAACTATAGTCGTTCGATGGATGTCATGTCATAATTTAATTGTAATCAAAGTGGAATGTCCATATTAAAGTTCAATAGTACTCTCAAATCCAATAACTATGTAAAATTATCTCTTCGATATTATATATTTTACCCAGATTACATCAACCAACAAAAGATTGTCGAGTGACTTATTCCAGAGTTATCTAATAACTATTAGTATGTAACTCTTTAGTGCCTACAACAAGAATGATTAGCACACCATCCAACATTTGTAGAGCATTGCGTATTTTAAACTCAACAGATGTATCGATGTCCAATCTCGGTATATTTTGATTAGGAATATTTAAAATGATATGTTTATTTTCACTTTGATAAATTTGTCATGATTATGACATATTGTAAATATAATTACAAAACATATCATTTATTGATATTCTACTAAATATGTTTAAATTAAATAAATAATTGATACAACAAATTATAATAATTATATAATAGAATGAAAAACATATTTTGTTTCGAATGAAATTTTATATCATTGCCGATAATTTACAATAAATTACAGAATTACCCTTATGGCATACCCCTAACTTTATCGATCCCCCACTCGCACCTGAGGCCAATTGTGTGATCTCAGTCCTATCCCTTTGATCTGTTTTATCGAAACTAATCGAGCTAGTCCCTTTGTGAATGTGTCTGCAATGTTGTTCTAGTTATCTACTCTATCAATCAACTCTCTCATATGTTGATAAACTATCTTTGTCCTATGGAACTATTCAAAGTATGTTTCTCGACTTCTAGTATTCTATTATCATGAAATTGTTATCATATAATAATTATGTAGCATTCTCAGTACTTGAAATCATCCCTAGCTCAATTATAAATTTATGCATTTATATTTATACATTGCTTTTTTTGTGGCGCTTTTCAAGGAGATGTACTTAACATTTTCATTGAATTAGTCACAACCTTTTACTTGAAACATATTCAACGTAGAGCACGTTTTAAGGTTTGAAGACAAATTTAATATTGACATATTATACTTGACATCACTTATGAAGTTTGAGTCTGAATACTTCTTCATAAGAAGCTTATTGTTTTTATATAAACAGTTCTTCGGTATTCCATAAATACTTGAGAAATATATAAACTACCATTTAGCAATCTTATTTTTGATTTCATATTTGCTTTATGTATCAAATACATAAGAGAAATAATAGACAATATAATATGAATGATAATTCCTATTACCAATGCATAAGAAATCTATCTTACATGCTCCATATTAAATATTTTAATACGGTGTACGTGTGTATCATGTAGGACAATCCAAACATCCTTTTATACTAATTGTGAAAGATATCATTAATAAAATTGATTTCGAGTGTTAAACAACCAAACTAATAGTTCTAACTTGGGTGCATCATTCATAATAGTAAGTTTTGTTGCCTACTTATGAATTTATAAATATTCTAGTACCTTTATAGTTCTTTCTCATAGACACATGCTTTCTTTGTATTTTGATCGGGATCAAATCATTTTAATATTTCTGTCAAATAATTGTTCAAATCCGATGCTTATCTTATGATACTTTCATATTAGTTCTTGGATCATATCTGAAACCAACAAACTAAATATTGCTTCTATTGACTTTGAGATACTTTGGTTGTTATGTGTCAACGTACATATACATACATACATACATACATGCACACACACACACACACACACACACACACACATATATCAAAACTAAAAATTATACTTCACAATAATTTTGGGAGTAAAATCCAAATTAATTCTAGCATGTTGAATGATGAATCTGTTACGTTAATTTCAATAATTAAGGTTAATGATTTTATTCTTATCGACGTTGCTTATTTTATTCCAACTGCATTGGTCTTCTTCTTGAAGACACTTTTGTGGCGGATGGGTCATATCACTTTGGGTACAATTATTAAAATAATATTTTGATACTGTACTTGGAATCCATTAGAGATTTGTGCATCGTACCTTATGTAAAATCAATACTTTTAATCTCTTTATCCACAATTGAAGAATTTATTTCTCAACAATGATAAGAAACTTATAGTTTCTCAACATGCGAGGATACTTATTTGATATTCTAGCGTGTTCTATTTGTTTAGGTTTGATTAATTTCATTTCATTCCTATCATTGTACTGCCAATAATTTTTAAAACAAATTCTTTCACCGTGAATTTGGTGTTTCTTGGAACAACAATTGTTTCTTAGTACGATGGAATAGGTATTCATAAATATTTTATGAACCTCCATATATATATATATATATATATATATATAATTGATTTGGTCTTAGTTTACATAATTTATGTTCAAACCATAAATGAGTCAATATGGAGCGTACCTAAACTCCTTTAGGGTAGTCCATAAGATCCCTCAGAAATAAATATTATGTATGATCTTTCGTCTCTGCACAACCTATCAAATGCATTACCTAGGACATGTTGGAATTTCTTACAAACCCTTATGTTGTATGATTTTGCAAACCATGCTTTTGGATGAAATCGGTTTTAACCTTATGTACCGATAGAACTAGAAGTACGCTCTATGGGTAATGCAATAATTTATTATAAATTATTAAGCTATAATCAATTCTCGTTCGTAATGAAGTGTTTTATTTTTGTTTTATATTTGTTATAAGGTGTTACAAATAACTAAATGTTTAGTTAAACTATATTTAATAGAAAAAACGTAAATGGTGTGTTTGTGATAGTAATTACAAATAATTATAATCATGAGTTTTGTATCACAATATAATAAATACATTATTTTAAATATTTCTAGTCAAGATGTCCCAAGATGGGTTATCGATGCATCCGTTGAGATTAGAATATTTTACGCTTCCAAATGTTTGGCACTGTATTTCTCATGATTGCGAGGGCACCAAGTAGTTACTTACTGATAGTTATTGGAATAATATGGAATGACTCACTTGATTTTTATATGTCAGTGTGACTAATTTACACAAATTTCTTGAATTGAGAATATTGTTGATCTTTAACATGTAATATTCGCTTTGATTAGAATTAAATCATGGCACATCATCGATCGAATGACTATAGTTGGATCGAGTGGAAGTATTGGAAGTGAAACAATATTTAAGAGAGGAATCGTCTTCTTATTTGTATGAGGTTAGTATCATGGTCAACTAATGTCAACTCAAAGTCGAAATCCTTGGCCATAGTAGTTTGGTTATTAATAATAGTTATTAGGAATAAAAGACTTTGAGTGTGGACTATGGAGTTGAATAGGGACAATATTGAAATTTTGACTTTGTCCAAATACCATAAGTCCAAAGTTATATAGTTTTGATGAAGAGAACTGGTGTAAATAATTGTCACTGCTCGGTAATTCTTAATAACGTAAAATTTGATTTTACCGATCCTAAGTAAGCAAAAAATTTGGACAAAATATCACACCTACTATATGAAGTGCGAACGTTAATATTCAAATTGTTCGATGTTAATTGTTGACAAAATTAACACCTATGGTTCACATAACTGAAATGTTGAATACTCATTTTATCACCTAATTTAATTAATCAATAATTGTTATGAATTAACTAATATTTATGAAATATTAATTTCAATATTTTATTTGATATGAATTAAATAGTAATAAATAGCGTGCATATAATGGCTGTATGAATACTAATCTATATAAGATACACACACACATATATGTATGTTTAAATTAGACTTAAATTCATCAAATATTGTTTGTGCTTGAAATAGTTTTGAGGCCTAATTAGGACTTTCTACATGTGGCTATACGGTAGTAATGAGGTTGACCATACGATGGTGAAGAGGGAAGAAATTTTGAATTAAAAAGAAAATGAAAATGTTAAGTGAAATAAGTGGATCTTGATCCTCGTTTCACGCCTCGATCTCTCTATTATATAGTCCCTCTAATGCTCACTTCGGAAATACTTTTGCACTCCATCCTTCCTGTAATATTAGGTCGGCCACACCATTCGAAGCTCCAAAACTAAAAAGCACAAAATCACATTAGATACTTCGATTCGATCATCGATGGTAAGGCAATTCAGGAATTAGCAACTTCAGAATTAGAATTGGATTCAAGGATTTCTCTTCTTCATTTCAAAGCGAGAACTTTGGGCTACGCTGAAAGGTACTCTTCAAACTTACAAATATATATATATATATATATATATATATATATATGATCATTGCTTTATATATTGCTCTGTTAGAAATATCACAAATCGATATATCGATGGTTTGTCACATGTAGATGGTTATATACATAATTATGTATATATTTGTATGTATGCATATATATATATATATATATATATATATATATATATATATGCACATTTTCTTTAACATGCTCTCGACCGATTTTTTTTTTGAAATTATTAAAATATTACATGAATTTAAATGCTAGATATAGTTTAGAAAGTTTAATACAACATAAATTTTTTGTACAAGTTAATTTTGTTGGAAAGGCTTTCATTAATTAATTTTTTTTAATATATAATACATACATATATATATACTGTTATTTAATTAACGAATTGATTTTATCAAATTAAATGTATATATAATAAGATTTACTATAAAATTTCATACAACATATTTTAGTCAATCTTTTTTTCAGAAATAATTTTTTATTTTATTACTAATTTTTACATGGTTTAATAATCAATAATTGGTTAAATAATAAAATTGTATAAAAATAAAAAACCCAAGCTATGCTCTTTACAATGAATATTTATTAATATATAATTTTTATTATTTATTAGATATATATATATATATTGTCTATTTATTTAAACAACTAATTATATGTTTGTATATATTTCATGTATATATAAAATAATTAATAAAATTTATATTCGTTTTCATGTTGTAATATACATACATATGTGTGTGTTAATTTTTAAAATAATATTTAAAATAATTTTACCATACATACATACATATTATAAATATTATAAATAAATTATTTACAATTACTATTTTGAAATGTGTGTATATATATATTATATTATACATAATATTATTTTCGTAGTAATCTAATGCGCATATGTATAAACATTTAACAATTCATTTGTAAACACGAAGGGCTAATATGTCCATCGCAGTGTAAATCATATGCACATTATCACGTTGCTTGTGAACACACACACATTTGTGATATGATACACAGATGTATAATATAATACAAATTATGTAAAATAAAACTTTATCTATATATTTAAATAAATACTGATTTTATTTAAATGAAATTTAGAAAATTTATAAATAAATTTGGACTATATAGGCCCAATAAAGACCCAAAAGGTAAAAAAAATTGAAATTTACCCAATTACTTAGTCGTTGGCTAGCCTAGATCCAACATTGGTATCAAAGCCCGATAGCATATGTGATCAAAATTTGTCATATTAGGGCTAATCGATTAAAATTACAACGCAAATAGTAAGGTATCAAGAAAGGTACCGTCGAAGAATTATGTTTGGGTACTTTTGTACTCTAACCTACCTAGCTACCAGCTTGGCTTGAACGGCTAATTTTCAAAAATTGTTTGAAAATTAAAAACATAGATTTTAAATTTAAATGTTAAATTTAAAGTAAAACACACACACATATATATGTATGTACGTACGTATGTATGTATTATAAAAGTTGTATATATTGAAAATTTTCAGTGTGTTTGAAAATATATATATTAATTAATTTCAAAATTTTATTTTATTAATAAGATTAATGAAAGGAATAAATTAATTAAATAAGTTAATTGAATAACACATATATGCATGTATAATATATAATGGCATATGTTATGTTGTCTTGAAAAGTTTAAGACAATATAAGTATACATATACGTATATAAACAATTTTCGAAAGTAATAGAATTTAATTAAAATTATTTAATTAAATAAATTTATTAATTTCAGTTAATAAATTAAAACACACACACACATATGATATATGTGTATTACTATAAAAGGCTATGGTATATAAATTTCATTATAATATGTTAAAATTTTAATATAATACAATTAATTAAAGAGTTAATTAATTAAAATTAATTAAATGTGATTTAATTAATATAATGCTATATACAACATTATTATAAAGTCAATTAAAATATAAAAATTATATAATAATAAAACTTATATATTATGAATGTATAAACTAAAGGTGGAACATTAAAGAAATTGCAAATAGCCTTAAGGAGTAAATACATACGTAAATGTACGTATACCGTGATTTCCGATGTGTTTGACACTTGAATCATGAGGGTATTTTATAAGAAATACATTATTTCATAAGTCGATATCACTCAATATAATATACTGAAGATTATAAATCTTTAATATAATGTTTTCCTCTACTACATACATACAAACATACCTATGTGTGTGTGTGTGTGGGCGCGCACGTGCGTGTGTGTATTAATAAATTACTTGCATACTCCTTAGTTGTTGAGCAAACTCAAGTTAGGGATATTATGTGTAGTATTATTGATATATTGAGTAGACAAGTTAAAATAACAATACGTATTTGTTAAGTAAACTCAAGATACATGTGATATACTTAGGCCATCGTGGTATAATAGATACAAGTGAATAATTTCATTTTGGTCTATTGAGCAAACTCAAGGTCAAAGTGGAATAGGACAAGATGTTAGAACCAGCATTCTTAGTTCTTAGTTTAGATGACAACAACTATACTAACACACATATACAATATAAACATCATCAATATGCAGGTATACGCAACAAATTCATGGCTACAAGACAAGCAAGGAGAGACTATTATTAGTAAGGTTGTATTTAGTCTTAGATAAAATATGTAAAATCTCCTTGAGTGATTCACAAAACACAAATTCAAGTTTTCAAATTAAAATGGAACTTATCTTAAGCAAAATGAATTCACAGAAGTCTATGAAAAACCACAGACGTTTATGGAATTACATGGAAAAATTAATCCTTGTAATGATAGACTTCTGTGATTTTCCACAAACATCTGTGACATTATTTCTGAAACATAACGGCTATTTTTATGAAAGGTTGCTTCCTTTTGAATTCAATACACTGAATTTACTCAAACATTGCAACTCCTTGAAAGGTAATAATTGCTTCTCTTCAAGAAACAACTCTTAAATCTTATAAGTAGCACTAAATGATTGAGGCTAACACTTAACATGATTTCTATACTCTTACTCTATATTCTTTCTACCGTACTTTCACTGATTCAATTTTCTCGATCATTTATATTTTAGTTATATTGCTTCCTAAAAATCAAAGTGCACATAAACAATATCACTCAAAGGAGATTATAGAAAGAAATGTATTGTATAGTCAATATCCGGGTTATTCAGAACACACAATTATCAACAAAATACTTTTGTATTAAGCTTGTTCCTCTGGGTGAAGGGAGGGTTTTTGGTTAGTCAATACCCAAGGGGAGATTTAGGACTGGATGCATGTGACGCCCCACCTCTATACCCACGCTAGCCAAGAACACTCCGGAGAAGTGCTGTCAACTAGCACGGAGAATAAGGCTGTTGAGGAGCGACCATCCACGTAATTGCTTATCACACGGTGGCTATAAATAATCTTCGGAAACAAACATAGAAATAATCATATCACAAATCAGTCACATATATCCATATCACAAATGCGGAAGAAGATATGAATATATAACTAACACATGAAAGTGTACATCAGAGTAGTGGTCAGTAAGATCCACGATAATACAAAAGAATAGCAACACGTGCTATACAAAAGAATACAACTATGAGTCTATATCTCAAGTGTATACAACAAAAACTGCTAATCTAAACAGTTAGCCAAAAGTCAGAGTGATGAATCCCTGGGAAGAAGTCAAGCAGAAGCACCTGTAACATCTCGGTCTGACCCGAGTATTATTTAAGAAAATAATAAACGGGTCAGTCTAGCTATAAATATCAGATGACATGATATAACATAAAAGATATGGCATAAACATAAACATCCATAATGACATACCACTATAAGTATGTAAATAATGATCAACAGAAGATCAATCAATAAGAGATAATCAATATCACAAGAATCTTCTCAAAGATTCGGAAAGGGCATCATACCCCAAACTTGTACTCATAACAAGTCAATGACATAAATTCTAGAAATCAATGCAAGAAGTCCAGAAATCATGGAAAAGAGAAAGAGGCCTATCACATGACGGTCCGAAGACCAAGGGGAGCTACCCCACATGTGTGAATGGAATCACACAGATTAAGGTCCAGACTAACCAAAAAGCAAAAAGGTATGTGCGAGTGGAATCACACAAGTGGTGTCTAGTCTAACCTCGCAACAAGAGACATCGCACAGTTGCTAGTCTAAATCATCAGAATGATCGTCATGATCAACGAGAAGTGTTAATTACACTAAGCTAGTAAATATAGAAGTTTAGTTTCATGTCCCATAACAACTTGCTTGACTTAAATATTTACGAACAAACTGTAAATCTTCACTAATAAAATTGTCACAAGAGGTTCAATCGAACAAGTCCAAGAATTAACCGACGAAGTGAACGCAAGCGTTTCATACCACTTGTTTTACTAAGTAGTTTAATTAGATTTCTCATCCGAGTGAGGTAAAGGTTTGTATATACTAATAGATTGGAAAACGGTTTAAGAAAAGAGCTTTGTTACGGAAAATAGAGTTGAAATCATTTTGTTGAAAGAGTTTTGATATTTACTACTAGTATTGAAACCTTTATATTTTTAAAATGACAAATCACAGAAGAGATTGTAGAAACAATCATCACAAAGATCACATTCGGAGATGTGAATAAAATCCAAGGAAATCAGCTCAAAAGCATATAAGTGGAAGTTCCCCAACGACCAAACGTGGCCGAGATAACCAGAGATGGTTTGTCTCGAAGAATGGTCAACTCAGCATCTCAATAAAGCAAGTTCTGTTGAATGTTTTTCAGATAAGATCCCCTACGGAGGGGGGGTCCGGGGGGGTGGCAACCCCCCAAGGTGGGGGTGCGGGGGCAACGCCACCGCTTACGGGGTTCGACCTGCCCGGTCAGGTCGCGGGGGTCCAGGGGGCAGCGCCCCCGGCGGGGTGCAGGGCAGCGCCCCGACCAAAACGGTACGACCTAGTGAAGATAAAATGAGGTCTAACGACCTAAGGGTCTCAGGGGTCAAGCGAACTATCGGGATAAGGTCCAACGACCTATAGGGTTATAAGGTCATACGACCTAACGACTCAAGGGTCTAACGACCTAACGACTCAAGGGTCTAACGACCTAACGACTCAAGGGTCATACGACCTAACGACTCAAGGGTCATACGACCTAACGAGCTATGGCCAAACGACCTAACGACTCAAGGGTCTAACGACCTAACGACTCAAGGGTCATACGACCTAACGAGCTATGGCCAAACGACCTAACGACTCAAGGGTCATACGACCTAACGAGCTATGGCCAAACGACCTAACGACTCAAGGGTCATACGACCTAACGACTCAAGGGTCATACGACCTAACGAGCTATGGCCAAATGACCTAACGACTCAAGGGTCTAACGACCTAACGACTCAAGGGTCCAACGACCCAACGACTCAAGGGTTGCGTGACTGAAGGGCTGCACGACTTAAGGGTTAGGCCAGGAGCGACCTAACGAGATAACTCGTAACCGACTTAAGGGTTGCGTGACTGAAGGGCTGCACGACTTAAGGGTTAACTCGTAAACGACTCACGACCTATGGATGAACGACTTAACTCCGAACGAGCTAAAAATGGCCAGAACGACCTAGGGTTAACTCGTGAACGACTCACGACCTATGGACGAACGACTTAACTCAGAACGACCTAAAAATGTCCAGAACGACCTAGGGTTAACTCGTGAACGACTCACGACCTATGGACGAACGACTTAACTCCGAACGACCTAAAAATGGCCAGAACGACTCAAGTGCAGAAAATTCAACAAAACGCTAAAAATTGGAGTTTTTCGCCAATCCAATCCAAACCAAATGCTAACATGCATGCAAAAATGATAGGGAATCATTCCCAACAGTCCAATATGGTTATATGCTAGAATTGTGAGATAAAAATCTCACCTTTGCACCAAATATCAATGAAAATGAAGTTTTAAGCAAGCAAGAATCAATCCTTCTTCTATCTAAGCACAAGAAGCTTGAATCCAATGTCTTCTTCTTGAATTTGGAGTAGAAAGATGGATTGCAATTGAATTTGAGTTTTGGAATTTTAATTTCCCATTCCCTCCACCATTAATGCCAAAGCTTGATTAGTTAGGAAATTTATGAAGAGTGAGGAGAAGAGGGTTGGAACTTGGGCTTAACAGGCTAAACTAACCCAAAGTCCAAAGCGGGAAAAGTTAGTGAAATTTCACTAACTCCAAACCTATCGATGTTTATACTTAAAAAAGTTGTAAACGGCATTTCGAACTCAATAGAAGTGGTCTCGAGTCCTAATTTGACCGTTTGCAAAAAGTAACTTTTCGGACCAAAATCCGATTAACGAGTTAATATTTTAAATAAAATATTTAAATACAAACTCAATAAATATGCGGGTTGTTACAATGCAGGATGGGAGGTCCGAACCTGTATAAAAACTCTAGTTTGCATGCTTTTTATACTTTACTATTTATTGTCTACTACAACATTAGCTCATACACTTGCATATTATACACAATTTTGGATAATATACGATCCACTAGACTTTCACAAGGTAACATAGGTTTGGAGTTGTATATGATACAACCGATAGGAAGTTATCCATCATCCATGGAACTATGACTTGTTAAGAATGCTTAAGGTCATATTCCAAGATAGACGAGTCCTAACACCTTGAAGTCAAAAGGCTTCTATGTTTTGACTTAGAATTTGGCAAAACATAAAAAACAAGTGAGTGCTTATTTGTAAAATGGAACATAAAGTTTAACCTTGCTAATATTATAAAAACATCTACTATGATTGTCATAATAATTTACTATTTAAAACTTGCAGAACATGTCAACTCCAAGATTGTTTAGTGAATACAACAAACTAACAGAACCAAACGATGATGTCAATTGGCTAAGAACTATCAAGATGTAATTGACATACAAGCGTCTTTGGTCGCTTATTGCTCGTACTCCTTTGACGAGACCTACCGAAAACGTTGATCTTGAAATGCATATTGCTTATAACAAGTGGGTCGTTGAACTGGAAATCGCCCAGGTTTTCATGCTGCCTATGTTAGACAATCCATTGCAAAGGCAGCACGAAATCATGTATATCCGTCATATATTCGATAGTTTAAAGGCACTTTTGATGAGCAAACTCATTCCATGAGTTGCGAGTTTACTAAGAAATTGTTCGATGTCAAAATGAAAAAGGGATGGAAGATGGACGATTATGTCCTAATGACGAAGGGCTATATTGGTAGGACTTTATAATAAACGTGATTATAATGAATGAGTTGTAGATGGACTTGGTACTTATTTCACTTACCCCTCAGTATGAACCATACATGCTGAATTATAATATGAACTAGCTGAATGTGAATCTCATGGAGCTGCTCAATATGTTGAGGTTAGCCAAGTCATAATCAGAGGATGAAGGGGTTATGCTTGCTTTTAAGGGTGGGAATTCATCTTCAAAGAGTTCGAAGAAGCAAAGAGGAGAAGGTAAGACAAGTGAGAAGACCGATGACAAGGTTGAATATCACCATTGTCATAAGAAAGGCCACTAGAAAAGGAACAGCCCCGAGTGCCTAAAGATTGTTAAAGAAAGAAAAGTAGAATGGTTCTGTAGCTCCATCTACTACATTTATGGTTCAATTTTTTTTACAATCAATAAAATATCTCGGGTTTTGGATACCAACTTGGAACTCATGTATGTAATTCATTGCAAAAGCTTAGAAACTGGCATCGCGTGGTAAATGGATAAGGCTCCAGGTTGTTGATGGATTTATCGTAGATACAATGGCTGTAGGAGATTATCATTTTGTTTTCCTAGTGGAGTAATATCGATATTAAATAATTGCTATTTTGTAAAAGACTTTAATTGTGAAATTTTGTCTATTTCTAGATTGTCTCATACTAGATACATATTCCATTATATGAATAATTTTATAAGCAATAGTTGGAATGGAAACAAAGTCTGTGATGGTGTTCTTGAAATTGGCATTTATGTGATCAATATAAATTATGTGTGTTATGTGAGTAGTTCTTTTAAAAATATAAGTGATAGTTATCTTTGGCATCCTAAGCTTGGTCATATTAGGGAAATACGATTACACAAATTGAAAACAGAAGGTTTTCGCCCATCACTTGATTCTGAATCGTTTAACATGTGTGATTCATGTCTCAAATGTGAACTGACCAAGCACCCCTTTAGTGGAAGCAATGAAAGAGTTGATGAGCTTTTAGGTTAATATATAGTAACGTATGTGACCCAATGCCTGTAATTACCATGAATAATAGTTCTTACTTTGTTATCTTCACTAATGATTTCTTGAGACTAGGATATGTGTTTCTTATGAAAAACATATCTGATGTCTATGAGAAATTTGTTGAATAGTTGAAAATCAAACAAATCAAAATATAAAAATTCTTCGGTCTGATCGAGGAGGTGAGTACGTTGGAAAATATCTCCAATGGTACTTAAATGATAATGGGATTATTTATTAGGTTCTCCACCTAATACGCTGTAACACAATGATGTGTCGGAGAAAAGGAGCCAAAACCTAATAGATATGACTCTTTCTATGATGAGTAAGGCAATGTTACCTCTGTCCTATTAGGGATATGCGTTGGAAACTGCAGTGCATATGTTGAACATTTTGCCCACTAAATCTATACCTAAAACATATGAGACGTGGTGTAACGAGAAACCCCTATTTAAGTATTTGAAGATATTAGGTTGTTCGGCCTACATTAAGAATGTTGGTCTAAATAAACAAGAGACAAGATGAGTATTGTGCTGTGTAGTTAAAGCTCGACGAAAGCCCTGCAAAATTCGTTATGACGCATAGTGCACTTTCACTATTTTTTGTTATATCCCTGTTTTATCTCTGCTATAACATTTTTCACCTCGATCACCATGCAACCACTAAGCGCGTTAACTACGTATGTGTAAATTTATGGGATATCCTAAAAACTCAATGAGACATATATTATACAATACTGAGCAACAAAACATTATTGTTTCTCGGCACGCTGCCTCTTTGGAAAGGGAATTTGTAACACCTAGAAAATTTAATAAACAAATTAAAGTTAAACATAAGGGGGGCAAAAATAGAATTTTAGCAAACATCCAGATCTAGCTATTAAACTAACACCGTTGCATTCATTATGATTTTCTAGATGATTTTGTTATATAACACTTTGAAATCAGAGCTAATGTAGAGAAGTTATAAACGTTTTAAAATTTTAAATTAGAAATAACTATACATGGAAAATATACTAAAATAAAATAGCTTCACCGGTCGACACCCATATAGGGACCGACCAACCACTAGCGGTCATCCATCGCCTAGTATAACAGTTGACCGATTGGTGTTTCCGGCTGAAAATTTTGAGCGGCCAATGGCCCAGATTTGATCGAATAGTTTTCTTAACACCAAAGTATGTTTTGTTCAAACGAGATTTAAACATATATTTTCCAAGACTTGATCGATGGTCCATATTACTTTGAATCCCTATAAATACACAATTGATGTAAAACCCTAATTCATAAAATTGGTCTGCTCCCCGAAACTTCATCAAATTCTTTCCTCTCCAATCCTAAATTCTTAAAGACAAAATAAAAATAAAAGTAGAGAGATCAAAGAAGACGAATCAAGCAAATGGCTGGCAACTGAGATTCAAAGGGAAGACCTTGGATCTAAGGTGAGTGGGTTCATTTTTAATAAGAGATTACGTGTAGTTAATTTTAGTTTACCTTATTTAATCTAGGTTGTTAGAAATCAAATAGTAAACATTGTTTAATTAAAATGGAAATTTAATTGTTAGCATATGAATATGATTCCCCTTATTCTAACTTGAATCTATAAATATAAATTGATAAATTGATAAGAATTGACATAAACCATAAGGTTAATAGTAATCCTAGCTTAAACTATTCACTGTAAATTTGTGTAGATCTATAATTTGAATTTGAGTAGGCAGTTTTGTGTGGTTATAAATTTGATATCGACAAGTTTGGTTGATTATAAATAGGGTTACTGTATGATAGTCTATGACTCGGGTAAATTAGGGAACACACATGGCTAATAACACTAATTAACAAATAAAAAACAAATTAAAATCAAAAATTAAAATCTCTAATCAGCGACGACTAATCGGCCGTACTAACTAGTGCGGTTAAATGCTCTAGAAGCAAGCGATCGATTGGTTAGCATTTCAGAAGTGCAGTTTGAACCTCGTCCTAAGGGTCAGGTTATAAATAAAATGGTTACTAGTATGCACATATATTATATGTATATATACACTATATATTGGATGTTAAGAGTAGAGAAGCTATTCCCTATGGGGCAACACTAGGACATTATGAGGCCGGGTAAATGCTATTTATTCCATGAAGTGTCGATATTTGATCGGGAGCGATTCTATTACAAATTGTATTTATAGGATGTTATACGCTAGACATGCGACACTGATAGATGCCTGATGAAATGTGATATGGCACAATGGAAGTTCCTTGGTACTCACACATGACATAACGTGGTATTGTGTTGTTGAATCCCATCGCATGCAATAAGTGGAATTATGTTACCATAGTGTGGTGGACACATATGATGACGATAAGACAGTTTGGCGAGTCTACATTACAGGCTCGCCCTCAACGCGCAATGGGGGTACGTGTAATTGTATTTTTGGGAAACTTAGTCCCATGGTAGAAACTGTAGGGAATGTTGGAATTGTTACATGTAATCGTAATGTGGGACATGGTAAGGTAATCCTATGTGGAATAGTTCTAATAGTTATTAGCTGACAATTAATTATTTAGAGGTTCGATCAGTTGTTCCATCCTAAGTATGAGCTTGCACAAGGAGTTAGTGTAGTTGTGTACTGAACTAAACCTCTTAAGTAAGGTAAACAAGTAACTCACGAATATTGATAGGACATTCTAGGCACCTAGAGTATTACTAAAGTCAATTGCATTTTATCACCATATATGAATAATTACTCATTCGGCAGACATTTGTACGACCCTTCTCTTTTCCTTTCTTTTTTCCACACCAGGAGGATGGGGTAATAGGTGATGGGCCCATTATTAGTACATCAGGTAGGCTCATCATTAGAGATGCTTGTTATTTAATATTACTCCTCATGTAATTATCTATATTATTCCATGCTCAGTATTTATCAGACTATGTATCGTATTTCTGCGTACTCCGGGTTTGACCACATACTGTTTTCTAAGACTGTGTTTTGAGATATTTTCTAAGATGGTTATTTACTATATTTATATTTGTTACCTTCCACTATGAGATCTGAAAGTGTAGAATGTCTTAAATTGTATATGTATATCTTTAGTTTCTATAACGATTTAAAAACCTGTATAGCTCATAATTCTCGACACCGGCGCGAGTTCGAAAGTCATTCTAGACTTTAGATTGGTGTGTTAGGTTATGGGGGTTGTTATAGAATTTCAGCCAAAAAAGTTAACAATGAGGTTGTAGACTTGAATGAGATCTGAGATGTTAACACTGAGGCCAAACCAGCGGGAGAACCGAGTTCACCTATGCATGAAAACATGCAACTTAACAGAAGGTCTAGTAGGGAATCTCGTGCACCAGAGAGATACAGTGGATGGAAAAAAGTGGAATTTGTCTTAGATGACGACACTCCTCTGTCTTCCCAACAATCAATGAAGAGTAAAGACTATGCACTCTGACTTGGAGCGATGAGATCCAAGATGGATTCCATGGACGAAAATAGAGTATGGACTTTGTTGGATATAGCAGATGGGATAAAACCCCTTGGTTGCAAATGGATTTTTAACAAAATGCAAAATGCGAATGGGGAAGTAGAGACTTATAAGGCTAAGCTAGTTGCAAAAGGATTTTATTAAATTCAAGGTATCGATTATGATGAAACCTTTTCACTCGTAGCCGTGCTTAAGTCCATTTGGATTATGTTGGCTATTGTTGCATTATATGACTACGAAATATGGCAAATGGATGTAAAAACGACATTTCTAAATAGTGATTTAGAAGAGATCATCTATGTGTCGTAGTCTAAGGCTTGTAGTCAGTGGGAGTGCGGGTAAGACTTGTAAGTCGTTAAAGTCCATTTATGGACTTAAACAAGCTTCAAGGAGTTGGAATAAATATTCTGATAGGGTTATCAAATAGTTCGGTTTCTATCAAAATACGCAGAAAGTGTGCGTATATAGGAAGGAAAAGGGCAATGTTATTGTATTCTTAGTACTATATGTCGATGATCTTTTGTTGATTGGAAATGACACTTCGTTATAGCAATTAGTGAAAACTTGGCTTTTTAAGAACTTCTTTATGAAGGATTTGAGAACAGCGGCCTATATACTAGGTATGAAGATCTATAGAGATAGAACTAAAAGGCTGTTGGCATTGTCCCAATCTCTGTAAATAAATACCACACTGAAAAGGTTCGGTATGGAGAATTCCATGCATGGAAATGTTCCAATGCTATTTGGAATCATCATTTCGCAGAAGGACGCTCCTTGTGCTGATGAGGGGAAAGGGCATATGAAGAGAATCTCCTATACTTTAGTCATATGATCCATAATGTACGTTATGCTATGTACTAGACTGAATATGACATACATATTGGGATGCGTAAGCCAATACCAGTCTAATCCTGGAGAAAACATTGGACAGTTGTAAATGTGTTCTAAAGTACTTAAGGAATAACTGGCACTTATTCATCATATACGGGTATGGAGACCTCCTTATGAAGAGGTGCACCGACCCTAGCTGTGATGGCCCAGAACTTTGGCAATAGCAATTTGATAATCTTCATTTATAATAATTTGAATTGGCAATATTGGTTTGATAATCTTCTTTTACAATTATTTAAATTAGCCAATTTATTTTTTCAAAGCAAATAAAATCATGTTCTCTAATTTTAATATATATATATATATTGAGATTTTGAAGCATCAATTTGAATTTAATATAATGGTTTTCTAAAAAGTTAATTAAAGTTAAATTAAACATTTTTTACACTAGTATTTATAAATAATTATCATTTTAAGTATAATAGCTTAAGTTTAAAATTTAAATAAGATTAACAAAAGTTTTAATACTCTTTCTTTTAAAATTACACATGAAATAAATTTAGAAAAATAAACGTAAAGCATATACTAATAAAAAAACATAAGAAAATATTTAAATATTGTTTTTGACATTTGTAAGATAATAATAACATGCATTATACATGTATAAGCTTAGTATAACTTGCAATTAACAAGTGGCAAATAATTTTCTTTTAGAATTGAATTATGAATAATGTGGTATTAGGGAAACCAGGCTGCATTTTTCATTTCTTAATCCTTCTTCTTCTTTCATCTTTTCTAAAATTAAAAGAAAACTAAAAAAACCAAAACCAAAAGAAATCAAACTACAAATTCAACAATAACTCAACTATTTCAAGTTCAACCTAAGCAAAGAAAAAGCAAAGGTACAAATTCAACTCAATATACATCAACTATCAACCTCAGTTTCAAAGATCAGTTTCAAATCAAACAAATTCCAGATCAAAGAAGAGAAGCCTATTCTCTGTTTTTAAATTGCAGGTGAGTAAACATTTAAAAAAAAAACTAAATCTGGTGGTATACTTTGATGCATGTGATATAGTAATATGATAGATATGTTTGTATGAGTGAATCATAGTGTTTGCATATATATAATCATGATATATCTGTGTGCATGTCTGTATATAGATGAACATTCCTTTATTTTTGATTTCACACGCCAAAATAAGTTCAAAAATCAATCTCTCTTTCTCTAATTTTTTCTGGCTTTGATCATTAAAAAGAAAATGATTATAACAATGTAAAATCATTTTTAAAAATTGTTTCAAGGAAAAATATTTAAATATTTTGAAAATAAGAAATTACAGTGAAAACTGATCAAATCAGAAAAATCGATGTTCGCAATTTCATGTTTGGATTTCATAATTTGATTCATAAAAGCACATGATGATTTTTGATAGTGGTATCATGATTTTTAAGATTGGGAATATGGAGATTTCTTGTGTCGAACGGGTTTTGGTTTTTCGTCGATTTCCGACAATCGGGCAGAGATGACCGTCGTGATCATGGCTGGTGGTAGCTTGAAGGTTGGAGATCAAGGGAAAATGGTGGATGGATTTATAGGTGGTCGATGGTGAATTAGTGTTTTATCGAACAGTTTGGTCGATAATATTTCCGAGGGAAATTCGTCGTCATGGGTGAACCGGACTTAACGGGAGCAAGGGGGTTGCAGCGTAGGATCGTGCTAAGGCTTGAGGTAGGTCGGCGTGAATTTTGGTAATCGGGATCGACGGCGCGAGGTGTTTATGTTGATCGAGTTTGGATTCAAGTTGTTTCAACATGCTCGATTTTGATTTCTGTTGCTATCGAGGGTGCTGGGTGGTGTTGGTCATGGCGAGGTCATCGGGGTCTTGCGAGTGGTCGTGGCGAAGGTCGGAGGTGGTCGAATTGCACGTGTGCACGTGCACGTGTGCACGATGATGTCTGGTGTTGTTTGAGGCATCGGGGAAGATGGGTATTTCTCGGGTCAAGCTCGAAGACATTTGCATGTTGTCTCAAGAGAAGTAGAAGAACGAGAGTAGCTCGGGGATTTTGTTTGTTTGGCTCGGGTTGTTTTGTTATTTAACCCATGGATTAAAAAAATGAAACAAGAAATTCAGATTGAAAGCAAAAGTAAATCTAGTTAATCAAGTTTTCAAAATATATTAACTAGGTTTTAAAAGCAATAAAAATGGAAATTTTCAAAGGATGATAACCAAAAATTTCCAAAGTAAATTTATTAACAAATTTTTAAACAAGTTTCAAAGATTTAATTTTAAAGTTCATTTTTTTAAAATTGTTTTGTTTTATATAATCATGCATTTGGTTAATTATCTTATTAAATCTCTGATTATTTTCAAAAATAAAATGATGTGATTAAGAAGTGATTAAGGCAAGTGTATTCTCAAATGATTTTGTATAAATTGATTTCAAGCATTTAATTTTAATAAGATTACTTAATGTAATTAATTAAAGGATAATTAATTAAAGGATAATTAATTAACGTGATTAATTAAAGGATAATTACTTAATGTGATTAATTAAAGGACCATTAATTAATGTAATTAATTTTTGGATAATTAATGAATGTAATTAATTAAGGATCGTTAATTAATGTAACTAATTATAATATAATTAATTAATGTGAGTAATTAAAGGTTAATTAATTAATGTGAATGGTTAAAGAATGATTAATTAATTTCATAAATTAATTAAAATAATAATAAATGGTTTATAATTAATTAAAGGTTAATTAAGCAGATTTAAAAGTAATTAATTTAATTTATTTGGTGGTTAAATTAAATTAATTAGAAATGGTGTGACTAATTAATCTTGCTTATGGATGATTGAATTATATTGAATGATTTGGAATATTTGATATCTCTGATATGTGATTTGTGATGCTCTGTGATATGAGATGATTTGGATGAACTGTGATAATGTAAGTTATCTGTCTGTGATAGTTTTGCTGTGTGAATATGTTACTCTGAGTATAAATTGAATTGTTTAACTTAAAACAATTTGGCCTATAAGACGGCATTTTGGATTTCGATGAGACCGGGATCGGATTCCAAATGGATATCCGAAAAACACGTCGATCCAAAATAACTATAGGTCGTGAAATCTCAAGTGAAGATCGAGATGAAGACTCAGAATGCAAGGGCTATTTGTCGTTAACTTTGAGGGTGATTCCAAAACGAGTGTAAGGAGATAGTGCCTTCGGTTTCGTTCGAACCCGGAACAGACTTGTATGGATGAATGATTTAAGAACATCGTCATTGGAGGACGGTGAGCATTCCAAGATATGTGTGCTAAAAAGGTAATCGTAGCCTCAATCCTCATCAACCGGCAGTGGATAAAACAGGGAAGGTGCAGCAAGGCTAAGTGGGTAGGACCTAAGTAGGATGAGATTTTCCCCTGTCTAGAGGTCCCTTTTATTCGGCTTAGTGGTCGGTTGGTCGCGCCAACTGCGAGGTTGTCTTATTCGAAATTATCCAGTAAGGGGGTAGTTCCGGCCTTGTGTTGCAGGGGATCAGAGTGGATCCTCGATACTCTAATCTAGACCAGGTACTAAGACGGGCGGTACCCCAGTTGTGACAACCCGAAAATTTGGCGATATTATTTTAATAAGCCTTTAATCTGATAAATTAAAAATACGAACTTATATTTGTTTTATAAGTATGTGTGAGTAATTTGGAAGGGATTATGATTTGAAATTTAAAATAAAGCTTTTCCGAAATAATGAAAAATAAAATCTATCTTGTTCATATTTGAAATAAATATAAATTTTATTAAATAAAAGAGAAACAAAAACAATACTGCGTATAAAAGAAAAGAAAGATAATTACAACCTGAAACTAAACTCTACAACTTGATCATCATATTCAAACTTAACTTGATACACAAATTCAAAATATCTTTGTACCAAAGATAAGAATCAGCTAATATTAATTACATGTTAACAAATATGAAGACAAGCATTTAAGAGTAGCATGACATATTGTCATTTCAAATATACAAAAGAAATCTTCTCAGTACAAAAATGGCTCAGCCGAAAATATGTAAGTATCAATTTATCTTTACAGTAACTAGAAAAAATCTAATATGATCAATACTAGTGGAGGCTTGTACCAGAAGACACCCTTAGTCTAAAAGCTGTTCCTATATATATGTATCATTTTATTCTAGTTTGTTGACAAAACTTAGTAAACCTGAGATAAGTAAGAAAATAAAATAGATATTTTTGCCTTGCAAACTCAAACAAAACTCAACGTTGAAACAGAGGGATCTTCAGAGAATTCAAACTGCAGTTTCTTCAACAACCATTGCTTTTCTGTTCCAACTATTATTAGGTGAGTAAACATACAAATTTTATAATTAAAGCTTGGTAATTAGTTCGTGTATTTCCTGTGCTTGCTATATATTGTATGTATGTGTTTATGAGATGTTATCTGGAAGTTCAATCGCGAGCAAGAGTTGTAAGAAAACTAACACTCCTTCATTTAAACCAATTTAAATCTAGTAATTTAAACTAACTAAGTTTGTTTAACTTAAATTATGAGATTGGAAACTTGTTTTAAGTTAACAGTGTGGTATAGATACTGTTCTTCAAGTTACAGGGAAAAGAAATCATAAGTTAAATTTCAAATGTTTTAATTTGCTAATTTAATCCCATATCTTGATTTAACATAAAAAGTTATGATTTTTACAACAAGATTAATGATTTTTAGATCAATATCCAAAGTGCAATTTTCAAAGGAACCGAAAATGCTTAATTGAGATTATTCGAAGATACGACTAATTTTAGATGTTGAAATTCATGTTGGAGCTTGCTTGATACTTGTTGATGATAGGAAAAATGCTTAAAAAAAATTCTAATGCAAGGATTTTTAAATCGAATTGAATATAGGGTTTTGGGGTAAATATTTACTGTGCACTGCAAATTTTAGTTTTTGTCACCGTCGCTTGATCGAGTGATTCGACATTTTGGGTGAAGGTCGAGGGGAGTATGGTCATGGCGTAGACGAAGTTCTTTAGCCTCCGGTGGGCTGTGTTGGGAGAGCGTGGCATTTTACTGTCTAGCGTTCGAGCTGTTGGGTCAAGCTACTGACATATTTTCGACTTCGAACTTTTCATAAGGATTTGGGTTTCGATGTTGAACGAGGGGTTTATGTGTGGTTTGTGGGAGGAGAGGAAGGTCACCGGAGAGGCGGTGAACCACCGTGCACGTGCACGGTGGCGCACGGTGTAGCAGTTTGAGTTGTGGACTGTCTCGAGTGATACTCGAGAAATTTAGGGAAGTTTTGGCTCGAGTCGAACCCAGGTGTGTATGTATGTTTTAAATTCTTCAGTTATTAACTTAAGTTATAAAAAAAAGAGAAGTAGAAAAAGAACGGGTAGAAGAAGAAGAGGCTGAGAAGAGAGGGTCGTGGGAAGAGAGTAAGTGGGACACTAGTTTCACTCGAGTAAAACAGAGTATTTACTTTAGGTCCAAACTTCTAGGGCTTAGCCTGAATAAACCTTAAATCAAAGGAAAACAAGTTAATATTAATAAGCCGTGAATATTGTCAAGTGTAAGATGACAAGTAAATTTAAAGGGGTAAGTTAATTTTGAAATGTACGATAATTTATACTTGTAATTTAACAAGTAATTTAAGATTTAATAAATGGGTGATTCAGGATTTGTAGTTAATAATAATTTGTTTCAAAGTTAAAGACGATTTTTTTAAAAAATGTTAGTTAAAATGATTAATAATATCAATTAATTTTTCTGAAAGTGATTAAGAATAATTAAATTATAATTGTAATTAGAGTTTAGATAAATTGATAAATAAATTTGTAATTAGGTGGTGTTATTCAATAATTAAGGTTTATTAATTATTGGTTATAGAATAATTAATCTGGTATTAAGATTTATTAACTGGGTTAAGGGTAATTAAGTGGTGGATTACCTGATTGAAATTAATTTGTTAATTAATTTAAGGGATTACCTAATGGGGAGAAATAAAAGGGTAATTACTCAGAAGAAGTAATTAAGGATAAATTAATGGGTGTAATTAATCAAAGGGAATTAATAATTTAGTGAGAAGTTGGTTATTTAAGTAAGTAATTACAGAGGGGTAATTACTGTTTATGAGTAATTGGGGTTGAATAATGAATACAATTAAGGATAATCATTCATGAAATATGGTTAAGTATAATTACTTAATGGAAGAAATTAGATAATGATAATAATCTTAATGTAAATAAAGATGAATGATTATGGGATGATAAGTCGATTGGGTTATAATTAATAAGCAGGACTTAAAGGTAATTGATTTAATTCAATTGTGGTTTATTAGATTATTCGAGATGGGGTGATTGATTATCTTGCTTAGGTATGATTTAATGATTGTTTAAATGCCCTGAATTGTTTGATACCCCTGATATGAAATGATTCGTGATGTGATGTGTTTGGATGGGTAATGATAATGAGGTTATGTACTAATGATGAATGGTTGAGTAAGGGTGACATCTTTATTTAAAATTGAATTGCAATTCACCTGAATGACATGTGTTAAGATGTACCGAATTCGAAGAGACCGGAATCGGGTATTAGTTAATACCCGAAACCAATTCGATTCTTTAGAAATTAATGTGTGGAATAAGGGATGTCTATAACAACTTATGAAGTAAAAATTGATATGAGTTACCTCGGGTTTATATGAATTGTATACCTTTCATTCCATGTTAGATGGGTTTACTCACGCTGGTTTCCAGCCTGACCCGGGTGTTACTTCGATGTAATGCTCGGGTCAGACCGAGTATTACAGATTTTCAGGTAGGTACGTTCTGGAGCTTAGGAGGCGAGCTGGATGGCAATATCGTATAGAGTATTCCGCTAAATTTATATTATTGTTAATCTGAGACATGATAATTATAAATTTTCAGTGACTGTATATAATATGAAACTCTGATGTATATTAAATGTAATCGAAATATATAGTATTCTTTTGAAAGTTATTATTGTTTAGTATTATATTTTATCCGCTGCAAATGTGAGTTGTTGATGTTTCTGTTCTTCTTCTTCTATCTCTTTCTTCTTTTTCATAACTATCTGGAATTTTCGGCTTCGAAAATTTCGGGTTGTTACCATTGGTATCAGAGCTGAAAGGTTAAGCGAGAACCTTGGCTCTGGTGGGGATTACTCATTTAATAGAGTCTGTAGTACTCTAGAATGAGTAGAATATATATATATATATATATATATATATATATATATATATGAGCGCGTACTTGTTATTTTCTTATATAAAGAATTTAAATGATTTTATATAAAATATATATTTTTGGATATATAAAGCAATATTTCCTTTTAATGAATGTTAAGGTGATTGGTTGTTAAATTATTGGAATTAAAAATTTAGAAGTAATATAATACAACCAAATTGAAGTCTTGAGTTAGAATTAAATGAAGTAAAAACGAAAATACAACCAAATCGAAATTTAATTAATCGAAAATGAGATTCTAAAATTAGGATTCAGGAATTAAATTATTTAAAAAGCTTTAAATAAATGTAAGTTTGAAATGGGATTCAAACTGAGATTTAATCCTGAATTTATAGAAATAAGAATAATATAAAAAGGAAATTGGACTTGTTGAAACAATGGGCTCTTTGAAATTGATTAGAATTTAAAACCAAAGGTGGTTTAAATTTTAAAATATGGCTGGGGGGTCAAGAAATAAATATGTATATATGTATGGATATACATGATAATTTAGAATAAACTCTAAGAGGTTGAGTTTTGATTTTTCTCCTGAAATGTGATAAAAACTCAAGTGATATAAATTTGAACTAATAAGAGGGAAAGAATTTTGAGGTTTGAAGTGGGAATTCAATTTGAGTAAGGTTGATTGGATTAAGTAAATTAAAATTTAATTTGGGAAAGTTAAGTAAGTTAACAAGCAACCCGCATTGGAAATGTCAAGATGAAATTGGAATTGAACTTGGAAAGTTGAATGGTTGATTTGAACTGGGAATTAGTGTGATCTCAAAACAGGTTTGAGATTTAAAGATTGAAAATGAATGGATATTTTGAACTAAATTGGATGATACCATCCCGTTGTTAATGAAAATCTTTAAATTGAGAATGGTATTGCATAAATAAATTTAAATAATTGAATTGTAAAATAAACTTGTTTAGGGACTGGCTTCAAACTGGAAGATAAAATTGAATAATAAATTGAAATTTTAAATTGAAATTGTGTTGAATATTTATTTGAACCTTGAAATATATAAGTGAAGATAATATAAAATGGAATTTTGAGAATTAGATTCAGAAATTAAATTAATTAAAAACTTTGAATAAAAGTAATTTGGTTTAAAATGGTAAACCAATCTTTGAGGATTTAATTCGAATTTATATAATTCGAGATAGTTTAAATTCAAGATTGAAATTTAATTCGATTCGAGTTAATTGGATTGGTGATTGAAGATGTATAAGTTTAAAATTTGATTGGGAAAATTAAATTGGATGATCTTGAAATGATTTGAATTTGAAATGGGTTCAATTGATAATAATTCAAATTGATTGGAATAATATGGAATTAAAATTTAAATTGAACAGGATTAAAATCAACTAGAATTTGAATCAAATTAGGGAAGTAATCAAGAGTGATTCAACTTGAATTGAAATTAATCAAGTCCAATGGGATTTGGAGTTATTTGAATCGGAATTAGGTCAATTTAAATGGGAATTTAAATTGAATTGATGGGGAAGTGAACAGTTGACTCTAGACTATTTTTAAATAAATTGTTTTAATATAAACTTATTTTTTTTCTAAGCTATTTAATACATACAACCTTTCTTTCTTAAAGCCATATAATTTTATACTTGTTTTACAATTATTTTTCAAGCTATTTAACCATTTTTCAACTGTTTTATAAACTAATTACTACTATCTACCTATTTTATAAATTAACTACTATTTTACAACTATTTTGCAATTATCTAAAATTTCTGAAATTATTTAACTATTTTTCAACTATTTTGCTATTAGTTAACTGTTATATAGCTATTTTGCAAACTACTAATTATTTTTCAACTACTTATCTATTTTTTTTAAATTTCCAAGCTATTTTTCTTAATATAAACTGGTCGGAGTTCAAACTGTTATTGGTAAAATACCCAATTGAGATGAGAATTGAAGTGATAATCCAATTGAGGATTAATGTCAAGATGGATAAGTGAATGGAAAAGAAATTGATATTGAAAGAGTAATCAAATTTGAATATTTGGTTTGAATAACCAAAGTTATATATATATATATATATATATATCTTTGTTATATAAGATAAATGTTTTCTTGTAAATCTATTGCCGGAAGAAAAGATTTTTGAAGATGTTTGAAGTATAAAAGGAGTTTTATACAAGTTTGAAAGATCCAAAGTTTTAAAAATTATATATATTTTGAATATATATAAAGGATCTTATGAGAATTTTGAAAAAGGTTTTGAGAACCTTTGGATTTGGAAGGGATTTTGATTTTGGGTAAAATCAATATTTGAAATTCGGAAAAGCCTAGTTTGAGAATTATCGATTTTGGAATAATCGATTTTGTGTAAAGGAGCTTGGTATGAGATCATACTAGGTGTATGATTTGAAGATCCTATATGTATCTAGTATAAAATGTTTTGATGATGGCTCTGGGGAAAAAGGCGCTTCCTTGAAATGAACTTCTCAGGAGTGCCACCGGGTGGTGCTGCCTTGAGCCCAAGGGGGGTTCTAAAGTTGATCCTGTGAGGATTCCGGACAAAACTAGTTCCTGAGGATTATTGGGTAGCGTAAGTCGATGGCGTTGATGCCTACAGAGGCATTTGGGTTATGCTGTGACGACAGTGTAACTCGATGTCGCTGCGATCTACTGTGGGGGCCATAGCGAAATCGTGTGGAGGATGAGTGTCAACGGTCTACACTTGATTTTGCCGGGAAGGCAACGCAACATCGGTAGACTGTGATCTATGGTCAAGTGGAGTGGAGAAGTTTCATTTTTGGCGGCGAAATTCGATGGCGCTGATGCCTACAGTTATATGGGTTTTTGCTGTGATAGCTACGTAACCCCAGTTGTAGCTGCGATCTGTCGTGGGTTCCATGGTGTAATCGTGGGGCGCGGAGGCCTACAGTTATCTGTCGATTTTGTCGGGACGGCAACGTAATCATCGGATTAACCGCGACCATGGATGGGGGTGATGATTTCCAGAGCATTCTCACCAAAGATATTTCCTCTATTTATAAAAACCCGATTCCTATATTTTCAATAAAATTATTTTTCAAATGTTTTATTGGGTGTTGAAAACGGGTTTACCAAGTACTTATAGATTTTCAGTTCTACGCCTGATCAACGTAAGACTGAATTTCTGTGAGAACAAGGATGGACTGGTTGAGACATCGAGTTATAAAAGTATTTTTATAAAGAGTTATTTTAAATAGTATGATGTAAATTTAAAAGGCATTTCTAACAATTTTTAAATGAAGATGTTGGAATTTTGGAAAATCAAGGAAATCCAAACTGGAATTTTTATGAAGTGAATTTGTAATTAAAAATCGAATATTGATTTAGAAATTGGAAGAAAGCTAATTGGTTAAATAATTATTCGATAGAGTATATTAATAAAGTTTAACGCGGATAAATAAAAAGGAATTGTAAGTTAATAATGGAATTTGACAATGAATTCAAATTGTTGATAGAAAATTAAATTGTAAGTTAATAATGTAAGTGTGATTTGAATAATATTTAATGAAATTTGCAAGTAAATTGGATATAAGAGAAGGGTTGTCATATGATATGGAAGTGAATAATAATAGAAATGGTTGGGTTGCAAACAAAACCCAAATGAATAGAAATAAATTGAAAATGACTGTGTATTAATAAAATAAATTCGATAACGAATTAAGTAAGTAAATTAAAAATTTTCAGTGGGTTAATTGAGTTGAATAATAAATGCATGAAGTCTGGTTGAATAAAAACTAAATCAAAGATGTGATTGGAATTGGATTATTAGACTGGACTTAAGTTCGGTGGCATATTAGTTTGAAGTATAAATAAGTTAAGTAGGTGCTTGGATATTATTTTGATACATTGTGAAGGTGAATTAAAATGTAAGTGATGGACTAACTGAATTAAATAGAATTTGATTTGATGGGAATCAAATTGAATGGAAGTGAACTTAAGTTGACGTTGGAACAAATTAACTTAAGTTTGAAATTTGTTGAAGCTTAGCTTCGAATAAGGGTGAAAACCATTAAATAAAGGTTTGGGTTGAAGAAATTTGGGAATGATTAGTTGTTAATGTATGGATGATGTGTATGTTTAAATTGTCAATATGAAAACTTTTGAAAATATCTTTTGCTTTAAATTTCGGGGACGAAATTATTTTAAGGGGGAAGGAACGTGACAACCCGAAAATTTGGCAATATTATTTTAATAAGCCTTTAATATGATAAATTAAAAATATGAACTTATATTTGTTTTATAAGTATGTGTGAGTAATTTGGAAGGGATTGTGATTTGAAATTTAAAATAAAGCTTTTCCAAAATAATGAAAAATAAAATCTATCTTGTTCATATTTGAAATAAATATAGATTTTATTATAAAAAAAAGAGAAACAAAAACAAAACTGCGTATAAAAAGAAAAGAAAGATAAGTACAACCTGAAACTAAACTCTACAACTTGATCATCATATTCAAACTTAACTTTATACACAAATTCAAAATATCTTTGTACCAAAGATAAGAATCAGCTAATATTAATTACATGTTAACAAATATGAAGACAAGCATTTAAGAGTAGCATGACATATTGTCATTTCAAATATACAAAAGAAATCTTCTCAGTACAAAAATGGCTCAGCCGAAAATATGTAAGTATCAATTTATCTTTACAGTAACTAGAAAAAAATCTAATATGATCAATACTAGTGGAGGCTTGTACCAGAAGACACCCTTAGTCTAAAAGCTGTTCCTATATATGTGTATCATTTTATTCTAGTTTGTTGACAAAACTTAGTAAACCTGAGATAAGTAAGAAAAGAAAATAGATATTTTTGCCTTGCAAACTCAAACAAAACTCAACGTTGAAACAGAGGGATCTTCAGAGAATTCAAACTGCAGTTTCTTCAACAACCATTGCTTTTCTGTTCCAACTATTATTAGGTGAGTAAACATACAAATTTTATAATTAAAGCTTGGTAATTAGTTCGTGTATTTCTTGTGGTTGCTATATATTGTATGTATGTGTTTATGAGATGCTATCTGGAAGTTCAATCGCGATCAAGAGTTGTAAGAAAACTAACACTCCTTCATTTAAACCAATTTAGATCTAGGAATTTAAACTAACTAAGTTTGTTTAACTTAAATTATGAGACTGGAAACTTGTTTTAAGTTAACAGTGTGGTATAGATACTGTTCTTCAAGTTACAGGGAAAAGAAATCATAAGTTAAATTTCAAATGTTTTAATTTGCTAATTTAATCCCATATCTTGATTTAACATAAAAAGTTATGATTTTTACAACAAGATTAATGATTTTTAGATCAATATCCAAAGTGCAATTTTCAAAGGAACCGAAAATGCTTAATTGAGATTATCCGAAGATACGACTAATTTTAGATGTTGAAATTCATGTTGGAGCTTGCTTAATACTTGTTGATGATAGGAAAAATGCTAAAAAAAAAATTCTAATGCAAGGATTTTTAAATCGAATCGAATATAGGGTTTTGGGGTAAATATTTACCGTGCACTGTAAATTTTAGTTTTTGTCACCGTCGCTTGATCGAGTGATTCGACATTTTGGGTGAAGGTCGAGGGGAGTATGGTCATGGCGTAAACGAAGTTGTTTCGCCTCCGGTGGGCTGTGTTGGGAGAGCGTGGCGTTTTACTGTCTAGCGTTCGAGCTGTTGGGTCAAGCTACTGACATATTTTCGACTTCGAACTTTTCATAAGGATTTGGGTTTCGATGTTGAACGAGGGGTTGATGTGTGGTTTGTGGGAGGAGAGGAAGGTCATCGGAGAGGCGGTGAACCACCGTGCACGTGCACGGTGGCGCACGGTGTAGCAGTTCGAGTTTTGGACTGTCTCGAGTGATACTCGAGAAACTTAGGGAAGTTTTGGCTCGAGTCGAACCCATGTGTGTATGTATGTTTTAAATTCTTCAGTTATTAACTTAAGTTATAAAAAAAAAGTAGAAAAAGAATGGGTAGAAGAAGAAGAGGCTGAGAAGAGAGGGTCGTGGGAAGAGAGTAAGTGGGACACTAGTTTCACTCGAATAAAACAGAGTGTTTACTTTAGGTCCAAACTTCTAGGGGTCGGCCTGAATAAATCTTAAATCAAAGGAAAACAAGTTAATATTAATAAGCCGTGAATATTGTCAAGTGTTAGGCTAGGTTTGATTTGATTTTATCAAGAAAGTTTGCAAATGTAAGATGACAAGTAAATTTAAAGGGGTAAGTTAATTTTGAAATGTACGATAATTTATAATTGTAATTTAACAAGTAATTTAAGATTTAATAAATGGGTGATTCAGGATTTGTAGTTAATAATAATTTGTTTCAAAGTTAAAGACGATTTTTTTTTAAAATGTTAGTTAAAACGATTAATAATATCAATTAATTATTCTGAAAGTGATTAAGAATAATTAAATTATAATTGTAATTAGAGTTTAGATAAATTGATAAATAAATTTGTAATTAGGTGGTGTTATTCAATAATTAAGGTTTATTAATTATTGGTTATAGAATAATTGATCTGGTATTAAGATTTATTAACTGGGTTAAGGGTAATTAAGTGGTGGATTACCTGATTGAAATTAATTTATTAATTAATTTAAGGGATTACCTAATGGGGAGAAATAAAAGGGTAATTACTCAGAAGAAGTAATTAAGGATAAATTAATGGGTGTAATTAATCAAAGGGAATTAATAATTTAGTGAGAAGTTGGTTATTTAAGTAAGTAATTACAGAGGGGTAATTACTGTTTATGAGTAATTGGGGTTGAATAATGAATACAATTAAGGATAATCATTCATGAAATATGGTTAAGTATAATTACTTATTGGAAGAAATTAGATAATGATAATAATCTTAATGTAAATAAAGATGAATGATTATGGGATGATAAGTCGATTGGGTTATAATTAATAAGCAGGACTTAAAGGTAATTGATTTAATTCAATTGTGGTTTATTAGATTATTCGAGATGGGGTGATTGATTATCTTGCTTAGGTATGATTTAATAATTGTTTAAATGCCCTGAATTGTTTGATACCCCTGATATGAAATGATTCGTGATGTGATGTGTTTGGATGGGTAATGATAATGAGGTTATGTACTAATGATGAATGGTTGAGTAAGGGTGACATCTTTATTTAAAATTGAATTGCAATTCACCTGAATGACATGTGTTAAGATGTACCGAATACGAAGAGACCGGAATCAGGTATTAGTTAATACCCGAAACCACTTCGATTCTTTAGAAATTGATGTGTGGAATAAGGGATGTCTATAACAACTTATGAAGTAAAAATTGATATGAGTTACCCCGGGTTTATATGAATTGTATACCTTTCATTCCATGTTAGATGGGTTTACTCACGCTGGTTTCCAGCCTGAACCGGGTGTTACTTTGATGTAATGCTCAGGTCAGACCGAGTATTACAGATTTTCAGGTAGGTACGTTCTGGAGCTCAGGAGGCGAGCTGGATGGCAATATCGTATAGAGTATTCCGCTGAATTTATATTATTGTTAATCTGAGACATGATAATTGTAAATTTTCAGTGACTGTATATAATGTGAAACTCTGATGTATATTAAATGTAATTGACATATATAGTATTCTTTTGAAAGTTATTATTATTTATTATTATATTTTATCCGCTGCGAATGTGAATTGTTGATGTTTCTGTTCTTCTTCTTCTTCTATCTCTTTCTTCTTTTTCATAACTATCTGGAATTTTCGGCTTCGAAAATTTCGGGTTGTTACACCAGTAACCCAGCCATTGTATGGAATTCATTCTCGAATAAGTGTCGTACGTTTTGATTGTGCTCAACTATGTTGGAATGTGAGATGTAAGCATTCCTGCTATTTCCTATTTTACTTGAAAACCCTAGACACTATTATAATATCACTAGATTTCCTATCAAATTTTTTGGTTATCGTAAGGTAAATACCCGACATGTTTATTTGTGGCGTGGTCTTACGAGATACCTTTGATTTTCAAATGATTTTCAACGTTAAACAACTTTAACTCATTTACTCACACCAGACCCATGTCTGACACGAAGTTTATTTTCTATTTTTCTTAAACTCTTGGGTACTCAAATTTTAATGAGTAGCCAAGTGATTCAGGTTGACTTTAAAGAATTATGGAGAAGACTTGGAGCGGGAGGCTTCATCATATCTAGATATATGTGTTTCCGCTGTGTTGATGTCTTGTTTGGAATTTTGAGTTGTATGATAGATAGATCTTCAAGACTGTCTAATATGTGATGTATAAATCTATATAACTCTCATGTATGACGTCTATTATGTTATACTTATGTGATGTAATATATTTTATTCGTTTCGCTGTGAGATTCTGATGTTGTTTAGTTCTTTCTTTTCTATCCATTATCTTTTCTACCTATTTCTTTCTTAATGATGATACATCTTTCTGTGGAATGAAAGGCGGGTCATCACATTATCTTTCAAACCGAAGTAGATGATAGTAAATCGAAGTCTGGTTATGTTTTTATACCTAATGGCAGGGCCATTGGTTGGAAAAGTTCCAAACAAGAAAGAGTAGCTAATTCAATGATGGAGGTCGAGTACATAGCCCTTAATGAAGTAGCTAAATAAGCAGTCTAGATGCATAAGACTTTAAATGAGCTCGGAGTGATTCCTAATACTGAGAATCAAATTGCATTGTTTTGCGACAACAAGGTCGTGATAAAGATTGCAAAGGAGCCTAGAGAACATAAGTAGTCGCAACATGTTCTTCGCAAGTTCCACCTCATTGGATAATTAAGACAGATACCAAGGACAACATAGTAGATCCATTCACTAATGATCTAGCTCGATCGGCTATCGAGAAGCTGATCGAAGGGATGTGATTGAGATTCGATAATTAGCCTCAAGTGCAAGTGGAAGATTGATAGATTTATGGGTATGCTTCAGGGACAATATTGTAATTTATTGTAAAGTATTAATTTTATAATCAATTTTTGTTCATAATAATGGTGTTCACTTTCTATTATTTATTTGTTGTAACGTATTATAAATAACTAGATGTTTAATTAAAGTATATTTTAACAAAAAATCCATAAATGGTGTGTTTTTGATAGAAAATACAAATATTTATAATCATGAGTATTGTATCACAATATAATAAATGCATCATTTTAAATATTCTTAACTAAGATGTATCAAGACAGGATATCGATGAATCCGTTGAGATTACAGCACGTAACGCTTTCTCCATGTTTGGCAGTGAATTATTCATGACTTCAGTGGGCACCAAGTAGTTACTTACTGATAGTTATTGGATAATTATAGAATGACTTACTTGATTGTTATCTGTTGGTTAATATATCTGAGGTCAATGGAAATCATCGCTGTGACTAATCTACACAATTTTCTTGACTTAAGAATATTGTTGATCTTTAATATGAAAGTTGCGCTTTTATTAGAGTTAAATTTTGGCACAACATCCATCAAATGACTATAGTTGGATCGTATGGAAATATTAGAAGTGAAACACTATTCGAGAGAGGATTCGTCACCTTATTTGTATGATGTTAGTATCACGGTCAACCGATGTCAACTCAAAGTCAAAATATTTGGCCAAAGTATTTTAGTTATAAAAATTGTTATTATGCACAAAGGACTTTGAGTGTGGATTATAGAGTTGAATATGGATGATATTGGAATTTTAACCATGACCAAATACCATAAGTCCAAAATGATATAGTTTTGATGAAGAGAATTAGTGTAAATAACTGTCACTACCGGGTAATGCTTAATAAAGTAAAATTGGATTTTACCCATGCCAAGTAAGCGATAAATTTGACCACAATGTCATACCACCTGCTGAGTGAAGTGTGAGCATTAATATTCGAATTGTTTTATATTGATTGCTGACAAAATTTACACTTAAGAGTCACACGATCAAAAAATTCAATATTCCTTTTACCACCAGATTTAATTAATTTGTAATCGTTGCAAATTAATAGAATTACTCAATATTTATCAAATATTAATTGCAAAAATTTATTTGATGTGAATTAAATAATATTAAATATTGTGCATATAATAGTTACATAAACACTAATTGATATGCAACAACGATATGCGTTTAAATCAGATTTAAATGCAACAAATATTATTCGGATTAAAATAGTTTTAAGGCCCAATAGGGGCTTGATATAGGTAGCTATAGGCAGCAATAAGGTTGACTATATGATGGTGTAGAGGGAAGGAATTTTGAATTCAAAAGAGAAAGTAATGTTAAGAGAAATAAGTCGGTCATGATCCTTATTCTTATATAATCCCTCTATCACTCACATTGGAAATACTTTTGCACTCCATCCTTGCTGCAATATCAAGTTAGCCACACCACTAAAAGTTCCAAAACAAAAATGCACAAAATCACATTAAATTACTTCGCTTCGATCGTCGGTGGTAAAACAATTCAAGAGCTAACAACTTCAGAATTGCAATTAGATTCAAGGACTTCACTTCTTCGTTTCAACGTATGAACTTTAGGCTTGGTGAAAGATTCTCTTCTATTTTACTATTATATATAAATATTTATATGATCATTGTTTTATATTGCTTTATTAGAAATATCACAAATCGGTATATCGATGAGTATATAAGTATAACTATAAATATTAATATATATAATTATGCTAATTTCCTTTTCTTGCACTTGCTTTTGGCTTGAAGGTAAGAACAAAATATTTTCAAAATTCAGTAAATAATAATATTGCATGATTTTAAATGCTAGATCTAATTTTAAAAAATTTAATGCAACATAATATATGTTTCAAATTTTTACAAAATTTTGGAAGGCTTTCGGCAATTTTTAAAAAAAATCAGACATGTATTATATTTATATAAATACTATTATTTAATTTAAAATTGATTACATAAATAAAATGTATGTATATATATAAATAATAAAATTTAGTACAAAATTTTTTTACAACGTATTTTAGGCAGTTTTTGGAAATAATTTTTATTTATCTTACTATTAACTTTTACACGATTTAATACTTAATAAATTTTTAAGTAATAAAATATGAAAAATAGGCACAAGGACAAACTTTGAAAAAAAAATTAGGTTGAAGGAGAAAAGGTTTCATTTTTTAATTGAAGGACAAACTTTGAAAATATATATGTTGAAGGACAATGCTAGTTATAGTTAGCATTTTGTACAGTGTCCAACTGAATATAACGCTAGTTATAACTTGTATTTTGTATAGTGTAAAAACCGAATATAATGTTGATTACAACTAGCGTTGTCCTTCGGTCAAAAACGAAACTTGTCGTCCTTCAGTCTATTTTTTTTTCAAAATTTGTCCTTCTCCCTAATTACCTCTTATAAAATTTTATAAAACCGAAAAAAACCCTGGCTGTGAGCTTTACAATGGACAATTATTAATATATAATTTTTATTAATTATATATATGTGTATGTATTTAATTAAACAAGTAAGTATATGTTTATATATATTTCGTATATATATATACATTAATTAAAAAAATCATTCGACTTTAATGATGTAATATATATATATATATATATATATATAAATTATATTTTAAAATAATATTTAAAATAATTTTATCATATATATTATAAATATTTTAAATAAATTATTTACAATTACTATTTCAAAGTGTATATGTATTCATATTTTACATATTATTATTTTCATAATAATTTGATGCCTATACATATACGTACAAATATATATTTAACAATCCATCTGTATATGAGAGGCTAACATGTCTGTTATAGTGTAAATCTCAACATGTATACATGGGCCTGTCAAGTTATGTATATGTTATTCTATTGCAAATTCACATACACACATATATATAACATAATATAAATCAAATTAAATAATACTTTATTTATAAATTGAAATTACATTTTAGTTTTACATAGAATCAATTTAGAGAAGTTCCAAATAAATTTAAAATACATATGTCCAGTAAAGATTCAAATGCTATTTTTTTTGAAATGTACCTAATTACGCCACTACGGGCTAGCCCGGATCCAACATGCACTTTTCTTAGTTACACGACCTTATAGAAAGAAGATAACTCAACTTCACTCATTACCAGTCATACTTTGCTCAATAAAGTCTGGTTACTGCTTATTGATACAACATTATTATATCATAAGGAAAGCTGACTTTTGAGATTGCATCTTTATTCATTTAGATATATTTCAAACTCTTTCCAATATATTTACATATTCGCTCAATTCAAATCATTTTTTTCTTTTGCATGTTTAATTATTTACTTGGTTTTATACTCTATGAGCTTACCATAGGCATACCACGTGTGTATCTAATACAAGTTTCATGTTTGCAATAATTCATCGGTAAACTTAAGAAAGTCTAACATTTTTGTTATCATTAGGCTTACGATTGCATACATCAATATGTATCAATCCCAAGAGTTCATCAAATCTTATGTCTATCCTTTTGAATGTGTGCTTTGTCATTTATCATTTAAGATATAATTAACTGGATTTTTAATCATATGAGTAAAGAATTATTTCTCAAAAACATGACTTGGTCCATAATTCCCAAAGAATTGTAAAAGAAATTTAGATATTTTATATTTTCTAATACACCACTTTGGTTGTGAAAATAAATACCATTGTTATAGTTTTATTTTACAACAAATATTCAAAATATTTATATTGAAATAAAACTATGTCTATTTTCAATTTATACCAAAAATAGTTATTATTTCAGAAATAATATTTGTTCAGTTTACGTAAGCATTTACGTAACTTGATGCAATTGCCAAGAAGCATTATATGGTGTGCTCCCACTATTTTCACCATTACTATAATAGAATATGAAATTTGACTCTCTATTCAAACACTTAATAGGCTTTTATCTCATTTATTCTAACTGGTTTACGGTCGAGAGTTTTCTGATCAAATATCTTAAGCTTAAATAGATAAACCTCATAGAAAACTATATTCTATATGAGAATACACTTTGCTATATATATATATATATATATATATATATATATATCATATTTCCCATTCCATTTTAAGTATCCACTATAATTTTATACAACTCTCATTTTTTATGCCTCTTCATGAAGCAGAAGTGACTATTCACACCCTCCATCCCAACATTGCCTTAAGTTATGTCCGCCCTCGTACATTCATTTTCCTTTCAAATGGTCGCACCACTAAAAGGAAACCCTTGCTATAATACCTACAATACCATGTAAAATAAAAAGAAAATTTATTGAGTAATTATTAACATCCAAATAGAATTTTTGTAAATATCAAATTCGGCTAGGAAACTTGCATTGTTGGATTCCTGACAATTTTTTGATCGACATTCATGTATAAAATTTTACAATTGGAGTTCAAATGAAATAGTTATTAAGTTTTAAGTTTTCGAATTGGAAATAATAGAGTACTAATTAAGAAAATAAATATTACTAACTTAATATTAAAGTGGGCATTAAGTATAAATGTTAACGTTAATTATAAATGTTAATCAAAGGCACTCAATCAAATTTAATTCGATCAAGAAAGTTTGTAAATAAATAAGTTAGGCATAGAAGTAAATAAGTATTAATAACTTACGTTAATGTAAACATTAGGACTAAATCTTATCATTTAAGTAATTTACTATGTCAAATCTAATCAAATCAAATATTAGAAGGAAATAAATGAATGAGAACTAATTAACAGTCAAATAAAGGTAAATGAAAAAATGTTAACATTGAAGGAAAGAAAATTAGGAAATACATGGTAATAAATTAACGTTAATTGATGCTAGCTGGTACTTAACCTATAAGAAAGATTAACGTTAATCGGATTAGAGCAAAATTGGTATGAAATAAATGTAATTAATTGGCATTAACTACCCTAAACGTTTACATAATATGGAAAAAGAAAATTAATGTTAGTGAACTGCGTTTACTTGATGTGGAAGAAAAAAATTAACTTAGTTAACTACACTAAATGTTTACTTAATATGGAAAAATATAATGTTAATCAATCAGGCAAAAAAGATATTAAATGACGTATAAAAGGAACAAATGCAATACATAACCAGTCAATCCCGCACTATGACTGTTGACCGCTAACGGATGACCGATAGAGGGGAGCGTTTGACAGCTTATGTGCTGGCGGTTTTAGGTTGAACCTAGGCCTAACTGTTCATATTTAATAAATTAAAATATAACGAATGAGATTGATTCATACACCTATAAATACAGACCTAACCCTTCATTTTTCTTCTCTTAATTTTCTGAGTCAAAGAGTGAAGCTCTACTATTTTATTTTCTTCATAAATTCTAGATAATATAGAAATTATAAATTAATATGTTATGTGTGTGCGTGTGTCTTTGTGTAATAATGGAAGATAAAGAAAAGAAGAATAAAGGGGGAATCAATTCTGCGAAGAAAAGATAAATCCAAATCTAAATCTTAATTAAATTCAAACCTCTTCGTGAATCTAAATTTCAAATAAATATGTATATGCTTGCGGTACATATATTGTACATATATTTCGGTAGGGAGAAATAAAAGTCAAGTAGAAATAACATGGTTTAGATCCGGAGGTTTGGAGAGCTTAAAGGTGAGTGAAAAATTATATATTTTTGTATAATATTGGATATATATCGTTGTAAATCTTTTCCTGTATGCCTAACTGTATTAGGCCTACTTATATACATGTAATAAATTTATAAACCCTGCCTACATATTCTTTGATTGGACCTAATAGAAAAATGCTTGAATCTGGAAAGTATTGGGGGGTGTAGTCCATGTAATTAATAAATTATATAGTAGTTTCGGAATTGTTGGTTAAAGCATTCACGCAAGTAAGTGTAAATTAGAAGTTATCACAAAATTTGTTAAGGTTTAAGTAGCATTTTAATCCACTGGAATGTAGGGTGTCGCAGTGTAAACTTATATAAATTATCAAGTTAACATTTGTAAATAAAACCGTATCATTTGAAATAACTAGAAAATGCCTAAAAAGAGAGACGTATAAAATAGAGACATTTACCGTAGTTTGTACTGTTTATTTCAATAACTAAAAAAAGACAATTCCTTATAATTCCAAACGAAACACAAATTTTCTTTTTAGATAAGTTATAGAAATTTATTGTATTAACCTTTTCTTTTGGGGGAGACGCAATTCCAATGCATTAAAATGCAAAAAATCCCTAAGTATGAATTAAATAATTGTAATAGTGATAAAAAAACGGTCTAACTGTAAACCAATATATGTAATAAAGGTAAGTTAGAAATTAAATAATGAAATGCAAGTGAAGATAATAAGAGCTAAAAATGAACATTAAATTGATTTAATAATATAGAAAGGGAAATAATTAATAAAAAATATTAAAATTTTAAGTTAAAAGTAAGCAGTAAATGACACTAATTTAAAATTAATGAAATAATGGTTAAACACATGAAGAAGTAAAGTAATATTATTAACAGTTAAACATTGATGGTGTAGTAATTTAATAAGTATGAATATTTACATAAATACATATATACATAGCCTAAAGTATGCTTTTATGATGGGTGTGAATTATTAAAGTTAGCTAATAACTTAGATTAAATAAGTATGACACAGTCATTAAAACGGTTTGGAATTCGAGGTCAGTAATGTTACGTAATAGTAGTCTTCCCACTACAAGGAGCTACCAGCAGTTGTGTATATATTGTACCGACAAGAGACATATCCAACTGTAGGACACATTGGATTATACGTTCGCGTATAGGTGAAGGAAATACCAAGTAGGATGTTCACCTCGGTTGAAGTGTCAAAGGATAAGTAGAATCTACTTAAACCTTTTAAGGGGTATTAAGTAACAATGGATATTTCATAGATTGCGTTAGGCAACCTAAATGGGACGGTGAGTAAGGCTCGGTGATATGGGAGTGTATATTGTACCATATATAGGACTAGGAACTTCTTTATAAGTCGAGAACGGTCCTGGCTACCAGTGGAAAGACGAGGGGTTACGCCTAACTGACTGTGTCTCCTAATAGTGTAGATTTCGTTTAGGACATGCACTGCCTCACAGTTATTTGCTAGTTCTTTTGTGATAAGAGGTAAGGATAGATAACCCTTTGATGGATTCTTTCAAATACAAGTAGAATACGGCTAAACTATTATGACGTCGTTATTAGGCCCTACGGGAGTTCCATGGTATATACGAGTGACGAGGACGTGATACTACGTTGATGATGGATCTTGATGAGGTACCGCATTATGGATACTAGCAAGGATAATATCTTGGTCCAAGGAGGACCGTGATACACACACACACACACACACACACACACACACATATATATATATGTATGTGGTTATTGTCTACCTTGAGTAGATGGGGTGTATCGTACGCGTACAAGGAGTCAAGATGACTGAGTAAAGTAAAAGTACATATGTAAAATAAAATGACATAACATGTAACGAAAGGCAATCAGTATAGACTAATGTTATGTATAAAATGTGCAATTTACCTGGCATAAGAATGTTATTCAGACCTCCTTCTCATTACAACCGATACGATAGCTTTAAAGGGACATGTATTGGTGCAAGGTGAGGACGGTGGAAGGATAAATTTCCTTACGCATGTTCAACACTGACAATGACACTAAATATCAAAAGTGTCAACCTTGGTCAATAGCTATATGTTTATTATACTTTACTATTTAACTGTGAGTTTATATCGGTAGTGTTCTAATATGCATTTGTTTATTTGTAGGATACTAAAACCAATGATCGGTACTTTGGCGGACTTAGATTTTTGATTTATTGAAAATTTAAGCCCGTTAAGGTGCGGATTGTCATAATTCTATGACGAACTCTTTACAGAAATGCATTCGGTCAACCTTAACGTTTAAGGATATTGAATTAGTTAAATTTTACATAAACCGATCAAACTAAAATTTCGTTGATCAATTTTTATATCCATCTTGTAACCATTGGTCTATTGTTACATCTAACACAACAAGATCCTTATTATGAACAATCATATTTATTACTATCTCACATTATGGTTTACTTGCTTATTTCGAATAAACCAATTTCATGTTGGTTTCGTACTTTATGAATCATGGCTTTTCACCATATAACATTTATACGTGATCAAATATGGATCAAACATCCATATCCTTGTTTTGCACTTTGAGTTTGAAACTCATAGAAGACAATATGTAGTCTTTGGCAATAAACTCTATGTGGTCAAGTTACGAATTCATTTAGTAGTTGAATAATTAGGTGCTTGCAAGGTCTTGAATTGATTGCATGCAAAAATTTATCAGTATGTATATTTTATATTTCGATTTGTCAAACTTGGTTCAACTCATTTTCATATTTTAATTGGTAAACAATTATCAATCATATAAATACACAAACTTATCAAAGTAGACTAGTTTAATTTGTACATAACTGATGTTCCTACAATGTAAATAAGGTTAAACATTACATTTGTTCTATTGATAAGCTCCCACCGTATTTCTTAAAACCCTAAGATGAAACATTGAAATCTTTTGACTTCTCTACCGAGCGTTAGGATTTGTTTGCCTTAGGATTATGACCTTGTGGAATATCAACAAACCATAAGCCCGCAAACAGTGGATAATAATTTATCAACTGTATCATATACTACTCCTAATGTATAATCTTTGTCTTAATCTCATTTTGACCATTAGTTTGTCTAACAAATCAAAAGATATTATTCACTTAAACCTACCATCTTATGATGCCCTATATATAATATATGTACATTTAGTTAGCTCGGTAAACATATTTTTTGAGCAAAATGTATGATCCTCTAAAATAGAGGAGAGCGCACACGAATATATATATATATATCAAAAGACAAGGTGCTGCCAACATGTCTGGGAGACAGCTAATCTAAATAAAAAAATCAAAGGAAAAACTCAAGTACCCTAAAAATGAGCTCCGGTAAGGCCACCAGCCATTACACCCCAATATCGAGCTCCGGTGTGGCCACCGTCCGATATTAAGGTATTAGAAGTATCGGAAAAATGTTGAAATATCCAATAAAACTGGAAGTCGGCCCCATCTAGTAAGGCAACTCCATGCTAATGACTCTGAAGGCATGGAAAAGCAAATGATTTGAAACGGAACTGCGAATTATCTAGACTAGAAACGCTACTCTGAAGACTCGGTTAAACTAGAAGTGATGCATAGCTTAATAGTGAATCCGCCTGAAATTAGAACTCCATAATGAAGATGAAGATATACTTAGAAGAACCCCTCCCTACATACAACAATCTGCAAACCGCAATCCTGTGTACCTACTATAAGAAACTAACACCATACCTATCCCAAGACTGTATCTGAAACAGAATTAAAGTAAATAGTTAGAATGATACACATATTTGTATATAAATTTATAAATATATATATAATAAATAGAAATATGATATAAGACTTAACCTAATATGGAAGACTAAAATAAAGAATATAAAAATAACTAAAAGAAACGAATGATTGAATTAACTTAAAGATGTAGAAACTAAAACTAACAAAAAATTAAAAAATATCTAAAACAAATCAATGATATCCTTATGGTCCTTTGATCGATAGGATGTTATGATACATTGTGAAATCATCATTAAAGTTCAAAAAAATGTTAGTGTCAAAAATACTATTTTTATATTTAAATATACTTATGATCCTTTGCTCCGTAGAGACATATAGTTTTCTTATCTCGTCTAGTCTATATATTAATAATATTACATATAACATCTCTAGCTTGAGTTCACTTAACAACCAGATAGTATGCAACTAGTTTATGAATATATAAATGGTAGAGGACATTGTCGATATTAAAGATTATTAATCTTTAATATACTTAATTGAGTGATACCAACTTATGGAATGATATTCTTTTTTATTAAACACCATCATGATTCAAGTATCAGGCACTTTTGAAATTACAATATATGTAATATGTATATGTATATGTATATGTATGTATGTGTGTGTGTGTGTGTGTATTTGTTCCTTAAATCTAATTAGTGTTTCATATTGTTCCTTCTATTATTATACATTTGTATTATATAAGATTTAGTCTTTTATAACACTTTATAATTTTAATCAATTTATATAATAATCTTATGTATAATTTTATATTAATTTAAAATTAAATCTAAATTACTTTTTTAGTTAACATTTTAATTAATCTAACTTTATTCATTTTAAACCTTTCAAATTGAATAAGTATACCATAACTAGAAAGCACACATATCTTATATTATTTAATTTATTAATTAGCATTTAATTAATTTATTTAATTAAAATGGTTTTAATTAATAATAATTAATTTCAAATATATATACACTACTTAAACATTTTAAGATAATTTTATGTATTCAATATATGGTTTTATTACTTATTTATTTAATTAATCCAGTCAATTATTATTAAATTTTGGCAATAATTGTTTAATTTTTAAAACAATTTTGAATTTTTGTAGATATTTTTTAATATTTTACTTATTTTTAATTTAACATTTTGTGTTTAAAATATAATTTATAGTTTCAAACTAGTTTTTGAAAATTAACCCATGACCCAAATTCAATTTGGGCCTTTATATTGGGCTTACCATGCCTTTCGGGCCAGGACAGTAGCTAGGTAGGAACGGTACTCAAAGCATAATCTGGTCTAAATACTATTGATCTTACCTCGCCTTTCAGGCCGGATTAGTAATTAGGTAGGCTAGGGTACTTGAGTACTCAACAATCCAATCTAGATACTATTTTTCTAGGCATCTAACTAAATGGGTTGGCTTTAAGAAGTTAGCCATAATACTACTAATTTAGACCACATAGGCTATTGTGTTGGGCTTTGAAACCATTGAAAGAATTGGGCTAACATGCAATGAGTTAAATGAGTGAATTTAAAAAAAAAAATCATTTTAGGTCTTGTTAGACCTATGATGTCTAATTCAAGCTAAATAATGTTAAATAAAATCTTTATTTCGTTTAATTAATTGTCATAAAGATTTGATTTGTATATATATTTAATATTAAGAGTATATATGTGTCAAAAATATACATATGTGCAAGTGTCTATGCAACATAAAACGAAGTAAGAAGAAGGTTGTAAGAAAGTTTGAAGTGATAATAACAACAAGAATGGTAGAATAAACCGCGATAAAGGAATAATCACCAAAATCAACCAACAAACGATGAAAGCAACTTGGAATGCAATAAAATGAAGTAAGAAGAAGGTTGTAAGAAAGTTTGAAGTGATTCAGACCAAGGAAACATGTCGGCACCGACATGTTTTGTTAATTTAGGAAGCTCTACGACTTGGCGCATTACTTTGGGCCGATGTTTGGACTGAACTCCAAGTGGACTTCTAACCAACATAACTATTTCATCGATAAATACAAGCCAAGCTACAATCAGAAAAGGATCCTCTTTTGGCGTTATCTCCTTTGGTTCACTAACTTTAGAATTTGGAACTTCTTCTTTTTTACTGTTATCCTCTACCTCTCAAACACTGTAGAAACTCCACTGTAAATCTAAGTTCCATAGATTTTATTCAGATCTGGTACAATTTATTGTAATCCATAGAGAAGACAACGAATAAAAAACTATAAAGTGGACATAGGCCGGAGATTACCAGACCATTATAAAAGTTATTGTACGTTATTCACGTTTCTGCTACTTTTACTTGTTTGATTTGGGATTTCTACTGCTTTTCCATTTATTTAAGAAGAACTGGTGCTTTCATATGATTTTTGGGCATTAATCCATTTTGTGGGTTAACATTTTATTTCTTTCATTGAGAGTCAAAAGAACTAGGTTTGAAGACTTGAAGCTTGAATCTAAGATTTGGAGAAGAAGAAGAAACCTAACACTAAATCTAAGGCTGAAGCAAGCCAACCAGAGTATGGGGGTAGTCTAGAAATGTCCAGGAATTCTCATCAATCCATCTACTTGACCAATGAAGATATGGAAAGAATGATGAAGGAGATGTAGAATGAAATGATAACCGGACAACATGAAATGATTGAAGGTTTTTTTTCAAAGGATGGTACAATAAGGAATAGCTAGAGCTATAGAAATTTAGAACAAAAGACAAAGAGCTAATATAGGAGCATCTGGACTTAGAGTGGAGCAAACTGGAATGATGCCCGTACTAACAGGACAACTTAGTACTGACCTAAGTCAACTCAGTGCCAAGACAATTATACCTGGGGGAAACATTGGTGTGAACTTGGAACATGCTGGTATGCCAGGAGCAAATGATGTCGGAGCTTGAAACGCAAATCAGAATGTGAATGGGCAACAACCGAAAAAATATGTGCCAGAACCTCTCCATAGGAACGGAGGACAAAATGAAACCAAAGGAACAGGTTAGAACACTAACGTGCAGCAAGAGGAGTACATGCCAGAATAAGTTCCAGAGTTCCCACATATATGCAAGGGGCCGAACATCGCTTTTGGTCTAAGACTTTTATTGGACATTAAAAACCGAATTGCAGAATTGGTAAGGAGAATATTTAGATATAGACCCCCTAGACCAGAGTATGGAGGATGTAAATAGGAATCCATTCACTTCTAATATCTAAAACATGAGAAATCCTCCAGATTTTAAGCTTCCAGTATTGGAACTGTATGATGGAAAGTTAGATCCAATGGATCATTTGATGGGATACAACTGATTTATAGAGGTGTTGGATGCTTTTGAGGTGGTAATGGGGTAGTGCTTCCCATTATACTGAATGGACTTGGCAGCAATGTGTTTCAAACAAATAGAGAATAGGTCCATAAGAATGTGGACCTATTTGGTGAATAAATTCTTAAGACCGTTCAAAGTCCATGTCTAGCGACCGAAGAATGCTATGAAACTATCAAGCATGAAACAAGGCCCTAAAGAGATCTTGAGAAGCTATTTGACAAGATTCAATGCGACAGCTTAAGCTGGATCCATCGATAATCTTAATGGTAGCAGTATCTAGAGTCACAAGTAAAATCGACTTCAAAGTTGCACTAGAAAAGGGATCTATTGGCGGGCCTTGTAGAATTCTACCATAAAGCCGAGAGATATTTGCGTCAAAAAGACGTTGAATTTGAGGATGCTGAAATTAATGTTGTGGATGATAGGGGACTATCGAGAATAGGAAATGGAAAAGATAAAGAAAAAAGAAGAGCCGATGATGACTTTGGGGAACCAAAACGACAAAGGAGGGAGCTGAAATTCTCTTCCTACATTGACTTAATAGAGAACCCAAAGACAATATATTAAGACACCAGGGGGAAGATCCCCCGTCAAAAGCTAGCTATGAGGGAGCCCACTGATCGGGAGAAAAGATCTGAAAATCTTTGCATCTTCCATGAGTTGGAGGGACATGAAACGAATGAGTGGTGACACCATCCTAATCCGATAGAAGAATTAATTCAGAGAAACCATCTGTAATAGTACGTAAGGAACCAAACTGCGATGGTGCGGCTAGATCCACCACAATTACAGGGAATGCATCGAGTAACAACCAAAGATCTAGTTCGAGAATTGAAATCCCATGATCAGGATGGTCGAGAGTCAAGTTCGACTCCTTTGCTTTGCTTTTTCTAGCTTTGAATAATTAGGATAATAACCTCAGACCGCTTATATACATACGAGGCCTAGATTAGCCACTAGACATGCTCTGAGTTGGATGTCTATGCCGACTATTTAGGACCATAATAAGCTCAAACCATTTATACAAGCACAAAAACTAGATTAGTCCTTAGGCACACCTTGAGTCAGTCGTTTAGGATGGATAATTAGGACTTCTACTAGTTTGCTTTGATTTGAATATTTGACTTCTAAAAAGCCCACAGACGAGACCATAGTGCAGGGTGCAAGGACGGACTTGTATGTTACTGATCGCTTTCAGTCCCGTCCGGAGAGATGGGATCGGAGTGTTGGGTGAAAGATCCCTTACCGAAGAGCGAGTGAGTAGGCTTATACGAAAAGTAATTCCCCTCACTAGGGAGTGAGAGGATTGGGTCGCTTGGTCGTTGAGTTCCTTGCCAGAGAGTAAGCAGATTTAGCAAGGATCTGAAGAGATCAATTGGAAGTTAAACGGTTTGGAGAGATCGAATCTTATATTGGATCATAAACGATTCAGGGAGATCACCTGTTTAATTGAATGTAAAATGATATGGAGAGATTGAACCTTAGAACGAAAACAGATTGGTAAAAGGATTAAAATGCCTTATAATTATAGTAAAATAGATAAATCTTAAACACGGGATGATTTTGATATGTGATTTAATGACTCCGAATGAAATTGGAATGATTGTGATATATAAACAACGCCTAAGCATAAGCTGAAGTGCTTAGCTGTAACGGGTTCGGAATGACCTGTGATTTGCAGGATAATCCAAAGGAACCGGGTGATTTATCAAGATTGAGATCGGTGGAAGGACGGAGAGCTCAACTATTGAAGATTGATACTTGAACTTGTTCTTAAGCAACGTACACCTTACATTAAAAATGCATACATTGGAGGCAAGTGTTAACCCGGTTTTGAGCCAAAGCAGATTTCAATCGGTCTTAGAAGATTAAAACGAGGATGAAACGACCTGATATTGGCAAGCACACTTAGATAGATGGAGAAAGGAAGTAGCTTGGGAAAATTTCAACCAAAAATACACTAAGGAAACAAGTCGGCACCAACATTTTTTGTATCGACTTGTTATGGACGACTTGTTTTGAGCCAATATTCCTTCATTCTAACTTCACATGAGTTCTTATCTACCTTTTCCATATGTGTCCAAGTGATTTTTAAATGTTTTTTATGATGGGTCCAAGTGATTTCCAAAGGTTTTTGATGATCGATTTCAAGAGTCGAAGAGTTAACAGTTAGAGCAATAGAATAAACCAACTGATGAAGGAATAATCACCAAAATAAACAACAAATAATGAAAGCAACATGGAACGCAACAAAATGAAGTAAGAAGAAGGATGTAAGAAGTTCGAAGTTATTCTGACCAAGGAAACATGTCGACACCGACATGTTTGGTTAACTCGGGAAGCTTTATAACTTGCGCATGACTTTAGGCCAATGTCTGGACTCTGCTCCAAGTGGACTTTTGACCCAACACGGTTGTTTTCCCTATAAATACAAGCCTAGCTTCCATTAGAAAAGGATCTTCTTTCGGCCTCATCTCCTTCAGTTCTGTAACTTCAAGACCTGGAGCTTCTTCATCTTCATTCCTATTCTGTACCTCTCAAACACTCTAGAAACTTCATTGTAAATCTGATATGCACTATGTTATGGTCAAATGCGATACAATTCATTGTAATTCGAAGAGAAGATAATGAATAACATACTATAAAGTGGACTAGACCAGAGATTGCCGAAACATTATAAAAATCTTGTGTGTTCTTTACTTTTCCGCTATCTCTACTTATTTGGTATGAGAATTCTACTACTTTTACATTTATTTTAAGAAGAACTAGTGCTTTCATACGATATTTCAATGTTGATCCAATTTTTGGGTTAAACTATAAGTGCTAGAATTTACACTACAACGAACATATTAGTCCCTTTATATGCGAATTTGTTGTCTGTGATTAAATTAATATTAATTTGATTTAAATAAAGCGTGTGTGTATATATGTACACACAAACACACACGCATACAAAATAACTATGTATGAATTTAAATTTGAATATGTTGATCGAACCAAATGATTCAAAGTTAATATTTGAAGTAGCTTAAGACAGATTCAAAACTGAAAATAGATCAAGATCTAAAATGAAATCTTGTTTTAAAATTCAATTCGGATTTTAAATATTTCTATATTTAATATACGTATATATATATAGACACACAAGTTTGAATTTTTTATATTCAAAAATGATATATATATATATGGTTAAAAATTTATTTATAAAATACTAATTTATAAATAAAATGATAATATATATAAACATTAAAAATTAAAATTTTATTCTCGGGTGAAACTCTTTTACAAAATAATTTTTTTAAATTTAAATTCACATGAATTTAAAAATCCTTTTTATTAAATCACTATAGATTACAAATTTTATTTTTACGAATTTGAAGTTAAGTATACATTTATGAAACACATGTGTATGTATTAATACCTAATAAAATTAAAAGCTTTAATTTACGTCAATAAATACACATACATACACACACATATCTGCTTAACATTTTTAATTTTGGTTTTATTATAAATATAAGTATAACTACGTTTTTTTAACATGCATATACATAGGTATATATATAATTTGATTTTATATGAAATATATATATTTATATATATATATGCTACTACAAATTATAAAATTCAAATTTTATTCAAATTATTTTTAAACAACTTTAATTTTGAAATTTCTTTCTAAACGGCGAAAAATAAAACATATACATATGTAATATATTTTATTTTATTTTAATGTATATGAATATGTACGTACATAAATTTGACAGCATATAAATATATAAATCTGTGATAAAATTTTGCGGTAATCTACACTTATGTAATGACATAAATGAACATAAACATATAGTAAATATTGATTAGATATTGTTTACGTTCGAACCTTAATATTGGACTTTGGATGTTGAATCAGAATCACCTTGGATCGAATCCTTGCTTTTTTAGAATAATTAATTGAAGAGATCACCACACCGGAGTACTATATTTGATTTGATTTAAATTTTATTCGAAAATAAAACGTGGGAGGTGGTCTATAGCTAGCGGCCAAGGGGGTACAAGGTAGGAGGTAAAAGTAAATTGTAATGAAGGGGGACAGAGAGTTTAAATAGACAAAAGAAGGGAGTGAAAAGGGGGATTTATATTCCCTTTCTCCCTTCCTTACTAGTTCAAAACTCATATTTCAAACAAATATCCCTCCCCTTCTAATATGGTCGGCCATTCCTGATGGGCTAGTGGACCCAAATGCAATTCCAAAACTGATAAATATTGATATATTATAGATCCAATTTAAATGTTCGTCGAAACCGTATATGAATACATAAATATATAACTATCATACATGCGCTTTATTAAATGTTGATTCAAATAAATCAAATAAAACTTTATAATTAATATTTCACAAATATTAAGTAATTTAATTAATTTATGACAATTATAATTTAATTAAATCTCATGATGTTTTAGAGTATTTGTGTGACTTATAGGTGTAAATTAGGTTACCAATTAATATAAACAATTAGAATATTAACATTCACACGTCACATTAGCTAGCGGTGTGATAATTTGGCCGAATTTATCACTTACACATTTTTGGTAAAATATAATTTTATTATTTTAAGCGGTCCCCAGTGTGATATCCCAGAATTTCTGGCAATATAAATTTAATAATCCGTATTTAAAATTAAATTGATTTGATAATCTTTGTAATAAAATTTGAATTTAATTTAATGACCTAATTGAATAAATATTTAATTAATAGATTTTATCTTTTAAAAGCTAATAAATTGTTTTCTATTTATAATATATATAGGATATGTATATATTGTAAATAGATAAGCCTTGTTTTAAATTTAATAAATAAATTCAAATCTTATTTTCTAATTCTAATATCCATTTTAGTAATTTGGAAATTTGATTTAATCTAATATAATTTTTCAAAACTATTTTATAAATAACTATATGATTTTAAATATATAAAAAAATGTTTAATTGTTTAAAAAGGATTTTAGCTTAAAGTTTAAATAAATTTAATAATAAGATTTGTTTAACATTCTATTTAAAATATTGATTAATAAATATGATTTGTAAATGAGATATGAAAGTTTTAAAATACAACTAATAAATGAAACATTTATTCATTTAAATAATAAGTAATTTATAACCTCTTTTATAAATTTTATTTTAAATGATCAAAAATGTTATTTTCAAATAATAAAGTAATGTATTGTTTTTATTTTTAAATATAAATGGTTTTATTCCCCTAAAAAATTTGCTATATATATATAACTAAGTATTTGTAAATTAATTAAGTTTAAAACTTTCATTAACTTTTAATTATAAATACTAATCACTTTAGAGACATGTGTAAACATCCTAGAACATAATTTAACATGTGTTAAGTGATCAAACAAGGAAGTTAACAAGTGTTAATATTTAAGACAAGTGTCATGTTTTAATTCTAGTTTTCTTTGATTTTTAAATAAATCATAAATTTAGTTATATAAACACTTGCCTTCTTCCATTCTTTTCTTTTCCTCATTTTCATTTCATAGTAAAGAAAATTCTTAGCTGAAAACATTTCACTCTAAAACAATCTTCATTTCAAGAGAAAAAAAATCAGAAATCACTCCTCAAAAACAAAATCTAAAACCCAAAATCTGTAATCATTCCTCGCAACATATTTCAAAATGCAATTTTCATTTCCTCTAAAACCTGTTTTCTCATCAACCTGTAACCAAATGCAAATCACTCTTCAAAATCATTTCCTGTAAACACATTTCCTCAAAACTGAAGCCTCTACATCATTTTTATTCAATCTGAATTGTTTCCTGCAATTTCAAATTTATTTTAAAAGCCCGCATTCATTTCTTCAAAATCTGGAAAATTTGCCCCTGCATGCAAACCTGGGAACTAATGCAAGTTGAAAACATCAGCAATTCAAGTTTAAGGTTTATAAATCAATAATAAAAGCATTCAAGCAAGTTTTCAAAAGATTCACAAGGGTTTTTCAAAAAAAACTGGTGCTCTGCTCATCAAAATTTCAGGTGAGTAACTTTATTTTAAAAAAATTAGTATAAAATATGGTTGCTTGCAAGTTGTTTGAAATAAATATGTTTGTGTATGTATAATTGTTGAATTTTCTTATGTATGTTGTATACATGCTTGTGATATCTGTAAGTCCTCTCTGCTTCCAGTTTTTAGTTTCTTGTTTTAATTTAAATTCAAAACTTCCTGATTTGACTTTGTTAGAAACATAAGATTCAAAGCATACTTATTTGTTTCATCACATACTTTAGATTAAAATTTCACTTAAGTTAAACATTAGTGAAATGTCTCTGGAAATTTAAAATAACAAAGCAAGTTTGAATGTAAGTGGAAATTCAAACATTACGATTCAATGTTTCAAGGTTATAAATCAAATCATAATACAAAATCATGATTTTTAAAAGCAAGATTACAATTTTAAGTGTTAAAACCAGAGTGCAGTTTTTGTTTGAACTGGAAAAGGAAAATGGGAAAGTTCTGATGATCTATGGGTTCGAATGAGTTGAATTTCCTCCTGGAGGTGGAGGGGTGATCAGAGAGGATGGGAAAATTAGTGGGAAGTCGATCAGGGAACTATGGAGGAGGTGGTGGTGATTTGGAAGTTTGGAACCCTAGTTTTACCGGGTTAGATAAAATCGATCACTTCGACAATTGTAGTTGATTGAGTTCAACTATATCTTTGGTACTGGAAGTTGGTGGGTTGACGAGGACTTCGCCGGAGTTTCAGAAGCAACGGTGGTCGGAGCTTCAAAAGGAAGGCGTTGACAGGTTTGGATGTTGTGGTTCTTCCTGTTCCAGGTTTTGGTCTTTGAACTTGAAATTCAAATTCGAGTTAATTTGAGCAATCTGATGATCGTGGTCAGATGGGAGTGTGATTGGCGATTTGAGGAGATCGTCAGAGGCGAGCGAAGATGGACGGCGTCGCCGTGCATGTGCACGGTGGACATGTTATTTTTCTGGTGAAGTTTTATTTTGGGTTTGATTGTCTCGAGTTTTCTCGGGTGATTCGAGTGTATGACTCGAAGTAGTTTAGGCTTGAACTCAAAGTCACTTAGGGTATGGCTCGAGTATATTGTTTTGTGACAGGTTTTAAAATTAAACAGAAACCTGTTTTGTTTTTTAATTTTTTTTAAAGTAAAGTTTAAATGTAAACTAGAATTTAAACTATGTTTTTAAAACCTGAGTTAGAATATGAATTCAAGAGTTTGAATCTTAGATTTGAAATAAATTAACTTTTTGAAATTTAAATTTGGTTTTAACAACTTTTAAGTGTAAAAGTATATTTGATTTTGAATTTAAACTGAAAGTTTAAATTGTAAAATAGAAATTTAAAATAAGTTTAAATCTGAGTTTTAAAATCTGGAATTTGGATTTGAATTTCAGTTTTTAAAATAAAATAAAGTTTTTAAATTTAATTTGTTTTAACTACTTTAAAAATGGTTAAATAGTTAGAATTTTAAAATGGAGTTTAAAATGTAAGTAAAGCTTTTAAAATTTAAGTTAAATCTGGAATGAAGATTAAATCTGTATTTCAGTTTGAAATTAAAGGAAACCTTAAATTGAAATTGTTTTAAATAATTTGGAATGTTTAAAGTGTATTTTAAAATTGATTTGAATTTAAAAATGAATTGGGTTTTAAATTCTTTTAAAACTTCTTTATAAAATGGATATTTGTTTAACATATGAGATAAAGGTTTTGAATTGTTATTAAACTTTGTTTAGATAAATTTGTATTTATTTTAAAATTTAAAATTTAAAATGAAATTTAAAGTGAAATTTAATGTAAATTTGAAAACAATTTGTTTTTAAATGCTTTGATTAAGTAAGAAATGTTTTCTTAAATTAAATTAAAATTTAATAATTTAGATTCATTCAATTATTAAGTTGGATAATTAATTATTTAATTAATTAATAATATGGATGATTAATTAAGTAATTAAGAGATTTTAAATTGAATAATTAAGACTTAAGATTAATTAATTAAGGTTAATTAATTTGTAATTAAGGATTATTAATTAGACTTTAATTAATGATTAAAGATTAATTAACAAGTAATTAAGGATTAATTAAGATTTGCAGTTAACACTTAATTAATTAAATAATTAGAGATTAATTAATTGGTGATTAAATATTAGTTTATTTGTAATTAATAATGGTTAATCTGAGTTAATTTCTTAAGAAAAGTAATTAAAGAATAGTTAATGAAGGTCATTAACTAAGATTATTTAACAATTAATTAATGTGATTAATTTTAATAATTAATTAGATTAATTAATTAATAATAATCATTTGCGAAATTGTTAAAGTTTAATTACTTAATAGAAGTAATTAATGAATTAATTACTTAATGTAATTAATTGGTTTAATGTGATTAGTTTAGATTAATTAATTAAGTTTAATTAATTTAAACACTTGATGATTTGATAGATAATGTTTTAATGTAATTAATGGGATTGTAATTACTTAGGGAAGTAATTAATTGATAATTACTAAATGTAATTAAAGATGTTTTAATAATGGAAGTGATTTAGATTAAATTACTTTGTAATTAATCAAGGGATAAATTAGAGAATAAATTAAGGGGTAATTTATTTAATGAAGTAATTAAGGGTAGTTAATTACTGAATGGAATTAATCAAGGGATTAATTAGAGAATAAATTAAGGAGTAATTTATTTAATGAAGTAATTAAGGGTAGTTAATTACTGAATGGAATTAATCAAGGGATTAATTAGAGAATAAATTAAGGAGTAATTTATTTAATGAAGTAACTAAGGGTAGTTAATTACTGAGTGGGACTAATCAAGGGATTAATTAGAGAATAAATTAAGGAGTAATTTATCTAATAAAGTAATTAAGGGTAGTTAATTACTAGATGTTATTAATTAAGGGTGATTAATATATGTGGTTTAATTGAAGATTAACTACTTAATGTAATTAATTTAAATAGAGAGATTAATTAAAAATGTAATTAGAAATCATTAACTAATAAAATTAATGATGTAAATTTAGAATTAATTAATTAAGGAATAATTAATAAATGAAGTAATTAATTAATAAAGGATTAATGTAATTAATTTTAGATAATTAATTGATTAAGTAATTAAAAGTTGATCATTGTAAAGGGTTAAGTATAATTAACTTGTGTAATTAATTTAAAGGCTAATTACTTTTTGTAATTAGGAAATTGTTAATCAGGAATGATTAATTGAAATGAATAATGAGATGGTAATTAATTAATTGATTTGTAATTTATTGTTGGTTAAGTTAAGCAGGATTATAATGATGAAGTAATTAATTTAATTTATTTTAAATTAATTAAAGATGATGTAATTAATTTAATTCATTTTAAATTAATTAAGAGATGAATTAATTAATTTAATTCACTTTAAATTAATTATAGATGGTGTGATCATTAAATCATTACTTATGTATGAATGGATGATATTGGTTGCCATGAATGGTTTGTAATCTCAGCTATTAGATGAGTAATGCTGTGTGATATGGATGCTTTGGTTGCATTGGAATGATAATATGGATTATTTGTTTATAACGATGATATGGATTATCTGTTTATAATGATAATGTTGATTATCTATTGTTATGTTGTGAATTATCTATCTGTGTGTATATAGATAATGAATTGAAATTGTTTTAACTTTAAAAAAACTTGGCCTTAAAAGATACGTTTTGGATTCGGTGAGACCGGGATCGGGTTTACATCGATCCAAACTAACAATAGGTCGTGAATCTCAAGTGAAGATGAAGATTCAGAGTGCAAGGGTTATCGTCGTTAACTCTGAGGGTGATTCCAAAATGAGTGTAACAAGACAATGCCTTCGGTTTCGTTCGAACCCGGAACGAACTTGTATGGATTGAATGCTTTCAGAACATCGTCAGGTGGACGATAAGCATTCTAAGTGATGTGTTCTATAAAGGTAATCGTAGCCTCAAGCCTCATCAACCGGGAATGGCTAAAACAGAGGAGATGCAGCAAGGCTAAGTGGGTCATGCCCAAGTAGGACGAGATTTACCCCAATCTAGATATCCCTTTTATTTCAGTTGTGTGGTGCGGTTGCTGATCACAACTGCGGGGTGGTCTTGTTTGGAACTGTTCAGTAAGGAATGGTTCCGGCTTTGTGTTGCAGGGGATTGGGAGTGATCCTCGGTACGTTGATCTAGGCCACGTACTGTGACGGGAGGTACCCCGGTAGCCCTGACATTGTATGGAATCCAATCTCCAATATGTGTCGTACGTATTAGTTGTGCCTAACTATGTTGGAATGTGAGATGTAAGCATTCCAGCTATTTCTGTATTTTACTTGAAAACCCTAGACCCTATTATAATATCACCGGATTTCCTATCAAATGTTTTGTTTAGCGTAAGGTAAAAACTTTTCCATGTTCATGTGTGGGAAGTCTTACGTGATACTTTTCTTTCAAAGGTTTTTCAAAGTTAAGCAACTTTAACCTGTTACTCACACCAGACCCATGTCTGACCTGGATTTTATTTGTGTTTTCTTAAACTCTTGGGTACTCAAATTTTTACGAGTAGCCAAGGGATTCAGGTTAGCTTTGACGAATTATGGAGGAGCAATGGAGCAGGAGGCTTTTGCGTTGTAGTTATATAGTGTTCCGCTGTGTTGGTATCTCCGAGCGGTTTCTTTATATTGTATTAAGTTGTAATAACTAGACAGGTGTTTATAACTGTCTAGTATGTGATGTATTGTCTGTGTAACTCTGATAGTTGTTGTATACTATGTAATACTTATGTTATTAATATAATTCATTCGTTCCCCTGTTGAAATTCTGATGTTGTTTCTTCTTTCTCTTTTTTCTTTTCTCTTTTCTATCCCTTCTTTCTTAAAGATGATACGACTTTCTGGTCGTTGAAAGTCGGTTCGTCACAGTTGGTATCAGAGCGCTAGGTTGAGCGGATACCTAGGCTCCGGAGTGGTGTCTATCTTGAGAGAGCGTATTTGTATCTTTAATATATATATAGATATATAATTATTTCTACCTATTTGGGTTACCTGTTCGGGTTTTCCAATGTAAGTTACAAAGGTAGATGAGGTAGTGGGGTGTGTAACACGACTACTACCATTGGTTGGAGTTTGAATGTCTGAGGTTGGAAGTATATATGTCGAGACTGTAGACCTAATACTGTCTCGGGTGAGCTTTGCAGTGATGAAGGATTTCATTGATCTCTGAAGGAAACCTTCTAAAGGTTCGAAGTTCATCTTTGAAGTGCAGAATTGGAGAGTAAAGTTTGGATCTGTCGGATTGGCAGAAGAGAGTGATGATATCTTGATACCTCAAGAAGTAGTAGTTGAGTGATGAGATGCAGTGATTATGGATTGTTTCCATTCTTTGGGACAAATTTAAGGAAGTGTGTCTATTTCGGTGTTGTGGCAGAGTCCAGCAGGGTGTTTCTGTTTGCTTTGAGGTCCGAGTTTCTCGAAGAGCTTTGGATTAGGAATTCTTTGGCATTGGTGGTAGCAGTGCAGCTCGGAGTATTCTGTGTTGGCAGGAAGTCTTCTGGCTGAGTAGTTTTTCTGAAGGAGGATTTCAGAAGCAGAAGAATGGATCCATTTCTTCGATAAATTGGCTAGGCCAGCGTAAGCTGTTCTGATTGGTAAAGACAGAGCAGTTTCTTTGGATATTAGGCTGGGTTGGTCGCAAAAGTGACTTGCGATAGTTGAGTATTCTCTGGGTTGTTGGAGATTTTTCGGATGTCTTCAGGGAATTCAGAGGTTTGTCCGCATCTGGAGATCGAGATCTCTTATCGGCTAGGATTCCAGGATGGTACCGGTGGTTCAGTTTAGTAGAAGGATGGTTCCTTGAGATAGAGTTTGGGGAAGCAGCTCAGATTTTTGGTCGAATTTCTGAGTTTTCTTTATGGATCTGATGAACCATATTTCTGGGATGTGTTGTTTAGTTTGTGCTCGTGTTCTTCATCAGCATTTTCATCTACTTCGGATCAGAGTTGTGCAACGGAAGCAGTTTGGGGGTGCATCTGTTTTTCTTCTCCGGATAGGAGAAGTTTGTTCTGCCTTCTGATGTTTGAGGAGTAGAGTTTGTGTCCTTGGTTTTGAATTGATCTTGAGAAGATCATTGTGTTGGGTTGTTTTGGTCTAGTTTGTTTCTAGTGAAATCAGCAAGGGTTGAGCTGATCAGGAAGGATGTAGGCAGACCAGGATCTTTCGAAGGATTTTGTGGATAAGAGACGGAGGAATTTGGATTCCGGAGTCGGAGATTTGGTTGTGGTTAAGTTTTCTCCGATCGAAGGAGCTATAAGTTTTGGTAAGTCTGGGAAGCTAGCTCTGAGGTGTTTTAAATTTCTTCTGTGTTTTGGTAAGATAAGTGTTTGGTTTTCAAGAGTTGAATTGCCAGTTTGGATAACTGGGATTCGGTGTGTTTCACGTATCTCTGAGGGAGTACGTATAAGGTATTTCTGGTTGTAGAGCCAGTAGTTCAGGAGGTTTGGTTGTTCAGTTAGACTCGTTTGTAGTCTGATATCCTGTTTAGTTTTGTAGATCTAGATGAGATAAGAGCTATGTAGCTTAGTAGTATTGATTATTTGGATTCTATAGAGCGAGTATCCCGGTATTTATACCGAGGAAACTCGAGGAAGTTCTATCTATAATTTTTCTGGATAGTTAGATTTGTTTTGATTGGATGAATTGGTTGCTTTGGTTGTTAGCATGTGATTAATATATGCTGTGATTTAAAATTAAATCTTTAATAAGATTATTAAATTAACTTTGTTTTAAATTTCGGGGACGAAATTCTTTTAAGAGGGAAGGAATGTGATATCCCAGAATTTCTGGCAATATAAATTTAATAATCCGTATTTAAAATTAAATTGATTTGATAATCTTTGTAATAAAATTTGAATTTAATTTAATGACCTAATTGAATAAATATTTAATTAATAGATTTTATCTTTTAAAAGCTAATAAATTGTTTTCTATTTATAATATATATAGGATATGTATATATTGTAAATAAATAAGCCTTGTTTTAAATTTAATAAATAAATTTAAATCTTTTGTCTAATTCTAATATCCATTTTAGTAATTTGGAAATTTGATTTAATCTAATATAATTTTTCAAAACTATTTTATAAATAACCATATGATTTTAAATATATAAATAAATGTTTAATTGTTTAAAAAGGATTTTAGCTTAAAGTTTAAATAAATTTAATAATAATATTTGTTTAACATTCTTTTTAAAATATTGATTAATAAATATGATTTGTAAATGAGATATGAAAGTTTTAAAATACAACTAATGAATGAAACATTTATTCATTTAAATAATAAGTAATTTATAACCTCTTTTATAAATTTTATTTTAAATGATCAAAAATGTTATTTTCAAATAATAAAGTAATGTATTGTTTTTATTTTTAAATATAAATGGTTTTATTCCCTTTAAAAAATTGCTATATATATGTATATATATATATAACAAAGTATGTGTAAATTAATTAAGTTTAAAACTTTCATTAACTTTTAATTATAAATACTAATCACTTTAGAGACATGTGTAAACATCCTAGAACATAATTTAACATGTGTTAAGTGATCAAACAAGGAAGTTAACAAGTGTTAATATTTAAGACAAGTGTCATGTTTTAATTCTATTTTTCTTTGATATTTAAATAAATCATAAATTTAGTTATATAAACACTTGCCTTCTTCCATTCTTTTCTTTTCCTCATTTTCATTTCATAGTAAAGAAAATTCGTAGCTGAAAACATTTCACTCTAAAACAATCTTCATTTCAAGAGAAAAAAATCAGAAATCACTCCTCAAAAACAAAATCTGAAACCCAAAATCTGTAATCATTCCTCGCAACATATTTCAAAATGCAATTTTCATTTCCTCTAAAACCTGTTTTCTCATCAACCTATAACCAAATGCAAATCACTCTTCAAAATCATTTCCTGTAAACACATTTCCTCAAAACTGAAGCCTCTACATCATTTTTATTCAATCTGAATTGTTTCCTGCAATTTCAAATTTATTTTAAAAGCTTGCATTCATTTCTTCAAAATCTGAAAATTTTGCCCCTGCATGCAAACCTGGGAACTAATGCAAGTTGAAAACATCAGCAATTCAAGTTTAAGGTTTATAAATCAATAATAAAAGCATTTAAGCAAGTTTTCAAAAGATTCACAAGGGTTTTTCAAAAAAAACTGGTGCTCTGCTCATCAAAATTTCAGGTGAGTAACTTTATTTTAAAAAATTTAGTATAAAATCTGGTTGCATGTAAGTTGTTTGAAATAAATATGTTTGTGCATGTATAATTGTTGAATTTTCTTATTTATGTTGTATACATGCTTGTGATATCTGTAAGTCCTCTCTGCTTCCAGTTTTTAGTTTCTTGTTTTAATTTAAATTCAAAATTTCCTGATTTGACTCTGTTAGAAACATAAGATTCAAAGCATACTTGTTTGTTTCATCACATACTTTAGATTAAAATTTCACTTAGGTTAAACATTAGTGAAATGTCTCTGGAAATTTAAAATAACCAAGCAAGTTTGAATATAAGTGGAAATTCAAACATTACGATTCAATGTTTCAGGGTTATAAATCAAATCATAATACAAAATCATGATTTTTAAAAGCAAGATTACAATTTTTAGTGTTAAAACCAGAGTGCAGTTTTTGTTTGAACTGGAAAAGGAAAATGGGAAAGTTCGGACGATCTATGGGTTCGAGTGAGTTGAATTTCCTCCTGGAGGTGGAGGGGTGATTAGAGAGGATGGGAAAATTAGTGGAAAGTCGATCAGGGAACTGTGGAGGAGGTGGTGGTGATTTGGAAGTTTGGAACCCTAGTTTTACTGGGTTAGATAAAATCGATCACTTCGGCAATTGTAGTTGATTGAGTTCAACTATATCTTGGGTACTGGAAGTTAGTGGGTTGATGAGGACTTCGTCGGAGTTTCAGAAGCAACGGTGGTCGGAGCTTCAAAAGGAAGGAATTGACAGGTTTGGATGTTGTGGTTCTGCCTGTTCCAGGTTTTGGTCTTTGAACTCAAAATTCAAATTCGAGTTGATTTGAGCAATCTGATGATCGTGGTCAGATGGGAGTGTGATTGGCGATTTGAGGAGATCGTCAGAGGCGAGCGAAGATGGACGACGTCGCCGTGCATGTGCAAGGTGGACATGTTATTTTTCTGGTGAAGTTTTGTTTTGGGTTTGATTGTCTCGAGTTTTCTCGGGTGATTCGAGTGTATGACTCGAAGTAGTTTAGGCTTGAACTCGAAGTCACTTAGGGTATGGCTCGAGTATATTGTTTTGTGACAGGTTCTAAAATTAAACAGAAACCTGCTTTGTTTTTTTTTTAATTTTTTAAAGTAAAGTTTAAATGTAAACTGGAATTTAAACTAAGTTTTTAAAACCTGAGTTAAAATATGAATTCAAGAGTTTGAATCTTAGATTTGAAATAAATTAAGTTTTTGAAATTTAAATTTGGTTTTAACAACTTTTAAGTGTAAAAGTATATTTGATTTTGAATTTAAACTGAAAGTTTAAATTGTAAAATATAAATTTAAAATAAATTTCAATCTGAGTTTTAAAATCTGGAATTTGGATTTGAATTTCAGTTTTTAAAATAAAATAAAGTTTTTAAATTTAAATTGTTTTAACTACTTTAAAAATGGTTAAATAGTTAGAATTTTAAAATGGAGTTTAAAATGTAAGTAAAGCTTTTAAAATTTAAGTTAAATCTGGAATCAAGATTAAATCTGTATTTCAGTTTGAAATTAAAGGAAACCTTTAAATTGAAATTGTTTTAAATAACTTGGAATGTTTAAAGTGTATTTTAAAATTGATTTGAATTTAAAAATGAATTGGGTTTTAAATTCTTTTAAAACTTCTTTATAAAATGGATATTTCTTTAACATATGAGATAAAAAGGTTTTGAATTGTTATTAAACTTTGTTTAGATAAATTTGTATTCATTTTAAAATTTTAAATTTAAAATGAAATTTAAAGTGGAATTTAAGGTAAATTTGAAAACAATTTGTTTTTAAATGCTTTGATTAAGTAAGAAATGATTTCTAAAATTAAATTAAAATTTAATAATTTGGATTCATTAAATTATTAAGTTGGATAATTAATTTTTTAATTAATTAATAATATGGATGATTAATTAAGTAATTAAGAGATTTTAAATTGATTAATTAAGACTTAAGATTAATTAATTAAGGTTAATTAATTTGTAATTAAGGATTATTAATTAGACTTTAATTAATTATTAAAGATTAATTAACAAGTAATTAAGGATTAATTAAGTTTGCAGTTAACACTTAATTAATTAAATAATTAGAGATTAATTAATTGGTGATTAAATATTAGTTTATTTGTAATTAATAATGGTTAATCTAAGTTAATTTCTTAAGGAAAGTAATTAAAGTATAGTTAATGAAGGTCATTAACTAAGATTATTTAACAATTAATTAATGTGATTAATTTTAATAATTAATTAGGTTAATTAATTAATAATAATCATTTGCGAAATTGTTAAAGTTTAATTACTTAATAGAAGTAATTAATGAATTAATTACTTAATGTAATTAATTGGGTTAATGTGATTAGTTTAGATTAATTAATTAAGTTTAATTAATTTAAACACTTGATGATTTGATAGATAATTACTTAATGTAATTAATGGGATTGTAATTACTTAGGGAAGTAATTAATTGATAATTACTGAATGTAATTAAAGATGTTTTAATAATGTAATTAAAGATGTTTTAATAAAAAATAACCATTAATTGAATTGAGAAAATAATTCATGGGTACCAGGCGATTGTCATCTGCTTCCCCTTCGTGAATTTTCTTGCCCCCGTTTCACTCGCCCCCCTACATGTCCTCTCCTCCTTCTTTTCACAACCGTTCGCGTCTGCTCTCCCCATCTTCTACACGCTCTGGCCGTCGTTTTCGAGCCATGGTACCTGAAGACGTCGCCCGTCCTGATATACTATCGTCCCGAGAGTTTCCTCCCTTTCGTGCAACCAATCAGCCCCCCTAGTTTCTACTGCCCGCCCTTGCTTGAAGTAGCTACTGCTGCTGGTACCACTGTTGTGAGTTCATCTTTGATATCATCTGGTTCGCAACTTTATACTAATGCCGGATCCAATGTGGTTTTCGTTGGGTCTCCCTGTTGCGTTATCGATGAGCAAGTTAAGGGTTCTTTGGCATTGGAGTGTGATCTTGGAGGACTGTCAGGTGATGACACAGGCATGGTTGAGTCTGTCGTGCATGATTGTTGCATGACAAGTGTTTGTATCAATGATAAAGTGGGATCCGAACCTTTAAACAGTGCTATTAGTTTGATTAACCCTTTGAGTGAAGCTACTCCGTGCCTGCCATCAGTTGTAGTTTGTCCTGTGCCTCCTCCGTCTTCGAATGCATGCCCCAAATTTGGTATAGCTTGCGGCACTCCAGTCATTGCCGATGTTAACCCAGTGCACAATGTGTTAAAACCTGGTGATTCCATGCAGTCTCACATTGTTGCACAATGCCCCAATCCTGTGGCCTCTACTGGTGTGGTGGAGTTTCACCCTGTTGATACTTGCCCATCGGTACCCAAATCATGGTCTTCACTTTTTACATCCATGCCACGTAATGCGGGTGTTTATGAACCAGTTGAGTCCGAAATCCATGAGGAAAACGGAGTAATGATCCCTCCCCCCAGTGTTATCCAAGCCGGTTTGGACTTTTGGTCAGAATACGTAGTTGGTTTCTTTTTGGACCCTAAACATCGACTTCATGATGTGGCTACTGTTTGTCGTAGGGCCTGGAGACTACATGGTGGTCTTAGAGTCAAGTTGGTCGATTCCTTGTACTACCTATTGTTCTCCTCCCCTAAGGAACGTAATCGTGTTCTTGAGTCTGAGCCTACCTTCTTTGATGGACAGCCTTTTATTATTACCCCCTGGTCGCCGACGGTTGCTAGAGCACGTGAACAGGTTTTTTATATCCCTGTTTGGGTTTATTTCTCTCAAATTCCTTCTGCTCTTCAACCGCTGCTTGGTTTGAATTGGCTTGCTTGCAATGTTGGTAAATTGAAGTGTTTTGACTCCAACACTGTAGCGCGAGATAAGCTTGTTTACGCCAAGGCTCTGATTGAGATTTCTTCCCATAAGCCTCTTCCTACCTCTATTCCTGTCCAGCTAGCTGTTGGACATGTGGTGGATGTGCGTGTTCGGTATCGATGGGTCCCAGACATTTGTACCTCGTATCACTCTTTTGGCCATATTGCCTCTGCCTGCTCGCACTCTGTTATATCTGCTTCTGCTCCTAAGATCCCTCTGCCTAGGCCTCCGCTAAGGAAATGGGTTCCCAAGGTCTCACTAGTTGCTTCTCAGTCTTCTGTCCCCGGACCTTCCCTCTCCTTAGCGTGGCCTGCTTCCCCGGTTCCTGGTGTTTCCTCTGCTGAGACGGATCTTGTTGTTTGGGCTTAGACTGAACATAGTTGGGTTGATCTCCGTTCAGACATGAGATTCAACCCTGTGGATGACACCTATTTCAGATATGTATCTGATGATCTACTGGACCTTCGATGCCTTCACTACAGAATTTCTGGTGATTCCTTGGTTCTTGACTTGGATGGTTCGCACGCTCAGTCTAATGCTGTTATTCTAGCTGATTCTTCCTGGGATCGATCTTTTATCTAGTCTTCTGGCGTTGACAGTTATGATCCTTCTCTTGCTGTTCTTTTTCGCCCCTATATTGGTCTTCTTGGAGATCGTTCTCTGGTTTCTTCCCGGGTTGTTGAGGGCGATTGTGATTCTTCCTCTGCGGAGGAGAACTAGTCTAGTAATTTATATCGAGTAGCTGTGACTCGTCTGTCATACTCCTGTGATGTAATTTTATTTCTTTCTTTCATAGTAGCTAAGGTGCCTCTACCTTACTCCTGTAATTCAAACTTTATTACGTTCGTAATAAAAGTGGTCGGTCCACTATAAAACCGTCAGCCATGCCAAAAAAAAGATGTTTTAATAATGGAAGTGATTTAGATTAAATTACTTTGTAATTAATCAAGGGATTAATTAGAGAATAAATTAAGGAGTAATTTATTTAATGAAGTAATTAAGGGTAGTTAATTACTGAATGGAATTAATCAAGGGATTAATTAGTGAATAAATTAAGGAGTAATTTATTTAATGAAGTAATTAAGGGTAGTTAATTACTGAATGGAATTAATCAAGGGATTAATTAGAGAATAAATTAAGGAGTAATTTATTTAATGAAGTAATTAAGGGTCGTTAATTACTGAATGGGACTAATCAAGGGATTAATTAGAGAATAAATTAAGGAGTAATTTATTTAATAAAGTAATTTAGGGTAGTTAATTACTGGATGTTATTAATCAAGGGTGATTAATATATGTGGTTTAGTTGAAGATTAATTACTTAATGTAATTAATTTAAATAGAGAGATTAATTAAAAATGTAATTAGAAATCACTAATTAATAAAATTAATGATGTAAATTTAGAATTGATTAATTAAGGAATAATTAATAAATGAAGTAATTAATTAATAAAGGATTAATGTAATTAATTTTAGATAATTAATTGACTAAGTAATTAAAAGTTGATCATTGTAAAGGGTTAAGTATAATTAACTTGTGTAATTAATTTAAAGGCTAATTACTTTTTATAATTAGGAAATTGTTAATCAGTAATGATTAATTGAAATGAATAATGAGATAGTGATTAATTAATTTATTTATAATTAATTAATGGTTATGTCAAGCAGGATTATAATGATGAAGTAATTAATTTAATTTATTTCAAATTAATTAAAGATGATGTAATTAATTTAATTCATTTTAAATTAATTAAGAGATGAAGTAATTAATTTAATTCACTTTAAATTAATTATAGATGGTGTGATCATTAAATCATTGCTTATGTATGAATGGATGATATTGGTTGCCTTGAATGGTTTGTAATCTCAGCTATTAGATGAGTAATGCTGTGTAATATGGATGCTTTGGTTGCATTAGAATGATGATAATGTTGATTATCTATTGTTATGTTGTGAATTATCTATCTGTGTGTATATAGATAATGAATTGAAATTGTTTTAACTTTAAAACAACTTGGCATTAAAAGATACGTTTTGGATTCGTTGAGACCGGGATTGGGTTTCCGTATTTGGATATTCGAAAACCACATCGATCCAAATTAACGACAGGTCGTGAATCTCAAGTGAAAATAAAGATTCAGAGTGCAAAGGTTATCGTCGTTAACTCTGAGGGTGATTCCAAAATGAGTAACGATATAATGCCTTTAGGTTTCGTTCGAACCCAGAACGAACTTGTATGGATTGAATGCTTTCAGAACATCGTCAAGTGGATGATGAGCATTCTATGTGATGTGTTCTATAAAGGTAATCGTAGCCTCAAGACTCATCAACCGAGAATGGCTAAAACAGGGGAGGTGCAGCAAGGCTAAGTGGGTCATGCCCAAGTAGGACGAGATTTACCCCTGTCTAGATGTCCCTTTTATTTCGGCTGTGTGGTGCGTTTGCTGATCACAACTACGCAGTGGTCTTGTTCGGAACTGTTTAGTAAGGAATGGTTCCGGCTTTGTGTTGCAGGGGATTGGGAGTGATCCTCGGTACATTGATCTAGGCCACGTATTATGACGGGCGGTACCCTGGTAGCCCTGCCATTGTATGGAATCCAATCTCCAATAAGTGTCGTACGTATTAGTTGTGCCCAACTATGTTGGAACGTGAGATGTAAGCATTCCAGCTATTTCTGTATTTTACTTGAAAACCCTAGACCCTATTATAATATCACCAGATTTCCTATCAAATGTTTTGTTTAGCGTAAGGTAAAAACTTTTCCATGTTCATGTGTAGGAAGTGTTACGTGATACTTTTCTTTCAAAGGTTTTTCAAAGTTAAGCAACTTTAACCTGTTACTCACCCCAGACCCATGTCTGACCTAGAGTTTATTTGTGTTTTCTTAAACTCTTGGGTACTCAAATTTTTACGAGTAGCCAAGGGATTCAGGTTAGCTTTGACGAATTATGGAGGAGCAATGGAGCAGGAGGCTTTTGCTTTGTAGTTATATAGTGTTCCGCTGTGTTGGTATCTCCGAGTGGTTTCTTTATATTGTATTAAGTTGTAATAACTAGACAGGTGTTTATAACTGTCTAGTATGTGATGTATTGTCTATGTAACTCTGATAGTTGTTGTATACTATGTAATACTTATGTTATTAATATAATTCATTCGTTCCCCTGTTGAAATTCTGATGTTGTTTCTTCTTTCTCTTTTTTCTTTTCTCTTTTCTATCCCTTCTTTCTTAAAGATGATACGACTTTCTGGTCGTTGAAAGTCGGGTCGTCACAGTTGGTATCAGAGCGCTAGGTTGAGCGGATACCTAGGCTCCAGAGTGGTGTCTATCTTGAGAGAGCGTATTTGTATCTTTAATATATATATATATATATAATTATTTCTACCTATTTGGGTTACCTGTTCGGGTTTTCCAATGTAAGTTACAAAGGTAGATAAGGTAGTGGGGTGTGTAACACGACTACTACCATTGGTTGGAGTTTGAATGTCTGAGGTTGGAAGTATATCTGTCGAGACTGTAGACCTAATACTGTCTCGGGTGAGCTTTGCAGTGATGAAGGATTTCATTGATCTATGAAGGAAACCTTCTAAAGGTTCGAAGTTCATCTTTGAAGTGCAGAATTGGAGAGTAAAGTTTGGATCTGTCGGATTGGCAGAAGAGAGTGATGATATCTTGATACCTCAAGAAGTAGTAGTTGCGTGATGAGATGCAGTGATTATGGATTGTTTCCATTCTTTGGGACAAATTTAAGGAAGTGTGTCTGTTTCGGTGTTGTGGCAGAGTCCAGCAGGGTGTTTTTGTTTGCTTTGAGGTCCGAGTTTCTCGAAGAGCTTTGGATTAGGAATTCTTTGGCATTGGTGGTAGCAGTGCAGCTCGGAGTATTCTGTGTTGGCAGGAAGTCTTATGGCTGAGTAGTTTTTCTGAAGGAGGATTTCAGAAGCAGAAGAATGGATCCATTTCTTCGATAAATTGGCTAGGCCAGCGTAAGCTGTTCTGATTGGTAAAGACAGAGCAGTTTCTTTGGATATTAGGCTGGGTTGATCGCAAAAGTGACTTGCGATAGTTGAGTATTCTCTGGGTTGTTGGAGATTTTTCGGATGTCTTCAGGGAAGTCAGAGGTTTGTCCGCATCTGGAGATCGAGATCTCTTATCGGCTAGGATTCCAGGATGGTACCGGTGGTTCAGTTTAGTAGAAGGATGGTTCCTTGAGATAGAGTTTGGTGAAGCAGCTCAGATTTTTGGTCGAATTCTGAGTTTTCTTTATGGATCTGATGAACCATATTTCTGGGATGTGTTGTTTAGTTTGTGCTCGTGTTCTTCATCAGCATTTTCATCTACTTCGGATCAGAGTTGTGCAACGGAAGCAGTTTGGGGGTGCATCTGTTTTTCTTCTCCGGATAGGAGAAGTTTGTTCTGTCTTCTGATGTTTGAGGAGTAGAGTTTGTGTCCTTGTTTTGAATTAATAATTAAAGTCATAACCTACTTAGATGAAAATGTCCTAAAATGAAATGATATTACTCGCATTTGTCTTTATTTTTCACTATATCTATACTCTCCTTCGATTTCCTTAGCTCCTTTTCTTCTTCCTTTCCTCTTAATAACGGCGACTGGCTATATTTTCATTTTGTTTTAATTTTAAGAGAAAGAATGGAAAAATAAGAAGAAAGATATGTTTGGTGGTATTGATATAGTAAGGGTTTTTGTCTGCTTCCTTATTTTATCAATTTAATTCCTCCTTTGCAAGATCCAATCTATTCAAATAATAAAGTAGTTTTCCTCATAAAATGCTTGCATTTTATTATTTACCTTAGTAAAAATGTCTTTTATTCAAGTATTTATGTCTTCTCTTAATGCACATGACCAAATATAATTATATCCCATTTAATTAAATAACCTAAATTTCATTTAATTTTTTTCTTATTTTTATTTAATCCTGTGTATACAATAAGCAAATAAATATTCCAAATCTAGGTGCTAACTTTCCTATTTTTTTGAACCTCATAGTGCCTCTCATCGGTGACAGCTTAACAAACACATGATTTCCCGGCTCAAAATCCAAGTCATTCCGCTTCTATCGACATAGTTATTCTGCCTTGATGGAGCTTCTTTCATCCCCCACCGTTCCTGAAGCTTCTCTCATAAGATCTGGTCCCGACATGAGCTTATCTCCCATCTCAACCAAATACACGAGTTGTTTACACAATCTTGCATTCAATGCCTTAAAAGATGTCATCCCTATGTTGAATTGGTATCTATTGTTGTATGAAAATTCCACTAAGTGTAGGTGATCTTCCCAAGATCCACCAAGTATAATACACTAGCTCGTAGCAAGTCTTACTACACACGATTGACTCTTCTAGTCTATCCATCCGTTTAAGGATGGTATGCGGTACTCTTGCATAACTCTGAATGCAAAGCACTTTGTAAGCCCACTAGAACTCAAGGTAAACAATGGTCTTGGACACTGACTATAATACTTGGTACTCTATGTACTCTCATTATAGTCTTCAAATAAATCTTGGCCAATTTTGTTGCCGACCTTGTAGGTCTACTAGGATAAAATGGACGCTCTTAGTCAGTTCGTCAATTATAACCCATATGCTCATAGCCCTAGATTACGACAACCCATCTATAAAATCCATAGAAGACGAGTCTCATTTCCATGCCGAAACTTCAAAGGCTGCAAAAGTTCACTTGCCTTTTGATGCTCTACCTTAACCTATTGGAAACTTAAACATCCCTTCACACACTCTGCAATACCACTTTTCATTCCTTCTTAGAAGATGCTTCCCTTTAAGTCTTAGTACATTTTAGTACCTCCCGAGTGAGTTTAATACTTCTTTTTGAATGCCTCCTATATCTGGAACATATAACCTTCCATTTTTTTGAAGCCTACCTCCTTCATCAACACCGAACTCCCTTAACTTATCTACTTCGATTTCAAACTCTAGACGCCTAACTCTTTTTACATAAAATGTACCTTCTCTATGCTTCTCAGCATTTCTTTCCATAAGAGCTGGCCGAACTTCTAAGCACAATAGTGTTTTGAAAACTCTGATAGGACCAGTACTCTTCAATCATTACCAAATCACAACTCTTCTATTTTGGCTCAAAGCATCTTCCATTTTATTTCCCTTCACCGAGGTATACTCTATCCCAAAGCCATAAGACCCTAAAAACTACAATCACCTCTACTGCCACATGTCCAACTCCTTCTGAGATATTAAATATCTTAAGGATCCATGGTAAGTATATAACTGAACCTTTCCCCTAAAAGGTAATGTCTTTACTCTTTAATGCAAAGAAAATACCTTCCAACTCCATGCCATGTGTCGGATATCAAACTTCATGGGGTCGCAACTTCATAGATGCATAAGCTACTACTTTTCCACTTTGCATTAACACCACACATACCATCGAACCTGAAGCATCAATATAAACAATCATATCTTTATTTCTCTCTACCTAAAACTTAAACATTCATCAAATGAAGGTTCAACTCGTGAAACACATCTCTTAGCCCATATATACTTCTCGTTCTTTATGTTAAGTCTCATCATTGGCATTATTAACCGGTAGAAGTCCTTAATGAATCACTATTTGAAGCCTGCTAAACCTAGGTAACTCCGAATCTCCATAACCATTTTGACTTTCTTCCATCTATTCAAAGCTTAAACCTTCGAAGGGTCCACAGCCGAGCCTCTCTTTGAAATTGCATGGCCCAGGAACTTAACTTCCCTTCTCCCAAATTAGAACTTAGAAAACTTTGCCTTTAACTTGTGTTTTCTTAGTGTCTCCAACACAAGCCTTAAGTGAATCTCATGCTCCTTCTCATCTTTTGAGGACACAAAGATGTCATCTATAACTGCTGGCACATGTACACTAAGATGTCATCTATGTCTACTGGCACATGATGGTTTAATTGATCTCGAAAGATCCAATTAATCAAATCCACGTAGCATGTAGGTGCACTAGTTAATCCAAACGACATTGATAGCCACTCATACGAACCATACATTATTGTAAAAGCAATCAAAGGAATACTCTCCTCCACAACTCTCAATTAATGGAATCTCAAAGCCAGATCTTACTTTGATAATACTTTATCTCCAAATCAACTTATTGAGCAAATCATCTATCATCGGCAAGTGATATGTATTCTTCACATTTCTTTCATTCGGCTTCTTCAACAATCAATGCACAGTTGCAAAGATTTATTGGACTTCTACAAAAACATAGCCATAGCTCCCTGTGGTGAACTACTCAGCTTTACAAAGCTCTTGATTTCCAACTCTACTAGCTGGTTCTTTAATTCCTTCATCTCCTTCAGAGGTATTTTACTAGACAGTCGAGTGAATGGCTCAGATCCTAGTATTAACTTAATTCAGAACTCAATATCTCTGTTGGAAAATCGAAGACTGGTTCTTCGGAACTCAATATCTCTCAGGGTTGGCAAATCGAAGACCGGTTCAAATACATCTAGGAAATTGCAGAGTGGGCAAATCGAAGACTGGTTCAAATATATCCAATCTCTTCCACTCATCCTTCTTTCATAATTCCTTCCTCTGAAGCCAAAGTAATAATACACATTTGCACCCAGTTGTAGGCTTTTTCGAAACTGCAAATACTCTTTGATTTTGGTCTAGGTGAATCAATGCTATGATCCTTTCAACACAATATATTTTAGCAATGTATTTTTTCTAGCAGTCCATCTCTAAAATTACTCTAAAGTCTATGAAGTAAAACACGTAGAGATCACATTAAAAGTTACACGTATCTAACTTATTCTCTAAATTTGTGCATCCAAAAATGAGAGTGGCATACCCCCTTATTGGATTTACTCATGGAAGTGACTTAGTAGGTAACTTCTAATCCAATTTTATCAATCAAGTCTTTAACTGTAAATGAATGTGTATCCCTACTATCAAACAATACTCTAACTGAAAAACCAGAAATCAAAGTCATACCTGGTAAGATCTTGCTTCCTCTTTTGATGCTTTACCTTGTCATAGTTAATGCACTTCATCTTTATTTTGGCTCTCAACATTGGACATTTAGATACATAATGCCTCTTCTATACATAATAAAAATAAGCAATTTTAGTCATAGCGTTCTCTGCATTCTAACCCTTTGACAATGTCTTCTTGCCCTTAGTAAAAAGAATGAACTTTTTTGCACTGCTTTAGGTTTTGCCTCAACCCTCCTCCTCTCCTGATACATCTCATCATACCTTTGGGTTATATTCATAATGAAATTAAAAGGAGATGAAAAATACGCTATCACCTTGTGATCTAGAATCTGCTTCAAATCTCAAATGAACTTATCATTTTTTAATAGGTGGGGTATTAATTATCTCTTGGCTAAATGTAGCCAAGGAGTTAAAATTCTGAATGCATCCTTCCATCTAATGGTCTCCCTGCTTTAACTCCATAAACACTCGCATCCACACACTCCTTTGAGACCTAGATATGAACTAAGCCTCAATTCTCTCCTTGAACTAATCCCTTATACTTTCCTCTTCAAGAGTTTCAGCAGTTAGGGTATTCCACCAATCTAAGGCACATTTATATAACTACCCAAAAGACAACCTTCTTCTTTGCGGACCATTAAATCTCGATCTCGAAAATTACACTTAGAAACTCTTAACCAGTTAAATAATTCAATCGTAGGCTCCTTCCCTATAACATCTTTCCTCCTATGTTTCGATAGTCATGATTCATCTTAGAGAAATCACTTCTTCGTACAGGCCTCGGCTCAACCGCCTCCAGAATATTCTCCCTCATTATTTGCATCATAAACTGCAAAAACAAGGTATTCACATCCATACCCATTTCATTAACTAGTGGAGCTTCGATTTCAACTACATGTGGTATTTCTCCGTTGTTTCTTCCATTCATCTAAGTTATTTCGGTTTCCCTTCTAGCATTTACTCCTCCGATATAACTCATCCACTTCTTATTTCCATCTAGCTTCTCTATTAAGAAATCCTTTATTAGAAATGGAAAGAAAGAGAGTGAAACAACAACAAAAGGATAGATATATCCACATACATATATCTGTATAGCATAATACAAGAACATTATATATAATAGTGTATACTCTCTCCAAGAAGTTCATTTTCTACTAAGTGATTAACTAATCCTAGCTCTGTTTTACATAGGTGTCCCCTAACCAAAGCTCTAATGCAAAATTATAACATTCCTCATTCCTAAACCCAAAGATAGAACCCCAATGTACTTTAATAACTTTGGAATCATCTTTCAACAATAAAATGAGTTTAGTATGATTTTTTAGTAGTTAAGTATTCAAAGAAACTAAACTAATTTCACTATAGATAATAGTCTTTACATCATATTTTTTCAAATTCCCAACCGCACTCACGAGAGTGTAAAATATAGATCATTATATAACAGCATAAAAGATATGACATATGAAGATGTCGAACCCTTGCAATCTCTTGGACTTAACATATATACATTACACGGTGGAATTTAAGTTGCTACTAAAGAAAATGACAAAAGGGCATCTTGCCCACCTTTGATTTCGAAAAATTCCTACCATTGGCTAATAATTATAATCAAAAATCTTATAAACTAAACCTAATCAAGTTAGTATCCATGAATTTACATGGGAAAATGAATAAACGTACATGTTATGTATAAGTCTGCCATGAATAATATTAGTTCCCATCTAAGTGCCCTGCTAGTGGCACCACACTGCTAAAGCATGGAATAGGTTTTCCACCATATTAACTTCGATTACATAACCAATATGGGATTATCATGAGTCATGAGTCATAATTCATGGAAAAACATATGTTAACATAAAATTATAAACACGCCATAATAACTGCGCATAAAACTATCTTTTTGGTTTCATATATTACGATTTTTATACCGAAAGGTACAACCTCCACTAGTTTTTATAACTATTTGTTAATTTCATAGTTCAAGGTACAACTCAAAACATCTTTGGTCAGTCTTTTACTGAGTTTATTCTAAAAGGTGCAACCCCAAGCAATCCTGGTTCTTTAATATTTGTACTTCGAAATATAATCCTAAGCAGTCTCCGTTTATTATGTTTATATTACAAAATATAACCCTAAGCAGTTTTTGCTCTTTAAGTGTTGTACTGCATAGTACAACCATGAGCAGTCTCGGTTCATTATGTTTGTGCTACAAAGTACAACTTATGTAGTCTCAGTTCATTATGTTTATACTGCAAAGTATAACTCTAAGCAGTCTTTTTATCTTTTTCTTAATCTTGAACTTCATGCGAGAGTTACAAACACTCTTGTGAAAGCACACAACTCACAAGGACAAACCATGTCCCTTTGAAAGTAAAATACCAAACCCTTCTCTTTGAGTAGGTGCATTTAAATAAGCATCCCTGCTCGGTGTCAATAGCACTTACGAACCTACATTATTTGAAAGGTCTTACTTATTTACCTTTTAGTTATCTTTAACTTTCCAAACTTCAACTAATTGTTCATTTATTAGGTTTTGGTTTTAGCCTTGTTACCTAATTCTTTTGTAAGAATGCAGATTAATCAAGGTATCTCAGCCTAGCCAGGTCCGGTCCAGGCTAACTAGGTCCAAGTTAGCCTGTAAGATAACCATGACTAGGAGCGGGTCGACCGATGTTCTCGTGTACGATGATAACCCAAATCTAACCTAGGCCCGCATCGACTCGTCTACTCAATTGTAAATTAAGCTTTATGTTGGCGAAGCCTCCCAACGTAGCAACATCAGTATCCAGCTCGCTTGTTAATGCAAGGTGCAAGCCCAGCTCGGCCCATATCCTATTAACTGACCAACTCTCTCTAGTTTACTCACAACTCAACAATAGGCCAACCCACTTGCTCAAGCATCTCTCCCTTGGTTATCTCCCAATCGGTATAGTTTGAAACTATCTCAAACGTGATCCATCGTTGATATAGCTCCAATACCGCTGCCTTCGACTTACACTCCATCTCATCTCACCCAACTCAACATGCCTGAAACTCCTACGGGTTTCTCATTCCCATTATGGTCTAGCAAACTAGCTCGTCCCATCCTTCCACCTAGGCATGCGAGAGCAAAGCAGTAAGAGGTATAACCAGATGTACCTATTTCTAACTAGAAAGAAGTCCCATTTCCTACAAGCATACCACAAGTACAAGCACATCTAATGCGAGGTATGATAGAGCATGCTCCTGGTACAATCCCATTGGCCTTCATCTCAACCACGCATTCCTTTCTTTCATCGGCTATCCTTCATCAAATCCATTCGATCGGACCAATGGCCATGTGCACTTTATGTCTGGCACGATCTTAGCTGTCGAAACATCAGTTCAAATGTTATAAGAATCCTATACATGGTCACCTCCAAGAGGTTGAGGGGACCCCAAGTTAGAATCCATGGCTCGGTACTTAAGCTCCCTGAGTTTAGCAGCTTCATTAATCTTAGACATATCATTTATTCTTATTATTCTTTTGCAGTTCCTTGTAACGATAAGAGAGACATACAATAAGAGAACTTTATAGTGGATATATGATAGCTTGGCCGAACTACTTCACATCTTGTATCATGTACTTTGAATATTCTTTCCTCTTCATTTTCCTATCATTAAGCCTTGTGATTAGTAAGTAACCTTTTTTCTACATAACGCATTATCATAAATCTAAGGTTGACAAAAAATATTATCAACATTCCAGTGCTAGAAGATGGCCCAACCTTCGATCTTACTTTTATCAGTTTCCTATACAATATCTTTCTTTACTTGATACTTCACATCTAGCATCAATAGTAGTAGCGGTGGATAGTGCTCCATTGCCTCCTCTAATAACTAAGAAAATTCTTTAACTATCTCGGTTTAGCTTCGTGTCATGCGTAGTTTTTGTGCACGCCCCTTATCTCCTCAGGTCATTGCTACTACAAACTAAATTATAGCCGCCATGCATGTGGCTAGTTTGAATGCTGCACTTGCCTGCTCAAACATCTACCTTAAGATTCGGACCATCCTAGTCAGCTCGCTTCATGGCAAAACCTGGATGAAGGGTACACTCAGTGAAATCTTAATCGTCTGCTAAGAACCTCGGGACGAGAATCCAAAAGACGTAGCACTCCGATCAATGCCCAAAGAAGCCTCCTTAAGGGTCCCAAAATGGTTCCCTCATTCGTCTTCGCCCTCAATGGCATTCAGAAGTGGCCAGATGCATGCCTGCATGTCTCAATGTGTCCAGATTCCACCACTAGTGCTTTTCTTAAGTTTTTTTCCAAGCTAATAACCTCTTATGAAGAATGCATCAAAGATTACAGGCACTAGATCATTCAGCTCCTTCACCATGGCTATCCAAGGAGGATGAGTTATTAAGTGCTCGTTATCAGTTTATGAACTGCCGATCTTTACCACCTAGGACTGCCAGAGCTATCGCTTCCTTCCTACATGACCAACTACCCATGAAGATGGATTATCGAGAATCCATTTCCTTTTCAGGGACTGCTAGGCTATTCAGTGAGATTGAGTCACCATGCATTCAGTTCCTTGCTCGAAGACTACCCACAGCCTTATGAGTTCGGATGAGACTTTCTCCCTTTCTTGTTGGGGTGCATCGAAAATCGGATACACAGCTGCAATGGTTCGTACCCCTCTCCTCGGTGTCAATCATCCTCCATGCAGGATGGGACACTATTGTTTGGAATAGCGTTGTTACGCTAAGTGATGCTAAAATATGGCATCTATAACGTGTCAACAAAGAAATAAGCCGAGCCTAGCACCTTATTGCAACATGTTACTCTAGAAAATCTTCAAACCACTTGGTGCTTTTGTTTGAGCCATACCCGCTTGCCAGCTCCTTATTTCGTATTGTCGTCCTGGAGAACCTTCAAGCCCCTCCGTACTTAGGTTCGAGCTGGATCTACTTGCTTACTCCTTATTACAACCCATCACTCTAGAGAACCTTCAAGCCCCTTAATGCTTAGGTTCAAGCCGTGCTCGTCAGCCAACTTCTTGTTGTAGCTAGTCATCCTAGAGAACCTTCAAGTCCCTTAAAGATTAGGTCAGACCCATGCTCACTTTCCAGTTCCTTAGTGTGTCACTCTTTACTATTTCTATCTGTAGAATTATTATGAGCGATGACGCATGTCCCTTGTCTCGCCATCACACCACACTCTTATGCATGAGTGTTCGAGCTAATCATGTGCTATAGTTCATGTCGGGAGCTACAACCACTTAGCTACATTTGACGAGTCACCCAGGATAACCCTCTAGCCCTATGCGCTTTGATTCGAGCCGAGCCTGTCTGCCACTCTACAGATGGCCGCTTGTCACCTAGGAGAACCCATAGACCAACATGTGATCTTGCTCTATCCCAATGCTACCTGCCGCTTAATACAGGTGACACTTGGCTCTTATCAATGCCCATGTTCGACTCGTCGCATGAAAGTATTACTACTTAGCATGTCTTTAGCATGAAACTTTTTCTAAAAATAAATTAGGAACTCCTCCTAAATGTGTGTCTCCTATAAAGACCTCGAGCCACTCAGCACTCGAATCCATATCGGGACTGCCAATCAACAAAGCAGCATAGTGAAGCTCAACCGTCGTTTGCCAGCCTCGGCACCTGACGAAGAACCAGGTTGCTCAGTTAGTGCTCACTTTCGATTCTGTTGACTGACTTAGCCTGTGAGTCAAAATTAATTCATCAACACATTACATGGGACTTTGCTTGCTATCCAAGATATGCTACCCTACCAGTCGCGGACAAACAATCAAAGACAACTAGTTTCATAGACACCGGGTTTTCATCTAAAGATCTATTTTTATTCAAAAGAATGTGGGGACACAATGCCCGCCTCACTAGGCTTGTAAAGAACAATCACTAATTAGTTGAAAAGAAGAAAAAGAGAAAGCATGGAAGAGGCATGTTAAGGATGCTCTTAAGAGGCTTGGTAGAATGCATGCTTATCGCCACCCAGAAAATGCCGGTTGCACCAGTGGTACTCCCCCATCACTTCATGCGGTCAAGAAATTGTTGAAAAAAAGTGAGGGCACTACCACATTCGAAGCCTTTCGTATCAAATTTCATGGGAGTCCCTAAAAGACTTCTAGAAAACCTCGTCGAGAAGCAGACCAAGGCATCGTCCATGGTAGAAGCAGCAAAGGCGATTGCTACTACCCTTTCCAATAGGACGTTGAAGCATCCAAATCGACTTGAGGTCGGGAATGTCAGCGAATCAAAGTAAGGATTCCCCTATCTTCACATTGATCACTAGTCTGAGACCTTTATGAAACTGCCATCGGAGATATAGCCACAAAGCGGAAGCGTAGGTCCAAACCAACGGCAAGATCCATATAAGATACAGAAATCCAAGCAAGTAGTCCGAACTACAATCGAAAAAAAAGTTAGGCCCTTAAAGAGCCGCTTCCTTCCTTTTAATCCTAACCAAAATTGATAAAAGCCCAAGTGCTTAAGCGTAATGGGAGTGGAAGATGAACACGAAGTAATCTGTTTTTATCAATAGAAAACTATGCAAATTTCAAGTTTGCTAGAGAGATCGCACACCGATGGCCTTAGAGGTTCAAATGGGAAGAAGAGAAGGATATTTATACACTTCACCTTTTAATCGTAGCCATTGTGATCAAAAAAACAGAAATGATTTTAACCTTTTAAGAGTGATAATTGTTGTGTCAGAACATGCACGTGGGCAAAATGACACATCATTACCAGGTCTTGAAAAGCACAACCACCGCATCCAATGGTGAAATGCCATATGGGTGGTGTATTAATCGCAAAGCGAAACCGTCAGTTGATGGAGTCTTTGAAATTTTACAAGCCCGCACCCTATCACCGGCATGGACTTGGTGGGCAAAATGTTACTCACTTTTTTCATAAGTAAGAAGGTAAATAAATTAAGGTATCTTAGCTTGGCCTGTTCGGTACATAATGATTAGGTCGAAGTCATCTCGTAAGGAAACAACGAGTGGGAGTAGCTCGACCAGTGTTCTCATGTGTGATGATAGCCCTAATATAACCTACGCACACATTGGCTCATCTGCTCAATTGCACGTCAAGCTTTCTACTAGTAAAGCCTCCCAGTGTAGTAACCCCAACAACCAGCTCGCCCATCAATGCAAGGCGCAAGCCCGGCTTGGCCCATCTCCATTAGTCGTACAGACTCTCTCTCCGACCCACTCGCAACCACGCAACATGCCAACATACTTGCTCAAGCATCTCACCCTCAATTATCTCTCGATTGGCATAGTTTGAGACTGTCTCAAGGATGGCTCATCATTGATCTAGCTTTGATACCACCACCTACGACCTGCACTCTATCTCATCTCACCCAGCTCAGCATGCCTTCGGCTCTTATTGGTTCCTCATCCTTCTTATAGTCTTAGCAGACCGACTAGGTCTATCCTTCCTCCTAAGCATGCGGGAGCAAAGTGAGAAGAGGTACAACCAGTTGTACCTATTTCTGGTAAGAAACACATCCCATTTCCTACAAGTAGAAGCACATTTAATGTAAATCATGGTAGAGCATGCTCTTGGTATAACCCAATTAGCCTTCATCTAAGCAACGCATTCCTTTCTTTCGCCAGTTGTCCTTCATTAATTTCATTGATCGGATCAATGGCTAGGCGTGTTTCATGCTTATTTTGTGGCATGATCTTAGGCATCCAAACATATTTCAATTGCTATAAGAGCCCCATGCATGGCCACTTCCAAGAGGTTGGTTGGGCCCTTGATAGAGGGACCCAAGACTTACCACTCAAGCTTCCTTAGATTAGCAGCTCATTACTCTTAGGCGTACCTTCTTTTCTAATTATTCTCTTGTAATTCCATGTAATTGTAAGAGAGCCATATAGTATGAGAATGTCATAGCGGACATAGTTGTCTTAGCCAAACCACTTCATATCTTGTGTCATTTACCCTTGAATGCTCTTTTTCATTTATTTTTGTATCGTTAAACCAAGTAGTTAGCAAGTAACATTTGCTCACCATAACGCATTATCAAAACACCAAGTTTGACGAAAAATACCATCAACGCTATTCTTTTAGCTTCATTAGGCTCCCAGCCTTCCTTTAACTATTTAACGTCTTAGAACTATTTTCGTATTACATCATACTTCTACATACTCCCTTTGGCGATCTTAAACCTTGGGTTTTAGTATTAGTTTTCCTTCGAAAGGTAATTGGTCTTGGTATTGACCCTCCTCGAAAGTCAATAGGTATCGGTTATCGAATCACTGCCAACGGGTTTCGTCCTAGGAAAGTCTGGTTTATACACTCTCCTTGGGAGCACCTTCATCAAAAATCCATATCTGAAACCTATAATTGTCACCTTTGGCTATCCTTTTATTTATTTCATTTATTTGGAACATCAATTAGTGTTTATTAGTTCATTTTAGGTTTTGGATGTTAGACCCCCAGCAAAACACCTTCAGCTTGTATCTCCCTTCTTTAGAAGTAACAAAGCCAACATAGCTAACTGCACACATCTGCACATATATGCATTGTTTTCCATGTGTCACATGTCCAACCTCTACTTTTAGTCAGTGGTTGTGTCCTTTATTTATTTCCACAACACTTTTGTGGGACCTTGTCCTCTTGCCACTCAATCACGTAACTTACATGCATTAATAGGTTTTTGCTTTCCTCATTATTTACTTTCAGCACTCTAATTCAGCTTCCTAAATGATTGTTCCTACTTAGAAAAATACTTGAAAGCCGAAAATTCACCAATAATTACTTTAGCACATCTTTACTAATGTTTCTCTATTTAGTCCATTTTACTTAAATCATTTAATACACGGATATCCTTTAAAAATTCATAACTAAATATTTGAACTTTGGGAATTCTTTAAATCAAAATCCATCTCCAAAAACATGCTTTTCCATAATATTAAATTGCCATAGTATTTCAAAATAGTTAGAGTACGGAATCATAGTAAAACTTCCCAAGTAATCCTATTCCAACCCAAAAACCTTCACTAAATCACAAATCATCATTTAAAACACATATTATATGAATTTTATCATGAATAATCAAAGTCGTAATCAACTTAGATGAAGACATCTTTAAAAGAAATGATATTTATCATCTTTGTTTATGTTTTTACTAGGTCTGTGACGATCCGCCTTTCTAACCACAGAAAGACGTATCATCAATAAGAAAAGAAAGAGATAGAAATAGAAAAGATAGAAAGAAAAAATAACAAAATCAGAATCTCACAGCGGAAATGGAACAAAATATAATACATCACATAACTATTACATAGTTTTACATATATCAGAGTTACACAACATCATACAACAAGACAGTCGTATATATATGCCATTACATACATCCCAAAATACAACATACATCAACTAACACAGCGGAACTAGATAGATATATACGTCTTGACTTCTGCTCCTAGCTCCTCCAGAACTCAACAATCTAAAACCTACCACTTGGCTACTCGTAAAAATTTGAGTACCCAAGAGTTTATGAAAAATAAAAACAAACTCCGAGTCAGACATTGGTCTGATATGAGTAAACGGGTTAAAGTTGTTTAACTTTGAAAACCATTTGAAAATAAAGGTATCACGTAAGACTTCCCACACATAAACACGGGTATGTTTTTACCATACGCTAACCAAAACATTTTATACTAAATCCAGTGATATTACAATAGTGTCTAAGGTTTTCAAGTAAATAGAAAATAGCCGAAATTGTCACATCTATTAAATTCCAGGTACTAGCCACAAAAGTGGGTAATACAAATCAAAATCGTAGGGTCTCGTGGGGAAAATGAGTTTCCATCAATGGCAGGGCTATTGGGATACCGCCGTCACAGTACGAGGCCTAGATCACCGTACCGAGGATCACTCCCGACCGCCTATAACATAAGGCCGGAACCATTCCTTACTGAACAGTTCCGAACAAGATAATCCCGTAGTTGTGGCCAACAACTGCCCACACAGCCGAAATAAGGGACATCTAGACAGAGGTACATCTCGTCCTGCTTGGGTGCTACCCACCTAACTTTGCTGCATCTCCCATGTTTTAGCCATTCCCGGTTGATGAGGCTTGAGGCTGCGATTACCTTTATAGAACACATCTCTTAGAATGCTCATCGTTCGCCTGACGATTTTCTGAAAGCATTCAATCCATACAAGTTCATTCCGGGTTCGAACGAAACCGAAGGCATTATCTCGTTACACTCAATTTAGAATCACCCTCAGAGTTAACGACGATAACCCCTGCACTTTGAAACACCATCTCGATCTTCACTTGGAGATGCCACGACTATCGTTTAATTTGGATCGATGTGGTTTTCGGATAATCATAACTGACACCCGATCCCCGTCTCCTCGAAATCCAAACGCAATTTTAAAGGCCAAGTTGTTTAATAGTTTAAACAATTTAATTCAACACTTTGAATTCACATGGCAATTATCACAGATAAATCAACAATTTAATTCAACACTTTGAATTCACATGGCAATTATCACAGATAAATCATACACAAATATCACAGATATATCCAAAGCATAACACAGAGTATCACAGATATTACCAAATAGATATCACAAATCTAGATATTCTACTTATACAATCATCCATAAGCAAACAATTTTTTAATCCTGCTTGATAACTCATTAATTAATTAATTATTCTATTTCAAATCATTTAATTAATTAATCACTTTTTAATCAATTTATTTAAACCATGATTACTTAATTCATTACTCCTTAATTATTAATTAAGTAATCATTAATTACTAATTAATTAATCATTAATCCTTAATTAATTACTTAATTAATTGACTACTAATTATTTATTAATTAACTTTAATTAGCTAATTTACAATTCTTAATTACAAATTAATTAAACGCTTAATCATTAATTAACCAATCTTTAATTACAAATTGATAAATCTTTAATCACTTAGTTATTACAATTATTAATTAATCATTCTTAATTACTTTCCAAAACAATTGATTAATTAAATGAAAACCATTCATCTTAATTAACATTATAAAAATCTTTCCTAAACTTTGAAATCAAATTATTACTAACTTAAAAAGCTTAAATGTTAATTAAATTTAAATCTTACCTTACATAACTACTTAATTAGAATATTAATTAAGATTTAAAACAATTCTAAAGAATTAAATTAATTAATTATTCTTAAAATAAATTCTTATCTTCAACTTTCAAATGTTAATTAATTCATAAATTCTAAAATTTGTATAAGATAATTAACTTCAATTTTAATTAGGCTTGGCCTTTGAAAAGCTAACCCGAGTAAATTCCCAAGTCTACTCGAGTTAAATCTCGAGTTCCCTCTACATCTTCCCCCGGGTTTTCCCTTCTTCTTCTTCATATACGTTTCTTTGTTTAAGTGTAAGTTTCAAGTTATAAACTTCAATAAACTGGAAAGCAACCACACGAACTTGCGTTCCAGCTCGAAGCAAACCATCCATTTTCTCGAGCATCAACTCGTATCGCTCACAACAAAAAACTTCCTGGCACCTATTCGCTGCGGTGCACGTGCACGGCACTTCGCCGACTCTTCGGCGAACTTCGTTACCTCCGGCAAGTCGTGAAACTCCCCTACCATCGAAAGCAAAACTCGATTCGATGCCAAAAATTCCAAATCGAAATTTAGCCCTTCGTTCGAAAACCTGTAACTCGACCCATTCAACAAATCACTTCGCCCCAGTTGCTCCGACCATCGGAGATGCTCCAATTCCGTCCATATCTCGCCTATCCCCCATTCTACCATCCCCTTGAATACCATGCAACTCGATCAACCAGAGGTGGTGAAAACATCTCATTTCCGACCTCGTCCAAATTCGAGAGTTAAACCCTAAAGTTACCTCGTTCAATCAATTCTTGCAATATAATTTTTTTTAACAATTTTCCTAACTTCATCGATGGCCAAGCTTGCTTCGAGCAAAAATTCAACCTCCAAAATTTGTTCAATCGCCAAAAATTGATTAAAAAGTATTTTCTGATCAACTAAGAACTGCTTGTAGAATACTTAACTAAAAATTTCTATTTTTGTTTTAAAAATCTTATTTTGCAGTGTGGATTCAAGTTATGAAATTGAATTACCATTTTAAAGCACTCGAATTCAACATATAATTTTATGTTGTACTGTAAAACAAGTTTCCCAGATGATATACTTCACTAATATGTCTAAAACAAATTTTTATATCTTGATTTGTGTTTAAACAGCTTGTTTTGTTTTAAACTGTAAGACAATAAATGGTTTGATGAAGAAGTTTTGAATTTTGATCAACTATTTAACTCTGTAACTACAATAGATAAGAACAGGTAGATAAAATTTTCATAGAACAATTCCTATATATACAGAGCTATATTTAAAAAAGAATTTACATATGTAACACAATATTATTCATGAATATCCTGCACAGATTTAAATATACTTAAGTCTTTCTAAAAATATGTTTACTCACCTGAAATATGTTTGAACAGAGAACAACTTTTGTTTTTAAAAGCTGCGGTTTTGATCTTCCTTTAAACCTTCCTGTTTTGTTATTGAATGAATTTGAGTTTGTAAATATAGTGATGTTTACTTTTTTTTTCTTTCAGGCTTGCTAAGTTATGAACGAACAGGAACTAAAATAGATGTGTATATAAAGAAACAGTTTTACAGGGGTAGGAGCTTCTGGTACAAGCTTTCTTTGTTTTCTAAAACTTTGGTCAAAGATCTTTTTTCTGAAAATTGAAATGATTTTTACACATTTCGACTGACCTTGTTTTTGTGCTAAGATGATAGTATTAAATGCATATGTTTCCCATCTTGTTTACATACTTATCCTATTTGATTTTTATATGTACATTTTTTTTCTTTTGCCTTGCTTATACATGTATTGCATAGGTTATATAGTTCTAGAATTATCTTATGTTTCCATATAACCATATAATTTATTACTAACATAAATCCTTAGTTTTTATTTCTATTTGAAGTTTAGCTATCAAACATTTAATTATTTTCTTATATTTTATTTTATACTTATATTTAATATCGATAGGATTGATTTTATTTTAAATTTTCAAATCAAATTTTCTTCCAAAATACATATATATCTATATATAAATAACTGGAAAATGTCCAAAGTCTTATTTGTTTTTAAAATGATAGGCTTGTATTTTATTTAAATTAGATTAAATACTTATTAAAATAATATTGCCGAAATCCCGGGTCGTCACATTCCTCCCCCTTTAAAAGAATTTCATCCCCAAAATTTAGAACAAAAGTTAATTCAAAAGCTTTTATATCAATAATCCAAGCATGCATATCATCCATACATTAACAATCAACCAAACAGTCTATCCTAACAAACATCACTAGCTATTCGGACACAAATCCGGATAAGCTTTCCTAAAACTATCCAGAGTTTCCTAGGTACAATCTCTGGGATCCTCGCTCCACTTCACTTTGACGAGCTTCACTACCTTGCTCCTGAGTTGCCTCTCGTCTTGATCAACAATCTGAACAGGATTCCTGACCACAGTCAAGTTTGGCTCGACCTCCAAATCTTCCTGGACTACTGGTTCTACAACCAATGATGGGTCATGGACAAATTTCCTTATATGGGATACATGAAGTGCATTACGAATTCCAGACATCCATTTTGGCAATTTAATTCTGTAAGCTACAGCACCAATCCTTTCCAGCACTCGGAATGGTCCAATATATCTCGGGGCAAGTTTTCTCGTCTTTCCGGATCTAATAGCTCCTTTGATCGAGGAAACTTTAACAAAGACTAAATCTTCGATCTCAAATTCCAATTGTCTTCTTCTCTTATCTGCGTACTTCTTTCGACGGTCCTGAGCAGCTTTCATTCTCTTCTTAATAAGCTCAACTTTCACAGAAGCTTCACGAATCAAATTCGGTCCAAGCACAAGACGATCTTTCGACTTTATCCAACAGGATGGGGATCTACACAGTCTTTCATATAAATCTTCATAAGGAGCCATATTAATACTCGCGTGGTAACTATTATTATATGAGAATTCCACTAGATGAAGATGGTCTTCCCACAATCCACCAAAATCCAAAACACAAGCTCATAGCATATCCTCAAGAATACGATTCAGCCTCTCCGTTTGTCCGTCTGTTTGAGGATGATAGGTTGTACTTAATCTCAAACTTGTTCCCATAGCTGATTACAGAGCCTCCCATAATTTGCTGGTAAAGATAGGATCTCGATCACTTACTATACTAACTGGAACTCCATGCAATCTGACTATCTCCCTCAAGAAAATCTCTGCTAAAGAAGCTGCAGTACGAGTTGCCTTAACCGGTATAAAATGGGCGCTTTTAGTTAACCGATCCACAATAACCCATATTCCTTCGTTTCCTTTCTTGGTTCTAGGCAAACCGCTAATGAAATCCATCGAAATCATCTCCCACTTCCACATCGGGATTTCTAAAGGTTGTAATAATCCGGCTGACTTCTGTTGATCTCCTTTAACCTGCTGACAGATAGCACAACTATTTACGAATCTAGCAGTATCTTTCTTCATGCCCGTCCACCAGAAAACCCTTCTCATATCCTTATACATCTTAGATATTCATGGGTGAATATTTAGTTTGGAGCGATGACTCTCTGACAATACCTCCTGTCTCAGATCCCTATCATTCGAAACACAAATCCTGCCGTTAATCCTCAATGTTCCCTGGTCATCAACCTCAAAACTAGACACTGACCTTTCCTAACTCTTCTGATGATTCTTTTCAACATTTTATCAGATTCTTGCTTGCTCGAAATCCTTTCAATAAGAGATGGAACAACTTCCAAAAGAGACAGAACTGCATTCCTGCTAAGAGCATCAGCTACAACATTTGCCTTTCCCGGGGTATATAGGTTATCCAAATCATAGGATGCCAGAAATTCGACCCATCGCTGCTGCCTCAGATTAAGATCCTTTTGAGAGAAAAGATATTTCAACGGTTTGTGATCCGTGAATAACTCGAACTTCTCTCCCAAGAGATAATGTCTCCAGATCTTCAAAGCAAAAACAATGGCTAACAATTCCAAATCATGCGTAGCGTAGTTCCTCTCATGTGGCTTCAATAGCCGACTCGCATACGCAATTACCCTTCCATTCTACATCAACACTGCTCCTAGTCCACCTATACAGGCATCTGTATAAACCTCAAATTTTCTCTTTCCATCCGGAATAGCTAGCACAGGTTGCACTGGTTAGCCTCGTCTTCAACTCCTGGAAAGCTTCTTCACACTGGGGTGTCCACTTAAACTTAGCTCCTTTCCTTGTCAGTTTGGTCAGATGTGAAGAAATCTTGGAATAATCCTTGATGAATTTCCTGCAGTAGCCAGCCAATCCCAGAAAACTACGAACTTCAGTCGGTGTCTGCGGTTGCTTCCACTCCAGAATAGTCTCAACCTTTGTCGGATCTACAGAGATACCTTCTCTAGAAACAATGTGCCCTAAAAATTTGACTTCTGATTTTCAAAAATGGCACTTAGAAAATTTCGCCTTCAAAACATGCCTCCTCAGTGTCTCCAACATAATTCTCAAATCCTGCTTGTGCTCTTCCTTAGACTTAGAGTAGACTAGGATATCATCGATGAATACTAGAACGAACTTATTCAATACATCTCGAAAGACTCGATTCATCAGATCAACAAAGTAAGTAGGAGCGTTGGTTAACCCCAAAGGCATAACCAACCACTCATAGAAACAATTTGGTCCCCTAAATGCGGTCAAGGGAATACTGTCCTTAGCTATCCTTAACTGATGGAAACCTGAAGCCAAATCCAGTTGAGAAAAGACAGAAGCTCCATGCAACTGGTCATCATCAATACGAGGAAGAGGATATTTATTTCGAATGGTCACTTTGTTCAATTCTCTATAATCTACACAGAACCTTAGCGATCCATCCGACTTGGTGACAAAAACCGCAGCAGAACCCCAACAAGAAAAACTGGGCCTAATCAATCCCTTCTCCAAAAGATCTTGAGTTTGCTTAACTAACTCTTCCCTCTCCCTAGGAGCCATCCTCCTACTAGGATGAATCACTGGCACTGCTCCTGGAACCAAATCAATGCGAAACTCTATCTCTCGATACGGAGGTAAACATTTGACTTCCTCGAATACATCAGGGAAATCTTGGACCACATCGATATCTTCAACCTTCTCTTGAGAAGTCTCAACTCCATGTAAAAGACTACTCAAATGAATCCCAGAATTATCACACGTCACTCTAGAAATTCTACCCAGATCGGTTTCCAACGAAACTATTCTCTCATCACAATTCTGGACAACTTTATACTTATTCAGCCAATCCATTCCCAATATAAGGTCAAACCCCTTAAAATTCAACACATAAGGGTCACAAGAAAAACTGTAGCACAGATAGGAAATCCTCAAATCTCTACGGATCATATCTAATTTGGTTACCCCTCCTATATGATTAGACACAAAGATGGGACAGTCTACAGTACTAGGGGTAAGAAAGAACTTCTCCACAGATTCCAAAGAAATAAAACTCAAAGAAGCACCCGAATAAAATAAAACTTTAATATACATGCCATCTAAAAGTAATGTACCTTCCAATACTCATGTTGGCCACCTGGACAGGTAACTCAACAAATTTAGATAGGTATATAGTTATATAAAAATACAAATACGCACTCTCAAGATAGATATTACACCAGAGCCTAGGTATTATCTCAACTAATGCTCTGATACCAACTGTGACGACCCGCCTTTCTAACCACAGAAAGACGTATCATCAATAAGAAAAGAAAGAGATAGAAATAGAAAAGATAGAAATAAAGAATAACAACATCAGAATCTCACAGCGGAAACGGAACAAAATATAATACATCACATAACTATTACATAGTTTTACATATATCAGAGTTACACAACATCATACAACAAGACAGTCATATATATATGTCATTACATACATCCCAAAATACAAAATACATCAACTAACACAGCGGAAGTAGATAGATATATACGTCTGGACTTCTTCTCCAAGGTCCTCCAGAACTCAACAATCCAAAACCTATCACTTGGCTACTCGCAAAAATTTGAGTACCCAAGAGTTTATGAAAAACAAAAATAAACTCCAGGTTAGACATGAGACTGGTATGAGTAAACGGGTTATAGCTGTTTAACTTTGAAAACCATTTGAAAATAAAGGTATCACGTAAGACTTCCCACACATAAACACGGGTAAGTTTTTACCTTACGCTAACCAAAACATTTTGTAGGAAATCCAGTGATATTATAATAGTGTCTAGGGTTTTCAAGTAAATAGAAAATAGCCGAAATTGTTACATCTATTAAATTCCAGCTAATAGCCACAAAAGTGGGTGATACAAATCAAAACCGTAGGGTCTCGTAGGGAAAATGGGTTTCCATCAATGGTAGGGCTACTGGGGTACCGCCCGTCACAGTACGGGGCCTAGATCACCATACCGAGGAACACACCCGACCCTCTACAACACAAGGCCGGAACCATTTCTTACTGAATAGTTCCGAACAAGATAACCCCGTAGTTGGCCAACAACTGCCCACACGGCCGAAATAAGGGACATCTAGACAGAGGTATATCTCATCCTGCTTGGGTGCTACCCACAACCTTGCTGCATCTTCCCTGTTTTAGCCATTCTTGGTTGATGAGGCTTGAGGCTGTGATTACCTTTATAGAACATATCTCTTAGAATGCTCATCATCCGCCTGACGATGTTCTGAAAGCATTCAATCCATACAAGTTCGTTTCGGGTTCGAACAAAACCGAAGGCATTATCTCGTTACACTCATTTTGGAATCCCCCTCAGAGTTAACGACGATAACCCTTGCACTTTGAAACACCATCTCGATCTTCACTTGGAGATGCCATGACCTATCGTTTAATTTGGATCGATGTGGTTTTCGGATAATCATAACTGACACCCGATTCCGGTTTCGTCGAAATCCAAACGCCATTTTAAAGGCCAAGTTGTTTAATAGTTTAAACAATTTAATTCAACACTTTGAATTCATATGGCATTTATCACAGATAAATCATACACAAATATCACAGATATATCCAAAGTATAACACAGAGTATCACAGAATATTACCGAATAGATATCAAAAATCTAGATATTCTACTTATACAATCATCCATAAGCAAACATTTTTTTAATCCTGCTTGATAACTCATTAATTAATTAATTATTCCATTTCAAATCATTTATTTAATTAATCACTTTTTAACCAATTAATTTAAACCTTGATTACTTAATTCATTACTCCTTAATTATTAATTAAGTAATCATTAATTACTAATTAATTCATCATTAATCTTTAATTAACTACTTAATTAGTTAACTACTAATTATTTATTAATTAACTTTAATTAGCTAATTTACAATTCTTAATTACAAATTAATTAGACGCTTAATCATTAATTAACCAATCTTTAATTACAAATTGATAAATCTTTAATCACTTAGTTAATTACAATTATCAATTAATCATTCTTAATTACTTTCCAAAAAAATTGATTAATTAAATGATAATCATCATCTTAATTAACATTTTAAAAATCTTCCTCAAACTTTGAAATCAAATTATTACTAACTTAAAAAGCTTAAATGTTAATTAAATTTAAATCTTACCTTATATAACTACTTAATTAGAATATTAATTAAGATTCAAAACATTTCTAAAGAATTAACTTAATTAATTATGTCTTAAAATAAATTCTTATTTTCAACTTTCAGACGTTAATTAATTCATAAATTCTAAAATTTGTATAAGATAATCAACTTCAATTTTAATTAGGCTTAGCCTTTGAAAACCCAACCCGAGTAAATTCCCAGGTCCACTCGAGTTAAATCTCGAGTTTCCTCTACATCTTCCCCGAGTTTTACCTTCTTCTTCTTCATATACATTTCTTTATTTAAGTGTAAGTTTCAAGTTATAAACTTCAATAAACTAGAAAGCAACCACACGAACTTGTGTTCCAGCTCGAAGCAAACCATCCATTTTCTCAAGCATCAACTCGTATCGCTCACAACAAAAAACTTCCTGACACCTATTCGTTGCTGTGCACATGCACGGCACTTCGCCGGCGCTCCGGCGAACTTCGTTACCTCCGGCAAGTCGCGAAACTCCCCTACACTCGAAAGCAAAACTCGATTCAATGCCAAAAATTCCAAATCGAAATTTAGCCCTTCATTCGAAAACCTGTAACTCAACCCATTCAATAAATCACTTCACCCCAGTTTCTCCGACCATCGGAGATGCTCGAGCTCCGTCCATACCTCGCCTATCCCCCATTCTACCATCCCTTTGAATACCATGCAACTCAATCAACCAGAGGTGGTGAAAACACCTCATCTCCGACCTCGTCCAAATTCGAGAATTAAACCCTAAGTTGCCTCGTTCAATCAATTCTTGCAATAGATTTTTTTTAACAATTTTCCTAACTTCATCGATGGTCAAGCTTGCTTCGAGCAAAAATTCAACCTTCAAAATTTGTTCGATCACCAAAAATTGATTAAAAAGTATTTTCTGATCAACTGAGAACTACTCGTAGAATACTTAACTAAAAATTTCCATTTTTATTTTAAAAATCTTATTTTGCAGTGTGGATTCAAGTTATGAAATTGAATTAGCATTTTAAAACACTCGAATTCAACATATAATTTTATGTTGTACTGTAAAACAAGTTTCCCAGATGATATACTTCACTAATATGTCTAAAACAAATTTTTTTATCTTGATATGTGTTTAAGCAACTTGTTTTGTTTTAAACTGTAAGACAATAAATGGTTTGATGAAGAAGTTTTGAATTTTGATCAACTATTTAACTCTGTAACTACAACAGATAAGAACAGGTAGATAAAATTTTCACAGAACAATTCCTATATATACAGAGCTATATTTAAAAAAAATTACATATGTAACACAATATTATTCATGAATATCCTGCACAGATTTAAATATACTTAAGTCTTTCTAAAAATATGTTTGCTCCCCTGAAATATGTTTGAACAGAGAACAACTTTTGTTCTTAAAAGCTGCAGTTTTGATCTTCCTTTAAGCCTTCCTGTTTTGTTGTTGAATGAATTTGAGTTTGTAAATATAGTGATGTTTACCTTTTTTTTCTTTCAGGCTTGCTAAGTTACGAACGAACAGGAACAAAAATAGATGTGTATATAAAGAAACAGTTTTACAGGGGTAGGAGCTTCCGGTACAAGCTTTCTTTGTTTTCTAAAACTTTGGTCAAAGATCTTTTTTTTGAAAATTGAAATGATTTTTACACATTTCGACAGACCTTTTTTTTGTGCTGGGATGATAGTATTAAATGCATATGTTTCCCATCTTGTTTACATACTTATCCTATTTGATTTTTATATGTACAAAGATTTTTCTTTTTTTCTTTCGCCTTGCTTATACATGTATTGCATAGGTTATTGAAACTACCCGCAAATTCGTACCCCTTGAGTCAACACTATTCTATCTAAATCAACTCAAGTTGTACAGAAATACGAACCATTTGGATTAAAGAAGAAGAGGTAGATGAAGAAAATAGGAAACAACAACAGAATCTAACCATCGCAGGGGAATAAAATATAATAGATAATAAATGATCTTTACTCAAAAGTCAAATATCTCTTTTTACATATATTGCATCATCAGAGTACATCAATCACAGTCCAACATCAATATTATACAAATGGATACACAACAACTCAACACAGCGGAATATGTATGTATATACAAGTACGGGAGTACGTATCGCCATCCTGCTCGTCTCCTGAGCTCCACAGCATCATACCATGTATTCTATAATACTCGGTCTAACCCGAGCATTACAGTTAAATAACACCTGAGTCAGTCTGGAATACCAGCGTGAGAAAATCACACCCAATTGATTATTAAAGTTTCAAAAATCCTTTGAAAACAAAAGCATCTCGTAAGACCACGCCACAAATAAACATGTCGGGTTTTTACCTTACGATAGCTAAAACGATTTTTATAGAAATCCTCTCATATTATAATAGGGTCTATATACAAATACTTATAAAATAGCCGAAATTGTTACATGATTAAATTCCAGATACTAGCCACAGAGTGGGTAATACAAACAAAACTCGTACAAGGCTCGTAGGGAGAATGGATTTCCAACAATGACTAGGCACTGGGGTACCACCTGTCACAGTACGGGGCCTAGATCACCGTACCGAGGAGTACGCCCGCTCCCCTGCAACACAATACTGGGACTACCCCTTACTGGATAATCCCGAGTGAGATCACCCCGCGGTTGGGATCAGCAACCGCCCACTAAGCCGAAATAAAAAGGGACATCTAGACAGGGATGACCTCACCCTGCTTGGGTGCTACCCACCTAGCCTTGCTGCATAACCCCTTATTTTCAGTCATTCCCATTTGATGAGGCTTAAGGATAAGCGTTACCTTTTTATGAATATATCCCTTGGAATGCCCATCGTCCACCTGACGATGTTTCGCAAGCAGTCATCCATACAAGTCCGTCCCGGGTTCGAACGGAATCGAAGGCACTATTCCTACCACATCCATTTTGGAAATATCCTTAGGATTAGTAGCGATTAGCCCTTGCACTTCACTGCTCCATCTTCGAATCCAAACTCGTTTTCACGAAACGTGCAAACCGGATCGAAGTGGTTTTCGAGAAATAAATCTCGATCCCGGTCTCTTCGAAACGATCAACGTATTTGGCCAATATTGATAGTCGGTGATTTAACTATCAATTAATATTCACAAACAACCATCAAGCAATAAATAATTTCCCAAATTATTTATCTCAAAATATCTTTACAAGATATATTCTCACTTTCAAATCCTTTTGAAAACAGTTTTCAACTATCTTCCCTTCTCAGAATAAGTTCCGAGTATTTTCATTTCCACTGGAATCACCAAGCACAAAATTTTAGATTTCTAAATTAATTTAAGAACACCTTATTTTAAAATATATTTAACATTTAATTTAGAAAAATTTACTTTAATACTTAATTTCTAATAATACTTTAAACAAAATACCAAATCATTCTTTAAATAATTATTACTATAATAGATTAAACAAAATACTTACTTTGGAATTTACTTTTAAACATAAAATTTCAACTGCTTCAATAATTTACTAAAAATATATACTATATAAACATTTGAAGATAAAGTTACTTAATAAAATATAAATCTAGATTTCTACTTTTAAAACAAATTACTAAGTTACTTCTTAATAATTACTACTAAAATAGATTAAATAAAATACTGACTTTAAATTTTAAATATTAGAAATAATAGATCTTACAAAACTTGCTTTTTAAAACAACTCTAAAACATTTAATTTGTATTTTAAAAATCTACTTTTAAAAACATGTACTTGGCTATCCAGAGAAAATTCCAACTTCAATCACTTGAATCAATTTCCCCCAAATTGATTTCCAAATTACTTTATTTCAAACAAGTTCCTTTAATTACTCAATTCATTTCATAATTCGTTTGTTATGGACTTATTATTATTGTTATTATTCACCCTTTGATTTAAATCTTTTAACTGAAATATACCAATTTCAGATTTTCCCAATTTCTTCTTTATTCCTTTCAATGATTTAAATCTTAAATTTCAAATAAATGTTTTTGTTCTTTTTAAATAATATCAGTGAAGATTAAAATTCATTAACTTTCTGTTCATTCAAATTTCCTTTCTATACTCAAGATTTATTTATTAGAATTTTAAAGTCACTTTATTTCTTTCGAATTCATTTAAAAATTTATTCAAATTCTTATAATTATTTTTCTTACAATTTCACTTCTTTTATTATCTTTCCAAATTCCAATTTATATAATTTTGGTAATTCATCATACCCAATTATATCCAATCGAACCATAGCATTCAATATTCCAATATAATTCATCATAGAATATCAAATAAATCACAACAGTGGGTATTAAATAATTTAAATAAATATCGAGGGATCCTGTTGGATCCCTCCAATCTGTTTTTCCTACATCCACAGATGTTAGCACAACATAATATGCCAATCTCAAATTATACCATACTATATCACATCAATCAATTCAAGCATTCAAACAATTATTTAAATTTAATCATTTAAATTTAACTGAGTGAGATTAACTCACCTTTGATTTTAATTTGGCAATTCAATTCCATCTCGACCACTATCTCCCAATTTTGGACCTTGAATAAACATTTACAGTTTATTAATATTTTAAATAATCCAATAATTTATTTATTTATTTTACCATTTAATAAATTTTAATTAACTAGTTCTAAATAATAGTCAAACTAACCTAATTTACATTTGGAATAAATAACTTTGGTACCTCACCATTTAATTTTGATAAACAGTTTAATTTAAAAGTTTAAATTAACTTATCATTAAATTAAAATGTTATTAAATTTATATAATAAAGATATCAATATATGTTACTAATCTCAGTTAGTATCCGATAAGTGAAATAATACCTTCTGCTTAACACACACACACACACACACACACACACACATATATATATATATATATATATATATATGAATGCTTTTAAAACGAAACTGCGTTATATCCTACCGTTAATTCCTGATAAGTGATATATAAAATTACAGTAAATTTACAAATTAAATTATAAATGTGTATACCAATTTTTATTTTCTTTTTCAAACCTTGTAAAATATTTTTTTTTTCATATCATATAAATCTGTAAAACAAAAATTTCCCCCTCTTTTTTTTTGAAATGTTTACACTATCAAATTAGAGTAAATAAATAGATTGTATTACCTAAATTACCTAATCCACAGAACATGAACACGAGCTCGACATGATGAACAGCACGACGCCCCTCCCACTGCTTCGCTCGTCAATCCCATGGTTGCGAACAATTCCTTCCAGAAATACTTCGAAGCCGCTGCGACCCAATTCGAGCAGCCTCAAATCGAATAGGAGAACAACCCTCATCACCATATACAGCCTCCCCATACACATCGGCCATCGTCGCGCAAACGACCTTAAGCACGCGTGCGCGGCAGACGCGACAACATCACCAACGACCCCTCGAAGTCGCTCATCTCGTGGACCCGAACCCTAGGCTCACGAGCAGTTTGCAATGGTCGCAGCCCCCTCTTGCTTCAATCAATCAATCTATCTGATACACTATTTCGGTCGCCTTTACAAGATCGAACCGGCATTTTTTTTTGAATTCGAAGACAGAAGAAGGAAGGAAGGAGGCTCGGTCGAATGATTTATGGAATGAACAAAAGATGGAAAGAAGGAAACCAATTCGTGCCAGAAGGAAGAAAGGGCTTCCGATTCTATTCCCTTTTCGTTCGCCATTTTTTTTTAAAGTTCGAGCATCTTTAATTAATTTTTTCCTTCTGAAAAGGGAATAGGTCACGTATCTAAAAGAAAGAAGGGTGAAGAATCGTATTTGGAAAGCCAAAGGAAGCGTGCGCTGTAAAGAGCTGGAAAGATTTTGATGTAAATTAAGTTTGACTAACGAAGTACAGTATGTACTTATTTTCAATTAAATTTTAAGCGCGTTTATATATCGTACGCTCACACAACAACTCTGATCAATACGAAATTTGAAATCCGGTAATAATTCAATATTACGGATCCAATGGAACTGGTTTCATCGAATTCCGAGACTGTGCCTCGGAAAGTTATTTTAATATATCGATTTAAACGGTATATTTTTAAAACTGAACAAATCACGGTTAATTTCAATTTTACAACTTCTATTATCTTCAGCGTTATCAATATAAATTTTATAAGCCTTCAAATTATTTTCGACAGGCTTAAAACTCCAAATTCAACCTTTTACTCAACTTCAAATTATTTTATTCAATAATTTAATTATCAAATAAATAGTGATATTTGAATCCAAATTAAAATTAACTTTTAAATATTTAAATTCAATTAAATATTCCAATTTTAAATGCCCAAGAATTCCGGGTCGTCACATTCCTCCCCCCTTAAAAGAATTTCGTCCCCGAAATTACTAGTTAGGAAGAATGGTCCAATACCCGTTTACCTTTTTCCCCCAAAACCAAACGGTTTCTAACAATTCAACATCTTACCAACTATCTTCTTATAAAAGACCCATTATTATTTTTACTAACTTCACAAACTTTTCCCTAGTTTGTAAACAATCCTATTTGCGCAACCATTCAAGTTTTAATCATAAAACCAATTTTGAATTATCAAAATTTTCTCAAAATTTTTCCAACTCTCTAAATTCCCGAAAAATTTCGCCAGCCTCTCCTTTGTGCGGCTAGCTCGGTACAACTACAAAATGGCTCTACGGTCTCCCAAATTCCAAAAGAAAACAAAAGGCCAAATGGCTCAATCAAAATCCCAATCAAATTCCATATAGAAATTTAAACACATACCTTTTTGTCGAGCATTTCGAATTTATTTTTTGAAATCAAAAATCAATTTTCTTTACCTTTATATTACTTGCACATCTAACACGGCAATAATATCCAATCACAATATTTCCAAAACATTTTATCGATTTCCCTACAAATGTCAATATTCATCCAAATATCAACTTAGAATATATTTGCAATATTCAACTTCCAATTAAGAATTGATCATTCCTTACTTAAGTTAACATAAGCAGTTTATATGTTTTTTTATTTATTTCCGTCTTACCACTTCAGTTTATATCTATTTCTATTCAAATTGATGCTTTCATTACCATATGAATTCAATTTATCTTTAACTCTGAATATTTAAATTTTATTTGTCATTTAAAAATAATTTATGTCATTATTTTAAATTGGTTTCATTTACTAACTTATTTTAGTTTCCAATTTGAATTTGTTTGTCGTTAACAAAATTTTCCAAAATGTTCAAAAAAAATTCTAACTCCCAAAATTTCTAAAAATTTTTGGCAGAGTCCCCTTTGTACGGAGGAGCTTTTGCAATTTGACAAAAGAGATAAATATATATACATCGACCCACCCGGTCGGAAAAACGAAAAACAGTTCATATTTCCTATTTTTATTACGTAGGCGTACCTTATTTAGCATTTTAAGCAAACAGCTTATTAATTTAGCAGTTAGCGTGCCCAAAAATCCAGCCACACGGCTTCCCGGTACCTGTACTTACTCAATTTAGACATGTAAGTGCCAAATATATGAAGTTTAACAACATTTCACTTACTTGCAATAGTTAAAACATATGAATTCTAAAAGAAATTCACACCAAACATTTTTCCGTAAGCAACTTATACAATTTTCATACTAATTCCACTGTTCCAATTAATTTATAACCATTTTCATTCAATTTGAATGGTTTAAAAACTCAATCGCTTACACTTAATTTATTTTTAAGCAAACTAAACTCATATTTAATTCAATTGCTTTCAAAATCAATTTATTTTACTCCTATCAATTCATAGAATACTAGTTACTTCCATTTACATTCAATGATAATTTATTCTATGCAATTTGACGAGATCTATGTGAATAAGTAAGTATTTATATTTTATATCCAATTTAAATGGATTTCAACTCAATTTATACTTAATTCCATTCCATTTTTAAAATTTATTCACAATTCATATATTCTCATTTTCATTGGATTTCAGATTTGAATACATTCACTTGTATTTCATTTTATTAACCAAACTAGTTTCATTCAAAATCATTAACAATTTAGGTTCATCTTCATTACCAATTAAATTTCCTTTTTATTTTGATTCATTCTCGACCATTTATTTAGCTCGACCTATTCCGAGCTTGCACATTTCTAACCATTCCCGAATTAATTTAAACTAAGCTTTAATTTAATGGTCTTCCAATTTTACACATAGTCGAGCTTCTAATTATTCTCAATTTAAGTTAATTTACTCAATTTATTTCACTTCAAACTTAAGTTCACTTCCATTTGATTCTTATTTATTCCATCCATTTATTTATTCAGTATAATTAGTTTATCCACTCAATCCATTTTGAATTTACATTTCCTTAAATATTATTTATAACCCACCAAATTCTATTTTGATTCAAATTTATTTTCACTTGTTTGGATTTTATTTACAATTCAAACCATTACCATTTCAATCCAATTTCATTTTTATTCGATACATTTCAATTATATTTAATTTGTTAACACTTCAGGTTAAATTTTAATTTATAACTCAAGTTTTGAATCCATTATCCATTTTCAATTTACCACCCAATTTTATGAACTCACAATTCAACTTCATTCTCAATTACCTTTACTTCATCAACAATTTAAGTCGAATTTAATTTATAACTTGAGTTTATTTCCAAACTTCATCATAAGCTCACCATTCAATTTCATTAACTAATTTATTATCTAATTAATCCTTCCCCTGGACAAAATTCAACACTTGGTTTTTAATCTCAAAATCTCTTCATTTAATTTCTTAAGTTCAAATTTATTTTATAATTCAAGTTTGGATTTTCTTTTCATTTTTCAATTCATCAAAATATGGATTTTGGGCTTTGTATTCCCTTTTCAATTTAATAAGTCACAACTTATTATTTTATACAATCACATTCATTCTAGGCTTAAATATGTTCATCTTTTATTTTTAACTCAAGCCATATGCTTATTTATATCCAAGCATATTTTATTCCATGCATTTTTAATTCTTTTACAAGTTATTCTAATTTATTTACTTCAATCCAATCCTTAACCAATTTAATTTCCATTTATTCAGGTAAGAATATAATTCCATTCAATAATTCAATTGAATTCTTATTCCAATTCAATTTTATTTTAACTCAGATTTATTTAATCTCAATTCGATTTCAACTAAATTTGAATACAACTGGATATTAATTTCAACCTATTCAATTAATTTTAATCCAGTTAAATTTTCATTTCCCAATCCAAGTTAATTTCATTTTTTTAACTTTACACTTTTAATTCAAATTCCAACATTCAAAGCTTATATTTCCTTCCTGATCTAAAAATCACCTTAATTTATAAGCTAATAACCTATCTCATCAGGATTTTCAAACACCCGGTTATTGGATTCAAAACATTTTGAAATCTTCAACATCTCAAAAATTAAACCAATCCTGGTTTTATCCCAACAAATTCCTTTTGAAACTTTCAAAAACATCTAGCTTTTCTAACAAATCAATTTGGTAGCAATTCTTCACTTAGAAATTCGAAAATGAATACTGATGATGTGGCCGTCATCATCAGAATTATTTCCCAATAATCCAAGTGATTCCAATGCTATATCACTTTCAAACTCCCTTTAAAACAATTTCCTTTCAGAAATACCTTCAAAACAATAATGCTATCATTTATCTCCAAAGCACTTCGATAAACACTTTCAAATTTCCGGGATTTAAATTTCCATATCCTGCTTAAACCAAATTTAACTATAATTCATTTGCACAGCTTATTCTCATTCAAATTCTCATTTGATTGTATTTCAATTTATAATTCATATTTATAAATTTCATTTTATAATGAATTTATTCCCTTAAACTTTAGTTATATTTTCAATTTCTAGTTAAATTTTTACCCACGATGATAATAATTTAATATTATTCTTCCTAACATCCAAACAACCATATATTAGCTAAAATAGTTTACAATACTTTTATTTATATCAAATATATTTTGGGTAAAATTATTTCATTTACCCACATTTAAAACAATACCGTGTCAATTGTTATATTCAAGTGTTTAAAAACCCCTTCGATACAGCTGTCCAGACTGTGCCGACGAAGGTTTATATGCCACTCAATAAACCAATCAACACAATATTAAAATAATTTATATTCACTAACAAATACGCGCTCATATCTATTAATACGCTCGAACTCATTCTAGAGTACTACAGACTCTAATTGAGTAATTTCCCACCAGAGCCAAGGTTATCACCAACCTAAGCTCTGATACCAACTGAAACGACCCGCAAATCCGTACCCCTTGAGTCAACACTATTCTATCTAAATCAACTCAAGTTGTACAGAAATACGAACCATTTGGGTTAAAGAAGAAGAGGTAGAAGAAGAAAATAGGAAACAACAACAGAATCTAACCATCGCAGCGGAATAAAATATAATAGATAATAAATGATCTTTACTCAAAAGTCAAATATCTCTTTTTACATATATTACATCATCAGAGTACATCAATCACAGCTCAACATCAATATTATACAAATGGATACACAACAACTCAACACAGCGGAATATGTATATATATATATATACAAGTACGGGAGTACGTATCGCCATCCTGCTCGTCTCCTGAGCTCCACAGCATCATACCCTGTATTCTATAATACTCGGTCTGACCCGATCATTACAGTTAAATAACACCCGAGTCAGTCAGGAATACCAGCGTGAGAAAATCACACCCAATTGATTATTAAAGTTTCAAAAATCCTTTGAAAACAAAAGCATCTCGTAAGACCACCCCACAAATAAACATGTTAGGTTTTTACCTTACGATAGCTAAAACGATTTTTATAGAAATCCTCTGATATTATAATAGGGTCTATACACAAATACTTATAAAATAGCCGAAATTGTTACATGATTAAATTCCAGCTACTAGCCACAGAGTGGGTAATACAAACAAAACTATTCTAGTCAGGTGGTACCCCAGTGCCTAGTCATTCTCTGCTAATAAAATAAATCAAAAAAATGGATTGAATAAATAAACGTGCATTAAAATTTATGAATGGTTTGATTTGGGTAAGAATCAATTAAAATGGAAATAAATTGAGATATTATGGAATTGAAATCATTTAAGAATATGGTGAGATGGTTATGGTTAAGCTTATGAAATAGTTTTAGATGAAATTTGTGTAGATAATAAAATTGGAATGCAAGTAAATGGATTGGAATTGATTTGGACGAGAATCAAATGAATATAAAATTACTCATTTAAAATTGGAATATTTAATTGATTCTAAATATTCAAAACAATAATTTTAACTTGAATTACGAATATCACTATTTATTTGATAATTAAATTATTGAATTAAATAAGTAAAGTTGGGTAAAACGTTGAATCTGAAATTTTGAAGCCTGTTTAAATGATTTGAAGGCTGCTAAAATTTATATTGATAATACTGAAGATAATAGGAGTTGTAAAATTGAAATTTACAGTGGTTTGTTCAGTTTTAGAATTTTATAGTTTAAATTGAATTTAAAAATAGCCTTCCGAGGCACAGTCTTGGAATTTGATGAAACAAGTTCCATTGGATCCGTAACATTGAATTATTATCGAATTTCAATTTTCGTAGCATTTGGAGTTGTTGGGTGAGCGTACGATATATAAACGCGCTGAAATTTATATCGAAATCTAATATTAAATAGCTGGGTTCAAAAGCTATCTTCTTCATACGATCGAATTAGGACTCGAAACCTTTTCCATTGCGTTCGGAATAGGGATATAATATTATAAACGCCTAGCGGCATGCCTCAATAGGAGTCCACGATTTTAAGCTACGTAAATCGAGACGTTTTGAATCTGAATTTAAATTATATATATTCCCATTTAACCCAATACTTTGCCGTCTTTCTTTCACATCCTTGAAATTCCCTCAAATCACTGTCCCCTCTCGTACCAGCAGCGACTCCATCATGTCTTTCGTTCTCTTCTTTTCAGCAACACGAGATCCTGTACTCTTCTTTAGCAAGATTTCCATTGCATTCAGTTATAAGAAAGGGGCTACTTCGATTCAAAATAAATCGCTTAACCCTTTCTTCTGGAAAAAAAATTGATTTCTCCTCTAAAACCATTCATGGCCGAACATAAATCAATCGAGGGAATGTCATAACCCTCTTCCTTTTTCATTCGACCCAGATCCTTTTCCCTCCTTTAAACTCAAATGAATCAAAATTCTCAGATCAAGTATAATTGTAGCCGAGTTTTACAAATCAATTCGTTCGAATCTGTGCAATGGCGTTCACGGTGGGATGGCCGAAGTTGAGGCTGTGGTTTTGGGGTTGTGAGTTGCGTCAGCAGGAGGTGTTCGTCATGTCGAAAACTAGGTTTCGCTGTTGAGGTCGGTCGCGATTAGGAGTGGGTTGCCGCGAAGTCATGCATGACCCGTAGTGGTGAGTCGCGTTGAGGTTCGATTTCTTTTTGGTTACTTTTAAACTTGAATAACATATACATTTACATGCTTGAATTTGAATATATATAAAGTCAGAAAAAAATATGGGATTACAGAAAGAGGGAAATTTATCTGTAAACGGTTTCTTGAATATTAAGCTAAACTTAATTTAAATTAAGTTATTAATAAGTTAAATTTGTTCAAATTTATTTTAGGAATTAGTTTAAGTACAAATTATTAAATTGAATTAAATTTTATAAAGGAAAATTAGTTTAAATTTTACTACTTCGCTTAAATTAAATTTAAGGTTAGAATTTAATCATTTGTAATCAAAATAAAAAATGGTTCAAGTTATTTCAAAGTGATAATAAGTCGTAAATTGTTATACAAGGTTTAAAGAAAAAATCAAGGGAACAAACCAGTTTGGAATGGATTGAAAACAACAAAGCAAAGGTGAGTTGGTCTCACTCAGTTAAATTTAAATTTAAATAATTGATTGTATAGTTGAATTGATTGATGTGATATAGTATAGTATAATTTGAAATTGGCATATTATGTGATGCTAACGTTTGTGGATGCAGGGAAAACAGGTTGGAGGGATCCAACTGGATCCCTCAACATTTATTTAAATTATTTAAATCCCCCTGTTATGATGATTTGATGTTCTGTGATGATTTATGTTGGAATATTGAATGTTATGGTTAGGTTGGATATAATTTGGTATAATGAATTACCATGGAAATATATAAATTGAATTTTTGGAAAGGAAATTAAAGAAGTGAATTGTAAGTAAAATAATTATAAAATAAATTCAAAAAATGAATGGGAAAAGGAATGAAGTAACTGTAAAATTCTGATAAATAAATCTTGGGTATAGAAAAGGAAAATTTGAATAAACAGAAAGTTAATGAATTTTAAATCTTTAGTGGGTACGAAATCTCAAAGCAACGGTGAGTAACATTTATTTTAAAAAGCTTAAATATATAAATCTGGTTGCATGATCTATGTATGAAATAAGTATGTTTGTGTGAATATATATTAATGAATTTCTGTGCATTTTTGGATGTATGATATATGCATGTTTGTGAATATTTGTAAACACCTATATTTCCCGTTTTTAAACTCTAGCTTTAGTTTAAAATTCTTTATCTCTGGATCTAGTCACTGTTAGGATTTATGTTATAAACAAAAATTGTTTGTCTAATCATAAATCAAAGTTTAAAAATTTATTTGTGTGGAAATAAATTGTGTATTGCCCTGGAAACCAAAATAAACAAGGAAGTTAAGTTTTGGATAAAATTCAAACATTCGAATTCATTGATTCGGGGTTATAAACTGAATACTTAACCAAAATAATGATTTTTAAAAATGAAATCACAAATTTTAATAGTAAATTGAATGAGTAGTTCTGGTTTTACTATAAATTAGTATTTGAGGAGTTGCTGATGTTCTCGAGGATCTGAGAGGTTGTAGTTTCCAGAGATGATAGTAGAACCATCGGTGATGATGGGAAAATTGGTTGAAGTGGCGGCAGCGGCAATTTTAAGTTTCTAAACCTAGTTTTGGAGAGCTCTGGAAATTTTGATCGACTCGGCATCTCTCGTCGATCGAGTGTGGTAGAATTTTGGGTGAAGGAAGTTGGAGAGCTATCGAAACTATGGCCGGAGTTGCAATCGATCTGGGGTCAGGAACCCGGGCCGTCACAGTTGGTATCAGAGCGCTAGGTTGAGTGAATACCTAGGCTCTTGAGTGATTTCTTTCCTGAGAGAGCGTATTTGTAATTTTGATATAATATATTTATTTATTTATTTATTTCTACCTATTGTTGGGTTACCTGTTCAGGTTTTTCAATGAGTTATAAAGATAGATAGGTAGTGGTGTGTGTAACACAACTACCAATGGTTGGAGTTTGAATGATGAAGGTTGGAAGTGTATTTGTCGAGACTGTAGACCTAATACCGTCTCGAGTGAGCTTTGAGTGGTGTAAGAATTTCATCGATCTCTGAAGAAATCCTGTTAACATTCAGAGTTCATCTATAAAGTGTAGTTTGGATAAGCTAGAGTTTGGATCTATCGATTGGACAAAAGCAAGTCATGATATCTTGATACATCAAGGTGTAGTAGCTGTGTGATGAGACACAGTGACTATGGATGTCTCCGAAGATGTTTCTTTGGAACAAGTTAAGGAAGTGTATCTGCTCGGTGTTGTCGCTGTGTTCAGTTGGGTATTTCTGTTTGGTTTGTAGTCCAAGTTTCTCGAAGAACTTTGGATTAGGACGTCTTCTGGCTTAGCAGTTTTTCTTGAGGTAACTTCAGAAGCAGCAGAGTGATTCCATTTCTTCGATGGATTGGCTAGTTAAGTGTAAGTTGTTCTGATTTGTAAAGAGAGAGCAGTATCTTTGGAATTAGGCTGGATTGATCGCAAAAGTGACTTGCGATAGTTTGAGTGTTCTCTTGCGTTTCAAAGATTTTTCTGGATGTCTTCAAGAAGTCGGAGTTTTGCTAACATTTGGAGATTGAGTTCATAGTCAGCATTTTCATCTGCTCAGTCAGAGATGCGCAGTGGAAGCATGGTGGCAGCTGTTTTAGTTTGGAAGCACTTGGATGTTGCAATGTTTGGATTGGAGAGTTCTACAGGAAATTTTTCAGGATCTGAATCCATATTGGGAGTGCATCTGTTTTATCTCTTCTGGATGTGAGAAGTGAGATCTGTCTTCTGATTTTGGAATAGAGTTTGTGTTCTGAGTTTGGTTGATCTTGGAAAGATCATTTTGTTGGATTGTCTTTGGTTCAGTTTGTTTCTAAGGACACCAGCAAGAGTTGAGCTGATCGGGAAAGATGTAGGCAGCACAGGATCATCCGAAGAGTTTTGTGGATAAGAAACGAAGGAATTTGGATTTCGAAGTCGGAGATTTGATTTTGGATAAGTGTTGGGTCTTCAGGATTGAATTGTCAGTTTGGATAACTGGAATTCGTTGTGTTTCACGTATCTCTGAGGGAGTACGTGTAAGATCTATCTCTGGTTGTAGAACCAGCAGTTCAGGGAATTTTGGTTGTGATTCAGACTTGTCTGTAGTCTGATATCCTGTCTTGTTTTGTAGATCTAGATGAGTGAGCTCTGTAGCTTAGTAGTATTGGTTGTTTGGATTTTGTAGAGCGAGTATCCCGGTATTTATATTTGGGAAACTCGAGAAAGTTCTATCCGAAATTTTGTCTGGATAGTTAAATTTGTTTGATTGGATAAATTGGTTGATATGGTTGTTAGCATATGATTGATATATGCTTGTGTTTTAAAAATTAAATCTTTAATTAGATTATTAAATTACCTTTGTTTTAAATTTCGAGGACGAAATTCCTTTAAGGGGGGAGGAATGTGATATCCCAGAAATTTTGGCAACATAAATTTAATAATCTGCATTAAAAATTAAATTGATTTGATAATATTTGTTAATGATATTTGAATTGATTTAATAATTTTCTTTTAAATAAATATTTAACTGATAATTTATCTTTTGAAAACTAATTTAATTGTTTTCTATTTACAATATATATCTATATATTTGTATATGTATTGTAAATAGTTAATCTTTGTTTTAAATCTAATAAATAAAGTTATGTTTTCTTTTTCTTTTTTTGAAAAAGAGGTCAAAATACTTTATTGATATTGAAGGAGAAATCAATACAGACTCACACTTTACATTATATTGCTTACACAAAGTATACGGCCCATTTACACCACGACCAAAACCCTAAACATACTGCGTAACTTTTGCGTTGCTTTTCTCATGGCGGCTCATTTTCTCTGCCTGGTAAATCTTCTTCTCTTCCAACTATAGATCTTCCACTTTCAGTGCATCTGGACTTAATAGAGCTCTCAGCTTCATCATCTTCTCTATCAATCATGTACCTTGAGGATGTTACTGTGGTTGAGGGATTGGGTGGCGCGGGTAAGGTAAGATCTGCACGCAAAGGTATAATTTCCCATCTGGCTAGGGTTTCATTGGGATTAATCATGCTGAGGGAAAAAAACTTGGATTTGTTGATGATAATGTCTCGAACCATGAGCTTTATGGATTTGCAAACAGCAATTTTATCTGGATTGTCAAATTTGAATATTTTTGAGTTTCTGCTCTTCCAAATGAACCATATGGCTGTGCTAACCGCGGCAATAATGATATCTCTTTCGATGTTTTTAGCTGCAAAATTCTGACTAATATATGCCATAATGTCTGAGATGGAAAAATCAATATTGTTATGCGTAATAGGATTACCCATCATAGTCCTGATCCAGTACCATACATGTTTGGAAAAGGAGCAGTTGAAAAATAAGTGCTTGCATGTTTCCTCTTCTGTGTTGCATAAAACACAGATGGATTCTTCAATCACTCCTTGCCTTTTTAATTTGTCTTTGGTTGGTAGAAAGTTGAAATGAGCTCTGTAGAAGCACGCATTCATTTTAGGTAGAGATATGTTATTCCATATGAATCTGTGATAATTGGTTTCCTGCAGTTTATTTCTTTGATTGTTCCATACAATGCGGAAGGAGAAGTTTCCATTTTTACTATTATTGCAGAACCAGTAGTCCTCTGCTTTATCATGATAAATTGGCACTTGTTTTATGTCTTCACTTATGTTGCCTAGGTATGAGATAGATTCTGTTCTCCATGCATTGTTAGAAATGATTTGATTTACTTTGTGATTTTTGCCTCTGGAGTATGTTAAAGTCTCTTGTCCCAATTTTTCTAATAATGTTGAGCCATTTATCCAAGGAGTGAACCATAAACTTGTTGACTTTCCATCAACAATTCTTCTGTCTAATGATTTTTGTGCTTCTCTTCTGTGGTATAGCATTTTTTTCCAAGTGCATGAGAAACTGTTATTGTAGTTAGATTCCCACAGTGTTTCTTTATTTGCATATCTCTCATTTAACCACCTTGCACTGAAAGTGGAATTGTTAAGTGTTTCCCAAATTCTTTTTATGCAGAAAGTGGTATTTAAATCTGATAATTTTTTCAAACCCATTCCACCTTCTGATTTCTCAGTTGTAACAGTTTCCCATGGAACCTTGCTTTTTTTACCTTTCCATATGAAAAGTTTGCATAATTGATTGATTTTCTTGATGGTTATGCTAGGGAGCATGAAGCACTGCATCCAAAAACTAACCATGGGATAGATAACAACCTTAATTAATTCAATTCTTCCTGTAATTGTTAGAAATTTGCATTCCCAACCTTGCATTTTCTTTATTACTCTGTCAATCAGATGATTGCAGTTTGACTGTCTGATATATGTCACTGATAGGGGTAACCCAAGATATCTGACTGGTAATTGGCTTTCCTGTATGTTTAGAATGTTGAGCACTTGTTCCTTGTTATTGCAAAATTTGTTGAAAAAAACTTGAGTTTTGAGATTGTTCATTTCCAAACCAGTTACTTTCTGTAGCTTCTTGAAACAGCTTTTGATAGCTTTTGCTCCAGTTGCACTTGCATTAGTGAAAATTAGTAGATCATCTGCATAGATTAAATGAGTAATTGTGGGATTGTTTTTTATTACAGATTCTATTTTACCCTTAGCAGCTTTTGCATCCATCAACAAAGTGAAATATTCCATGCATAAAGTAAAGAGATAAGGGGATAATGGGTCTCCTTGTCTCAATCCATTGCTGCCAGTAAAATAACCTTTGTGATATCCTTCAATTGAAAATGAAAAACTTGGTGTACGTATCATTTCATGTATGATTTTTACCCATTTAACAGGAAAGTCCATGTTTTTCATCATGTGTAAAATGAAGTCTCTATTAACTGAATCATATGCTTTTTTGAGATCTACCTTGATGCACATTTTATTCCTGCCATGTTTGTTGAAGTTTCTGATGTGTTCATGTGCAATTATTATTCCATCTTTTATCTGTCTGTTTGGTAAGTATGCTGTTTGGTTGTCTGAAATTAATTCTGCAAGCACATACTTCATTCTGTCACATAGAATTTTTGATAGAATTTTGTATAACATGGAACAACAAGCTATGGGTCTGAAGTCTGACACTGATTGGGGGGTTTTAACTTTTGGTATTAATGATATGATGGTGTGATTGATCTCTCTCACTATTTTACCATTATCAAATGAGGTCTGTATTGCTTCTAAAAGAGGTTTCTTTAATTCATTCCAGTGTGTTTTGTAGAAATTGGCATTAAATCCATCATACCCAGGGGCTGTGTCATTATGCACACTGAAGATGGCTCTTTTAACTTCTTTTTCATCAAAAGCGGTGTTTAGAAAAACTTTTCCCCAGTCATTTAGTTTTCTTTTTGGGATGATGTTGGGAAAATGTTTTTCCATATTACTTTTGTTATATAAATTGGAGAAAATTTTCACAGCTTCTTTCTCTATTTCTTTTGGTGATTTGACCTTTTCTCCATTTTCTTTTAGAATGTTATGAGAGTTGTTGATAAATTTCCTGGTTGTTTGTTTGGCAAAGAAGAATTTAGAGCAGCTGTCATCCCATTTGATCCATTGACATTTAGATTTTTGCTTGGTGTCAATTGCTAGTAACTCCATACTTTTGGCCAGATTAACTTGTGCTTCATGCAATTTGTGGGCATTAAAGGAAGTGTGATCTGATTCTAAAATTTGCAGAGCATCATTAACCTCTTGTCTGCATTTAGTTACTTGAGATTGTAAATCATTTTTCCTTTTGCTCCAATTTTTGATTTCCTTTTTTATATTTTTCTGCATCTGGATGAGATTAAACATCTGATTGCTTTCAGGGAATTTAAAGCATTTTTCTACTATTTCTTTATACCCCTTGCACATAATCCAATGATTCATGAACTTGAAAGGTTTAGGACCATCATATGTTTGGATGTTGTTGAAGTGGAACAAGATAGGGACATGATCACTTGTTGATAGTTCTAGGTATTTTGCATGAGAATTTTTGAACATGAGCATCCATTCTATATTGTAGAAGAGTCTGTCTATTTTTGTGGCAATGTTTTTCTGAGGCCCTGATCTCCATGAATATTTAACTCCAGAAATATTTATTTCATTAACCCCCGTAGAATTGATAAAGTTATTGAGTTCTTGAACATTTCTGATGTTCAGTTTATTACCTCCCAATTTTTCATTCAATAGTCTAACACAATTGAAATCTCCAATAATGCACCAAGGGATACTGAAAGTATTAGCTTCTTTTTCCAACTGACTCCATAAGCTAGCTCTCTCAGATTCTAAATTTAAAGCATAAATGACTGTTATGATGCATTGTGCCCCTGCAATGTTGTTGATCATGCAAGTGATGTGCTGTTTACTCATAGAAATTACATAGCTGCTCCACATGTCTAAATTTATCATGATGAGAATTCTGCATTTGTGATGATGCTCTATGTTACTTATGCAAGTCCATTTGTTTCCCCATGATTCAGTATATTGCTGAAGCTTATTTTCCTTTAATTTATTTTCCACTAAGCAAAAAATTGAAGGTTTATGAGAGCTCACAATTTTTTTGACCTCTATAATATGCGCTGCTTTATTAAGGCCTCGCACATTCCAACATAGAATAGACATTATTTAGTTGAATGTGCTTGACTCCTTGTTCTAATAGTGGGAGTCACACTTTCAAGTATCCCTTTGTTTTTTCTCCTGTCATGTGAATTCTTGATTCTCATATCTGCAATTTCTTTTTCAAATTCAGGGTTGATGGATGTGAGGTTTTTGGACATGATGTTGGGAGGCTTATCATTTGAGGGATATGTGGGATTGATACATGATTGTGATAGAGAAGATTCTTCCACTTTCGAGTCTACCTTGTCTTTCTGCACCTGCAAAGTATCAGATACCACAGTTGTTAGATCAGAAATTTGAGGGTTTGAATTATTTAAAGCAATTTCGTTATTATGATTTGACAACTCCCTGTGACTGATAATCTCCAATGATGATGAACTGATTGAGGCTTTTGTCGATGATATCACTGCATTGATGTCCAGAGTATTTGTACTCAAAGGACCTTGTTCGATGTTGTGAGTGTGAAGTGTTTCAGAAACATGATCATTGTGTCCCTTTGCAATTGTAGCAGCCATGCTACTTGTTGATAGTGAGACAGATACTGCATTTATTGCTGGCGAGGCTACAATTGCAACTGCTGGATCCTCTGAGAGTGTCTGAGCTGCTTTAACATTCCTAGCATTTGAATCTGAAGGAGATATTACATTTTCTATGTTTGAATTGTTTTCTTTGTTTTGTGCTGTAAGATTTTGAACATTGGACTCTTCTGTTGTGATGGTTTCTGCATTCTGGTACACTACTCCTTGTGAGTTTACATACAGTATTTGTTGCACTGTCACGTCTGCTGTGTTAGTATCCTTGCTTTTATTTTCTTGATTACTGTATGCCTGTTTTGGAATCCATTTTTGTTTAAATGAAATCGGGCATTCATTGTCCATATGACCAAAACATATGCAGTTGTGGCATACTGGTGGAATGAATTCATATTCGACTTGTTGCATAACACAATCGCCATTAGGCAGTTTGATTTGAACTTCATTTTCGAATTTGGATGATGCATCCACTTCTATTAGCATTCTAGCGAAAGCTATTCTGCTTCTGTTTTTGGTATGTTCATCCATAGCAAGTGGTTTTCCAATTGTACTAGCAATTTTACATAATGTTATATGATTCCAATATGCAAAATTTAAATTTGGGAATTTCACCCATATAGGTATCGATAGCAGTAAGTCTTTTTCATATTTGATTGAGCTGTTCCATTTTTTCATGATGATGAATTTTCCATCCATCATCCATGGTCCCCCTTCTAATATTTTATTGCAATCTTCTGCTAGTTCAAATTGAACAAGATAAAAACCATTATCTCTAGCGTAAACTTCAAACTTACCTTTCGGAAGCCATACTCTTTTGATATATGCTTTGAAAAACATGTAGTATGGTCTTTTACCCACCAAGTAGATAAGTATTGAATTGGACCACATTTTTTCCGCAGATCTAAGTTCCTCCTCTTCAATAACAGCTGTTTTTCTATCATTCACAATAATTGGATTAAAATATTGTATGGTTTCATCTTGCTTTTTACCTTTGACCAAATCACACCAACTGATTGGTGATGCTTTAGGGTTAACTGCAAAACCATGTCCCCTTATAGAAGCTTTCGCCCGATCTGGTATAAGTGTTGTTGACTTTTGTTTTCTCCGATCCAGATCTGTGTTGTAAACCGATTTATGCCCTTGTTTGCCCATGTTTCGAGGTATAATTTGTCTACTGGATTCCTGCGAGAATGACTGCTTCCGTCTCCTGTTCTTCACCAAGTTCCATCCATCTTCATCAGCCTCCTCTCCTCCTACATCCGTTGCTGCCTCTGCTGTCGTATGGGACCCTGTTGCGTGATTTGCGAGATTTGCGTGATTTGCATGATTTGCTTCAGCCGCCATTTTCATATATCTATTTTTTTAGTCATCAATTAATTCACCTTTAAAAAATTTAATTTGTTTTCTAATTCTAATATTTTTGGTAAATTTGGAAATTTGATTTAATTTAGTATTAAGCTATTAAATAATCATATGGCTTTAAAATACTTAAGATTTAAGTTTAATTTGTTTAAAATAATTTTAGCTTAAATTTAAATTAAACAAAAGGTTCGTTTGTTCTTTTTAAATATAGATTGATACAATAAGTAATTTATTAATAAAGGGATAATTCTTTTATAAATCATTTTGATTTAATAATGAGCTATATTAATAATGTAAATCTTTACAAATGGATTTTAAATAAAAATTGTTATTTCAACTTTAATTATATATGTGTGTGTTTGAATGAAAATTATGATTTGGAAATTAAAAATAAAGGTTTTCAAAATGTTTAAATTAAAATAAACATTATTAATATTAATATAAGTATAAAATAAAATAATAATAAGTAATTAAATATTTGATAGTCTATGTTTAAAAATAAAAGAGAAATAAAGAGAAGCCCATATGTTAAGTAACAAACCAATACTTGTGACTAAAACAACTTTGTATTTATTTTATTTTGCGTGAAGTATAGAAACAAAACAGGTAATAGAATCTAGTAGGGGAAGTTGGATATGCAGGCAAGAGAAGAAATGCAAAGTAAAGATAGCTAAGAAACAAAGTAAAAGTAAAATATCTGAATATAAAATATGGTATGTAGGAAACATAAAGTACTTAAACAATAAATGCCTTCACCTTAGCAGCAAAACATGGTCAACTCAAGTTGTATTTCAAGCCACCAAAATAAAATATCTTGCCTGATACAAACAAAAAAAATATTGTACCTGCATTAGCTACCCAGATATCACCTACCCTTGTAAACTTCTTTATATACATGCCTTCTTATTTTTAGTTCGTTCACTAAACATAACAAAACCGAAACAAGGAGATATGTAGCAAGCTTTTACTTTTACAACTTAATATTTACAACTGAAGCTTTACACAACAACAAACTACTTTCCAGTTTTAAAGTTCAACCTGTTTCAGACAAGAAGTGCTCTGTTCATTCTCAAAGCAATGGTGAGTAACTTAAGTTTTAAAATACTTAAGTATATATGTTGCTTAATTATTGTCTGAGATGTGTATATATCTTAATGCATTCCTGTGTATATGTGTTACTGCATGTATGTGTGTTGATAACTGGTAACACACCTCTGTATTTAAGATTTAAGCTCATGTTTTACTTTCAAAAATCATTAATGCTTGATCTACTTGTTGTTAGGACCTAGGATCTAAACAAAATAAGTTTGTTTGATCATAAAGTAAATTTTAAAATATAAATTCAAGTTAAAAAAGGTAGAACTGTTTTGAAAGCCTTAAAAAAACAGTCAATGTTTAATAGGAGTGAAATTTCAAACAACTTAAATTATTAATTCAGGTTTATAAATTAAATTCTTATCTGAAATTAGGATTTTTAAAACTAAAATTGTATTCTTTTAGTTAAGGTTTGTAGTGGCATTTCTGGTTTAATCAATTTGGGGATTTTGGGTTGCCTCTGGCAATACGGTTGATTGGAGCGGCTGTGGTTATTCATGGAGGTGGAGAGGTGGCTGGAGAGGCCAGGAAAAATGATCGGTGGATGGTCTGAGTATAGTGGTGGAAGCGGTTGTCGTTTCGTTTTCCTAAACCTAGTTTGAACAGGTAGTATTTTCTAAATCATAGCGTCGGCTCTGGTTGATCGAGTGTGTCTAAACTCGAGGGGATGAAAGCAGGGAGGTAGATGATGGTGTGGCCAGAATCGCAGAGGTGCAGATGGTCGGAATCTCGAGAACGAGGTGGTTACAGGTTTTGGGGTTGTTTGCTTGTTGTGTTTCCAGGTTTAGGGTAGCTAACTCGATTTTAATTCGAGATGTTGTAGTGGGTATGGATGATCGTGATCATGATTGGTGATGGCCGGCGATGTGTTGAAGCTTGAGTGGATGGCCGGAGATGGCCAGAGCCACGGTGCACGTGCACCGTGCAATTGAAGTTCTATTGAACTTTGGGTGTGTGCAGAGGGTTGAACTGGGGGGAAACTCGGGTTATTCGAGTATGTGACTCGAAGCAGCAGGGCAAAGGACTCGAAGCACGTTTTAGTTGACTCGAGTCAGTTGTTGTTCCAGGGTTTTTTGTAAAACCTTATAGCAAAATTTGTTTTTTTTCTTTTAACAATTTAAATGAAACCTGAAAATAAGTAATAGGTTTAAACAAGTCTAAATTCAGTGGGAAGTTTGAATTCAAGTTTATTTTTGGATTCAAATTTGAAATGAAATCAAAGTTTAAGTGTTTTAAAGTTGGGTTTCAGGTTTTAAAAACCTGACAGGTTTCAGACTTTAAATTTATTTAAAGTTTGAAACAGAATTTAAACTGTGATTGAAATTCAAAATTTTAAAGCATAAATTCAAATGAACATTTGAATCTTAAGGTTTTAAAATGAATTTGGATTTGAAAATCAAGTTTTAAATTCAAAGTTAAACTAATGAATTCAAGTTTTCTTGAATTCAGATCTGAGAAATAAATCGGTTTTTAAATCTAAATATATAAAATAAGTTCAAATAAAATAGTTTTGAAAAGTAAATTTGTTTCAAATAAATATTTAACTTGATTTGGAGAGAATTCTTTTATAGAAGGTTTATGAATGGAAACTAAATAAATTGTTTTAACTTGAAGTTGCAAGTTAAAATATTAATGTATTTTGGAAATTTAAAATTTAAATAAGGATTTAAGCAATTGAATTTAAAGGCCTTTCTTATATAAGTTCGTATGTAAGTAATTAATATTATTTAAAAAGATTTTAAATTGAATTTAAGTCTAGTTAATGTTTAAACAATAATCATTTTGAAATCTTAAACTCAAAAATGGAATTTAAATTTAAAATGTAATGTTCTAATACACTTTAGTGTTAATGAAGTCATTAATAAAGAAACAAATTATCTTAGGAATAATTAAGATATTTAAATGATTAAATGAATAAGTTAATTGAGAAATGACTTATGTATAAATAATTTAGATCAATTTATAACTAGAAATTAACTAAGAAGTAAATTAAGTAATGTTATTAGTTAAAGAAGATAATTAACTAAGGTTTATTAATTAATTAATGCAACAAATTTTGATAATTAATTGGATTAATTAGATAATTTATTGTAAATTGTTAAGTGTAATTACTTGATAAAAGTAATTAAGAGATTAATTACTTATTGTAATTAATTTTGATAAAATGATTAAATTAAGTTAATTAATTTAGTTTAATTAATTTCAGAAAATCATTTGATATATTGATAAGTGTAATTACTTAGTGTATTCAATGGAGCATAATTACTTAGGGAAGTAATTAAAGTTAATTACTGAATGTAATTAGTGAAAGATGATGTGTTAATGGAGTAATTTGGATAATTACTTTTGGTAATTAATCAAAGGATTAATTAATGGAGATAATTAATTATGGGATAATTAATGTATTAATATAAGTAATTAATGATAGTTAATTACTGGAATGTTATTAATCTAGGGCGATTAATAATTGAGTTAAATTAAAGATGAATCATTTAATGTAATTAATTTAAATAAGGTAATTTAAATTAAATTTAAACTAGGAATCATTAATTAATATAATTAATGATGTAATTAAGAATTAGTTAATTAAGAAATAATTAATAATGTGGTGATTAATTTATGTAATTAATTAAGAATAAATGTAATTAATTATATTTAATTAATAAATGAAGTAATTATATATTAATTACTATAAATGATTTAAAATAATTAATTTGTGTAATTAATTGAAGACTAATTACATACTGTAATTAGAAAGTGATTAATCAAAGGTGTTTAATCGAGATGAATATCTAGAGATTAATTAATTAATTTGATTTATAATTAATTAATGGTCGTGTAAGCAGGATTTATAGATGGAGTAATTAATTTAAGTTACTTTAAATTAATTGGAGATAGAAGTAGTTAATTTAATTCATTTTAAATTAATTACAAATGGTATGATTATAAATCTTGCTTATGGATGAATGATATTGATATTGATATTTCATTTGATGATTGTGAATTCAGGTATGAGATGAGTAATATCTATGTGATATGAATGCTTGGTTTAAGTATGATAATATTTAATTATCTGCTTGGATGATAATATGAACTGTCTGTTTATGATGATGATGTGATTATCTATTGTGATATTGTGAATTTTCTATCTGTGTGTATATTGATAATATTGAATTGAACTGTTAAGACTAAATAGACAACTTGGCCTTAAAAGATACGTTTGGTTTTCGATGAGACCGAGGTCGGTTTTCCTTATTTGGAACATCCGAAAACCACATCGATGCCAAATTAACGATAGGTCGTGAATCTGAAGGGAAGATGAAGATTCAGAGTGCAAGGGTTATTGTCGTTAACTCTGAGGGTGATTCCAAAATGAGTGTAACGAGATAATGCCTTCGGTTTCGTTCGAACTCGGAACGAACTTGTATGGATTGAATGCTTTCAGAACATCGTCAGGTGTGCGATGAGCATTCTAAGAGATGTATTCTCTAAAGGTAATCGTAGCCTCAAGCCTCATCAACCGGGAATGGCTAAAACAGGGGAGGTGCAGCAAGGTTAGGTGGGTCATGCCCAAGCAGGACAAGATATTCCCCTGTCTAGATGTCCCTTATTTTTCGGCTGTGTGGGTGGTTGATTGCAACAACTGCCGGGGTTACCTTGTTCGGGACTGTTCAGTAAGGAATGGTTCTGGCCTTGTGTTGCAGGGGGTCGGGAGTGATCCTCGGTACGTTGATCTAGGCCACGTACTGTGACGGGTGGTACCCCAGCAGCCCTGCCATTGTAAGGAATCCACAATCAAATAAGTGCCAACGGTTTTGATTGTATTACCCACTTTTGTGGCTAGTAGTTGGAATTTAATGAATGTAACAATTTCGGCTATTTTCTATTTACTTGAAAACCCTAGACCTATTATCATATCACTGAATTTCCTATCAAATGTTTTGGTTAGCGTAAGGTAAAAACTTACCCATGTTTATGTGTGGGAAGTCTTACGTGATACCTTTTGTTTTCAAAGGATTTTGAAAATTAAGCAACTTTAACCTGTTACTCATACCAGACCCATGTCTGACCCGGAGTTTATTTCTGTTTTACCTAAACTCTCGGGTACTCAAATTTTTACGAGTAGCCAAGGGATTCAGGTTAGCTTTGACGAGTTCTGGAGGAGCAATGGAGCAGGAGGCTTCAGCATGTAGATATAGATATAGTTCCGCTGTGTTGGTATCTCTGAGTCATGTTGTTTTGAGTGTATTGTGTTGTGTTGTATTAACTAGACAGGTGTCTATAACTGTCTAGTATGTGAGGTATTATCTGTATAACTTTGATTGATGTTGTATATTATGTAAATACTTATGTGAATAATATAATTTATTCGTTCCGCTGTGAGATTCTGATGTTGTCATTCTTTCTTCTCTATCTTTTCTATTTTCCCACCCCTTTATTTCTTCAAGACGATACGGTTTTCTGGGCGTAGGAAGCCGGGTCGTCACAGTTCCCGCAAATCCGTACCCCTTGAGTCAGCACTATTCTACAACAATCAACTCAAGTTGTACAGAAATACGAACCATTTGGGTTAAAGAAGAAGAGGTAGAAGAAGAAAAATAGAAAACAATAACAGAATCTAACCATCGCAGCGGATTAAAATATAATAGATAATAAATACTCTTTACTCAAAACCAAATATATCTGCTTACATATTTATAATCATCAGAGTACATCAATCACAGCTCAACATCAATATCATACAAATGGATACACAACAACTCAACATAGCAGAATATATATATATATATATATATATATATAATTAGTTAATTAAATTTATTGAATGGTAGTTGATTATTCAAGTGGTTCAAATGTTAATAAATTGTATAATATTTATATACAAGGTCGAAAAACCGTGAATCCAAGGCAAAGTTGATGTGGACTGTAAACGAAAATAAGGTGAGTTAATCTCACACAGCTGCATTTAAAATTTAAATGATTAAATTTAAATAATTGATTGTATGGTTGAATTGATTAATGTGATATAGTATAGTATAAAATGTGACGACCCGGAATTTTCAAGCACTTAAAATCAGAATATTTAATTGATTTTAAATATTTAAAAGTTAATTATCGACTTAAATTACGAATATCATAATTTATTTGACAATTAAATTGTTGAATTAAATAATTTGAATTGAATAAAATATGAAATCTGAGATTTTAAGCCTGTTAAAAATAATTTGAAGGCTTGTAAAATTTATATTGATAGTACAGAGGATAATAGAAGTTGTAAAATTGAATTTAATAGTGGTTTGGTCAGTTTTAAAATTTTATAGTTTAAATTGAATTTAAAAAAATAGCCTTCCGAGACACAGTCTCGGAATTCGAGGAAACCAGTTCCATTGGATCCGTAATATTGTATTATTATCGGATTTCAAATTTCGTATTAAATGGAGTTATTATGTGAGCGTACGATACATAAACGCGTTGAAATTTAATTGGTAATAACCGATTCAGAGTTTAAAAATAATATTTAGACTAGTCAAATACACTTCACATCAACTGAAATTCTTTCCCATCGGCCTTTCATCTCAGCCTCATTTTTTATCTCTCCACCGTACTTCACTTCTTTTCATGTTTGAGGCCTCTCTTCCTCAGTAAGCTAAAGGAGACGGAATCAAAATAAAAAAAACAATATGAAGTACAAATTCAAATGGCTTCCAAACAAACTCCCCTTCATTTCAAAACCCATTCCTCGTTCTCATTTTCATCTAATCGAACAGAGAAAGGAAATGAAAATCCCAAATCTAGAATCGGCTGCAGCCTCCTATTCCTCTTCTCAACAAATCGAGAACGACAATTTCAAATCAGATGTGGGCTCGGCTACTCGTGCGCGCAAGGACGAAGGGGTCTGCGTCGGCTCCGGTGTTCGAGCTAGGGTTTTGGGATGGTGGCGATCGATCTCGATCCAGGTCGAGCTAGCAGCAGCGGTTCAAGCAACTCGAGGTGAGGGTAGGGCGATGAGCTCGGTCTCGTGTGGGGTGCATATCGTTCGATCGAGGAGGCGACGGCTTAGGACCACGTGGGAAAGTGCGGCAACAATCTCGAGGTCGGCAAGGCAGTGTTAGTCTGGGATTGTTCTTCGTTGGGTATTGATTCTTTCTTTTCTGTTAATTTTAAATTATATATGTATGAATTCATATTTAGGGTAGAGAAAATAAATTTATATTTAAAGCAGGAATTTATTTCTATAGTGAGGTGTAAAGAGAAAGCTATTTCTAATTACAATAAAGCAGAAATTTTATTGGAAAATTTATTGGAAAGAAAAGAAAGGTATAGGAATTTTAGATGTTGAAGGATTATATAAGAATTGGATCTTTAATTTAAAATCTAGATTATAAACCTATCGGTTTATTTTGGAATGATAATATTATTATGGAGATTAAGGAGATTTATTAACTTATATAACTATTTTGGTTATTTCAAACATAGTGTATTAGAGAGGTTAACTAAATTAATTAAATTTAATGAATGGAGTTAGTCATTTGATTAGTTCAAATATTAATAAATTGTATAAATGTTTATACAAGGATATAACTGGGAAAACCAAGACAGAATTGAAGTGGACTGTAAACGAATGCAAAGGTGAGTTAATCTCACTCAGTTCAATTTAAATTTAAATTTAAATTTGAACGATTGAATTTAAATAATTGTTTGAATTGTTGAATTGATTGGTGTACTATAGTATGGTAATTTTGGAATTGGTATTATATGTTGTGCTAACGTCTGTGGATGCAGGGAAAACAGGTTGGAGGGATCCAACTGGATCCCTCAACATTTATTTAAATTATTTTAACATTCTCTGTGGTGATTATTTGATATTCTATGTTGAGTTGTATTGGAATATTGAATGTTATGGTTCGATTGGATACAATTGGATATGATGAATTACCAAAAATATATAAATTGGATTTGGAAAGATAATAAAGAAGTGAATTTGTAAGTAAAATAAGTATAGGAAATTTGAATAAATTTAAGAATCAATTGGAAAAGAAATAAAATGCCCTTTAAAATTCTAATAAATAAATCTTAAGTTTAGTAAGAGAAATTTAAATAATCAGAAGATTAATGAATTTTAAATTTTAGTGTTATTATTTTAAAAAAATAAAACATTTATTTAAAATTTAAGATTCAATTTATCGAAAAGAATAAAGAAGAAATTTGAAGAAGCTGAAGTTGATATATTTCAGTTAAATGGTATAAATAAAACGGGAAATAATAATAATAAATATAAAGTCCATAATTAATGAATTTTGAGATAAACTGGTAAGTAGAGAAATTTATTTCAAATGGAATAAATTGGGAATTAATTTGGAAAAATTGATTCAAGTGATTGAAGTTGGAATTCTCCCTGGATAACCAAGTACGTTTTCAAAGTAAATTTTTAAACATAAGTTAATAGTTCTAAAATTGTTTTAAAAGGTACGTTTTGAAAAATTTATTATTTCTAATATTTAAAGTCTAAAGTAAGTATTTCCTTTTAATTTATTATAGCAATAATTATTTAGAAAGTGATTTGGTGTTTTGTTCTGTAAAAGTGAAAATCTAGTTTTATATTTTACTAAGTAACTTTATTTTCAAATACTTATATAGTATGTATTTTTAATAAATTATTGAAGTAGTTTTATCCTAAATGTTTTAAAGTATATTTCAAAGTAAAGTGTTTAAATTATTTTAAAAATCTAGCCTTGTGCTTGGTGATTTCAGTAGAGATAGAAAATATTTGGGGAAGTTTATTCTGAAAAGAAAGATGGTTTTGAAACTATTTTCAAAGGATTGAGAATAGAATATATCTTGTGAAGATATTTTTGAGATAAATAAATAATTTGGGAAATTATTTATTGTTTGATGGATGTTTGTGTATATTAATTGATAGTTAAATAATCGACTATCAATATTGGACAAAAATGCGTTGATCGTTTCGAAGAGACCGGGATCGAGATTTATTTCTCGTAAACCACTTCGGTCCGGTTTGTACGTTTCGTGAAAACGATTTTGGATTCGAAGATGGAGCAGCGAAGTGCAAGGGCTAATCGCTACTAATCCTGAGGATATTTCCAAAATGGATGTAGTAGGAATAGTGCCTTCGGTTCCGTTCGAACCCGAGACGGACTTGTATGGATGAATGCTTGCGAAACATCGTCAGGTGGACGATGGGCATTCTAAGGGATATATTCTTAAAAGGTAACGCTTAGCCTCAAGCCTCATCAAATGGGAATGATTGAAAATCAGGGGTTATGCAGCAAGGCTAGGTGGGTAACACCCAAGCAGGGTGAGGTCATCCCTGTCTAGATGTCCCTTTTTATTTCGGCTTAGTGGTGCGGTTGCTGGTCCCAACCGCGGGGTGATCTCACTCGGGATTATCCAGTAAGGGGTAGTCCCGGTCTTGTGTTGCAGGGGAGCGGACGTACTCCTCGGTACAGTGATCTAGGCCCCGTACTGTGACAGGTGGTACCCCAGTGCCTAGTCATTAGTTGGAAATCCATTCTCCCTACGAGCCTTGTACGAGTTTTGTTTGTATTACCCACTCTGTGGCTAGTAGCTGGAATTTGATGAATGTAACAATTTCGGCTATTTTATAAGTATTTGTATATAGACCCTATTATAATATCAGAGGATTTCTATAAAAATTGTTTTAGCTATCGTAAGGTAAAAATCCGACATGTTTATTTGTGGCGTGGTCTTACGAGATGCTTTTCTTTTTCGAAGGATTTTTGAAGCTTTAATAATCAATTGAGTGTGATTTTTCTCACGCTGGTATTCCAGACTGACTCGGATGTTATTTAACTGTAATGCTCGGGTCAGACCGAGTATTATAGGATACAGGATATGATGCTATGGAGCTCAGGAGACGAGCTGGATGACGACACGTACTCTCGTACTTGTTTTTATATATATATATTCCGCTGTGTTGAGTTGCTGTGTATCCATTTGTATGGTATTGATGTCGAGTTGTGATTGTTGTACTCTGATGATGTAATATATAAACAGAGTAGAGATATTTGATTTGAGTAAAGATCATTTATTATCTATTATATTTTATTCCGCTGCGATGGTTAGATTCTGTTGTTGCTTTCTATTTTCTTCTTCTACCCCATCTTCTTTAACCCAAATGGTTCGTATTTCTGTACAACTTGAGTTGATTGTTGTAGAATAGTGTTGACTCAAGGGGTACGGATTTGCGGGTCGTTACAGTTGGTATCAGAGCTTAGGTTGAAGATAACCTTGGCTCTGGTGGGAATTACTCATTTAAATTAGAGTCTGTAGTACTCTATAATGAGTTTGAGCGTATTAATAAATATGACTGCGTATTTGTTAGTGAATATAAATTGTTTTAATATTGTGTTGATTGGTTTATTTAGTGGCATATGAACCTTCGTCGACCCAGTCTGCGCAACTGTATCGAAGGGGTTTCTAAACATTCGAATAGAGCAATCGACATGGTATTGTTTTAAATATGGGTAAATGAAATAATTTTACCCAAAAACATATTTTGATATAAAGAATAGCTTTTGAATACTACTTAGCTAATATATGGTTGCTTGGATGTTAGAAAGAATAATATTAAAGTATTATCATTGTTAAGTGAAAATTTAACTAGAAATTGAAATATAACTAAAATTTTAAGGGAATAATTCATTATAAAATGAAACTTGTAAATATGAAGTATAAATGTAATTTATAAATTGAAATACAATCAAATGAGAATTTATATAAGCATAAACTGTACAAATGAATTATAGCTAAAATTGATTTAAGCAGGATTTGGAAATTTAAAATCTCATAGATTTTGGAAGTATTGGTCGAAGTATTTGAAGATAAATAATAACATTATTGTTTTAGAGGTATTTCTGAAAGGAAATGTGTTTTAAATGAATTTTGAAAGTGAAATAGCATCGAAATCACTTGGATTATTGGAAAATAATTCTGATGATGACGGCCGCATCATCAGTCTTCATTTTCGAATTTCTAAGTGACGGATTGCTGCCAAAAACTGATTTGTTCAGAAAAGCAAGTGTTTTTGAAAATTTCAAAGAGAATTTGTTGGGATAAAACCAGGATTGGATTAAATTTTGAGAAATGTGATTTGAGATGTTGAAGATTTCAAAATGTTTTGAAACCAATAACCGGGTGTTTGAAAATCCTGATGAAATAGGTTGTAAGCTTATAACTTGAGATGATTTTTAAATCAGGAAGGAAATATAAGCCTTGAATGTCGGGATTAAAATTTAAAGAGGAAAGTTAAAAAAATTAAATTAACTTGGATTGGGAAATAAAAATTTAAATGGATTGGAATAAATTGAATAAGTTGAAGATAGTATCCAGTGTATTCGAATTAAGTTGAAGTCGAATTGTGTTAAATAAAACTGAGTTAAAATAAGATGAATAAGGATTGGATTGAAATAAATAAATCAAAATAACAAATAAAAGGATTAAAAATGCATGGAATAAAATATGCTGGGATTATAAATAAGCAAAAGGCTTGAGTTAAAAATAAAGAAAGAATATATTCAAGCCTATAATAAATGGAATTGTGGAAATAATAAGTTGTGACTTATTAAATTTGAAAAGTGGGATAGAAACCCAAAATAAATATTTTTGATGAATTGAAAAATAAAATGAAGATCAAAACTTGAATTATAAAATAAATTTGAACTTAAGAAAATTTAAATGAAGAAATTTTGAGATTAAAATCAAGTTCTGAATTATAAGTTGGGGAAAGACTATTTAAATAATAAATTAGATAATGAAATATGTAATGGAAACCTAATGTAGTTAAATAGAAGCTGAATTGTGAGTTATGATGAAATTGGAAAATAAAACTCCAGTTATAAATCAAATTCGACTTGAATCATTAGCGTAGAATAAAAATGAAATTGGATTAAAATAGTGATGGTTTGAATTGCGAATAAAATCCAAATAAGTGGAAACAAACTGGAAATGGCCATGTAATCAATTGAATGAGTTGAATCGGGAAAGTTAAATTTTATAATAGCTAATCAAATAAAATTGTAGATTGAAATGAGATTTGATTGTGATAGAGTTAAGTTTAATAGAAAAGAGGAAAATCCACTTGTAAAATGAAAATGAGCTTAAGTATATAATATAAATAAATTGAAGTAAATTAACTGAAAGCTAAACAAATGGAAGAAAGTTGAATTGAATTCAACTTAAACTAAGTTTAATGATATTGGGTTGAATTTAAATCAAGTGAAAATAAATTCGAATCGAAATAGAATTGGTGGGTTATAAATAATATAAAAAGAAATGGAAATGAACATAAGTTATTGACTTAAGTAAGTGTTGAATAAAATCGAACTCAAAATGAAGTATGGTTTAAATGAGTTGAGAAATAGTTATTGAATGGAATAGCCTGGATTGTTGTCGAGCTAAATAATATAGTTTGAAATAAACAAATATGGAATGAAATGCAAGTGAGTGGCTTAAATTTGAAATGCAATGAATATGAGAATATATGAATTGTGAATAAATTTAAAATGGAATAGAATTAAGTATAAATTGAGTTGAAATAAATTTAAGTTGGTTATAAAACATAAGTACTTATTTATTCACATAGATCTCGTCAATTTGCATAGAATAAATTGTCATTAGATATAAATGGAAGTAATTAAAATTCTATGTATTGATAGGAGTAAAATAGATTGATTTTGAGAGCAATTGAATTAAATATGAGTTCGTTTTGCTTAAAAATAAATTAAATGTAAGCGATTGAGTTTTAAACCATTCAAAGTGATGAAGTTGTATACGAATGGATTGAAAACCAATCAAATTGAATGAAAATGGTTTATAAATTAATTGAAATAGTTGAATTAGTATGGAAACTATATAAATTGCTTACGGAAAGTGTTTGGTGTACATTTCTTTTAGAATTCATGTGTTTAACTATTGCAAATAGGTGGAATATTGTTAAACTTCATATATTTGGCACTTATATGTTTAAATTGAGTAAGTATAGGTACCGGGAAGCCGCGTGGCTGGATTTTGGGCACGCTAACTGCTAAATAAATAAGTTGTTTGCTTAAAAATGCTAAGTAAGGTACGCCTACACAATTAAAATAGGAAATATGAACCCTTTTTTGTTTTTCCGACTGTGTGGGTCGATGTATATATATTTATCTCTTTTGTCAAATTGCAAAAGCTCCTCCGTACAAAGGGGACTCTGCCAAAAAAATTTGGAAATTTTGGGAGTTAGAAAATTTTTGAAATTTTTTATTAACGACAAAACAATTTCAAACAGGAAATTGAAATAAATTAGTGAATGAAACTAATTAAAATAATGACATGAATAATCAATAAATGAAAAATAAAATTTAAAATATTCAGAGTTGAAGGATAAATTGAATTCATATGGTAACGAAAGAATCAATTTGAATAGAAATAGATAAACTGAAGTGGTAAGACGGAAATAAATAAAGAAACATATAAAATGCTTATGTTAACTTAAGTAAGGAATGGTGAATTCTTAAATGGAAGATCGATACAACAAATATAATCTAAGATAATACTGAAATGAATAGATATTGACATTTGTAAGGAAATCGATAAAATGTTTTTGAAAGTTGTGATTGGATATTGGTGCTAAACAGGATATGCAGGTAATACAAAGGTAAAAAGAATTGATGTTGATTTCAGAAGATAAATTCGAAATGCTTGACAAAAAGGTATGTGTTTAAGTTTCTATATGAAATTTGATTAGGATTTTGGATTGAGCCACTTGGCGTTTTGTTTTCTTTTTGGATTTGGAAGGTCGTAGAGCCATTTTGTAGTTGTACCGAGCTAGCCGCGCAAAGGAGACGCTGGCGAAATTTTTCGAAAATTTAGAGAGTTAGAAAATTTTTGAGAAAATTTTGATAATTCAAAATTGGTTTTATGATTAAAACTTGAATGGTTGGGCAAATAGGATTGTTTGCAAACTAGGGAAAGGTTTGGAAAGTTAATAAGAATGATAATGATCTTTTATAAAAGATAGTTGGTTGGATGTTGAATTGTTTGGTTTTGAGGAAAAGTAAGCGGGTACTGGATCATTCTTCCTGACTAGTAATTTCGGGGACGAAATTCTTTTAAGTAGGGAGGAATGTGACGACCCGGAATTTTCACACGCTTAAAATCAGAATATTTAATTGATTTTAAATATTTAAAAGTTAATTATCGACTTAAATTACGAATATCATAATTTATTTGACAATTAAATTGTTGAATTAAATAATTTGAATTGAATAAAATATAAAATCTGAGATTTTAAGCCTGTTAAAAATAATTTGAAGGCTTGTAAAATTTATATTGATAGTACAGAGGATAATAGAAGTTGTAAAATTGAATTTAACAGTGGTCTGTTCAGTTTTAAAATTTTATAGTTTAAATTGAATTTAAAAAAATAGACTTCCGAGACACAGTCTCGGAATTCGACGAAACCAGTTCCATTGGATCCGTAATATTGTATTATTATCGGATTTCAAATTTCGTATTAATTGGAGTTATTATGTGAGCGTACGATACAAAAACGCGTTGAAATTTAATTGGTAATAACTGATTCAGAATTTAAAAATAATATTTAGACTAGTCAAATACACTTCACATCAACTGAAATTCATTCTCATTAGCCTTTCATCTCAGCCTCATTTTTTATCTCTCTACCGTACTTCACTTCTTTTCATGTTTGAGGCCTCTCTTCCTCAGTAAGCTAAAGGAGACAGAATCAAAATAATAAAAAAACAATACGAAGTCCAAATTCAAATGGCTTCCAAACACACTCCCCTTCATTTCAAAACCCATTCCTCGTTCTCGTTTTCATCTAATCGAATAGAGAAAAGAAATGAAAAACCCAAATCTAGAATCGGCCGCAGCCTCCTATTCCTCTTCTCAACAAATCGAGAACGACAATTTCAAATCAGATGTGGGCTCGGCTACTCGTGCGCGTGAGGACGAAGGGGTCGGCGTCGGCTCCGGTGTTCGAGCTAGGGTTTTGGGATGGTGGCGATCGATCTCGATCCAGGTCGAGCTAGCAGCGGCGGTTCAAGCAACTCGAGGTGAGGGTAGGGCGATGAGCTCGGTCACGTGTGGGGTGCGTATTGTTTGATCGAGGACGCGATGGCTTAGGACCGCATGGGAAAGTGCGGCAACAATCTCGAGGTTGGCAAGGCAGTGTTAGTCTGGGATTGTTCTTCATTGGGTACTGATTCTTTCTTTTCTGTTAATTTTAAATTATATATGTATGAATTCTTATTTAGGGTAGAGAAAATAATTTTATATTTAAAGCAGGAATTTATTTCTACAGTGAGGTGTAAAGAGAAAGCTATTTCTAATTACAGTAAAACAGAAATTTTTATTGGAAAGAAAAGAAAGGTATAGGAATTTTAGATGTTGAAGGATTATATAAGAATTGGATCTTTAATTTAAAATCTAGATTATAAACCTATCGGTTTATTTTGGAATGATAATATTATTATGGAGATTAAGGAGATTTATTAACTTATATAACTATTTTGGTTATTTCAAACATAGTGTATTAGAGAGGTTAACTAAATTAATTAAATTTAATGAATGGAGTTAGTCATTTGATTAGTTCAAATATTAATAAACTGTATAAATGTTTATACAAGGATATAACTGGGAAAACCAAGACAGAATTGAAGTGGACTGCAAACGAATGCAAAGGTGAGTTAATCTCACTCAGTTCAATTTAAATTTAAATTTAAATTTGAATGATTAAATTTAAATAATTGTTTGAATGGTTGAATTGATTGGTGTGCTATAGTATGGTAATTTTGGAATTGGTATTATATGTTGTGCTAACGTCTGTGGATGCGGGGAAAACAGGTTGAAGGGATCCAACTGGATCCCTCAACATTTATTTAAATTATTTTAATATTCTCTGTGGTGATTATTTGATATTCTATGTTGAGTTGTATTGGATTATTGAATGTTATGGTTCAATTGGATATAATTGGATATGATGAATTACCAAAAATATATAAATTGGATTTGGAAAGATAATAAAGAAGTGAATTTGTAAGTAAAATAAGTATAGGAAATTTGAATAAATTTAAGAATCAATTGGAAAAGAAATAAAATGCCCTTTAAAATTCTAATAAATAAATCTTAAGTTTAGTAAGGGAAATTTAAATAATCAGAAGATTAATGAATTTCAAATTTTAGTGTTATTATTTAAAAAAATAAAACATTTATTTAAAATTTAAGATTCAATTTATCGAAAAGAATAAAGAAGAAATTTGAAGAAGCTGAAGTTGATATATTTCAGTTAAATGGTATAAATCAAACGGGAAATAATAATAATAAATATAAAGTCCATAATTAATGAATTTTGAGATAAACTGGTAAGTAGAGAAATTTATTTCAAATGGAATAAATTAGGAATTAATTTGGAAAAATTGATTCAAGTGATTGAAGTTGGAATTCTCCCTGGATAACCAAGTACGTTTTCAAAGTAAATTTTTAAACATAAGTTAATAGTTCTAAAATTGTTTTAAAAGGTATGTTTTGAAAAATTTATTATTTCTAATATTTAAAGTCTAAAGTAAGTATTTCCTTTTAATTTATTATAGCAGTAATTATTTAAAAAGTGATTTGGTGTTTTGTTCTGTAAAAGTGAAAATCTAGTTTTATATTTTATTAAGTAACTTTATTTTCAAATACTCATATAGTATGTATTTTTAATAAATTATTGAAGTAGTTTTATCCTAAATGTTTTAAAGTATATTTCAAAGTAAAGTGTTTAAATTATTTTAAAAATCTAGTTTTGTGCTTGGTGATTTCAGTAGAGATAGAAAATATTTGGGGAAGTTTATTCTGAAAAGAAAGATGGTTTTGAAACTGTTTTCAAAGGATTGAGAATAGAATATATCTTGTGAAGATATTTTTGAGATAAATAAATAATTTGGGAAATTATTTATTGTTTGATGGATGTTTGTGCATATTAATTGATAGTTAAATAACCGACTATCAATATTGGACAAAAATGCACTGATCGTTTCGAAGAGACCGGGATCGAGATTTATTTCTCGAAAACCACTTCGATCCGGTTTGTACGTTTCGTGAAAACGATTTTGGATTCGAAGATGGAGCAGCGAAGTGCAAGGGCTCATCGCTAATCCTGAGGATATTTCCAAAATGGATGTAGTAGTAATAGTGCCTTTGGGTCCGTTCGAACCCGGGACGGACTTGTATGGATGAATGCTTGCGAAACCTCATCAGGTGGACGATGGGCATTCTAAGGGATATGTTCTTAAAAGGTAACGCTTAGCCTAAAGCCTCATCAAATGGGAATGACTGAAAATCAAGGGTTATGCAGCAATGATAGGTGGGTAGCACCCAAGCAGGGTGAGGTCATCCCTGCCTAGATGTCCCTTTTTATTTCGGCTTAGTGGTGCGGTTGCTGGTCCCAACCGCAGGGTGATCTCACTCGGGATTATCCAGTAAGGGGTAGTCCCGGTCTTGTGTTGCAGGGGAGCGGGCGTACTCCTCGGTACGGTGATCTAGGCCCCGTACTGTGACAGGTGGTACCCCAGTGCCTAGTCATTAGTTGGAAATCCATTCTCCCTACAAGCCTTGTACGAGTTTTGTTTGTATTACCCACTCTATGTCTAGTAGCTGGAATTTAATGAATGTAACAATTTCGGCTATTTTATAAGTATTTGTATATAGACCCTATTATAATATGAGAGGATTTCTATAAAAATTGTTTTAGCTATCGTAAGGTAAAAACCCGACATGTTTATTTGTGGCGTGGTCTTACGAGATGCTTTTCTTTTTCAAAGGATTTTTGAAACTTTAATAATCAATTGAGTGTGATTTTTCTCACGCTGGTATTCCAGACTGACTCGGGTGTTATTTAACTGTAATGCTCGGGTCAGACCGAGTATTATAGGATACATGATATGATGCTATGGAGCTCAGGTGACGAGCTGGATGACGACACGTACTCTCGTACTTGTTTATATGTATATATTCCACTATGTTGAGTTGATGTGTATCCATTTGTATGGTATTGACGTCGAGATGTGATTGTTGTACTCTGATGATGTAATATATAAACAGAGTAGAGATATTTGATTTGAGTAAAGATCATTTATTATCTATTATATTTTATTCCGCTGCGACGGTTAGACTATGTTGTTGCTTTCTATTTTCTTCCTCTACCCCATCTTCTTTAACCCAAATGGTTCGTATTTCTGTGCAACTTGAGTTGATTGTTGTAGAATAGTGTTGACTCAAGGGTTACGGATTCTAACCATCGCAGCGGAATAAAATATAATAGATAAGCAATGATCTTTACTCAAATCAAATATATCTGTTTATATATTACATCATCAGAGTACATCAATCACAGTTCAACATCAATACCATACAAATGGATATACAACAACTCAACACAGTGGAATATATATATAAAACAAGTACGAAAGTACGTCTCGTCATCCAGCTCGTCTCCCGAGCTCCACAGCATCATCCTGTATCCTATAATACTCGGTCTGACCCGAGCATTACAGTTAAATAACACCCGAGTCAGTCTGGAATACCAGTGTGAAAAAATCACACCCAACTGATTATTAAAGTTTCAAAAATCCTTTAGAAACAAAAGCATCTCGTAAGACCACGCCACAAATAAACATGTCGGGTTTTTACCTTACGATAGCTAAAACAATTTTTATAGAAATCCTTTGATATTATAATAGGGTCTATATACAAATACTTATAAAATAGCCGAAATTGTTACATCTATTAAATTCCAGCTACTAGCCACAGAGTGGGTAATACAAACAAAACTCGTACAAGAATCGCAGGGAGAATGGATTTCCAACTAATGACTAGGCACTGGGGTACCACATGTCACAGTACGGGGCCTAGATCACCGTACCGAGGAGTACGCCCGCTCCCCTGCATCACAAGACCGGGACTACCCCTTACTGGATAATCCCGAGTGAGATCACCCCGCGGTTGGGATCAGCAACCGCCCACTAAGCCGAAATAAAAAGGGACTTCTAGGCAGAGATGACCTTACACTGCTTGGGTGCTACCCACCTAGCCTTGCTGCATAACCCCTGATTTTCAGTCATTCCCATTTGATGAGGCTTGAGGCTAAGCGTTACCTTTTTAAGAACATATCCCCTAGAATGCCCATCGTCCTCCTGACGATGTTTCGCAAGCATTCATCCATACAAGTCCGTCTCGGGTTCGAACGGAGCCGAAGTCACTATTCCTACTACATCCATTTTGAAAATATCCTCAGGATTAGTAGCGACTAGCCCTTGCACTTCACTGCTCCATCTTCGCATCCAAACTCGTTTTCCCACGGAAACATACAAACCGGATCGAAGTGGTTTTCAAGAAATAAATCTTGATCCCGGTCTCTTCGAAACGATCAGCACATTTGGCCAATATTGATAGTCGGTTATTTAACTATCAATTAACATTCACAACATCCATCACACAATAAATAATTTCCCAAATTATTTATTATCTCAAAATATCTTCACAAGATATATTTCTATTTTCAACCCTTTAAAACAGTTTTCAAAACCATCTTTCTTTTCAGAATAAACTTTCCCAAATATTTTCTATCTCCTCTGAAATCACCAAGCACAAAACTTTAGATTTTAAAAATAATTTAAAAACGCTTTACTTTGAAATATACTTCAATAATTTATTAAAAATACATACTATATGGATATTTGAAAATAAGGTTGCTTTATAAAGTATAAAACTAGGTTTTCACTTTTTAAAACAAAATACTAAGTCATCTTTTAAATAATTACTACTATAATATATTGAAAGAAAGTACTTATTTCAAATTTAAATATTAGAAATAATAAATTTTCCAAAACCTGTTTTTTTTAAACAACTTTAAAACCTTGAATTTATATGTAAAATTTTACTTTGAAAACGTACTTGGTTATTCAGGGAGAATTTCCAATCTCAATTACTTAAATCAATTTCCCAAATTGATTCCCAATTTATACTACTGGAATTAAATCTCTCTACTTACTCAACTCCTTCAAAATTCATTAATTATGTGTTTTATTATTAATGTTATTAATTTCCGTTTGATTTTAAATCTTTTAACTGAAATATACAAATCCCAGATCTTATTCCATTGTCTTCTTTATTCTTTCCAATATTTTAAATCTTAAATTTCAAATAAATGTTTTGTTCTTTTTAAATAATAACATTGATTTTTTTTTAAATTCATTAATTCCCTGTTTATTCAGAATTTCCTTTCTATACTCAAGATTTATTTACTTGAATTTTAAAGGGCACATTATTTCTTTCTCAATTCATTCTTAAATTTTATTCAAATTTCTATAATTATTTTACTTACAAATTTACTTCTTTTATTTTCTTTCCAGAATCCAATATATATATATTTTTGGTAATTCACTATACCCAGTTATATCCAATCGAACCATAGCATACAATATTCTAATATAATTCATCATAGAATATCAAATAATCACAACAGAGGGTATTAAATAATTTAAATATATGTTGAGGGATCCAGTTGGATCCCTCCAACCTGTTTTCCCTGCATCCACAGACGTTAGCACAATATAATATACCAATTCCAAAATATCATACTATATCACATCAATCAATTCAACCATCTAAACAATTATTTAAATTTAATCATTTATATTTAAATTTATTCAGCTGAGTGAGATTAACTCACCTTTGACTCATGTTTTGCAATCCACATCAATTCTGTCTTGGTTTTCCCGGTTTATAACCTTGTATAAACATTTATACAGTTTATTAATATTTGAACTTATCAAAACTCACTTACCATTTTATATTTAAATTTTAAATTAACAATTTGGTTTTAACCGGACACACTCTAGAGTTTCAACCAATTTCCACTAATAGGCTATATATATATATATATATATATATATAAATTTACTAATTAAATAATTTATTTTAAACAAGTTAATCCTTATAATTTACAATATCCAAAACTCCCATGCATACATATTTTACTTCCCTTTTTCTCTTTACAGAACCTTATCTATATATGAATATTTTCTGTTTCCACTACATATATGTATATATATATGTATTTATAAAAATCAAATTAATTGGGAATGGAATAAAATATGGATACCTTATTGCTCACACGGCCAGTCGCTCGCGAGATTCCAACCCAAATCGTCGAACCACCCCTTCCAGGTTCCACCGCACTCGCGTGCTACCTCAGACCCGAACCCTAATCGCATCCACTCAACTCGCTACCAATCAAGTCACCATCATGCCCCAAATCGATCTCGCGGCCACTCAATGGCAGATTGCGACTGCGTCGCTCGACCTGGCCCACCACCATGGCCTTCTCCAACCTAAAGCCTCGTCGCCGAAACAATCGCCCTGAACGCGATCTCGATCCACGTTCACCGCCCACGCGCGACTACGAGCCTCCCACCTGCTGTCATCCGCGATCTCATCCCTCCTCTTCCCTACTCCACGACCACCCCTCAAGATCCCAAGCGAACATCGAAACCTCGATGATTATGAAGTGGGCTGCCATCATTTATTTTCATGAGATTTAATTTATTTCTCGAACTCGATAAAGACTGAGAACTGAGGGAAAGGGAAAGTGATTTCAAAAGAGAAGAGGAAGTCAGCTAACTAAAGATACACGTGATTTTCAAAAGGAACGAAGGCGGCTCAAGGACGAGAACCAGAGCTTGCGAGCCTGGATGGATAAAGAGTAGCCCTGATTTGAAAGAATGTGGGCTGACGTGTTGACCATATTAGATTTTGATTTTTCACAAATGTATATATGTAGGTATAGAATATAAACCAAAATATCTTGAATTTCGATATAAATTCCAATGCGTTTCTATACCGTATGCTCACACAACAACTCCAAATACTACGAAATTTGAAATCCGGTAATAATATGATATTACAGATCCAAAGGAATTGGTTTCGTCGAATTCCGAGATTGTGCCTCGAAAGGCTATTTTTAAATTCAATTCAAACGTTATATTTTCAAAACTGAACAGATCATGGTTAAATTCAATTTTAACTCTTCTCTTATCTTCAGTATTATCAATATAAATTTTATAAGCTTACAAATTATTCTTAACGGGCTTAAAACTCCAGATTCCCTCTTTTACCCAACTTCAACTTCTTTAATTCAATAATTTAATTATCAAAGAAATTGTGGTATTTGTAATTCAAGTTAAAATTATTTTATTGAATATTTAAGATCAATTAAACATTCTGATTTTTTTAAATGCTTGAAAATTCCGGGTCGTCACATTCCTCCCCCCTTAAAACAATTTCGTCCCCGAAATTACTAGTTAGAAAGAATGGTCCAATACTCGTTTATTATTTTTCCCTAAAACCAAACAGTTTTAACAATTCAACATCTTACCAACTATCTTTTATAAAAGACCCATTATTGTTCTTATTAACTTTCCAAGTTTTCCATAGTTCCTAAATAACTATACTTATTCACTATTCAAATTATAATTCAAAACCAAGTTTAAAATTTTCAAAATTTCTCGAAAATTTTCTAACTTTCTAAATTTCCGAAAAATTTCGCCAGCGTCTCCTTTGCGCGGCTAGCTCGGTACAACTACAAAATCGCACTACGACCTCCCAAATCCAAAAAGAAAACTAAAAGCCAAGTGGCTCAATCCAAAAACCCAATCAAATTTCACAGAAATTTGAATACATACCTTTTTGTCGAACATTTCGAATTTATCTTCTGAAATCAAAATCAGTTCTCTTTTCCCTTTATATTACCTACATCTCCTGCTTAGCACTAATATCCAATCACAATATTCCCAAAACATCATATCAACTTTCTTACAAAATGTCAGTATTTATTCATTCAAATATTATCTTAGATTATATTTGTAGTATCAATCTTCCATTTAAGAATTCACCATTCCTTCTTAAGTTAGTATAAGTATGAAATATGTTCCTTATACTTATTTCCATCTTACGACTACAGTTTATATTTATTTCCATACAAATTGATTTATCTCCATTTCCATATGAATTCAATTTATTCTTCAACTCTAAATTTTAAATTTTATTTTTCATTTATACTGATGCATGTCATTATTTTAATTAGTTTCATTTACTAACTTATTTCAATTTCCAATTTTAAACCGTTTTGTCGTTAACAAAATTTTCCAAAAATTTTCTAACTCCGAAAATTTTCGGCAGAGTCTCCTTTGTACGGAGGAGCTTTTGCAATTTGACAAAAGATATAAATATATATACATCGACCCACACGGTCGGAAAAACAAAAAACAGTTCATATTTCCTATTTTTATTGCGTAGGCGTACCTTATTTAGCATTTTAAGCAAACAGCTTATTAATTTAGCAGTTATCGTGCCCAAAATCCAGCCACACGACTTCCCGGTACCTGTACTTACTCAATTTAAACATGTAAGTGCCAAATATATACAGTTTAACTATATTTCACTTATTTGCAATAGTTAAAACATATGAATTCTAAAAGAAATGCACATCAAACATTTTTCTGTAAGCAACTTATATAGTTTCCATGCTAATTCAACTGTTTCAGTTAATTCATAAACCTTTTTCATTCAATTTAAATGGTTTTCAATTCATTCGTATGCAACTTCATCAGTTTGAATGGTTTAAAACTCAATCACTTACATTTAGTTTATTTTTATCATATTTAATCCAATTATTCTCAAAATCAATTTATTTTACTCCTATCCATCCAAGGCATTTTAATAACTTCCATTTACATTCAATAACAATTTATTCTTTGCAATTTGACGAGATCTATGTGAATAAATAAGCACTTGAGTTTTATAATCAATTTAAATTGACTCCGACTCAACTTACACTTAATTCTATTCCATTTCGGTTTTATTCACAATCCGTATATTCTCATTTTCATTGCATTTAGAGTTGAATCCATTCACTTACATTTTATTTTATTAACCAAACTAGTTCATTCAAAACAATTAACAAGGGTGGTTTATCTTCATTACCAATTAAATTTCCTTTTTATTTTAATTCATTTATGACCATTTATTTAGCTCGACCCATTCCAAGCTTGCTCATTTCTAACCATTCCCGAATTAATTCAAACTAAGCTTTAATTTAACGGTCTTCCAATTTTACCCATAGTCGAGCTTCTAATTATTCTCAATTTAAGTTAATTTACTCAATTTATTTCACTTCAAACTTAAGTTCACTTCCATTTGATTCTTATTTATTCCATCCATTTATTTATTCAATATAATTAGTTTATCCACTCAATCCATTTTGAATTTTCATTTTCTTAAACATTATTTACAACCCATCAAATTTTATTTCGATTAAATCTTATTAGCACAACATAAAAACCAATCCCAAAATATACCACACTATAGCATAACAATCAATTCAATCATTCAAACAATTATTTAAATTTAATCATTTAAATTTAAATTTAACTGAGTGAGATTAACTCACCTTTGATTTTCATTTGGCAATTCAATTCCAACTCGGCCACTATCTCCCAATTTTGGACCTTGAATAAACATTTACTGTTTGTTAATATTTGAAATAATCCAATAATTTATTTATTTATTTTACCATTTAATAAATTTAAATTAACTAGTTCTAAATAATAGTCAAACTAACCTAATTTACATTTGGAATAAATAACTTTGGTACCTTACCATTTAATTTTGATAAACAGTTTAATTTAAAAGTTTAAATTAACTTATCATTAAATTAAAATGTTATTAAATTTATATAATAAAGATATCAATATATGTATACTAATCTCAGTTAGTATCCGATAAGTGAAATAATACCTTCTGCTTAACATATATATATATATATATATATATATATATATATATATACACACACACACACATATATATGAATGCTTTTAAAACGAAACTGCGTTATATCCTAACGTTAATTCCTGATAAGTGATATATAAAATTACAGTAAATTCACAAATTAAATTATAAATGTATGTACCAATTTTTTTTCTTTTTCAAACCTTGTAAAATAATTTTTTTTTCCATATACATATAAATCTGTAAAACAGAAATTTCCCCCTCTTTTTTTTGAAATGTTTACACTATCAAATTAGAGTAAATAAATAGATTGTATTACCTAAATTACCTAATCCATAGAACATGAACACGAGCTCGACATGACGAATAGCACGACGCCCCTCCCACTGCTTCGCTCGTCAATCCCATGTTCGCGAACAATTCCTTCCAGAAGTACTTCGAAGCCGCCGCGACCCAATTCGAGCAGCCTCAAATCGAATAGGCGAACAACCCTCATCACCATATACAGCCTCCCCATACACATCGGCCATCGTCGCGCAAACGACCCTAAGCACGCGTGCGCGGTAGACGCGACAACATCACCAACGACCCCTCGAAGTCGCTCATCTCGTGGACCCGAACCCTTGGCTCGCGAGCAGTTTGCGATGGTCGCAGCCCCCTCTCGCTTCAATCAATCAATCTATCTGATACACTATTTCGGTCGCCTTTACAAGATCGAACTGACATTTTTTTTTGAATTCGAAGACAGAAGAAGGAAGGAAGGAGGCTCGGTCGAATGATTAATGGATTGAACAGAAGATGGAAGGAAGGAAACCAATTCGTGCCAGAAGGAAGAAAGGGCTTCCGATTCTATTCCCTTTTCGTTCGCCATTTTTTTTTAAAGTTCGAGCATCTTTAATTAATTTTTTCCTTCTGAAAAGGGAATAGGTCACGTATCTAAAAGAAAGAAGGGTGAAGAATCATATTTGGAAAGCCAAAGGAAGCGTGCGCTGGAAAGAACTGGAAAGATTTTGATGTAAATTAAGTTTGACTAACGAAGTACAGTATGTACTTATTTTCAATTAAATTTTAAGCGCGTTTATATATCGTACGCTCACACAACAACTCCGATCAATACGAAATTTGAAATCCTGTAATAATTCAATATTACGGATCCAATGGAACTGGTTTCATCGAATTCCGAGACTGTGCCTCGGAAAGTTATTTTAAAATATCGATTTAAACGATATATTTTTAAAACTGAACAAATCACGGTTAATTTCAATTTTACAACTTGTATTATCTTCAGTGTTATCAATATAAATTTTATAAGCCTTCAAATTATTTTCGACAGGCTTAAAACTCCAAATTCAACTTTTACACAACTTTAAATTATTTAATTATCAAATAAATAGTGATATTTGAATCCAAATTAAAATTAACTTTTAAATATTTAAATTCAATTAAATATTCCAATTTTAAATGCCCAAGAATTCCGAGTCATCACAGTTATATAGTTCTAGAATTATCTTATGTTTTCATATAACCATATAATTTATTACTAACATAAATCCTTAGTTTTTATTTCTATTTAAAGTTTAACTATCAAACATTTAATTTATATTAATGTATTTTATTTTATACTTACATTTAATATTGATAGAATTGATTTTATTTTAAATTTTCAAATCAAAGTTTCTTCCAAAATACATACATATATATATAAATAACTGGAAAATGTCCAAAGTCTTATTTGTTTTTAAAATGATAGGCTTGTATTTTATTTAAATTAGATTAAATACTTATTAAAATAATATTGCCGAAATCCCGGGTCGTCACAAGGTCTCTATTCTTCTTAGATTTCTTTAGCTCTTTCTCCTTTTCTTCTTCATTTCCTCTCAATGATGACAGTCGGGAATATTTTTTGTTTTTATTTGAGGAGAATGAATGAAAAATGAGGAGGAAGATATATTTGGTGATATTTATGTAGCAAGTGGTTTGGTTTGTTTCCTTATTATTAATTAAATTCCTTCTTTGCAAGATCCTTTGTGTTCACATATTAACTAACTTTCTCTTAAAAAATGGTCATTTAGCTTAATAAAAATCTCATTTATTAAAGTGTTTATATCTTCCCTTAATGTACACAACCAAATTTAATTACATCTTATTTAGTTTGATACCCTAAATTTTCATTCAATAGTTTCCTTATTCTAATTTAATCTCGTATATACAACAAGCAAATAAATGACCCATGTATGTACACGTTTAATTCATATGTCTTTCTTACTTGATTCTTTATTTTAGGGTTATTACAGTTATATTATTCGACACTCTTATGTATGGGGCATTATACTCTAATCGTGGATATTTGGCACTATCACATTGATATTTCAATACCATGCCTCGTCCATGTGTATGTGTATATATGTATGTATGCATGCATGCATGCATGCATGCATGTATATATATGTATGTATATGTATAAAATCTATCATGTCTCGTGAAAGTATATTTTTACTAAAAGGTGTCTTTTACCTTTTTACCATGAATTGTATACTTTACATTAGAATTCTATACTGTTTAAATTTTATCAATAAGGCTTCCCATTCATGACATTTTAGGGTCAATGTTGCGTTTTAGGCACGAATTCTAAGTGTTGTGAACAGTAGGTCATTACATGTGTCCTCCTTTGAGTCCTCTGTTGAGTAAGATTTCACTTTATGCATTTCAATGCATTCTCAAAATGACATAACATGAAACCATAATATGATTGATCAAAACAAAAGAAACGTTTCTTTACATAAGATTCACAATAATCTCAAGTCAGAAGACTTTGACATATGATCACATGGGATCTTCTATTTAACTTGGATACAATATGTGACACCACCACCTCTATACCCATACTATCCAAAAGTACTACATAATAATACTATCAAATAATACATAAGGCGATATGTGGCACACACATGAATATTCCATTGGGCTAACATTGATATGTATTTAAACATCATATACAGCTCACCATAGAATGTACACAGTATCTACACATGGCAATAAACACATGTACCTCCAGGATAGAAAATACATGATATATAGTAAATAACAGAAAACATAGGGCCAGAATTGCAACGATAATATATAATAAAAAATATACAAGGTATTCCTAATATACAATACAATGATATGCATTAATGAAATTATATAATACTTAGATGATGTACAACAGTACTACATAATAGTCTCCTCTATGCTCAGAACAGCACAAGCTGGTCATTTTGTTCCTATACTTAAAAGTCTTGGACCCGAGTATTACAAATAACACACGGGACAGACTATTCCTAAATCAAGGGGTTACTCGTACATATAAAAGGACTAACTAAAGTGTATCAAAAGATAACTACCAGAAAACCCATATGTCAATATTTATTTATATAGTGTTAAATGCATGGTATATAATTATAATATCATATGTAATTCCTAATGCATCAAAAAACATCATATATAACAAAATTATAAATAAAGATGTCATCATTGCACATCAAATCAGAACCATAAAATATACGACAAATGGATGAATCATCCATATCTAGAAATCATCGTCAAAATCTAAAAAATCATTAATAAATGAGATATCACCAAGTATAGTCAAGCTAGCTCATAGCATTGCCCAATTATATCTCTTAATCTCGAGTAATAGAATACCAGCATCAATATAAATATATGCCTATTATTAATGAAATCATATACAATAAAAGATATGAGAATCCACTATACTATGGACATCTATCTATATATAATCTCATCTCCTCGTATATGAATAAATCAGAATAAATTGTGATGGGGAATGATTGTATGATAGACACGAAGTCCCAAATAGAGTCATGCATATATATATATATATATATATATATATATATATATATATATATATATATCAATATGTGGATCGCCTAACCGTGGGTCGTCTAACCTATAACTATACTTAAGTAAGATGTATCAATAGTATATGTCAATCTATCACTCCGTTAGAATCATAAGGGAGACTAATATTCGTATACCCGCTCGAGGAGCCCTGGATCACCTAACCAGATATGCATCTACTATCTTCAATTATCTTGATAGACATCGTGACACATATCCACCAGTGACTCGCCTACGCGTATCCTCAGTCACCACTCCGCTTTGCCCCTATAAGTAACATACTATTGGCCTATGTGAATAAATGGCTATAGGTCACCTATGATATAGGTCACCTAACCCAAATCCCATGATACACATCAAATATAATATCTAATAAAGGTGCTATGGTTTTGGGGCATGACCCTAAGATCTGGCCGGTAGGGTGGATACTAGCCACCTGGTTCTCTCTAAAGCCAACAGCAGAAGTACATCATGATAGTGACACATAATGTCAATAAATATAAAGGCTCCTACCTGCTCACACCTATAAGCTTCAACTCACACAAGTACAATCTCATCATACTATTTCCTTCATGTGAGTATCATCTACATACAATGAATAATCAAATAAATATCACAACAACATCACATATCACCACGTGATACTCAAACATTTATTCACAGCTCATAAACTACACTCGGTCTCCACAATATTCTGTATAACAAGTCTAAAGAATAATCAAAGAAATATTATGGAAAGTCTCATAGCATTTGGTATTATAACCTATTTGGAATTCAAACTTAAAAAGGTAATAAATTAAAAATATCAAAAGTGATCACAGAGGTGAATTCGAAAACAAACTATTTGATAACTATTGTAAAAAAAGGAATATTTCATAATATTTCATTTCCTATAACTCCACAACAAAATGAAGTTGTAGAACGAAAGAATCGGACTCTACAAGAATGTGCAAGAACCTTACTAAACGAAAGCATATTACCAAAACATTTCTGGGCAGAAGCCGTTGCAACTGCATGTTATGTGTTGAATCGTGTTTCTATTAAACCCCTCACTAAGAATACACCTTACGGACTTTTTAACAGTAGAAAACCAAACATATCTTATTTAAAAATATTTGGATCGAAATCTTTTGTATTAAATACCAAAGATTGGCTTGGCAAATTCAATTCAAAATGTGATGAAGGTATATTTCTTGGATATTCGAATCGAAGCAAAGCTTATCGAATTTTCAATAAACAAAATAATACTATTGAAGAGACGCTCCATATATCTTTTGATGAGAACTCTAAACTTATCTCAAAAACAAATGATGACGATGATTTACTTAATAATAACACAAATATAATAAACAATTCAAGAGAAGATGAAGATATTGCTTATAATTCTAGAGAAGATGAAAACATTGTTAATAATTTAGAGAATAGAAATATAACTATTACAATAAGATCTCCTTGAAGAATCTTACGAAATCATCCTATAGAAAATATAATTGGAGAATAAATTCGAATGTTCGAACTAGAAATCAACTAAATTTAATGGGTCGTGTACCTTTTCTTTCTACTATAGAACCTAAGAATACTATGGAAGCATCATCTGATGAAAATTGGATTATTAATGGGCAAGAAGAGCTAAATCAGTTTGAACGAAATGAAGTTTGGGAACTAGTACCCAGACCGAACGATCAGAGTGTTATAGGAACTAAAAGGGTTTATAAAAATAAAGCAGACGAATTGGGAAATATAACTAGAAATAAAGGGAGACTAGTAGCACAAGGGTATAACCAAGGAGAAGGAATAGACTATGAAGAAATGTTTGTTCCAGTCGCTAGACTAGAAGAAATACGAATCTTATTGGCGTACGCATGTTTTAAAAATTTTAAACTCTATCAAATGGCTGTTAAAAGTGCATTTTTAAATGGTTATATTAAAGAAAATGTTTTTGTTGAACAACCCCCTTTATTTGTTCATGAAAAATATCCAGATCATGTATATAAACTTAATAAAGCTGTATATGGTTTAAAACATGCATCACGTGCTTAGTATGAACGCCTTAAAAGCTATTTAATTGAATCAGGATTCGAAATAGGAAAAGTAGATCAAACTTTATTTATAAAACATTCTAAAAATGATATTTTGATAGTTCAAATATATGTAGACGACATTATATTTGGTTCAACTAATAATAAATTATGTAAAGAATTTTCTGAAATAATGACTAGAAAATTTAAAATGTACCATTTGGAAGAACTATCGTATTTTCTAGGTCTTCAAATAAAACAATTTCAAATGGAATATTTATGAATCAAGAAAAATATTGTAATAATCTTATCAAGCAATTCGTAATGGAAAACACTTCTACAAAACCAACACTATGAGCACAACATCACATCTTGATAAAAATGAAAATGGTAAGAGTGTAGACGAAAAACTATATCGTAGTATGATAGGATCATTACTATACCCAACAGAAAGTCTACCAGATATAATGATTAGCATATGTCTATGTGCACGATTTCAAGCTGACCCAAAAGAATCACATTTATGAGCCGTAAAACGAATATTACGTTATCTTAGTAATTATCAAGATTTCAGACTTTTCTATCCAAAAGATTGCTCGTTCGAGTTAGTGTCATATAGCAATGCTGATTTCGAAGGATCACGAACGGATAGAAAAAGTACAGGCGGTGCATGTCACTTCATTGGTAAATCATTAATATCATGGTTTAGCAAGAAACAAAATTGTGTCTCACTATCAACTTGTGAAGCAGAATATATTTCTGCATCATTAGCTTGCGCACACGTAATCTATATGCAACGGACACTTAAAGATTTTGGAGTCAAATTATCAAAATCAACAATTTACCATGATAATTTCAGTGCAATAAATCTATCCAAAAATCCAGTAAATCACTCTAGAACTAAACACATACATATTGGACATCACTTTCTACGTGACAATATAGAAAAAGATGTGATAAATTTAGACTACGTTCCATCTAAAAATCAATTAGCTGATATTTTTACTAAACCATTGTTCGAGAACACTTTTATAAAACTACGTTGAGAACTCGGTATAATGTCAATTAAAGATATATAAATGATAAAATACGAAATTTTGACTAAAAACTCAAAAATAAAAATTTTGACAAAAATTCATTTTTCTGACCATGCTAAGACTCAAACCTATGACCTATTGTGAATGGCCCAGATGTCTTAACCACCTGAGCTATTGATTATTTTTACAGTCCAAGTCGGGGACTCTATTATATGGTGACAACTATAGGCTAAATTATGTATAACACTTACTTTTATAAATATATATTTTCTACATATTACATTTACATAGATAAATCACAATAACAGAAAACCAACGAAATAGAAACTAATATTCCTAATTAACAACCTTTTTATAGCTAAATTCAATACAAACCATTCACTTCATCCTCTTTATTCTCAACATTAGTCTATAATAGGTATACTTATTCTCTGATTTCATACAAACTAACAAAAATACAAACTAACTATCATTATGTCAACCTCTCCACAATCAGCTGACTCCATTGAAATACTAGCCTTTTTTTAATCACCAAAAACACCTATCCATCATACCACACCACCTTCTACCTCTCATGATCATACCAGATATACTCCGGAGAAAACAAAAGGGAAGAAGATGGTGTTTAACGTCTATCCAAACACTAAACAAAAAATAAGTGATTTGCATCACTATCAACAAGAGTCGTTGATGCTTCAACATGAAATATATTACGAGCAAAAGATCAACTCGAGACATCTAAGAATAATAGAACATATTGCTATGAAATTTTGCGATGCTTCATCCCATCCAATAGACGAACACGCCGTTTCACCTATTCGACGACCTTTTACTTCATTCCCGCCACGAGCACCGGTCTCACTAAACTCATGGGAGCGAAATGAAGCAGCAAATGTTCGTCGCAAACAGCTACAGGGCTACAAAACTCCTAGCCTATTAAAATAGGAGTAGTTGTTATTATTTGGTATTTTTCGAATAATTTGACTAAATTATGTACAATTTTTTTTGGAATAAAATCATTTCTTTTCCTTCATTTTATTAACATATATGGTGTTCTAAAATTCAAATAAATAAATTTACAAGCTTCATAAGTATAAATATATATTTTATTACTCAAAACAAAGATAATTTCGGAAATTCATATAGGTTAGTCGACTGAACTAGTGTGTCAGTCGACTGACACTGGGATAAATTTTATTTTAAATCCAACCTCGGTCGACTGTCATAGTGGATCAGTCGATTGGACCAGAAGACAAAATCTACATAACCAAGATTCAGTCAACTGAATCAGGCATTCAGTTGACTTAACCAGAAGTTCGAAAATTTTGAATTTCAGGTTCAGTCGACTTATTCGTGGATCTGAGCAAAATTACTACTCCTACCCACCCATTCTCACCTTTTAACCTTCACTTTCCCCTTTGCTTTTCACTCTCATTTCAGGTTTTCAACTTTTCTAAAACCCTAGATCTTCAAAAACTCAATTTTTACCTCCAAACAATCAAATTAAATGGCTCCAAAAAGAAAAGGATAAGCATCTTCATCCTCCCAACCTCCTTTCAATGAGAAAATCCAACAATGGCTCTCCAATGATGCCGCAGTTAGAAGATGGAGGAAATTGCAAGATTCTCGTATTTTTGAAGGTTCGTTTGTAAAATTTGCCAATTTTTCTCCTTATCATGTACAAGAATTGGCTCGTAGAAGCAATTTGGAGTCCTTGTTCAATATTGGCGAAAATAAGCATAAAATAAACCAAATTATGGTCAAGCTATTCTACACTAATCTTAATTCAGGTCACTAAAACATTCAAAACCAAGAAGATTGTGTATGGAGTTTGGTTTGTGGAAAACCAGTATTTTTCTCGTTAGATCGAATGGCCCACATTTTAAGATATGAAAATGATGGCATTGAATTAAGCAATGTTGATTGTTATATGGTCGTTCGTGACTATATAAGTCACTTATTTTTGGAAGATGATATACACCAACTCAAGTCCATGTCCTTAAGGCCAAAAGCTAGAATTATACACCGTGCATTAACGAAAACCGTAACTCCACGAACCGGAAGATATGAACTTGTTTATGAACACAACTTCAAAGCCTTATACGCCATCTTCCGAATATCAAAGTTAATTGGCTTCGGTTAATTTTTGATGAGTTCTTAAGCTTCTACAATGGTCGAAAGAATGTCATCAACTATGGTGAGTATATTATGCGCTTGCTAAAAGAATGAGAGACTCCGGAATCTGACTCACTGGTTTCCACCGTCGAGTACTTAAACTCTCATACTTTAGCATTAATGGAGCTACCGGTTGCTCGACCTCCTCCTATCATTACTTTTGAAGAATGGACTCAACGCTAATTACATCAAGATCAACCACAACAACAATAAGGCGAAGCATCTCACCGTCCAACTTCCCAAAGGTGAACCATTCATCAACAACACGAAATTATGATTCCTAATCCAGGCCTTCCTCCATATGAGTCTATTTCTATGATATGCCAAAATCAACAAATTCTTCAATCTCATATCACTAAAGTTGAAAAAAAGCTTGATAAAGTTAAATGATTTTTCATAAAATTATAGCAAGCTATCTTGTGTTCATCCGACATGTAAAGGTTGTGATTTTCGACCACGATGGTCGACATTAATACGTCCACTGTCAACTGCTGAGCAATCGAAGGCCGGAAAACTGCACCGTTAGGGTTAAAGAAGAGGTAGAAGATAGAAGAAGAAAGAAAGAAAAAGCAACAGAAACAATATTAGAATCTCACAATCGCAGCGGAACAACATATAATACATAAACGAATAATCTTTAAATCAAAAGAACTGTACATTTTATACATTCCATCACATCACATCACATTACATTATCAGAGTTTACAACAACAAACAGCGGAAAAGAAATACTATATACTAGTTGATACACCATGCCATCCAGCTAGCCTCCAGATCTCCATAGCATCTCCTGAATTCCAGAATGACCTGATAACCTAACTCTAGACTGCCCGTGTGGAAATTGGTGGGCACTCAGAGCTTAGGAAGGGAACAATAAACTCCAAGTCAGTCGTGGGACTGGTGTGAGAACTTAAAACAGTTTATCTTTTTAAAAAAAACCAACAAAGAAATATTTTTAAAATAGAGAGAACTTAAAACAATTATTCTTTGAAACAAACAAAGAAATATTTTAAAGTCAATTCGCAATGCTTTTAGAAAATGTAACTACCATAAGGCCTCCCGCCACACACACAATGCAAACGCAGAACTTGGAGGAGATTTCTCCTTATGATAGTCAAAGATGCTTACTACGCAGAGAATTTCTTTGATATTATTACTATAAGTGCAAAATGTGGAAAACCATTTTGAAAGTAGAATATTAATCTTAGCCAGCATAGGTACCATTATATTATGCCTACTATAGCTATCATATTAGATGGCAGGTTCTACAACTAAAACCGTACAAGGCTCGTATTGTTTCTTTGGATTTCCAACAAATGGTCAGGCCAAGGAACTTCTCATTGCCATATGGAAACGCCTCTGGAAAGACGCCCCGAGAACCTAACCGGATCTCTGCCAACATAAGGCCGGGTTACCCCTAGCTGGGTAACTATTGACACGAATATGACATCCCCCGGTCATAACCGACCTAAATCCCGGGATTCACCAACAACCACAAATATAATAAGTTTGCAGCAACAACATAGGTTAAGTATCAGCGCTCCATACCATAATACCACCTCTATCCAGAAGGAATGACATACACTAAGGGGGCGCTATCCCCTAATAACCTTGCCGCATCTTTCCTGTTTTGACCATTTTCGGGGTGTGTGGTCCGACGAAGTCTCGTCCATAAAGCTACGCTTTTCATAAAAGCCACGCTTTGATCAACAAATGCTAAACCACACTTCGTACGCCACAGTACCAATTTGAGAATATATCACTAGTAACCATCAACTACATAACCTCTAAGCTCGTACGTCTTAGAGAAGGGTGTTAAGCTAAAAGAATAAATTCTCCTCCACCAACAGAAATATATTTGATAGAAACCAGCTTTACATCTCAAATTGTAACGTCAGACACACATCCATACAAGTCCTTTCCGGGATCGAACGGAACCGAAGGCACTTCCAAAAGAAGCCCTTGCAATCCGGATATTCACTAATCACGACCGGACTTTCCATCACAAAGGGTGGTAAAATTTCTATATCGGAGATCAGCCGATGCAGAAACATTCGACGGTAATCCTTCCGTTTTCGAAAATATCCGGTCTTCAACACCGGTCTTCAAATGATATTCATTACGACATATCATTATTCAGAATGGGATTTATGACACAAAGGTCCTCTCCCGGCTAAACCAAATAACGAGCGCTTATTTTAAAATAAGTGTGGCATTCAAATTCAAGCAAATCACATAAATACCCATTTAAAGGTAAATATTGATAGTCGGTTATTTAACTATCAAGGCCAACAAACAAATATCCAGCACCATACCAATCACTAGGCCCTTTTTATTAATCTTCCATAAATTAATAACTTGCCAGATATTCACTTCAACTTATCTTTTATCTTTAAAAGATATAATCTCAAAACATTTCACTTTCTTCATTGGAAAACATTTCCAAATACTTATTTAACAACAAGTAATTCACAAATCTATTTATTTTCAATACTTAGAGAATATTTAGTGTACTTAAATCACAATTAAGTATACATTTTATTCTTTAAGGAAAACATTCACTAAAACACATTTATTTGAGTCAAAACGAGTGTTGCGTAAAACATCGTTACGACAACCCAAAATCACTAGTATAGGGATTCGAAATTAAGATAGATATATAAATCCCAATACTATATAAAAAATTTCCTTCCGAAAATCATTTACTATAACCACGGTGTTATAGTCCACTATTTCCTTTTATTTCTCGAAAACGTCTATTTCAATGTTGAATGTCGAAATCTATGGTTTCGATACTTAATACATTTTAAAACATCTTTAAATCGTTTTAATTCTATTTAAAATATCACTTCCCTAAAACATTTCTTTAATATATTATTCACTGTCCAAAAACGTGAATATACTTCGTTAACCCATTCATCATTCCTACATATTTTATTTTAAAGGATTATCCACTGTCCAAAATCGTAGATATATCTCCTTTAAAAAGCCATACTAATTAACTAATCAAAATAAGTCGATATTCGGATTTATAAAACAAGGTTTATAAATTCACATTTATATATATATATATATATATATTTTATAAAACTTCAACTTATAAAACCCCTTGATTAACAAATTCTATTTATATCTCATTTAAATGCCAAAATCCAATTTATAAGTTAATTTCTTATAAATCTTTTATTTTACAAAAATCTATTCGTTTTATAACTTCACAATTTATGAATCTATAAATTTAATTCACTTATGAAATCCGTTTATACTTCATTTTTACACTTATAAAAATTCGTTTTATAATTCCAATACTTTAATTTATAAATATCAATTTTATAAATCTTTTGTATAAACCGTTTATAATAATTTCAAAAATCTCAATTTAAACTATTTTACAAATAAATCAACTACTTATTTCAGAAATCACTTTTCGGTTATATTTCACAAAAATCATAATTTTTATAACATTTAAATTTTAACGTTTATTTATTTTAAAATAAATCAATGCCAAAATTCAATAAAACGTATAATTTCAAAAATCACTTTAAAAATCCTTTTAATTTTCCAAAATAGGCCCAATGCTGCAACATCACTAAATATAACAATCACGGCATCCAAAACATCATATATCATATGATAACAGAATATATCACAATATCTGTAAATAAATCAATACTGTTGAGGAATCCCTTGGATTCCTCCAACCTGTTTTCCTGCATCCACAGATGTTAGCACAATACCAATCCCGTTCCAATACGGGATATCGCGGTATCCCGTATTTATAAAATACTATCCGCTATTATGTGGCGCAATAGGGTCTCATCCGCTATATAATGCGGGAAAATCAACTCCAAGTACGTATATAATACCAATTCCACTTCAATTTGGAATATCGTGGTATATGTGTTTAATAAATAACATCCGCTTAATATACAACGTATAGGGTCTATTTTAAAACAATAGATAATAATTATCATTCAATCACAAAATCAACAAATTTTAAATCGAACTATAAAAAAATTAAATCGAAACAATTACGATTGAGTGAGAAGTTCCCACCTTGCTTCCAATAATAATTGTAGTGTTTTATTTCGAATAAAATTAAACGACCGTTTAATTTTACCCAAAATTCACACTATCTCAAATCGATTCCAAACCAGCTCCATAAAGTAGTGTTCGTCAATACAGTTCCAACGCAAGTCCTTTCGTCAAATTCCGACCTCGTATCAAAAAATTATAGCATTTTAAACTTTACACAATTCAATACATATATTAATACCAATTTGTATTTATTTTTATTTTAAACTAGCTCAAATCACTGCCATCGATTCCACTCAAGCAGTTCTAGCCACACATGTGTTTCTTCCCCATCATTCACGTTATTTCCAGACCACGAAACCCACGCGCCGCCTCCCTCTTCGAATTTTCGCCCCCCTCCACGATCGCCTAGACGTTGATCAACTACCCCCATCACGAAGCCAAGTTGAGCACCACCTTCAGTATAAAACACGTCGAGCTCGACCCCTTTATCGTCTCGCAAATCATGCTTGAACGCGCGACTTTTACGGCCCATTTACCGACGCGTTATTTCCCATCATAACCGTTGAGAATGTAGATCTCAACACCCTCTTCGCTTTTGTAGTTGACAACGTTTTGTAATTGTTGATGGATTTGATGAAATCGAAAGGGAAACGAAATAATTTTCTGGCCACAGAACGTAAATGGCGGCTGAGGTTTGCAATTAGGGTTTTGATGCAAATGTGAAGAAGACAAGTCCTAATATAGAAAGTTTCACAAAACACTATTCATCCGAAAATTTTCCGAACACCAAATGAAGCGTGCCGCCTGACGTTTTTAGGGTTTTACCTACGTTCCGAACACAATGGAACGTGTTTCGGAGGCTAATTTGGTTGTATGCACGAGTTATGGAAATAAACGATCAAATTTAAATTAAATCGGTTAAACAAATTTCTATCTTTTTGGCTTGCCTCGGACAAACCGTAAATCTGATTGACACGAAATTTGAAACCTTACAATAATTTAACATTACGGATCCAATGAAACTAGTTTCGTTGAAATCCGAGACTATTTCAAAAATGGCTATTTTTACTCGTCAATTAAATATTAAAATATTCAATTTCTACAATTTAACTTTTAATTCAATTTTCAAAGTTCTATAACATCATTCTAACTCCAATATGATTTAATAAAACTTTATAAATCATTTTTAATCACATTAAACTAAATTTCCAATTATTTCTGTAATTTCACATATTAAATTATCGATTTAATTATCCAATTAAATCCAGATATTAAAAATAAAATTTATTCCGCTTACAAAATTTACTTGTTTATATTAAAAATCAATTAAATATACGAATTTCAATTGACAGAAATTCTGGGTCGTTACAAACTTCCCCCCTTAAAAGAATTTCGTCCTCGAAATTACCAAGTAAGAAAAGGTTACAGAATCCATTAACTTTTCAAAACCATTTGTTCAAATTAAATTTCAAATTCACTTAAGTGTTTAACTTTTCCTAAATCCAATAGTTAAACTTCTTATAAAAACTTTACTAAGTTTTCAAATCATACTTAGTTATCTTTTCAAAACAACTATATCGTTTAACTTTTCACTCCAAAATCAAAGTTATAGTTTTCAAAATTTTCCAATTTTCTCAAAAATATTCTAACGCCTTAAATTTTCAGAAAATTTCGCCATAGTCTCCTTTGCGCGGCTAGATCCGAAAAAAATGGCAATATATATATCATAAATATACATCTCATCAAGTAATGAGGCATCCCGCAGGGAAAAAGTGTAAAAGTACGATATGTAATCCGAGATATGTACCTTATATATATTATTAGCGAGCATATACGGCTAATATAGTGTGAAAGCGAGCTCCAAATGCGAAGCAAGCGCAATCCACACCTATTAAACACTCAACAATAATGAGAAACATGTATATAGAAAATAATATCGATATACAACATATACCAACAACTATATATGTTAATATAGCAAATGGAATCAAAAGGCTGCAAATCCAACCATTAAACAACTATCATCCAACAATAATTCCAATCATCAAATCAATATACATTTACTTCTCATTAATATTCAATGAATTGGTTTTTCATTTAATCACATTTGATTCATTAACATTGGACTTTACCAACATTCATTTTCATATTCAATTAGTTTATATTCACTAATTCACATTCAATTTAGTTCACTTCCATATCAAATTCAATTCTAATTAAGATTCACTTAACTTCCAAATTGATTGAAATTACTTTAGCTTTCCACTTCATTAATTCAGCTTCATATGGATTTTTTATTCAATCCACTGACAATCATCTAACAAACAATGTATACCCTACATTACCAAATTTCTTTACTTTGCTTACATTCATTCAATTTGGTTCATCACTTTTAATTAGCTTTAATGAATTAACACTTGCATTCATTATTCTATATCAATTCTTTTACATTCAATTGATTTACATTCAATTCATTCATTAATTCAGTTGCTAATTCATTTAACAAATAAGGTTGAATTTCATTACATAACTCAAGTTCACATCCATTTAATTCACTTTACTATTTTACTTCGATACCAAAATCAACTTCATACAACATCACCTAAGTAATATTCCATTTAAACATCATTTGTTTAACTTAACTTAAATTTCTACTTATAAATCCAATTCAGATTCCAATTCTAAAGTAAAATCTTTATTATTTCTTATTATAAGTCCAAAACTTGATTACTTATATTCAACAATTGCAGCTTGAATTTTTAATTTCAAATTTGTTTATCACAACCAAACTTAATTTTTTTTTAATTTACTATGGTAGCAAATCCATCACACAGAAACTCGAAAATGATACTGATGATGCTGCAGTCGTCACCCTTATTATTTCCTAGTAACAGTAGTGAATTCAGTGCATAATATTGTTTCAAAAAAATTCCTTTTACTTATATAATTTCACTATTTTCTCTTTACTTATATAAGATCATTTCACAATTGTAAATCATATTAATTATAATTCCATACTTATAATTCTTCGCTTATACAATTTATTCTTTTACAATTGTTTTTATTTAGATTATTCAAACATCCCTTAATTAACTTATATATATTCTTACATTTTCAACAACCAAACAATCAATTTATATACACTTTAATAATTGCCGAAAAATTTATTCCTTTATATTAAAATATAATCAAGGTAAAATTATTTCATTTACCCAATTTCAAATGATATTATGTCGGTTTATCTCGTTTAAAAGTTTAGAAACCCCTATCGAAACAGTTAGCTAGACTGCACCGACCAGAATCTATAAACAATCAACCGATAAGTCAACACAATACAAAACAATTTCATATTCACTAACAAATACGCGCTCGTATCTATTATTACTCTCAAACTCATTCTAGAGTACTGCTGGCTATATCTCTAATGAGTAATTCCCAACAGAGCCAAGGTTGTCACTTAACCATATGCTCTGATACCAAATGTAACGATAAATATTTTCGACTCCCAAAAATCGACATTAATACGTCCACTGTATCAACCGCCGAGCAATCGAAGGCCGAAAAACCGTACCATTAGGGTTAAAGAAGAGGTAGAAGATAGAAGAAGAAAGAAAGAAAAAGCAACAGAAACAATATTAGAATCTCACAATCGCAGCGGAACAACATATAATAGATAAATGAATAATCTTTAAATCAAAAGAACTGTACATTTTATACATTCCATCACATTACATTACATTATCAGAGTTTACAACAACAAACAGCGGAAAAGAAATACTATATACTAGTTGATACGCCATGCCATCCAGTTAGCCTCCAAATCTCCACAGCATCTCCTGAATTCCAGAATGACCTGATAACCTGACTCTAGGCTGCCCGTGTGGAAATTGGTGGGCACCCAGAGTTTAGGAAGGGAACAATAAACTCCAAGTCAGTCGTGGGACTGGTGTGAGAACTTAAAACAGTTTATCTTTTAAAAAAACTAACAAAGAAATATTTTTAAAATAGAGAGAACTTAAAACAATTATTCTTTGAAACAAACAAAGAAATATTTTTAAAGTCAATTCGTAATGCTTTTAGAAAATGTAACTACCATAAAGCCTCCTGCCACACACACAATGCAAACGCAGAACTTGGAGGAGATTTCTTCTTATGATAGTCAAAGATGCTTACTATGCAGAGAATTTCTTTGATATTATTACTATAAGTGCAAAATGTGGAAAACCATTTCGAAAGTAGAATATTAATCTTAACCAGCATAGGTACCATTATAGTATGCCTACTATAGCTACCATATTAGATGGCAGATTCTACAACTAAAACCGTACAAGGCTCGTATTGTTTCTTTGGATTTCCAACAAATGGTCAGGCCAAGGAACTTCCCATTGCCATATGGAAACGCCTCTGGAAAGACGCCCCAAGAACCTAACCGGATCTCTGCAAACACAAGGCCGAGTTACCCCTAGCTGGGTAACTACTGACACGAATATGCCATCCCCCGGTCGTAACTGACCTAAATCCCAGGATTCACCGACAACAACAAATATAATAAGTTTGCAGCAACATCATAGGTTAAGTATCAAGGCTCCATACCATAATACCATCTCTATCCAGAAGGAATGACATACACTAAGGGGGCGCTATCCCCTAATAACCTTGCCGCATCTTTCCTGTTTTGACCATTTTCAGGGCGTGAGGCCCGACGAAGTCTCGTCTACAAAGCTACCTTTTCATAAAAGCCACGCTTTGATCAAAAAATGCTAAACAGCACTTCGTATGCCACATTACCAATTTGGAAATATATCACTAGTAACCATCAACTACATAATCTTTGAGCTCGTACGTCTCAAATAAGGGTGTTAAGCTAAAAGAATAAATTCTCCGCCACCAACAGAAATATATTTGATAGAAACCAGCTTTACATCTCAAATTGTAACGCCAAACACACAACCACACAAGTCCGTTCCAGGATCGAACGGAACTGAAGGCACTTCCAAAAGAAGCCCTTGCAATCCGGATATTCACTAATCACGACCGACTTCCCATCCCAAAGGGTGATAAAATTTCTATATCGGAGATCATTCGATGCAGAAACATTCGACTGTAATCCTTCCGTTTTAAAAAATATCCGGTCTTCAACACCGGTCGTCAAATGCTATTCATTACGACATATCATTATTCAGAATGGGATTTATGACACAAAGGTCCTCTCCTGGCTAAATCGAATAACGAGCGCTTATTTTAAAATAAGTGTTGTATTCAAATTCAAGCAAATCACACAAATACCCATTTAAAGGTAAATATTGATAGTCGGTTATTTAACTATCAAGGCCAACAAACAAATATCCAGCACCATAATAATCACTAGGCCCTTTTTATTAATCTTCCATAAATTAATAACTTGCCAGATATTCACTTCAATTTATCTTTTATCTTTAAAAGATATAATCTCAAAACATTTCACTTTCTTCATTGGAAAATATTTCCAAATACTTATTTAACAATAAGTAATTCACAAATCTATTTATTTCAATACTTAGATAATATTCAATATACTTAAATCACAATTAAGTATATATTTTATTCTTTAAGGTAAACATTCACTAAAACACATTTATTTGAGTCAAAACGAGTGTTGCGTAAAACATCGTTACGACAACCCAAAATCACTAGTATAGGGATTCGAAATTAAGATAGATATATAAATCCCAATACTATATAAAACATTTCCTTTCGAAAATCATTTACAATAACAACAGTGTTATAGTCCACTATTTCCTTTTATTTCTCGAAAACGTCTATTTCAACAATGAATGTCGAAATCTATGGTTTCGATACTTAATACATTTTAAAACATCTTTGAATCGTTTTAATTCTATTTAAAATATCACTTCTCCAAAACATTTCTTTAATATATTATTCACTATCCAAAAACGTGAATATACTTCGTTGACCCATTCATCATTCCTACACATTTTATTTTAAAGGATTATCCACTGTCTAAAATCATGGATATATCTCCTTTAATAGGCCATACTAATTAACTTACCAAAATAAGTCGATATTCGGATTTATAAAACAAGGTTTATAAATTCACACACACACACACACACACACACACACACACACACACACACACACATATATATATATATTATAAAACTTCAACTTATAAAACCCCTTGATTAACAAATTCAATTTATATCTCATTTAAATGCCAAAATCCAATTTATAAGTTAATTTCTTAAAAATCTTTTATTTTACAAAAATCTATTCGTTTTATAACTTCACAATTTATGAATCTATAAATTTCATTCACTTATGAAATCTGTTTATACTTCATTTTAACACTTATAAAAATTCGTTTTATAATTCCAATATTTTAATTTATAAATATCAATTTTATAAATCTTTTATATAAACCGTTTATAATAATTTCAAAAATCTCAATTTAAACTATTTTACAAATAAATCAACTACTTATTTCAAAAATCACATTTCAGTTATATTTCACAAAAATCATAATTTTTATAACATTTAAATTTTAACGTTTATTTATTTTAAAATAAATCAATGCCAAAATTCAATAAAACGTATACTTTCAAAAATCACTTTAAAAATCCTTTTAATTTTCCAAAATAGGCCCAATGCTGCAACATCACTAAATATAACAATCACGGCATCCAAAACATCATATATCATATGATAACAAAATATATCACAATATCTGTAAATAAATCAATACCGTTGAGGAATCCCGTTGGATTCCTTCAACCTGTTTTCCTGCATCCACAGATGTTAGCACAATACCAATCCCATTCCAATACGTGATATCGCGGTATATGGGATTTATAAAATATTATCTGCTATTATGCGGCGCAATAGGGTCCCATCCGCTATATAATGCGGGAAAATCAACTCCAAGTACATATATAATACCAATTCCACTTCAATTTGGAATATCGCGGTATATGTGTTTAATAAATAACATCCGCTTAATATACGGCGTATATGGTCTATTTTAAAACAATAGATAATAATTATCATTCAATCACAAAATTAAGAAATTTTAAATCTAACAATAAAAAAAATTTAAATCGAAACAATTTCGATTGAGTGAGAAGTTCTCATCTTGCTTCCAATAATAGTGTAGTGTTTTATTTCGAACAAAATTAAACGACCGTTCCAATGCAAGTCGTTTTGTCAAATTCCGACCTCGTATCAAAAAATTATAGCATTTTAAACTTTACACAATTCAATATATATATATATATATATTATATATATATATATATATATATATATATTAATACCAATTTGTATTTATTTTTATTTTAACCTAGCTCAAATCACGGCCATCCACTGAAGCGGATATGGCCACACACGAGTTTCTTCCCCATCATTCACGTTATTTCCAGACCACGAAACCCACGCGCCGCCTCCCTCTTCGAATTTTCGCCCCCCTCCACAATCGCCTAGACGTTGATCAACTACCCCCATCGCGAAGCCAAAATCGAGCACCACCTTCAGCATAAAACATGTCGAGCTCGGCCCCTTCATCGTCTCGCAAATCGTGCTTGAACGCGCGACTTTCACGGCCCATTTACCGATGATCCACCACGTTATTTCCCATCACGACCGTTGAGAATGTAGATCTCAACACCCTCTTCGCTTTTGTAGTTGACAACCTTTTGTAATTGTTGATGGATTTGATGAAATCGAAAGGGAAACGAAATGATTTTCTGGCCATAGAACGTAAATGGGGCTGAGGTTTGCAATTAGGGTTTTGATGCAAATGTGAAGAAGACAAGTCCTTATATAGAAAATTTCACAAAACACTATTCATCCGAAAAAATTTCGAACTCCAAACGAAGCGTGCCGCCTGACATTTCTAGGGTTTTACCTACGTTCTGAACACAATGGAACATGTTTCGTAGGCTAATTTGGTCGTATGCGCGAGTTATGGAAATAAACGATTAAATTTAAATTAAATCAGTTAAACAAATTTCCTATGTGTTTTGGCTTGCTCCGGACAAACCGTAAATACGATTGACACGAAATTTGAAACCTTACAATAATTTAACATTACAGATCCGATGAAACTAGTTTCGTCGAAATCCGATACTGTTTGAAAAATGGTTATTTTTACTCGTCAATTAAATATTAAAATATTCAATTTCTACAATTTAACTTTTAATTCAATTTTAAAAGTTCTATAACATCATTCTAACTCCAATATGATTTAACACAACTTTATAAATCATTTTTAATCACATTAAACCAAATTTCCAATTATTTCTGTAATTTCACATATTAATTATCGATTTAATTATCCAATTAAATCCAGATATTCAAAATAAAATTTATTCGACGTACAAATTTTACTTGTTAATATTAAAAATCAATTAAATATACGAATTTCAATTGATAGAAATTCTGGGTCGTTACACGGCACTTCCACGACTACACTAAGTGATTCGGGTAAGCAACCCGTCTTCACTTGGTCTTCCTCTTTCGATGATCAAGCAAGTAGTAGCGATAACGGTGGAACTGTATGCGATAGTCGTGGTCAAGGATCGCATAGTGATAGGGGTAAGCATATAATGGAGTAAGTTGTTACTTTTCTTATATTATAAAAAACATTAGTCTTTATTTCACAACATTATGGCTTGTATTAAATAACCACTCTTTTCGTATTATTTCAAGACTTTTGTTTATGACATTGTAATGCGTGAATGTTTGGTTTCTTCATAATATGTATTTATACATCATACTTTTATATTCATTATTCCTTTTTGTCAATGACAAAGGGAGAGAATTATTATCACAAACATTAAGAATGCAGGATATAGATCGTCAAAGATTAAAGGGGAGTAAGTATTTATATTATACAGTCAAAACCTATATCTATTTACAGGTTGTCATCAATCAAAAAGGGGGAGAATGTTGAGACTTGGTTTTGATTCATGACACAAAGCTATCACTACGACATACAGTTTGAGACTGCTACGATAAAAAGAGAATATACACTACATGGAGACAAGACATCAAAATCGGTGCATTAATTTTTATATTATCTTGCTTTTGAGTGTTAGGTCAATTTTGTTAAGATCTCTCACCGTTTAACGTATATATTAGCTTATATATGATCTTCCTAATGATTTATACATATAAGCATTGAATATATATACACACATATATATTATCAAAGTTTTTCTTTAAAATCGTATATAATATATATATTTAACCTGTGAAAACCGTGCAAATTGCACAGAAATCACCAGGTCAGTCGACTGACCTGCAGTCGACTGACCCGTCAATTTCTGTGCAACATGCACAGGTGCACAAATAAACTAACAATACGTTTGAATATCCAGTTGACTTACATAGAGGTTCACTTGATTGAATTTCTACAACAACCATCTTCTGAAAAGTCATGACTTTTTGTGAAGAGTTACAAATCTCTACGAAAAGATTTGGACGCAATACTTCAACTGGAACTCTTCGTCAACAGTCGATGCTTTCTAACATCTATAAATACATGCTCTAACTTGATCCCAAACTACCGAATTTTCTTATCTTTCTATTCTAACACTCTTGAATCTACTTGCAACTATACTTTTAAATATTCTGCATTAAAGCAATATTAGACCTTTCTATTCTTCATAAACTTCAAATATATATATTTATACTCGAGGAGAAGATCATAGGAAGGGTGTACTATAAACAGACTTATCCGTGTTATCAGAACAGAAAAAAGTCAAACAATATTTTGTATTTGTTGAAGTCCTGTTCTGCTGCTCAAGCGTGTGAAGTCCTCTTTGGCTGCTGAGGCGAAATCCTGTTCTGCTGCTCAGGTCCTTGTTCGGCTGCCCAAGGATTGTATAGACCTGTTCGTCAGGGTTAAGTGAGGGTTATTATTTTAGTGAAATTCCAAAGGGAGTCTGTGACTGGACGTAGGACGGAGCTCTGAATCAGTATAAAATCTCCGGTGTCATTTTATTATACTGCTTTTATATTCGGCACTACTTACTGTATAATTATCATCACTATAGCCCGTATTATCATATATCCATATTACACGATCCATAGCACACTTTCAGAGGATGTCAAGAGCCTGAACTAGTTTTAGGATTTTGTAGGATTTATTTGGATTTTATTTCAATTTTTCATGTGGTAAAAGGGAAGTTAGGTTTTAGATTTTCTACGTGTAGGTTGTAATTATAAAAATGAGATGAAATCTCTGGAGAAGGAAGATTCTGAAGGTAGAAAAAGCATGAAACAAGATTAAGGTTTGGGTTAAATAAAATTTTAGGCTTTAGTTCGTTCACTAGATCATTCATTTCATATACATATGTATGTATGTATGTATGTATGTATGTATGTATGTATGTATGTATGTCTTTTCTTTTCTTTTCTTCATGAAACACATTACTATATTTCAAGTCCACTTACTTATCAACTTATACAACATTAAATTTCTTACTAAACAAATTAGTTTATTAGTTATTTTACAAAATTATTTTCTATTATTCATTTGTTTAATTTAATCATTTTATTTAAATTCATTTACTAATTAAGTTCAAATGTCTTTTTAATTTAAAAATAAAAAACTTTACATTATCAAAGTAAATTTTAAACTTATTTATCTCTAGTATCATTTATTATAAAATTTGATTTAAAATTTTATTTCATATAATTAGTTTACATATCCATATTTCAAACTAATTAAATAAATTACTAAATCAGTATCCCCTTCATATCAATCAAAATTATTTAAATAAAATATTGTTCATCAAATTTTCCATAATTATATATTTGATAATTCAAAACATTATTAATTATTATTATTATTATTAAATTACTAATTTATTGCTTCATGACAATAGGTTATTATACAATAATTTATACAAGACTCTCGATTAGTTATTTTGTATTTGTTCCTAACGAGTACAAGGACATAACTTATTAGTGATCTCAATGGTCATGAGTAAATCGTTATCCATTATTGGGATACGCTACATACACTAGTCTAGCTCATATATCGATATCCTATACTTGATGCATCTTTTATTAAGAACATCATTTCGATTATTCATTACTCATGGTTACAGTTTCTTTCATAGTTATGAATGACCATACACTTGTTGTATGTGATAATGTACTCTCGAAAACATTATATGCATACACATACGATATAAATAAAACTAAAAGCATACACTTTTTAAACATGATTTGTTACAAGAGTTAATTACCTTAATTAAGGCATACCCTTAATTCTTTCACTTCTAGCACTGAAAAAAGTTGTTTTATACCCCTCGTTAATAGAGGTCATTTCTTCAGTATCATTTGTCATATCCTCATACATTCTACCCATATCATCTACTCGTTGAAACACGACCAGAATAAATGCATTACCTAATCACATAAGTTGGGTCTGTGGCCACCTAGATACTTCCCCACCTTCTTCCATAGAATATTTATGAATTCCATATCATACTTTACTGCAACATTAAAGTGATTTAGATACTCAAGGACAATATCTCCTTCTTGCCTTAGTTTAATTTTTTTCCTTAGCACAACAGCCTCTTACGATCCATGAAAAATATTCTTTGGATGCCTTCTGTAAACTATACCTGAACGACCTCCTCCTTAAGACTCTCAACTATGATGGTATCCCACCAATCAAGCTACACCATAAAAGGAACCTAAATTTCAAATTATTTTTAAAATTCATTAGACTAAGATCATTAAAAATCACATCACAAACCTAGATCCCATCTTTCCCTTTGACATACGATCTAGTTTCTTCAGCATTTATTACACCAAGATTGTGATAGTTTTGGTTCCTCTTTGTGAAGTCATCTTTTGCGTTCATGGTATTGCCATCTAGAACATTTGGGATTTATGCTTTCTATTGTGCCATTGATATTGATTATTTAATGAAACATTACACTCATTCTCCAGCTTAGTCTAGTTCATCGATATATGCATTAGCATCTGCGTTCTGATTCACATTATTAATAACAGTCATACTTTTACGTCCTCCCAAATGCAAACTTTTACACCTAACATTCTTTATACCTTCTTATTATCTGCACCTTACAGATCTATAAATAATGGAGAATAAGTAGAAAAAAACTAGCATATTATATATAAACATTATCCTATAGTTCCATAATCATATTCAAATGTCTTCCTTTCTTATTTCTATGTTTTTTCAATCTATGCTTCAATGCCAAACTATAACATCCTACATTTTAAAACCTAGAACTAACATCAGAATGCTGCAACTGGACAATTCTATCTTGGTTTAGGAGATAAAAAGAGATATGTCATTTCATTTATCATCATCGAGCAAATAAATTTTGTAATTTTAATATAATAAAGCATTTCATGTATAATCTTACAAAGTACATTCCCTCATGGGGATAAAATATAATATATACTTATGTAGGTAGTAAAATATGATCGACATATGATGATGCTACCATATATGGCCAAAGCAATAACTATTGGATGATCGTAAACACTGTCATCATTACAAGTTTACAATGGAAGATAATAACATCACACAACAATAAAGACTATTAAATAATAGATTACTTACATAAATTATTTTCTACACATTGCTAGAAGGCATACTCGTCTTCAAGCATAAAACTTAACTCATCATTCTCACTCCGAGTCCATTAATGGGGCAAAAGTTTTTTCATGGATAACAGGAAATAACAGGCATTTGGTACCTTTTAGTTTAAAATGTTATGTTTCTCTCTCTTGGGTTTTATAAAATTAGGGTTAATTTCCTTACTGGATTTGGACTTTTATTTCATTTTGGATCATTTAGTTTTTATCCATTTATTTCACTTGTTCATTGCCTAAGAAAGTTTACACTCATTTATTATGCTTATCTTCTATTATTTTATATTAATTAATGGTTCATAAATTAGATAATTGAATTTTTGTTAAGTGTTTCACTACATTCAATCAAGTATCCTTCGTGTTTTCGTGTTTCACACACTTGTTTAATCAACTGGCACAACATCTATGTTGCAATCTTCTCATGTTATCGCCAATTCGTCGCTCATCACATAATCAACCTAAAAAAAATTAACACTCGATGATAAAATAAATGTATAAATACAGATTGTTACAAATAGAAAGTATGATTGTTAGAATTGGCATTAAATGAATATTATTTAGATATTTTTAGAAAATGGAAGTAAATATGGATCCGATTACTAAACAAACCCATGTAACATAATTTTTCTTTCGACCATCGTATTAATATTCCACTGAAATTAATATATAATTTCCACTTATGTTAACATAAGGCTATCACTATTATATATTAGAATGACGAAAGCAAAATTTTCTATAATATGGACTATTTAAAATATCCAATAGTCGATATGTATACAACATTCATTATAGAAATTTTATTCAACCAGGCTAACCTACCATGCACTAAATATGCATGAAAATGGTAAACACAACACAATTAGTTGTACATATTATGTATGACGTTATAATCCATGAGTCACACTGTTTAATTATAAGGAATATTATATTTTCCACCGTCGACACACGTACTCTACATAGATAGATTTTACGTTGTTCTAAAACAATGTGAATTTTCATTTTATTATTTTGTACAACATTGGTTATGTGTATCAGAAGTGCAATTATTGTTGGCTCAAAGGACTAGGAACAGTGGACATACCACGTTTAACGATTCATATATTTTTCATGCTTTCGGACGGTAACTTAGATAACATGGGGTATAAAAGAATGTTATAAGCCGTAGGCTATGCTGTTATTTAACTATTGTTTATTTTGTTTAATTGAATAGTAATTATTAGTTATATATATATATATATATATATATATATATGTATGTATGTATGTATGTGTGTGTGTGTATATATATATATATATGCATGTAAGTATATGCATGTATGTATGTATATATATTATTAATTAAATTATTCAACTTCAACTCAATTTATGATAATATAATACAACAATAATTTGTATTTTAAATATAATAATAATAATAATAATTAATTTGAACTGTAAATAATCTACAATTAACATATATAAGCTAGCAACACTAGTTATGAAATCACCCGCCGTTCGTAGCTCGGTTGGTTAGGGGGCTGGGAGATGGGGACTAAAGGACTGTGTCCGGGCAGGTTCGAATCCCAGCGCCTAACCATCAGTGGGAGTTTCAACGTTACGCATCCGTGTGCGACGAATAAATAAAAGCGGGGTAGACACACGGCGTGGGGGTTTACTTAAGTGAGTATCAATGAATACCATGATCTTAAGGTTACCCATGTTATCCAAAAAAAAAAAACACTAGTTATGAAATCAAGAAGGTACCATACATATCAACATGAACGAGAAAGAAATAGGACAAAGTAAGACTTTGAAATAAATCAAGTACAAAATTAAAATAAAACAACTATAAAATTAAAATACAATAAAATTAAAGATAAAATAAAAATATATAGTTTGACATATTTCCACAGTGATCAAAGACAACACATGTTGTGCATTTGTTAAATCAGGACCACTATGCATTAGTGTACTAGTTCACCACACTCAATTGTATAATCATGAATGCCTACATTGATAATTTTCCTATACCCACCATCTCTATTTTTTTTAAGTTCTCATAGAATCATGCACATCACATATGATATTATTACAAAATCCAAATTTTTTCAAAACAAAAGAAAATGTAGATTTACATGAATTATGATTGAGAGCGTATTTCCTTATAAATATTATGAATAAATAAAATTCATGGTCCATTTCATACATTTCATAAATATCGAGAATTTGTCAACCTCAACAATTTTTTTTTGGACGTGCTTGAGGAACAGATTCGGAAAGTCAAGCAAAATCCTTTAAACTTTTTTTTCAACATAATTGCAACCAATTTTATTGATCCAATAAAAATCAAAGTAAAATCTACCGGGATGGAAGAAATTAGTAAATGATTTCTAAACGATCATATGTTGCTATGTCTCGTAAATGTTAATTTTTTTCCAAATTCCAAATGTTAGGTCACCATACACAACTTTAGGGACAAAGTTATATGTTTCATTTTCAAATCAGTAATATTTATAGTTTGTTGGAAATGCAGAATGCAAAACACCATAAAGTACATTGCGATAAAACGACATGTAGATCTATTATTATAACCCGATATGCTACATAATATTTGCTACGTGAAAAATGAACGTCGAATCCTATTATTCAATAATACGAGGTAACATTCTAATATCAAGAGAAATACCTTTCCAACCTAGCATTACAAAATTAAAAGTCAAACCAGAATTAACAATAACTTGAATATTCTATGTAGGATGTCCCATTCGACCTACAAATGTTTTGGCTCATTCATCTCTAACCTTAGTTGGAATATGCTCTATAACAAGGACGGAATTTTCATAGAAAGTCATATTAACGGTTCTTAAATATAATTTTACGAGGAACAACATTCAAATCTACTTGTTATTAAAAAACATTCGAATCTAATGATTCTTTAGTTCTCGTAAGATTCTAAATTAAGACAAAGATTTACTCTTTTAAGTTCTTTTGAAGTTTTCACCATCATTTTACGTGACATGTCCTCGTTAAACATGCAAAAACATTTTAACCGATTCAAGCATTTTTGTAGGTGAAATTTAAGCCATACTTAGTTAAGACAATGTAACAAATAGTTATAATATTTATGTATGAGATAAAGACCCTTCTTGACATTTTTTTTCATAGTTACCCAAAATATTATTCATCAACTTTTATAGAAAAAAGTACGAGGTGGGGGTATGTGTTAGAGGATCTCCACCAACCGATTATGTTGTACAAAATGTAACATGTAAACCCTAAACTCATTCCAACATGAGTTACATTTTGCAATTGGTTACATTTTAGAAGGACTGGTTCAAGTTCATCAATCATGATGGACGTTGGTTGAACAACGGTCCAACAATCAGACGCGTGTTGAACAAATGTTTGACGTTTGTTGAACAACTGTCCAGCAATCAAACATATGCTGAATGTCAATTTTTTGAGCATCAATACTGCCATACAAGCTTTTATACCAAATGCTTGTTTGAGCATACGCCTAGCATATAGACTTCTATTCAACCGATGTCTGATCAGTAAACTGCTCGAAATTAAGCAGTTTGCCTTTTGTAACCTCGAAAAATGTAATTTGTAACTAAAAATTGTTGGAGATGCCCCTGGAAGCACAAAATAGGATTCATAATAATGGATAGAAAAAGAACTTATTTAACCGACTTAAAATCAACATTTAATATTATTTCATCACTTTTCCTTCTAAATACGATTTTTTGTAATTTCAGTGACATGCTGTACCCTTTTTGGTCATTTCAAAATTCTCCTACCTCTGTCTTCAGTTTTATCACCCCCTTCCTCTTCATAGCACATTGTTCCAAGCAAAACTCAAAACACAAAATTAAAGTTTGAAAGCTACATTTTAATTTAATTTTTTGTTCACAATAATCCTAGATCCAAAAACTTTGTAGTGTACACCATAATGCAAAAACAATGAAAGCAGAAGATTCAACCACAAACAAAAAAATTCACAAGTTCCAGAACCACCGAAAAGTTAACCCCGAATCATCAAACTCATCTTCAGATTCCAAACCATCATCTGCTCCACCAATTTACGAAAAAGCCCTTCCAAACGGCGATATCTACAGAGGCGGATTCTACCAGAACTCTCCTCACGGAAACGGCAAGTACCTCTGGACCGACGGCTGCATGTACGAGGGTTCCTGGCGGCGCGGCAAGGCCTCCGGCGCTGGTAAGTTCTCCTGGCCAAGTGGCGCCACTTTCGAGGGCAGCTTCGTCTCCGGCCGCATGCACGGCCATGGTACCTTCATTGGTTCCGAAGGCGAAATCTACAACGGCTCGTGGTGCGGTGACAAGAAGCACGGGTACGGATCCAAGACATACGCCAATGGCGACTACTACGAAGGAGAGTGGAAGAAAAATTTACAAGACGGGCAGGGCAGATACGTTTGGAAAAATGGTAATATGTATCTAGGAGAATGGAAGAACGGGGTTATTTTCGGAAGAGGGGTTTTGATTTGGGCTAACGGAAACAAGTATGACGGGATTTGGGAGAACGGAGTTCCCAAAGGCAACGGAGTTTTCACTTGGGTGGACGGAAGCTGCTACATTGGGAACTGGAATGATGAGGGTTTGAATGGAACTTTTTATCCTAGTGTTGCTCTGGGGAAGAGGTCAAGCGTGGATTGGAAGAGTTATTCAAAGATTTGCATTTGGGAGAGCAATGGTGAGGCTGGTGATATAACTTGTGAGATCGTCGATGGATTGGAATTGTGTAAGGATGTGGAGTTTGGAAGAGGGAAGAGTGTTAGTTGTTTTAGGAGTAGGGAGGGGAAGAAGTTTGGGCAAACAATTTCGAAAGGGCATAAGAATTATGAGTTGATGCTTAATCTTCAGCTGGGCATAAGGTGATTGATTTTCTGTTTATGTTAAACGGATAGTATGTATTGTTTGAGTTCTCTTACATTACTTAAGAAAATCAACACTACCCACAAACTCCTTAGAATATGAGTATACATTAACACTTCTCATTTGATATCTGTGAAGTAATCATTTGGTTTGGTGTAACATACCAGTTTCTTGCTTTATTTAATTTTTTCAATTACTTTTGAAGGTATTCGATGGGGAGGGCGTTTAAGGAGATGAGAGAATTGAGGAATGGGGATTTTGATCCCAAGGAGAAGTTCTGGACTAGATTTCCAACAGAAGGGTCTAAGACTACACCACCTCATCAGTCTGCGGAGTTCAGATGGAAGGATTATTGTCCTATGGTTTTTAGGTATATTGATGACAATACGTTTCTGTATGATTAATACGGGAGTAAATCCTTTGTCCCTCTGTGTATTCATTTGTCCAACCATATCTTGACCATACATTAATTATAAAATTAATAAAATTAATTAAATAATAATTGAAAAAAAAGCAGAACGAATGATTTTGATATGGTTGGGACTGGAGACAGATAAACCAAGTATTTAATATCGTTATGCTATTGACATGGCTAGTTTTGATTTTGAATTATGATTGTTAGGCATTTGAGGAAGTTGTTTAATGTGGATCCTGCTGATTATATGATGGCCATATGCGGAAATGATGCATTGAGAGAATTGTCATCGCCTGGTAAGAGTGGAAGTTTCTTTTATTTGACACAGGATGATCGATTCATGATTAAAACAGTGAAGAAATCAGAAGTGAAGGTTAGATAGATACTTGGTTTCAATTATGGATTTTGCCTTTTTGTTATGTTAGCTTTCAGTTATCTAGTTATATCAGAGGAATATGATGGCCTATGAGGGCTTATGATGTGTTATTAAATTGGTGTTTGAAATGATAATGCATCTATTATGATGAATCACAGGATTGCTATATTTGTTTTCTTAGAATTGACGTTGCACTTAACATGAGAGTGATTATCATGAGTGTAAATTAGGTCGAAAGTTGTTGGATAGGTGTTATGATTATGTGCAATATGAGTAGTTTTACTGCAGATTTCATTTAAAATGTATTACCGAACTATTATTTTCAAATAGTTTTTTTAGTAACCCCATGTGATTATTAAGATGATGAAGACCCGTATTATATATTATCTCAACGTTGTGCAGTAATAATTTTTTACGCAAAAATTTATGTTTTAGTTATTAAAAGGTATAATTTATGGCACAGGACTTCTTGGAATGCAAGACTTTCCATTATGTAGGTTTTTTCTTCTGAAAGTGTCGCTTTTGAAAACTAAGCTGATTTTTTTTTCCCTTTTAATTTTCTTTGAAGGTTTCACTTTTGGAAACTAAACTTCTCTCATAAATTCCTTGTATAAATGAATGAAATCGTGCATTGCCAAATGCTTACCAGTTTGAATACCTACACTACTATTCACTCATTTGTATCAATTCTACATTTCAGGTGCTTATCAGGATGCTACAAAGTTATTACCGGCATGTTTGCATGTATGAAAATTCGTTGGTAACAAAATTCTTTGGAGTGCATTGTGTGAAACCTATTGGTGGGCAAAAGGTACTTATGCTAACATGTTTACCAAAATTGATCTTGATTATGGTATGAATTCTTTTGATTGCGACGAATATACGGCCTTACTATTTCTGATTTCAGGTCCGTTTTATTGTGATGGGGAATTTGTTTTGCTCAGAGCATCGAATTCATAAACGATTTGATCTAAAAGGTTCATCATATGGCCGCACAACCGACAAGGCTAATATAGAGATAGACGAAACCACAACTCTTAAAGATCTCGACCTTAATTTTGTGTTTCGACTCGAGAGGACTCACTTTCTAGAGCTTCTTAGGTAACTTTTTTGCTCATGTTATTTTTTAGGTTAGTTAATAACATCCCACTAATATGTCCTATAACTAAACTATATGCCATCAGGCAAATAGATCGAGATTGTGAGTTCTTGGAAGGCGAAGGAATAATGGACTATAGTCTATTAGTTGGACTTCATTTTTGTGATGAAATTTCTGCATCCAAAATGGGGTTTCCTTCTCCCAGTAAGTTCATCTTTACATGCAACACGTGATTCATACTTATCATTAATATTAACAAAAAAAAAATGTAAAAATAACGAAGATTCAACTTTTTTCAGAAATTTCGCTTAGGAGGGACTCAATAAAATCAGGGTTCCGTTTTTCGGACTCAGCATTAAAGGACATGGAACGAACTATTGATGCTCCGTGAGTCATTGTTACGGTTTGCCATATCATTATTAATTAAGTAGGTTTGTGGGGAGTATCGATTTATAATTTACAACGAACTTCAGATTCAACCTAGATATGCTAGTTCATATCTGAAAGCAACCACCTGATGTTAATATCCTAAGCTTTGCATTAGGACGGTTGTCACAATGTGATGATCTGTTTCACTTGATTTCTATATGCTATAATTATGCTGCGGACACTTTTATGTCTTACTAGGACAACGAAAATGTTAAACTATTGATAACAATCATTATCTGCTGAATATATAGTCACCAGAATCTCTTCATTGTTTTATACTGGCATCAATATTCAAATAAATCGATTAGCTAGCTTCAATTCATCATTATGGTTATATTGGTTGAGAATTTAAACACTATTTAAACCATGGCTGCCCTACTGTCTCCTTCCCACCATTCATTTTTTGAACAAAATGATGCACATAACATGATAAAATGAACCCATACTTAAATGTTGCATCACCTTATAGGACCCTAGGTGTTTTCTCTCTGTATAAACCTTTTTAATTCAACAACTAAAGTTTTTTTCCCCTTCTATTTTCATTATTTTTATCAGAAAAACAGTCTCTAGATTAGGTGCAAATATGCGTGCACGAGCAGAGCACATGTCAAGAAACAGTAACTTTGAAGCATATCCATTGATCAATGGTGGAGGCATAAAATTATTGATGCCGCCTCAAGGTGGTGAAACATACGAAGTGGTTTTATATTTTGGCATAATCGACATTCTCCAAGATTACGATATAAGCAAAAGGCTGGAACATGCTTATAAGTCATTGCATGTAGATGCTACTTCCATTTCAGCGGTCGATCCTAAGCTATATTCAAGAAGGTTCAGGGACTTCATCCGTAGAGTCTTTGTCGAGGATAACGATTGATAATGTTTTACATGGAATTTTGTAAGCAGTTGAAGATTTTAAAAGAAATGAGCAAATCATTGTAAGCTAATGAATGACAACACCACAGTGTGGCTGAATTTTGAGTGCTCGACGGTCATGGAGGTATGATGTAAATTCAATTTGGAGAATTCGATAGCGTCAAATTTTTTACTTCTCAAAATGGAGAAGGATTTTGATAGTTTTATTATAGAGTTTAAGTTGTGGGGTTACGGGGAATTAACCATTGTATAGATCATAGAGAGAGAGATACGTTATTATTGTTTCATAACAGTGGTCCCTTGTGTTTATATTTTTGTATTCTTTCTTTTCCTTTTGGATTACATTAAGCTCTTGTAAGCTGCTTTTTCCAGTGTTTATTTCTATGCTTTGGATTAAATAAACCTAAAAAGAAGGGAAAAGAACGATTTAAACATGAATCAAGATGCTACTGATCCAATATGCATATTATTATATATATATCAATGCTTCCTTTTTGCTTTTTTGTGCATAGCTTCATTCTTTGATCTCTTTTGCTTTATTTGTAGTGGTCTTGCTCTTGAAATGAGACGACCGGACCGAGACAGGATATTGTATATTGACCGTTCAGGGGTAGAATGGGAATTTTGCGTTAGGTGTGTTGTTCATGGGAGAGTGTGCAATGTCTACTTGTAATGTTTATGTACTATTATCTATCGAAAATGGAATATAGTGTGTACGTTATTTCTCTTTCATCAGTTATTTTTGTATGAGGTCAAAGTCTGTGTCAGAGGGCTATTACACTTTTATACCACCCACCTCCATTTCTCTTTGCACTTTCTTGCTTCACCTGTGAACTTGATTAGCAGTTAAAACAGTGGTTAATAATATGAAACCCTGATTCAAACGTTGAAAATTTTAAAATATCAGCCTTAATCACCAAATATCCACACATAAATGGTCTTATTCTATTGGCATCCTAGTTTATCTTTAAAACGGAATACGCCTCACTGTTCGTTTACCACATCAAATAACATTTTAAATCCTTCACATTAGATTTGATTATAGTTCATTCTTGTTTGAGTTTGCTAGAGACGTTGAAATCCAAACCCAATTTGAATGGGATGTTTACCTGTAAAAGATTAGTCGAATAATTTATTTAGTTCCTCGTCGGAAAGAATTAGCACCATAGGGGTGTGTGTATAGACACTAAAATGAGAAATCTATATTAATTCTCATTAGCAAGTAAACTAAGAAACCAATGATCAACATAGAGGGTGTCGCGAAGCACGATCTTTGATCGGAGCGAATGAGCTTTTTGAAGCGTTTTGTAGACACACGTAACTTTTTGCGATTGATGATTGACAGAACCGACTTGAATAGACCTAGAAATTTTATTTTTTGTCTTTATATAATGGTTAATAATTCATAGAGATTTATATTCACTTCTATTTTTTTTTGCCAAACAATCACATTATTTCATGAAAAGATTGCAATTTTTCCAAACAAATATAATTGTTAATTCGAAAGGTTGCTCGTAAAATTATATAATTAAGCTACTAGGGAAAAAAGAGAAGAACAGAAAGAAAAAAAGAACAAGTTCAAAACCAATATGAAAAGAATAATCTCCCTTCCTCACACAATATTTCTAAGTGCGTCAACTCTTGAGTTCATCGATACTCCACAACACATGAGTTTGTTGATACTCTGTAACTGGAAGCACTACATTGCAAGATTGGTTCGTTTTATCTAGGAAAACAATCGCCCAGTAACCTTTAGCATCATAGAGGGAGCAATATTGTTTAGAGGAAACAATGCACTACATTGGACTCGAACATAACCGATTTCATCTTCTTCGGAATTTCAATCACATATTTTCGGTGAGGCCCTAAGTCACTTAATCAAATTATTATTGTAGTATAATTTTGAAACTAGGTTGATAACAATCTCGAGATAATATATTCGTTTCTGAATAGTTTATTAGATTCGGTAATAATTTCTATTGTAGATGCTATCTCAAGATAGCAATCACTTAATGTTTGCCCAAACTATGACCAACGTTTAGAATGGATCGATGGTTCCAATCGTCGTTGCATTATCTCATGGAGAAAGAGCAAAAAAGTTTAGCGGGATGGACATCAAACGTTGACAACAAAAAATGCTATTCCACTCAACCACTTTTGACTTGGCAAAGTTCCTTACTAAGGACGCTCCAATTATGGGAGAAGCAGGCACGAAAATCGAAACATTTGCTTCATGGAAAAACTCATATTTTATCTTCAAAAATCATACCATCATTGGAGTAGATAATAGTCTTTACAAAGTATATTGTACAGTAAATACTTCTAAGAACCTTTAGTTGTATCTTGAAAAGAAGTCAAAAGCTAGGCAATTTTTGGATTTCAAAATGATAGATGCAAAAACTGTAATATGCCAGATTCTGGATCTACTTTGATCATCCATTAAATACATGATGAAAGATGTCTCCAAGCGAATCTTTTAAGGTTGTTGCTGCAATTGAGAAATAGCCTTCATCATTGAAGGATTTAAAAAATTATTTGAAGTATTTAGTTAAGGAAATGACAATGGAAAAGCTAGCGGTTACTTTGAGAATTGACGAAGAGAAGAGAAAATATGACAAAAAATGCAACTCATAATATGAAGTAGTAGCCGAGGTAGAGAAAAGCAGAAAAAGAAACGTGAAAACGCTCCTCGGATGCCAAAGAAATTCAAAGGCACATGCCATAACCGTGGAAAGAAAGGACAAAGCAATTCGGTGAAGTGAGCGTATGAATTTTTAGAATAAGAAGTATAAAGAAAATGTGACTAAATTCGATGGACTTTTAGATGATGTTTCCAAAATGAATATGTCTACAATGGTTTCTCAATTCAACCTGAATGGAAACTCCAGAGATTGGTTTGTGGATATTGGAACCACTCAGCACATCTATGCTAATTAATGTCGTTTTATATTTACAAGCTCGCTACTCAAAATGAGCAGCTGCACATAGGAAATTCCCCAACATCAAAGGTCGAACATAAAGGAAAAATTATATTGAAAATGACGTCTAAAAAAGAATTCACCTTTGATGATGTTATCCATGTTTCAGATATTCGTAAGAACTTGATACCAGGTTCTCCACCAAGAGAAAAACGGCTTCAGATTGGTCTTTATATTAGATAACTTTTTTTATCAGTGAATGAATGTATGCAGGAAAAAGGTTATATCAGTGATGGTTTGTTAAAAATAGATGCAATGACCTTTGTACCTAAAGCTATTGATAATACGGTTGAATTTTCTGCTTATATTGTTGAATCTCATAGCATTTGGCATGGATAAGGTAAACTTTGACATGCTACATAGGTTAATTAACTTAGATTTCATGCCTAAGTCTTAAATGTCAAAAGTATGTAAAGCAATATTGACAAAAACCTTTTTTCAACTTGTTGAAAGGGATGCAAAACCTATGCATTTAATACACAAATGTATTTGATTTAAAAATGTGTCAGACCAGAGAAGGAAAAAGGTTTTTTTACCTTCATCGATGATTATACATGGCACTATTATGAGTATCTTACTACGAAGAAAATATGATGCATTTGAAAGGTTTAAACTATACATGGTCGAAGTTGAAAACCAACTTTATGTGAATATCAAAGCCTTAATAAGCAATAGAGGACGTAAATATGGATATCCATTTGCGGAATTGATTCCCTAACATGGGATAATACATCAAACTATTGCATCATATTCACTTACGTCTAATGAAATTGTCGAATGTGAGAATAGAACCTTAAAGGAAATGATGAATGCTTTGCTAATCGATTATGGTTTAATGGATAAGTTTTAGGGTAAATTATACTTTTAGTCAATCACATCCATAACAAGATGCTTTGTAAGAAAACATCTAAATTTCCATATGTACTTTGAGAAAATAAACCATCTTCCTACAAATAATTAAGGGTGTAGGTGTGACTTGTTAAAGTAGAGGTCCTTAAGCCAAAAGGATTAAAATTGAACCGAAAACATTAGAATGTATATTTATTGGATTTGCACAAAATAATGATGCATATCGCTTTTTGGTATACAAATTTGAATTTGATGATATACATGAAAATATCATTATCGAGTCGAGAAATGCAAGATTTTTTGAACATACCTACCTCCAAAAAAGTCCAAAGAATCTTAGTTTGAAAGAGACCCAGAGATGTTGAAATTATTGAAACCAAAATGGATAATATGGATAAGACGAACAAAACATAGATGGGTGATATTACTAAGAAAAAGTCAATAGGCAAGGAATTTTAAACCTTGAACCATACTTCAACACATATGAGATCAAAGTTCGACCTTTGAAAAAAAACAAGGTGTGCCCTTTCCCGATGCTCCTTACTGAAAGGAAACCATAAACGATGTAATCAACTCCATATTACCAAACCATACATAGAAACTGGTCAATTTTCAAAAAGGATACAAAGCATTAGACTACAGGTGAATATTTAAGTGAAAACTATAACCTAAATATATAACACAACTTGTAGTCAAAGGATTTAGACAAAAAAGATGTCCAACTTCTTCAACACATGCTCACCGGTAACAAGAATAACATTAATATTTATTGAAACGGCTTCCATACAAGATCTGAAAATACATCAAATGGATGTAAATAACATTTCTAAATGGTAAACTAGAAGAAGAAATATAAATGCAACAACCTGAAGGTTTTATGATAGGCGGCGATGAGCAACGTTTGAAAATTAGTAAAATCACTCTACAGACTAAAACAATCAATATACTAATGGCATAACAAATTTTATAACACAATCAAATGGTTTCAAAATAAACGAATGTGACAAATGTGTTTCCGTCAAGCATACAATACAAAACTTAGATATGTCATTATTTTTGTGCATGTTGATGACCTACTAATATTGGGAAATATTAAGGAAATTATAAAATCTAGAAAGGATACATTGTGTTCTAAATTTAACATGAAAGATCGGGTATTACTGATGTAATCCAGGGAGTTCGGATTTTAGAATAACTCAAGGATATGAGTTGTCTTAATCACATTATATTGAGAAGATACTTGGCAAGTTCAATAAATATTGCAAAAGCACTAATAGACTTAAAAACATAATTGGCTAAAAATAGCAGTGCGTGTTTATATATATATATATATATATATATATAATTTGAATATTCTCGTATAATAGACAATATAATGTGTGTCACAAACTGCACTAGACTTCATATAGCATAGGCTCTAAGTAAACTTAATAGATATAAAAGTATTGCTGGGAAAAATCATTGGAAAGCAATAATTAGAGTACTACGATACCTTAAGTACACACAAAACTATGGATTAAACTGTTTTAAGTATCCATCTATAGTAGAAGGGTATTGCTATGCAAATTGGATAGTAGATTCTACTAACACAAAATCCACTAGTGGAAATGCATTTGCATTAGGAAATGAAACAATTTCATGAAAATCTTCCAAACAAACATGTATCGTAAGTTCAACCATGGAATTAGAATTTATCACTTTAGATTAACCTGTTGAAGAAGCAGATCATCTTTGAAGTTTCCTTTAATATTTAGAGAATTTGGTATATATTATAATTAAAATATTTATATAATGATGTATTGAATTTAATTTGAAAACAAATAAGGAGGAGCAAAATGATAATTTTTCCAACTTTGGAATTTGATGATGAAACAAACGCCATTACTACCGACTCATTTTTTAAAATTCGTTTAGTATTTTATTTGCCCAGTATGGAGTCTATATAACTTGTGAGCGAATTCATGTTGAGTTAAACGAGCACCAAAGTTTGAACTTGAATTTGAAGTTGACCATTGTTTTCCCTCTGTTTATAAATACCAAAGTACGTAACTGATTTCCCATTTCAAAAACTAACACCGCTTCTTTTCCTCCTTTCTCTCTCTTTCTTCCTAAATCTCATATCACAATATCTCACTCAAATCTCGATGGATTCACATGAAACCAAATACGTCGCTAGCATACTGAGAGGACTATTCATGTATACGAATTTGAAGGCAAATTTCTAAAGGTTGTGCGCATCAGTCCGGACGGTGAAGGCATAGGAAGTGGAGAGCGGTTCAGGGAGTGATTCTTGCTTTTCCATCGATATAATGCAATTGTAATCCTATAAAGATGATTTATGGTGTAGAATGGAGTAGACAATAATTTAAAATCACTTAATTTTGGTTTTAAACATGGGTTTTGGAGGGATTTGATAAAAAATAAGCTATAAACTAAATTTTCCTTTTTTCTTTGAATTTGATGAATATATTATGAAATTGAGGGAAATTAAGTATAAAACAATCATAAAATGTAGGGTAAAGAGTTAGGGATGGTCCCAGACGACAGGAGGTGGAGCAAGGGTGATTGGAGGCGAAATAATATTGAGGAACAAAATTAAAAATTCGACTATGACCGATCCATCGATGGCCGTGTTTTGGGTGCAGGTTGAACCTAGACCCAGATGGGCCAATTTATATTAATGGTTATCGATTCGAATCCCATTTCCTTATTTTTTAGAAGAGGTCTGGAAGCTATTTCGGAGACGATGGCCAATGTTACGAATATGAGTTGAATTACATAGGTGTTGATCGTCTATTTAAGATGGATTTGTATGTTATTTAAAAGTAGATTTTGTTCAATGTTGACGTGAACGTGTACGAGTCTGTGGCATAAGTAAGCAACCAAGGATACGAGCTTGTGACATGATGAGGTGATCCGAGTATTGCGTTTCTTCCATATAGTGCTTCGACAGGATGGTGTAGAGGATAAATGTTAAGTGATCTTGTTGTGCAAGAGGCAAGTCCAAGACACGGTCTAGTTTGTATATGAGGTATGGACAATATGTGACCCTATAGCGCATGAGGTGAGTCCAAGTAAATGTTTCCTACACATGATTGACGTGACGGTGGACAACAGGTGACCTTACAATACATGAGACAAGTCCAAAAAGTGAGTCAACATAGATGCAATGCTATACGGCCGAATGTATATGGTAGGTTATGTATGGTATAACCAGCAGGGCGGGATGCGACCGGGATATTTGACTTCTATCATGTTATAGTATTATCTTTGTAGTATATATGCAGTAAGTCTGGCTCACTCATGTAACGATCCGGCATTTCAAACCATTTGCATCCGCATATGTCGGACTTGAATTGCACAAAACAACAAATTATTCATTTATATTTGGCAAAACTCAGCACATACAGTATATAAATCAATCACAAAATCACAGATACGGAGAATTACAACAATAAACAGCGAAATAGATAAATAGTAGTTCATGAAGCTACTATGAAACATCAGAGTCGAAAACAAATACAACAGAATATCAAATACAAATGAAGTCTTGAGTACAAAATCAACTAACAAGTCTGAACATAAACAACTGGAGTAAACTGAAGTAACTGAAAAGCTGAATAAATAGATTTTCAAACAGAGCTCCAATCTCCAAAGGTGACCTCTAATGCTATGTCACTCAGTCTAACCCGAGCATAAAGCAAAACACAAAACATTCGAGTCAGGATTAACATTCTTATATTAATAAATTCAACTCAAGTGAAATGTCAACTGAAATACAAGTGACTTAAAGGATGCTTGGGATTTCTATCCTCCAAGGATCCGTGGAACTATATACTATGTAGTAATATACGCGATTATTGTAACGATAAGGATTTTCGACCACGAAGGTCGACATTAATACGTCCACTGTACCACCTGCCGAGAAATCGAAGGCCGGAAAACGGAACCGTTAGGGTTAAAGAAGAGGTAGAAGAAGAAAGAAAGAAGAAAGAAAAAGCAACAGAAAACAATATCAGAATCTCACAATCGCAACGGAACAACATATAATATATAAATGAATATCTTTAAAACAAAGAACTATATCAGTTATTACATCACATCACATTACATTACATTATCAGAGTTTACAACAACAAACAGCGGAAAAGAAATACTATATACTAGTTGGTACGCCATGCCATCCAGCTTGCTCCTGATCTCCACAGCAATTCCTGAATTCCAAAATGACCTGATAACCTGACTCTAGACTGCCCGTGTGAAAATTGGTGGGCACCCAGAGTTTAGGAAGGAAACAATAAGCTCCAAGTCAGTCATGGGACTGGTGTGAGAACTTAAAACAGTTTATCTTTAAAAATAAACAAGGAAATGTTTTAAATTAGATTCGCAATCGATGCTTTTAGAAAATGAGACTACCATAAGGCCTTCCGCACACACACACAATGCAAACGCAGAATCAAAGGAGATTTCTCCTTATGATAGTCAAACATGCTTGATACATGAATTTCTTTGATATTATCATTATAAGTGCAAAGTGTAGGGAAAAATTTCGAAAATATAATATAAATCTTAGCCAGCATAGACATTCCGCACTCATGCCTACTATAGCAACCATGTTCAATAGCAGGTTACTGCCACATTCCATGGCAGGTTATACAACTAAAACCATACAAGGCTCGTATTGTTTCTTTGGATTTCCAACTAATGGTCAGGCCAAGGAAATTTCCATTGCCACATGGGTACGCCTCTGGAAAGACGCCCCGAGAACCTAACCGGATCTCTACTAACACAAGGCCGGGTTACCCCTAACTGGGTAACTACGGACACGAATATGCCATCCCCCGGTCGCAACCGACCTAAATCCCGGGATTCACCAACAACCACAAATATAATAAGTTTGCAGCAACAACATAGGCAAGTATCAGTGCTCCATACCATAAAACCACCTCTATCTAGAAGGAAATGACATACACTAAGGGGGCGCTATCCTATAATAACTTTGCCGCATCTTTCCTGTTTTGACCATTACCGGGGTGTGAGGTCCGACGAAGTCTCGTCCACAAAGCTACGCTTTATACAAAAGCCACGCTTTGATCAACAAATGCTCAACAACACTTCGTATGCCACATTACCAATTGGGAATATATCACTAGTAACCATCAACTACATAACCTCTGAGATCGTACGTCTCAGAGAAGGGTGTTAAGAAAAGAGAATAAATTTTCCGCCGCCAACAGAAATATATTTGATAGAAACCAGCTTTACATCTCAAATTGTAATGTCAGACACACATCCATACAAGTCCATTCTGGGTTCGAACAGAACCGAAGGCACTTCCAAAGAAGCCCTTGCAATCCGGATATTCAGTAATCACGACCGGACTTCCCATCACAAAGGGTGATAAAATCTCTATATTGGAGATCAGCCGATGTAGAAACATTCGACGGTAATCCTTCCGTTTTCAAAAATACCCGGTCTTCAACACCGGTCTTCAAATGCTATCCATTACGACATATCATTATTCGGAATGGGATTTATGACACAAAGGTCCTCTCCCGGCTAAACCGAATAACGAGCGCTTATTTTCAAAAATAAGTGTAGCATTCAAATTCAAGCAAATCACCACAAATACCCATTTAAAGGTAAATATTGATAGTCGGTTATTTAACTATCAAAGCAAACCAACAAATATTCAGCACCATAACAATCACTGGGCCCTTTTTATTAATCTTCCATAAATTAAATAACTTGCCAAATATTCACTTCAACTTATCTTTAAAAATATATATTCTCTAAACCATTTCAATTTCTACATCGGAAAACATTTCCAAATACTTATTCATTTTCATTTCAAAATGGTTCATTTAAACCAATTAAATAAATTCTTACCGATTTACTCCAAATTTACGTTCCAAATCCGTAAATTTATTTCCACACTTCAAAAATAAATCAACGTTTATTTTCAAACAAATTTCCCTTTCCTTTATAAATTCCATGTGAATTTAAATTTCCAAATATCCATTGATATACGATTTTCAAATCGACTTCAAATATTCACTTTTAATTTATCTTTAAAAGATATATTCTCAAAACATTTCCATACTTATTTAATAATAAGTAATTCACAAATCTATTTATTTTCAATACTTAGAAAATATTCAATATACTTAAAACACGATTAAGTATATATTTCATTCTTTAAGGAAAATATTCTCTTAAACGCATTCATTTGAGTCAAAACGAATGTTGCGTAAAACATCGTTACGACAACCCAAAATCACTAGTATAGGGATTCAAAATTAAGATAGATATATAAATCCCAATACTATACAAAAACATTTCCTTTCGGAAATCATTTACTATAACAACAGTGTTATAGTCCACCATTTCCTTATTTCTCGAAAACGTCTATTTCAACAATGAATGTTAAAATCAATGGTTTCGATACTTAACACATTTAAAACAACTTCAAATCGTTTTAATTCCATTTAAAAGATCACTTTCTAAAACATTTCTTTAATATATTATTCACCGTCCAAAATCGTGATATAAATCATTTACTGAATTCAACACTTCTACATATTTAATTAAAGGCTTTCATATTTACTTATCAAATTCAATCGATTTCGGATTTATAAAATTGCGTTTATAAATTCACATCTATATAATTTTATAAAAACTTCAACTTATAAAATCCCTCAATTTAAAAATTCTATTCAAGTCTCGTTTAATTGCCAAAATGCAATTTATAAGTAAATTACTTATGAACCCTTTTATTTTACAAAATCTATTCATTTTATAACTTCACAATTTATAAATCTATAAATTTCATTCACTTATGAAATCCATTTATACTTCATTTTAACACTTATAAAAACTCATTTTATAATTCCAATATTTATAATTTATAAATATCAATTTTATAAATCTTTTATATAAACGGTTTATAAAAATTTCAAAAATCTCAATTTAAACTATTTTATAAAATTCATTAACTCCGTATTTCAAAAATCTCATTTTAACTATATTTCTCAAAAATCATAAATTTTATAACATTAAAATTATAATGTTTATTTATTTAAAATGAATTAATTCCAAAATTTAATAAAACGTATACTTCCAAAAATCACTTTAAAATCCTCTTAAATTCAAAATCATTACTTTAACACTTTTAAAACTTCAAAAATAGGCCCATGCTGCAACAACACAAATAAATCAACTACGATATCCAAACATCATATATCAATATGATAACAGAATATATCACAATATCTGTAAATAAATCAATACGGGTGAGGAATCCAGTTGGATCCCTCCAACCTGTTTCCCTGCATCCACAGATATTAGCATAATACCAATCCCGTTCCAATACGGAATATCGCGGTATATGAGTTCATATAAAATATTATCTGCTATTATGCGGCGCATTAGGGTCTCATCCGCTATATAATGTGAGAAATCAACTCCAAGTACATATATAATACCAATTCCATTTCAAGATGGAATATCACGGTATATGTGTTTAATAAATAACATCCGCTTAATATACGACGTATAGGGTCTATTTCAAAACAATAGATAATAATTTATCATCCAAACGCACAATCAAGCAATTTTAAATCTAACTATTTAAAATTTAAATCTAACTATTTAAAATTTAAATCGAAACGCAATTTGATTGAGTGATAAGTTCTCACATTCCTTTCAATAACAGTTGTAGTGTTTTATTTCGAATAAAATTAAACGCGCATTTAATTTTACCCAAAATTATCACTAGCTCCAATCGATTCCAATCCAGCTCCATCGCGTAGTATTCGACAATACGATTCCAATGCAATTTGTTTCGTCAATTTTTGATCTCGTATGAACAAGTTATGAAGTTTTAAAGATTGAACGAATTAAATATATTAATATTTACAATTTGTTTTTATTTTTAAACCTAGCTCTCGGTCATTGATTTCTTGACTGTAGATCAGGGCCGCACGCACCACTTTCTTCCCCTCCAGTTACCTCACCCGCATGATGACCCACGACCGCCGCTTATGCTTGAAATTTCGTGACCAACACGAGCAACCTGAAGACGATCAAACACCTCCATTTGAATGCCATCACGCGAGCTACTCACGACCATAATATTAGGAAGCTCGGCCTCCCCATCATCGTGAAAACGTGCACGAACACGGCGTGTTCCAGCCTCGATTTCTCCCTCCACGTTGCTCGAAACACGATCACTACCGTTGGATAGCAAGATCTCAATGTGCTCTTCAACTTTGTAGTTGAAGCTTTCTTGAATTAACGTGTAGATTGGAAGATAATTGAAGAAGAAAACTGGAAATTTTCGGCCATTGATAGTTTCTGGCGGCTAGGGCTGAATGTATTAGGATTTGATGCAAAAATGAAAATAAGGGGTCCTTTTATAGAAAAATCTCGCGGCACTGTCCACCCGAAATTTTTCCGAACTCCGAACGAAGCGTGCCGCCTGGCGTTTATAATGTTTTACCCCCACTCCGAATGCAATGGAATATATATCAGGAGCCAATTCGATCAAATTTGAAAGATAAGTTTTTGAATCGACTATTTAAATTCAAAATTCACTCGAATCGATTTCTACGCATTTTTGCTTGCCTCGGACAAACCGTATATCCGATTGACACGAAATTTGAAACCATACAATAATTTAACATTACGGATTCGATGAAACTGGTTTCTTCGAAATCCCAGACTGTTTGAAAAATGGCTATTTTAACTCGTCAATTGAATATTAAAATATTCAATTTTCACAAATCAACTTTTAATTAAATTTTTAAAGTTCTATAACATCATTCTAACTCCAATATGATTTAATACAACTTTACAAATCAATTTTAATCACAATTAGACCCAATTTCCAATTATTTCTGAAATTTCAAATATTAAATTATCGATTTAATTATCCAATTAAACCTAGATATTCAAAATAAAATTTATTCGACTTACAAAATTTACTTGTTAATATTTAAAAATCAATTAAATATATGAATTTCAAATGACAAGAATTCTGGGTCGTTACAAACTTTTCCCCTTAAAAGAATTTTGTCCTCGAAATTACCAAGTAAGAAAAAGTCTTGAAATCCATTAACTTTTCAAATTCATTTGAGTGTTTAACTTTCCCAAAATCCATAGTTAAACTTCTTACAAAAACTTTACTAAGTTTTCAAATCATACTTAGTTATCTTTTCAGAACCAACTATATCGTTTAACTTTTCATTCCAAAATCAAAGTTATAGTTTTCAAAAAAAAATTCCAATTTTCTCAAAAATATTCTAACGCCTTAAATTTTCGAAAAATTTCGCCAGCGTCTCCTTTGCACGGCTCGATCCGGAAAAAAAATGGCAATATATATATCACAAATATACATCTCATCAAAGTAAAGAGGCATCCCGCAGGGAAAAAAGTGTAAAAGTACGATATGTAATCCGAGATATGTACCTTATATATTATTAGCGAGCATATACGGCTAATATCGCGCGAAAGCGAGCTCCAAACGCAAAGCAAGCGCAATCCACACCTACTAAACACTCAACAATAATGAGAAACATGTATATAGAAAAGTAATATCAATATACAACATATATTACTACAACAACTACATATGCCAATATAGATGTTATCCCACCTTTTGGTCAAGGCTGGAATATCAACAAAATGACAAGGAATGATGGATATCAGGATTGGAAATCGATTGGAATCAAGGCGGCAATCGATTACATCAAAATTTGGTTGAGCTCCGATCGGGACGAAATTGATTAGAGATGATGATAAGGACTAGGAGAGGTTATGTTTTAAATTTCAGGTTAATCGGAGTTCGTATGAATGAGATATGATCGATGCAAGGTAGGAAGAACATGCTGTCCGTATCCATCGGTGTGCAGGAAATGGTTCGTATAGATGTATTTCGTATCGATCAGAGGTTTTTTTCGTATCTGTACCATTCGTATCGATACCGTTCGTATCGATACCGTTCGTATCGATCGGCATGGGTTCGGCTCAGTGAAGTTCGCATCGATTAGGTTCTGGTTCGACTCGGTGACTTCGCATCGATCGGATAAGAAGGCTAGATGGATTTCTACTCGATAGCAACACATCCTGATTGGTAGGCAAGCATGCGGAGGTTTGTTCGAATCGACACGTTTTGTATCGATCAGGATGGGGACAGGTGGTACACTTCGAGTCCATGAATTCGTATCGATCACTGGAGCTCAGTTCGACTCCATTAGGTAAAGCTTTCTTCGTATCCATCAGGTAAGGTCTCGTTCGTATCCATCATAAGGGTTCGTATCGATAACCCCTATGGTCGTTTCGTATCGATCAATTCGTGAATGATCGATGCGAAGTGTGCTCCGGGGATCGATGCAAAGGGAAACACGAATCGATGGGTATGAGCATGCCGTTACGAAGTTATGGATATGGACGAAGCATAAAATATGGATGCAAGTCCACGTCTCCAGGAAAGAAACGGTCAAAGCGACAAGGAAGGTGGATGAACCCAGGGATTTCGCGACACGTCATCGCACGCGCACGTGCCTCCATCGAATCGAAAGTGATGGATTCGAACAGATGGATTCGAAGACGACAGCCAACGAAAAACCCAAGTTTGAATCGATCATAACTCAAGATCCACCTATCCAAATGCAACGAAATTTTCACAGCAGCTTGCATACAAGGTAAAGAATGTTCCTGCCAAGTTTCATCCCGATTGGATCAATTCTTGATGGATATGAATTCAATTCGTATCGATCACAGATCGTGTCGAAACTTGGTGGGGTCGGTCGCGTGGGCCCACTCACGTGTCAAAAGGAGTCTCCCGGAGTTTTAGCTCGATCTCAGCCTCCTACGCCTATAAATAGCCTTCTGAAGCCTCCAGAAAAAGGGCCCTTTTGGCTATTGGACGTCCAGACTCTGCCGGATTCATTTCTACACTTCGATATAACTATTATACCCGCAATTCTTCATTACTACTACTGTAATCATCTGTAACCAGCAAGGACAATCAATAAAAGGATAAAACTTTGAAGTGGACGTAGGCCAGAGATAGCCGAACCACTATAAATCTTATGCCTCTATTCATTATTTCTGGATTATTGCTTGCTGTTTGTTGTGATCTGTGATTTGTGTTTGGAATATTGCTGATTTAAATTTATACTCGGTGCTTTCACGGTATTTGGGGTTTGTGACCAATTTTGGCGCAAACACTTTGGTGCTTTCACTGAGAAGGACTAGCACCTGCTACATCGGATTCGAAGTTCAGATTTGAAGAAGTTTGAGGAGTTTGGATTTGAAGACAATGACTAGGCAAAATAGTAGAAGGCAAAGGGCTGAGAGAAGCCAGCAGGAAGGAAGCCAAGAAGCATCCTCTGGAGCTGGAGAAGGGCAAGCTTCCATCTACATCACCAGAGATGAAATGGAAGCTATAACAAATTCACCGCAAGAGAGATTTTTGAAAAGTCAACAGGAAATGATGCAGACTTTCTTTGAACAGATGAGAGCTATAGGGATGCAGAACTTAGGAACAGCTACAGCGGCTGTGGATGCAGGACAAGGAACTAGGGTTATGGAACCTAATGGAGGACAGCATACATAACTAGAAGGCAATCAACAAGGGCTTGGAGACAGGCCCACAGGATCCAACACAGGAGGACCTTTAGAAGGAGTTCAACAGGCTAGAGCCAACGTTGCTGAGCCACATGAAGAATATGTGCCGGAGTTCCCTTGGGGGCATGAGGGGCAACCCCTGACAGACAATACTGGATTAGTGGAGATCATCAGGAAAACTGTGCGAGGTGGCTTGACCAATAGAGACTTGGAAGGGGTAAACAGGAGTCCATTCGCTCGGGAAATAAGGATGGCTCAGAATCCACCTAATTTAAGTTACCTAGCGTGGAGGTATATGATGGTAAGGCAGACCCAACTGATCACTTGATGAGGTACACCAGACACATGGAGGTGCTGGGGGCATCGGAGGAAGTAATGACCTGATGCTTCCCTTTGTACTTGACGGACTTAGCTGCAATGTGGTTTAGGCAGCTGGGAGAAGGATCTATCAGGACTTGGAGGGAATTGGTGGATAGGTTTTTAGGACAGTTTCGGGTTCATATTAAAAGGCCAAAGAACGTAATGACATTAACGTCGGTAAAGCAAAGGACGGATGAATCGCTTAGAGCTTTTCTTACTCGATTCAATGCAGCAGTTGTTTCGGTGGATCGGCCAGATCCATCGATGGTTTTAATGGCGGCAGTATCAGGAGTCAGGGAGGACTCGGATTTCAAGGTATCTTTAATACTAGACCCACCACTGGATCTCGGCAAATTTTTTCACGAGGCAGAGAGGTTCATCCGACAAGAGGATGCATGTGCAGATTTGAAATTGAAGGAAGTGAATGCAACTGAGGGTGGAGGACCATCCAGTAGAGGTTCAGATAAGGATAAAGGAAAGAGGAAGCTGGATGATTCTAAAAAAGCTAGGAAGCGATGGAAGGATCCAAAGTTTTCTACATACACAGGATTGAATAAGATGCTGGAGCAGATATACCTGGACACTCGGAATCGCCTTCCCTACTGAAGGCCAGCTAGGAGAGAGCCTTCTGAACGAGAGAGGGCATCAGGAAGGCACTGTCTCTTCCATGATTTGGATGGACATGATACCAACAGTTGCAGACACTTAAAGGACATAATTGAGGAGCATGTAAGGAATGGACAGTTGCGATAATATGTCGGAACTCGGAATGCAGCGGTGGAGTGGGAGCAGCCACCGCCTACCTTGAGCAATGATGGTGTGAGGCACAGGGATGATGGTCCATTGATTATCCATTAACCAGGATAATATGAAATAAGCAACAAACCATTGGAAAACGACCAAGTCATTTACACATGTATGGGGACGAAGATAGCCCCTAGACATGCTCTGAATGATGATAAACCGCGGTGCTATGGTTTGTGAAATTTGTCTTTTGCTTTTGGATTGGACACTGATTCTTTTTCTGGTTTGGTTTTGGAGTTTGGATTGAACTCCTCGTTTTGTTTTCTTTCTGATTTGGATTTTCCTTTGGATGGTTGGTTTCTGTTTTGGATGCTGGTTTGGATTTCTGATTTTCTGGTTTTAATTTGGATTTTGGATTGGATATTGATTGGATTTTTATCTGGTTTTTGATAAAAGGTCGTCGGGTATGGATTATGCCTGGCAAGGGGTGAGTCGCTTTACGCGAACGTGGTAAATTGACTCATTCAGGTCGTCGAGTATGGACTATGCTCGACAAGGGTCTGGAGAGACCAGGATTCGGCCTAGGACTTAGGCCCTGTATTATCAATTGTTATTTTCAGGTCGCTGAGTATGAACCATGCTCAGGAAGGGTCCGGAGTGACAAGGATTCGACCTAGGACTTAGGCCCCATATTATCGATTATTGTTTCAGGTCGTTGAGTATGGACTATGCTCAACAAGGGTCTGGAAAGACCAGGATTCGGCTTAGGACTTAAGCCATGACATTGTACAACGTCCAGGGACATTGGACCACGGTCGTCGGGTGTGGATTGCGCTTGGCAAGAACCCAGAGAGATTAGCTCAACGTCCAGGGACACGGGACCACGGTCGTCGGGTGTGGATTGCGCTTGGCAAGAGCCCAGAGAGGTTATGGATTTGGCTATCGACCCGGAGAGGTCCTAAATTCGGTTATTGGCTATTGGATAAGGATGGACTAGGACTCGGTTGTCGAGTTCGAATGGACATGGAATTGGCTGTAGACTTCGGATATCAGATTCGGAACTATTCAAAACACGCCTTCTTATCACAAGGCATGTTTTGGGGGGGGCAAATGTTATCCCACCTTTTGGTCAAGGCTGGAATATCAACAAAATGACAAGGAATGATGGATATCAGGATTGGAAATCGATTGGAATCAAGGCTGCAATCGATTATGTCAAAATTTGATTGAGCTCTGATCGAGACGAAATTGATTGGAGATGATGATAAGGACTAGGAGAGGCTATGTTTCAAATTTCAGGTTAATCGTAGTTCGTATGAAGGAGATATGATCGATGCAAGGTAGGAAGAACACGCTGTCTCGTATCCATCGGTGTGCAGGAAATGGTTCGTATCGATCGGGGGTTGTGTTCGTATCGGTACCATTGTATCGATACCGTTCGTATCGATATCGTTCGTATCGATCGGCATGGGTTCGGCTCAGTGAAGTTCGCATCGATTAGATTCTGGTTCGACTCGGTGACTTCGCATCGATCGGATAAGAAGGCTAGATGGATTTCGACTCGATGGCAACACATCCTGATTGGTAGGCAAGCATGCGGAGGTTTGTTCGAGTCGATACGTTTCGTATCGATCAGGATGGGGACAGGTGGTACACTTTGAGTCCATGAATTCGTATCGATCACTGGAGCTCAGTTCGACTCCATCAGGTAAAGCTTTCTTCGTATCCATTAGGTAAGGTCTCATTCGTATCCATCATAAGGGTAAGCTTCGTATCCATTTCATCACCACCACTTCGTATCGATAAAACCCATGGTCGTTTCGTATCGATCAATTCGTGAATGATCGATGTGAAGTGTGCTCTAGGAATCGATGCAAAGGGAAACACGAATCGATGGGTACGAGCATGCCATTGCGAAGTTATGGATATGGACGAAGCATAAAACATGGATGCAAGTCCACGTCTCCAGGAAAGAAGCGGCCAAAGCGGCAAGGAAGGTGGATCAACCCAGGGATTTCGCGACACGTCATCGCACGTGCACGTGCCTCCATCGAATCGAAAGTGATGGATTCGAACAGATGGATTCGAAGACGACAGCCAATGGAAAACCCAAGTTTGAATCGATCATAACTCAAGATCCACCGATCCAAATGCAACGAAATTTTCCCAGCAACTTGCATACAAGGTAAAGAATGTTCCTGCCAAGTTTCATCCCGATTAGATCAATTCTTGATGGATATGTAACCAATTCGTATCGATCACAGATCGAGTCGAAACTCGGTGGGGTCGGTCGCGTGGGCCCACTCACGTGTCAGAAGGAGTCTCCTGGAGTTTTAGCTCGATCTCACCCTCCTACGCCTATAAATAACCTCCTGAATCCTACAGAAAAAGGGCCCTTTTGGCTATTGGACGTCCAGACTCTGCCGGATTCATTTCTACACTTCAATATAACTATTGTACTCGAAATTCTTCATTACTACTGTTGTAATCATCTGTAACTAGCAAGGAAAATCAATAAAAGGATAAAACTTTGAAGTGGACGTAGGCCGAAGATTGCCGAACCACTATAAATCTTGTGCCTCTATTCATTATTTCTGGATTACTGCTTGCTGTTTGTTATGACTGTGATTTGTGTTTGAAATATTGCCGATTTAAATTTATACTCGGTGCTTTCACGGTATTTGGGGTTTGTGACCAATTTTGGCGCAAATAATAGCAAATGCAACAAAAGCAACAAATCCAACCATTAACCAACTAGCATTCAACTAACATCCATATCAAATCAATACACTTTCACTTCTCATTAATATTCAATGAATTGGTTTTCCAATTTAAATCACATTTGATTCATTAACATTGAATGTTTTTACTAACATTCATTTTTTCATATTCAATTAGTTTACATTCACTAATTCATATTCAAGTTGGCTCACTTCCAAATCAAATTCAATTCTATTTTAAGATTCATTTAACTTCCAATTTGATTTCAATTACTTTAGCTTTCAATTTCATTAATTCAATTTCATATGGATTTCTATACAATCAACCAACCATCATCTAACAATCAACGTATATTCAATACAACCAAATTCATTTACTTTGCTTACATTCATTCAATTTGGTTCAACACTTTTAATTGACTTTAATTCAATTATTCAATCCTCGATTTCATTAGCTTTTAATGAATTAACACTTATATTCATTATTCTATATCAATTCTTTTTCGTTCGATTGATTAATATTCAATTCATTAGTTCGATTCAATCGCTAATTCATTTAACCACAAAAGTTGAATTTTATTTATATAACCCAAGTTCATATCTATCACTTCACTTTAATTTCCATTTCGATAGCTCATCTAATCCAAATCAATTTATTTAACTTTCCTTTAGTTAAATTTCACATCTATATATTTACTACACTAACCCAAATCCTTTAACTTCACCAAAGCTAAATTTATTATCTCATATTATAAGTCCAAAACTTGATTACTTATATTCAACAATTACAACTTGGATTTTAATTTCAAATTTGATTATCACAACCAAACTTCAAATTTTCAATTACTATGGTAACAAATCCATCACACAGAAACTCAAAAATAATACTGATGATGCTGCAGTCATCACCCTTATTATTTCCCAGTGACAGTAGTGAATTCGGTGCTTAATATTCTTTCAAATTTTCCTTTATTCATAAATCTCATTTATAAATCTTTTCTTATATAATTTCACTTATTGTATATGTATAAGACTATTTCACAATTGTAAATCATATTAATTATAATTCTATATTTATAATTCTTCGCTTATACAATTTATTCTTTTAATTAGATTATTCAAACATCTTTTAATTAACTTATATATATTCTTACATTTCAACAACCAAACAATCAATTTATATATACTTTAATAATTCTGAAAAATTATTCCTTAATATATAAAATATAGTCGAAGTAAAATTATTTCATTTACCCTATTTTAAAACGATATCGTGTCAAATTGTTCTGTACAAGTGTTTAGAGATTCCTATCAATAACGTTAATTACTCGTATTGACCAAAATCCATATACCACTCAACAAACCAATCAACAAAATATAAAACAAATTTTATATTCACTAACAAATACGCGCTCATAGCTATTATTACACTCAAACTCATAGAGTACTGCTGACTCTATCTTTGATGAGTAATTTCCAACAGAGCCAAGGTTGTCACTTAACCATATGCTCTGATACCAAATGTAACGATAAGGATTTTCGATCACGAGGGTCGACATTAATACGTCCGCTGTATCAACTGCCGAGCAATTGATGGTCGGAAAACCGAACCGTTAGGTTAAAGAAGAGGTAGAAGAAGAAAGAAAGAAGAAAGAAATAACAACAGAAAACAATATCAGAATCTCACAATCGCAGTGGAACAACATATAATATATAAATGAATATCTTTAAAACAAAGAACTATATCAGTTATTACATTACATCACATTACATTACATTATCAGAGTTTACAACAACAAACAGCGGAAAAGAAATACTATATACTAGTTGATACGCCATGCCATCCAGCTTGCTCCAGATCTCCACAGCGACTCCTGAATTCCAGAATGACCTGATAACCTGACTCTAGACTGCCCGTGTAAAAATTGGTGGGTACCCAGAGTTTAGGAAGGGAACAATAAACTCCAGGTCAGTCATGGGACTGGTGTGAGAACTTAAAACGGTTTATCTTTAAAAATAAACAAGGAAATGTTTTAAATTAGATTCGCAATCGATGCTTTTAGAAAATGAGACTACCATAAGGCCTTCCGCACACACACACAATGCAAACGCAGAATCAGAGGAGATTTCTCCTTATGATAGTCAAACATGCTTGATACGCGAATTTCTTGGATATTATCATTATAAGTGCAAAGTGTAGGGAAACATTTCAAAAATATAATATAAATCTTAGCCAGCATAAAAATTCCGCACTTATGCCTACTATAGCTACCATGTTCAATAGTAGGTTACCGTCACATTCCATGGCAGGTTATACAACTAAAACCGTACAAGGCTCGTATTGTTTCTTTGGATTTCCAACAATGGCCAGGCCAAGGAACTTCCCATTGCCACATGGGTACGCCTCTGGAAAGACGCCCCGAGAACCTAACCGGATCTCTGCCAACACAAGGATGGGTTACCCCTAACTGGGTAACTACTGACACGAATATGCCATCCTCCGGTCGCAACCGACCTAAATCCCGGGACTCACCAACAATCACAAATATAGTAAGTTTGCAGCAACAACATAGGTTAAGTATCAGGGCTCCATACCATAATACCACCTCTATCCAGAAGGAAATGACATACACTAAAGGGGAGCTATCCCATAATAACCTTGCTGCATCTTTCCTGTTTTGACCTTTACCGGGGTGTGAGGTCCGATGAAGTCTCGTCCACAAAGCTACGCTTTATACAAAAGCCACGCTTTGATCAACAAATGCTGAACAGCACTTCGTATGCCACATTACCAATTTGGGAATATATCACTAGTAACCATCAACTACATAACCTCTGAGCTCGTACGTCTCAGAGAAGGGTGTTAAGCTAAGAGAATAAATTCTCCGCCGCCAACAGAAATATATTTGATAGAAACCAGCTTTACATCTCAAATTGTAATGTCAGACACATATACATACAAGTCCATTCTAGGTTCAAATAGAACCGAAGGCACTTCCAAAGAAGCCCTTGCAATCCGGATATTCACTAATCACGGCCGGACTCCCCATCACAAAGGGTGATAAAATCTCTATATCGGAGATCAGCCGATGCAGAAACATTCGACGGTAATCCTTCCGTTTTCGAAAATACCCGGTCTTCAACATCGGTCTTCAAATGCTATCCATTACGACATATCATTATTCGGAATGAGATTTATGACACAAAGGTCCTCTCCCGGCTAAACGGAATAACGAGCGCTTATTTTCAAAAATAAGTGTAGCATTCAAATTCAAGCAAATCACCACAAATACCCATTTAAAGGTAAATATAGATAGTCGGTTATTTAACTATCAAAGCAAACCAACAAATATTCAGCACCATAACAATCACTAGGCTCTTTTTATTAATCTTGCATAAATTAAATAACTTGCCAAATATTCACTTCAACTTATCTTTAAAAAGATATATTCTCTAAACCATTTCAATTTCTACATTGGAAAACATTTCCAAATACTTATTCATTTTCATTTCAAAATGGTTCATTTAAACCAATTAAATAAATTCTTACCGATTTACTTCAAATTTACGTTCCAAATCCGTAAATTTATTTCCACACTTCAAAAATAAATAAACGTTTATTTTCAAACAAATTTCCCTTTCCTTTATAAATTCCATGTGAATTTAAATTTTCAAATATCCATTGATATACGATTTTCAAATCGACTTCAAATATTCACTTTCAATTTATCTTTAAAAGATATAATCTCAAAACATTTCACTCCATATTGGAAAATATTTCCATACTTACTTAATAATAAGTAATTCACAAATCTATTTATTTTCAATAGTTAGAAAATATTCAATATACTTGAAACACGATTAAGTATATATTTCATTCTTTAAGGAAAATATTCTCTTAAACGCATTCATTTGAGTCAAAATGAATGTTGCGTAAAACATCGTTACGACAACCCAAAATCACTAGTATAGGGATTCGAAATTAAGATAGATATATAAATCCCAATACTATACAAAAACATTTCCTTTCGGAAATCATTTACTATAGCAACAGTGTTATAGTCCACCATTTCCTTTTTCTCGAAAACGTCTATTTCAACAATGAATGTTGAAATCTATGGTTTCGATACTTAACACATTTTATAACAACTTCAAATCATTTTAATTCCATTTAAAAGATCACTTCCTTAAACATTTCTTTAATATATTATTCACTGTCCAAAATCGTGAATATAAATCATTAACCGAATTCAACACTTCTACATATTTAATTAAAGGCTTTCATATTTACTTATCAAATTCAATCGATTTCGGATTTATAAAACAACGTTTATAAATTCACATCTATATAATTTTTATAAAAACTTCAACTTATAAAATCCCTCAATTTACAAATTCTATTCAAATCTCATTTAATTGCCAAAATCCAATTTATAAGTAAATTACTTATGAACCATTTTATTTTACAAAATCTATTCTTTTTATAACTTCACAATTTATAAATCTATAAATTTCATTCACTTATGAAATCCATTTATACTTCATTTTAACACTTATAAAAACTCGTTTTATAATTCCAATATTTTTAATTTATAAATATCAAATTTATAAATCTTTTATATAAACCGTTTATAAATATTTCAAATATCTCAATTTAAACTATTTTATAAAATTCATTAACTCCATATTTCAAAAATCACATTTTAACTATATTTCTCAAAAATCATAAATTTTATAACATTAAAATTATAACGTTTATTTATTTAAAATGATTAATTCCAAAATTTAATAAAACGTATACTTCCAAAAATCACTTTAAAATCCTCTTAAATTCAAAATCATTACTTTAAAATTTTTAAAACTCCAAAAATAGGCCCATGCTACAACAACACAAATAAATCAACCACGACATCCAAACATCGTATATCAATATGATAACAGAATGTATCACAATATCTGTAAATAAATCAATACGGGTGAGGAATCCAGTTGGATCCCTCCAACCTGTTTCCCTGCATCCACAGATGTTAGCACAATACCAATCCCGTTCCAATACGGGATCGCGGTATATGGGTTCATATAAAATATTATCCGCTATTATGCGGCTCAATATAGTCTCATCCGCTATATGATCCGGGAAATCAACTCCAAGTACATATATAATACCAATTCCATTTCTAGATGGAATATCGCGGTATATGTGTTTAATAAATAACATCCGCTTAATATACGGCGTATAGGGTCTATTTCAAAACAATAGATAATAATCTATCATCCAAACGCACAATCAAGCAATTTTAAATCTAACTATTTAAAATTTAAATCGAAACGCAATTCGATTGAGTGAGAAGTTCAGACCTTGCTTTCAATAACAGTTGTAGTGTTTTATTTCGAATAAAATTAAACGCGTGTTTAATTTTACCCAAAATTATCACTAGCTCCAATCGATTCCAATCCAGATCCATCGCGTAGTATTCGACAATACGATTCCAATTCAATTTGTTTCGTCAATTTTCGACCTCCTATGAACAAGTTATGAAGTTTTAAAGATTGAACAAATTAAATATATTAATATTTACAATTTCTTTTTATTTTTAAATCTAGATCTCGGCCGTTGATTTCTTGACTGCAGATCAGAGGCACCCGCACCACTTTCTTCCCCTCCAGTTACCTCGCGCGCATGATAACCCACGGCCGCCGCTTATGCTTGAAATTTCGTGACCAACACGAGCAACCTTAAGACGATCGAACACCTCCACTTGAATGCCCATCAAGCGAGCTACCCACGACCATAATATCAGGAAGCTCGGCCTCCCCATCATTGTGAAAAACGTGCATGAACACGGCACGTTCGAGCCTCGATTTCTCCCTCCACGTTGCTCGAAACACGATCACTACCGTTGGATAGCAAGATCTCAACGTGCTCTTCAACTTTGTAGTTGAAGCTTTCTTGAATTAACGTGTGGATTGGAAGATAATTGAAGAAGAAAACTGGAAAATTTCAGCCATTAATAGTTTCTGGCGGCTAGGGCTGAATGAATTAGGGTTTGATGCAAAAATGAAAATAAGGGGTCCTTTTGTAGAAAAATCTCGCGACACTATTCACCCGAAATTTTTCCGAACTCCAAACGAAGCGTGTCGTACGGCGTTTATAATGTTTTACCCCCATTCCGAACGCAATGGAATATATATCGGGAGCCAACTCGATCAAATTTGAAAGATAAGTTTTTGAATCGACTATTTAAATTCAAAATTCACCGGAATCCATTTCTACGCGTTCTTGCTTACCCCGGACAAACCGTAAATCCGATTGACACGAAATTTGAAACCATACAATAATTTAACATTACGGATCCGATGAAACTGGTTTCGTCAAAATCCAAGACTATTTGAAAAATGGCTATTTTAACTCGTCAATTAAATATTAAAATATTCAATTTTCACAAACTAACTTTTAATTAAATTTTAAAAGTTCTATAACATCATTCTAACTCCAATATGATTTAATACAACTTTAAAAATCAATTTTAATCACAATTAGACTCAATTTCCAATTATTTCTGAAATTTCAAATATTAAATTATCGATTTAATTATCCAATTAAACCTAGATATTCAAAACAAAATTTATTCGACTTACAAATTTTACTTGTTAATATTTGAAAATCAATTAAATATATGAATTTCAAATGACAGGAATTCTCGATTGCTATAATTATAACATGTCTATAGCAAAGTAAACTATTAAAATAGCGTTAAGGCGTTACCCATAACACATTTTATATATTCCCATAGTTTATACAGTACCTTAAGCTCCTCCGTGAGGTTTACCAGAGGGCACTCCATAGGTATGGTATAAAATAAACTCGTAGAAGGCGCGATAAGGCATGCGACAAGGAACTCGAGGCAATGCCAGGGTAGATATACCATTTGCACTCCCGGACTGGTGGTAATGCATAACAGCTACTACCGCCCACCATGTGATACACCCCCAAATCAAAAGGTGCACCCAATCAAATCACCAAAGCAATAGAAATGTATCAAAGAAATGCATTCGATAGGGGGAATGGCTCCACTTGGCCCAGTATAGCTCTCGTTTTAGCCACATCAAGCTGACTCACGGGAGTTAGGGCTATGTAAATACCATATAGAATCGTCACCAAACCATCCTACTCCATTCTGGAATCTCCACCACGTACACAGTTGCTAAAGTGGTTTTCGATATTGGAAGATAGTGTAACAATATCCGATCCCAGCCTCTTCAACAACCAACCGCTTATTTCACATCGTGGTCGTTTCTTTTCAAATAGTTATACTTCTTATCAACATATCGTATTCATTTCAAAACCATATAAATTCGATACCATTATCCACTTTAATTAATATTCATTTCCAGAATTGTAACACTTAAAATTTATAACACTTTTGAAATCATAACACTTTTGAAATCATAACCGTTCCAACTTAAATAGTTTAGATCTTGAAAACAGTATATATATTAAAATAATTATAAATTAAAATAGTTTATATATATTAAAAATATTTTATACAATAAAATTAGTTTCCTCCAATTTTCCAAGTCAATTCAAATCATCTTAAATTCCAAAATTCAATTTAAATCAATTCCAGTTTAACCATTTCAATTTAAAGATCATAAATTCAATTCAAATCTCAATAAACCATTTCAATTTGTATCGATGTCAAATCCAAGTTCGAACTATCACTTCGATTCTAATAAGATTCAAGTTTAAATATTCAACATTTACAATATAAATTTCATTTATATTTCAACATTTAAATTTAATTTGATTCAAATTGGAAAGTATTCACTTAATCATTTTAATAACAATTATTTAAAATCCCAATTTATAAATTTAAATCAATATTAAATATTCAATCTCAATTTTATTTAAAATTGAGAATATTCATTTAATCAATTTTTTTTCGAATCAAGTTATAAATCATAATTTTCAAAATCTCAAAATCAATAAGTTCAAATAAATTCTTATTTAAATTCAATTATTAACCAATTTATATCCCAAGTCAACATTAATTTTTCTTCCCAACCTTTATTATTAAAGTTATAACAATCTATTTTTAAAATTTTAATATAATATAAGTAAATACTTAAACATATTATATACTAATTAAACTAAATTTTTATTAAATTAAATCCTATTATTAATTGTATATTTTATATTAAATATAATTTTATATATTTTTCAAAAAAATAAAATTATAAGTAAAATCTTAAAATTTATATTTTTTTCAAAACTAACTTATAAATTAAAATTTCCAAAACATATTACTTTAAAAATCTAAATTTAGACATATATAAAAATAACATTTATACATATTATATTTTAAAAAAAATCAATTTCTATTAAAACCAATATATTTGCTTTCAAAACTTTGGAAATCATTTTCAAAATATAGGCCAAAGGTGTCGTATATAATTTCCTATCCTATGGTCAAGTGATACACATATTTATCATTTCAATCCACAATTTAAATATCTACGGGTATATATCATTTGGACCAGCAATTCCAAAATTCAAAATTAATGAAAATCGCTTTGGTTTATCATTTCAACCCATAACGATTTTCCTCTATTCTAGAATATCGTCCGGGTATGTATCATTTAAACCCATAGGGAATTCTAAACTAACATGGAACTTGCAGAGTGAGAACAAATTTGATAATGGTACTACATATCAACAACCAATATATATCATTAGTGATAAATTAAATAAAATAGATACAACAGGATATGGTGTCATCTGTCATAGGTGAACAATTGCAGATAATGGCATATCATCTTTAACAATTAAATAACTAATAATTTAAATCTAACAGCATATTTCAATTGTCGTTTCAAGTGAAATCAAATTTACTAAATATAAGAATGCTAAACGTGAGTGATTGCTCACTTTTCGAGGCTAGCGAAATGAACGAAAATAAAGCCAATGGACGTAGACAAGCACAGGGATCGAACAAGCACAACAATGATAAAGTTAGAACTGCTGTTGCACATTCGATATTGAGAAAGTAAGTCAAGGTGTATTAGAGATCATTGAAACAACATATATGTTATATATTTTTTTCAAAAATCAATTTGAAACATATATTCAAATATATATATATATATATATATATATATATATATTCAAATCAATATTTAATTCAAACACATATAAAAAAAATCTATATATATAAACTACTAAACAAACATATAGATAAACTTGCATACCTTTTTTCTACATATAACATAAACAACCATATTACATATATATACCTTTCAAAATATTAACACTTACCTAACATAACATATTATATACTTTTAAATTTTACCCTTTTAAAATATGCTAGCTGCTGTATACACTCAGATATATATATATATATATATATATATATATATATATATATATATATATAAAGCGACAATCACATAACCTATATAAACTTACATATAATGGAGAGATCATATATAAACTTATCTGCACAAACATGTTATATACAGCTTACATATAATAATAGAAGAACTACCGTATAAATTTCCATATATATAATATATACATCCTTTCAAATCAAAAGTTATAAAACCCATATGTTGTAAAAGTATATATTTATTTTCGAAAAAGTTCCAAACAAATATCTAAAAATTTATAAAATACTCGAACATATATTATATACCTTTGCAAACTATTGTAATTATATATAATACTTCTTTATATAACTTCCTTATATAATATATTCAAACAAACAGGTTATATATATCACTTAAATAGGCTTATAACGAATTATGTACAAACTTAAATAACTTTTTATATAAACAGATCTTTAAATATATATGTAAAATGCCACACACACACACACGCACACACACATATATACATACCTTATAATATAATATATAAAACTACAATCTAGCTGGACTAATCAGAAGATGGTGCGACCAGTCAGGCTCGAAGGAGGGTGGAAGAAGTGGGAAAGCGATAGCTGTCAATGACGTGGTGGAGGAAGGTGAGATGGGGTGGGTGGTTAAGAGGAAGATGGGCGGAGCTGTTGTAGGTTCGGGCTTGGTTCTAGACCAGGCGGATGGACTTTGTGAGGCCTAAGTGATGCGGCCAGGTGCCGTGTATTAGGGTGATGTGGTCGATATTTATGGAGCGGGGAGGATGGTGGACTGAAGCTCAAATGGCAGTGGAGTTTTGGGGTTTGGCATGGAGGAGCTCGGGTTGTGGAGGAGATTCAAGCGGCGAGTGGATCGAGTAGGTTGCGTGTTGTTGTGTGGTGGTGCGGCACATGTGAAGCAAGGTCAGGGGTGGCATTAAGCGGCTGATGGAGGGTAGACGACGAACAGATGGTTGCTTGCGTTCGGATCTAGAGGTAGTTGCGTGAGTTACATTAAGGGATGCTGTGTGGATCGACGATGCCTCTCGGTGGAGATAGGGACGGTGTTCGATGGTTTTGGGTGGGGTTGGTCGGAGGTTCGGGGAGGACGAGGCTCAGAGAAGGAGGGGAGAAGGAGAGGACGGTTATAGGCTGCACATAAATATAAATTATATATATATGTTATTATTGTATAACTGAAAGCTTTATATATAACAAAGCTTGGAGGAAAGAAAAATGGACAGGGGATGGAAAATACATGTAGCTTGAATTATAATATAATTACCTATATATATATATATATATATATATATATATATATATTATATTGTATATTTTTCGAGAGTAGTGAAGGAGATATTTTGGCACAAAGAAACGTGAACTGGGAGATGAACATCTTTTCAAAATATAGGCTTTTTATATATATAAACTTATATACGTTGCTATAATTTTACAGAATGAAAGTGTGGAACCAAAGTAGATAACGAACTATCTTATAATAAATTTGAATAGGAAGGAGACAAGTCAGTAATTGAAATTCAGAAAATATTAATAACAAATGGCTACTGATTTCTCTAGGGCAAATGAAAAGACGCAGAGCTAAAAAAGGTTAAAATGGGTACCGATGCAGCTAATCGCTTCGTTGTTTCCGTCGCGTACCGGACATCGAAACATACAAATGAATATACTGCGGAGATCCGCATGACGAAACAAACAGAATGGTACACAAATATCAGTGGTGTGATCATCCTATCAAAAGTCGATATTTTGCTGCCAAACTGCTGCTAGTTCGCTGAAAATAAGATAAACGAAGCTGGAGGGGTCCAATTTTGATGAAACGAAAGGTGACTTCTCACTCGGAAAATATTTTACATTTTTATTATAGGAAAATATTCAGGATTCGAAAATGTTTTATTTTCATCAAATATTAACAGATTTAAAATTGAAAATTTCACAACAGAATTTACTTTTATATTTTCCAACAAAAATTTACTAGTTGCTATGTTGAAATAGACGTATTCCAAATATAAAATTTTCATTGCAGAATTTTATAATTTATTTCAAACAAATTTTTTAGTTAATTACATTATAAAACCGTTAAAATTTACGGGTCGTTACACTCTTTCCCACTCAAAAAATTTCGCCTCGAAATGGAACGAGATAGGATAATAGAAACAACCAATAAGAAAAGATAGTTTGAAATACAAAAACTAATTTAAACCCATTTAAATTTTATTTAATTTTAATTTGATTGTTATTCAACCAGTTTGGGTTCAACCCATTTTGTTCAAATCAATAACTAATCATTATAATCATATTTTATTGATTCAATGTAATGTATTTCAATCAATAGATTTGATTTTAAGTTATTAACATTTGTTACAAAATTTTCATTCAAAACAAAATTTATTTTATTTACTTACTTATTAAATCAATTCGACCTCACTCATCTTCAGTTAAGTTGATTTCACTAAAATTCAATTTCAACCATTCTTAAGTCCATATTTATTTACTTAAATAGTATTTTTCTTTTTATTATTCAATTTACTTCACGGACATACCTTGCAATATAGGTTAAGTGTATAGCATTTATTATAATCCCCTAAATTTTTATTCAAAAATTTCCTAACAAATTTCATTTTGGACGTCTTATTTATCATTATATGTTAATCAATTACATACAAACCCATTTTCTAGGTATGTTTTATTAATGTTTCGAATATAATTAAATAAATATAAATTTTCTTTTATTACAATATTTCTATTAGGAAAAATTTTAGTTTGAACATTTTTATTCTTTAAAATTTCTCCTGTATAACCCTAAATTTTATTCACATAAACATTTTAACTTTTGAATAGTTTAGGTAAATTACATGTTATAGAAAGCAATTGAGTATTATACAAAATTATTTTCATCTTATTTTTATTGTTTAAGTTGTTAAATTTTCATTTCTCTTTTTGATTCTCCAAATTTTGCTAAATTTCAATAATTGAAAACTATTACTTAATATAAACTCAAGAGTAAAATTCTTGGTTGCACTTTAAACCATTTTGGAACAAAATATATACATATACACACACACACACACACATATATATATATATATATATATATATATATATATTGTTCATTAAATCATAATTAAGGAATTCAAATCAAATCCATTTTCCAAATTAAAAGTGTAGCAAACTACTAAGTGGTCTCTCCACTTCGAGACTCGAAAATGAATGTCGATGATGTTGCAATCACCACCGAAATTATTTTTCAGTGATAAAAGAGGAGAGTACAACTTTCTTCTTTTAGAATTATTCTTTTGAAACAATTTCCATTCGAAAACATGTTCAAATAATATATATATATATATATATATATATATATGTCAAACTTTAAAAACCAAAATTTGAAAAGCACCGGATAATTTTTAAAATTCTTTATTTAAATTTTATTTCATTTGCAAATCAGATTTATAAACCATGTTCATACATTATCTTTTTATATACAACAATAGTCAAAGGTTTTAGGAAGGTTGACCAAATGATAGTCTAGTATTATCCCTTCAAACAACCAATCCATTTAACTATAAAATTCAGGAAATCATACTTATATATATATATATATAATATAATCATAATTTTTTGTTTCATTTACCAATTTTGAAAACAATATTGTGTCAGTTTACTCTATGCAAGTGTTTTGGATTTCCAATGGATAGCGTTGGCCAGACGAATCGATTGAAACTCAAAATCAAACTTAACAACTCAAGCAACACAATATAAAACATTTTATATTAATTACAACCCCTCACACGATGATTAAAAATAGATTTTAAAACAAGGATATAGATACAAATTCAGAGGGAACAAATCAAAGAGAATCCTAACTAAAATAGACATGCTTGAAAGGGTAATGAGATAATTATGTTTCAAAAGGGGAAAGTTGAATAGGCTTATTTTTATCGCGGCGGCCTTAACCAGGTCAACCGAGACTCCAGGGATACGATCGATGCGAAAATTCAATTTCCCGCTTGAGAGGGAAAGAAATGACTTCACCAAACATCAGGATAATCCTTGACTATCGGGAGGAGTCAAGATTACAGGGGAATTACCCGGGTCGTCTACTAAAGAAAAGGTTCGGACTTTGTAAGAAATAACAGCATTGTAAACCGAGGACATTGAAATCTCTGGTGAATCGACACCTATTATAAAGGAATTTTATCCCTTTACAAATCATACTAGTATTAGTGGGATCACCAATGGGATTAGTCACACAAAGGATGAAGCTGACAGTTGAGGTTGAAGCTATGGGATCCTCCAGTATTAAGAAGAACATGGGGAGAGACAAGAATGGGTTTTCAGAACGAAGGGGATAGTTCCAAAATTCAAAGGAAACCCGAGTCAAAGAGGAAGAAACTCAAGCTCAAATGAAGGTGATCCTTTAACTAAATTTACTTTATATGCTAAGTATTCCTAAACCAGAGATCTGATACCACTTGTAATGACCTGACATTTTGAACCATTCGCATCCGCACATGTCGGACTTTAATTGCTCAGAACAATAGATTGTTAATTTATATTTGGTAAAACTCGGTATATGCAGTAAATAAGTCAATCACAGAATCACTGACACAGAGTATTACAACAATAAGCAGCGGAATAGATAAATAGTAGTTCATGAAGCTACTATAAAACATCAGAGTCAGAAACAAATATAAGACAATATCAAATAACGATGGAGTCTCGAGTACAGAATCAACTGACAAGTCTGAACTTTAAAAACTGGAGTAAACTGAAGTAACTGAAAAGGTGAATAGATAGACTTCAAACAAACCTCCAATCTCCAAAGGTGAGTCTCAAATGCTATGTCACTCAGTCAGACCCGAGCATAAAGCAAAACACAAAACACTCGGGTCTGGATTAACATTCTTACATTAATAAATTCAACTCAAGTGAAATGTCAATTGAAATACAAGTGACTTAAAGGATGCTTGAGATTTCCATCCTCCAAGGATCCGTGGAACTATCTAGTATGTAGTAATATATGCTATTATAACATGTCTATAGTAAAGTAAACTATTAAAATAACGTTAAGGCGTTACCCATATCCCCCTTAACACATTTTATATATTCCCATAGTCTATACAGTACCATAAGCTCCTCCGTGAGGTTTACTTAGAGGGTACTCCATATGTATGGTACAAAACAAACTCTAGAAAGCGCGATAAGGCATGCGACAAGGCACTCGTGGCAATGCCTCGGTAGATATATCATTTGCACTCACGGATTGGTGGTAATGCATAGAAGCTACTACTGCCCACCTCATGACACACGCCCAAATCAAAAGGTGCACCCAATCAAATCACAAAAGCAACAGAATGGTATCGAAGAAATGTGTCCGATAGGGGGAATGACCCCACTTGGTGACCCCACTTGGCTCGGTATAGCTCCTGTTTTAGCCACATCGAGCTAACTCACGGGAGCCAGGGCTACGTAAATACCATATAGAATCATCGCCAAACAATTCTACTTTATTCTGGAATATCCACCATGTACATAGTTGTTAAAGTGGTTTTGTTGGTAGAGAGCGTGACAATATCCGATTCTGGTCTCTTTAACAACCAACCGCTTAAATCACACCAAGATCATTTCTTTTCAAATAGTTATACTTCTTATCAAAATATCATATTCATTTCAAAACCATATAAATTCGATATCATTATCCACTTTAATTAATATTCATTTCTAGAATTGTAACACTTCAAATTTGTAACATTTTGAATCATAACACTTTTGAAATTATAACCGTTCCAACTTAAACAGTTTAGATCTTGAAAACGGTATATATACAAAAATTGTTATAAATTAAAATAGTTTATATATATATTAAAAATACTTTATATAATAAAATTAGTTTCCTCTAATTTTGCAAGTCAATTCAAATCATCTTAAATTCCAAAATTCAATTTAAATCAATTTTAGTTTAGCCATTTCAATTTAAAGGTCAAAGATTCAATTCAAATTCTCAAACCATTTCAATTTGTATTGATTTCGAATCCAAGTTTGAACTATCATTTAATTGCAATAAGATTCAAGTTTAAATATTCAACATTTACAATCTAAATTTCATTTATATTTCAACATTTAACTTTAATTTTATTCAAATTGGAAAGTTTTCACTTAATAATTTTAATAACAATTATTTAAAATCCTAATTTATAAATTTAAATTTATATTAAATATTCAATCTTAATTTTATTTAGAGTATCCATTTAAACACTTTTCTTTTCGAATCAAGTTATAAATCATAATTTTCAAAATCTTAAAATCAATAAGTTCAAATAAATTCTTATTTAAATTCAATTATTAACCATTTAAATCGCAAGTCAACATTAATTTATCTTCCCAACCATTATTACTAAAGTTATAAAAGTCTTATTTTTTACAATATTAATATAAATTTAATTAAATACTTAAACTTATTATATACTAATTAAATTAAATTTTTATTAAATTAAATCTTATTATTAAATGTATATTATATATTAAATATTATTTTATATTTTTTTAAATAATAAAATTATAAGTAAAATCTTAAAATCTATATTTTTTCAAAACTAACTTATAAATTAAAATTTCCAAAACATATTATTTTAAAAACCTAAATTTAGACATATATAAAAATGACATTTATACATATTATATTTTAAAAAAGTCAATATTTATTAAAACCCATATATTTCCTTTCAAAACTTTGGAAATCATTTTCAAAATATAGACAAAAGATGTCCGTATATCGTTTCCTATCCTAAAGTCAAGTGATAAAGATATTTCTCATTTCAATCCGCAATTTAAATATCTATAGGTATATTTCATTTCAACCCGTAAGCTCAAAATTCAAAATTAAGGAAAATCGCTTGGTTTATCATTTCTAGAATATCGTCTGGGTATGTATCATTTCAACCCATAGGGAATTGTAAACTAATAGGGAACTTGTAGAGTGAGAAATAATTTGATAATAGTATAACATATCAACAACAGACATATATCATTAGTGATAAATAAAATAAAATATATACAACAGGATATTGTGTCATCTATCACAGGTAAACAATTGCTGATAATGTCATACAATCTTTAACAATTAAATAACTAACGATTTAAATTTAACAGCATATTTCAATTGTCGTTTCAAGTGGAATCAAATTTACTAAATATAAGAATTTTAATCGTGAGTGATTGCTCACCTTTCGAGGCTAGAGAAATGAACGAAAGTGAAGCGAATGGACACGGACAAGCACATGGATCGAACAAGCAGGAAAATGACAAAGTTTGAACTACGGTTGCAAATTCGATATTGAGAAAGTAAGTCAAGATGTATTAGAGATTGATGAAACAACATATATGTTATATTTATATTTTTCAAAAATCAATTTGAAACAAATGTTCAAAAAAATCTATATATATATATATATATATATATATATATATATATATATATTCAAATCAATATTTAACTCAAACACATATAAAATAAAATCTAGATATATAACCTACTATATAAACATATAGATAAACTTACATACTTTTTCTCTCTCTACATATTACATAAATAACAATATTACATATATGTACCTCTCAAAATGTGAACACTTACCCAACATAACATGTTATATATATACTTCTAAATTTTACCCTTTTAAAATATGCTAGCTGGTGTATACACTCATATATATATATATATATATATATATAAACCGACAATCACATAACCTATATAAACTTACATATAATGGACAGATCATATATAAACTTATCTACAAATAGGTTATATACAGCTTACATATAATAATATATGAACTATTGTATAAATTTCCATATATATATATATATATCCTTTCAAATCAGAAGTTCTAAAACCCATATATTATAAAAGTATATATTTCTTTTCAAAAAAAGTTCCAAACAAATATCTAAACATTTATAAAATACTCGAACATATAATATATACCTTGTAAACTGTTGCAATTGTATATACAATACTTCTTTATATAACTTTTTTATATAATATATTCAAACAAACAGGTTATATATATGACTTATATAGGCTTATAACAAATATGTACAAACTTAAATAACTTTTTATTTGAAAATATCTTTAAACGTATATGTAAAATGCCACACGTATATATATATACACATACATACCTTATAATATAATATATGAAATTACAATCTAGCTGGGCTAACCGGAAGATGGTGCGGCCGGTCAGGCTCCAAGGAGGGTGGAAGAAGTGGGCAAGCGATGACTGTCAATGGTGTGGCGGAGGAAGGTGAAATGACATGGGTGGTCGAGAGGAAGACGGGCGGAGCTGTTGGGGGTTCGTGCTTGGTTCTAGACTGGGCGGATGGACTTTGTGAGGCTAAAGTGACGCGGCCAGGTGCTGCGCATTAGGGTGATGCGGTCGGTATTATTGGAGCGGGGAGGATGGTGGACTGAAGCTCGAATGACAGTGGAGTTTTGGGGTTCGACATGGAGGAGCTCAGGTTGTGGAGGAGATTCAGGCAGCGAGTGGATCGAGTAGGTTGTGTGTTGTTGTGTGGTGATGCGGTACATGTGAAGCAAGGTCAGGGGTTGGCATTGAGCGGTTGATGGAGGGTAGATGGAGAACGCATGAATTTGGATCTAGAGGAAGCTGCATGAGTTATATTAAGGGATGCTGTGTGGATCGACGATGTCTCTCGATGAAGATGGGACGGCGGCCAATGGTTTCGAGTGGAGTTGGTTGGAGGTTTGAGGCAGACGAGGCTCAGAGAAGGAGGGGAGAAGGAGAGCATGGTTGTAGACTATAGGTAAATATAAATTCTCTATATATATATATATATATATTATTCTATAATTGAAAGCTTTATATATAATAGAGCTTGGAGGAAAGAAAAATGGACATGGGATGGAGAATACGTGTAGCTTGAATTATAATATAATTATATATATGTATATTTTATATTGTATATTTTTCGAGAGTAGTGAAGGAGATAGTTTGGTAGAAAGAAACGTGAACAGGGAAATGAACAACTTTTCAAAATATAGGCTTATTATATATATAAAATTATATACGTTGCTATGATTTGATTTTACAGAACGAATGTGTGGAACCAAAGTTGATAACGAACCATCGTACAATAAATTTGAATAGGAAGGAGAGAAGTCAACAATTGAATTTCGAAAATATTAATAACAAATGGCTACTGGTTTCTCTAGGGCAAATGAAAAGACGCAGAGCTAAAAAAGGCTAAAATGGGTACCGATACAGCTAACCGCTTCGTGGTTTCTGTCACGTACCGGACACCGAAACACACAAATGAATATAATGCAGAGATCTTCATGATGAAATGAACAGAATGGTACACAGATATCAGTGGTGTGATCATCCTATCAAAAGTCGATATTTCGCTATCAAACTGCCGCTAATTCGCTGAAAATAAGATAAACGAAGCTGGAGGGGTCCAATTTTAATAAAATGAAAGATGACGTCTCACTCAAAAATTATTTTACATTTTTATTATAGAAATAAATTCAGGATTGGAAAATGTTTTATTTTCATCAAATATTAACTGATTTAAAATTGAAAATTTCACAATAGAATTTACTTTCATATTTTCCAATAAAGTTGCTATGTTGAAATAGACGTATTCCAAATATAAATTTTCCATTGCAGAATTTTATAATTTAATTTCAAGCAAAAATTTCAGTTAATTACGTTATAAAACCGTTAAAATTTATGGGTCGTTACAACTCACTTGACATATGTCTGATCGACTCCTATTTTTCCTCTTTATTTATATATTTAGGTTGATGGAGTTTGAAGACGAGATGGTACATAAGAGAATGACTGTATTGTCCATATTATAAATGTGATAAATAAATGTTATGAATTGGATTTGATTACTTATATGGATTGGGTTTGATTGGTATTGTACAGACATATGTATATAACAATGCATATATATTATGGTGTATTAAAATGATTATAGTTATTGATATTATACTTTGTTTCCTTCCACCGCGGGACTCTGAAAGTTATTTGTTAGAGCTGTATTTGTTTCTTGACCATATCATAACGACTCGCCCTTTCTCGAGGTGTTAATGTCAGTTTGGGCGTTGAACTCAAGGGTCGAAAAGGTGGGTTCTTACATTTTCTAAATGATATTCCAAACTAGGGAAAACCGGTGCCTCCAGTAAGCATACACCGCGACAGTCATTCAACTTGGGAGCTAATAACAAAATGTGTAATGATAATTCTAAACATACTTGCCTTAGACATAAGACTATTAGAAAAATTCTCTAATAGGGTTATCACTATTGATTATATAAGTGTTAGATCATGTGCATTGGGAAATAGGGTAAAATGGGAAAATTTAAAAAAAATCCTTTTATTATTTTTGCAGACTTTTGTTTTGACTTATCATGAATAAGTTGTCATAAAAAATAATATTTTATGTTTTTCAACAAAATCGATTTTGTGTTTTCAATTTAATTTTATATTAATTTTAATTTCAACTTTAATATTAATTTAATTTAAACGTAAACAATTTAATTTAACATACACACATATGTTATTGATAATCACATGTCTATTATTTTTAATGTGATATAATATGCTAATAAAATATAATATAATCAAATAATTCAGGAAATAAATAATATATGATGTATGTGTGATCATTGGGCTTTATGACCGCACATATGTAATGTGCATATGTTATGTATGGTTTTGCATAATTATAATTTTAATATACTTACATACATACATATTTTTATTTACAGTTTCATTTCAGCATGCATATATATTTTTTATTAACAAACTTCATGACTTTAAAAAAATGTTTCTTTTATATATATAATACTCATATAAATATAAAGTATGTATATATATATAAACTTATATAATTATAAATGCACAATAACACTATAATAAAATTTATGTTATACATGTGTATATATAAAATATTAAGTCCGATCAAGGAAAAAAATTGTTTTTTAAGTTAAAATTTAAAATCAATACTATACATATCCATAAGGTTGTGCAACATATATAGTTATTTATTTAAATTTTGAATCTTTTAACATTGTAAAATATAAAATATTTATATATATGCATGTTTGCGTGTTTAAATCTGTAATAATTTCTTTTGGCTGAATAGAAAATTTTAATTTTGAATTAATATATATATATATTTATATATATGATTATGTATATATAATTGGAACATATATATTGATTGGCCAAAAGCTTTTATAAAAAAATTGTTTATATATCTACATATATTTAATTTAAGTTACATGAATTAATATATATTAAAATTTAAATCGAATGAAAAAACTATTTTAAGGCCAAAAGTGAATATATATGCATGCATATAAACGCATACAAATATATATATATATATATATATATATCTTTGTAGTTTATATTTAAATGAAAATTTTTACCTCTAGATCAGACCAGTTGTTTACATGTCATATTTATAAGCTTCAACTCGTTGTTAATGAGGGCTAGGGTTTAAGTTTAATTTGTATGTCTAAAAATGAAAAAATGGGGTGGTATTTTAAAGCCAGCGGATATTCAAAATATCTCCTCATTTTTCTCCTATATTCATTTTAGATCGCATATAGGTAAAAGAAAATCTCAAACCCCCATTCTCCCTCAAATGCAGCCGACCCGCCTATTGTAAATATTCCATAATGTTGGGCTAAATTAATTTCACATAGATTAATTAAATTAAATATTTATTTTAGCCTATATATTTAATTAATTTAATATAGCAATTATATATTATTTTAATTAATTCTAAGACCCTGAATAAATAAACGAACGCTATAAAAAATCAACAAAATTTGTGCTATAATTTTCACTATTGATTTACAATATTTTTAAATTAAATTACAAATTGAACCCAAAAAATTGATAACAAATACTATTATGTGACTCTCTAGTGTGAACACATTCTTCGATAATATTTCAATAATTTAAACATAAAAACATACAAGGACATTGCTGAAGCATAATAGTGGACACACATTCAGTTACTTATAGATCATCAAGGCAAAATCCTATTTGTAATCCTTTAACCTACACCCTAAGCAACGATATATTGTGCATGTTTTCTCTTTATCATCACTATATTACTTAAACATCTAGCTCGATTAAGGGTTAAAACTATAATAAAATTTGTAGTTAATTACGAAGTCAAAGACTAAAGTCCGTAGTTCGATCCGATAATATTTATCGATTAACCAATTTTCTATGGAAAAAAGGGATTAACTTTAAGTTGAATACCAATTATGATAGTACCGGTCTTATATTCGAAGATGATGAATCCTTTCTTGAATAGTGTTTCACCTTTAGTGGTTCAACTTATATCTACTATGGCCATGGCCTTAACACGATCATCATTCTCGTATAATTGACCCTAATCAATGTATAATCTAGACATTTAATATTCTAGTATTCTCAAGTAGAAATAATTCAACACATCTACACATGAGATCTTCTATTTGACTTTTAACCTATAAAAGATTCTCAATGACTCGATCTGTATTTGTTCTAAACAATTACACATAGTAACCCCTTGGTTCCCCTATCGATTATGAGTAATTCATCGTCAATCATATGGAAAGCCTTAACACTAATTTAAATGGATATATTGATATTATTTTTTCGACACATCGTAATTGGAAATATTTATGGATAAACATTAATTTTATACGATCCAATACACATGGTTACGAATAAGTTCGTAACCGTCGACTAAATACTTTTTGTATGGATTTTCTATTTGTATATATTTAAAACATTATTTATATCCCATAAAACAGTATGTACAATAGAAAAATAAACTAAAAGCGTACTATATTTCAAGAAGATTCGTATGAGAGATAAGTCGTATAACCAAATTACATAATTGGCCTAAGGGCATGCCCTTAACTCTATCATTTTCCACTTGTACTAAGGGCTAATTATGGTGACTCATAACCATCCTCTTGACCATTTTTTCTAGGCTAAACTAGGAAAATGCCTTGGTGATTAGAATCTGTAATATTATTAGATTGTAATTTCTTTTTCTATATACCTCTCCATTGTCGATAAACTGTTTTATCGCGTAGTAATTGATAGAGTTGGGGGTATGCACTAGGGGCAATTTTGTAATTTGTTACATATATCTAACTTGTTGACCAATCTTATTTGAAATAAAGATGTTTTCTTTCTATTATATACTTGATATACTATGATTATATTAATTAATTTAATTAAAAGTATATTTAATTGAAAATTCGTAAATGGTATGTTTTGTGGTAGTAGTTATTAAGTGTTGTAATCATGAGTAATTTATCACATGAAACAAATATACCATTTTAAATATTCCTAGTCAAGATGTATCAAGATCGGATATCGATACATCCGTTGAGACTAGAGTACATAAGGCTTGTCAAATGTTGGACAATGTATTACTCATGACTACTAAGGGAACAAATGGGTTGTGTATTGATATTTATTGAAAAGCTATGGAATGACCCACTTGATAGTTTTCTGTTGGTTAATATAACTAAGGTCAAGCAGAGAATATCGATGTGACTAATTTACGCAGTTCTCTCGACTTGAGAATACCATCGATCTTCAATGCGGAAGCTTCGCTTTGATTGTTGTTAAATCATGGCGCAACGTCCATCGAACTACTATAGTTGGGTAGAGTGGAAGCATTGCAAGTGAAACACTATTCAAGAGAGGATTCATCTCCTAAGTTATATGAGGTTAGTATCACAGTCTGTTGAAGTCAACTCAAAGTCAAATTCTCTAGCCAGAGTATTTCGGTTAATAATAATTGTTATTATTGAACCAAAGACTTTGTGTTTGGTCTACATAGTTAAATGTGCACGATATTGAAATTTTTGCCGTTACCAATTTCCATAAGTCCCAATGTGCTATAGTTTTGTCGAAGAGAATTGGTGTAAATCATTGCCATTTATAGGTACCGCTTATAATAAGTAAAATTGGATTTTACTGAAAGACGAATTTGGCCAAAATGTCACACCATCTGCTAAGTGGTGTGTGAATGTTCATATTCAAATAGTTCGATATTAATCGCTGGCTAAATTTACACCTTTGAGTCGACACAACCGTAATGATGAATTCTTTGAAAAACCACATAATTTAATTAATTTATAAAATGTTGTAAATTGATTAGATCAATTGATATTTGAGAAATATTAATTATTAATTATTTGATGTTTGGAAGTTTTCTATAATTATTTTAATGCAATTATAAAAGTTACACTTGCATGCATTGTTATATGATATCGATGTAATTTAAATACAATTGCATGAAATGATTTGTGAAAATTTTATGTCATTCGATGCACGTTTTATGGAAATTTTATGAAGTTGATGGCATGATTTGTGAAAATTTTATGTCATTTGATGACATAAATTATGGAAATTTTATGTCATTTGATGACAACATGTAACAAAAGGATTGGAGAGAGAGAAACAATCAAGGGAATTAATTAGGAAAGTTTTAATTAAAAAATGGAAAAAGTTTATTCTTTCAAATAAAACATATTCTCTAATTCATTTTGCATGTACAATCATCTTTCTCATTCTGTCTATTTCTTTCTCTTCTAACTTTTCATGGTAGAAAAAAATTCCAAAAATCTTTCAAATCCATATAAAACATCAAATAAAATAAAATAAAAGTGGTTCATCCATCTCTTGCAAGGATAGGATGAGGATCTTAAAGATCTGAGGAGATATCATCATTCAAAGTGTGACTTCTAGGCAATATCTTAAGGGTTTTCAAGATATGATTCAAGGCTTTGGGTTATAAGGATTGTTTTCTTTAATAGATAATGATATTTGATGTAATGTTTGTCGAAAGAGAAATTTAATTATCATAATTTATATGTACATATCAGTGCCTTATTTAATTTGAAAATTGTTTATGTAGCTTAAATTGTTTGTTAAATGAATTGATTGGTGTTTTATTTTAATAAATCAAAACTAATATTGTATATGTTTACATACAATGTTTTTTTGGAACTATGTTTTAAACATTCAAACTATAGTCAAATTTTTAGATCAGAAATTTTGTATGTTCAATTTATTAATTGGGTTCTTATTTTGTTAAATTAAAATCAAAATTTGTATACTTTTGGATACAATGTTTTATTGTACATCTATATTGTAAAAATTTAATTCAAATTATAATCCTTTAGATCTAAAACTTTGTATGTTCATATTGTTTTGATTGGATTTTACTTTAACAAATTAAACTAAAATTTGTGTATGAATATTACAGTGTTTTGTTGGTGATTCATATTTTAAATCATATAAAACAAAATGTAGTTTTAAATTTAAAAGTTTATATGTATGTATTTTGTGTTTGTATTGTTTTAGAAAGAAGAAAAGGGAAGATGTTTTGGCAATAAATCTAAATTTTAATTTGATTACTATAAGTCTCTAATTTGTATTGATAAGATATATTTTATTGAATCTTACATACACATAATTAATGTTTTGACATTAAATTTACTTTTAAATTGATTGCTATAAATCTCTAATTTGTATTAATTAGAAAGACCTGATTTAATCTTATATAAACACAATTAAGTTTATTTGTATGTTTGTATATATAAAATTTATTACATGTATTTCATATTCTCAAAGTATGATTAGATTTCTTTCTAAAATGGAGGAAACAGTTTAAATGAGGCAATTGACTGTTTATATCCTTATATTATGATGCCCATTAATTGTAATTTATATGCTGCATTAATTAAGTTTACGTGATGGAAAATTGAATCAATCATTCTTGTTACCCTTTATTTATTTCCCATTTTTCCTTTATGTGATCAGTTATCCATTTAATTTTGTTTATATGACTACACCTTGTCATCAGTTGATAACATCTATCATATTTGCACTTACAGAATTTACACTATAGTATATATTTGTTTATACTTACATTCTGCCATATACATGCTGCTAATTGATAACATTCATATAATCAATCAATTTAATTAAAGAGAGAAAAATAAAAGGTCTCTCTCCATCTAAGTAATATACCTAGTCATTAATTGAATAAGTTAAGTAGAAGGAAATGAAAAGTTTCATTCTCTAAATAAATTTATACACTGTCATAATTAAACAAGTTAAGAGAAAGGAAACGAAAAGTTTCATTCTCTAAATAAATTTAATATGTAACCTTCACATACAGATATTTATACAAGAGTATATGTGATATACTCTAATTTATATTCACATTAGTTAAACTTTATCAATGAAATAAAATAAAATATTAATTTTATTTAAAAGAAACTTAGAAGAGTCATAAGTATATTTAGACTTCATAAGCCCATTAAAAATTCAAAATGGCTAACTTTTTTGAAATTCACCCATTTCTTCCGCTGTGGGCTGGCCCATTTCTAACAATGGTATCAGAGTGAGGTTGATTAAGGCATCACCTGGTACATTGGATGTTCCAAGTTCGATCCCTACAGCTAACATGATAGGGGGTTCTCACAGTGATCTGTGACGAAGCATTGCATCTTGCCCCTACATGTCCTGTGATGGTTGTGCTAGTCAAGAGGCTGCATGTAAAACTCGCCCATGCGGTACCTAATTGTGTCACCTCAAAAGGAGTTTGGGCAGGAGTAACAATGACATCAGAGTCCAATAGCCTATGCGGTCTAAATTAGTCATGTTAGGGCTGATAAATTAAGCTTGCGCACTTTGTACGATGTCTAGAAAGGTGATATCTAGAATTGAAATTAGATAATCAAGTACTTTGTCCTACTTGGTTACCTGCCTAGCCTGAAAGGTGAAATGAGCCCAATGGTAGCCCTTGATAGAAAAGGCCCAATTTTAATTGGGCCTTGGGCTAATTTTCAAAATATTTTTGAAAATTAAGACAAGATTTCAAATTTAAAAGTAAAATCAAAAATAAAAACTTGTTTATTATAAAAGGTTATAATATAACATATAATTTTAAAATGTTTGAAAATGTAATGAAAATATCAAAATGTTCCAGACTATTTAAATATTAATTTTGAAATTTATTAATAAAATTAATTAATTGATTGAGTTTATTAATTAGTACTTAAAAGCATGTGTTATCTATGTTGATATATGTGATGTTATTTCAAAATGTTTTAGATAACATAAGTATACATATATGTATATGAGATAAATTTTCAAAACTAATATAATTTAATTAAATAAATTAATTAAAGGTTAATTAATTAAATAAAAATACACATATATAAGATATATATGCTATATTACAAAGGTTATAATATGCACTATAAAGGTTATAATCGAAATGTCCAATATAATTATTGTATTGGAATACAACAATAAAATTAATTATAGAGTTAATTAATTTAAATTAATTAAATAATATTTAACTAAATAAAAATTTATACATAAGACTATCGTATAAGTAATATGAAATATAAAATTTATATAATAATAAAACTTATATGATATGAATGTATAAACTAAAGGTGGAACATTAAAGAAACTCAAATAGACTTGAGGAATAAATATATATGTAAATGTACGTATACCGTGATTTCTAATGTGTTTGACACTTAGAATCACGAGGCTATTTCACAAGAAATACACTAGTCCATAAGTCAATATCACTCAATATAATGTATTGAAGATTATGAATCTTCAATATAATATTGTCCTCTACCATATATATATATATATATATATATATATATATATATATATATATATATATTAATAAATTTCTCGCATACTCCATAGTTGTTAAGCAAACTCAAGCTAGGGATGTTATGTGTAGTCGTATTAATATATTAAATTGATGAGGTAAGATAACTATATGTATTTGTTGAGCAAACTCAAGGTACATATATTATACTTAGGCTGTCGCGATATGGTAGGTACAGGTAAATAATCTCTTATGATTTGTTGAGCAAACCCAACGTCGAAATGTGATTAGGACAAGGAAACATGGGTTAGGAGTTGTATGTGATACAATAGATAAAGAGTTATCCATCGTTTGTGGGGCTATGATTTGTTGAGCAAACTCAAGGTCAGAATACCAAGACAAACGAGTCCTAACACCCACTAGTGAAGTCGAAAGACTTCTACGTTTCATATTAGGGTTTGGGGAAATATAAAAAACTAGTGGGAGCCTTATTAGAAAAATGAAATGGTAACATTTAACCTTTCTAATATTGTTAGAACATATGCTAAATAATGTTATAATTATCTAGAACGATAAATTTATGCATTTACTAAGATTGGTAAAATGTTTATCAATTAAGATACACAAATGAATTGAAAATTGACAAATAGAAATATAACATATACTAACCAATAAAAGATTATTGCATGTTAACGTTTCGACACCCGTGTAAGTGCTTGATTTCACAACTACTGAATACATTCGTGGTTTGGTCACTTACATATTTATTTGGTCAGGACCATGTATTGCGTTCTATGAGTTTCAAACTCTAAAAGCAATACAAGGCTTTGGATATTTGATCCACATACAATTGCATATAAATGTTATACGGTGAACGGTCAAAGTTTGTATTGTACAATATTTTGATGAATTAGTTCATTCGAAAAACCAAATAAACTTTAGTGAGAGATTGAGTACTCAATCTGATTGATTAAAATAAGACCGTATCATGTTAACTGTAACACTAGACCAAAACTACAATATAAATCTAAAAACTCGATCACCGAAATGTCAGTTTGATCAGTTTACGTAAAGAGGAACATATCTGATGTCCTTAAAAGCTAAGGATAATTGAATGCGGTTTTGTAAAGTGTTCGTTATGATATTGTAGTAAGAGTTTGTTTTTGAATGGTTTGATCATTTAGAAAGAACAACGAATGTATAAGGGTAGATATGATTTAAGGTATAGTTGGGATGAAGAGAGTGAATATTCATGTCTGCCTCACAAAGAAACAATAGAAACGAGAACTGTAATAATAGTGATTTATACTTAACATTGGAATTAGAAATGAGATTTCTATTTCGAAATGTAATTTCATATAGAAAATTGTTTTCTATGAGATTTTTTTTGAGTTCAGGATAATTGGTCAAAGAACCTTCCGCTGTAAATTAGTTATAGTATATGAAATAAATAAACTATAGTAAGTGAATCATGGAACTTCAAATTTAATACGCTATTATAGTAATGGCGGAAATAGTGGAAGTACACCATATAGCACTTATTAATTGCATCATATTATGGAAATTGTTTTTGCAGAATGTATTGAACATTAAATATGAAATAATGACAATTTTTCGGTATCGATTTATAAATAGACATAACTATATATATATTTTTTAGCAAGGTCAGCCGACTTTATAATTGGTCGTGCCACTGTTTATATATGAAGAAAAGGTGTTCTGCACATGCACAGAAACAACTATATGGTTTTATAGTGGCCATTGCACTTAGAGTACATAACAGGTGAGAAGCAAAGGAGCTTCTTCAGCTATAAAAATGACCTAAGGAAACAACGGTTCCTCCTCTCAGGAGGAGGAGGAATCACTTCCAGCAGGACCTAACACATGAAGATAATCTTAAAAAAGAGACACATCATCTAATACAAAACCCAGATGATCCCTGCAGTTTATATATCTCCTATCCCAGTTATCATCAAGAAGAAGAGATCTATTCCGCTTACCACGTGCTCCATCCACCGTGAGAACAAGGCCACCACCATCTATAGAGCAATGCAAACGCCTAGATTCACCATCATCATCACTAACAAAATTATGGAAATCATGTCAAGCAGGGTTTTATCTCATGTCGGACTGTACATGGATCCAGGCCATCTCTGTAGTGTGCCACACAATACCAGAATCTCTAGGATCTAAAATATCATGATGATTAGGGGAATCAGTAATGGCGTCGGAGAAGGGAGGAACAATATGAGGTATTGAAGGCACAATAGGAGGGACGGTGGGTGCCATAGAAGGAGGAACACCGTGCACTATCGGGATCCATTTCATTTTCCGATGCCTAGGAAGAGGGGTTCGAACCGAGAGAGGACCAACAAAAGATGAATGAGAGCATGCAAATGATATATGACCAAAAGACTGGCAGGACATACGTATATCTGGCTTCCAACCATAACGAACTACAATCTCCGCTACCTGATCCTCATTCACTCTAACTTTGATAGTATCAGGTAAAGGCTTATCCGAGGAAATCTCAATCAAAGCTTTTGCAAAGACTAGTTTTTCCCAAGCTACGGTGTTAACATCAAAGCATTTTACTTTACTTACTACACTAGCTAGCCCGTTTAGTCTTAACATCGTTTGCAAAATGAAGGGTATATAAGAGAAGTCCAAATAGGAATAGATAGTACGTGCTCTCTGGCAAAGGAGTGACATTAAAAGACTTGCCTCTGATCAATATAGGATCTCTACAAAGAATTTGTAGATGCTCCTCAGGCCTTCAGAACTTGAAGAAGAACATAGAGTTGTCCATGTAAACTAGGAGCTACCCTTAGGTTGCCAAGCTTTGAAGCAATAATCCTTAACCACAATATAAGGTAGGTGATTGTCTAACAAGAAACTAACAAGATAGTCTGACGAATATTCAATTCCTGCTTGAATTACCTCCGAAGGGGGGATCAAAACCCCATCTTTGTTTACCATTTCAAAAGAACATGGCACAAAATCACTCGCATTTTTTTGGCAACGTTGAGAATAAAGGGGTCCATTTGAAGCCTGTTTTTAGCTCATTAGACTGGATAGCTACGGAAGGGGGATAACTATCCGAAGATGGAGCAGCAGCTAAATTCATATTATTAGAAACTTTAAGGGGTATATGATGTTGATGTGTAGGAGATACATTTGAACAGTTTCGTGCAATGACTGCTTCTCTGTTACACACAACATTTATTTCCATCCTAGATCTATCGATCGCTGAGCTATTAGTTTTAGATGATCTAATACATAATCCAATAGGATTGAAATCCAGTCCTATAGAACTTTGTGCATTTCATGATTATCATAACCATAGTAGATGCATTTATATTTTATTCACATCAAGACTAACATATACAGCCTCAAAATCACCAAATACAGCAGATTTAGAATTCATATCAGCTGTGTATTTTTTACAACACATGATCTCACAACTAACAGTACCCAGGTCATCACGAACCCATGATTTGTTAGAATGGTGAAGGATTGTAGCTATGGCACATGTAGAAGAAGGGTTCGAGATACCTGAAATTAGTCCAATAGATGGAGGAAGATATTGAAAATCAGAAGCAAGTGCTTCAATTGAACTCGGTATCTTGAACGGGTCGGTATGACCATCACAGACAGTAGATCAGAACGTGACAGCAACTCCGAGCGCAGGGCATTCGTACACACGGCCAGATCTGGTAATGGAACAATTTACAATAGAGGTAATGAATTTCGACTTGCCCTTGCAATTCTTTGCCATAGACGAAGATGGGTCGAGGAGAATAAACGAGGCGAAGCAGAATTTGTAGAGAGAGAAGAATCAGAATGGGAACGCGAAATGAAATTGCCTGTTTGAAGAAGGAGTCACCAGTTTTTAGCCAATTGATTTATTCATAAGACATAGCTATGTTTCATTATGAATACTATAAATATTCGTTATGAAATAAAACTATAATTTGGTATTTTTTTCATAACAAAAGTGATGCATTGGAAAATACAGAAGTATCTAATATTATTTACAGTTATTTTAAAATTATAAACCGAGCTATAGTTTCAAGAAAATAATTTTATTACATAATTTTGAATCATATGATATTGGTTAATTATATCTCAAACAATTATGCGCTATGCACCCGATGGAAGCATCATAAGATTTAATGAACTCTTCGAATTGATACATATAAATGTATACCATCGTAAGTCTATTAATACCAAAACGTTTCCATGTACTTCGTCATATTCACCGATGAGTTATCATAGACATAGACATGTGTATTTGATACACATGTAGTACGTCTATGGTAAACTCATAGCATATAAAATAGAAGTAAAAAAAATAACGTGCAATAGAAATGATTTGATTTGTTCGAATGAGTGAATATATTGGAAAAAGTTCCGAACGTACCTAAAAACGAATAAAGATTCGATCTCAAAAAAATCACTCCTTCATGTGATACATAATGATGCATCGATAAGAAGTAATCAAACTTTGTTGGACAATGTACGATTAATTGTGAGTGAAGTTGAGTTAGTTTCTTTCTATAAGATCGTGTGCTTAAGAGTAGTACACAAGATTATATTATTTCATCTAAATAACAGTTTACAAAATCACATAAGGTGAGGGTTATAAGAAGCCCCAATATATCATAGGCCACGGAGTTGGCGGATTGTGCGAGTCGAAAGATTGCATGTAATAATTGTTCATAAGAGATCTTGTAAGAATCTCCCTAAAAGAACTTTTGAAAGACTGTCATTGGATGACATATTTAAATTTTGAACATAAGTTTTGTAAACTAAAACCAAATCAGTTTTAAAAAATTGATAAAGCATTTATGAATATCTATTCTGTTGTACTGAGAAATAATTGTTGTTTCAAGAGATACCAACTTGATTGTGAAGAAATTTCTTTGAGGAATTATTGGTAGCAAAATAGAATTAGATAAGATCCATAGATAGAACTAATTAGATGAGATGAAATAAAATTAACTTAAACGAACACAACACATTAGTGTGTCTAATAACCATTCTCGCACATTGAAGAGAAACTATGAATTTCTTATTAATGTCGATAATATATAATCCACAATTATTTAAACCATTAAGAATGTTGACTTTATGATATGGTATGATGCGCAAATCCGAAAGAATTTCAAGTACGCTATCAAAATACGATTTTAGTAGTTGTAACCTAAGGGATGTGATCCATGGCCATGATAATCTTTATAAGCAAGAGTAATGCAAATGGAATTAAATTAGCAATGTCGATAAGAATAATATCACAAGTTTCAGTTGTTGAAATTAGCGTAATTGATTCAGTATTCAACATGCTCAAGTTAATTCAGATTTACTCACAAAATTACCGCTTGATATGACTTTATGTTCAGTACGTATGTATTAAAACTAAAAATTCTAAAGAATGATTTAGAGTAAACTACTTACCCATAATAACCAAAATGTCTCAAAATTAGTGGGAGCGATATTGAATTTTTGAGTCTGTGGATATGTTTCAAGAAATGATAGAAAGTATCATTTTATAACCATCAAAATTGAACAAATATTTTGATAAAAATATCAAATAGTTTGATTGTCAATCAAAGTGCAGAGGAAGCGTGTGTTCATAAGAAAGAACGTTGAAAGGCACATTGATATTTCTAAACTATATGTAAACAACACGTTGTTGATTTTAAACGATGTAATTGTATTAAAATAAACCTTAGTTGTTTTAATGCTCAATTTTGGATTGTAAATTATATCTTTTATGGCGAGTATTAAAGATATTGGGAATGTCCCAAATCAATATGGGAAGACACCTAATTAAATTATTTAATATGGAACATGTGAAATAAGTTTCTTATGCATTAGCAATATGAATTATCATACATGTTATGTTGTCAACAAGATCAAGTTTTTTTTGTGTATTTGTTACATGAAGCAAACGTCAGATCCAAAACGATATCACTAAATGGTTGTTTGAAGTGTTATCATGTATTTATGAAATACTAGAGAATTATTTACAGAAATAAAAACACCTTATGAAGGAGTGTTTAGACTCACACTTCATAAGTGATATTGAGTATAATATGTCAATAATAAATTCAAGTTAAGAATCTTAAGTTGGAAATATTCCAAATGAAAGACCATGATTGATTCAATGAAAAAGGCTAACTACATCGCCTAGAATAGCACCACAATAAAGACAATGTATATAAAAATATGAGTGCACAAATTTATAACTGAACTGATTTCCAATGTTGAGAATCTCATAAAATTGTTATGTGATAATAATGTCGCGATATAGTTCACAACAGAACATAGAGCTTACTAGAAGTCGAGAGACATACTATGAATTGCTCCATATTATAAAACAGTTTATCGCCGTCGGAGAGAGTTGATTGACAGAGTAGATAATTAAAACACAATAGTATTCTCATTCATAAATAGACTGACCCAATTGGTTTTGAGGAAACCAATTAGAGAAGTTGGAATAAGATTCATAATTGACCCCAAGCGCAAGTGGGAGATCGATAAAGCTAAGAGCATACCCTAGGGGTAATTTTGTAATTTGTTACATGTATAACTCGTTGACCAATTTTGTTCGAAAGGATTAGATAAAGAAGTGAACCAATCATACTTCAATGCAGTTCTTAATCGACTTCTTTATGATTTTTGTCTTTATCTAAATGTAGCATTGTGCTCATTTACGTTGGCTTAGCAAAACTATTTCCCATACCAAAGTGTTTGAGTAGATCTTTACAGCATTTTTCTTGATATAGAAAGATACCATTATTTAATTGTTGAATTTGTAAACCAAAGGAAAAAAAAATTAATTTCCCAAATGGCACATTTCATTTGTTAAACCATAAACAATATCATCAACATGCATTCGTACCACTACTAAATCATTATTTTCCATTGTAACAAAAATGTATCATCAACTTTTCCAATTACAAAATATGAATTTAGGAAATAACATTTCAACTTATCATACCTACCTTGGGGGTGCTTATTTAAGACCATAAAGTGTGTTTTTAAGTTTGTAAACATGGTCTAAGAATTTTCTTGTCCAAAAGTGGAGGTTGTTCGGCATAACCACTCTTTTAGTAAATCCATTTAGAATGCATTTTTATATTGATTTGATAAAGTTTGAACTTTTAATGGCATACAAATGGTAATAATATTCTTATGGGTTCCAATATATAGGGACAAAAGTTTTATCGTAGCCGATTCCCTACTCTTAGTTGTATTTGTATACTTGACCATCTGATCATGCCTTATTATGTATTACATTGCCTTTTCCATCTAACCTATTTTTGTAAACCTATTTTGTCCTAATTATATATTGAACTATTTGGATACTAGAATTTATTCCCAAATGACGTTGCATTGAAATATTATAAGTTCTTTTTGCATAGCTAAAATCCAATAATCACCTTTAGTGGCTTCTTTAAAAAAATTGGTACTATGCTGTAAATAAAAGCAACACGACTTATTTGATTTAATTGTCTTCTATTTTTTAATAATGCATTAATATCTGCTACTACACCATCTGTTAGGTGATTCTTTTGTATACGAAGCAGTGAATTCAGAATTTTATCTTAAGCTTGTTCTTGAGCACGTTTTCTTTATTATTTTACTATAAAGAATTTTATTCTAGAACCGTTGGTTGCATTATTTCATTGTTTAGTTTATATTTCTTAGAAAAATATGTATGTAATGTTTCTTCAATTATGTTAGTTCGTATATTAAAAATCATAGAGGCTTTGCTCCTTTTTGAGAACCCAACAAAGATTTTTTAATCAACCTTTGGATTGAACTTTCTAAATTAATCTTTTGTGTTCAAAATAAAACATTTTGATCAAAATTATGAAACTTTGGTTTTCTATCATGAAATAGTTCATAAATAGTATATTTTGTTTAAGCTCTTATAGTGACATGATTTAGGACATAACAAGCAGTGGATACTGGTGTAGCTTAAAAAAAAATTGGCATTGAACTGCTATTTAATAGTGTTTTAGCGCATTCTTGTAAAGTTCTATTTTTTTTTCTTTCCACCGCACTATTTTGTTGCGGTTTTTTAAGAAAAGAAATGATATAATTTATCTCTTTTTTATTACAAAATTCTTCCAAAAGTTTAGTTTCAAGTTCTTCTCCATGATTGTTACGAATCTTTTTAATTTTTAAATCTTTTAATGTTTGCATTCTTTTTGTAAAAAATTTAACAATTTCATGGGTTTCACTTTTCTTTTTTAATAATAAAGGCTAAATAATCTTAAAAAATACTGTTATAAAAAATATATTTATTGTGATATATTGACTGAACCCACATGGGTCTAAAAAATCAAGATATAATGACTTCGGTGGTTATTTAGTAGAAATTTCATTTTAAATTTAAATGATGCCTTTTTAGGTTTTCTTCTTGACTTGTGTGACATAATTTATCTACTTTAAAATTCATTTTTGGTAAATATTTTACAATTTCATTTTCCAACAATATAATTATATATTTAAAGTTGATGAGGTGAAATCAGCAAAATTGTCTATACCATAAGCATATATCGTTAGCATTTGTAATTGGGTACCTATCACTATCACGATTTACTTTCAAATTCAAAATATAAATACATCTTTTTCTTAAACCCTCAAAACCAAATTCTTATTTTTATCAAAATAATGCATTTATGCTTTTCAAATGATGTTGAAGAACTATTGTTTCCATAGTTGAGTTATACTTAATATATTATATTTTAAATTTTCTCTGGCGAAAACATTTGTAATTATAGGATGGTTGGTTATACCAACATTGCTGATGTCAGCACATCCAATGACATTCTTTGTTATCGCCAAATGTGATGATTCCTCTAGACACACACACGTATGATATTTATTAACATATACGTGTTTTCGTCATTTACCTGGAACATCAACTATTTAGTATTTCCCTTTTACTATGGCTTCCAGGTACTTGCAAAAAGTAAAAAATGTAACTGGTGCCACCTTCCTACATAAGGGATCTAGGCGTTAAGTTAAAGGTTACCATACCAAGGAGGGTTTGGCAAAACCTTTGAAAATAAAATCACTATTTTTATGCACTTTTCTGTGAAATTATCTATATGCTTCTTTCTAATTAAAATATTATTTTTCTTTGGTACCTAAATTTTCTATTATTAGAGATCAGTTTCTCAAAGTTAATTTTAGATTTTTTAAAGTTTGTGTACAATTAGCTGCATTTTCATGCATTGGACCTTTTTCCCGTTGATTTTTTTTTTAAAACCCAAACCATTTTTATTACAAGTTGGTTTTAAAATATGTATTAACTATGATAAGTTCTCGTGTCCTTTATTATATTTTGAAATGTTATTTGATAAATTTCCTAATTTAATTCTTAGCTCATTTATAGTTTTTTGAGAAACATCAAATGATGATTTTAAATCATAAATTTCCTTTGAAAGTCTAATATTCTTAACACAACATTCCATTATTTCATTACTTAAGGCTATATTTTGAGAATTTAACATTTCATCGGAATTTTAAGATTTTTCTATCCCTTCTTCAATAATTATTTTCTCGTCTTTAATCAATTCTATGCCTTCTTCAATAAGTAATTTTTCATCTAATTATGATGCAATTTTTTGTAGTTCTTCGTATGTAATTTCAGAAGTTACCTCATCTTTTTCAATGAAGCTAATATTTACTTGCTCAAAGTCACTATCACTATTATTGTCGTAAGATGAGCTCGAATCATCCTAAGTATCTTGGAAAGCTTGCTTCTTTTTCTGAGAAAATTGTTCATTTGTACTTTTGAAACTGCTTTTGTCTTTATTTAGCTTAGGAAAATCCTTCTTCATATGTCGAGTTCAATCACAATGACTGAAGACAAATTGTTGTTGTTGCCAAAGTTCTTGTTTTTCTTTAAATTTTCCAAGTATTTATAACTCTTAGCAATAAAAACACGGTCGTCTTCGTCAATGTCCGTGTATTCTTTGCTTAGAAAGCCATGGTTCTCTTTTCTTGAGCTTGCTCCTTCCTTGCCTGTAAATCACATCATATGAAATTAAACTACAAATTAACTCTTTAACCTTGAGTGTTAAGGGACCATTGGAATTTTTGATCGCGAGGACCTTTCTCTCTCTTTCACTGATTAGAGTGTTAATTTTTTTAAGAAGATATCGAAATTAGTAAAAGTTCCACCAAGTGCAATGAGAGTATGTCAGAAAAATTAAAATCTAGTGTGCATTTCAACATTACTCTCGTTTGGATTTCATATTAAAGTTTTGAAACATATTGTTAAGCATGGAATTGTTCGTGCCTTCATGTGTAATTTGTAAAGTGTGCCATATTTCATATGCAATTTCGCAAACCGTTACTAAAGAGAATTCATTCTTACTAAATTCGTAAAATAAAACATTAATTACTTTTGAATTATTAGTGGTAGTGGCCATTTGGAAATTGGTTAATTTACTTAGTGGAAGAGCTTCATGTTTATTTTTTGTTGCATCCTAAATATTTAAGCCATTTGCATCTATGCAAATTCTCATTCTTATTTACCGGTATGCGCGGTTAAAGCCAATAAAAAGTGGTGATGATGTAGTGAATTGAGCTTCTTGGAATATATTTAAACTAGTAGCCGTGATATTAACATATCAAAAAATTTGTTAAGATATTTAAAAACCTTGCTTAGCAAATGAAAGTCTAAATAGATTGAGTATTACGACCTCAGATAAGAATGTACTCAATTAAATTTCTTAAACGGATATGTATGACTATTTAGCAGCAATAAGTTAAACTAAGAAAATAATGCAGAATTAAATAAAATAGATCACACCAGGATATTATACTGATTTGGGATCCCATCCTACGTGCAGTCGCAAAACTACTTTTCGGATTCCCTACCTTCTCCCACTTCATCTATTGAAACATGTTTCTATAAAAAGTGGCCGAACACCCGAACAGGACATCAACTTCGAATATAAAGAATTGTTGTAGATCGAATTGTATTTTAGATATACTAATTTTCTTTGGTATTGTACAATATTCCTATAGACCACCAAATGATCTTGAATTAAAAGTAGCAGAGTATTAGGAATCAAACAAATAATTAGAATCGAAAGCGCAAAAATTATTTGAGAGTAGAAAACATAGTAGTAGGGTTGCAGATATAAGAGCTTAGAAATCAAAAAGGTTCAATTCTCTTAGTGAAGTAAAGAGTATATATAGTGTCTAAGAGTTATGTTTAGGAAGATGCGATATTTCAAAAATGGTCTGGAGATGCCATGTTGAGAAATGATTGATCGTTGAAGAACACTAAAGGAGATGCAATGTTTGTTTGAGTGTTTGATTGGAGAGAAAAATTGACATAGATTTTTAAATTGGTAAACCATTTTTTGATAATTAGTAGGCTAATTATTGAGTAATCGATCGACAATTGTCATTTAACCAGTACAACGATTAATATCTTTCCTGTGCACTATTTTTCTTTCTTGTTTATAAAAACCTATCCAGATAATATTAGAAAATTTTGAGAAAAATCCTAAAACCACTAGAGAGTATTTTAGATGATATGAAATTTTTTGTGGAGATTTGGAGACCATATATCGATTTTAACAAATATAAACTATTTAGACTCGATAATGACTTAATTAAACAAATATACCTCTTTTTTGCACTCTTATGTTCATCTTCAATTGATTGCTTCACTCATCCTGATTTGTTATCTCTGCACAATTTACTTTTTATTTTAAGTCGTTGTCTCTAATTTATATGATTTTGTACATATTTTGACATATTTTTTGTTGACATCACCAAAACATGGGTTTTAACACATATAATTTATACAATTTCATTTCTTGTGTCTCTTCTTGAAATAGAAATTATCTTTCGTCCTTTGTTGAACTCAACCCTACCAACATTATTTCCACTCTAAAAATTTCTCTTTCTCTTTTTAGTGGTCTAACACTTGAAAGACAAACCACTTACTACAAGTCTATACTAGATTGATTACAAAATGCATTCACAAATATTTTGGCCAAACATTTATATACAATTTTTTTGACATATGTTTATTTGTATATACATATATAAGAGTTGCATTTTTATAAATATATGCACATGCATATATATTAAATTTTTAATTTAACTCAGTTTTCTTATGGTCAAAAATAAAAATATGTGTTTAAGCACGCATGCGCATGCACCGTAACATCCCATATCTTGAGGCCCGAAGCTAAGCGCTACAGATGCTGCAGTCATCCATAGTATTAACTCCCGGTGACAAAATACGACAATGTTAATGGAATCCATAATATCAGTAGCACATGAATATGAAATAAAATCACAGATATAAAAACAACTTTACTAATTACATTGCAAAACCATGTTTCGTATTCCATCACATAATCCCAAACGATTCTCAGGTTTTGATCAAATATAATTATTGCAAAATATGCCAAGAGCGACATATGAAGATGCCCTCTTGGATGAACAGAGTACTAAATAGACATATCAGTCTTAATATAGCGTAATGGAAATAAAATTAAATAACTCCTATATAGCTAGCTTTGCCTCCTTCATGTCTTCGAAAGCTTTATTCGTCCAACCTACTAAACCTGAAAAACCCTAACTCTCAATCTACTCAAATTAATTTTGAGCACCCGAGAGTTTAAGGGGATAACATAAACTTCAAGTGACATAAAGCCTGATGTGAATAACACTATTACATCTCAGTTTACTGATATTAAGTGAGACCACACCGCTTAGCGGAACCGGTTTCCCCTCACTAATATCCCTGTAAAACATATCTTTTGCAACTCAGAATCCTATAATAAAACTGATTAAAACATTAATAGCAATATCATATATGCTCACAAATCATGTAACAAATGAACTATCTGTCCAAACAATATAGTTTTGTTTGGCTAACTACTAACCATTGGCTGACTCGGGCCAACCAGACATAATAAACAATCTAACATCTGTTAGACAAACTTTTAGACGGTCTGTCCTTAACCTACTTCACCCAAGGTTAACTGATCCTAATGGTTTTGCAGGCTTACCAATATCGTATCTCCTTCTCTGTATATTGCTTTTCGTGTGTAACATCATTTAAGTCTTACCCATGACTAAGCCCTACACACTGGACTTTTGGACTAAATTAGCCAGAGGTTATAGCTAATATATCGGAGGCGACCATATATCAGTCCCATCTGGTATTCTAATATCCGAGTCATTTACTTAGGGTTAACTACCCATCAAATTTTCCTTGAAAACATCTTTCAAATTGATTTAACCCTTTAAATCATACTTAAACAAGGAAATCCTACCATTTGATTTACTCAAATCTCTTTTCCATGATATATGCTTTACACAGAACATTGTTGATGAAAACCTTCGAAACCTTTGTTTAAATTCTTTAAACAATCTCGTTCGAAATCTTTGAAAGTACCCCTTTCGAAACTAATTAAGTGCTTAACTATAAACTCTAGGCCAAAAGGCCAAAACATACCTTTCGAAACCATTTACAAAAGACCATTCGAAAACATTGAAAGTGTCTCTTTTAAAATCATTACAAACCCTTAAACACCCTCTTTCCAAAACATTTCAAACTTGCCTTTCGAAAACATTGGGAAATAATCCAGAACCTTTGTCATATACCTTTTGAAAACATTAGGGAACCTCCCCTTCAAAACCTTCATTAAATACCTTTCGAAAGCATTAAAGTCCTTTACTTAAGCAAACCTTTCAAAAGCATTGGGCTCAAGTAAAAATGTGTATGACATAGTTTCGAAACCTTTAAAACCATTCCATTCGAAATCTTAGGGTTTGGCTTTCAAAACATAATAAGGGTCTTAAAAGAACTAAGTCAAAAGCGAATCTTTTTAAAGAAATTTCCAAAGTAAACGAAAGTGGACAGTTCCAAAACCAACCCTTTTGAAAGCATGGAGAAGTGGGTTCAAGGTTTAAAACAAAAGAACCCTTTTGAAGGCATTGCTTTGAAAGTTTAAATGAGAAAATAGGGGTTTCGATCCCTGCTAAAGCTTCTTTTTAAGACAAAGGCGGCGACCTCTTTCAAAAGTTATTTTCTTTAAAACATTGACCAAGTCGAAAGCCATCTCATTTGAAAGCCTTATTTACAACCAAAATAGTTCTAAATTTTCATAAGCTACTTCAACCCCGTCAAAAGCCCTGTTTCGACTCCATATCTTTTGCCCAACTCCAATCTACTACGTATCGAAGCTGATACCATGTGTATTGATTTTGAATTAGATGGAGGAGGTACTATGAAGTCGAAAGGTAGCTTTCAAAAGTGGAAAAACAACAAATCTTTACAAAAACTGAATTTTGCTTTTTAAAATAATATCTTTCCAGTTAACTTGCATATTTGTCATCATATAATTGGTTGTCAATTTCTTTTTCAAAAATCATTTCTACAAGTGCCATCGAATTTCAGAGATTAACAATTTAAAATAATTACATATTGCCCGTTCTCCTTTTATAAGCATATAAAACATTTAAGTCCCATACCTTAAATAATTTTATATATTTATTAAAACACTTAAGAAAATTCTCCAAAAATTCCCATAAATCACTTTTAATATGTTTTCTAACAGATATAAACCTCTGACCCAAAGCTAGCATATAATAGCCGTAATTAATTTAAACCAAATTTAATAATTTTCTTTACAAGAAAATTCATATTAAATCCACATTAATTCAGAAAATTATGAAACTTGAAACCCATCTCTAAAATATTATTTCTAAACTTATATCAAAATCACAAAGCATTTGAATGTCATTTGATAGGTTTTTCAAATCATAACTTATCATAAAATCCATATGAACAAACAAAATGACAAATGGCATAGAATTTAGTTGTTACCTATGGTTCTTTTGGGGGTGGTAACATCATAGGGTAGTGAAACGACCCGAAAATTTCGATCCCGAAAATTCCAGATAGTTAGAAAGAAGAAGAAAGAGAAAGAAGAAGAAACAAGAACAAGACACAGAAATCTCACATTCGCAGCGGATCAAAATATAATATCAAATTTAATAGTAGTTATACAAAGAAAACTATATCCGTTAATTTACATTTAAATACACAGAGTTACACATGTACATAAACATTGGACAAAACAATCATGTCCAGATACTACAATATCATGGTGGAAACTCTCTATACGTCCCTTCCATCTAGCTCGCCTCCTGAGTTCCAGAACGTCCTTACCTGAAAATCTATAATACTCGGTCTGACCCGAGTATTACATCAAAGTAACACCCGGGTCAGGCTGGAAACCAGCGTGAGTAAACCCATCTAACATGTAATACAAAAGTATGCAACTGATATGAACCCGGGTAACTTATATCAATATATAAGTTCACAAGTCGATAAAGACATCTCTCATTTCATCATCAATTTCTAAGTACCTAAACCTTAGATTAAATGGTTCAATTCTCTTACATCATTTCATTTAGCATATTGATTTCACCTAGAAATTTATAAAGAATCGAAGTGGTTTCGGGTATTAACTAATACCCGACTCCGGTCTCTTCGAAACCCTTGTCAACTTAACTTAGATTACTCAGGTGAAATACAATTCTACTTTTAATACAGGATGTCACAGTAATCTATCATCAATAGAAAAACACAACATCACAGTTTAAATTTAACATATCTTATCACATAGCATCACGAACCACATATTAGGGTTAACAATAAATTAAAGGCTTCCCATATCATTCTATTTATCCCTTAAATTAATTTAGCCAATTAATTTATTCTTAACCAAATATAGTAATTTACCTTTAATTACTCCACAAATTGATTATTAACCATAATTATTAATCACCCTTGATTAATAATATCCAATAATTACTACCCTTAATTACTTCATTGAATAAATTAATCCTTAATTTATTTATCTAATTAATCCCTTGATTAATTACATAGGAATTTAATCCAAATTACTTCTTCATCAAATCACCTTCAATTAATTACATACGGTAATTACCCATTAATTACTTCCCTAAGTAATTTTTCCTCATTAAATTACAATAAGTAATTATACTTCACAAATCATCAAATGATTATTTAAACTGAATTAATTAACTTAATCTCATCAAACTAAACTCAGTTAATTACAATTAGTAACTAATTTCTTTAATTACTTCCATAAGTAATTATACTTAACAACTTACACAAATGATTATCTTTAAATTAATTAAACTAATTAATTATTAAAATTAATCACATTAATTAATTATTAAATAATCCTTAGTTAATGACCCTCATTAACTATTAACAACTCATTAATTATTTATCTAAAATAATTAACTAATTTTAAATCATTTTTAATTTCAAATTAATTAATCATTAATAACTCATTAATTGACCCTTAATTATTTAATTAATTAAGTGCTATAAATAACTTAATTATTCCTTTATTACTTGATTAATTAATTATTAATCATTAATTAAAATCAAATCTTATTTAATTATTCTTAATTACAAGTTAATTATTCTAAGAATAATTAATCTTAAACTTTTAAGTTTAAACCTTTAATTACCTTAAGTAATTATCCATTTCATTAATTTATTAAATAGATTAATTATTCATTTAATTACCCTAATAATTAAATGCATAATGAATCATTAACTTTTAATTTAACTTTAACAAGTTTTGAAATCAATTTAAAACTTATAAAAGAAATTTACAAGAGTTAAAACAAATTTCTTTTTTTTTAATTCAAAAACATTTATATTTTACTTTATCATTCAAACTTGTTTTAAACACTTAAATTTATAAAACTTAAATTTATTTTAAACCAAAGATTCAAATTCAGATTTGAATCAGTTTTAAACTTTGTTTAAAACATTTCTTTATATTTCAATTTCTAATTTAAATACAAATTTCTTAAAACACATATTTAAACAATAAATCCCTTAAAGTATTTTAAACAATTGGAATTTGAAATCTTATTCATTTCCTGCTATGATCCACATTAAACTAAATGAACTCGAGTAACATTCCACTTACCTTTATTCAAAACCTAACAGTATGTCAGGTTTAAACAAACCTGCAACAACCAAAGTACCCGAGCCCATAACAATTTACTCCGAGTCCAATGTCATACAGCTTCGAGCCAAAACACGAATTTACCCGGAACGATCCTGAACAAAACCACGAGAATCCCATCTTCCCCAACCCATACTCCTTTTTTTTCCTCATCTTTAAAACCTGTTCAATTTAGTAAACCCAACCAAGTACAGTTTTTTACTTCGAGCAAAACCTATCTGAACTCGACCATCTCTTCGAGACAACCCCTAAAACGAGCTTCTTCCCAAAAACTCAACCATCAGAACACAAATACAAGTATGCACAGTGCACGGTGAATTCCACGACGCCGACCACCTGCATACTCTCCCACACATCAATAATGACTTCGCCAAGCCATTTCATCATCCAGATTCATCTCCTCTTTCTTGAATCAAAATCGACTGTTTCACACCAAACTGGAAACCCAAACTCGAATGTAAATCAACCCTCCGCTGACAATCTAGGTGACCAAAATCATCGGCCTTCCTCCCATAGCAGCCTCACCCCATCAAGTCGCGATTACCACCATCGCGATCAAGCCTGCAGTTCCATTGATGTCGAAATCACCACGATTCCCAACTTCACTAAAAATAATCCACAAACCCTACTACTCTGATCCCAGACCATTCCAATCACTAGAAAAATCCAACTATATTTTTCTAATGAATCTCATCCCTAAAACTACCCCTGACCAAAATTCCAAGCTTTATCTTGAAATAGATCGTTGGAAATTGACAGAAATGTCGCAAACCATTAACCCCTCATTTCTCATCTGTTTCTAATCTGAAAATTTCAATTCCTATCTCAAAATTCACGAATTTCAACCTAGAATAAGATTGTAGGCTTGATTCATAATTCCTTAACAATTGAATTTTGACAAATTTTTGCTCAGACCTTTATATTTCACAATTTAAAAAAAAAAAACAGTTCATATTTACCTATGGATTTTATTTTTAAAAATTAAGTTTATATGCTCACAATATCTTTATTTACAAATTTTAGCCTATCATCATATATCTGGAAAGATATGAATTTTTTTCCAAATCCATAAGCCTATAAAATTAACAGAAGAAAAATTTCCAAATTTGCAGTTTTATACAGGCAAATGGCACATACATTCTCATGTATGAACATATACAAACCATAATATCCTTCAAAAACACATCATCAACCTTTAACATACTCTCAGATTTTCAAATCTGTTTTTAAGTAAAGTAATTTCTTAACAAGTTTAAAACAGAAATGGTGAACATTCATTCCCAGGCATGCATCAGACATAACAGCATATCATATAAAAATATTCATGCATTCATTCACATAGCATCAGCCACCATATAAGCATCATGTTAAAATCATAGGTATTAAACTGCTTTTAAATGCAGTTTACTCACAGTTTTGAAGCAGAGAACAGAGTGCAGGTTCTTGCTTCCAGGCTTGTTTGAGTTAATCATGTGATTAATTATTACATGCAAGATATTTCAACAATTTATCACAGCATCATTGTCAACAGGTTAAAAAAAATAAAATGGCAGCAGTTTACTCACCTTTATAGAAGCAGAGAACACTCATTTGCATTTCATTTTCCTGAAACTGATTTTACTCTGGATTTTGAATCTGCTTGCTGTTGTAGTTGATTAAATTTTTGCAGCTGTTTTGATTTTAAAACTGCATGCTATTGGAACCTGGACTTGCTTTAAACAAATTTCCAGATTTGAAGAAAGATGCAGGCATTTATTTTCCAGATATTAAGAAATACTTGCAGCTTTGATGCTTCAGGTTTGCTGTTGATAATTAGTTACAGGGTTTGGATTGATTTATTATCTGGTTTTAGAGGCAAATTTTGTTTTGAGGGATTGTTTGAGTTCATATTTGTTTCTTAGCTTTTGAATTTTTTTGAAAAAGAAATAGATAGAGAGAAGTATATGTTTTTAGGCTGAAAATTGTTTAGAAAAAAAAAGAGAATTAAATCTAAAAATGCCACTTGTCATAAATCTTAGTTCATTACTTAACACATGTTAATATTAAGTTTTATTATGATAACACTTGTCTTTGTATTATTTTCTTTTTATTTTAAATGTTAATAAAGGTTTTACTTAATTTATTTATTCTTATGTAAAGAAAATGTAATAAAACAAATTATGAATAAAAGCATATCCAAATACCTTTAAATTCCAATATTGCAAAATATCCATCTTTTGAATTGAATTCAAATTCAAATTAAATCCTAAAATCCAATTTATAAATCAAGTTATATATATATAACTACTTATTCAGATATATACACTTTCATTACCAGAATTATTTATCAACCTATAAATCAGTATTTTTCATTAATATTAGATAATTATTCAATTATCTGATGCCCGAAAATCCGGGTTATCACAGGTAGCATCTAGCATGCAGCTTATGTTGTTATCGCCTTTAGGAGAGTTTCGATTGGTCCCTATTTTGCACAGTTGGTGTCCCTGAAATGGGAAGTTCTTCCCGCGTCAGTACGGACAATGGGTCCGTTATCGATCGTTGATCAATAACGGGTAAGTGTAGGAGAAATAACTTCGGTAAATGATACAAGAAGCTCTTTTCTTTTTTCATTGTGAGTGAACTATCTACATGGGATAGAGCATTTATAGTGTTCAAGATACTAAGCTCATCTCACATAGATAACATACTGCACTTACCCTAGTCTACACTTGAAACCCGATGTGTCGGTGTAAATCAATACTTTTTCGAAATTCAAGTGTTGTAGGGAGATTTTTAGTTAAGGATTGACTTACCTGATTGTGTTAGATGCAAGTTCTGTTGTATAGAATGAAGCACCCATCCTCTCGCTGTAGGTCCCGTGGAGGAAGTCCAACAATTTCAGAAGCCGAATCATCATTCGTTGTGCCTACCTCTTCAGTTTCGCGAGCTGAATATGATCAACTGGTTCTGGTTGGTCCGGCTGTAGAGCGGACTCCAACAAATTTCAGAGTTCTACTTAATCCCCCAGAAAGAATTTCTTTCGTAATCTACACTAAAGTATTACATAAAATTTGCTTACAACATGGCATTCCGGACGATGATATGCGCCTTCTATCGAAGAACGAGTTTGCACATATGCCGCCTTCCAGGTATACTACTTACCACCGGTATATGTACTTACATGAAGCAGTGGCCCCCTTCAATAACTTCTTGAAAGAAACTCTTTTGAACTTGGGAATTGCTCAATTTCAAATTGATCCTAATGGGTATGCGATATTGACTTTTCTTCACATCCTATTTATGCGAATGTTTAATCGTGCCTCGAGTTCCGATGAATTGAGATATTTTCTCTCATTCAACAAGTGAGACGAGTGTCCATCCCTTTTCGTCATTGAGGGCCAATGAAACCGCAAAATCGTGCTACAGATCCAAAGCAATCTATCTCAATTCAAGACCTAGTATTTCTTCATTCGGTATCCTAAGGGATTTAATCGTCTTTGGACAACAGGGGTAAGTTCTCTCTTTTGCTTATTGGGATTTAACACATCTCTATAGAATTCCTGATAAATTGAATACTTCTTGCAATTATTCCAAGGTCGAATAAAGATCCATCACTCGATCCGATTTTCCATACTCTAAAGACCATAGATGCCTAGGAGAGATCAGTTAAGTTTTGTTGATAGATGGGAACTTTCTTCTGTATGGGCTGTTACATACCGGGAAGTCGGCCGTGGCTGTTGAAGTTCCGTCTCCTTCCTGTTTTAGAATAAGAATATGTGCCACTTCTTCATCACACGACTTCAAAGAGGGTGATCTCCTAGAAAGAGAAGGTCCATTTGGCGAGTCAGCTAAAGAAATTCATGAGGGATTCGGTATTACGACTGAAATCAGCTGCCCGACCAGAATGCCCCCAATTCCGAGGGAGGGGGCAGAAGAATTCAGCATCATGAGGGAAATGATGAAGCGATAATAGAAAAGGAGGCGGATGAAGTTTAGGGCAGCAATTATGGTTCCTCCTCTAGCGATGGTTAATTCGATGCAAGTTAAGGCGATGGAGACTTCTCATCATGCGATGAGACTCTAGGAATGAGTCATGTTCTCCCGAATTTGCCTCCTCAAGGAATTCACGATATAGAAGCCCCTCAGTAGCCGTGGTAGCAATCCTTGCTTAAAGAAAATGGTATTGACTATGGCGATTTGAGCAACGTTTACGTAGATATCAATGAACTCGTGGGAGGGGATTTCAAATTCAAGGGATCATCCCTTCGCCTTTGTCATACTATGTCTAGAATCTGCCCGATTTCTACCATGGTGGCTTCCCGACCTTATTTGTGACATACTTTTAGGCCGCCTAAGATATATCACACATTTGACTAGGGTCACATTCACTTACACATGCATTATTTAGGTCCATTTCTTATTGCTAAAGTTCTTTATTCGTTCTTCATATCAGGTACCATGAGTGACCATGGACTTTACGATGATCTTGAATAATTCAATAATTCGCAACGCTGGTCAAGACGATCGTCAAGCCACCACTGTCCCCGTGAATCCAAAGAAGAGTGGAGAAGGAAGAAAGACTTGGAAGCCAAAGCATGCTGTTGGGACGAAAAATAATGGAGTAGGGTTTATCGAAGTGGCTACGAGAAGAGAAAAATTCCTGATGATCGAGAAGAGTTGCCCAAGAAGCCGTACGGATCGCAGGTCTCATCCCTCTGAGCATCAAAATTTTGTCCTGGCCCTAATCTTTGTCGGACTTGAAGTTTCGGCTTCCACTTTCCAAGTTTCATCTTCATCCCAAGCTTCGTAGACCCACATGGTGCCCGCTTTTGGTCCATCACGTTCTCGTAGGAGGTCGGCTTATATTCTTCCACCTGGTCCCCCTAGACTTAAAGCTACGCTCCTTGGGTGGTTTCTAAAAGCAGTCAAGTTTGATCGCGGCCGGCGTCCAATCCATAAAGATTCCTACATGCCCTATCTTTATATGATTCAAAGTGATTTAGATCAAACCGAGGGATGGGAAAAATTATGCAAGCAGCTGGCAGACATGAACCGCCATAATTATCAAGAGATCCTCTCCTTTGAATCAAAGAAAGACGATTATGAGATAGAGTTAGCGGAACATGATGCTAGAATAGAGCGATTAAGGAAAGAGAAGGACGTTGCACTCTGAGAGAGTAAGAACATCGTTAGCTTGCTGAAGGAACTAAACGTGGCCTATGCAAAAATTGAGATCGTATTTTGGGATGAAATCAAGAAGGCCCACGCTGACGAAGTTAAGCTGAAAGAGGAGCTCAAAGCCTACGACATAAATATTGAAGCTCAAAAGAAAAATATTGATAATCATGATAAAGTTATTGAAAGACATAACAAGACAATTGTTGAATATGTGGGAATTGTAGTATCCTATGACGCGACCATTTCTGATCAAGCTCGGATGATTTCTTTGCTATAGGAAAGGGTCATGCAGCTTAGCGTCGAGAAAACCAGAGTTGAAGTTGAGAAGCCCGCCGTAACAGCGGATTACTTGGAGTTGCAGGATGCTTTTAAAAAGAAGACAGAGAAGATGGATTACACCATCCTAAATTTCTATGTTAACTCCTTACTGCATCAGGGGAGCCTCAGCTATTTGGGACCCAAATTCCCACGTACTCTTTCCGTGGTTTGGAAAGAAGTTCTGGACTATTTCTGAGATAACGGGGATGTATATACCAAGCAAGAGTTGAAGGTGCCTATCTTAACGAGGAATCGAAGAAGGCTTTGATAAAGGGTCGAGAGATCCTTCGAATTGAGAGTGACCAGGACCTTCTGATGCTTCTATGACTGCAACTTCCAAATTATTGCCAAAGCCTTTCATTTCTGGGCATGGCGAATCATTGAAACAAACTCGTGCTTAGTTAGCGAGTCCTGCTGATGCTGCTTTATCGTACTCCTCTGACAGCTGTCTCTGAAGCTTTGGGTGGCGCTGGAACTTCTCCAAAGATAGTGCAACCATCAAAAGAAGGAGATGGCAGGGAATATGAGATCAAAATTCTCAGCCATTCCTTTGATGCTGGTAACCTTCTAGTTTCCCCCAAGTATGAGAATTTTCATCTCATGCCACAAGAACAAGATGAACTTAATACTTTCATTTTTGATCTTATAGGTCCGTCTTATTTACCTACTGACCAATCGATTCTTCAATCCTTAGGCTTGCCATTATTTCAACTGCCTGGGCACTTGTTTCTGTAGCTGCTATGATTGCCGCACCTGTGTACGGCTCACAACCAGGGCCAAAATTCAAGAAAATTACTGCATTGCACGGTCTGGATGACTCTTTCGTATCTTTGGAGGACGATTTCACAACAACGGAAGCTCGAGAGTAGGAAGATCAAACTGGACAACTATATAAATCTAAGCAGCAAATGGTGCCATTAAGAGGGAAAAGGTCGAGGAGAGAAAATCTTGATGAACTCCCACAAATCCTAGAAGTGCAAGACTAAGGGAGAGTCTTTCGAGAAGGTCAAAGCGCAGGGAGGAGATGCCAGTGCCGAGGAGATAGTGACATTTTAGGCAACGACACTACTCTTGGTGGGGTTTCTGAGAGGATGAAGAAGCTTTTGACTAAAGTTGGGAAAGGGAGCGGTGGAAAGAGGCATTGATGGGCTCGAGCAATAATGGAGCCATATTTTGGGAGATTTTGTTTTTTTGATATGTGTTTTGTTCAAGTGCAGAGCCTACACTTATTGCTTTGATTGCTGTAGCATTTGTATTTTCCTTTTTGTTGGTCGATATTGTGTGGGTACGACCCCTACATTTTGACTTTGTATAGAAAATGCTATAAGTAATACAATGTTGACATTTTAATTGTAACTTTATCTATCTACTTCTTTGTGTTTCATGCACTTAAGCCAATTTTATCTACTGCTATTTTATTTTATCTAGCCCCGTAATTACCGCCAAACTTCTTTGTTTGGAGTAATGGAACTATGAAGTACTTGGTTTTTTTATTTTTGTTTTTGAGTATCGGTGTGTGCGCCCCTTAGTTCATGGGGCTGTTTACTTCAAACACTTGACAAATGACTTGTTGGTTCAAGTAATTTTTTTGATGTCTTTAACCGGACCTATTTTACGGTTCCTATTTTCGGGATCTTGTGATTTCAAAGCCTCGATTCCAATTACATTGTCAGCCAACAATCGAAAATTTTGGCAGATTCGTAGTTGTTTGACATTCCTAGATTCAAACCCATTGCTCCTGATAGTAGGAGTGGATTGATTCTTGTTAGTCCTGCAATAGATGAGTTTTTCGATAATGCCGGTACTTAAGAGTGTGTGCGGCTTATGGGACCGATATGACCCGTCGATCCAGAATGGTTTGGAATTACTCGACGTTACCAATCTTTGGACAACATGAGGAGTTCATGTTTTGAGAGCGCAAGTCCATGGCTCAAAAAGTAATGCGTGGCTTATGGAGGTGCGTAGCTTTTAAGGTTTTTCTTGCTTAGATGTGGTTCCACAATCCAAGAAGCGATGCACGACATACGAAATGTGCGGCTTTTATTTGGGCCTTCCCGACATTGTCGGACTAGCACCAGTTCTTTGAAGGTGGGTATCGGGGTCCGCCGATTCAACAGTTTAGGTTGATTTACTTCCATCGATCCAGCGGGTAGGTGTGTCATATTTGAGCGTGGTTCTACTATCTCAAGTGATGATCAGATGATTTTGAGTCGATTTGACCCTGTCAACTCGGCAGTTACTTTTGTGAACACAGTTTCATTGGTTTAGAAAGAAAAGCAATTTTTAATAATGAAAGTTGGGCAAGTTTTTTCTATTTACAATGCCTCCAGTATCCTAGGATGGCTTATTTGCTGGAAATAGGAAATATATAAGATAATTTTAGATAAGGTAATGAAGCAGCGATTCGCTATTCCATGCTCGAGGAATTTGGATTCCATCAACGGTTTTCAGCTTGAATGTGCCAACCCTTAACATTTGACCAATCACATTGGGTACTTCCTTGTATGGTCCGAGTGCACTTGGTACAGAGTAGACCAACTTAAGGACAAAGTCTTCTGCTTCGAAGGTGCGATTATGAACTTTGGAGTTGAAGTACCGTGCTGCCTTTTTTGGTGAGTGGAAGTCCTTAATTCGACTTCTTCCCTCTTCTCATCGACCATATCGAGTGACTGGAGTAAGAGTTGTTTGTTCTTTCCTTGATTGAAGTTTCACCTCCGATGAGAAGAAACTTCTAGCTCAAATGGGATTATTGCTTCTGAACTATATGCTAGGATGAACAGAGAGTGGCCGGTTGCAGATATGTGCGTTGTCCTATAGGCCTATAGTGGAGTGGAAGCTCATCGACCCAATTTCCTTCTGCTTTAGTTTGCGGTTTTTTGATGGTGGACTTGATGAACTTATTGACTTCTTCCAGTTGCCTATTTGCCTGCATATGTGGGGCAACGAAAAAACTTTTCTCGATTAAGAAGCGTTTGCAAAAGTATTTGAACTCAGCGCTTTCGAATTGTGTCCCGTTGTCCGTGGTGATTTTATACGGCACCCCAAACCTACAAATTGTATTTTTGGTAACGAAGTTAATGACTTTCCTTGAGGTAATGGTGGCTAGTAGTTTCACTTTGGCCTATTTGGTGAGAAATAGCCAAAAACAACAATAGCACATTTGGCTCCTCCTTTAGCTAGTGGTAACGCGCCAATCTGATAAATTCCCCAGATCGCGAACGACCATGGGCTGACCATCTGTTTTAGCTTCGTCGAGGGGGTTCTTTTGATCTTGCTCAATCTTTGGCATTGCTCGTACTGTTTGGCATAATTTGCTGCAACGCGGTTCACTTTTGGCCAAAAGTATCCATACCGGAGGACCTTCTTTGCAAGGGTTTGCCCCTGATATGATCTCCTTAGTCACCTTCATGGACTTATTTTAGGATCCTTCAAGCTTCATCGTTCGTCACACATTTGAGCAAGGGGTAGATAATCCCCTTCAGTAGAGTATCCCACCCCGCATTACGAATCACAATGCCTTCCAAAGAAGCATTTTCCACTGGTTCTTGTCTACAAGGAGAGCTCCTGTAAGAATGTAATCTTTAATCGGCGTCATCCATGTTTCTGGTTCCTTGGTCTTCTTTAAAGTCCAGGCGATATCCATTTTGGTTATGCTCGGAGTGGTCAAGGTCTCAACCGGGACCAGCACTAATGACCGAGCCTCCCCAAAACAGGCCAATTTGGCCAGACAATCCATCTTTGCATTTTGTTCCATTGGGATATGAGTTATGGTGTAATGTTCGATGTCGTTGCACTTTAGACAAATACGTGGCGAGGTTCTCCCTTTGAGCCTAGTATTCGCCTTTCACCTGACAGACGACTAGCTAAGAATCGCTATAGATGTGTACAAATTCTATCTCAAGTTCCATCACAATCTTTAGCCCAACTATCAGTTGCAGGGAATTCCAAGCGCAAGGCATAGTAGATGGATCATCCTTCAAGAGTCTCGAGCACTATGCCTGCTCCCGAGCAAAAGTTGATGGATGCACCATCGACGAATAGGTTCCAATGTGTCTCTTCTTCTGGAGTGATTTCTTCCTCGTTATCTCGTATCGTAAATTAGGCAATGAAATCTTACGGCGCCTGCCTGTTGATTGCTTTTCGAGGATGGTATGTGATTTCGTACTTACTTAATTCAATGTTCCACTTTATAAGCCACCCAGAGGTCTTGAGTTGGTATAACACTTGCTTCAAAGATTGATCTGTTAGAACTTTGATAAGATGTGCCTGGAAGTACGATCGCAATTTTTTGGATGCGATCAAGAGGCAATACACCAGTTCTTCCAATTTGGATAGTCTTTTCTACTCAAGTGAACCATTTATTGATGTAATATATGGATCACTGGATCTTAACTTCTTCTCGTACGGGTGCCACACTCAATGCATGTGGTGAGAATGCTAAATAAATGTACAAATTTTCTCCATCTACTAGCTTGGACAAGGTTGGCAGGGTTTTCATATGTCGCAGCAGCTCTTTGAGCGCAGTTTGAAAAACTTTCTTCCATTCGAAGTTTTTCTTTCCCTTCTTTAGCATGTCAAAGAATGGTATACATTTGTCAGTTGCTTTTGAGATAAACCAAATCAATGCTACAACCTTTCCATTCGGGCTTTATAACTATTTTCTGTTCCTTGAGGCCTCGATTTTCCGTAAAGCAGTTATTTGCTCGGGATTTGCTTCGATGACTTTAGCGCTCACAATAAATTCCAAAAACTTTTTCGAGGCCACCCGAAAATGTCATTTAAGTGGATTAAGCTTCTTTCCATATTTGTGGAGTATTTTGAACATTTCAGTGAGGTTGTCCAAGCAATTTGCAGCCATGCATGATTTAAACAACATATCATCTATATAAACTTCCATTGTCTTCCCAATCTGACATTCAAACATGGCGTTTACTAGTTGCTGGTAAGTTACCCTAGCATTCTTTAAGCCAAACGACATTACTTTGTAGCAATTCATCCCCGGATCGGTAATGAAATTGGTATTTTCTTGATCTGGTTCGTGCATCATGACCTGGTTATGCCCCCAGTATGCATCCATAAATGATAGAGTTCATGTCTAGCCGTCCCGTCTACAAGTTGATCGATTCTAGGCAACTGTAAGCTGTCTTTCGGGCAAGCATTATTCAGATCCCAATAGTCGATATAAGTTCGCCATTTTCCATTGGACTTCTTGACCAAGACTGGGTTAGACACCCATTCAGGGTAAGTTGCATCATGGATAAAGCCATTCCCCATCATCTTGTCCAATTCTTCTCTTAATGCTTTGGACCGCTCGGGCCTTAGGCCACGCCTTTTCTGCTTCATGGCGTATACTTGGGATCAATTTTAAGTGCATGGCAGGTTATCTCTGGCGACACTCCGCACATATCAAAATGCATCCAATCGAACACATCCAAATTAGCATGAAGAAATTTAATGAGTTTAAGTCGCATCCTATTACCAAGATATTATCCAATTTTGAGGACCCTTGTTAGGTCATCCACGTCGATTCGGATATACACCGTTAATTTTGCCGGTGCTACCCGTTCCTCCCCTGAACTCTTCTTTCTAGGGTTCAAAGCCTTGTCGAATCAGCTATAGTCCCCAAGTTAGCGGTGGCTCTATAGTTGCTCTTCGGACGATTCACAAATGTGGGGAGTTCTTCCCACATTCTTCCCTTTTTCTTTTCTTTTAGATTCATGTAGTTCTGCGATATAACATTCCTTAGCGACATTTTAATCTCCCTTGACCACCCCGACTCCATTCACTGTCGAAAAATTCATAGTTAGACACCATTGGCCAAAAGCAATTCTATAATCTGCTAAGGTGGGTCACCCTAAGAAGGAATTGTAGTTGGACATCTCATCTACGATCATAAAGGTTTGGACGATGGTAACCCTTTGGTCGCCTTCTCCGAGTTCTATGGGTAAGTCAATCATTCATACGGGTTGTCTGGGTTCACCAGTGAATCCTTGAATCTTTGGTTGGCAGGCGGATACGTCTTTCATGCTGATCTTCATCTGATTAGCGGTGTGTTTGAAAGGGATGTTCATAGAATTGCCACTGTCTGCCAATACTCGTCGAACCATGGCGGGTTCGATTCTTACTTTCATGACCATGGGATTGAGAGTTGGATATTTTATTCCCTCGGTTTCTCGATTCCTGAGTATTGTGTCGTTGTTCAGGGTTCTTTGCTGCTTAGCGAGGGTTCCACCTTCGATCGCAAGGAGCGCGTCTTTCAGAGTGCACTTCAATGAGCTCGCATACCACAACATTTCTTCCCAACTCTTCTGCATAGGATGGGGCCCTTCCGATATCATTCCAATGGTGAGCCCCTGGTCAGTCCGAGTGGGTCCCTTTTTGCTAGTTCGAGCCTACTTTCCTTGGTTTCGTGGAGCTTGGAGAGCTGCAGGTTGTTTAGGATCTAGTGGTTTCCTCACATACTGCTGAAACATGTTTTCTCGTATCAGCTCCTCAATCAAGTCCTTTAGGTGATGGCACTCGTTTGTGTTATGTCCATGCGTTTCATGGAAGCGACAGAACTTTCCAAAATGATTTTGCTGTTCATTTGCTTCCATTTTAGGCAGCTTCTTGTATTGTTCCATCTCTTACATTGCGAGATAGATGTTTTCTATAATATCGTTGAGTAGGATGTACTCTTCAGGTCGCAAACCTTTGGGTCGCTTTCTACATCCGTTTCTCTTGTTAGAATTCTGATTCTTCCTTCTTTGCTTTCCATTTTTTCCTACGTTCCCCTCAACGATCCTGGAAGTGTTTATATCTTGGTTCAATGACATACCATTCTGCCCAATGTCGTTGGCTGTAGGTTAGAAGATTTCCTTTCCGGTTCTGGTGCCTCTTCCAACCTCAAGTACTGGCTCGCCTTTTGTTTGAAGTCCTTCCTTGTGGAGGGTTGTTTCATTTTGATCCATTTTTCGAATTCAGTCTTAGGGTGAATTGCGTGGACTAAGGTCATGAAAACTATATCCTAGTTCGAATTACTTACTTCAGTTACTACAGTGTTGAACCAATTCATGAAAGACTTCAGAGATTTTTTATGTCCTTGGAATAAGCCAAACAAGGACATCACATCTTTAGGCTATGCCGTGTGAAGTCTAAATTGATCAAGGAACCTTGTTGCTAGTTGATTAAAGATGGAGATGGATTTGGCCGAAAGTTTGGTGAACCGCATGGAAGCAATTCCCTCCAGAAAAATCGAGAAACATTTACATCGAACAGCATCCAAGCATTCGCTTTTTCTATGTACCAAATATACTTATAAACGTGGGGTTTCGGGTCTCTGGTTCCGTCATAAGACAAAATAGTTGGCATAACAAACTTTTCGGTGTACCACTTATTCAAAATCTCATTAGTAATAGGAGTCTGACTTGGAGTGATCCCCATTCATCATCTCTTCTATCCTTACTTTCATTCATCAGTCGCTTGACCATGTCCGCAATATACACCTCAGATGACCGGTAATCCTGGGGTCGGCTGTCAGTAACTGCACCGAGTGTTTGGCTTAGTAAATGATCTTGGTGAGTGGGCTGAAGCCTAGGCTTTCCTGTTTTTGGGCAAGCCACTCCCTCGGGGTTTCGTTTTGCGGTTGGACTGGTGGGGGCAGTTTGGATCTCCCTGGTATTATTGAATGCATCGGTATTTCCTTCCAACATGCCGTCGTCAAGTCGCTCAGCGTCTTCCGAGTCAGAGAGATACATGACTGTATCCTCCTATAGGATTTTCGCCCCTAGATTTAAGTTTGTAGCTAGTTGCCTCGTAGTTGGTGGAGTGCTTATGTTTCCTTCCATATTGATTCTCAAGGTTCCACTTATCACTCCTTTTTGCGGCTTTTTCTCGTTCCTTCTATTTAGGCCAGAAACGGAAGAGTTTTCTTATTCCTCGACAGCCGCGGGCTCTGTCATGGTTCTTGGAGCAGCATGAGACTGCAAAGTCAATAAGGCATTCAGTTTGTGCATTAGGTCTCTTTGGCTACTTTCCATTTTATGATTAATTTTATCGACAATTTTATTCAACTCATCTCTAGTGACAATTTCGTGCTGAATGGAGGATCCTAGAATCTGATCATTGGAGTTATCTCCTAACCGTGGATTGTTGGGATTGTTCACTACAATTTATTGGGGCTTGTTTCTTCTCCAGAAATGGTAGCTCCTATGGATCTTTCGAAAGTTGTCCTCTTTCTTCCTAGTGACATTGGTCCTCACCAGCAAATCTTTTAAACAGCGATTGATGAACTAACTTCATGAACCTATATGATCTAAGGTAGATAGCTAGATCTAAGCTTGAGTTCAATTCTCGGTGAAAGCACTAAAATATTAACACAAAAAGTGGATCAACACCCTGGATTGATTGTGAAAGCACCAACCTTGTTTATCAAGGCAAATAAAATAGAAACAAGAGATAGAAACTTGCAAATAAAGTAAAGAGACATGAGATTTTTAGATTTTTTTCGGCTATTAATGAAGCCGATATCCACTTTAAACTTTTATTATTGATTGACTTCAATTACAAGTTGAAGATGATTACAACTTGCTTAGATCTTGTGAGCTATATCAAGTCACCAGAGTTAGAATTCATGGGAGAATCACAGTAAACCAATGATGATTCGTGTATGGTAGAAGAAGAGTGAAAAATTGTTTCCGTAGAGTTTCAGCAGCTAGTACGGAAGATCCTGTCTATGTTGAAGGTAGGATTGTATTTGTAGGGGTTGGAGAGTACTTAGGCTAATGCCGTTTTGTCAAAGACTCACATTCGAAGGTACATAGGCGCTCCTAAAATTCTAGAACAAGCTGAGCCAATATGATGGATCGCTAGCGATCCATGGGGCATGACTGGCTAGAGATCCATGGGGTTATTGTACTTTTGGCTCATTCCCTATGGATCATGTTTCCTGCCTTTTGTAGATAATTTCCATGTAATTTGTGGCTAGATGATTTGCTTTAATGATGATTCACATACTGATTGCATTGAACTGCGGATGGAATTAGAAGAATGCTAACTTCTCGATCTTTCTCGCATGGCATGCTCCCAAACTCATCAGGGATTCCTAGAGTACTTATCAGGTTATGGTGTAGGAGGATTGAAGGATCCACGAGCGACCCTTATGGATCACTGGCGATCCATAAGAGAAGGATCGCTAGCGATCCATCACCTTAGGGGATTTTTAACTTCTTTTCCTTGTACCTTTCTTGATTCCTTCTTCTAGTCCTTTTGGTTGATTCTTGAGTTGTTCTGACTCGACGTATATGTTCTGACTTCTTTGAAATCCTGTTAGATCAAAAACATGGATAACGTGACATAGAAATGTGTGTGTGTATCCATATATGTATATATATAATTGACACTATAGTATAAAGTAATTGTAAATATTAATATAAATAACTTTGTATTTAAATTTAAAATTAAAATTAAAATTTTATATTTCAGAGCTAGAACTGTATAATAAAATATCTAGAGATTTAAAACTCGGATCAATATATTATATTTCAAGACTGAAACATTTAATTTTTTTGAAAAGTACATTTGCATATAATATTTTATACATATCAAATTAATAATTAGAAATTATATATAACAACTATATATATATATGTTTTAATGTATATGTGTGTGTGTGTGTGCGTGCGTGTGTGCATATTAAGCCATAATAGTTGTTATTTTCAAGCTTGCAGTTTCATTTTTTCATTATAATTATTCGTACGAAAATCATAATTTTTTTAAATACGTGCAAGTATATTTTATAACAATTAAATACTTAAAATATAATCGGATGTAATACATAAAATGAATTAAATATAATATTATTTAATTACATATACATATACACGTGCATATATATATATATATATATATATATATATATATATATATATATATATATATATATAACTAGTGAGTGACCCGTGCTACGCACACGGGAATTGTTTGACAACACTGTTGTGGACCTAAAGTCATATGGTAGTAAGTTATCTTTTTCCAGCACCTGTATACTAAATAAGGATTGTATTCGAAGAGTTGTTGGTATTGAATGCGTTGAGTGAACAAAATTTTGAACTTCCCATATGTGTCATCAAAAGGTTTTGGTCTAGGTAACGTAAGCATGATTTTCCATCATTCGTAGTCCATCTATGTTAAAATATACATCAATTATATTTAGTACTATACTCTATTGTGTATCTAATTTTAGTTGTTATGCTAGGTACAATGTTTTAGGTTATTTTATGTTGAGATGTGAAAATGAGTTGAAGCACAACAGGTGGTTCTTACGTTAATGAAAAGTTAATAGTGATAACCTTTATTATTTAATGATCATGGAAAAACTGAGTTAAATAATATACTATTCTAGTTTAGTAGTTATACTACAATTTATAGTCGAACAAACAATTTGAAATATCATATTATTCCAGTGTGGCAGTTGCAGTGTAATTTATATTCATAATATGCCAGTCTTTAAGTACATGTTATTTGCAAAAGTACAGTACAGAATATAAAACTGTGGATTTTTGAATGTTTCACTACTCTTGTTTTAGTATCTTCAAATAGTCGTACCTTACTTTTAGAATGCACAGGGGCAACTGAAATAGAGAAAGAAATTAAAAAATTTCCCAGAAAGTAAAATGACAGTACGACATAATTATGTTAAAACTGTTACCATGGACTGAAATGCATTTATTTAATTATTCACACAGTCATTATTCATTTATTTGACAAATTAAAGTAGAGTGGTAACATTCATGTTACGAACAAATGTTAACAATTAAAAATAGTTAGGGTTTACAATTAAATTGCAAGCGAAAGTCTATAATATTCAAGTAAATAATGGGTGATACAAATATGCAGGGTTTTTTAAATGGAATTACGAATACAGAAAGGAAACTGTCATTTTTTACACGCAACTAAGTAAACAGTAAGTAAAACACAGAAAAAAATAGAGACGACAAAGGACACTGTGATGATGTTGCTAATAGAAGTAGTTTTCCATTGTGGTCAACCTTCTCCATGCCAACTACTTCCTTTTCTTCTCTGAAGTTCTTCCAAGGGATCTTTTTGCCTACCAACAGCCTTTTCTGCATCAGCATGAAAAGTAGATTAATATAATAGTCCGTTTGTATATAGTTTATCAGATATGAATTTAATTAGATCATTACCCCCAATGAGGCAAAGACTATGCCACATTGTGCTATTGTTAACTGACTACATTTGCCATCACATAATCAGGATACATGAAATAACAAAAATTATCTTTTGAGTTCATCTACCACGAAATAGCTCATTATATCTACTAAAAAAAGTAAAAGCAATAATTTTAACTATACCTTAAAACTTTAAAACCTTTTGGTCAAAAAAATTTGAACACCAAATCTGCTTGTTCTCTACAAACAAAATATTAACATGGTTACCTATACATTATTTCAAATTGAACCATTTCAATATAGCGATAGATAACTGAATTTGTATGAGCCAGATAACCCTCACCCAAAGTGAAAACAGGTAGAATATTTGTTTAACCCATACCAGAAATTAACTGATATAAATGGTACATGTGGAAAAACTGAACCAACATTTTTTCTTTCTTTAATATTAGGTCAGGTACAGATTTACTGCATTCATCTTAAAAAGGTTGGGATGACGACGGTACTACAAATTAATTACTAACTACTTCACATGTAGAGGATAAATTTTTATAGAACTTCAGCATATTCATAACCAGGATTGAACTTATATAATAAACACATAAGGTTTGAAAAATAAATCATGTTTTCAGTTAGTAAACAAAGATTACTGGTAATAGCTTTTGAATGATTATCACATTATAGAAACAATATGCAATTTGATCTGAATAGATGTTAAAAAGAAAAGACGTGCTAGTTCTATATGAGGTTGTGGTTATATGAAATCAACAGAATAAAAACGATACCTGCTACATACAACAAACCAATATTTAATTATTATTATTTTTAAAATGGCACTTAGATACAACATGTCACTGGGACAACATAACACAAACCACATGTCAATATATGTTCGAATAACGCTATGCAGGTTTTGAACTTGTGACCTCTCACACCAAAGTCGAATAACTTAACCACCATGACCCATGGTGTTTGTCAACCAATATGTAATTACCAATTAAAAGTAGTAAAAATACCATTACAATATCAAACACATAGAATTGTCTTTGATAAAAAAAAGTGCTAGCTAGAACTCTACGACAATTTAAAAAGTAAGTATTAAAAGTACTACCAACTTATAACCGTATAAGACCGTTAGTTCTCTTTTATTTGTAAACATAGGTATAATGCATAGGGAAAATCATCAAGCATGCTGTAAAATTATAGTATTATATGAGCGTCATAGTAATGACTTGGACTCATAACTATAAATTAAAACTGCTATAAAAGATAAACGGGAAAAAAAAATTAAACTATGTGATGCGACATGTATTTATTTCCTAAACAGTTAGGGATATGCAAAATAAGTGTAGCAAGGTCAAGTAGCTAAGTACAACCTTAATTCAGCCACCGATCGTCAATGAATAATAGCTGGATGATCATTTTGCGAGCATTCAAAGCACACATTAGTAAAGTTCAGTAATCAAGCTTTTAGTAAAATGCAATCCAATTACATATAAAAACATGAACTGAAAATTCAGTTTATCAACATCATTTTTTACTGTTCACTAGCAAAGCTTGTTGGGAAAAATATGACTATACTTCTAATAGTGCATGAACTCAACTTCACTTGGTAATTTCAGTTTCAACAATGAGAACTCTGACAGAACACATGGTCACAACGGTCTTTAATCTGTCAAACATGAACTATAAATCTGAGGGTAATTCAGCAATTGTTATATGTTCACACCGTACATAACTTTCACTTATCTACTGAATAAAATTTATATACCACTTATATTAATCCATTTTTTTATACTTTATTTAACAGGAGAAATAATTTTCTAATGCCTAACTAATACAACCACCAGTACATAAACATTGTACATGAATTAACAATAACTACCTTAGAAGCTCATCTACCATAAAACAATGCAGGATAACTTGTAAAAGAATTTAAACATTACCTTAAAACTTGCAAAGCTTTTGGTAAAAAATATTAGTACACCAAGCCTGCTTGTTGGGCTTTACAAATAAAAAAAAACACGGTTACTTAAAAATTATTACAAACTGAACGATTTAAAAACAAACAAATAAGTAAATTTGAATCAGTAAACAACCGTCAGCCACATTGGAAATTGGTATATAATATTTGGGTTACGGAAACCAGAAATTAACATGTAGACTTGTGGTCAAAATGAAGTAATATTTATTTTTTCTTTACGCTTAGGTTTGGTAGATATTTAGTAGTCATGTTCAAAAGCTAGGTATGATTACATTTACATTAGTACTACTTACTTACTAACTAATACACATGTAGATGTCAAAAAAAATCTGAAGATCAAAGTACATAGTAATAGGTTTTGTATAATAGTCCATATAACATGGTAATTTTGATGACTAAATTTCAGTTGGTGACTAAAGATTATTCTATAATAGGTTTTGAATGGTTATCGTAGTACACAAAACTATTATATGATGTACTGCAAGTTCTATAAGTATATTAGTTAAAGATTCATGGTACTATAGTAACAGTTAAAAAACAGTCCAAAATAGACTGATTTAAAGAATGATTTGGTTATGAACGTAAATGGATGCCTATTGAAGATGGTAGGTGTGAGGTGCATACAGATCCCCAAAATTAGTTACATTAACGATTTAATATAACAAAAGTACGCTAACTGAGTTGATGATAAAAAAATGGCATCGTAATTTGCAATGAATTAGAAGCTGTATGAAATAATAATTGATTACAATGAAACCATACGTGCATGTAAATAATTCGAAATCTGGAGATCCTAGATTTAATAAAATAATGGAAAATGCGAACGACTTGATGATAAAATAGTAAGGCCTTATAAATAGGAATAAAATAGTAGTAATATGTAATAAAAGTTGAATAGAATGAATTTAAACATGTATTATGTAGGTTCTCCAACTTGCGAATCACAAAATTTGACATACATGAGACCCTAGCTTCTGCATGGTTGAGTGGAAGTGATTGCAAATCTTCAAAAGTACTCATAACGATGAATTAATATTGAATGTAGAGTACTTAAACTTACTATATTCCCACCTCTTCATATCTGAATGGACGAAAAAGCAAGGATGTTGGTGAACCATCAGTCAATTAGGCCTGAAAGAAAGTTTGGAAAAACAGTAAAAAGTTATGCCCAACAACCATGATATCATTTGATCAACGATGTGTACTAAATGTAATTGTAATCTAATGTAAAAGGCTTGAACTGTACAACGATACTTGAATACAGGAAAATGATTGTTTGTGCAACTATATGAGATTTAAGATTAAAAAATTAATAACAATGCAATCGTCAAAGAGAAATAATATATTTTTAAAAATTAATAGTTAAAATAAGCATGCCAAACCACTTGAAACAGCCAGTATCCAAAAAAACGAAATAAATTCACCGAAAGTAAAAGTTTTGCAAACCATGATATGTGAAGCAAGTTAGTTTTAGATTGAAATTTATCGGCACAACAGATTATCGGCCTATTTACGTAACAAACCATAACAACTACGTCTTCTGATTCAGGGACAAATTTTAATTTAAACCAAAAAAAACGTACATGAGATAAAAGGACAGTAACATATAATGAAATTATGTTATACCACACTTCGTACGTAGGAAGCCCTAAATTTGTGTAGAATCTCGAATTCCAATTGAAAATTTAACAAATCACTAACCTAAAACGTAGCGTGTGGCCCGTGCTACGCACACGTGCATTGTTGGTTATTAAGTTGATGCTAAAAGTTACTTAGAATAGTATACCATATGTAAAATAAAGGAATTTTATGTAGGAGGGAAATGTGAATGTAATGTGTTTGTGTGTTAGTTTATTAGTATAATAGGTTGTTAGTAAAAGTTGATGTCTTCATTCTCTTTACAAAAACAATAGGGATAGAATACCCTAGAGTGGAAATAGGAACCGGAAATTTGGTTGCCATTTGATTATACGTTGATGTAATATTCAATTTTATGGCAAACAGCCATGACCTGCTTTTTCCATGGTCCTACCGGGCTTTGGGTTTTTTAAATATTGCTAAAAAGATTCCAAGATGCATTATTATCAAACAAAAAAGGTAACATAATGGCCTTCCATCATGGCCAACTCTGCATAAACTTGAAAAGGCATGCTCAGTTTCAGAGAAATACATAAAATTCTCCTCTAACCATAAATGATTCTATAATTGAGAAATGTATTCTAGTATATATAGCCTATGACCGTTAATTTAAAATTCAATCAAATATTTTCAGCAATAAAACTACAATTTATATTGTTTTTTTATATCGTTAAAATTGTACTAACAAACTCACACATAATACAGTAAACGTTAAGGAAAAAAATCCACCGTTCATCGTTTCCATGTAGAAATTAATGGAGAAAAACCTCAGTTATTTCTCAACTCATTCTCCTCTGAATTTGCCCACTCCATCACCGATGAACTAACTGAGCTCGCCAACGAACTCGAGCTCATCTTCACCAAATTTTTCTTTCTATTTGTACTATTCCTCCTGCATTTAACAGCTTTCCTTGATTCACTTTTACAGTTACTGCTCGTGTCAGCTCCAATTTTTACTCATCGAATTACCGAAGTACCCTTCCTTGGCTCCTTTTTATTTTTGACCAGTATTAATCTGACAAAAAATTGGTTACAATTTGATGGTAACAGAGTTAAAAATTTATTGTATGATTTTACAGTTTATTTGTCATTGATGTTTCACATCACCATCGATGCACAATATACATAATCAGTAATGTAACGTTAATGAAGGATGCATAAAATACATAACAGCGTAGAAAATCCTAAGAATTCATGTGCGTACATTATTCATTCAGTAAATATTGTTTTATTATATCAGTGGTTGGGAAAAAGATCCACATTTCACCATTTTTTTAAGCCATGTACAAAAATTGAACTGCAAACAAAATAATTAATAGAACTTGTTTCTATCCTAATAAATATCTAAAATCGAAAAACATAAAATCAAATAAATTCACGTTGTTTTAATAGTCAAGGAAAATACATGCAAATTTAACCAACAAATGAATTATCTAGCTTTCATTAAATATAAAGAGGTTATAATAATCAAATTCATTAACCGTTAAATTTCCAACTATCACGAATGAAAATATAGCCTACCTTACAATCTCTTCATCTTTAATCATGCAATCAGTGATAGCATAATAGGTCTAAGTTTTTCCTCCATGAAGAGGGGGCTCATTTCCTTGTTTTTTCTCCTAAATCATTAGACCTTTCCTTCTCATTTCAGGGAAATAGGAATATTCCCCCCACATAATATCTGAAATAATAACCTGGGCAATTTAGAGCAAAACGAAACACCACAAATCTATCTTGCTCTTTACCAACTATTTCATGATATGCTTTAGAGATGTTATGTATTCAGCTAGTATTCTAATTTAGAGTGAATAAACTATCTATCACTTTTGATTGAAACATTACTGAGAAACAGTGATACCAAGTTTAACTTCAATCTTTGAAGTGAGTTCTACCAACTATCCAAAATAAATATTAATAGTTTTTAGCAATCATTAAAATCTTTTAAAAAGAGTCATCATAGTGGAAAGCATGAAGATACCAGTAGTATAGTTTTCAACTATTGAGGTCCATGGACCGTAAAAAGTTCACATATGTTTCTTATTAAAAAATGTAGGAAAGAGGAATAAAAGATAACCAATTTTATCAAATCTAGAGACCGCGCGTAAAATTCATAATATGCAGGATACTGAACATATTTAATACTCAATTAACATCATAAATCTTGGATGTATAGAAGTAGAATCCATAGTTTGTGTGCCAAATGACTATGGATTAGTTATAAAATTATGAATTTTTATTTATTACGTCCCTCCTCATGAAACATCAGTGCAACACATGTATCATTAACCATTTACTACTTAATTCGCTTAATCTAGGTTATGGTTAGCAAGGAAATTAATCTACTTCATCTTTTATAGGCTCTAGGTATTTATTCCTTACCGCATACTAAAGGAGATTGTCGAAACAACACTACAACATTTGTACATGTAATGGATACTGCAACCTTATGTTGTGACTGCATGATCACCATATGGCATTGGCCAAAAATGAAAATTAAATGAACTCGTAGTAGTCGTTGAATGCAGTGAGAGGTGAAAGAGGTGATTTAAAAAAGTTAACTGGAAATGTCAATAATGAGGTGGTTATCGATTCCAGTATTTGGGTTGTTTCAATCGGCTATAGTTTTTTTTGCCTTCCGTCAGAAGTTGTAATCAACATGTTAGTAGTACCTTGGAGCAATCAGAAGTCGTAATCAGTATGTTAACAGCATTTTCGAGTAATCAAAAGAAATAAACATTTTAGCAGTATTTTGAAGTACATTTGAAACATAATGTTAGTAAATTATGAAATGTTTTGCGTTACCGTTCATCTCAACAGAAAACCTCTACTGAAACCTAAACCCTTTAGTAATGCCATCATATTTTAGCATATCCATTTTCATTTCAAAAATACTCAATTTACCAACTGATAATTCAATATTATCCAAATCAGGAATTTGAGACATCAAATCTTTAGAAACTGGACTATTTAATCATATTAAGATGTGCAATTTTAATTCATATCACAATTCCAGATTTCAAATAACTTCACTCATTTTTCTCTCAGTTCCAATTCATGTTACCTTTGTCATTGCTTATTACATGCCCAGTATGTTATTTACTTAGTGACTTTATATGTATACTTATTTTGGTGGACTAATTATACCAATATAGTTTAAAGCAGCAAGATCAGTTATATATTTTATTTACACATCAATTTTTTTATAACTACAGAAATTAGTTTTTTAAAGGAAAAAACTAAAAATCCCCATCCCCGTATACCATCCTAGATCACTGGTTATGTCGGGAATAATTCTTGAAACTTTCAACGTGTTTTTTGATACCTGTATAGATATATTTGAAAAGAATCTCATTCCCACTTCTTAACATGTTCATTCTTTTGCGACTAAAAATAATAAAGAGGAAAATAATAGAGAAAAGCAAAGTTTCAAACTGTTTCACCTTTGATGGAGTAGTCAATTAGGCAATCGCAGACAAACAGAGTGATCTTCTCAGTGAACATGACCTATACTAAACAAAAGCAAAGCTGCTCTTATCTTTCCTCGAGATTAGACTGTTCAAACTTGGAAAGTGGACCAACCTTTTCCTAACTACTGCAGAAACTGCAACCTAGTCACAAATTATTATAACATGTCAAGTTTCATATTTATCAAAAATTACAAGATTGAGAAAGAATTCATGTAGGAGACAGTAGGTACAACAGGTAATCAAGTTATATCTACCAATGAAACATGACAAATAAATAAAATTCAAATGGTCAATATCAGACGTAATAAAAATGCATGGCTTCTAGGGAACTTATAATCAGTTAGAGATGAATTAATTTTTTTAAACAGAGGTATCAAATAAAGTCTGGCCAGCATGATACCATTTCCCCAAACACGTGTAATACAATTATTGTGAATCTAATGTAGTTGGATTCATTTGGGAAATGTAACAAAAAAAACCTTAATTAGGTATAGCTTTGACTGTGACTAACATATAAATTCATGATAGTGAAACCTTCAGAGAGCATAAACAAATACATGTTGAGAGTTGAGGCATAAAAGAAATATTAATGAAGATTTGAAACAACCACTACAAGAAAAATAACCATATTCATTTACCAGATTATGTATTAAATACATTTCAGGCCGAAGAAAAAGTTACTGCGAAATTTTAAGATTTATCTGGCTTTATCAAATTTTATTAAAAAAGGGTATGTAGCAAAAAAAGGTGTATGTACCCTATAGCAGAACAATTTATGATCAAATCAAGTTTGATGAGCCAACCTACTGTTATCCCATTTTTTGGTCAAAACTGGAATATCAATGTTGTGTGCATTTCCACCACGACCAAACCAAGAAGAAGCAAGCAAGCGTACATAAGTCAGGGACTTCACTAAGGATGAAAGTCCATTCGGAATCAAAGGTTTAAAAGTTCATTCGGTGTACATCAAGTATCTCATTCGGCACAGTCACATATCTCATTCGGCATAGTTCATTCGGCACTCCACCTACTACACAACACCGGACCAAGGCCCTACCGGACCAAACTTCCATCTCCATGCAACACCGAACCGCGTGATGCCGAGCCTACACCCTGCCGGACCATACTCCATCCACCATCACCGGTCCAAGCAACCACCGGACCAATCCTTCTCAAGCCATCACCGAACCAACCTCAACCATGCTACCACCGGACCAGAACCCACATCCACACTCCTACCACCGAACAACCATACTCCTACCACCGGACCAAAGCCTTACCGATCCAACTCCACTTCCATGAACAACCGAACCAAGACCTCACCGAACCAGACAACTGCCAGTCCAGATTGCATCAGCCCAGGCCCACCAGCAGCTATAAGCATCCAAGACCTCTGCCCCCAGCCTCACTCTATAAATAGAGGGGCAGGGGTACAACAATGGCAGACAAGTTTGAGAGCTCAAGCCTGGAAGGAACTCTCAAACAACTTTAGATACTTGTAATCAAAGCTTTGTACTTGTAATCTGAAGAAAAAAGGAGAATAACATATAAAGTGGATGTAGGCACGTTCTGGCCGAACCACTATAAATCCGTGTGTCTTTTACAGTTTAGTCCCTGCTTTTTATATATTTGCATAAATCACCCAAATCACTAAAAACAACATAAAATCAACCAACTCATACGACTTTGGGTGTTTGCGGCCATTTTTTACGCAAACACCTACCAACTGTGCGGTCAGTTATATGCATAATATCCAAATCGAGTGGAAAGGATTACCAAATTAGTGACCTAAAACCTTTTATTTGAAGTAGATAAAAGGGACGTAGGTTAGAATTGGAATGACAGATAATCAAATTAAGTTTTACTGCAAATCCTACCAACTATGTCTTTAATACATAAAATCCCTAATTCGAGAAATAGAAATAAACCAAGTACTAACCTAATTCGAATAAATCCCCGATTTGACTTCGTAGTTTCACCAACCGTATAATCCCTCTAATGTTGAATGTGTTGGGGCAAGATTAGTCGATAGAGAAAGAAAGAAAGAGGAGTGTAGGGTTTGTAGAGCGTGGATGACGAAGTGGGAAGTACAGAAAGGAATACAGTTTTGGAATTCAAATAACAGTTTTAGGAAAAACACGTCGTTTGTGGACCAATAATTACGTAGTGTCGAAAATGCCCTAAGTTTGAAGAGGACACGTGTCATCGTATAAATGATCTGGTTTCTCTTTTCCTATTTAAGTAATAGATTTATTTTTTCAAAAACTATAGCACATATATATATTATATAATTATGTTTTCATTTTAAAATTAATATTTTTTAAAAATAATTTAAAAATATTATTAAATTTGATTTTTTTTTTAAATTTTAATGATGTAGCCAAGAGTTGTACATACATATATATATATTTAAATATATAATGGATATTATCATCTAATGTAAATAACATTGATATATATGGATTTATGATAATTCATATACCATCTAAACTGAATGACATAATGAACAGCATATGTATATATACAAGTGTAAATAAAATATTTACCTTGACTAAAGCTTAGTTGTCACACGTTGAAACATTGAATCAAAAAGCTCCTTGAACCAGTATCTAAACTTCCAAAATGAGCTATCAGGCTGAAAATAACAACCACCGATCTATTATTTGGATTTGATTTGTGTTTTATAAGTTTGAAAATTGAGAAGCAATGGCAAGGAGGAGGTCGGCTAGATTTGATCTTGATAGAGGAAAATTCTAGAGCTCTTAAAGTGGAATTTGAGTTGTTTAAATAGTAGAGATTCAAATGAGAAAAGAGGTGATCCATATCCACATTTCCCTCTTACTATTTCCTACCTTATGATTCATTATTCAACACCATCCAATCCCTTATGGCTGACCACTATATGCCCATATTTAGGCCTTAAAATTGCTTTAAGTCCGAACAATAAAAAATACATTTAAATTTGATTTAGATGCTCATCGATAACGTATATAAATACATGTGTATATTATATTTGTATACGCATTATTTTAATACTGATCAACATGAATTAAAAAAATTACAATTAATTTTCAATTTTTTTTAATTAATTTGTAATAATTATAGTTAATTAAATCGAACAGTAATATGAGTATTCAACATTTCAGTTGTGTGACTCTTAGGTGTAAATTCGTTCCGTGAACAATATTGAGCAATTCGAATATTAACGTTACATGTCACCTTCTAGTGGTGTGACAATATGCCTAAACTTATCATTTACATAGCTTTGGTAAAATTAAATTTTACTTATTTTAGCGTTACCCAATGGTGACAATTGTTTACACTAATTCTCTCATGAAAACTATATCACATTAGGACGCATGGAATTTGGTAATAATCAAAATTCCAATGTCGTCCATATTCATCTTTATAATCCAAACATAAATTCTATGGTTCAATTATAACAAATTTTATTAACAAAACTGCTTTACTCCATGACCTTGACTTTGAGTTAACTTTAGTTAACCGTGATAGTAACCTCATATAACTGAATAGACAAATTCTCTATTGAATAGTGTCTCATTTCCAGTGCTACCACTCGAGCCAACTATAGTCATTCGATGGACGTCATGCCATGGTTTAACCACAATCAAAGTGGAGTTTTCATATAGAAGCTCAATGGTATTCTCAGATTGAGATAATCGTGTAGTATTGTCACATTAATATTTTCTATTCAACCTAAGTTATATTAACCAATAGAAAATTATCACGTGAGTCATTTTATTGTTATCCAATAAATATTAGTATGTAACCCCTTGGTGTCTGCATTAGCCTTGCATAATACACTGCTAAACATTTGGAGAACATTACGTACTCTAGCCTCAACAGATGCAATGATATCTAATCTCCATACATCTTGACTATGAATATTTAAACATGGTATTTATTATATGTTATGATAAATTGCTCATAATTACAACACCGTGTAATTTCTATCACTAAACACAACATTTATGGGCTTTCTATTAAATATACTTAAATTGAAAAATTAATTATCTATAACATATTATAACCAATATATGACAGAAAGAAAATGCCTTTTTATTTTGAATAAGATTAGTTATTGAGTTAGATATATGTAAAAAATACATAATTGCCCATAACGCACGCCCTTAACTCTATCAACCATAATCAAAGTACAACTTAAACCAAAGATTCACATTATTCTTACGTAAAAATACCATTGCACATTGTTACATGAGATCTTCAATTTGACTTTTAACCTATATAAGACCCTCATGGATTCTCTCTGTAATTGTTCCAAATAACTATATGTAATAACTCCTTAGTATACCCATCGAACATAAGTTATTCCCTGTCCATTATGTGGAAAGCGTTATGTACACTAGCCTCCACAGATATATCGATATCCTATTCTTGATGCAACTTAACTTGGAATGTTTAAGGGAAAGTATTGATTTTATATGATTTAATGCCCATAGTTATGAACACATTCGAAACTATGTTTAAAGGAACCATGTAGTAGTGTATTGCATGATATTCTTTATTGAATCACCTACGCGCGTGTGAAGGTGCTGCATAAATTACAACTATAGTGTCGAATTATCATAAGTACTCATGAGGCCGAACAAGTGTTCAAGGCAAAATGAACACAAGGATGATTCGAAAAGATATTGTGCGTTGTTTGCTGTTTGGACTTACAGAAAAGGCTTACAGTGTTAGTCCGTGAAATGATGGTTTTGATGACAACAACCTTAGAATAGTTTATAAAATATAAATACTAACATTATAAGTTTAGATATATATGTATATGCAGGATTTAACCATGTAGGTACTAAGAAAGAAGACTATACAGTATAGAGATTCAAGATAGAAGACTCATGAGTATCAAGATTATCAAGAGTTCAAGATTTCAAAGTTAAGTATTTTTTTATTAGGAATTTTGTTAAAACTTATAGAAAATCACTGGCATTTTAAAATCCAATTTATTCGGGGAATGGAATCCACTTCGAGTCTGTTAAAGAGATGGAACCCTAAGTAGGATGGAACCTACGAAAGATCTAGTGGAACATTGTTTTGTATCCGCTAACTTTTTATTCAAAATGATTTTTCAAAATTATATCCTGTTTTCAAAAACTTTCCTCTTAAAAGATTCAAAACCCTCTATCCTGATTTTAAATAATTTTAGCCTCAAAGTTATCTTTAATTTCAAAGTTAATTTGCTCCTGATTTTAAACTATCTTTTAATATAATATATTTAACTATATTCAAGTATATTTATAAATATTATTCTCTATATTTACTTATGAATTTTAATTATACTCAAGTATAGTTTAAAATAGTTTTAATACAAGATAAATGTTATTTTCGAAGAAAATCAAAACGTCAAAAAATGCTTTGGGACGTCGACATGCCTATTTACCCTATGTCGACATGGTGTCAGTTGAGTTTAAAATTTAAATTTCAAAGAAGTGTCTATTCGCCATAACTCTTCACGAATGGACATGGCTGTTGTTCTTCTATAAATAGGGGTTAGTTTCAATGAATTTGACATCAGATTTTCTGGTTTTTCACTCCTCTTCTTCTTCCACTTTTCTTAATACATATTCTTATCATTACTCTCCCGAAATTAGCATTAAATCGAACTCGATTACTTCTAGTTTGATTCTCTATCACTTTCTCTATAAGATTCTTAGTGCTAGTCAGAGTTATAGACTTCTTTGTAATCTATTAAGTGAGAAAAGGTGTGATTGTAGCCTTGAAAATCAATCAAGAAAGAAAAGGTGTGATTGTAACCTTGGTAAATCAATTGGGTAAACTTATGGCCCGGAAATCAAGTATCTCTACCTAGAGGATCGAAATTCTGGAGGGTGTACCTCGTAGCCTTGAAACCGAGGGTGTAATTGTACAATTGCTTTTGAAAGGAAATCTATACTTGTGTTGCGGGACTGGATGTAAGGTAACTTCGAACCAGTATAAAATCTGGTGTGTTCTTTCCCTTACCGCTTTTATTTTATTTCTGCATCTGTGTTTGTTTCTGTGATCATATCTGTGTCTGTATATTGCATACATCGGTGTCTAAATTGACATAAATTTGAAAAAGATTTAGTAATTATTTATTAGCACTATTCATCTCCCACTAGTGTTAATCCTAGCCTTAAGATCCGTAATCCGCATTTCTCACAATTAGTATCAGAGCAAGGTTTTCAAAGTTTCATAATCTGATTTTTGAAATTTTTTCAAAATGGCTACCAACACTGGTACTGTTACTAACACTAGTATCCCTGTCACTAGTTCATTTGCAGAGGGTCAGTCTACTATCAGACCACCACTTTTTAATGGCAGTAACTATGCATATTGGGCATGTAGGATGAAAATATATTTACAATCTATAGGATTAGACACTTGGAATATCACACAAACTGAATATTCTGAACCCACAACTAATTTTGCACAGTGGACGACTAAGCAAAAGACTATTGCACAAAATAATTCTAAGGCAATGAATATTCTGTTTTGTTCACTAGATAGAAATGAATTCAATAGAGTGTCGGTTTGTAAGTCTGCATATGAAATCTGGAAAAATCTACAAGTTACTTTCCATGCTCACAAATCAGTTTCAATTATTTAAAATGAATCCTAATGATTCTATTTCAGATATGTATAGTAAATTTCAGGATACTGTGCATTCTCTAATATCTTTGGGAAAGGAATTTTCTGAAGAAGATTAAGTCAGAAAAACTTTAAATTCTCTAACTCCAGAATGGGATCAAAAGACATTTGTGATTGAAGAGGCAAATGACATCAGTACTTTAAAGATAGAAGAGTTAATTGGAAATCTAATGTCGTATGAAGTTCAAATGATCGGGAGAAGAGAAAGTAAAGCATCTGAAAAGAAATCAATGGCATTCAATGCATTAACCAATGGATCAGACTCAAACAGTGATAATGATGAAGAGATAGCCTTTATGACCATAAATTTTAGGAAATTTTTGAAATACAGAAAGATGAATAATCTCAAGAGAAACAACTATAAGAATTCTGGATTCAGAATGTAGTGCCAAATAATGACAATGTTACAACTGTGATAAACCATGCCATTTCAAAAGAGACTGTCCGTATTCAGATAGGCAAAATTCTCCTATGATCAATGATCCAGCAAAGAAACGGAAGCGTGCATTTACTGCTACTCTAGATGACTCAGACTCATCCTCAAGTGATGATGATCGAAAAACAGATAATTCGAATTTGTGTCTCACAGCTGTTCATGACTCGGACGAATTCAAAGAAATGGGCTCAGGAAAAGGTACACGTTTACAATACAATTGGTTGAAATTGCTTGCTTAGAATTTTTGAATCTCGCTTTATTGCAATTTTGATTATGACAACTATACGTATATATTAGTATCGATTAACCTTGTTTTGCAGGAAGAACTCTACAACAGGAAAATTTCAAGGGCTTAGATAAAGAGTCTATGTGTATTAGTATTTGTTAAAATCTTCCTTGGTGACACACACATATGCACAATTGTAAAACATGCACAAGACATGGCAAACAGACGTCTTAATTTTTTTATTCAGACGTCTGTCTACTAAAACAAATATTGATTCAGCATAATATTCAGACGTCTGTTCTAAAATATTCAGACGTCTGAATATAACCGAATTTGCCTATTTTCTTGCTGTATAAATTTCTAACTATAAACAGACTTATGAAATTTTATTTTAGACTTCTGAAAACGAATAGATGCAACTATTCAGCAAAGATACACAACTCTTGATTGACGTCTAATCATCGAATCTCTTCGTTAATAATTGCAACTATTTATATACTATAAATAGAGGCTTAACCAAATGTTTTCATTATCGAATCTTACTCTAATTCTTTCTATCTTATCTACAGCATTCATATTCACAAAAGCTCTCTATTTTCATATTTCAAAGATAACAAAACTTCTCAAATCTTCCATATTCTTTCACGAACTACACTGTTATCATCAAGGAAGGATTATAGGAAGGGTGCATATTGATTTGACATATCAATATTATTAAGAACACAAGTAGTCAACAAACTCTATTGTATTGTGAAAGTCCTCTTCAGCAGTCGAGGCAAGAAATTCCATTCGGCAGTTCGGGTAATTGTAAACCTATTCCTTCGGGTAAAGTGAGGGTTGTTTTTGTTAGTGAAATTCCTAAGAGGAGCTTAGGGACTGGATGTAGGACAGTGGTCTGAACCAGTATAAAACTCTGGTGTCACTTTTATTTATTATTGATACTCTGCTATCTACACATTTCTATTCCATACGATCCTGCTGCAACGTCTATTTTTATCAATTGGTATCAGAGTAAGGACATCCAATAACCATAACACCATTATTTGATACTTTGATAATATGGAAAGCAACACAAGTACAAGCACAACCACTATCTCTACATTTTTCGAAAGACAAGCTACTCAAAGACCACCATTGTCCAATGGTTTACATTACAATTATTTAGGCAACAAGAATGAGGATATGTATGCAAGCAACCTGTTTTGATGCCTAGAATGCAACTCAACAGAATTCACAGCACCTACAACTAATTACTCTACATGGACAGTAGCTCAGAAAAATGAAGAAAGTGCAAATTCCAAAGCTATGAATATGTTATTCTGTGCTTTGGATAGAAATGAATTCAATAGAGTTAGTATTTGTACTACTGCACATCAGATATGGGAAACACTCAAAACAATTCTTGAGGGTACAAACAAGGTCAAACAAATAAAAATCTCAATGCTCATAAACCAGTTCCAAAATTTTAGAATGAGACAAAATGAAACCATCAACGACATGTACTCAAGATTTTAAGACATACTTCATGCCTTAATAGGGTTAGGAGAAAAATATAGTGACTTTGATATTATTTCAAAGGTACTAAACTCCATAACCGACGAATGGGAGAGGAAGGTTTTAGCCATTGAGGAAGCCAATGATTTATCAACAATGAAACCTGAAGAACTAATAGGTAACCTCATGTCTTATGAAGTAAATCTTCAAGCCAGGAAGGACCAGGCACAAGAAAAAAAGAATGTAGCTTTTCATGCGGAAAAAGAAGAATCAGAATCAGAAGATGAGGATCTAGCATTTATTGCAATTTTTTTAAGAAATTCCTAAAATTCAGAAAGAATAAATTCAAAAAGAATTCCTCAAATAAACCTTCATCCTCAAACTTGGAATGTTTTAATTGTCACAAGAAAGGTTATATGATAAAAGACTGTCCGGAGCTAAAAAAGGAGAATCGGAAAAACTTCAACAACATGAATAAGAAAGACAAATTTTAAAAGAAGGTTTTTTCTGTCACATAGGACGATTCAGATTCAGATTCAGATTCATCTGATAGTGATAGTGATAGCAACAATGACAAGCAAATGTGTGCTTCATGGCCCAAGAATCTGAGGTTAGTGATTTGTCTTATGAAGATTTAATAGAAGTAAACACAGAATTTTTAAATTCTATAAAAATTCTCAAAAAGAAACTTAAAGAGACAAGCGAAAATTAGAAAAAAGCTGAATTTGAAAGAGATATGTTAAAAGACGAGAAAAAAATATTGGAAGATGAACTTGAAAAAGTTCAAGAATCTCTCACAAACTCAGATAGTCAACTTTTACTTTTGAGTCCAGAAATTGAAACTCAAAAGGCAAAGAATGATGAAATTATTTTTGAAAATCACAATTTAAAAACTAAAATAAAACAAGTTGAATTAGACAATACTAGTCTTCAAATTAAATTAGATAACATTACTAAAAATGTTTCTAATTTTAATAAGGGAAGAGAAAATTTATCTAAAATTCTCGAAAATTCTCAACCCTCTTCAAATAAAAATGGATTAGGTTTTAAAAAGGAATCAAAAATCCTTCCAAAGAAAAATGCTAATTTTAAGAAGGAAGATAATTTAAAACATAGTATAGTATTGAAAAATAACATACCAAGACACACTAAAAAGAAAAAGGAAATCAAAATATGGGTTCTGATAACAAACAATAATTTAATTCGGAGAAAATATATAAATTCCTTTATAGAAACAGTTCAGAAAAATAATAATTATCTTTATAAAAGGAATACTAAACCCACTTGGGTTTGGTTTCCTAAGATCTAACTCTTAGGACTCTACTAAAAGGTGGGTACCAATATATTTATTAATATTTTTTGCAGGTCCCACTCAAGAAAGGAAAATGGATTTTGGATAGTGGTTGCTCAAAACACATGACCGGAGGCAAAGAAATGCATAGAAATATTTCATACTTTGATGGTGGCTCTGTTACCTTTGGAGATAACTCAAAAGGTTTCATCATTGGCAAAGGAGATGTGTGCAACTACGGCATATCAAATTTACCCCTTATTACAAAAGTTTCTTTAGTTAAAAACTTAAAACATAATTTATTAAGCATAAGTCAACTATGCGATAAAGGTTTTAAAATAACTTTTTTTGAAAATAAATGTTGTATCTTTGATCAAAATCAAAATCTTATTTTTGAAGGAAAGAGAGACAGAAATACTTATGTTTTAAACATGAAAATTAATAATAATAAAGATATGTGTTTAATGGTAAAAGATAACGATCCTTGGTTATGGCACAAAAGATTTTATCATATTAATTTAAATCTATTCAAAAACTTTCAAAAAATGAACTAGTCAAAGGCTTACCAAAAATAAATTTTAAAATAAATAATATTTGCGATGATTGTCAATTAGGAAAATTAACTAAATCACCTTTTAAATCTAAGAAAGTCATTTCAACTTTACAACCATTAGAATTATTAATCATAATCGATATGTTTTTATAATAGTTGATGATTTCTCAAGGTATACATGGACGATATTTATGAAAAACAAAAGTGATACGTTTGATTATTTCAAAAATTTTGTTAAAAGAATTCAAAATATTAAGAATTTAAAAGTCAAAAATATAAGGAGTGATCATGGAGGCGAATTTGAAAATGAATCATTTGAATTATTTTGTAAAAAGAAAGGAATAAATCATAATTTTTCATTTCCTAGAACTCCACAGCAAAATGGAGTTGTAGAAAGGAAAAATAGAACTCTTCAAGAATGCGCAAGAACGTTATTAAATGGAAGTACTTTACCAAAGCATTTCTGGGCAGAAGCTGTAGCCACTACGTGCTATGTATTAAATCGTATTTCCCTACGACCTTTAACTAAAAAACTTCATATGAACTTTTTAATGGAAGAAAACCTAATATTTCGTACTTAAAATCTTTGGGTCAAAATGTTTTATTCTTAACACAAAAGACCAACTTGGAAATTTTGATCCAAAAGCAGACCATGGTATTTTTGTAGGTTACTCAGAACGAAGTAAGGCATATCGTGTTTTCGATAAACGAACAAATGTAATAGAAGAAACTTTACATGTATCTTTTGATGAAAACTTTAATAAAAATACAATCATCAAAGATGATGAAGAAATTATATCCAACACAGAAAATATAAGTTTTGAAAATAATGAAAATATTAATCAAATCAATAACAATCAAATTAGATCTCCTCCTAGAATCCTACGAGATCATCCAACACAAAATATAATTGGAGAAATTGATTCGCAAGTTCAAACAAGAAGTCAACTAAACCAAATGGGTCATGTTGCTTTTCTTTCAACTATTGAGCCTAAAAATTCAAAAGAAGCTTTAACAGATGAATATAGGATTATTGCCAGGCAAGAAGAGTTAAATTAGTTTGAACGAAATAATGTTTGGGAATTAGTTCCTCATCCTGATGACCAATCAATTATTGGAACTAAATGGATCTATAAAAATAAAGCAGATGAATTTGGAAATATTACTAGAAATAAAGCAAGACTAGTAGCACAAGGCTATAATCAAGAAGAAGGAATCGATTACGAAGAAACGTTTGCTCCTGTTGCAAGACTAGAAGCAATATGTATTCTATTAGCTTACGCTTGTTTTCACAATTTTAAACTTTATCAAATGGATGTTAAAAGTGCTTTCTTAAATGGATATATTAAGGAAAATGTATATGTTGAACAACCGCCGTTATTTATTCATGAAAAATATCCAGATTATGTATATAAACCAAGAAAAGCTTTATATGGTCTAAAACAAGCACCTCGTGCTTGGTATGACAGACTTAAAAATTATTTAATTAACTCAGGATTTCGTGTCGGAAAAGCTGATCAAACTTTGTTTATTAAAAATACTAATAAAGATATTTTAATCATACAAATATATGTAGATGACATTATATTTGGTTCTACTAATGAAAAATTATGTGAAGAATTTTCAAATATAATGACTAAAGAATTCGAAATGCAACATATGCGTGAACTATCATATTTTCTCGGACTTCAGATTAAACAATTATCCAATGGTATCTTTATAAATCAAGAAAAATATTCTAATAATTTAATTAAACGATTTGGAATGGAAAACACTTCTGGAAAACCTACTCCTATGAGTACTACAACTCATCTCGATCGAGACGAAAATGTTGACCAAAAATTATATAGAAGTATGATAGGATCGCTACTTTATTTTACTGCGAGTAGACCGGATATTATGATGAGTGTACGTTTATGTGCTAGATTCCAAGCAGATCCTAAAGAATCACATTTAAGAGCAGTGAAACGAATTCTGTGATATCTTAATAATACTAAGGACTTTGGTCTTTTCTATCCGAAAGAATGTCCATTTGAATTAGTATCTTTCAGTGATGCTGATTTTGGTGGATCTTGGACAAATAGAAAAAGTATAAGTGGTACGTGTCATTTCATTGGAAAATCACTTGTTTCTTGGTTCAGTAAGAAACAGAATTGTGTATCACTCTCAACTTGTGAGGCAGAATATATATCTGCTGCTTTAGCTTGTGCTCAGGTTATTTATATGCAACAGAGACTCAGAGATTTTGGAATAAATTTATCAAAATCAATAATTTCCTGCGACAATACAAGCACAATAAAGCTGTCTAAAAATCTTATAAATCACTCACGTACAAAACATATTGATATTCGTCATCATTTCTTACGAGACAATATCGAAAAAGAAATTATAAACCTAGAACATATTTCAACCAAAAATCAAATAGCTGGTATATTTACCAAACCACTTTTAGAAAATTCATTTGTCAAACTACGTCGAGAATTAGTTTTAATGTCAGTAAAAGATATTTAAATTTTTAATGAAGAATATTAAAATAAATTAAAAAATTTTAAAATCAAAACTATCATAACAACAAAGGTCAAAATTGAACTTATGTCACTTGACTATAAGTTTGATAACTTAACCATTTGAGCTATACACTTGAATTAGCTACATAATATTACATAAAGTAAAACATCCTTCTAAAACCATTCATTTAAAAATCAATTATTAACCGGTAATTCAATTTCTGGCTCTAAACTCCTATTGATTCTACACGACACCTTCCTTATAACTCTAAACCTATATATACATATTACAAACTAAAAATACAACATTTTTTTAATAAATAAAAAGGTTCAAACTCTGTAGAAAAATGGCATTCAACAAATCAAACTCATCCCTCAACATAACTTTCTCAACTGATAGCTCAGCTACATCACCGCAACTTCCTACGCCAATACCAAAACACGAGCCTGCTTATAAATGGGAAAATTATCGAACCGGGTATACATCGGATTCCAAGAAGGCCAAACGTTCGCTATTTATTTCTCCAGATACGAAGAAAAAGATCGATGAAATTCATCTTTATCAACAGCAGCAAATAGACCTTCAACGTGAATTGTACTTTGAACAGAAAGTAACGGCCAAACGCTTAAGCTTTCTTGAACAAATTGGTTTGAAATTTTGTAGCTTGAAGAAAAAGGATGTGAGTGAACCCTTACCTCGACCGGTTGATCCGTTTGATCCATCTTCGTCATATCGTACATCAAACGACCCGATAAATCCTTGGGTCTCGCCTCAAAGACCTCAATATAGTCCAAATTCATGGGACAAGAACTATATGGCTAATGAGAGATGCAGAAATTAAAACCAACAAGACACCATCACCAAAGGATTAGTGTTGTACTATTTGTATTACTACTACTTATTTTATATAATAAATGCATTAACATATATATATATATATATATATATATATATATATATATATTAATAAAATTTGCAAAGCATAAAGCAAAGCATGGAAAAATTGTAGGAAACAGACGTCTGATTATATTGAAACAGACGTCTGAACGCTGAAACAAACATAATTTTAACGATAATTCAGACGTTTGATTATCATAAAACAGACGTCCGAAAAAGGGTAAAAATGAACTAATATCCATCGGGTTCAAAGCTATCCAGAAAAGACGTCTGTTTTGTAATTTTCAGACGTCTGAATTCTGCAGTGTGATTTTTTTAAAAGCCACTTCCTCTTACTTTCCCCTTTTTACCCAACAATTCATCTTCTCCACTCATTTTTTACTTTCCCCTTTTACCACAAAAAAAACCTAACCTCCATTTTTCTTTTAAATTCAAAAATCAACACTTCCACCAAACCAAAATCAATGGCAAATAGACCAAAACGTTTAAGACAACAAGAATCCGAGCTTTCATCCGAAGATCAAATCCAAAGATGGCTATGGAATGACATTGCAAAGGAAAGGTATAAAGCTATGAAAAATACGAAATTCTTTGAAGGGGCTTTTGTAAAGTTTGATGCTTTTCACAATATCGTCTTCAACAATATGCTAGGCACTTCAATATCGAATCTTTAGTAGATTTTAATATGAACAATGTTAAAATTTACCCTTTGCTTATCAAACTTTTCTTGGCTAATTTGAACTTGGATCATCATATACCAAGGAATATAACTGATTGCGTATGATCTATAGTTTGCAGTAAGCGTATTTTTCTTCCGATTCAACGTCTAGGGCAAATTTTGCGTTGCGCATGGCAAGGTCAAGATATTGACACTATAGAAGTTAACATGGAAAAACGTAATGAAGTTTCTCATAAGTTTTTGTCCAACAATTTAGTTAACTTGAAAAACCTTACCTCCACACATCTACGTCTACAAGCACGTCTCATAAATTGCATCTTAGTCCGAACAATTCAACCAAGGAAAGGAAGTTATGAAAAAGTATATAAATGGGATTTTCATGCTTTATATGCTATTTATTCTAATACGCAAGTCAATTGGGCTAAGATCATACTTGACGAATGGGCGGATATTACATATAAGCGGAAGTATAAGACAATTCATCATGGTGCTTACATTACACGTATTCTTCTTGAGTGTCAAATTGATATACCCGACACTTCTACCTTAAGTGTCAAAGAGATTGGACCAAAAACATTGAAGCTTATGGATATTGACCCGAACCCATCAACATTAGAACATATGTCTTTCCAAGCTTGGCAAGAACATATCACATCACAACCAGAAACTCCAATAGCAGAATCATCTTCTCGTCATCGTCATTTTCTTCAAGAAGAAGAAGAGAAAGAAGATATTCAAATTGTTTCTCCCAATCTTCTGCCTAAGCAAGCATTGTCTGTACTCTCTCGTAACCAATCAAAAATTCACAAAGATCTGAAGCGTTTTGAGCATAAGACCAATAAAAAGTTTGATTCTTTAAGAAACTTTCTCAACAAAATTTGGGATAAAATTTCATGCATCGGACCTCAATCTTTTCAAGCTTATGATCTAGCTCCATTCCAATGGCCTTCGAGTTCTAATGATGAAGAAGCCCCCGACTCAAGCTCTGGACAGGATGGATCTAAAGGAGGTGATGTAATTATTGACCCTAGCTTGACGGTCATGGAAAGTTGGTAATCTCGGAATGATCTTTATAATATTTTATTTTAAAACTCTACTATGGTTTGTAATATTTTTTGGTACTTCGCTTTATTTGGCACAAAACTCTACTATGTTTCTGCTTTGTTACTAAACTCGTATGTATGTGAATAGTGTGTATGTTATTGTATGTTATGAATCTTATTATGCATATTTATCTTCACTTATTTATCTCCTTTTTGTCAATGGCAAAGGGGGAGAAAATATGTGCATAACGACAGAGGGAGTTACATATATAGTTGTCGTTATCAAAAAGGGGGAGAATGTTGAATCTCGCTTTATAGCAATTTTGATTATGACCTATATTAGTATCGATTAACCTTGTTTTGCAGGAAGAACTCTACAACAGGAAAATTTCAAGGGCTTAGATAAAGAGTCTATATGTATTAGTATTTGTTAAAATCTTCTTGGGTGACACACACTCATGCACAATTGTGAAACATGCACAAGACATAGCAAACAGACGTCTGAATTTTTTTATTCAGACGTCTGTCTACTGAAACAAATATTGATTCAGCATAATATTCAGACGTCTGTTCTGAAATATTCAGACGTCTGAATATAGGCAGAATTTGCTTATTTTCTTGCTGTATAAATTTCTAACTATACACAGACTTTTGAAATTTTATTTTAGACTAATGAAAACGAATAGATGCAACTATTCAACAAAGAGACACAACTCTTGATTCACATCTAATCATCGAATCTCTTCGTGAATAATTGCAACTATTTGTATTCTATAAATAGAGGCTTAACCAAATGTTTTCATTATCGAATCTTACTCTAGTTCTTTCTATCTTATCTATAGCATTCATATTCACAAAAGCTCTCTATTTTCATATTTCAAAGATAACAAAACTTCTCAAATCTTCCATATTCTTTCACGAACTACACTATTATCATCAAGGAAAGATTATAGGAAGGGTGTACATTGATTTGACATATCTGTGTTATTAAGAACACAAGTAGTCAACAAACTCTTTTGTATTGTGAAAGTCCTCTTCAGCAGTCGAGGCAAGAAATCCCATTCGGTTGTTCGGGTAATTGTAAACCTATTCCGCCGTGTAAAGTGAGAGTTGTTTTTGCTAGTGAAATTCCTAAGAGGAGCTTAGGGACTGGACGTAGGACAGTGGTCCGAACTAGTATAAATCTCTGGTGTCACTTTTATTTATTATTGATACTCTACTATCTACACATTTCTATTCCATACGATCCTGCTGCAACGTCTATTTTTTATCAAGAATTAGTTGCTTGATTGCTTGATTGATTGGTTTTGAATTGGTGTGTTGTTTGAATTTTAAAATTTATTTTCTATTTTTTATTATTATTATTATTATTATTATTTAATAGTATAATAATATTTTCTGAAATATACTTGAAGTTTAATAATATTTCAGATATATATATAGGCATTAATAATATATATATATATATATATATATTAGAGAACTTAGGAAAAATCAATTCATGAAAATTCAAAGGCACATGTCGACATGGTCTCTACCATGATGTCGACATGGGTACCTGAATTTGAATTATAAAATTTGAATTCAAATGTTTGAATTTTCCTCCACCTTTTCACTTCATTCAGTTCTCTGAAAAGATACTTTTTGACCAAAGAATACGTCCTTTGAGAATCTATTTATTCACTATCTTTTATCATATCTTTTCACTCTCATTTTCAAATTCAAACTCTCTCTTCATTACTTCAAACTCTCTACTCTCAACTTTAATGGCTTCTTCAAGCAACCCCTCCACCATGAGAATTTCCAGAAAAATCAAAGAGCAATTATTCAATGATCCGAAGGCAATAAAAGCATACATCAATTATGCTAACTATGCCAAAGTCCATCCCGGAAAATTTGCTATTTTTCAAGAATTTTCTTCTTATGAACTTGATTCTCTTTTTGCAAACAATGGAGTTCTTAGTCTTATTGATGCTTCTCAAAATGATTTTGTTTGCTATCCAAATCTTGTCAAAATTTTCTATGCTAATTTAGACCGTGATTTTATAATGGAAATGAGGATGAAATTTGGAGTAGTGTCAAAGGCACTAGAATTGTTTTGAATTGTGATCTTTTGGGTACCATTCTCAATTGCAAGTGTACGGGAATGGATCTTTCTAATTTTAAAATGGATGAAAATGATCGTGATACATTTCATCAAATTTTCGAAGGGATTGATAATTTTGAATTCAAAAATCGAAATTTTCGACCAAAGGCAAGAATTGTCAATCATTATTTGCAGCATACTTTGACCCCAATATCGGGGAATTTTAACAATCCTACTTCAAAAGTTTGGAAAGCACTTTTTGCTATTTTCAGAAATTATGACATAAATTGGGCGTAAGTTATTTTGGATGAACTTCGTTCTAAAAATCTTGAAATGGGTGAGAATACCTTATACCATAGAATTTATCTCACTCGGATTTTTAACTATTTTGGAGTGGATTTCAAAGGCGAAGAATTTGTTTCTAGAAAAGTTTTCAACCACTCCAACATTTCGCGTATGAAAATTCCTTTTGTTTTCAACCTTATGAGACCCTTGCCGAAAAAGAAGAGCGTTTGGCTCATAAGGAAATGGAAGAAGAGGAAGAGGAAGAAGAAGAAGAAGGGGATGAAATGGAAATTGAAGAAGAAGAAGAAGGTGAAACCTCTTTGGAAGCATTGACTATCCTCCTAATCCATCCACCAAAACCCTTCTCAAAAACCAAAAGACGATTGTTGAGAATCAATGGATTCTTAAAAGATCCGTTAGTAAGAAGTTGGACAAAATTTCATCCAAAATGAACAAGTCCATTTCCAAAGTTAGCAAGAAACTTGGACTATCTTCATCTTCATCATCCTCTAACTAGTCTTATCTTTTCATATCTTGTTGTATTTGTTTTAGTTTGCTTTATTTCGAATGTTCATGTAGTTTGTTGTATGCTTAATCGTTGTGCTATTGTAGTATGTAATGAAATGAAATTTCCTTTCTGTTATCTATCTTATTTTATCTCCAGGATAAATGTTAGTATAGTATATAAATATACACACACACACACACACACACAATTATTCACAAAATCAAATTAGTCATAATTTTTCACTGACCCATGTCGACATCCTCTATATGACCATGTCGACATGTACTGGTCAGAAATGACAATTGATTTTGAATTTGAAATTTGAATAACTACCAAATGTCTATTCATTTCAAACGAATTTCTACACCAATAAATACCTGTTTCTTCCAGAATTCTTCACTGAAATTCATTTCTTATCATCTATATCCTTTATTTCTCTCATAAATTCAACTATGGCTAATCCTATTCACAATCTATCCGAAAATCTTGAAGAAAATCTTAATACGTTCAAGAATATTCTCTTGTTTATTCTACGTAACCAGCGTCACTAGAATTGAGTCAAATGCAGATGATCAAGGAACAAGAAAGGCATTTGGATGCGATACGATGGATGATCTCCTCTCTGCACAAGGATGATAACGAAGCACATCCTCCTGTCTCTCTCACCAATGACAATGATAATTGGGATGCTATTAAGGCAGACCCAATCTTTGGAGAAGAAGGATGGGTGGAAGTTCCACGTAACGTTTGAGTTTTATTTGTTTTCTTTGTTTTATTTGCTTGAATTGATTTGGTTTGGATTGATACTCTGTGTGGATTGATTTCTTGATATTGGTTTGAAATTTGTTGTATAAAACATATATGTACGTTGAAATGTATATAGACTTTGATTAGTTATCATGTTCATAAGTATAATTATTTCTTAATCTATATATTCCCTTGTATAGTTTATCAATGCAGGAACTGAAGAATGAGGGGGAGTGTTTTTTGTTGATGACAAAGGGGGAGAAATATAAAATACGGTAGTTAGGTATAGATTAAGGGGGAGTTATTAGTTTTAGGGGGAGTTATTAGGATAGAAGTAAAATTTTGTAAACAAAGGTTGTCATCATCAAAAAGGGGGAGATTGTTAGTCCGTAAAATGATGGTTTTGATGACAACAACCTTAGAATAGTTTATAAAATATAAATACTAACATTATAAGTTTAGATATATATATGTATATGCAGGATTTAACCATGCAGGTACTAAGAAAGAAGACTGTACAGTATAGAGATTCAAGATATCAAGATAGAAGACTCATGAGTATCAAGGTTATCAAGAGTTCAAGATTTCAAAGTTAAGTATTTTTTTATTATTATTAGGAATTTTGTTAAAACTCATAGAAAAGCACTGGCATCTTAAAATCCAATTTATTTGTGGAATGGAATCCACTTCGAGCCTGTTAAAGGGATGGAACCCGAAGTAGGATGGAACCTACGAAAAATCTAGTGGAACATTGTTTTGTATCCGCTAAATTTTTATTCAAAATGATTTTTCAAAATTATATCCTGTTTTCAAAATGTTTTCAGAAACTTTCCTTTTAAAAGGTTCAAAACCCTCTATCCTGATTTTAAATAATTTTAGCCTCAAAATTATCTTTAATTTCAAAGTCAAATTGCTCCTAATTTTAAACTATCTTTTAATATAATATATTTAACTATATTCAAGTATATTTATAAAATATACTTAGATTTAAAATATAAAATTAGAGTTAAATTCTATATATATTATTCTCTATATTTACTTATGAATTTTAATTATATTCATGTTTATTTATAAAGTTTAATTTATTTTTAATATAAGATAAAGTTTATTTTCAAAGAAAATCAAAACATCAAAAAATGCGTTGGGATGTTGACATGCATATATACCCCATGTCGACATGGTGTCAGTTGAGTTCAAAATTTAAATTTCAAAAGAAGTGTCTATTCGTCATAACTCTTCATGAATGGACATTGTTGTTGTTCTTCTATAAATAGGGGTTAGTTTCAATGAATTTGACATCAGATTTTCTGATTTTTCACTCCTCTTCTTCTTCCACTTTTCTTAATACATATTCTTATCATTACTCTGCCGAAATTAATATTGAATCGAACTCGATTACTTCTAGTTTGATTCTCTATCACTCTCTCTACAGGATTCTCAGTGCTATTCAGAGTTATGACTTCTTTGTAATCTATTAAGCGAGAAAAGGTGTGATTGTAGCCTTGAAAATCAATCAAGAAAGGAAAGTTGTGATTGTAGCCTTGGTAAATCAATTGGGTAAATTTGTGGCCCGAAAATCAAGAATCTCTACCCAGAGGATCGAAATTCTGGAGGGTGTACCTCGTAGCCTTGAAACCGAGGGTGTAATTGTACAATTGCTTTTGAAAGGAAATCCGTACTTGTGTTGCCGGACTGGATGTAGGGTAACTCCGAACCAGTATAAAATCCGGTGTGTTCTTTCCTTTACTGCTTTTATTTCTGCATCTGTGTTTATTTCTGTGATCATATCTGTGTCTGTATATTGCATACATCGGTGCCTAAATTAACATAAATTTGAAAAATATTTAGTAACTCTTTATTAACACTATTTACCCCCTTTAGTGTTGATCCTAGCCTTAAGATCCGTAATCCGCATTTCTCACATACAGTTCAAGGATACGTTGTTCTACCAATTCGCTAGCAAGTCCAATTGATAGTCCCTAGGAAAGTTCAATGCATTAGTTCTCTTAAACCGAAGTGATAACATTTCACTGCACAAAGAATAAAAATAGCAAAAAACTACTTAAGAAAGTTTATATTCATTCGTGTAAAGGATTGTTGAAGACGTTGAATTTCAAACCTAGTTTGAATAAGATATTTTCTTACAAAGACTTACAAAATAATTTATTTAGTTCCATATCAGGAAATTTTAGTAGAGATTTACACACACACATACAAGAATGAGAAATTATACTAATTTTCATTAGCATGTAAATAACGAAATAATGACCAACATATAATTTATTACGAAGCACCATCCTCCCTTGCATTATCGCACATGTGTCTCATCTGATCCAATAGGCATTTGAGGTGCTATTTTGGAGTGCTTAAAAGTTTACAATTGATATTTCGCTAGGCTATGTTAAATGGACCTAGAAAATTTTCCTTTTTAACTTTCTATGATGGGTACCAATGAATAGACATTTCAATTCATTTTGATTTTTTTTTCCGAAACAATCACATCATTTGGTGAAAGGATCGCAACCTTTTGGAACAAATATGATAGTTAACCTGAAAGGATGCATAGAACATCCTATAAATAGGTTACGAGAGAAAGAACGAAAGAACAGAAGAATTACAGAATAAATTTGAGACCAACATTATGAGAAAGAATAATCTCCTCTCCTCCCCTACTTTAGTTGTGAGTGCATCATTTCTTGAGTTCATTGTATTATAAAATTGTAAGTGCTACGTCGCAGAGATTGGTCTATGTATATTAGGAAACATTTGTTGAGTCACTTCTAGTGCCATAGATGGAGAATTATTGTTTCAAGGAGACAGTGCACTATAACAGACTCATACATAATTGATTTGATCTTCTGTAGAATTTCAATCGCGTATTTTTGCCTTGACTTTTAATCAAATGACGGTATGTAGTATAATTTTGAAATAAAATGTTGATAACATACTTGGAAAAAATATTTTTGGTTTTGAATAATTTATTGTAACTGATAAAAATTGCTCTCATAGACTTTGTCTCAAGATTGCAATCACTTAGTGCCCACCCAAACCATGACCAATAGGCAGGAAAAATCAATTGTTCCAACAGTTGTTACAGTATCTGATGGAGAAAGACTATAAAAGTTTAATACGATGGAGTTCAAAACTTTGACAACAAATAACGTTATTCTACTTGACTACCATACTCTAATAAGGTTCCTTATCGAGGGCACTTCTATACTAGAGGATCTGCATTTACTGTATGGAAAAAGCTCTGGTTTTGTTGACAAAAAATATATCCTCAAGGGTCTGGATAATAATCCTTATGATGTATATTGTATTATAAAGAATTTTAAACTATCTAGGCTCTCACTAGATAAGAAGTATGAAACTGGAGATGCCAAATGAAAATTTCATTGTTAGGAAATTTTTGGATTTCCAAATAGTATATGGAAAAAAAAACTATTTTTCATCCTATTCTAGTACTACACGCGATCATCTATGAAATACATGATGAATGGATGTCTCTAAGCGGGTCATAACAAATTGTTGCTACAATTGAGAAATTGCCTCCATCATGGAAGGATTGCAATAATTATTTAAAGCATAAGCATATGGAAATGATAGTGGAAGAACTGGTGGTCCATTGAGAACCGAGGAGGACAAGTTAAAATTCGAGAGAAAAGCATATAATGTAAGGACTAGTTTAGGCATGGTAGAAAAACCAATAAAAGAAAGCATGAACATGCTCCTAAATAGCTAAAGAAATTCTAACTCTGTGCAGTTAAATCGCTTATCGGTTTTATAGCAGCGGAGCTTGCAAAAAGTTATAGCAGGGATAAAGTGGATTGTATCGAAAATAGAAGAAGTGTAAAAATAATTAATGGAGATAAAATCAAATATTTAAAGTTGATATAATCTCATTCCTGCGCCATTTACATATAAAATGAAACATTATTCACTCCTATATATCAAAATCGAATAATTTGATCCATGAAGTCAATTGGTCAATAGAAGAGAGTTCTAATTAATTTTGAGTGTGTAGGACTTGACATTAGACTAACTAGTCAAATTAATGTCTATATATTAAAGTTGCTAATGAGGATGCTAAAAACCCCTAATTTAGCTAGCATGGCGGAAATAGCAGGGATTTAAAAGGATCCTCTATTTAATAGTGCTAAATTGAAAAATCATAGCAGTTGAGGTGCGCCAAGTGCTTTAGCATGGCATTAAAGGGGATTTATCTGCATATTAAAGGCACGTGCCTTAATTGTAACAAGAAAGGATATAAAGTAATTGAGTATCATAGGCCTACAAGAAAAATAAGTTTAAAGTGGTTCCTGAAGTCTACCCATTGGAAACTTCAAAGAATTGTTTATGGATACAGAGCAACTGGAAAAATATATGCTAATAAGTAGATTTGTTGTAACTACAAGCCACTATTCCAGAAGAGCAGTCGTAAATGGGAAATTCCTCCCCACTAAAGGTTGAAGAAAAAATCATACTAAAAAACAATATTATGAAAATAACTTGCCTCAAATGACGTTCTTCATGTTTCAGATATTTGTAAGAACATGAATTTGGGTTCTTTGCTATCATTGTATCAAATAACTTATATTGTCAAGAATGGGGCATATATGGCAAAGGATTATCCAAGCGATGGCTAGTATAAAATAAATGAAATGACCATTGTATTTAAAGCTACCGATAATAAATTTGAATCTACGGTCTAATTACCGAATCTTCTAATATTTGGCACACTAGATATGACATGTAAACTTTGATACATTGCATTAATAATTAACTTAGATTTCATACCTAGGTTTAATACAGACTCAAGTTATAAATGTCGAATTTGTGTTGAACCAAAATCAATAAGAACCTCTTTTCATCATGTTGAAAGCAACATAAATCCTTGAATTTAATACATACAGATATATGCCATTTAAAAAGGTGTCAGGCCAAAGGAGGAAAAAAAAATATTTTACCTTCATTGATGATTGTACAAGGTACTATTATGCGTATCTACTATGAAGCAAAGATGAGGCATTTGAACTGTTAACGATGTAAGGATAAAGTTGAAAATCAACTTAATAAGAGGATTAAAGTCTTATAGGAATTCTATGTCCATTTGAGGAATTCTATACCCAACATGGTATAACACATTAAACTGCCGCACCATATTTACCTCAATTTAATGGAATTTATGGTCATGATAATAGAACCCTAATGGAAATGACGAATACTTTGCGAATTACTTCTGGGTTACTAGATAACTTTTGTTGTGGAGCTATACTTTCAGTCAATCACATCCTTAACAAGTTTCCACATAGGATATAATTTTAACATCTATATGAACTTTAGAAAAAGACCACTATCCAACCAAGTACTTAAGAACGTGGGGTTGTCTTGCGAAGTAGAGTTGCTTAAGCCAAAAAGGTTTAAAATGGACCAAAAATGGTGGATTGCATATTTATTGGATCTGCATAGAACAATGATGCATATTGCTTATTAGTATATAAATCTGAAATTGATATTATTCTCGAAAATACCATTGTTGAGTTGAAAAGTGCAAGATTTCTCTAATATATCCACTCTTTAAATAAGTCTAGTGAACCTGGCATTAAAAAGAGATCAAGAAGGCAAAAGTATTGGAACATCAATGGATAATATGGAGAAAAACATAGATATAAAAAATAAAACACAAAAGGGTGATACTACAAAACTAAGAAGTAAATGTGCAAGAAATTTCAAAACCTTTGCATCCATCTTCTACACATATGTAGTCGAAGATCAACCTTTGACATATAAACAAGTTATGTCCTCTTCTCCTTGTTTGAAGGAAGCCATAAGACTTCACATTAGGAGTCCATACAAGAGAATCAATCAATTTTCCAAAAGGATGCAAAACATTAGGCTATAAGTGGATATGTAAGAAAAAAATGAAACCCTAGTTGTTCAGAGAAATATAAAAGCATGACCTATCGTCAAAGGCATTGGCACATACTCACCAACAATAAGAATAACATTTATTAGGATTCTTATTTCTATCACTACCATACAATATTTGGAAATATATCAGATGAATGTAAAAATAGCAGTCCTAAATGGTGAACTAGAAGAAATATGTATGTAGCGGCCTGAAAGTTTTATGACATCATCCAATGAGAATATGGTGTGAAATTTAGTAAAATCATCTTATGGTCTCCAACAAGCATCAGAACAATAACATGAAATTTCAATGGTATGATGTAATGTAACGGCTTCAAAATAAATGAACGTGACAAATGTGTATATGTCAAGCATACAAAACTTGAATATTCCATTGTCCGTCTATATGTTAATGACATATTAATATTGGAAAATGTAATAAAATTGTAAAATCTACGTAAGATATTTTATCTTCCAGATTTCGATAGACTTAAGACCGTGCCCTAAGAGCAATTATGCAATCTATTATACGACTTAACACTTGTTTAAGAATCTTATTCGATATAAAATATGCTTTTGGCTTTATTTTCTATTATATATGTTATTATATTGTTATATAAGCAATGATATGAATGCATTAAACATATAAGTAGAAAATCCTCAAATAAAGTATTTTAAAGACTGCAGCTACGAATGCGTTTGTAACCATGAGTTTTTGAATCAAATACTCATAATACTTATCCTTAAGTTGTACCTAGTCAAGGTGCATCGAGAAAATGATATTGGTACTTCCACTGAGACTACTGTACGTAATACTCTTTATACGATGGACATTAAAATTTATCATGACCAATAGGGACATCAAAGGATCACATACCTGTGATTGTTTGGAATAATCACATTATGACTCAATGAGTTATAGGTTAATACAAATAAATCCAAATAGCAGATCTTATGTAATGACACACAATAGTCTTTAGACTCGAGAGTATCATTGATCTTAGGTAGTTAAACTATACTTTGATTATGTTTAATCGCATGACATCACAATGATGTTACGACCATAGTCAGGTACATGTTGAACCACTAAAAGGGAAATGCTACTCAAGAGAGGATTCATCTTCTTCGATTTTAGAAGGCTAGCATCAGTGTAATTAGTAGTCAACTTAAAGTCAAAATCTCTGGCTAGAATTATTATATGTTTAATCAATAATGTTAGCGAATTGAACTAAGGACTTTAAAGTGATACTATGTAATTAATTACATATATCATTGGGGTTTGTTTTACAAGTGACCAAACTCTAGATATTTTAGTGATGTAGAAATAACGGAAAGAAATATGCATAAAATATTTTTACAAATGTGTAGCTTAAAAACGATTAAAAACTGGATTTTGCCTAAATGATGTATAAGCAATTGAACTCATGCCCATATCATACTTCGGCAAAGTCCATACATGCTTTAATATTTGAATTGTTTAAATATTAATGAGGACCGATTTCATACCAGGGAATCAATACAAAAGTATCGTTAGCTATATTTCGAATTCAACAAGTGTAAACTAATTTATAAATGTTATAAATTAATAATAAAAATTAATAAAAATATTAATAAATTTTTATAGCAGTTAATTATTTAATTAAAATAATGTATAATTGTTATATATTAATTAAATTAAATATATGGCTTATATGACCAATTAATTAATATATAATACATTAACTAGGCTCATCAATATAAAGAGTCCATGAAGGGGGTTATAGCAAGGAGAAAGGGGTTTGAATGGATCTTCCAATCAAGATTAGATCTAGACTTAAATGAGAAGAAAATGTGGAAATATTTTATATTTATCTTGGCTATGGATAGCCCCACATTCTTGATACATCCCCGACTTCCATTTAAATTAGTTGGACCCTTGAAGTTGAGATTTGCACATCAAGCTTGTAGAAGAAAAGAACTGTTGTTTGAGGAGGATTTCCAAATATCTTCACACACACGCATTTGCTTTTATTTTGATTAAAAAAAAATTAATATACATTTACATGTATATATATATTAACAAACATATATATGTATATATACACATATAAATTTATACATATATATAATCCTTTCTGCTAGATTAAAATGCATACATATTTTGGTTATACACGCAAACGCACAAGCATACACTTACACACCTACATACACATACATACACATATATATATTCTTTTGGACAAAAAAGTTTGCTTTGGATAAAAAAATTCTTCAGTTTTAAAGAATATTATATATATATGTATATATATTAATATATTTGAATTTATCAAACTTAATATTTAAATTTCAAATTTTAATACATACATACATATCCATTTTGGCTAAAATATAAATGTTTAATTCTATAAGTATATGTAATTTATTTAAAATACATCCATAGTCGATAGTTTTAAATGTTTATGTGTATCTCTGTGTGTATAAAACAATTTTCGTGTATAGCCAAATAATTTTTATACAAATATATGCTTGAATGGCCAAAAATAAACTTTCATATACGTGTATTTATATAGGATTTTTCATTTATCTTTATTAAAACATAGAAATGTATTAAGGAGATACTATTGAAATTGTATGTCCATTTTATAACCGTAGATCGCAATGGTTACATCCATATATACACACTCTTACATATAAATATTCTAGGTTCGTTTATACCACTTACATTGTTCACATTATGAATGTGAATTTCCATCAAATAAAATATAACAAACTAAGTTAAAGTTGAATTTAAAAAGTGTAATATATAAATTATAATATGTAATTAAAGGATTAATGGCAAAAATGTATCATCATTAAATATATTCAAATGAAAATGGAAATTGCTCGCTTGTGATTTTTCCTCTTCTTCTTCCAATGTCGTCTCCTCCCTCAAAACTCACGTATACATCGTCGTCCATCTCCTAAAATTTTCCTTTTTGATCCTATCTCCCATCATACCCAAGAAGAACAAGAAAAATCGTCAAAATTACGACAATTTAGATCTGGATCTAATTCTACGGCTGAATCTTTAGCCATTAAACAATGTCTCAATGTTCCTTCTCCTCCTTCAGTGAGTATGGCTCCGCTGCCGTCGGAACCATTTCCCGCCTCTTTGACAGTCACGCTATCTTATATTTCGAATTAAACTACATATCCAGTGACTACAAATCTACCCGATCCTCCTTCTACTAATTTCCCTTTTCCATCCTTACCGGATGCCACAGATGCTTTGCTTGAATTTCCTATTTCGGATCTTTCACATGTTCCACCTACTAATGTTTTGCCTACTACTTGGCAAAACTCTTGTTAAAATTATTTTAGCAGACCTGAGTTAGCTCATATGCACATTAATGATAATATCTATGGTGATATGCCTTTAGATGTGCTCAATTTCCTTTGCCATAATTCCAAAATTGATGCCCTACTTATGTTTATGGAAATGCTGATATAGTCTTAACTATTGCCATTGACTTGAGCCATAGCCGGAGCCAAGCTGCCACACAGCTCCTTTGGTCCTCTTTCTTTTCAAAACTACATCTAAACATCAGAGACTATATCCCATGTCCATTTGACACTTATGGAGGATAGTGTGATGACATCCCCTTAGAACATAGTCGATGCTAGAATTGAGTTTCGGCATGACTATTTAGTTGGTTTTTTCCTCTATCTAGGCCATCATATTGTATTGTTTATGACATATGTCAAAGAGTGTAGAAATTTGAAGGTGGCTTTCATGTTCATTATGACAATTCAATGTTCTACTTCCTTTTCTCTATTCCAAAGGAATGGAAAGAAACACGGAGTCGAAACCAATCCTCATTGAAAGAAAATGATTCGTATCGCTCCTTTAAGTCTTCTATTGACTTTGTTTGAGAGTTATACTTTCTATTCCATTTTGGACTCATTTTTCTAATATCCCCTCTATCCTACAACCGTTGGCCATTATCAATTGGTTAACAAACATTGTTGGTTATTTGAAATGCTTTGATCAAAATATAGTTGTGAGTAAAAGGCTTGACTATTCGAAAGCTTTGATTGAGATCAAGCTTAGTAAGCCACTTCCTTCCAAATTGAGACTTAGATCAGCTGATGGAATTATTGCTATTGTTGATTTCCACTTTAACTGGAAAGCATACATATATGTCACATGTCACTCCTTTGGTCATATTGTTGATGGCTGTAAACACAGTCCTCCACCTCTTCCTATTAAGGAGTCTCTACCTCCTAAACCAGCAAACATTATGCTTTTTCATACACTGACCAAATAATGGATCTCCAAATCGAAGCACGCCCTCATGTCAACGGCACTTTGCCTCCTTCTGAGGCTATCCTTGATCTAGCCTCTCCCATTGATCTGTTAGTCTCTCCTTCAAGATCTACTATTTCTTAGAACTGTAGTGAGAAAACAAGGATGCATATATATTTTGAGATGGGATACAACCCTTCTAAAGATATTTTCATCAACTTTGTCAGGTATAATTGAAGAGGATAAATACTTATTTTGTCATGCCGCTGGGTATGCTCTATCTAGGTCAATTGAAGGGGGAGGGGGGGGGGGTTTAAAGGGAGAATGGAATAGAAGACTATTAGATGCAGCACATGGGCTAGAACACATATATACTCCTGTGAATTTCTTAGTTATGTTCTGAAGCTTGCTCGTATTTTTTCTGGTTACACACATGTTATAGGTCCTATGTCTAGTGATGAGAGAAGTATATCCTCCTTTGATGGGGTAGGCTAGTTTCTTGGTATTTTTTCTAGTATACGATATATGGTGGTCACACCCTTGTTCTAAACGGCATCATTATAGTTGCCGAGGCATTGCAACCACACAACAATGTATATTTATATAAAGTGGATGGCCCACTATAAATCCAGCTTGCTTTGGAAAAAAGAGAAGAAAGAAAAAAAATTAAAGTTGAAATTAAGTAAAATTAAATTCTTATGATAAACTCCTCATTTATTAATATTCACTAAATATGATTTAGTGTAAAGAAACTATTCATGTAAACAAAAAACAAGATTTAGCAAAAAATCAACAAGAGAAATTTTTTTAATTCCTTTTTTTACCTTATTGCCAAAGAACCTTATCTAATAATGGTATCAGAGCTCGTATCGTGTTAACATAAATAATTAACCAATACGTAAAGCAATCACTTGAAAATCAAATTAGATGGACGTCTAAGGAAAGGGTGTTTAACTATGGAGAGGATTATTATAATTAAGGAACATCCATATGAATGGAAAACCACTCATCTCCTAGTCCTTGAAAGTCTCTATAGATCGTATATAGTATATGACAAGTAAGTGTATGATAGTATGGATCACACAATATGATAAAAGAGATTACACAAAAATAAAAAAGATCACACTAGAAATTTTATACTAGTTCGGACATCCCGTCCTACGTCCAATCCCGAATCTTTTTTTTGGAATTCCACTAATCAATAACCCTTGCTTCGTCTGGAGGAATAGGCTTGTTACAATAGAAATCTTTCGTCAAGAATGTGCTCCGATTAACATTGATATTGACAATACGTACAAGTCTTCCTAAAATCTCTACTGGATATGTATAGATATGAATATGTGTGTGCCTTGGAAATATGAAAGAAAACCGAACTAAAGTTAATGATATTTGGTTGAAATATTGATAGCAAATATGAGTAACTTGAATTTGAGTGCAAAGTAGCTACAAAGAATAGAAATAAAAAATTGGTTACTTTAATCTTAGAATCATTGATGTATTTATAGTTGTGAAAAGATTGATTTGAAGTGTTGCTACCATTTCTTTTTTATTTCTAGAGTTGCTTCTGTTAGGGGTAGAACCGATTTGAAGAAGAGATGTAGAAGCAACCTTTTAGATTTTGACAGTTGAATGTTTAAAAAAATTCCCGAAGCCAAATCCAGACGTTTGGATTGTGTTGACCAGACGTCTGGATTGTGATGATCAGACGTCTGGTCATGTATTATCCGGTAAATTTCCAAAGGCTGGGACCAGACGTCTGGGGGTACAGTACCAGACATTTGGATTTTGTAAAATCTATTTTCTGTGTAAATGTGTGTATTTTATATCATATACAAAATCCAGGGAGCTATTATATATTATTTCTAAGATTTGTATACAATATTTATCTCTCTACTGCTATGATCCATGCTCCATGCTTCGATTTGTATCCTTGAATCTCTGCAAGAATAAGATACGAGATATATATGTACAATTATAATTATATGGTTTTTCATCATTAAAACTTGTAGATAGGAATTCCTAACATTCTCCCCCTTTTTGATGATGGCAAATTATGTAACATAAAATATATTTTATTCCCCTTGTATATATGTATATCATATGCTATCCTCCCCCTATGTGTATGCATATTTCTCCCCCTTTTGGCATTATAAAAAAGAATAGGGAAAATAGAAAATGTTATCTAAAACATAGAACTTGGAGTACATGATAACTAAAACATTACTACATAGAATGAGAAATGCATAAAAAATACAATGGAAGAAAACTAAAAACTACTAGTAATGGTGAGCGGAGTTAGAAAACTTTCGTAGTTATCATAATAACCCTAAAAGGTTGAAGGACCAGAGGAGTACTCAGGCCAATGACGTTGATCATTATATTCTTCATCCTCTTGAATAGACAGTCCCTGGAAAGCCATGTACCCCTTTTGATGAGGTAAAGGATCTTGCATATTAAAGTCCTCACTTTCCTCTTCATCTGTTTCCTATAATGGTTCCCTTCCATGACTCCTTTTCCTCGTGGTTTTGTTGAAGACCCTGGAATATAAGAGATAAACTGAGCAGGCGAGGAGGTGATGGTGATGAGGATGAGGACCGAGATGATGATCGACCACGAACTTTCCTCCTTGCTTTTCCAAGAGTAGATACAATCTTATCCAGCATTTTCTCAATTTTTCCCATTGGAGAAGATATGCTTGAGACAGATCTGTCAAGACGACCAACTTTCTTGCCTAAGATTTGTTGATTTCGAGATAAAATTTGTTGATTTAGAATCGATAAGTCACTATATGATTCTATCGAAGTAGGTTCTCCTCGAGCTTCTAAAATCTTTGAGTCTGAGTGATATTCAAAGTGATGTTGCTGAAAAACATAAGGACCTGGTTGTTGTTGTTGTTGTTGTGGAGGGGGTTGTTGCTGCTCGGGTTGAGGCTGTTGCTGATGTAGTTGTTGTTGCTACAAAGTCCATTGAGTAAATGATATTATTTGTGGCGGGTCATCCGGTAGATGCATAAGCTTGAAATACTTGGACCCACTTTCTTTAATTTGTAGTTCTTTAAAATATGATAAGTAAGAAGAAACACCTTGGAATTAAAGAATTTGCATTAAATAGGGCGCATAAACAATTGGCTGGCGCTTGTGAATCCACAAATTTTTAATTTCGTTGAAAATAAATTGAGTCCATTTACTTTAGTGCTACCAAATATAACATACATAGCTTTGTATTATATTTCATATATTTGCTCGTGACTACCTTTTCTCGGTATTATGGTGTTGATAATCATGCGATTTAGCAATCTTGCCCTAGGTCGAGGTTCTTCGTATTCCATTGTTCCACATGATCTTCGCAAAGTAGGTGAGTGGCCTCACTCACAGAGTAAAAATCTTTTGTTGGGTATGTCTTTTAATTCGAACCCATGTAAAAGCAATAGAGGATTCGTCCCAACATTCCAGGAGTGAGCTTAATGACTTTACCATAGGCACTAGTCCGAAACCAATTTTCATCATCCTTGGGATTCCAAATGGAAGAACTACATAGATTTGCATAAAAGAGAAAGATGACAAGCCGATCTATAGTTGCTTCATTAGGACCTTGTTCGATTGTATAGTTAACCTCGGCATCTTCACATAAGGAATGCATGTCATAGAGAGGAAATTGTAGTAGTTGGTAGAAATAACCTAGATTAACCTTCATAGTCTTCAAATCATCAAATCTTTGATTGACCTAGGGCTTTGATCGAGCCATGATTTTATGTAAGAATCGGTGACAACATTTGTTTGAGATGAAGATACCTGATCTTTCTTTTGCTTCTTCTTAGTTTTTGATTTTGGGGGCATTTTATTTGAAGATGGAAGGTGAATTTTTAAGATCTGGGCTTTAATGAGGTTTTATAGAGGATGAAAGGGTGAGTGAAATAAGTGAAGGGGCGGTTTAATATAGTGAATAGACAGTAGTTCGTGACAGGCAAAAACAAATTCCAGACGTCTGGAATCATGAGGCAGACGTCTGGTCTTTGTAATTCTTCTATATTATTTTAGACAGAAAGCTATCCCAGACATCTGATAACATATTGGCAGACATCTGGTACTTTGTATTTTCATTTTTAACTTGAATAGAGTAGGTGTGTGGACGTCTAGTTTAAAACCATCAGACATCTAGTTTAAAACCGTCAGACGTATGAAAATATTATTATTATTAAGAATGTAATTATATTAAATACAAAGATAAAGAAACAATTATTTTTATTGAATACAAAGGGAAAAGATTTTTTTTCGAATATAAATTGTAACAATATTAGAGTAATTTAGTTATTCGAGTTGCTTTGTTTGAACGCATTACTTTTTTTGGATTTGGCTCCATCTTAATATCTTCAGTGACTGGTTTTCATGGAGACCAATGTGGTTGTCTTAGAGAAATATTTGATGGTCCTTCTCCCCATAGTCGTCATGGAGTTAACTTTGTTTCCTTGGAAGGAGTTTCTATCACTCGAGGAGATTTTTTTATGTAAACATTTCTCCATGGGAGAGTGTCCACATAATGCCAATATACATTTTTCCAAGAAGTTTAAATGTCTCCCTTGTCTTCTTTGTTCATAAAACATATCGCGATTGACACCCATTAATTCGTGTTGGTTATAATTTATGTCATCATGCTTTGTATTTAAATGATGTGAATCAAGATAGAAATCCTTTTTTGATTGTTTCTTGTCTGGCGTATATCCGGTATGGAATGCCGTTGGCGTGGAATATGGAGTAGGTGTTTTTGGTGAAATAATTACGTTTGTTAAAGATGGTGATTTTGAATCTATGGTTGAGTAATCAGAGGAGTGACCACACATTTTTGTTATATATTTAGGGATTTGCTAAAACGATGAAGGAAATGATTACTCTATTTATATTTGCAGATATCCTATAATTGAAGTTAAGATTTCCTGGTTTAGAGTAAAGTGATGGATTGTTTGTTTTAAAAGAAAGGTGTAGGAATTTTGTTTACTCAAAATAGATAGGAAGTTACTATGATTATTGTTTTTTTAAAGGAAGAGAATTAACGTACGGTTAGTCATTATCCAAGTTATTTTATATTTTATTTAAGAAATGAATTATTATGTAATGATTTGTCTAGTTTATTGACTCATTATATGAACAAATTCCTAAGTTAGTCTAAGTTTAATAAATGTTTGTTCATTTAATGATTAGGTGAATATATCAGCTATTTGATTTTCAGTGTTAACAAATTCAAGAGAGATAATTCCCTTTTCTACATTGTCTTTAAGAAAATGATGTCGTATGTCTATGTTTTTAGTTTGAGAACGGTAGATTGGATTTTTAGATAAACTGATAGCCCTAGTATTGTTACAGTATATCAGAGATTTTTCAATTACTTTACCAAAATCTCTATGTGTTTGTTGCATATAGATTACTTGAGCACAAGCTAAGACAACAGAGATATATTATGCTTCACTCGTTGACAGAGAAACACAATTTTGCATTTGCTAAACCACGAAACCAAAGATTGACCGATAAAATGGTAGGTACCACTTGTGCTTTTTCTGTTAGATTTACAACCTTCGAAGTCTACATCACTATATGATACAAGTTCGAAAGAATTTCCTTTCGAATAGAATAAGCCGTAATCTTCACTGTTGGTTAAGTAACGCAAAATTCATTTTACTGCCCCGATGATGCGTTTCCTTAGGTTGAGCTTGAAAACGAGCGCATAAACAGACACCCATCGTTATATTGAGTTGACTAGCTATTAAGTATAATAATCATACTACGATATGATTTTTGATCATAGTCTTTTCCATTTTCGTCTTTGTCTAAATATAAAGTTGTGCTCATAGGAGTTGGTTTACTAGAAGTGTTCTCCATTTCGAAACGTTTGATTAAATCTTTACAATATTTTTCTTGATTTATGAAAATTCCATTGTCAAATGTTTTTATTTATAATCCAAGGAAAAATTTAATTCACCCATGCGTGACATTTCAAACTCATTTTTCATTATTTTAGAAAACTCATTACATAAACTTTCATTAGTTGATCCAAATATGATGTCATCAACATATATTTGTACAACTAATATATCATTTTTTATGTTTTATAAATAGTGTAGTGTCTATTTTGTCTATTTGAAATCTAGAATTTTGTAGATGAGTTTTTAGTCGATCATATCAACCACATGGTTCTTGTTTTAAAACCATATAAAGCCTATTTGAGTTTAAAAACATGATCAGCATATTGTTCGTGAATAAATAACGGCGATTGTCATACAAAAACTTTTTATTTGATAAAACCGTTGAAGAAGGCACTCTTAACATCCATTTGAAATAATTTAAAGTTGTGATGACACATAAAAGCAAGTAGAGTACGAATTGCTTCGAGACGAGCTACGTGAGCAAAACGTCTCTTCATAATCAATTCCCTCTTCTTGATTGTAACCTTGAGCCACTATTCTTGCTTTGTTACGAATAATATTTCTAGTTTAATTTGCTTTGTTTCTGAAAATCCATTTTTTTTCCTATTACAGATTGATCTGATGGTCTAGGAATGAGTTTCCATACATTATTACGTTCAAATTGATTTAATTCTTCTTGCGTTGCTAAGATCCAAGAATCATCTTCAGACGCTTCATTATAATTTTTAGGTTCTTTATTTGAGATAAAAGCAACATGATTTATTTGATTTAATTTATTTTTAGTGACTCGAGAATTTAAGTCTCCAATTATATTATCCAAAGGATGATTTTTTAATATTCATTTGGGTGATCTTAAAACATTTTCATTATTATCGAAGGATGAATTATTCACATTATTTGTATTTTCAGTTTGATTTGTAGTTAAAATTTCATCTTCATCTTCTTTAATAGTTTGTTGGTAATGTTCATCAAAAGACATATGTAAGCTTCCTTCTATAATATTTGTTCGTTTATTATAAATTCGATAAGCTTTACTACGTTCTAAATAGCCAATGAAAATTCCTTCGTCGGCTTTAGGGTCAAATTTTCCAAGATTATCTTAGTATTTAAAATAAAACATTTAGACCCAAAAGTTCTAAAATACGAAACTTTTGGTTTCTTTCCATACAATATTTCATAACATGTATTCTTAGCCATAGGTCGAAGTGTGATAGATTTAATACATAACAGGCAGTGGCAATAGCTTCAGCCCAAAAATGTTTGGGTATGTTACTACTATTTAGTAATATTCATGCACGTTCCTGTAAAGTTCTGTTTTACCGTTCAACTACACTATTTTGTTGTGGTGTTCGTGGAAATGAAAAATTATGACAAATTCCTTTTTTGTTAAAAAAATTAGTGAAATGTTCATTTTCAAATTCTCCTCCATGATCACTGCGCATATTTTTAATTTTAAATCCATTAAGTTAGTAATTAATTTTGCAAAAAATTTAAACATTCCAAAAGTGCCACTTTTATGTTTTAAAAATTATATCCAAGTATATCTTGAAAAATCATCTACAATCACAAACACATATTTGTTATGATTTATTGACTGTACTTGGGTTGGTCCAAATAAATCTAAATGAAGCAATTCTAATGGTTGCCTAGTGGATATATTATATTTAGATTTGAAAGAACTTTTCTTTAACTTGCCCATTTGACATGCGTCACATAAATTTTCAATTTTATAGTTACTTTTAGGAAGAGCTCTAACTAAATCATGTTTTGCTAGTTCGTTAATATATTTCAAATTTATGTGACAAAAAAGTTTATGCCAAATCCAAGGGTCATCATGATTTGCGGCTAAACATAAATCTGAATTCTTTTTAATGTTCATATTTAGAATATATATTACGATTTCTAAATCCTTCAAAGAGTAAATTTTTGCTTTGATCGAGATTTTTACATTTATCCTTTTTAAATTTTATTTCGCACAATTTATCACAAAACTAACTTATACTAAGAAGATTACGTTTTAGATTTTTTACTAATAAAACATTAGAAATAATCGGGGAGTTAGAGATACCAATATTGATGACTTCTCTAATGCCAATGATGATCCCGTTTGAATTATCGCCAAAAGTTACAGTGCCAACATCAATGTACTTTTTATTTGATAGCGTATGAACACTTCTCATCTTGTGCTTGGAGCATCCATTATCTAAGATCCATTTCTCTTTATTTTTGTATTTGGATACCTGCAAAAAATGAAAAAGTTTAAATTTGTACCCTTTATATTTTTGGGTCCTAAGTGTTAGTAGATGAGGGTAACCATACCCATGATGGTCTGGTTCCTTTTGAAATATAATTATTATTGTGAATCACTTCTTTCATATAATTACCTATATATTTCTGTTTAATTAGGTTGTCATTTGTTTTAGGAACCCATATTTTAATCATTTTTGAATTTGAGATCAATTTTTCATTTTTGGAAGAAGTTTTTTTTTATCTTAGTATAAATCTTACTATACTTTGTAATTTTTTTCTTATTCTCAAATCGTAGTCCATCGATTTTTGAATGGCTTTGAAATTTTAATTAAATTCTCCAAGTCTTGTTTTCCTTTATTAAATTATGTAACATTATTAGTAATTTTATCCAACTTGTTTTTAAGGTCAGTAATTTCTGATTTTGAAGTTTCTAGATTTTCTTTTAAGATAACGTGTTCATTACTAATTTTATTATTTTCTAATTTAACTTTTCATAATTCACAGGATAAAGTATCATTTTCAGTAGAAAAATTCTTGTACTTTCTTGAGCATTTTCTAATTCTTCTTCTAAAATAGATTTTTCATCTTTTAGTAACACTATTTCAAGTTCCAATCGATTTATTTTAGCAACATATTCCTTATTTAATTTCTTAGTTTCTCTATATTTGTCATTAAGTTACATGCTTACTTCTGAAATTTCATCATAAGTAAGATCGGGGCATACCTCATCCGTATGTGCCATGAAACATACATTTGCGTGCTCCGTATCACTTTCACTGTCACTATCGGATGAAGAGGAAGAGGAAGAGTTATCCCATGTGACTTGGAATGCCTTTATCCCTTTCTCCTTTTCTTAAATTTCTCAAACTTGTTTTTCTTTTTTCTTTGTTGAGTTTTGGGAAATCCTTCTTCATGTGTTCGAACTGATCACATTCAAAGCACTTGATCGAAGTTTGATTTGACGAGTTTGATTTTCCACTATTTTAAAATCTTGTCATTTTCTTGAATTTCTTAAATTTGTTGTAGTTCTTGGTAATGAATACAATTTTGTCTTCATCCAATTTAGAATCTTCATTACTTTCTTGAAATGTTATGTTCTTCTTTTCATGGTTTTGTTCCTTTCTGGCCGGTAAATTAGCTTCATACGACATTAAATTTCCAATCAAATCTTCAACTTTAAGTATAGAAAGATGATTAGCTTATTCGATAGCTAATACTTTTCTTTCCCACTCAATTGTTAAGGAGTTGAGAATTCAAGATACTAAATCAAAATCAGTAAACTTGACTCCTAGTGCCATAAGATCGTGTTGTATGGTTTGAAATCTGGAGTACATGTCAACAATTGACTCATTTTGTTTCATTTTGCAAGATGAGAATTGGTTTTGTAAAATTGATATTTCTGTTTTTTTACCTTAGTTGTACCTTCATGCGTAACTTGTAAAGTACACCTCATATCATAAGCAATGGTACATAACATAACATGAGAAAATTCATTTTTATCAAGGGAGCGAAAAAAGTACATTCATAGCTTTAGCATTATTATAACCAGTAATTTTTTGTGCATTTGTCCATGTGCTAATATTTGTTTCAGGTGCTACATACTTAATTTAAGTTGATGACCATATTTCTAAACCGTTTGCTTCCATAAAAATTCACATACGCGTTGACCAATACGCATAACTAGATCGGGTGAATAAATGAGGACGTGTAGTTGACTGACCTTCTTGAAAAATACATGCCATATTAAAATGATTCAAATACATGTTACTGTGATATGAACTAACCATGCTCTGATACTAATTGAAAGTTTATATGGATCGTATATAGTATATGACAAGTAAGTGTATGATAGTATGGATCACACAATATGATAAAGAGATAACAGTAATATGAAAATAATCACACCAAAAATTTTATACTGGTTCGGACCTCCCGTATTACGTCTAGTCCTGAAGCTTCTCTTCAAAATTTCACTAATCAATAACCCTCGCTTCGCTTGGAGGAATAGGCTTGTTACAATAGAAATCTTTCGTCAAGAATGTTCTCAGATTAACACTAATATTGACAATACGTACAAGTCTTCCTATAATCTCCACTAGATATGTATAAATATGAATATGTGTGTACTTTGGTAATATGGAAGAAAACCGAACTGAAGTTAATGATCTTTAGTTAAAATATTGATAGAAAATAACTTGAATTTGAATGGAAAGTAGAAATAGAGAATAGAAATCAGAAATTAGTTACTTTAATCATAGAATCATTGATGTATTTATAGTTATGAAAAGATTGATTTAAAGTGTTGCTATCATTTCTTTTTATTTTTAGAGTTGCTTTTGACTGGGGTAGAACCGATTTTAAGAAGAGATATAGAAGCAACCTTTTATATTTTGATAGTTGAATGTTTTTAAAAATTCCCAGAGCCAAATCTAGACGTCTGGATTGTGATGATTAGACGTCTAGTCATGTATTATCTGGAAAATTTCCAAAGGCTGGGACCATACGTCCGGGGGTACAGTACCAGACGTCTGGATTTTGTAAAATCTGTTTTCTATATAAATATGTGTGTATTTCATATCATATACAAAACCCAGGGATCTTATACATATTATTTCTAAGATCTATATACAATATTTATCTCTCTACTGCAGTGATCCATGCTCCATGCTTCGATTTGTATCCTTGAGTTTCTGCAAGAATAAGATACGAGATATATATGTACAACTATAATTATATGGTTTGTCGTCATCAAAACTTGTAGATAGGAGTTCCTAACAGTCCTTACCTAGCTCATCCAATTGGTCAGTTTTAGAGGTATGCCTTTAATGGGTGGCCAAAAAATGTTTGGTTTCGTAGTTGTTTCAAATATGCATATTTGACTATTATAAATTGAAATTTAATTTTTATTGAATGTAAATTAAATTTTATAAAGGATTACAGAATAAAAATAGTTTTAAATTTACTTAATTATAAATGTTATATTTACATTAATTAAAAGGTTTAATCAATAAAGAATTACATATGAATATATATATATATATATATATGATGCGTATAAGAAAAGGGCGGTTAAACGAATGAAAGCCCATATACACTAAAAGGAGTACACATAAGATGTAAAAACATACGATGTCATGCGATGTTATACTTATTACACTGAAAATGTCGATAATACTAAATTATTATGATAAATTATGAATATAACATAATTTTGCTCTCTATCATTTACAATACAAATAGAAAACTATAATATTTATGATTCTTATGCACCTTCAAGCCATAAAATATTTATAGTGATTTTTATATTATGCCTTGAATAGAAAGAATATCTTGTAACTTTGTTGAGCACTCTCAAGGGTTACAAAATTATCCTTTGGCTATCATGAGCTAATGGCTCTAGAGTAACTAATGTATTTTATGATTTATTGAGCATTTTCAAGGTCATAAAGATGATTAGGAGCAAATGAATATATAATAAGGATTATGTACAAGACATAAATAGTAAACTCTTACTTACTGTCTATGTGAATAAAATTTGTCGAGCACCCTCAATGTTGTAGTAACACGATAAATGGATCCTAATAGCTGTTATAAGAATTTGGGGAATTCATGCATCCTTTGAAGGTTTTTAATAGATTCAGAATCCAGTGAGAGCCTTATTAGATGAATACAATAAACAATCTAATAAATGTAAGAACATATGTAAGGTTATTTGATTAAAATTTGCATAGATTAAATGAATCATTGGAGCTATGTTTAGGTAAAAACACACTAACCAGTGTGAACTACAAAGATTGATTGAGAAAAGTAAAGATCGCACCCACCCATGAAAACCTTTGGTATATAGTCACCAATGAGCCTAAACCTAAACCTAATATAGATGCCACACCCGAACAAAATCCTCCTACGAGTCATGGTCAATAGATCGTGAATTTTCACAATATTACATACTATTAACCATAAGCTTCTATCTCCAAAGAACACATGAAAATATGGTTATTTGATCCAACTTTGGACAACTAAAAGTTGTTTGAAAACCATGTACCGTAAAGTACTATATGGCATGGAAATTGTTACATGCATAGATGTGAAAAGGAACTCTCATCCAAGATTATGTTCTGGATGAAATGGTAATATGATTGGGTACATCGAGAGTTAGGTTGAGTTGGGAAATATCCTTGACATAGAGTTACATACTAACTTGGTTCTGGATCACTGACTCCACAGTTTGATATGTTCAAACTGAATTTAAATATAAAATCGTTAATATGTACTATCATTTATATCCTTAACATGTTTCGGATGACCGGAATTACGTTCAGAATGAACCGAGTGTGTTACTTAAAGTCGAGAACACATCTTCTTTGAATAGTTCAAGGAAGAGAAAGCTCAAGTCAAAATGCGAGAAGGGTAAAGCTAAGGCCAAAGAGGACAAAGGTAAACATCACTATTATGACATTGGTAGAGAACTGTCTGAATTATCAGAAGATGTTCTAAGGGAAGGAATCTGATTCCTCTAAAAGGTGTTTTTCGTGTAGAAAAATATTTATTTATAAGCACTTCGTATTTGGTTTTAAATACCGGATATGGATCTTGTACGTGTTTTTCATTTGAGGGACTTGGGAGCAAGAGACCATAGCAAGAGGATCCATGGAATTTGAAGTTGAAAATGGAGCTACTGTAGTTTCCATACTAGTAGGAGATAACCATGTGAAGCTTGCTAATTAATGTGATTTAGTCTTATATAACTATTATTTTATGCCAAACTTTACTAGTGGAATAATATATATTTCTCGTTTGATAGAAAATAGTTATGATTTTATTTGTAATGAAAATGTAATGAATATTTGTTATGATAATAAAATGGTTTTTTTGGTTCTCTTAATGACGACATTTATATACTTCACTATAATCATGTATTTGTTGTTGAATATGGTAATGCATTAAAAATAAATGGCAGCAACCTATGGCATTGTAGACTGGGCCATATAAGTAAGAAACAAATGGATAAGTTAAGAAACTAAGGGTTTCTACCATCTTTTAATATCAAATCATTAGATACTTGTACATCTTAAAGGTAAAGTGACCAAGCGCTCATTTAGTGGGTGCAACAAAGGAGTTACTAAACACTTACGACTAATACATATAAATGTATGTAGTCATGTGTCTATAATTACCAAAGGTAGATCCTTATACTCTGTTACATTCATCAATGATTTATAAATATACAATTATGTGTATCTTATCGAATATAAATCAGAGGTCTATGATAAATTCATATAATATAAGAATGAAGTTGAAAATCAAATTTTTTAGAAAACTAAAATACTTTGGTCTGATTAAGGTGTTGAGTACATTGGATAAGCTCTAAGAGTATTTAAAAGAGAATGAGATTCTCTCTCTTGTCACCCTATATTATATTCCCCCAAAAAATGGTGATTTAGAAAGGGTAAACCAAACTTTGTTAGACATGTTTTGATCGGTGATGAGTGCTGCTAAGTTTCCTCTTTTATTTTAGGGATATGCACTTGAAACTATGAGATATATGTTAAATTCTATACCATCTCAATTTGTGTCTAAGACGCTACACGAGCTATGGACTAATGAAACTCTAACTTAATTATCTTAAGGTATGGGTTTGTTCGGCTTAAGTTAAGAACATAAACCCCAGTAAAGTTGAGGCAACATTAGTTTTATGAAAGTTAATAGAGTATCCTAGAAATTCACGTAGATATATCTTCTATCATATGGAGGAACAAAAAGCATTTGTTTCAACACATGCCCCATTTTGGAGAGGGAATTTCTATCCTGAGAAACTAGTGTTAGTAAGGTAGACTTGGATGAGATCCAGTAAATTCCTATGAAAATAAAATATTTAAATAGTATTTCAACATCCATAGAAGACATACAACGTATTAAAAGGTCTAGTAGGAAATCGCAGATGCAAGAGAGATACCTTAGGTTGCTCATTGATGGTGAGAAAGAGGATTGCATCATCTTGACGATCATCCCTTCATGCACTAACTAGCCTAGGAGAATAAAGACTTTGTCTTACGGCATGATGCACTGAAATCAGAAATGGATTCTATATAGAAGAATAAAGTTTTGGCATTTGTAAAATGTACCTAGAGACTTAAAACTGATCGGTTGCAAATGCCTCTCTTTAACAAAAACATCGGTGCAGATGGAATGGTCGAGAACTATAAAGCAAAATTGGTGGCGAAGGTTTCTATCAAATTTAAGATGTTGATTATGAAAAGACATTTTTTCTTGTTTCCATTCTTAAATCAGTTGAGATTCTACTTGTGCTTACGGCTTATTACGAATATGAAATATGGCAGATGGACATTAAAATAGCTTTTTTAAATGTTGATTTAGAAGAGACTTTTAAATGATGGAGTTGGAGTGTTTCAAAGTTAGTGGGAGTAGGGATAAGGCATGTAGACTCTTAAGATAATATTGTGTTCTTAAGCAAGCATCAAGAAGTTGAATAAATGTTTTGGGAAGCTAAACAAACGGTTTGGTTTCAACCAAAACATAGAGGAATCTTATAAAGGAAGGAACAAAATGGTGCTATAACATTTTTAGTTTAATTAGTAGAGAGTACCAAGGAAAGGTATTTTATCGATTGCAATTGTGAATGTGCTCTTAACTATTAGTTTTAATCAAACACTCAAAATACCTACCCTTAAATTGTTGCTAGTAAGTTGAATCGAGAAAAGGTGATCAATACATTCATTGGGACAAGTGCATATAACGCTCTTCGTGCGATGAACGGTGAAGCACTAATTTCCATTGAGGACAACAAGCAATATAATACATATGATGTTTGTAACAATCACAAAATGACGTAACCAGAGTCTTCTATCGGTTAATACAACTTACTAAAAATAGAAGATCTAGTGTAACGATATGCAGTAATCTTCGAACTAGAGAGTATCGTTGATCTTAAGTAGCTAAATTGTATTTTGATTATGGTCAATTACATGGCATAACTATCATCTTACGGCCATAGTTAAATACATAATTACTTGATGTGAAACACTACTTAATACATGATTCGTTTTCTTTATTATGAAAGGTTAGTACCACTACTTGACTTAAAGTCAAATTCTTTACCTAGGGAAAAATGGTTAATTGAAAAATATTACCAAATTTTTCCAAGAACTTTAAAGTGGCACTATGCAATTAACTACGAATGTTGTTGGAGTTTTTAAACCGTTGGCCAAACTGTAGATATCTTAGTGATATATTGATGATGAAAAGAAAATATGCGTAAAATATCACTACAAATGTGTAGCTCTGTAAATATTAGAAATTAGATTTCTCCTAGTATATAAGCGACTGAACTCGTGCTTTGTATTGTACTTTGCCAATGTCCGTACAAACTTCTATTTTTTTAAAAATATATTACCGAGGACCTAGTTCACAACAAGGAGTCAACATAACAACATTGTTATCCGTTTTCCAAATTCAACTAGTGCATATTTATTTATAAATGGTATAAATTATTAATAAAAATTAATGTAAATGCTATAATAAATTTCCATGGCCTTTACTTATTTATTGAAGCCCCAAAATTAATAAAACTAATATATATTATTATACATTAATTTAATTTATGGAATGATTCATTAACTAATTAATATAATATTTTAATTAGGCCCAATATCAAGGAGAGTCCATAAAATGGGGGCATAATAAGAATGCAATGAGTATGAATGGGTCTACTTATCCAGATTAAATATTGGTTTAAAAGAGAGGAAAACATGGAGATATTTTATATATCCATCGGCTATAAACAACCCCACCTTCTGTTATTTAAAACGCAAAAAATCTTTAACAACCCTTATGTTTGCACCAAAAGTGGGACAAACACTTAACCGATTATAAGTAGGGAATAATAAAGAAATAAACGTAAAATAAGGTAAATAACACTAGAAAATATATAGTGGTTCAGCAAATACAGTGGCTTACATGGAATGAAACTTTGTTAAAGATTTCTAAGTTTCTTTTCAACTGTGATTTTACAATTTGATTTCTTACAAGTCCAGTAAGGATCCAACAGTTTGTTAGAGGAAAATGAGCTATTCAGAATGTAAAGAAATTGATCATGTTTTTGTGCCTCTCTTTCCCTATTTATAGACGAGGATCGACGAAATAAGCTCCAAAGTCTTCTCTCCACGTCCGATAGGAGGTTCCAAAAGGAGATCATGTCAAATCAGCATGTGGGTTCAAAATTTGGTGTTATGGGTGTTTACGCCTAAGAAGTTAAGAGATGCAATTTAGGGTAGGATAAAGGCAGTCATAGCATTAGAGTTATTAGAGATATGATTCATCTACACGATCCCAACAGGAGAGGTGAGCAACTTTAGAAGTTAAGTAGGAGGGAAGGCAGGAGGAAAAAAGACAAACACATTATAGCCTGCTCGGTTTGGTGGATTGGTAACCATGCTTGGCTCGATGAAGGTGTGCTTAGGTATGGTCCGGTGGTGGAGCTACTAGGAAAGAATTTATGTTTAATAGTCACAATACCGAGCAAGAATTCCTATTTGGTAGAAGAAAAACCGAATAGGATTCTTTGTCCGGTAGGGAAGCCATCGAACAAGAATTCTTTTTTTTTTTTGAAAAAATTAACCGCCTCATTAAAAACCTGAACCTATACCCGACGTGAGTATAGGACAGGAAAAAAGAGTGCGGCTCTTTATTAACATCTCATTAACAAAGCATAATAGGATGTTCAAGGTATATACAAAAATACATGACAGCCAAACAATTTGGCTAGCAATATGAAAACATGCTACAGATATGAACTAAATCGAAAACAAAAACAAGCCCAAACTGAAAGTAAAATAAAATCAAGAAGAAAAGATGATAATCTGAAACACTTCTCCTTCACCAAATCTGGAGACAAAACCGTTCAATTCCCCACCAGATTAACACCCCAACGATCTAGAATACGCTTGCTTCTACCGGTGATGACCTTCTTCTTCTTCACTTTGTTAACCAATAACTTCAGATCAACTTCAAAAAGTTTCCATCGTTCCCATTTCGTGTACTTCCGGTTTTCATGAAGTCTTCTATTTCGCTCTTTCCATATGTGATAAATAATGGTTGAAAAGCATGCAAAAGCCAATCCAGTAGCTAGATCCGCTGCAGAGAAGTTATTTGATAGGAGTTGAATTCCCTCTTCCAAAGTAAACGAGCACGGCTGAGGTAAATCCAAATTTTTATAGCATGTAGACCATAAAAAAGAAGAATATGGGCATGCGAAGAATAAGTGGGATTGGTTTTCTGTAATATGATTACAGAGTAGGCAATTAGAGTCACAATTGTATCCCCAGTCAATTAGTTTATCCCTAGTAGGCAAACGATTATTAATCGCTTTATAGGCAGTTAATGTCATTCTAGGATTATTGCAATTGTTCCATATAATCTTGCCCCACTCTACAGTTGGATAATGATTTCTAGCTGCATTCCACGCAGATCTGAAACTGAACCCTTTTAAATCCCTCGTCCATTTCCAGTAGTCCGAACTAGCCGAGGAATCTATTTGGACTTTGGAAATCTGATTATTAAGTTGTTTAGTGAAGGGAACTAGATTCAAATTAAAAACTCCATCTTGTATGATAGATGAGACTTTATCATTAATATGCCCATAGATATGTAAACTATCCCACCCAAGAATAGTAACCATACTTTCACTATTAATCCATGGATCATGCCATAGAAGCGTGTTTCTCCCATTAACAATGACTCTGGATATATTATTTCGAGCTATTTGTCTATTTTTTAGAATTGATTTCCATGTACATGAGGCATTGTTATCAATCTCCATAGTCCAAAACTGCTTGTTTTCACAATACCTTCTCCTCATCCAACGCGACCAAATATTTGTGGAATTAATAAAATGCCAGAGAAGTTTTAGACTAGATGCTTTCCTGATATCCGCAAAATTTCTCAAGCCAACACCTCCTTCAGATTTAGGACGGCATAGAGTATTCCAAGCAATTTTGTGAACTTTTCCACTCCAAATAAAATTAGCACACAGTCTATTTAATTTGTCAATAGTAGCCAAAGGAAGCTGATATACCATCATCCAATACAAAACTATAGGCGTAATTACAGAATGTATTAATTCAATTCTCCCAGCCATGGATAAAAGCTTGCAGTTCCATCCATTCAACCTTTTGTTAATATTATCAAAAAGAGTCCCACAGTCAGAGAAATGTAGATAGTTATGAGATAGAGGCACACCTAGATATTTGACAGGAAGTTTATTTTCTTTCATGTTAAGGATATGCATAATTTCTTGTTTGTTTGTTGTTCCTTTACTAAAATACATCTTAGATTTACTATTGTTGACATTTAATCCCACAAATGTGTTGATTTTCTTCAGACATTTGCTAATCACCTTGGCACTTTTATTAGAGGCCCGAACAAAAATCATCAAATCATCTGCATAAATTAGGTGAGTAATGGCCGGTTCAAAATTGAACACAGGAATAATGTCCTTGACTTTGTAAGCCTTCAACATCAAAATAGAAAAATACTCCATTGCCACACAAAACAAATACGGAGATAGAGGATCACCTTGTCTAATACCTCTATTGCTGAAAATTAGACCTTTAGGAAAGCCATTTATCATTATAGAAAACGTAGGAGTAGATATGTAATTGTGAATTAATTTTACCAATTTTCCAGGAAAGCCCATTTTATTAAGCATATGACATATAAATTCTCTATTGACCATATCATAGGCTTTATGTAGATCTAACTTTAGACACATCTTACCAGCACCTTTTCGATTGAAAGTTCTTACTTGTTCATGAGCAAGTAAAATATTTTCATATATTACTCTTCCAGGAATAAACGCAGATTGTGATTCAGAAATTAGATAGCTAAGAAAAGGCTTGATTCTGTTGCAAATAACTTTAGCAATGATCTTATAAATAACATTACAGCACGCTATGGGCCTATAATCAGCAAGAGAATTTGGATTATTAATAGGCACAAGAGTAATAAAAGTATGATTCACACCTTTGTCTAATTTTCCAGTAGAGAAGATCTGATTAATCATGCATGCCAGATTGCTTTTTAACTCATTCCAATGGACTTTATAAAATTTTGCAGAGAATCCATCCGGACCCGGACTGCTATTATCAGACATGGAGAAAATAGCTTTGCAGACTTCATCAGAGCTAACACTGTGTGTTAGGAACTCTCTCCCTCCATCATTGATTCGACAGGTGCAATTAACATCAGGTAAATTAGTGTTCAATTCTTCACCATTAAAAATCTGATTAAAATATAAGATAGCTTCATTTTCAATAGTAACAGGATCATGTACTAGTTTTCCTTCAGTGGATATAATAGCATCAAGATTGGAACTATGTCTCCTCATAGACATTTTAGAATGAAATTTTTTTGTACATGCATCACCTTCTGTGAGCCAATCCACCTTTGCTTTTTGAGTGGCATTGAGAAATTCAATTTTATTTTGCTCCTTCCATTTTTTATAAGCTGCCATTAAATTGTCAAAAGCTGTAGTATCTTCTGGATTATTGTCCACACTTTTGAGGGCTGTTGTGTACTCCTGTTTTAACTCCTTCAGAATTTTACCATCTAAGCACCTTCTAGAGCTCCAGGCCTTTAGGTAAAACTTGCATGCTTTTAATTTCTGTCTAAAAATACGAAGATGAGAGCCTTCAAAATTTATTTTAAAAGCATTAGAGACACATTCCCCATAACCTTCTAAAAGATTCCAAGAATTCTTTTTTGGTGCACATGAAGAATTCTTGTCCTGTGCACACAAGTAACCGAACCAAGAAGCACCATTTCACCCAGAGCTATCACTGAACCTTCTTTCTACACTGAGCAAAGCACCATCAGTCCACTCCTTTTATAACTGAACCGAACCAATTATTTTAGGAAGGAAATATGATGTATGAGAAATTCAAGATCGTATCTTTTATATATGGAAATAACCGAACCAAGTACGTTATATAGGAAAACTGTAACACTCAGAGTGTGATCAATTTAAACTCACAATGGAATTGAAAAAATATAATAGAACATATGCATTGACTAAGTCTACTACCTTGGAGTATCATTCCTTGGATATTTAGTCACCTTGTCTATGTCGAGCATAAAAGAGAAGACAACATCGTCCATTGTTCCCATCTTGCACCAATAGCCTGTCCTTCTAATCCTAACATATGGGTTGTTATGAAGAAGAGAGTCACAACAACATTCTAGTGTTTGGAGAATTACATGCTTCGCATACACCATTAATTTATGCCGATTGATTTCCATTTAAATCTTATGTCTATTATTTACGGGTAATCCATTTAATCCCAAGTGCGCATATGATATGCCTAACTTTACCTTCTCCAAGGCATATATATAGTTATATAGACGTATCACTTAATACTTCTTGAATAGGAAGGAGGCAGATCTAGTGATCATTTAATACCTTGGTCCCCAAAGTGGGCCCTTCGCAACATATCCACTAGTCGATCAGTCCTAACTACAGGGACAATCGACGCCTAGATAAGGCTTTATAATATAATTGCCGTGTTACTAATGTAACACGACTCTACAACTTACCACTAACAGTAGGCCAAAGGCCCTTTCCAGTCCCATGCAACAATCACGAGTCATGTCCTAATAATGTAAAAGGGATTACCTAAGCCACTTAATACCTTTTAATGGAAATTAGGTAGACTTTGACTATTTAATACCTTTATCCTAGGTCGATCCTCATTATTTAATACCTAACCCAAGGCCAACCCTTCTCAAGTACTCCTTATCTGACATCGTACGAAATCTTATTAGGCAACTTAATACTTCTTTATAGGGAGAGGCGAACCTTACAATTGCCACTTAATACCTCGACCATAAAGTGAACCCCTCCTGAGATTTCCTACTACTAAGCCTTACACTAACCCTGACTATTTAGTACTTCTTAAATAGGAAGGAGACGAACCCTATAATAACTACATAATACTACCGACCCAGAAGCAGGTCCTATGTTGTAACAACCCATACCTTCATGAGCCTAACTTTCGATAAAAATCGAAACCCATGTCCATCAAACCACAGACCAATGGATTTGGTACCTGCAAATAAGCATGAGCATTATCAGTAATTGATAGAAATCTAAACTCACAGCAAAAATAATAATAGGATAAGAATACTAACTATGACTACTACCTTGGAATTAATGATATTCCTCCGATAGCAGATTGTCACGTCAACAATGAGCATGAGAGAAAGAAAACTTCACCAATAACAAAGCACACCAGCTTCAATAACTTGTTCCTCTAAATTCTATTATATGGGTTGTAATGAGGAAGGGGTCAGTACAATGTTCTGGTAACTGGAAAAATATAAACTGTCCATAACATGAACTTATACCAATAGGTTTCTATTTAATTGTTACGTCCAGCAAGGTTAGCAATTCTAATCTAACCTCGCATTACACACATGATTACTTACTTACCCCTTACCAAGGTATGAAATAGTAATGAAGCTATATCAACCACCCCATACTTCCAAACCTATTAGCCATTTAGTACTTCTAAATATGAAGCGAGCTTCTATAATACTTTTAAAAGAGAAATAGGCAGACTCTATCATTTACGATCTTAATTGAGGTAGATTCCATCATCACAAGATCTGTAACCACTATTTAAGGCTTCCAACATTTAATGTCCAACTATTACTGCATCTATTGCCAATAAAATTGTAGTCATGTAATAAACAGTACCCCTAGCCACTTAATACCATTTATTAGATAATAGACAGAATTTGATCATTTAAGACTTTAACTAAGGAAGTCCTTATCATTTAAGACCCATTCCCAAGTTGTGCTCCTAAATGGTACTATTATTTTTATTGCCTTAGTAATGTAAGAGACTATACCTAAGATACTTAATACTTCCCAGTGGAAAATATGCAGACCCGGTCATTTTAGACCTACTTCTAGATTCGTGCTCCTCAATTGTACTTTCTAGCTATCATTGCTTGGAAATCTCATTGGGTTATTTAGTACTTATTTTATAGGAAAGAGGAATACTTTATACTCACTTAAGACCCCAAAACTGAAGCGAACCCTTTCCGAGATATCCACTCTCACATTTTAATTATAAATATGGCATCATATTAGGTTGCTTGTTTCGGTAGGAAGGCGGTCCCTTCAGCCTCTTAAGACCTGAAAACTACAGCAAACCATTTTTAGAAACGTCGTTATTTATTTATTTGGAACCTCACTAGGTTATATAATGCTTCCTTTTAGGAGAGAAGCGGACCCTTTTGCCACTTAAAACCTCAAACCAGAAGTGAACCCCTATGGAGATATCCCTTAACGCTCCTAATTCCAAATTTGGACCATTTAATACTTTTAAATTAAGAAAGAAAGCCCAGTCTCTCATGTCGCCATGGGTCCTAGGATTAGTGACATCTCACATTAGTAGTAAGTACACCCGATCGCTGGTAGCCTCAAAGTGAAGGGCGTTCTTCCGTCGGGTGACTCTACTGACCTCCATCGCTAACCTATTAAGTCCAACTAGCCATCCTAAATTTTTATTTATATTACCTTAGGTAGAAATTGGACTTAGCTTACTAATTCCCTTTTTATTTAGGGAAATAATATTTACCATAAAAATTTATCTACCCATAAATTCTCGTTTAATGCTCATAAATGTCAATTTGTCCATAAAATCCTAACGGACATTTCCTAAGATATTTATGCATGATTACTAATTTTAAATTAGTAACCTTTAATATCTGTTCCATTTTTATCAGTCCCATTAATCCATTTACCCAATTAATTTATTGCAACTCCCATATTTATTGCCATTTATTGGAGTTAAAATCTATTAAATTCTTTTCTTATTAGTTGACTATCATAAACATGAATATTACATGAAAGCGTCATTATTAGCTTTTTATTTAATTAGTATAAGTGTAGTAATTACATACAGATATTTTCTTTTATGAAATATGTTCTAGTTATAAATCTTCACTAGAATATATTTTTCCATGTTAAATTTTGGAATCATAAATAAATAAGACTATTGTTAAAATTTCCATAAATTAGTCCAAAACAAAAGGTTTAACTTTAAAATATAAAAGATAACATCGTTTTAAGTTACAAGAAATAATCATTTATTTTTATTACTGAAATAAAAAGTGTAAACTACAATGAGTTCATACTATACACATTTCTTTCTCTATCTATATGCATTTATACCTTGCTAGATCAAACGCTGTATCTTTCTAAAAGGGAAAGAAATCAAACTATATTGCAAATATTAAACAGATCTATATTCCAATAGTTCCAACCGTAGAAAAGTTTATATTCTAACAAGATTAGGGTAATATTTCTAAATTCATAAAATTATCATAAAACCTATTTTAGATCTGGAATAACTTTCGATTAAATCAATATTCTAAATTCATACATTTGAGACCGATTTCCAGATTAGGTTGTATACAATGCTAAATTAATTCGTAAACAAGTATATATATGTGATATTTGTTATATTCAGATCGTATTCAATTCATTGGCTACAACTCATATACTATTATCTAACTAGGCATAAAAATCAAATAAACAATAACAAGATAATTTTCATATTACAACAGTCTATAAAATTTCCCACTCACCTTTTAAAAGCGATCCAAATCTCCAGATCCAAATTAGAACCGTTGATTCATCTCCAAATTCTTTTTAATGCAAGAGATATGTATAAAAGAGTTTATAAATATATTAAAGTTATAGATCAGAGAAGAGATTTGGGACTGAGAGAGAAAATAAATACAAATATACATAAGTTTATAAATTATCTCAAGTACACATATGATTGATTTTCTTCTCTTCTCATTTTTATTAGATTTATTCTCTTCTCCGATTTGTATGAATATAGATAAAAATATCCTACCTTTATGATTTTGAAAGAAAGTGGAGAAGAAGAAATGGAAGAGCTTCATTATTGCCTCCCTAAAAATATGAGAAGAGAAGGGAGGGCTATGTCTGAATTTATAGGCGCTAAAATCAAACAGAACTGTACGATTTAATAATATTAAATCCAGGCCTTTGCGGTCTAGGTTTATTGGAGCCGCCAGGTCACCACTTGTCGACCACCCCTATGGCACCCGTCGACCGCTGAGGGTCGACCATCCCTAATGGTGGGTCGGCCTGTAGGCCCGGGTAATATAAAAATATTAATTTCTTCATATTTATTTATTTTCATTTCGATTTCGTTTTTCATTCGTAACTTTTTCGTTTAGCTCCGATAGCAAAACTCAAAATATGAAAGTTGCTCAGAATTTCACCACGAACGCAATGGCGCAAGTTCCTTAGCCAAATTTCATGATTTGTACAAATTTCATTTTCAGAGCCTAATTAATTAACTATCTAATTAAATAACTAGCGCTAAATTACTGGGTGCTACATACATCCTATTCATATCTCTTTCCCACAAGTCCTACGGTCGAAGATGTCCAACATTTGTAGTAAGTATACAAAATTTCTAGTAGCCTCAAGGTGAAGGGTGGACTTTTCGTTGTGTTACTCTATTGACATCACATCCCAACCCACCAATCCAAACCTTCCACCCAAAGCCTAAATATTGGGCTAAGACCACTAATTCACGTTTGCCTAAAATCTATAATTTACGCAAAATACTTTCGTGCTATGAAAATTATATTGCTTTTAATTATTTAGTATCAATACTTACTTATTTGCTAGTTATTACTCCTAATTTATTATACGCTTAGCCTTTGGTTTCCTTTTAATATCCAATTAATGTTTATTCCCCATAATAATTAGTTATTGGTGTTAAAATTGGGCAACCTCTAACGAATCCTCATTTAATCCCTTTAATATATTTACCAGTTTATAAATCCACATATGATGTCGATTCAATTCATCCTTAAATGCCATATCAAATTCCCTAATCAGTTGCCACTTAATTCCCTTATAACTCTTTATAACCACCAATTTATTGCCCGTTAAATCTGCAATTAATATCCATAAATCTTAGTCCATACCTTATCACGCTATTAATAACTAATACATATATAATTGTAAATTACGCTTCACACACACACTTATTTTCGAACTTTAAGCGCAGTTATACATGTATATATACATATATATTAATCTCTAAACTAGAACATTCCTTTCCATATTTTAATTTATCAGAGCTATCCTTTTAAAATGGATTGCCATTAAAATTTTGCCGTAAATTTACCAAAAGTGAGATCTTTGCTTTATTTGAAATTATAAGGAATTATCTCTTTTCTTTTACTGAAATGGATAGTGTAAACTACGGAAAGAATATCTATATCTTACACATCACTTTCGCTTTTTGGCACACCCTTATTAATTCAAACTACTTGCATTTATACATATTTTAGAATTTTATAATTTGTGGTAATTACATGGAACCCGCTCCAAATAAATCAAATCATAGTAGTTTACTTTCCACAGGGCAACCAAATTTACAACTTAATTATAGATCTAAAATAAACTTTACAAACCTTCTACAGTAATAAATATATAGGACCGAGTTTAGATTTCCAAATCAGGTTGGTCATACTATTCCTATTCCAATTACCTATTTTATTGAATATGGCGGCGATAATCGTATACGTTTGTTATAAGCCTATAATCCATCAAACCTTATTGATGCATAATAATTAAATAAGATTCAACGAGATAAATTTCATTTTTATTAATAAATTATATAATTTTTTATTCAACTTTTAAGCTTTCCAATTCTGAATCTGATCCTTTATATGACTGCTTTTTTCATTCTAATCCAAAAGAATATGTATAACAAGGTATATACATATTATTAAAATTACAGATCTGAAAAGAGATTGGAGGTTAAGAGGAATGTAGATTGAAGTTTAACTTTTTTTGCAGTATTTTTTCGCTTCTTCTCTTTTATTTTCCTCCCTTTTTCGATTTGTGTGTTACTGTGTGTGTATATTATTTTTTATAATTTTTAGAAGTAGCGGGAAAAGAAATGACACTTCGTATTTGATGGATTATTTGAACATTTGAATCTTGGATTTGATGTTAGTAAAATGAGTTAATAAGCTTGCTAACCTCCTTTTAAATCATAACTAATGATGATGAACTTGTTTTGGTGAAGGAATATTGACAATGTGACCGAAAATCATTTATCCATAAACTACTTCTTAACCATTAAAAGTTGTTCAACTTTTTTCTACATACGCTTATATGCTTAGGAAGTTAATATAATAAAATAAAAACATTTTACCATTTATGGAAATTAACTTTTTGGATGCTATCATGGGTGATGTCATCAAATATATTATGAAAATAAGTTTTTAAGGAAAGACTTAACTCTTAAATACTATGTAAAGGAGAAGTGATGGAAGGTGAGCCTTACATGACATGATAGGGGGTGAGAATAAGCTTATCTAACATTAGTTGAAGCTTATAAAAGGGGGACACACCATTGATAATAAATTATAAATTAACAAAGCCTAAAATGAAGTAAGGGAATAAAAATAGTTGAAGTACTTAAGCACCAACCCACTAATCCTTCTCTAACGTTTTCAGGTCTAAACCAAATCAACTCTAATCTCTTACAAACCTTCACCAACACCTAAAAACATCTTAAAAAGATTAGAACTAAACTTAAAGTGTAAGGAAAGTGAAGGAGGAGGGGAGATCTTGGATGGGCCAAGAGCAATGGAAGAGGAAGGGAGGTGTTGCCTTGGTTTGGAAGTGTTAAAGGTTAGATCTATAGGAGTTTGGTGATGGTTGGATGTGTTCTTGAGTTGGGTTATGCTTAAGCATGTGTTTGGCTTGGCTCTAAGTGAGTTATGTCACTATCTTGTTTGTATATATTGTGTGTGTGTATTGTGTTTGAAATATAAAGTTAAAGTGACGTTAAGTAATTAAAGTTATAAACTTTGGATTCCTCTTGTTTTTGAAAGAAAATGACAACTTTATATTGTATAACATCACTTCTATTACATTCCTAGACATGTGACATGGCTTACCTTTATGTTTAAATGATTGTATGGATTGTATGTTGAATAAAGTATGTTTGAAAGTGTTCGAACCAAGAATAGTCATTATAAGTGCAATTCGATATCCCTTAACTATAACTTATGTAAATTGGATATCTATGATGTTAAAATGAGAAATTTTGTTTAGTTATTCTCTACACTTGTTTTTTATGTATTTAAAAGTAAAGATATGGTTTAGAAAGTTATAGAAATGGTGAACAAAATTGTGAAAGTTAAAAGCAAAAATGTGGTTATAAATACACTTTATAAATATAGCATTGTTTCGAAAAAAAAATTAAATGAATGGGAAGATATTATTAGGAGTTTCTTTCCATGGTTTTTAAGTACCCTAAGGTAGTACTTATGATAAAAATTTCAAGTCTTAAGTAATTTTTTAAAGTGGTTAAAACTAGTCGCAAAGATCGTGCTTTTCAATGTTGTTTTTAAAAAAGACTTTTAACAGCATTTATAAATGCTATAGTAAGTAGATTATGGTTTTAAGTGTTTAAAAATGATATTTAAATTTGGTAATTTTCTCTAATCTTTCTAGGGTTTTTCTAATCCATGTTGAAGTATTTTATAGTTGGTTATTTTCAAAGTAAAGAGGTTTTATAATTTAAAACCTTTTTTGATCAGATTATAAATTAGTTATTTTCAAGTAATATTTTACAAAGGTATTTTAAACGTATTTACAAGAATTTTTAAAATATATAAAAGTTTTTAAAGACATAATTTACTAGGCTTAACACTAAAAGCTGATAAGGTAGACTTCTCTATTTGAAAGAGTTTAGATTGATGTCGAGTAGGGATATGAGCAATAAAGCTCTAACCTATTGGTTTACCTCATAAAAGAGGACAGCTAATTGGAATTTAGGAAACGTGTTAATATTATTGTTTACTTACCTTTTTAAAAGGTAATTAACTTTGCTTAATGCTAAAAGCCAAGAAGTAAGCTTATCTATTTGTGAGAGTTAAGATTGATGTCGATTAGGGTCAGAGCAATAGAACTCTAACCTATCAGGCTTTCCTCTTGAACGACAAATAGTTAAGTTGGGAATGTCAGAAATAGGTTAATCATATTATTTTCTTACTCGTTTATGGAAATCATTAATACTATGCTTAATACAAAAAAGTAGATGAGTGGACCTATCTATTTATGGGATTCAAGAATGAAGTGTCTAGGCAAGGTTTTGATGCAACCAATGTTATAACTTACCTAACTTCACTCTTGAATGAGAAATAGTCAAGTTGAAATGTCGGAAATGAGTTAAGTATATGAACATTTATTTGTATAATCAATTGTTTTAACTGGATAGTCGATTTATCGACTATCGAAATTAACCAAATATTATCTTCGATCTTCCTAAAGAATGTTTTAAAGATAAATATAAGAATGAAATGGCTTTAGGTTTGTTGTGATAATGCGTTAATAACATTCATCTTAACCCTTTTGATTATCGTTATGAATGTAAATAGATCTTTAAAAGAATGTTTTAAAGATAGGCATAAGTGAAATGATTTTGGGTTTGTCCTGACAATATGTCAATAACATTTGTCTTGAACCCTTTTTTTATTGTACTTATGAATATAAATAGGTCTTAAAAATTAATTTTTTTAAAGATAATCATAAATGAAATGGTTTTGGGTTTGTAGTGACAATGTTTAAGTAACATTAGTCTAAAATTTTTGGTTGGATTTATGAAAGTACTTAGACCCTTAAAATGGATATTTTGAAGACAATTATAAGCACGAAATATCTTTGAAAAAAATAGAAAAATAAAAGGTTTAAAGTTAGAATTTTTTTTAATGATTTGTGAATATGCTTGTACCATTTGAGATAAGTATATGAATACCTTTTGAAGTATTGAAAAAGTGCAAATGAATATTAGAAATTGATAAATAATGTTTATTAATAAAATAAATGTTACTAATAAAAGAGGTTTTAATTAATAAAAGTTAATTAAACAAAAAGGGAATTGGAAGTCATTTATATAACTTAATTGTGCTTTGTATGACATGATCATGCTTTGTATGTTTACCCGTTTAAGGAAAACATTTAGTCGTATAGTTAGCACTAAAAGTTGATGAAGTAGGCTTGTCTATCTGTGAGAAGCAAGACGATGTTTGTTTAGGGATATGAGCAGCTGAGCTATAACCTACCGGCTACACTTTTGATTAAGGGATAGTCTGAGACGAATCGAAAATGTGATATGTATACAGGACCTGGTTTCCATATTTGATCGCCTTCACTATTGTTGAATAATCAAATTCGTCGATTCAGTCTTGAAGATACCGAGGTTGGTAAGTATTTTACTTATCGAATACCACTTTAAGACTGAGATACATGTTCTATCTCTTGGAAATGGATATGTTTGAGATGTAGGAATCCATTTGTGGTTTCAAGATCCATTTGAGATGTAGGAATCCAATTGGATATTCGTGTTCCATTCAAGTGACGAAGACTCGTGTGAAAGATGCCGAACATGACCTCGACATCGAAAATGGTTAAAGACAAAGTAAGATGCATAACTCGAGGTTTAGCTAACCTGCATCTGGGTGTTATCAACTCTATATCTATAGATGCTTATCGATTATTGGCCGCCGCATGTTAATGGTATTTGGTTCACTTTGTTCATGTTTATCTTCGGACGATGGGTCGCTTGTGTTTGCATTATGGTATATTTTGTCTAGAGATATAAGACACTCGAAAGGTTTTTTCTGGTCCTTATGCATGGAGATCCACTTTAATTTACTGGAGGCATCTCCACAGAAAATCCATTATGTGAACATTCCTTATTTGCTTTGATTTTACCCTAAATATGTTGTTAAATGTAACCAATGTAACCATTCCATCTATGTTATATATTTATATGCTTCACCCTAGAGATTATCTATTATATCACGTTATATACTCATTTGATGGTGGTTCTTTTTAGAGGATAACCGTTATAGCATTCCGTGCGGTCTAAAAAGTACATGTCGATCGCATATTTCTTGAGTTTCTCATAATAGACTTTTTTCTGACGCTTGTTTTTAGTTTCCTTAAATTCCTTATGTGCTCTTTCGAATAGTTTGAGAAAGGTAGGTTTTTGTTAATGTTCTTTAGAGCTTGAAGAGAAGAGTTGAATGTTACACATACCGTAATATTCTTAATTCCACTGCATTACTATGATGTATATGTCAGCATTTATGAAGGTAGGTAGTTATAACTGTCCAGGCTGATGATAATACATAGATTTTGTACCTCTAAATTTTTTATGTCAAAGTAACCCTTTGTACCATTTTTGATATTATATATTACCACTTTGCTAGTGAGATTCCGATGTTTCATTCTTTTCTTTCTTATTCTATTTCTTTTTATTTTACCCTAACAATTCGTCTTTCCGACACTTGGGTGCTCAGCACATGATTACAGTGGATATATTAGCATTGCATTTGGGGGTTGAAAAGTCGTGTCATTTCAGCTAGTATCAGAGCTGAAGGTTAAGCAAGAACCTTGGCTTTGGTTGGTATGGCTCGTTAAAGATAAGTTAAGGGACACCTTAGAATGAGTTGAGTGTATTATACATATAAGAGCGTATTTTATTGTTAGAAACATATACCTTAAAGGTAAGTATAAGTGTGAATTGGTTAAGTATAATATAATTAGTATAGGGGTTATGATGTTCATTCATTACCTCTCATTAATTTGTTTAGGCATGCTTGGATAGTTTATAAGTATTGACTTTCATTGTTGATTGTTGATTTGTGCTCGACCAGTTTATGGACAAATTTACCTATCCATTACATGATTTGTGCAGACAGTATTTGTGGGTGTATTGAAATGAATACCTTTTGAATTGAGTGTCGTAGTTTGACTATAAGGCATTTGGTGGCAATCTTGGGCTAAAAATTAACTTTAGTGAAAGATATTTATTTTAATCTTAGAAAGATAAGATATTTAGTAAATAAGTACCTGCCAAAAGACTTTATATAAGAAAGTGATTTTATATAAGTATGGTTTTAGAAAAATATGATTTATAAACAAGAAGAATTTAGTTGATATTTTGAGAACTTAAATACCGGAATCTTTGAAAATGTTTTCAAGATTTAGGAGAAAATAATAGCAGTATTATTTGAAAGTAAGTATTTAGGAAACTGGTTTATGAAATTATGGTCAAGGTACTTAGTATATTTATGAATTTTTGATACCATTTTCAAATGATTTTGGTTAAGTCCAGAAGGCATGATTTGGATATACTGGACTCACTTCTGTCGCTTGAAAATAATTCTAGTAATGACTTTAGCATCATCAACGTTAATTTTTGGATTTCTATGTGAGGAATGCTAGAGAGTTGTTTTAGTATAAAAGATTCTGATTTGATTCTGAGAGTATGATTTGATATACAAAAGATACATGTATATATTATTATTTCAAATTGATTTGAAATAAAACCCAGTGTTAGTTCTAAAGTTTTTCATTAGAAGAAATTTGATATGAACTTTTTATAAAAGGTGTATATCTATGTTATGTAGGTTGCCCGAGTGGTTGTGGCATAGCCCGAAAAAATGTTGGAACTTTCCACGTTATCCCTTTTTGGGTAAAATGTGTTTAATACATTACTAAAATGTGTTAAGTTATATTATGGATGCATATAGCCTATCATTAGGATTATATGGTACGTGCATCGTTATGATGAATTATTTGGTAGTTTTCATATGTTAAAATGAAATGAGATTTTATCGACGATTTTGGATAGTTAGAAACTTATGAATCGTTATAGAATTAGAAACTAATTAAGTGCTTTATGAAAATATCAAGATAAGTTTATACGACACTTAAACTTAGAAGGTTGTAGAAATTAAACCAGTTTCAAAAATTGATGTGTTGTATATACTCTTAGGATATAGTGGACTATTATACCAATACGAACTTAAGTTATAACTGTTTGTAAACTTAAAGTTATGTTTTATGAAACGGTTCATAAATTTATTTAGCATTAGTAAGACATGTTATTTGTATAAAAGAGTATGGTAACAGATATAGGTATGGTTAAGAAACTAGTAGGATAAGTACAGAAGCTGAAATTAGATCATTTTATTCGCATGACAGATCTTGATCCATTATTCGGGTACATGATTTCCTGTGGTTTACACCGGTCCAAGTAAGGATTTTTCATTAGACTATTGATGGTGAACATTTGATATAGGTTCTAGATAAGATCCCAAATCTTTCCATCGTAGTATATGGCTATGTAAGGAGAATGGAGGTTTCTAATCCAGGAATCAGATCGGAGTCCACACTATCGAGGTTAAGTGATCTATACTAGTTAGGAAGTGAAATTTATGAGATCAGGCAAGTGATCAGATAAAGTATTGTCCACAGATGGTCCATGTACATCGTATGGGCTTTAATATAATTGCATATTATCTTTTTTTTGCTTATGGAGAGTTTTGGTAATGAATCTTCGATTTGCAATGTTGTAGCGTGAATAATCGTCTAAGTAGTAACTTGAGGCCGTTGAGCTCAGGGTGCGCTTAGTAGATTGTTTATCATCCTTGTGCGATAAGAGGGTTTGTGAACCTGGATAATCTAAGATTTATGTTTTCTAGTGATTGAATATTTTTTGAGTATTTCTATATGGCTATTTCTTTTTTTATTCGTGTCGGAATTTCAAGGACAAAATATTCTAACCGGAAGAGAATGTAATGACCCAAAATATCGGATACTTCGAATTTAAATGTTTGAATTATATAAATATTTGAATGTTCGATTTAATGTCATTAAAATAACTTAATAGGCTTATTAACCTCCTTTTAAATCATGACCAATGATAGTAAACTTATTTTGGAAAATGTTTACAAAAATAAATTCTTTGAAGAAATATCGATAATGTGACCAAAATCGTTTATAGACAAACAACTTTTAACCGTCAGAAGTATTTCAAACTTTTTTACATGCACTTTTTTGCTTAGAAAATTAATAAAACAAGATAAAAGCCTTTTCCATTTATGCAAATAATTTTTTTAAATAATGTCAAAGGTGATGTCATCAAAGATATTATGAAAATAAGATTTTAAGGAAAGTCTTAACTCTTAACTGTTATGTAAAGGAGAAGTGATGGAGGTGAGATTTACATGACATGTGAGGGGGTGAGAACAAGCTTATGTAACATCATTTGAAGCTGGCAAATGGAGGGGCACACCCTTGATGATAAATCACAAATTCACAATGCTTGAAATGAAGTAAGAGAATAAAAATGGTGGAAGTGCTTAAGCACTAATCCACCAATTCTTCACTAACATTTTCATGTCTAAACCAAATGAATTCTAGTATCTTCCAAAATTTTAGCAACACTTGCTTAGATCTATAGTCAAATTTGAAGGAATGAAGGAGGAGAGGAGATCTGGATGGGCCGTAAGCAATGGAAGAGGGGAGACGTTGCCTTGGTTTGGAAGTGCTGAAGGTTGGATCTTTAGGAGTTTGGTTATGTTCGTAAGTGTTCTTAAGTTGGATCGTGCTTTATCATGTGTTTGGATTGGATCTAAGTGAGTTATATCACTATCTTATTTTCATATATTGTGTATATACATGCTGCATTTGAAATATAAAGTTAAAGTGACATTAACTAATTGAAGTTATAACCTTTGGACCCCTTTGACTTTTGAAAGCAAACGACAACATTAAATTGTATAGAATCACTTATATTTCCTCTTAAACATGTGGCATGGTCTTGAATTTATGTTTAATGGTTTTTTGTATTTTTTAATTGAAGTATGTTTGAAAGTGTATGAAGTGATAATAGTCATTGTAAGTGCTCTTCGATATCCTTTAATTTTAACTTGAGAAAATTAGATATTTATGATCTTAACATGGGATAATTTTATTTGGTTGTATTCTACACATATTTTTGTGTATTCAAGAGTAAAGGAATGGTTTGAAAGTTATAGAAATGGTGAATAAAAGCTGTGAAAGTTAGAAGCAAAAATGTGGTTATAAATACACTTTGTAAATATAGTCTGTCTTCGAGAATTTTTATAAATAAATAGATAGGTATTGTTAGGGTATTTTTCCTATTTTTTAAGTACCCTAATGATCGTACTTGCTACAAAAATTTCAAATTTTAAGTCATTTGATAAAGTGGATATAGCTAATCACAAATATCGTGTTTTTAATGTTGTTTTTAACAGACTTTAACAACATTATAAATGCTATAGTAAATTGTTTATGGTTTTAAGTGTTTAAAAACGATATCTAAATTTGGTATTTTTATCTTATCTTTTTAGAGATGTTTTCTAAAACATTTTGACGTATTTTAAATTTTCTTTGAAGCTTGAATGTATTTTTAATAATTATATATGTATTTTCAAAGTAAAGAGGTTTTTAATATAAAACATGTTTTAAATCAAATTATAAATTAGTTATTTTTAAGTAATATTTTATATAGATATTTAAAATCTATTTACAAGTATTTTTAAGTATATATAATTTTTGAAAAGGTAATTGAGTAGGCTTAACATTAAAAGTTGACAAGATAGACTTCTCTATTTATTAGAGATATGATTGATGTCCGGTAGGGATATGAGCAAGAGAGCTCTAACCTACTGGTTTCTCTTTTGAATGAGGACTAGTTAAGTTGGAAGGTCAAAACATGTAAACTTATTGTTTATTTACTTATTTAAAAGGTAATTATCTTTGCTTAGCGCTAAAAGCCGATAAAGTAGGCTTATCTATTTGTGAGAGTTAAGATTGATGTCAAGTAAGGATGAAGCGATAGAACTCTAACCTACCAATTTCCCTCTTGAACGAGGAATAGTTAAGTCGGGAATGTCAGAAATGGGTTTATTATATCATTTTCTTATCCGTTTATGGAAATCGATAATATGATACTTAACACTAACAGCCGACTAGTAGACTTATCTATATGTGAGATTCAAGAATGAAGTATCTAAGAAAGGTTTTGATGCAACCGGTGCTCTAACTTACCTGGCTTCACTCTTGAATGAGGAATAGTTAAGTTGAAATGTTGAAAATGGGTTAAAGGTTACGAATATCGATTTGTAGAAGTTATTGTTTCAACTTAATAGTCGATTAGTCGACTATCGAACTTAATCAAATATTATCTTAGATATTTAAAAGAATGTTTTAAAGTTAAATATGTATGAAATGGTTTTAGGTTCGTTGTGAAAATGTGTTAATAACATTCATCTTTAACCCTTTTTTATCATACTTATGAATGTAAATAGATCTTTAAAAGAATTTTTTAATGATCAGCATAAGTGAAAGGATTTTGGATTTGTTGTGACAATATGTTAATAACATTCTTCTTTAACCCTTTTTGATTATACTTAAGAATTTAAATAGATCTTTGAGGAGAATGTTTTGAAGATAAGCATAAGTGAAATAGTTTTGGGTTTGTAGTGACAATGTTTATGTAACATTAGTCCCAAACCTTTTGAATGGATTTATGAAAGTACTTGTACCGTTTGAGGTAAATATGTGAATGATTTTTGAAGTATTGAAAGAATACAAATGAATAGCAGAAATTGATAAAAATATTTTATTAGATAAAATAAGTTTAACTAATAAAAGAGGTTTTAACTAATTAAAAATTAGTTAAATGAAAAGGGAATTAAAATTTTCTTATGTGACTTAATTATGCATTGTATAACTTGATGGTGCTTTGTATGTTTACTCATTTATGTAAAACATTTATTTGTATACTTAGCACTAAAAGACGATGAAGTAAGCTTGTCTATCAATGAGAATTAAGACTGATATTCATGTAGGGATACGAGTAATTAAGCTCTAACCTACCGGCTTCACTCTTGATTGAGGGATAGTGTGAGAAGAAAATATCAAAAACGTGATGAGATATGAGATTCGATTTCCACATGCGATCGTCCTCATTATTGTTGAATATGACCAAAATTTTCGTGTTAGTCTTGAAGACACCGGAATCAGTAAGTGTTTTACTTATTGAAAAACACTTCAAGACTGAGATACATGTTCTATCTCATTGAAATGGATATGTTCGAGATGTTGGAATCCATATGTGTTTCAAGATCTGTTCAAGATGTGGGAATCCAAGTAGGGATTCGTGATATATTCAAGTGATGAAGACTAGTGTGAAAGATGCCGAACAGGACCTCAACATCGGAAATGGCTAAAGAGAGAGTAGGCTGCACAATTTGGGGTTTAGCTGACTCGCGTCAGGGTGTTATCAACTCCATATCTAGAGATGTTTATCAATTGTTGGCGGACGGGAGTTGATGGTATTTGGTTCACGCCGTTTATGTTTATGTTCGGATGATGTGCCGCTTTTGTTTGCCTTATAGTATATTTTATCTAGAGATATACGGCACTTGGATGGTGTTTTCTGGTCCTTTTGCATGGATATCCACATTATCCGTTATATAACCCTATGTACTTATTAAATGGTAGTTCTTTTAAGGGGATTACCATTATGACATTCCATACTGTCTAAATGATAATTTTATACGTTGCTCACATATTTCTTGAGTTTCTCATATCAGACTTATGTCTAAGGCTAGGTTTTTATTTTCCCTAAATTCCTTTTATCCTCTTATGAGTAGTTTGAGAAAGACATGTTTTCATTGATGTTCTTTGAAGCTTGAGAAGACGAGCTGGATGTTTCAACTATCATAGTATTCTTAATTCTACTGCATTACTACACTATATGTATCAGCATTTGTGAAGACAGGCTGTTATAACTGTCCACCTTGATGATAGTACTTAAGTTTTGTAACTCCAATATTTCTGTATCGAAATAACCCTTTGTACTATTCTTTTGATGTTTTGTCCTCTTCTTTCTTGTTTTACTTTTTTCCTTTTCATATACCCTAAAAAATCGTCCTTTCGATATTTGGGTGCTTGGCACGTGAATGCCGTGGATGTATTGGCGTCGACATTCGAAGGTTGAAAAGTCAGGTCGTTACAATATATATACAATATTTTATAATTTTTAGAAGTAGTGGAGCATAGAAAATGGAGAGTTTCGCTGCATGTATTGGAAAATATGAGAAGAGAAGTGTGGGGTTAGGCCTTTATTTATGGTCCCACCAATCAATCGTAACCGTTAGATTAAAATAATTAAATTCGAGACGTTGGCCAGGGTTCAAACCCTAGCCATCATCTTCGAACCGATGTAATGCTCACACCGGTTGACTCCCTATAGACGGTTAACCGCCAGCGGTCCATGACCCATGGTGAGGTGGACCGGTTAATGTTTTTATTTCCATTTTTCCTTTTTATTTATTTTTACTCTGGAAACTTCATATGCTAATAAATCTTTCATTTGAACTTCGATCTGGAAACTCTAAATATGAACGTTGCTCAAATAACCGCCATAAACGCAATGGTACAAGTTTCGTGAACAAATTCCATTTTTGGAGCATAATAATTATTTATTAATTATTGTACAATTTTACGGGGCGGTACATTCTCCCCTCCTCTTAAAATAATTATGACTCCAAAATTCCTCAAGGGTTGAATCATGTAACATAGCGCGTAACTAATCTAAGCTAACCAGCCAATTAGTGTACATCCAATTATGTAGCCAAACGTGTAATTGATCTGGTGTATCACTACATATAAGATATGCATGCCTAATGATTCTAAATCAGCGCCTCCTATATGAATGCATTCTTTTAAAAACATTCTGAAATAACGATGCAAACAACCTAAATATACCACGAGCTCTATATGCAACTATTCCCTATAATCCAAAACCTAGCACTCAACTTTTAACATCCAATTTTCTTTAATAATTTAGATTTCTAAATCTTTACTCCTATGTCGAAAAAGGAATTTAGATGAAAAATCTCACGTTTCCACCCTCCTTTTGGTTACCTATTCCGGTGTAGCTTTGAACCTAGGGATGACAATGGGATGGGTTGGGAGGATTTTTTGTGCCCCAGACGTACCCAGGTTTTTAAACCATGCCCCAGAAATGCACCGTTGACCCATTATGGGTTTAGATTTTCGCCCCGTACCCGGAACACATATGATTCAAGGTAGACCCGCCCCAAGACAAGGTGATGCTTTATATATTCATTTAAAATATATAAATTTACATTTATTTATTTATTTTATTTATAGGAGGGATTGTCAGTAAATGATACAATAAATGGAGATATTATGTCATTACAATGATAGGCAAGGTATTAAAAATAAGGTGTATTACAACGGTTCAAGAAAAACATGCATATATTATTATGTAATTATCAATAATGCAACTTAATATTATAAAAATCATATAACTTATTGAATGGTACATTACAATATCCATTATAACCTCTTATGTATAAAAGAATTAACAAATCATCATTACAGTAATAATGCTATTTTATGAGATCTCGGTAGTGTAGGTGCAGTTGGGGCGGGTCAGCCAAGCTCCGGCCCAACCTTAGACCTAAAAATCTTAAGAAAGGATCATGGGACTACGCATCCCAATGATCCAATTGGAAGGGACTTGGTGGTTTAAAATAGGGGCGGATGTACTGGGTTTAGGCCCTAGACCCGCGTCATTGTCAACCCCTTTGGAACCTTCCCTTCTACCCCTTATATTTTTCCAACTTTTCCAAGTATATTTGGATGAGGAGGTTTATTATTGGATGATAAAGTGTGATTATCCTAAGCGTGAGTTTTTTTTCAATATCAATAATGCTTGGAAGTAGAAATTCTAAAGCTAAAACAATCTTTTCCATTGTTATTATCTATGTTTATTATACTGTCACCCCTAGTCAGATAGTAAAATTCATACTTACTAACACATCGATGCTCCTTACATTAGTATGTGGCATTTAAAAGTAAAAAACTTTCTCATTTTAAAAGAAAACATTTATACACAATTTCTAGAAGAATTTCCACTCGCAAAACAGTTTAAAAAATTGAATTCTCAAAAGCATTTAAGCACTTGAACAAATTCTTCCAAAAACATTTGAATTCAACTTTTCAAAAATTACACCAACTTTTCTAAATTACTTGAAATTTCTTTATAGAAAATTTATCCACCATTTTATTTTCAAAAACATTCCACCATTTAAAAATTTCTTCCAAAACAATTTATCGAACAATCATTAAGTCCCCAAATCCCTTTTAGAAAATATTTTATATCACTTTTAAATATACTATACTTTGAAAACAACCTTATGAAAGCATTTAAACAATAATTTCCAAATCTTTTGAACATAATTTCTTTCCCCTTTTTTAATTTTTTTCAAAACATTTTCAGCTTTATCCTTAAAAACAAACCAAACCAATCTTAACGAAATCAGGACTCAACCAATGACTTAGTGCATATGATTGACCCTAGTATTGTGCAGTTAATCCTAGATATGGGGAACCTTTTCTTTTCTTTCACTCTAAAACAACAAACTACCTACAAGCATATTTATAAATTTTAGCTTTACAACATAGGGATAGTGACCTGTGATTCCATAATAACCTTTCCCTTTCCTCCACTTGCTAAAAATTATTTTTCCTAAAATCCTACTTTTTTATATTTTAACATTTTTAATTTGTAGTTGCCAACTTAATTTCCTAATTATTTTATAAATTTCCAGTCTTACGTTTATTTGATCGCTAGTTAAGTATCCTTGTGGGATTTTTATTTGCACTATTTTTGAATATATATAGTGGTCCCATCCCATCCATTAAATCAACATAGTGATAAAATAGGAATATATCTCATACCATATCCTATGCTTTCCCTAAATTTGAAAGGACACAACTAGTGATTATATCCTAAAAACCATAAAAAAATTGCTAGAAGCTGCACTTCATCATCAATTGGGGTTAATGATGTTGTTACCCTAACCCTCCTTACTAAGTTTAAGATGGACATTTATAGTATACCCTTTTACTATCACCCACCTTCTTGGACTCACCTTTTTGAATAACTCATCGGAAAACCGATTTGGTGGAATAACTCCTGCTACCCATCTTGGCTTCATCAATCCTTAAGTCAATCAACATCGTTATGTATGTGCCATTTCAATACTTTCTTCTCCAACCATACGGTTGTCTTCTCTTAATCCAATCTTTGATAATATCCTCAAACCTTGGCATTCACCTTTTTAATCCTTGATATCTCTTGCAAGTATGTCTTAGGACCCGCAAAATTGTACTTTGATACCATTCTCCATTCCTTTGAGGGTTCTTTTCATGGTTTCTATACATCTCCAATGAAATATTACTAGATTGATTGATACCAATATTCTATATTTAATAGGGATTCCTTATCGCTACCATACAAGTATTTGTAGTTGTTTTATTTATAGCTTAAAACTCTTACCCCGTCTTATCTAGGAAGTGATCCGTATCTACTCCATAATAAAAACTTGGTTTTCTTCTCACTATTCTTTATAAAATTAAAGCTTCACAATCATGATGTACTTGGTCTAAAACTTTTATCTTAAAAATATAAACTTAGAAACCTATTTATCAAATTCAAAAAATTTGCTAGGTCCCTAAAAAGGAGCCATGAAATTTTTTCCTTTTCAAAGACTTTAAACAACAAAGATTGATTCCTTTAAAAGTTGGATTTTTAACTCAGCACTCAAAAACTAATTATCATACCAAACAATTTTTTGGAGAAAAAACACCTTTAAGAACTTTAAACAATGAAAAGTGTGGAGTAGACAAGGGTAACTTTCATCCTATTGTCTTTCTACACTCATGCTATGTCCATTTCCACATTTAACGGTTGTTTTAGTAGCACAAAAGGGGGACTTCTAAAAGATATGCATTATTGCAACATTTATCTAAGCATCCGTCTAAAATATATGCACAATTACTGCGTTTCCATGGAATTTATCCATTCTTCATATCCTATTCCTATTTTTCTTCTTCTATATTATTTCTAACTAGATTACTAATCCAATTATTTATATAAACTCCCAATGCTATTTCTATCAAAATTGTCGGGCATACTTACCCTTATATACTCTATACCCCATTTGAATCTAGTACCATCTCCATTTATCCATTCCTTAAAAAAATTAAAATGGAAATTTAAAATTTACAAAAGTAGGAAAAACCTCTAAGCCAAATTTCACTATATTTCCTATTCATTTCAAAAATGAAAAATCTCTTTATCAAAAACATTTAAATCCAAACTTTTTGACTCAAGTAGTATTAAACTTAAAATTTCAAAAATTGAGAAACACTTATACCCAAAACCTTCAAAATTTTGAATCAGAAAAATTTCAAATATGAATTTCCAAATTTTCTTGCTTTTTCAAAAAACAACTTCCTGACAAATCTTTTGAAAATCCTATTTAACACATTTCAAGGTATTTTCAAAAACCTTTTTATCAAATTCTTTCACATGGGATTGGACTTAGAAATAGAATTTAATTATCACTACTTTGGACTTCCTCCTTTTCCATTCATCCTTAACTCATTTCCATCAAAAATCCACCTGATCTCTATATGGTAATTAGTGCACATCTTCTTGTGGGAACTTACTCTGCTCCTTCTTCACATCTTACTCCACTACAATTATTCCTTACTTGTAAATATTTGTAACATATAGGTTCTTCTCTCCTATCAGTCTGGATGAGGTGTTAGCTTTTAGTTGACGATCCACAAAAAATCCTAAATTTTAAGGTAGTCTAGGCCCAACAAAGGAGTCAAATATCATCCAGCCTCCGAGATTCTTCTATATGTCATGCTTATGCCCTTAGTCCACTCCTTACGATATGATTTCCACCTCGTGAGGAAATTAGGGTTGGAGAAATTTTTTAACTCTACTTATTATTATTTTTTCCAAATCATAGCCGCATTGCCAATCCTTTTGGAATATGGTTGCTACTACTTTTATTGTCAAAATTTATAGAGTTAGATGTATAATTTATGTATAGTTTTGGTAAAAATACAAATATATTCTCTTAACTTATCCTAATTCCTATGATTGATTGACCTAGCTCTGATACCAAACTTAACAATCCTCACCTTAGTGAATTCAAATTTCGAATAAATATTAACTCATGTAGTTCTCCATGGTGACTAATGGTTGTACTTAGAAAATAACAGGCTATATCTTCATATTTGAAATCGTCCTAGGTAGAAGCTGCTATTTTTCTTCTTCAGACTGCAATAACTTCTTCATACTAACTCGTAATCAGGCAAAAATTCAACCGAGAACTCCCACCTAAATTACGGACGATATAGTACACTTAGATACTTTATCTTGTGAACGCACACTATAGTTATCCATAGGAACTGACAGTTTTCTTAGAAAATAACATGCTACCACATCCCCATATTTGCTCCTCCTAGTGCAGTAGCCGCTTTTTTTGTTTAGACTCCAATAACTTCTTCATACTAATTCGGAATCAGGCTAGACTTCGACCGATTAACTCACACATAAACTACGGACAATATGGAACACTCGAATACTTCATCTTGTGAACCCGCATTGTTATTGTCCATGGGGACTGACAGTTGTACTTAGAAAATAACAGGCTACCACATCCCCATATTTGAACTCCGCCTAGTGCAGAAGCAGCTATTTTTTTGTTCAGACTACAATAACTTCTTCATACTAACTTGGAGTCAGACAAAACTTAGGCCGATAAACTCCCACCTAAATTACGGATAATATGGTACACTTAAATACTTCATCTTGTGAAGCATGTTGTATTTCTTTATGGTGACTAACAGTTGTACATAGAAAATAATAGGCTATATCCCAAAATTTGAATGTTATTTCTCAATGAGATGTAAAAGGGTACATTTGGTATTTCAAAAGGACACCGAGTAAATCTATTCAATGAATTCTCTTTTTTAGTAGTAAAGATACATACAAATATACATTACCCAAAATCTCCAACCACTTAATACTACTTCTATAGGGAGGAAACAGACCCAATGACCATTCAATACCTCAATCCTTGAAGTAGGCGCTCCGCAACATTACCATTAGTCAATCGGTCCTAAGTACAGAGATCGATGACCTATATAAGGCTTTATAATATAATTGTCGTATTACTAATGCATCCCAACTCTACAACTTGCTCTCGATTGTAGGCTAAAGGCCTTTTCCAGTCCTATGCAACTATAGTCAGTCATGTCCTAGTAATGTAAAAGGAAGTACCCAAGCCTTAATACCTATTTAACGAAAATTAGGCAGACCCTAACCATTTAATGCTTATATCATATGCAAGTCCTCATTATTTAATACCTAACCAAAGATAGACTGCTCTTTGGTACTCTTTAGCTGACATCGCATAGAATCTCATCAAGCCACCGAATACATCTTTATATGGACAAACGGACCCTACAATAGCCACTTAATTCCTCAACCCCAAAGCGGACCCCTCTTGAGATTTTTCGCTACCGTGCCCAATGCTTATCTCAACTGTTTAATACTTCTTAAATAGAAATGAAGCAAATACTATAATATATACTTAATACCTCCAACCCAGAAGAAGTAGCTATATCCTACGCATGCCCCTTCCCTACGGTTTCTATGGTTGGAGATGTCCCACATCAGCAGTAAGTATATACAATTACCGGTAGCCTCTAGGTGAAGTGCAAACTTCTATTGTGTAACTCTATTGGCCTCAAATACCAACCCACTAAACCAGACCTACCACTCAAAGCCCAAGTGTTGGGCTAAGCCTACTAATGCATTTCTCCTAAATGTATAATTTAAGCTATATAATTTTCTACTATGAAAATTGTATTGCTTTCTGCGTATTATTAATAATATTAATACTTAGGTATTCGCTACATTATTATTCCTAATTTATACGCATAGGGTTTTTTCTCCTTATAATGTCTAATAAATGTCTATTACTCGTAATAATTAGTCATTAATGTTAAAATCGGACAATCTCTAATCAATCCTCATTTACTCCTTTTAATATATTCACCTATTCCAAAATCTACCTATTATGTTTATTTAGTTCCTTCTATAATGATATAATAAATTCCCTAACCAGTTCCCATTTAATCCCCTTTTAACTCTTTATTAATCATAAATTTATTGCCAATTAAATTGTAATTAATTCCATAAATCCTAGTCCGTTAATTATTACGTTGTTAATGACTAATACATATAGACACACATACACACACATATTTGAACGTTAAGTGCTGCCATACATGTGTGTGTTTGTGTGTATTTTTGTGTGTGTGTGTAATTACTCATTTAAAAACTAGAACATTCCTTTTCATATTTTAATTTATCGGAGTTATCCTTCTAAAAAGGATTACTTTTAAAATTTTCCATAAATTAACCAAAAGTGAGATCTTTGCTTCGTTTACAATTACAAGAAATTATCTTATTTATTTTATCGAAATAGACAGCGTAAATTATGGAAAAGAATATTCATATCTAACATATCTCTTCCCCTTTTTGGTATATCCTTGGTTAATTAAAATAAAGGGCATTAATACATATTTTAGAATTGATAATTTATGAAAATTACATGAAACCCGCTCTAAATAAATCCAAACATAGAAGTTCGCATTCCAATTCAACCAGGGACACCTAATTTACAACCCAATTATGGGTCTTGAAAAAACTTTACAAACCTTATGCAATAATTAATATTTGGGACCGAATTCAAATTTCCAGATTAGATTGTTCATACTATTCCTATTCCAATTACCGATTTTACTGAATATGTTTGCGATGATCATATACATTTGTTTTAAGCCTATCATTCGTCAGATCTTATTTAGGCATAATAATTAAATAAAAATTCAATTAGGTAAATTCCAAAGCTATAAATAAATTATGTAATTTTTCACTCACCTTTTAAGCTTTCCAATTTTAAATCCAATTCTTTACTTAACTCCATTTTCAATTCAAATCCAAATGAATATGTATAACAAGGTATACACATATTATTAGAATTACAGATTTGAGAAGCGATTGGAGGTTAAGGGTAATATGGATTGAAATTAACCATTTGCACAGTATTGTTTTGCTTCTTCTATTTTATTTTCCCTCCTTCTTCAATTTTTTTACGTGTATACACATAATATTTTATAATTTTTGGAAGTAGCGGAGAGAAAATGCAGTGCTTCATTGCTTATATTAGAAAATATAAGAAGAGAAGTGGGGGACTGGGCCTTTATATATAGATGCACAAATCAATCGTAACCCTTAGATTAAAAAAATTAAACTCGGGATGTTGACCAAGGTTCAAACCCTAGCTGTCATGTTCAAACCGGTCGACGGCTTCCTTATTGGCTGTCGACCATGACACATGGTGAAGGTCGACCAGTGGGGTCCCAAAATTAATGTTTTTAATTTTTTTCTTATTTAATTATTTTTGCTCTCGAAACTTAAAATGCTAATAAAAATTTTATTTGAGCTCCGACCGCGAAACTTCAAATATGAAATTTACTTAAAAAGCCACCATGAATGCAATGGTGCATGTTTCTTAACCAAATTCCAACACTTTCTTAACCAAATTCCAACATTTTCCCAAATTTTACATTGGATCTTTGTTAACTATTGTTAATTATTGTTAAGTTTTACATGGCGTTACAGAAACTGTTGGATTTGTCTGGCTGGCCCTATACCCTTTCATTTTTATAAATATCCAAGCTTCTAGCAGCCATGGAAACCATAATATACCATCGAGTAAAAACTATCGAACTGTGCTTTGGAATTACATCCTTTACTATAAACTATTTTACTTTACATCCATTCATTATAAAATCTATGTTATACGAATGTGAAAATAATGAACTGTGAATGTCGACACGTTCGAGCTAAGCCACTATAAATCCGTGTGTACTTTACGTTTTTAGCATTTTTTATTTCCTTAATGCTATAAATCGATTGGAGATGTTTGTCTACCGTACGTGCAAACAATTTTGGTGCTTTCAGTGAGATCCTATTCTCAATATGCCTTTAAAATCTAAGAGCGAGGATAGCGCTTCTAGTGGGTATGCTAACTAAAAAATTGATAACCAAGACAACTATTCATCGAGTTCCCCAGGACCAGACACTGTCACAAAATGTGGCTTAGATAAACTTATGGTAGATCTCGATTTGCAGTTCATTGCTTAGAAGCAAAGCTATTACATGCAAAACCACGACACACTTGGGGCAAACAAAACCTACCACACACAACGATGATGTGAGAGGGTGATCCCAGTGTAAAGGGTCTAGAAGGTGAAGAAGACTATATTCTAGCAGCGGATCTGAGCAAGAAAATCAAGGAGCAGGGTGTATGAATGTTAAGGAAGCGAATCAAGCAAGGTTTCTGCCTGAAGCCATGCTTGTGGAACGGTTCAAGGCCAAACCGATTAGGGAAGGTATTGAACTATGACTGGCTATGGTAGGACTATCTCAATCTAGGTGATGCTCCCCTGCCTTAGTGGAAATGGCAACTGAAGGAAGGTGAACTTACCATCGTAAACGATCTTGAAGCTGAGATTGAGGTCAGGATCATAGGACAAGTCATCTAGTAGAAGTGAATGAAGTCTTTCATACTAAGAGGGAGGTCGACCCAGCTCTGCTGATCGCCTAAACCAGAGGATCGGATGGCATAAATTATAAACGAATGTGCGCATTGTGAACAAGTAGAATAAGAAATTGGGGCAAGAGTTGGTAGCCTATTTCCTTTGGAGATAGAAGCTATGGAAAACCCTAGGAGCTTTAAAATGCCTACCACGGATCCTTATCGAGGTCTAACTGATCCAATATTACACTTGTAATGGCATAACACAACATATGTTAATGAGTGGAGCAATAGAGGAAATCTTGCACAAGTGTTTTCCCTTATTCCTTACAGATTTGTCCACAATATGGTTTTACTACCTTCCTCCTGGGTCAATCCGCTCATGGGAGATGTTAAAGGAAATGTTCTATAGTTAATATTGGGCACAGGTGGAGCAATCCAAGGATCCACATTCATTATCATACATGAAACAAAGAGAGTATGAAACACTGCGTCGGTACTTAACTCTCTTCAACGTCGCAACAGGTAGCATCCAAAATCCCGATGAATGACTAACTCTTATGGTGTTTTATGGGGTGTGCACCCAGATAGGAAGATGGCCCGAAGATTAACTATGGAGAAGCCTGTCACTTTCCATGATTTATTCTATGCGGCAGCGAAGTATATGCGGTTGGAGGAAGACACGTCCGAGAGATAGACTGGAGCAGTCATTAAGTCATCAGAGGTGTCTAATAGCGTACATTCTATGACTAAAGGCAATGGAGGAAGTTTTATTGTAAAGAAAAGTATAACAAATAAAGCAGTTCTAATGGAAAAAAACAAAGCGAAGGAGCTTCAAACTTGGACCATGGTTCGATGCTTACGTCGAATTAACGATTACTGTGGAAAACTTCTACCTCATGAACAAGCGGAGCTTAAGTAAAATAGGTTCCACTGAGAAAGGAAAACGAAGCTAACATAAATATGAGAAAATATTGCAGATTTCATAAATCTCATTGACCGACACTAATTACCGGCACCATTCGCAATACATTATAGAGGAATGCATCATAAAAAAAGTTTGGAATGGTACGCTCAAAATCCTAAAGCTCCCTTCGTTCCTATGCGCCAGCCCATAAACAACCAATCTTGGGAAATGGAGGGAAGGATCCAGTGCTAGTCATGAAAAGGATGGGAGATTGGTGATTTATATTGTTTGTATCAAAATTGGGCACAACACTCTTCGAAGGTGATTGAACAAATTAAAATGGAGAAATTAAATGAAAAATGAGGCTAATCTAACAATCTTACCAATAAAACCGTGCTTAAATCGAAAAGGATAAGAAATTATAATGGTTTGGGGTTGTAGCCTATGTCCACTTTGAATGTTTTGATATTTATTGATGATTGACAACTATTTACAATGGTACAACACTCTAACACTCAAGTTACAATAGAGTTTTGGCAGTGTAACGGCGTATCAAAGTCAAAAGGTCCTTTTTCTATAAGCATAGTAGTGCTATTTATAGGTGTAGGTTAGAAATATCTTCCCCTGAACTCAGAATACTCCTTCTCACACGTGGATGGATACACCAGATCGATCAGGGGTCATTTGGAATCGATCCCCATCCCATTCGTATCGATCAAGATTTTCCTTCTTAATGTCCATATGAGGTATATCTGGCTTCAGTTGCTTAAACTTCGATTGAAACTTGCCTTTTTTGAACCCATACTCCATATAACTAAGATGTAAGTCAAGAAGTGCATTAATATAACATTAAAAAGAGATGAGTGTGTAAAGAGTGAATGAAGTCCAAACGAACCCTTAGGGTCCTCGTGCGTCTTAGACTACTGTTGAATTTTCGCTATCGGTAGCTGAGTCACAATATTCAATCCCTAACTTGGGATCCTGTAAATAATTAGAAACTTGATGTCATCGTGGATAAACTCCTCTCTTTCCATAGGCCTAAAAGTTCGGTCAAAGCCTCCTCGACTTCGAAGTTTGACAGAGTATAAAGGTCAATATGCTGGGAAAGGTGAACTTCGCCCTAATCTAAGGTAATGGCATCATTATCATGGGAATGAGGTTGCGACTCCACGATTGTGTTAGTATTCCATTATAGTCATTAGGCACATACCCACTCAGGATTTGATCCTGAAGGAATCCACCTCTAAACATGTGGCATTTGTGTATACTATTGAATTGGTTTTGGATGGGACCAAGGTCAAATCAAAATCGTAAGCAGAGGCATGGGAAGATGGTTCTTCACCAGTATCACCTACTTCCAAGGAATTTCCTTTTCTTTTATTTATAGGCTTGCATGTAGAAGGAGCTTTGCCTTTCCTAATCGATCGCTCGACAGCAAGGAGCCTGAGCTGTCTCATATTTTCATCTGTCACCAAACGAGGAACCTTCCTTAGTTATGTGGGAATTTTCTTCAAATTCTTCAACATCTCTTCCAAGTTGCCACTGAACACAACTATTATTATACCGGAGGAAGAGCCAAAAAAGGGTGGTCAATGGTTAAAACAAAGCCTTTTCTAGGTAAAAAAATGAATTTGAATGTGCACTCAAGGTAAGTTACATCCTAAATGCTATTGGTGGAAGCATGGAGATGCATCTCGAAGAATAAGTAATCTTTCTTGAACATATTGTACTTGGAGTAAATGTTCTCCACTGGATTGACCTTTCTCCTCACTCTGAGATAGATAAAAAGGGAACCTTTAGCCTTACTTTTGATCGCATACAGGAATCTGATCTACCAATGTGTAGGTAGAACATGAAACTCCCTCATGAAGATGGCATAGAGGTTCGTTGGCATGCCCATTAGGATGCAACTGAAAAAGAGTAATCTTCAAATATATGAGGAAACTCATAATCTACTATGGAAGAGGAGGCAAGGACCCAACCATTCAATGGTATCTTGAGTAGGCCATATATCCTTTCAGAAGGGTATGAGTCCATCGTTTAAGAGAAGGTAAGAGCATATCATCTCTTGGAAGTCCATGGGTAATAGCTACAGTATCTAGTTGCTTGGATGATAAAATGGAGGCCAAGGATTGAATATACCAACAATTTTGAAGGACCATACCCACGTACCAAGGAGAAAGTAGTGCTTGGCTGACTGGTCTGATGCCCAAATGATGCAAGGTTAAGAGGAGTGGAAGAAGAAGGAGCTTAGTCTCTAGTAGCACTTGATGAGCAAGTGTTGAGACGAATCGACATACCTGTCTGATATGACAACATATCTCATGCATTATCACAAAGTGTGTGCGTTTGTGATTGCATGTGTGCAATAGAAAGTGCGATAAACTATTAAGTAGCATCGACCTGGAGTTCCTAGTTAATCTAATTTAATAGTTGGATGACTTACCCTACGGCCTTTCTAGTGTGCACTAGTTACCGGTTTGGTGATTAATTTATAAGCAACAAGTGAGCCTACGGAGCGTCCAACCTCCTAGCTTCAAGCCGAATGTGGAGTACCAAAATATCTCCATGTGCGTAACCTAGAAATTACAATCGAGCACTCTCCTACTTATTCGTTACCCATTCAGAAATCAACAATGGCTGAACCATACTTGTGATATCCCGAAAATTGGGCAATATAAATTTAATAATCTGTGTTTAAAAATTTATTTGATTAGACAATTTTTGATAATAAAACTTAAATTGATCTAATAATCATCTTTTAATAAATATTTAAATTGGTAGATTTTATCTTTTTAAAGCTAATTAATTGTTTTCTGTTTATAATATATATAATTGTATATATTGTAAATTGATAAACTTTGATTTAGAACTTAATAAATGAATCAATTTTCTAATTTTAATTTATATTTGTTAAATTGGAAAATTTGATTTAAATTTAACATTTATCTTTTTAAAGCAATTTAATGAATATCTATATGGTTAGTAAATATTAAAGATTGATCTTATTTGTTTAAATTTATATTTAATTAACTTGAAAATGAATTTAAATTAGATTAACATTAAAAACTTAGTTGTATTTTCTTTTTAAATTATTGCTTGAATTTATGTATAAGAATTTAAAATAAAATTTACATATGATCTTAATTTATTAAGTAATAGAAGTAATTTATGATATCTTTTTTAAATCATTTTAAATATTGTTTAATTTGTTATTTTCAAATGATATTGAGAATACTTAGATTTTATAAACAACAATAAATTTTGTTAGAAATAGGATTTGCTATTTTAAAATTTAATAAGAGTTATATATGCACACATATATAACTTGATTTTTATTTTGAAGTTTATAATTTAATTTGAATTTGACTTTGATTTTCGAAATTTAAAAGAAATAAATGTTTAAAATATTTGAATAAGCTTATATTCATAATTTGTTTATCTCAATTCCTTTTTAATAAATTAAAAAGGAAGAAATTCATTTATATATACATAAGAATTAAGGTTTAAAAGTATTTATAAACAATTTAAATTAAAACTAAAATACTTAAAATACATGTGTAAGTTTACTAAGACTTAAAAAGACATGTGTTAAGGCCTAAACTAATTAAAGTGACAAATGTTAAAGATTTAGGACAAGTGTATTATTTAATTTTCTTTTTCTTTTTTTAACATTTACCTATATAAACACTTCTTTTCTCACTTCATTTTCTTTTCCCTATTCATCTTCATAACTTAAGAGAAATTTCAGTTGAAGATCTATAATCAAAAACTTGAACCAAGTTCCAAAATCTACATCTTTCTTCAAACAGAAAATTTGAAATCCCCTCAAAGAACCCACCTGCACCAATATTTCCTCAATCTGAAACTTCCATTTTTGCAAATCAAAGTAAAACATGAAATGAAAATCATTCTTAAATCTTAAGCTCTCTTCAAAAATCAGTAACTTAAAAATCATTCTGCAAATTTAAAACCTGTAGCTCTTCAATCTCATCAACCTGAATCAAATCTGCATGCACTTCCTTTTATGAAAGCCTGCAAAGTTTTGAGCTTCATCAACCAAACCTGCATTGTTTTCTGGAAGCAAAGGCATTTGCAGTAAATTAAAATGAAATCTGGGAACTGCATGCATCAAGGAGTAGAGCATTTCAGTAAAAATAAGATGAATGATTTTAAAGGCAAACTAAAGTTTTTTAAAAAAGAAAATCTAGAAGCAATTTGAAAGCTTTCAAGTTCAAAGCAACTCAGGGTCAGGCTTATCTAAACAAAGGGTGCTCTGCTCATTAAAAATTCGGTAACATTTTTTTTATATTTAATAAACTTAGTAATATAGTTGCTTGATTTACTACTGTGATAATCATGTTGGAATGGATTAATATGATGATATCCTCTGTTATATGTTTGAATGCATGTTTACTATTGCCTATTCTAGCATTCCAAGCTTAAACACTGATCAAAATCATAATCTTACATTCAAATCCCTGTTATGGCTTAAGATTTAAACAGGTATTGTATGTAACATAAGTTAAAGATTTAATTTTTATTAAATATAAAAATAAATGAAACTGTATTGTCACTGGAAAACACTAAGTCAACAGAGTATCTTTTGAAATTTTAGAATTTAATCATTTAAATTCTTTGATTTAAGATTATCAATAGGTTACATGATTAAAAACTTGAATTTTAAAATTAAAATTAGAATTTTTAGTTTGTTTTTGATTTAGTAATTCTGGTTTAACCAGAAATCATGAATTGGGTTGATTCTGTCGATCTAGGGAGATTGAGAGGCCAGTTTTCTTCCTGGTGATGGAATATTGATTGAAGTTTCGGAGAAAACTTACTGTTAAATGGATTACTACATTTGGACAGTTGTGATTTAGGATTAAAAATTTTAAACCTAGTTTACTGTTTCGTCAGTAAATCTTGATCACTGAAGTTCCTTGAGGCAATCGAGTTCTTCTTGGTTCAAGTGGGTGGTAGATTGGGTATGGGAGAGTTCGAGGCCGGTGGCATAATTTCTCTGATGATCAGATTTAGGAATTTGAGGCGTTGGTAGTTTCGACATTGCTATTGTTTTGAGCTCGAATGCTTAAATTTGATTTAGGGATTATGCAGTTTCTTAGATGATCGGAATTAGGCTAGGGGGTGATTGGCGACTTGCGCGGATGGTCGCGAGATGGCGGAGGTGACGGTAACAGCGGCGCAGGAGCACGGAGGGCATTGGGTGTCAGTTGTTTTGGGGAAGATGGATTCTCGTGATTGTATCGGGATTTTTCATGGGTTGCTCGAAGTTTTGGGGTAAATGTCTCGAAGTAGCTACTGTTGTGGGCTCGGGAAAGTTGATTTGTTACAGGTTCGTATAAAACCTGTCAGTTTTAGTTTGATAATTTCAAAAATGAAATTGTTAACTCGAGTTTTACTCGTGTTATTTTGGGTTTTGCTCGGGCTAGGATTAGGACTAGGCTCGAGTGGATTAGGTGTAGTTGGAGTTGGTTTTGTTACAGGTTAAAATCCTGTTATGTTTAAAAAAAAATTAAACTGAAATTTTAAAATATTTAGCAAAGATTTAAAATATATTTTAAATCTAATTTAAATAATGAATTCCAGTTTAATCTGAATTTTAAGCAGGAAATGTATGAAGTTTTAAATTCAAATTTGTTTAAATAAAATTTAAAAGGGTTTCTTGTTTAAAATTGTTTTTAAAGAATTTGAATTTAAATTTGGAAAATTGAAATATAAAGTAATATTTAAATAAGGTTTAAATTTGATTCAAATTTGGATTTGAATCTTTGTTTCAATAATAAGTTTAAGTTTTGTGAATTTAAGTGTTTAAAACAAATTTGAATGATAATGTAAAATTTAAATGGTTTTAATTTAAAAGGAAATTTGTTTTAACTTTTGAAAATTTCTTTAAAATAAAAGTATTATTTATCATTTAAAAGATTTAGATTGATTTTAAAACTTGTTAAAGTTAAATAATAATTTAATGATTTGTATTTCATTTAATTATTAGGGTAATTAAATGAATAATTAATTTATTTAATAAATTAATGAAAGGAATAATTACTCAAAGTAATTAAGGGTTTAAGATTAATTATTCTTTGAATAATTAACTTGTAATTAAGAATCATTAATTAAATAAGATTTGATTTTAATTAATGATTAATAATTAATTAATCAAGTAATAATGGATTAATTAAGTTTTAATTAACACTTAATTATTTAATTAATTATGGATTAAGTAATGGGTTAATTAATGATTAATTAATTTGTAATTAATAATGATTTAAAATAAGTTAATTATTTTATAAAAATAATAATTAATGAATTGTTAATAGTTAATGAAGGTCATTAACTAAGGATTATTTAATAATTAATTAATGTTATTAATTTTAATAATTAGATTAATTAATTTAAAGATAATCATTTGAGTAAATTGTTAAGTATAATTACTTATGAAAGCAATTAAAGAATCAATTACTAATTGTAATTAATTGAGTTTAATTTGATTTGATTAAGTTAATTAATTCAGTTTAATTAATTTAGAATAATCATTTTATGATTTGTGAAGTAAAATTTCTTAATGTAATTTAATGAAGAGAAATTACTTAGGGTAGTAATTAATGGGTAATTACTATACGTAATTAATTAAAGATGATTTGATAACTGAAGTAATTTTAAGTATAATTACTTTATGAATTAATCAAGGAATTAATTTGAGACAATTAATTATGGAGTAGTTGATTTATTTGGTAAAGTAATTAAAGGTAGTTAATTACTAAATGGGGTTAATCAACGGTGACTAACAATTATGGGTTAAATTAAGATTAATTTCTTAATGTAATTAATTTAAATAGGGTAATTAATTTAAATGTAATTAGAGATCGTTAATTAATATAATTAATGATGTAATTAAGATTGATTAATTAAGATTAATTAATCAATAATAAGTAATTAAGGTAATTAATTAATGTAATTAATTAAGGATTAATATAATTAATTATAGTAATTAATTTGTGAAGTAATTAAGATTGATTACTGAATTTGGTTTAGTATAATTAATTGGTAAAATTAATTAAAGAATAATTACTTAAATGTAATTAAGGAGTAATTAATCAAAGGTGATTAATTAAAGTGATTAATTGGAAGACGATTAATTAATCAATTTGTAATTAATTAATAGTTATGAAAGCAAGATTTATATTGATGAAGTAATTAATTTAATTCACTTTAAGTTAATTTGAGAATGATGTAGTTAATTTAATTCACTTTAAATTAATTATAAATGGTGAATATAGATCATTGCTTATATATGGATGTATGATATTGTTTGCCTTGATTAGTTTGAATCTCAGATATGAGATGCTGAGTGATATGGATGCATTGGTTGCATTGTGATGATGATTTGGATTATCTTTTGATAATGATAATATGGTTTATCTGATATGATGATAATGTTGATTATCAGTTGTGAATCTATGATTTATCTATCTGTGTATATAAATAATTGAATTGTTTTAAACTTTAAACAACTTGGCCTTCAAAGACACGCTTTGGATTTCGATGAGACCGGGATCGGGTTTCCATATTTGGATATCCGAAAACCACATCGATCCAAATTAACGTTAGGTCGTGAATCCAAGTGGAGCGAGTGAAGACTCGAGGTGTAAGGGCTATACGTCAGTATAACTCTGTGGGTGATTCCGTAATGAGTTTGACGGAATAGTACTTATAGATTCGAGATGGAGATTCAGAGTGCAAGGGTTATCGTCGTTAACTCTGAGGTTGATTCCAATACGTGTGTAACGAGATAATGCCTTCGGTTTCGTTCGAACCCGAAACGAACTTGTATGGATTGAATGCTTTCAGAACATCATCAGGTGGACGATGAGCATTCTAAGAGATGTGTCCTATAAAGGTAATCGTAGCCTCAAGCCTTATCAACCGGGAATGGCTAAAACAGGTGAGGTGCAGCAAGGCTTCGCGGGTAGCTCCCACTGGAGAGCAAGATTTTCCCCTGTCTAGAGGTCCCTTTTATTTCGGCTGTGTGGGCAGTTTGGAGCGTACGCCAACTGCGGGGTTGTCTTGTTCGGGACTGTCCAGTAAGGGATGGTTCCGGTCTTGTGTTGTAGGGGAGTGGGAGTACTCCTCGGTACGGTGATCTAGGCCATGTACTATGATGGGCGGTACCCCAGTAGCCCTGCCATTGTATGGAATCCACAATCCAATAAGTGCCAACGGTTTTGATTATATTACCCACTTTTGTGGCTAGTAGCTGGGATTTAATAGATGTAACAATTTTGGCTATTTCATATTTACTTGAAAACCCTAGACCTATTATAATATCACTGGATTTCCTATCAAATGTTTTGGTTAGCGTAAGGTAAAAACTTTTCCATGTTTATGTGTGGGAAGTCTTACGTGATACCTTTCTTTTCAAAAGGTTTTTGAAAGTTAAGCAACTTTAACCTGTTACTCACACCAGACCCATGTCTGACCCGGAGTTTATCTTTTGTTTTCCATAAACTCTTGGGTACTCAAATTTTTTACGAGTAGACATGGGATTCAGGTTAGCTTTGACGAATATTGGAGGAGCAATGGAGCCGGAGGCTTCTGCGTTAGCTATATAATTCCGCTGTGTGTTCTCTGTGTTAGTTTTGTTCTCTTGAGTTATATTGAGTTGTATAACTAGACATGTGTTTATAACTGTCTAGTATGTGATGTAAATTCTGTGTAACTCTGATTAGTGTTGTATACTATGTAATATTTATGTTGTTAATATAATTTATTTGTTCCGCTATTTAGATTCTGATGTGTTGTCTCTTTCTTCTTCTCTTTCTTTCTATTCTCTATCCCTTTCTTTCTTATTAACGATGCGACTTCCTGGAGTTTGGAAGTTGGGTCGCTACAGTGGTATCAGAGCATTAGGTTGAGTGAATACCTAGGCTCTGGAATGGTGTCTATCTTGAGAGAGCGTATTTGTAATTTATATATATATATATAAATATATTTATTTCTACCTTTTTGTTGGGTTACCCGTTCAGGTTTTCCAATATAAGTTATAAAGGTAGATAAGGTAGTGGGGTGTGTAACACGACTACTACCATTGGTTGGAGTTTGAATGTTAAAGTTGAAAGTGTATTTGTCGAGACTATAGACCTAATACCGTCTCGAGTGAGTTTTGCTTGATGTAAGAATTTCATTTATCTCTGAAGGTGACCTGTAAAGGTTCGGAGTCTATCTTTGAAGTTGGATGAGTAGAGTTTGGTTCTGTCAATTGGGCAGAAGAAATTGATGGTATCTCGATACCTCAGGAATTAGTAGCTGTGTGATGAGACACAGTGACTATAGATGTGTCCAAAGATTTTTCTTTGGAACAAGTTTAGGAAGTATGTCTGCTTCGATGTTGTGGTTGGATTCAACAGGACGTTTCTGTCCAGTTTGAGGTTCGAGTTTCTTGAAGAGCCTTGGATTAGGAAGTCCTTGGCGTCGGTGTCAGCAGTACAGCTCGGGGTGTTCTGTGTGCCAGCAAGAAGGATTTCTGGTTAGCAGTTTTTCTGAAGGAGTTCAGAAGCAGCCGGGTAGATTCATTTCTTTGATGGGTTGGCTAGTTAAGCATAGATTGTTTTGATTAGTAATGAGAGAACAGTTTTTCTTTGATATTTGACGGGTTGATCGCAAAAGTGACTTGCGATAGTTTGAGTGTTCTCTTGAGCCATGAGAAGTTTGTCCGCACCTGGAGGCTGAGTTTTCTTATCGACTGGATTCTAGGAGTGATGTGTTATCCAGTTTGTGCTCAAGTTTTTCTCTGCTTCAGATCAGAGTTGTGCAGCGGAAGCAGATGGAAATGCTTTTGTTTTATCTTTTCCGGATAGGAGAAGTAAGTTGGTCTTCTGATGTTTGTGGAGTAGAGTTGGTGTTCTTGGTTTGGAATTGATCTTCAGGAGATCATTCTGTTGAGAAGTTTTGGTTCTGTTTGTTTCTAGAGGAATCAACAAGGGTTGAGCTGATCAGTAGAGTTGAAGGCAGCCCAGGATCATCAGAAGAGTTCTGTGGGTAAGAGACAAAGGAATTTGGATTCCTGAGATGGAGATTTGATTTTGGGGAAGTTTTCTATGATTTAAGGAGCTGTAAGATTGGGTAAGTCTGGGTAAGTCAGCTTCGAGGTGTATTGGATCTTTTCTGTGATTCTTGTGAGGATTGATGTTTGATTTTCAAGGTTGAATTTCCAGTATGGATAACTGGGATTCGTTGTGATTCACGTATCTCTAAGGAAGTACGTGTATGATTTATTTCTGGTTGTGAAATCAGCAGTTCAGGAGGATGTGATTGTTGAGTCAGACTTGTTTATAGTCTGATATCCTGTTTAGTTTTGTAGATCTAGTTGGATAGGAACTCTATAGCTTAATAGTATTGATTGTTTAGATTCTATAGAGCGAGTATCCCGATAGTTATACTGGGGAAACTCGTGAAAATTTTATCCAGAATTTTTCTGGATAATTAGATTTGTTTGATTGTGTGAATTGGTTGCTATGGTTATTAGCATATGTTTGATATATATGCTTGTGTTTTACATTAAATCTTAAGATAGTTTATTAAATTACCTTTGCTTTTAAATTTCGGGGACGAAATTCTTTTAAGGGGGGAGGAATGTGATATCCCAGAAATTGGGCAATATAAATTTAATAATCTGTGTTTAAAAATTTATTTGATTAGATAATTTTTGATAATAAAATTTAAATTGATCTAATAATCATCTTTTAATAAATATTTAAATTGGTATATTTTATATTTTTAAAGCTAATTAATTGTTTTCTGTTTATAATATATATAATTGTATATATTGTAAATTGATAAACTTTGATTTAGAACTTAATAAATGAATCAATTTTCTAATTTTAATTTATATTTGGTAAATTGGAAAATTTGATTTAAATTTAACATTTATCTTTTTAAAGCAATTTAATGAATATCTATATGGTTAGTAAATATTAAAGATGATCTTATTTGTTTAAATTTATATTTAACTAATTTGAATATGAATTTAAATTAGATTAACATTAAAAACTTAGTCGTATTTTCTTTTTAAATTATTGTTTGAATTTATGTATAAGAATTTAAAATAAAATTTACATATGATCTTAATTTATTAAGTAATAGAAGTAATTTATGATATCTTTTATAAATCATTTTAAATATTGTTTAATTTGTTATTTTCAAATGATATTGAGAATACTTAGTTTTTATAAACATAAATAAATTTTGTTAGAAATAGGATTTGCTATTTTAAAATTTAATAAGAGTTATATATGCACACATATATAACTTGATTTTAATTTTGAAGTTTATAATTTAATTTGAATTTGACTTTGATTTTTGAAATTTAAAAGAAATAAATGTTTAAAATATTTGAATAAGCTTATATTCATAATTTGTTTATCTCATTTCCTTTTTAATAAATTAAAAAGGAAGAAATTCATTTATATATACATAAGAATTAAGGTTTAAAAGTATTTATAAACAATTTAAATTAAAACTAAAATACTTAAAATACATGTGTAAGTTTACTAAGACTTAAAAAGACATGTGTTAAGGCCTAAACTAATTAAAGTGACAAATGTTAAAGATTTAGGACAAGTGTATTATTTAATTTTCTTTTTCTTTTTTTTAACATTTACCTATATAAACACTTCTTTTCTCACTTCATTTTCTTTTCCCTATTCATCTTCATAACTTAAGAGAAATTTCAGTTGAAGATCTATAATCAAAAACTTGAACCAAGTTCCAAAATCTGCATCTTTCTTCAAACAGAAAATTTGAAATCCCCTCAAAGAACCCACCTGCACCAATATTTCCTCAATCTGAAACTTCCATTTTTGCAAATCAAAGTAAAACATGAAATGCAAATCATTCTTAAATCTTAAGCTCTCTTCAAAAATCAGTAACTTAAAAATCATTCTGCAAATTTAAAACCTGTAGCTCTTCAATCTAATCAACCTGAATCAAATCTGCATGCACTTCCTTTTATGAAAGCCTGCAAAGTTTTGAGCTTCATCAACCAAACCTGCATTGTTTTCTGGAAGCAAAGGCATTTGCAGTAAATTAAAATGAAATCTGGGAACTGCATGCATCAAGGAGTAGAGCATTTCAGTAAAAATAAGATGAATGATTTTAAAGGCAAACTAAAGTTTTTTTAAAAGCAAATCTAGAAGCAATTTGAAAGCTTTCAAGTTCAAAGCAACTCAGGGTCAGGCTTATCTAAACAAAGGGTGCTCTGCTCATTAAAAATTCGGTGAGTAACATTTTTTTAATATTTAATAAACTTAGTAATATAGTTGCTTGATTTACTACTGTGATAATCATGTTGGAATGGATTAATATGATGATATCCTCTGTTATATGTTTGAAAGCATATTTATTATTTCCTTTTCTAGCATTCCAAGCTTAAACACTGATCAAAATCATAATCTTACATTCAAATCCCTGTTATAGCTTAAGATTTAAACAGGTATTGTATGTAACATAAGTTAAAGATTTAATTTTTATTAAATATAAAAATAAATGAAACTGTATTGTCACTGGAAAACACTAAGTCAACAGAGTATCTTTTGAAATTTTAGAATTTAATCATTTAAATTCTTTGATTTAAGATTATCAATAGGTTACATGATTAAAAACTTGAATTTTAAAATTAAAATTAGAATTTTTAGTTTGTTTTTGATTTAGTAATTCTGGTTTAACCAGAAATCAAGAATTGGGTTGATTCTGTCGATCTAGGGAGATTAAGAGGCCAGTTTTCTTCCTGGTGATGGAATATTGATTGAAGTTTCGAAGAAAACTTACTGTTAAATGGATTACTACATTTAGGCAGTTGTGATTTAGGTTTAAAAATTTTAAACCTAGTTTACTGTTTCTTCAGTAAATCTTGATCACTGAAGTTCCTAGAGGCAATCGAGTTCTTCTTGGTTCAAGTGGGTGGTAGTTGGGGTATGGGAGAGTTCGAGGCCGGTGGCATAATTTCTCTGATGATCAGAATTTGGAATTTGAGGCGTTGGCAGTTTCAACATTGCTGTTGTATTGAGCTCGAATGCTTAAATTTGATTTAGGGATTCTGCAGTTTCTTGGATGATCGGAATTAGGCTAGGGGGTGATTGGCGACTTGCGTGGATGGTCGCGAGATGGAGGAGGTGACGGTAACGGCGGTGCAGGTGCACGGAGGGCATTGGGTGTCAGTTGTTTTGGGGAAGATGGATTCTCGTGATTGTATCGGTATTTTTCATGGGTTGCTCGAAGTTTTGGGGTTAATGTCTCGAAGTAGCTACTGTTGTGGGCTCGGGAAAGTTGGTTTGTTACAGGTTTGTATAAAACCTGTCAGTTTTAGTTTGATAATTTCAAAAATGAAATTGTTAACTCGAGTTTTACTCGTGTTATTTTGGGTTTTGCTCGGGCTAGGATTAGGACTAGGCTCGAGTGGATTAGGTGTAGTTGGAGTTGGTTTTGTTACAGGTTAAAATCCTGTTATGTTTTAAAAATTTTAAACTGAAATTTTAAAATATTTAGCAAAGATTTAAAATATGTTTTAAATCTAATTTAAATAATGAATTCCAGTTTAATCTGAATTTTAAGCAGGAAATGTATGAAGTTTTAAATTCAAATTTGTTTAAATAAACTTTAAAAGGGTTTCTTGTTTAAAATTGTTTTTAAAGAATTTGAATTTAAATTTGGAAATTTGAAATATAAAGTAATATTTAAATAAGGTTTAAATTTGATTCAAATTTGGATTTGAATCTACGTTTCAAAAATAAGTTTAAGTTTTATGAATTTAAGTGTTTAAAACAAATTTGAATGATAATGTAAAATTTAAATGGTTTTAATTTAAAAGGAAATTTGTTTTAACTTTTGAAAATTTCTTTAAAATAAAAGTATTATTTATCATTTAAAAGATTTAGATTGATTTTAAATCTTGTTAAAGTTAAATAATAATTTAATGATTTGTATTTCATTTAATTATTAGGGTAATTAAATGAATAATTAATTTATTTAATTTAATGAAATGAATAATTACTCAAAGTAATTAAGGGTTTAAGATTAATTATTCTTTGAATAATTAACTTGTAATTAAGAATCATTAATTAAATAAGATTTGATTTTAATTAATGATTAATAATTAATTAATCAAGTAATAATGGATTAATTAAGTTTTAATTAACACTTAATTATTTAATTAATTAGGGATTAAGTAATGGGTTAATTAATGATTAATTAATTTTTAATTAATAATGATTTAAAATAAGTTAATTATTTTATAAAAATAATAATTAATGAATTGTTAATAGTTAATGAAGGTCATTAACTAAGGATTATTTAATAATTAATTAATGTGATTAATTTTTAATAATTAGATTAATTAATTTAAAGATAATCATTTGAGTAAATTGTTAAGTATAATTACTTATGAAAGTAATTAAAGAATTAATTACTAATTGTAATTAATTGAGTTTAATTTGATTTGATTAAGTTAAGTAATTCAGTTTAATTAATTTAGAATAATCATTTTATGATTTGTGAAGTAAAATTTCTTAATGTAATTTAATGAAGAGAAATTACTTAGGGTAGTAATTAATGGGTAATTACTATACGTAATTAATTAAAGATGATTTGATAATTGAAGTAATTTTAAGTATAATTACTTTATGAATTAATCAAGGAATTAATTTGAGATAATTAATTATGGAGTAGTTGATTTATTTGGTAAAGTAATTAAAGGTAGTTAATTACTAAATGGGATTAAACAACGGTGACTAACAATTTTTTTTTTTTATTTTTTTTTATTTTGGAACTAGGGAAACCTGTTCAATCACTACCGACATGCGATTCCTGAACAGTAAACCTAGGGAATAGATGGCTGGCCCGCCACAACCACTATTCTAGTCTAGCTAGACCTTTTGGTTGACACTTGGTCCAGGAAGCGCGAAAGTGAACCTCAAACCATCCCATGTGAAGGCGTATCTCCTCCCACACACAAAGGTGGGAATCGAACCTCGAACCTCACACATGGGAGGCGTATCACCCCACCACTCGACCAAGGCCCGCGGACAAACAATTATAGGTTAAATTAAGATTAATTTCTTAATGTAATTAATTTAAATAAGGTAATTAATTTAAATGTAATTAGCGATCATTAATTAATATAATTAATGATGTAATTAAGATTGATTAATTAAGATTAATTAATCAATAATAAGTGATTAAGGTAATTAATTAATGTAATTAATTAAGGATTAATATAATTAATTATAGTAATTAATTTGTGAAGTAATTAAGATTGATTACTGAATTTGGTTTAGTATAATTAATTGGTAAAATTAATTAAAGAATAATTACTTAAATGTAATTAAGGAGTAATTAATCAAAGGTGATTAATTAAAGTGATTAATTGGAAGATGATTAATTAATCAATTTGTAATTAATTAATAGTTATGAAAGCAAGATTTATATTGATGAAGTAATTAATTTAATTCACTTTAAATTAATTTGAGAATGATGTAGTTAATTTAATTCACTTTAAATTAATTATATATGGTGAATATAGATCATTGCTTATATATGGATGTATGATATTGTTTGCCTTGATTAGTTTGAATCTCAGATATGACATGGTGAGTGATATGGATGCATTGGTTGCATTGTGATGATGATTTGGATTATCTTTTGATAATGATAATATGGTTTATCTGATATGATGATAATGTTGATTATCTGTTGTGAATCTATGATTTATCTATTTGTGTATATAGATAATTGAATTGTTTTAAACTTTAAACAACTTGGCCTTAAAAGACACGCTTTGGATTTCGATGAGACCGGGATCGGGTTTCCATATTTGGATATCCGAAAACCACATCGATCCAAATTAACGTTAGGTCGTGAATCCAAGTGGAGCGAGTGAAGATTCGAGGTGTAAGGGCTATACATCAGTATAACTCTGTGGGTGATTCCGTAATGAGTTTGACGAAATAGTACTTATAGATTCGAGATGGAGATTCAGAGTGCAAGGGTTATCGTCGTTAACTCTGAGGGTGATTCCAATACGAGTGTAACGAGATAATGCCTTCAGTTTCGTTCGAACCCGGAACGAACTTGTATGGATTGAATGCTTTCAGAACATCGTCAGGTGGACGATGAGCATTCTAAGAGATGTGTCCTAAAAGGTAATCGTAGCCTCAAGCCTCATCAACCGGGAATGGCTAAAATAGGGGAGGTGCAGCAAGGCTTCGTGGGTAGCTCCCACTGGAGAGCAAGATTTTCCCCTGTCTAGAGGTCCCTTTTATTTCGGCTGTGTGGGCAGTTTGGAGCATACGCCAACTGCGGGGTTGTCTTGTTCGAGACTGTCCAGTAATGGATGGTTCCGGCCTTGTGTTGCAGGTGAGTGGGAGTACTCCTCGGTACGGTGATCTAGGCCACATACTATGACGGGCGGTACCCCAGTAGCCCTGCCATTGTATGGAATCCACAATCCAATAAGTGCCAACGGTTTTGATTGTATTACCCACTTTTGTGGCTAGTAGCTGGAATTTAATAGATGTAACAATTTTGGCTATTTCATATTTACTTGAAAACCCTAGACCTATTATAATATCACTGGATTTCCTATCAAATGTTTTGGTTAGCGTAAGGTAAAAACTTTTCCATGTTTATATGTGGGAAGTCTTACGTGATACCTTTCTTTTCAAAAGGTTTTTGAAAGTTAAGCAACTTTAACCTGTTACTCACACCCGACCCATGTCTGACCCGGAGTTTATCTTTTGTTTTCCATAAACTCTTGGGTACTCAAATTTTTTACGAGTAGCCATGGGATTCAGGTTAGTTTTGACGAATATTGGAGGAGCAATGGAGCAAGAGGCTTCTGCGTTAGATATATAATTCCGCTGTGTGTTCTCTGTGTTAGTTTTGTTCTCTTGAGTTATTTTTGTTCTCTTGAGTTATATTGAGTTGTATAACTAGACAGGTGTTTATAACTGTCTAGTATGTGATGTAAATTCTGTGTAACTCTGATTAGTGTTGTATACTATGTAATATTTATGTTATTAATATAATTTATTCGTTCCGCTGTTTAGATTCTGATGTGTTGTTTCTTTCTTATTCTCTTTCTTTCTATTCTCTATCCCTTTCTTTCTTATTAACGATGCGACTTCCTGGAGTCTGGAAGTTGGATCGTTACAATACTCCAGTCGAGCACAACCATGACTTGATTGATTAAAGAGTGCAGGGGGTATAAGGTTTAATATTAATAATTTAAAGGTATTATGCCAATTCCTAAACCCTAGCAATGGGCCAAACATTTTGAAAACCCTAACTCCCTACATGTCGAATTAGTAGGTTTTAATCTTAAGGAATTAATGAAACCTTAAAAGTGGTCAAATTGGAAACAAGAAACTTACCTTGATAGAATTAAGGTACGAAATGTAGGTGTGGAAAATTGAAGACACTAGAAATTGGATTAGCAAGGTAATAAAAGAAAGGAGATGAAGAAGATCATTTTTTTCTAAATCGATGAGAAATGAAGGAAGCGTACGAGCTTGGGAGGAGTTTAGCCTATATATAGGCCCCCCTTCAACCAGTGTCGAATAGATTAAAGTAAAATAGAAAATGTTATTCAGTAGAACGACCCCGATAAGGAGTGCCAAACCCTAAAGCATACCGAACCACCATGAACGCCGAACAAAATTGCATACCAAACCAAGGCAAGTGACAAGCTAAAACGTGGGTAATTGACAATGTGTTTTAGGAAAAGATGATGGTTTATACAATGGATTGAAGTTTATAGGAAGATGTCAAACAAAGCACACTATGTTTCCTATAAAGCATATTGTGGGAGGCAAGTGTTATGGGCATTTATGTCCGAGAATTTAAGCTATTCAATTCAGGCTAGGATGCAAGCATATGTAACACAAGAGTTATAAGAGGTGTGATTCGTATACATGTTCCTAATTGAAGAGGTAGAAACCTTAGAAGCTAAATAAGATGGAAGACGGGAATGAAAAAGAACAACACATGGTAGTTTGCTCGGTAAGGTGGATTAGTGTAACCATGGTCATTCCAGTGAGGCCGTGCTTAGGCGTGGATCAGTGGTAGACCTACTAAGCAAGAATTCTTGTCTGATAGTCACACTACCAAATCAAGATTCATATGAAGTAGATGGTAAACCATACATGATTCTTTGTCTAAAAGGTAAGCCACCAGATAAGAATTCTTTTCTAGTCACATGAAGTAGCCAAACCCAGAAGCACCACTTAGCACAAAGCTATCATCGAACCTCCTTTCAAAACCGAGTGATGCACCACCGAGCCACTCCTCTTATCACTAAACCGAACCAACTATTTAAGGAAGGAAATCTAAAGCATAAGGAAATTCTGGATCATATCTTCTATATACAGAAATAATCGAACCGAGCATGTTATACAGGGAAACTTCTTAATTTATCAATTCGACCCTCTACTTCTTCACCAGTATAAATATTTAAGTTTCCAATAAACATGGGGACAACCTTTGAGAGCCACAATATACCGTTGAATAGAAGCTGTTGGACCAACCTCTATGAGACGATAGTTATAGAGGTAACAGATAGCGCCCGACGAGACTCGGACCAAGGAAGGTTGGAGGTGCAGATTTGGGGAATTCGATATGTTCAGCATTTCTGTATGGCTCGGCTGAAATGAGGGAACATAAGGCTCGACAAAAGTGTTGGAATGCATTGTTCTGCCTAGATTGTTCAACAAGCCCCACTCGGTCAAGAACGAAGGTCACCCATGGCTCGGTCGAGTTGGCTAGCATGGATCGCTCGGCCAATGAAGGTATAAGCGGGGCGGTTCTGTCTGGACACTAGGGGAAGGATGGCTTAATATATTTATATGGGTCGGCCTACTTGCATGGTTTGGTATCAGGTGGTAGTTCGATCGAGATAAATAATGAACAATGGATCAGTTAAGGCAGTTGAGTTGAAGTGGATCGGTTAGGGTAGACGAGTAGTTGTGGAACGACCATGTTAGTTCGGCCTGATTGGCTCGGTGTAGATGTGGATCGGCATGCATGTATAAGCTCAACCTTAGTTCGACAACTGTCATTCGGCTCCAGTGGTTCGGCGTATACCGCTCGACACATACGGTTCGGTCAGGTGTGGGTCGGACTTAAAACGACATATGTGGGTCGGCAGCTAGGCTCGATCATAGTAGTTCTTCATACATGGTTCTATGCATGCCAGGGAAGTTAACAGTTTATTAGGTCTGCAACAAAGTAAGGCGATCAGCATGACTTCGCTTCGAGTCACACTGCTATTTGCTTCGGGTCTCTTGAGAAGTTGCTTCGAGTCATTTACGAGGAAACCCCGGTTCGGCACTTACCGCTCGTCCGATGTTGCTCGAAAAACGTGGCTCAGTCTGATGTACATAAGTTGTCAGCGATGGGCCGAAGTACCTCATTCTTGGGCCTGCATAAGGAGTCTAGTCTATCTTCGTCTATAAATAGGGAGGTAGAGGTACAGTTGTAGGGACCATTTTTCGAGAACTCCGAGGGTACTCTGCCATTTTCTACACTATCTTTCTTTCAGTTCAAACTTTTATTCGAGCTATTTGTTTACTAACTGTATCTGTATTCAAGTCTTAGAGGAAAGCAATAAAGATTGTTCTAATAGTGGATATAGGCAGTTATGTAGAACCACTATAATTCTGGTGTTCTCGTTTCTGCAGTTAGTTTTTCATACATTCCTCTATTTTATTTTATTTTCTTCATTAATCTCTCTACGTAATTCTCCTCAAGGGTGTTAGTGACCAATTTTGGTTCTAAAAGAGGATGTCAACGAAACCGCCAACATCCAACAAGTGGGTTCCATCAATCAACAAGCTAATCCAGGTACAGGGACCGCCACCGCCCTAAACCAAACAGAAGTTATCACCAGAACGGAACGAGCTGATGAGAGAACTCGTGGAAAGCAGGAGACAGCTTAATAAGCATATTCAAGCTAACGCCAATCTCCTGAGCCAACTTACACAACAACAGCATCAGAATGCTGGAGGAAGTCCCGCTACCTACTCATCATCTACCAGCTCCACTTCGTTTGATGAACGTCCTAGGCGTAGACGTCGTAGAATTGAAAAAGCGCAAACAGGTGTAGTAGATCAATCCAACAGGAATGGTCCAGATTCCCTACCTAGAGCCGCCACATGCACCTAGAAAGCCGCTCTCAAGTTGGAATGGGAAACTTAGTATCCAGAGCATGAATGGAAGCTGATCCATCGGCTCACCAGGGACGCAATGAAGCAGGTCCCTAGGATGCTCATTTGGGAGATCACCAATCTAAGGGGCACCAGCTGGGACAGTCATGCAGGATGGAGTCCAACTTTCCACCTCCCATCCAGACCCCGGACTTGTCAGCCATGGTCAGACAGTTGATGAGGGAAAATCGAGGCTTATCCAATGATGATTGGGGAATAGATAGAAGTCATACTCCATTTACAGATGCTATCCTACAGGTTGAGTACCCTCGGAAGTTTAGTATGCCGACTATTCCAGCCTATGAGGGAAAGACTGATCCCCGACAGCATGTAATGTGATATGAGTGGATAATGGACTCGGTAAGAGAGAATGATGCGACTAAGTATAAATGTTTCCCAATAACCTTATCTGGAATCGCTACCATGTGGTTCACGAGACTTCCTCCATGATCGATTTGATGAGTTAGTAAGAAAATTTGTAGAGAAGTTCAGAATTCATACCACTCGTCCAAAGGACGCAATGTCTTTATCCAGTGTCATTCAACCCCAAAGGAGTCCTTAAAGGAATATTTACAAAGGTTTCACGTTGCAGCAACCGAAGTTAGCAACCCGAATGATTATGCTATTCTTATGGCCAGGATGCGAGGAGTAGAACCAGACTCAGAGTTTGGTGATTGGCTGGCAGGAAAACCTCCGGCTACCTTGGAACATTTTTATTCATGGGCACACCAGCTCGTGAGAAGGGAGGAAGCCAGATGGACGAGGCGAGGTAGTACACCAGGGCATGGAAAATAGGCGGTGCAAAGTAACACTGCGATAAGACAGGCTGGCGATAATTCTGGAGAGGTCAAGGTTATTGTTCAAAACAAGCCCGAACAGTCTAAATCATTTGGAAGGAAAAAATCCAAAAGAAAGAGGAAAGCTAGAAAGTGGAAGCCAAGAATCCCGACCTACATCGAATACACTCCTCTGAACGCATCTCTGGAGAATATTTATTATCAACTGTTACACCTTCCAATACCGGAAGCCACGCCTAAAGGAATCCATCGAGGAACAAAAGAAAACTGGGAAGTAATGCCGATTTCACGAGACCTACGGGCACAACACTGAGGAATGCAGACATCTCTATGATGCTACAGAAAAACTGATTCGGTAAAAGAAGTTACAGCGGTTCGTTAAGAACCCGTGGGAAGGCGGACAAGGAATGTCAGACCCCGGTCACGGGCAGGTTCCACGCCATCTTAAGGAACCTGCTCGGACTATAGGTATACTAATCATAAACACGATAGTTGGTGTTCTTATCCAGCAGACAAGAGTTGGCAAGAAATGAAATGCTATGCTAGTTCATTGAAACATGCGAACTTTGAATGGTGCTCGAACTCGAAAGATGGGATTCCAGCAAAACAGCAGCGAATGATGATGATGATATAGTGTTCAGAAGTAGAGATGCCGATCTGGTGGAGGAACCTACCATTGACCCGATGGTCATCTCGGCAACGATTGGGCCAATGTTTGTGAGAAGGATATTGATTAATTACGGGAGTTCTGTTAACATCATAATCAAAAAGGCGTACGACCAAATGAAATTGGAGGCAAAGGATTTGAAGCCATCTAAAGCCTGCATTCACGGTTTTAATGGAGCAGCCACTAAAGCGATAGGTTTTATTGAATTACATGTTGAATTAGGAGAAGGCGAATATAGGAGGATACATATCCTACCGTTCATTGTGTTGGACGTTGATTCCCCGTATAATGTTTTTCTGGGTCGATTGGCTCTAGCGGAGTTTCGAGCAGCTTTGGCCCCGTGATAGCTGACTTTGAAGTTTCTGACGGATAGAGGGGTTGGGGTTGTACATGGCGATCAAGCGATAGATCGTGCAGGTTATGTGGTTGAGCTTAAAGAGGCCCAGTGGAGAGAGAAGGGAAAGGTTGTGGACAACTCTGTACGCACCAGATAGCGTGAAATTTACAAGTAGCGCCCGAGCCTTAGCTCGAGCAACAACAGGGTTGAAAGAACAGAGACATAGATCCAAGAGACGATGATGAAGAACCAAAGGAGCCTAAAGCTGCACCGGCTGAACTAATGATTGACATTTCAGTTAGCCACAATGACCCATCACGGGTGCTTAAGATTGGATCACAACTCACTCCATCGATGACTGAGGACCTAACTGATTTCTTTCAAGCGAACCTGGATGTTTTTGCTTGGATCCACTATGATATGTGTGGGATTTCTTCCACCATTGCAAGTCATATGTTGAACATTGACCCGAAATATGTACCGGTGAAACAGAAAAGGAGACGAATGGACCCAAAGAGGTCTGCTGCTCTCAAAGAGGAGGTGGACAAACTCAAAGCCAATGGGTTCATCCATGATGCCCAAAACCTGAATGGGTTTCTAACCCCGTACTAGTGAGAAAAGCAAATGGGAAATGGAGGAGTTGTGTTGGTTACTCAGACCTAAACAATGCATGCCCTAAGGATGGTTTCCCTTTGCCCAGAATTGACCAGCTAATCGAATCAAGAGCCAGACATGAGTTATTGTCATTTATGGATGCGTATTCAGGATACAACCAAATCCCAATGCACATTCCAGATCAGGTACACACTAGTTTTGTCACGGACGTCGGGTTGTATTGTTATGTTGTGATGCCTTTTGGGTTAAAGTGCGCAGGAGCAACTTACCAACTTAGTAGATCAGATGCTTAGTGACCAAATTGGTAGAACAATGGAAGTCTATACGGATGACATGCTCATGAAGTCACGACAGTCAGAAGACCATATTTGAGACTTAGCGGAGATGTTTGATATACTTAGATACTACGGAATGAAGATCAATCCGTTAAAGTGTGCCTTCGGTGTTGCGTCGGGAAAGTTTTTGGGCTTTATTGTCAATGCACGAGAAATTGAAGCTAATCCAGAAAAGATTCAGGCTATCCGAGACATACAAATGCCCAGAACTATAAAGCAAGTACAAATCCTAAATGGGAAGGTTGCTGCGTTGAGTCGATTCATATCCAGAGCGACCGATACATGTGTTCCTTTCTTCGATGTGATAAATAAAGGGAAGAGAAATTTTGAATGGACGCCCGACTGTGAGGACGCATTCCGAGCTCTGGTAAGACATTTGGAAAGTCCTCCGGTTCTGTCAAAGCCTGCAGACCATGAACCGTTATATGTATACCTGGCCGTGTCTCAACATGCCATCAGTACGGCCTTGGTTCATGAAGAGGATTGAATTCAAAAGTCAGTAAACTATTTCAGCAAATGTCTAACAGGAGAAGAGAGAAATTATCCTAAAATTGAGAAGCTAGCCTACTGTTTGGTGTTTGCATCATGCAAGCTTTGCCTATATTTTTAGGCACACCCAATTAGTGTTTATGCCGATCAACCTCTACGACATGTATTCCAACGAACCGAAACCTCTGGAAGGTTGTTGAAGTGGAACATTGAGTTGAGTCAATTTGATATCACCTACCTGCCACAGAGGGCTACCTAATGGCAGGTCCTAGCGGACTTTATTACAGAATTCACCATATCAGACGAGCCAAGCAGTGAGGATGTTATTCTCCCCAGTCGATGGAAACTTTACACCGATGGAGAATCCAACGGCCGTTGTTCTAAGGCAGGTGTTATTTTTGTAACTCCCGAAAACCGATCGATTTGTTATGATTTGAGGCTCACTTTCCCAACTACGAATAATGAAGCTGAGTATGAAGCATTGATTGATGGTTTAAAACTTACCAGGGAACTTGGAGTAAAATCAGTTGAAATCTTTTATGACTCACAATTGGTGGTGTACCATGTACGAGGAGTCTATCAAGCAAGGGGGCAGAGACTTTCCCCATACCTTGCAAGGGTTCAAGAGCTGTTGCAGACCTTTAATATTACAATATTTCACACATCACGTGCGATCAAAATGCGGAAGCCGATTCATTGGCAAAATTTGCAAGTACTGGTGATGCACAGTAGATGGGATTGGATCCCATCGAAATCTTGTATGCTCTGAGTATAAACGAGATGGAAGTAGATTTTTTGTTAGAAACAGAAATCGAGAAGGAGTCATGGATAACCCTATTCAAGCAATACCTACTACATGGGGTTTTGCCCGAAAGAAAGAACGAAAGAATAGTCATTCGCAAAGCTTCGTGATATATAGTGCAGGAGGGTATAGTGTATTGGAAGGGATTCTCGATCCCCTTACTTCAGTGCATTGCTCGCGGTGAGATAAAAACGGTCTTAAAAGTAGGTCATGAATGTATCGACCATACTGGGGGTAGACATTAGCGAAAAAGATCCTCCACTATGGATACTATTAGCCAACCGTGAATAGGGATGCCGCAGAGATGTGATAAATTTCAAAAATATGCAAAAATACCGAGTGCTCCGCCAATAGAACTCACACAAATGGTTAGTCCTTGGTAGTTTGCAATATGGGGAATCGATATAATCGGCTCCTTGCCAATCTCCAAAGGTGGTGCAAAATATGCAATTGTTGTAGTCGATTACTTCACCAAGTGGGTCGAAGTAGAGCCCTTTGGTACAATCACCACCAAAAAGGTCATTAATTTCATTGTGCAAAACATCATATGCCATTTTGGCCTCCCACGAACTATCATTACGGATAATGGAACTCAGTTCAAAAGTAGGGAGTTTAAAGAATTATGTCAAAGGTATGGCATTGAGAAAAGGTTTGCAGCAGTAGCTCATCCTAAAGCCAATGAACAAGTAGAAGCCGTAAACGAAATAATCAAATCCACATTTAAAAAACGTTTGGAGAAGGCGAGAGGCAAGTGGGTGGATGAGCTTCCGACACCACTCTGGGCTTACAGAACCACCCACAAGTCCATGACTGGCCACACTCCTTTCAAACTGGCATATGGCACGAAAGCTGTTATACCCATGGAACTTGAAGTTCCTTCTCATCGGGTAACTCATTATGATCCTGAGACGAATTAGGATCTCTTACTGGAATCATTGGACTTTTTTGACGAAAACGTGAAGAAGCTGATTTAAGGGCAGTTGCATATAAGCATCGAATCGCTCGATATTAAAATGAAAAAGTCCGACCGAGAATCTTTGATGTGGGTGATCTCATTTTAAAGCAAGTTTTTCCTATCCCATCGCACATGCATCCCACATGGGAAGGTCCATACGTCATTGAGCGAAAGCTTGGAGAGGAAACTTTCAAGCTAGCGACCGTCGATGGTGTGACACTCCCCGAGCATGGAATAGCGAGCATCTACATCGTTATTACACTTAGTTGTTTCCTTTGCATTTTAGTAGCAGTTGTTTCTAGTATGTTTTTCTTTTGTTTTTGGCATGTAATAAGACAATTCATTTGTTTCTATTTGATTATTGATGACAAAGGCTTGAAGCCGCTTTTCTATGAACTATCAATGTTCTGTGTGTTGTAATTCCATGGCAAAAATTAAATCACATTATTCTGTCCGGCGTATGAACGTACGTACAAAATTAAAAATCAATCGATAAAAATCAAAAAATGCTAAATCCCTAGAGCGCATACTAGAGTATAAATGACTAAAAAATCTCTAAGTCCATAGAGAGCGGACTAGAGTACGCTGAGTCCCCAGAGTGAGGACTAGAGTATAAATGACTCAAAAAATCTCTAAGTCCCCAAAGTGCAGACTAAAGTACTTTGAGTCCCCAGAGTGCGGACTAGAGCACAAACGACTGAAAAAATCTCTTAGTCCCCAAAGTGCGGACTAGAGTACTCTAAATCCCCAGAGTGCGGACTAGAGTATAATTGACACAAAAATCTTTGAGTCTCTAGAGTGCGGACCAGAGCACTCTGAGTCCCCAGAGTGCGGACTAGAGTATAAACGACTCCAAAGATCTCTAAGTCCCTAGAGTGCGGACTAGAGTAGTTTAAGTCTCCAGAGTGCGGACTAGAGTATAAACTACTCAAAAAAATCTCCGAGTCCCCAAAGTGCGGACCAGAGTACTTTGAGTCCCCAGAGTGCGGACTAGAGTATAAACGACTCAAAATATCTCTAGGTCCCCACAGTGCGGACTAGAGTACTCTAAATCCCTAGAGTGCGGACTAGAGTATAAACAACTTAAAATCTCTAAGTACCTAGAGTGCGGACTAGAGTACTCTAAGTCCCCAGAGTGCGGACTAGAGTATAAATGATTCAAAAAATCTCTAAGTCCTCAGAGTGCAGACTAGAGTACTCTAAGTCTCCAGAGTGCGGGCTAGAGTACAAACGACTTAAAAATCTCTAAGTCCCCAGAGTGCGGACTAGAGTATAAACGACTCAAAAAACCTCTAAGTCCCCCGAGTTATGGACTAGAGTACTCTGAGTCCCCGGAGTGCGGAATAAATTATAAACGACTCAAAAAATCTCTATGTCCCTAAAGTGCGGACTAGTATACTCTAAGTTCCCAGAGTGCAAACTAGAGTATAAACGACTTAGAAATCTCTAAGTCCCAGAGTGCGGACTAGAGTGCTCTAAGTCCCCAGAGTGCGAGCTAGAGTACAAACGACATAAAAATCTCTAAGTCCCCAGAGTGCGGACTTGAGTGCTCTAAGTTCCTTGAGTGTGGACTAGAGTATAAATGAGTTAAAAAATATCTAAGTCCCTGGAGTGTGGACTAAAAGTATTTTATGTCCCCAGAGCGTGGACTAGAGGATTTGCGATTCAAAAAATTTCCGAGTCATGTGGAAGCAGACCGGAGCTTGCATAACCTACCAAATTTCGAATTTTGACTACAAGTTAGACGGTAAGCTAAACAATGAAAATCATCGAGAAAAAAGAAACAAAATTTTATTTAATAATTGAAGATTCAATTTCACTATGACCTCCTGAATGTAGATTAAAAAGTCTATTTACAACAACCATGGAAATAAATAGAAATAACTACATGATTCAGGCTCATTCAGATTGAATGAGACATGACCGGATGGCTACTTTTTTGGTTTTTTCTCTTTTTTTGATCTCTCTGAAGACTCCTTCCCCAGAAATTTTCTCTTGGATGCCTTACTTACTAGGGAAGCAGTGCCCGGGGAACGAAGAGGAACTTCCAGTGGTGAGGGCCTACCTGGGAGAATGACCATCAAGGGCCTGTTTAAGGGATCATCCAATTCCACCACTTGGGGCTCAGCCTTGATCTTTACTTTCTTCTTCCCCTCTTCGATGATTTGTTCCTCCCTGCTTAGTTTTGAAGTACGTTCAGAGGCGCCTGTGATTTTGACTTCATCATGTTTTTTGTAGATGAGGGGTTCTCGAGTCTGTCCTCATCGAGTGCCCTGATCATTTGAGCAACGGGTCCGGAAGCATCCCAGTGTGAGATGCCTCACCCCATTTCTCTTCCTTCTCTGTGGTGGCAACACTCCTTGGAGTTGGTTCGGGATCAGATTGGCCTACATGAATTTATAAAAGAAAAGTGTTAGAATACAATTATTGCCCGTTAAGAAGCGATGATTATTTGAACTTTAGAAAGGAAGATTAAGTACCAGTTATTGGCTGACTCTCAGCTGTTTTGGGAGTCTCACCCTCTGGGTACGGGATAGAATGTGCATATCATGCCCGGGTTTCATTGATCATAGCCACAGGTTGTTCAAAAGGATCGAGTGGAGAGAGACCGGCCGACTGAACAGAGGGAAGAACTTGAGATTCATTCCCATATGGACCAGCAACTTCGTCCTTCTCTTTTGATGAGGAGGAATCTCTTCCATAAAGGGATTTGGCTACAGATAAGTCAGAAGGCTCATTTCCTCGCATCACTTCCTTCACGAGAGAGTCCTCATCAGCCTCCTCGGTGCCCAGCTCTACTCGTTTGATTTTTATGAAGGTGTCCAATGCCTCAGTTAATGATTTGAGGTAATCCTTGCCCAGAAAAGATAAATCTCCGTGCATGAGAACCCGAGCATTGTATTTAGTAACGAGTTGATCAAATAGGTACTTAATTTTCTCCTTACCAACCTCGGCAGCAGCCTTGAGGCGAGAGTCGATTTTGAGAGCGCCATTCTCTTACCCTCCTCACCGGTTGCATCCTTCAACGCTTTAGCTTTGGAGAGCTCCTCATCAAGCTTTGTTTTTTAGAAGTCGTGTAGCGACAATCTCGTCACAATACCGTTGCGACTCCTCTTAACTAGCTATTTTTTCTTCATTTTCTTTTAAGGAGTAGCTCCTCCAATTCTTTAACTCGCCGAGCGGGGACATCATTTTATTTTTGTATGGAGTCCTTTTCTAAGGCTAAAGCGCCACAGTGTTGAACCGCCTCATCAATTTCCTTTTTGTATGTGGCCTCTAGGCGATTGACTGCCTTAGCAGTATCCTTTGCATTCTTCTGGGCAGCCTCAAGTTAAGATTTATACAAGGAAATCTCTTCATCTTGGGCTTTGGTGATATCTTTATCATGGAAGGCTTCAAGTTTCAGGAGATCAATTTCATATTGACGTTCCACAGAAGCTTCTGAAAATTTTTCCGCCAAATGAACGAATGCATCGTGTTGGACTTTAACATCAATATTGCAAGCGATGTCACTTTGTTTAACATGCCCTGGAACATGATGGATCGTAGGAAGAAATTTTAGTCCGTCAAAGCATATTTTTAGAAATATGGCTTTGAGCTCAGCTAGCTTTTCTGATATCAATGGATCATCTGCAGGGGCAGAGGAAGTTTGTCTAGCCAAAACCATGGAATTCTTGTGAGGCTCATGAGATTGCCTAGTGCTTGATAAACCAGAGTGTTGGTCACGGAGCTTTAGATTGAGACCCCCTTTGAGAAGATTACTCCATGCTTTGCTCTGGTTGTGGAGGAGGATCATTAGGGTACGAAGAATGGCTGTACGTTTTTCTTCACGAAGACGACGAGTCTCTGGGATGGTAGTCCCTATCGCCACTATCATCTCTTTCTCGGCGTCTACCTGACCCCGAATCCCGACTGGCGTGATGAAAGATAGAAGACCCACGAAGACGGTCGAATCGTTAAGTGTGCCCCATAACACCTGCACAGAAATTAAGTGAGGACAAGTTAGCAAGAATAATATGATGGATGAAGTTTAAGTGCAGGGTGAAGTGTAAGTGTTCGTGTGTGTCCATGTCGACCGGCCGAATCGCCTACACCGCCTCTCGTGGGCGAACTAAGCCCCATATCTCCTGGGTCATTAAAACCATAATTCAGCAAGTCATCGGGGATGGTCAGGTCTGGAAGACCTTTTAGTGAACCATCTAGATGTTGGGAGATGACTTTTTCTCGACCGGGTGATGGTAACTTTAGCAGTCCCGCCAACTGTTTTCTTCTTCAGTTTATAGGCTAAGCTTTTTTACCTCTTCGAAGGAGGATGCAATTTGGTGATGTCAGGTACGTCGTTTATAGGTGCAATATCAGAGCTTAAGTTGTCATCGGTCATTTTTGGCGCCTAGGCCTCCTTTATTTCACGTTCTTCGGATATATTGGGATAGAGGGCATCAAAGGTGCAGCTTACCCTTTGCCCTTTTCCGAGGCAAGTCCGATTGAAGTGGCACTAGGAGGAAGACTTGTTCGATGGATCTCCGCCAACAATTCGAACTTTAAAAGTGATTCATTGGAAATGACGGATTTGATCTCTCGGTCTCCCACGGGAACAGTTCGAATGGCTTCGTCGGCCTTAGAATACCCAGTGCCTTTGGGACGTGGGCTGATACCTGAAAAAATCGAAAAGGTTTTGGAAAGAATGCACTTTATGCCGCAGACAAATATTGATTCGGAAAAGGAACTTACTCCCTTCCAGCCATCTTCTCACAAAGCCCGGGGGCAACATACATAAAACCATTCCTGCTTATATTGGGTGAATTTACTCCATGCCCCCGTTAAGATCTGACACTTAGAGTGTGGCTCGAGGAATATGAAAGATGGACTATCAGACTGCCTTTTGAAGTGATAGATGTAGCGGATGTCACCGTGAGTGGGAAACCTGAATAGGATGCTCATAAAGAGAATACAAACGCCATAGATGAACGCATGACTATTGGGATGTAGCTGCGTAGGGACGATCCCGATATACTGTAGCACTTCATGGAGAAAGGAGTTGAAAGGTGGAACGCTACAAACCCAGCACATGAATTTATTGCACGCTGTATATCTAGCTGGGGGAAGGTGAGGCCAATATTGCCCCGATGGAACTAAAACGTCGTCGAAAGGGATTCCACGAATCGTACACAATCGACGAAGACCGGCTTCATCGATTTTTGAAGCTTGTGAATCAATAAGATCATCTAGAATGACTGCTCCATCTATAACATCAGGGGTCGGGCCAATAACGGCAGCTGATGGATTAGGGATACCTTATGTAGGAGTCGTCGACGGATTCAAAGTTCCCACTGTTTCTAGCTAAGAACTTGGCTTGGTTTTATCTGAAACTACAGCGGAGCTCGATCTTTTAGACATCTTCAATAAGCGTCGAATATGGGTAGATACCTGTTTGAACTATACTTGAAAGACAATCAATATTAGATATGACGCAAATATATTTCCCCCGTGTGGTGTGTGGACTAGTGAAATCATTCGAGCATAAGTGTAAAAAAAATTAAAGATTTAAAAACCAATAAAGTGTGATTGAGCACTAAACTGTAATCTTCGAAAACCGTCATCGCTGACCGTCCTCGAGAATTCGTCCTATATTCGGTAGTATGGATCTTGAAGTCGAACATTGGCATTGTATGTTAAAGGCCGTTATTTGCTTTTGTTAAGTTGAACTTGCGTCTATAGTCCTTAAAACTATAAAGTCATTGGTCAAAACAGTTCCATATGCTCACGTGCTTAAGTCCTTATCATTTTCCCTTGTTCTACGGTTAGGTGTGGAAGTATGTGATATTAACATATGTTATGTTTAAGTGGAATGATCTTGGTTGCCAACGCCGACCCTAAAGACCGATGTCGATCACCTTTCTGGACCAACATATCAAACCATCTATCTACAAGCTACCGAGCGGCCTGCTAGACTAAAAACACCGACCCACTCACTCTCCTCACCGATGCTCTCTTAACACAAAATGGCCTACTGGAGCTACGTCAAACCATGCTTGCTCGGTATGCCGAACCCTGCTTATGGACTCTCATCCTAGACTGAACGACACTCTCCTATTCCAGGCCGAACGACATTCTCTAATTCCAGACCGAACGACACTATAGCACTAGTCACCCAGGAAATTTACCAAGCAACAGATATCTACTCGAAATATTGAGCTGGATTGTTACTTCCTTCGTCGATCGAATACAATTCGCTTGCACCGATCTGCTCACCTTAAAGTCACCAAACGACCTCAACCTAACGAATGCTGAGCCACTCATTCTTTGAGATTTCGAACTATTTCATTACCAAGCTCCTAACAATTCAGCATTACCATAGTAGGCTACCGACGGTCTTTCCTCGTTCGTTCGATAAGCAAAGTTCTACGAATTATACACCAGCTAATACGAATCACTAGACTCACTTCTTCTCCATGTCCCTGACCTTGAAGTCAAGGCAATAGCCGCTGCTTCTACTACCTTACCCTAGCTCCACCAAGATCGAACCAAATTCCTAATTTAAGGCAAACTCCCATCTCCAATTCACCCTCCCCTTCATTGGTCCATACTAATTTCCGCCTAAAAACCTACGTGGCTCCTAAAAACCTATATGCAAAGCTTGGGACCGATGCAAACTATTGGGTCCGGGTCGAGATTCGTTTGGCTTCGATGGTAGCTCGAGTTGCAAAGCGGAGGCCTAGGCTTGAAAGGAAGAGGGATGGAGTGATGGGCGAGGTTTTGGAGGAAATAAAGTTACGGGAGTTGTAAGAGAAAAATGTAAGTAAAAGTAAAGGAAAGAAGAGGAGAAGTGTATGCTTTTATACGAAGAAGAGGAGGCAAATAGGCATTACCCTGTGGAGCCGGTCTGAGCACCAAGTTGGGTTGGTGAATAAACATAACCGAGCGACAACAAGTAGACCGACTACATGGCTTGGTGTTAGTATGCAGAGCCATCCCTTTTAAAAAAAAGGAAGAGAGAGAGAGAGGAAATATTACTAAAATAAAAATTATATAAATGTACGCACATGATATAAGGAAATTTCGCCATGTGACGATCTTCGTGAGATCGTATAAGCTCGGCTTTTGAAAGCAGGAACTGGTTACTAATGCAAAGCATGTCATGTTGTTTCACACAACACACTTCAGGGGGAAAACGTCACCCGACACCTTGGCCTGGCTATGAGACGATAGTTACAGAGGTAATAGATAGCCCCAGACGAGACTCTGACCAAGGAAGGTTGGAGGTACAGAGGGTTTCGGGCATTCGATATGTTTGACATTTCTATATGGCTCGGCTGAAGGGAGGGAACACAAGGCTCGAAAAAAGTGTTGGAATGCATGGTTTGGCCTAGATTGTTCAACAAGCCCCTCTCGGTCAAGAACGAAGGTCACTCATGGCTCAGTCGAGATCGCCAGCATGAGTCGCTCGGCCAATGAAGGTAAAAGCGGGGCGGTTCGGTCTAGACGCTCGAGGAAGGATGGGTCGGTATATTTATATGGGTCGGCCTACTTGCATGGTTCGGTACAAGGTGGTAGTTCGATCGAGATAGATAAGTGAACAGTGGATCGGTCAAGGCAGTTGATTTGAAGTGGATCGGTCAGGGTGGACGAGTAGTTGGGGAACGACCATGTTAGTTTGGCCTGATTGGCTCAGTGTAGATGTGGATCGGCATGCATGTATAAGCTCAACCTTATTTCGGAAATTGTAGTTCGGCTCTAGTGGTTCGGCGTATACCGGTCGGCACATACGGTTCGGTCAGGTATGGGTCGGACTTAAAAGGCATATATGGGTCGGCAGCTAGGCTCGATCATAGTAGTTCGGCATACCTGGCTCAGTGCTTACCAAGGGAGTTAACAGGTTATTAGGTATACAACAAAGTGAGACGATCGGCATGACTTCGCTTCGAGTCACACTATGATTTGCTTTGGGTCTCTTGAGAAGTTGCTTCGAGTCATTTACAAGGAAACCCCCGTTCGGCGCTTACCGCTCGGCTAATGTCGCTCGGCAAACGTGGCTCAGTCTGATGTACAGGAGTTGTCAGCGATGGGACGAAGTACATCATTCTTGGGCCTGCGTAGGGATTCCAGTCTATCTTCGTCTATAAATAGGGAGGCAAGGGTACAGCCGAAGGGACCTTTTTTCGAGAACTCCGAGGACCCTCTGCCATTTTCTGCACTAGCTTTCTTTCAGTTCAAACTTGTATTCGACCTATTTGCTTACCGATTGTATCTGTATTCAAGTCTTAGAGGAAAGCAATAAAGATTGTTCTAACAACGGATGTAGGCAGTTAGGCTGAACCACTATAATTCTGGTGTTCTCGTTTCTACAGTTAGTTTTGTATAGATTCCTCTGTTTTAATTTATTTTCTTCATCAATCTCTCTACATAATTCTACTCAAGGGTGTTAATGACCAATTTTGGTGCTAATACATTCTTTACTATAAACTATTGTACTTTGCATCCCAATCACTATAGAAGTTGTGATATAAGAAAAGAAATAATAATGAACAATGGATGTAGGAACGTTGGGCCGAACCACTATAAATCCATATGTACTTTACTTTTCTAGCATTTTCTATTTCTTTATCGCTATAAATTGATTGGACTTGTTTGGCCACTTTTCGTCCAAATACTCGGTACTGAGTTAAACCCAACAAGTCGGTGCCAACTTATGGTCGTCATATGACTTTGCATTTTTGCTTCGTGCTGTCTTTAAGTTTTAGGAATGCAAACCGATTCATCACTTCATGGGTTGGTATCGATTTGAGGGGTTTAAATCGGTACTGAATTGACACATGTAGTTGGTTTCTTCGATTTTACTCTTTACGACTTGTGTTATTTGGAAAGTGGATAAGTGTCTTCAAGTTGCAAGGAAGGTTCTACAATGATTCTTTGGAATTTTCTTGAATTCTAGTTCTAGAGTTGTTTTTTGTTTTATTTCACAACTATTTAACGGTTCCGACTCATCCAAATATGGCTTGGTTCAAAAGCGAGATAACACTTCCCTCCCCAAAATATGCCTTGTGTTAATAAGGCGTTCTTTGGATCAAGACAACCTACCAAATTCTAATTCTGATTTGAATAGATGTCTTCATTTTCTAAACTATTTTGACAAAGTAGTGCGTCTTATTTGGATCATCACGTTACTATGAATGACATGGATTCATATCCCTTAGATGGTATAAGATTGAAGCGTGTTGTTCATATCCGTCATTTAGATTCTAGAAAGCTTAGAAGTTCTTTCTTTTGCTTGGTCAGGTAGGATTCCATTTTTCAAAGCATTATTTCTTTTCCATTGCTCAGTTTTACCTTTTCTTTTATCACTTTTTTTAAAGTTGGTATCGAGTTATAAACCTTAACTCGGTACGACTTTTTAATGCGATATTCTAGCATGCAACTTTACTGAAGTATTTTTCCCTTCACTCTTTCACTTCAACTGTTGCCTATCACCAGCACTTGCGATTTAAACTTCCAAGCTCCTATAGACTTGTAACTCGAGCCTTCAATCAACACCACTGTCAACTTAGAAACTCCATCGCAACCCATCCACAACCAACACTGATGTTAGGATGATTGACTTAACCTTTGTTTCATAACAAATTTTCAAATCTAGTTGATTTTTAATTTGATTTCTTCGCCTCGACTCTTGCCAAACTTTGGTGGATGGTGATGACCTAACATCGCTGGTTTTTGGTGATGACCATCAACTAAGTTTAGCCTTTATTTGATAGCTCTTCTTTCTCCCTAAACCTAGTTATGGCGTGTAAAGGACATGAATTTGAATATGTCCTTAAATAGTTGAAGATGACATGAAGTTTTCCCTAAATTTTCTAGGAAGGAGCCTGGTTCTTTTGTTATTTTACTTGCTTCGGGTCAGCTTCAAGTTTTACTGTGCTTTGGCTCAAGTCCTATGCAAGGCCGTAGACTTTCAATTTTTTTGCTAAGTCTCTTATGTGTAGGGAGGAAGATGCTTATTCTTAGATGACTCATGGTCAAATATGATCGAAGGTTGAGCTTCGATAGGACGGTTTAAAATAACAGTCACATCAAACGCACTTCTGCATTCAATAAACCTTTTCATCATCGCTTTAAATAAGACACTTCATTCCTATGTATCTACAAAGAGAAATCCAGTGTCATTCCTAATTGCAGTTCTATTATCGTAAATCCTACGATAAAGGGTAAACTTCAACACATGATTCTGTTGTTCGATGGTACTCGTTTGCCCATACAAGCAAGTTATTTGCATAAAGTATTTGCATTCACTGCACTCTGAACACACACTACATATATTGAATTGTATATACATGTCGATGTTAATGTACAAGGTCCGTCGGTCAATGAACATTGACATCCATCGGGTTTTATGCATCGACCGCACATAGTATTATTTCAAGACGAAGATTAGACTTAAATTCTGCATAACCTTTCTCATCCATGGGGTTTTCTAATAGTTATGGATTGTAGACATTGTTCTATCTCTTTGGGATGGTTGCAGGTCAATCTATATCAGAGTTAATCCTGATTGAAATAGATTCGACTTCTATGTTTAGATCTTCTTTGCTACCTCTTCATCTTCCTTTCAGCTTTAACCACCACATCCTTTGCCTAGGTAGTATTTTAAAGTGGTTCCTTTCATAATGGAAGATGAAGCTTTTGCGGGGTTTTGCCCCCAATATCAACCTGAAAGTGCCTTATTCTTGATAAACCCCAAGATTCTCCCGCATCAAAATTAGATGAGGTAGGAGTTAGATGAATCTACAAAAGCCATGGAATCCTTTTTGAGGATGTTTTGGTCCAGATCCCTTTCTGTCACTTCATTTGACTTATTATCCCGTTTATGAAGCTTGCCCTAGTCCACCATCATCCAAATGCTATGCCTCACTGAATTTCATGTACATGGTATGTCTTTATCATTTGGGAAGGGTGCCCACATTGGAACATATTTGTTATCTATACAGCTTCAAAAGGCGAAAATAAAGTCCTCTTACGTATTTGGAATAATCTATGGGATGCCACGTCATCATTGGTCTTTAGAACAAGCTTAGTTATTACAAAGATAAATATTTCTACGTATGCTACCTACCTGTTTTGCTAAGAAGTGGCTATCGGGACATAAGTTCTACTATCACCCTTTACATTGATGGAGTTAATTCCATCCGAATTGCTAACTCCACTATTTCATGATTTTATTAATATTTCAAGGAGGACTAGTAGTGCAGCTGTGGCACATACTTTTCGAGATTTCCAACGCATTCTTATCGAATAGTGAAAGATGAATTTTCTTTTGATTGGTGAAAGTATGTGGCAATTCCATCTCTTGGATAATGATCGCAGCCTTAGTCTCATCCCTACTGCCCGTAGAGGCGCCTAGCCTGCTTAATGATAGAGATAGGGGTATGCCCTAGGGGCAATTATGTAATTTTTACTTATATCTAACTCGATAACCAATCTTATTTGAAATAAAAGGTGTTTACTTTCTATTATATACTTGATATGATGTTTATATTAATTGATTAGTTTAATTACAAGTATATTTAATGAAAAATCCATAAATGGTACATTTGTTATAGTAGTTATAAAGTGTTGTAATCGTGAGTAATTTGTCACAATAAAAATAAATATACAATTTTAAATGTTTCTAGTCAAGATGCATCGAGACAGGATATCGTGTATCCATTGAGACTATAGTACATAACACCCTTCAAATGTTGGGTAGAGTATTACTCATGGTTGCTATAGCAACCCGCATATTTTGCGACTGTATATTTAAATATTTTATTTAAATATAGCACGTTAGTCGGATTAAATTCCGAAATGTTACTTTTTACAAACAGTTGAATTAGAACTCGAGACCACTTCCATTAAATTCAAAATGATGTTTGCGACCGTTTTGAGTATAAACATCGATATGTTTGGAGTTGAGTAGAATTTTGCTACTTTTCTATTAGGCTTTGGGTTTGGATTTCAGCCCACTAACCCAACACAATAACCTAACCACTCCACTCCTCTCCTCTTCATTCATTCTCATTTCCTAACACGCTCAAGCTAAAAGAAGAATGGTGGGAAGAGGAAATTAAAATTCCTAAGCACTAATTTCTCTTAGGAATACAAATTCAAGTTATAAATCAAAGAGAAGCTTAGGTAAGAATCCTCTTCATCTTCTCCATCTCAATCTCTCTTCAATTTTCAGAAATTCCTATAACCAAACTTAGGAAATTCATTTCATTTGGTAATAGATTGAAGATTCTAGTGGTATTGTTGAAGAGAAATCAATCTTTGCTTGTTTTAGAGCTTCTCATTTCTATATTTAGGTTTAAAGATGAGTTTTTGAACTCACATCTACATCTATAGGTTTCATTGTTGTTAGGTATGAATTCCTAACATCTATTCATGTTCATTTGCTTTTGATTTGAATTGGTTTGGGGAATTTTTCAAATTTTGGTGTTTTGAAGTCAAAATCATCAAAAATCCTATCTTGGATGTTTGGACATGTTATTTGGGGTGTATCGAAGAGCCTATATGGTTGGGTTGTCGCTTGGCATAAATCCCTAGTCTTCGTCGCTCGTTCGATTGTTTCGATTTGGATTTTTGCCCTTTTTGGGCTAGGCTTATTTTTTCCTAGCAGGAAATTTCAGATGTCTGGAAGAAAATCCAGACGTCTGGTTTAAAATTCAGACGTCTGGTCGAAAAATCCAGATATCTGGAATTGGTCTCTGAAAAAAGGCGGAGACAAAATCCATACATTTGGAAATCCAACCAGACGTCTGATTTATAGTTCAGATGTCTGAAAATGTGCAGTTTTGCCTATTTGCCTAGTTTTTGAGTAAATTTCCATTGTTTATCGACTTTTGTTGATTCGGTTAGTTGTTATCACTTATTATCGACTTTGACAACTTCTTTCGTTGGATTTTTGGGAATATCCATTTTGATGGATTTGGTATCGATTTCTATGGATTTAATTCACGTCTTTATATGTGAATTTTTGATGATTGATTGTTTCTATAATCATTTCTTTATTTGTCACTTTATAAAAGGTTTCTATACTAGTATATTAAAACTCATTCATCAAAATGATTTCAACATTTACTTTCAATATAAAGCTTGCTTTGAAAACCGTTTTCCAATCTACTAGTATATACAAACCTTTACCTCATTCGTTCGAGAAACCTAATTAAATGAGTTAGCAAAACAAATGGTATGAAACGCTTACGATTACTTTGTCGGTTAATTCTTAGACTTGTTCGATTGAACTCTCGTGACAATTTCGAGTGGAAATGTACAATCTATTCGTATATATTTAAGTTAAGCTAGTGGTTATGGGACATGAATTTAAACTCATTTATTTGCTAGCTTAGTGTAATTTACACTAATTGATCAATGATGATCATTTTGAGATTTAGACTAGCGATGTGCGATGTCTCTTTGTCCATGTGGGGGACTTACCTCATTTTGTGGAGCTTTAACTCATTTTTATGGGCTATCGACCCATGGTCTTTGGACCATTCATGGAGCAATCGGCTCGATAAGTCAGAGCATGGGGCATATCTTTTAGGTGCGTCGATGTTCGTCTATGCATGGGGCGTATATTTTTAGGTGCGTCAATGTTCGACTTTGCATAGGGCGTATCTTTCTTGGTGCATCGATATTTGTTTACGCATGGGACGTATCCTTCTAGGCGCGTCGATGTTTGTTTATGCACGGGGAATATCTTTCTAGGTGCATTGATGTTTGTTTATGCATAGGGCGTATCTATTTAGGTGCGTCGATGTTCGACTGTGCATGGGGCGTATCTTTTTAGGTGCATCGATGTTCGGTTTATGGGGCAGCGTTCTGTTTTTGATACACGTATTGGTGAATTTTCATGCTCCCGTTTGTGATAGGCATCCCCTTTTTTGATTTATGGATTTCTAATTGATGATTTCTAGAATTTGTGCTTCATCCATTTTTGCGATTGGCATTGTTATGCTTTGTCAATATTTGTGCTTTGGTGAATAAATTAAAGAATATGACATTCTTTTTGGTGTTTGAGATTTTTGAGATATTATATGATTTTTGTTGTCATTTAATGTATACTTGTCGCGGTATGGCATTATTATTATCATATGTTTTTGTCATATCTCTTATCCTATCTCACTTTGTATGATATTTATAGTTAGAATGATCCGTTTATTATTTTCTTCCTAAATAATACTTAGGTCAGACCGAGATATTTCAGGTGCTTCTACTTGACTTCTTATCAGGGCCCACCACCTGACTTTTGGCTAACTATTTTAGCTTAGTAGTTTTTTCTTTTATACATTTGAGATAGGGATTCCTTGATGTATACATATTCTTTTGTCTAACACTTGTACCTATTCTTTTGTGTTATAATGGAACTTATATGTCCACTACTTTTATGTACACTTTATGTGTTATATTCGTATCTGTTTCCGCCTTAGTGATATGAATATCTGTGATTGATTAATGTTATGTTTGTTTTATATTTGTTTCCAAAGATCACATAGCCTCTGTGTAGTAGTTTTGAGTTTGAAATTGATGTGTCAGATTTTCTCTTGAAACGAAATGCATGTAATACTAGCTGACATATTGGTATTCGCACAAAGCAATTATATAGATGGTCTCTCCTCAACAGCCTTATTCTTCGTGCTAGTTTACGGTATTACTCCATAATGTCCTTGGCTGGTGTGAGTATAGAGGTGGGGAATCACAGTTGCTGGAGGCACCTAGAAGTTATGTACTAATAGTTATTAGATAACTGTAGAAGGACTCATTCGATAGTTTTTTATTTGTTTATATAATTACGGTCAAATGTAAAATACCAGTGTGACTAGTTTATAAAAATTCTATCAACTTAAGAACACCGTGGATTTCAATACGAAAGCTTTGCTTTGATTATAGTCAAATCATGGCATGGTGTTCCATCGAGTAACCATAGTTGGATTGAGTGGAAGTACTGAAAGTGAAGCACTATTCAAGAGAAGTTTCATCTCCTCTATTATATGGGATTTGTATCACGATATACTCAAGTCGACTCAAAATCTTTGGCCAGAGAATTTCAGTTTAAAATAACCGTTTTATTGAACCAAGGACTTTTCCTTTGTAATACAAAGCTAAATATGGATGATATTGGAATGTTGACCATTACCAAATTCCAAAAGTCCAAAGTCATATAGTTTTGACGAAGAGAATTGGTGTAAATAAATATTAAAACTAGGCAATGCTTAATAAATTGAAATTGGATTTTACCGACGCCACTTACTAAGTGATGCGTGAATGTTAACATTCGAATAGTTCGATGTTAATCGCTGACCAAATTTACACCCGCGAGTCACACAACCAAAATGATGAATTATCTTTAGACCAAATAATCTAATTAGTTTATAATTATTATAAATTAATTAATATTTATGTATTATTAATTATAAAATTTGAGTATGATTTGGGGAATAATTATGTTGTATATATTTACAATAGTTATAAATATAGTGATCGATATGAGATATCGATAAGGAATTAAATTGGATTTAATTAAATATACTTACTTGGGCTTAAATGGGCTATTTCCCATGATGTTAGAGAAATATTTCATTAGAAAACACATGATGTAGGGTGCAACCAAAAATAGGGTAAAAGGGTGTGTGATGGATGGTTAAGATTTGTGAGAAAAGGCAAGTGATGTGATCCACTTTTCTCTATGATTCAACCATTTTAAAAAGAACCCTAAGCTGAGTTTGGAATGACTTTTTTGATACCTCATATCTCCATCATTTTGGCCGACCTACACCAGCTAAAGCTCCAACAAAACCCGATTCAATTCAGTTCCAATTACCTGCTATTTTATAGCAAATGGTCTGTGGTGCATGGACTAGCAATCTGTCAAATTGAGAAGGTTTCAGCGAGAAGAAAACCCTTCATTACAAGGTGGAGTTAAGGGCATTAGCTTTAGGTAAGTGTTTACTTTTATATATGATGCATAGCCTTTGCATAAATATATATTTTGTGCGCGTGTGTATTTTGATTATTGTATTGTCAATTAGGTGAGATTATTGCAGGTGTTGGTGTTGTCACATATTGATTGGTTATTTGTATATGTCCATCAAATAAAAAACAAAATTTTCACTAAGGATCCGACACACGCAACCGAAACCATTATATTTTATTTATTAATATATGCATATATCAATGCTTTAACTAATTTATTATATGATTTGTCTTAAACTATATAACTGTATCACTTATATATTTGAACTAATATTTTTCAAATGTATATATACATCAATTATGATTTTTAATGACCAGAACTAAATTTTTTCAAATTATTTAATATTTTTTATTATCGTTTAATCATTGTACAAATTAATAAATTGATATAAAACAAATTATGTTTCAAAAATTTGATTTTAAATTTATCAAATTAATTTGTCATCGTAAAAGCTCTAGGATAAAAAATTGGATTTTTTAGAAAACTTTTTAATTTTTTTTAAGAATCATTTTAAATTTGACCGAAAGTATTTAATTAACAAAAACAATAATTTGACTTAGAAAAATCTAACAAAATTTCGTAAGCTATAAAATATCATTCTCGATTTTTTGAATTATAAAAATTCAATATTTTTAATATATAAATATTTTCAATCATTTATTTATTGTTTTATACTAATTAATTCATAATGCAAACATACATACCTACATACATATATTAATATAATAAAATTATAATTAAATTTGGATCTGCTCTGTATTTGATCTGGAATGCTTTAGTTTTTTTAATTTATATGTTCATAAACTATACTAACTCTTATTTATATTAATTATTATATTTATATTAATTATTATATATATATATATATATATTTATATATATGTAATTATGTTGCTTAATACATACATATATATACATACATATATATGCTAAAAAAATAAATTTATATCTTGCATATATATACACAAATGTGTGTGTGTTTATTTAATACTTAACATATAATATTTTACGTATAAATATATCTATAATATTTTCTCATAACACACACACGCACTTGGGTTTATATATACAATTGGTGTATATATGTACGCATGTTTGGACAACACACAATACATATAGGATGAGCTAACATGTTAATTGTGATGTAAATCCAACATCTGTATGGGCATGTTATATCTTAGATGGAATATAATGTTACATATGCACACACATACACATACCTATATAATACATATGTGTACTTATATATAAATTGAAAATAAATTAAATATATTTCTATCAACAATTTATGAATTTAAACGAAATACATGATTTTATTTAAATTAAATTTAGAAATGTTCTAGATAAATTAGAATTCATAGTCCCAATAAAGATCCAATAGGGTGTTTTATTTTGAAATTCACACATAACTATCGCTACGAGCTGGTCAAGTTCCAACATTGATATCAGAGCCCAATAACCTATGCTGTCTAAATTAGCCATATTAGGCTTAACTATTAAGCTCATAACCCAAACGTTGTCCCTAATAGAAAAGACCCAAATTTGAATAGAGTATTGGGCTAATTTTCAAAATTATTTGAAAATTAAAAAGAAAGATTTTAAATTTAAAAGTTAAGTTTAAAATAAGATATATATATATATTATAAATGTAATAATAATTTTCAAAATGTTTGAATATATATATATATGTATATATTAAGTTCCATATTTTGAAAATTTATTAATTAGATTAAAAAATAAATTAATTAAATGACTTAATTACATGTATTATATATTATGATATATGTTATGTTTTTTAAAAATGTTTAAAATAAAATAAGTAAACATGTATGTGTATGAATTGGATTTCAGAATTAATATAATAATTAAAATAGTTTAATTAAATAAATTAACTAAAGGTTAATTAATTAAATAATATGCACATATATACGATATACATGTTATACTATAAAGGCTATAATATATAATAATTATTAAATATAAATGTTATATTACATTAATATAAAATTAATTAAAATGTTAATAAATTAAAAATTAATTAAATAGATTTAATTAATATAATATTATACATAAGAATATTATATAAGTAATATGAAATATAAAATTTATATAATAATAAAACTTATATAATATGAATGTATAAACTAAAGGTGGAACATTAAAGAAACCCAAACTGATTTAGGGAATAAATACATACATACATAAGTGTATGTATACCATGATTTCAGATGTATCCGATAGTTAAATCTCGAGGCTATTTCATATGAAATACATTATTCCATTAGTTTATATCACTCAATATAATACGCCAAGATTATGAATCTTTGGTATAATGTTGTCCTCTACTATATATATATATATATATATTAATAAATTACTTGCATACTCCTTAGTTGTTGAGCAGACTTAAGCTGAAGATGTTATGTGTAGTATTATTAATATATTGAATAGACTGGGTAGGATAACCATACACATTTGTTGAGCAGACTCATGTTACATATACTATGCTTAGGCTATTGCGATATGGTAGGTACGAGTGAATAATTTTGTCTCGACTTGTTGAGAAGACTCATGGTTGAAGCTTAATTAGGACAAGGTACCAAAGGGTTATGAGTTGTATGCGATACAACCGATAATGCGTTATCCATCGTTTGTGGGGCTGTGATGTGTTGGGCGAACTTAAGGTCGAAATCCCAAGAAAACCGAGTCCTAACACTAACTAGTGAAGTCGAAAGACTTCTATGTTTTGCTTAGGCTTTGGTGAAACATAAAAGACTAGTGGGAGCCTTGTTAGAAAATAAAATGATAGCATTTAACCTTTCTAATATTGAAAGAACAAATGCAATACAATGTTATAGTAATCTACAATGATAAATTTGTGCTTTTAATGATTGATAAAACGTTTATCTATTAAGATATACAAATAATTTGAGTAAAAGATGGAAAAATATAAATATAACATATACTTACCCATAAATTCTTCTTGCATGCTAATGTTTCAGTCCCATCCAACCACCTAATTTTACAACTACTAAATACATTCATAATTTAGTCAGTTACTCGTTTATCTGGTCGAGACAGTGTATTGTATTCTATGAGTTTCAAACTCTGAAAGCAATACATGACTATGGATATTTGATCCATATGTTATTGCATATAAGTGTTGTATAAGAACGGTCATGGTTCATAATGTACGAGACTTCGATGAAATTAGTACATCAGAAATAAGCAAACAAACCATAGTCCGAGATCAAGTATTCAATTCGATTGATTACGATAAAGATCACATTGTGTTAAAATAACACAAGACCAAAATTACAATATAGATCTCATAACTCGATCATTGAAATGTCAGTCTAATCAGTATACGCAAATTGCAACATACTTAATGTCCTTATATGTTAGGATAATCGAACATGCTTTTGTAAAAGGTTCATTATGATATTGTAGTAAGGACATTTTTTTGAATGGCTCGACCATTTAGAAAGTATAACAAATGTATAAGAGTAGATGTAATTTAAGGTGCGGTTGTGATGAAGAGAGTAAGTGGTCACTTCTTCTTTATAAAGAAACATCGAAAACGAGAATTGCAATAATAATGGATACTTAATATTAGAATAAGAATTATGATTTTTATTTCTAAATGTATTTTCATATAGAAGATTGTTTTCTATGAGATTTATTTCTTTAATTTCAAGATATTTGACCAAAGAACTCTTCGTTGTAATATAGTTACAATTCATGAAATAAATAATTTATATTACATAAATGATGGACCTCCAAACTTAGTACACTATTATAGTAATGGCGGGAATAATGTGCGCATGTCATATAGCGGTGATTGATTGCATCAAATTACGAAAATTGTTTTCATAAAACATACCGAACATTATTTATGATATAATGACTATGTTTTAGTGCCATTTGTACAATTTCATTCATACAAATAAACTAAAAGAGAAAACAAGGCTGACCATTAATAAGGTATTCCAGAGAAGATAAGCTAGGAAGAAAGATCCAAACTTGGGGGAGGCAAATCAAAATACAAATCTCAACCTTCTTTAACCGTTCAAAGTGAATAATTTTAACCAGCTCTTAGTATGTTTATTCATTTTGATTTTAGCATTAAACTCATAGTGTTTGATGATTATTATGCGATCTTTGATTATTTGGGTGATTATATGCTTATTGACGAATTTATAGAATTAATATATTAGATTAAGTGATATGTTTGAGTTAGGAAACCTATCATATAATACCCAAATAACTTGAAGTTTTCATACGATGTTATAAACATTTTTTTATAAGTGGACATTTAATTTCATAGTATTCTGATTTAGTGAGAATATCTAGTGAGTTTTCTAAGGTTGGAAAATGAGATATTCAGGTTTTAATTATTTAAAATAATTATATAATGTTTTTGGTCCCAAATTTTTTATATATTAAAGAAAATAATAAATATGATTTATAGTATTTTTTGGGGATTTTTCCTATATTTTTATGATTTAATATGAATTTAGTAGCTTAATTAAGCTTAATAATTATATTAAAATATTAGTGTAAAATTATGGGTTTGCAAATGTTTGGAAATGACAAAACTGCTATATAACAAATTTCTGAAAAGATTTGATAAAGAAATTTTTTATCTAATAAGATTTTGAAAAATAGTAGGAGTTGGTAGAAAAGTACTTTCTTTTAATAGCATATTAGCAGTTTTAACTATAATTACAAGTGTGACACACTGAAGATCATGATGTTTCCTCTCACCTTGCTATATTTATGGTCCTCGACGTCCATCATGTGCAATGCATAGGGTTTCAACTCCGGTTGGTATGCAACGTATTAGTCTTGGTTTAAGAAAGGGGCGCAACATCAAGGTCAACGTTATAAACTTCAATGAAGACATTACCACTTATATTCAATAACATCCATTGACTCCATAGGGAAGCTATGATGCATGTTTTGGTATCGCTTATATTTAAAAATTAAGATGCCGCTTGTATTGAATGTCGTCGAACCTATAGGTAGTGATGCAGCTATTTTGCTATGATAACTTCTTTAGGAAAAAACAGCAACCTTATTACTTTCGAAGCAATTATAATGGCAATAATAACGCCCGTTTCTCTTTTAAGACATTGATGCCATCGGACATCAATGACGCCATCCCCATGTTTTAAGCCTAATAAAAATTTTCTATGTAAACCTATGAAATTCGACACTATGTTATGCGACACAGTTATTATGACTATAAAGCCTCGTGTCTTATAAATCAAAGACTTTAATATATATTACATCGAAGAGGGATGACGACCCTAGTTGGCGATACTAGCATCTAGCTTTATCAGTGTACATGGTCTTATTTTTTGGGCTTTATAGCCCATGGTTTTAAGAGGCGAAGACCTCTCAATGATTTCAAACTTCATTAATGTAATTTTAAAAAAGCATATATCATGGTATAAATAAATTGTATAAAGTAAAAGGTAATAATTTCCTTGTTTTAAATATGATCTAAAGGGTTAAATCATTTATAAGAAAGTGTTTTCGAGGAAATGGATAGGGTATTTTGCCCAAAATTTTACTAAATAATTATTACTCTTATCACGTTTAGATAAATTATGATAGGATAAATTTGACTCAGAGATTAGAAAAGTAGATGGGACTGGTGTAGGGTAGCGCCATATACTTCAGCTGTTAGCCCCTAGCTGATATAAGTCTAAAATTACAACGCATAGGGCTTTGTCAAGTTTAAGACTAAAAGTAGGTATACGCACTGAGAGGAATACATAAAAAATAAAATAGGTTATAGGTTGGCCTACAAAACCTTTAGGTTCAAAGTAAGCCTACCAAAATAATGAGACTGACAGATAGTCAGGTAAATACCAAGATAAGTGTACTTGGATAGACCATCCGTTTTCTTCTAACAGTCAATTAAGAAAGTTGTAATATCTGGTGGGCCCGAGTCATCCTTATTTGTTGGTAGTTACCCTTTGAAAACTTAATATTGGGGAAGGTAGTCCATTGATTGACAGATATTTATGATTATCCATATAGCATTCATGCATAATTTTATACTGTTCGTGTTTAACAATTGTGATTATAGGGGCAAAATTGCGATTGGCGCATATTTAGAGGATATTAGTGAGGGGAGAACCCGTTTCGCTCAACGCGTGGTCTCGCTAGATATCCACTAACTGAGATGGAATATTAATATTCACACTAGACTTATTGTCTGACCACACATTTTTGATTTTCCCCTCTAACTCATGAGTATTCGATTAAGTAGTTCGGGAGAAATGGTTTCAGGTTTAGTAGGTTTCAGCGAATACAGCTTCCAAAGACGTGCAAGAGGCAGAGCTAGGTGATTAGGAGTTATCTATTTATATTTATGTTGTTTTGAATGAAATTAAGTAATGACATAAAGTTTTATCTGTCTATTAGTCCCTTTGATGAACCAAAAGGGCACTTTCATACGTCGCTCTTAGAGTATTTTTTAATAATTATACTTATTTGAACCAGGGTAATGTTTGGGATTATGTAATGAATATGAAATATTATCTTTGAAATGAAATGCGAAAGTTTATTTTGAAATTATGATAAAATAATTTATATTCTTGTGCTTCTAATGTTATTGATATAATTAACATTGCCACATTTTGTCTTCAAAAATTAATACTATATATGATTGTAGCATCCATAGCACTTAATTTTCGGATCTCAAAATGGAGGATGTTGCAACTTGGTATCAGATCGTAGGTTTATGTAAATTAAAGAATTTTTAACTTAAAAATGTTTTGAAAACATAATCCAAATGAATCCGAGAATAAGATTGGGGTATGTGATAATGTTATAGTAACATACTTGTATTTCAATATATAAGAGTACATTTTAAATCTATTCTCCCTCTCTCTTGGACCATTCTTCGGTATCCCACTAAGGGTCGAGTGCAGAGTTAAGAGAAGTAAGATATGGAGGAAAGAAACGGAAGAGTTAATCTCAGTGGAGGAAGCACTACAACTAATGGAAATGTCAGGCCCAATACTAGAAGGAATCTGGGTGGACAAATAACCATGAATGTGGATGCAGGAACACCACCGGGTTATATGGGAGAAATGTATTAGTTCTTGATTAATATGATGCAAGTTGGAGCTGTGGCTGGGTTAGTTAGTGGTAGTGCTGGAGATGCTAATCAAGAAGTTCCAGTCGTCGACAATTATGCTCTTTTGAGTAGGGATTATGCAAGACTTGGACGGAAGCTATTCATCGGAACATAGGATGCCATCAAAGTGGAGAATTGGTTACTTAATTGTGAAAGGATCTTTGCTGATCTTTGTTAGAACGACGAGCAAAAGAGGAGATTGACAAATAGGCAACTACAAGGAGCTGCGTTGTACTGGTGCAATAGTGTGCCTATTTGGGTGGCTGAGTAAACTTTGACTTGGGCTGAATTCAGAAGGAGGTTTGAAGAGAGTTTTGTGTTTGAGAACGGTAAGTCAACTCTGTTAAGGAAGTTTGCTTAGTTGGTGCAAGGTGATATGATGGTGCTTGAGTGCGTGACAAGATTTGAGGAGCTTTCTCGGTTTGGGTATGCCACCATGGATTCAACGATCAAAAGGAATGAGAAGTTCATCCATAGGTAAGCCTTGAGCTTGTGAGGGAAAATTTACAAGGGATTTATGTGAGGTGATAGTGGAGATGGCTTTGAGAAAAAGGAAATGCTTATATTATTAAGTGATAATAGGCTAGCAGAAATCCAGATTGGGCAAAATCAGAAAAGAAAGTTTTATCCAAAAAAAGGAGGTCAGAAGGGTGGACCTTTCAAGAAAGGGAAGTCTGAGGTTGTGTGTTACAAGTATGACGAGAAGGGACATTATGCTCATAAGTGCCGAATTGGTAAAGGAAATGAAGTCGTTGGAAAGAAGAACATAAAGTGCTTTAATTGCGACCAAGTGGATCATTACAAGAACAAATATCCAAAAATGGCCAAGGTAGGAAACAGAAAAACATTACTTTAGAACTAGCTACCTCGAAACCAACAGCTGAGGAGAAAGGAATAGTTGTGATGGAAGGTACGCTCTTGATTCATGGTATACCTGTTAGAGTACTATTTGATACTGGTATATCACATTCATTTTAATCTCATTGCTTGGTAGATAAGCTAATTTTAGAATCGTTATACATTATAACTTCCTTGGGTTTGATAGGAGGGTATGCAACCCTTGGAATGAAAAGTGACCAATTAGAGTTTAAATTATTAGGTCATGTATTTGCCTACAATTTGCATGTTTTTGATTTCATGGGCTTTGGGATTATATTAGGTATGTATTGGTTAAGTAAATACGTTGCTAGGATATTTTTTCAAGATAGGGAAATATCACTAACAAACCCTAATAGCAAAGACCGAATTATGTACTCAATGGAGAGTTCAAATTTTAATATAAGCACTTTATTCGCTGTAATGGAGGAAGAAGATGAGTTGAATTGGGTTTTTGTTGTAAGAAAATTTGCAAATGTCTTTTAGCTACTTATGGGACTATCTCCACAATGAGCTATTGAGTTTCAAATAGATCTTGTACCGAGATATGAACATATTAGTAGACCGCTTAGCAGAATGACACCTGCCAAGATGAAAGAGTTAAAGATACAACCGGTGGACTTAGAAGTAAAAAGTTTTATTAGATCAATCAGGTCACCTATTTTGGTTGTCGATTATTGTAAGTTGAATGAAAGGATGATAAAGAATCGATATCCTTGTTCGAGAATCAACGACTTATTCGATCAATTGAGTGGAGCCAAAGTGTTTTCTCAACTGGATTTAGCGACAGGGTTTCATCAACTAAGGGTGGCGGAAGACAGTATTCCTTTGACGACGTTTCGAACAAGATATGGCATGTACGAATAGTAATTGATGCCACTCAGATTAACTAATGCATCTACTTCCTTCGTAGATTTAATGAACCAGATCTTCCGAGAGCATTTGGATAGATTCATGTTAGTATTCATTGACGACAATTTGATATATTCTAAGGTTGAAAGAGATCACGAGATTCATCTCAGAATAATGCTCAAGATTCTAAGGCAACATTAATTGAAAGAAAAGTTTTCAAAGTGTCATCTTTGGAAGGAGGTGAAGTTTCTTGGTTAGGTAGTCTCAGGAGAAGGATTGTCAGTAAATCCAGGTGAGGGCAAAGCAATTAATAATTGGAAGAGACCCAAGGTGGTGATTGACAAAAAGAGTTTTCTCGGATTAGCTGGCTATTACCGGAGATTCACAAGGATTTCTCTCGTATAGCAAGACCGATGACTAGGCTAACTGGGAAAGACCTAAAGTATGTTTGGACCGATAAATGTGAGGAGGAACTCTAGAAGCTGAAACATTTATTGACCAATGCACCTATGTTAGTTGTTACAAATGGGAATAGGGGTTTAGTATTGTATACCGATGCTTGCAAAATAGATTAGGAGCTGTGTTAATACAGAGGTGCAAAGCCATTGCCTATGCTTCCCGAAAGCTCAAATTGCATGTAGTTAGATATCCAACTCATAACATAGAGTTAGCTGCTATAATTTTTGCTTTGAAGGTGTAGAGGCATTATGGAGAAAGATTCGAGTTATATACGGATCTTAAGTCATTAAGATATTTATTCTTTTAGAAGGAGTTGAATATGAGACAGTGGAGATGGTTGGAGCTTATAGCTGCTTATGACTTTAAAATTGAGTACACATAGGAAAAAGGAAATAGAGTTGCAGATTCACTTAGTAGGAAACACCACAATGCAGTATTAGCAATGATTGATGAATGGAAAGACATTGACTATATGTAATGTGCAGTTAAGATCTATGGTTAGTTCTATTCAAGAATTCGCTGCGTTGTCATGTTTGGTAGTTCGACTAATAATGATAAAAAGGATTGCTTCTAAGCCAGTCGATGATCCATTACAAGCTAAATGGACCAGAAGGTTAAAAAGTGGAAACGAGACTGATGATTTAAAGGATTTTAGTCTTAACCAGAACAGATGGATGAGAAAGAAAGGATGACTATGTGTTCCAGATGTGGGAGATCTAAGGAATGAAGTACTTAGAGAATGCCATCAATTGAAGTTCACTATTCATCCTAGAGGAAGTAAAACGTATCTGGATATGAAAAGGAGTTTCTTCTGGGAAGATATGAAAAGGGATGTAGGCTTATGGATAAAGCAGTATTTGAATTGTCAGCAAGTAAAAACATAGCATCAGAGCTCGACTGGATTACTTCAGCCTTTAGAAATACCAATTTTGAAATGGGATTCTGGATTTCATAGATGGTTTTCTAATGTCATAAAAGGGAAATAAAAGTATTTGGGTCTTGGTAGATAGACTGACCAAGGGTGCACATTTTATTCCCATTAAGTCGAAAAGGACGACACCAGTTTTGGCTAAGTCATTCATGAAAAATATACTTAGACTGCATGGGATTCCTAGTAGTATAATCAGTGATAGAGATTCCTTATTCACTAGTGAATTCTAGAAGAGTCTACAAGAAGATTTGGGTACCGAGCTCAAGATGAGTATCATTTACCATCCACGGACCAATGGTTAAACAAAAGGAGTTAATAAAGTCTTAGATGGTTTGTCAAGAGCTTGTGTGCTAGACTTTGAAGGATCATGGTAAGTCCATCTACCCTTCATCGAATTTTCTTATAACAATGGTTATCAGGCTTGTAAGATGCGTAATTATACCTCCTAATGCTCCAACTCAAATCAAATCAAATCATATTTACTTTCTTTTGTAACGAGCGACTATGGCGACTGATTTGTTCTCAAATTACCCAAATCACATTCCCTAATTCAATTTCAATCCCTTCTCAAAATTCATAGATCCAAAATCCTAGAGAACCCACCATCGTTCGTACACTCAAGTTGTGAAAGGGTCGAAGGGTTTGTTTTCTCAGATCTTCAACCAGAGATATGTGTCCAAGAAATGGATCGATACCCAAAAAAGAGGCATATTTTTTGTTGAGGATATTACACTCATCTTGCCAAAGATTGTAGGGATCCTATTCGATGTTTTAGGTGTGGATTATATGGGCATAAAGAGATAAATGTTTAAAGAATCTTGCTTTGAGTTCGGGCGCACTATCCATTACAGAACAAGATTTTTTTCTTTGTATTGAAGTTTATGAAATTGAAGAGGAACTTGCTAGATCATCTATAGTTGCAAAGAAACGTAGCAATTGAATTATTGAAAGATATGTTGAAACACTTGGTTCCAATAAATTTTGCGGACATGGGTTGAAATTTTGTACATAAATTTGGTGATCCAAACTAGGTTTTTGATGGTAATGTTCTTACTAAAGATAGTCTTCCAGTTTCTATGTTAAGTTCAAGTGGTAATTCTGATGAAGTCCCGGATGATCTTGCTGGTCCTAGTATGGATATATGGAGTATGAATTCGGATGTCCTTCTATCTTATGACCCATGTTGGATCCATAAATTATGAAATATAGATCGAATTCTCTTCCTTGGGGAACTACTAATACAAGAAATGTAAAGCATTTACAAGAGATGGATCAAGTGGAAGTTTTAGGTTGTGACAATCAAATGGGTAGTTTTGAATATTTCAAAAAGGGAAAACATTCAACAACAATAAATGTTGTAAGCCGAGATTTGTGATCTCAACCTCAAACAGAGTTGATGGATTAAATCTTTGTTGTAATTCATGTCTGATAGCAGAGAGGTGTTTGACTAATTCTTATGTAGATCATTATATTGTGCATGATGAAAATTTGGGTGAAGTTGATATGACTCAAGATATTAATAAAATGCACAATGTACCTAATTTACAGTGTTTCATGCTTCAGTCTATCAGAAGCTTTGGTGAATGGTGTGGGCTAAAATGTAAGGGCTTTGAGTGAATCAATTTCTAATAGTTTAGAGTAACTAAATGATTCACAAGGACCGAATTTGAATCCGGAGAAGATTTGCTCAGTTATGGTGAAAGATATAAATCTTAAGTTGGTGGAAGAGCATATGGGTTTGGCTATTACTTGTAGGGATGTTGATATTATGCCTAGGGAGGTTGCAAGGGATGTTATTTGTATGCATAATAATGATAAAATGCATAGTTGTGGAAATATTTATGGTGGTTCTTATCTTAAGCTTTCACCAAACTTGTACATTCACATTAATAATTCAGTAGAGGTGATAGATGTATTAGTGTTTCAGTCAGGGGTTGGTGATGCTTTGTATAAATCAATTATTGTATTCATGAATTTAAAAGAGTGATTGAAGCATTTATATCAGAACATGGGTTAGGCAAGATAATAATATGAATAGTGCATGTGTTATGTATGTTGGGGTTGAGGCTTTGTTGGGGCCTAAGGATTATTGTAGGGTAGCTGATATGACTCCTTGCAAGTTAAAGAAGAGGTCTGTGAATGAGAATGTTGTAGGGTCTGAAGTTGAAGTTGTATGTGGGTATACTGATGATTTTGTTAGTAGAGAAAATGTGTATTCGAATATAGAAGAGGTAAACTTATTCAATTTTCTAAGGTTGGAAAATGAGATATTTCAAGTTTTAATTATTTCAAATAATTCAATTATGATTTCGGTACCAAATTTTTTATATGTTAAATAAAATAATAAATATGATTGTGGTTTTTGGGGATTTTTCCTAAATTATTATGATTTAATATGAATTTATTAGTCTTGTTTAACTTAATAATTATAATAGAATATTAGTATAAAATTATAGGTTTGCAAATATTTGAAAACGAAAAAACTGCTCTATGATAAATTTTTGAAAATATTTTGATAAAGAAAATGTATATCCAATAAGATTTTGACAAATAATAGGAGTTGGTAGAAAAATTCTTTCTTTTAATAGCATATTTGCAGTTTTAACTTTAATTACAAGTGTGCCATGCCAAAGTTCATGATGTCGCCTCTTAATTTGCCGCATTTATGGTCCTTGACGTCAGTCATGGGCAATGCATAGGGTATCAACTCTGGTTGGTATGAAATGTATTAGTCTTGGTCGAAGAAAGAGGCGCAACATCAAGGTCAGACGTCATAAACTTCAACGAAGGCATTGCCGCTTATTTTCAATTGCATCGCCGACTCCATAAGGTAGCTATGCCGCATGTTTTAGTATTGATTATACTTAATAATAAAAATGCCACTTGTGCTATGTCACATGTTTTCTTTAGTGTCATCGAACCTATAGATAGTGATGTCGCTATTTTGCTATGATAACTTCTTTAGACGGAGACGCCAACCTTATTGCCTTTGAAGTAACTGTAACGGGCATTGATGCCGCCAGACATCAATGATGCCATCCCCACGTTTTAAGCCTTATAAACTTTTGCTATTTAAACCTTTTAAATTCGACACTATGCTAAGTGACATAGTTATTCGACTATAAAGCATTGTGTCTTATAAATCAAAGACTTTGACATACTTTATATTGAAGAGGGACGATGACCCTACTTGGCGTTACTGACGTTGAGCTTTATCAATGTACACGGTATTATTATTTTGGCTTTATAGCCTATGGTTTTAAGAGGCGATGACCTCTAAGTGATTTCAAACTTCATCGATGTAATTTTATAAAAGCATATATCATGGCAAAAATAATTTGGACAAAGTAAAGGTTTATAATTTCTTTGTTTTAAATATGATTTCAAGGGTTAAATCATTTATAAGGAAAGTGTGTTCAAGGAAATAGAAAAGTATATTTATCCCATAATTTAACTAAAGAATTATTACTCTAATCACTTTTGGATAAATTATGATAGATAAGTTTGACTCGTAGAATAGAAAACCAGTTGGAATTGGTGTAAGGTAACCACAGATACTTTAGTTGTTAGCCCCTAGCCGATATATGTCCAAAGTTCTAGTGTGCAGTGCTTTGTCAAGGGTAAGACTAGAAGCAGGTTTACGCATAGAAAGGAATAGATAAAAAATAAGATAGGCTATAGGTTGGCTTGTGAAATCTTTAGGTTCATTGTAAGCCTAGCAAAACAACGAGATTGACAAATAGTCAGTTAAACACTAAGATAGGTATATTTAGACAGACCATCCATTTTCTTTTAACAGCCAATTAGGAAATTTGGTATATCTGGTGGGTTCGAGTCAGCCATATTGGTTGGTAGTTACCTTGTGAAAACTAAACAATGAGATAGATAGTCCATTGATTGACAGATTAGTCATGACTGCCCATGTAGTATGCATGCATGTGCTTATACTGTTATTGTTTAACTATTGTGATTATAGAAGCGAAATTATGATTGACGCATATTTATAGGATACTAGTGAGAGGAGAACCTGTTCCGCTCAACGGTGTGGTCTCATTAGATATCCCTTAACTAAGATGGCATATTATTATTTATACCTGGCTTATTGTTTGACCCGAAGTTTTTGTTTTTGCCTTTTTACTATCAGGTACTTGGTTGAGTAGTTCGAGAGTAAGGTTTTTAGGTTTAGTAGGTTTTGGCGAATAAAGCTTTGGAAAAAGTGCAGGAGGCAGAGCTAGCTAATTAAGAGTTGTCTATTTATATTTCCGCTGTGTTGAATGATATTAAGTAATGACCGAAAGTTTAGCTATCTATTAGTGACTCTGATTAACCAAGGGGGCATCTTCATACATCGTTCTTAAAGTATTTTTCAATAATTATATTTATCAGAACATGGGCAACATTTGAGTTTATGTAATTAATATGAAATATTAAATTTGAAATGAAATGTGAAAGTTTGTTTTGAAATTATGTTAATTTTTTTTATAATCTTATATGTTATTGATACAATTAACATTACCGCATTTTGTTACCATAAATTAATACTATAGATAACTGATGCGTTTGTAGCGCTTAGTTTCTGGCCTCAAAACGAGGGATGTTACACGACTAAAAGAAAGACATAGCTATATTTGAATATAAATATTATGAATAATTGTTATGAAATAAAACTATAATGTAGTACTTGTTTTCATTACAAAAGTGATGCATTGGAAAATACAAAAGCATCTAAAATTATTTACAATTGATTATGAATTATAGATTAAGCCTTAGTTTTGAGAAATAATTTTATTATATGATGATTACGAACCATATGATATTGGTTGGTTATATCTCAAACAATTAAGGGCTATGCACCTATTTAGTGGGAGCATCACAAGAGCTGATGAACTCTTCAGATTATACATGTAGATGTATACAGATGCAAGTCTATTAACACAAAAATGGTTCCACGTATTCATCATATTCGTCGATGAGTTATCATGGACATTGACATATGTATCTGATACACAAATATAAGTTTGCGGTAAGCCCATAGAATATACAAAAAAAAGTAAATAATGTAACATGCGATAAAAATGATTTGATATAATCTAATGGGTGAGTATATTGGAAGGAGTTCCAAATATACCTAAAAATTAATAAAATTCAATCTCAAAGGTCACTCCTCTTTGTGGTACAGAATGATGTATCAATAAGGAGTAATCGAACTTGGTTGGACAAAATACGATTGATTATGAGTGAAATTGAGTTAACTTCTTTGTATAAGGTCGTGTAATAGGAATAATACACAAGGTTAATATAATTTCATGTAACATCCCCCTACTTGGAGGCCCAAAACTAGTGGCTACAAATGTTGCGATCATCCATAGTCATTAATCCTCGACGACCAAATACGGCGGTGATAGATATATTGATACAAAGATCAAAAAAATATGGAAAAAATTTAAAAAAATAAAAATACATTTTCACATTCCATTCAAAACGTCACGTGTTCATTATATAATCCCATAAACGCTAACCACGTTCAGAAAAATATAATTATTACACATCCACCAAGAGTGACATATGATGATGACACCTGGTTAATCAAAGTATATAGTAATGCTATTAAGTCTGCCATTACATCCAAAATACACAGTGGAAAAAGATAACTCTAAATAACAAGCTGCCTCTTGCACACCTATGGAAGCTTTATTCATCTAAGAAGAGAACATAAAAATCTTAAATCTCAAACTACTCAAAATCAATTGAGTACCCGATGGTGAGACTGGGTTTTGATTCATGACACGAAGCTATCACTACAACATACAGATTTGATGACTGTTACGACAAAATGAGAATGTATACTACATGGAGACAAGACATCAAAATCGGTGCATCAATTTTTATTATTTTGGTTTTGAGTCTTAAGTCAATTTTGTTAAGATCTCTCCTCATTTAACTTATATATTAGCTTAAATATAATCTTCCTATTTTTAAATGATTTATATATATATATATAAGCATATAATATATATATATATATATTATCAAAAAATTTCCTTAAAATCATATATGATATATATATATATAACCTAAGAAAACTGTGCAGATTGCACAGAGATCACCAGGTCAGTCGACTGACCTGGTAGGTCAGTTGATTGACCTGTCAACTTTTGTGCAACATGCACAGGCACACAAATAAACAGATATATACGTTTGAATATCTAGTCGACTGATCCAGAGGTTTAGTTGACCGAATTTCTACAACAGCTACTTTCTTGAAAAGACACGACTATTTGTGAAAAGTTACGACTTTCTACAAAAAGATTTGGCCGCAACACTTCAACCGAAACTCTTCGTCAACAGTCGCCGCTCTTTAACATCTATAAATACATACTCTAACTTGATTCCAAATCGCCGAATTTTTTTATCTTTCTTATCTAACTCTCTTGAATCTACTTGCAACTATACTTTCAAATATTCCGCATTAAAGCAATATTATACCTTTCTATTCTTCATAATCTTCAAATATATATGTATACTCGAGGAGAAGATTATAGGCAGGGTGTACTATAAAAAGACTTATCCGTGTTATCAGAACACTAAAAAGTTAAACAATATTTTGTAAAAGTCTTGTTCTGCTGCTCAGGCGTGTAAAGTCTTCTTCGGCTGCTGAGGCGAAATCCTGTTACGCTATTCAAGTCCTTGTTCGGCTGCTCAATGGTTGTATAGACCTGTTCCTCCGGGTCATGTGATGTAAGGACCTGGGATTTTGGACATCCCGAGTTGTGAATATTAATTTATAATATTCAATAATATTGTATTTTAATATACAATATTCCCATTTATCAATGATTAATAATTGTATACAATTTTCCAAATCAATAAAATTTGGATTTCCAGATCTACATTTAAAATACAGATTAATTAAATAGAATTTCTTGTATATGTATATTTTGGTTTAAAAGTAAAATATGTATATTTTGTTTTGGATAAAATATGTGTATTTTGTTTTAAAGACAAAATATGTATATTTTATTCTAAAGACAAAATATGTATATTTTATTCTAAAAAGAAAATATAGTAGAGAATTAAATTAAATTTATTGAACAATCATATGCTTATATTTTTACATATAGGGATAATAAAATTTATATGTATATATAAATTTGGATAGAAATTCGTAATGAAGTATAAAGAGAATATTTTTAATTTGGGCATATAAACAATGTTGTTTATATTAAATAAAAAGAGTTTAAGTCGAAAGCTTCTAAAATAATAATATATAAACACATCTTGAATAAGAAAGATTTATATATATATATATAATGATAAGTTAAAAAAGGGAAATTTATAATATTCACAAATAGAAAAATGTTATAAAATAAAGTGATGTGTATAATAATCACATAAATATAAATAGGAGAAACTATATATATATGTATATATATATATAACTAATGAATTTAGTTTATTTGAATGTAATGTATTTCAATGTATATATTGATACGTATATACATGTAGTCTTAGAAGTTGTTTTCAAACTACTTTGTAATCCTTGTTTTATAATACTTGTATGTGAAGTCATGTTGACCCAAAAAGTGTTTTGACAAGTGTTATTTTATATCCTTAAAATTTAATTAATAAGCTTCATTTTTAAAATATAGTAAAAGTATATAATGCAAACATTTATTTTAATGTATACATATGAATATAGAGTGTTTAGTGTAGGATGTTATTTTATTTCATTTTTTTAAAGTAATCTATGTATATAAAGATATATACCAAGAAGTGTTATTTTAATATAGTTTCTCGTTTTTATTTTCTTTAAAAAAAACAAATGCAAACACTACCTTGACAAGTAATGTTAATTATGGGCTGTTTAAATTCTTGAATATGCTTACATATGCTTTTAATAATGATGGTTTATATTATTTTAAGTATAATAATAGGATAAGTTTGCAAGTCATTTACTGTTTAAGTGGAAAACAAGAAAACGAAAACCGTTTTTGATTTAGTAAAAAAATGAGAAATCAAGTGATAAAAATTTTCATCAGAGAACAAACTAACATCTAGCATAAGTTACTTGATCAAATTAAACATAATCGTTTTAATTTTCTTTTCAAATTCCTCTCAACAAAGCTAATATCATTTCAGACACCAAATAGTCATTTCTGTCCATCTTCTGTTGATTGCAAGCATGTGTATATATATGAGCATTTCAGATCAGTATTGTGGTTTAAGAAATTAAAACAAGTAAATAGCCTCTGTTCTAATTCAAGCAACATCAAACAAATAACAAAAAGAGAAAAGCAAGCACTTTGTACTTGTCTGGATCATCTTTGTTCTTAACATTCAAACCATCAGGAGATTTCAAAAGCGAGTTCAAGAATTCAAATTAAAGATTTCAAGTTTTCAAATTTCAACTTTAAAGCCTCTAGAATCAAAATGTGGAAGGTGAGAAACATTTATTTTCGAATTTGAAAATGAAATGCATGCTCTGTTGATAGTAAAACATATGTTCATCCCCACTTCAAAATTCTTTTTCTCTTTGTCTAGTTTATGTTTGTGGATGTTATAAATTAGGAAAGTGTTAAATTTTGTGTATAGTTTATGTTAAAAATAGTTTGTGGGCAAATTATACCGTGTAGTTCGATAGGGTTCCATTTTACAGTGAACAATCCAATTTTAGCGAAAATAAATATTTTAATTCTAGGATTCAATCATGCAGTCTTGATCCTTGTGTGAAAATATGAATTTTAGTGGTAGAGTTATGATTTTTAGTGTTGTATATCTTGAGAAATTAGCAGATGAAAGTTTTTCATTCAAAAATATATTTCCGTCGACTTCGTCGACGGGAGGTGTTGCGGCCAGGACTAGAAGGGGCAGGGGGTCGTAGGGGAGGGGTCGACCATGGCGGAATTTGGGTTTTAGGCTTGGAGTGGTTGATCGAGTGGGCTTTAGGGTTTTCGGATGGTTTTGGATGGTCGACGAGTGCAAGTGAACTAGGCGATGTTGGAGTAACCGGAGTTCATGTGGTTGGGTTTGGAGGTAGCTGCTCGAGGGGGCTTTCATCTAAGATAGGTGGCGTGCGAGATGGAGGTCGGTGGTGAGAGCAGTTCGTCGAGGTTGGGTTTCGGGTTTGTTCGATGGTTCATTTGAGGGTCGATTTTCGATAGGGTGAGTTAGAGATTCCAGGGAAGTGATGAATGGGATCTGGAGATGATGTGTGCCTTAGCTATGGTGTCGCGTCGATGAGTTGGTCGGAGGTAGGAGTGTGCACATGCACAACATGCACGTGGGAACTTCTTCGGTTGGGCGAATCGAGCGTGGAAGATTGGGTTCGATTCCGGGGTCATGTCGTGTTGCGTAGCATTGATGTTCACATGGGAATGTTTGAAGTTGATCGGAAAAGTTCTCTCCGGTTCATGGCAATCGTTTTCAAATGGATTTGGGATGATTGCCTGGAAGCAGAGAGGTGATGAGGAAGAAGGTTGGTTGGGTCTTCGAGTTCGTTCCGGTGCATTCGTGTTGGGCCTCGTTCCAATTGGGTTGCGTGTGTGTTGTATATTAATAGGTTTAGTTGTTTTACTTTTGGGTTGTGCACCTTGGGGCGATGGGCCTTTGTTTATTTTAAGCAAAATTTGTTAATAAAAGAAATTGGTTATAAAATAAAAAAAATCCATAAGCAATTGACCTTCCAAAGTTTATAACAAGCATGATTTAAAGTAAAACTTTTAAACCAATTTTCTTTAATGATTAATGTTTATTTAAAGTTCTATATAGACAAGGAATTTTAAAATATATGAAATTATTTTTAATTTAAGTCTATTTAATTAGGATAATTTAAATAAGTTATTTTATTATAAACTAGTCGAGCTTTATAAATTAATAATTTAATGATTAACCCTTGAGTTTATTTGAATAAAGTAAAGTCTAATTAAGATAATTAAGGGAAAATAAAATGTTTACACTTTTGAATTAATTCAAGTTCTTAAGCGATTCAATATAGTAATAATTATTTAATTTCACATATAATAAAGTGTTATTAAGTGAATGGTTCGTATCGACGGATGCTACGCCGTCGTATGATCCATTGTGAAGTTAAATAAGTAAAATTTTATAAGCCTGTTGTGATTGTATTTAATTACCAACTGGAAATGAATGTCGTTGTGTAATTTCATACGGCTTGTCTGCTAGGATATTCCCAAACTAAATAGTTATGTTAATTATAGACTATTTAAACTGTTGACTTCTGGTTAGCGGAAACAAACACCATTCCGTTAAATAGTTAATTTAAATTCTGTGATAGTTTAAACTATCAATCTGATATTACCTGTGTAATTATTTACTAGCAATGATAATCTTTGATCTGTTATTCATGCATATATCTGTTATTTGTCTGTTAATTTCATTTGAGAATATAATGTTAATCGAGATATGGAAGCTGATTGATTTTGAATATCTGTATTGACTGTGAATTGTAGCTTGATAAGTACCGTTGAGACTGATAAGCCTTATCCTTTTTGGATTGATTTTGAGCCTAATTTTGTTTTAAAAATAAATATTATTTTTAGAAATGTTTCTAAAAGAATTGATAAATATTTGGAAATATCAGAACTACTTTATTATTATTTTTGGAAATCTTATAAAGGTATAATTTTTATAAGTAGGTACTATTTAAACTATTTTCTAGTATAAAACTATTTTTTTTGTAATGATCATTTGAAGGTTAATTTGAGTAAATTAGTATTTAAGTATATTTTATTCAATGCAAATCTATTTAATATAAGTGTTGTTTTAAATAATATATTATAGTAACTTTTATAAAGAGTATTTTATTTTAAACTTGAGAAATGTATTTGGAATTTGTATACGTATGATTTGGAAAGATGTTGTTTGAAATACATATTTACCCAATTAAATAAGCTTTCTTAAAATTTTTAATCTATTTAGATTTTAAATGAGAACAAGACTTAATGGTTGCAACGGGAAATAACTTGGTTGAATTGATTGATTATTTTGATAGCTAAATAACCGACTATCAAATCTGGACAAAAACCTAACTTTGGAAATATCTAGAGGAGACTCAAGAATTATATGGTACGGTTACCGTTCAAGGTGCTATGTGTACGTATAAAATCGTTTGTTCTCTAGGATGAATTATAAGGAAACCCGTCGACTAACGGTTAGGAGGTGAATTCCGATCTTATACTTTGTCTATGTATTTCCTTAAGGACCGAGGTTGAGTTTACCGAGAAATAGCGAACGTTGTTTCAAAGAGACCGGGATCGGATTTGTAATGTGAAATCCAATGAGTATGTTTTCGTGTTGAAGACAAGAGCTTGGAGTCGAAGATGGAATAGTGAAGTTCAAGGGCTAGTCGCTACTAATACTGAGGGTGATTCCAAAATGGATATAGTAGGAATAGTGCCTTCGGTTCCGTTCGAACCCGGTACGGACTTGTATGGATGAATGCTTTCAGAACATCGTTAGTAGGACGGTGAACATTCTTCGTGAAATGTTCTAAAAAAGGTAATTCCGAGCCTCGAACCACATCAATCGAGAATGAATGAAAAACAGGGGATATGCAACAAGGCTAGGTGGGTAACACCCAAATAGGGTAAGGTCATCCCTGTATAGAAGTCCCTTTTTATATTCGGTTGTGTGGGCGGTTGCTGATCCCAACCACAGGGTGATCTTACTCGGGCTATCTAGTAAGGGATAGTCCGTTCTTGTGTTGCAGGGGAACGGAGGGGTCCTCGGTACGCTGATCTAGACCAGGTACTGTGATAGGTGGTACCCCATTGCCTAGTCATTCGTTGGAAATCCATTCTCCCTATGTGCCTTTACGGTTTTGATTGTAGAACCCACTTTATGGCTAGTATGCTGAATTTAATAATGTAACAATTTCAGCTATTTGAATAAGTATTTGTATGTAGACACTATTATAATATCAGCGGATTTTATAAGAAATGTTTTGGTTATCGAAAGGTAAAAACCCGACTTGTTTATTTGTGGCGTGGTCTTACAAGATATCTTTGATTTCAAAAGGATTTTTATACTTTAATAAATCAAGTTGTGTGTGTTTCTCATGGTGGTTTACCAGGCTGACCCGGGCTTGGTGTTTTTTCCATATGCTCGGGTCAGAACGAGCATATTTCCAGGTTTAAATGAAAGAGTGAAAGCATCAGGAGAGGAGCTGGAATCAGGCGACGTATTCTCACGTAGATGCTTATATTATGTTGTCTTTTGTTGTGTTGTCAACAAGTTGTAAGGACATGTTGTTATAAACTATCCGAGTGGAATGGTTGTAACTCTGATTTTAAGTCTGTATATGTTATTAAAGTAACAGTTTTGGTTTCATGTAAAGATTTGTTTATATTATAGTTTATTCGTTCCGCTGTGAGATTATGATTGTCCTCTTTTCGTCTATCATCTTTCTATTTCTACCTTCTTTCTTTCACTATCCGTCTTGCTGTGCGATTTGGCTGACTAGTGTGGTTTAAAGTCAGTTTAAATCGGTATGGGAAAATGGGTTGTGACAAGTGAAGGTTATTGTTTTAGTGAAATTTTAGAAGGAGTCTGTGATTGGATGTAGAACAGAGCTCCAAACCATTATAAAAATTCCTGCTGTCATTTTACTTTACAGCTTTTATATTCCGCACTATTTACTGTATAGCTATTATCACTACACTCTGTATTATCGTATATCTATATTACACGATCCATAGCACACATTCATTTGGTATCAGAGCAAGATCATCATATAACCATAACATAGTTATCTGATAATCTAATAATTTGAAAACTAACTCTAGCACTAGCATTAAGCTAGTTTCATTGAAGGATAATCTATTGCACATCCACCACTATTCAATGGCATGAATTATAACTATTGGGCCACACGAATGAGCATATATATATATATATATGCAAGCACATTGTTTTGATTCATGGAATATAACTCAGACTGAATATAATATTCCTACTGAAGAGTATTCTACTTGGTCAAATACACATAAGCTAGATGCCACCATGAATACGTTGTTTTGTGCCTTAGATAAAAATAAGTTTAACCGTGTTAGCATGTGCAATACTGCATATGAAATTTGATATACACTCAAAGTTACACACGAAGGAACTAACAAGGTCAAATAAAGCAAAATATCCATGCTCAAATGTCAGTTTCAAAACTTTAAGATTAAAGAAAATGAATTTATAAATGATATCTATTAAGATTTCAAGATAACTACCATTCATTAATAGGACTAAGAGAAAAATATTCAGATTTTGATATTGTATCCAAAATCCTTAACTCTTTAACGGAAGAATGGGAAAAAAGTTCTCGTTATTGAAGAAGCTAACAAAATTTCCAAAATAACTCTGAAAGAGTTAATAGGAAATCTAATGTCATATGAAGTGAATTTGCAGGCTAAACAAATTTTAGCTCAAGATAAAAAAGAATATAGCTTTCAATGTAGAACAAGAAGAATTAGATTCAGACAAAGACGACCTAGCCTTTATTGCCAAAAACTTCAAGAAATTCTTAAAGTATAGAAAAGGAAACATAAATAATGGCAAGAGAAGCTCAAAAAGCAATACATCACCGTCTTCATCAGTTTTGGAGTGCTTTAACTGTCACAAAAAGGGATATATACAGAAGGACTGTCCGGATAAAAAAAAAGAATATCACGATAAAAGGAAGAACAAATTCAGAAGGAAAGCTTTCTCAGTTACATGGGATGATTCAGACTCTTCTTCTTCTTTCGAAAATGAGAGTGATAGCGATAATGAACAAGCCAACATATGCTTTATGGCCAGAGATAATGAGGTTAGTGATTTAACTTTTGATGATATGATAGAACTAAACTCAGAATCGTTAGATACTTTAAAAAGTCTTAAAAGAAAATATAAAGAGGCTGTTGAAAATCAGAACAAGGAAGAATTCGAAAGAGATATGCTTAAAGACGAGAAGAAAATATTGGAAGAAGAACTTGAGAAAACTCAAGAATCACTTTCAAATGTTAATTCTCAACTAATATTATTGGGTCGAGAAATTGAGACTCAAAAAGAAAAGAATGATGTTCTTGTTTCTAAAAGTCATGATTAAAAAACTAGTATTAAAATGGTAGAACTAGAAAATTCAAGTCCAAAGACCAAACTAGAAGGAATTACTAAAAATGTTTCAAATTTTAATAAAGGAAGAGAAAATTTATCGAGAATTATTGAAAATTCACAACCTGTTAACAATAAAAATGGTTTAGATAATAAGAAGAAAGTCAAGAATCCACAATCTAGTTATTTAAACAATGTTAAGCGTAATAAATCACCCATATCGTTAAGAAGACTAGTTTCTAAAACTATAAATATATGGGTTCCTAAAACTAATAACAGGTTAATAAGAAATAAGTATATTAAATCATTCATAGAAAACGTTCATAATAATAAGAATTATATCTATAAAAGGAATACTAAACACACTTGGGTTTGGTCTCCTATGATCTAACTCTTAGGACCCAATCAAAAAGGTGGGTACCAACGTTATCTCATATTTTTTGCAGGTCCCACTCAAGAAGAGAGGAAAATAGATATTACACAGTGGTTGCTCAAAACACATGACAGGAACAAAGATATGTTGACAAACATTACATACTCAGACGGAGTTTTTATCACTTTTGGAGATAATTCCAAAAGTTATATCATCGGCAAAGGCGATGTGAGCAATTATGGTACATCTAATTTACCTCTTATTACAAATTTTTTATTAGTTAAAAATCTAAAACATAATTTATTAAGTATAAATCAATTATGCGATAAAGGTTTTAAAATACCCTTCTCGGAAAATAAATGTAGTATCTTCGATCAAAATGAGAATCTTTTTTCAATGGATATAGAGATAAAAACATTTATGTTTTGAATATGAAAGTAAATCATAACTCAGACATGTGTTTAATAGCCAAAGAAAATGATCCCTAGACATGGCACAAATGATTCTGTCATATCAATTTCAAAATGATAAATAAAATTTCAATTAAAAATCTCGCAAAAAGATTACCAAAGATGAGTTTTAAGTTAATAATATATGTGACGCGTGACAATTAGGTAAATTAACTAAATCTTCGTTTAAAACTAAGAAAGTCATTTCGACATTACAACCACTTGAATTACCTCATATGGATTTATTTGGACCTTCCAAAGTTCAATCCATAAATCACAATAAATACGTATTTATAATAGTTGATGATTTTTTTAGATATATATGGATCGTCTTTATGAAAAATAAAAGTAGTACTTTTTGAAAATTTCAAAACATTTGTTAAAGAATTCAAAATTTAAAAGGTAGTAAAATTAAAAATACCAGAAGTGATCACGAAGGTGAATTTGAAAACGAACTGTTTGATAACTATTATAATAAGAAAGGAATATTTCGTAACTCTTTTCCTAGAACTCCACAACAAAATGGAGTTGTAGAAAGAAAGAATCGGACTCTACAAGAATGTACAAGAACCTTACTAAATGAGAGCACATTACCAAAATATTTCTGGACAGAAGTTGTTGCAACTGCCTGTTATGTATTAAATCACGTTTCTATTAGACCCCTCACTAAGAATACACTTTACGAACTTTTCAACGGTAGAAAATCAAACATATCTTATTTTAAAATATTTGGATAGAAATGTTCTGTATTAAACACCAAAGATCGGCTTAGCAAATTCGATTCAAAATGTGATAAATGTATATTTCTTGGATATTCGTATTGAAGCAAAGCTTATCGAATTTTTAATAAACGAACTAATATTATTGAAGAGACACTCCATATATCTTCTGATGAAAACTCTAAACTTATTTAAAAACAAATAATGATGATGATTTACTTGATAATAACATGAATATACAAATAAATAATTCAAGAGAAGATGAAGATATTATTTATAATTCTAGATAAGATGAAAACATTATTAATAATTTAGAAAATAGAAATATTACTAATACAATAAGATCTCCTTAAAGAATTTTACAAAATCATCCTACAAAAAATATAATTGGAGAAATAAATTCAAATGTTCTAACTAGAAATCAACTAAATTTAATGGGTCATGTAGCTTTTCTTTCTACTATAGAACCTAAAAATACCAAGGAAGCATCATCCGATGAAAATTGGATTATTGCTATGCAGGAAGAACTAAATCAGTTTGAATGAAATGAAATTTTGGAACTAGCATCCAAACCGACTGATCAGACTGTTATAGGAACTAAATGGGTTTATAAAAATAAAGTAGACGAATTAGGAAATATAACTAGAAATAAAGCGAGGTTAGTAGCACAAGGATATAACCAAGAAGAAGGAATAGACTATGAAGAAACATTTGCTCCAATCGCTAGACTAGAAGCAACACGAATCTTATTGGCTTATGCGTGTTTTAATAACTTTAAACTCTATCGAATGGATGTTAAAAGTGCATTTTTAAATAGTTATATTAAAGAAAAAAATTGTTGAACAACCCCCTTTATTATTCATGAAAAATATCCAGATCATGTCTATAAACTTAAGAAAGCTTTACATAATTTAAAACAAGCACCACATGCTTGCTATGAACGCCTTAAAAGCTTAGGAAAAGTAGATCATACTTTATTTATAAAACATTCAAAAATGATATTTTAATAGTTCAAATATATGTAGACGATATTATATTTGGTCCAACTAATAATAAATTATGTAAAGAATTTTCTAAAATATGACTAGAGAATCCGAAATGTCCCATATGGGAGAATTATCGTATTTTCTAGGTCTTCAAATAAAATAAGTTTCAAATGGAATATTTATAAATCAAGAAAAATACTGTAATAATCATAACAAGTGATTCGGAATGGAAAACACTTCTACCAAACCAACACCTATGAGCACAACAGCACATCTTCATAAAGATGAAAATGGCAAGAGTGTATACCAAAAACTATATCGAAGTATGATAGGATCTCTACTATACCTAACAGCGACTTGACCAAATATAATGATGTGTGTATGTTTATGTGTAAGATTTTAAGCTGACCCAAAAGAATCACATTTATGAGCCGTAAAACGGATACTACGTTATCTTAGTAATTCAATAGATTTCAGACTTTTCTATCCACAAAATTGCTTGTTCGAGTTAGTATCATAAGCGATGCTAATTTCAGAGGATCGCAAATGGATAGAAAAAGTACAAGTGGTACATGTCACTTCATTGATAAATCATTAATATCATGGTTTAGCAAGAAAAAAATTGTGTTTCACTATCAACTTATGAAGCAGAATATATCTCTGCAGCATTAGCTTGCGCACAAGTAATCTATATGCAGTAGACACTTAAAGATTTCGAAGTCAATTTATCAAATTCAACAATTTATTGCGATAATTCTAGTGTAATAAATCTATCCAAAAATCCAGTAAATCACTCCATAACTAAACATATAGATATTAGACATCACTTTCTGTGCGACAATATAGAAAAAGACGTGATAAATTTAGATTACATTCCATCTGATAATCAATTAGCCGATATTTTTACTAAACCATTGTTAGAGAACACTTTTATATAACTACGTTGAGAAGTCGGTATAATGCCAATTAAAGATATATAAATGTAAAATGTGAAATTTTGACTAAAAACTCAAAAATAAAATTTTGACAAAAATTCATTTTTCTAACCATGCTAAGACTCGAACCTATGACCTGTTGTGAATAACCTAGATGTCTTAGCCACCTAAGCTATTGATTATTTTCATTACAGTCCAGGTCGGGGATTCTATTATATGGTGACAACTATGCACTAAATTATGTATAACACTTACCTTTTAAATATATATTTTCTGCATATTACATTTACATAGATAAATCATAGTAACAGAAAACCAACGAAATAGCAACTAACATTCCTAACTAACAACCTTTTTATAGCTAAATTCAATACACACCATTCATTTCATCCTTTTTATTCTCAACATTAGTCTATAAATAGGTGTAGTCATTCTATGTTATTCGTACAAACTAACAGAAATACAAACAAACTATCATAATGTCAACCTTTCACAATCAACTGATTCCATTGAAATACTAGAATCCTCCGAATCACCAAAAACATCCATCCATCATACTACACCACCTTCTACCTCTCGCGATCACATTAGATACACTACGGAGAAAAAGAAAGGGAAGAGATGATGTTTGATGTCTCTCCAAACACTAAACAAAAAAATAAGTGATTTGCATCATTATGAACAAGAGTCGCTGATGCCTTAGTGTGAAATATATTACGAGCAAAAGATCAACTCAAGACGTTTAGAAATTATAGAACATATTGCTACGAAATTTTACAGTGCTTCATCCCATCCAATATACGAACATGCCGTTTCGCTAATTCGACGACCTTTTACTTCATCCCCACGACGACCACCGGTCTCACCAAACTCATGGGATCAAAATGAAGCATCAAATGTTCGTCGTAAACAGCTACAGGGCTACAAAACTCCTAACCCTTCAAAATAAGTGTAGTTGTTATTATTTGTTATTTTTCAAATAATTTGACTAAAGCATGTACAATTTTTATCGGAATAATTCATTTCTTCTCCTTCATATTATCAATACATATACTAGCTCTAATATTCAAAAATAAATTTACAAGGTTCATAAGTACGAAAATATATAAAGTATTACTCAAAACAAAGTTGATTACGAAAATCCACACAGGTCAGTCGACTGAACCAGTGTATCAGTCGATTGACACTACTATAATTATTTTTAAAACCAGCCTTCAGTCGACTGTCACAGTGGATCAGTCGACTGGAATAGAAGACAAAATCTACATATCCAAGATTCAATCAACTGAATCAGGCATTTAATTGACTGAACCAGAAGTTCGAAAATTTTGAATTTCAGGTTCAGTCGACTGAAAAACTGATTTAGTCGACTGATTCATGGATCTGAGCAAAATTACTACTCCTACTCACCCATCTTTCACCTTTTAACCTTCACTTTCCCCTTTACTCCTAATTCTCATTTCAGATTTTCAACTTTTCTGAAACCCTAGATCTTCAAAAACCCAATTTTTACCTCCAAATAATCAAATTAAATGACTCCAAAATGAAAAGGAAAAGCATCTTCATCCTCCCAACCTCCTTCCAATGAGCAAATTCAACAATGGCTCTTCGATGATACGACAGTTAGAAGATGGAGGAGAATGCAAGATTCTTGAATTTTTGAAGGTTTGTTTGTAAAATTTGGTGGCTTTTCTCCATATCTTATACAGGAATTGGCTTGTAGAAGCAATTTGGAGTCTTTGTTCAATACAGATGAAAATAAGCATAAAATAAACCAAATTATGGTCAGACTCTTCTACGCTATTTTAAATTTAGGTTACCAAAACATTTAAAATCAAGAAGATTGTGTATGGAGTTTAGTTTGTGGAAAACCGGTATTTTTCTCGTTAGATCGAATGGCTCATATTTTAAGATCTGAAAATGATGGCATTGAATTAAGCAATGTTGATTATGATATGGCCATTCGTGACCATATAAGTCATTTATTTTTGGAATACGATATGCACCAACTCAAGTCTATGTCTCTAAGGCAAAAAGCTAGAATTATCACCGTGCACTAATGAAAACCGTAACTCCGCGAACTGGAAGTTATGAACTTGTTTACGAACACAACTTCAAAGCCTTGTACGCCATTTTAGAAAATATCGAAGTTAATTAGCTTCGATTAATTCTTGATGAGTTCTTAAGCTTCAACAATGGTCGAATGAATGTCATCTACTATGGTGAGTATATTATGCGCTTGTTAAAATAATATGAGAATCCGAAACCCGACTCACCAGTTTATACCGTCGGATACTTAAACTCTCGTACTTTAGCATTAATGGAGCTACCGATTGCTCGACCTCCTCCTATCATTACTTTTGAAGAGTGGACTCAACGTCAATTACCGCAAGATCAACCATAACAAGGCGAAGCATTTCACCGTCCAACTCGCCAAAGATCAACTATTCGTCAACAAGACGAAATTTTGATTCCTAATCCAGGCCTTCCTCCATACGAGTCTGTTTCCATGATATTCCGTAACCAACAAATACTTCAATCCCATATCACTAAAGTTGACAAAAAGCTTGATAAGGTTAAAGGATTTTCATAAAGTTATAGCAAGCTATCTCATTTTCGTCCGGAACTTCCACGGCTACACTACTTGATCCGGGTAAGCAACCAGTCTTCACTTATCTTCCTCTTCCGATGATCAAGCAAGTAGTGGCGACAACGGTGGAAATGAAGGCGTTAGTGGAGGTCAAAGGTCGCATAGTGATAGGGGTAAACATATAATGGAGTAAGTTGTTCTTTTAATTATATTATAAAAACATTAGTTTTTATTTCACAACATTATGGCTTGTATTAAATAGCCATTCTTTTCATATTATTTCAAGACTCTTGTTTGTAATAGTTGTAATGTATGAATGTTCGGTTTCTTCATATCATATCTATCAATGCTTCATACTTTTATATTATGTATTCCTTTTGTCGATGACAAAGGGGAAGAAATATTATCACTGACAATTAGAATGCAGGATATAGATCGTCAAAGATTCAGGGGGAATAAGTATTTATATTATATATACGTCAAAATCTATATCTATTTACAGGTTGTCATCAATCAAAAAGGAGGAGAATGTTGAGACTAGGTTTTAATTCGTGACAGGAAGCTATCACTACAACATACAGATTTGACGACTGTTACAACAAAAAGAGAATATATACTACATGGAGACAAGACATCAAAATTGTTGCATCATTTTTATTATTTTGGTTTTGAGTCTTAAGTCAATTTTGTTAAGATCTCTCCTCGCTTAACGTATATATAAGCTTATATATAATCTTCCTATTTTCAGATGATTTATACATATACATAAGCATAATATATATATATATATATAATCAAAAAATTTCCTTAAAATCATATAATATATATATATATATATATATATATATATATATATTTAAAACCTAAGAAAACTATGCAGATTGCACAAAAATCACTAGGTCAGTCGACTAACCTCTTAGGTCAGTCGACTAACCTCTTAGGTCAGTCGACTAACCTACCAATTTTTGTCCAACATGCACAAGTGCACAAACAATCAGATATATACGTTTGAATATCAAGTCGACTAACCCAGAGATTCAGTTGACTGAATTTCTACAACAACTATTTTTTGAATAGCATGACTATTTGTGAAGAGTTACGACTTTCTACAAAAAGATTTGGACGTAACACTTCAACAGGAACTCTTCGTCAATAGTCGCTGCTCTTTCACATCTATAAATACATACTCTAACATGATTCCAAATCACCGAATCTTTTATCTTTCTCATCTAACTCTCTTGAATCTACTTGCAGCTATACTTTCAAATTTTATACATTAAAGCAATATCATACCTTTCTATTATTCACAAACTTCAAATATATATATTTATACTCGAGGAGAAGATCATAGGAAGGGTGTACTATAAACAGACTTATCTGTATTATCTGAACACAAAAAGGTAAAACAATATTTTGTAAAAGTCCTGTTCTGCTGCTCAGGCGTGTAAAGTCCTTCTCGGCTGTTGAGGCGAAATCTTATTTTGCTGCTCAGGTCCTTGTTCGACTGCTCGGGTTGTATAGACCTGTTCCTCCGGCTAAAGTGAGGGTTATTGTTTTAGTGAAATTCCAGAAGGAGTCTTGGACTGGATGTTGGATGGAGCTTCGAACCAGTATAAAAATTCCTGGTGTCATTTTACTTTACAGCTTTTATATTCCGCACTATTTACTGTATAGCTATTATTACTACACTCTGTATTATTGTTTATCCATATTACACGATCCATAGCACACTTTCACCCGAGAGTTTAAGGGGAAAACAAAAACTTCGAATCAAACGTAAAGCCTGGTATGAATAATAATCTAACATCTCAACTCATTTAGATATCTATGGAGACCATACCGCTTAGCGAAACGGGTTTTTCCCTCGCTAGTATCCTAAAACCCCTTTTTTAAAACCATATACCATGCTCCTGCATCCACAATGGTTAAAACATTGCATTTCAAAATATGACGATGATATATATATATATATATATAAACATTTTGGATATCCCATCCCCATTTTAATTGACTTCTTGTCATATTTATAGTTTCTAGGATCACTATTAATCTATTAGTTTTCATGGGTTTACCAATAACCTTTTTATAATTCATGGACACCCTATCCTATTTTCGAGTTTTCATGGGATCACTAAGAACCTATAGGCCTATGCCAATTAACTTAATTAATTCATGGGTTCCCCTGAACCTATTGGTCATTTCAATATCTCATCTTATATCCTAGTATTCATGGGTTGACCAGGAACCCATGGATTACTCCAGTAACTCCCTTGTTAGCCTAGTTTTTATAGGTTGAGTAGGAACCTACCGATGCCTCCATTAACTACTTTCTTATTTTAGTTTTTATGGGTTGACTAGGAACCATTTGACTGATGTCAATACTTAATCCGGATATAGTTTTCATGGGTTTAGTATGAACCTATCTCCTGGACAACTTCAAAGTTTAGACATCGCATATTCTGGTCTCCTATCCCTGGATGCTATTCTACTCATTCAGGAGTTTGATTAATTTATATTCACTACTAGGTTAACCTCGTTGGCTCTTCTAGCCCTTTAGCTCCCAAAATACAGTTATGGGTTCTTTATCATGTGAATATATTCATATTTGAAGAAGCAAACAAAACAACTTAATAATACAACTCCAGTGGGTTTAAGATCCTTGAAAACATCTAAATATAAAACATGGTTAATCCCTTTTACCTATACTTTTATCAAGGAAATACTTCTTCAAATTTACATACTTAAAATCCTTTCAAAACTTATTTATTTAGCTATGGGTTTTTCCTTTAAAATTGAGTTTAGTTATAAAACCTTTCGACACCTTCAAAACCTAGCTTTCAACCTCATAGGATGACCTCATTCGAAAGCATTAAAACATATCTTCAAAACATTAGGCCCCTGCTTTTCGAATACTTCAAAACACCTCTTTCAAAACCTTTCAACCTTGTTAAAATATTATCATATAAGTATAGAAGCATAGCTTCGAAACCATTCAAAAATACCCCTTTCAAAACCATTGAAGGTTACCCTTCGAAACCAATACCTTTCAAAGCCATTTGTTTATATTTAAAATAAATTTTTTGGATCAAAGTGAACATAAGCAAAAGCATCTCTTCCGAAAACATTCTTTATTTCCAAAAGTATTGGGGGAGCTTGATGGCATCGAAACCATCCTTTCGAAAGCATTAAAACAATTGGGTAAAACACGTGAATGTTAGCTTTAGAACCCCTTTCAAAGCCATTGCCTTCGAAACCCCTAACCCCTTTCAAAAGAGGTAGGAAGTGGCTTATATTTAAAAAAAAGGTACCTTTCGACAGCATTGACTTCTTTAATACCATAAAAAGGCTTCAAATCATAGAAGGGTTTCAACTTGTTTGAAACTACCCCTTCTGAAAGCTTCAATAAAAATCTAAGTACCTCCTTCGAAAACTACAATTTTTTAAAAAAGGCAACAGCTCTCCTTCGAAAGCTTCTTTAAATATTACCCTTTTGAAACCCTTGGTTTCAACTACTTCGAAACCCTTTTTGTAAACAGGTGTGCGCTTTTTTTTTAAAACAAAAAAAATAAGGAATCAACGCCTTCGGAGGCTACGTTTCGACACCCTACCTTCCATCTTTCTCTAATCGACTACGTACCATCTAAATGATACCATATGTTTTGTTTTATTGGTTTCAACCTAGAAAGTTTCGAATAGGTTGGAGGCGGAATCTCTGGGTTGAAAGCTCCTTCCAAAGGAGGCGTAACCCACATTTCTGAGCTATAGGCTGTTTTTATTAAATAAAGTAAAATTTTCGTAACAAACTTTCCCACTTGTAAATGCTTGATTGGCTATCATAAACTTTCAAATAATTTGGCTAATATTTGATAAATTTTCTCAAATCCAAAACCAATTAACATTTAACAATTAAGCCCTTCCTATTAACCAAGCAATTAAATTATTTATGTCCTCCTATCAAAATAATTGAATTTCCATACTAAATGACTTGGTAAAAATCCCCAAAAATTCCAAAAATTCACTTTAATCATGTTGCCTAATATATAAAATTTCAAACTCAAATTCTTAATATAATTTTCAAAATAAATTTATAAACCTAACTTACCATATTTTCCTTTGAAAATTCGTAACTAATTCTTCACGGCATGGAAAATTATAAAAATTAAAACCCAACTCCAAAATCATATTTTCCATAACATATAATTTTTCCATGGCATTTAAAAATCATTTAGTCTCGGTTTTACCCTAAAACTGTGCATATCCACTTTTAAACAATCTTATTTAAATTATACAAATTCTAGATCAAGCATATCATCATCCAATATACCATAAAAACAAATTTACCTTTAAATTCAAAATCATATGATTATAAAACCAAAAATAGAGATGTAGTGATTATTAATCGCCTTAGTTTGGGTAAGGAAATTGGTGATTGTTTGAGATTGATTTCTTTTAGCTTGATCCTAAGCTTTATGTTTGATTTTGCCTTCGTTTCTTCTTCCAAATGGCCGGCCTCCACTTTATATTTCTTAAGTTTAAAAGTTTTCTTATGGTAAAATAAATATGTATGGTCTTAGGAACAATAGTATAAGGGAGCATGTGGGCGGTAACTTACCCTGATGCCCCTATGTTCAATTAGTTAACACTTAACCATTTATAAACCTGTTCATTTTAACTAAGCACGACCACTAATATTCATTTACCAATCTCAATCCCCTTATCACTTACATTATTCTATTTAATTTATTCTAATTAAATCTCCTGAATAATGTTATTAAAAATTAGGGGTGTTACATTTCGTCTAAATTATAGTATAAAAAAATCATATAAGGTAAGGGTTTATAAGAAACCCCAACACATCCAAGGCCAAGGAGTTGGCAGGTTGTGCGAATCGAAAGTCTGCATGTAATAATTATTCACAAGAGATCTTGTATGGATATCCTTAAAATGAGTTTAGAAAAGATGGCTATTAGATCACATATATATGTTTTGAACATAAATTTTGTAAACTAAAACTAAATCAGCTTTACATAAAAGGAAATTCATAAAGCGTTTATAAATAACTATTTCATTATATAGAGAAACAATTGTTGTTTCAAAATTTTCATAGGATGGAATTTCTTTAAGAAATTATTGATGGTGAAATGGAATTGGATACAATCCAAGGATAAACTGACTACTACGAGGTGAAATGAAATTAACTAACCTAAATGAACACATTGCATTATAGTGTCTAATAAATTGTCTCATATATCTAATCAATGACAAAAATATATAATCCTTGGTTATTTACCTAAACCATTAAGAGTATTGACTCTATAATATGGTACGATGCATGAATCCAAATAGATTCCAAGTACATTATCAAAATACGATTTTGATAGTTGTATCCAAAGGGATATGATCCATTGACTACAAATCTGTCATTATGAGAAAGACAAATGTTTTGGAATGCAGTGAGCCACATTGATAAGAATAATACCGTAAATTTCAGTTGTTGAAATTAACGAAATAGATTCACCATTCGATGTGCGCAAGTTCGTTTGGATTTACTCATAAATTTATTGCTTCGTATGACTTTAAGTTTTGTTACGTATGTATTGAAACGTAAAATTCTAAATAATAATTTTGAGTAAGCTATTTACACATAATAACCAAAATGTCTTGAAGTTAGTTAAAGTGATATTAAGATTGTGAATTCTTAGATATGCTCCAAGGAATGATAGAAAGTATCTTTTATAAGCATCGAAATTGAACAAATATTTTGATAGAAATATCAAATAGTTTGATTATCAATCAAAATGTAGAGAAAGTGTGCATTCATAAGAAAGAAAATAAAAAAGGTATAGTGAAAATTTTAAACTATAAGTAAAGACCATGTTGTTTATTTCAATGACGTAATTGTGTTAAAATCAACCTTAGTTGTTTTAGTACTCAACGTTGTAACTGATGTCTTTTATAGTGAGTATAAACAATATTGGAAATGTCTTAAATCGATATGCAAAGGCGCCTTATTAAATTGTTTAATAGGAAACATGTGAGATGAGTTACTTATGTACTGACAATATGAATTATCATACATATTATGTTGTCTACAATAACGTGATTTGTTTATGTATTTGATACATAAAGCATATATCAAATCCAGATTAATATCACTAATGGTAATTTGGAGTATTCTTGTGTATTTGTAAAATACCAGAGAATTGTTTATAGGAACGACGAGCTCCTTATGAAGGAGTGTTCATACCCAAAATTCATAACTAATATTGAGTTCAACGTATCGATAATAAATTCAAATTAAGAATCTCAAATTTAGAAATGTTCCAAATTGAAGAGATTATGGCCGATTCATTGACATGAATTGCGCCACAATAAAAACAACGCATTTCTTTTTGAAAACAACATATTCATATAATAAATGCACAAATTTATAACTGAGTTGAGTGTAATTCCAAATGTTGAAAATCCCATAACATGGTTATATGATAACAATGTCATGATATAGTTAATAACAAAACTTAAAGATTATTGGAAGCCGAGAGACATACTCCAAATTACTCCACATGATAAACGTAATTTATCAGCGTTAAGGAGAGTTAATTGACAGAGTAGATAATTGAAACATAATAGCATACCCATTCACTGAGGGACTGACCCGATTGATTTAGAGAAAATCGATTGGGGAAGTTCTAATAAGATTCCATAATTGACCCCGAGTACAAGTGGGGGATTGATAGAGTTAGGGGCCAGTCTTAAGGGAAATTATGTAATTTGTTACATATATCTAACTTGGTAACCAATCTTATTTGAAATAAAAGGTGTTTGCTTTCTATTATATACTTATTATAATGTGTTATATTAATTATGTAATTTAATTAAAAGTATACTAAATGGAAAATCCATAAATATTAAATTTTGTGATAGTAGTTACAAAGTGTTGTAACCATGAGCAATTTATCACAATAAAAATAAATATACCATTTTAAATGTTCTTAATCAAGATGCATTGAGACTGAATATCGATGTATCCGTTGAGACTAGAGTACATAACGCTCTCCAAATGTTAGAAAATATATTACTCATGGCTGCTATAGTGTGATAACCCGGATTTCTGGCCATCTGTTAATTGGAAATTAACGAGATTAAATTTGTTAAAATATTCATTTGTAAATTGAGCAAATGAAATTCGGATATATATATATATATATATATGAATCTGTATATGGAAGAATCTGAACCATAATGAATGTTGGATTATAAATATTTGGATAGGTATTTATTTGATAATCTCCTAATATAATTACTTAAATTTACAAAAAAATTCTTTTAAAAACAAATAATAATGATTGTTTATATATATATAGATATAAATAGATTTTAAATAGAATTATCATTTTCAAATTTTAATTTTAATTTGGATTTAAATTTGAAATTTTAAAAGATATATATCTTAAGTATATTTTAGGATTAAATATCTTATATATTATTTATTTAGAATATAATTATTTTTATTTTGGTTCTTTAAAGGATTTTGTTTAAATAAATTTAAAAATACTTATTCAATAGGAAAATAAATATAAAAGCTTTATACTCATATTTTAAAATAAATAAATATATTATTACAAGTGTTAGATTATAAAGGCTTGTTATAAACATATGTAATTTAATAAAGGATGGTAGTTGACAAATGTTAATAGATAGACAAGTGTTATAATTTATTTCATTTTCTTTTGAATTTTAATAAATCAAAATAAACTCTATTTTTAGACCTATCTTCTTCTTCATTTCTTTTTCCATTTTATCTTTTTTTTAAACAAAAAGAAACCTGTAAACTCTTTCTCTAATCCGAAGTCATGCCTGTAACAAGTTTTATATACAACCAGAAATCTTCAAAAACAAAGCTTGTGATCAATCCCTCAAACCAAAAATCAAAACACAGCAAACATTTCTTAAGTTCAAAACTAAAGCCCTGTAATCATCTTCCAAAATCTAAGCCAAACCTGTGAGTATTTTCAGAAGCCTGTAACCTTCTCAAATACCAAGCAAAGCAAACCTGAAGTATAGTTCATCAACAATCAAAGCTATTCAGCAATCTGTATTTTAGTTTTAAGAAAATCAAGTCTTAAAATCATCTCAGCAATTCAAGCTTTCCGGTTTTCAAATTAAAGCAGTCAAGTCTTCAAAGTTTAATCCAGTTTTCAAGCTTCCCTGTTTTCTGAAACAAAGCTCTGTTCATTTTTTTAAGGTGAGTAAACAACTAACCTTTGATTTAATGTGTGGTTTGTGATGTAGTTAGTAAAATAGGAGATGTGAATATTTTTTATACAGGTGTAATTTAAGTTGTGTGCTATAAAATATGTAACTGTGTATGTGTGCCTGTCTGAAAATCTGAGTATATTCCTGTTTTATAACTGACAGGACAAAATTCTTAATCAAGGGTCAAGTGCTCCTCAATAATTCACATATTAGTGGTGACATCTGAACAAAATGTGATGTTTTTACCTAAGCTAAATTTAAATTTTTTAGTTAAGCATGATTAAGTATGAAACTGCCTCTAAACTTAAAAATGAAATAGAAAGTTTTAAAATATGTTAAAATCAAATATCGTAAATTGCTGATCCAAGTATATAACCCGAATTGAATTTGAAAATTACGATTTTTAAGATGAAAATCAAAATTTTTAAATGTGTTTGGGGTGAGCATTTCATAGTTGATCATTTTTATTTTTTTGGGCATTTTCTGTTGGCGGAACCTCGTGGTTGCCACTGGAGGTTGCCGGGATGTCGACGATTCCAGGAAAATTATTGGAGTAATTTATTATTAACCGTGGTAGCCAGATTGGAGCGAACTAGGGTTCAGTGACTCGAGTTGTACGAGATGATATTTGAGCTTGGTGCGGCGATTGTGAAGCATCAGAACTGTTCGCATGAGGGGGAAATCAAAGATTGGAGGTCGATGTAACTTTGGTGATGATGGCGAGATTTCGCGTGGATGAGTTCGTCGGCAATTGAATGTTTTGGGGTGATCGGTTCTTCCTTTTGGGATTCAAAATTGCTCAATTTCATTTCAGGGGACCGAAACTAGTTCTGGGTGGTTGAAACTAATGAGCTTGTCGTCGATGATATGCTGGGGATAGTGGTAATGATCAGAGCGGTGGCGTGGGGATGTGCATGTGCATAGGCATCAGAGAGAAGAAGAAGATGTTAGATTCTAATTTTTGGTTTTGACCCGGGTTGTCGCTCGAAGTATTGATGGTTGGGCTCGAGTATTTCGTGTTCATGCACGAGTACCTACTGTATCAGTGACCACAGCTTTTCTATAAAGCTCGTGAGGATGTAATGCTCGGGACGTACTCGAGAAAATAAGGGGGAGGACTCGAATGCGGCATCGGCTATATGAGAGTGGGATTTGATATTAATATCAGATAAAAAAAATAAGTAAATGATGATCAGATTTTGGTAAGCAAGTATAACTATGTTGACTTGTTTTGGAAACAAAATGTTCATAATAGGTTCAAGCAAAAATTTTAAAACAAGTTTCCAAAATTTTATTTAAAATAAAATGTTTTGAATTGAATTGTTTGACCTTGTTTAGTTAGATTTGAATAATCAAATTAATTTAGAACTCCTAAGTATTTTCAATGAAATTTTCTGATGAAATTAAGTAAGTATTTAAGTTTTGCGTATTTAACTTTAAATCGAATAAAAGTTCTCTAGTGATTGATTTCAAGCATTCAATTTAAACAAGACATAGATGATGAGTAAGTAATCAATTAAGGTAGATAGTCTATCTCATTTAATTAAGGTCTTATTTTATTAAAGATTGATTAATTAAGGGTAATTACTTAAATAAGTAATTATTGGATAGTTAATGAAGGTAATTAAGGGAAGGATCATTAAACTAAGTGAATAAATGATAATTAATTAATATAATTAATTATAGATAGTCACTTAATGTGACTGATTTGGTATAATTACTTAGTGAAGTAATTAATGGATATTTACTGGATGTAATTAATATAAAGGGAAATTACTTGATAGGAAGTAATTAAAGAATAATTACTTAGTGGAAGTAATTAAGTGTTAATTATTCAGTGTAATTAATTAAAGGATTTATTAATTAATTAAGGGTTAATTGATTAATGTAAGTAATTACGAATAATTACTGAATGTGATTAATCAAGGTTGATAAATGAGTGTGGTAAATTAATTAAAGGCTAATCACTGAATGTAATTAGGGAGGATAATTAAGGAATGATTAATTAATGGTTTATAATTAATTATTTTTGCGTAAGCAAGATTAAAATTGAAGAAAGAATTAATTTGATTTAATTAGTAGTGGGTGACTAATTAATCTTGCTTATAAATGATTGGCTGATATTTCGGATATGAAATGTTTGTGATATGATATGTTTTTCTTGAATAATGATTATGTGGTTATCTATTGAAGATGAATTGTTGTGTAATAAGTGATATCTTGTATTTAAATGTTAAACTGTGTTTCACTTGAATAACGTGGGTTAAGATGGTATTGAATTCGAAGAGACTGGAGTCGGGTATTAGTAAATATCCGAAACCACTTCGATTTGTAATCTATAATAATTCTGTACAGATTTGGTATATGAAATCAATAGACCGGAATGGAATGATTTAAGCGAACTGGACCATTTAATCTAAGTTTGGTACTTAGAAATTAATGTGTGTAATAAGCATTGTCTATGCCAAACCTGTGAATTTGTAAAATTGACACGAGTTACCCCGGGTTTTAAGTAAGTTTATTGCTGTAGTATTCCATGTTAAATGGGTTTACTCACACTGGTTTCCAGCCTGATCCGGGTGTTACTTTGATGTAATGCTCGGGTCAGACCGAGTATTACATATTTCCAGGTAAGGACGTTCTGGAGCTCAGGAGGCGAGCGAGATGGCAGGATCGTATGGAGTATTTCCGACGTGTTATATTGTTGTATATCTGGAACAAGTTATTTTAACTGTCCAGTGACTGTAAAATGTTGTAACTCTGATGAATTAAAATGTAATTGACTGATACCGCTTCCTTTGTGTAAAGAATATTATTTGATATTATATTTTATCCGCTGCGAATGTGAGATTCTAAGTTTGGTTTTCTATTTCTTCTTCTTCTATCTCTTTTCTTCTTTTCCTAACTATTTGGAATTTTCGGGATCGAAAATTTTGGATCTATACATTTGGTATCAGAGCTGAAGGTTAAGCGAGAACTTTGGCTCTGCTGGAATTACTCATTAAGGATAGGGTCAATGGTACCCTAAGATGAGTTAAGTATGTGTGTGTGTGTGTGTGTGTGTGTGTGTGTGTGTGTGTGTCTATATATATATTATATCGTACTTGTTATTTACTTATATAATGATTTTAAATGATTTTATATAAGAATATATTTTGATATATAAAGCAATATTTCTTTCTAATATTAAGGCAATTGGTTGTTAAATTATTGGAATTAAATTAAGTAGTAATAGAAGTACAACCAAATTTAAATTAAATAAAGATAAGTTTAAAATGGATTCAAACTGAAATTTAAATCTTCAATTTGGGGAAGAGTTTTAGAATAAGGTGAATTGGTTTCCAGATATGATAATCTTGGCTATTACCATAAACAACTGTTGTGTTTAATAATATAATGTGTATAAATGAGTAAGCAAAATGAAATTTTTTAGGGAAGTAAAACATTTGGGTAAGTATGACTTATAAATTGGAATTGAAGATGATCTGAATTGTGTAGTTTTAAATCTAGGTCCAAAAATTTGAAAATTGTTTCAAAGTGACAAAGAAATAATAGATAATATTATTTAATGTATTTGAATGGAAGGGTCATATTTCAAGCAAGAGTTGTTTGAAAATTTAAAGAAATTGTTTTGAATTAAAAACCAAAGGTAGTGTAAAATTTAAGGATAACCTGGTGTGTGAGGAAATAATATGTATATATGAGGAATATACATAATATTAATGATGGTTTGAAGTAAACTTTGAATGTTGAGTTTTAAATTTAGAATGAGATGTGATACCCAAAGTGATAAATTTTTGAACTTATAAGTGGGAAGATTATTAATGTGAAGTTCATAATTTGAAATGGGAGTTCAAATTGGTTAAGGTTGGCTGATTTAAGTAAATTGAATTTAACTTTGGGAAAGTTAAATAATTTAACAAGCAACCTGAATTGGAAATTTCAAGAAGAAATTTGGATTTAACTTGGGAAGTTAAATGGTTAATTTGAATTAGAGTTGGTGTGATCTCAAAATAGGTTTGAGATCTGGAAATTGGAAATAGATGGATGTTTTAAAATAATTTGGATGATATCATCCTATTGTTATCAGTAATCTTTAAAATGTGAATTGATTTGTTTAAATAAATAAAGAAATGGATTGTGGTAATGTACCCACTATTGAGATAAAAGAGAAATTAAACTTTAATTTGGAATTAAGGAAATTTGGACTTAAGATTTGAATGTTTAAGATAAAACATCAAAGATTTGGTTTCAAAATTTAAATTTGATGATAAATTGAATTTCAAGGATTTAGTTGCTTAAAAAGGATTTGGATTATTATTTGAACTTTGAAATAGGTTAAAAATAGAATTTGGATTCAGAATTAAATGGTTTAAAGAGATAAAGATTTGATTTAAAGGATTAAATCAACATTTAAAAATTTAACTCGAATTTATATAATTTGGGATGGTTTAAATTTGAAATTTGAATTTAATTAGTTCGAATTAAATTTGATTTGAATTAATTGGAAATGGAGATTGAGAAGTTGAACAGTTTAGCTCCGGACTATTTTCAATATAAATTGTTTTAATATAAACTTATTTTTCCAAGCTATTTGCTATATATAATCTTTCTTTTTAAAGCCAAACTATTTTATACTTATTTTACAATTATTTTTAAATTATTTAACAATTTTTCAACAATTTTATAAACTAATCACTGTTTTTCAACTACTTTATAACTAATTATTATTAACAACTATTTTGCAACTACTTAACTGTTTTACAAACTAATATTACTTTTCAACTACTTATCTATTTTAAACTTTTCAAGCTATTTTCTAATTTAAGTTGGACAGAGTTCAAACCGTTTATGATTAAATATCCATTTGGGATAAGAATTGAGGCGATAATCCAAATGAGGATTTAAGAAATTGTGAGTAAGTGAATGAAAATCTAAGTGAATGTGAATAGAAAAGGAGATTGATTTGGCTAATAAGCAATAAAGATAAATACGTAGGATGTACATATATTATTCTATTTGCATAGTGATTTGATCATAGTGATTTGATCATAGTGATTTGATCCGGATTCGAGCATAGAATTTCGACATAGTTTATCGATCCGAGTTGGGTTTTTTTCACTCGATTTTCTATGGCGAACCTGAGTATGGATTATTGATTGGTTCTGTATATTCTCTATCATAGTTATGGCTATGCAAGGAGAATGATAGTTTCTGATCAAGAAACCAGTTCTGAGTTCGCACTAGGAAGTCGGGTGGACGATAATAGTTCTGAGGTGAAATTATGTGATCGAGTGAGCGATCAGATTGTTATAGCGTACGGATAATACGTGTACATCGTACGGGTTTGAATGAAATTGATACTGGGAATTTGTGGATAAGAAATGTGAAATGTTTTTTGAAATGAAAGTTATATTTTGTGAAATATATGATGAAGTAAAGGGGAAACTGAATATTTCTATGGTAAAAATTTACTTTATGGAAGTAAGTAATATGGTGAGTGACTTGGAAGAGTAATCAAATTTGAATATTTGATTTGGAATAAACAAAGTTATATATCTTTGTTATATAAGATAAATCTCCCCTTGTTGAATCTATATCCAGAAGAAAAGGGTTTTGAAAATATTTCAAGTATAAAAAAGGTTCTATACAAGTTTGAAATGATCCAAAGATTTTTCAAGGTTATATATATCTACATATATAAAGGATCTTATGAGAATGATTTTGGAGGAAAAGTTTTTAGAACCTTTGGATTTGGAAAGGCTTTTTGATTTTTGGGTAAAATCAATATTGGAATTTGGAAAGTCTAATTTGAGAGTTATCAATTTTGGGAATCGATTTTGTGTAAAGGAGATTTGGATGAAAATCATAAAGGGTATGATTTGAAAGATACTATAAGAGTATAGTATAAAGTGTTTTGAGATTGGCTCTAGGGAAAAAGGCGCTCCTTGAAATGAACTTCTCAGGAGTGCCACAGGGTGGTACTGCCTTGAACCTTAAGGGGGGTTCTAAAGTTGATCCTGTGAGGAGTCCGGAAAAAATTAGTTCCTGAGGATTATGTGTAGTGTGTAGTGAAAGTCGAGGGCGCTGATGCCTACAGAGGCATTTGAGTTACGCTGTGACGACAGTTTAACTCGATGTCGCTACGATCTACTGCAGACCATAGCGAAAGTCGTGTGTGCCACTGAGAACCAACAGTCTATGTTTGATTTTATTTCGGCAGACTGCGACCTATGGTGACATAGTGAAAGTCGTGTGTGTCACTGAGAGCCAACAGTTTACGTTTGACTTTACATCGGTAGACTGCGACCTATGTAGGAGTGGAGAAGTTTCATTTTCGGCAGCAAAATTCGAGGGCGCTGATGCCTACGGTTACATGGACTTTTGCTGTGATGGCAACGTAACCCTGAAATGTAATTGCGATATGCCACGGGTTCCATGGCGTAATCAAGGGGCTCGGAGTGCTTATAGTTGCATGGACTTTTGCTGTGATGGCAACGTCACCCAGGATGTAACTGGGACCATGGACGGGGGTGATGATTTCCAGAGCATTATCACCAAAGATATTTCCTCTATTTTCAAAAATGTTTTCTATATTTTCAATAAAATTATTTTCTAAGTATTTTCACTTGGTATTGAAAACGGGTCTGCTAAGTATTTATAGATTTTCAGTCCTACGCCTGATCAACGTATGACAGAATTTCTTTAAGAACAAGTATGGACTGGTTGAGACATCGAGTTATAAAAAGTATTTTTATAAAAACTATTTTAGTAATATTATATAGGTTTTAAAGTGTTTTAAAAATATACAAGATGAAAATTTAACCGATATTAAGTATTTTAATAAATTCTGGTTTCGTTCCTTTTCGAGGACGAAAAGATTCAAAAGGGGGAAGAAATGCGATAACCCGGATTTTTGGCCATTTGTTAACTGGAAATTAACAGGATTAAATTTGTTAAAATATTCATTTGTAAATTGAGCAAATGAAATTCGGATATATATATATATATATATATATATATATATATATATGAATCTGTATATGGAAGAATCTGAACCATAATAAATGTTGGATTATAAATATTTGGATAGGTATTTATTTGATAATCTCCTAATATAATTACTTAAATTTACAGATTTTTTCCTTTTAAAAACAAATAATAATGATTGTTTATATATATATAGATATAAATAGATTTTAAATAGAATTATTATTTTCAAATTGAAATTTTAATTTTAGTTTGGATTTAAATTTGAAATTTTAAAAGATATATATCTTAAGTATATTTTGGGATTAAATATCTTATATACGATTTATTTAGAATATAATTAGTTTTTATTTTGTTTCTTTAAAGGGTTTTATTTAAATAAATTTAAAAATACTTATTTAATAGGAAAATGAATATAAAAAACTTTATATTCATATTTTAAAATAAATAAAATATGATATTACAAGTGTTATATTATAAAGGCTTGTTATAAACATATGTAATTTAATAAAGGATGGTAGTTGACAAATGTTAATAGATAGTCAAGTGTCATAATTTATTTCATTTTCTTTTGAATTTTAATAAATCAAAATAAACTCTATTTTTACTCCTATCTTCTTCTTCATTTCTTTTTCCATTTTTTTCTTTTTAAAAAAACAAAGAGCAACCTGTAAAACTCTTTCTCTAATCTGAAGTCATGCCTATAACAAATTTTAAATACAAACAGAAATCCTCAAAAACAAAGTTTGTGATCAATCCCTCAAACCAAAAATCAAAACACAGCAAACATTTCTCAAGTTCAAAACTAAAACCCTCTAATCATCTTCCAAAATCTAAGCCAAACCTGTGAGTATTTTTCAAAAGCCTGTAACCTTTTCAAAAACCAAGCAAAGCAAACCTGAAGTATAGTTTACCAACAAGCAAAGCTATTCAACAATCTGTATTTCAGTTTTAAGAAAATCAAGTCTTAAAATCATCTCAGCAATTTAAGCTTTCCAGTTTTCAAATTAAAGCAGTTCAGTCTTCAAAGTTCAATCCAGTTTTCAAGCTTCCCTGTTTACTGAAGCAAAGCTGTGTTCATTTTTTTAAGGTGGGTAAACAACTAACCTTTGATTTCATGTGTGAATTGTGATGTAGTTAGTAAAATAGGAGATGTGAAAATTGTTTACATAGGTGTAATTTCAGTTGCATGCTATAAAATATGTAACTGTGTATGTGTGCATGTCTGAAAACCTGAGTATATTCCCGTTTTATAAGTGACAGGACAAAATTCTTGATTAAGGGTCAAGTGCTCTTCAATAATTCACATATTAGTGGTGACATCTGAACAAAATGTGTTGTTTTTACCGTAGCTAAAACTAAAAAATTTAGTTAAGCATGATTAAGTATGAAACTGTCTGTAAACTTAAAAATGCAATAGAATGTTTTAAAATATATTGAAATCAATTATCGTAAATTGTTGATCCAGGTATATAAGCTGAATTGAATTTGAAAATTATGATTTTTAAAATGAAAATCAAAATTTTTAAGCGTGTTTGTGGTGAGCATTTCGAAGTTGATCATTTTTCTTGTTTTGGTCATTTTCTATTGGCCAGAGGGAGGTGGAACCTCGTGGTTGCCACTGGAGGTTGCCGGGATGTCGACGATTCCAGGAAAATTGGTGGAGTAATTTATTATGGCTAACCATACCTGGGAGTTAGTTGATTTACCTCAAGGATGAAAGACTTTAGGTAATAAATGGATATTTAAAAAGAAATTGAAACCCGATGGTTCAATAGACAAGTACAAAGCTCGTCTTGTAGTCCAAGGATTCAGACAAAAGGAAGACCTGGACTATTTTGATACATATTCACCAGCGATGAGAGTAACATCAATTAGTATGCTTATTGCAATCACATCCATAATTGATTTAGAAATACATCAAATGGATGTAAAAACTGCATTTTTGAATGGTGAAATCGAGGAAGAAATATATATGAAGCAACCTGAAGGGTTTCTTAGCTCCGGAAATGAGAATAAAGTATGCAAATTAATAAAGTCGCTTTATGGCCTTAAACAAGCTCCAAAACAATGGCTTGAGAAATTTGATGAAACTATGTTATCAAATGGATTCACAATAAATGTATCAGATAAATGTGTCTACATAAAACACACACATGTTGGATATGTCATTGTTTGTCTTTATGTTGATGACTTACTAATCCTAGGCAATAACAAGGCCATAATAACATCTACAAAGAATATATTATCCTCTAGATTCGATATGAAAGAATTAGGACCCGCTGATGTGATATTGGGTGTCAAAATTATGAGAACACCACAAGGATATGCATTATCCCAATCACATTACATCGGTAAGATACTTGAAAAATTCAAGCAATATAATATAACTATTGCAAAATCACCAGTAGATATGAACCAAAATTGGGTAAAGAACACTGGTGATGGTATCTACCAGCTTGAATACTCTCGTATACTAGGAAGTATCACGTATGTTATGAACTGCACTAGGCCAGATATTGCATACTCTATAAGTAAACTGAGTAGATTTTCCAGCAATCCTGGTAAACATCATTGGAAAGCGATAATCAGAGTTCTAGGATACCTAAAGTATACGCAGAACTATGGTCTACACTATACAAACCATCCTTCAACATTGGAAGGATACAGTGATGCCAATAGGAAAACTGGTTCACAAGATACAAAATCTACAATGGATATGTGTTCACATCAGGAAATGGAGCGATATCATGAAAATGATCCAACCAGACTTATATAGCTAGATCTATGATGGAATCAGAGTTTATTGCACTAGATAAGACTGCAGAAGAAGCAGACTGGCTTCGAAGTTTCCTGGAAGACATTCCAAATTGGAGCAACCCCGTGCCTCCAATATGTATACATTGTGATAGTCAATCGGAAATTGGAAGAGCTAATAGTACACTATACAATGGTAAATCTAGGCATATTCGTCATAGACATAAAACAATAAGACAATTCTCTCTTATGGAATTATCACTATAGACAACATAAGGTCTAAAGATAACATAGCGGATCCACTAACAAAAGGCTTGCCAAGGGAGAAAGTTCAAACATTATCGATGGGAATGGGTTTAAGGCCCATAGAATAAAAGTTTCTTTTTAATGGAAACCCCACCTAGTTGACTGGAGATCCCAAGATCTAGGCTCAAAGGGACAACTAAGTTTAAATGAAACTTGACGACACTGTTACACACAAACCATTCCTATGATAAAGTCAGTGTTTTATTTGTCGGAAAATAGGACAAGTATTGATACTTTTAATGATGCCTGTACTTGAGGAATTGTGAATACCCTTTACAAAATCACCTACGTAAGTGCGAAGGCGCCGCTTTAAAGAGTATTATGAGGCCAAATTCTCTAAAGCACTTATGAGACTGGGCAGGCGTTCAAGGCAAAAACGAACACATACAGAAAACAAAGGATTATAAGAAACATTTTTCGTGTGTTATCTATTGTAGAATTACACAAAAGGCTTACAGTTCATGGACATTCTATGTCTACTGACTCGCCTGTAATTCAAATAGGTAAACACTAGAAAGTTCAAGGCCCTCGTGCTACTTTAACCGATACGATAAATGGTTCGTGAAACTAAGAACAACCGCTCATTCATGTGGGGGATTGTTAGAAATGGATGAGTTAGTGGAGAGATTTGGGAAGAAGAAAGTATTATACAAAGTCCCACATCGGGGAATATTTGTACCAATTCCTCTATATATACTACAATCCAACATAGTATATCAAACAAAAGGAGAACGAGGACAAAGTGTGGAAGGGATGAGGCAATATGGCATGTAGGCCTTCATATTAATATTAATATGTCAAAGATAGGGCCTTGGTCCTTGGGGTTCTTGGGGGTCTCATGATTAAATGGACCACGGACTGCCGCGTGGGCCTACATGCACCAAAACGGTTATTTATCGATCGGACGTGTCTGTTCGTTTGAACGGTAACCACATGCGGCCATTTTCTTCCAGACGCACGCACACAACGGTCACTGCTGTTGGTTTAAGGGTCGCAACCTTTCCAATAGTAACGACCGCTCCGACTAGGCACCTCCTCCAGCCTATAAATAGGCGGCCAGAATCCAAGAATTATTCATTCAATTCATTCTCACTTTCTATTCCTTCTTCCTGCAATATCTCTGTTCTAGTTACTGTAATCTCTTCAGTTCGTTGATGCTCCGTTTGCTACCACCACGCTGCGGGGATGGTCGATTTTATCCTGGGAAACAAATTGCTAACACCCATGAACTACGTGCGGCAACAATATTGTTTCAAGGAAATAGTTTCTACTAGACTCGAATGCTTTAATCGGTAATACCTTTCATACTGATCTAGTCACGCATTCTGGTGTTACAATTTCTTAAAATTATTTGACAAATTAGTGACAGTTATTGCCGTTGCTATTTCCGCTTTATTTTGTAACTGTCACTGAAGTTACAATTGGTTTCATAACACTTTCCGGTAGTTGCGGATAATAATTATTAACTGTTGTGGCCAGATTGGAGCGAACTAGGGTTCAGTGACTCGAGTTGTACGAGATGATATCTGAGGTTGGTGCGGCGATGGTGAAGCATCAAAACTGTTCGCATGAGGGTAAATCATATATTGGAGGTCGATGTAACTTTGGTGATGATGGTGAGAGTTCGCATGGACGAGTTCGTCGGCAAGCGGATGTTTTGGGGTGATCGGTTCTTCCTTTTGGTATTCAAAATTGCTTAATTTCTTTTCAAGGGACCGGAAGTAGTTCTGGGTGGTCGAAACTAATGAGCTTGTCGTCGACGATATGTTGGGGATAGTGGTGATGATCGGAGCGGCAGCGTGGGGGTGTGCATGTGCACAGGCATCAGAGGGAAGAAGAAGAAGATGTTAGATTCGAATTTTGGGTTTTGACCTGGGTTGTTGCTCGAAGTATTGATGGTTGGGCTCGAGTATTTCGTGTTCATGCACGAGTACCTACTGTATCAGCGACCACAGCTTTTCTGTAAAGCTCGTGAGGATGTAATGCTCGGGACGTACTCGAGAAAATAAGGGGGAGGACTCGAGTACGGCATCGGCTATATGAGAGTGGGATTTGATATTAATATCAGATTTTGGATAGCAAGGATAACTATGTTGACCTGTTTTGGAACCAAAATGTTCATAATAGGTTCAAGCAAAATTTTTAAAACAAGTTTTCGAAATTTGATTTAAAATAAAATGTTTTGAATTGAATTGTTTGACCTTGTTTAGTTAGATTTGAATAATCAATTTAATTTAGAACTCCTAAGTATTTTCAAATGAAATTTTCTGATGAAATTAAGCAAGTATTTAAGTTTTGCATATTTAACCTTAAATCGAATAAAAGTTTTCTAGTGATTTATTTCAAGCATTCAATTTAAACAAGACATAGATGATGAGTAAGTAATCAATTAAGGTAGATAGTCTATCTTGTTTAATTAAGGTCTTATTCTATTTAAGATTGATTAATTAAGGGTAATTACTTAAATAAGTAATTAATGGATAGTTAATGAAGGTAATTAAGGAAAAGATCATTAAACTAAGTGAATAAATGATAATTAATTAATATAATTAATGGATAGTCACTTAATGTGACCGATTCGGTATAATTACTCAGTGAAGTAATTAATGGATATTTACTCGATGTAATTAATAAAAAGAGAAGTTACTTGATAGGAAGTAATTAAAGAATAATTAGTTAGTGGAAGTAATTAAGTATTAATTAATCAGTGTAATTAATTAAAGGATTTATTAATTAATTAAAGGATAATTAATTAATGTAAGTAATTAAGAATAATTACTGAATGTGGCTAACAAGGTTGATAAATGAGTGTGGTAAATTAATTAAAGGCTAATCACTGAATGTAATTAGAGAGGATAAGTAAGGAATGGTTAATTAATAGTTTGTAATTAATTATTCTTACGTAAGCAAGATTAAAAATGATTAAAGGAATTAATTTGATTTAATTAGTAGTGGGTGACTAATTAATCTTTCTTATAAATGATTGGTTGATATTTCGGATATGAAATGTTTGTGATATGATATGTTTGTCTTGAACAGTGATTATGTGGTTATCTATCGAAGATGAATTGCTATGTAATAAGTGACATCTTGTATTTAAAAGTTAAATTGTGTTTCACTTGAATAACGTGGGTTAAGATGGTATTGAATTCGAAGAGACCGGAGTCGGGTATTAGTAAATATCCGAAACCATTTCGATTTGTAATCTATAATAATTCTATACAGATTTGATATATAAAATCAACAGACTGGAATGGAATGATTTAAGTGAACTGGACCATTTAATCTAAGTTTGGTACTTAGAAATTGATGCGTGTAATAAGCATTGTCTATACCAAACTTGTGAATTTGTAAAATTGACATGAGTTACCCCGGGTTTTAAGTAAGTTTATTGCTGTAGTATTCCATGTTAGATGGGTTTACTCATGCTGGTTTCCAGCCTGACCCGGGTGTTACTTTGATTTAATGCTCGGGTCAGACCGAGTATTACAGATTTGCAGGTAAGGACGTTCTAGAGCTCACGAGGCGAGATAGATGGCAGGATCGTATGGATTGTTTCTGTTATGTTATATTGTTGCATATCTAGAATAAGTTATTTTAACTGTCCAGTGATTGTAAAATGTTGTAATGATGAATTAGAATGTAATTGATTGATATTGCTTTCTTTGTGTAAAGAATATTATTTGATATTATATTTTATCCGCTGCAAATGTGAGATTCTGAGTTTGGTTTTCTGTTTCTTCTTCTTCTATCTCTTTTCTTCTTTTCCTAACTATCTGGGATTTTAGGGATCGAAAATTTCAGGTCATTACATAGAGGCACTTAAAGGTTAAGTATCGATAGTTATTGGATAACTATAGAACGATCCACTCGATGGTTTTCTGTTGGTTAATATAACTAAGGTCAAAAATAAAATATCGATGCGACTTATTTATAGATTCTCTCGACTTGAGAATACTATGGATCTTCAATATGAATGCTTTGCTTTAATTATAGCCAAATCATGACATAGCGTTCCATTAAGTGACTACATTTGAGTCGATTGGAAGTATTGGGAGTAAAGCACTATTAAAGAGATGATTCATCTCCTCGGTTATATGGGGTTAATATCATGTTCAACTAAAGTCAACTCAAAGTCTAAGTCTTTGGCCAGAGCATTTTGGTTAATAATAATTGTAGTTGTTGTACCAAGGACTTTGTGTTCAGACTATAGAGTTGAATATGGATGATATTGAAATTTTGACTCTTAATAAATTTAGTAAGTCTAAAGTGATATAGTTTTGATAAAGAGAATTGGTGTAAAATAAATACTATAATTGAGTAACGCTTGATAAAGTGAATTTGGATATTACCAAAACTAAGTGTTACTAAAAGTTACTAAAAGTAAAGGCATTGAATGCCAAGGAAGAATATATTGAAATTAAAGGTGTCGGGTATGAAGAAGGAAGAGCAATGAAGCATTCAATAAGGGATATCGAACTTCAAGTAACCCCAGGAAGATATCGAACCTCTATAATCAAAGGTATCGAATGTTTAAGAAGGGATGGCGAATCTCTAAATATGTCAAATTCTGAGCAATTAGCAAACATAAAGGATATCGAATGAGGACATAGTAAGAAAGCATCAAGTTTCAACAACTAAAAAGAATTATCGAACATATCCCAGAAGAAGATGTAGAACCAACAAGTGTTTGAAGGTATCAAATTACAACAAGTTTGGAGGAACCTAAGGTGTCGAGCCTCTACAATACAGAGTATTGTAGAGCATATCACAAAGGAGAGATGTCGCTTCATTATAAGGTTCTAACCTATTAAGAAAGGATGAAGTGTATATACGATCCAAGAGATGGTGCTTGTCAATGAACTGAAGGATATCAGATATCCACGCTATAAAGGATTGCTATATCAACGATGTGAAAGATGTCGATTTACCAAGGATGTCGTATGTCTATAATCTAGAGGACTGCTTATGTATATAATTCAAAAGACATCGAGTCTCAATAATCTAAAGGGTATTGTATATATGTAATATGGAAGATGTCGAATATTTCCAATGAGCAATGAAATAATGTATATCTACGTTATACTATGGGATGTCGAATAGTTATACTGTACAAGGAGATTGCGGATATCTATAGAGGGATGGCGGGTATCTGCAATACCAAGATTGTCTAACAACTACCATATGAAGGATGCCTAGAATCTACAATGTAAATGAAGATGTTGTATTTCATCAGTATAACAAGCAATGCCAAAAATCAATAGTTCATAGGGAATGTCGAACGTCGACAATTCACCACATGCCGAGTGACATGTGGCAGCTAATCCGCTCGCCTTTACCTCTATACATATGGACCCAATGGAAAATTAGGAGGGAAAATTCTTCTTTTCTCTCTTCTTACATTTTCAAATTTGAAAACTCTAAATCAAATTGAGGATTTGTAAAGACGATTGTACATTTGTGGACTTTTTGCACAAAAGGACTTAAACAACAAAAATTGCAAAGCATACTTCAATAAACAAAGATACTTTTCCAATTGTTGGACAATGACATGCATATGAGTTCTTGTACTTGGCTACTAACATGCATACTTCATTCATTGGACTTGGATTTGGATTTTATCGTGCATACTTCTCTCAAGCTTTGTATAAGGCCACTTAAGAACTTATTCCAAACTAGACTTTCCTTATCTTGCATATTTGGGACTGACGAAAAAAAATTATTAACATTAAATATGCAATAAATTTGGCCAAATTGTCACACCACTTGCGAAGTAATGTGGAACGTTAACATTCGAATAGGTCGATGTTAATCGTTGATGAATTCTATTTAGACCAAATAATTTATCTAGTTTATAGTTGTTGTAAATTAATTAGATTAATCAATATTTACGAAATATTAACTATAAATTTTTAATATGACCCGAGGAATAAACATTGTTGTATATATTAATAATATTTATAAATATATCGGTCAAAATGAGATATCGATAAGGAACTAAATTGGATTTAATTAAATACATCTACTTGGGCCAAAATGGGCTATTAGCCGATGATGTTAGAGGCATACTTTGGCAGCAAACATATAATGTAAGGCACGGCCAAAAATAGGGTAAAAGGGTGTGTGATGGATAGTTAAGATTTGGCGAGAAAAGGTAAGCGACGTGATCAATTTTTATCTCTAATTTAACCATTATAAAAGGAACCCAAAACCTAAGTTCGGAGTGACTCTTTGCTGCCTCCTACTCCTTCATTTTTGCTGAACCACACCTCCGAAAGCTCCAAGAAAACTCAAATCAAATCAATTCAAATTAACAGCTATTTGATAGCAAAGGTATGCGGTTCAAGGATTAGCAATCCGTCAAATCGAGAAGGTTTCAAAGAGAGGAGAACTCATCATTATAATGTGGAATTAAGGGCATTAGCTTTAGGTAAGTGTTTAGTTTTATATATGATGCATAACCATTGTATAACTCTCTCTGTGTGTGTGTGTATTGTGATTATTGTACTATTAGTTAGGTGAGATTCCTATAGGTATTGATGTTGTCACATTTTGATTGGTTATGTGTATACGTTTATCAAATAAAAAATATCCATTAAGGATCTGATACACGGCCAAAACCATTATATTTTATTTATAAATATTTTATTAATTAATATGTACATATAGTAATATGCTAATTAATTAATTTATATGATTTGTATTAAACTATATAACCATATCACATAAATATTTGAATTAATATTTTCCAAATGTATATTTACATTAATTATGAGTTTTAGTGATAGAAAATAATTTTTTAGTAATCATTTAATCTTTTTTATTATAATTTAATCATTGAATGAATTAGATATTAAATAAATCATGTTTTGAAAATTCGATTTTAAATTTTCTAAAATTAATTTTAATCATAGAAGCTCTTAGTAAAAAATCAGATTATTTAAACCATTTTTGGTATTTTAAAAAAATTAATCTAAATTCGACTGAAAGTATTTTATTAATAAAAAATAAAAATTTAATGCAGAAAAATTTAAAATTTTTTCATATGCTATAAAATATCATTCCTGGTTTTCTAAAATTTTAAAATTCAAAATATTTAATATATATTCTATCATTTATTTATTGTTGTTTAACTAATTAATTCGTAATACACACACACACACACACACACACACATATATAAGTATAAATATGAACTATGCTAACTCATATTTACTTTAATTATTATATTTATATTTATATATACATATTGTTGTATGTATTTAATTATGTTACTTTAATACATACATACATACATATATATATTAAAAATAAATAAACTTATATCTTGCATATATATATATATATATATATTAACACCATATTATTTTACGTATAAATATATCTAAAATATTTTCTCGTAATATATACACGCACACACTTGGGTTTTTATATATAATTAGCATAAATATATACACATATTTAGACAACATACAATGCATATAGGATGAGCTAACATGTCTGTCGCGATGTAAATCCCAACGTCTATATACGGGCATATTATACCTTGCATGGAATATCATGTTACATATGCACACACATACACATGTGTGTGCGATGTATGTGCATATTCTTATATAAATTGAAAATAAATTAAGTAAATTTCCATCAACAATTTATGTATTTAAGTGAAATATACGATTTTATTTAAATTTAATTTAGAAATGTTTTAAATAAATTAGGCTTCATAGGCCCAATAATGATCCAATAGGGTAAAAAAAATTAAAATTCGCCCATAACTTCTGCTAAGGGCTGGTCTGGTTCCAACACTTAAGAGGTTGAAGTTGAACCATAGGCTAATGAGAACCATAAAGCTCCTCCTATTGTTTAGGATCCACCAGTTAATCAAGAGGAGGATGAAGCGAGTGATGGTAATGATAAGAGCGCTAAAGGAGTATATGAAAACACGACGAAGACGATAAGGATGATGATAGTGATGAGGATGAAGGTGATGGTGAGAATGCAACCCTCGGTTATGAGTCTACTAGAGAGGATGGTGATGATAATGAAGTACCATTTATTCCCCTTTACCCCAAGCTAAAGATCATTTCACCTTATCCTAGTCTATAACCACATCAGGCTCTAATCGAGAAGGAAACATCAACTCCTCCAACTGGTGACATTTATGGTTCATTCTTATGGTCTTGAGAATATTATTCTTGATGATATTTATTGAGCCTAAAAATGGCACAATGCCCAAAAAAGTAGGAATATAAAGATCTGGATAAAACAGTAAGTGAAACTGAGAGAACGCCGAAGCTTTTATAATGGTTCGGCAACTCTATGGCATACGACCATTTTATTATTGGATATAAATTACCAATTGCTAGTACAAGGGTTTGACAAGTCTAACCATCTAAAAAAACCAAAAGTAGCTTTCTTAGTGACTATGGTTAATGAGAGATAGAAGATAAAGAAAGGAAAGCGCCTAAAAGTCCTTTCTCGAATGTCATATGTGTTGTATTTATAGGAATATCATATAGCAAAAACGCCAGATACCAACATACCAAGTCTTGCTTCAAATCCAAAAAAGTAGAAGAGGAAGATGGAGTCCGTAGATCGATACATTTATCTCGGTACTTATCATTTCATATCGGTACCGGCCTAATTATTTAATAGGGAGTTATCACATCTTCCTTCCTAGGCTCACCTATCTTTGATCCATCGAGCTTTGAGCTCTTTTCCTTAGAATTCGTGTTGTTTACAAGAGGTTTTGATATCACTTATGCTCATCGACTTTCTTTCAGAACTTCCTTAGAGTTGTTTGCCTATTCCCTAAGAAATGAACCACAAGACGATCACTTTATTAGTAGTTCATAGAACACAACTAAAAAAACCCATAGGTAACACAAAATATGCTCGGTACCGATCCGAATTGGTCTACACCGATCTATTTCCTTAGCTCTAATCCTTCTAGAAACTTTTTAAGCTCATTCCTTTTGTCCTAATAAGAATGTTCCTAAGTCCATGAATCATATTTCTTCATTTTGACATCCAGATTAAATTTAAAGACTTCTTGCTTAAGAAATCGAATGACACATGCCCCCCATTGTACGCTTCTGTTAGAAACAAAGCATGATCAGGGGCAAGGTAAGCATACATCACAATCCGTATACATCAGTTGGTTATCCAAGAGTTGCCTAAGAACGTTATCTCCATTTGGTGGATATCCATTCGATTGCTTTATATAGTAGCAATTCCATTCTCCATGTCAAAGACAAGATCTAATCTATGGAAAACGTTTAATGCCTTACTCCAATACATATTGCCTTTACGTTGCCTTTCCCCTCTTTCTCTTTCTTAATTGTTTCCAAAATTCATCTCGGTACCAATCAGTCCTGATCGGTACCGAGTTGTTTCCTTATTGAATTTTGTGGCACTATGTAAGTCAACACTTAGAATTTTTTTCTTCACTTTTCTCACTCTCAAATTTTCATGACCAAACTCTTTTCCCACCATCCACTTATAAACTCCAAATTCCAAGGTTAACTTGATCACCATTAATAACCTGGAGCTACCATAATTGCCTCATAGTTATCGATATCTTTCGGTCTTCCCTTGGTTCACCGTCGACTGTCAAAGCACTCATCCCTAAATCCTCGTAGTCGAATTATAGATCCAAGATCCCTAAGGTAGGATGGCAGCGCTAATCTTCATGGTGGCGGCGTGGTTATGGTAGACGTTGGTGCAGTGCTTTAGAAGGTTTTGACAAGTGGTTGGCCATAGCAGGTCCTAAGTTTCTACTTACATCTGTCCCAAAGCGGGCACATTATACAACAAATTCTTCAAAGATATGATGTCCATTCTATGTTAGTTTCATGCCTTATATAGGTTGTACATGAGGAATATTAGTTTTAATCCAAATCTTTCGTACCTTAAAGTACCTAGGCTAACTCCTACCAACACTTGGTTGATCTCACATCACCATTTAAATTCCAAATGATGATCCTCTTCGAAAGAATCATCACATTGAATGCGTGTCATTATTCGAAAGATGCCATTATACATCACTCCTGGTTACTGTAGTTCCTATGTTCCTGATCATGTTGAATTCCAAGATTTCCTTTCTCGAATGACTCATCATTCTCCTTGATTTAATGTTGGCATTGGACCCAAAATCCTATTGAAGCTAGGCTACCATTGCTCAGACTTCAACTTCCAAGCCTTTCGGACCTAGGCGTTCAACTACCGTCAAGTAACAAAGAATAATTGTTCTAGTAGAACCGATTTAAGAATAGTCTCCTTTTTTAAGTGAACATATTGGCTAAACAATTCTGGATGACCTCTATAGAAAATGCCAATAATTCTAACCACCAAAACTCTCCAAACCATATGTCAACATGGGATTCTTAAGAATTATGTCCTTCTTCCAACGCAAATTTGTTGGGCGTAAAATCTTCTAGTGGGCTATAAGGCATGGAGCAGATATATGTGCTTAGACGGCATTGTGCCCCCTTTCAATCCTTTCGTATGTACAGTCCACAAGGAGCTCATCTTGCACCAACCTAAGTCTATCCCAACAAGTACACCTTGCTAAGATCCTTATATGTCTTGTTCTCGAACCAATTCCAATTACCCCTTAACTTTGAAGAGCCAACGAACATGCTAATTTTCAAACAACAGTGCTAATCACCATATTATACGGAAATTGAAGTCTAGTGCCATTGTAAAGTCATCGAAGCACTTCACAATAAACGTTCTTACTTTAACAATGAATATTTTTTCATTCGATGCTTATACGGATTCAACGGGAACTGGCTTTTCGAAAGTTGGACTTCTTTTCCTTCTCCCTGTACCCATATCCACATAATTCAAATATTTAACTTATCATTCGATACCTTTATAGATATTCCTGCTCGAGACACAAGTGAAGATCATGCCGATACTCTTAGGATCCTTAAGAGCATCCCCATCCAACATCGCTCTACCCCTTATCTTTTGATGAAGGGGAACCTTCATTGTTGCAACCTTTTACATTTTGATCATTTCATTGCTCCTACTGAAACCTCTTCGAGCAGCTCCAGAATGCTGACTAGGTCTTCTGCCTATGCTCGCAGCTCTAGCGAACAGTCTTCAAGGGGAAGTGGAGGGCCTATCCGATATAGTAAACATTGGTGAGCCGGTTAATAGAGTAGAAGGAAAGCATGTTGTCGGTAATGTTTTAGGAGAAGGAGATGAGGGAGTTGAAATGAAAATGCTTCAGGAAGAAAACGATGTGGAAGAAAGAAGAGAGGGAAAAGAGGAGGAGAACGAATAAGAAAGCGACGGAAGACATAGTAGTGACTATGACATCAGTCAAGAGGGAGATCAGTCATACGGTGAGATGTCTCCCAAATGCACTGAACTCTTGAACTCACCCCGACCAAAGCATGTTGTCAACAAAACTCAAAGAAAACCGCAGAACCGACCGTAGCACCTTCAGCGGCGACTCCTTAAGGAGGGCTCTCCAGGCTTCAGATTCCTATTTAAGGGTATTTTAACCGAAGAAGGCGAGACCTCATCCTTATTTCCTTTCGAACATGGTCCGTAAAGTACTTAGTTGTGACATTGGCACTCCATGTACTTCTGGGATCATGAACACACATGCCTTGCATTCATCTGAATTCCAATATTCCAAAATTATACAATCCTTTCGCTTGTGTATGATAACATCAGAAGAGATAGATTCATCAATCTCCAGTATAGAATTTTGAAGAAAGGAAGCGCACTCCCAATTCATACCCGTCTCATTCCAATCATCGCAGAGACTGAGAGACTGAAGAGTAAAAAGCTAACTGAAAAGATCAAGAGGTAAAAAGTAATAGAAATAAGAGGTAGGTCGAAGAAAGTCATTCCTAAAATCATGGGAAGATGCATAAAGGTACTCTCGATCATCGTGGTTCCTCCTTCCGTGTTCCTCCATCATTATCTCAACCACAACTTTCTCGATAGCAATGGACTTCAGCTTCACTTTAACTTGCTAATACCATTCCTCCTCAATCTGAAGGAACCATTGCTCCTCGAACTCCTTCTCCAGACTCATCCAACTGAATGTAGTCCACCTTCCCTACTCTGCCTAACTGCAATCATTTTCGACCGTGACATCAAAAAAATTCCTATAGAAGAGGCGAACTAAATGGATGTACGACCCAAGGATACGAGAGGGAGAAGCTTTGTCATGCCTTCTCCAAGGCTAACCGAATCAGCCAAATTAATGTCCAATCACTTGAATCTGAAAAGAAAACCTACGATAGCCTTATAAATGGGTAAAAGAGGGACTCATAATGGAAAAAGAAAGAGACGAGGCCTTGAAATCCGAGATGAATACCAAAGGTATAATAGAGAGATGAGGAGAGCCCAAACCTAAGTTAAAATCATGATAAAAGACTTGTTAAAGACTATTCATAAAGAAAACGCGACTCTTAACACATAACTTACTAACAAGGATGTGGCTCTCACTATGAACGATGAAACTATCCTAGCCAAAGATAAAACAATCGATGACCGGGTAATTGAAATCCATAAGCTCCGCGCTGAAAAAGAGAAACTTCATTCTGAACTGCTCATGGTAAAAACAGAAAGATTGGATGCTCAAGTCAACTACATTATCTCATTCATGATTTGAATGAGCTCAAAGAGCATAAAGCTAAAGAGAGAGAGAGAGAGGAACTTAACACAACTCTTCAGTAATTCTTCGCCAATGTAATACAATACAAGAATCTGAAGTAGTTGGGCAATACATATGCCAACGTCTGTGAAGAGATTCTCTAACGTGAAGAAACACTTATTGAAGGCCTTATCGAAGATGGACTTAAGGCTAAGTACTTCAATGGTGAAGACATCATGAAACTTAAAGACGGAAAGGCTATCCTAGTTATATAGGATATTACTAATGAAGCTGCTATTAAGTTTCTATCGACCTAAGTGCAATGGATCAGGCAGAATCATCTATTTCCATATCCCAAGAGTTTACAACAAAAATGCCTACAACGAAGGGTGTTGGCTCCAAGGCCACCCAAGATATCCAAGCTTCCAAAACAATTACTTCTGTTGAACCCTATGTTTCCCCCTTCGTTGATTCACCAATTCAACATTCACTCGAAGATGGGGAAATCTCTAAATCTCCCATTTAGAAACAAAGTACAGTCAAAGTTATATCTCTTGTTTCTATAGTATTCGAAGTCCTTTAGGTCTTGCTTGAGACTGTAACTAACCTCCACTTCTCTGTTTATGAAGTTAGGTCATCCTTCTATTCCACCTCCCTTGTTGGCAATCAATCAATGTGTGGGCACTACTACTATTGTCACCAAGTCAAATCCTATGGCTGCGGGACCAATCACTACGAGCCTTCTTTCTAGATCTACTCTGAGTTTTGATTCAAAGAATATCGCAGCTTTGGATGGGTTTGGACGACATTTCCAAGCCCTTGAGGGAAGACGTTATAATAACCAGCACCTCGAGTGTAACCAATCCTTTCCATGATAGGGAAGTGGAAAAGTGATATGTCTAAGGTTAAGAATTAAACTGACCCTGGTCTCGAAAAGCCAACAGGTGCAGAAGAGCCACAACCTTCTTCTCAAATCCTTCCTATCATTATTTGTCCTCCAAAGAGCAGCAGTACCGGTGCTACAATATAGTCCTCGAAGCCCGCCATTAACCATCCTGAGGATCCTGCATTTATTACCATTGAAGGTGACACTGTAACAACCCGCCATGAAACGGGCCTAATTTCAACCCAAAAAAGGATCATCGAACCGTAGGCCCATTATAAAGATGGATGTTGGTTAGTAAATCAAAAAAAAGAACAGTACACAGATCTATCTATCTACACATTTTGAATTTCATAGCATAAGGATAAAATATAATATCAGAAACAGCACCCGTTTATTTAAATTTTCAATTGCCAGAAACATACAGCACAATGCCACAAAACTACATTAAATATCCATAGTGCAATATCACAAAATACATCATCATGTCAAATGGGAACATCAAAAATTTAAGAATGATAAAAGTAGGTAGAAAAATAACTGCCATAAGTCTCTGTCTTCCCCACCGTCTTCGAAATCAATATCGTTTTCTTCTAACCTATGTTGTAGCTAGGAAGAAGCCGGAACAACAATATCCGGTGAATAAAAATCTCAAGCCCTTCTAAAATAATACTTATGGAAGTATAATTTAGATAAGAATATGTCTTATGCATCTTAACTATATTATTTGTAGATTTCTCCAACTGTAAGTCCAAATCTATAACATATACCCTTTCTAATCCAACTCATTAAGCTATTCAACTTTAGGTCAAAGGCCATTCCCAGTCACTCACATCTACCATTCATAATGTCCTAACAATGAAAGAGATAGTATCCAAGTCAATTAATACCTTTTCAATGGAAACTAGGCAGACTCTAACCAATTAATACCTCATTTTAGGCCAGTCCCCATCATCGACTACCTATCCCAAGGTGTACTCCTATTCGATAATATCTAGCTGACATAGCACAAAATCCCATCGTGCCACTTAGTACTTCTTTATTGGAGGGGCAGACCCTATAATAACTAATCAATGTCTCAAAACCGTAGCAGACCCTTTCCAATAAATCCACTACTATGCCTAACCACTAACTTGACCATTTAATACTTCCTAAATAGGGAGGAGGCAAGCCCTCAATCATCTACTTACTACTCCCGACCATAAAGCAGGTCCTACGTATTATGACCTGTAACCCAAACTATGATGTCTCACATTAGTCCAACTATTCCCAAATACAGGTAGCCAGATTAGCTCGGAAGGAGTACCTACATAATTTGGAACTAACCTCACATCCACCGTGAGTACTTATTATAGGCGATGCCTCAGATCAGCCCCAAAGTCACACTACTGGTAACCAGATTAGCTGGACAGACTTCCATGTTCTTTTGATTGACCTCACGTCCCTATAACTTGGTCATAATTTTCACTTACATGACATATTACCATATACCTCACCGAATTCCACGATATTACTATACATAATTATCTTTCTTCTTTCCTAAGGGTTTTTTTATTACTCATTAATAACCTACTTACTATGCAATTAATACATCGTTTATACACTAAAATATACACATACACATATATACACATACATACATACATATATGCACACGCACGCACACACACACACACACACACACACACACAGATATATATATATATATATATATAGTTATGTACCTAAATAATTCTAAGCATATAAAGATTACGCTCTAAGCTAATCATTTAAATGTCAAAATTTTAAATTTATACAAGTCCAATTTCATATCAACAAACATACTGTATATCCAACACTCTTAATTCAATAACAAAATAGTATAAAAATACAATCCACACCAAAATTATTTTATACTAAAATAATATAATCAACATTACTAAAATTTACAATTGAAATCCTTTTACGCTCTATTCAACTTTTACATACACAAAAGGCAATTTACATTTAAATTATGAAAATAGATAGTGAAAACTATGAATAAAGAGATTTCGTACCTTACACACCATTTCCTAACATATTTCTTTTCGAAATTCTTAACCATATTCAAAGAAAAGATGAGAAGTAGAATAGAATGTATAAATATTAAAATGGAAATCGCTATACTATTCCTTTATTATAGTATAGAATAACTGAGATTCTAATATAAGAATTGACATTTTGCTTTAGGGGAATTTTGAGGTTTTAGTTTGATGTTTTCATGAAAAAAATTCTCCATGACATATATTAAATCCAAGTTATATTATAGAATTACTAAAACAAGAAAAACTAAGATTTTCCATAAAAGCCCTTAGCTCTTCCTTACTCCGGTTTGAATCTCTTACAGATCTCTCCTTCTAGAAATATACAATAAGGGAATTATATATGAATTTGATTCAGAATTTAGCGATTGGAGGAGACTAGAATTAGAAGTTGAATACTAAACACCTAAAATTTCTTACCCAAAACCCTAGAGAATTTCTGAATATTTGAAGAAGAGAGAGACCGACAAAGTTTCATTTAGTTCCCAAATAATTTATAATAAAACCGAGGGGGCTCTACTCTTATTTATAGTGGTTAGAAAGCACCAGAATCATCATATTTAAGTTGGTTTAATATAATGTAATCCGGACCATTCAAATGTTAAAAACTCTAGCCATCACCATGATCACCATCGACCGCTCCTACCTAGGTGGTCGACTAACACTAGATATCGGTCGGCTGGTCGCCTTATTTTGGGAAATGTTTTTGTTTACCGTTATTTGATTATTTAATTCCTTATTTAATAATTAACATCAACTTTTAGTTTAACATTTACTTAACCCCCAAGTCTAACTACCATTAATTTTTTATTTTCAGACTTTGGCATTAATTATTTGTTTAAATTTGAATTCCGTTTAAATTAATTTGAATTTGATAACTTCAAACATCAATATTTTTTTCGTTTGAGCTTTGATTTCAAAACATTATATACGAAATTGATCAAAAAATTGTCACATAAGCAATAACACAACTTTCATGGTCAAACTCTGACACTTACAAAATTTCTATTTTTAGTCTTATCTTATTTGTTTAATTAATTTCTTATAAATTTTTATGGGATGTTACAAACACTAACCCTTCCGGAGGAAGTGCACCTAGTAATGAGAAAAGCCAGAAAAGGGCTCACAAAGGCTCAGGTAGCAATCAAGGAAAAAGAAGAAGAAGGGTCATAAGAAGTAAACTCCTTGGCGATCTCCTAGTGATAGTGAAACAATTTCCGTGCATCTGTTTTGGAGTTGAATCTTTTGGTTTTTCTTTTTGCTATATATAGGTCGCGTTTGTAGGGGAACGGCCCCCGTGGTTATCGACGCACATAAGTAGTGTTGTAATGAAATACTAGTTTTCCTTTGCAAACTTTTTGTTCCACATACTTTTCTGCATTTTTATAAATTGTATTTGCATAAATACAACTTTCTGTGTATATATATAATTACTTGTACTGCAATTTATCGATATTATACATATCTGTCTTTGTGCAAAGCTTTTATTTACTACATCTTTGTGCATATAAATAAAATTCTTGCAATTCTTTATTTATATTCCATTATTAGGCCCTTTTTGTAGCAAACATAGTGCTTCGATTGACTAAACAAAACTATAATTTAATCAATTCCATGTTATTCCCAGTTATGTTTAGTCAAGTTTCCTTCAACCATTAATGAGTTATAAATAATCCATGTTCTATGCTATTCCCTATCTCTGGTGAACAATGGGTCAAACATCTATCTCCTAACATCCCTAATCTCCACAATAACCGGGTGTGATCAGAGTAATCCATAAATTTACACTATTAAACCTCAATAAAGTGTATCTTGCTTAGTCCTGAGTGAAACCATAACTTCTACGTTGTTCTATCACATGGCAAGTTATTTTTTCAGGACTCGTAACCCTAAATGCCAAGATTTACGCATTGTTCCCCAACCTTACCTATTAATGGGCATTGGTGGATGATTAATCATGTAGAGAAAATTATCTCATTTCCCTCTGTTTGGCTATTCTCTTTTGATCCTAATCCTGGGCCAAACAGGTCTGGTAGTTCTTGTCTTTAACCTTCAATGACTATCCTCGCTTATCCTTGGTTGAGCATGTCCTACTACACCACAAGCGCAGTCGTGAAGGTCTTAATCAGACACCAATTCAAATATCTGAGAACATGTGCCTTTGGATGCCTATCTTCGGGAATCCACTCCCAGTCCTACCTATCTTTGGGTGTTGACCAAGAGTATTCTTTGACCATCCTCGTTTATCCCTAGCCTAGCGTATCCTACTAGACAAGCATAGTATAACACCCCTAATTTTTGTTCAACATTACCCAAGACATTTAATTTGATAGATTAAATAGAATAATGTAGATAATTATGGAGAATGAGATTTGGGTAATCAATCTGGTCGTGCCTTAATGAATTAAGATAAGTATCTAAAAATTTAACATATAAGAGAATGATTAAGAGGGGCATCCTAGGAAATTAGCCTAAACCCTTTGCTTTAAACCCCCACCCCTCTTTCCATTCTCATTTTCCATCATTCATAAAACAACTAAAGAAAACTAAGGGAGGATGGCCATAGAAAGGAAGTCAAAATCTAGAGATTGGAAGAAGTTTACGAAATCAAAGCAACACCAAATCCCAAACTCCAACCACTAATCTAAGGTGAATAATAACCCTTATCATCTCTTGATTCTTGTTTTGATTCGGTTATTGGTAATACCCGAATATTATGTATTTGATTGGTTAAGTTATGATCTAATAATCATTGTTTGGATAGAATAGTGGTTAATGAGAATTTTGGAATTGATTAGAAATTGTTTAATTTGGTTTTGGGATTAAATCCGAAATTCTTGTCCTCCAAATGATTTGAAATTTTGATATGTTAGGAAAAACAATATTTTGAAGATAGGTTTTTAATTCCATTATTTTCCAAGAAAGTATGTATTTTATATGAATTTCTATGTAAATAAATTAGTGAATTTCGGGTTTTATTACTAAAAAATAATTAAAATAAGTTTTTGGTCCTAAAATTCTTATATGTCTAAGAGTGTGATTAACTTGATTTATTTTGATTTTTAGGGATTTTCCTAAGTGTTTAGGAATGATGAACAAACTATTTAAATCAAAAAGCTTAATTGTTCAAGCAAAATGTTTATAATAAGGGTTAAAATGTAAAATGTTTTAATATTTCAAACTATCATGTATGACATATTTACAATAAAAAATTGATAATGTTTTTATTAGCCAATGAGATTTCGACGAATTATAGAGGTTTGGTGAAAAGATACTACCTTTTATAGCAAATTGGTAGTTTTCAAGTTAATTACTTTTCTACCATGTCGACGTTGTCTATGCCAAGCCATATCTCACCACATCCCATTGTCTTGAACATGGCACAAACGATGTTGCATGATGCCAACGAGCTTGGCATGAAGTGGATTGAATTTGAATCTCGTCGAGGTCGAGGTAACAAAGATAAAGAGAAAGGACTCGACATGGTCATGTCGATGCACATGATGCAGCGTTTTATACTAAGAAGCATGCTGCCCATATACTACTCGATATTTTTGCCTTTTCGACCTAAATGGTCATCATGCCTACACTATGTCGCTTTAAATTATTATCAAGCCTATGCTAGTTTTAACTAGTCATCGAGTTTGCTCTATTCTACTTTTAAAATTAATATCTAGCCTTGTCAATGTTGATTTTAACCAGTCTTTAAGCTATTAAATTGGTGGATAACCTATGTATCATGAGGATCGGCAATTTCATTATCATCGAGGCTCATGATGCCACACGTTTAGTTTTCGAGTCTTATTAGGCGGAAAGCCTTATACTTTTACATTGACGTGAGATGGATGTCGACGCTAATTCACATCGAGCATATAAGCAGTGGAGAGCCATTTGTTGTAAAATTTTAACTTCGAACCTCAGGGACACTAAGGTATATCTTAACAAGTTTGGCATGAAATATTTTGGGGTTACCATTGTACGTCACCATGCACTTTAAATAACTAAGGGGAAATAACTTGATTGGGGACACCAAAATAAATAAGTTATATATGTGTATAGCATGGATTAAAGTAAACATGTGGGTAATATGAGACAAATAGAAACATGTGGATAACATGAATTAAATGGCCAGGTTATGGGTTCATAGTCATCATAGAAAAATTATAGGATGTATGATAAATATTCTACATCATGTCAGAGATGAATAGTCTCTAATTTGTTAATTTGACGGTTTATAGTCATCCTAAGAAAATTGGGAGATGTGAGATGTGTTGAATATGCGCTTTGCGCTATATGATTTTTGTTTGATGATAATAAACATATATACATTCATATAAATGTATTTGGTAATGTACTATTTTGTTTTTCATAGTTTAAATAAATATTTGTTGAATAAAATTAAATCTCACAGAATTTGAATTTGAATTCAAACAAAAGAAGTTAAACAGATTTTGAATTCAAACAGAAATTTTATTCAAACAAATATTTTGTATAGTATGTATTTGGTTAGATAAATATCTGTTGAATAAAATAAATTACACAGAATTTGAATTTGAATTCAAACAGAACAAGTTACACAGTTTTTGAATTCAAACGAATATTTTATTCAAACGAATATTTATTACAAACTTGAATAGTACAAATTCATGCTCTCACTATACATATACATTTCTGATTACATCACGATTACATCACAAATATTTTTACAGTGATAACCTCACTACATATCACTCACACTCGTATTTTGTCTTCAACTGCATTCCGGTTTGAATCCAGCATCTGAGCAATCTGCAAAAATATAAACTAACGCAGTAAAATTGAAAAAGAAATATTTTTGCAATTCAAAAATAAAATATGGTTTTTGAAAATAATATTTGCCTCAGTTATTTGGGTTGTTCGTCATCATTTAAATTTGAATTCATCATACACGAACAACTTGTGACATACACAGTGTATTACTGTATATGCCACAAGGCCGTGCACACCGATATATACACTTGATCGATTTACAGGGATAGGTGAGCACAGGTCAAACCCAAATGAAAAGCCGGGTTCAACTCACGTGCAATAACATTGAAAATCTCAAATCGAGCACAAGGTCAAACCCGAGTTTTTTTTTGAAAAACTGGATTCAACACAGGGCAGGTCACAAGTCAAAAACAGTGTACAAAACTCAATGCAAGTTCAAGTCATCAAGTTCAAGTCAGACCACTGTAATAAGGCAGTAGTGTACATAGATACAACTACAACAATGACCAAAAGTGTACAGCAATGCAAGTAAAGTGACACCATTAAGCATATGCAAAAAACAAACTACATCAAGTAGCAAATCAAACCAGCAGTATACAAGTACAAGACCACCAAGCAAAATCAGTTCAACATGCATAAAATGAAACAGCAACATGCAATACGACAATCAGATGGTCAGAGCCATAGCAAACAGAGGTATCAATATGGTAACACAAATGCAACTCGACAAACAGCAAGACCAAACTGCATAAGTGACCATGCAAACTGACTCGAACCAATACAGTGACAATATGCAGCATACCAGAGGGTACAACATCAAAGAATCAAGTACACATGTATGCAGTGACACATCAATGAAGACACAGCCCAACAAAACAGCGTCAAAGAAAATGTCAACATAAAGTACTACAGAGATCAATGCAACTTCACAGCAATCATAACACAAGCCAGAGTGAATGCAGACAAGCACATGAATACATAAAGCTACAAGTGATGCAGCATCAATCAAAAAGTGATATGGTGAAGCACTGACTCAAATACAACTACAAGGCATGAAACCATAGTGAAACAGTTCAAGTGGACAGTGAAGGCAGTACAGGCCAGTGAACATAGAAGAGAATGACTCGAAGCAGTTGTGAACAAATGTACAAATGCTCAAGACCATCAGTACACAGTGTAGTTGCAGACTCCAAGAATATATACATGAACAAGTGTAGCATCTGTTACAGTGAAAAGCCTAAGTCAAGATGAAGTTACAACAATGCATCAGTGAGGAACACAACAACAATGAATACTGCAACATGACAAAATGTCAAAACTGCATCAATTACAAATGCAATGCAAAATGGAGTGAATGAAACATGGTGAACAACTAAAGTGCAACAAGTATTGCAGTAATAAATGCAACATCAAAGTGCAACAGAATGGATGCAGCAGTACCAAGTGATAGTGAAGATGGCCAGAGATGAAGACAGGGGCAAACACAAGATGGGCCGAAGCAATGGTGATGATCGAAGCTAATACAGAGTAGTATATTCACATACCCAAAATCAACAGTCGAAAATATACGAAATTGACAAAGTCAAATATCACAAATCACGAAATCAATTCAAAGCCGTGACCAACCAAGCAAGAAATATGAATAAGTCAACATCAAAGCCGTGGGACGCAAGAAACAAAAATACGCATATGAAAAAGTCAGAATCGATCTCAATCATTCAAGCATCATCAAGTGGCCGAGATAAAGAATTTGACAAATTCAATCAAATTTATACGAACGCAAATATAGGAATTCATCCTATTAAAACCCTAATCATCATCGGCATTTAGATCTATCGAGTTCAAGTATCAATTTAGAAAAGCAAAAGGACACAGTACATACCGAATTCACAAGCAACGAACTCGATCGAGCAACTGCAAAACATCCAATAGCCAACCATCAGAGAAGCAGCGAGCTATGGAAACATATCACAGATCAATTGAAGAAACCGAAGCCAACAAAGAGCCGAAGCCCTAACTGGAACAAAAAGGAACGAAGCCCTAATCAGAAAGAGGCCGCCATTTTTCTTCTCAAAAGAAAGTGGATCGGGTTAATAAAAACAAGGGGCCGGTTTTGTTTTATAAAAGGGCTAAAGTTTTATTTAGGGTCCAAGTAAAAAAGGGGTTTTGTTTCTATAGGCTTTTATTAATATTGTTAATTAGTTTAGGGTTATTTTTCTATTGTTCTTAATTATTGTTTTTATTTTACGAATCAAAGAATTTAGGTAAATCACCACCTAGGTTTAGGTAGTGTCAGATTGTCTATTTTGAGTTAGTTCAGTAAGCAGGGTGTGCGAGTTTGCAAAGCTCTATAGGCGGGAGCAGTGTTTGCGAGTGAGCGAAACTCTATAGGCGGGAGCAGGGTGTGCGAGTCTAGTAGAGTGTTTGTGAGTGGGAGCAAAAGGGTCTGCGAGTCTAGTAGAGTTGTTGTAAGCGTGATACTGTTTAATTCTAATAGAAATCTGTGAATGCAGCAGTAGGCAGGGGTTGCCGAAGCTGGGTAAATTTTGTGTGTGATTTACTTTTTCAGCATATTTATTTCTGCAGTTTATTTCTGTGTTTAAATCGAGAGAATTTGCTATAACCCTATTCACCCCCCCTCTAGGGTTAATCTAGATCCTACAAGTGGTATCAGGGCCCGGTAAAAATTTTTTTTATTTAACTCTAGAGTCATGAGTCTACAAAATAATGCTTTTTCTGAGGGGCAATCTATTGCTAGGCCACCCATGTTTAACGGGAACGATTATGCTTATTGGAAAGTTAGGATGAGTATTTATCTTAGTTCCGTTGATTATGATGTTTGGGATATTATTGAAACTGGCTATAAACCTCCCACTATAATCGTTGGTGGTACTGAGATTCCTAAACCTAAGGATAGGTGGGATGCAAACGATAAGAAATTGAAAACGACAAATGCTAAAGCCATGAATGCTTTGATATGTGCTCTTGATAAAAATGAATTTAATAGAATTTCTCATTGTACAACAGCACAGGAAATATGGCATACTTTGGAGGTGACACACGAAGGAACTTCTCAAGTCAAGGAGTCTCGGCTAGCCCTATTCAGCAATGAATACGAAAACTTTGTAATGGACAAAGACGAGAGCATAAAGGATATGTTTGGACGTTTTTCAACCTTGGTATACAATGCTAGAGCGCTTGGGAAGGTATTCACTGAGGTAGAGCTTGTGCGGAAGATACTACGAGTTTTACCAATGAACTTTGAGGCAAAAGTCACAGCAATCCAAGAATCGAAAGATCCGAGCAAACTAAGCATGGAGGAGTTGATTGGCAACTTGATGACATATGAGCTTGAGTTAAAAGCAAAGGAAGAACGCAACAACTCCGAACCAAAGAAGAAGACGATTGCCTTAAAAAGTAAAGAAGAAAGCGATGAAGAAGATCCAATTGAAGAGCTTGCAATGGCTGTCAATAATCTTAGAAGATGGTCTAGATTCAAGCCACGCAAGAAGAAAACAAAGGGCAATAGGTCAAAAGATTCCGAAAATTCCGATAATGAACTGATATGTTATAACTGCAACAAGCCTGGCCACATCAAACCAAAATGCCCACTTCTCAAAAACAACAAAGAAAAGAAAAAGGCGAAGAAGGTATTTGCAGCGACTTGGGATGATGAAGAAGGAGAGGAAGCTTCGGATAGCAGCCCAGAGGAGGCTAACTTGTGTTGCATGGCAAAATCAGAATCAGAAGCAACCTCCGAAGAATCTAGTGAGGCAGGTGAGTTTTCTTATAAAGAACTTGTTTTTATGTGTTCTGATCTTACTAAGGTAGTGGATACTCTTGAATCTAAAATTGAAAAACTGAAATTTGATAGGAGAGAATTTGCTCGTGAAAATTTTAGGTTAAAAACTGAGCTTGAAAATATTCAAAACCTAGAATGTAACCAATGTAAAATTTTAGATTCGGAACTATCAAAAATTAGGAATAACTCTGAGAATCTTGAAAAAGAAAACTTGAGTCTTAAAGAAAACATTGACACTAGAAAAAAGGACTTTATAAATCGATGCACCTCACTTGTCGCTGAAAATACAACATTAAAAACCAAAGTCCAAAATCTTGAGAAATCTTTGAATAACTTTTCAAGAGGCGAAAAATCTTTCAACATGCTATTGGGAAATCAAATTTTTGCTAACAATAGAAAAGGACTAGGTTTTGGAAAATCACAAGATGATGATAAAGGTAAAAGTGCTGCTCGATCTGAAATAATTGGAAATCATGTTGAAAATCATAGTCATAGGAACACAAAATTTAATCAAGTCAATTTAATGAGCACGTTTTGTAGAGAATTTGGACATAATCGAAATAATTGTTGGTATAGACCCAAACACGTGAAAACTATACCAATTTGGGTTCCAAAAGGCACAAATATAAAATCTTTGAAAGTCAAACAAATTTGGGTGCCAAAAGGAACATGTATAAATAGTTTTGAGTCTCCAAAAACATATTTTTCATATTCTGCCACTAACAACAATGGACCTATAAAAACAAATAGGTCACATAAATCTTTTATCGTGTAGGTGTGGTGGCAGGCTAAGGAACAACAACAGTGTTCTCTGGATTTCGGCTGTTCCAGAAGCACAACGGGCGACAAAGCAAAGTTCCTTAGCCTAGTATAAAGGTGACAGAATCACAATGGGCAATCACGAAAAATTATCGTAAAGGTAAAACAGGTAATTGTTTTTAAATGTGATTATCTGCACCATACTCTAAATTAAAATCAACCAATATTGAGATGAACAAAAGATGATGATTTTGATGCTATGATTTTTTTTAAAAAAAAATAATGACTAACCATCTTTAAATAGAATTACTTGGAGTAATTATGATGGTTGACTGATTCGGACTTAATTGATATGATTTTTTGACTTGTTCTTATTTATGACATTAATTTGTGCTTAATTGATGACCAACCAGATTTTAAATTTTTGATCTAATTTATATAAATTTGTTCAGTCAAATGCTGGTTACTCATGCTACACGTAGATATATTGGTTCTGACATTTTGATCACTGCTTGTAAATTTGCACGATTTCAAATTCATGAGAAAAAGGATTTTAAGAAATTGTTTTTGAAATAATTATGATGTTGATTGACTGTTGATTACTCATGAAAATAATTGTTTATCCTCTGGTTTCTGAAATTAACATCATGATATTTGTTTGAGTGTTAACACGGCTTAAATTCAAATTCAAAAGAATGATGTTTTGAAATTTTTGGTGCACATCTCATGGTTTGATTCAACAAGTGAATATTGAGTGAAATTTAAATTCAGATGCGGATTACACTGGTAATATGGTTGATAGAAAAATTACTAAGTGTAACGTGATTAATTATTTTTGAAACATTCATTTGCTGCATTTTTTTTAAGAAAATATCTGCATATTTTTCACTTAAAATAATTTTCAAATAGCAGAAAATTTTCTTATAAAACTTCCCTCAAGAAATCATGTTTGACCATATTTACAGCTTAGTTATTTTTGAAAAATTGATTTTATAATTTTTAATTTGATTTTAAATGACAAATTTGACTAATCTGACTCCCTTTGATTATCGAAAAGATAAATAGTGATTGAAAAAGAGATGAGTGTTGATATTTATCATATATTATAACTCGAGAAAGTATAATTAAAAAAAATTCTTTAGAATTTCATAACAAGAGTTATAAAAACTTTTTGTTGGATAATAATTCCATGACCATTTCTATTTCTATCATCTTTCTATCGAACATCACTCATCAAGATCATATTTAATATGTAAATTTGTGGTAGTTTACAAAGGAAATCATTTGTTCTTCAATATCTTTAAATCGGTGAAGGAAATTATTTGTGCTTCAATTTCTTATATTCAGCAATTAAAAATAAATATCCAAAGTATTCACTCTCATTTAAAAGTCCTCACGGTCATGCATGGGTGAATTACTTGGATTTTTGATTATGTGCTTCCATGCTCATTTAAAAGTCCTCACGGTTATGCATGTATGGAACGCATATTAAAAATAATTAATTTAATAGACAAGTTGATTCTAATCCCATTTAAAAGTCCTCACGGTCATGCGTGGTTAGAAGATACTTGATTTCATTTTTTAAATTAAATAGGAATACTACTAATCTCATTTAAAAGTCCTAACGGTTATGCATGGTTAGTAGATATTCAAATTTCCAGAAATAAATATACCACAAATAGACATATCTATATGAATTTTTGATGATTCTATCTCCATCACTTCTGAAAGTGGAATATGCGCTTGACAAGGGTAATTATGATTTTTGTTTGAGTTTTATTGAAATTTGATATTTATATTTAATTGAGTTAAATGTTTGATTCATGTCTATCACTTCATCCCTATTTTTATAACACTGTTATTCTTTTGCTGATAACAAAAGGGGGAGAGAAAAGTTAAGATTTTGTCAAATAGAATCAAGCAAAGGTCAAATAACTTTCAATTTGCATATAGGCTCATTTACATATTTTTATTTATATGCATATATGTAGGGGGAGCCATATATGTAGGGGGAGTATCACATAAAAAGGAAGCATTCAAATAGGGGGAGCAAATGAAATTATCAAATACATTTAATATATTCAAAATCTTAAATATATGTTTGTTATCATCAAAAGGGGGAGATTGTTGAATATGCGCTTTGCGCTATATGATTTTTGTTTGATGATAATAAACATATATACATTCATATAAATGTATTTGGTAATGTACTATTTTGTTTTTCATAGTTTAAATAAATATTTGTTGAATAAAATTAAATCTCACAGAATTTGAATTTGAATTCAAACAAAAGAAGTTAAACAGATTTTGAATTCAAACAGAAATTTTATTCAAACAAATATTTTGTATAGTATGTATTTGGTTAGATAAATGTCTGTTGAATAAAATAAATTACACAGAATTTGAATTTGAATTCAAACAGAACAAGTTACACAGTTTTTGAATTCAAACGAATATTTTATTCAAACGAATATTTATTACAAACTTGAATAGTACAAATTCATGCTCTCACTATACATATACATTTCTGATTACATCACGATTACATCACAAATATTTTTACAGTGATAACCTCACTACATATCACTCACACTCGTATTTTGTCTTCAACTGCATTCCGGTTTGAATCCAGCATCTGAGCAATCTGCAAAAATATAAACTAACACAGTAAAATTGAAAAAGAAATATTTTTGCAATTCAAAAATAAAATATGGTTTTTGAAAATAATATTTGCCTCAGTTATTTGGGTTGTTCGTCATCATTTAAATTTGAATTCATCATACACGAACAACTTGTGACATACACAGTGTATTACTGTATATGCCACAAGGCCGTGCACACCGATATATACACTTGATCGATTTAAAGGGACAGGTGAGCACAGGTCAAACCCAAATGAAAAGCCGGGTTCAACTCACGTGCAATAACATTGAAAATCTCAAATCGAGCACAAGGTCAAACCCGAGTTTTTTTTTGAAAAACTGGATTCAACACAGGGCAGGTCACAAGTCAAAAACGGTGTACAAAACTCAATGCAAGTTCAAGTCATCAAGTTCAAGTCAGACCACTGTAATAAGGCAGTAGTGTACATAGATACAACTACAACAATGACCAAAAGTGTACAGCAATGCAAGTAAAGTGACACCATTAAGCATATGCAAAAAACAAACTACATCAAGTAGCAAATCAAACCAGCAGTATACAAGTACAAGACCACCAAGCAAAATCAGTTCAACATGCATGAAATGAAACAGCAACATGCAATACGACAATCAGATGGTCAGAGCCATAGCAAACAGAGGTATCAATATGGTAACACAAATGCAACTCGACAAACAGCAAGACCAAACTGCATAAGTGACCATGCAAACTGACTCGAACCAATACAGTGACAATATGCAGCATACCAGAGGGTACAACATCAAAGAATCAAGTACACATGTATGCAGTGACACATCAATGAAGACACAGCCCAACAAAACAGCGTCAAAGAAAATGTCAACATAAAGTACTACAGAGATCAATGCAACTTCACAGCAATCATAACACAAGCCAGAGTGAATGCAGACAAGCACATGAATACATAAAGCTACAAGTGATGCAGCATCAATCAAAAAGTGATATGGTGAAGCACTGACTCAAATACAACTACAAGGCATGAAACCATAGTGAAACAGTTCAAGTGGACAGTGAAGGCAGTACAGGCCAGTGAACATAGAAGAGAATGACTCGAAGCAGTTGTGAACAAATGTACAAATGCTCAAGACCATCAGTACACAGTGTAGTTGCAGACTCCAAGAATATATACATGAACAAGTGTAGCATCTGTTACAGTGAAAAGCCTAAGTCAAGATGAAGTTACAACAATGCATCAGTGAGGAACACAACAACAATGAATACTGCAACATGACAAAATGTCAAAACTGCATCAATTACAAATGCAATGCAAAATGGAGTGAATGCAACATGGTGAACAACTAAAGTGCAACAAGTATTGCAGTAATAAATGCAACATCAAAGTGCAACAGAATGGATGCAGCAGTACCAAGTGATAGTGAAGATGGCCAGAGATGAAGACAGGGGCAAACACAAGATGGGCCGAAGCAATGGTGATGATCGAAGCTAATACAGAGTAGTATATTCACATACCCAAAATCAACAGTCGAAAATATACGAAATTGACAAAGTCAAATATCACAAATCACGAAATCAATTCAAAGCCGTGACCAACCAAGCAAGAAATATGAACAAGTCAACATCAAAGCCGTGGGACGCAAGAAACAAAAATACGCATATGAAAAAGTCAGAATCGATCTCAATCATTCAAGCATCGTCAAGTGGCCGAGATAAAGAATTTGACAAATTCAATCAAATTTATACGAACGCAAATATAGGAATTCATCCTATTAAAACCCTAATCATCATCGGCATTTAGATCTATCGAGTTCAAGTATCAATTTAGAAAAGCAAAAGGACACAGTACATACCGAATTCACAAGCAACGAACTCGATCGAGCAACTGCAAAACATCCAATAGCCAACCATCAGAGAAGCAGCGAGCTATGGAAACATATCACAGATCAATTGAAGAAACCGAAGCCAACAAAGAGCCGAAGCCCTAACTGGAACAAAAGGGAACGAAGCCCTAATCAGAAAGAGGCCGCCATTTTTCTTCTCAAAAGAAAGTGGATCGGGTTAATAAAAACAAGGGGCCGGTTTTGTTTTATAAAAGGGCTAAAGTTTTATTTAGGGTCCAAGTAAAAAAGGGGTTTTGTTTCTATAGGCTTTTATTAATATTGTTAATTAGTTTAGGGTTATTTTTCTATTGTTCTTAATTATTGTTTTTATTTTACGAATCAAAGAATTTAGGTAAATCACCACCTAGGTTTAGGTAGTGTCAGATTGTCTATTTTGAGTTAGTTCAGTGAGCAGGGTGTGCGAGTTTGCAAAGCTCTATAGGCGGGAGCAGTGTTTGCGAGTGAGCAAAACTCTATAGGCGGGAGCAGGGTGTGCGAGTCTAGTAGAGTGTTTGTGAGCGGGAGCAAAAGGGTCTGCGAGTCTAGTAGAGTTGTTGTAAGCGTGATACTGTTTAATTCTAATAGAAATCTGTGAATGCAGCAGTAGGCAGGGGTTGCCGAAGCTGGGTAAATTTTGTGTGTGATTTACTTTTTCAGCATATTTATTTCTGCAGTTTATTTCTGTGTTTAAATCGAGAGAATTTGCTATAACCCTATTCACCCCCCCCCCTCTAGGGTTAATCTAGATCCTACAAGATGGAGAGTCCGCTTTAGTTTTAAGGATAAAATGTGAGATGGACAGTCCACATTAGTGTAAGTAAAATAAATGTGGGATGAGTACGTAGTCCGCATGAATAGTCAATAAGAACTTCGATGGGTATTCTAATACACGAGGGATGGGTAATCTAGTACATATGACATGTTTATACACAATCATATTATTCTGTTATAACCATTATGGATGCAAAAGCATAATATATGGTTAAGATGTTTAATTACGTACTAGTCAAGGGAAAGCCATTATGCACAATGGTTTGGTCTCACTAGATATCTATTGGTTTTAGCTAGTATATTATTATTCACACCATACTTTTTATCCGACCCAAACTTTTTTGTTTTTCTCTGAAGCTCTCGGGTACTCATTTAAATTGGTTGAGAGTAAGGGCTTTTTAGGTTCTCTTTAGATGAATAAGCTTCTATAGACGTGCAGAAGGCAATCTATCTAGTAGGAGCTATATATCTATTTTCCACTGTGTTTTGATTCCACTTTTGTAATGTAATGGCAAGTTATATTAAATGCCAAATATTTGACTCTAATCATCCAAAGGTACATTTTCATATACCACTCTTGAAATATGTTGTAATAATTATATTTTCTCTGAACGTGGTTTGTGAATTGGGATTATGTAATGAAATTGAAATCTTATCTTGAAATGAAATGAGAAAATTTATTTATATAATGTTAAATTTTTTTGTATTCATGTGTTATTGGTATTATCAAAATGTTTAATGTAGCTGCATTTTGTCATTGGAAATTAATAATTATAGATGTCTAAAATATCTATAGCACTTAGTTTTTGGCCTCAAAAGGGAAGATGTTACAGTTTAGTATCAGAGCATCGATTTATGCAAACTAAATAGGAATTTAAACCTAAAAGATTATGAAAACATAATCCAATGAAACAGAGAATAAGATTGGGGTTGGGATAATACGACAATAACGTACTTGTATTTTGCTATATATAAGTATGTATTCCCCTCTCTCTTCTTCTTTATCTTACTAAGGCTTGTATGCAAATTTATGAGAAAGAAAGGTATGGAAGTAGGAAACGAAAGAGTGAATCTAGGTGGAGGAAGCACCACAATTAAAGGAAATGCTCGACCTACAGGAGAAACCAAGATCCATAGGCAAACGCTAATCAAAATGCAAATGCCAACATAGGTGTTGGAAACCCACTAGTAGATAGGGGACGATGTATCAGTTATTCGTTAACTTGATGCAAGCTTGAGCGACTGCAAGTGTAGCTGAAGGAAATGCCGTGAATGCAGGAGGACTAAATTTGTGGTGCTAGTTGGCAATTACTATGCCAAGCTGAGGCGAGATTATACTAGTTTGGGTAGGAAGCCTTTTCTAGGGACTGAAGATGCTGCTGAGGTGAAAATTTGGCTTTTGCATTGTGAGATAATTTTTGCTAATCTTGGTTTGGACAATGAGCAAAAGAGAAGACTGGTTTCGAGGCAATTGAAAGGTGCAGTATTGTTCTGGTGGAATGGAATTACCATGGGTGTGCCTGAGGAAGAGTTAACTTGGGCAGATTTTCGAAGGAGATTCAGAGAGATTTTTGTTCGCGGTAGCTAAATCCGCTTTGCTCAGGAAATTTATGCATTTAGAGTAGGGGAGATGTTAGTGTTGGATTATTCTGCAAAGTTTGATGAGCTCTCTAGACATGGATATGCCACCATGGGCAATGTCATTAAGAGAATCAGAAAGTTTATCCAGGGGTTAAGGCCAATAATTGCAAGGGAAACCATGCCACATCTCCGAGATCCATCAAATGTAGTAGTGGAGATGGCGATTAGAAACATAGAAATTCTTTCTACCTTCGGGAAGGAGAAGTAAACGGAGACTCAGGAATCCCGGAATAAGAAAAGAAATTTTTTAGGAAGAAGGATGCTCAGAAAGGAGGAGCAGCTAAGAATGGGAAGGCAGATATTGTCTGTTTTAAATTCGATAAGTAGGGTCATATGGTAATGAGTGTCTCCTTGGTGAAGGAAAAGTGGTTGTGGGGATGCAAAATGTGAAGTGCTTTAACAGCGACCAAGTGGGGCATTACAAGAACAACTGTCTAGAAGTAGCCAAGGCTGAGAAGGGAAAAGTTTATGCTTTAGAACCATCATCCTCTAGAACAACAATAGCTGAGAAGGGAAACATGTGATGGAAGGTACGCTTTTGATCCATAGTATACCAGTTAGGATACTATTTAGTACCGGTGCATCGCATTCATTAATATCTTAGTGGTTGGTAGATAAATTATGCTTAGAACCTTCATAACTAGTTATTTCCTTAAGGGTTGAAAATCCAAGGTATGCAACATTGGAGATGAGATGCGACCCGTTAGAACTTGATTTATTAGGTCATAAGTTTGCATGCAATTTGTATGTCATTGATTTTGTTGGCTTCGGGATCATATTGGGTATATATTGGTTAGATAGAGATGATGCTAGGATATTTTGCCAGAATAGAGAAATATCATTGAGACATCCTAGTAGTAGTGACTGAATAGTATTCGTGAATTTGAGTCCAGGAGTTTCTGCTTTGCTGAATGCTATGGTAGTAAAAGAAGAGCTGAATTGGTTTTGGTTGCCAAAGAATTTTAGATGTTTTTGAACGAGTTATAGGACTACCACCAAAGTGAGCTATAGAGTTTCGCATAGATATTGTGCCAGGAGAAGAACCGTAAGTATACCACCCATTAGGATGATACCTGCCAAGATGAAGGGGTTAAAGGTGCAGCCAGTGGACTCAGAAGTAAAAACATTATCAGACCAAGAAGTTTGCCTTAGGGAGCTCCGTTGCCATGGTCGTGAAGAAACCGAATGGGTTCCATCAGCTGAGGGTGGCGGAGGAGAGTATTTCTTTGATAGCATTTCCAACAAGATATGGTTCATACAATTGGTAGTGGTTCCATTATGGCTAACGAATGCGCCAGCTTCCATTATAGACTTGATGAATTGTATTTTTTAAGAGCACTTGGATAGGTTCGTATTGGTGTTCATAGATGACATTTTGATATAAAGATGAAAGAAAGCATGAGATTAAACTTAGGATAGTGTTAGAGACGCTGAGACAACTTCATATGAAAGCGAAGTTTTTGAGTGCCATTTCTGGAGGAAAGAAATAAAGTTTCTTAGCCATGTAGTCTCAGGAGAAGGGTTATTGTTTGATCCAGCTAAGATTGAAGTAGTTAATAGTTGGAAGAGACCTAAGATAGTGACCAAGATAAGAAGTTTTCTTAGATTGGCTGGACATAACAGGAAATTTATCAAGGATTTTTCACGGATAGCAGCACCCCCGACTAAGCTAACCAGAATGGACGTCAAGTTTGTTTGGTCCGGCAGATGCGAGGAAGCGTTCCTTAAGTTAAAGCGTTTATTGACCAATGTGCTCGTGTTAGTTGCGCCAGATGATAATCAAGGGTTAGTAGTGTATATGGATGCATGTGGGAGATGACTAGGAACGGTGTTGATGCAAAAGGGTAGGGTTGCCTATGCTTCTCGATAGCTCAGACCGCATGAAGTAAGATATCCGACCCATGATTTAGAGTTCGCAGCGGTGATCTTCCCATTGAAAGTGTGGAGTCATTATCTTTTGGAAGAAAGATTTGAGTTATATACGGATCATAAGTCTTTAAGGTATTTATTCACTCAGAAGGAGCTGAATATGAGACAACAAAGATGGATGGAGTTTTTAGCAGCTTATGATATCGGTATAGACTATACAATTGAGGAAAGGCAATAAAGTAGCAGATGCTCTTAGCAGAAAACATCAGAATATAATGTTAGCTATGTTGGCAGAATGGATGGATCTTGAGGCATTGACTACATGTAATGTGCAATTAATATCGACTACTAAAGTACCGCCATGTTAACATGTTTGGAAATTCGATTGGTTTTCATCAGAAGGATTGCTTCTAAATAGAAATATGATCAATTATTATCCTATAAGATTAGAAGGTTAGAGATTATAACTAAGACCGATGATCTAAAAGATTTTAGTCTTGACTAGAAGGGATGGTTGTGTGTTTCGAATGTTGGAAACCAAAGGAAAGAAGTCTTAGGGAATGCCATCGATCGAGATTTACGGTTCATACTTGAGGAACCAAGATAAATCAGGATATAAAAAGAGGCTTCTTTTGGGAAGTTATGAAGAGGGATATTGGCATTTGGGTAAAGCAATGTTCAAATTGCCAACAAGTAAAAGTTGAATATCAAAAATCGAGTGAGTTGCTTCAGCTTTTAGATGTACCAATTTCAAAATAGGATTCGATATCCATGGACTTTATTGATGGGTTTCTATGGTTGAATCGAAGAAATGAGAGTATATAGGTCATATTGGACAGATTAACCAAAAGCGCTCATTTCATTCCTGTTAGGTCAATCAGGATGACACCTACTTTTGGCTAAGTTATTTATGAAGAACATAGTTAGACTGCATGGATTCCTAGTATTATAGTCAATGAAACAGATACATTATTTACAAGTGAGTTCTGGAAGAGTCTATAGGAAGTGTTAGGTACCAAGCTTAAGATGGGTACTGCTTAACATGCCCAGAAATATGGGCAGACAAAGAGAGTCGATAAGGTACTTGAGGATTTGTTAAAAGCTTGCATACTAGATTGGTTGATTGTGGGAAGACCACCTACACTTAGTTGAGCTTTCTTATAGTAATAGTAACCAGACCAGTATAGGAATGGCGCCTTTCGAAGCTTTGTACGAAAGGCCATGAAAGTCACCAACATGTTGGTTGGAAACCGGAGATAGGTTAGTCTTATGTCCAGATCTGGTGAGAGAAGCAATAGAGAAAATTGAGTTAATCCGAGGTAGGATAAGAGAAGCTTGGTTTAGATAGAAAAGTTATGCGGACAGAAGACGTAAGGATCTAGTGTTTTCAGTTGGAGATAAGGTTTTTATTAAAGTATCACCGATGAATTGGGTGGTACGTTTTGGAAGGTCAGGGAAACTAGCACCGAGATATATTGGACCTTTGCCAGTTGTAGAGAGGATCGAAAAGCTCACATAAGGAGTAGAGTTACCGAGCAGTTTTGCAGGTGTCCATAATGTTTTTCATGTCTCTCATCTTTGGAATTATGTGCGTGATCTAGAGACTACTATCATTTCGATTGCATTAGAACTTTTATTAGTAGGATCAGATCTGAATTTTGTTAGGCAACTAGTTCGGGTTGTAGCGAGAGATGAGAAGAAGTTAAGGAACAAGACAGTCAAGTTGGTGAAAGTTCAATGGAGCGACAACGAGAGAAACTGTACCTGGGAGACAGAAGACAAGACTAGGGATACTTATCCTGAGCTATTTTGAGGGTATTTTCTATGTTTGTCACATATAGATTTTATGGATAGTAGGATATATTAGCTTTTGTTGCATGTTTGTTATGCTTATTTTGTAGTCCTTAATGAATTTCAAGGACGAAATTCTCTAAGAAGGGGATCCTACAACACCCCTAATTTATGTTCAACATTATTCAGGACAATTAATTAGATAGATTAAATATAATAATGTAGATAAAGAAGGAGAATAAGATTTGGGCAATTAATCTAGTCGTGCCTTTGTGAATTAGGATAAGCATTTAAAAATTTAACATATAAGAGAATGATAAAGAGGGGCATCTTCAAAAATAGACCTAAACCCATTACTTTAAACCCTTACCCCTCTTTCCATTCTCATTTTCCCTCATTCACAAAACAACTAAAGAAAAGTAAGGGAGGCCGGTCACATAAAGGAAGTCAAAATCTAGAGATTCAAGGGAAAAAGCTTAGGAAATCAGAGCAACAACAAATCTAAAATTCCAACCCTTAATCTTAGGAGAATAATAACCCTTATCATCTCTAAATTCTTATTTTGATTTGATTATGGGTAATACCGAATCTTATATATTTGACTGGTCAAGTTATGATATAAAATTTATTGTTTGGATAGAATAATGGTTATGGGAATTTTTGGAAATTACTAGCAATTGTTTAACTTTGTTTTGCGATTAAATCCGAAATTCTTGTCCTTCAAAAGATTTGAAATTTGATATGTTGAGGAAACCACTATGTTGGAGACGGGTTTTTAATTCCATAGTTTTCCAAGCAAGTATGGATTTGGTAAAAAATTTCTAAGTGAACAAATTGGTGAATTTTGGGTTTTAATTATTAAAATTTAAAATAAATTTTTAGCCCTGAAATTTTTACATTTCGAAGAGTATGATTAACTCGATTTGTTTTGATTTTTAGAGATTTTACCTAAATGCTTAGGATTGATAAATAAATTGTTTAAGTCGAAAGGGTTTAATTGCTTAAGTAAAATGTTTATTATAAAGGTTAAAAGGTAAAATGTTTTAATATTTCAAACATTTTATATTGTTTAAGTCAAAATGTTTTAATTGTTTAAGTCAAATGGATTAGTGTTGAACATGTGGATAGCATGGATTAACATTGAACATGTGGATGACATGGATTAAAGTTAAACATGTGGGTAACATGGGACAAATAGAAACCTATGGATAAGATGAATTATACGGCCAAGGGATGGGTTCATAGTCATCCTAGGAAAACTATGGGATGTATGATGGATAGTCTACATCATGCCGAAGATGGATAGTCTCTAATTGGTCAATTTTAGGGTTCATAGTCATCCTAGGAAAACTATGATATGTGAGATAAATAGTCCGCATCAGTTTCAAGGATAAAATATGAGATGGATAGTCCATATTAGTTTAAGTAAAATAAAATGTAGGAGGGGTAGTCCACATGAATATAAGGCCTGTAGTCAATAAGAACTTGGATGGGTTGTTTAATAAATGAGGGATGGGTAATCCGGTACATATGACATGTTTATGCACTGTCATATTATTCCGTTATAACCATTATATATGCAGGAGCACAATATGTGATTAAGATGTTTAGTTGGGTAATAATGAGGGGAAATCGTTTTCACACAATGGTGTAGTCTCACTAGATATCTATCGGTTTGAGATGGTAGATTATTATTCACACCAGACTTTTTGTCTGACTCAAAATTTTTGTTTTCCCCTTGAACTCTTGAGTACTCATTTGAGTAGGTTCGGAGTAAGGGGTTTTTAGGTTCTCTTTAGAGGATTAAGCTTTCGTGCATGAGGCAATTTGTCTAGTATGAACTATATATCTATTTTCCGCTGTGTTTTGATTATACTTTTGTAATGTAATGGAAAGTTTTATTAAATGCAAAATACTTGACTATGATCATCCAAGGGGCATCTTCATATGTCGCTCTTTGAATATGTTGTAATAATTATATTTTCTCTGAACGTGGTTTGTGAATTAGGATTATGTAATGAAATTAAAAGCTTATGTGAAATGAAGTGAGAAATTTTATTTTAAATAATGTACCAACTTTTCATATTTATATGTTAATTGTATTGTCAAAATGATTAACATAGCCGCATTTTGTCACTAGAAAGTAATAACTATAGAAGATTGCCGCATCCATTGGACTTAGTTTTGGGTCTCAAAATGGGGGACGTTACATGTGGTTGTTAGAATCTCAACTGCGCATTAGTTTTTATCTTTAGAAACTGGTGCTTTAACCACTTTATTCTAGGCATACCTTTTTGACGTTACCTATCTCGAGGCAACAGTCAATATTAGAAGGATAGGGTTGAATTATCTAATCAACCCCTATGATTATACTACTCCTTCCCAATCCTGGTCTAAAGAAGTTGATACTGTTTTAGAGTATCTAAATGTGTTGCATAATCCTGGATATTGCTTATAAGAACGCGGTTCCATTGATTCAAGAAACAAACTTTTATCTATAAGCGAAAAACATGGTAAGTATTGTACATTATCCCTAGAATCCTCAGGTGGCATATTTCCAAAAAATAAACTAAATGAAATAGTACTGAAGAAAGCCGTTATTCCATGCATGTGGAATCGAGATTCTATCAACGGTAGCTAGCTTGAATGTTATATCTTCAAGCTTTTTCTCGATTGCTTAAGGACCATACCAATTCGTATCAAGTGCCCAAATTCCTAGGAGAACTCATTTTAAAGAGATATCCCTTACCTCCAAGGTACGGTTCTAGTCCTTGGTGTTTAAGTATCATCCTACTCTTTTTTGGTAAGCAACTATCCTTAATTGTGCTTCCTCTCGCTTCTCCTCAACCAAATCGGATGACCCAAGCAAGAGCTCCTTGCTTACCATTGGATCGTATTTCCTTTTACGATGAGAAGGGAATTTCAATTCTATCGAGATTGTGTCTTCTAATCCGTAGGCCAAAGCAAATGGCGTATATCCAATCACAGAATTATGGGTCATTGTATAAGCCCACGATGCCAGTAGAAGCTCATTAACCCAGTTTGCTTTGGCTTTAGTTAACCATTTCTTCAAGATGGACTTGATGATTGTTAGCAAATTTTTATGCTAATTTATGTGTAAAATAGGATGGAGCTAATTTGGATAAGGGCTTATATGCCCTTATGGAAGCTCGAGAATATATGCAAGTCCAAGTCCATTAGTGTTTAAGTCCAAATCCATTATGCTCAAGTCCAAGTCCAAAGATAAAGTCATATGCATGTCATTATTCAATAATTGTCAAGTATACAAATTAAAGGGAGATATGCTCTACAAAGTTAAATGTCCAAGCCCTAATGTGTAGAAGTTCAAGAGTTACAATCGGCTATAAACATCCCTATATTGATTTAGGGTTTACAATTGCCTCAACTCCTTGCCCTTCTAAGGGTCTTTGATGCATCTCGATACCGACCTGATTTTGGTTGATAGTTGAATCCTCTCAAAGGGAGCCTTCCTACTTCCTTCAAAAACTCCCTCTGCTACTCCAGTATCCATTTCATTCTGCTTGTTCTTTTCATCTCGTCATTTCTAACAAGAAGAAGAGGAATTCTTCTCTTTGGATCCGGTAGGTGGAGTCTCTCTCCTGCTCATCCTAGTTCTCTATGATTGCTAGGTCAACAAAGCTATGTTATTTTCCATCTTTTCCAATATAGCCTTCTAAGTAGGGACCATCTTCTGATTGAGCTCTACCATCATCTTATCATATTCCACTCTCATGACAATCTCTTAGATGACAAATGGTCCTGCCAATGCTACTGTCGGCTGGTTACTATCCTCTGTATGATCAGAAGCTCCTTTATCTGCATCATATACTTCTTTAGATCTACCAAATTTCCTTGATGCTTTCATTAGTTCCTAAATGCAAAATTTTCAAGTTTCTTAATGAAAACCTTTGGAATCTAACCTACGGACAATCCAATCCCCAATAGAATGCTAGATCTATGCCCGAGAATTGCCTTTCTTAGTAAAAGCACAAAGAGCCTGAAAATGGAGTTATACCTAAAAATGAATAGGGATACGGAGATCTAGCAAAAAATTGAAAGTAAAATAGAGAGAAAACCAAAGTTATTATAGTGGTTCGACAAATCTATGGCTGACGTCCACTATATTGTTATTGATTATTAGTCACCACCATAAAGGTTTGGCAACTCTAACCACTAGAATGGCGAAGAGTATCTTCCTTAGTAGCTATGGTAAAGGAGAGATAGAAGTTGAAAGCAAGCTCCCAAAAGTTCTTTCTCCATTTCCATAGATGTTTTTGTGGGGAAATCGTCCACTAGAATCGTCACATGCCAATATACCAAGACTAAGTTCCTATTCAAAAGAGCAGAAGAGGAAGATGGTGTCCCTAAATAGATAAATTCATCTTAGTACCGATCAGCGTAGATTAGTGTTGACTTGATTTTTAATGCGGAGTTGTCCCATCTTCCTTTCTTCAGTTTCTAACTTTGATCCATCAAGCTACGAGTACTTTCCCATAAAAGTCGTGTTGTTTCCAAGAGATTCTGATATCACTTGTACATGTCTATTTTCCTTTAGAATTTCCTTGAAGTAGTTCGCCTATTCCTTAAGAAATAGATCACAAAACGATCACTCTTGTTCGTAGTGCATAGAGCATAGCACTAGAAACCCATAGGTAAGGTGCTTGATATCGATCTTAAGTTATCGGCACCATGTGTTTCCTTAGTTCTAATACTTCTCCAAATTCATGAGCGCATTCCTTCTATCCTTAAAAGCATGTTTCCAAGTTCATGAATTGTCTTGTCTTCATCCTAACGTCCATATTCACTTAAAAGCATCCTTGATTAAGAAACCAGATAACAATATTCATTCCCCAATTCGTATGACTGCTGATGTGCCTTCGACCATTGCAGGGGAGATAAACCCTATTAGAAAAATTCACGAGCATGATCCATGAGTGGCATTAGGATACATTGATATTACACGACTTTTAAAGTCATCACATGTCTACATTGCATGTGATCTTAACTAAGTCATTTCTTCATTTTAAATAAAACGGAATGCCCCCATCTATTTGACTACTCCAATGCCATCATGCTGGTTACGTAGGCATGATTCATGCAAAGACATAGGGAGACATCATACAAATATGAGTCCACTAGGCATCGTAGAAAAGAAAAAGAAAATCAAAATGGAGAGTACAAACGTCATGATGACTGTGATAGTGGGTCAAGTAGGACATCTCCCATATAAGATAGAGCTAACACTTCTTCGATAGTATGTATGCATCCATACTTGTTAAAATTTGATTTTGTTCCTTCAGCCAAAGCTCCAACTGCGCCACTTCAACATCATCTTCCACGTATCCAATAACGTCTACCCATAAATCCAAACAACTTATTTAACTGTCTAGGTCTGCAGCTTTCGATTCTTTTAGATAAAGACCTGATAAAGAGCATGCTCCTAGTTATGTTCCTAGGGCAATGACATAATTTACATTTAATCCCCAAATTGCCAAGCTGCAAAAAGCCTTCCCTAAATTATGCTTTGGTGAAATTAAATTAGCTTATCATTTGAAGGATATTCCACATGACATAGCCACAAAGGTAATGGCTTGCATGAATGATGCGAATGATCAGTACTGCATATAGAGGAGATTAACGGAGGCTCTTTCTGATGTTAATAGGGAAAATTTAATAGCTCTCTAAGCAAAGGAGATGCTGGGGAAAGAGAATAAGTGTACCACTGCTAATCTGGATAAGGAACCTCATAAAGCCATGGAGGAGAAGGTAGAAGACAAAATGAAATCTTTTGAAGGGAAATCTCAGCTGCAATAGACTCATCTGGAGTCTATTCATCACACGAGCCATAATTCTTCTTTGGAAAACGAGACTCTTCGAAAAATCACCGATGAGCAGACTTTGAAAATCTAGAAATCAGAGGCCGTGTTGGAGGATGCGAAGAAGGAGAAAGATAATGCTCGTTAAAGCTCAGGAGTATGTAGAGCAACTGCTTGATGCTCGTCTTGCAAAAAAGGACAAAGAAATTCATGCAAAAAATGACAAGGATAGAATTAAGTCTGAAATATAACGTACTCTAGTTCGCTTCTACGTGAATGTCTTTAAGTTTGAAAATCTAAGGTGACTTAACAAGATACCCTAGAGTCTTAGCTATGGAATGGGAGGAGATAATCAAGCAAGAGAGAGAACATTTGAATGGGATTGAGGCCGATAAAGATAAATAAAAGGATGACTTCTTAGATGAATCTAATTTAAGCGCACTTGTCATGGGCAAAAATATGTTGGAAGCTGAGGCAACTGCCTCTGCTGATGTGTTAGGTGATCCTTCTCGAATCTAGTTATAAAAAATTGGACGAAAGTTCAACTCCTTCTTCTAAAGGATTTCCAGTAGAGATTCCCACTGTAATTATGGCTGCTTCTAGTGCCATCACTTTTTCCATATTAGGGCCTCTTAATTCTTCTAATGTCACTACAACGCCAATTAATGTGGTGAGTTCGAGGATGGAAACTGCTTTGACATCTTTAGCTGGCATACAATACAACCTTAAATAGCTCATCACACACAGCCAGAATGCGTACGAAGGTTTCCTGTTGTATCTCCAATGATGGTGAGGAATTCTATGGAAATCCTTTGCAAACAACCTTTTCTTCTCCTAGATGTATATCATTAACCTCTTCTATGTTTGATACACTCCAGATATCCCTTGTGGAAGCTTCTATTCATTATTTCTCTCTCTCTCTCTCTCTCTCTCTCTCAAGTTTTAGGCATGCCTCATACTTGTTCCTTTACCTGATGTGCACATGCTTCTGGGCCCCAAACTACAGTGGCCGAATCCATCATTCCTTCTACCCCAACTAAGGTCCCAACCTCTTCATTTGGTCTTATTCCTGGTCTGGTGCCGAAAAGGTTCATGCACTAGATGAAGAAGCTACGGATAAGCCTTGCATAGATCAAGGTAACAGTGATGTGACTATTACTGGAACCACTTAGCATAAATCTGGTCCATCTATGTTAGAGAGGTAGGCTACTGAATTAAAAAGGTTAGAAATAGCAAAACTGATAAGATTGTTCTTTGCCCATCCATATTCCATTTTCTTGTCCTATAATGACACAAATTCTTGTTGTGCTCCCCAGTCCTTGGGAGATGATTATAATTGGGGAAAGGATACCAAAGTGTAACATCCTCTATTTGGAGGCCTAAAACTAACTGCTACAGATGCCGCAGTCATCCATATTTATTAATACTCGGTGACCAAATGAGGTAATGTTTGATACATTGAGATACCAGAAACACATGGATATGAAAAAAATTTAAATCAAATTTTAAAATAAATTTCTCTTTCCACTTCAAATCACATTTCAAATTCATTACATAACCCCAATTCATAATCCATGTTCAAAGGAATATAATTATTCAAAATATTCCAAGAGCGTCATATGAAGATGCCCCCTTGGTAGCTCAGAGACCAAATATAAGCAATTAAACAACTTTTCCATTATGTCCAATTACATAGCGGAATCAAATAGAAATAACTCCTAATTGCTGGCTTGCCTTCTGCACGTCTCTGGAAGCTTATTCATCATAAAGGAGAACCTGATAACTTTCAAACTACACAAAATCAATTGAGCATCCCAGAGTTTAAGGGGAAAACATAAACTTCGAGTCAGACAAAAAGTCTAGTGTGAATAATAACCTACTATCTCGAACCATATTGATACCGAGTGAGACCATGCCGCTTAGCGGAATAGGTTTTCCCCACACTAGCATCTTAACCCAATTTATAATAATCATATACAGTGCACTTGCATCCACAATAGTTAAGACATAACGTAATAAAATGTATCAGGATGATATGCAAACATGCAATATGCTATGGATTTCCCATCCCCATTTACCCAACTATTTGTCTCAAGTTATAGTTTCTAGGGTCATTATAAACCTACTAGTTCTCATAGGCTGACTACTAACCTATTTCAAGCTTACAGACTATTTGTCGAGTTTTATAGTTTCCATAGGATCACTAAGAACCTATCGGTATCTACCAACAACATTATCCAATCATAGTTTTCATGGGCTTACTATGAACCTATTGAATTCTCCAAAAACATCTCTCAGGTTATAGTTTCGTTGGGCTGACTATAAACATATTGTTCTCTATTTATAACTCGTTCCGGACATAGTTTTCATGGGATCACTAAGCATATTGATCACTGCCAGTAACAATTTCCATAACATAATTTTATGGGCTTACTAAGAACCTGTCAAAACCAATGGTATTTAGTCAGCTTTGGGGATCTGTACTCTGGTCCATACCTTCTGGATGCAATTCTACTCAAACAGGGGCTAATTCAATGTATATTCACTACTGGGTCAACCTAGCCAGTTATTCTATCTTTAACGCCCCCAAAATGTAGTTATGAGTTAATTATGAAGTGAATATAATTACAAAAAGATACATGCTAACTGATCAAAACAGAACAATATAAACCTTGATTTAATTCCTTATAATCATTTTCTACTAAAACATGGTTAATACCCTTAACCTACTATACTTGGTAAGGTCATTCTTCTAAGATTTCAAATGTTAAATGCTATTCCAAATCTCTTTTACATTGCAATAGGTTTACCATTTAAAAATGAGATTTGGTTTTCTTATTTGAAAATTAAGGCTTTCGACTAAATCCTTCAGATCATTGTGACATCATGAGTTACCCTCCATCACTCTCGAAAGCATTACTCAAAATCTTTGACCTTCTCTTTTGAAACCATTACAAACATACCTTTCGAAAGCATTAGAAACCTTCCTTTCAAAACACTTAAAGATATACCTTTCGAAACACTTAGAAATATACCTTCCATAAGCATTGGAAACATTTTTTTCACAACACTGAAAAACATACCTTTCCAAACACTTAAAGATATACCTTTCGAAGGCCTTTAGTTCAAGTAAGAATTCATGGTAATATAGCTTAGAAATTATTTAAAATTATTCCTTTTGAAACCATAGGGTTTAACATTTTGTATAATTATAGGGTCATAGTGAACAAAAGTGAAAGTAACCCTTTCAAAAGCATTAATCTCAAATGAAAGAACTGGGGAAGAGGATAGCTTCTGAGTCGACCTTTTGAAACCATTTCCTCTAAAACTCTTATTAAAAGAGGCTAAAGCAACCCTTTCGAAAGCATCGAGGAAGACGCTTTAAAATTTAAAAGGACAAAAGCTTCCCTTTCGAATACTATAAAATTAAGCAGCCTCTAACTGATTCGAAAGGTATAAACGCGGCCGCTTGGTATCGAATAAGTTCAAAATGCGACAACTCTTTCCAAAGCTTCTTTAAAAACAAAGGCAAGTTGGATTAATTCGAAAGCTTATAAAAATGGCTTCAACCCTTTTGAAAGCGTGCCTTCGATATAGTCCCTTCTGCCTTTCTCCAATACACTATGTATTGATTGCTTGATACCATGTGCATTGGTTTCGAATGGGTGCGAAAAGCCATTAGCGGAAGTATGGGAACGGAAGCAAGCAAATGGAAGTGGCCAAGTTGTAGTTCGAAACAAAATGATTTTTATGCCTTTCAAAGTAATTCCTTTTTACCTAACTTTCCTAATTTGCTAAAATATGATTGGTTGCCAATTCTTTATAAAAATTCTTTTCTAAAGGCTACCGAATTCAACAGTCAGTAGATTAAATCACTTTAACAAATAAGCCCTTCCCCTTAACAAAATATTTAAGTCCTCTAACTTAAATAATTTTAATATCCATAGTAAAACGCATAGGGAAAATCCCCAAAAATCATAATTATTCACTTCAAATACGTTTTCTAACATATATAAATTTTAAACCCGAGAATAATACTTGATTGCCGTAAATAATTTAAACCAAAATTATCTATTTCTTTCATTCAAAATTCATAACAAATTATCCATAGCTTGGAATATTATGAGAATTTAAACCCATCTCCAAAATAATTTTTTATAGAATATATTCAAACACATGGCATTTGGAAATCAATTTGTACGATTTTAACCTTAAAACTGAATTATATTATCCCACAAAAATCCTTCTGTAAATTATAACATGACATATAAATCAAAGCATATCATCATTCATCAAATCAGATGGTTTTAAACCTTAAACCCGAAGTAAAACATTCAAGATGACGTATATGAGATGGATTAGATCATTATTCACCCCATTTGGATAAGAAACTTGAGATTTATTCCTACTTTAATCTTCCTAGCTTGAATCTTAGCTTATAATTGGAGTTTTCTCTTCATCTTCTTAGGGTTATGGCCGACCTCAACTCCCTTTTCTTATGTTTTTGGTTTATAAAAATGTGAATAAGAATAAGGTAAGGCTTTTAGGGGTTATGTTATACGGCTATTCCCATTTATCCCTTGCCATATTCTTTTAAGTATTTTGAAACCATTCTTATAGATTCATTCAGTTAAGGCACAACTTTCATTGATTTTCAAATATCAATTCCCTTATCACCCTAACTTCTACATTATTCTAATTAATTTATCTAATTAAATTCCTGAATAATGTTATTTAAAATTAGGGGTATTGCACAAAGGTTGTTTATCTGGCCAGAAAGAGGAGATTAAATGTGGGAAAATACAAACTTTATCCTCCCCCAAGGGAAAGAAGGAAGGAAGAAGAAGAACATTGAGATTTTGTTTATATGCTATTACTTGTTTTAGCTTTTTTGTTTCAGCTCTTTTATTTCGCACGTGTATATAGGCCATTGTTATGCGGGTACAAGCCTCGATTTTTCCTTTAAAGTTCCTATGTTGTTAATCAAGCAACCTTTACTTTCAGACTTTCATCTTGTTTTGCCTATGTACTTAGTTTAATCATGTCTATTGCGATTGTTTCTAGATCAACGCAACGTAACTCTTCATAATAACTCTGTATGTATGAATAACTTTTCACCATTTCTTACTGAACTTCATTATTACATTCTTTTTTTTTTGTTGCCAAAGTAATTTTCTCTTAGCTAACCGAATTATGATTACATGACCAATTCTATGGCTTATTTTATTTGCTTTCAGTCAGATTTCGTTTGACCAAAAATAAGGTTATAGCATCACATCGCTTCCTATCTCTTGGAAGTGAGGTTATGGACGTCGACCTTTAGATATCCATGCTCGATCTCCCATATCTCTAAGCATTAATCATAAGTACTCACCATAGCTGCAAAATAATATTTAATCTCATGTTGAGTTTTATCTTCAGAGTAAATGCTTTAGATCTTGTCTCTAGGTAGCATCATTAAACCTTGTCTATCTCCAGGAAATGATTTAAAACCCTGCCTGTCTCCGAGCACTGATCAAAGATTAGAGCTATTGGGTGAATCATCATGATCAACCCTAAATACTCTTGAGACCCGATCATGGATCGAGGAAGTCCATCGAAACCTATCTCTGGGTACCTATATATTTCATATTCAAAATAATGAATATTCAGTTTTTCTATTATTCACACATCATAAAGTTAAACAATTGAAAAAAAATCCATTGATACCCAAATACAACTTCTTTTATAGGCACAGGAATTGCAGACACTTCCTTATTACATCAGAGTTTAGTCATATATTTAAAAAGATACATCTAAGTGAAATAGCATCTCAAGTGCGTGCTGTTCTACACTGTAGGAATCGAAATTTCACCAATAGTCACCGGCTTGAAAGTTCCATCTTTAAGCTTATGTTCGATTTTAGAAGGACTCTTCCAATTCGGTCCATGTGCCTTTGGACTAGGAAAAACTTTTTTCAAAACAAGATTGCTAATCTCGAGGGTCTGATTCTGACCTTGGCATTGAATTATCATGCTACTCTTTTCTGGTGAGCACTACCCTAAAATCAACTTCTCCTCGCTTCTCATCAATCATGTCATGGGACTCAAACAAGAGTTTCTTATTCATCTTGGGATCGTAGTGTTCTTCAATGAGATGGAGCTTTTGATTTAGTTGGAATCATGACCTCTGAACCGTAAGCCAAAGCGAGCAGAGTATGGCTGGTCGAAGACTTATGAGTCGTTTGGTAAGCCTATGGTTCTAGGGGTAATTCATCGACCCAATTGCCATTGGCCTTTATCAAACTCTCCTTTATGATGGATTTGATATTCTTATTCACCATCTCCACCTATCCATTCTCTTGCGGATGTGCTACCGCTACAAAGCTTTTTTCAAATTGATTTTTGTTGTGGAAATCTTTGAATTCAACGCTTTCAAACTGAGTTTCATTGTCGATGATAATCTTCTAAGGAAATCCAAATCGACATATGATATTCTTCACTACAAAGTTGATTGCTTGTTTTATAGTGATCATGGCCAGTGGTTCTGCTTTGGCCCAATTTGTAAAATAATTAACTTCAACAATGGCATACTTCACGCCTCCTTTGGATATCGATAGCATGTTAAATATACCAGGTCCCTTCACTGCAAATGACCATGGACTAACCATTTGTGTAAGATTTGTAGATGGGGCGTTAGGATACTTACAAATCCTTGGCACCTTCACATTTTCTAGTGCAATCGGTCGCATCCCGGTTGACCGTTGTCCATAAATATCCATGATGAATTATCCTCCTTACCACAGTCTGGCCCATAGTATGATCACCACAACTTCCTTCATGTACATCAGTCATGATCTTTTTGTCTTCTTCCTTGGTGAAACATTGTAGTGGGGAGTGGAGAATCCTCTCCCATATAGTATTCCTTCCTACATAATAAATCATGATACTTTGTGTAGGAGTTTCCTTCATACGTTTCTTCCATTTTGGAGAGTTCCTTGCAACAAATATTCCACGATTGAAGTCATTTATAACTCCTTCATTAACACGTCAGTTATTGATTTTGATGATAATAACCCTGATAACAGCAATATACATTCGTATAAAATATATATACTAATGTTTTGCCAAGTTATATAGTGTATAGTGTAGGATATTACGTAGGTGTTGAATCGAAGACTATATAGTATAAAGTCTCAAGAAATAAACATGAAGATTCTTTGTCATTAAGGTTTTCAACCCAGAAGAATCCAAAGAAAATCGAGTGGTAATCATTTGTCTGGTTAAACCAACTATCCAATACAACCAGCGTATGGATCGACATCAAAATAAGGTGACATGTCACGAAATTACATGGGGAACATCAACATGAGATAGTAGACACGATCCAAAAGGCAAAGCTCATAAATCCACTCAGTACATGGATCATTAGTTATCCATACCTTTTCTCCAGATCGCCATAAACTCCAGAGGATAAAGCCCAAAAATTCACCAAGTACATGGATCGTTAGCGATCCATACCTTATTGCTAGGTCTTAATAATCTTCAAGGGAAAAGGATGATGAGGAGCATCTCAATCAATTGGATTGCCAACGAGCCAAAGCTATGGATCGTTAGCGATCCATAGCCAATGGATCGCTAGCGATCCATCAAGTTGATTCGGTTTGAGGCGAAACTTACAATGCACCTTCATACGATATTTGCAAGCATTTGGCAAGAGGGCCTAGTCCATTAGCTCTCCAACCCCTATAAATACAATCCTACCTGCAGCATAAAGGGAGAGCCTCCAGACTGGTTGTTGAAACTCGACAGAAATATTTCATCACTCTTCTCCTCCCTTACAACGGCCGTCCAAATGGTTCGTTGTGATTCTCCAGTGAACTCTAACATTGGGGACTCAATATAACTAAGGATGTCCAAGAGCTTTGTAATCAAATATAACCTGTAACGCTAATTAGTCAAAAACTATAATGTGGACACAGGCTTCGTTAACAACCAAACCACTATAAAATTCTCTTATCTTCTATCTATTTCTACTCTTTTACATTTACTCTCTATATTATTTCTCTTTAGAATTGGGCTGATGCTTTCATACTTAATCTAGGGCGTTGATCCATTTTTTGGGTTAACATTTTGGTGCTTTCTTTGAAAACCCAACTTAAGCAAAGATCTAGCTATCTACATTGGATCAGATTGGTTCAGACATTCGAAGGGGTTATAATCGATTGGAGGCAAAAGAAAAAGGAAGCAATGGGCGGAGCTCCAAGAATCATGATGGAAGAAAACACTAACGCTCTACCTACTGCAAAAGCGCCTGTTACAAAACCAAACGTAGGGTCGAAAACCTCATGGGAGGATAAAACGATGACTCTCTTCGGCTCTGAAGATGATAAACAATTTGAGGAAGACAAATAGGATGAAAATACCAACATGCAAAATGCTAAAAGAAGCTCTAAAACCCATGTCGTAGCATAGTGCTAAGCAATGGACAAGGAACTGCTATCAAACGGTACTCCTAGAGGCAGGAGAACCAAGAGGATATGATACAAACCAGGATCGATTACTAGGCCAAGCTTCCATGGTATATTGTGACCACTCCCAACTGACCAGCTGCCAATCCCGTCATGGAGCTTACATCGTCGAATCACGAATGGTCGTCGTCGAAAATCGTCAAAATGGTTGTTGAAAAACTTACTTCAGGGTTGACTCGAAGTTGAACTGGGTAACCGCCTATTTTACTTAAAGCAGATTTTGGAAGTCTTGACTCGAAGTTGAACTCTGGTAATCACCCATTTGACTCGAAGTAAACCTAGGAAATTTTGGCCCAACTTAGAGTTGGATAAAACGAAGATTTTCTCTAAGCAAGCATACAAATGCCTCCAAGCAATGTTTGTCACCAACCCAGCACTTCAAAGTTTGTGACTCCAAGCAAATGGTAAATTTTCTTCGGTCGGACTCTAAGTAAAATACCATTGATTAATCAATGCCAATCCCTATTCTTTTGCTCATAACTCGAACATGCGAACTCCAAATACTTTGAAAATGGAAATGCAAACTTATGGGGCTTTCTTTGTTATCCCCGATTTATCTCACCTAGTTTCAATTTTTTTGGGATCATTGCTGATCCATGACCCACCATAAGTAATCGTTATTCAGTCAGCATTTCCAATCATTCAAGCATAGAAAATCATGAAAATATCATTCTCAAGCATTATAAATAGCCATAACTTGAAAACGAACCGGCCTGACAATGATTGGAGCATCTTTCCCAAGCGAAACCCATTCATCGAAGTCGTTCAACATGTAGAATATCCAAACAAGTTTATCATGCCAACTATACCTTTTATAACTATACCTTCTGTACAACTATACAACTGATTCAAAATTTCTTTTGTACAAGTATGACTAGCATATGGACGAAGCGAGGGCGATGGATGCAGTCTACTGCAAAGCCCCTATGAATTATTAAAGGATGAAACAAGCTACAACCCTGGTAGAATTCTATGGGAAGGAAAACCGGTTCTAAAGACTAGAAATGATGCAATTGGAAGAAGGCAAACTTGCAATTTGCCAAAGAACATACCAAATGGTGAATGAGCTACGAGACCATAGGGACCTTCCGCCTAAGCAAGGCTACTAAGACCCGGTAGGAAAGTTCCCTAGCAAAGTGACAAAATCAGGTAAAAGGATGATTATCAAAAGCACTCAAGATAGCTAGCAACTAAGGAATGGGGCAGCAACCTAAAATGATGCCTTCTGAGAACCGGCACTGGGGTCATTGCAGATAACACGGCAAAAGAAATGCTTCTATGCCCTCGACAGGTCATGTCGATCCTACTTCTGAGAACCGACGTTGCTCTGGTAGCATCGAGAAGTTTTATCAAAAGGATCGTCAAACAAACAGATCCAAACCCTTACTCTCCAGAAACCAATAAAACTGTATTCCCGCGAGCAAAATTCCAAAGTTCCTCTCAGAATCGATAGATTATAGTTCCAAGACCATCTGGTCATCGGACATCCGACCATAAAAATCCTTCATGAATGTGAAGGTATTTCATGAACTAAAGCATAGTGAAGGCAAAGCGGTAGATCAATGGTCATCTGATCCAAAAGACCCTTCGCGAACGTGAAGGTCTTTCACGAACTAAAGCATCGTGAAGGTGAACCAGTAGATCAGCGATCGTCTGATCCAAAAAACCCTTTGCAAACGTGAAGGTTTTTCACGAACTAAACAATCATCAAGGTGATCCAGTAGACCAACGGTTATCTGATCCCAAAAATTATTCGTGAACATTTAGGTCTTTGCCAACTAAAGCGTCGTGAAGGTAAACCGGTAGATCAACGGTCATGTAATCCGAAAAACCCGTCGTGAACATGAAGGTCTCTCACGAACTAAAGCATCATGAACATAAACCAGTAGATCAGTGGTCATCTAATCCAAAAAACCCTTCGTGAACATGAAGGTCCTTCATAAACTAAAGCGTTGTGAAGGTAAACCTGTAGATCAGCAGTCATCTGATCCAAAAAACCCTTCGTGAACATGAAGGTCTTTCTCAAACTAAAGCAGCATGAAGGCAAACCGGTAGATCAGCGATCATCTGATCCAAAAACCCTTCGAAAATGGGAAGGTCTTTCATGAACTAAGGCATCATGAAGGTGATCTGGTATATCATCGACCATCTGATCCAAAAAACCCTTCGCGAATGTGAAGGTCTTTCACGAACTAAACCATCGTGAAGGTGAACCGGTAGATCAGCGTCATCGGGTCCAAGAAACCCTTCACGAACATGAAGGTCTTTCACAAACTAAAGCATCGTGAAGGTAAACTGGTAGATCAGCGGTTATCTGATCCAAAAAACCCTTCATGAACATGAACGTCTTTCGCAAACTAAAGCATTGTGAAGGTAAACCAGTTGATCAGTGTTCATCTGATCCAGAAAGCCCATCGTGAACATGAAGATCTTTCATGAACTAATGGGTCATAAAGGTAAACTGGTAGATCAGCGGTCATCTAATCCAAAACAACCCTTCGTGAACATGAAGCATTTTCACGAACTAAAGCATCATGAAGTTGAACCAGTAGATCAACGGTCCTCTGATCCAAAAAACCCTTCGAGAATGGGAAAGTCTTTCACGAACTAAAGAATCATTAAGGTGAACTGATAGATCAGCGGTCATTTGATCCAAAAAAACTTTCGCAAATGTAAAGGTCTTTCACCAACTAAACTATCATGAAGGTGAACCGGTAGATCAGTGATCGTCTCATCCAAGAAAGCCTTCACGAACATGAAGATCTTTCATGAATTAGAGTGCTGTGAAGGTAAACTTGTAGATCAGCGGTCATCTGATCGAAAAAACCCTTCGAGAACGGGAAGGTCTCTCATGAACTTAAGATTCATGAAGGCAAACTGGTAGATCGGCGAAATTTAAGTATGATTGAAGTCCATGAAGGTAAACTAGAAGATCAGCGGCCATTTGATCCACAGCCCCTTGATGTTATCGAAGTCATGCTCCGGGGCCACAAATCGACAGTTGTATCAATCACTCTGCATAATTAACAAAATCACTTTCGACAACCGATGAAACAAGCAACGATAAACTCCAAAGCTTCAAAGTCGCTCAAAGGAACTAAGCTAAAACTGAACCGACCTAGTTGCTAAATAGAGGATGAATCGAATCAAGCCAAGACTTAGAATTTGGGATAACCGCACCCACTAGACTCAGGGCACCTAGATGAGTTGTGGAGAGACCCTAGGTACAGTTCAAGCACACCAAAAACTCTGTGGCATGGGGGGCACCGCGCATACTTTAATAGCCACAAGGAAGGCCAAAACTAATCATACCATAGTTATGTTACGCTCGATCAAAAATTCTGGCGTTCTGACAACTACAAACTTAACGACCTAGCTAGTGCAATAAACGAAATATTACCTTAATACTTACCCACTTCTTCCCAACTACTACATTACCACTCGTGGCGACCAATTACTCTTCATCTTAAACCATATGTCAGTTAAAGACCCATTCTCTAAATGTAGTTTGGACTAAGATCTAAGATTTATGCCCTGAGCTCCCATAGGCTCTTTCTTCAATCCATTTTCATGCGGTCAGCTATAGATCTCTCCACCATGGCAACCTGATCTATTTAGACATGTACATCTTCCAGAAAAATAGAAGGATCATCCAAGACATGGTTACCCGAACCAAAAACTGTTTAGCTTCTTAAACCAATAAAACTGTGTTTATGTGAGCAACCTGCTGAGTCGCCGGGGTCAAATTGACTCGAAGATCATTGTTTAGATGCTTGGACCGGTCAGACTACGCTCAAGTACGCTCCATCAACTCGTCGGGTCGAAGAAAGCGAATCGACTCAAACCTCCGGATCGACAGGAAATCTAGATCCCATCCTTCTAAGAACTGGTATTGCCCCGACAACATTGAGAAGGCACAAACCCTCGTGCATCATGTCTTAAGCCATGGAATCAAGCTCTTGAAGCGTGAACTCCTCATGTTACCCGAAGATTCGCAACGTCGAGAAGTTCCAAACTATTTCGGATCAACGGTTCGTATCGATCCCATAAGCCGCGCATTTCATAAGCCGCACACCCCCCAAAAGCCGTACATTCCACAAGTCGCGCACTCTTATAAACCACGAATCTAATAAGATGCGCAAACAATGCTCGATGTCGCTCTGGCATCATCATCGTACCAACCAAATTCTCTAAGTATCAGTATTGTCTTGACAACACCGGGAAACTTGTTTATTTTAGGATTAACAAGAACCGATCCCTACCACACAAAAGGGCCGACATTGCTCCGGCAATGCCATAAAGTCCCCAAACCAAGATTTCAATAAAGAATTTCGATCTTTGAACAAAATGTCTAAAGTTTAGACATTCAAATCACAAGCTCCCAAAGATAGGAGCTGCGACACAACTTTGACAATGGGCATCCAGGGAGCAGCCAATAACGTTAAGTCTTGCATCAGGTGTTCAGAGTAATCAGCCCCATGGACCGATGACATATAACACACTAGCACTTAGTTGGGACAAAAAATCGCTCCATTATTATGTTATGCCGAACAAAGAATTTCGGTAATCGCAACAAAATGAAGCTGTACAGTAGGCTGGACGGTTGCAGAATTGAAAAGAACATTGCTCCAACCTACTAGACATCGATATTGTCCTAGTGACATCGAGAACTCTAGACCATCATATCGACAAGAAAATTGAACTCGTTAAAATTCATCACCACTCAGAAATAGTTGATAAAGGGGGGAACTTACCGTTGACCAGAGATAAATAATGATGGAAGACATTTCCAGCATTAAGTAATCGACCAGCGGCTTCCCAAGGCGAAAGCAGGTGATCGAATGAGGTCTCAAACCCTAACTTGCAAAAAACCAGCAATTACCCGAAGATAGACAACGACAAGGAGAGAACGCTCAAAATTGAGCAGCTAAACCATTGATTCCCAAAGATTGGTGCCCACAAATAAGGTTGATATCCACAACAATGCTATTAGTCCAGTATAATGCATATGGCCTGAAACAACCATGGTTAAGCATCACGAATCCAAGATAAATACTACCAAACTCTACCGGTCCATGATCAACATAGGAATGAACGCGGTCATACCGGGAGCAATGTAATGACTTGCTCCACAATTTCATATTCTCTATAAGAACCTGAAGTTTGACACTTAGAAATGAAGGGTTCTGCCTAGAAATGAGGGTTCCGCAGATAGTCACCAGATCATAACAAAAACTAATTGGAGGACGTTCGTTTTTTCATGAATAAGAATAATTACCGAATTGCTTAAGTAATAGCCTTGAATCTCCAAGGGTAATACTTGATAGTTTAAAATAAAGCTAGGCAATGTAAATTCCTGGGACTCTCACCCTTCCAGAACATGGCATGTCCTAGATTCAAGCAACGTTGAGAAAATAACCACATTGAGTTAAAAGGAATATACTCAAGTCTACATGATCAGATGAATGATTCAATCCTCGCCAACATGACTTTAACACTGCTTGAAGACAAACAGTACTAAGAAAATAGCTTCTACAATCCAATCATCGAAGTGCTAGTTTTCAAAAATCGAAATTGGTATCCAACTGGACAAAAAGTGCCACCACATCAACGGGAAAAATCAACCCCAAACTTCTGAGTGTCAGTGTTGCCTCAACAACGCTAAGCCTTCTTTTATCTTTCAAGTATTGGTGTAGCACTGGCAGCGCCCGGAAAATTTTCTACTTCCTAAGTACCAGTGTCACCCCGCAACGCTGGAAAACTTTCTATTTCATAAGTACCGGTGTTGCCCCATCAACTCCGAGAAACTTTATACTCACTAATTACCGGTATTTGTTGAATATGCGCTTTGCTCTTATATGATTTTTGTTTGATGATAATAAACATATATACATTCATTTAAATGTATTTATTAATATACTATTTTATTTTCACAGATTAAATAAATATTTGCTGAATAAAATAAATAACACGGATTTGAATTCAAATGAATATTTTATTCAAATAAATATTTATTACATTTTTGAATAGTACAATTTCAAGCTCTCACTATAACTATACAGCTTTGATTACAATTACATCACATTTCATATTTACAGTTTACCTCACTACACATCACTCACACTCGTATTTTTATCTTCAACTTCCTTCCAGTTTGAATCCAGCATCTGAGCAAACTGCAAAAATATTTACTAACGCAGTAAAATTGAAAAAAATGTTTTTGCAATATAAAATGAAATATGATTTTTGAAAATATGATTTGCCTCAGTTATTTGGGTTGTTCGTCATCATTTACATTTGAATTCATAATACACGAACAACTTGTGACATACACAGTGTATCACTGTATATGCCACAAGGCCGTGCACGCCGATATATACACTTGATTGATTTACAGGGACATGTGAGCACAGGTTAAACCCAAATGAAAAAACGGGTTCAACTCACGTGCAATATATTGAAAATCACGACACGAGCACAAGGTCAAACCCGAGGTTTTGAGAAACTGGATTCAACACAGGGCAGTTCACAAGTCAAAAACAGAGCATCAAACAGTGGCACATTGATACATGATCAGTACATAAACAACAAGCTGCAGTAAAGCATGAACATGTGTGGACAATGAAAACCAAAGCCATCAGGTCAGAGACAACATTCAAGCTAAATGAAGTACAGTATGCAACACCAATTCCAAATGCATTAGTGAAATAGTAATGAAACTGCAGTGACCATACACATATATGTATACAAATGATCAGCCACCAAAGTGCAGAGCAACTACAAAGTGGTAGCAGTTCAGATGACATAACAGAAACGACCAAAGTGTTAACAATCAATGAACAAAGATGAAGACAACTCAAGTTCAGTGCCACAGCAATCATGACAACAACAATGCATGTATCATGAAGACCAAATTCTCAGTGAAGCCAAAGCATGATACAGAGAATACAATTTATGACACAAATGCACAATAGGCCGAGCATCAAGACACAAAGCACAAGACTTCAGTGACATACTACAATGAACAAGTCCAAATACAACAATATTTAGAAAGACTCAAAGAATCAACTACAAGCCCAAATGGGAACACAGCAAAGACCACATGCCACAATATCGAGTACATGAGGATGGCATCCCACAATATCCAAACAACAGCAAGCAGATGCAAGCTAACCGGCAAATGAACAGAGGCAACAAGGTCAGAGTACGATGCAACATTTTTAAAATGCACAAATATGCTATGCAGTGAAGTCAAAGCAAACAGAGGCATCAATATGGCAACACAGCAGCAACATGGACCAGTAAACCAAGTATCAACAATATTATGGAGTGTATGCAACATGATGAAGCAGTGCAGTGAAGAATCTCAAGTCAGGGCCGCAGAGGTATAAGAAAATTCACGGAACCAAAATTCACATAATCAAAACATGGCCGAAGACAAAATTAATCAACACCATGATGAAAATATACACGCATATGAACAATTCAAAATCAAAGCCGATGACTTTAAACCGTGTCAACCAAGTAACCCAAGTTTATACGATTATGAAAAAGTCAGAATAAATCTCAAACATTCAAGCATCATCAAGTGGCCGAGATGACAAAATTGACAAATTCAAATAACATCAGACGAACGCAATTATAGGATTTCGAAATCTATATAAACCCACTCATCATCGGCGTTCAAATCCATCGAATTCAAGCAAGCATAAAATCAGTAAAAGCAAAAGCATATAATTACATACCGAGCAAGGAAGGAATTCGATCAACGAAGCAGCCGCGGTGAGCAACGAGATTAGATCAATCAAAGCTACTCGCGCATTATCAACGTGATTGATCAAACAATCGGCAGCTTCACGAAACCCTAATTTGGATCAAGGACGCAAGCCCTAATTCAAGCGCAAAGAGGAACGAAAGGGAGGCCGTGTTTTTACAGAAGAAAATAAAAGGAACGGGATAAAGAACAAGGGGCCGGCCTTGTTAAAGAATAATAAAAGAGGTTTTATGTTTTCAATTAGGCCTTATTTTTTAATTAGGGTCTAGGGTCATTTTTTATTTTCTTTTAATTGTTGTTTTTTACTTTTCGAATCAAAAGAATTTGTAAACCACCACCTAAGGTTTACGTAGTGTCAGATTGTCTAGTTAGAATTAGTTCAGTGAGCAGGATGAGCAAGTTTGCAAAGCTCTATAGGCCGGAGCAGAGTTTGCGAGTAAGCAAAGCCTAATAGGCGGGAGCAGAGTTTGCGAGCAAACGAAACTCTATAGGTGGAAGCAGGGTGTGCGAGTCTAGTAGAGTGTTTGTGAGCGGGAGCAAATGTTTGCGAGTCTAGTAGAGTGTTTGTAAGCGTGATACTGTTTAATTCTAATAGAAATCTGGGAATGCAGCAGTAGGCAGGGGTTGCCGAAGCTGGGTAAATTTTGTGTGCGATTTACTTTTCAGCATATTTATTTCTGCAGTTTATTTCTGTGTTTAATTTGAGAAAATTTGCTATAACCCTATTCACCCCCCCTCTAGGGTTAATCTAGATCCTACAGTATTGCCTCGACATTGCTAGGAAAACTTTATTCTATAGGGCTGATGAGAAAGACTCATCATAGTGACCCATCGATGCACTAGCTTTCGAAGATAGAAGTTGACCTAAACTGAATTTCTACCCTCATCTTCAGAAAACTATCGTTGCCCAATGGTAGGGAATGACCGAAAGACATATCCTTTCATAGGTCAGCCGGATGGATTAACCTAACATCGCAGGAACAAGCCACTGAACGAAAAATCCCTGGAATGAATTGCTCATGTGCTAATTTCTAAGGATGAAAGATGGTGGACAATCAAATTTCCAAAATTCAACTTAGAAAGAATTTAGATAGGGAGAAAAAATAGGTATCCTCAAGGAAATGTTGCTTAAAACCAAGCAGCTGGGTTATCAATTCATAAAGATAGGAGTTGTCATATGAACAAAACTTCCGTGACAATGTCAGCGATCAAGAAAAGCATGCATGGCCGAGGACAAGCGGGAACAATCATGGAAGGTCGAAAATAAAATCCTCGAAATTCCTCAATTTTAAAAGGGGATTGAGAGCCAAACTAGGGGCAATTAAGCAATTCGCCCCACATATTTCCATCCCTCACTATCGCCCAAATACAGGTGTTCGAAATAGCTAGTCCCTCAAGACGGGATAGATGCATAGATACTTTATCGAAATAAATGTTTCAATGTTCAAACACAAATAACCCCGAGGTTGGTTAGATAACGGTTCTATGTCACAAAACAGAGCATTCTTGCAATAAAAACACCAACAAAGAAAATAAAGGATTTAACGTTTTGAAATCAACCATCGCACATAGTCCGGCGATGATGAGAAGTATCGATGACCTACTTACGATCTAACTAGATCATTTTGTTCCAACTTGCAGGAATATGACATCACTAGAAGTTTGGTAATGCAAGGAAGAAACCCCCAGAATGAAATTATCAATACACCGGCATTTGGAAATAAAACCAAGAGTTTGATAGAATCTTCAGCCCTACCTTCAGGCATCTCATGCCATCTGAAGATTCACAACATCAAGGAAAAATCCACAGAGTTGAGTCATCTGCGCATGTGTTTTGGAGATAGAAACTGATACATGATTAGGTTCGCAACACTAGACTTGGAGGAATTCATTTACCATCAAGAAACAAGCATCATTGAAAAAGTCAAAGCTTGGAATCAAGTAGCAAAGTCAAAGAGATATGAGCTATCATGTCAATCAAACTGGGGTAATTGAACGTATTGTCTAGGAGACATAGTCTCCCAAAAACATGTAGGCTTAGTATTCGGAGAAATCAGCCCTATGGACCATGGCAGATACACCAACACTTTGTTGAAATGGACTCATGAGCATAAGCAGGGATTAGCCACGAAACTGGCTGGACAAGCTACTTCATAATTCTAGACAAAGCTATGAAATAGATTATGCAGAAATGAATGCAGAAGTATTATTTACATGAATAGAATTATAGTGAACGAGTATGCTGCACATGAACACAAGAAGTGCAATAATGAGAAAAAGCGATGCTCGGAATCTAGCAACTAAAACAATAGCCCTAGAGACAGGCTGTTGTGCATTGAATTCCAGAAAACGCAAATGATAATCGCAATTGAACAACTCATGAGCTAGTTTCCGAAGGGTGAAATTGTGCCTGATTGAACTTCAATTATAACTCCACAAGAGCAACTATGCCTTGTAATTTAACAGTAATCAATTATCCCAATATAATAGGAACAATAAGCGGCGCTTAAGTTGCGAAGGACCCTGCTTCTGGAGGATTAGAAGTACCTTCGCCAGACTAGAGATGGAATGACCGAAAAGTCATTTTCAACAAAAAAAAACTTGGCATTCAACTTTGTTAAGTATGTTTTACTTTAAATAATATCCTCATATAACCATTGCTCGAAATCCAGGTGAAGTCACGTTTGTTGACCAGTCAAGTTCTAATCGTTGACTAGGGTAGATGCAGTGTGTTATCTACATGAGAGACTCCAGTATCCTGAATACTGCAAACAAACAATCTAGTGTAGATAGCTTACTTATATTTGAAAAACAATCCATATCATCCTTTGAAATTATCTCTTCCACACTTACCCATTATCGATCGATAACGGAACATGTGTCCAAAGCGACGCAGTTTCTTCTTAGTATCACTGGAATATAGAAATAGGAAGAGCGATACGATTGAATCATCCACTATATTCGATTTTGGAATAAATCATTGCTTTGGAATTCATAAACTTCGACGAGAGCTTTACCAAATTCTCGAAAATAAAAGGTTAAAGAAGAAGAGCGAGACTTTGCTCCAAAGCTTCGTACAATTATTCAAGACAAAACTTAGCTTTGCCGCGGTCGATTTAAAACTATATATAACAACTCCAGACCTACGTCAAGCATCCACTTACTGACCTAAGCCCTTGTGTAAACTACGGAGAAAAGATTGCATTTTCAATACCTGGAATTGAATTGAAATTCAGATCAAAATTAAAAAACGAATGGATATCAAAAGTTAGTCAATTGAAACAACATCTTGAGGTGGACTCCAACAATTCACATTGAAAATTCAACAGATGGCTGAATAATCAAAGCTAAATTTGCAAGGTAACCATGACACAATCAACTAGATTTCACAAAATGAAAACTCAAAAATAGTTACTTTCAAAGCATGCCTTATTTTCAACGAAGGTATGCGCTGGAGGGAAATGTTGTCCAAGTTTTTAACCCAGTAGAGTCTAAAGGAAATCGAGAGGCAAGCATTTGTCTGTTTCAACCCACAGTCCAATACAACTAGTGTGTGGATCGACATCAAAACAAGACGACATGTTACGAAATTACATGGGGAATATCAACACGTGATAACAGACACGATCCAAAAGGCAAAGCTTAGAAATCCATTAAGTACATGGATCGTTAGCAATCCATACCTTTTCGCCAGATCGCCATAAACTCCAGAGGACAAAGCCCAAAAATTCACGAAGTACATGAATCACTAGCGATCCATACCTTATTGCTAGGTCTTCACAATCTTCAAGGGAAAAGGATGATGAGGAGCGTCTCAAGCAATTGGATCGCCGACGAGCCAAAGCTATGGATTGATAGCGATCCGTAGCCAATAGATCGCTAGCAATCCATCAAGTTGGTTCAGTTCATGGGGAAACATACAATGCACTTTCATACGATCATTTGCAAGCATCTAGCAAGAGGGCCTAGCCTAATAGCTCTCCAACCGCTATAAATACAATCCTACCTGCAGCATAAAGGTGGAGCCCGTCGGACTGGTTGCTGAACTTGGCAGAAAGCATTCTTCACTCTTCTCCTTCCCCACAACGGTTTTTCGAATGGTTCGCTATGATTCTCCAATGGACTCTAACATTGGGGACTTAATCTAACTAAGGATGTTCATGAGCTTTGTAATCAAATAAAACTTGTAACGACAATCAGTTAATAACTAAAAGCTATAAAATGGACGTAGGCTTCATTAACAGCTGACCCACTATAAAAATTCTCTTGTCTTCTTTCTATTTCTACTCTTTTACATTTATTCTCTATATTATTGCTATATAAGAACAAGGGTGGAGCTTTCACACTCAATCCAGGGTGTCGATCCATTTTTTGGATTAACTCTCTGAGTAAAAAGACCAAGATATAAGGATCTTAAGACTATTATATAGTGTATAGAGTTGTAGTATATTATTAAAGTCACTGATAGCAATCTTTGATCTCTATCTCTTATTTTTCTATCTTTTATATTTGTAAAACAAAATAAATTTTACAAATATCAAATTATTTTACAAAGTGTAGGATTTTCAAAATATTTTAAAAGAAACTAGTTTTCAAAAATACATATATATGTCGACGTACATGGTATGGATATGTCGACATACATGTCGCCAAATAATTATGAAATTTTGAAAAGAAGTGTCTATTCATCGTAACACTTCACGAATAGACATATCTATTTATTCACTATATAAAGGGGAGTTCAAAAGAATTTTTTGATAGTTATTAACTTATTTTCTTCCCACCTCTTACTCTCTTGAAAACTTTAATAAAAATATACTCTATTCTCTTCGAAATCATATAGAATCAATTCAAACTCCATTGTATTGATTTACTACTGCTTTTTACTGTTTTGGAATCATCACTCTTTAAAATCAAAGATCAAAGTGCAGTCTAAGTGGCGATAAGATCCACTGTATCCAAAGATCAAGAAATTATCTCTAGAAAAATCACAGAACTCTATTTGTATTTGCTTGGGTGTGCCTGTAGCCCATTTCAAATCAAGTGGGTGTGCTTGGTAGCCCGGAAATCAAAAGGAGTGTGCGTGTAGCCCATCCAAATCAAGTGGGCGTACTCTAAGCATGAAAAATCAGGAGGGCATGTCTCGTAGCCTTGAAATCAAGATTCTAATTAGGTTTTCCTTCTACTCATTTAAAGATTGGCATTTGAAAAGAAATATGTACAAGCAATTGTATGGGATTGGATATTGGATAAATCCGAACCAGTATAAAATCCATGGTGTCATCGCTCTAACTCTTGAATTTGCTTTACTATTTTTATTTTTATCTATAATTGCATCTATAACTGTTTAATAGTATAATTCTGTATTGTTACTTTGATATTTAATATTTAACATGAAAGAATTTTAAAATGAATTACAAAATTTAGAAAACACTATTCAACTTCTCAAGTTATTAATTATTCATCACATCCATAATTTCGCAACCCACATTTGGTATCAGAGCACTAGGTTTTCAAAAACTCATAATTTGATTTTTGAAATTTTTTAATGGCTCACACTATTAGTACATTTATTAATACTTTTGTCAAAGAAGAATGTACTGTTAGACCCCCACTTTTTAATGGCAGTAATTCCACCTATTGGCCATGTAATATGGAGATTTGTTTACAGTCTATTGATTTAGGGATTTGGAATGTTAGATAAAAAAAGCACATTTAACCCTAGAGTAATTTTTCATAGTAGACTACTGATTAAAAAAACAATTGCACCGAATAATTCTAAATCCATGGATATTTTGCTTTGTTTATTAGATGAAAATAAATTTAATAGAGTCTCTATTTGTAAGTCTGCAAATGAAATTTAGAGAACATTGCAAGTTACACATGAGGCATTAGTAAAGTTAAACAGACCAAAATTTCCATGCTAACTAATCAATGTCAGTTGTTTAAAATGAATCCAAATGAGCCTATTTCTAACATGTACTATAGATTTCAAGATATTGTGCATTTTTTAGTAACATAAGGTAAAATCTTTTCTGAAGATGACTAAGTTAGAAAAATCCTCAATTCACTCTCTTAAGAGTGTGATCAAAAGATACCAGCAATAGAAGAAGCTAATGAAATTAGTACTTTGAAAATTGAAGAGTTAATATCCTATGAAGCACAATTGCAAGGCATAAGAGAAATGGGGCAATAGAAAAGAAATCCATCACTTTTAATGCAATAACTGATGATTAGGATTTAGATAATGACAATGACAAAGAATAGAAAGTTCCTAAAGTATAGAAAGATGAAAACTTTCAAAGACCTGAAAATATGACTCCTGGAACTAAAATTGCAATTAGATGTTTCAATCTCGATTAACTCGATCACCCACAAAAGAGACTGTCTGCATCCAAATAAATCAAAAATCTCACCAATTACCGATTCATTCAGAAAAAGAATAAGGGCTTATATAACAACATTACACTGATTCAGATACCTCCTCAAGTGATAATGAACCAGATTCTGAGAATGTGATTATGTGTTTTATGGCAACAACAGACTAGTCAAAACTGAACAATAGAAAGCTACAAAAACGGTACCTTTTATTTATTAATTTTTTATTATTATAAAATCTAGGAATAAAATATATATTAATAGTAATACAGGATGTATATAAGTGTGTACATATATATACAAATATTTTATATAGTTTTACTTTTAAAAATTGTAGCCTATATGTTGACATACATAAAGCATATATGTCAACATACCTACCATGTAACAGTCCGCAAATCCATACCCCTTGAGTCACCACTAATCTACCTAAATCAACTCAAGTTGTACAGAAATATGAAACGTTTGGGTTAAAGAAGAAGAGGTAGAAGAAGAAAACAGAAATCAACAACAGAATCTAACCATCGCAGCGGAATAAAATATAATAGATAATAAATGGTCTTTACTCAAAAATCAAATATCTCTGTTTATATATTACATCATCAGAGTACATCAATCACAGTACAACAACAACAACATACAAATGGATACACAGTAATTCAACACAGCGGAATATATATATATATATATTAACAAGTACGGAAGTACGTATCGTCATCCAGCTCGTCTCCTGAGCTCCACAGCATCATATCCTGTATCCTATAATACTCGGTCTGACTCGAGCATTACAGTTAAATAACACTCGAGTCAGTCTGGAATACCAGCATGAGAAAATCACACTCAATTGATTATTAAAGTTTCAAAAATCATTTGAAAACAAAAGCATCTCGTAAGACCACGCCACAAATAAACATGTCGGGATTTTACCTTACGATAGCTAAACCAATTTTATAGAAATCCTCTGATATTATAATACGGTCTATATACAAATACTTATAAAATAGCCGAAACTGTTACATTCATTAAATTCCAGCTACTAGCCACAGAGTGGGTAATACAAACAAAACTCGTACAAGGCTCGTAGGGAGAATGGACTTCCAACTAATGACTAGGCACTGGGGTACCACCTGTCACGGTATGTGGCCTAGATCACAGTACCGATGAGTATGCCCGCTTTCCTGCAACACAAGACCGGGACTACCCCTTACTGGATAATCCCGAGTGAGATCACCCCGCGGTTGGGATCAGCAACCGCCCACTAAGCCGAAATAAAAAGGGACATCTAGGCAGGGATGACCTCACCCTGCTTGGGTGCTACCCACCTAGCCTTGCTGCATAACCCCTGATTTTCAGTCATTCCCATTTGATGAGGCTTGAGGCTAAGCGTTACCTTTTTAGAACATATCCCTTAGGATGCCCATCGTCCACCTGACGATGTTGCGAAAGCATTCATCCATATAAGTCCGTCCCGGGTTCGAACGGAACCGAAGGCACTACTCCTACTACATCCATTTTGGAAATATCCTAAGGATTAGTAGCGACTAGCCCTTGCACTTCACTGCTCCATCTTCAAATCCAAACTCGTTTCCATGAAACGTACAAACCGGATCGAAGTGGTTTTCGAGAAATAAATCTCGATCCCGGTCTCTTCGAAACGATCAACGCATTTGTCCAATATTGATAGTCGGTTATTTAACTATTAATTAATATTCACAACATCTATCACACAATAAATAATTTCCTAAATTATTTACTTATCTCAAAATACCTTCACAAGATATATTTCTATCTTCAACCCTTTGAAAACAGTTCCAAACCATCCCTAATTTATTCAAAATAAACTTTCCCAAATATTTTCTATCTCCACTGAAATCGCCAAGAACAAAACCAGATTTTTAAAATAAATTTAAACATTTTACTTTAAAATGTACTTTAAAACATTTATTTTAAAACTACTACAAGAGTTTGTTAAAAATACATATTATATGGATATTTGAAAATAAAGTTACTTAATAAAATATAAAACTAGATTTTCACTTTTAAAAAACAAGATACTAAGTCACTCTTTAAATAATTACATCTGTAATAGATTAAATAATATACTTACTTTAGAATTTAAATATTAGAAATAATAAATTTTCCAAAACTTGCTTTTAAAACAACTTTAAAATCTTTTAACTTATATTTAAAAATTTACTTATACGTAATTTATTTATTAGAATTTAAAACGACTATTATTCTTATCCAATTTATTCTTCATTTATTTAACTTTTATATAATTATTTCACTTACAAATTCTCTCCATTTTATTTCCAAAATCCAATTCTATATATCTTGATAACTTAGTGCACGGGAATATATTCAGGTATACCAAAACATCCAATATTCCAATGAACAATAATATTCATCACAGAATATAAAATAATCACAACAGAGGGTATTAAATAATTTATATAAATGTTGAGGGGTCCAGTTGGATCCCTCCAACCTGTTTCCTGCATCCACAGACGTTAACACAATATAAATCAAACATTCCAAGATGTAGTATATAATATAATATAGCACATCAACCAATTCAACCATTCAACCAATTATTAAATTTTAATCATTTAAATTTAAATTTAACTGAGTGAGATTAACTCACCTTTGATTTTTGTTTTGCAATCCCGTCCAACCCGGCTTGCTTCCATCAGATTTTGACCTTGTATAACAATCATACGATTTATTATCACTTTGAAATAACTTGAACCATTTATTCCATTTTATAAATTTAATTAACCAATGATTTACTATTTAATAATTAAATTGGCCAACAATTAAATTTAAACTAAACATTTGGTTTTAAACTAATAAATCAATTTTAACTAAATTCCATTAATAAATTATCTTAGTAATTAAAATAATCAAATAATTTAATTTATCACTTATTCACCAACTCCAAAAATTTTAAAACAACATGCAAATTAAAATTTTATTCTGAAATCTTATATAAGCTTTAAATATTTACAAATCCTATTAATATTTGAATTGATCGAACAACAAATGTTCTTTTAAACTAATAGTTTAATTTTAACTATTTTTTTTTAAATCCCTATATAATTTTCCCAAAATCTTATCTTTGGAACTATATATGTATACTTATGAAAATAATTTATATTACCATTTTTAAAGTTTTCTACTACCTAAACCTTACCTACAATATATCCTTTTCTGTTAGATTCATCAATTACTGGGTTAAATACATACATATATAGATATATGTATTTTTTTTAAACTAATAATACCTTAGACTAAAAATTGAAATGCAGAGATAAACACAGATCGAAGATTCTCACCAAACAAGCTATCGATACTCCTCCTCGATCGGCAGCTTCACACGAGTGCACCCCTACCACGAAGTCGACACCTCGACTTCGCCTAGCTGCTGCGAATCACCCTCGTCAACGCGAACGAAAGCCTTGCGCGCGTGTGGAGTCGCGACCACCCAACACTATTCCAACAACGCCGACCTGCCCCTGCTACCACTCCACCTTTCGAACGTGCCCAAAAATCGCGAACTCGTGGCGACAAACCGCTTCAAGAGTCGTAGCCAACCCTCCCCTTTTCAAGCGTGCCACGTCTTCGATCAGCGCTTGCCATCCATCGTTATTCGAACGAACTCGATTTTCTCCTCCCCTTCGATCGAGGTTCAATTAAACTTGCACAGAACCGATTTGAGGAGGCGATTTATATAATTTTTTTTATCGTGAACTGATTTGGGGTTTTTGAAAAGAAGAAAAGGATTCAGCCATACTCAAACGATTTCGAAACATCGGCCATTCATATTTTTTTCTCGTTTGATAATGACTGGAATTGAATTGAATAAACGAGGAAGGAATTAGAAAATTTTAGAAGGAACAAGAAGTGAGCGATGGAAGATAAGAGTAGCATGTTAAAACGAATATGAGATGGCGTATACAAGAAGCTTGACCAATTAAATTAAATTTCATTAGATTATTACCAATTAAATTTCAGCGCGTTTATATATCGTACACTCACACACTAGCTCCGATCAATACAAATTTGAAATCCGATAATAATTCAATATTACGGACCCAATGGAAATGGTTTCGTCAAATTCCGAGGCTTTGCCTCGGGATGCTATTGTTAAATTCAATTTAAACTATAAAATTTTAAAACTGAACAAACCACTGTTAATTTCAACTTTATAACTTCAATTATCCTTAGTACTATCAATATAAATTTTTCAAGCCTTCAAATCATTTTTAATAGGCTTAAAGTTCCAAATTCAACATCTTACCAAATTTTCAAATTATCAAATTCAATAATTTAATTATCAAATAAATAGTGATATTTGAATTCAAGTTAAAATTAACTTTTAAATATTTAAAATCAATTAAATATTCCGATTTTAAATGCTCCAAAATTCCGATTCGTCACATTCCTCCCCCCTTAAAAGAATTTCATCCCCAAAATTACTAATTACGAAGAATGGTCAAATACCCGTTTATTATTTCCCAAAACCAAGCAGTTTAATTTACTTGCCATAACACATTCCTTCATTTAAAGACCCGCTATTTCCTCAACCAGCTTCCCTAAACCTTTAATAGTTTTCAAATAACTTTACTTATTCAATCATTCAAATTCAAATCCAAATTTAAATTATCAAAATTTTCTCAAAAATTTTCTAACTCTCTAAATTTCCAAAAAATTTCGCCAGCGTCTCCTTTGCGCGGCTAGCTCGGTACAACTACAAAAAGCCTCCATGGGATCCCAAAATCCAAAAGAAAACAAAAGGCCAAGTGGCTCGATCAAAAACCCAATCAAATTTCATACCAAAATTTAAATACATACCTTTTGTCGGGGAATTTAAATTTATCATCTGAAATCAAAACCAATTTTCCTTTCCCTTTTATAATACCTACATATCCTGCTTTGCAACAATATCCAATTACAACATTCCAAAACATTCATTCGACTTTCTCACAAAATGCCAATATCTATTCACTCAAATATTGAGTTAGATTATATTGGTAGTATCAATTTCTTATTTAAGAATTCACCATTCCCTCTTAAGTTAGTATAAGCATTTTATATTCTTCTTATGTTTATTCCCATTTTACCACTTTAGTTTATGTCAAATTTTATTCAAATTGATTCTTTCATTTTCATATGAACTCAATTTATCTTTAACTCTGAATATTTAAATTTTATTTTTCATTTATAACTAATTCATGTCATTATTTTAAAGTAGTTTCATTCACTAATTTATTTCAATTTCCAGCTTGAAATCGTTTTGTCGTTAACAAAAAAATTTCAAAAATTTTCAAAAAAATTTCTAGCTCCCAAAATTTCTAGAAATTTTGGCAGAGTCTCCTTTGTACGGAGGAGCTTTTGCAATTTGACAAAAGATATAAATATATATACATCGACCCACACGGTCGGAAAAACCAAAAACAGTTCATATTTCCTATTTTTATTGCGTAGGCGTACCTTATTTAGCATTTTTAAGCAAGCAGCTTATTTATTAAGCAATTAGCACAACCAAATCAACCCACACGGCTTCTAGGTACCTGTACTTACTCAATTTAAACATGTAAGTGCCAAGTATATGAAGTTTAACAACATTTCACTTATTTGCAATAGTTAAACACATGAATTCTAACAGCAGTGCACATTAAACACTTTTTATAAGCAATTTAAATATTCCAATATTAATTTTAATTGCTTACAACCAACCCATCGTTTCACTTAATCCGAATGGTTAACAACTCATAAGCTTACATTAATTCATTTTTAAGCAAAACGAACTCATATTTAATTCAATTGATCTCAAAATCAATTTATTTTACCCCTATCAATTCATAGAATTTTATTTACTTTCATTTACATCAAATGACAATTTATTCTATGCAACTTGACGAGATCTATGTGAATAAATAAGTACTTATGTTTTATAACCAATTTAAATTGATTTCAACTCAGTTTATACTTAATTCCATTCCATTTTTAAATTTATTCACAATCCATATATCATCAGTTTCATTGCATTTTAAATTTGAATCCATTCACTTATATTTCATTTTATTAACCAAACTAGCTCCTTCAAAACCATTAACAACTTAGGTTCATCTTCATTACCAATTAAATTTCCTTTTCATTTTAATTCATTCACGACCATTTATTTAACTCGACACATACCAAGCTTGCATATTACTAACCATTCCCGAATTAATTCAACCCAAGCTTTAGTTACTTTACTCAATTTATTCCATATTTGTTTATGCCAAACTATTTTATTTAGCTCGAAGACAATCCAGGCTATTTCATTCAACAACCATTTCAATTTTTCATGATCTATTCATTTGCGATTCATTTCTTATCTGCATTCATTTAAATTCATTATATTAACTTGAAAACATTCTATTTTTCTCATTGTTACTAAGTTATTTCGATTCCTTAACAATTTAAATGGTTTACAATTATTTAATTAAGAATTTCATTCCATTAAATATTATCCGTAAGTCACCGAATTTTATTTCGATTAAAAATTTATTGTCACTTGATTTAAATTCAATCCAATACCATTAAACTTAGTTTTAAGTTGAATTCAATTCAACTCTCCTCCATTTATTCAGCTTAAGTCAATTTACTTTAATTTATTCAAATTTTATACTTAAGCTCATTTTCATTTAACAAGTAAACTCTCTCTCAATTAAATCTCATTTTAAATCTACAATTTTATTTGATTAGTTATTATAAAATTTAACTTTTCAAATTCAACTCATTCAATTGATTACATGGCCATATCCAATTTATTTCCACTTATTTGTATTTTATTTGCAATTCAAACTATTACTATTTTGATCCAATTTCAATTTTATTCGATACATTTCCAATTATATTTAATTTGTTAACACTTTAAGTTAAATTTAAATTTATAACTCAAGTTCTAAATCCACTAGCCATTTTCAAATTACCATTCACTTTTATGAACTCACAATTTAACTTTTATTTAACTGCATTGAGTTCTCATTACAAATTTCATTATCTAATTCATTATCTAAATAGTCTTTCCCTAACTTATAATCCAGAACTTGATTTTAATCTCAAAATCACTTTATTTAATTTTCTTAAGTTCAAATTTATTTTATAATTCAAGTTTGGATTTTTATCTTATTTTCCAATTTATCAAAAATATTTATTTTGGTTTTTCTATTTCACTTTCAAATTTTATAAGTCACAACTTATTATTTTACACATTTCCATTCATTATAGGCTTGAACATATTCTTCATTTATTTTTAACTCAAGCCTTATGTTTATTTATAACCCAAGCATATTTTATTTCTATGGATTTTTAGTTCTCTTATAAGTTATTTGATTTATTTATTTCAATTCAATCCTTATCCAACTTATTTTTCCATTTATTCGGGTAAGAATCTAATTCCATTCAATAACTCAATTGAATTTTTATTCCAATTCAATTTTATTATAACTCAGATTTATTTAACTCAATTCAACTTCAACTTAATTCGAATACAACTGGATATTATTTTCAACCTATTCAATTAATTTCAATCCAGTCAAATTTTTATTTCCCCATCCAAGTTAATTTCATTTTTAACTTTTCACCTTAAATTTAAATTTCAACATTCAAAGCTTACATTCCCTTCCTGATTTAAAAATCATCTCAATTTATAAGCTTACAACCTATCTCAACATGATTTTTAAACACCCGACCTTTGGTTTCAAATTATTTTGAAATCTTCAACATCACAAATCACACTTCTCAAAAGTCAAACCAATCCCGGTTTTACCCTCAACAAATTTCCTTTGAAATTTTCAAAACAACTAACTTTTCTGAACAAATAAATTTTTGGCAGCAATCCGTCACTTAGAAATTCGAAAATGAATATCGATGATGCGGCCGTCATCATCAGAATTATTTTCTAATAATTCAAGTGCTTTCAATGCTATATCACTTTCAAAATTCATTTAAAACAATTTCCTTTCAGAAATACCTTTAAAACAAAAGTGCTATCATTTATCTTCAAATACTTCCAATTCTCCAGGCTTTAAATTTCCAAATCCTGCTTAAATCTTTTAACTATAATTCATTTGTATAGTTTATGCTCATACAAATTCTCATTTGATTATATTTCAATTTTATAAATTACATTTATAATTCATATTTATAAATTTCATTTTATAATGAATTGATTCCCTTAAACTTTGGTTATATTTTCAATTTCTAGTTAAATTTTCACTTAATAATGATAATACTTTAATTTTATTCTTCCTAACATCCACGCAATCATATATTAGCTAAAATAGTTTACAAAAACTTTTCTTTATGTCAAAATATATTTTGGGTAAAATTATTTCATTTACCCACATTTAAAACAATACCGTGTCGATTGTTCTATTCAAGTGTTTAGAAACCCCTTCAATACAGTTGTGCAGTCTGTGCCGACGAAGATTCATATACCACTCAATAAACCAACCAACACAATATTAAAACAATTTATATTCAATAACAAATACGCGCTCATAACTATTAATACGCTCAAACTCATTCTAGAGTACTACAGACTCTAATTTAAATGAGTAATTCCCACCAGAGCCAAAGTTATCACCAACCTAGCTCTGATACCAACTGTAACAGCCCGCAAATCCGTACCCCTTGAGTCACCACTAATCTACCTAAATCAACTCAAATTGTACAGAAATACGAACCATTTGGGTTAAAGAAGAAGATGTAGAAGAAGAAAATAGAAATCAACAACAGAATTTAACCATCGTAGCGGAATAAAGTATAATAGATAATAAATGGTCTTTACTCAAAAATCAGATATCTCTGTTTATATATTACATCATCAGAGTACATCAATCACAGTACAACAACAACAACATACAAATGGATACACAGTAACTCAACACAGCGGAATATATATACATATATAAATAAGTACGGAAGTACGTATCGTCATCCAGCTCGTCTCCTGAGCTCCACAGCATCATATCATGTATCCTATAATACTCGGTCTGACCCGAGCATTACAGTTAAATAACACCCGAGTCAGTCTGGAATACCAGCGTGAGAAAATCACACTCAATTGATTATTAAAGTTTCAAAAATCCTTTGAAAACAAAAGCATCTCCTAAGACCACGCCACAAATAAACATGTCGGGTTTTTACCTTACGATAGCTAAAACAATTTTATAGAAATCCTCTGATATTATAATAGGGTCTATATACAAATACTTATAAAATAGCCAAAATTGTTACATTCATTAAATTCCAGCTACTTCCCACGGAGTGGGTAATACAAAAAAAACTCGTACAAGGCCCGTATGGAGAATGGATTTCCAACTAATGACTAGGCACTGGGGTACCACCTGTCACAGTACGTGGCCTAGATCATAGTACCGAGGAGTACGCCTGCTTCCCTGCAACACAAGACCGGAACTACCCCTTACTGGATAATCCCGAGTGAGATCACCCCGTGGTTGGGATCAACAACCGCCCACTAAGCCGAAATAAAAAGGGACATGTAGGCAGGGATGACCTCACCCTGCTTGGGTGCTACCCACCTAGTCTTGCTGCATAACCCCTGATTTTCAGTCATTCCCATTTGATGAGGCTTGAGGCTAAGCGTTACCTTTTTAGAAAATATCCCTTGGAATGCCCATCGTCCACCTGACGATGTTCCGAAAGCATTCATCCATACAAGTCCGTCCCGGGTTCGAACAGAACCGAAGGTACCACTCCTACTACATCTATTTTGGAAATATCCTAAGGATTAGTAGCGACTAGCCCTTGCACTTCACTGCTCCATCTTCGAATCCAAACTCGTTTCCACGAAACATACAAACCGGATCGAAGTGGTTTTCGAGAAATAAATCTCGATCCCGGTCTCTTCGAAACGATCAACGCATTTGTCCAATATTGATAGTCGGTTATTTAACTATCAATTAATATTCACAACATCCATCACACAATAAATAATTTCCCAACTTATTTACTTATCTCAAATACCTTCACAAGATATATTTCTATCTTCAACCCTTTGAAAACAGTTCCAAACCATCCTTAATTTATTCAGAATAAACTTTTCCAAATATTTTCTATCTCCACTGAAATCACCAAGCACAAAACTAGATTTTTATAATAAATTTAAACACTTTACTTTAAAATATACTTTAAAACATTTATTTTAAAACTACTACAAGAGTTTGTTAAAAATACATAATATATGGATATTTGAAAATAAAGTTACTTAATAAAATATAAAACTAGATTTTCACTTTTAAAAACAAGATACTAAGTCACTCTTTAAATAATTACATCTGTAATAGATTAAATAATATACTTACTTTAGAATTTAAATATTAGAAATAATAAATTTTTCAAAACTTGCTTTTAAAACAACTTTAAAATCTTTAACTTATATTTAAAAATTTACTTTGAAAACGTACTTGGTTATCCACGGAAAATTCCAACTTCAATCACTTAAATCAATTTTCCAAATTGATTCCTAATTTATTCCATTCGAAATAATTTCTTTACTTACTCAATTCATTTCAAAATTCATTTATTATGGACTTGATTGTTATTGTTATTATTTTCCGTTTGATTTTAAATCATTTAACTGAAATATACAAATTTCAGCTTTTTCCAATTTCTTCTTTATTCTTTTTAAATAATTTAAATCTTAAATATTAAATAAATGTTTTCTTCTTTTAAATAATAATACTGAAGTTTAAAATTCATAATCTCCTGTTTATTCAAAATTTCCCTTCCATATACGGAATTTATTTATTAGAATTTAAAACTACTATTATTCTTATCCAATTTATTCTTCATTTATTTAAATTTTATATAATTATTTCACTTACAAATTCTCTCCATTTTATTTCCAAAATCCAATTCTATATATCTTGATAACTTAGTGCACCAGAATATATTAAGGTATACCATAACATCCAATACTCCAATTAACAATAATATTCATCACGGAATATAAAATAATCACAACAGAGGGTATTAAATAATTTATATAAATGTTGAGGGGTCCAGTTGGATCCCTCCAACTTGTTTCCTGCATCCACAGACGTTAGCATAATATAAATCAAACATTCCAAGATGTAGTATATACTATAATATAGCACATCAACCAATTCAACCATTCAACCAATTATTAAAATTTAATCATTTAAATTTAAATTTAACTGAGTGAGATTAACTCACCTTTGATTTTTGTTTTGCAATCCGATCCAACCCGGCTTGCTTCCATCAGATTTTTGACCTTGTATAACAATCATACGATTTATTATCACTTTGAAATAACTTGAACCATTTATTCCATTTTATGAATTTAATTAACCAATGATTTACTATTTAATAATTAAATTATCCAATAATTAAATTTAAACTAAACATTTGGTTTTAAACTAATAAATCGATTTTAACTAAATTCCATTAATAAATTATCTTAGTAATTAAAATAATCAAATAATTTAATTTATCACTTATTCACCAACTCCAAAAAATTTAAAACAACATGCAAATTAAAATTTTATTTTGAAATCTTATATAAGCTTTAAATATTTACAAATCTTATTAATATTTGAATTGATCGAACAATTTAGTATTATTTATTCATTTAATCTAAACCAACAAATGTTCTTTTAAACTAATAGTTTAATTTTAACTAATTTTTTTTAAATCCCTATATAATTTTCCCAAAATCTTATCTTTGGAACTATATATATATATATATATATATATATATATATATGCTTATAAAAATAATTTACATTACCATTTTTAAAGTTTTCTTACTGCCTAAACCTTACCTACAATATATCCTTTTCTGTTAGATTCATCAATTACTGGGTTAAATACATACATATATAGTTATATGTATTTTTTTTAAAACCAATAATACCTTAGACTAAAAATTGAAATGCAGAGATAAAGACAGATCGAAGATTCTCACCAAACAAGCTGTCGATACTCCTCCTCGATCGGCAGCTTTACACGAGTGCACCACTACCACGAAATCGACACCTCGACTTCGCCTAGCTGCTGCGAATCACCCTCGTCAACCCGAACGAAAGCCCTGCGTGCGTGGAGTCGCGACCACCCAACACTATTTCAACAACACCGACCTACCCCTGCTACCACTCCACCCTTCGAACGTGCCCAAGATTCGCGAACTCGTGTCGACAAACCGCTTCAAGAGTCGCAGCCAACCCTCCCCTTTTCGAGCGTGCCACATCTTCGATCAGCGCTTGCCATCCATCACTATTTGAACGAACTCGATTCGCTCCTCCCCTTCGATCGAGGTTCAATTAAACTTGCACGGAACCGATTTGAGGAGGCGATTTATATATATATATATATATATCATGAACTGATTTGGGGTTTTTGAAAAGAAGAAAAGGATTCGGCCATACTCGAACGATTTCGAAACATCGGCCATTAATATTTTTTCTCGTTTGATAATGACTGGAATTGAATTGAATAAACGAGGAAGGAATTAGCAAATTTTAGAAGGAACGAGAAGTGTACGATGGAAGATAAGAGTAGCGTGTTAAAACGAATATGAGATGGCGTATACAAGAAGCTTGACCAATTAAATTAAATTTGATTAGATTATTATCAATTAAATTTCAGCGCGTTTATATATCGTACACTCACACACTAGCTCCGATCAATACGAAATTTGAAATCCGATAATAATTTAATATTACGGACCCAATGGAACTGGTTTCGTCAAATTTCGAGACTGTTCCATGGGATGCTATTGTTAAATTCAATTTAAACTATAAAATTTTAAAACTGAACAAACCACTGTTAATTTCAACTTTACAACTTCTATTATCCTTAGTACTATTAATATAAATTTTTCAAGCCTTCAAATGATTTTTAATAGGCTTAAAATTTCAAATTCAACATCTTACCAAATTTTCAAATTTTCAAATTCAATAATTTAATCATCAAATAAATAGTGATATTTGAATTCAAGTTAAAATTAACTTCTAAATATTTAAAATCAATTAAATATTCCGATTTTAAATGCTCTAAAATTCCGGGTCGTCACATACTAGAAATTTGAAAATTGAAATTTCATTTCAAAATTCAAAATTCAAATTTCCCTCTCCATTATACTTACTCCCGTGTTTTGAAAAAGCAAATTTTTTTACCAAAGAGCATGACTCTTCACTCTCTATTAATTCAATCTATCTCTATCCATTCATCCGCTCATGTTATTTCAAATTTCAAATATTTCTTCGTTCTCTTATCTCTCCAAAATCTCAAAAAAATGGCCTTCTCAAGTCAAACTCCTAAAACCATATGGCTCTCAAAGAGAACCAAAGGCTTTCTCTTCAATGAAAAAAAATATTGATACTTATACGGAGTATGCAACTTCTAGAAAAGTTTTTCATGGAAGATTTGCTAAATTTAAAGATTTTCCTCTTATGGTCTTCAAAGACTTTGCTTTCAGAATGAAATTTTTAGTTTAATTGACTCTTCTCAAAATGATTTTGTTTGTTATTTGGATGAAATCAAAAAAAATTATGCAAATTTAAACGAAAATATTTTTTAAGGAGAAGAGGGACAAATTTGGAGTAGTGTAGATGTTACGCAAATTGTTTTAAATAATGAACATTTGGTTCATATACATGGTTGCAAATCTAGTGGAATTGACATCTCCACTTTTCAAATTGATGAACAAAATCGTAAAGTTTTTCATGATATTTTCATAAGTGATGAAGAATTTGATTTTAAATACAAGAATCTTTAACCAAAATTGAGACTTATGAGTCTCATTTTACATTAAAGTATCACCCCGTGGATGAATAATTACAATAACCCTACTCAAAAAAAATTTAAAGCTCTTTTCTCCATTTACAGAATCTATGACATCAATTGGGCATAAGTCATCTTAGATGACTTTGTGTAATATAACATTTCTAGAGACAAGAACACAGTCTATCGTGGTGTGATCCTACTAGAATTTTCACATATTTTGGTGTCGACTTACTAGAAGAATCAACTTTCCTCGAAAATTTTTCGACAAGGCCAACATTTCTCTTATATATATTCCTCCTTATTCCAAATCATATGAAACTCTTGCCATAAAGAAGAAAGATTAGCATATAAAGTGGAGTGAGAAATTCAATAAGAGGAAGATGGTGATGAAATGGATATAAAGGAGAAAGAAGAGGAAGAATAAGCAGATACTTCTTTAGAAAATTTCGATAAGCCATGTCACTCCTCCAATAGAGAGATTATAAGGAATCAAGAGAAGCTTCTTAAAAACAACAGGTAGCTTTAACATTCCTTTAGTAAAAAGTTCGCTTTTCTTTCCAATAAAGTGGACAACTACTTTAGGAAGATAATCCGCAAGCTTGGTGCAAATTCGTCATCATCATCTACATCTTTCTAAGCTTATCTAGTTATCTTCTTGTGATATTTGGATTAGTATTCCCTAGTAATGTGTGTTTTTAGTTTAAATTTATAATTTTTTCATGTATTTCTTTTAAATACTTGTACTTTCCTATCATTAATAACGAAATCTTATTCTTGCTGTTACATATAGTTCTAATAGTCCATGGAAATTATAAATATATAACAGTATAAGATAAAAGCAAAAACTATAACAAAAACAAAAGGTTTGCATTTCCAGGTATGTATATCGACATTCATACAATGTATATGTTACATATATGAGCCGTAGGGCAAATTTTTAAATTTCAAAATAGAATAACTACGGCCTATTCGATCTTTCCAAATGACCTTTCACTCCTATATAATCATTTAACTCTCTATTCTCATTTCATTCTCAAACATTTTTCGAATAAAATGTCACCTCCACACCAAAAATTATGTGAACACTTGAACAAACACTTCAATCTTACAAGGATATTCTTACTGTTACCTTACGAAATCAAAGAATTTAGAGTTAAGCCAAATGCAGATGATCAAAGAGCAAGAAGAGAATTTTAATGCTCTTCGATTGATGATTTCTTCTCTAATTGAAGATGATCAAACCAATAACCCAAAATACTCTATTAACAAGGATAATGAAGAAAGGGATGTCATCAAAGCAGATCCAATATTTGGATCCGACGTTTGGGTTGAAGTTCCTACGAATGTCTAGTTTTCTACGTATATTTCATAAGTGTGTGTATTTATTAGATTTGGATTTATTTGATTGGATTTGCATGGTATAGTTTGGATTAATATTCTTATGATTGGACTTGATTGTGGTGGTATTTGGATTTGTTTCTTTGATTGTATAATTGAATTTATTTTATAATTTGAATAATTGTGAAATAATAAACATAGTTTACGTTATCTTATTTTTCATTTTACCGTAATTTATCATATGTATCTAAGTTTTTATCATCATCACACATATTATATCATATTTAGAATGTTTTAAATCATTTTTATTCATTTCGACTATATAGTTTCTAAGTACCATATTTAAGGGAGTTTTTATTTTTCACCCATTTTTATTGATGACAAAGAGGAAAAATTTTATAAAATATACATATATTCAGGGGGGTTATTGAACTTAGGGGTTATATCATGTTTTATGTACATGAATATTTAATGGTTATCATCATCATAAAGGAAGAGATTGTTAATACCTCAGTTATTGATTTTGATGATAACAATCTTGATAACAACAATATACATTCATAAAAAATATAGATACTAATATTTTGTCAGGTTATATAGTATATGGTACAGGATATTACATAGATATTGAATCAAAAACCATGCAGAATAAAGTCTCAAGAAATGGACATGAAGACTCAAGAGTACAAAGACCAAGACTATAATATAGTGTATAGAGTCATAGTATATTATTAAAGTCCCAGGTAGCAATCTTCGATCTCTATCTCTTATTCTTCTATCTTTCATATTTTTTAAAAAAAAACTCAAATATTTTATAAAAGTTTTTCAAAGTTCAAAATGTTTATAAACTATGTTCAAACTATTTTAAAAAGTATTAAATTATTCTATAAAATATAGGATTTTCAAAACATTTTAAAAGAAACTGGTTTTCAAAAAATGCACGTATGTGTCAACATACATGGTATGGATATGTCGACATGCATGCCGCCAAATGGTTTTCCAATTTGTGAAAAGAAGTCTCTATTCGTCACAACTCTTTGCGGACGAACTTATCTGTTTATTCACTATATAAAGGGGAGTTCAAATAAATTTTTCGATAGTTATTAACTTATTTACTTCCCCCTCTTATTCTCTTGAAAACTCCACTAAAAGTGTACTCTATTCGCTTCAAAATCATTTAGAATCAATTCAAACTTCATTGTATTGATTCACCACGACTTTGTTACTATTTTGGAATCATCTCTCTCTCTCTCTCTCTCTCTCTCTCTCAACTCAAAGATCAAACTTTTGTCCAAGAGGCTATAGGACTTGTTGCATACAAAGTTAAAGAAATTGTCTTTGGAAACACTATCAAACTCTATATGCATTTGCTTGGATACGCCCATAGCCTGTTCAAATCAAGTGGGTGTGCTTCGTAGCCTGAAAATCTCAATGGGTGTGCTTTTAGCCCGTGCAAATCAAGTGGGTGTATCCTGAGCCCGAAAAATCAGAAGGGTGTGTTTCGTAGCCTTAGAATCAAGATTATAATTGGGTTTTAATTCTACCCATTTAAAGATTGGTATTTGAAAAGAAATCTGTACAAGCAATTGCATGGGACTGGACGTAGAAGAAATTTGAACCAATATAAAATCCCTGGTGGCATCTCTCTAACTTTTTACTTTGCTTTACAGCTTTTGTTTTTATCTGTGATTGCAACTATGACTGTTTAATAATATAATTATGTTTTGTTAATTTGAGATATTTTAACCTGCGAGAATTTTAAATGGATTTACAAAAGTTAGAAAACACTATTCTCCCCTTTTAGTGTTCAATTAACCTTAAGATCCACAATTCTGTAAACAATGTCCTTTTCGACTTCGGCCTCCAAGATCCAATCGGCATCCATTTGGTTGATTCTCGGAATCGATAAAACCTCCATTGGAACCAAACCCATAAGTTGTGCATCCCTAAAGCTGGGTAGCTCAACCAATGAATCGGATTTCGCATTCTCCCCGCCAGGAATGTGCTTTATCATGTAATGTTCGATATCATTCGATAGTTCCAGGACCTTCATCAAGTAAAGGAAAGTTTTTCTCCCTTAGCCTGAAACTCCTTCATCTGAAAAGCCACCAATTGGGAGTCGAATATATGTGATGCTTTGGCTCCCAATTCTTTCGCTATCATGAGTCCCGCGATTAGTGCTTTATATTCAGCTCCATTATTCGTCGTGGGAAACTAAAGCTTCAAGGAATAACAAAATGTCCATTCCTCTTAGGTTACTAGGATCACCCTTGTCCCATATCACCCTTCTAAGATGGTAGATTACATCGTACTGGATCAGCTCGATATTCCATTTTAGTAACCTTCCCAAAGTCTTGCTTGTTGCAATACTTAACTCAAAGGTTGATTGTCAACACATCTATCGGATAAGCCTAGAAGTAGGCTGCAACTTCCTTGAAGCAATCAATAAGTAGTAAGCTAGCTTCTCTAACTTTGGATAATTCTTCTATGTTCCAGTGAAACACTTGCTACTGTAATATATGGGCTATTGAATTTTGAGTTCCTCACTCACTAGGGCTGCAGTCAGTGCGTGAAAAGACACTGCTAAGTACAAAAATTAGTCCTCTCCTTCCACAAGCTTCAATAAGACCGGTGGGCCCTCCATGTGGTCAAGTAAGGCATGGAAAATTTTATGACGATCCTTTATCTAGTAAAACTTCCCTTTTTATTTCTTGAGGTTATCAATGAATGACACACATTTATCCAATGCTTTTGAGATGAGTTGACATAGCGTAGCGACCTTTCCATTCAAGCTACGTATCTCCCTCCTTTTCCTTGGAGCTTCAACATCTCTTAAAGCTTTGATTTTCTCTGAATTAGCTTCCATGCCCCTTAAGTTTATCGTGAAACCCAAAAAATTTCCCAATTCCACTCCGAAAGAATGTTTCAAAGGATTAATTTTCTTTCCGTACTTCTGAAGCGCATCATATATCTGCAAGGGGTTGCATGTGTGATTTATCATTTACCGACTTCAATAACACATCATCTACATAGACCTCCATTGTTCGCCCGTCTGATCCTTAAATATTGAATTTACCAATCATTGGTAGGTAGCTACAGCATTCTTTAAATCGAATGGCATTACATGGTAACAATACAATCCTAAGTTAGTAATGAAACTAGTTTGCTCTTGACCTAGAACTTGCATTGCTATTTGGTTATAGTTGGAATAGGCATCCATAAATGATAATAGTTCATGACTAGCAGTTGAGTCCACCAGTTGGTTAATGTTCGACAGTGGGAAGCTATTCTTTGGGCATGCTTTATTCAAGTCATAATAGTCGATGTATGTCTGCCATTTTCCATTAGACCTCTTGACTAGCACTAGATTCAATTCCCATTCGAGATGTATAGCATCGTTGATGAAGCCATTTAGTTTTGGCTTATATACTTCATCATTCAATTCAGCAGATCGCTTTGGACCTAGGCTGCGCCACTTCTGCTTCACATGAGGGCATCCCATGTTCCTATTCAATGCATTTCATGCTATCTCCGCTGATATTTCACATAGATCGAAATGTGTCTAGGCAAACGCATCTAGGTTTGCTAGGAGAAACCTTGCGAACTACTCCTTCATCTTCACGCTAAGCAAAGATTCTATTTTTAGGACTCGACTGGGGTCATCTTCATCGATCAGGATGTTAATCATTAGCTCGATTGGGGCCGCCCTTGCATCCTTTGGATCTTTCCTTGGATTCATAGATTTGTAAAATTTAATATGCCGTCCAAGCCAAGGCTTAGGCGGGTTGCTATGTGTCAACTGATTTGATCCAGAGAGTCCTCTCTATACCCTATCCCTTTTCACATTTCTTTGCCTCTCTAAGCTCAACAACGTAACATCCACATCCTATACTCTGATCTCCTTGGCCTACTCCATTCACAGTCCGAAACTTCATCATCAAGTACCATAGACTAGAACCACTCTAAAACTGGCAAATGCCGGTTGGCCCAAGAAAGCTTTGTAAGTAGAACAAGTATCAATTACAATGAAGGTCTGTACCCTCACTCTTTTACGGTCAACTTCACCAAGTTCCAACAATAGTCAACACAACTGATAGATTCTATAGCCTCTCTAGTAAATCCTTAAATGTGATATTAATGTAACAACTACATCATAGTGGGCCTGAATTTCGCTAAACCAAAAATCCAAGTCCACCAAAGCATGCATTGTTGGTGTTGGTATCCTACAAATAACAATAGTTTATTAGAGCACCGTCTATATAAACTCACAATGGTATAGCAAAGTATAATAAACATATAATTACTGACTAAAACTGTTACCTTTGGTATCTAGTGCCCTTGTTAGTGTTGAGCATGCATAAGGAATCTGTTCTTCCATCGTTCCTACCTTACACTAGTATTGGTCCCTCTAGGTCTATCATGGGGGTTGTAATGAAGAGGGGGTCATAAAAACATTTTAGTGACTGGTAAATTACATACTTTATATATAACACTAGTTTACGTCGATTGCTTTCCTTTGCACGTTTTGCCTACTTTTTAACTTAGTCATCTTGACTTCATATATGCATATCATTATTTAGTTAGATTACTAACATTATTTTAATTTCAATTCCTAATATTGTTCCATTTAAATTTCCTAATGTTACAACCATTTAAGTTTCTTCCACCTAAATTGCTCTAATTTAATGGCTTATCCTTATACATCTCTTTTTATGTACAAACCTATTTTTGCTTGGAGTTTTGAATCAATAGGAAGAGTATATCGAAGAGTATATTTATTTATTTTGGGTTATGGAACCAGCCGTTCTAGGGATCGACTCGGCTCTCTCAAACTGTTTTTCATTATTAAGAATATAACAAAGATAAAATACGAGCTTGTTTCATAACAATTGTAATCAATCGTTGTTGTTTCAAGGTCAATATATTCACCCATCTAGATAATATTTTTTCTTATTAACTAATAAATCGACTAATTAAAATTAAAATGTTTCTCCCCATATTCCTTATACGAGAATATTCTTCTTATCTTCACCCTCAAGCGTTCTTACCCTTCCATTTTCTTTACCCCATTCAAAACCCATACCCTTTCCAATTGCCCACTTCATTAAAAGAATTTTGAAACTTCGAATTTATAAAGTCATAAAAATACTAAGCTGCACATATGCTCTATTTTCTTTTTATTTCAAAGGAAACATCTTTAATAAAACTCTTTTTATTGAAATTCTTTTTTACCTAGAAAGTTTTAAATTCCAACTGGAAATCCAATTTAAAATATAAAATGATATTTTATTTTGCAAAAAAAAAATTAGTATATAATTACCTTTTAAGAAAATAAATTTTTTTCTACTTTTAAATAAATTCTTTGAAAATTATTTCAAATATTTTTTTCAAACCTTTTAATTAATTTTTTCATATGGGGCTGGGATAAACGTAGGTTTTCTTTGTCTCTTCTTTTAGACTTTTCTCCTTTTCTACTTACTTTCTAACTTATCTTCATTTAAAATATATTAGAAATTGGATTATCATCTTGGAGTGATTACAACACACCTTCCTTCGCGAATTTGCATAATTCTTTCTTCCAAATATCTATAACAGATAAATTCTTTACTTTCCACTTATCAGGATCTAATGTATATTATCAATCGGCAATACTGCAAGGATCTACAACCATAGGGAAATTTGTGCTCTACAAGGGAGTCATATACTGTCTAGCTTCAGAGACTCTTTCATATGTCATATTTATACTCTTTTTAAGTCAACGCCTTCCAATACGACCTACTTCCCACGAAGTAATTAGGATAAGTGCATATCTTTAACTTCGTCTATTGTTCCAACTCATAGTCATATTGTCCATCCTTCATAATAAGGTTGCAACAACTTCTACAGCCGAAATTTGTAGAGTTTGGCATATAATATATATACAGGTAGAAAATACAAATACGATCACTCACTGTATCTTAATTTTTAATATTGGCTAACCTATGTTCTAATACAAATTTTAAACCTCACCTTAGTGCCTCGAATTTTCGCTAAATCGAAATCTCAAGTCCACCAAAATACAGATCATTGGTGTTGGTATGTTATAAATAACAAAAGTATATTAGAGCGCTATCGATGTAAACTCACAATAAAATAGTAGAGTATAATAAACATGTAATTATAGGCCAAAACTTGTACTTTTAGTATCTAGTTCCCTTGTCAGTGTTGAACATTCATAAGGAATTCAGACTTGTACCAATACTCATCCCACTAAGTCTATCCTGTGGGTTGTAATGAGGTGTTGGTCAAAACAACATTTTGGTGACTAGAAAATTACATACATTATACATAACACTAGTTTATGCAAATTGTTTTCCATTACATCTTATGAAAAAAATTAAACTTAGCCGTCTTGACTTCATATACATGTACGATATGCCCCACCTACTCGATTAATACAACTACTGCATAAATATATATAGGTGTGTGTATATATATGTAGCACGGTCCCTCTTCGGACCATGATACTTTCCCTGCTAGTATTCGTAACCTTGTGCCTCATCGGGATCGATCATCAACGCAGTATCATGTCTTCGTTGCCATGCATACTAAGAAACTCTGGTAGTGCCTAATAAAAAATTTAAAACTATTTAGCCGTATTCAGTTCGTTTGAAAGACCTCCATAAAGGGTTATCTAACCTTGCCTTCTAACAATAACCAAAATAACAAACAATTGTAAGGCATTGTATGTCCTAAACGTGATCTACGCTGGTAGGAGGTGTAGGCTGTTTAGGCATAACCTTATCTTTTTGCTGATCGTTTCGAGACCGATGACGATCTCAACCAATGTGTACAGCTCTTACTCCTCACATATATTGTACCAACCTTGTTGATAATTTTTGGACAACTATTTAATAACCAAAAGTGATCATTTGATACGATAATATTTCATTATAAAAATAACCTATTGTAATCTTTTTAAGCCCAACAGCAATAGCATGGTAAATAGTGATCTAAAATTATCCATGTCGTGTGTTCATGTTTTGAAAGACATTTGAATATGACTTCGAGTTGTTGGAATTTTTTCGTTTTGATTATCATTATCCGTGATACTATTAGAAGATGTTGAAATTATTGAAGATCTAACCCCATCAAATGATCTTTAAAATATGCTTGCAAATATAAAGTTAAGAAATCAAATCATTAGAACCCTCTTTAAACCATAACTAAGTATTTGAGTAGTTCATAATCCAAATTATATTAAACTAATTTACTTAAATAAATTATAGTAATAAATTAATGCAGATTTCACTACTTTGAGTAAATTTTCATATCTACAGAAGCTAATTAAACTTTCATAACTAAAATTAAAATAATCACTACTAATAAATTAAACATAAACCAATTTAAATTCAAATCAAATAAATTAGAAAAAATCAATAAATTAACTGTAACAACCTGGTTTTGTGATTACTTGTGAAAATAAATTATAACGATGGTTATAACTTGAAATGGAGAAAATAAAATAAGAATAAATAAATTTAGGGATGAAAAAATGGTTGAAAATTGTTTATTTTAAACAAACATTTGGTTTTGAATAAATCAAATGGATTTGAGTTGTTTTGGTTGTGAATTAAATGTGAATAAAAGAATTAGTTTGGTTTGGTGGTAATTTAATTTAAGTAAAAGAATTTAGTTCAAACACCAACTTTTAGAATGAGTATAAAATGAAGAGAATAAAGTTGTGAAAACTTTATTATGTTAGTTTGTGGTAAAATAAGCATTAAAGGATTTTAATTTGATAAAATTGTTGCCAAACGGTGATTTATGTTATTTTTCAAATTAAATACGGTTGATGTTATAAAATAAATAAGGGAAAAATTGATTAAAATCAAAATTTAGGTATGTAAATATTTCTAACATTGTTTGTTATGATAATTTGGACTTGATAATGAATTTTATGTAAATTTTGATGTTAGAAATGTTAATTTTATTTAAATAAAAATGTAATAATAGGCACTTAATTAAAAATAGAAATTTTAATGTAGAAATTCTTAGCCTTGCTTCAAAAACCATGTTTACTAGTTAGAATAATTTTGATACATTGATTAATGTTTGTTAGAACTTAAAACATGAAGATTTGTAATTTGTTGAGTCAAATTAGGAATTATGTAATTAAAAGAATGAAACATAGGTTAATAACATAGAGTAACATAAATAAATTTATTTAGTCTTATTGGGTAGGTTTAGGTCCAAACCCAAACCCATATACCTAAGGATGAATAGGATGGAGAGGAAAAGAACTTACGGTACATTCATTTCGTTCTCTTCGTCATTTCTGTTTTCCAATTGTTTATGCCTGTAATATAAACCAGCAAACCCTTCTCTTCAAATTGCAAAACCAAAGCTTAAATCGATTAGAAATTAAGAGAAATTAGTATATTAAACAACTTTATCATGCAATCACTCCAAAAACCATAAACCTATTCATCTAATTCCTAGATCTAAGAATAATTTCACTGTGACTTCTTTTCTGTTTGCATGTCTGTATCTCTTCTATTATCAGTTTTTAAAGCTTTTGAGAAGCCAAAGTTGCCATTTTGTAATTGTTTCACTCTACTTTTGCTCAAAAGGTGAGTTTAGACACTCACTCTATTCCAGTTTGCATTTGTATTTTTTGGTTGTATTAGATGAATCTTTGGTTGAATTTGTGAATTTGGAAGAAGATTTTTAGGTCTCTATGTTTGTTGAAAATGAATTAGGAAAATGCTTAAAAGTAGAATAGTGATATCATACATGTTTCTAATCCGTTTGAGTTCGTAATTTTTGGGTTAGGAACTAGACCCAATGAGAAACAATTTTTATTTTGGTAACATTTGGATATATGGAAGTTTGATTGACCTGAAATAGAATTGGAAGTAAAAGTGCAATTCTGTCCTTTAAAAAAAAATCTATGATTGAACCTGGAATGAATTTGGCCATATCTTTTAAATATCTTATCCAATTTCAATGATTATTAATGTTATGGAAAGCTTAGACTATTTACTACAAGTTTAAAGTTTTGATTTTTATGAAATTTTGAAGTTAAATTAGTCAAAATTGCACTTCTTTCTTACTATCCCGTGATTAAAAAGACAGCGACGGTAACTTTAGACCGGAGAATTGAAATTGCTGTAACTTTTGACCCGAAAGTAAAAATTAGGTGATTCTTTTTTGCCTTCTAGATATGGTAATACTCTTCAAATTTATGTTTTATTATTTATCAAATTCTGGTAATTATAGGGCCCAATTGGCTCTTTAAGCAGTAGCCCAGTGGTTATTTTAATTATTCGAAGTTTTGTTACTTTAGACCAGAGAATTGACATTGCCATAACTTTTGATTCGTAAGTTCGAATCAGGTGATTCTTTTTCTACCTTTAGGCTATGGAAATCATATTTAAATGTCATGTTTTACATTTTATCAAATTCTATGTTCTGAAGAGTCTAACTGGCTATTCAAGCCATAGCTTTATTGTTATTTCAACTATGTAGTGTTTTGTCATTTTAGACCTGAGAATTGAAATTGCCACAACTTTTGATTCATAAGTCTGAATCGGATGATTCTTTATCTAACTTCAAGCTATGGCAATCATCTTCAACCATCATCTTTACATTTCATCAAATTCTATGTTCTACAGGGTCTAAATGGCTCTTTAAGCCGCAGCTCTGTCGTTATTTTAATTATCAGAGTTTTGTCATTTTTAGACTTCAGAATTGAAATTGACATAACATTTGATTTTTAAGTCTGAATCATGTGATTCTTTTTATGACTTCAAGTTATAGCAATCATCTTCAACTTTTATGTTTTATTAGATTTTGTGTTTTAAAGGGGCGAATCGGCTAAATAAGCCGCAGTGCTAAGTTCTATTGCTAAGTTTTGTGCCGTTTTAGTTGTTGTTTTTTTCCATCTTCAAGTGAACGAGGAAGAGACTTAAATGATTTGGTAAAACATGTGTTTTGGAACACAAGAGTTTACTAATTTGGTTAATTTTGGACTTGTTCAATTGAAGTTACACGTGAGTGGAATTAAGTACCTTATAGTAAACGGTTAAGTGAAAATGTGTGGCATGGGACTCATTGTTGTCACTGGTTTCGTTATTATCTAGAAGTTGGTGACACTTTATATTGGGCCTTCGGGAATGTTGTTATTGCCAGTACTAGACCTTCGGGTAATTTTTTGGGCTTTCGGGCCATTTGTTGGACCTTCGGGTCATGTTGTTGGGCCTTCTGTCATGTTGGACCTTTGGGTCATGTTGTTGGGCGCCAAATTTGTTGTTGATAGTACTTGGCAGGCTTTGACCATGTGTTGTTGATGCACATGCGGCGTAGCTTAGACTCGCCATTTGTTGGGATCCACTTTTGTTGTCATTTCTAGATTTTGTTATTTTTTATTTCTAGAATTTGTTAATTTTCAAATGTTTTCACCGTTTTGTTGAATGTTAAAGTTATACGTTGCCTTTGTGCTATTTGATGATGATTACATTTTTGTTATTTTGAACTCCTTACTGAGTTTGATATGTTGAGATTTATGCTATTTTGGTGACATGGCTTATACGTCTTACGTTGTTTGATGTTTTGTCTTTTATGCCTTATGTTGTTTGGTGATTTGGTTCATAAGCCTTATGTGGTATGTTTATTTGGCTCATATGCCTTATGTTGTTGCATGATTTGGCTTATATGACATATATTGATTTGATAACATGGAGTCCATCTCCATGGTGAGTTATTATCCTCCTTGTGTATCTTACCTTCACTTATCATGTACTATCTTGTTTAGGCTAGACTGACCCGTGTGTTTATATTTTTATATGATGCTCAGGCCAGACCGAGTCATTACAGGTCAGTTGATTGCAGTTTGACCTCCACCTTTCTTTGCTTTGCTGTGATTTGAGAATAATTTTACTGTAATTTCTTCTTTTCTATTTGCATGTCTGTATCTCTTCTATTATTAAGTTTTTAAAGCTTTTAAGAAGCCAAAGTTGCCATCTTGTAATTGTTTCAATCTACTTTTGCTCAAAAGGTGAGTTTAAACACTCGCTCTTCTAGTTTTTTCCAGTTTGCATGTGTATTTTTGGTTGTATTAGATGAATCTTTGGTTGAATTTATGAATTTGGAAGGATATTTTTGGGTTTCTACGTTTGCTGAAAATGAATTAGGAAAATGCTCAGAAGTAGAATAGTGATATCATACATGTTTCTAATCTGTTTGAGTTCATTCTTTTTGGGTTAGGAACTAGACTCAATGAGAAATAATTTTTCTTTTGGTTACGTTTCGATATATGGAAGTTTGACTGACCTGAAATAAAATTGAAAGTAAAAGTGCAATTCTGTCCTTTAAAAAAAATTATGTGATTGAAGCTGGAATGAATTTGGCCATATCTTTTAAACATCTTATCCAATTTAATGATTCTTAATGTTTTGGAATGCTTAGACTATTTACTACAAGTTTCATGTTTTGAGTATTGTGAAATTTTGAAGTTAAATTAGTCAAAATTGCACTTCTTTCTTACTATCCCGAGACTAAAATGACAGCGATGGTAATTATAGACTGAAGAATTGAAATTGCTACAACTTTGGACGCGAAAGTACAAATTAGGTGATTCTTTTTTGCCTTCTAGATATGGTAATACTCTTCAAATTTATGTTTTATTATTTATCAAATTCCGGTAACTACAGGGTCCAATTGGCTCTTTAAGCAGCAACCTAGTCATTATTTTAATTATTTAGAGTTTCATAATTTTAGACCTGAGAATTGACATTGCCATAACTTTTGATTCTTAAGTGTGAATCAGGTGATTCTTTTTCTAATTTTAGGCTATGGAAATCATCTTTAACTTTCATGTTTTACATTTTGTCAAATTCTAGGTTCTAAAGAGTCTAATTGGCTCTTCAAGCCATAGCTTTATCGTTATTTCAATTATGCAAAATTTTGTCATTTTAGACCTGAGAATTGAAATTGCCACAACTTTTAATTCATAAGTCTGAATCGGGTGATTCTTTTTTTGACTTCAAGCTATGGAAATCATCTTCAACTTTCATGTTTACATTTCATCATGTTCTATGTTCTATAGGGTCTAAATGGCTCTTTAAGCCGTAGCCCTGTCGTTATTTTAATTATCAGAGTTTTGTCATTTTAGACTTGGGAATTGAAATTGACATAACGTTTGATTTGTAAGTCCGAATCATGTGATTATTTTTCTGACTTTGAGCTATGATAATCATCTTCAACTTTTATGCTTAATTAGATTTTGTGTTTTAAAGGGGCGAATCGGCTAAATAAGCCGCAGTCCTAAGTTCGATTGCTAAGTTTGGTGCGGTTTTAATTGTTGTTTTTTTCCATCTTCGAGTGAATGAGGAAGAGACTTAAATGATTTGGTAAAACACGTGGTATGGAACACAAGCGTTTACTAATTCGGTTAATTTCGGACTTGTTCAATTGAAGTTACACGTGAGCGGAATTAAGTACCTTATAGTAAATGGTTAAGTGAAAATGCATGGTATGGGACACATTGTTGTCACTGGTTTGGTTACTATCTGGAAGTTGGTGACACTTTATATTAGGCCCTCGGGCATGTTGTTGTTGCCAGTACTAGACCTTTGGGTAATTATTTGTCTTTCGGGCCATTTGTTGGACTTTCGGGTCATGCTGTTGGGTCTACGGGTCATGTTGGACCTTTGGGTCTTGTTGTTAGGCGCCAAATTTGTTGTTGATAGTGCTTGGCAGGCTTCGACCATATGTTGTTGATGCACATGCGGCGTAGCTTTGACTCTCCATTTGTTGGGATCCACTTTTGTTGTTATTTCTAGATTTTTTTATTTTTTATTTCTAGAATTTGTTAATTTTCAAGTGTTTTCATCGTTTTGTTGAATGTTGAAGTTATACATAGCCTTTGTGTTATTTGATGGTGATTACATTTTTATTGTTTTGAACTCCTTAACGAGTTCGATATGTTGAGATTTATGCTGTTTTGGTGACATGGCTTATACGTCTTATGTTGTTTTGATGTTTTGTCTTTTATACCATATGTTGTTTGGTGATTTGGCTCATAAGCCTTGTGTGGTATGTTGATTTGGCTCATATGCCTTATGTTGTTGCATGATTTGGCTTATATGATATATATATTGATTTTAGAACATGGAGTTCATCTCCATGGCGAGTTATTATCCTCCTTGTGTATCTTACCTTCACCTATCATGTACTATCTTGTTTAGGCTAGACTGACCCATGTGTTTATAATTTTATATGATGCTCAGGTCAGACTGAGTCATTATAGGTCAGTAGATTGCAGTTTGACCTCCACCTTTCTTTGCTCCACTGTGATCTACGAATAATTTTTCTATAACTTCTTCTTTTCTGTTTTCATGTCTATATCTCTTCTATTATCGAGTTTTTAAAGCTTTTGAGAAGCCAAAGTTGCCATCTTTAATTGTTTCACTCTACTTTTGCTCAAAAGGTGAGTTTAAACACTCCCTCTTCTAGTTTATTCCAGTTTGCATGTATATTTTTGGGTATATTAGATGAATCTTTCGTTGAATTTGTGAATTTGGAAGAAGATTTTTGGGTTTCTATGTTTGCTGAAAATGAATTAGGAAAATGCTCAGAAGTAGAATAGTGATATCATACATGTTTCTAATCCATTTAAGTTCATTCTTTTTTGGGTTAGGAACTAGACTCGATGAGAAACAATTTTTCTTTTGGTTACGTTTCGATAAATGGAAGTTTCATTGATTTGAAATAGAATTGAAAGAAATGCAATTCTGTCCTTCAAAAATATTATGTGATTGACCTGGAATGAATTTGGCCATATCTTTTAAATATCTTATCCAATTTCAATGATTCTTTATGTTATGGAAAGCTTAGACTATTTACTACAAGTTTCATGTTTTGAGTTTTATGAAATTTTGAAGTTAAATTAGTCAAAATTGCACTTCTTTCTTACTATCCCAAGACCAAAACAACGGCGACGGTAATTTTAGACCAGAGAATTGAAATTGCTATAACTTTTGACCTGAAAGTACAAATTAGGTGGTTCTTTTTTGCCTTCTAGATATGGTAATACTCTTCAAATTTATGTTTTATTATTTATCAAATTCTGGTAACTACAAGGTCCAATTGGCTCTTTAAGCAGCAGCCCGGTCATTATTTATTTATTCAAAGTTTCGTAATTTTAGACCTGAGAATTGACATCGCCATAACTTTTGATTCGTAAGTGTGAATCAGGTGATTCTTTTTCCAACTTTAGTCTATGGAAATCATCTTTAACTTTCATGTTTTACATTTGAATCAAATTCTAGGTTCTAAAGAGTCTAATTGGCTCTTCAAGCCGTAGCTTTGTCGTTATTTCAATTATGCAGAGTTTTGTCATTTTAGACCTGAGAATTGAAATTGCCATAACTTTTGATTCGTAAGTCTGAATCGGGTGATTCATTTTCTTACTTCAAGCTATGGCAATCATCTTCAACTTTCATATTTACATTTCATTCTATGTTCTACAGGGTCTAAATGGCTCTTTATGCCGCAACTATGTCATTATTTTAATTATCAGAGTTTTGTCATTTTAGACTTGAGAATAAAAAATTGGCATAACGTTTGATTTGTAAGTCTAAATCATGTGATTCTTTTTCTACCTTCGAGCTATGGCAATCATCTTCAACTTTTATGTTTTATTAGATTTTGTGTTTTAAAGGGGCGAATAAGCTAAATAAGTCGTAGTCCTAAGTTCTATTGCTAAGCTTTGTGTGGTTTTAATTGTTGTTTTTTCCATCTTCGAGTGAACAAGGAAGAGAATTAAACGATTTGGTAAAACATGTCGTATGGAACACAAGCGTTTACTAATTCGGTTAATTTTGGACTTGTTCAATTGAAGTTACACATGAGTGGAATTAAGTACCTTATAGTAAACAGTTAAGTGAAAATGTGTGGTATGGGGCACATTGTTGTCACTGGTTTGGTTACTATCTAGAAGTTCGTGACACTTTATATTAGGCCCTCGGGCATGTCGTTATTGCCAATACAAGACCTTCGGGTAATTTTTTGGGCTTTCAGGCCATTTGTTGGATCTTTCAGGTCATGTTGTTGGGCCTTCGGGTAATGTTGGACCTTTGGGTCATGTTGTTGGGCGCCAAATTTGTTGTTGATAGCACATGGCAGGCTTCGACCATATGTTGTTGATGCACATGCGGCATAGCTTAGACTCGCCATTTGTTGGGATCCACTTTTGTTGTTATTTCTAGATTTTGTTATTTTTTATTTCTAAAATTTGTTAATTTTCAAATGTTTTCACCGTTTTGTTGAATTTTGAAGTTATACATAGCCTTTGTGCTATTTGATGGTGATTACATTTTTGTTGTTTTGAACTCCTTAATGAGTTCCATATGTTGAGATTTATGCTGTTTTGGTGACATGGCTAATACGTCTTATGTTGTTGATGTTTTGTCTTTTATGCCTTATGTTGTTTGGTGATTTGGCTCACAATCCTTATGCGGTATGTTGATTTGGCTCATATGCCTCATGTTGTTACATGATTTGGCTTATATGACATATATTGATTTGAGAACATGGAGTTCATCTCCATGGCGAGTTATTATCCTCCTTGTGTATCTTACCTTCACATATCATGTACTATCTTGTTTAGGCTAAACTGACCAATGTGTTTATATTTTTATGTGATGCTCAGGTCAGACCGATTTACTACAGGTCAATAGATTGCGGTTTGACCTCCACCTTTCTTTGCTCCGCTGTGATCTTTCCTCCTTATTGCTTAGTGTATGTGTTTATGTAGCCTCTTTTTGTTGTAGTACTCTGATATATATATATATATATATATATATATATATATATATATATAAGTTATTTTGTGACTTTGTTCTATATATGGTTCGTAAGAACCAAACTCGTGTAGCATGTTATGTTGTACCTCTGCTAACTCGGTATATGTATATATGTGAGTATGTTCTTGTTCTGTGATATAAGGTATTTGATGTTATTATATTTGTTATGAACATGATCCTCAGCCACCGTAATTCTGTGTTAAACCTGAATTGAGTATGTCGATCTTTTTCTAAAAGCAGGAAAAAATGGACACTCAATCAATGTATTCGATATTCGTTTAAATATACTCACGGATGGTCGCTCCTACCAGCCCTATTCTCAGCACTAGTAGACGGTATTGCCTAGTAATGCTCTTTGTTAGTGTGGGTCTCGGGGTGGGGATTCACAGCTTGGCATCAGCCAGGTTTCAGAGCAAATATGATAAATACAACACATTACTAGAATAATACATATGTTGCAGAGCACCGGAAGGACAATATTTGTGCCATCCCAATCTTCCATCGTCATTATTCTTAACCGTTGTCCTTCAATCAATTGAGTTGTTGGGGTAGAAAATAGATCTGGGAATACGTCTAGGAATGTATTTTAAATTCTGCAATGTTCCATACATTGAATTCTATTATCAATTTATAACCCTTGTGAATTATCTTTACCTTATCTTATTACTTTCAGCATTATGGCTGAAAGAGGCAAAGCTAGCCATTCTGGTGCTGGGCAGTTCAGCGGCCCACATCTAGACGGAGTGTATATCTGTCGATCAATTTATGGAGCTATTTCGTAGTACTTAGCCTCTATCTCCTACACCTCCTCCTCTTAAGTCACCATTCGCATGCATGTGCAGCGACTTTTCACACCTTTGGAGGCAAGCTTTTCAAGGATTTGGAAAGTGTGTTGGAGGTTCAGGCTTGGTTGCGTACTTGTCTCGCACGGATCTTTCTGACCACCATTGTGTTTTCCTAGCATCTAGTATGTTGTAAGAACATGCTTTGGATTGGTATGAGCTCTTAATAGTGGAAGTTAATGAGTCTTCTCTTTCTTGGGATCGGTTCAAGGAACGGTTCGAGTCGAAGTTCATTCCCGAATCAAAGAAATCGCTCCTTGCTCAATGTTTCCTTGAGTTGAAGCAAGGGAAATCTTCTGTCTCTAAGAATGTTTCCTCTTTTGAAGCCTTATCCAAATACATTGTTAAGCATATTAATACACCGTATAATAAGAATCAAAAGTTTGTGAATGGTTTGAACAAGTATTTGAAGAAGGCCTTAATGCTTCAGCTTAGGGTCACTTTTAAGGAGCTAGTTGACTCGGCACTTCGCCTTGAAGCCGTCATGAAGGATAAGGATATTAGTGATGAGACTAGCATTTATTCGAAGCCCAATAAGAAGAAAAGGTTTCCATTCCAAAATCTAAATCTTTTCCGTATAATAAGAAGAAGATGCAGGTTAGTTCTAGTTCTCATTCTACTATGGCACTACTTAACCAGAAGTTGTGCTACAATTGTGGTTCTCATGGTCATTTATTTCGAGAGTGTCCTAATCCATATATTTGTCTCTACTACAAGTGAGAGGGACATTGGTCATCATCATGCCCCAAAGCTCCTAAGGGTCACAATTCTGGGAAACTTAATGTAGTGGATGCATCTAGTGGATCTTCTCAGCCCATAGGTACATTCTCTTCTATTTTTGAAGGTTCTATTTTATTTCATGGTCGTTCTATGCGAGTTCTCTTCGATACGGGGGTGTCACACTCATTCTATCGAAGAGCTTGTTAATGTCATTCCTTTGGATGTATCTTGTCTTGTGACTTCTTTGAGGATTGCGAATCCTATTGGACGATCCGCAACACTTAGCATGTTTTGCGATGATTTTGAGATTGTTCTTTATGGTTATTCATTCCATGCAAATCTGCGCATAATTCATTATCTTGGATTTGACATGATTTTGGGGATGGACTGGCTTGTCCGATATGAAGCCTGAATTGTATGCCTCGAAAGGATTTTATATCTCAAGCATCCCGATTCTGTTGATCAATTATTTGTTGTTCTTTGAGATGTTGATAGTAGTTCAAAAGCGTCATTGTTTTCCCTCGAATCTCGAGACAATGATGACATATCTCAAATTCCTATTGCTTGTGAGTTTACCGATGTATTTGAGCCTGTTTTGGGTTTTCCACCCAAGCAGGCAATTGAGTTCCACATTGATCTTATTCCTGGTGCTCAGCCTGTCAGTCATCGTTCCATAAGGATGTCCGCCAAGGAAAATGAGGAACTCAAGAAGCAGTTATTTGAACTAGAAGCTAAGCAGTTTATCCGGTTAGTTCATCTCCTTAGGGCACTACCATTGTGTTTGTTAAGAAGTATGATGGTACTCTTAGGCTTTGTGTTGACTATCGCAAGCTTAACGAGTTGGTTATCAAGAATAAATATCCCTTACCTAAAATTGATGATGTGTTTGATCAATAATCTGGTGCTAAAGCTTTCCCCCAGCTAGATCTTGCTATCAGATTTCATCAGTTACGAGTTGTGGAGGATAGCATTCTTCTTACTGGATTATGCACTCTTTATGGATTTTATGAGTAGCTCGTGATGCCGTTCGGTTTGATGAATGCTCCTACTTATTTTGTTGATCTTATGAATTGAGTATTCCGAGAATATATTGTTAAGTTCATCTTGGTTTTTATTGATGATATCCTTGTTTATTCCAAATTTGAAGTTGATCGTGCCTAACTTTTGAGGATTTTCTTAAGTACCCTCCGTCAGAATCCACTTAAGGAAAATTCTCTAAGTGTCATTTATGGTAGAAGAAGGTGAAGTTTCTTAGATATGTTGTTTCTTCTGATGGCATCTCTGTCGATCCATCGATGATCAAAGCTATTCAAAATTGAAAGAGGCCCAAGATAGATTCTAAGGTTCGTAATTTTCTTGGATTGGTGGGTTATTATCGTCGGTTCATTAAAGATTTCTCTCATATTGTCCTACCTCTTACTAGCCTCATAAGGAAAGGATTTTGTTTCGTTTAGTCCGATAAGTGTGAATCTTCTTTTCAGAAATTGAAAGAACTTACTCATTCTCCTACCTTAGTGGTGCCTAAAGGGAATTAAGATCTTGTTGTTTATACCGATGCCAGTAGGTGTGGTCTCGGTGATGTTCTTATGCAAAGGGATTAGGTGATGCTTACGCTTCTAGGGAATTAAGGCCGAACGAGATTCGGTACGCCACCCATGATTTCGAATTGACCGCCATAGTCTTTGCTTTAAAGATTTGGTCAAATTATCTTTTGGGCGAGCGATTTGTTCTTTTCATCGATCATAAATTTTTGAAATATCTATTTACTCAAAAAGGGCTTAATTTGCGACAATAGTGTTGGCTTAAGTTCCTTGCTTATTATGATTTTGATATCCAGTATACTCCTGGAAAGGGAAAACGAGTTGCTGATGTGTTGAGTCGCAAACAGCAAGCCGTCATTTCCATGATGTTAGCTGAGTGGAATATGTTGGAAGCTTTATCTTCTTGCGATATTTGTGATTGTTCATTTATATCTGATTTTCCTATTCTATTATTCAGCTCTGAATTTTGTCCCAGTTTATTGGATTGTATTGCCGATGCTCAAAGGCAAGATCCTGATCTTGTACATCTTATTCATCTTTGTAAATCGGAATCCCATTGTGATGAATTGAAGGATTTCGATATTGATTCCCGTGGTTATATTTCGTAGGAAGGGTAGGGTGATCGTGCCTAATGTTGCTGATCTTAGAAAAGACGTTCTTGATGAGTATCATCATTCTAAGTATACTACTCATCCCGGTAGTAGTAAGATGTATGCCGATATGAAACATCTATACTTTGGGAAGGTATGAAGTGGAATGTGGCAAGTTGTGAGAGCAATTGCATGACTCGTCAACTTATTAAAGCCAAGCATCAACGTCCTAGTGGTCTTTTGCAGCCTCTTGAGGTCCCATTGTGGAAATGAGATCAAGCCTTGATGGATTTTATTAATGGTTTACCTCATTCGAGGTCTGGCCATAACTGTGTGTGGGTGATTGTTGATCGTTTGACTAAATCAGCCCACTTTATTCCTATTAAGTCCAATCAGATTTCTCATTTGTTATCCAGGCTCTATAATAAGGAAACCATAAGACTTCACTGTGTTCCTAGTTATATTATTTGTGATAGAGATCTGCTTTTCACTAGTGGATTCTGGTAGTGTCTCCTAAAAGCTTTGGGTACAAAGCTTAATTTTAGCATAGTTTATCATCCACAGTCTGACAGACAGACTGAGTGGGTGAATTATATTCCGGAAGTCTCCTCCTTACTTGTATTCTTGATTTTGGTGGTAGTTGGGAAGACCACCCACCTCTTGTTGAGTTCACCTACAACAACAGTTTTCAAGCTAGTATCAATATGGCCCCTTTCGAAGCCTTATACGGAAGGCCATGTCGACCACCTTCTTGTTGGTTGGTGTCCGGAAAGAAATTGGTTTTAGGCCCTGACTCTATTCATGAAGCCTCTGATAAGATTCATCTCATCTGACAGAGTATAAAAGAGGCTCAGAGAAGGTAGAAATCCTACGCGGACAACCGTGGGAAACCCTTAGAGTTCTCTGTTAGTGATCTTTTGTTCGTTCGTGTTTCTCCTTTGAAGGGGGTAACATATTTTAGTCGGACCAGGAAATTGGCTCCTCGATATACAAGACCATTTTGTGTTACTGAACGCATTGGCCCAGTTGCATATCGTATATCACTTCCTGTTCAGTTTTCCGGTATTCATGATGTATTCTATGTATCTCAGCTCTGAAAATATCTTCGTGATTCTGATTTAGTTGTTAATCCTTATGTTTTGCAAGAGCTTGAGATCTCACCCAACTTATCTATTGTGCAAAATCCTATTCGTGTACGTGCTTCGGAGGTTAAGCGCCTTCGAAATAAAGATGTTCTGTTTGTGAAAATTCAGTGGTCCACTAACCCAAAGAATTGCACTTAGGAAACCAGAGAATTTATCGAGCGAACATATCCTGGTTTTTTTTTTTTTTTGGCTATTTGAGGGTTAGTATTCTTAACTCAAGCTTATCTTATTCCTAATTCATGATGAAATAATGTGCTATAGACGACTCTTTTATAGAAATTGCCAGGACACAATTTTTATAAAGAGGAGAATTTGTAACAACCCTGGTTTTGCGATTACGTTTGAAAATAAATTATAACGATGGTTATAATTGAAATGGAGAAAATAAAATAAGAATAAAAAAAATTTAGAGATGGAGAAATTGTTGAAAATTGTTTATTTTAAATAAGCAATGGGTTGTGAATAAATCAAATGGAGTTAAGTTGTTTTGGTTGTGAATTAAATGTGAATAAAAGAACTAGGTTGATTTGCTGGTAATTTAATTTAAATAAAAGAAATAAAAGAATTTAATTCAGACACTAATTTTTAGAATGAATAAAAATAAAGAGAATAAAATTTTGAAAACTTTATTATGTTGGTTTGTGGTAAAATAAACATTAAAGCATTTTAATTTCATGAAATGCAATAATTTTGCAAATTATTGCCAAATGGTGATTTAAGTTATTTTTAAAGACATGTTCAAATTAAATATGGTTGGTATTATAAAATAAATATAGGAAAAAATTATTAAAATCAATATCTAAGTATGTAAATATTTCTAACATTTCTTGTTATGATAATTTGGACAAGATAATGAATTTTGTGTAAATTTTGATGTTAGAAATGTTAATATATTAAATAAAAATGTAACAATAGGCATTTAAGTAAAATGGAAATTTTAATGTAGAAATTTGTAGTCTTGCTTCAAAAACCATGTTTAGTAGTTAAAATAATTTTAATGTGTTGATTAATGTTTGTTAGAACTTAAAACATAAGGATTTGTAATTTATTGAGTTAAATTATAGGAATTGTGTAAATAAAACAATGAAACATATGTTAATAACTAGAGTAATATAAAATAATTTATTTAGTCTTGTTGGGAAGGGTTTAGTCCAAACTCATATACCCAAGGATGAATAGGCAGGAGAGGAAAAGAACTTACAATACATTCATTTCTTTCTCTTTCTCCTTTCTCTTTTCTGTTGTTTCTGCGTGTAAGATAAACCAGCAAACTCTTCTCTTCAATTGCAAAAACCAAAGCTTAAATCCATTAGAAATTAAGAGAAATTAGTAGATTAAGAAACTTTATCAGGTAATCACTCCGAAAACAAGAAACTTATTCATCTAATTCCTAGATCTGAGAACAATTTTACTGTAACTTCTTCTTTTCTGTTTGCATATCGGTATCTCTTCTATTATCAGGTTCCTAAAACTTTTGAGAAGCCAAAGTTGCCATCTTGCAATTGTTTTGCTCTACTTTTGCTCAAAGTTGAGTTTAAACACTGACTCTTCTAGTTTATTCAAGTTTGCATGTATGTTTTTGGTTGTATTTGATGAATCTTTGGTTGAATTTATGAATTCGAAAGAAGATTTTTGGGTTTCTATGCTTGCTGAAAATGCATTAGCAAAATCCACAGAAGTAAAATAGGGATATCATACATGTTTCTAACCCGTTTGAGTTCATTCCATTTGGGTTAGAAACTAGACTTAATGAAAAACAATTTCTTTTTTGGTTACATTTCGATATATGGAAGTTTGATTGACCTGAAACAGAATTGAACGTAAAAGTGCAATTCTGTCCTTAAGAAAAATTCTATGATTGAACCTGGAATGAATTTAGCCATATATTTTACACACTTATCCAAATTCGATAATATTTGATGTTCTAGAAATCTTAGACATTTTACTACAAGCTTCATGTTTTGAGTTTTATGAAATTTTGAAGTTAAATTAGTTAAAATTGCACTTCTTTCTTACTGTCCCGAGAGTAAAACGACAGCAATAGTAATTTTAGACTTGAGCAATAACTTTTTACTCAAAATTCTGAATTAGGTGATTCATTTTCTGACTTGCTTTTCAACTTTCGTGTTTTATGATTTATCAAATTCTTGGTTCTTGAGAGTCCAATTGGCTCTTTAAGCCGTAGCCCTATCGTTATTTTAATTATTCAGAATTTTGTAATTTTAGACTCGAGAATTTAAATTACCATAACTTTTGATTGGTAAGTCCAAATCAGGTGATTCTTTTTCTGACTTCAAGGTATGGTAATCAACTTCAACTTTCATGTTTTGTATTTTATCAAATTCTAGGTTCTGTAGGGTCTAACTAGCGCTTCCAGCTGCAACCCTATTGTTATTTTAATTATTCAAGAGTTTTGTCATTTTAGACCTGAGAATTTTGTCATAACTTTTGATTCGTAAGTTCGAATCAAGTATTATTTTTTTGACTTCAATCTATAGCAATCATCTTCAAGTTTCATGTTTTATAGTTCATCAAATTCAGTGTTCTACAAGGTCTAAATGGCTCTTTAGGCTACAACCATGTCGTTATTTTAATTATCACAGTTTTGTCATTTTAGATTTGAGAATTGAAATTGCCATAACTATTGATGCACAAGTCTAAATCATGTGATTCTTTTCCCGACTTTGACCTATGGCAATCATATTTAACTTGTATTTATGTTTTATCAGATTTTGTGTTTTAAGGGGGGTTAATCGGCTAAATAAGCTGTAGTCCTGAGTTCTAATGCTAAGTTTTGTACGGTTTTAATTATTTTTTTCACTCTTCGAGTGAACGAGGAAGAGATTTAAACGATTTGGTAAAACATGTAATATGGGACACAAGCACTTACTAATTCGGTTAATTCCGGACTTGTTCAATTGAAGTTACACAAGAGTGGAAAATTACCTTATAGTAAAGGGTTAAGTGAAAACGTGTGGTATGGGATGCACTGTTGTCACCAATTTGGTTACTATCTGGAAGTTGGTGACACTTTTTATATTGAGCCCTTGGGCATGTTGTTATTGCCAGTACTAGACCTTCGGGTAATTCGTTGGGCTTTTGAGCCATTTGTTGGGCCTTCGAATCCTGTTGTTGGGCCTTCGGGTCATGTTGGACCTTCAGGTCTTGTTATTGGGCGCCAAATTTGTTGTTGATAGTACTTGGTAGGATTCGAGCATATGTTGTTGATGCATGTGCGGTGTAGCTTAGACTCGCCATTTGTTGGGATCCACTTTTTGTTGTTTCTAGATTTCATTATTTTTTATTTCTAGAATTTGTTGATTTCCAAATATTTTCACCATTTTGTTGGATGTTGGTGTTATACATAGCCTTTATGCTATTTGATGATGATGATGATATGGTGATTACATTTTTGTTGTTTTGAACTCCTTAGTGAGTTCGATATGTTGAGATTTATGTTGTTTTGGTGACACTGCTTATACGCCTTATATTGTTTGATGTTTTGGCTTTTACGCCTTATGTTTGATGATTTGGCTCATAAGCCTTATATGGTATGTTGATTTGGCTCATATATCATATGTTGTTACATGATGTGGCTTATATGCCATATATTGATTTGAGAACATGGATTCATGGGGAGTTATTATCCTCCTTGTGTATCTTACCTTCACCTACCATGTAATAACTATCTTGTTTGGGCTAGACTGACCCGTATGTTTATATTTTTATATGATGTTTGGGTCAGACCTGTGAGAAATGCGGATTACGGATCTTAAGGCTAAGATTAACACTAAAGCGGGGTAAATAGTGTTAATCAAGAATTACTAAATCTGTAATATCCTGGAATTTTGGACAATACTAATTTAATAACCTGTGTTTAAATTTAAATTGAATTGATAATTTTTGTTGATAAATTTGATTTGATTTAATAATCTTCTTATTTAAATAATTAATTAGAGAATTTATTTTTAATAGACTGATAAATCTGTTTTCTATTTAATAATGTATATGTATTTATATATATTTTAAATAGATAAGTTGTTAAATTAGTATAGCATAATTTTAATATTTTGGAATTGGAAATTATGATTTATTTTTTATTTAAGCTTTTCAAAAACTATTTAATAAAATAAGTAAATGATTTTAAATATATGAGTCAAATGTTTTATGGTTTAAAATTCATTTTTGACTTAAGTTTGTATATTAAAAACAAGTTATAAAAATGTTTGTGTTATTCTTTTTAAAAATATTGATTTATAAAATGTGATTTGTTAATTTAATATGAAATTTAAAATACAATTTAAAATATGAAACATGTATTCATTTAAGTGACAACCTCTTTATAAATTTATTTTAATTGTTTAAAAAGTATCTTTGTCAAATGATTTATTTGTATATTGTTTTATTTATAATAATACTTGGTTTATTCTTTAGAAATTAATTATATACATAACTAGGTGTTAAAGAAACTAGCTAATTAAGTTTAATTTTCTTTAACACTTAATTAAAATAGCAAATCATTTAAAATGACATGTATAAATAATTTAAGACATAAGTTAACACGTGTTAAGTGTTTAAGCAAGATATTTACAAGTGTTAATAGCTTAAGACAAGTGTCAATGTTTAATTTTAATTTTTCCTTGATTTTAAATAAATCATAAACAAGCTATATAAACTTGCATTTACTCATTTTCTTTTCCTCTTTCTCATTTTTCATTCTAAATCAAAATTTCTTTCAGCTGAGAAATTTTGTTCCATTTCTTCAAAAAAAAAATCTGCATTCTACATTCCTCAAATCTGTAACATACAAAATCAAATACTTTGAAAACCGGGGTAATTAGAATATGGAAATGCAAGAAACCTGCATTTTGTTTTCTTCAATCTGAAAACAAGGGCCTGCATGTTCTTGTAAACTGAAGCATGCCTGCAAGGTTGTGGATTAAGGAGCAAATAGGCATTCAATTCTTTAAATCTGGAAGCATTTTTTTTTAAAACAAGTTTAAAAGCATCAAACAACTGAAGCTCAAGTTTAAAGGCATTCAAACATTTGCATAGGAAGTTCAAGCAGGATTTAGAAAGAAAACTTAGAAGCTTTCAAAAACAGAGCTCTGTCTGCATTTTAATTCAGGTGAGTAACTACATTTTTTTTTATAATTTAAGTAGGTAAATTTAGTTGCATGATAGATGTCTGAAATATGTATGTTTACGTATATACATGATTATATCTCTGGATGTATGATGCATGTCTGTTTGTTTTCAACAGAGTCTACTCTGTTATACTTCCCAGTTCTTGAACTATTCAAATTTAAAACTCTTGATCTAAACACCATTTCAATTTAGGATTCAAATGAAAATTGTTAGTTTAATTATAAACTTTAGTTTAGAATTTTACTTAGGTTAAAATAACCCAGTATCATCTCTGGATTTTATTAACAGTTGAGCAAACATTAAATTAGTGAAAATTCAAGTATGAAGATTTAACAAATCAGTAATATAAATTGAAACCCTATACTAAAACATGATTTCTAAGATCAAAATATCAATTTTTAGAAAGTAATTGGAAGTGCAGTTTATATTTGCACTGAAAATGGAAATTGGGGAAGTTATGATGATGTTTAGGGTTGTATGTGTTGGCATTTCTTATGGAAGGAATGTAGTTATCTGGGACGTTGTGAAAATTATTGGTTTGAATTGAAATTCATTTTTGAGGGTGTAATTTGGGATTTTCAGTTGTGAACCCTAGTTTTACTGGGTTAAGAAAATTGAATACCTCTGCTTCAATAATGGATCGAGTTCTAAGATCTCTTGGATATTGCTAGATGATGGTTTGAGGAAGACATAGCCGGAGTTGATGAGTCATCCATGGCCGGTGTCACGTGATGGAGCCGTTGACAGGTTGGGGATGAATGTACTTTCTGCAGTTCCAGGTTTTGGTCTTAAACTTGAATTCAAATTCGAATTGAATTCTAGGGGATCTGAGGTTTGAAGGGTGATGTGGGGTTACTGGCCGATGGGAGATGGCCATTGATGATGGTCAGAGGTGGACGGAGTTGATGTATGGGTGCACAGTGAAGTGTGTGCATGTTGGTGATGATTAGTGGGTTACAGGGTTTGGTTTCTCGTGATGGTCTCGGGTAAATTGGAGGGTGACTCGAAGCTGGAAGGTCTTTGACTCGAAGTAAATCATTGGGTTGCTCGTGCATTATTTTTGTGTTTCAGGTTTTAGAAAGAACAGAAACCTGTTTCCAGATTTTATAAAGTTTGAAGTAAAAAAAGTAAAATACAAAATAAAATTTTAAATTAAGTTTGAAACCTGAATTTAGATACAAATTCAAATAATTTAAATCTTCGTCTTTGTAATTATTGAGTTTTTAAATTTTAGTTTGGGTTTTAAAACTAAGATCAGAAACCTGTTTGCTATTTTTAGAATTAAAAGTAAAGTTTAAAATTGTAAGTTAAAGTCCAAATTGAGATTTTTAAACTTGAAATTTAAATATGTAATCAATAGTTTAATTCTTGGAATTTTAAATATTTTTGAATTCAAAAATTCAAGTTGTTTAAACCAAAACAGAAAACTGTTTTCTGTTTTTTAAATTTAAAGGCAAAATTTTAAAAAAATGTAACTGGAAATTTAAACAAAGTTTAAATCTGAAATATGAAATATGAAATTTAGGGTAGATGAATCTGAGATTGAATTTAATTTAAATCTAGGAATTTAAATTTAGATTTTATACTTTTTAAAGTATAAAGGAACATTGGTTTTGAATTTAAACTATGAGTTTTAATTTATGAAATAAAATTTATAATAAGTTTTAATTCAGTTTTAAAACTGGGATTTGATTTTAATGACAGTTTTTTAAAAATAAAATAAGTTTTATTAAATTTAAATTTGTTGTAACTATTTTAGAATATTTTGAATTTAAAAATGAAGATGGAAGTGTAAGTAAAGTTTTAAATTTTTAAGTTTGAATCTGGAATGAAGATTTAAACTGTATTTCAGTTTGAAATTTAAAAAGAAATTTTTAAATTGAATTTGTTGAAATAAATTTGTTTTATAATCTTTTAACCTTTAATTTATAAAAGTTATGTTCTTGAACATGTGAGATAAAAAGATTTAAATTTGTTTAAACCTTGTTTAAATAAATTGTATTCATTTTAAAATCTTAAAATTTTATGAAATTTAAAGTGAAGTTTAAAATTAATTTGGAAATAATTTGTTTAAAATACTTTATACAAGGAGAATGTTTCTTAATTTAGAACTTAAGAAATTGGTTTCATTTAAATTATTAAATTATTAAATTAATTTAAATGGGATATTAATTATTTAATTAATGAATAATGTGGATGTTTAATTAAGTAATTAATAATTTTTAAGTTAATTAATCAAGACTTGAGATTAATTAATTAAGGTTAATTAATCTATAATTAAGGATGGTTAATTAAATTTTAATTAATGATTAAGATTTATTTAATCAAGTGATTAAAGAAAATTAAGATTTTAATTAACACTTAATTAATTAATAATTAGAGATTAATGAAATTGTAATTAAATATTAATTAATTGATAATTAATAATGATTAATTTAAGTTAATTCTTAATCAAGTAATTAAGAAATGTTAATGAAGATCATTAACTTAAGATTATTTAAAACAATTAAATAATGTGATTAATTTTTAATAATTAACTAGATTGATTAATTAATAATAATCAATTATTTAAGTTTAATTACTTAATAAAAGTAATTAATAAATTAATTACTTGGTGTAATCAATTTGATTAATGTGATTAGTTTAGATTAATTAAGTTAAATTAATTTAAACATTTGTGGATTGTTTGATAATTACTTTATGTAATTAATGGGTTTGTAATTACTTAAGGAAGTAATTAATTAATAATTAATGAAGGTAATTAAAGATAATTATTATAGAAGTAATTTGGATTTAAATTACTTTGAAATTAATCAAGTGATTTATGAAGATAATTAATTAAGAATAATTAATTAAGGATAGTTAATTACTGGATTTGTTATTAATCAAGGGTAATAATATATGTGGTTTAATTGCAGATTAATTACTTTTGTAATTAAATTAAATAGAGAGATTAATTAAATTGTAATTAGAAATAATTAATTAATTAATTAATTATGTAATTTAGAATTGATTAATTAAGGAATAATTATAAATGAATAAATGATTTATGTAATTAACTTTAGTTAATTAATTGATTAAGTAATTAACTTGTGTAATTAACTTATAAGCTAATTACTTATTGTAATTAGGGAATGGTTAATCTGAAATGATTAATTGGAAGAATAATGAGATGATGATTTATAAATTGATTTGTAATCAATTGATGGTTAAGTTAAGCAGGATTTTAATGATGAAGTAATTAATTTAATTTATTTTAAATTAATTAGAGATTAATTAATTTAATTCATTTTAAATTAATTATAAATGGTGTGATCACTAGGTCATTGCTTATGTTTGATGGATGATATTGGTTGCCATGTATGGTTTGTAATCTCGGCTATGAGATGATAATGTATGTGATATGGATGCATGGGTTGCATTGTGATGGTGATATGGATTATCTGATTTAGATATGAATTATATGTTGGTAATGATAATGTTGATTATCTATTGTGTTGTGAATTATCTATCTATGTGTATATAGATAATGAATTGAAATTGTTTTAAACTCTAAAACAACTTGGCCTTAAAAAACACGTTTTGGATTTCGATGAGACCGGGATCGGGTTTTCATATTTGGATATTCGAAAACCACATCGATCCAAAGTAACGTTAGGTCGTGAATCTGAAGTGAAGATGAAGATTCAGAGTGCAAGGGTTATCGTCGTTAACTCTAAGGGTGATTCCAAAATGAGTGTAACGAGATAATGCCTTCGGTTTCGTTCGAACCCGGAACGAACTTATATGGATTGAATGCTTTCAGAACATCGTCAGGTGGACGATGAGCATTCTAAGTGTTATGTCCTATAAAGGTAATCGTAGCCTCAAGCCTCATCAATCGAGAATGGCTAAAACAGGGGAGGTGCAGCAAGGCTTCGTGGGTAGCCCCCACTTGAGAGCGAGATTTACCCCTGTCTAGATGTCCCTTTATTTCAGCTTAGTGGTGCGGTTGCTGATCACAACTGCGGGGTGGTCTTCTTCGGAATTGTTCAGTAAGGAATGGTTCCGGCTTTGTGTTGCAGGGGAGCGGGCGTACTCCTCGGTATGGTGATCTAGGCCACGTACCGTGACGGGTGGTACCCCAGTAGCCCAGACATTGATGGAATCCAAAATCCAATAAGTGCCAACGGTTTTGATTGTATTAACCACTTTTGTGGCTAGTAGCTGGAATTTAATAGATGTAACAATTTCGGCTATTTCTTATTTACTTGAAAACCCTAGACACTATTATAATATCACTGGATTTCCTATCAAATGTTTTGGTTAGCGTAAGGTAAAAACTTTTCCATGTTTATGTGTGGAAAGTCTTACGTGATACCTTTTCTTTCAAAGGTTTTTCAAAGTTAAGCAACTTTAACCTGTTACTAACACTAGACCCATGTCTAACCCAGAGTTATTTCTGTTTTTCTTTAACTCTTGGGTACTCAAATTTTTACGAGTAGCCAAGGGATTCAGGTTAGGATTCAGGTTAGCTTTGACGAATTGTGGAGGAGCATATGGAGCAGGAGGCTTCTACGTATAGTTATATAGTTTTCCGCTGTGTTGGTATCTCTGAGTGTCTTCTGTAATATATTGAGTTGTAATAACTAGACAGGTATTTATAACTGTCTAGTATGTGTTGTAATATCCATGTAACTCTGATATTTCACTACAATAAAATTCAGTTTCAACAGCAATTACTATCAGCGTTTAGGGAGCAAATGCGGTCAAAAGTAATTTTGGATGATATGGACAATTTGTGTAAACGCTGAGATAAAATTTTGTATGTGTAAACGTGTTTCGTATAACGCTGAGAAAAAAAAATTCCGCGTACTTAGTAAAAAAAAATTCCCTTCCCTCGTATTTTATTTTTCTTCCACCTTTTTTCGTTTTCTTCCCTCCGTCATTGCCTTCTTCCCTCTATTTTCATTTTCGTCCCCTATTTTAATTTTCCTCCTTCTTTCTGTTAATTTCCTGCCATTAATTCTCCTCTCTTCCTACTCTCGTCATCTCATTTCTTCTCATCATAAATTCTAGGTTTTGAGGTACGTACCAAATTAATTCCCGTTAGATTTTGATTCTGATTGCGATTCTTCTCATCATCTCATTTCTTCCTTCTGCCATTCGATTGAGTTGCTCGTCGACAAGCCCTAACTCAGAATTTGGATTTTGTAGGGTTCACGCGATTTGATTCAGTTTCGCTTCAGATTCGAACGGTAATTATAGTGCGCTGTTGAGGTATATTAGATTCGTTTCAGTTATTTGATGTGTTTCAGTTATTAGATTTGGATTTTGTAGGGTTCACGTGATTTTTATTAAAATGTTTTGTATTCCATGACAACAAACCTTCCCAGCTTGTTTAACTACTCATCTTCTACTTTATCAAATATCTTCCATAACAATTTTTTGTTGTTGTTGTTATGAAGAATGTTTGTAAATATAAACTGGAAGTTTATAATTACTTCCTGTGTCATTCCAATTTTATAATATATCATTGAGGTTGGATCTTTTAGTGTTGGGACTAAACAACTTAGCAGAACTTTAATTAGGAATCCTAAACCGCTTCATGTGTCGTTCTGAATCCAACAGTTTGATTAAAACTTATTGATTGAGATGGTTGTATAATGTAGATAAGCTTTCAACAGTAAGGATACAATATGTAGTTTGATATAAATTTCTCCACTAATTGTTGTATATACTCAACTAATGTACAATACTCTTAGTAATTCAGAAAGAGAAAATAAAATACAGAAATATGATTTGCATGTGTTGCCTTTTAAACTAGCTAGGAGATTGCTAAAATTGTCACTTCAATTTAGTGATGTATGTTTGCTACATCTAGTTTTAAACCTGACCACCATCATTATTCATCTTCATATATGGAAGTTGCTCGTTAGTCATGGCATGCCAAATGACTTTGTATGATAACTATTGAATAAGTCAATGTTTTTTTACTTGTGTATTTCCTACTTTCTTATTTATGATTGATTTTTTCATATATGTTATTTCAGCAGTGAAACATGTTCTTAATGACGATTTCATTTTGACCCATCAACCTGAAGCACTTGCTTTGTTCCGTAATCATAGACAGTGAACTGATAAGGTTTCATGTTGGAAAAAAGGTCATTTGCTTGGTCCATACAGTCTATGACAGTTTGTATCAATCAAGTATTTTTTTAATAATTGATTTGCCTGTAGGCTTAACATTGTTTTATAGGATACCATGTTGCTTACTACAATTCATACTATGAAGGCAAATAACTTTTAATAATTGATTTGCCTGTATGTTTCTCTTTTCAGCTATGCTATGTTTTTCAATTTGCATGAAAGCTGTTAATGGATAAAAATTTAAAATTTAGAGCAAAATGGTGTTAAACAACTTATATTTGTTGCCAAAATAAAGACCACGGACAAGTGTTTCACCTAATGAACCAGTTTTAAGAAGACTGGAGTACATTTGTTGGCACAGAAAACTCAAAATATATTAAAATAAACATTTTAAAAATGTCTTTCCGAAAACCACAATCCTAAGAGTATTGCTAATCTTTTATACTATTTTAAAAAGAGTCATGGAAATGCAATACCCTTATCTTCTGTATGACAGGTTAAATTTTGTCAAAACAAATAATCAAACTATAACGGCATTCAAACATATTACTCTTTAGATTAATTTTTATTTTCTTTTAATTTGTGTTAGTTTTCATAAAAAAAGTCCATTTTTATTTGCATGTGTTAGTTTAAATTTGTGATCTGTTTTCTTTTATTTTGCATCTTCTACTTTAGTTTCAAAAAAAATTGAATTTTTGTTTTTAATTTACTGTTCATTCTGTGTTACAACATACTGTTCTCTATTAGTTTAGTTTTCTGCATGCATTCATTTTGTGGTTAGTTGTTGCAATTTGATTCACTGTTGCATTTTCTTGTCACTGTGCACTTGTTAATCCTGTCCCTATTTTCTTTTGTTCCTCTATTTTGTTACTTTTACAAATTGAATCACAGTGCTAAAAAAACAAACATTTTATTGCATTTGAATCAAAGTTCTCTTTTACAAATTGCATTTGTTTTGTTTTCTGATAACATTTGCACTGTGCATATCACTTCTGCCTACCTCAATTCAATCACCAGACTCCCTTTTCCTAACCCTTCTCCTTCTCCAGCATCACTAATTTAAGTGCGAATATATAATGTTTTTTGCTTTTAAACAGTGATAGTAATAAAAATTAATTCGGTTAGACATTCTTATGAAGTTAAACAAAAACCAGATTTTACATGTTTAGAGTTCAACAAAATCTATTTGCCTTCATACCAGACTAATATGTAGTTTTTCCATTATTGTTTTATTCGTTCAGCCAAACTTAAAAAATTCACATGAATGCTAGAAGGTTGTTTTCGAAGAGGAGAATTGCTTGTTCGATTTTATCTGGTTAGGATTTTGGAACTCGTCAGCGATATTTGTTGGATTATCTGATTGTGGCATACTGCCCACTGCCTGGTTGAGATAGAACTTAGGGTACATGCACCGAATTAAGTAAAAGTTGGTTTAGTAAATTATGGTTTTGTGAAATTTGTGTTTCTATCATTTTAAACTTTGACTGCAGTTGAGATGTAGGATTATAAATGTAGTTATAAATTTTAATGAAATGGTAAGTTGTATATGAATCCTTGTTTTTAGTTTCCTGATCCATCCACAAAAATGGCATCTTTGATCATTTACATAATTTAAAAAATAATTAGTTTATCTACCACGTCACCTTTTCTTTTTTTACTACAACAGGAAAGGTAAATCAATTTTTACTACAAATAATTTGATACTACAACAAACCATGTGTTTTCTATAATAACTTCACGGATCTTTGGTAGAACCCTTGCTTTCTATTCAACACTATTCTACCTCACATGCTTTGGTTCATGTTGTATCTCCTAACCATACTTGCATAGTTTTCTACGTCACTCCATGCACCATAAGCAAGTACATTTTAATTTAATTTCCTTCTCTTCTTATCCTATTTTATCGTTAGTATTATGGTAAGTGAATTAAATTTTTGAAAATTAAATGAATGTAACATCGCTTGGTACAGGTGGTTCTGCATGCATGCGCATGACTTTAGATTTTCAGTAGTTGAGTTTGCTGATAAAATTAATTTCAAAATGTCATTTCCTTTGTGCATGCATGCTTTTGTGCATGCATGCGCATGACTTTAGATCTTAGGTATAGGTGGTTCTGCAGACTTTTGTTTTCACAAGTGTGAAGGTCTGCCCTTCAACTAATTTTGTCAATTGGATATAACTTTTAAGTATATCAGGCGTTGTTGTATATGGTTCTGGCATTGTTGTATAAGTGGATAAAATTGTTGTTAATGGCGCAAGCCAAGTATCGGGAGAGGGGTAATGCATAGACATTACTCCGGTGCTACAAAATAGCGCCGTTGTAATGGCAAATTTTTTGGAAACAGTTTGGTGCTAATGTTAACTTTATAGAAAAGCTATTTTTATAATTAAGAGTACCATAGAAAATAGTCTATATCAATATACTTCACACATCTGAAAACATGACCATTACCTTACAATGTGGGAGTATTCTCAAATAAGAGCTTAGATGCTCTTCTCGTATTTTTAATAATTCATTTCAATTTAAAAAATTTCCAATAATTTCCCACTTGAATTTTTCAAAAATATTCTTTTCGAGCAATTGGAACGAGGAGACATTGAAGGGCAACTCTCATGTTCTGTTATATATGAATTTTTATATGTATCACTCGTAATGTATCCAATATTAATGAGGTTGAAAATGGAATTCAGTTCTGGTAGTGCTCATGCTTTATACTTATTTTTCGATTTGAGAAGCCTGAGGCCCTGAATGGGAAATTAGTGTAGTAAAGAAGAAAGAAAGAACAATCCAAGAATCCATTAACAATTCCAAAATATTTTGGATAAAAAGCCATGTAAAAGAAACTAGTTTCCACAACGTGTACATTTCAACAAACATTATTTTTCTTTTATAATACTTAGAGCAACTCATACTGTTACTTTTCATACAACTAGGGAGGAAGATTAACCGATTGCAAATTTATATTGTATATGATGATGGAGAAAGATTGGTTGCGTCTACATAGGTAATCATATGGTAACTAATTTATACTTAACTTTAGAATTAATATTTTGATAATAAAAGCTAATATTTTTGTTTTCAATTTTAATCATAGAACTAGCAGAGAGTATGGCCAAGGAGCACGGAGTTTTGTGCGTGTTGTGAAGAAAAATTTAGGAGATGTCGAGAAAATATTGTGTCCTTGTTTAGACTGTCGAAATCTTAGTCGTCAATGTGGTGAAACCGTTGTTGAGCACCTGATTATGAAGGGAATGGATCCTAAGTATAAAGACGATACATGGTATAATCATGGCAGCAAGTGAATGTTGAAAAAAAGATTAAAATGGGCGAGACGTACGACTTGCTCAAAATGATTCACTATGAAGATGAAGACTATTTTAATCATACTTTTTTTGATGATGACAAAGATAAGGACGATGCACAAAGACGCCATGATGATTTACTTAAAAATTTGGAGGATGCAAAAACCCCATTGTATCCTGGTTGCACAGACCATACAAAGTTATCCGCCATCACTATTTTGTATAATCTTAAATGTGAAACTGGATTATCTGATACTGGTTTTGATAAACTTCTTACCGTCCAACATTTGTTTCTACCAAAGAATAACGTACTCCCCAAGACTTTATATGAAGTAAAGAAATTCCTCAAACTATTTGACATGGGGTTTGAAAAACTTCATGCTTGTGAGAATGATTGTTGTCTTTTTCGTAAAGAGTACAAAAATTTAAATAACTGTCTTAAATGCGGTTCGACGCGATGGAAGATAAATCAAGATACAAAGGAGATTATGCAGGGTATCCCAGTTAAAGTGTTGAGATATTTTCCAGTAATCCCAAGATTTAGAAGAATGTTCAGATCTGAAAAGATGGCCGAAGAATTAAGATGGCATTTCAAAAATAAAAGTAGTGATGGAAAGATGCGACACCCTGTAGATTCTGTAACATGGAGCATGATTGATGAAAATTGGAAAACATTTTCACCCGATCCTCGTAATCTTAGACTTGGTCTAGCTACAGATGGGTTCAATCCATTTTCTATGTTAAGCTCCAAGTATAGTTGCTGGCCAGTAATGCTTGTGGCATATAATTTGTCACCTATGTTGTGCATGAAGAAAGAGAATATTATGTTAACACTTTTAATTCCAGGTCCAAAGCAACCAGGAAATGACATTGATGTATATCTGGCGCCATTAGTAGAAGATTTGCATTACTTGTGGAGTAGTGGAGTTGAGACATATGATGCATTAAGTAAGACACTTTTTAACATGAGAGCTATTTTACTATGGATGATAAATGATTTTCCAGCCTATGGAAATCTTGCTGGATGTTGTGTAAAGGGTATAAAAGCTTGTCCAATATGTGGTGTCAATACTCACCGTCGATGGTTGAAATATAGTCGGAAAAATGTTTATATGGGTCATAGAAGATTTTTACCCTCTTCAAATCCATTGAGGAAAAAAAGGCTTGGTTTGATAACACCGTGGAGGATGGAAAGATGCCTAGAATTCTAACCGGCAAAATATCTCTGTTATTTTGAAGGACTTTCCAAATGATTTTGGAAAAGACACGGAAAGCGAAAAGAAGAGCGTGAAGTTGAATGATACAAGACAAACTAAAAAAAGAGAGATTAAGGGGAAAAGCAGAAAAAGGAAGATTGACGACAATAGTGAAGATGATGATAATGATCCGATTAAAAAAGAGCTATTAAGGTGGAAAAAAAGATCAATCTTTTTTGACTTGCCATATTGGGAGATTAGTATTTAAGTTACATTTTTCATTATCAATCCGTTAAAAATATAAAATATAAAATTTTAATGCACAACTTTTATTTTTTTTATAGGAACTTCTATTACGTCATAATTTAGACGTAATGCACGTTGAGAAAAATGTTTCTGAAAGCATACTAGGTACAATGTTGCATGACAACAAATCAAAGGATGGGATTAATTGTAGACATGATTTAGAGGATTGGGGAATTCGGCATGCTCTTTATGCACAACCTCGTGGAACCAAAACATATCTTCCACCGGCTCCGTATACATTGTCAAAATTAGGAAAAAAATATTCTGCCAAATGTTGTATAATTTCAAAGGCCCTGATGGTTATTGCTCAAATTTCAAAAAATGCATATCATTGGTGGATTGTAAAGTTAGTGGTTTGAAGTCTCACGATTATCATGTTTTGATGCAACAAGTATTATCAGTTGCATTACGAGGTTTGTTGCCAATAAAACCCAGAAAAGCAATTACTCGTCTATGTTTATTTTTCAACAAATTATGTCAACGTGTTCTTGATAGAGAGAAGTTGCAGCAACTTGAAGACGAGATTGTTAAAATATTGTGTGAACTTGAAAGATACTTTCCACCCTCATTTTTTGATATTATGATACACTTGACAATTCATCTTGGAAGGGAAGCACGATTGTGCGGACCGGTTCATTTTCGTTGGATGTATCCATTTGAAAGATATATGAAAACGCTTAAAGATTACGTAAGGAATTATGCACGACCAGAGGGATGCATTGCAGAATCCTATCTTGCAGAAGAATGCATGAGATTTTTTAATGAATTTTTGAGTAAATCGGTAAATATAGAAAAAAAAGATCGAAATGAAGATTATGTAGATAACGCAATACTTGAAGGGCGTCCAATTTCAATGTCCAAATCAGTTACGTTATCTTCCAAGGAGAAAGAAATTGCTCATTTAGCAGTGCTAATGAACATGGCTGTGGTGGAACCATTTATGGAGTGAGTATACATATTATATTATGCTTCCATTTAATTGTTGTGTTTGTAATTGCAATCATCACTTAACTTCACTTTTATTGTACTAGTTTGCATTTGGAGGAGTTGCAAAATTTAAACAAGCGTTTAGTAAAAAATGCAACATTACTTTGGAAAAACCGTGGAGATAATTTTGCTGGGTAGATTAAAAAGAAGGTTTGTTAATTTTCTTTATATTTTATGAATTAAGGATACTATTTTTAAAATCCATTTTAAATATGTTTTTCCAGATACCTATTGATTCAGAGGATCACGATGAAATGTTATGATGGATTGCATATGGTCCTAAAAATACTGCATTGTCCTGTAAAGGATATATCATAAATGGACAAAGATTTCATATAAAAGATGTTGATAGAGAAACCCAAAATAGCGGAGTGACTTATGATGCGACTACCATGTGCAGAGCAAGTGCAAAAGACATTTCTCAAGTGGTTGATGTGGTCACTTACTATGGAATATTGACCGACATAATTTTATTAGATTATACTGTGTTTTATGTTCCTCTTTTTAAGTGTCATTGGGCGAACATAGGAAATGGGATGAAAGTTTAAGATGGATTTACTCTTGTTAATTTACATCAAAGTCAGGTTTCATTTTCAAGAGACCCTTATATCCTCGCATCTCAAGCTAAACAAGTTTTTTATTCAAGAGAAAACGATTCTTCTAATTGGTATGTTGTGATGAAAGCGCCGCCAAGAGGTTTTCATGAATTAGAGATGGATGAATTTGTTGAAGAAGTAAACTTTGTTGGAGGAGATTGTGAAGAAAACGAGGATGATTTGGTCGAGGATGGTAGTTATGTTAGGGAGGATTGCGAAGGCATACTTGAGTTTAAATTAATCCATTTCCTTTGCTATCAGTTTGCAATTATTAATTTTATATATCTCTAGCTGTCTCCCCTTGATTATTAATGCATTGGATCTCATTTAATAACTATTTTACATAAAACAATTTTTTTTAATGCGTAGTTAAAAATTAAATATGCAGGTAAATACTATAATTCGACTAACATATATTATGAGTTTTAAGCATGTAAATATATTTTTTAATAATTATATTAATTTTAAAGCCTAAAATTCATTTAAATCATATTTAAAAATATGTACATATGTATGTACATACAATTATTAACTATTTTAAAATTATTTTCGACTAATTAGAAAAACTTTTATGACCAAAACTTAATTATAATATATTATATTGTATTGTATTATACATTATTTATTAAAACGGTGCATATCTTTGATAATATAATATATATACATTCATTTATTCAAATTAGCTCTCGGATTCTAAAATAATCTTGCTGCTCCACCGATATTTTTCTTGGATAAAATTACTGGCAGAATGGTATTATATATATATATACATATATATATATATATATATATATATATATATAGTGAGTATGAGATTTGAGGAGCTCCACAACTATGTGTAAAAGGAGGGAATAATATTTTCTGTTTTTTGATCCTGAGGAAACTAAATTAAAGAGAAGAAAGTCGCTAGCCTCTATCTAGATGTTATTTATATTCGAAACAAGTGTCAAAGTACTCCTACATCTCTAATTCACAAGCGCAAACAACAGGGAAACTCATATCCGAAACAAAGATTGCAAAGGTTGTAGTTACGCAGATAAGCAAAGGGTTTGAAAATGTTCCAGCGCGAATGAAATCATGTAGTTATTCGGAAAGACATAATATTCGGGGTAAGTTTCCACGACAACTCGAGATCCAAATTTCACGGTGCGTTATCACTTAAACTACTTTGCTGTCTAAGTTTTTAAATCCATGTTCGGTTAGGTAAGCAATCTCAGTATGATGTTGTATAGGCAATTTAATAAAGATCTAGTTAAACAAAGACATCTGTGTGTGTGTGTATATGTAAAAGAAGAGAAGAGAAAATCGATATTTTAATAGGCTTCATTGTTGAAATTCGCAGCAACCAAATATGGCATGTAAACGAATGTGATTTTACAGAGTATAACAAAGTTCACACTTCATACACATGTGCCTTATGCACGTGTATTATTATCTACACTTATGCATGTGTATTATACTTGTAGAAAATGGTTAAAAGTACAAAGAAAACAACAAGCAAGAAGCTTACTCTCTATCAAAGAAGACTTGTAGAATCCGAATGTGCATTCGATGGGTCTAATGCAATGGGAGAGCATATTGAGCCACCTCCAGAAAACATGGATGTTGGAAATGCAAGCAAGCCAACCGCTTCCACAACTATGCAAATTGTTGAAAATCCTGAAACTGCAGTGGAAGTGGATAGAGCAATCGAAGATGTTGAAGCAAAACAAATTTCAAAAAAGAGGACTAGAGGCCCAACTAAAGTTAAAAGACTTCCTTCGGATGTTGCAAGCCGAATTGATATTGAGTTTAATTCATCGGGCATACCGGTAGGGAAAGGCTCGGTGAAATTATCTTCTTATTTAGGGCCACTTGTCCGTGAGCACGTTTCATTTACACTTGATGATTGGAGGCAACTCGGTGACGATCTGAAAGTAGTTCTATGGAAATCCGTTCAGGTAAAATGTGCTTCTGAAATGTGCTCCTGAAATTTATGGTTAAATTTATGCTGAAACGTTCATAAGTTTACCAACCATGTCTGTATTGCTTGTCAATAAATTTATGCACACCATAGGTTTTATTTATGGTTAAATTTATGTATAGCAGTTCCTAGCCTGTACATTGTTATTTATGGTTAAATTATGGTTGTGTTGTGTGAAAATTTATGGTTAAATTTATGGTTAAAATTCTTGGACTTCGAACAGTAGTTCAGAGCAATTACGGTTTTTGCTTATATGCTCCTGCTAATTTTTGTGGCTAGAGATTTAAAAATGCTAAACATACGACAATTATATTACAAGTTGCATGTGATGTTTTCCTATAGGGGTTTTTATTATAGATAAAACTTATCCGTTCCCTATACCACTCGGTCACATTAGTGTTGTATTGTAGAGTAATTGTGTGCATAAAGGTTGAGGTCTATTAAGAATCTGATATTGATGCACTTATGGGTTGGAAAACAGGACGAGTCGAGATTATATTTGTAAATTAAGGTGCATGTTGTAAGATTTTAATTTTAATTTTAAAATTACTTGTTTATCTGCTTGCATGAATTACGTTTCATTTGCGTGGTTCCTTTTCTGAAGAGCCATATTGGATATATTTTGTTCTCCTTTCATTTTGTATCTTTTAAGTTTGGATCTGTATTTACGTATAGTTTCATTTATACTCTGTTGTTGTAATATTAGTTGTCCGTGATAAATTCGTCGTTTCTCATATTTCCCTGTGCATTTGTATGGTCATGTAAAAGTGTGAAAGGTGAATCTAATGATTTAAACAAGAGTACATATGAAGCCTTCTAATGCATAAATCTTGGACTTCAGACAGTAGATATGTTTTCTTCCCATGTATTGTTATCGATTTTGACATATTTCATCCACTAATTTATTAGTAGTAACTCTTTGGTTCCTTTAAGTCTTTAACCTGTTTTCATAACTTTGTCCATTAAAATTGTGCTCCTGAAGTTTAGGAGGGTACGTGCTTAACCTAATTTTCTTACTCTTGTGAAGTTCATATGTAATCATTGGACTGATGTTACTACCATCCTACATCTTTAACACACAGCTATACATAAATTTAATTAGCGTGGTAGCAGCAGTATAAGTTTGAAATACATCTACAGTGTTGAACCTTTTTATTTGATTAACATGGTAGCAGCGGTATAAGTTTGAATCATTTGTTGTATGTAATAATAAATTATTTTGATTATCACTTTGATGAATGTTATAGGCTAGATTTAAAGTAGACGAGGAATGGCAAAAGACTCCCATTTTTCAGCAAATGGGATGCATTTGGAGGTGTTCGAAAAGCAAATTCGTTAAAAAGATATTACAAGCAAAAACCAAGGAGGAACAACTTCAACTAAAACCAGAAAACGTCAAAACTATGAAGGAATGGAAGAAGTTTATTGAGTCAAAGACGAGTAAAGAGTTTAAGGTAATTGTAATGTAATTTTTATTATTTCTTATATGATATATAAGCGTACATAAAATGAAAATTAACTAATCAATGTGAAAAAACTTGTACTCTAGTTACGAAGTGGAAAATTCAAATCCATGAAGGACATGCAAATGCCACACACATGTAGTCGTCGAGGGATGGCTCGATTAACTGAAGATTTGGTGAGAAAAATATCGATTTATTAAATATGGTTTTTAGTTTTGTTTAATGTTGTTTTTTTAATGCAGAAAGAGGAAAGTATCAATCCCTCTTCCATTTTTAGATCTGATGTTTGGATTAAATCTCACACTTGGAAAAATGGTGAGCCAGTGAATGCGCATGTTGCAGATGCTATTGTAAGTGCTATGTACTGTTTATTTAAGCATAATTTTTGAAAATATATAATTTAGAACTAATTTACAAAATATAATTTGTCGTCACTTTTGTAGGAGAAAATAAAAAATGTTCAAAATGAGTCGCAATCTAGCTTAACATGTAAGTTCAAAGAAGATGCTCTCTCATTAGTTTTGGGACAAGACAGACCAGGACGACTACGAGCAATGGGAAGGGGTGTAACCATGTCCAGGGCAGTTATGTCTAACATCAAAGATAAGCAGGTAGCTCAATGTCAACATAGGATTTCAGAGCTAGAGCAGTTAGTTCACACGTTAATGAAAAGTCAGGTATGGAATTTTAATAGTCTTATTACCTGGTTCGCACGTTAATGAAAGTTGCCATGAACTAACCAACCATAGACAAGCATGAAGGAATCAGCCTTCTCATATTTCTCAAACTGCAAATTGCAAAGTTCTTTTTTATCAAGTTATAAATAGTATGGTTCATATTTCTCAAATGGTTTTTCTATATGCATCAAACCACAATGGATATTATATGGATATATTCTCATTTTAGATCCATGTCATTGTAGTTAAATTCTGTATCTGTTATCATCTGATATCTTTAACCAATTATTAAGCCAATTCTTATGGTGTGTGTTCCAATGAAAAAATGGTAAAACATGCAGTTTTATCAATTATGGTTTATCATCTTTAATCTTTAATCAATTAGCTAAATAAAAGATATACTTATTTATCCCATGACAAAAGTGGTATGTTTTCCAGACTTTACTATGTTTCAGTGAATAATTCTTTAAATAATTATGTGTCTGAACATTTTGAATTGCTCAAAAAGTTGGAGTGCAAAATTCGGCGTATTATGTATAGTTCACAAATTCTGGAACAAAAATTATTCCAAAACTTGTCTAATACAAAAAGTTTATTTTGTTCAATACAAAATGATATGTACGAACACAAGATATATCTGCAGTCAACAGCATACTGTTCTTTTCATCAAAACATTCAGTTGCAGATACACATTTGGTTGGATATCGAGCTTTAAGAATACTGCACTTATACATATACGAGCATAATGTCTTGAAATATGAAAGTCTTGAATAAGATATATGATTTTAAGGGAATCTGTCTTTTAATAATAATAATAATAATAATAATAATGATACTTTATAAAGTATGAATTTTTGAATTCCATGGTCGCTAGTACAAAATGCATCAATTTTGAATACGACGATTTTAAAATATACTTGAGATTCTGTATGTCGAAGATGAAAACACCTCCGATTTTATGGTCATCTAAATTGTGAGTGTCTCAGATAAAATAAAACTATTGTAAATACCAAATAGTACCTTATAAGATACCATATGTACCATATAAACACCTTTATAGATATTTGTATTATGTCATATCAGTTCATCCAATTCCCAGAATATATCCATTTATATATGCATGTGCTGTCTAGGTGTAATTTCAATAATGTTAATTTCGTTTGAAACTCTACATACGTGAGGTCTACATTTATATCTAAGATTCAAAAAGTAATAGAGCTTTGTGAACTTTTGAGTTTCGAGAATTCAGAATAGCACATGCATTGTTAGTTTTCGTGAACAAGTAATTTCATGTACAAGCACAATCAAGTATTATCTACATCATCTACATCAAATTGCTCCATCAACAACTACTCACTAATCCATATACCAAATGAACACTTAGGTCTTCCACAACTATCCCTGCTTTGGCAACTATTATTTCAAATATTATTCACTACAAGTTTAAATTCTCTAATATTTTTCAAATATTATTGGTTTGGCAGGGTAAAGAAAGTTGTGGAGAAGAGAATGTACCTCAAATGGTAAAAATATACCATATTAAGGTTAAAACATCATACAAAATTTGATATCTAAATTAATAATTATGTGATTTAGTTTTTATTAATTGCATAGTAAGCATAATCAAATATGTGACAATTGTAGTTTACTGCATTGGCACGGGAATGATGAAGAGGTTGTCGCCGAAGGAAAAATTGGGTCAACTGATCCGAAAGATCTTTTCAATGGGGTACCTTTAGGCCCGAACGCCATGAAAATCTTGATAGTCCATCCTACAAAATTCGAAGTTTTTTTGTGGAGGCCTTCACCTGGTTTGGTATATATAGGAGATGCCAAGAATGAGATGGTAGCATGGCCAGCTGATAGAGTTATCCGCATAAGGGAGAACTCTAAAAAAGAAAATGAGGTATGATATTTTATGATATTTTTTGTATGCTTTTGTGCATTTTTACATATTCTACTTTTATTAGATGACTATATTTTTTCCATTGATAGAAAAAAACCGATAGCACAGGAAAGAAATGCGAGTTGTTCGATTGGGGTGGAAGCAAGGAATTAGTTGCCGAAGGACGAGTGTAGTCGGGTGATTCAAATCAGATTATTAATGGCATTCCTCTTGGACCTGAAGCCGCGATAGTTTGGGTGGACAGTCCGAAAAAAGAAGATGCCTTTTTGTGGAGACCAATAGTAGGTATGACATGTATCAGAGAAGCTGTCGGTAAGAAAATAGCATGGCCAACATCAAAATTGGTTTTTGAGAACACAACACCACCTACTCCTATGAGCAGTGTTCCAGTGTCTCTTACGGTAATATGTTTATATTGCTAATATCTATTTTTAAGATTTTTTCATAATGTATCAACATTTTTTTAATATTATTAGAGTGCAAATTTCACGGTGAATGCCAAGTGCAAGTTGTTTGATGTGGATGGCACGGGAAAAATAGTAGCTGAAGGCACCGTATCTTCAATTGATCCAAATGATAAGGTTCGTTCTATTCCACTGGGACCAAATGCAATAAGAGTTTGGGTGGATATTGTAAAAGTCCCAAATGCACCTTTATGGAGGCCTACGTCATTCATGGAATGCTTATCAGATGCTGCTGGTTCGACGGTAGCATGGCCTATTGCGAATGTTAGAGTGGACTGAACTTCTACGTAAGTTTCACAACATTTTGTTTATATAAAATATGCACAATGTTAAAAATAAAAGCACAATGTGTCAGTAAGATTATACATGCTTGCACAAAAAATATAGGAGTAATACCCAGCATGTAAACTGCTTTGGTCATCCTGTTAGGTATTTTCAGGTTCATTACAAAAGTGCACTGTGATTGTATATGTATATGGATGAACTCTTGAAAAGAGAACAAAATGATAGTACCTTATATGAAGAAAGAACCATCAAGTGTGTTATCGAATGAAAAGATGCTTGATTGCTTCCAAGTAACCCATTATCTAGTTGAAAAGAGAATACTTTAGTAATCCCCCGAAACTGAACTTGGTAAATTCATATAAACAATTAACAGTAATTATCTGGTCCACTAGTTGAAGGCCTATAAATTATATTTCAATGTATATCCATGATATTTTAGTCTAAAGTCATTTTTTTTAATATAAACCTAAACCAATAATGTTTCCTGCTTGATATTATATTTTCTAAATGCAGTTGTAGAAAATTGGAAATTTTGAGATAAGATGTCAATAATACTTGTGTAATAATTTTGGAAAAAAATTCCCTTGGAAAGATAAATAGTCAATTAGAATCAAAGATGGAAAAATATTACTTCATGCTACAAGCAGAGAAAAAACTACAAAGAACACATAACAAATTCCACATTCAAAAGCACATAAGAAAATATTAAAGGAAGAAAAAGATTTTACAATAACATTGCAAAAAAAATTCTAATCAGTAGTTATGTTCAAATAAATTTAAAAAATTCATTTATAATGCTTCATATATTTTGTAGACCACAGCCTAAATTTTTTATAGTAGCTTTTATAACGCTTCATATATTTCCGTACAAGAATCATTTACCAATACTCAAGTATGAAATATATAGTAGCTATCTTGTTCATTTATACACAATCATATTGATATGTTATCTTGGTGGCTGACTTTGAATTGAATAGCTGCTCCTTTTGTCTTACTTGATTGTACATATAAACCAGCAATATATGTTAAACTGTAATGTACTGGACAAAATTCGTGTAGTGCTGATAAGAATACTTTGCAGTTATTTATATCAAACATGTTTGTAGTTGATAATCTGCATTTAAGTGGAGAATATTGGAATTATACATGTGTGTGTGTTCGACTATATGTTAGCAGATAACGAATGATTTCGTGTACCACTTCACAGATAAGAAATGTTGCACTTGTCTATTATTACTAAATGACATTTATTATTCCAATAAAGCAAATACAAATGCATTTATGATACTTGTTATTTCAAAGTTAATTACACATGCATTATGATGCGTCAATAGTTGTTACGATGACTGCACGATTGTCTTAATCCAATTAACCCTACAAAAGAAGTGGGGCTCGGCAGTTTGGGTTTGTAAGAGGCAGTGGTATAGAAGTTTGCAGGGGAAAAAATATTGATTGTTGCTGAGGCAGTCACAGGCTGTGGTGTGGTATGGATGTGATCGAGTGGTTTGTGCACAGTTTTGCAAGTTTTGAATTGCGGAAAGCTTTGAAGTGCAGTGGTTTGTGCACAGTTTTGAAATTTATGAGTTTTGAATGGTAGTGGTTTGTGGCAGGTGAAGTATGAGTCTTGGACGATGTTTTGCACAGTTTTGTAGATGCAGTTGCAGGGTGTTTGTTGGGTGGATTTGTGAGTGTGGACGATGATTGAAATGGAGATTGAAGTGCGGTAGGGTGAAGGTTTGAAGAAGTTGAAATTTTTTTTGTTTAAATGTGTTGCAATTTTTTAATAGTTGCGAATTAAACATGTTATTTTAAATGTGTATTTGATCATTAACTTTTGAATTTCTTTGTTACAGGTAGGTGAAGTTTTTAGATGCAAAAGATGGACAAGATACTTTTTAGATTTTTGGAGCTTCGGCCTAGTTAGCACATGAAAAAATTTTGGGTGCATGTTTTGTCATTCATATTTGAAGCAAAACCTTGTAGATGTTGGGTCTTTGTCTAATGTTATATGAAGATGGTTTATAAATTTCATCGTTGTTTGTAAGTAAGCTTTGTTCGTGGATATATTGTATAGCTATTTTATGGAAATGATCAAATTGTTATGCTTTTATTTTATAGTTTTTTACTTTGATTTGTATATTATCCAATTGAAATATAATTAAATGCAATTAGATTACGGATACGTGATTATTGTAGTGGTATGATTTGTCACAAACGACAGCGTTTAAAAAGTGCGGTCAGTATTTTGGGACAATAACTCATGATAATACGACAGCGTTAAAGCCTTGCAGTAAGTTATTTAAAAACATAAATCACATTGATACAACGGCGTTTTACAAACGCTGATGAATAAGTAGTAACAGCGTTTTCCTGTCGCTGTTGAAAACTAGTGAGTTTATTTTAGACAGGGTATTTTAAACGCTGTGGAAATGTAAAAACCACTCTAAACACTTTTCCACAGCAAAATATAAGCGCTGTAGAAACTAAATAAACAACGACAAAATAACGCTGTGGAAAATAATTTTTGACAGCGTTGTTTTTTCGCTGTTTGAAATTACATATCAACGACCGCATGTCGTTATACAGCGTTCTTCACAACGCTGTTATATAATTTAACAGCAGTTTTTAAACGATGTTAAAAGGCTATTTTGTTGTAGTGTTTGTTGTATGCTATATAATACTTAAGTTATTAATATAATTTATTCGTTCCGCTGTTTAGATTCTTGTGTTGTTTCTTCTTTCTCTTCTTTATTTTCTCTTTTCTATCCCTTTCTTTCTTAAGGATGATCCGACTTTTGTGGAGAAAAAAGTCGGGTCGTCTCATTTGGTATCAGAGCACTAGGTTGAGCGAATACCTAGTCTATGGAGTGGTGTCTATCTTGAGAGAGCGTATTTGTATTTTTAATATATATATATATTTATGTTTCTACCTATTTTTCGGGTTACCTGTTCAGGTTTTTCCAATATAAGTTATAAAGGTAGATAAGGTAGTGGTGTGTGAAACACAACTACCATTGGTTGGAGTTTGAATGTTTGAGGTTGGAAGTGTATTTGTCGAGACTGTAGACCTAATACCGTCTCGAGTGAGTTTTGCTTGGTGTAAGGACTTCATCGATCTCTGAAGGAAAACTGTTAAGGTTCGGAGTTCATCTTTGAAGTGCAGAGTTGAGTTTGGATCTGTCGGTAGGGCAGAAGCAAGTGAGTGATGGTATCTTGATATCCCAGGAAGTAGTAGCTGCCTGATGAGATGCATTGACTATGGATATTTTTGAAGATGTTTCTTTGGAACAAGAGTAAGAAGTGAGTCTGCTCGGTGATGTGACTGAGTTTAGAAGAGTGTTCTGAGTTGGTAGGGAGTCTTCTGGCTGGGTAGTTTCTCTGAAGTGGAGATCATAAGCAGCAGAGTAGACCATTTCTTCGATGGATTGGCTAGGTCAGCATAAGCTGTTCTGTTTGGAAGAGAGAGAGCAGTTTTCTTTGGCATTAGGCAAAGTTGATCGCAAAAGTGACTTGCGATAGTTAAGTGTTATTTTGGTACTTGTGGTTCAGTTAGTAGATAGATGGTTCCTTGAGATAGAAGTTAGTGTAGCAACTCAGGTTTCGGAGAAACATCTGAGTTTTCTTTATGGATATGTGGAACCATATTTCTATGCTGGTTGTCTAATCTGTGCTCATGTTCTTCAGCATTTTCTTCTGTTTCGGATCAGAGTTGTGCAGCGGAAGCAGTTTGGGAATGTTTCTGTTTTCTTTTCCGGATAAGGAGAAATTTGTTCTGTCTTCTGTTGTTGAGGAGTAGAGTTTGTGTTCTTGATTTTGGATTTATCTTGAGGAAATCATTGTGATGGATTAGATTGGTCTAGTCAGTTTCTAGAAGCATCAACACGAGTGAGCTTATCAGGAAGGATGTTGGTAGCCCAGGATCATCCGAAGAATTTTTATGGATAAGAGACAGAGAAATTTGGATTCTGGAGTCGGAGATTTGGTTTGGGATAAGTTTTTCTCTGATCTAGGGAGCTATAGTTGGGAAGCTAGCTCAGAGGTGTTTTGGGTTTCTTCTGTGTTTGGTAAAATAAGTGTTTGGTTTTCTAGAGTTGAATTGCCAGTTTGGCTAACTGGGATTCAGAGTGTTTTCACGTATCTCTAAGGGAGTACGGGTTTGATATTTCTGGTTGTAGAACCAGTAGTTTTGGAGGTTTGGTTGTTGAGTCAGACTCGTTTGTAGCCTGATATTCTGTTTAAAGTTGTAGATAGGAGCTCTGTAGCTTAGTAGTTTTTGATTGTTTGGATCCTATAGAGTGAGTATCCCGACATATATATATATATATATATATATATATATATATATATACCGGGGAAACTCGTGGAAGTATTATCCAAAATTCTTTTGGATAATTAGATTTGTTCTGATTGTGTGAATTGGTTGCATTGGTTGTTAGCATATGATTAACATATGCTATATTTTAAAATAAAATCTGTAAATAGATTATTAAATTACCTTTGTTTTAAATTTCGGGGACTAAATTCTTTTAAGCGGGAAGGATTGTAATATCCCGGAATTTCGGACAATATAAATTTAATAATCTGTGTTTAAATTTAAATTGAATTGATAATTTTTGTTAATAAATTTGATTTGATTTAATAATCTTCTTTATTTAAATAATTAATTAGAGAATTTATTTTTAATAGACTGATGAATCTGTTTTCTATTTAATAATGTATATGTATTTATTTATATTTTAAATAGATAAGTTGTTAAATAGTATAGCATAATTTAATATTTTGGAATTGGAAATTGTGATTTATTTTTGATTTAAGCTTTTCAAAAACTATTTAATAAGATAAGTAAATGATTTTAAATATATGAGTTAAATGTTTTATGGTTTAAAATTCATTTTTGACTTAAGTTTGTATATTAAAAACAAGTTATAAAAATGTTTGTGTTATTCTTTTTAAAAATATTGATTTATAAAATGTGATTTGTTAATTTAATATGAAATTTAAAATACAATTTAAAATATGAAACATGTATTCATTTAAGTGAAAACCTCTTTATAAATTTATTTTAATTGTTTAAAAAGTATCTTTGTCAAATGATTTATTTGTACATTGTTTTATTTATAATAATACTTGGTTTATTCTTTAGAAATTAATTATATACATAACTAGGTGTTAAAGAAACTAACTAATTAAGTTTAATTTTCTTTAACACTTAATTAAAATAGCAAATCATTTAAACTGACATGTGTAAATAATTTAAGACATAAGTTAACATGTGTTAAGTGTTTAAGCAAGATATTTACAGGTGTTAATTGCTTAAGACAAGTGTCAATGTTTAATTTTAATTTTTCCTTGATTTTAAATAAATCATAAACAAGCTATATAAACTTGCATTTACTCATTTTCTTTTCCTCTTTCTCATTTTTCATTCTAAATCAAAATTTCTTTCAGCTGAGAAATTTTGTTCCATCTCTTCAAAAAAAAATCAGCATTCTACATTCCCTAAATTTGTAACATACAAAATCAAATACTTTGAAAACCTGGGTAATTAGAATCTGGAAATGCAAGAAACCTGCATTTTGTTTTCTTCAATCTGAAAACAAGGGCCTGCATGTTCTTGTAAACTGTTCATGAAATACTTTGAAAACCTTTTTCCTTTTGATTTATTTCCAAGGCTACAATCACACCTTTTCTCGCTTAATAGATTACAAAGAAGTCTATAACTCTGAATAGCACTGAGAATCTTGTAGAGATAGTGATAGAGAATCAAACTAGAAGTAATCGAGCATGATTCAATGTTGATTTCAGTAGAGTAATGATAAGAATATGTATTAAGAAATGAGGAAGAAGAAGTGGAGTGAAAACAAGAAAAAAGTGATTAAAAACTCGTTGAAACTGACCCCTATTTATAGAAGAACAATAGCCATGTTCATTCATGAAGATTTATGGCGAATAGACACTTCTTTTGGAATTTGAATTTTTGAACCAAACTGTCACCATGTCGACATCCCGAAGCATTTTATGATGTTTTGAATTTCTTTGAAAATAACCTTTATCTTATATAAAAACTATTTTAAACTTTATAAATATACTTGACTATAGTTAAAATTCATAAGTAAATATAAAGAATAATATATATATATATAGATTTTAACTATAATTTTATATTTAAATCTAAGTATAAATATTTAAAAGTTAAATATACTATTTGAAAAGATAGTTTAAAATCAGGAGTAATTTGACTTTGAAAATAAAGATGTTTTTTAGGCTAAAATTATTTAAAATCAGGATCGAGGGTTTTGAATCTTTTAAAAGGAAAGTTTTGAAAACATTTTGAAAATAGGATATAATTTTGAAAAATCATTCTGAATAAAAGTTAGTGAATACAAAACAATGTTCCACTAGATTTTTCATAGGTTCCATCCTAATTAGGGTTCCATCCCTTTAACGGGCTCGAAGTGGATTCCATTCCACGAATAAATTGGATTTTAAGATGCCAGTGCTTTTCTACGAGTTTTAACAAAAAATCCTAATAAAAAAAAACTTATCCTTGAAATCTTGAACTCTTGATAGTCTTGATACTCATGAATCTTCTATCTTGAAATTTTATCTTGATATCTTGAATCTCTATACTGTACAGTTTGCATTCTTAGTACCTACATGATTAAATCCTGCATATACATATATATCTAAACTTATAATGTTAGTATTTATATTTTATAATCTATTCTAAGGTTGTTGTCATCAAAAACATCATCTCACGGACTAACAATCTCCCCCTTTTTGATGATGACAACCTTTGTTTATAAAATATTATTTCTATCCTAATAACTCCCCCTAAAACTAACAACTTCCCCATAACCTATACGTAACTACCCTATTTTATATTTCTCCCCCTTTGTCATCAACAAAAACTTACTCCCGTTCATTCTTGGACTTCAGTGCCTACATTGATTTATACAATGGAATATGTATAGTAGGAAATAATTATATTTCTAAGCATGATAACTAATTAAAGATTACATACATTTTAATGTATATATATATGTGTGTGTTTTACACACCAACCTTCAAATCAATAAGAAATCAATCCACACAAAGTATCAATTCAAACCAAATCAATTCAAACAAATCAAACGAAGTAATAAAAAATCAAACGTTACATGGAACTTCCACCCATCCTTCTTCTCCGAAGATTGGGTCTGCCTTAATAGCATCCCAATTATCATTTTCATTGGTGAGAGAGACAGGAGGATGTTCTTCATTATCATCCTTGTGCAGAGAGGAGATCATCCATCGTATCGCATCGAAGTGCCTTTCTTGTTCCTTTATCATCTGCATTGACTTAATTCTAAATGACATTGGTTTCGTAGAATAAATGAGAGAATATTCTTGAACGAATTAAGAGTTTCTTCAAGATTTTCGGATAAATTGTGAATAGGATTAGCCATAGTTGAATTTGTGAAAGAAATGGAGGATATAGATGATAAGAAATAAATTTCAGTGAAGAATTCTAGAAGAAATAGGTATATATAGGTGTAGAAATTCATTTGAATTGAATAGACATGTGGTTGTTATTCAAATTTCAAATCCAAAATCAATTGTCATTTCTGACCAGTACATGTCGACATGGTCACATAAGGGATGTCGACATGGGTTAGTGAAATGTTATGACTAATTTTGATTTTGTGAATAATTGTGTGTATATATATAATATACTAACATTTATTCTAGAGATAAGATAAGGTAGATAACAGAAAGAAAATTTCATTTCATTGCATACTACGATAATACAATGATTAAGCACACAACAAACTACATGAACATTCGAAATAAAGCAAACTAAAACAAATACAACAAGATACGAAAAGATAAAGTAGTTGGAGGATGAAGATGATGAAGATAGTCCAAGTTTCTTGCTGACTTTTGAAAAGAACTTGTTCATCTTCGAAGAAATGTTATCCAACTTTCACTAACGGATCGTTTTAGATTCCATTGATTCTCCGCAATTATCTTTTGGTTTTTGAGAAGGGTTTTGTTGGATGGATTGGAAGGATATTCAATGCTTTCCAAAGACGTTTCGCCTTCTTCTTCTTCTTCTTCAATTTCCATTTCATCCCCTTCTTCTTCTTCAACTTCCTCTTCTTCCATTTCCTCATGAGCCAAATGCTGTGCTTTTTCGGTAAGTGTCTCATACGGTTGAAAAACAAATGGAATTTTCATAAACGAAATGTTGGAATGATTGAAAACTTTTCTAGAAACAAATTCTTCGCCTTTGAAATCCACTCCAAAATAGTTAAAAATCCGAGTGAGATAAATTCCATGGTATAAAGTATTCTCACCCATTTCAAGATTTTTAGGATGAAGTTCATCCAAAATAACTTGCACCCGATTTATGTCATAGTTTTCGAAAATAGCAAAAAGAGCTTTGCAAACTTTTGAAGTAGGATTGTTAAAATTTCACAATCTTGGGGTCAAAGTATGTTGTAAAAGAAGATTAACAATTCTTGCTTTTGGTCGAAAATTTCTATTTTTAAAGTCAAAATCATCATCTCTTTCGAAAATGTGATGAAATATCTCACGATCATGTTCATCGATTTTAAAGTTAGAAAGATCCATTCCCTAACACTTGCAATTGAGAATGGTACCCAAAAGATCACAATTCAAAATAATTTGAGTGCCTTTGACACTACTCCAAATTTCATCTTCATTTCCAACATAAAATCCGCGATTTAAATTTGCATAGAAAATTTTGACAAGATTAGGATAGAAAACAAAATCATTTTGAGAAGCATCAATAAGACTAAGAACAACATGGTTTGCAAAAAGAGAATCTATTTCATAAGACGAAAAATCTTAAAAAATATCAAACTTTCCGGATGGACTTTGGCATAGTTAGCAAAATTGATGTATGCTTTAATTGCCTCCGGATCATTGAATAATTGCTCTTTGATTTTTCTGGAAATTCTCATGGTTGAAGGGTTGCTTGAAGAAGCCATTAGAGTAGATAGTAGAGAGCTTAAAGTTATGAAGAGAGAGTTTGAATTTGAAAATGAAAGTGAAAAGATATGATAAAAGATAATGAATAAATAAATTCTTAAAGGACATATTCTCTGGTCAAAAGGTATCTTTTCAGAGAATTGAATGAAGTGAAAAGGTGGAGGGAAATTCAAACATTTGAATTCAAATTTTGAAATTCAAATTCAGGTGGCCATGTCGACATCATGGTAGGGACCATGTCGACATGTGCTTTTGAATTTTCATGAATTGATTTTTCCTAAGATCTCTAATATATATTATTATTATTAATATCTATTATATATTTCTAAAATATTATATATTTCTAAAATATTATGATACTTATAATATATTTCAGAAAGTATTAAAAATAATAGTAAAAAAAATAATAATAATAATAGAAAACAAAATTTAAAATTCAAACAACACACCAATTCAAAAATCAATCAATCAAACAATCAAGCAACTAATCTTAAGCAAGCAATTTCGACCAATTGTATTGTAAACGTTTACCTTTTTCTGAGTCCGTTTCTCTGAATTCGTCGGAGTCGTGAACAGCTGTGAAATACAAATTCGAATTATTCGTCTTCTGATCATCATCGCTTGAGGACGAGTCTGAGTCGTCTAGAGTAGCAGTAAATGCACGCTTCCGTTTCTTTGCTAGTTCATTGTTCATAGGAGGATTCTGCCTTTCTGGATACGGACAGTCTCTTTTGAAGTGGTCTGGTTTATCACAGTTGTAACACTTGTCATTATTTGGCACTATATTCTGATTTCCAGAATTCTTGGAGTTGTTTCTCTTGAGATTATTCATCTTTCTATATTTCAGGAATCTCCTAAAATTTCTGGTCATAAAGGCCATCTCTTCATCATTATCGCTGTTTGAGTCTGATTCATCGGTCAATGCATTGAATGCCATTGATTTCTTTTCAGATGCTTTACTTTCTCTTCTCCCGATCATCTGAACTTCATACGACATTAGATTTCCAATTATTTCTTCTATCTTTAAAATACTGATGTCATTTGCCTCTTTGATCGCAAGTGTCTTTTGATCCCATTCTGGAGTTAGAGAATTTAAAATTTTTCTGACTTGATCTTCTTAAGAAAATTCCTTTTCCAAAGATATTAGAGAATGCATAATATCCTGAAATCTGCTATACATATCTGAAATAGACTCATTAGCATTCATTTTAAATAATTGAAACTGATTTGTGAGCATGGAAATTTTGGTTTGTTTAACTTTGCTTGTTCCTTCGTGAGTAACTTGCAAAGTTTTCTAGATCTCATATGCAGACTTACAAACTGACACTCTATTGAATTCATTTCTATCTAGTGAAAAAACAGAATATTCATTGCCCTAGAATTATTTTGTGCAACGGTCTTTTGCTCAGCAGTCCACTATGCAAAATCAATTGTGGGTTCAAAATATTCAGTTTGTGTGATATTCCAAGTGTCTAATCCAATAGATTGTTAATATATTTTCATCCTACATGCCCAATATGCATAGTTACTGCTGTTAAAAAGTGGTCGTCTGACAGTAGACTGACCCTCTACAAATGAACTAGTGACAGGGATACTAGTGTTAATAACAGTACCAGTGTTAGTAGCCATTTCAAAAACTTTTCAAAAATCAAATTATGAAATTTTGAAAACCTTGCTCTGATACCAATTGTGAGAAATGTGGATTACGGATCTTAAGGCTAAGATTAACACTAGAGGGGGGGTGAACAGTGTTAATCAAGAATTACTAAATCTTTTTAATTTATTTTAATTTAGGCGCAAAAGTATGCAATATACAGACACAGATATGATCACAGAAACAATCACAGATGCAGAAATAAAATAAAAGCAGTAAAGGAAAGAACACACCGGATTTTATACTGGTTCGGAGTTACCCTACATACAGTCCCGCAACACAAGTACGGATTCCTTTCAAAAGCAATTGTACAATTACACCCTCGGTTTCAAGGCTACGAGGTACACCTTCCAGAATTTCGATCCTCTGGTTAGAGATAATTGATTTCCGGGTCACAAGTTTACCCAATTGATTTACCAAGGCTACAATCACACCTTTTCCCTTTTGATTGATTTTCAAGGCTACAATCACACCTTTTCTCGCTTAATAGATTACAAAGAAGTCTATAACTCTGAACAACACTGAGAATCTTGTAGAGATAGTGATAGAGAATCAAACTAGAAGTAATCGAGTATGATTCAATGTTGATTTCGGCAGAGTAATGATAAGAATATGTATTAAGAAATGAGGAAGAAGAAGAGGAGTGAAAACCAGAAAAAAGTGATTAAAAATTTGTTGAAACTGACCCCTATTTATAGAAGAACAACAGCCATGTCCATTCATGAAGAGTTATGGCAAATAGACACTTCTTTTGAAATTTGAATTTTTGAACCAAACTGTCACCATGTCGATATGGTACCCATAGGCACGTCGACATCCCAAAGCATTTTATGATGTTTTGAATTTCTTTGAAAATAACTTTTATCTTATATAAAAACTATTTTAAACTTTATAAATATACTTGACTATAGTTAAAATTCATAAGTAAATATAAAGAATAATATATATATATATATATATATAGATTTTAACTATAATTTTATATTTAAATCTAAGTATAAATATTTAAAAGTTAATATATTATTTGAAAAGATAGTTTAAAATCAGGAGTAATTTGACTTTGAAAATAAAGATGTTTTTGAGGCTAAATTTTTTTAAAATCAGGATCGAGGGTTTTGAATTTTTTAAAAGAAAAGTTTTGAAAACATTTTGAAAATAGGATATAATTTTGAAAAATCATTTTGAATAAAGTTAGTGGATACAAAACAATGTTCCACTAGATTTTTCATAGGTTCCATCCTACTTAGGGTTCCATCCTTTTAACAGGCTCGAAGTGGATTCCATTCCACGAATAAATTGGACTTTAAGATGCCAGTGCTTTTCTATGAGTTTTAACAAAAATTCCTAATAATAAAAAAATACCTATCCTTGAAATCTTGAACTCTTGATAGTCTCGATACTCATGAGTCTTCTATTTTGATATTTTATCTTGATATCTTAAATCTATATACTGTACAATCTTCATTCTTAGTACCTGCATGATTAAATCCTGCATATACATATATATCTAAACTTATAATGTTAGTATTTATGTTTTATAATCTATTCTAAGGTTGTTGTCATCAAAACCATCATCTCACGGACTAACAAGACCGAGTCACTACAGGTCAGTAGATTGCAGTTTGACCTCCACCTTGCTTTGCTTTGCTGTGATCTTTCCTCTTTATTGCTTAGTGTATGTTTTGATGTAGCCCTTTTTTGTTGTAGTACTCTGATGTATATGTTCTTCCGTGACTCTTGTTGTGTATATGGTTTACATGAACCAAGCTCGGTATATGTATGTGTATTTGATTTTTATGACTTTGATCCATGTTGTACTTCTACCGACTTGGTATGTGTGTGTGTGTGTGTCTATATATATATATGTGTGTGTGTGTGTGTGTTCTTGTTCCATGATATGAGGTATTTGATGTTATTATATTTGTCCTGAATACGATCCTTAGCCACCGTAGTTTTGTGTTAAACCTGAATTAAGTACGGCGATCCACTTGAAAAAGAAAGAAAGAAGAAAAAAATAGACGCTCCATCTACGTATTCGATACTCGCTTAAGACAAAGCTCATGAATGGTCGCTCCTAACCAGCCCGATTCTCCGCACTAACAAACAGTATTACCTAGTAATGCTCTTTGTTAGTGTGGGTCTTGGGTTGGAGCGTCACATTAATTAAAGGCTGAATAAATTAGGGTTGCCTATATTATATCAACGAGCTTGACCTAGCCTATTGTCGGAAGAGGAACTTGATCTAGATGACAGTGCTGTCGGTAGGTGTTGGCAGAGAAGAGGGAGTTTTTGCCTATGTGTTAGAGAGGTTTCGAGATTGAAGCTGAAAGATGTTGCTAGCTGCTATTGCGGAGAGGAGAAGCCAAGACTTATGGCTGAAGAGGAGCGCCACGGCATGGAAAATTAGATTTTTAGATTAGATTTTTGCTTTTATTTTCTGGAGGGGTCACATGACCCCCTCAACAATAAAGTGGTTCCTCCCTTGGCTGGAAGCTGCCCATCAACATCAATTGATATTAATGATGTTCTTGCCCTATCACTTCTTAAATTAAATGGACATTTTTAACATGCCATTCTAATGTAACCCAAGTATCTTAACTTTTCCTTTTGGCTTCTAATAAATAACGTCCACCCACTACTTCCATTAACACAACCAATTATACTATTGTCTTCTTTTAATCCAAATCTCTTGATAGTATTCTCAAATCTTGGTATATGCTTTCTTTATTTTTTCTTTCTTTCGTTTAGGTATATTCTAGAACCCATAGAAATGTATTTTGATACCATTTCCCATTTCCACATGGGTTCTTCTTTTTAGTCTTCATACATGTTTAATGAAACATATTCTATGAGTATTAATCACTATTTTACTCATAGTCTTAACTTTTATCGTGTCGTACATAGGCAGCCATCTCTATCTACTCCATATTAAAAAAGTGTTTGGTTTTCTCCAATCTTTATAGAAATAAAACTTGATAGCATGAATCAATTAATCTCAAAAAATTTATCTTTAAAAAAATATAAGCTTTGAAATTTTTTGTCTTAGTTCCTCAATAGCTTGGCTTCAAAAAGAAAACATGAAAATCTCCTTATTTTAAACAATATTAATTATGGAAATCTTCCTTTTGAAATTATAATTTAAGATTTATTAATTAAGTTTATTTATTAAATCCAAAAGGAAACATTAGCAATTTAATTTTTAAAAGATCATTTCCTTCTTTTCAAATAAGAGTCAAGTTTTTACTGCATGAGTGGTCATTCAAATCAATCTTTCCTTTAAAGCCATCTCACAACAAGGTTTTTTTTACTTCTTAAAAATTAGGATTATTAAGATTTTCCTTTAAAAACTCAATTGTTATACCAAACCAATTCTTAAAAATATACTTTATAGTGTTTCTAAAACATCTTTTATAATTTTAACAATAAAACCAGAGTAGGAAAGTGCCATGACCGGAATTTCAGCCTTCGAAAATCGACATCCATACGTCACTCGTATTGGAATGCCGCAGATTCAAATGTTGAAATGTGATTCGCGCCGAAGCTTATAACACATTAAGTACAACGACATAGCGGAATAAAGCAATGAATATATCATTGATAAACAACAATTGATACAACAATGGTATAATATCTGACACAATAAGATACAACAGATCCAAAAATATTAGAGCAAAATATAACACAGCAGAAAGTAATTTCCAACTTGATCTCCAAGAAAGAATGGAAGAATCCAAAACTGCAACTCTAATGCCAAAGCTCAAAAGACTCCAAACTCCATATCGAAAAGCTTGAACCACCATTACGTTGACTTAAGCAAGGTCGGTCATGAATGCGATTGCTAACATCCAAAGACTGAAGAAGATTTCCTAAGGCTGGATGCTATCGAATCTATTCCTACTATTTGATTATCTGAAAATTTGAACTCTAAGCTGCCCGTGTGGAAAATTGTGGGCACTTAGAGTTTAGAAAGGAAACAATAAACTCCAGGTCAGTCATGGGACCGGTGTGAGCAAACGAAAATAGTTTTAAAAAAACAAACAATAAAAGAATTTAAGATTGAAATACGCAATGCTTTTTGGAAAATGAAACTACTATAAGGCCTTCCCGCACACACACAATGCAAGTGCACAATTGGAGGAGATTTCTCCTTATGATAGCCAAACATGCTTGATACGCTAGTGCACAGTGGAAAATATTAATCTTAGCCAGCATACCACATTTCGTCGTATGCCTACTATAACTACCATGTTCAATAGCAGGTTATCGCCACATTGCATGGCAGGTCATACAACTAAAACCGTACTGGACGCGTATTGTTTCTTTGGATTTCCAACAAATGGTCAGGCAAAGGAACTTCCTATTGCCACATGGGTACGCCTCTGAAGGGGCGCCTCGAGAACCTACCCCGATCTCTGTCAACACAAGGCCGGGTTACCACTGCCTGGAAGTAACACCTACAAGTATGCCATCCTCGGTCGTTACCGACCTTTATCCGAGGACCTTAACCATAAAGCAACAACCACAAATTAATAATTTGCAGCAACCACATAGGTTAAATATCTAGCCACCATACCATGATACCACCTTTTTCCAAAAGAAATGGATGTACTCTAGGGGGCGCGACCCCTAATAACCTTGCCGCATCTTTCCTTTTTCGACCATTTTCGGGTTGTGAGGTCCGACGAGGTCACGTCCACAAAGCTATGCTTTTCACAAAAGCCATGCTTTGATCAACACATGATCAACAACACTTCGTATGAATGTATCACTAGTAACCATCAACTACATAACCTCTGAGCTCGTACGTCTCAGAGAAGGGTGTTAAGCTAAGATAATAAATTCTCTTCCACCAAACAGAAATGTATTGGATAGAAACCAGCTTTACATCTCAAAGTGTAACGTCAGACATACATCCATAGAAGTTTGTTTCGGGTTCGAAAAGAACCAAAGGCACTTCAAAAAAAAACCCTTGCAATCTAGGAATTCCCAATCCCGATCGGACTCCCCATCACATATGGAGATCTCTATATCGGCGCGACTCAGTGCACAGACACTCGACAGGTAATCCTTTCGTTCTCGAAAATACCCGGTCTTCACCACCGGTCTTCAAATGCTATCAATTATGTCGTATCATTATTCGGAATGGGTTATATGACACAAGGTCCTCTCCCGGCTGAACCGAATAATGAGCGCAATATTTTAAAACATATGGATATTGGGATCTCAGTTAAGTCACAACTTAAAGCCCAAAAACCCTCTTTCAAATGGTTTAAACAAATTTCCACCTTTAATCTTTTAAACAAAAAGATTCACTTCACTTTGAAAACAAAGTTCACCAATCTTTCACAAAGATCCATCTATAGTTTTCAAAACTATATCAATTCCAAATCTTTTATACAAAAGATACATCTTTTAAGATCCTCTTAAATTTCAAAACAAAGTTCAACAATTTTTATCAAAGATTCATTCATAGCTTTCAAAACTATTTCATTTCAAATTTGAAACCTTTTCAACAAAAACTAGAAATCCTTTCTTTATTTGAAAGCCATTATCATTTGAAAACAAAGAGTTTTCATTTCGAAAAAATCCGATCAAATATCCATAAGTTATATCCTTTAAAGCATAAACTTGGGTTAATTATTATTTTTTTAAATTCGCAATTGTAACGACCCTGAATTTTGAACAATTTAAATTAAAAATATTTAATTAATTTTAAATATTTGAATGATGGTTTAGTTTAAATTTTTAATATAACTATGAATTTGGCGATTAAATTATAAAATTTAATCTATTAAAAGTTGAAAAAAAATTGAATCTTCAATTTTAAGCCGATTAAACATAATTTAAAGGCTTAGAAAACTGACATTGATAATACTGAAGATAATAGAAGCTTCTGAATTGAATTTGAAAGTGATTTGTTCAGTTTAGAAATTTTATCGTTTAAATTGAATTTAAAAATAACCTTCCGAGGCACAGTCTCGGAATTCAACAAAACCAGTTCCATTAGGTCCGTAATATTGAATTATTACCGGATTTCAAATTTTGTAGTTATCGGAGTAGTTGTGTGAGCATACGACGTATAAATGCATTGAAATTAAATCGAATTCAATTTAAATTTAATTTTGGCAACATCAGAAACGCAGTAGAGTTAAGGCAAGCACGATCTTTTCTCTGCAAAGCCATGAACTCTGTCCCCTTCCTCTTCTTTTTAAAAAGCAAGCATACGAACGAAAATTAATGAAGGCTCTTTTTATTTCCTCACTTAAAAAGTTAGGGCTTCGAAAAAATTAATGGCTGCTCGTCCTCGTGTTCGTTCGTCCCTCTTTGCGTCTGAATTAGGGCTTCAGGAATTCGAAGGCGGCCGACCTCAGTAGTTCGATCGATCGACACTTCCTTTTCCTTGCTTGCGACTGCTTCAAGCTAAGGTGAGTAATTTTATTACTCACATCTAATTTAAAGTCATATGATCTTTTGTTTTTTCATTTCCATGGTTTTGATTTTGTTGGAAATTATTTCTTTGAATTCTCTGGACTTCGAGTTGATCTTATTTGGACTTCGAGTTGATTTTATTTAGACTTCATGTTGATTACGTTGAAACTTCTAATGTTTAAAATGCCGACCTTGCCGATCGATTGTTTGGGTTCGTCGAGCAAGGTGAGTGGTCTTCCACTCACATCTAATTCAAGACGTTTTTAATGATTTCTGGCTTGTTTAAATTCGTGATTTTGGTTGATTGATTGATTTATTCTCACGGATTTGAAAGTGCTGACTCCTTGTTGACTTCGGTCCCTTTGATTTGTTAAATTGGGTTGCTGTGATGATGATTTTCGGGTTCACTTGTTTTTGAATTTCTGGCAATTGATTCTTTTTGTTGACTTCGACATTGCTCGACCTCGTGCAGTTGAGCTTTGTTCGAACTTACTACCACCGTTATGATTCTCTAACATTTTGTCCATTTCATAAAAAAATTATTACTTGATACCACGTTCCCAATTCGTGACTGGGTCAATTTACTTGGCTACCGTAGTTCTAATTGGAACTGTGCAGATGTTGATTTCGTTCGCTGTTTTCATTGACTTTACTGTGATGATAATTTCATTTTTGTCTTCGGTTATACCTCGCTCTGACTTTGTTTTGTTGTTTCATGGCTTTAGCATGGTTATTTTGTAGCACATTCAACTTTGACATTTCTTTGATTACGTGATAAGGTTTGGAAATGTTTAAAATGGGAAACTGTTACATTTGAATTCATTTGACAATGTTGATTTCTCTTACGACTTCGGTCTTAACTTCAGGTAGCACTTGAGTATTATCACTGTTTTGTGCGACATTAGCCCTGACTTATCGAACCGTTATATTCTCGGTAGTTTTGGCTTTGACTTAACTTGATACGTGTAGTTGTCTTCACAGTACATGTATAGGTTGTACCATTGTTATCCCAGTTTCATATCCTTGTTGTCCCATTGTTTTAAACTTGTTTAACAATTGGGTTTTACTGTGTTTCACTTGGAGGTTTATTTATCATATACTCAAGTGTATTTATCCCTGCGATTTACTTATGCATTCATATGTGTTTGCCTTGAGCTTTGGCCTTTGCTGGTTCATCTTGTAGGCTGGTTCATTGTTTTAATTATTTCCAGTTGCCTCTGGTTTCATTTGTATCAGTCCTGCACATAGATGCTGCACACAAAAAATGCCTTGAGACAATGTACTCGAGTGTGATCTGTGCATTTTATCATACTATAGCTTGATTTCTCTGATTCTTGTATTTATCAAGATGTTTTGGTTGCACGATGGTTGCCACTTGGCTATTATTCCATGTTGCCTCCAATACATATGTATATATTGTTTCATTGGTGAGTTTATATTCTGTTGTGGCGAGGCAGTGCACGCGAGCGTGTACTGCAGCCACACAGTATTGATTTTAATTTATATTTCATTTGTTTATGGTTCATTGAGCTTTTGGGTATTTCATTACGGTATGGCGAGGCAGTGCACGCGTGCGTGTACTGCAGCCAATCAGTATTGATGTTTTAAGTGACATTTCAATTGTTTGAATTGATTTGGTTTAATTTGATGATTTTGTTGTTAATTGCCATTTTGGCAATTCTGATGTTTTCTAAATTATCTTCATTGATATTCTTTTCACTTATCTTTGTTGATGATTTGAATCTACTGATTTGTTGTTTAACACTGTTAAGTGTTATATTTACCGTTATCCGATTTCTTTATTAAAAGGGTCGGATAGACGAAAATTATTGTGACTATCGTCTATTTGATTATTTGACTATTATTGCCTCTATGCACTAATAACTGAGTTTGAATTAGAGTGACTTGTGTATTATTTTCTTTTGAATGTAATACTCGGGTCAGACCGAGTGTTTTACAGCTTGAAGATTTTCGGGCAGCGAAGTTAGAGAGAGAGGGGAAATCGCTTGGTTTTAGTTCGGGGATTTTGTACTTAAAGAAATATTCCGTTGTATAAATTCAATACATTGTATAAACTCTGATATTTGTAAAAGGAAAGTAAAAATTCATTTTCGCGAAATATTATTATTCTGTGTTTCTGTGGCTGATTCTGTTTAAACTTTATAAACTAAATAACAATCCGTCATTTTGAACGTTTCAAGTTGGTTTAATTACCGACTAGGGGCGGTCAAAAGGGCGGGATGTTACACAAGTGGTATCAGAGCTTTGGTTTATACAAAGCTTAGTTTATGATGTTTAATATGAATAGTCACTAGAATCACTTTAAACAAAGCGTTTTTCAAATCTAAAGAAGTATAAAATTGTTTTTTTTAATAAAAGGTATTTTGAAAATTCAAATCCTTTTCGAAAATCCCCCTCTCTAAATTTAGGTTTACGATAGTTTCTCTTCGGTAAGATCTCCTTAGATTTGAGTTCCCATCATTCTAAAACCCATTATCGAATTGCTGAGATTTATGAAAAATAAAATATAAGTTAAGTGAATTAATGAATTGGCTTAAATCAAATATTTTGAATATCTCCAAAGTAATAGTTGGGAGATAAAATGACATGTCAATTTAGTTATATCCAAGGGGATCATTGAACTATAACTTGGGAATATGATTCTGAATTCTTTTGAAAATTGGTTTCAAATGTTTTGAAGGACAATACTAGTAGTATATACAGGAAAAAAAATTCAAGTAATTTCAAAATATTTTCGAAAATAATAAAATTAAATAATTTTTTTTTTATTTTTCAAGCAAGGTTTGATACGCAAGTATGTATATATATGTATATTTCAAATGTTTGAAATAAAATCCGGAGTTGAATCTCAAGTTTGGTTGAATAATAATCCTATATATCAGGATAATGTAAATTTGCAAATTGTCTTGGGAAAATGATTGAACAATCCAACCTTTTCTAATAGGGATTGCAAATTTTAATAGGAAACTTCGAGAACATCTTGTTAATTATAATGGCGAAAACCGAAGCACAAAAAGCAGCACGCCGTGAACAAAGAGCAATTGCCCGTAGAGAAGCAGAAGTGGCACGTGCGGAAATCGAAAGGAAAATCAATGAAAGGCAAGGACCTGGTCCCTATGATGATGTTATATGTTATCGATGTCATAAAAAGGGCTATTATGTCGTTATGTGCCTAGAGAAGAGAAAGAAAAGGAATGTGGATGACCGGTTCGCTCGTCCTGAGATTTTGTATTTTAAATGTCAAGGGAAAAGGCATTTTCTTAGTCATTGCCCTGAAGTGAAAAGGAAGAAGCGCGCACTCGATTTACCAATCGAAGATTGACAATATGCTACCATTGTCGCCAGACTGGACATATAGCCAGAAACTGCACCGAAAGGCAGCATGGAAAGCAAGCTATAGCCCGATCAGCTAGAGCGAAAAGTGTAAGGATGATAGATAAGGATGGAAACATCTCATATTTTTGCGGAAACTGTAGGAATTGGGGATATGTTGACTTTGAATGTGTTAATCCTCCTTTAATACAACCTGAAATGGCGAAAACCAAAGAGGGAAGTTTGGCAAAGATGCGTACTACCAAACAGGAAGTCGATAGTCCTCAATAATTCTGAATCTTAAACCAATCAGTATATTTGAAGCAATCAATATATTTTGTAATACTATCTTTTGTAATCCAAAATCTTCTATGTACGTATTTTAAAAGTATTAATCTATGGATAGTTTTGTACGGAAAGAAGTATTTTAGTAAAATAGCGTTTTGGGAAGGAAATCTATTTGTCGACTCTATGAATCAAACTAGCTTTGATGTAAAGCTTATATTTCAAGTTTAGACTAATGCCTAAAATAGTTAATGTGGAGATATGAATCTAATGGAACCAAGTCGATGAACGGTTGACTAAAGAACTAGTTGATTAATTTGGAAATAGAAAGCAAATGAAAAGTTCAAATGGAATTTAGGTTTCAAATTTGAAGTTTGTCAATATGATAATCCATAATAGGTTTAATAGTTTCAGCGATGAATTTGAATTTGAACATCAGAGAATTAAGTTAAGTCAAAAACTTAATATTGAAAAGTTTGAAGTCGGTTTAAAACTAATATTGTGAAAAGTATGAGGAATTCAAACTATGAATTAAGTCGAAGTTGAAAATAAATGGATTTGTGAATTACTTATTATTAAATAAGTATGGAAATGTTTTCCAATATGAAATGAAAGGTTTGAAATTCTATCTTTTAAAGATAAATTGAAAAGTGAATATTTGAAATTTGTTTCAAATGGTTAAGTGTGGAAAATTATATATCTTGTAAAGATATTTATGGGACTTTTAAAAATTAGTTCAACTTGAAATTTTTCAAAAAGATTGAATCTTGAGTTAAATTGAGTTTAACTTCGACAACAAAAACAATATAAGTTGAGTTTTGATTTTGGGATGGTCGATTTGAATTGTATGCCTAACATTGTGAATTGATGACATAACAATTGATCTCTATTAAATATATATCTGTGGTGGGCAGAGAATTTATTCTCTTAGCTATATACACCCTTCTTTGAGACGTACGAGCTCAGAGGTTATATATCGGCAGACATCAATTATGTGTTGAGAATTGATGATGTAACGTGAAATCCAAATCGAGTGTGAAGTCGATAATAAATTGAATTATGAATATGAATTGGGTTTGAGATAACCTTAAATTTCCAATCAATTTAGAGGAAAATTTTAAATTGGTAACGAGATGGAAAATTCAGGAATCCTCTATTTGTTATGGGTATGGGATACGGAGGTTTTTGGAATTTATATATGAGAATGCAGTAAATTTCGAAAACCATCAGTTTGGAAAGTAATTGTTATGGAAATCCTATGTAAGTTTACATAGGTATGATATGTACGAAATGTGAAATGAAGTACTATATGTATATGACATTATGTTTTCTAAACTGAGGATATGGAAAAGTACCTTCCATTTAAAATTTGTGAAGGTGTTGGAACTCGATATGAGTGTCCATTTGAAATTCGTAGCTACGGAGAATTTCCATAAGTTGGAGTGTCCATTTGGATTAGAATCCCTCGTGATAGGATCATGTTGATGGGATCATATTGATTGATTATGATGTATGCTAGCGTAATTTGAGGGGCGTGATGCCTACAGTTACAAGCGATTCCACTGGGATAGTGGCGCAACCGCCGTGTAAACTGCGATCTAGATGCCAAAGAAAAATTCGAGGGGCGAGATGCCTACGGTTACGAGCGATTCCACTGGGATAGTGGCGTAACCGCCGGGTGAACTGCGATCTATGGCAACAACCATGGCGAAATTCAAGAGATGTGAAATCTACAGATTACAAGCGATTCTACTGGGATAGTAGCGTAACCGCCGGGTAACTGTGATCCATGGGGGAACGTGCTTTCCATATCCATTTTTAAAAGATTTTGAAGTATTTTCAGTGGGAGTTGAAGCAAGTATATTTAGTACTTGGAGATTTTTAGTCCCGCGCCTGGCCAGCGTATGTATAATGTCTGTAAGAATGACGATAGACTTGTTAAACTTCGAGTTAGTAAGTATTTTCAAAACTTTAAATAGCAAATCAATAGTCTGAAATTAAAATTACATAATTCCAACCTAATAAACTAAGGAAGAAGATCTTTAAAATGTCTTGAAAGTCCACAGCTTTGGAAAAGATGTAATATGCAAATTTCTAACATGAAGAATTTGAAGTTTAAATCTGAGTTTTGTAAGTCGAAAATTTTGGTAAAAGACTTTTGCGTCTTGATTGTAGAAATCAATGAACAAAGGAGATAATGAACAAAGCTAATGAGATAAAACAAATGGAATGAATCCTATATTTATTTATTTTTAATAAGTTTCGAGCTTGGTAAAATTGTGTAGGGTATAAATGTCGGTGAGATTTTAACAATCATTTTTTCCTAACTTATAATTTCGGGACGAAATTCTTTTAAGGGGGGAAGATTGTGACGACCCTGAATTTTGAACAATTTAAATTAAAAATATTTAATTAATTTTAAATATTTGAATGATGGTTTAGTTTGAATTTTCAATATAACTATGAATTTGGCGATTAAATTATAAAATTTAATCTATTAAAAGTTGAATAAAAATTGAATCTTCAATATTAAGCTGATTAAAAATAATTTAAAGGCTTAGAAAATTCACATTGATAATACTGAAGATAATAGAAGCTTCTAAATTGAATTTGAAAGTGATTTGTTCAGTTTTGAAATTTTATCGTTTAAATTGAATTTAAAAATAGCCTTCCGAGGCACAGTCTCGGAATTCAACAAAACCAGTTCCATTAGGTCCGTAATATTGAATTATTTCCGGATTTCAAATTTCGTAGTTATCAGAGTTGTTGTGTGAGAATACGACGTATAAACGCGTTGAAATTAAATCGAATTCAATTTAAATTTAAAATTTAATTTTGTCAACATCAGAAACACAGTAGAGTTAAGGCAAGCACGATCTTTCCTCTGCAAAGCCACGAACTCGTGTCCCCTCCCTCTTCTTTTTAAAAAGCAAACATACGAATGAAAATTAATGGCAGCTCTTTTTATTTCCTCACTTAAAATGTTAGGGCTTCGAAAAAATTAATGGCTGCTCGTCCTCGTGTTCGTTCGTCCCTCTTTGCGTCTGAATTAGGGCTTCTGGAATTCGAAGGCGGCCGACCAAAGTAGTTCGATCGATCGACATTTCCTTTTCCTTGCTCGCGACTGCTTCAAGCTAAGGTGAGTAATTTTATTACTCACATCTAATTTAAAGTCATATGATCTTTTGTTTTTTGATTTCCATGGTTTTGATTTTGTTGGAAATTATTTCTTTGAATTCTCTGGACTTCGAGTTGATTTTATTTGGACTTCGAGTTGATTTTATTTGGACTTCGAGTTGATTTTATTTAGACTTCAAGTTGATTACGTTGAAATTTCTAATGTTTAAAAATGCCGACCTTGGCGATCGATTGTTTGGGTTCGTCGAGCAAGGTGAGTGGTCTTCTACTCACATCTAATTCAAGACGTTTTTAATGATTTCTGGCTTGTTCAAATTCGTGATTTTGGTTGATTGATTAATTTATTCTCACGGCTTTGAAAGTGTTGACTCCTTGTTGATTTCGGTCCCTTTGATTTGTTAAATTGGGTTGCTGTGATGATGATTTTCGGGTTCACTTGTTTTCGAATTTCTGGAAATTGATTCTTTTTGTTGACTTTTACATTGCTCGACCTCGCGCAGTTGAGCTTTGTTCGAACTTACTACCACCGTTATGATTCTCTGACATTTTGTCCATTTCATAAAAAAACTATTACTTGATACCATGTTCCCAATTCGTGACTGGGTCAATTTACTTGGCCACCATAGTTCTAATTGGAACTGTGCAGATGTTGATTTCGTTCGTTGTTTTCATTGACTTTACTGTGATGATAATTTCATTTTTGTCTTCGGTTATACCTCGCTTTGACTTTGTTTTGTTGTTTCATGGCTTTAGCATGGTTATTTTGTAGCACACTCGACTTTGACATTTCTTTGATTACGTGATAAGCTTTGGAAATGTTTAAAAAGGGAAACTGTTACATTTGAATTCATTTGACGATGTTGATTTCTCTTACGACTTCGGTCATAACTTCTGGTAGCACTTGAGTATTATCACTGTTTTGTGCGACATTAGCCCTGATTTATCGAACCGTTATATGCTCGGTAGTTTTGGCTTTGACTCAACTTGATATGTGTAGTTGTCTTCACAATACATGTATAGGTTGTACCATTGTTATCCCCGTTTCATATCCTTGCCGTCCCATTGTTTTAAACTTGTTTAACAATTAGGTTTTACTGTGTTTCACTTGGAGGTTTATTTATCATATAGTCAAGTGTATTTATCCCTGTGATTTACTTGTGCATTCATATGTGTTTGCCTTGAGCTTTGGCCTTTGCTGGTTCATCTTGTAGGCTGGTTCATTGTATTAATTATTGCCAGTTGCCTCTGGTTTCATTTGTATCAGTCCTGCACATAGATGCTGCACTTCCCCGACCAGTTGCAGTGTAACCTTTATGCGAGCCTCTGTGCTTTGCATTTGAGTTGAGTTGCGTTGGGTTTCTGGTATTTGATATTGTTTATGTTGTACCTGTTTTGCTGTAGCATTTGTGTAGTAGCTGCTTTCCATTTTGATTTGGCTAATTATACTTGTATATTTGAACTTGAATCATTATTGCTGCGTCAATTTGTTTTAAATAGTGGCCTTGATTTGTCACCTGTTTGTTCAAGTCTACATATATTGGCATACATGTATTTGTATGTGTGTATGCATATATTATTGGATTTGTACTGTCTTGAGTCTGGTTTATCTGATGGCATTTGATTCAGAGTACTTTACATTGCTCTGAGAAAATTTGTGGCTCATGTGCATGTCGAATTGATATTGCTCTTTGTAGTTGCTTTTGATTCATGAATAGTCTACGACATTTTGTCCCACTTGTGCCTGCACCTTGTACACGTGATGCAGTGCATTTGATTGAATATTATGTTGTTTTCATTTGCATATGTGGACATGTATACTGTGCACATAAAAATGCCTTGAGACAATATACTCGAGTATGATCTGTGCATTTTATCATACTATAGCTTGATTTCTCTGATTCTTGTATTTATCAAGATGTTTTGGTTGCACGATGGTTGCTACTTGGCTATTATTCCATGTTGCCTCCAACACATATGTATATATTGTTTCATTGGTGACTTTATATTCTGTTGTAGCGAGGTAGTGCACGCGAGCGTGTACAGCAGCCATACAGTATTGATTTTAATTTATATTTCATTTGTTTCTGGTTCATTGAGCTTTTGGGTATTTCATTACGGCATTGGCGAGGCAGTGCACGCGTGCGTGTACTGCAGCCAATTAGTATTGATGTTTTAAGTGACATTTCAATTGTTTGAATTGATTTGGTTTAATTTGATGATTTTGTTGTTAATTGCCGTTTTGGCAATTCTGATGTTTTCTAAATTATCTTCATTGATATTCTTTTCACTTATCTTTGTTAATGACTTGAATCTACTGATTTGTTGTTTAACACTGTTAAGTGTTATATTTACCGTTATCCGATTTCTTTATTAAAAGGGTCGGATAGACGAAAATTATTATGACTATCGTCTATTTGATTATTTGATTATTATTGGCTCTATGCACTAATAACTGAGTTTGAATTAGACCGACCTGTGTATTATTTTCTTTTGAATGTAATACTTGGGTCAGACCGAGTGTTTTACAACTTGAAGATTTTCGGGTAGCAAAGTTAGAGGGAGGGGAAATCGCTTCATTTTAGTTCGAGGATTTTGTACTTAAAGAAATATTCCGTTGTATAAATTCAATACATTGTATAAACTCTGATATTTGTAAAAGGAAAGTAAAAATTCATTTTTGCGAAATATTATTATTCTGTGTTTCTATGGCTGATTCTGTTTAGACTCTATAAACTAAATAACAATCCGTCATGTTGAACGTTTCAAGTTGGTTTAGTTACCGACTAGGGGCGGTCAAAAGGGCGGGATGTTACAACAATACTTTTAAAATACTTTAAAAATGGTTTTAAAATCCATATATATATATATATCTATTATATAACTTGTATCAACTTTTCAAACCAAATTTCCAAAACAATTTCAAAACTTAAACAAGATAAATTATATTTAAACTAAATTTCAATTTCAAATTTTCTTTCAAAAGCTTTTCATATTCAATCCAATTTCATTTCCAAAACCATATGGATTCAAAATTCAAATTTAAAACCATTTCATTAATTTCAAATATCTATGACTTAACCGATTTCTCGTGAAATCCATATTTGTGTGTGTATAGTGTAGTCCAGGGGTTTTACGCAGTAGTGCAACATCATCAATCAACAGAATTCAAGCAACAGTAATATCGATAAGCGGTATAATCTTATAATGCTTATCTTCATTCACAGATTCACAGATAAATAATATAAATTCTTCACAGATAAATGAATTACATTCATCACAGCTCAAATCAAAATAATTCATATCAACAAGCATTACACATCAGGGATATCAAACAATTTAAAGCATTTAATACAAGATTAATTAATCATCTGATCAATGTAAACTAGATTAATCGCTGATCCTAGTTAATTAACATTAATTAATTACAAATTATTTTAATTAATTAAAATAATAAATTAATTAACCTTTAATTATTAATTAATCATCCTTAAATAATAACATTTATTAATTAATCAACCCTTAATTAATTACCACTAAATTAATTAACCTTAATTAATTATATTAATTAATTAATCATTAATTAGTTACCATTTAATTTATTATTCTTAATTTATTTCAATAAGTGATTATCATAATCACTTTTATTAATTATTCTTTAATTAATTAATTATCCTCAAATTAATTACTTTAATTAATTAATCACTCAAATCAATTATCCTTAATTAATTATTCATTAATTACTTGATTAATCAATCTCTAATTATTAATTAATTACTTTCCTTAATTAATTTTCTTTAAGTAATTAACTACCCTTAATCACTTATATTAATTAATTTTAATTAATTAGTCATTCAAAACAATTTAAACATTTAATAACCTTAAAACTTGTTTAACACATTTTGTTTTGAATATTTTAGCTTAGAAAACTTGATTTTGTTTTGCTTAAAACTTTAAATTTCTTTGCTATATATAAACTATTCATATTTTACTTTATTTTAAAACCTGGTTAAAACTTGCTTATAAATCTAAAACTTTTCCACTTAAAATTCCAACCCAGCCAACATACAAAAGCATTAGAAACCCCGATCAATCTCACGAATATTCTCGCTCATCTCTTCCCCGAGTCACATATGAAAGCTACCCAAGAACGACCCCGAGTACATCCTTTTTCCCAAAAGCTTCAACCCTTCAAAGCAACATCAGATACGAGAAGATACTCGTGCACGTGCACTGGCGAACGACATCGCTTTGACCAACAACGCCACCTCCAATACATCGTCGATGATCCATACAACAGCTACGACCACCCAGTTCGACATAAACAACAGCAAATCGAAATTTTGCCATTCGACCAACTTTCTGGAAATAAACCCAACGAATAAATTGCCTCACCTCCGACACCAAAGACCACCAGAGGTCATGCGAACCACACCAGAGATGCACCATGAATCCAATTGACGATCCCCCTTGGTCCGATCAACCATGATCCACCATTGTCGTCGTAAATGTCTCGCCAACTCAGCCATCATAACAGCTCCTAGAACCCTAGTATGAAATCGATCGACTACCTCGGCAATTGGAAAAATCCCAAACCATTTACCCTCTACTCTTCATGGCGCGTACTTCCTTCAAGAATAAAAACGCCACCTAGCTCATCGTCTATCACCGTGAATTGATAGAGATTCGAAAACTGCTCAACTCCAAATTTATCAACATTTAATTGCTTAAAAATCATGAATTTATTATTAAAAAAGGTTCAAGAAGATGAACAGGATCATATACTCAAAACTCAAATTTTAATCAACTAAATTTTTTTGACAAGATTTAATTTTTACCATGTTTTTTTCCTTTCCCAGTAAAGCCATTCATTTTCATTTTTTTCTTAGAAGTATTTTTAAAATTTAAATCTTGATATTTAAATTCTTTTTTATTCAAGCATCGGATTCTAAAAGAGACTAAGGAGTAAGATTTTGAGTTTTGAAGTTAATCTATGCCTGTAAGCTATGAATAGAGGCATGTACAACCCTATACACAAACAACTACTTATATATACAACATGCAGGCAATTTTCTTTTATTTTACACAATCATTCAGGCATATATGCATATCATAATTCCACATACCAATCCTACTAAGATATAAAACATGTTAAAGTGGTTTGCTCACCTGGTTTTAAAGAGACGGGGAACACAAAGCCTGGAAATTTGAATTTTTGATCAGGACTTGGTTTTCTTTTTTATTTGCGTCCTGAGGATTGAGATGATCTGAACCCAAACTGAGTTGAATCCATACATTCCTTCATCTTGTTCTCCGGTTTAAGATTTTGAACAGAGAAACAGGTCCTTTAATGATGACCGAGGCTTTGTTTAAATCTTGATTTGGACTTGATCAAGTTGAGTGGTTAGCTTGCTTCTAGGTTTTTGAATTTGAACCTGATCTGATTTGCATTTTGATTTGTTGATCTATTTTGACCTATTACTTGATTGTATATAAGTTGATTTTGCTTGCGATGGTATTTCAGATTCAAGATGCTTTTGAATTTTGGTTTCCAGGTTGAAGATTTTTGGAAACAGATTTTGATTTTGATTTTTTTGTTTTCTGGTTTTCATTCTCAGTTTAAAGATTTTTTTTTGATAAAATTTCTTTTCTGGTTTTCAGTTTTAATGATGAAGAAGAATTTTAGAAAAGAAAATGAGAAGGAGGGATATAGAGTGATATATAAACTTATCTACATTTTTATCTATATGTTTGAAAATCAAAAGACACTTGTAATTCATATTGAAACACTTGTTAAATTTATGTTTAAAATAGTGACATTTGTAAATCTTTTGTTAAAATGCTTATATATGTTAAATGCATGATCTTATTATTTTACGAATGTCATATAACATGCATTTTATGTTTAAACCCTTTACTTATAAATTTTATTTAATTTTTATATTTAACCCTTATCTTTTATAAATTACTTAATTTTCATATTTACAAGTGTTTATGTTCATACATTTTCCAATACCTATACTTTTGTAAATTTGTTTACATCAATTTTGAAATAAACTTTCAAGTCATCATATTATAAATACAAAATAAAATTTCTATTACTAAATTATAGAGTTTCCAAATCCAATATATTATTCAAAACATTTATTTTCATATTTCAAATTCACAAATTAATATACAGTTAATTTGTATTTATAAATGAGTAAACAAACAAATACCTTTTTATAGATATAAATTTTATTGCACTCACAACCTATTTATTTTCCAAAAAAAATTTCAAATTAATTCACAATTAAATTTATAATTAATATTATTCAAAATATTTATTTCTGAATTTCCAATTAGAAATTCTATTTAAAATCATATTTATATACATTTATATTAATAAACAAATAAATATCTATTTAATTTGAAAAATACCAAATTAATTCACAATTTAATTTCAAAAATTAAATTAATTACCAATTTTAATTTAGCTTAAAAATCGGGATCGTTACAGATTCCCTCCTTTAGAAAATTTCGTCTTCTAAATTTGCTAGACAGGGAGACAACAAAGAACAGATGGACGCACAAAGATAGAGAAACAGTTTTCCAGATCAAACTGAATATCTATTCTGCATTTGGCTCACCAAATCAGAATATCACCATTAATTACTCATTCAATATTTCACGAAGTACTCTGGTCATCCAGTCTACGAAATATACAAGGGTATTGGTTAGTTCAAAGGGATAACTAACCATTCGTAGAATATACCTGGACCCTACAGAACAAATAATGGATACTCAATCTTGGTTGGAGTAGATTGAGTATCCCAAAATATACACCAACTTGTCCCTCTTCTGACTTTGATCCTCAAAGAATAAACAAACGGATATTATTTAATTCAGTTTCATATTTCGTTAACCAATTTATTTCAATTAAAATTTCAAATTCGTTTCGGTTAAAAACGAAAAGCTGATAGGAATCCGATGAAGAGAATATGATATAGAAACTTATCTTCAACAATTCGCAGTGCCACCACTACACCGAAGCTTCTTCTTGTAGCTATCAGGAAGCCATCCAAAAATTGGAAGTAATTGATGATCAAAGGAGATTGATGAAAAAGTAGTTTTCGTTGTTGCAGGGTATCGACCATTTGTAGCGCTATTCCCCTGTCCCCCATCTCGTACTCTTCTTGCACTCATACTCACTATCAGTGGATAGTAGGAGAATTTACTGAGGCATACAGACGGATATCTTAGGGATACTCATTCTAGGGTATGCTTCACCCTATCTCTAATGAGTCATCTAATGTGTTATACTCCTGAGCTAAAGTTCAACATTCAGCCCTGATACCAAAATGTCACGACCCGAATTTCAGCCTTCGAAAAACGACATCCATACTTCACCCGTATTCAAATGCCTGCAGATTCAAATGTTGAAATTCAATTCGCGCCGGAGCTTATAACACATTAAGTACAACAACACAATGGAAGAAAGCAATGAATATATCATTGATAAACAACAATTGATACAACAATGATATAATATCCGATACAATAAGATGCAACAAATCCAAAAATATTAGAGCAGAATATAACAGCAGAATATAACACAGTGGAAAGAAATTTCCAAATTGATCTCCAAGAAAGAAAGGAAGAATCCAAAGCTGCAACTCTAATGCCAAAGCTCAAAAGACTCCAAAATCCATATCGAAAAGCTCGAACCACCATTATGTTGACTTAAGTAAGCTCGATCATGAATGTGATTGCCAACATCCAAAGACTGAAGAAGATTTCTAAAGGCTGGATGCTATCGAATCTACTCCTACTATTTGATTATCTGAAAATTCCAACTCTAGGCTGCCTGTGTGGAAAATTGTGGGCACCTAGAGTTTAGAAAGGGAACAATAAGCTCGAGGTCAGTCATGGGACTGGTATGAGAAAACGAAAACAGTTTTAAACAAAACAAACAAAAAAAGAATTTAAAATTGAAATCCGCAATGCTTTTTGGAAAATGAAACTACCATAAGGCCTCCCCGCACACACACAATGCAAGCGCACAATTGGAGGAGATTTCTCCTTATGATAGTCAAACATGCTTGATATGCGAAAATCTTTTGATAATATTATTATCGGTGCATAGTGGAAAAAATTTGCAAGTATAATATTAATCTTAGCCAGCATACCACATTACGTCGTATTCCTACTATAGCTACCACGTTCAATAGCATATTACCGCCACATTCCATGGCAGGTTATACAACTAAAACCATACAGGACGCGTATTGTTTCTTTGGATTTCCAACAAATGGTCAGGCGAAGAAATTTCCTATTTCCACATGGCTACGCCTCTGGAGGGACGCCCCAAGAACCTACCCGGATCTCTGCCAACACAAGATCGGTTTACCCCTGCCTGGAAGTAACACCTACAAGTATGCCATCCTCGGTCGTTACCGACCTTTATCCGAGGATCCTTAACCAAAAAGAAACAACCACAAAGTAATAAATTTGCAGCAACCACATAGGTTAAATATCTAGGCTCCATACCATGATACCACATTTTTCCAGAAGAAATGGACATACTCTAGGGGCGTGATCCCTAATAACCTTGCTGCATCTTTCTTGTTTCGAACATTTCCGGGTTGTAAGGTCCGACGAGTTCATGTCCACAAAGCCACGCTTTTCACAAAAGCCATGCTTCGATCAACAAATGATCAGCAGCACTTCGTATGCTATATTACCAAATTGGGAATGTATCACTAGTAACCATCAACTACATAACCTCTGATCTCATACAACTCAGAAAAGGGTGATAAGCTAAGAGTATAAATTCTCCGCCACCAAACAGAAATGTATTTGGTAGAAACCAGCTTTACATCTCAAAATGTAACGTCAGACATAAATCCATGCAAGTCTGTTCCGGGTTCGAACAGAACCGAAGGCACTTCAAAAGACGCCCTTGCAATCCGAGAATTTCCAATACCTATCGGATTCCCCATCACATATGGAGATCTCTATACCGGCGCGACTCAGTGCAGAGACCTTCGACGGGTAATCCTTTAGTTCTCGAAAATACCCGATCTTCACCATCGGTCTTCAAATGCTATCCATTAAGTCGTATCATAATTCGAAATGGGTTATATGCCACAAGGTTCTCTCCTGGCTAAACCGAATAATGAGCACAATATTTTAAAACATATGGATATTGGGATCTTAGTTAAGTCACAACATAAAGCCCAAAAACCCTCTTTCAAATGGTTTAAACAAAATTCCACCTTTAGTCTTTTAAACAAAAAGATTCACTTCATTTTGAAAACAAAGTTCACCAATATTTCACAAAGATTCATTTATAGTTTTCAAAACTATATCAATTCCAAATCTTTTAAACAAAAGATACATCTTTTAAGATCCTCTTAAATTTCAAAACAAAGTTCAACAATCTTTATCAAAGATTCATTCATAGATTTCAAAACAATTTCATTTCAAATTTGAAACCTTTTCAACAAAAACTGGATATTCCTTCTTTATTTGAAAGCCATTATCATTTGAAAACAAGGAGTTTTCGTTTCGGAAAAATCCGATCAAATATGCACAAGTTATATCTTTTATAGTATAAACTTGGGTTAATTAATTTTTTTTAGATTCCTAAAATAATACTTTAAAATACTTTAAAGATGGTTTTAAAATCCACACAGATATATATATATATATATATATATATATATATATCTTGTATCAACTTATCAAACCAAATTTCCAAAACAATTTCAAAACTTAAACAGGATAAATTATATTTAAACTAAATTTCAATTTCAAACTTTCTTTCAAAAGCCTTTCATATTCAATCCAATTCCATTTCCAAAACCATTTGGATTCAAAATTCAACTTTAAAACCATTTCATTAATTTCAAATATCTGTGACTTAACCGATTTCCCGTGAAATCCATATTTGTGTGTGTACAGTGTAGTCTAGGGGTATTACACAGTAGTGCAACATCATCAATCATCACAATTCAAGCAACAGTAATATCGATAAGTGGTATAATCTTATAACGCTTATCTTCATTCACAGATTCACAGATAAATAATATTAATTCGTCACAGATAAATAAATTACATTCATCGCGGCTCAAATCAAAATAATTCATATCATCAAGCATTACACATCAGGGATATCAAACAATTTAAAGCATTTAATACAATCCAAACAACCATAAGCCAGATTAATTAATCATCTGATTAATTTAAACCAGATTAATCACTAATCTTGTTTAATTAACATTAATTAATTACAGATTATATTAATTAATTAACCTTTAATAATAAATTAATTAACCTTTAATTATTAATCATCCTTAATTAATAACATTTATTAATTAATTAACCCTTAACTAATTACCATTAAATTAATTAACCTAAAATAATTACATTAATTAATTAATCCTTAATTATTTACCATTTAATTTATTATTCTTAATTTATTTCAATAAGTGATTGTCCTAATCACTTTTATTAATTAATCTTTAATTAATTAATTATCCTCAAATTAACTACTTTAATTAATTAATCACTCAAATTAATTATCCTTAATTAATTATTCTTTAATTACTTGATTAATCAATTCTCTAATCATTAATTAATTACTTTCTCAATTAATTTTCTTTAAGTAATTAACTACCCTTAATCACTTACATTAATTAATCTTAATTAATTAATCATTCAAAACAATTTAAACATTTCATAACTTTAAAACTTTAAAACTTGTTTAAAACATTTTATTTGGAATATTTTAGCTTAGAAAACTTGATTTTTTTTTGCTTAATACTTTAAATTTCTTTGCTATATACAAACTATTCATATTTTACTTTATTTTAAAACCTGGTTAAAACTTCTTATCAATCTAAAAAAATTCCACTTAAAATTCCAACCCAGCCAACATACAAAGCATGCCCGAGACAAACATGAGTAAACCAAGCAAAACCCCCGATCAATCTCACAAATATTCTCGCTCGTCTCTTCCCCGAGTCACATACAAAGCTACCCGAGAACGACCCCGAGTACATCCTTCTTCCCAAAAGCTTCAACCCTTCAAAGCAACATCAGAACGAGAAGATACTCGTGCACGTGCACTAGCGAACGACGTCGCTTCGACCAACAATGCCACCTCCAATACGTCGTCGACGACCCATACAACAGCTACGACCATCCAGTTCGAAGTAAACAACAACAAATCAAAATTTAGCTATTCGACCAACTTTCTGGAAATAAACCCAATGACTAAATTGCCTCGCCTTTGCCACCAAAGAGGTCATGCGAACCACACCAGAGATGCACCATGAATCCAATTGACGATCCCCCTTGGTCCGATCAACCATGATTCACCATTGTCGTCGCAAATGTCTCGCAAACTCAGCCAACGTAAACAGCTCCTAGAACCCTAGTCGGAAATCATAAACTACCTCGGCGATTGGAAAAATCCCAGACCATTTTTCCTCTACTGTTCATGACACCTACTTCCTTCAAGAACAAATACACCACCTAGCTCATCGTCTATCACCATGAATTGACAGAGATTAGAAAACAGTTCAACTCCAAATTTCTCAACATTTAATTGCTTAAAAATCATGAATTTATTATTAAAAATCAAGGTTCAAGAAGACGAACATGATCATATGCTCAAAACTCAAATTTTAATCAGCTAAATTTTTTGACAAGATTTAATTTTTACTGTGTTTTTTCCTTTTCCAGTAAACCCATTCATTTTCATTTTTTTCTTAAAAGTATTTTTAAAATTTAAATCTTAATATTTGAATTCTTTTTTATTCTAGCATCAGATTCTAAAAGAGATTGAGGAGTAAGATTTTGAGTTTTGATGTTAATCTATGCATGTAAGCTATAAACAGAGGCATGTACAACCCTGCGCACGCACAACTACTTATACAACATGCAGGCATTTTTCTTTTATTTTACATAATCATTCAGGCATATATACATCATAATTCCACATATCAATCCAAACACTAAGATATAAAACAGGTTAAAGTGGTTTTCTCACCTGGTTTGAAAGAGACAAAGAACAAAAGCTTGGAAATTTGAATCTTTGATCAGGACTTGGTTTTCTTTTTGATTTGCATCCTGAGGATTGAGATGATCTGAACCCAAACTGAGTTGAATCCATACATTCCTTCATCTTGTTCTCAGGTTTTAAGATTTTAAACAGAGAAACAGGTCCTTTAATGATGACCGAGGCTTTGTTTAAATCTTGATTTGGACTTGATCAAGTTGAGTTGTTAGCTTGCTTCCAGGTTTTTGAATTTGAACCTGATCTGATTTGCATTTTTATTTGTTGATCTATTTTGACATGTTACTTGATTGTAAATAAGTTGAATTTGCTTGTGATGATATTTCAGATTCAAGATGCTTTTGAATTTTGGTTTGAAGGTTGAAGATTTTTGGAAACAGATTTTGAATTTGATTTTTTTTGTTTTCATTCTTAGGTTAAAGATTTGTTTTGATAAAATTTCTTTTCTGGTTTTCAGTTTTAAAGATGAAGAAGAATTTTATAAAAGAAAATGAGAAGGAGTGATGTAATGTGATATATAAACTTATCTACATTTTTATCTATATTTTTGAAAATGAAAAGACAATTGTAATTCATATTGAAACACTTGTTAAATTTATGTTTTAAATAGTGACATTTGTAAATATTTTGTTAAAATGCTTACATATGTTTAAATGCATGATCTTATTATTTTACAAATGTCATATAACATGCATTTTATGTTTAAACCCTTTACTTATAAATTTTATTTAATTTTTATATTTAACCCTTATCATTTATAAATTGCTTAGTTTTTATATTTACATATGTTTATATTCATACATTTTCCAATACCTATACTTTTGTAAATTTGTTTATATCAATTTTGAAATATAACTTTCAAATCATCATATTATAAATACAAAATAAAATTTTCTATTATTAAATTATAGAGTTTCCATATCCAATATATTATTCAAAACATTTATTTTTATATTTCAAATTCGCATATTAATATACAATTAATTTGTATTTATAAATGAGTAAACAAACAAATATCTTTTTATAAATATTAATTTTATTCCATTCATAATCTATTTATTTTCCAATTTTTTTTTCAAATTAATTCACAGTTAAATTTATAATTAACATATTATTCAAAATATTTATTTCTGAATTTCCAATTAGAAATTCTATTTAAAATCGTATTCAGATACATTTATATTAATAAACAAATAAATATCTATTTAATTTGGAAAATACCAAATTAATTCACATTTTAATTTAAAAAGTTAAATTAATTATCAATTTAAATTTAGCTTAAAAATTGGGATCGTTGCAGCAAGGAAATTTTCATCCAATTATTTTTCAATTAATCATTATATCTCCACTTCTAATCCTAGCAGTGGCTTTAATAACATGTGTGGAGGATTGTTAAAAGATATGCGCAATCAATGCGTACAATTTTGAGAAAATATCCAATTTTCTATATTGTTTCTAACTGGATTACTGACATTATTTTAATATGAATTCCAAATATCGTTCCATCTAAATTTTCTAATGTTGCTATCATTTGATTTTTCTCACCTAAATTATTCTAATTTAAATGGCTTATCCATATATATAGCTCTTTTTATATGTAAACCTATTAGGTGTTTTTCCTCATATTTCCTTATATGAGAATATTCTTATCTTTGCCCTCGAGTGTTCTTACTCTTCCATTTTCTTTACCAAATTCAAAACTAGTACCCTTACATTACCCACCCTTTTAAAAAAAATTTAAAACTTTGAATTTATAAAATCATAAAAATTACCGAGCTGCACAAATGCTCTATTTTCCACTTATTTCAAAGGAAACATCTTTAGTAAAACCCTTTTTATTGGAATTCTTTTTTATCTAAATAGTTTTAAATTCCAATTAGATATTCTATTAAAAATATAAAATGATATTTAATTTTGTGGAAAACTTTTAATATGTACTTACTCTCCAAAAAAAATCATGTTTTCTGCTTTTAGATAAATTCTTCAAAAATCATTTCAAATATGTTTTCCAAACCTTTTATTAAATTCTTTCATATGGGATTAGGTTAAATGTGGGTTTTCTTTGTCCCTTGTTTTGGATTTTTCTTCTTTCCACTTACTTTCTGACTTATCTTCCATCAAAATAAACTAGAAATCCGACTATCGTCTTGAAGTTATTACTGCACACCTTCCTTTGGGAACTTGCATAATTCTTACTCCCGGATATCTACAACATATAGATTCATTACTTTCCACTTATCTGGAAGTAACATGCATCATCAACCAGCAGTCCCATAAGGATCTACAACCATATGGAAATCTATGCTATACAAAGGAGTCAAGTATCATCTAGATTCAGGAACTCTTCCATATATCGTATTCATGCTCTTCTTAAGTCTTCCACCGCGACTTACTTCCCTTGGTGTAATCGGGATAGGTGCATATCCTTAACTTCGTCTATCGTTCCAACTCATAGTCATAATGTCCAACTTTCAGAATATGGTTTCAACAACTTCTGTAACTGGAATTTGTATAGTTTGGCTTATAATATATAATGTGTGTGTGTATAAGTAAAAAGAAAATACGATCACTCACCGTATCTTAATTTTTAAGATCGACTAACCTAAACCTACACCATGGTGGCATCGTATTTTTTCAACATCGAAAATCCAAGTCCACCAAAGCACGGATCATTGGTGTTGGTATTCTGTAAATAGCAAAAGTATATCAAATCACTATCGATATAAAATCACAGTAGATTGGTAAAGTATAATAAACATATAATTACTGACTAAGATTTATACTTCTAGTACCAAGTGCCCTTGTCAGTGTTGAGCATGTAAAAGGAATCTATCCTTTCACTGTTCCCGCCTTATACCAATACATGTCCCTTAAAGTCCATCCTATGGGTTGTAACGAGGAGTTGGTCCGAACCACGTTCTAGTAACTGGTAAATTACATACTTTATACGTAACACTAGTTTTTGCAGATTGCTTTCCTTTACATGTTATGTCTATTTTTTAAACTTAATTGTCTTGACTTCATATATGCATATGTTATGCCCCACCTACTTGATGAATACAATAACTACATATATATATATATATATATATATATATATATTAGGGGTGTGTTTGTCTATATGTGTGTGTACCACAATCTCCCTTTGGACCAGGATATTTTGCTCGCTAGCATCCATAACTCTACACCTCATCAGGATCCATCGTCAAAGCAGTATCATGTCCTCGCTGCCTTGCATACTAAGAACTCACATAGTTCCTAATAACGGTATTACAAGTGTTTAGCCACAATATATTCATTTGGAAACCTCAATTAAGGATTATCTAGCCTTGCCTCCTAACAACAACCAAAGTAACGAACAAATATAAGGCAGTGCATATCCTAAACGTGATCTACACTAGTTAAAGGTGTAACCCGTATATGCATAAGCCTCATCTTTCCGCTGATCGGTCCAGTACCAATGATGATCTTGACCTTTGTGTACAGGTCCTACTCCTCACATATATGGTACCAACCTTATTGTCATGATGACGAGCCTACACTCACCGTTCCATTTAGATTGCCTAATGCAACTAATGAAATGCCTACTTGGTTACTTAACACTGACCTCCTAAAAGGTTGAAGAAGACTCTACTCGGCCCTTTGACCCTTCGGCATGGGCAAATCATCCTACTTTGCTATATTCTCTTTATTGATATACAAAGGTATAATCCCTCCGGTCCTACAGTTGAATATGTCCTACATCAACATAATGTATACACACTTACTGGTAGCCCCTTGCAGTCAGCATACTTATGTTGTATAACACCACTGACCCTACATTCCAACCCATATTAATGATTAAGTCATTTTCAATTAACCTAAGTTACTAACTAGATTCAATAATTCACATCTCTCATAAACATGTACTCGGGGATACACACGCGCTCTTATTTATTTACTATGCCTCTTATGTTCAACTATTAATATTCAGTTAATTTTACATAACTTACTCCTTATTTCATTAATCCTTTCCATGTCATTTACCACTTACTTCTAATTATATATTAAATATCTTTTACCGCTTAACTTCCACTTAACACTACTATATATAGCTTGTCGTCCCTTTTCAAATACTAGCTGCCTTTCTTTGTTTATTATAACTTCTTAATTTTCCATTGCTTTATTTATCTCCCTTCCCTTATTGTTTATTTTCTAACTTATCTTAAATCACATATGTTAAGTTCACCATTAAATTACTGTTATAATCACTACTTATATTACTTTGGTTTACACTTAGGGATTTCTATATTTTAATGCCTTGGAATTACATCTTCCTAAAGGGAAATGTTAACACTGTAATTTTTCATAAATTACCTAAAAGAGGACTAATGTTATGTTTGAAATTACAAGGAATTATTTTTTCTGTTATTACTCAAATAGACGGTACAACGGTAAACAACCTTATTTTATACATCTCTTTCTTTTAGATATTCCTTGTTATTTCAATGACTCACTTTTATTCATATTTATAAAACTGAATAATTTATAGAAATTTACATTGCAACACACTTCATTCCAATGAATTAAGATACTACTTGAATCCCAATCCAAATCATAATACTTCTAATTCGTTTTTACTAACATTTATCATTTAACCAACAAACCTAGAAGTACAATAAAATTTCATTAATTTAGGCACTACTTTCACCCTTACATTCCTTATTCAAGTGTATGCAATATTTTAATAAAAGTTAACAATTCATAGAATACGTAGGTATGGTTTTCAAATTCATTACATATGTATATTTAAGCCTACAACTCCAAAATTATATTCGGATACACTAGAAATAGATTTAAAACGATATAAATCCAATTTTATACAAAAATATATAATTTTCCACTCACCTTTAAGCTTCCAAATCTTCAAATCTGAATCTGTTCTTCTTATTTGACTCTCTTTCCTTTAACCAAAATATGCATTAAAGCACGCACACACACACACACAGATATATATATATATATATATATTAGAAATATAGATCCAAGAAGAGATATGAAATAAACGTAGTTGTAAATTTTTAGATTTAAAACTTACCTCTTCTTTGCAGAATTGATTGACCCCATATCATTCTTCTCTTTTATTTTCTGCTATTCTCCACACACATATACATAATATACTATTTTATAGTTTTTATATTTCCTAGAATTTGTGAAGAAAAGAAAATAGCGGAGCTCTCTCCTTGATTCAGAAAATATGAGAAGAAAACTAAGGGGTTGGGCCAATTTTATAGGTGCATGAATCAATTTCACCAGTTAGATTTTAATCTATTAAATTCAGACCATTGGGCATGAGTTCATTCTCACCGCTATAGTAGTTACCAATCAACAGGTCCCGTTAAGGGGTTCAATCAGTCGCTTATGTATACACCAAGTTTTTATTTTTTTTAATTTTTTTTCCTTTATTTCCCTCTACGTCTAGTTTTATTCCATCTCAGATTAACGTTAACGTTAATTTAACGTTACTTAGAGATTAAGAATTAGTTTACCGTGAATAAATTATCATTTATTTCCTCATGCATAATATTTAATTCAATCTAATTTCATATAATTCTTATGTTAACATTAGACGTTTAATTTAGTGCCAAAATATTAACTTAATGATATTTATTTCCTTCTACACTTAATTTATTTACTTGCACACTTCCTTAATTAGATTTAGTTTGATTAAGTGCCCATAATTAACATTTATATTTAACATCCATTTTAATGTTAAGTCATTAACATTTATTTCCTTAATTGCTTTATTTTCGATATGGAAACTTCAAACATGAATAACTTTTCATTTGTACTTCGATCATAAAACTTTGTATGTCAAAATCGATCATCATGAACACGATGGTGCAAGTTCTGTAGCCAAATTTTGATGTTACCAAAAATTCTGTTGGGTTTTCATGATTATTTATTAATTTTCTTTAATTAACTATCATTTAAATTACAAGGTATTACAAATTACATAAATTCAGATTCTGTTGATCCATCCTCATCTAATCGTTAGTTTTGATAAATAGAATATTGACTAAGCTCCCCCTATTAGTGAGAACTCGTTTCACTGAAGTCAGTCCAATCATGGCAGTAATTAGCAAGGGGTCAAGTGTTGGTTCCTCTTCCCCATCTGTATCATGATTCCTGAACATAATATCATTAATCATCAACCTAGATTATTTAGTAAAAGCTCCATCTTCTACAGTAAAGCAGCTCTCCTGAACAACACGTTTTAATGAACTTCCATAACTATCAACCACATTTTAGCTTTTCTGAACTAGATGAGGACCAACATTAATGGTATTAACACATGTCTCCTTTTAGACTGCCTGGATCCTTCCTTATTTTGTCAAGCATATCTTCGTTGAGCCATTTTCTGATCGTTCACTTGCCCACCTCTTACATGTCCTTCACATAGTTCTTCATTGTGATAAAATCTTCGATTATATCCCTCAAATGCTGGCAATCATTGGTGTAGTGCCCATGTATCTCATGGAAGTAGAAATACTTTCCAGACATATTCTCTTGCCGACTCCTTTCAAGTCGGCTTTTTTGAAATTTTCAATACCTTATGTAGCAAGGTAAATGTACTCCATAGTTCCGTTTAGCAGTGCATAATCTTCATGCTTTGGATACCTCAGATCCTTCTTAAAGTCTGGTTTTCTACATCCAGCACCTTAGTCTCCTCTCTTCTGATTATTACTCTTGTTCCCAACATTAATCGCAATGTTAACGACACTCTGACCAGTTTGCTTCAAAGCAACTTTGCTTTGCACAACATCTGTAGATGGTCTTCCACCAACTTTTCAAGCGGCCATACCTACCTCTTCCAAGCATAAAAATTGGTTCACTTTCCATGATGGTTGGTGGTTATTACATTTTAAGTCACTTACCAAAATCAATATCTAGATGAATTCCTCGAATCAATGTCATCAGTACAATATCTTTCTTACATTGCTCACTTTAGTTGCAGTAGTGTTGAATCTTCCCATAAAATTTTTCAAAGACTTTCTAAGACTCTAAAAGATACTGGAAAGGAAATGACATCTTTGGATAAGTAGTGTGAAGTCAGAACTGCTCCATGAACTTCCTAGACAATTGGTCAAATAAAGATATGGATTTCGACGAGAGCTAAGTAAACCACATCTTAGTCGCTCCCTTAAGAAATATACGAAACATCAATATATCACTATGTCGGTTTCTCTCGCACCATGCATGTGCCACAAGTACTTCAAAATATGCTTTCTTAGATCAGTCGCTCCACTGTATGATGGCATCGAGGTATCACAAATCTCCTTGTATAATCCTCCCGCAAATTATTTTTTTGTGGATAGGTTCCTACCAGGGAAAAAAAATCTAACCATCGTTACTTCTGTGCTGGTTCTCATTCACCAGCTTCCTCACTGTATTAGCAGGATACTCTGGATCCATTGAATCAACTGGATAAAAGTCATCACAACCTACCTTGAGTATTTGGCTCTATAAATATTGACTAGGTTTTTAACCCAACAGAATTCAATGAGAGCTAGAACATCCACTTCAAGTTAAAATAACTCAAGAATCAACCGAAAGGGCCAAAAGAAGAAGCTAAGAGTGACCCAGGAGAAAGATGCAAAAAAGGCACAGGGGATGGATCACTATCGATCGCAAGCGATCCGTAATGATTGCTCATGGATCCCCCAAACTTGTTGCATCATGAACCAATATCTTTTCTAAGGATATTTGCCAAGTTTCATAATACTCCAAGCAAACTAGTTCAAGAAATGAGCATTCATCTGACTCCAGTAATAGTTCAATGCAACCTGTACATGAATCACCATCAAAACAAGGCAACTCATAATGCAATTACATGAAGAGAATCTACATAAGGCAAGGAATGCAATCTAAGTGAAACGATCCAAAAATATTTTAACGACATGCATTACTAGCAATCCATGCCCTATGGATAGCTAGCGATCCATCAGGTTGGATCGGTTTGCTGTGAAATTTTCGAAGCGTCTTCGCACCATCAAGTATAGGCTTCTGGCAAAGTGGCCTAGCCCAATAGCTCTCCAATCCCTATAAATACTCTCATATCTGCAACATAAAGAGGATCTTCTAGACTAGCTGCTGGAACTCTACAGAAATTATTCTTCACTTTTCTCCTTTCATACAATAGTCATGTAAGGGTTCACTGGGATTCTCCACTTAACTCTTGCACTTGTGACTTGATCTAACTTAAAAGATTCAATCATATTGTAATCTGATTCCACTTGTAAAAGCAGTCAATTAATAGAGAGTTATAAAATGGATGTAGGCTTCATTAATTGTCGAACCAATATACAAAACTTCTTGTTTCTTTAATTTTTCTACAATCTACAATTGCTTTTTCTATTTTATTTGCTTTGATAATCAAGATTGGTGCTTTCACACTCAATCTAGGGTGTTGATCCATTTTTTGGATTAACATTTTAGTGCTTTCACTGAGAACCCAACTCAGGTTCAGATCTTGCTATCTACTTTGCATCAGACGGGTCTAGAAGTTAGATCCTCAATCTCTGCTAGGAAGATTTGTCGTTGAGATTCAATGGGATGGAGAAGAAAGATAAATACTTTTAAAAGATCCATAAGCATCGTAATGGTGGAGAAGAAACCAACCTTCAGCATGTTGAAGTCAACGACGTCAATAATCCATTAATCAGAGCAAATTTTGGAGCCAACGCAGGAGATCAGGTGCAAGGATCTTCTATCCAGCATGAAGTTGTCACTAGCGTTGAACTAAATAAGATGGTTGATGAAATTACTCAAAATATGGAGAACAGCCAAAAAGCTCTTATGGACAAATCCAATGCCCTCGCTACCTTGCAATCATTTGCTGCTTCAAGAACCATGCTAGAGCCCGCGACTGCCATGGAGCAGGAAAACTCTTCCATTTCTGGCCTAAACAAGAGAAACAGAAAGCAGTGGCCAAAAGGAGTAGTAGGTGGACCACAGGATCACTAAAGAAGGAAATGTAAGCACTTCACCAACTACAAAGCAACTCGCTACAAACTTGAATCTAGGAGCAAAAACCCTACGGGAAGATATAGTAGTAGACCTCTCCGACTCAGAAGATGGTGAGCAACTTAACGATGAAAAGTTGAAAGGAAACACTAATGCACTCAATAGCGGCAAGAAGATCCAAATTGCCTCTACCTGACCAACCACAAGCTAATGAAACACCAAGGGAATGGCACTCCCGAAGACAGGAGAGCCTAGGCTTTAGCCCGCTTACCAAGATCATTTGAAAATCAAATACTTGGTATAGTCACTAATAGCCATACCATGGACTACCAGACATCTGAGGCATATAATCGCGGACATGATCAAGCACCTGATAGATGGAAGTAAGGGTAAAAGAGATGATGAATGGGGATCTACTCCAAGCCGGACTCCCTTTACTAATGACATCTTGAATGAACGGTACCCTGAAAATTTCACTATGCCAACCATTCCGTCATTCGATGGAACCAAAGACCCAAAACCTCATTTGTATAAGTATAGTTGGTACACGAAAGGAGAAAATGCTTCGAATGTTGTTTGATGTAAATGTTTTCTAATCTTCCTAGAGGGAATTGCTTCCATGTAGTTCACGAGGCTCCTGGCAAAATCCATTTCTACTTTCAATGAATTAGCAACAAAATTTCTTTTATCAATTTAGGCTTCACATGGCATAACCAAAAGATGTGATGTCCTTATCTTGCCAATTCTAGGGACCGAATGAATTTTTGAAATCCTTCATGAGTCATTTCAACACCACAATGATTAAGGCAGGTAACTCAAATGAAGATATGGTCTTCATTGCCCTGGTCTGCTATCCATCTTGACACTGAATTCGAAAAATGGATTAAATTGAAACAATCTACCACTAGAAAGGACTTTAACCGGAAGGCAAGCCAGTACTTGAGATTGGAAGAGGTAGAGGAGCTAGAAGGAAAACTTGTTAACCAACAACCAACGCCGACCAGAATAGTATGGCAGCTAACAAAGATGCAAATACCTCCGAGAGCGCTACGGGTGACGCGGGGAAGGATGAGAACGATAAAAGAAAGAAACAGAATTCCAATAAGTGAAATAGAGGTAACAAGCGACTTAAAGGCCTAAGGCCCAAAGACTACACCCTCCTCAATGATACTCCGGAAAATATCTAACTTATGATACAAGGGACAGAAGCGTATAAGAAGCCACCTAAAAAGAAATCAGCTGAACATAAAAAGTGTTTTGGGAAATACTACTACTTCCATGAAACATAAGGTCACAACACGAATGAGTGCCATCATTTGAAAAACATGATTAAAGAGCTCATTCTGGAAAACAAGCTCCTGTAGTATGTGAGGAAACCATAAAATCCTGACCATCCTATAGCACCTCAAGATCTTAGAGACTGGGGAAACCAAGCTGGAAACAACAAAGAAGGATCCAGGCAGACCGATCAAAGACTCGTCATCGGAATAATATCTGAAGGACCTCATCCCTCATCGAAGATTCGGGGAGAAATGAAGCAATATGTAAGCTCACTAAGACACGCTCTGGAAGATTTATGCTTCAAGATCGAAGATGGAACTGTAGCCAAGTAGCTGCGAACCCTGAACGTTGACATAGTAATCCATAATTGAGACACTGAAGGAGTAGAAGCTCTAGCCCTCGGCCCCATGGTCATGACATTAGGCATCAGACCAGCCATGGCCCGATGAGTATTGGTGGATAGTGGTAGCTCGGTGAATGTCCTCTTCAAACACACATTTGATTTGATGAAGGTTAGTGTGAAAGACGTGTCCACTTGCCAAATAAAGATCTCGGGATTCACCGATGAACCAAGGCAACCTGTCAGAACAATTGATTTGCCGTAGATCTTGGAGAAGGCAGCAGAAGAGTCATCCTTGTCCAGACCTTTGTGATTGTAGACAGGATATCTATCTATAATGCTTTCTTGGGACTGTCTGCTTTGGTAGATTTTAGGATTGCCTTAGCTCATTAATGCCTAACCATGAAATTTCCGATAGAGAATGGAGTCGGGGTGATCAAAGGAGACTAAAGTGCCACTAGAGAATGCTATATCGTCGGACTATCTGAGTCTAGAAGAAAAGTAAATGAGAAGAATGTGGGAAGAACTCCCACATTCGTGGACCTACCAAATAGAAACTATAGAGCCACCCCTGGCTTGGGGACCATAGCTGATTCGAAAAGGCTTTGAACCCTAGAAAGAAGAGCTCAAGGAAGGAACTAGTAGCACCGATAGAATTGACGGTGTCTGTCCCAATCGATATGTATGACCCAGCACGGGCCCTGAAAATTGGATCACATCTTGGAAACAAGATGCGAATGGAACTCATCCAATTTCTTCGCGCTAACCTAGAGGTATTCGCTTGGACACATTTCAATATGTGTGGGGTTTCACCGGAGATTACATGCCATGCACTTAACATTGATCCCAAGTACAGACCAGTGAAGCAGATGATGCACAGCCTGGGACCCGAACGGTCCAAAGCGCAAAGAGAAGAAGTGGAGAAGCAATGGTGAATGATTTTATCCACAATGCAACTAACCCCTAATGGGTATCTAACCCGGTCTTGGTTAAGAAGTCCAATGGGAAATAACGAACTTGTATTGACAACTTGGACCTAAACAAAGCTTACCCAAAAGATAGCTACCTAGAATCGATCAGCTTGTGGACGGGACAGCTGGACATGAATTGCTATCATTTATGGACGCTTACTCGGGATATAACTAGATCATGATGCACGAATATGACCAGGAAAATATAAGTTTCATTACAGAGCTAGGATTATACCGCTACAAAGTGATGCCATTTAGCTTAAAGAATGCTGGAGCCACCTACCAACGACTAGTGAACACCATGTTCAAGCCTTAGATCAGGAAACTATGGAAGTCTATGTAGATGATATGTTGGTTAAATCATGCATGGACGCAAATCACTTGGACAACCTTGCCAAAATGTTTGAAATACTCCGCAAATATGGAATGATACTCAGTCCACTTAAATGTTACTTCGGGGTAGCCTCTGGAAAGTTCTTGGGATTCATTATAAGCATCAAAGGCATCGAAGAAAATCCCGGACAAGTTAATACTTTACAGGAAGTCGAGGCTCCGTAGAACAAGAGGAGTTACAAAGTTTGAATGGAAAATTTGCAGCACTAAGCCGGTTCATCTCAAAAGCAACCGACAAACATAACTATTCCTTGACGTGCTAAAGAAGAGAAAGAAGAACTTTAAATGGAATCAAGCTTGTCAAACTGCGTTTGAAGAGCTACTACGACATACGGAAACCCTGCCAATGATACCTAAGCTGGTAGAAGGAAAAGACATGTATATCTACTTAGCAATTTTGCCCCATGCATTGAGTGCTGCGCTCATAAAACAAGAAGCTAAGGTCCAGCGACCCATATATTATATTAGTAAACGTTTACAGGAGCCGAGAAGAACTATCTAAAATTGGAAAAACTGGCACATTGCCTTTTGATCGCATCCAGAAAGTTACAACCATACTTCCAGGCAATCCCAATCGAAGTACTAACTGATCAACCCTTGAAGCAAGTGTGTACAACCCTAGGACCTCTGGATGGCTTATCAAATGGAACATCGAATTGGGTCAATAAGAAATTACTTACCATCCTTGAAGGGTGATCAACAGGCAGGCGCTGGCAGATTTCATTGCCGAGTTGACGATACGAGATAATGAAGAAAATATTACTCCAGAAGTGGAGACACATTGGAAGTTGTTCTTCGATGTTGTATTGAACAACTTCTGCTTAGGCACAAGAGTAGTGCTCGAAACTCCCGAAGGATGATCCATGTGCTATCTTATGCTTGGAATTCCTTGCTACAAATAACCAAGCGGAATATGAAGCACTGATAGCTAGGCTGAAAATTGTGAAGGAACTCGAGATAAAATTCATACACATATATAGCGAATCTCAGCTAGTCATCTGCTAGGTGAAAGACGAATACCAAGCTCGAGGAGAGAACCTCACCTTGTATCTATCTAAATTGCAGGAACTGCTGAATGACATCGAATATTACATCTACCTCATGTCTCGATGGAACAAAACACGAAGGCGGATTATCTAGCAAATTTGGCCAGTTCCGAAGAAGCTTAGTCATTGGGGCTACTCCTAGTTGAAACTCTGATCGCTCTAAGCATAAGGGAGACGGATATCGACTGGATTTTCGAAACCAACAAAGAACCAGAAATGTCATTGACATTGATTAAGGACTACCATCTCAGAGGAACACTCCTAGCAAATAAGAATCAATACAAAAAGCTCCTTCGAAACGTACCACGGTTTGTAGTATAGGATGCGATGCTCTATCGAAGGGGATTCTCTTTGCTCAGGTGTGTGACTAACGATGAAGCCAGAAGAACCCTCAAGGAAAATCATGAAGACGGATGTGGAGATTACACTAGGGGCAAATCTTTGCAAAGAAAGTACTTCGATATGGGTATTTTTGGCCAATAGCACACCGCGATGCAGCAGATTATGCCAAACGGTGTTACTAATGCCAAACATTAGGCAAGATCAAAAGAACTCCTTCGACAGAGCTGACACAGATGGCCAGCCCATAACCATTCGTGATATGGGGAATCAATCTGATTGGAGTATTACCAATGGCCAAAGGAGAAGCCAAATTATCGTTGTTGTTGACTGTTTCATCAAATGGGCCGAAGCGGAACTGCTGTCCATTATTACCATAAATAAAGTTATTAATTTTGTCTCTAAAAACATTATTTGCAGGCTTGGAGTGCCACAAAAGATCATCACGAATAATGGGCCTTAATTCGAAAACGCTGAGTTCAAAGACTTTTGCAAATGCTTCCAAATCGAGAAAAGCCTTTCCACTCTTGCATATCCACAGGCAAGCAAAAGTGGAAGCAGTGAACAAGATTATCAAGTCCACCATCAAAAAATGGCTAACTAAAGCTAAAATTAGGTTGACAAACTTCCACTCGCGCTATGGGCTTACAAGACAATGCATAAATCTGCAACCCGGTACTATCCGTTCGCCCTGGCATATGGATCAGAAGCAATGATCCCAATCGAGCTAGAAGTCCCCTCTCATCAAAGGCAAAACTTCAATCAAAGGAAAAACGAGTTGCTCCTGCTCGAGTCGTTCAATGTGGTTAATGAGAAAAGGGAAGAAGCCAAGCTAGGGACTGCTGCTCATCAGAAAAGCGTTGCATGATATTTCAATTCCAAATTCTGTAACCGTACTTTCAAAGTAGGAGACTTATCCTCAAACTGGTGTACCCTAAACCAGGAACATACGGACCAAACCGAGAAGGGCCCTATGTGATTGGTCAGAAGCTAGGGGATGGCACATTCAAGCTAACAACCGTTGATGGAAACCTAATTCCCCAAGTTTGGAACAGCGAATCGCTATGTCGTTACTTTATCTTGGACTATCTTATGTATTTCCTATTTTTGCAAATAAGCCATCCTAGAATATCGAAAGCATTGTAGATAGGCAGAACTTGCCCAACTTTTATTATTGAAATTACTTTGCTTTCCGAACCAATAAAACTGTGTTCACAAAAGTAACCTTCTCAGTCGACGGGTTCGAATCGAATCAAAACCATTCAATCACTGCTTGAGATAGTGGAACCACACTCAAGCACGCCCATCTATCGTAGAGTCAGCGGAAGCAAATTGACTCAAACTATTGGATCGATTTATTGGATCGATGAAACTCGATCCCTGCCTTCAAAGAACCGGTGCTTCTTCGGCGACACCAGGAAGACCAAAATCAAAGCCATGCATTTCGAATGCTTCACACTACCTCTTGGGTGTGGAATCTTTCCTAAGAAAATAATTACTTATGTCGTGCATCTCGTAAGCCATGCATAGCTTCTTGGCTCACAAAAATGTGACCATATAAGTCTCAATCCCACTATACGCATTTCGTCAGCAGCACCTTACAACTTAAGTCACAAAGTTGCATCCAAAAATGAGGAACTCTCATATTACAAAAAATCGCATACCGCCCTCAAAGTCAAGAAAATAGCACTCCAAGAGTCCATACGTTTGTCCAATAACCTGAATGTTAGCATCACCATGAATTCACTTAACAAGTAACTAAGTAAACAGTGTTGCTCCGGCATCACAGACCACTTAAGTACATAATTCACTTATGCAAGAAAATCATTTAAGTATGTAAATTACTCACCATCAGGCCACTAAAAAGTTTCATGAATATCATAAGCTAGGAATTCCCAAAGATAGGAGTTGCAATATGGAACTGACTGGGGGCATCTGAAAGGCCACCGAGGGCACCTAGTCTCGTATCAAGTGTTCGGAGTGAACAGTCCCATGAACTAAAGGGCGCACACATACCAACGCTCAACCAAAACAGCAAATACTTCATAGTTCTGTTACTCCAAATAAAAATTTTGGTAGCAATTGCGGGACTAAATAAAACTGAAAAAATGCATACATTATGTGTGAAATCATGGGAATAAGCAAGCTAAGTATGTGATAAATAAGAAAGAACATAGAGGAGATAGCAGTAGAAATAGCAATCTTTTAATTTCTTATAACATTTTCTTTAAAAAGTCAACATGTGGGGGCCGTACCCATACAATACCGACCAACAAAGAGAAAAGTATAGATGCTAGAACAATAAAGGTAATAAGTAACTATACTTGCAAAAAATACGTGACAAACAAATCAGAATAATAAAAAATCCGGCTCCAATGTTACTCGAGTTCGTTGATGCTTCTTGGCACCACTTCCTTTCCTACCTTTGGTCAAAAATTTCTTCTTCCCCTCTGCTTCCCACTAGGAATCGTATCACTACCAAAGATATCAATTATAGGCTCCATGCCTATGTCACTTTGTTGTTCTTCGGTCCCCTCGGAAGACCCTCCTTTGGTCTTGCACTTGCGGGAGCTCCTCAAAGATTTTCATTCCTTAATTTTTTCCTTTTTAACGGCGACCGTCTGTTGTTCAGTTCTACTTAGCTGAGTGCTTGGTCTGTCCACTTTCGAGTATTAGTTGCTGCGAAATCGCCCTCTAGAGATACGAAAGGGTCGTCTAGGTCATTCAATGTAGCAATCTTCTCAGATTCTGGCCTTGGTTTTGATCCAGACATGGGTGTGGTGATCGAAGCATCTACAGAAACAAGCGTTGAAGTAGTCGAAATAGCAGAGGTCCAAGGACTGAAGAAACTGGCAGTTCGATAAGCAAAGAAGACAACCTATAAGATCGAAAATAAAAGCATTCAATTCGTCCTTTTTTGGCAGCGTGAGCTAAAAATTCTCAAACTCGAGAGAAACAAGAAGGTTACCTGCATCAGAAGTGCGACTGAGAATTTCAACTTCATAGTCCCCACCATCTCCTTCTTTTGATGGATGCACGATCTTTGGTGAAGTTCCAAGACCACCCATGGCTTCGGAGACAGCTGCTAAAGGGGCAGACAACAAAGCAGTATCGGCTGAACCCGGAATAATTCATGACTGATCATGAGGCTACTACGATGAGTCACTAGGCCTGGAACTGAAAGACTCTGATAGTGCTTTAGCAGTTGTAGTAGCATCGCAGCCTCTCACTCTCTCTCAGTCTGAATAATCTCTTAGCCCTCTACCAAAGCCCTTTTCGACTCTTTGTTGAGATAGGCGTCCTTCAAGTCTTGCTTAATGTATACATCCTCGTCTTCTTGAAAATGGGCCAAAACTTCTTCCCAGACCATAGGAAGAGCATGTGGAAATTTAGGGCCCAGATAGCTGAGGCTGCCCTGATGCAGTCGGGAGTTGACGTTGAAATTCAAGATGGAGCCATCCATCTTCTCCATCTTCCTTTTGAAGGTATCCTGTAACTCCAAGTAGTCCGCCATCGCATCTGCCTTCTTGACTTCAACTTTGGTCTTTTCAATGTTAAGCTGCCTGACTCTTTCCTGAAGTGAAGCAATCATTCAAGTCTAGTCAGGAATGGTCTTGTCATATGATTCCACCATCCCGCATAATCAGCAATTGTCTTTTTGTGAGCTTCGACGGCTTCTCATGACCAGCAATAGTTCTCTTTTGAGCTTTGATGATCTCATTTCGAATTTCAAGCTCCTTTTTCAGCTTAACCTCATCAGCATGGGCCTTCATGATTTTGTCTCTAAAATGATCTGAATTTTTGTGTGGGCCTCTTTCAATTCTTTCAGCAAACTGGCGTTTCTCTTACTCTCCTGAATGGCAGCATCCCTCTCCTTTGTCAATTTCTCAATTCTGGCATCATGTTCTGTTAACATCCTTTTATAATCATCCTTTTCTGAATCGAAGGAAAGGTTCTCTTGTAGTTATGGTTTCTGTCCGCCAGTTGCTTATAAATTTCTTCTATCTCTCAGCTTGATTCAAATCGCTCCGAATCATGTGGAGATGGGGCATATAAGAATCCTTACGGATTGGATGCAAGTTACGATCAAATTTAACCCCCATCAAAAACTATCCGAGGAATGCAGATTCAAGCTTATAAGGACCAGATGGGAGAATATAAGCTGGCTTTCTGTGGAGGCGTGATGAACCAGAAACAGGCACTACGTAAGTTGACAGAATCTGGGTTGATGAAGAGACTTGAATAGTAGAAGTCGGTCTTACAATTCCAATAGAGACTGGAGCCGGGACAAATGCTTGGTTCTCGAAAGGATGAGAACCATAATCTAACTTCGATTTCTTGGATGGCTCTTCCCGCTCGTCGGGAATTTTTCTCTTCTCATAACCACTCATATAAACTCTGCCTCGGACCCTGTCATCCCAACAGCGAACTTTGGCTTCCCAATCTTTCCTCCTTCTCTATTCTTCCCCAGTTTCTCGGGGCTAATGATGGCTTGAAATCTGTCTTGACCCATATTGTGCGTGTGTAAATTGTTCAAGGTCCTCATAAAGTTCAAGACCTCCTATGGTACCAGGTATAAAAAAAAATGAAGAACTTTAATTGTAGAAAATGAACTCAAACAATGCATATGTAAGTGTACGTGACCCTAGAGAAGTGTGTAATATGTCGTAAGCGGCCTAAAAGGACTTCACAAACTAGATCGGGAAGTGACTACAGCGGGAGTCAGGCTAACTCTAGACACAGCATGTCCATGGTGAGAAGAAAATTCTTATAACTCAAAATCATCTCCCATGAGTTCACTGAAGCATCTTCGTAGTAACCTTTTTGTAGGCAAGTTCGGGAGAATGGGACTCATTCCCGGAGAATCGTCACATGATTCAGAGTTTCTATCATTGGAACTTGTATCAAATTCATCTTCCTTAGAGGAGGAATCGTAGCTACTCAAGCTCTCAATTTCACCTTCCTTCTTTTCTCGAACACCGCGGCCTTGCGTTCTCACTATTTGAACTCCTCTTACTCTTCCTTTGGGATCGAGGGTATCATAATCAGGCTACTGGTCCCAGTCGAAATGCCTTTTCCTTTATGAGTTTTCTCAGTTGATCCACCAAATGGACCCTCTCCTCCTGGTGGACCGCCCTCTTTGGAATCATACGATGAAGAAGTGGAGTGTGTTTGAATCCTGGAACAAGTAGGCGATGAGACTTTAACGGCAATTGCGGATCTTTTGGGATATAGCAACCCATACAGAAGAAAATTCTCGTCGTTAGCAAAGATCTAACCGATCTCTTTATAACATCTATGGCTTTCAGAGTACATAAGATGGGATCAAGTGATGGATCTTTATTTGGCCTCGAAATAACTGAAAGGGTTATTCAGTCTATTAAAAATCTTACATCATCGTATTAAATCTCAACGAGTAAAAGAGAAGACTTACCCTTAGTCGTGCAAAGGTGATTAAATCCCTTAGGACGCCTAACGAAAAAATATCGGGTCTTGAATTTGGACAAATTACTTTGAAGCTGCAATACAATTTTGCAATTTCTTTGAGCCTCGATGATCACAAGAGGTAGACATTCGGCTCTCTTCCTTAATGAGAGGAAGTATCTCAACTCATCAAAGCTTGGGGGATAATCGAATGTTCGCCTAAACAAAACGTGAAGACAAGTCCAAATCACATATCCATTGAGATGAATCTAAAATGGAGCAATTCCCAAATTCAGAAGAGTCTCTCTCAAGAAATGATTGAAGGGGGACACTGCTCCATTTAAGCACATGTACCGATGGCAGGCGGTGTACCCCGAAGGTGGCATGTGTGCAAACTTGTTTTCTAATGGAAGGCATAAGTCATCATTTGGAATCCATGCTATAAACAAATGTTGTGTAGAACTTTAACAGAATTTACAGTGAAAGCTCCCTCCGGAGGGTTGAGTAAAACTCTAAAGTTTGGAGGAGTTCAATCTACAACCAGACCAATAGGAACCAATTGACAATATTCAACCGGTGGTGCCAAAGAAGTAGACTTTGTTGGAACCGTTTATGAAGGCATAACTGATGTCGATTCGGCTTTCGAGAGTGTCAGACTTCCTCCACTAAATTTACGATAGGATGATGGGTGCTTCATTCTACATAACAGAACTTGTGTCTAATGTGGTCTAGTAATTCTATTTGTAACTAGAAGTCCCCATACTCTTAACACTTGAATTTCAAAAAAAAATTGATTTATACGAACTCATCGATGTCAAGCACTGGTTGGGGCAAGTGTAGTGTGTTATCTATGTGGGATGGGATTAATGTCAGCACTACGAAAGCTCTATCCTGTGTTGATAGTTCACTCGCAACGAAGAAAGGAAAATGCTTCTAATATCATTCATTAAAGTTATTCCTCCTACACTTACCCGATACTGATCAACGACCGATAATGGATCTGTTGTATGAAGAGACACAGAAAGCTCTTCCTATTCCAGGTACACTGATTATGCAATAACAGGACCAATCCAAAGCTAGCAACTATAAATCGATAGGTCAGAATCAGGTAGAGATTTCTCAGCATAAGTCGATTTCAGTTCTTTGGAAAGTGATAAAAGCATGAGCTGCATACGAGACGCTACCCTAAGCTCTTATCACCTCCTCAGAAAACCAAAATCAATCGGCAAAACGCCATGTGAGGATCGATGCAAGTTAATTCTGATTGTGGATGAAGATAGCAAAACATGTCAAGCATCGAGGCAAAACCCTGGCTTTGTTCGATGATGAATTCAAGCCTCGATTTACTATCTTCTTTCGCAAAGTCACAATCAGCTCGAATTTTTCATTGCGTCCATCACCAACACTACCTCATCACCAATCGCTAATACTATGTAAAAATCCAAATTAACAACCTCAAGTCAGAAGGTAAATGAGGCCAATTTCAATTCACTAGCGATCCAAGCTAAGCAAGATCAGTCGCAATTCAGGCAGGCAACATTTCAAGTGCTAGAGATTGGTTCAAAGTGGTGGTGAGGTTAGGCAGGGTCGGAGGCAGAGAGCTTCGGCAATGAAGATTGACCTGGTGGTGGTGTAAGCAAGCTTAGGATTTGGTAGCATTTAGCTCGGGTCAAAGAAAGGTTATCTCAGTTCGAAAGGAAAGTATGAAATGACAAAGGATCGACCTAAACAAGGTTAAATAGGAGATTAAATGCAAAATTTTGCTAAGTCCTTGGATTGCTAGCAATCCATGGGCTATGGATCGCTAGCGATCCATCAAGTTCCAGTCAATTTTCTCCAAGCTCACCATGCATGATCTAAGTGTTGCTTGCAAGCATCTAGAAAGTTATGGGATCAAAATTGATTTATTGTTACGAGAAACGACGATGCACATCAAAACCTCAACAGACGGATGAATGGCCAAAACCAAATTTGCATGATTGCCTCAACACGATCAATTAAACTTCACGAAATGTTAACTCAAAAGTAGTTACTTCCATAGCACACTTTATTTCCAACGAAGGCATACTCTAAAGGAAAATGTTAACTAGGTTTTAAATTCAAAAGAATTCAATGGGAGCTAGAACATTCATGTCAAGTCAAAACAACTCAATAATCAATAAAAAAGACCAGAAGAAGAAGCTCAGCGAGACCCGAGTGGAATGATGCAAAAAATAGTGGGATGGATCGCTAGTGATCATCACTTATTGATTGCTAGCGATCCATAATGATTGCTCATAGATCCTTCAAACTTCTAGCATCATGAACCAATATCTTTTCTAAGGATATTTACCAATTTTCATGATATTCCAAGCAAATTAGTTCGAGAAGTGAGCATTCATCCGACTCTAGTCATAGTTCAGTGCAACCTATACATGAATCACCGTCAAAACAAGGCAAATCATTATGAAATTATATGGAGAGCATCTATATAAGGCAAGGAGCGCGATCTAAGTGAAACAATCCCAAAATACTTCTACTACATGGATTGTTAGCGATCTATGCCCTATGGATCGCTATAATTCCATCAAGCTAGATCCTTTCGCTATGAACTTTTTGGAGCATCTTCGTACCATCAAGAATAGGCTTATGAAAAAGCGGCCTAGCCTAATAGCTCTCTAATACTTGTAAATACTCACCTATTTGCAACATGAAGATGATTTTTTGGACTTGCTATTGGAACTTTGCATAAATTATTCTTCACTCTTCTCCTCCCACACAATCATCATCTAAGGATTCAATGTTATTCTCCAGTGGACTCTTGCACTTGTGACTTAATCTAACTTAGGAGATTTAATCATATTGTAATCTGATTCCACGTGTAATAGCAGTCAGTTAGTAGAAAGTTATAAAGTGGATGTAGGCTTCACTAACAGCTGAACCGCTATAAAACTCTTCTTTTTTCTTTACTTTTTCTAAGGTCCACGATTGCCTTTTGTATTGCATTTTCCTTGATAAACATGGCTGGTGTATTCACACACAATATAGGGTGTTGACCCATTTTTTAGGTTAATAGAAAACACTCTTGGTTAGTTCCATGATTTATGTGTTCCCCAATCTCTATGAGAACCATTCGTCTAGTCCTTAGGTTTCTACGTTCTCTCCATGATGGCTTAATGGCCATTGTTTGATTTCCACTACTTTGGCCACTAGCTACTAACTCAATATCAACATCAACTCCATCATGCAACTCATCATCTAAATCCTTGATTATGGTTTAACGTCTCAAGTTTGTATCGACTTGCGGAGTAAACTCAGTACCAAGTCAAGATTTTTCCACTTGGGTTTTTCCAATTCCGTCTTTGAAGTTCCAAATACCCCTCTATTCATCTTCTATTTCCCATCTCTTTGGTTTTCGTTCAATGAAGAAGAACTCTCTTCTTCCAAATCAAGAGATAAGAGCTCTTTACGACTCTTTCTTCATCTTTTGGATAACCGAGCCATCAAATCAACTATTTTCTTTGTCTACTTCAACATAACATTCTAGCTCTTTGCTAGATTTTTATTAGTTTCCATCACCATTCTATCCAAATAACCTATATTCTCCATTTTTGATGCACTTAAAATTTCAGTAGTAATGGGTTGATTTATCTCCTCCTCGTGTTGAGAGCCTTCATTTTCAACGTCGTTAGTGGGTCTTGAAGTAGATGATTTCTCTTTAGTGTTTTTAGATGCCATAGTTTTCTTAGATCCAATGATATATTTTATGGAAATCTAAGTAATCATGGATTTTCCAACAATAATTTTTAGATATAACCCATGGATTATAATAATCCAAAGGTTCTAGGTAGATCCAAAGAGTGAGAATATCGAGATTCCTCGAAGAAAGCACCACCAAAAGTGGGGAAAACACCCAATCGGAGTACAAGAAGATATTAATGAGGAAAAAATATAAAATAAGCTTAAAAACACTAGAGAATTTATAGTGGTTTGGCATATACACTGGCCTACAAACACTTAAACTTCTTTGATAATTTCTAAGTTTCCTTACAACTGTAATTTTACACTTCGGTTGCTTACAAGTCGGGTAAGGATCTAAAAAGTGTTGGGGTAAATCAGTTAATTTAGAAAGTTAAAAAAAAGAATCAATTATTGTGTCTCTCTTCCTATATTTATAGACGAAGATCGACGAAATAAACGCTAAAACCTTCACCCTACATTCTCCACGTCTGACGGGAGGTTCGAGAATGAGATCGTGGCCCAAAAAACAAGTTGTTTTTTCAATTTGGTATCGAGTTAAGCCATACAAATCGGTACCGACTTGTGGTCTTCATCAGACTTTGTATTTTTTCCCTCATATTATCTTCAAGTTTCTAGAGTGCATGCTAAATCATCACTTCATGACTCGGTGTCGAGTTGAGGGGTTTAATTCGATACTGAATTGACACTTGTAGTTGTGTTCCTCGAATTTTCTCTTCACTACTTTATTTATTGGCAAATGGATAATCATCTTCAAGTGGAAAGCAAGGATGTACATTGATTCTTTTAACTTTACTTGAATTTTAGTTCTAAGATTTGTATTTCTGGATTTCTGTTTATTGCATAGCCATTCAACGGTTCTGACTCATCCAGATAAGTTTGGTTTAAAAGCAAGATAACACCTTGCTTCCGTTAAAATTAGTTGGAGCCTTAGAGCTAGTATTTGCACACCAAGCTTGAAGGAGAATGGTAATGCCATTTGAGGAGGAAAAGCTAGCATTACAACACATTAGTAACTGGTAGATCTGAGGTAATTTATATTTTAAAGTACCTTTGTGTGTGCGTGTATTTCATTACTTTTACTTCCGTCCAGAAAAATCGAAAAAAATAAAGATTTAGATTTATATTCGAATAATCTTATATATACATGTGTGTGCGTATATATATATATATTAAAATATTTTCATTCTTTTCCTTTCTTCCCACTTAAAATACATTCGTATTACATACACACAGATATATATATACACACACACATATACATATATGTTTATATAGTTCTCAGCATAAAAAATAGTGCTTCGCCCTCGTTATTCTGGGCTTACATTCTATTGATCTGTTGATGAAGACGATTCATTTCCTCCATGAGGCCAGCATCTGCCTGTTGTAGGAGTGTTTGACCTATGAGTGGTACTTGGCTCGACCAAAGCCTGTTTAGAGTGGAATACCTATGGTGATGATGTGTGGGAAAGTGATGGGGATGACCTAGAGATGGCGATCTCCACTCTTTATGCATAGAGGGCGACCATGAATGTTTGGCTTACTCCTCTCTTAATCTTTGGCATGGCTATGCCTCTCTTGGATTGGGAGTGTGTCAAGTGGGCTCTTTATTCTCTATCGATGACTTGAGCACCGCCACTAAGATGCTCCAACCTCAAGTTGAGCCTTATCTGCCGCTAATAAGGCGGTTAAAAACTAATGGTCATTTCATTGAGTAGTAATGGTGATTCCATAGTTCAACACCTGGTTGATTCTAGGTCAATTACAATTATGTGAATTAGCCTACGCATAGCATGCACTCTCTTGTTGTGAACAGGAGATACCCCTACTGGGGTTTCAAGTACCACCCACTTTTAAGTGGTATTAATAAGATTGTAGCCAGTAGGGACAATAGGTCCGACCTGGGTTAGTACAGCCATTGGAGGAGGACCGAAGTTTTATGGTCATATGAGTATCCTACCTTATCCTTAGGTCATTTAACTCGCGGGCTAGAATTCCAGTGTTGGTTAATCCTTGAAGCACACTTGGCATATGTCGTAGCTAAGCCCAGGGATGAGGCAATTAGAATTAGCAATTTAGTTTCACTGTCATTTGAGTTGTTACCTTCATTCTGACCATTAGGATTCATTGTGACACCTAGGATAGATGTTTGTATAGAAGAAAAGTGAAGAAAGATAAGAGCTTTTAGGGAATGCCCTTATTCTGAATATTGACTAAAATTTTAGCCAACCTTGGAATTAGGCTAATGTGTTTGAATTAACAAAGGTTACTTGCTAATACTATCCTTAATATGGAAAATAAGGAGTAAAATGTGCAATGTAAATAAACATAAGATGTAGAGTGGTTCGGTTAAGCTTCCTACATCGACTATGAAGATCTCTTACTATGTTTATCTCCTACTATAAGGAATTATAAGAAAATAACAAAAATTTAGTACTTAAGCTATGATGGTAGTAAAATTAAGAGTTTATGAGGTTTTTCTTGATATAAATATTAATTTTGAGCATAGAATTCAGCTCCTTTGATGTTTTATGGAAAGCGGTATTTATAGCAGTTGAAGTGGACCAATAGATGGTTGTTATTGCACTACAAATAGATGGGAATCATTTCCAATCGTAGATCGAGTCGTTGGAATTGATTGAGAACAACTGGAAAAGTAGTTGGAATATGCGGTCGATATGTATGTAGTATGTGATGTCGTACGTAGTGCATGTTTGGTGCTGAGAAATGAGATATACTATAGGAGTAGGTATGCTATTGGCAAACATGCCACAACAGTAGGTGTACTAGGTCATACTAGGTTATACTTTTCAACATCTTGCACAATTTTCCTAAGTTGCAAGTTCAGAAAGAAAATTCTTGTGCATAATGACGATCAGTTACTTGATGCCAAAACTTCCTGAGAATAAAACCGAAAGTTGCTAAGACTAGAGCGTGATAGGCCGGGCAAAGACGTAGTCACGTGATAGGCTGTGTAGAACAACTCGCATGTTGTCTAAGATTGAGCCGGGCCATAGACTGACCACTTTTGAGCCGGGTTAGGTCATATATGTTGGTTGTGCCATTTTGTGTTTGGTCGGGCTCGGGTTGGAAGTCCAGGCCGACCTATCTATGATGTTTGCTTGTTTGATTTGGCTAGGATGGAGACATGCTGAATGTGGCCCAGCAAGGATTGGCTGGGCTAAGAAGTGTTAGCTGATATGGATTTGGGTCACGCTTAGAATTACATGTTTTCTTGCCTTTAACAACTTGAGTGTCGTTTAGCAAATTGACATAGAATAGGTCAGGTGTTGAGGTGCTGGCTAATTTATCTTTTACATGGGAGAAAATTAAGTAACAACGATATTCCTTATTCTAGTGTCGTTGGAAGTTCGATGTATGCAATAGTGTGTACTAGCCAGACTTAGCTCATGCAATTGGCGTTGTTAGTTTATATATGTCTAACTTAAGAAAAATACATTGACAAGCGCTGAAGTGGATTCTTCGTTAATTGCAACGTGCAACGGATGTTGGCTTATTGTAGGTAAAGTGGAGGGTGACATTACTCCTCATGGTTACTGTGATTTCATTTATCCTGGGGATTGTGATGGTCTAAAGTCAGTGTCAGAAATGTTTTTACACTTGGTACAAATGCAATTTCTTTGAGATCAAAACTACAATCTATAGCAGATTTGTTGACGACTGAAGTTAAGTTGATCTCTATTGTAGAAGCGAGGGATTGAACTTATTGCAACTACTGAATGACCTCCTGTTTAGCCTGACGACAGTTGAGGTATTCTCGAATAGTCGGAGTGTTATTCTCTTGATTTAGAACCAGACGTACAACTATTGTACAAAGCATATTCATATTAGTGGCTTTTGTCTTATGTTCGAAGAAGAACAAAAAAATTAAGTTGACAAAGGTGTATAATATTATACCACCTTTTGACAGGCAGTATATCATAAAAGTTGGCTAGATGGCGCCTGTGATCATCAAGGCAAGAAGCTAGGTGATACGGTTATCAGGCTTGAAAATCGATTATATTAGAAACTATGGACAATAGTTGGACGGATTCAGATCGGGTCCCAATCAATGTGCAATTAATAAGAAGTAACAAGAAAGGCATCTTGAGACTATATTACAAATTTTAAGTGAATCGTAGTTTGTATGCTCGAATTATAGGCAAAGGAAGAATTTATATAGATCGATAGGGAATGATCCATAAAACCGTGTAAATTGACGAAGATCGATCAATATCTCAAAATCTACAAAGCCAATGCACTTGAAAATTTCAAAGGATCACTATATTGAAGAGTGAAGCCCGCAAAAACAATCACATGACAAAACTTCCAAATCTTGGAAAAGAGGCCGATCGTTATTGGAACGATCGTATAAATCAGCTATAACGATCCATAGTATTATGGTAAATGTGATATCTCACAAACGGTACGTCAAAATTGTTTGAAATTTGGAGAGGAACTATCTACCATCACGGGGCACCCCATGATTGATTGTAGCTCAAAAATATGAAATCTTGGAAATTTGGTCAATCGTTATTGGAACGATCGTATAAATCAACATAACGATCCATAGTTTTACGGAAAACGCGATATCTCACAAACGGTACGTCGAAATTGCACAAAATTGAAGAGAAAATATCTTGCATCATGGAGCACCCCTATGATCGATCATTTCTTAAAAGGATGATATCTTGGAAAGTAGGCCGACTGTTATTTGAACGACCGTATAAATCAGCATAACGATCCGTAGTTTTACGGAAAACGCGATATCTCACAAACTATACGTCAGAATTGCATGACATTTAGAGAGCGAGTAGAAAACCGCATAAGGAACCAACATGATCGATCATAGCTTGAAAGGATAAATCTTGGAATGATCTCCTATGATCCAATTCTTAGTCAAACCAGCAAAGAACAATCAATATCTCACAAACGGTAAGTCGGAATCGCGCAAACTTTGGGAGCACGAACTAGAGACAAGGGGGACCCCATAAAATGATTGCAGCCCCATTGGAGTTAGTATAGAATGATCCGCTAAATTATTTTTTGGTTTTCAATTGATCCTAAGTTTTGTCGGTTAGGTCGTATGGGTCTGGAGGTTCTTCTGTCGAAATTTCAGCTCGATCCATACACGTCTTCACCGATAAATACAACGGATTTGGCTCATGGAAAGGGACTTTTTTTGGCCGAATCACCTTCATCACTTCTTATCTCTTCCTCCACTAAATTTCTAAGGCAAAAACAAATGTACTTATAGTCTTACCGTATAAATAAAAGATTGGTGGAGTAGACGTAGGTTGGAGTTTTTCAAACCACTATAAAACTCATGTGTTCCTTTACTTTTTTTGCTATTTATTTCGTGATTTACGTGCTTATCTTTCTAGTTGGATATTGTTTTTGAAAATTGGCGCTTTCACATACAACTTGGTCTTTGTGACCATTTTTGGCGTAGACATTTTGATCTTTTCACCGAGAATGACTTGCACCCATGGATTTGGAAGCTAGGACCTTAGATTTGAAAGCTTGGATACTTGAATCTAGGAAGCTTGAATACTTGGATCTAGGAAGCAATGGCTAGGCAATCAAAAAGGAGACTATTAGCAGATAGGAGCCATCATGGAGGGAGTTAGGAGGCTTCTTTTGGAGCTGTAGGAAATCAAACATCTCTCTACATCACCAGAAATGAAATGGGAATAACGATGGATACTATGTAGGAGAGGATGCTAAAGAGATGGGAGGAGATGATGTAGAATCTACTCCGACAGATTGGAAAAGCTGGAGTGCAAAACCAAGGAAATGGAGTAGCAGGAAACGCTGCAAGTATGGATCATGAAGCTCAAGCAGTAGGAGCTGAAGAAAACCAGAATCAAGACCATGGAAACGAGGCTAACAGGATGCAGGATGGAGTGCAACAGCCGGGAGCGGCCCCTGACCAACTAAGAATGATCGGGCCGATTGTTTCAGAACGATCGGTGCCAAATGATCCAAATTTAGTGGCATGCCCCCAGGTCACATTGGATCGATCCTAGGTAGGATACCAGACGGTGCAGTGCAGTATGGCATTGATTGAAATGTGTACGCTAGTCCAAAAGAGCAGATTTCGGGATTCCCTACGGACTCGGGGGCAGGTTTGAGATAATGATCGAAGACTACCACTGGATGACAACGACAGGTTAGCGGAAATGATCATACGGGCTATGTGAGGAGGATCGATAAATACAGATCTGGAAGATGAAAATAGGAGACCCTTCGCTCCTAATATCAGGCAAGGTAGGAATCAAGCAGAGTTCAAACTACCAACGCTTGAGACATATGATGGGAAAATGGATCCCGCTGTTCATTCGACGAGATACATGAGACACGTGGAAGTACTAAGCGCATCGGAGGAAGTCATGGCATGGTGTTTTTCCTTGTACTTCATGGATATAGCTGCACTATGGTTCAAACAGTTGGAAAGTGGCTCTATTAGCACATGGATGGAATTGATTGAAAGGTCTATGAGATAATTTCGGGTCCACATCATGGGACACGAGAGTGTGATGACTTTAACATCGATGATGCAGTGGAAAGAAGAATCACTCAAAGATTTCTTAACGGGTTCAACGAGGCAGTAGCTTCGGTGGATCGACCGGATCCGTCGATGGTTTTAATGGCAACAGTGTGCGAGATTGCGGATAACTCAGATTTTAAGATAATGTTGGAACGAGATCTGCCAGTGGATCTCGAGGAATTTTACCATGAAGTAGAAAGGTTTCTGCGACAGGAAGATGTGAAAGCCGATAGAAAGGGAAGAGAGGAAGTGGAAGTTTATGCTGTTAAAGGTGGGGGTCTGCCTAGGGAAGGTTCAAACAAGTATAAAGGAGAACAAAAAGCCGAGGATGGCTTTAATGGATCGAACACTACAAGAATATTTATTGATAACAGCAAATAATTTCAGCATTTTCAATTCCTATGCTGTTCTTTGTTGAGTAAAAATAAATAAAGAACTAGGAAACGCAGTCTACCCTCACCAATATTTTCAGCTGCACCATCTTCAATTTTTCCATCCCACTTCCTTTTCCATCTTGCCTCAAAGAAGAATGAAACAAAACCCTAAAAGAATTTCTCCTCCCTTTCTCTTATCTCTTTAAAGCAACATCCATCCCCCGCCTTCACACTATAAGGCCATATGAACAGCTAGTCACCATGTGATCTCTGCCTCTTCCCCCTAAATAGCTCCTTATCGCCTTCTCATGGTAACAATCTCCGCGTTTGATTTCAAAAAAAAAAATTGAATTTGAAATTCCCTCTGGTTTGAAAAAAAAAATTTCATGTGAAATTCATTCCAATTTGAACCAATTCGAGTTCCATTTTGAATTTCCTCGATTCCTTGCTGATTTTGGGATTTCAAATTCCTTATTTGACTTTTTGTGCTGATGTGAAAAAGTATTTGATTTATAATTGAACATTAGGGTTAACTAGCTCGATGGGAAGAACTACGTTTTTTGATGCTTGGTCTTGAAGAATCTGGTAAAAGAACAATTTCATTCACACTAAATCGCCACTATCATTGGTAGTTCTTCAATATTTTCAAAGTTTTGTTTGCGTGTTCATTTATTTATGATTTTCCTTTAGGGTTAATTCTTTTCTACCTCAGACTCATTGGTTAATAAAATTATTCCCTTTAATAATGCATGAGATGATTACAAACAAATTTTTGTACCATTAAATGCTCATATAATAGTTATTATTTCTTTAAATTTGGTTATCAACCCAGCAAACATATGTTAATGATTAATAATTGAATTTGTATAAAGACATGCATGAAGAGAGCGGACAACTTCAGGGGAAGACAGTTTACTTATTCATTAGCACGGAACGGGAGTGATTTGCTACCTACTTTGTATTTCATAAAAAAAAATTCTTTTCGTTATTTTAATTTTTAGCAGTTGTTTGCTAGATAAAATTAGTTCGGTCCAGAAGTGGATTTGTTACATGTTGCCTATATTGTACCATATATTTAGTTATGTGGTTCATATTGCCCATAATGTATTATATATTTAGTTGTTGATTTCCTGTTTGCAGCTCGGTTGTTAAATACAAACGGTCCGACAAAAGTTGTGCTGATTTATATTGTTGTGGAATAAGTTCAACAAGATACGTATGGACGTTACATTTTCCTTTTCTACTTAATTTAGGAGATCGAATCCCCCATCTCCAATATATCCAAATATATTGTAGTTATTCATTAATTATATAATTTGTTAGCTGTTATTTTAAACATCTAAGTGAATAGTTTACATTTGATTGTTAATTCCGGGACAAGCGGATTAAAATGTTAATTAGGTAGACTCTTTGGTTGAATTTGAACAATCAATGATAAATTTCCCTGGCATCGAATTTAAAAAAAAATGTCAACAAAAGGCCCTAAAATAGGATAAACATTTATCTCAATTGGTCCTTGCAGTTTCTCATGGATAGAATGATGAAAAAATGTTAATTGACTTGAAGACAAATAAAAAACAAATTGTGTGGATTGTGAAGTTCTTTATTAGCCAATTATTGTATCAAAGGACCCTCACAAAAATGGACTGATCTAAAGCTTATGTTTTCACCCGGTTATTGGCTAATAAAAAGCTTGACTTTCTATATAATGTTTTTTTATTCATGTTTGAAATAAAACATACATTGCTTCGTTCCATTCATGAAAATTTGACATGCACCTTAATTCAATGGGGCATTGTGCGCCTTATGCACATTGTGTCACCATTGCATGTTTTGAAATGCCCATTAAAATAATACATTATATTTTAATATTTGATATTATTATCATTAATTTTTATTTGCTTCACGGATCAAGTGGATTCTCTTGTTCCTCCTTCCGATAAAATCAAAATAAAGTTGGTACAAAGGGATACAAAAGATATTATTCCCATAAAAGCAATGGAAATGGTTTGGATTCCATACATACCGATAGGGTACAGGCGAATATTATTGTTCTATTCCATTATTAGCGTTATGCACAAATATTGCATGCGTACCATTAACAGTGTAGTCTTTCACTATCTCTGTGCATATAGTTGAGAATTTGTGTGAATTTGGTATACAGAAAATTTAAAGTGACATATCTATAGTACAAAAATATAATTTGACAACCTTTAGTAAGAAAGTGGAGGTTTTGACAAAAGAGTTTCATCTATTTATTTGCATCATTTTTTTTTTGAATTATTATTGGACAGTACATATAGGATCATTGTTATACGTTACAATAACTGATTGTAGGCTGCTTTAAGTTGAGCTACCACAGAAGAAAACGCTGATAAGTAGCGAGAGAACTCAAATTTATACCTTGGGGTGCACATAGGGAAGGTACCTAAATTTCCAGTTTTATTATACCAGCGTAGAATAAGGACAATGTTTTGTTAATTTATGTGATTCTACTTTGTCTAACATTCGGATGTCTCCAAAATAAACAAAAGGTTTCTGCTTGCTATATATCTTAATCAACGGTATTAATGTAAGAAAATTAATGCATATTTACATTCAATTACATTAACCGAATGCTAAACTTATTGTCTTAATATTGTGTTTAATTAGGCTAATTGTTGCTAACAACATAGATGCTAAACTTATGAATTCAATATTTTATTCTTCATCCTACTCCTCATATAACCCATTTACTTACAGATTAGTTACCGAGCATCGAGTTGTATCATTAATAAATTTATTTATTCCTTAATTTTGTTCCATGTACAATTGCACTAGTTGATGATTTCCTAGCTCAATTTTTCATCTTCTTAGATTTTTTTTTTAAAATATTTATGCTTTAGCTCATGTTATTAAAGTCATTTTACTTTTTGGGTCTGCTTTACAAAGCCAGAAAATTGACCACATCAAGCAATTTGACTATTGTCTTCCTTGTGAGTTATTCAAACTTTCATTGCATTGTTCGTGTTTATCAAATTAAATGTTTGAAAGCTATTTTCTAAACCATGTATTTTTGGCACTATAACTGAACCCGAAAGCAATATTTTACTTGTGAGATCTTCAGCCACTCAAACCCAATGAAGATGAGAATGATACGATTTTCAATATTTTGTATCGTATTGAACCACCGGCGAGACTATATCCATAATAGATTTACTTCGAATTAAAACATCGTTTGCTGGTGTTTGTTCATTTTGATTGTGTGTACAGGTTGTCTGCGATTTTGAATGGGAACTGGACGAGCTTGAAGTATTATTTCTAACATCAGCTTTTCACAGAAGCTAAATAGCTCTGAATCCTTTTATTTTATTACTTAGAGTTTGTAGATGACCTAATTAAAGATGAAAGATTAGCTCAAGATCGAAAGGATGCTTTTAAGGTGAACAATTACTTCCATTTATTGCCTTTCATGTTTTTTTTATAATTTGACTTGGGAATTAAATAGAATGTTTAGCTATAATTTGTCAAATAGTAAATATATCTACCACTTAAAATTCATCTACTTTATCACACTGCTAAAAATTCTTTGAATTTTGTTTTAGCGTTTGATTGGTAAATCAAACTTGGTGCGTATTTTGTTAGGATTTTGTCAAGCAGCAGGTAAGAGAAAAACAGAAAGCATTATATTGAAATATGTAAAATGAAGTTAAGAATATAAAGTATGCCAGTAATACGGTACATTCAAAATAACAACTCCATCAATACCTAAACTGTTTGCACAAAAAATGGGCAAACACCTCCAAGTCATATGTTTTAGTTGATTTTATGTTGTTCTTAGTGATTTAGGTGATTTATGCAAATACGTAAAAAGCAGGGTCTAAACTGTAAAAGACACATAATTTATAGTGGTTTGCCTACGTCCACTTTATATGTTATTCTCCTTTACTGTTCGGATTACAAGTACAAAGCTTTGATTACAAATGTATGAAAGTTGTTTGAAAGTTCTGTCCGTTCTTGAGCTCTCAAACTTGTCTGCCATTGTTGTACCTCTGCCCCTCTATTTATAGAGTGAGGTTAGGAGTAGGGGTCTTGGATGTATATCGCTGTTGGTGGGCCTGGGCTGATGTGATCTGGCCTGGCATTGTTGATCCGGTAACGCCTTGGCTCGGTAGTGAGTGGAGCATGGATTGGTCCGGTGGTGGGTGGAGCGTTGAGTTCTGGTCCGGTGATGGAGGCGTTGATTGGTTCGGTGAGGTTGGAGGTGGCTGGTTCGGTAGTGTCTTCTTAACCTTGATTCGGTAGTGTGGTTCGGTGATGAGAGGGGTGTGGATTGATTCGGTGGTGAGTGGAGTTGGGATTGATTCGGTGGTGAGTGGAGTTGGTCCGGTGGCAGAGGATTGGTGCCGAAGGGGTTGGTTCGGTAGTCTCGGCCCGGTGGGACTTCGTCCAACATTTGACCCCCAAAGTGGGGCATATGCCTGCATATGTCGCGCTTTGTTTATTTGGACACCCTCATTCGGCCCGAGTGCCGAACCGGTTGGTCCGGCTATCCTTCTCTTGCCTATAAGTATGGGCTCCACGCCTCCGTTATTCCTTACTGTTTGAAAGAGCCGATCCAAATTCTTAATTGCCGAATCAATCATAGTGTCGAATCATATTTGATTGCCGGACCAGGTGAGGCATTCTCTTGCCGAATAAACTTTATGCTTGAATTACCGAATGAAACTTATGGAGGATGAGTACCGAATGGACTCCTAGACTCGAACTACCGAATGGGACTTTGGGAGTACGAGGGCCGAATGGATCCTTAGACTCACACTACCGAATGAAATTTTGGGAGTGTGAGTTCCGAATGGATTCTCAGACTCGTACTACCGAATGAAATTTTGTGTTTTGAATTATGAATGAGATTCCAAGCTGAACGTACTCGCTTGTTTATATCTCTTGTTCTGACGATGCATTTTCTCGTGTTGCAGATAATGTCTCATAAAGTAGAAACTCGTTTTGACAAGAAGAAATCCAATGATAAAGGAGAGCCCCCATAGTGCCTCCAGTTCAGTCAGAGCCAGAACGACATGGACCATCCCCGAGATCATTAGTAGATGGGTACGGTCCTCAGGGGCTTTTGAACTCACCGCCTGACTGCTTTCTCAGTTCCCTCAAAGACGAGCAGCTTAACGTTATATCTTGATCCTTTGGGATTGACATAGCGCATATGCTGTTGCCAGGGAAAGGAGTGATGCCGTATAACCCCCCTGAAGGATATTTTGCTTATAGTAGGTATCACTGCATGTGCGGGGCCATTTCTCCGATCAACGTTTGGATCGTCAGCTTTATCACATACTTGAAGGTGGCCCCTTTCCAGCTTCAGCCCAACTCCTATGCCATCTTGGTGAGTCTGTTTATCATCTTCCAGAGAAAATACGGACGTCCTCCTTCCAACCGGGAGATTCAGCATCTGTACAACCTGAGAGGCTACAAGAAGGGGTCTCCATACATTAGCTTATAATCGGTCGTGTCTTTCAAGCCAGTCCCAGACTTATATTCAAAATTTAGCATGTTCAAGAAGGAATGGTTTTTTGTCAAGGATAACTTTGTTTCTTTCCACCGCTTCACTTATGGCTGTAAGTTGAACCTTATTTATGATTTCCGCTCTGACTGCAATGCACCTTCTTATGTGCTTTATTTCTTGCTAGCGTTAGGTGGCTTTGTGGTTGTAGAGAACGATCATCTGGTTCGGATGGCTGAGGAAATAGAAGCTATTCCGGAAAGGGAGAGGGCAGCTTCTTACTTGATCAGGAATGCTACTCTTCTGGGGCACAACTTGATTCTACCACGCCAGTCTGTGGTCAAGCAAAGAGACACAGCTGAGGAGAGGGGCCGCCAAAGCTAAAGGAGGGGCCACGGCGAAGAGCGGCAAAAGGAAACCCGTCTCCAAACATCCAATTGCCGGGGGGAAGAAACTTAAGAAGTCCGACGGTCCCTCCCCCAGCACATGTCCAGACATCCCAGAGGAGGAAGATGTGGAGGAGGAAAGAGGTGGGGATGAAGGAGGTGAGGAAGAGAGCGGAAGTGATGGAGAAGGTGATGATGATGGTGGCGATGGACAGAGTGGTAGTGGTGCGGGGGTTCTGTCTTCTGAGCAAGCAGGTGTGATCCAGGAGTGGACGGGCGATGCTTTCCGTCTAGCTTTCGAAGGGTTGGAGGAAGGATCAGCTTTAGTGGAGAAACCTAAAAAAGCTGACAAGGCCGGGACCGGGCCGATTCATCTTCTAAGAGCGCTTCAGCTAAGGCAACTCCTGCGATTCAAGTTGTATTTTTGACTCCTGCCGGCTCCATTTATGATAAGGACTTAGGAATATTTTATGGTCAGCTCCCGTCCTGGAATGAGATCCAGAACTTATTGCAATATCCTACTCCTCCTCAGGGTTTGTATAACAAAAGCGTCTCTTTACTCTTCTTAACTTGATATATTTCTTGAATTATAGCTCAATGTATGCTTGTAACACTTGGTTTTTATCATAGAAGCGGGTAAGTTGGCCAAGATATCAGATGTTCGGCATCGTCTTGAACAATATAAACTTCTCAAGGCTTCTACTAAACCAAAGCCTCCGACTAACCGCCCTGGAGACGTATTCAGCTACCGTCCTCTTCTTGGAGTTATCGAAGAGGATATCCAAAGGAAGAAGAGGAGTCGTTCCTTGTTTGAACCCTCACCTGGTCCTCAGTCCCCGACTCAGCCTCTTCGGGATACCACGAAGAAGAATACTAAATTTATACCTCCTCCGCACCCGTCTGAAGATCCTACCGTTACCCGGATAGGCCATCCCGGCTTGGCTCGTAATCCGTTTGCAGGTCATCCGGATCTGGATCCGGGTTCTTGTGATATTACTTTTGATGAGGCTACCGGTGAGCACCTTCTTTCCCGTAATCCTATGGTGAGAGTATTGGATGAAGCTAAGAGTATTGGATGAAGCTAAGTCCTTGGACCTTGATTTGCTTACCACTCGGGTCGTAACTTTGGGGGACGAAGCTAAGGCAAACATTGACCGGGTCGCTGAGGAAACCAGGAAGCTGATGGGGCATCATGCCTGACTGGTCAAGGATGGAGAAGAAATCAGGAGTGCTAACATTCGATTGCGGTTAATGGTTTCCGACCAGGCCAAACAACTCGCTGATCAGGCCATTCAGATCTCTCAACATGAGGCCGCTTCTAGGCAATTAAAGAAAACAATGGAAGAGGCCGGCAGGGCAGAGTTACGGAAAATGGAGGCTGTTTATAAGGAACGGATCAACATGGCTATTGCAACGGTGGATGAGGTTCGGAAAGCGGATCTCGAGTGGGCACAGGAGTTATCCGGGAAACTTGAAGCCGCAGAGCTTGCTCAAACCAAGCTGAAGGAGGAGATGGAGACGATGAGGAAATACTTTCAGACTGACTGCTCGCGATACCGATCGGAGAGGGATGCCGCCACTGCAAAGCTGTTGGCTTCTGAGGACCGAATAAGGGAGTTTAAGGAGAATGAGGGGATAATGGATGAGATGCTTCAAGATATATACTTTCGCACTTGGAAACATGGTAACTTATCTTGGATGGATGATTATCCCCGATTCATGGTCAGGATTTATCTCAAGGCCCTGGAGGAGGCTAAGGCCGATGCAGATAAGGAGGGTGGCGTGGCCTTTAGAATGGATGTGGTTATAGCTCAATTTACCAAGGAGGAGAAAGTGGCGGCGAAGGAGGGTATGCGGCTGCTTACCGCTAAGGAGGTAGGTGTGCAATTAGAGGATGATGATCAAGGAGCAGATGCTGGTAAGTCTTCCCTTTTAGCTTTTCGTAACTTGATTGCTTATTGTTTATTTAATGGATTCTTCTCCTAAATTGGACAGGCGGGACCTCTGAAGCACCAACTACCTCTGGTCAACATGCTGAGAGTTTTGATCCTGCGGTTAAGTAGATCTCGAAGGGCCAGCGGGATAAAGGTGAAGCTCTGATGCAGCCGACTCCTTGACTTGATCTGGATATCTTTTGGTTTACTTGACATTGATGTCTATGGTAGTCCCAAAACATTAATGTAACTTTTAGGCTGTAATTATGTTATTCGTAACGAACGACTTTATTCTTGGCATGTAATTTTTAATCTAACCTGATTCTGTCATATTTGAATGCTATCGTTATTTTGGTATGTTGCATAAGAAATATAGCTGTGCATATTCCTGTGATTCAATTGTGTTTGATGTCAAGTTCTTGCTTAAAATATAATTTCATATCTTGCAATGTTAGTGTGATGTGCGAATAAATTATAGCATGTATTCATATGCAAAAGAAGAATGTACCGCCCTTTATGTTTTAGCCGTAGACGGTTACTTTGAACGCCTTGTAGGGATGCAGCTGAGTGACCTGTCATCCAGTTGTGAGTTCCTATTCCCATTAGCGAGCGTCTCCTATTTTGTGTCCTGTACTTTAGGGATCGTTATAGAGGATAGGAGGAAAGTTTTTAAACAAAATAGAAATATAAGAAATAGTAAAATTTCCAATCACGGAAGGCCTGCGATGTGCTTAAGTTCACGGCAAACGGGTTTTGCAGTCACTTTCCCTAGCTGTGGGTCTTGGAGACATTTGTCACCCATCTTACGCCTCCGTGGGGAGTTGCTCTTTTTTACCACAGCCATACTTAAGACACTCGGAGCCGAGATCGCGCACACTAACTACCTGGGCCATTATTATAACGCCCCACTCCGAGACCCACTCTAGTAAAGAGTATTACGGAGTAATACCGTCTACTAGAACGGAGAATAGAGTATAATGGAAGCGACCATGTGTAATCAAGCTATAACTAACTACTGAATACGTCGAATAGGTGGTTTTCTTTTCTCAAGTGGTTCGACATGTCCAATAGATATTTATAACGAAATTACAATGGCTAAGGAAAATAGGTTCAGAACAAACATAATACTAAATGATAACATCATCATCACAGAACAGTCACATAACAGTCAAAGAACATAGGTGCAATATATCGTCAATACAGATCCAAATACCAAAACATGGGTACAAATCCACCGCTCACACATGTGAGTCAAAAATATGTACATAAGAGACTGAATAATCAGAGTATCAAAATATTGGACAAATATAAAAAGCTATCTATCAGCATAGCAGATAATGTCCAAGCGGAAGCACAGAAAGCTAAGTCCAGAGACCTAACCTGAAACAACTCGGTCTGACCCGAGCGAAAAACACTCGGGTCAGGCTAGCTAAACAATCAGTTAATAAACTAAGATAAACATAATAATGCAGTACATAAATAAAACAGTACTTCTCTAAAGAGAAGAGTATTATGGACTAAATGAATATAATGACCATCCCTAATCATCAATAAACAGTAAAAATCTCCAAAGAGAATATCAACACCAAAGTGTTAAATAAATAAAATTGCCTCATGTCATCGGCGTAGCCAAAGCTATATAAAGTTGCCCATAGGCAATAATCCCAAGAGTGACCAGAGTCTGTAATCAATGCCCAAGCAAAGATCGATACTCCAAAGAGCAATAGGGATATACTGAAAAGTCAATGAAATCGAATACGGAAAAGCAGTGTCCAGAGACACTGTAAATCCACAAGGTAATCGCACTTACATCATATGGTTCCATAGAACCAACACCGAATGGTGGTACTCGAATGGATATAAAAATCATCAGATAATACAAGTATTGCACATGCACCGACCAGAGTCGTTATTGCCAAGTACTGTAGAGTTGTGATCGATCACTCGCACAGATGCGGAACGCGCGAGACGGCGAGATCCTTCCCGGAAGGATAAAGGCCCAGAGGCACATGCCGAAAAACTGCTCCATAGAGCAGGTGTCCAGAGACGGTTGCCCAGAGGCGTGGTGACCCAGAGGTCCAGTACTGGCCGCCCAGAGGCTAATGTGTCACAAACTTCTTGGAGAGGAACCCGTAAAGTGTTAACAATGAGTCCCATACCCCATGTTTGCACTAAACGGTTTACTAACCAATAGCAAGCTCACACTCCAAATAATAAAAAGTCCACCTCGTATCATCGGTAAACTAGACCCAAAGGTCAAAACGATCAATCGAATAGGTCGGGGATTAACCGGAAAGACAATACACACGGTTCCATAGGCCGAAGATTTCCTAACTGTTTAAGCACCTTTCCACTTCGCTCGACGTGCTAAAAGTGAGTGTGAGATTTTTATTATAGAAAATAATGGTGCGAAACGGATTTATAATTGATTTTGAAATCACTTTAATACGGCTTTTGAAAACTCTCCTATTATGGAGTAATTAATTTAATAATTAAAAATAATATTATATAATAATTTCGAAAGCCATTTAGGAGTGAAAAATCCTTTTAAAATAGTTCATAAAAACCCGTGTACGAAATCCAGAGACAAATCTCAAAGAAATCGATAAATCGGAAAATCACCGAAAACCAATATTCGAGTTGGAAAATATTCCGAAAGGTTGTGAACCAAAGTTCGTCAATTTTTGATTTAGCAATTGAAACTCAAAGGTTCATTGTAGAAACAATCAATTTGAAGCGGTTGCACCAAAATGGCGCAACCCGGACTCGGTTGCACCAAAAATGGTGCAACCGGTGGGTCGGAGCCCGGCTGCGCTAAGTGGATGCAGCCCATTTTTATTTTTATTTTTTAAGAACCGGCTGCACCGCATGGTGCAGCCTGGTCCAGCCCCCAGCCCGCACGGGATGGGGGGAAAAAGACCTCAGCCCGCTTGGGCTGGGAAGGAATGCAAGTTCCCTAGCCCAAAGCGGGCTGGGCGAATTTCAAGCCCCTAGCCCAAAGTGGGTTGGGCGAATTACAAGCCCCCCAGCCCAATCGGGCTAGGGCGAAATGCCAGCCCCCAGCCCCAATCGGGCTGGGGCGAAACTCAAGCCCCCAGCCCAAAGCGGGCTGGGGGGAAGTCCAAGCCCCCAGCCCAATCGGGCTGGGGCTAAACGCAAGCCCCCAGCCCTATTGGGCTGGAGCGAAATACAAGCCCCTAGCCTGAAGCGGGCTGGGGCGATGGGATGTGCGCCAGCCCATGCAGGCTGGCCCTTCTGGCTAGCCCCACTGGGCTAGCCTGCTGTGCCTGGGTGCAGCCCAGGCCTGCCCTGGTGCACCCAGAGCCCTGTTTTCAGCCTGAAGCATTCCAGCCTGCAGAAAATGATGATTTAAGTGATTTTGGGGTGTTTTTTTCAAGTTTTTGGCATCAAATTTCACTAATAACAATCACTAACTAGCATATAATGATTACTACACTATATTAAGGAGACAAAGGGCCAAAGCTTAGCATTACCTTATGAAGCAATATCACAAACACCTTATGTGCACACCCAAAATGAAAGCAAAGATGATCAAAGAGCTATGATTCACATGTTACATAATAAAACATGTGTTACTAAATGATCATTGAAGTCAAAAGAGGATTAAACACATATTAGAAGAGGTTTTTAGCAATATACCTCTCTAGAAAGCAACAAAGACCACTATAGCATCACCCCAAGTTAGCAAAAGATGATTAGGAGGCTATAAGATCATAAAAACACATAAAACATGTGTTAACAAACTAATTTCAGAAATTAGGAAGATTTAAAAATGGATTTGAGGTGGGTATTTGCATTACCTTTGCATAGAATGACTTGCATAAGCTAAAACTAGAAGGAGATGAAGATGGAGGCCATTTTTTTTAAGAAAGCTTTAGGAAATGATTAGGGTTTTGATTAGGAATGCATAAATGAGGTTAGGAGAGTTTGAGATAATTTATAGAGGAGGTTTAGGGTGGGTTATTGGGTTAAGTTTTGTAACCCAATAAGAAGAGTGTTATTTACATGTCTCCAAAAATTTGTCTAAGTGTTCATGTATGTTTATAAACTCATTTTTCTTACCCAAACCCGTTTTAAAATCTCTCCTAAAATATTTAACTTTCCAAAAATAACATTTTATCCTCATTTTAAAATCCCATATTTCTCAATTTAATTAAAATAGCCTTTTTCAAATAAATTTTGTTATTCCAAATCCTTTTACGCTTCATTAAAATAAATAAAAATCCTAACTTTTATTTATTAATTGGTAATGCAAATCTCGGGTTATTACAGACTCCCCCCTTAAGAAAATTGCGTCCCCGCAATTCCTTAAGATAGATGTCGTCTATAACGTTAAATCCACAAAAGAAGTGATAGAGATAAAATAGAGAATTCTTACCCGCAGAAGAAGATGGGAGAAAGCCAGGATAAGAGCGCTCGATAGATTCTCTGGTCTCCCAAGTGCAGTCCTTAGGATTCGGTGACCATTGAATCTTCACGAGTGGAACCTCTTTGTTGCGAAGGCGTATAACCTCCGAATCAAGCACACGGAGAGGTTGCTGCTCCAAAGATAAGTCAGGTAAGATCTCTAAATTAGGCACGACATGCGGCTCAATGATAGAGTCAGGATCGCGAACACACTTGCGAAGCTGAGAAACATGGAACACGTCATGTATTCCGAAAAAATGAGCAGGTAGAGCCACACGATAAGCAACGGGGCCGATGCATTCCGTAATAGGAAATGGTCTAACATAGCGAGGAGCCAACTTCCCTGTAGAGCTGAAACGCACAACCCCCTTCATGGGAGAAATCCGAATGAAGACAAATCGCCAATGGTGAACTCAAGAGGCTTCCTACGGTTGTCCGCGTAGGATTTTTGGCGGTCCTGTGCCTCTTTCATTCTCTGACAGATAATAACAATCTTTTCAGAAGATTCCCAAACTGAATCTGGACCAAGAATAAGCTTCTCGCTAGATTCTAACCAACAAGCAGGAGAGCGACATGGCCTTCCGTATAGAGCCTCGAAAGGTGCCATGCCGATACTAGACTGAAAGCTGTTGTTGTAGGAGAACTCTACAAGCGGTAAGTGATCCTCCCAACTACCTCCGAAATCCAGAATACAACAGCGCAAAAGATCCTCCAAAACACGATTCACTCTCTTAGTCTGACCGTCAGTCTGAGGGTGATAAGCAGTCGAGAGATTCAGCTTTGTGCCCAAAGCTGACTGTAGGCACTTCCAGAAGTGACTAGTAAAGATAGTGTCTCGATCACAGACGATAGAGCTAGGAATGCCATGAAGTCGAACGACTTCCTTCACATATAGCTTGGCAAGCTGAGGAGCAGTCCGAGTGGATCTAATAGGAATGAAATGAGCAGATTTGGTCAAACGATCAACAATAACCCAGATAGAAGTATGGCCTGACCTCGATCGAGGTAGACCGTCAATAAAATCCATAGATATCTGATCCCATTTCCACAATGGAATCTCTAGCGGCTGAAGAAGACCAGATGGACGTTGATGCTCGGCCTTGATCTGTTGACAAGTCATGCAACCTCTCACATAACTTGCCACATCTCTCTTCAAACCCTCCCAATAATATAGCTGGCACATATCGGCATACATCTTACTCGAACCGGGATGTATAGTGTACTTAGTGCGATGGCACTCGTCCAGAATGTCACGCCTAAGTGATAAATCAGATGGTACAACAATACGGTTTTTCTTACGAAGACACCGATAAAAATCAAGAGAATAATCCAGCAATGTCTCATCACTGGATCCCGACTCGAGAAGGTGAATGAGATGCAATAAGTCTGGATCCTGCCGCTGAGCATGGGAAATGCGATCCAATAAGATAGGACGAGCTTCTAAGCTGAATAATAAGACCGGAGAATCATAAGATGGAGTTTGATCTCTAATATCACACAAAGATAGGGTCTCGAAAATATCCCACTCGGCAATCATCATAGAAACTACCGCCGAGTGCTTGCGACTGAGCGTATCTGCAACACGATTACCCTTGCCAGGGGTATACTGAATATCTAAATCATATGAGGCAAGAAACTCAAGCCATCGCTGCTGCCTCATGTTGAGATCTCTCTGGCTGAAAAGATACTTCAGCGACTTATGATCGGTGTAAAGAGTGAAGCGTTCGCCTAATAGAAAGTGACGCCACGTCTTCAAGGCAAAGACGATAGCTGCTAACTCAAGATCATGAGTAGGATAGCGAACCTCATTCGGACGCAGTTGCCTGGAAGCATAAGCAACTACCTGATCCTTCTGCATAAGCACAGCACCGAGCCCGCTACCACAAGCATCGGTGTAAACAACCAGATCCTGGTTACTCTCAGGAACCACAAGAATAGGAGTATGAGTGAGAAGTTCCTTCAATCGCTGAAAAGAAGCTTCACACTTATCAGACCAAATAAAGCGAACACCCTTACGAGTCAGCGTCGTAAGGGAAGTGCAGCTCGAGAGAAATCCTTGACAACCCGACGGTAATAACCCGCCAGACCAAGGAAGCTGCGAATATCATGAACGTTCTCGGGCTGCTTCCAATTCTGAATAGCTTCGATCTTGGCAGGATCGACAGAAACACCCTCAAATGATACAATATGGCCCAAGAACTTGACTTTGCTCTCCCAAAAATGGCACTTGGAGAGCTTGGCCTTAAGCTGATGCTGACGAAGAGTATCCAAGACGGTCCGCAAATGATGAGCATGCTCTGCCTCGGATCTAGAGTAAATAAGAATATCGTTGATGAAAACCAGAACGAATCTATCAATGTATTCCCGGAATGCTCGATCCATAAGATCGACGAAGAAAGCCGGTGCGTTCGTCAAGCCGAATGGCATGACCAACCACTCAAAAGAACCATAACGAGTGCGGAAAGCGGTAAGAGGAATGCTATCTTTCGCAATTCGGAGCTGATGAAATCCGGTGGCAAGGTCGAGCTGTGAAAAGACCTTCGCACCGCTCAACTAATCAAACATATCGTCTATTCGTGGCAATGGATAACGATTTCTGATGGTCAACTCATTAAGCTTGCGATAGTCAATGCAAAGCCTAAGAGAGCCATCGGGCTTCTTAACGAAGACCACAGCAGCACCCCATGGCGAAGAACTGGACCGAATGAGCTGCTTCGCCTCAAGCTCAACTAACTGCTTCCTGAGTTCCTCATTCTCTTTAGTAGACATCCTCGTGGGAGGACGCCCAACTGGGTGGGAGCCTGGAATGAGATCGATGCAGAATTCAATAGCCTGCTTTGACGGCAGGCCTGATACTGGCTCGAATATATCGGGGAAATCCCGAACAACAGGAATATGAGATATGTCCAAATCCTCATCTCGTGAATCAAGAGAAAATAAAGTAATATCAGAAATCCCAACATCTTGAAGAACAATAGCTAACGGAGAGGACGAGTCAGGGTGATGAATGAATAATATCCGCTCTGAACAAATAATTTTGGCGTCGTACTGAGCGAGCCCATCCATGCCAAGAATCATGTCAAAGCCCAAATACTCCATAACGTGCAGATTCGCACGGAAAGAAAATCCACAAAGATCAATATCCATATCCTCACAAAGCAAGCTAAGGGTCGTGGATCCACCAATGGGATTCACAATCCTTAGTGAAGAAACCAGACAAGTAACATCTAAGGATAAAGTATCTACTAGCTCCTTTGATACGAATGCGTGAGAGGCACCCGTATCAAAGAGAACTCTACAAGATTTACCATGAAATAAAATAGAACCTTCGAGAACGGAAGGATGCGTACCTCGAGGCTGAGCTGAAGATGTAGGAGCCTTGGCAGCATTAAGCTTGCCAGATCTAGGAGATGCAGTAGGACAGGTGGAGATCCTGTGTCCCTCCTTCTTGTAGAAGGTGCAATAGAGAGGTTTGGGACACTCTCGAATAAAGTGATCAGGAGAACCACAGTTGAAGCATTTCTTCGGAGGACGTGTCCCACTAGGCTGAGCAGGAGTCTGGGACTGAGAACGAGTCTGAGTCTGAAAAGTAGAATTGCCAGTCTTCTTCTTCTTGTTCCAAGGCTTTGTCTTCTGAAATGGACCCCGCTTCTGATTGGGGTTTTTGGAACCATCACCATCCCCATCGATGTCTCTCTCACGCTCAACTGCTTCAAGGTGGAGCACTGCGTCAACTAGCTCATCAAAACGGAGCTTAAGCTGGAGCATAAGCTGTTTCTTCAAATCTTTCTTCAGGCCTTCAACAAATTTGATATTCTTCTTATAAGGAGTGCTGATGAACTCGAGGCCATACTTGGACAGGGCCTTGAAAGATGATGAATAGTCAGCAACAGAGGTCTTCCCTTGCTTAAGGTCAATAAAGCGGCGTGCAAGGGCTATCTTCTCGGACTCGGGAACAAACTTGAGCAAGAAGCACTCTCGGAACTGATCCCAAGTGAGAGTGGCCTCATCGGTCTCAGAAATAAGGAGCTCGTACCAATCCAAGGCACGGCCCTCAAGATGGCTAGAAGCAACAAGAACTCTGTCATGGTCAGGAAGGGTCATGCGAGTGAAATTACGCTCGCAAACTCTGATCCAAGCCTGGACCTCAAGAACAGTCTCGGAGCCATTGAACGGCTTCCCTCCAAGATGAATAAAGTCCCTACAGAGGCGCGCAAAAGCAGACTTGCGCGGTGCATCAGAAACTGGTGCAGGAGACTGAGAGTGCGACTGAGAGTTACGAACCAGCTCCATGATCTGGTCCGTGGTCATGTATACGCCCTCTGGGTGAGGGTTGTTGGACTGTCCAGCATCAGCAGAACGGAGGTTCCTACCTCTCCCAGCCACACTGAAAGATAAGGTAAGGAGTTAAGCACGATTCAAAGATAGATAATTCATTAAGGAATATTACGGAATATAACAGATTCCTACAACTATTTCTAACTTATCTATCTAAAGGTGGTGATGTTCAATTTGGATCGTATTGTAACGTATTATACTACGTGTCTATTCTGTGTTTGTTATGCTTAATTCTGAACCTTAGCTCTGATACCAAACTGTAACGCCCCACTCCGAGACCCACTCTAGTAAAGAGTATTACGGAGTAATACCGTCTACTAGAACGGAGAATAGACTATAATGGAAGCGACCATGTGTAATCAAGCTATAGCTAACTACTGAATACGTCGAATAGGTGGTTTTCTTTTCTCAAGTGGTTCAACATGTCCGACAGATATTTATAACGAAATTACAATGGCTAAGGAAAATAGGTTCAGAACAAACATAATACTAAATGATAACATCATCATCACAGAACAGTCACATAACAGTCACAGAACGTAGGTACAATATATCGTCAATACAGATCCAAATACCAAAAGGTGGGTACAAATCCACCGCTCACACATGTGAGTCAAAAATATGTACATAAGAGACTGAATAATCAGAGTATCAAAATAGTGGACAAATATAAAGAGCTATCTATCAGCAAAGCAGATAATGTCCAAGCGGAAGCACAGAAAGCTAAGTCCAGAGACCTAACCTGAAACAACTCGGTCTGACCCGAACGAAAAACACTCGGGTCAGGCTAGCTAAACAATCAGTTAATAAACTGAGATAAACATAATAATGCAGTACATAAATAAAACAGTACTTCTCCAAAGAGAAGAGTGTTATGGACTACATGAATATAATGACGATCCCTAATCATCAATAAACAGTAAAAATTTCCAAAGAGAATATCAACACCAAAGTGTTAAATAAATAAAATCGCCTCATATCATCGGCGTAGCCAAAGCTATATAAAGTTTCCCATAGGCAATAATCCCAAGAGTGACCAGAGTCTGTAATCAATGCCCAAGCAAAGATCGATGCTCCAAAGAGCAATAGGGATATACTGAAAAGTCAATGAAATCGAATACGGAAAAGCAGTGTCCAAAGACACTGTAAATCCACAAGGTAATCGCACTTACATCGTATGGTTCCATAGAACCAACACTGAATGGCGGTACTCGAATGGATATAAAAATCGTCAGATAATACAAGTATTGCACGTGCACCGACCAGAGTCGTTATTGCCAAGTACTGTAGAGTTGTGATCGATCACTCGCACAGATGCGAAACGCGCGAGACGGCGAGATCCTTCCCGGAAGGATAAAGTCCCAGAGGCATATGCCCAAAAACTGCTTCATAGAGCAGGTGTCCAGAGACGGTTGCCCAGAGGCGTGGTGACGCAAAGGTCCAGTACTGGCCGCCTAGAGGCTAATGTGTCACAAACTTTTTGGAGAGGAACCTGTAAAGTGTTAACAATGAGTCCCATACCCCATGTTCGCACTAAACGGTTTACTAACCAATAACAAGCTCACACTCCAAACAATAAAAAGTCCACCTCGTATCATCGGTAAACTAGACCCAAAGGTCAAAACGATCAATCGAATAGGTCGGGGATTAACCGGAAAGAAAATACACACGGTTCCATAGGCCGGAGATTTCCTAACCGTTTAAGCACCTTTCCACGTCGCTCGACGTGCTAAAAGTGAGTGTGAGATTTTTATTATAGAAAATAATGGTGCGAAACGGATTTATAATTGATTTTGAAATCACTTTAATACGGCTTTTGAAAACTCTCCTATTATGGAGTAATTAATTTAATAATTAAAAATAATATTATATAATAATTTCGAAAGACATTTAGGAGTGAAAAATCCTTTTAAAATAGTTCATAAAAACCCGTGTACGAAATCCAGAGACAAATCTCAAAGAAATCGATAAATCAGAAAATCACAGAAAACCAATATTCGCGTTGGAAAATATTCTGAATGGTTGTGAACCGAAGTTTGACAATTTTTGATTTAGCAATTGAAGCCCAAAGGTTCATTGCAGAAACAATCAATTTGAAGCGGTTGCACCAAAATGGCGCAACCCGGACTCGGTTGCACCAAAAATGGTGCAACCGGTGGGTCGGAGCCCGGCTGCGCTAAGTGGATGCAGCCCTTTTTTTTTTAAGAACCGGCTGCACCGCATGGTGCAGCCTAGTCCAGCCCCCAGCCCGCATGGGCTGGGGGGAAAAAGACCCCAGCCCGCTTGGGCTGGGGAGGAATGCATGTTCCCCAGCCCAAAGCGGGCTGGGCGAATTTCAAGCCCCCAGCCCAAAGTGGGCTGGGCGAATTACAAGCCCCGCCAGCCCAATCGGGCTGGGGCGAAATGCCAGCCCCCAGCCCAATCGGACTGGGGCGAAACGCAAGCCCCCAGCCCAATTGGGCTGGGGGGAAATACAAGCCCCCAGCCCGAAGCGGGCTGGGGCGATGGGATGTGCGCCAGCCCATGCGGGCTGGCCTGCTTCTGGCTAGCCCCACTGGGCTAGCCTGTTGTGCCTGGGTACAGCCCAGGCCTGCCCTGGTGCACCCAGATCCCTGTTTTCAGCCTGAAGCATTCCAGCCTGCAGAAAATGATGATTTAAGTGATTTTGGGGTGTTTTTTTCAAGTTTTTGGCATCAAATTTCACTAATAACAATCACTAACTAGCATATAATGATTGCTACACTATATTAAGGAGACAAAGGGCCAAATCTTAGCATTACCTTATGAAGCAATATCACAAACACCTTATGTACACACCCAAAATGAAAGCAAAGATGATCAAAGAGTTATGATTCACATGTTACATAATAAAACATGTGTTACTAAATGATCATTGAAGTCAAAAGAGGATTAAACACATATTAGAAGAGGTTTTTAGCAATATACCTCTCTAGAAAGCAACAAAGACCACTATAGCATCAATCCAAGTTAGCAAAAGATGGTTAGGAGGCTATAAGATCATAAAAACACATAAAACATGTGTTAACAAACTAATTTCAGAAATTAGGAAGATTTAAAAATGGATTTGAGGTGGGTATTTGCATTACCTTTGCATAGAATGACTTGCATAAGCTAAAACTAGAAGGAGACGAAGATGGAGGCCATTTTTGTTAAGAAAGCTTTAGGAAATGATTAGGATTTTGATTTGGGATGCATGAATGAGGTTAGGAGAGTTTGAGATAATTTATAGAGGAGGTTTAGGGTGGGTTATTGGGTTAAGTTTTGTAACCCAATAAGAAGAGGGTTATTTACATGTCTCCAAAAATTTGTCTAAGTGTTCATGTATGTTTATAAACTCATTTTTCTTACCCAAACCCGTTTTAAAATCTCTCCTAAAATATTTAACTTTCCAAAAATAACATTTTATCCTCATTTTAAAATCCCATATTTCCCAATTTAATTAAAATAGCCTTTTTCAAATAAATTTTGTTATTCCAAATCCTTTTATGCTTCATTAAAATAAATAAAAATCCTAACTTTTATTTATTAATTGGTAATGCAAATCCCGGGTTGTTACAATTATGGCCCGTAATCGTGGGTAATATTCGATTTACCGTGGCCGGCTAGCGTGGGTGCCGATCGTCAACAGTGAACTACCCCTGGCTGGCCACACCTTATGTTGGGGCTTAAAGTAGGTTCACGGTTGCCGGCGAGCCGAACGCCGTAATGAGCTGCCTTGGCTATAGTCGGCCTTCTCGGTGGCTTATAATCGGCTCATTACAGTTGGCTTCAAAGGCCGATCGTGAGCAATGAGTTAACCCACAACAGAGTGATGCTGGAGCAAAAGTTTCTCATTGGCGGAGGCATAGATTCGTATAGTACCTATTAGGTCTTGTCCAGGTGAAGTCGCGCTGTGATGTGTCTTGAATGGAAATGCCATTACACAGGATTTTGTTCAACAGAAAAGGATAAAGTTAACAAGCAGCCAAGATATAAAGAGACAAGTTAAAAAAGAGACAAGTTTTTAAAGTGGCTCGGCACGAAAATGCCTACGTCCACTGATTCTCTTTGTTAATTCACTTCATATGGGCAGTACAAGTTAAGAAAAGTACCGACGAAGGTGTTGGATGTTCCATGCCCTCTAGAACACCTCTGCGTCCACTGTTGATAAAATATAAGCTCCGTTGTGGAGATCTTTATGAATTACATATGGTCCGTCCCATATTGGATCTAGTGCACCGGGGCGCGGGAAAATTCGCTTGAGGACAAGATCTCCTTCTTGTAAGCTACGATGCTTGACTTTGGAGTTGTATTGTGCTGCAACTTTTTGCTTGTGAGCTGCTGCTTTGAGTGCTGCATCGTTTCTTCTCTCTTCAATTAGATCCAAAGACATGTGAAGGAGTGCTTCGTTCTCTTCCAGATTATAGTGGATCCTACGGTGGAAGGCACTATAGTTTCGACTGGGAGCATGGCCTCCGATCCGTATGCCAAAGAGAAAGGAGTATGCCCCGTTGATGTTCTGAAAGATGTGCGGTAGGCCCAAAGTGCCGTAGGAAGTTCATCCACCCAAGCGCCTTTTGATTTTTCAAGTTTCTTCTTGATTAGGGTTTTGAGAATTTTGTTGACAGCTTCGACTTGTCCGTTTGCCTGGGGATAAGCTACAGATGAGAAGCTTTTATGAATTCCGTGCTCTTGGCACCAGTCGGCGAATTACTCGTTGTCAAACTGAAGTCCATTGTCCGATATGATTTTGAGTGGGACTCCGTACCTGCATTGAACATTTTTGATCAAGAAGTTGATAACTTTTGCCGAAGATATTTTATTTAGAGGTTCCGCTTCCACCCATTTGGTGAAATAGTCGGCTGCCACTATAGCATATTTGGCTCCGCCCCGGCCCATTGGCAGTTCGCCAATCAAGTCAATTCCCTATACTGCAAAGGGCCAAGGGCTGGTCATTTGAGTAATCTCATTTGTTGGTAGCCGAGGAATCTTAGCAAATTTCTGACATCTGTCACGTCTTTTGATGAAGTCTAAGACGTCTTTGTTTAAGGTGGGCCAGAAATATCCATATCGGAGTATCTTCTTTGCCAGAGTCTGCCCCCCCCCCCAGTGTGATCTCCGCAGCTTCCTTGATGGATGTTGGATAAGATTTCTTTGGCTTGCTTTCCAGCAACACACCTTCATAAGGGGTTAGAGCAGCCGCGCGGATAGAAGATGCCTTCTTGTATTGTGTAGCGGGAAGCTTTCCTCAGGATTTTCTTGACTTCGTTGCGCCCGTCGGGTAGTGTGCCATCTTGTAAGAATTTTCGGATGGGAGTCATCCAAGTTTCCTCTTCGATTGCAGCTATCAGATTCACTTGCTCGAAACTCGGGGTTAGTTTCTTTGAGATGGCTACTGTTCCGGAAATGGTGCCGTCTCTCATGCTAGCTTGCTTCGCCAGTTCGTCGGCCTCCTGGTTCTCTTCTCGAGGAATGTGTTTGATTAAATAGTGATCCAATTGATCGAGCAGCAGCTTGGTCTTCTTTAGATATGATGTGAGTCGTTCTCCTCGAGTCTGGAATTCTCCTAGTATTTGATTTACAATAAGTTGCGAATCACTATGAAGACATAAAGAACTGACTCCAATCTCTAAGGCAAGTTCTAATCCAGCTATTACTGCTTCATATTCTGCATCGTTGTTGGTGGAAGCGGATTCCAACCTTAGAGCATAATGCAGCTTTCTTCCCCGAGGAGTGATTATTACAATACCTGCCCCCGAGCCTTGTTCGTTTGATGCTCCATCCATAAAGAGATTCCACTTGATGTCTTCTGCTATTTCAGATTGCTCCTTTCCTTCGTTGGTAGTGAAATCGGCAATGAAATCGGCCATGGCTTGTCCCTTGATGGCGGCGCGAGGATGGTAGGTGATATCATATTGACTCAGTTCAATGCACCATTTGAGTAGTCACCCAGAAGTCGGGACGATGGAGCACCTGCCTTAGCGGTTGATCGGTTAGAACCCTGATGGGATGAGAGTGGAAATAGTGTCGCAGTTTCCGTGATGTGATTAGTAAACAGTATGCTAGCTTCTCGAGTTTAGGATACCGGGCTTCCGCCCCCGTAAACCTCTTGCTTACAAAGTATACTGGCCGTTGCGCGCGGTTGTCTTCTCTTACCAAAGCGGCGCTTAAAGCATGAGGTGACACGGCAAGGTATAGGTATAGCTCTTCGCCTTCGTTCGGAGTTGAGAGTACTGGTGGCCTCTGGAGGTGTTCGATTAGGTTAAGGAAGGCTGTTAAGCATTCTTCAGTCCATTCGAACTTTCCTTTGTCTTTATTTAGAGCTTCGAAGAAAGGGATGCATTTGTCAGTTACTTTAGAGACGAATCTGCTTAGGGCGGCCACCTTCCCATTTAGGCTTTGCATTTCTCTTCGAGTGGATGGTATCTTGATATCTTTTAGAGCTCGGACTTGTTCGGGATTTGCTTCGATCCCCCTTGCATGGACGATGAATCCCATGAACTTTCCTGATGAAATCCCGAAGGAGCACTTTAGAGGATTCAGCTTCATCCTATATTGGCGAAGTACTTGAAACATCTCATCCAGGTGGCTTACGTGACCGTCGGCTTTCCTCGACTTTACTAGCATGTCATCCACATAAACTTCCATAGTTCGCCCTATTAGTTCCGCAAACATCTTGTTGACGAGGCGCTGATAAGTAGCTCCGGCGTTTTTAAGTTCAAAAGGCATTACTCTGTAGCAGTACAATCCCCGGTCAGTGATGAAACTAGTGTGGTCTTGATCGGGGGCGTGCATAGGAATTTGGTTATATCCCGAGTATGCTTCCATAAAAGATAAGAGTTCGTGCCCGGCTGTGCTGTCCACAAGCTGATCGATTCGGGGGAGTGGGAGGCAATCCTTCGGGAAAGCGTCATTTAAGTTGGAGAAGTCAATGCACGTTCGCCACTTCCCATTAGCCTTCTTTACTAGAACCGGGTTAGCGATCCACTCTGGGTAGATGGCTTCTAGGATGAAGTTATTGGCAAGTAGGTTCTTTATTTCTTCATCGAGGGCCGCTGATCGTTCTGCCCCCATACTTCTCTTTTTCTGCTTCACTGACACCCTGGTAGGATCGATGTTCAGTACGTGGCATGCTATGTCTAGGGAGATTCCAGTCATGTCAGCGTGCGTCCATGCAAATACATCACAGTTGTGGCGAAGAAAATCAACGAGCCGATCCTTCAATTCTGCTCTTAGCTGAGATCCGATTCTCAGTAACCTACTTGAGTCGTGTTTGTCTACAGATACAAACTTCATAGCCTCTACAGGCTCGGCGGTGGCCTCCTCCTCTTTGTCCCTGGGGTCTAATTCATTGAAAGGATCACCGGTATATCGAAGAGGAGGGGCTTTCTTTAGTTGCTATGCTTTCAAGTTTTTCTTGCAGAGAGTAGTCTCTACACTCTTCCCTTTATCCTTCCTGCGATTATTGCGAAGTTCAGTTACATAGCAATCTCGAGCGGCATCTTGATCTCCCTCTACTTCCCCTACTCCATTGTCTGTTGGGAATTTCATCTTCAGGCACCACGGGGCCAGGACAATTTGGAAATCAGACAAGGCGGGTCTTCCTAAAAAGGCGTTGTAGGCCGAGTGGTTATCTTTTAGCACAAATGTTTGTTTCCGCACAACGGAGCGGGGATGACTTTCTATTTCAACAAAGAGGTCCAATTGCCCGAGGGGCATCTTCGCATCTCCAGTGAAACCGTGTAGTGGTTTGTTGCAGGGAGACACATCCTTCATCGACAGCTTCATTCTGTCGAAAGCATGCTTGAATAGGATATTTACTAAGCTTCCAGTGTCTACTAGAATTCGGAAAACTTCGGCTGGGCCGAACCAGGCAGAGATGACCATAGGATCCATGTGAGGGTACTGCCTTCCTTCTAGGTCACGCCTACTGAATATGATGTCATCATTCTCTTTCCGCTTCGGGTGGCGTTCTTCTATAACAGAATTAACGCAGCCTTCATTGTTTCTAAGTGACTCTCCGTATCTTTCCATCTCTGCCCAGCTTCTGTCGGCGACGATGGCATTCATTGGTATCATGCCCATGAGATTCGTGGAAGCGGCAGAACTTTCCAGACTTAATTACGTTATCTAATTCCTTTTTGTACGGGGGGCGTTTGTATTTAACTTCGTCTTGGGTGGCCAGGAAGATGTTTTCGATTGTTTCATTCAAGAGAGTGTAAGCGTCAAATCTTGGTCCTGGCCGGTATAGACGCTTTTCTCCCTTCTTGCCCCCAGCATTGTCTCTAGAGTCATTTCTTCGAACGTCCTTTGCTACAACGGGTGTGTTGCCATGAGCTGCCTTAATTTGTTGCCCTGTCTTCCTTTCAGTGGCAGCATCTTCAAGTCTCATATACCTTCCGGCTTCATGGAAAAAATCGGGTAGGGTAACTGGTTTTTCTTTCGTTAGTCTTCTAGCAAATTTAGTATCTGGATGCACACCACTACAGAGGGCCATTAAGATAAGTTTCTCATCGGCATCTTGGACCGCGGCCGCTGCGGCGTTGAATCGGGTTAGATATTGTTGCACTGTCTCTCCAGGCTTCTGTTTGATATTAGATAGGGAATAAGCGTTCTTGGGTTGTTCCACATGAATGCGGAACTGGTGATGAACTTTTCTTTCAACATTTCCCATGAGCTGATGGATCCTTGGGGTAGATGGCAAAACCAGGAGGTAGCTAGATCTGCCAAGAATAGTGGAAAGCATTTGCACAATACACCTTCTGTGGCTCCGCTCATGAGCATATGCTGCGTGTATCTCTGTAAGTGTACAACGGGGTCAGAGATTCCCCTGTAAGGTTCCATTGTTGGCATTTTCCACTCTCGGGGGGTGATGGCAATTTCGGTATTGCGAGCGAAAGGGCTGGTCACCCTAGCGTCTATCTCTCGATCTCTTTGATCTCGTTGGACGCACTCTCTGAACAATCGTGCCATCCTTTCATCAAAATATGGAGTAGATAGAAATGAGTTTGGTTCTTCTCTATGGGATTGATTCCGTCCAGACGACCTGTAGGGATGGCATCGCCTATCACTCCTAATATTTTCCAATGGCTGTTTCTGGTCTTCCGGGAGCATGCTAGGGTCAGCTACAATAGGCCCTTGCCTTGATCTTCCCCTGCTGGGTTCTGTTTCAAGCACTTCCTCGAGTCCATCTTCGGGCTGGACCCTAGCTCGGCCCCGTTCATTGGTGTTTTCATGGCTAGGTAGCATGACCGGCTCAGCTACAGTCGACCCTCGCCTGGTAACTCCCCCGTTGGGTTCGGTCCCAAGTGTTTCCTCGGGTCGGAATTCAGGCTGAGTTCGGGCTCGGCTCCTACCATTGTTGTTTCTATTGTTAGCTTCTTCGAAGAAGAAAGATCTTTGTCGCCTCCGTGATCCTCCAGACTGGGACTCACCCCATGATTCAGTGTTGCTGTTGGATTCTTCAGCATCCCTTAAGCGTGACATGAGTTGTTTCACCAAGGCTTCTTGTTAGGATGTGAAGCGGTCAGTCACTTCAGCCACAACCATGTCTAGATCTGCCCTAGTAATTGCTGCCCGCTGTTCCGTGGCGGGGTTGTCGGATTTACCTGATTTTCATTTGGTACTGCTGTTGGAACGGGATGATTCTCTTGATCTGGGACCACTGGATCTGGAACACTGCTAGTCGCGACGTTCTTTCCTTTGTTAACATCTTTCTTCTGCCTGGAAGGCATGTTCTCCAAGCAATGAGCGGTGCTGTCGGGAAGAAGGTTAAGTGGGAGAAGCTGAAGCTTCTAGCTCGATCTCTCAATGAAAGCACCAAAAATGTTTGCACAAAAAAGGGGCAAACACCTCAAAGTCATATGTTTTAGTTGATTTTATGTTATTCTTAGTGATTTGAGTGATTTATGCAAATACGTAAAAAGCAGGGTCTAAACTGTAAAAGAAACACAGATTTATAGTGGTTCGGCCAGAATGTGCCTACGTCCACTTTATATGTTATTCTCCTTTACTGTTCGGATTACAAATACAAAGCTATTACAAGTGTATGAAAGTTGTTTGAAAGTTCTGTTCGTGCTTGAGCTCTCAAACTTGTCGGCCATTGTTGTACCCCTGCCCTCTATTTATAGAGTGAGGTTAGGAGTAGGGGTCTTGGATGTATATAGCTGTTGGTGGGCCTGGGCTGATGTGATCTGGCTTGGCATTATTGATTCGGTAACGCCTTGGCTCGGTAGTGAGTGGAGCATGGATTGGTCCGGTGGTGGGTGGAGCGTTGAGTTCTGGTCCGGTGGTGCTTTGGTTCGGCAGTGGATGAAGGCATTGATTGGTTCGGTGATGGTTGGAGGTGGCTGGTTTGGTAGTGTCTTCTTAGCCTTGATTCGGTAGTGTGGTTTGGTGATGAGAGGGGTGTGGATTGATTCGGTAGTGAGTGGAGTTGGGATTGATTCGGTGGTGAGTGGAGTTGGTCCGGTGGCAGAGGATTGGTGCCGAAGGGGTTGGTTCGGTGGTCTCGGTCCGGTGGGACTTCGTCCAACATAAACGATATAAAATGAAGCAAGAATGACATCCTATATGAAGCCAAGTTAAGAAATTAATTTTGATATATATAAAAAGAAGTCAAGAATATAAAGTACTATAGTAGTATAGTACATTCAAAAAAACAACTCCATCAATAACTAAAGATTGAAAAAAATTGAAATTACATCAAGAAAATTATGCCACATATGCAAGATTGAAGCAGGAATGGTTTTCTACATGAAGCTAAGTTAATAAATTAATATGACAATTAATTGTACGCTGAAAATGGATCATGGGCACAAAAACAATATAGGCATATGTTAAACAAGGTGAGTAAGAAATAATTTCAGCACATAAACCAATAACATATTTTTTAGACGAATACAGACTAATCATTAGTTGTGCATTAAGACCACATCCTGTACGAAATGCATGTAATTAGTTTCTCACTATGCATACACCTTAAATTTTCTTAAATATTTACAGTAATATTATCTACACTTTAAATCAAACCAAAGGCACATAAATGGTATGAACATAGAATTTTTCAAATAAGTAAGCAGAAAAAGTTAGCATATATAATAGATTAAAAATAGTAGCTGCTCATTACTAAGATAAAAGGGGAAGTAATGTGCAATGAATCAAAATCAATTGTACCAAATTGCTATGAATACATGATTTTGAAAGTGATTGAGCATAAATGGTTTACTACAAGAAATTAAGTAGTCAATTAAAAGAAGAATTAATTGTGCAATGATACCAAATTATGGGCTCATAAACAGTATAGTCATATAACATACAAAATCAGCAACACGTTATTTAAATAAACAAATTATTTAAATAAATAAACTAATAAGACAAGATGTTGTATACACTTCGAGTAATTAATTTCTTTCCATACACCTTAAACTTTTTTAAACGTCCAAAATATTATTGATTAAATTGCAAATTATTCAAATTGCAAAGTAAACCAAAGGTACATGGCTGGTATAAACATTGGATTTATTAATTAGTAAGCAGTAAAGGTGTAAGTGTTAAAATTTGGCGACACTATAAGGAAATTTATAGAGGTTGGAAGTAGCTTCGTAACGGAGGAAACGGTTCGCAAATCGGAGTTCGGAGGTGAAAGTTATAGGAGAAAAGGCGAAGTGGGGGAAGTTTGGGGCAGAAACTTCTTTCAGACGTCTGAACAAAAAGGATCAAACGTCTAATTTGGACAGAAATGCTCCCAGAGCATTCTATCAGACGTCTGACCAAATGGGTCAGACGTCTGATCTGAAGCGAATTCGCTCCAGTGAGTTAAACCAGACGTCTGACCTTTTGGTCAGACGTCTGAAACGGTTTTTCGTCTGTTTTTCACGTACGAACTTGGGTGAAAATTTATGGTATCTGCAGGGGCAATTTTGGAACATTGCTTAGGGTTTCTATTCTCCTATATAAGCTAGCCTCGGGTTTCAGATCTGTGTGCGTGCAAGCAACGAAAAGAGATTAGCCTCCACCAAATTAGGGTTTATCAAAACCTAATTTTTTTCAATTATCTTCTCCACAAATTCAATTCTAATTAGAATTTGATCATTGTATTCAATCTCTTGTACTCTTTTCATCAATATTAATAAAAGCTCTCTCTTAAAGTGGATGTACACTAACACAACGTTAGTGGAACCACTATAAACCGCTGTGTGATTTATTTTTCGTTATTGCTTTGATTTCTATATTGCTCGTTTGGAATTGTGATTGCTTTTAGATTGATTGAGATTGGAATTGAGTTGTTGATTGGTTGTTTTTACACTTCTTACCACGATTCCGTCTTCCGCTGTGCTTGTGGGGATTCGATTTGAGTGCTCTCGTGTTGGAATCCCACACCAACATTTGGTATCAAAGCATTGGTGTTGGTAGGTGGTTGTAGAAATGCCTGAATCAAGTAGTAACTCTAGTAGCTCCTCAATGGGTAATCCAAGCGGGGTAGCTCCTTATGTATGTGGCTCGTACGCAGCTTCAGGATCACAATTGGTAATAGACAAGTGGAATGGCAATAATGATTTTGAAAAAGGGCAATGGAAGATGAAAGCGGTTCTAAGGAGGAATCAGGTGCATCTGGTAGTGTTTGACACACATTTATTGCTGGTGGATATCTCAGATGTTGAGAGAGAGGAAATGGAAGAATGGGCATTCACTACACTTCAACTTGCTATGGAAGAGAATGTTATCTCTGAAATTAGTGGTGAGACAACCGCTAAGGGTATTTGGGACAAGTTGGAGGAATTGTATATGAAGAATTCCTTGATAAATCGTTTGATCTTGTTGCGAACGTTCTTCACCTATAAGATGAAGGAGGGTACTTCGCTGAAAGAGCACTTAAATACTTTTAATGATTTTCTAATGAAGATGAAGGCGGTAGATTTGAAGATTGAGGAAGAGCAAAAGAATGATATTGTTGTGTTCGTTGCTAGATCGCTATACAGGTTTCTCAAATAGTTTGATCTATATCCGGGATACATTTACTCTTGATGATGTCAAGACGGGTCTTCTTAGCGAGAAGTTGCGGGATCAAATGAAGGAGTTACGTGATGGAAGTAGTGGTGCTAGTAATGGTTATGGTTTATTTGTGGAGAAGGAGAGGTATGTGAAGAAGGAGAACCGGGGGCGTTCTAAATCTAGGAATCTCGGTTGGAGAGGAAAGTCGATGGAAAGAAAAGGCAAGTGCTACATTTGTTGGAAGCCCTATCATTGGAAGAATGAGTGTCTGGACAAGGAGAAAGCAAAGAAGGAAGTATCATCTTCATCAGTAGCGGTGGAGAGTGCAGTTGGTGAGGAAGATGTAGATGTTTTGTCGGTTGTAGCATCGGATGTTTCGGGTGCTCTCACTAATGAACACAACTATTGGTGCTCGATTCTGGGGCGTCTTATCATATGACGCCAAATAGAAATTGTTTTTCTTCTTACATCGACAAAGAAGGAAACTCAATTGTTATGGGAAATGGTGCGATTTGCAAGTCGAAAGGCATTGGTTCCGTGCAAATTCGAATGTTTGACGGAGTGGTTCGTACTCTCACTAATGTGCGCTATGTTCCGGGACTTAGGAAGTCACTTATCTCATTGGGGCAGCTGGATTCTTTAGGTTGTAAGATTACTATTGAGAGTGATAGCTTGCGGGTTTCGAAGGGTGCACTTGTGGTAATGAAGGGTGCAAGACTCATGGTATTTATTTTCTTTAAGGAGTGACTGTAGAAGGTGAAACTTGTATAGGAGTTGATAGTTCTCGTGACTTGGATGCGACTAGGCTGTGGCATTTGAGGTTGGGTCATGTCTCGGGGAGGAGTTTAGATGTTTTTCGAAAGAGAGAGATGGTCGATGGAGAAATTTTCAATAAGTTAGAGTTTTGCGAAGAATGCGTCATGGGAAAGCAAACTAAAGTTTCATTCAGTGAGGGAAAGCATGATTCTAGTAGGGTTCTTGAGTATGTTCACACGGATGTTTGGGGACCGACACCTGTAGCTTCTTTAGGAGGAGCTCGCTATTATTTCTTTTATAGATAACTTTTCTCGGAAAGTTTGGGTGTATGTAATGAAGGCCAAGTCGAAGGCATTTGCAAAGTTCAAAGCGTGGAAAGCTCTTGTTGAGAATGAGAGTGGCAAATCTTTGAAGGTTCTAAGGTTTGACAATGGCGGAGAGTATGTTTTCAGAGAATTTTTGGAGTATTGCAAGCATCATGGTATTCGGAGGCATTTTACTACACCTGGAGATCCGTAATCAAATGGTGTTGCAGAGAGAATGAATCGTACTCTACTTGAGAAAGCACGATGCTTGAGATTGACATCGGGTTTGGCGAAGGGATTTTGGGCTGAAGCTTTGTCAACCGCAGTGCACATTATTAATCGAATTCCGTGCTCAGCTATTGGTAACAAAATTCCGAAGGAAGTGTGGAAGGGAAAGATCATTGACTTGAGTTATCTTCGTGTGTTTGGCAGTCCGGTTTATGTGCATGATCCGGGAAATGATAAGCTTGAACCAAGAGCTTTCAAGGGGATTTTTCTTGGCTATATGGACAGTGTAAAAGGCTATCGGATTTGGAATCCAAAAACAAAGAAAGTAGTGAATTCTCGTCATGTTACTTTTGATGAGTCGACGGCGTTCAAGGAGAAAGTGAGCTCATCGGATGTTCCGGATTTGGTTCATGATGAATCAAAGGAGAAGGAAATTATCTCCACATTTTGTCCAAGAAATAGAGAGAGTAGAGTAGTAGGAGATGCTTGTAAGGAAGTAGCGGTTGATGTTACATCACATAGTCCATAGGATGCCTCTAGTAGTGTTGGTGATGTACATGATTCTAGAGAAGATTCGGTTCAAGGTGGAGCCAGAGTGATGGTATTGCTACTCGGGTTGGTCGTCGTACTATAAGACCACCCGAAAGATATGGTGATTGGAACTATCTTAGCTTTTGTGATAATTTGGACTATGCTCTTCATGTAGTCCAAGATGAGCCGATGGACCTTGATGATTTCGTGAAGTCGAGTGATAGCTCGAAACGGATTTGTGCCATGGAGGAAGAGATGCAATCATTGTTGAAGAATCAAACTTGGGATTTGGTTCCACTTCCTAAAGGAAACCGTGCTATTGGGTGCAGATGGATATACAAGGTGAAGGACGATGGAAGATACAAAGCTAGGCTAGTGGCTAAGGGGTTTGTACAAAGGAAAGGAAAGGAGTATGATGAGATATTCGCACCAGTTGTGCGCCATACTTCTATCTGGATATTACTTGCTATTGTTGCTATTCACGACTTGGAGTTGGAGAAACTTGATGTGAAGACCGCCTTCTTGCATGGGGACTTTGATGAAGACATCTACATGGAGCAACCGGAAGGTTTCGTTGTAGATGGTAAGTCAAATTTGGTTTGCAAGTTGAAGAAATCACTATATGGTTTAAAGCAATCACCTTGACAATGGTACAAGCGGTTTGATCATTTCATGCTTGAAAATGGTTTTGAAAGAAGCATCAAAGACGCTTGTGTTTATTTCAAAAGGTTGAAAAATGATACTCTTGTATGTGGACGACATGCTCATTGCTTCTAAGGATAAGAATGAAATCAACAATCTAAAACTGAGTTAGAAATCGGAGTTCGAAATGAAGGATCTTGGAGAAGCAAGAAGGATATTGGGCATGGAAATTGTAAGGAATCGAAAGCATTTTGAGTTGAAACTAACTGAAAAGGAGTACATAGAGAAAGTGCTTTGCCGGTTTAGCATGGAGGATGCAAAGGCGTCAAATACACCTTTACCTTTGCATACGAAGCTTTCGAGTGAAGGATCACCTATCTTGGAGGAAGACAAGACATATATGGCAAAGGTGCCATATGCTAGTGTAGTCGGAAGTCTAATGTATGCTATGGTGTGTACAAGGCCCGATATTGCAAATTCCGTCGGGATGGTTAGTCGATACATGGCTAATCCGGGAAAATCGCATTGGGAAACTGTGAAGCTTATATTGCGATACCTTAGAGGCACATCATCTCATGGCCTTGTTTTTTGCGGTAGTAAGGCGATGGATTGCAAGTTAGTTGGTTATTGTGATTTGGACTACGCCTGTGATAGTGATTGAAGGAAGTCAACTTCTGGATATGTCTTCACACTTGGGGGTACATCCATAAGTTGGAGATATAGATTGCAGACCGTAGTTGCTTTATCCACCACGGAGGCGGAGTTGATAACCGCAGTGGAGGCGGAAAAGGAGGTGCTCTATTTGAAGCGATTGTTATGTGACTTGGGATTCGGGCATGATAGTATTGATGTTCGATGTAATAGCCAGAGTGCTATTCACTTGGTAGAAAATTTGGCATTTAGCTCACGGACTAAGCATATTGAGGTGAGAGAGTCATTTCTAGTAGCCATGGATGAAGATAAGCAAGTATATCTTCGGAAAGTGCACACAAAGGATAATGCGGCGGATATGTTCACTAAGGCATTGCCGATTGGAAAGTTCGAGCATTGCTCGAACTTGATTCGCTTGGAGAGGTGCTAGGTGCCACGGGGTGGCACGGTTAAGGGAGAAGCTTGGTAGTAGATGAGGAAGAGTATCGGTGAGAGATTGGAGTTCTATCTTCTTGGTAAGTGCTAGTCTTTGGTGAGATAGCTTAGGATTTGGATGTTTTCACCATTTTATTAGCAGGCGGGAGCTTTGCCTGAGCTCGTCGGTGGAGTGCAATGGGCGGTGGATTTGCCGGAGCTCATTGGGAAAGCATTCATGTTTGGTTGAAGGTAGAAGAGGTGATAGTTGGCACTATCGGTTGTCATTGATGGTATGGTACCATTGGAATTGAAGATAGATATAGTGTCGAGGTGGAGTGTTAAATTTTGGCGGCACTATATGGAAATTTGTAGAGGTCGGAAGTAGCTTCGTAATGGAGGAAACGGTTCGCAAATCGGAGTTCGGTGGTGGAAGTTATAAGAGAAAAGGCGAAGTGGGGGAAGTTTGGGGCAGAAACTTCTTTCAGACGTCTGACCAAATGGGTCAGACGTCTGATCTGAAGCGAATTCGCTCCAGTGAGTTAAACCAGACGTCTGACCTTTTGGTAAGACTTCTGAAACGGTTTTTCGTCTGTTTTTCACGTACGAACTTGGGTGAAAATTTGTGGTATCTGCAGGGGCAATTTTGGAACATTGCCTAGAATTTCTATTCTCCTATATAAGCTAGCCTCGGGTTTCAGACTATGTGCGTGCAAGCAACGAAAAGAGATTTGCCTCCACCAAATTAGGGTTTATCAAAACCTAATTTTCTTCAATTCTCTTCTCCACAAATTCAATTCTAATTAGAATTTGATCATTGTATTCAATCTCTTGTACTCTTTTCATCAATATTAATAAAAGCTCTCTTTTAAAGTGGATGTACACTAACACAACGTTAGTGGAACCACTATAAATCGTTGTGTGATTTATTTTTCGTTATTGCTTTGATTTCTATATTGCTTGTTTGGAATTGTGATTGCTTTTGGATTGATTGAGATTGGAATTGAGTTGTTGATTGGTTGTTTTTACACTTCTTACCACGATTCCGTCTTCCGCTGTGCTTGTGGGGTTTCGATTTGAGTGGTCTCGTGTTGGAATTCCGCACTAACAGTAAGGACCCGTAAATTTCCGATAATTAAATTTATTAATTAATAAGTTTTGGAATTTAATGTTGTGAAAAATTAAAAATTTAAGATTTAATAATGAGAGAAATAAGTAGAAGGTAAGGTTAGTAATCTTAATTTAAGGAAATTGACAACTATTTTAATGCAATTTCAATTGATTAAAATGATTGTAAATTTAAATTTGGTTATAAATTGCAAATAAGTAAATAAACTAAATGTTGCAATAAACGGTGAAATTGTATGTTCGTGTCTAACCAGAATAACAAATGTTGAATTTGAATAAATGATGGAGTGAATGTTTTAATGAAAGAATAACATAAGTTGTTATTTGAAATGCATCTTGGAGAAGATGATTTTCAATAAGATAAAACATTTACTTTGTAAGTAGTGAGTAACTTTCGTTGTATATGAAATTTTATAAAACATGTTTGAAGTGGCATAAATGAAAAGAAAACAATGTTTTATAATTAGAATTTTTTTGAAATTAGTAAAGAAATAAATCAGAATGTATATGAAATTTTATAAAACATGTTTGAAGTGGTATAAATGAAAAGAAAACAATGTTTTATAATTAGAATTTTTTTGAAATTAGTTATGAAATAAATCAGAATTAGATTAATTGAAATGTTTCAATTAAAAGGAAACATAAACTTAACTGTAATGAATGAGTTAATATAGGAACTTGCATTTTGTGTTAATATGGAATGAGCATTTTAATTAAGATAATTGCATGTTTTGAGACGTATAAAAATAAAATTTTCATTTTGAATAAGTATAGTTTTAGAAGAAAAAAAATATTTTAGAATAATATATATAAACATACTTATTAGTATTCAAATTTTAAAATATATTAGAGGGTTCATCGTTGTATAAGTGTTGTTAAATGAATTGCAAATTACCTTTTATTAACAAATGTACATTAATTACACATGTTCACATATAGTTTTTTTTTCATTTCAAATATGGTTAAACTTTTAAATTTGTTCCACTAATGTGATCGTTATAGTAATTAAAAAAAAGTAAAGTAAATCCTTTTATAATGCATAAAAAGATATATATTCATTAATTAATAAAATTGGTTTGAGTAACATAAATAAATGAATAGATTGATTGGTTGATTGATTGATTGATTGATTGTTAATTGATTGATTGCGTTAATGGAGTGTGGACATATATTAATGTAAAACGGATGTTTTAATAAAGAAGTAAATGATAAATATGTGTATATTTGGGTTTGTAAATGAATTAATTGGTGGAAGTTTTGTAATTTGGATCCCAACATTTGTTTAAAGTATATAAGTGGTCCCTTTATTTACTTTACATTTATTATCACATCCACGTTCTCTTCCTTTCCATTTTCAACGTCTTCATATAGGTCTCATTTGAGCATCCATTTAATTGTTAGATTACTCATTCGTTTCTTATTAATTATATTTTCTTCATTTGATTTATTTATAATTAATAATTTCCGCATTCTTTTCATTTGTTTCTCATTTATTCGTTTGCTCCTTTCAAGTGCTTTACCTGAAACTTTTTCCTTTTCTTTTTTTTTCAGTTTTAATATGAACATCCAAATTAATTATTTGTAAACAAATTTCTAACTTATGTTTGTAACCAATAATGTTAATATATATGTTTGAATTATAGTTTAAAGGAAAACAATTGGATTAACTATCTTCCCAGTAATCAACGTATATTTTGAAATTTAATTATTGGAATTAATAGCAATTAAAATCTTTCCATTAATAAGAAATTAAAGTGAATTGTAATTAGTTAGTGATATGTGCAACTTATGTTTTGTGCTAAAGATAAAATAAGTAATTTAATGAAAAATATTAAGTTAATTAGTGTGTTCAATATTATTAATTGTGTGTAAAGAAAGAAAAAAATGGTTAAATTGACATATATTTATGTATATATTTGGAGTTAATGAAACGTATTGAAGGGAATATACATTTTAAAATTTAATTTCAAAAGTTGTTTGCAGTATACTAATTCTTCTGTTCTCATTAATTTATTACCTTATTTTATTCTACCAGCAGCTCATGTTTTCGTTGACCTCTCTCTTTTGCGTATTTCATTCCATTTGTTCTTTCACTTCTTTCCATAAATTGAATTATTAATGAGGCGCTACTTTGCATTTGAAATGAAATGTGTATGTGCATTAATTCACGAATTCATTTACATATACTATTTACTCATGCATGCATTCATTTCCCTTTAGAAAAAAAAAACTTTTCACCTAGCACGTCTGTCTAAACTGAATTAAATGTTCTATATTTTCTTTGTGTAATGAATAGTCTTAAATATGTTAGAATTTCATATTCCACTATTCACTTTCATTAATCTTTTCGTTTATTATTTTCTCAGATTTCAACCACCCATTTCATTTATTTATTTGTATTATTTCTTTTATGAATACATACCTCTTTTGGTTTTCCTGTAAGTTTCATTTATTTACACATGTACTTTGCCTTTAAACATTTCCTGTTAATGAAATTAATTGAGGTAGCACATGTTTTGAAATTATATACCAAATTTTTGCTTGCTTTGTAAACATGTCTTTTAAAATTCAAATGAGTATCTTTCATTCTTTATTTAATATTTGACACGTTTCTTTTCTCATTTTTGTGTGTTTCTTCATTTTCGGTTGTTCCTTCTTCTTTTCTCTAAAGCTACATTTTTTCAAATCTTAGTTTGATTTTATATTTTATATATATATATATATATATATATATATATATAATTTTTATTTAACCTTTCTTCACCTTCTTTTTTCCTCCCTCCTTCTTCTTCGTTTTCTTTTCTTTTCCAAACAAAAATTTCATCAAATCTGCATTTTCTTCTTCTTCATCTCCTTTCAAAATTTCTCCTTCAAATTTAGATTATACAAACTTCTTTGTCTCCTTCAAAACCTACAAATATAAAAAAAACAGGAAATAAAATCAAAGCTGAAAGAAAGAAAAAAGTGGCGGTCAAACCTAATTAGAGGAAGGTAAGCTAAAAAGGTGAGTGATTCAGCCCACTCATACAATACTAAAATTTCCATTGCAAGTTAAATAAAATTTACAATGTGATATATATATTAACAAAATTATTGTTGTTTGTTGGTTTAAATTGACATTTAAATTGATACTGAATCTAAATTTATATTAAATTAAATTGACATTTAATTTTATATTAGCATTTAACTGATTGTTAAAACCTCGATATCGATAACTATTAATTGTTTTAATATATTGGTTGATTTGGATGTTGTCTGAAATGGATGCTTATTGATTATTATGTTAGATGTATGGTTGTTTATTTATTTATTTTAATATGTCCCCATTATCATCGTGTATATTATCAACATCATTTAAATGGTCATCTGGATCATTTAAGAACTAGATAACTAAGACATTTAAATTATGGTTGAAATGATGTATACCCATACAATTTCTTGAATTTGGATTGTGTATCGGAATTTAATTATTTGAATGGATTAAGTTATAATTTAAACTTCGGATTTATTTTAATTAAAGTGATTAAAATTAGTACTTCGAATTATTTGAAATCTCTTAAATAATTACATTCACGTTGTACACTTGACAGGAGATGGAAAATCCCGCAACATCTCTGAAGTCATTGCACTCATATTTTATTTGAGATTGATTTGACTTACGTAGGAATTTTTTTAGTTCTGACTCGAGTGTATTGTTTTTCATTATACTCGGGTCAGCTTGAGTTTTTCAATGTTGAGGACATTATTCTGGAAGACAAAAATGGAGTTTAGTATTATATTATTATTTTATCCCACAACATCATGTTGTTCCACCGTCTTATTTGATTATTATTCTTATTGTATGTATAGCTCTGATATATTATAAAAGTGCAATCAAATGTTTTTTGTAAAACGGGTTCATTAACTGTTTATTTGATTATTATATTTTATCATTTCGCTATGAGATTTTGTGTTTAATTTTTCCATCTTTTCTCATATTTTCTTATTTATCCCATTAATAGTCCTCCCTTTTGAATGGTTTGAGTTGACATGTGTGGTTTATTGTCGATTTAAACCATCCAAAAATGTGGGTCATCACATTTGGTATTAGAGTTTTAGTTTAGACATACCTTAGCCTATTGCGGTTAACTCATTAGAAATAGGGTAGTAATATCCTAAAATGAGTTTGTCTAAGTGTTATGTATATGAGCGCACGTATTTGTTAGTGTTCTAAAAATGTTTTATATAAGTTTTGAAACGAAATAATTTTCCTAATATTATATGTTATATATAAAGGAAAATTTTATAACTAATATAGTTATTTGTAATGTGTATGTTTTACGAAATGATAATATCTATTATTATCATTTATTGTTGACTTGTTGTATTTAGTCAAATTATAAACATTGGCTATTATTGTTGATTGAATTTAAGGACTAAACAGTAGTTTAATAATGGTGAATTAAAGAGAATGAAGTGGATAATTAGGATATTCGATTTGAAATTGAAATGTTGTTGTGGATTTTGTTATTTGTTGACAGGTAGTTTCAACTATTGAAAAAATTGGAATATCTGGATATTTTTGGATAACCGAAACCTTCTGAATTAATATATGAGTTGAAATTTAGAAATAGTGTTGACTTATGCAGTTGAATTTGATAACCTTAATTTGAAAGAAAGTGAAACAAGGTTTAATTTGTTATATCTATGTCTAGTAAATGAATAAAATTTTGTACACATTCTAGGCATGTAATGTAATAATATACAAGTGTGAACTTTAAGCCTTGGGATGTTTAAATTAAAATTATGATTAAGGAAATGTTGTAAATGAGGTTAAATTGGAAAAAATATGTTTATAAATTTAATTAACATTTATGAAATGTGTCATAAATAAATTGAAAGGTAAAGGTGAAACGAAATGGGATAAGCAAATATGAATTAAAAGTGAAATGGCTATAAATAAAGCTATGACTTGTAAATTTTTATGAAATAAATGAATGTTGCAATAAATGGGTATAAATAAAGTCGTGATAACTTTGAACTCAAATAATGTCGTATAAAAGGAATAAAGCCTTTATAAATTGGTTACGAACTGAAGGAAATTTCTCCTGAAATGATTCTCAAATAAATGTGGTATTAAATGAGAAATATTACATGTGAAAATAAATGTAATTTAAAATGAAGAGAAATGTAAGCAATTTTGTGAGAATGAATATATTAGTTATTTGTATTGAGTAGAGAAATTCTATGAAACAAATGTTAAAGTATGAAGTGATACTTGTGTTAATCAACGAGATTAATAATGAATTTGATTAAAATGTAATTATGATGAAACAAACTGGAATAATTATGTATGTATTATGTATATTGTTTTATGCGCAAAATTAATTTGATCAGATTTGATTACATAAGTTCTATGTGAATTACACCACTTCGTATTAGGATTTTTCATTCGATTCCTGGTGGCGGATAGTTGATGTGGAATTTTGGTTGATTACAGAATTCTGTATCATAGTGCATGGCTATGTAAGGAGAATGATGGTTTCTAGTCAGGAAACCTATAATGACTCGATTTTTCGACTCCCGAAAAATCGACATCAATATGTTCACTGTATCAAACGCCGAACAATCGAATGCTAGAAAACTAAATCGTTAGGGTTAAACAAGAAGAAGGTAGAAGAAGAAATAGAAACAATATCAAAATCTCACAATCGCAGCTGAACAATATATAATAGATAAATGTCTAATCTTTTAAAAACAAAAGAACTATATCAATTTTATACATTACAACATCAGAGTCATATGCAACATAAGAGCGGAAAAATAACATAACAGCGGAAAAAAATAACATCATATATGCGTGATACGTCTCATCGTCCAGCTTGTCTTTTGATCTCCACAGCATACTTTTCTGACTTCGCTTTAGAACTACTGATAAACTGACCGTAGGCTGCCCGTGTGGAAAATTAGGGGCATCTAGCATTTAGAAAAGGGAACAATAAACTCCGAGTCAATCGTGGGACTGGTGTGAGATCTTAAAACAGTTATTTTCACAAAAGAAAATGAAAAGAAATCCGTTCATGCTTTTGGAAAATGAAACTACCATAAGGCCTCCCGGCACATACATGATGCAATTGCAAACTTGGAGGAGATTTCTCCTTATACCAGTCAAACATGCTTGATACGCGAAAATCCTTTTGATGTTATTATTAGTGCATAGTGTGGAAAAAATTTCGAAAGTATAATATTCATCTTAGCCAGCATAGGTACCATTATATTATGCCTACTATAGCTACCATCTGAGATGGTAGGTTCTACAACTGCAATCGTAAAGGGCTCGTATTGTTTTGTTTGGATTTCCAACAAATGGTCAAGGCTAAGGAACATCCTTTATCCGAAGTGTACGCCTCTGGAGGGATGCCTCGAGAACCTAACCGGATCTCTGCCAATACAAGACCAGGTTACCTCTGTAACCAGGTAATTACTGTCACGAGTATGCCATCCCCCGGTCGTAACCGACCTTTACCGAGGCTCCTCAATTCCAACAACCACATAAGTAAATATCTGGGGTCCATACCAGAATACCACTTTTTACACACAAGTTAGATATCTAGGCTTCATACCAGAATACCACTTTTTATCCCGAAGGAAATGGACATACCCTGAGAGGCTTGACTGTGATAACCCTGATTTTTTTAATAAGGTAATTTTATGATTCAATTTAGTTTATGATTGTTTAATAATTGGAAAAATAGGAATAGAAACTTGTTGCCAATGAATGGTAAAAAAGTATGTACTGGTGCACTAGACAGTACATACACATGCACATATTTTCTACATTATAAAATAGGCAGAAATTAATTCGTAAGTTAGAAAAAATAAATTTCAAATACATAGGCATGCAGACATGATTATTGCAGACATGAATATGTCTTTAAAACAAGTTTAGTATAAAGAAAATAAAATATGTAGTCTAGAATAAACAAATGCAGAAGATAGTAAGTACTTAAATAAATAAATAAATAAATAAGTTTACATATGATATGCAGGAGCATAAGAAAGCACTGCTGGTAAGAGACAAGGTTTGCATGGAAATAGTATGAATCTTTAATAAAACACTTTAGCTAATTTCAGTAATTCTTTTGCTTGAAAAAAATGTAAGTCATGTATATAACATGACCCGGGGTAAGATAAAAGGAATAGGGTATATTTTCTGAGAAAAATATAACAAGGACCACTTACCCATTTTCTCTAAAAAATAAGATAAAAGGCAGATCATAGTTGTTAGGGTAAAACTGACATTGGGTAATTTCCTTAAACCCTAGAAGCAACCAGGGTCTAGTATAAGAAGGCTTAAGGGTAGTAAGATCTGTCACTATTTTAAAAATAAAAAATAAAATTATATGACAATGAAAATATAAACCAGAGAGCATTGGCCATTAGAGATAAGAGAAAGTAGGAGATCAAAGGAAAAGGAAGGCTTAGGAAAAAGGAATTAAGGTGAGTAATCTCACTGAAAACTTGGCATTAAGTCCTGAATATTGAGGCAGCCTAAATAGTTTTATAATTTATCTATACAATCTGTGTTTATTTGGGTGTATTGATGATCTGCTTAAAGGTTCAACCCACCATATTGATATACCCAGAAGATATGATTATGGGTTTCCTGTTTAAAATGATCACTTGCATTATGCATTAATCTTGACAGGAGATGTTTTCCTTTATGTATTTTCTGCATACAGTAGTTTATTGAAAGAAAATCCCGAAGGAAAATGTTGTAAATCTATGGTCTAAATGGAAAAAAATGGGACTGCAGCATAGAATGGTTGCTGCTTATGTCTCATAATTAAATAAGTGAAAATATAGAATTGCAATGTTATACATGTGCTGAGCTTCTATGTTTTACAAATAATCCAGATCAGAACATAAACTTGTGGTTTAGTCAGATCTTATAAACTGGTGAGTATCTGATTTAAACCAAAGGTAAAAGGGATGTAACATAGAAATTATTTATGACCATATATTTATAACATGATCCATTGGAAACCCCTGAATTAAATAATATGTATATTGAGAACTCACATTTACTTGTATGATTAAATTTATGTTTATGAGAACATGACGTATCAATAAATACCTGTTGGTTGAATTATTCACTTTTCTCTGATTAAAATGTGATATGCAAAGAGAATGAGCACAATGGTGAAAAAGAGAAAATTAACACTTAGTAATTTAACTAAGGATTTTGGATCTTAGGGCTACAAAATATATAGCTTGGCAAGGTGAACATTGCAAGCTCACACATGGTATGTTTATACCCAGGGGCCTGAGTGTGCTGGGTTAACAGAGAAAGTCCCAGGCAGTGTGTGAAAAAAAAAAGTAGCAAAAGACCATATTATATTTGGTAGAGAACTAAAGAAATAGGTTCAGGAGAGGTTTGGGAGAAATCCCCGAGGTCTAGTAAATTTGTAAAGAGGGCAGGATGCTTGAATTGATGATTATATTGGTTGGCCTATGATGTTTGTTTGATAAATTTTTATGACTACTTCTTGAAATTAAACTATTTGGATTATACATAGTGTCTTGCTCTAATATGAATGCACATCCTTTACAAAATCATGTACAGGCATAATACTGAGTTGTAATTTATTCAAGTATTTGCAAATAAATAAAGCTACAGAAGATTATGTTTCCAGTTAGCTTACTCATACCAGACAATAGTCTGACCCTTGTGTGTTTATACACCATTGGGTGTCTCATATTTATATGAGGCAGTTCATGGTGATTGTGCAGGCAAATAGGTTTTTCATTGATCAAGCTATGGATGAGATAGCTGCTTAAGGAATTGGATGTAATAGTTACAGATTTATGGATATTCAAATAGAAGTTTAAGTTGCATTTATGTGGTGATATGTTAGTTAAGTTGTTTGAAAAGAAACAAATGCAGTGTTATCTCTTGTTTTGTAAGTAAAGAACTTAAGTATGTGTCTCAGCTGAAACTTATGAATTGCTTTCTGAAAATATTTTCTTATAAGTAATGCAATTTCCCCTATAGCTTTAGAATGATTCAATTACTGTAGTAGAGAACCTGAGATGCCAAGCAAGTATGAACTGAACAAATAAACTAGTAATCAAGATGAGGAATCCAAGTTTAAGGATGAAAAATCTGGTGAATAAGAGTTAGAGTTTAAAAAAAAAAAGAACTCAGAAATAATAGTAACTGGTATATAAATGAATGCAAAACCAACAAGGTTATCCTAACCATATCACTAAGCTGGGGTTCCACTCATTCTAAATTGCTTTAGACCTAGTTTGCAGAGAGAATTAAAACTCAAGTACATAGGGTAGTAGCTCTCATCAATTCAAGTTGATAACTGTTTAGAAAGAATTAAAACACTCAAAAAAAAACCATGTAGTAAACAATCATGTTCAGGAATATGCATATATATATATATACAAATCAAAAAAAGAAAAGAGGCACGGCATTTAGAAAAAAATATATGGGAAACACTAACAAAAATGCTAAATTTAGAAGGCATAGTATCAATGGTTATGTAGAAGTTAGTATGACTGTGAAAACTAGATTCTCAAGGATAAAATTGCTATGTATAGATTATTTAATGATTTTCAAAGCAGATTTCTGCTTATTAATATTTATACTCTGATTTAAGTAAAAAGAGAAAAAGGAACTATTTACATATCTTCACATATGTAAATTAGATAAGTTGAACAACACAATATTCCTATATTGGTTAAAAGATCCTGGCTAGAGAAGAATTTAGAGGAAACATTCTCTGGAGTAGACGGCCACTGCATCAAACTAGTATTAAAAAAAATTAGGGTAAGAAAAGTGGGCCATCTCATTTTGGTATCAGAGCTATGTTGTTAGATAACATAGCAAAATTTTGTATGAACTTGTTTGCATTGATGTATGGTGTGTTGATTGCTTTGGATACTTTGTTCTGCTAGTACATATATTATTAATATCTATTATAACTAAATAAGGATAAATTGAAGTAAATTAATTTATAGAGAGTTAGGCAAGATGAACTAACTTAAGTATCATATCCATAGAATTATGGTGAGACCCAGACAACAAGAGGTAGGACCAAGTGAACCACCAATGGTGAATATGCAAGACTTTATGAGTGCCATAAGAGATGGAGTAGGTAACAGACAAGAAAATCCACATGAGGAGCTTTCCAAACTACTCAAGATCTTTACCAATCTTGGAGGCAAATCTTTTGATGGAACAGAGGGGATCATGGGAGTTCAAAACTGGCTTAGAATTTTGGACAGAATTTTTACAGATATGCAAGTTGAAGACCAAAAGATAAGGCTGATAGTATCTAGACAATTGAGGGGAGCAGCTCTGGATTGGTGGGAAGTTATTATAGCTGGAAGACCTGAAGGAGAAGTGACATGGAATCAATTTAAGGAAATGTTGGAAGGAAGATTTGTACCTGCATCAGCAAAAGAATCTATGCTAGAGGAATTCATTAAATTAAGGCAGGGAACTATGAGTGTTACTGAGTATACACAGAAGTTTGAATCACTAGAAAAGTATGGTGCAGTGCTTATCACAACCAGAGAAGCTAAAAATGGTAGATACATTCAAGGGCTGAATGCTAGTCTTAGTAGAGCTATGTTGCCATATAAGGACAGGACATTTGATCAAGTTTTGGATCTAACTCTGAGTATAGAACAGCATGATAAAGCCAGGGAAAATTTCAGAGCACTCAGGAATAATCAAAATAAGAAAGGAAAAGGTAAGTTTCATCCTTATGACAAAAAGAAAACAGGTGTAGCTTCCACTAAGAATCCAGAAGAGGTCAAGACTGCTGAAGTTAAGAAGAAAATCACTTGCTATAATTGTGGACAAGAGGGACACATGAAAAATAGGTGTACAAATCCTAAACCAGCATCCTTCAAATGTCACCAGTGTGGAAAGGAAGGTCACATAAGGAGGAACTGTCCAGAGTTTAAGCAAGGAAAAGTGAGTACTTTGGAGGTGAAAGGCAAAGCAATAGAAGGACCAAATGTTGAGAATCATGGCCAAGTTGAAGGTACTTTGCTTATTCACTCAATACCTTTTGCAGTAGTGTATGATACTGGGGCTAGACACTCTTTAATTTCTCATGATATTGCACAACAACTAAAATTGAATTGTATGATTGTTGATAGGCCATTGCTTATTAAAAGTCCTTTAGGTAATTCCTGTGTTTTGGGTATGATGTGTATGCGACTGGGATTGAATATAGGGGGATATATGTTTAATGCAGACCTATATGTGTTGCAATATCCAGGCATAGGAGTTATTTTAGGAGTTGATTGGTTAAGAAAATATAGGGCTGTTATAAATATGGAGACCTCCACCATATTATTGAAAACTTTTGAAGGAAAAAGGATAATTGTTCTTTGTGAAGTAAATAAGAACAAAAATATAGTTACCCTTGCTAACTTATCTAGTGAGAAGCACATGCCTGCATTAGAATAAATCCCTATAGTAAACCAATATGCTGATGTGTTTGGTGAGGTTAAGGGAGTTCCTAACCATAGGCCAGTAGAATTCTCAATTAAACTAATTCCTGGAGCTAACCCAGTGGTTAAGAGGCCAACTAGAATGGGGCCTAAAGAATTGATAGAACTGAAGAAACAATTGGTTGAACTGGAAGAAAAAGGCTTCATCAGACCCAGTAGCTCATCATGGGGAGCACCAGTGGTTTTTTTTAAGAAGCAAGATGGATCTCTCAGACTATGTATTGATTACAGAGAGTTAAATAAAATTACAGTTAAAAACAAATACCCCTTACCAAGAATTGATGATCTTTTTGATCAATTAAGTGGTGCAAAAATATTCTCCAGACTTGATTTAGCTTCAGGATTTCATCAAATGAAAGTAGAAGAGGAAAGCATTAAATATACAACTTTTAATACTAGGTATGGACTTTATGAATTTTTAGTGATGCCCTTTGGTTTGACAAATGCTCCCTCTTACTTTGTTGATTTGATGAATATAATTTTTAGAAAATACTTAGATAAATTTGTATTGATATTTATTGATGATATCTTAATTTATTCTAAGACAGTTGAAGAGCATGAGAATCGTTTGCACATAGTACTACAGAAATTGAGGCAAGAAAATTTGAAGGCAAAATTTTCAAAATGTACTTTTTGGCAGAATGAAGTAAACTTTCTAGGACATGTGATATCAGAAAAAGGTATATCTGTAGATCCCAATAAGGTAATTGCAGTTCAAGCTTGGAAAAGACCTACTTGTATTACAGAGGTCAGATCTTTTATGGGGATGGCTGGTTATTATAGAAGGTTTATAAAAGATTTTGCAAAGATTTCAATTCCATTAACTAGGTTGACAAGGAAGAATCAGGTATTTGCTTGGACTGAGGAATGTGAGAAAGCCTTTGGGAAGTTGAAGGAGGCACTAATACAAGCTCCAATACTAAAAGTACCTGAAGGAAATGATAATTTGGTAATATATACTAATGCAAGTGGACAAGTACTTGGGGCAGTATTGATGCAACAACATCAAGTGATAGCTTATGCCTCTAGACAGTTAAAACCCAGTGAGATAAAGTATGCTACACATGACCTTGAATTGGCTGCTATAGTATATGCTCTTAAATTATGGAGACATTATTTGTTAGGGGCAAAATTTGAAGTTTACACAGACCATAAGTCACTTAAATATTTGTTTTCACAAAAAGAATTAAACATGAGGCAACAAAGGTGGGTTGAACTACTAGCCTCATATGATTTTGAAATATTGTATACACCTGGCAAGGCTAATAAAGTAGCAGATGCTTTAAGTAGACAGCATGTTAATGTAGCTAGGTTAATGATAGAAGAGTTTAACACTCTATCACTATTGATTGACTCAGAAGTAGAAAGTGAAAGTGTAGAAAATATGAGCATATGCAGTGAGAATGTAGAGATGGGAAAGTTAAGTTTTGTTATTTTAGGGTCAGAATTAAAAACTAAAGTTGAAAAGCTACAATACCAAGATTCATCTTTACTTGAGAAGAAAACTCAGATATTAAATAGAGAGATAGTGGAAGGTTTTTTGTTGAATGATCAGGGCCATTTGAAGAAAGGAAGAAGCATATGTGTTCCTGCCATTGATGAATTGAAGCAAGAAATATTGGATGCTTATCATAAAAGTAAATATACCATGTTATCCCGCCTTTTGGCAAAGCCGCGATACCAAAAGAACAATCAGAAACGGAGAGCAGTTCGTCTCGGAGACCGGTCATACTTCGTCTCGCTATGGATATCACTGAATTTTGTCCAAGTCCAGATTGAGCTACAATTGATAGGACATGGCAAGGAAGACCATAGGAGTCAACATCTCAAGTTTCAAGTCAATCCGAGTTCATACGCTCGAGTTTTGATCGATTCGATTTGAAGGGGAAGGCTTAGGTTTCGAACCCATCGTTGACCAACGGTTCGAAACGATCGCTTTCGAATCCATAAGTTTCAAATCCATCGAACCACCTCGGGTTCGACTCCATCGCCTTCGAATCCATCGTGTTCGAATCCATCGTGTTCGAACCGATGGGCCTCGTGTCCATGGAGAAGTGACACAGCTCGTATCCATCACAGAAGCCATGCTTCGAACCCACCACAAAGCCTTGTTCGACTCCAAACAAGAATCCTTGTTCGAGTCCATCATTGGACATTGCTCGAACCCAAACATGGAACCTCGTTCGAACCCGTCCATGAAGTCATGTTCGAACCCATCCCTGATGCCAAGTTCGAACCCATCCTGTGTAGCCTCATTCGAATCCACTGGGTCAACCAACCATGATGACGTGTCTTCCATCGGTTCGAATTCGCCGAGATATATGGAGTCGAAGCGGTCAACTCGGAGTGAAGACCGGATTGATTCGAAGTTTGCGCTCCACGTCACCACGAAGACGCGTGCCATGATGGATTCGAAACCATCGGTTCGAAAGCATGGTTTCGAACCAAACAGCCATGCAATGAACCCCATTTCGAATCCATCATATCTCCCAATCTACTGATCCAAATGCCATGAAATTTTCACAGAAGCTTGCATACATGTTGAAGAATGTCCACGCCAAATTTCACCTCGATTGGATGAATTCTTGATCGGTTCGAATGGAGTTCGAACCGATGCCAAAGTGGGTCCAAACTTCCTAAGACCGTGCGTGTAGGCCCCCCCCACGTGCCAGAAGTGGTCTCCCGAGTTTTCAGCGAAATATCAGCAGCCTACGCCTATAAATAGAGCCACAGGGCCAACGAAAAAGGGATCTTCGGACTCTGAAGTGCCCAGACTCTGCCGGATCGAGATCTCCATCATCCTACATCATAATTTTACTGTTGATTCCGAATTTACAGTTGTAATTTTCTGTTGATTGCTGCAACAACTTGTAATCATTGAAAGAAAAGCAATAGAACATCAAAACACTTCACAGTGGACGTAGGCAACACGCCGAACCACTATAAATCGATTGTCTACGCATTTTCCTTACTGTTGATTGGAGTTTTTGTTAGATAATATCTGTTTTGAATTTACATTCTTGACTATTATCTCTTCAACGACTCTCAAAGAGTGTTGTGCCCAATTTTGACGCAAACACTTTGGTGCTTTCACTGAGAAAAAACCCAGTTTTTCTCCCATTCGTTGGATCTGTCATCGATACCGGATTGAATAAATCTATGAGAGAGATCCAGATCATTGAATCCGACTTCCTTCCCTTCTATTCAGATTTGCATAAAGTCTAGGAAAGGAATTCAATTCTCATTATGGTTAGCACAAGAACCACCTCAAACGCTGTCAATCAAGGAGAACAGGATAGACAGAATCCTGCCCCTCTACCTTCATCTAATCAAGATGCCGCTGGGCAATCGGAACCGTCGAGACCAGTCACCCGACAAGAGTTGCAGTTGCTACTCCAAGAGCTGACCCAGAGTCGGCGACAACTAGAAGAACAACTACGCACTAACGCTGAGCTAATCAACAAGTTGGATCGCCAGAAACGAAAGAGATCCATGAGAGATCATGCTTCTCTCTCCTCCAGCGAAAGTTCTTCATCTTCTGATTATCATAACCGGCCTCCATGACCCCGGTTAGATGGGAGTCGTATGCCACCCGTTGGAAACCAACCGACATTGACCGTTGGACAAATAAGAGTTGGTCCGTCAGCCAGTTTCCAAACCGGACCCTCCTCCCGAGGAGGTGCCGTTCCCCACCACGCCGCAGAATACCGCACCACTAGTGCTACGGCTGAACCAGGGGTCGACGCTCAAGGTCAGTCGGACCTGGACCGTCGTCATAGCGGTCGTACTCCTGAACCGTACGTCCCAGAGGACTATGAGCCAAGAAGGCAAGACTTGAACCGTCGACGATATCCGGTTCAAGCCCGAAGTATGGAACGTGATCACACTCCGGCGCAAAAGCCAGATCTTTCAACTATGATACGTCAGATGATCCGTGAGAGTCAGGGATTCACAAACGACGATTGGGGAGTTTCCCGAAGTCACACTCCCTTTACAGACGATATTCTTAATGCTGAACCCCCTCGGCGATTCCGAATGCCCACTCTACCCATGTACGAGGGAAACTCCGACCCCAACCAACATATTCAAAAATATGAATGGTCGATGACTGCTACCAGGGCTGACGATGCAGTGAAATGTCGTAGTTGCCCTATATCCTTGGGGGGCATCGCCACCATGTGGTTCACCCGATTGCCTCCTCGATCCATTTCCTCATTCGACCAGCTGGCCATAAAATTCGTTGAGTAATTCCGCATGCACGTCGCAAGGCCGAAAGATGTCAACACTCTATCTAGTGTCACACAAGCTCCCGGAGAGACACTCAGACACTACTTAGAAAGATTCCATACTGCGCGGAGATTAGTAATCCAAACTATAACTCCATCCTTATGGCGCTGACTAAGGGGATCGACCCCGATTCCGAATTCGGCAATTGGCTAGCTGGGAAACCACCTGCGTCATTGGACCGTTTCCATGCCAAAGCAGCTCAATTCCTGAGACGGGAAGACGCGAAACAGTCTAGGAAGCAAACTGACGCAGGGCCAAATGCGGAAGGAACCCAAAGCAGTGTTGCAATAAAACAGTCTGGTGAGAGCTCCGAAAAAGTTCAGTTGAACATTAAAAATAAACAAGCTCGGCGAAGAGAGAGCGTGAATCAACTTAAAAAACAAGATCAAACTCGTGGCCCGCAGCGCAAGAATCCAATGTTTGACAGTTACACTCCTCTAAATACATCACTAGAGAACTTGTACTTACAAACTTGCAATACAATTCAATATCAAAAACCTGCACCAAGACCGTCGTCAGAGAGACAAATCCAGACGGGAAAATTTTGCAGGTTCCATGAAGGCTACGGGCACAATACGAACGAGTGTCGTCACTTACAGGATCTTGTTGAAAAACTAGTTAGAGAAAGGAAGCTGGAACAGTTTGTGTGGACATCGCATCCCAGAGAAGTTGGCTCATCCAATCCAATCAATGAACCCAATCGACCGAGGCAGGAGGACTCGACTTGTCCCCGTGGAAGATTGGTGATAAACGCCATCAGTGGCGGGCCTACTTACTCAGGAGCCTGGAACGACGAAGTACCTCGTCACTGTCACACATGACAGGCTCCTTCAATCTATGAATACTTTGCAGTTTCTTTTACATTCTGAAATTTGAATTTGTAATAAGGCACTACTTGGCCACATTTTCTTATTACAGCAAACAAAATGCTATATCTTCAAGCTAAAGCTGTGATTCACCGAATGCAACGTTCAACAATCACGACACACGAAGAGCTAAGTTCCATCAAACAATGGAATTTATTCAAATAGCGAGTGACTGTGATACGACCGGCCACTCACTAAGTGAAACCCCAGCTCGGGGGCAAGCCATCACGTCAAAGGCTGAACTGGACCAACACACGACAGTCCATTCAAAAATTCGTTCCCAGAGCGCGAACGGACTCCAACTTCCCAGAGCGTGAATTGGAGTATAAACATTCAACAATTCGTTCCCAGAGTGTGAACGGACTCCAACTTCCCAAAGCGTGAATTGGAGTATAAACATTCAAAAATTCGTTCCCGGAGTGCGAACGGACTCCAACTTCCCAGAGTGTGAATTGGAGTATAAACATCAAATCCATCATTCCCAGAGTGTGAACGAATTCCTAAAAAGCCCAAATAGGTGTGACTGACCATCTATCGGCTGACTCTAACTTCCCAGAGTGTGAATTGGAGTATAAACATAAGTTACAGGTTTCCGGAGCGTGAATCAAAGCATCCGTGCTAACTCCAAGTTCCCAAAGCATGAATTGGAGTATAAACATAATTTACAGGTTTCCGGAGCGCGAACCGAAGCATCCACGCTAACTCCAGATTCCCATAGCGTGAAGTGGAGTGTAAACATCAATTCCAGGTTCTCGGAGCGCGAACCATACTACAAACGTCGATAACTCCCAAATTCCCATAGTGCGAACCAAGTTATCGATTACAAATTATCCTAAGTCCCCAGAATGTGGACGTGTGCTTAAGGTTTGTAACAAACGCACTCTACCACCAAAACACAAATGTTATTCCCCGGGACTAGGGGGCAAAAAAGCTAAGTGTTAATCGCTAACCAAAGTGATACAATGTCCGAAGTTCGATTATTCATCGACTATGACTTGCGACCAAGATTTTCAGACTTGGCGAATAAAACAAACTCTACTTGACGGTAAAAACACCACAAGTGCACCGGACTCAAAACATAACGCTACAAACACTTAAGCACAAAAGGAATGAGAGTTGAAACAAAGAAACTAAATTTTATTTCAACTAACTGAAGGCAAGAACTTACACGCAAATAAGTTCTTCCAAAAAAGAATGCCTACTAGTAGGGGCCGAACCTGCATCTATACACGGCCTACTAACAAAAAACGAAAACAAGTTCCTATCTACCAAAATATCTGCTTGGGAGGCCGAATTTCTCTTTCTTTCTTGGCTTCCTTATCAGCGGTTCATCATCAGAATCGCTAGGAACGGAAATCCTTCGTTTGGACGACCTCCTCACTGGTGGTTGCTCTTCGACCGGGGGCATAATATCTACGTCCTCCTCAGAACTTGAATCTAAATGAAGGCTCCCCACCGGAGAAGTAGGAGGCATCGGACCCGCAACGGAAGATGGGATAGTGCCACCCGACGATACTATCCTCGCAGGTGCTGGGCTCTGCGCCGCCGTGCCACCGCCAACACTACCACTTTGGCCCGCAGCTTATAATTCAGCTTAAATCTCGGCCAGGATCTCTTCATCACGAATCGTATGGGCTTGGTTGGGGGCATCCGCAGTCTGCATTGAAGAGCTGGAGGTCGGCGGAAGGTCACTAAGGATAAATGGAAAGTCAGTGAAAGAGCCACCCTGTTGGCCAAGCAACTCACTCACCATTTGTTCGTCAAGAGATAGGGACCTCCCCTGCGGCGCCTCAGTCGATACTGTAGTCACAACAGTAGTCTCGGTGGTGATGGCCTTATCCCCTTTGCTTGATTCCTAGGTCGCGGCAATCGAAGTAGCTCCAGTCACTAAACAAAGATAAGAAGAAGTTATTAGCAACTGCTTCAGAACAAACTCTCTATTTAGAAAACACTTGAGATAAATCCGGAATACCTTCCCCAGTTTGACTTGCGGACGACTGAGCGGCCTCAGAAACATGCTCTCGAATGGGAGATAACTGCGGCTGTTCCGGGTCATAAGCAGGAACAGATTGAGGATCGACCATAGATGCAGACACTGACGAAGGTGGAGCGGTGACTTCAGTAACGGTAGAGTAATGCTCGACACCTGACCCTTCTCCAACCTCCAGAGACCGACCACCGATCATCTCCTTTTCTTGAGCAATAATAGCGTCGTGGAGGACCTTCTTCTCATCATCAGTCAACAACCGATTTTCAAGTTCAAATCGGTCGACCGATTCATCCGGATGTGCTTCCTCCTCTTCCTCAACCAATCGATCCCAGGCATTGCGGAGGTGCACCGGGTAATCTTGGAGCCAGGCCAAATTTCGATGTCTCAACACGTTGGCATTGTAAGTGATAAGCAAATCTTCAATATCGGCCTCCAGCCTGGCCTCCGCTTGACGAACTTTCCCTTCAACCTCCATTTCAACCGCCTGGACCTTGGCTACTGCCGCATCCCATTCAGTCCGGAGAATCACGGCTTGTTCACACGCCTCCTGGGCTGCATTGTTCGCATCATCCCTATAGTTGGCGATTTCGGCGAATTTTGACTTAAGCTCGTTCAACTCCTTTAGGGCTGCGTCCCTCTCGGCAGTAACCATGCCCATATCCTCTACCGTGGCATAGTGCTCACGTTTCATCCTGTCCATTGTTGCTTGGGCTTCATCGGCTTTTTTGATAGCCTCCATTTCGGATTTCCGAGAAGACTCAGCCTCAGTGTTTAGCACATCGATAACACGGCTCTTTTGGGCCAACTCAGCCTGCATTTTCTCAATGGTGGCCCCACGCTCAAAGGCCAGTGATGACGCTTTTTCGGCCGCCTTGTACCACGCCCTGTACTGGGCATAAAAATCGTGCACATAATCGTGCGCCGTCTGTTCGGCCTCCGGCGGGATTCTTTTCAAGTGAAGAGTGAAGATTTAGTTGTCAAAGCAAATATTTGGAAAGTCCTTCTTCAGTTGAGCAAGCCTGATTGCTCCTTCTCCTGAAATTTCAGTAGGAGGTTGCTCCGCAACTATTGGAGGCATTGCCTCAGATCTGGGATGGCGAGGTCCATGCCTAGAAGATTGAGAGGTCGACTGGTAGTGCGAGGATTCAGAAGGACGAGGAACATGGACAGGAGGCTGTATAGGAGCTCTTGGAGGAGGGGTGCGCGATCGAGACCGATGTCTGTAATCCCTATCTCTCCATTCTTGGCTAGAGTACCCGGAGTACCTGCGATCGTAACTCCTATCTCCTTCTCTCCGTTGTGAATCGTAATATGAAGAAGATCTGCGAGCATATCGTAGGCTCCCTAGCATCGAACCACGTCCAGTCATAAAATCTGCAAAGAAAAATAAGAGTAGAGTTAGTGATTTCTCGAAACCGATGACCTAAGACTCGGGACTACGTAGTGTCGTGAAATGTTTATGAATATGCATTTCCCCCGACCAACCAGAAGTGTCGACTGAGCTAGTAATAAAAGGCTCGCTCAATTCAAGAGTACGATGAAACTCCTCCAACCCGGCGTCATGCTGAAAAGACACATCATCCGGGATTGGAAGGTCGGTAATCCCTTCGTAAAGACTTTCGGTTCGCGGAGGAGACATCTCGAAAATTCTAACTCCGGGAGAGGATCGGGCCGTGACAACCGACTTCCATCTCCCCTTCTTAGTTGACGTGACAACGGCTGCCTTGCCTTTTCTTTCCTCTTCAACATCCTGAGCCACGTCCGTAGGCTCCAACAACGGCTCGTCGTCAGTAGGAGTTCTCTCAGAGTCTGCATCCCCGGCTATAATGACTTTAGGCTTCTTGTGCTTGACTCATTTTTTCAAAACGGCCTTTAATGCCCCCTCAAACAGTATGCTCTGACCTCGTTCAATCAATCCGTAAGTTCGGAGACTCCTATCCGTCAAGAGCAGCTCAATATCCCTATCTCCACTCGGGACTTCTCGAAGCACTCGCACCATCTCCCTAAAGTGCTCGCCCTCAGGTCGCTGAATCGTCGCTGTAAAAAAGAGAAAAAACATAAGTTTCACTTTGACAGCAATTGCCTTAGTAATTACTTGATAACTCGGCTACACTCACGTCTGAATAACCATCGCCGGGCAAACCCCGGTGGACACCTGACATAGAACCATTCCGTCCTATAGTAGCTCAACCTGGTCCAGGACCCAGTAACCACTTGGCAGTTCCTCACCGCTTCCAGAAATGTGAAGGAAGGATAATCACCCTGAGTATTGAAATTGAACAAGTATCTGATCTCAATCGGGAGTGGTGGTCGATGGAGATATTCCATAAATGCAATGAACAAGCTATTGATCGACGCATATCCGTTCGGGTGCAGCTGAGATGGGGCGATCCTCAAAAACGACATTACTTCCCTTACATACTAGTTGAACGGAGGAAGTGTCCCGGCCGCACACGCATGGCGGTTGAATGCAGTATACCCTTCCGGTGGATTGTGCGGTCTATCATTTGGCCCTGGCAGTAACACATCATCCAGTGACAGGCCGTGCCTCAAGCATATTCTTCCCAACATATCTTCAGAGATATTGGATGGAACGGAATCCGATGGATTTGCAATGAAAGACGCATTAGGCAATTCGTCCGGGGCTGGATCGACGATCTCAGGATCAACGTCTGGAACCTCTAGTCTCGGAGAGGTTGTACCTTGAATCTCCTGCTGCTGTGAACTTGACGGTTCCATAACTAGCTAACTCATGAGAAACCATCGACAAGAGACCCGTGAATTCCCCAGTGTATAATGTATGAATGTGTGTTGTGCGGTGCTGTGCATTACTTGGATGAATATCGCAGAATTAAAGAAAACACGCAAACGACAAAGCTACAAAGCCCAGTTGTAATGACCGTCATCGCTGACCGTCATCGCTAAACCCTTCACATAAGGAAAATTGATTCGAATAGAAATTGTTATTGTTCCATCGATGAGCTTCGAAAGGTGGTCAAGTATGCAGTTTAACATGTCCAAATATGCAGGAGTGAAGCTCGTCGGAATTATGCTCAGAAAATATCAAACTTTGATATCCACTATATGGAGTTTCGAACCGATCACAAGAAACTTGTTCGAACCCATCATCGTACCACTTCGAATCGATCCAAAGGAGCGAGCTTCGAATCGATAGTCAAGTGCCAAGCTCGAATTGATCAATGAAGGGTGACTTCGATTCGATACAGAGGGGCACACTTCAAATCCATCAAAACGCCGAGCTCGAATCGATCAGTGGGGGATAACTTCGAATCGGTCCTTGGTAGTTCGTACCGATCAGGAAAACCTCAACTTAACATCGATCGAGTTCAATCGATACCTTTCGTATCGGTCGTAAAGGAATGTTTCGTATCGATGCGAAGTTGAGAGCTTCGAACCAATCAATGGCTGCTTTTCGTATCGATCGTTTTGCACCGATACGACCCAACATCATAGTTAACTTGGTGCGAACTGCACCCCCTCCAAGGGAAATCACAAGGATCGATTCAAAATCTGAAAGAGAACGATGTTGCCCCCCATCGATTCGTACACGAGTCTCTGAATCGATTCGAAATTCCTCCAAAAGCCAGATCTGGTTTTACCAAATCCCTAGAAAGGCCGATCGATGAAGGAGTGATAGGTTCGAGGTAGCTTTGCCATGTGGATTCAAGGTTAATTACCTAGTTTGGGTGATAGGTTCGAGGAATTAAAAACTTGGATCTTGAATGGTTCGAATACAAAACACAGTGCCCTCCTCTTTAAAGCTTCGAAACGATGCAACGTACAGTGAAAGCAAGGCGAAAGTAAAAAGTGAAAAATGGAGAACCCTCTGCTATTTATATGGCGCGTTGAGAGCAACCGAGACGATTGCTCTTTCGGTAATCTTGACCGGTCGCAACCAGTCGAAGCGTAGTTCGATTCGAAACCTCCTTTCGAAACCATCGGCCTAGGACCCTGTCGGTTCGAAGTTACCCCCGCGTGTCATCGGTACGAAGCGCACAACAAGACGACGAGCTGCATCGATGCGAAACACACGCTGGGCCCATCTGTTCGAAAAGCTCTTGTACAAATCAACTAGTTCGTATCCATCCTTTCATACCGGTTCGAATGTTAGTTTCGAACCCATCACAACACAAGTATACTCCATCCATACGAATGTAGATTTCGAACCCATTGATGCTCCAACACATTGGTTCGAAATGTCACGTTCACGCAACGCAGAGTCGTTTCCTTCAACCTTCTGCATCGGTTCAAGAGAGGATCGATACGAAGGAACCTTCCAAAACAACCATCAAGCGTTGTCTCAATTCAAATTTCAAAATCGGTTCAGGAGAGAATCGATACGAAGTTCAATAGCAAACAAAACTAACACGACTCATGGACGCACGACGTTTGCAAGGGTCAAACTAACATATATGCATATATGTCAAACTAACAATCGATTTTAAACATTTGCAGGGATCAAACACTCATCATGTTACAAATGCAACAGCCAACGGCTAAGCACTATTATACAGCAATCAATCATGTCAACACAAGGTTACAACAATACAGCATACGAGTTTCAACAAAAAAGAGAGCAATGATTGTTCAGAGAAATTGCAGCTGTTCAAAGCACGTCATGTTCCCACAAGACGTACTTTGGGGGGCAAAATGTTATCCCGCCTTTTGGCAAAGCGGCGATACCAAAAGAACGATCAGAAACGGAGAACAGTTCGTCTCGGAGACCGGTCATACTTCGTCTCGCTATGGATATCACTGAATTTTGTCCAAGTCCAGATTGAGCTACAATTGATAGGACACAGCATGGAAGACCATAGGAGTCAACATCTCAAGTTTCAAGTCAATCCGAGTTCATACGCTCGAGTTTTGATCGATTCGATTTGAAGGGGAAGGCTTAGGTTTCGAACCCATCGTTGACCAACGGTTCGAAACGATCGCTTTCGAATCCATAAGTTTCAAATCCATCGAACCACCTCGGGTTCGACTCCATCACCTTCGAATCCATCGTGTTCGAATCCATCGTGTTCGAACCGATGGGCCTCGTGTCCATGGAGAAGTGACACAGCTCGTATCCATCACAGAAGCCATGCTTCGAACCCACCACAAAGCCTTGTTCGACTCCAAACAAGAATCCTTGTTCGAGTCCATCATTGGACATTGCTCGAACCCAAACATGGAACCTCGTTCGAACCCGTCCATGAAGTCATGTTCGAACCCATCCCTGATGCCAAGTTCGAACCCATCCTGTGTAGCCTCATTCGAATCCACTGGGTCAACCAACCATGATGACGTGTCTTCCATCGGTTCGAATTCGCCGAGATATATGGAGTCGAAGCGGTCAACTCGGAGTGAAGACCGAATTGATTCGAAGCTTGCGCTCCACGTCACCACGAAGACGCGTGCCATGATGGATTCGAAACCATCGGTTCGAAAGCATGGTTTCGAACCAAACAGCCATGCAATGAACCCCATTTCGAATCCATCATATCTCCCAATCTACTGATCCAAATGCCATGAAATTTTCACAGAAGCTTGCATACATGTTGGAGAATGTCCACGCCAAATTTCACCTCGATTGGATGAATTCTTGATCGGTTCGAATGGAGTTCGAACCGATGCCAAAGTGGGCCCAAACTTCCTGAGACCGTGCGTGTGGGCCCCCTCACGTGCCAGAAGTGGTCTCCCGAGTTTTCAGCGAAATATCAGCGGCCTCCGCCTATAAATAGAGCCCCAGGGCCAACGAAAAAGGGATATTCGGACTCTGAAGCGCCCAGACTCTGCCGGATCGAGATCTCCATCATCCTACATCATAATTTTACTGTTGATTCCGAATTTACGGTTGTAATTTGCTGTTGATTGCTGCAACAACTTGTAATCATTGAAAGAAAAGCAATAAAACATCAAAACACTTCATAGTGGACGTAGGCAACACGCCGAACCACTATAAATCGATTGTCTACGCATTTTCCTTACTGTTGATTGGAGTTTTTGTTAGATAATATCTGTTTTGAATTTACATTCTTGACTATTATCTCTTCAACGACTCTCGAAGAGTGTTGTGCCCAATTTTGACGCAAACATACCATACATCCAGGAAGCACAAGAATGTATCATAACCTCAAGAGAAATTATTGGTGGAAAGGTATGAAGAGTGCAGTGGCAACTTATGTGTCTAAGTGCATGGTTTGTAAACAGGTAAAAGCTGAATACCAAAGACCTTCAGGGATGCTTCAACCTTTACAAATACCACAGTGGAAATGGGAAGATATATCAATGGATTCCATTGATGGTTTGCCTAAGACTTGGAAGGGAAATGATAGTATTTGGGTTGTAGTAGATAGGCTAACTAAATCAGCTCATTTCATACCTGTAAAATCAGAAAGGAATGCATGCACATTAGCTCAATTATTTATTAAGAAAGTAGTTAGATTGCATGGAATACCAAAAACTATAGTAAGTGATAGAGATACCATCTTCACTTCAAAATTTTGGAAAAGTTTTCACAAAGCAATGGGGACTGATCTATGCTTGAGTACAACATATCACCCTCAATCTGATGGTCAAACAGAAATTGTGAATAAATTGCTTGAAGACATGTTGAGGGCATGTATATTGGATTGGGGAGGAAGCTGGGAAGATCACATATTTCTGGCAGAGTTTGCATATAACAACAGTTATCACAGTAGCATAGGCATGGCACCCTTTGAAGCACTCTATGGTATGCCATGTTTATCACCTTCAAGTTGGATTGAATCTGGGGAGAAGGTGGTCTTAGGACCAGAAAATGTAAAAGAAACTTCTGAAAAGATAGCTTTGATTAGAAAAAGAATTGCTTCTGCCCAAGATAGGCAAAAGAAATATGCAGATCAGAAGAGAAAGGCGGTACAATATGATGTTGGAGATTTTGTATTTGTTAAAATATAACCTATGAAGAAGGTTCTAAGGTTTGGGAAACAAGGAAAGTTAATTCCCAGATACATAGGACCATATAAAATTTTAGAAAGAATTGGAAATGTAGCCTATAAGTTGGAATTGCCATAGGAGATGAGGGCAATGCATGATGTTTTTCATGTATCTCAGTTAAGGAGATGGATTCATGATGCAGAGACAATCTTGGAATCCACTAGGGATGTGCAGATTGATCCCAGAATGGTTTATGAAAAAGAGCCAGTAGGTATTGTTGCAAGAGAAATTAAGAAATTAAGGGATAAAGAAATTAAATTGGTGAAAGTGCAGTGGAGCCTTGACCCAAATGATTGCACATGGGAAGTGGAAGATAAAATCAGAAATGATTATCCAAAATTGTTTGATTGAATAAAAGGTAAAACATATATATGTTGATAAATACTTTGATTAAATATGCAGTGTGAATTTTGTTTTAAATTTACACAGAGTTTAACTAAGAGGTTAGTTTGAAAATGTTTGATTTTCTGGATTGAAAATACTTGAGTTAAGTATGAAAGAATTATGGGACACAATTCCTAAAAGGAGGGGTATATGTGATAACCCTGACTTTTTTAATAAGGTAATTTTATGATTCAATTTAGTTTATGATTGTTTAATAATTGGAAAAATAGGAATAGAAACTTGTTGCCAATGAATGGTCAAAAAGTATGTACTGGTGCACTAGACAGTACATACACATACACATATTTTCTACATTATAAAATAGGCAGAAATTAATTCGTAAGTTAGAATAAATAAATTTCAAATACATAGGCATGCAGACATGATTATTGCAGACATGAATATGTCTTTAAAACAAGTTTAGTATAAAGAAAATAAAATATGTAGTCTAGAATAAACAAATGCAGAAGATAGTAAGTACTTAAATAAATAAATAAATAAGTTTACATATGATATGCAGGAGCATAAGAAAGCACTGCTGGTAAGAGACAAGGTTTGAATGGAAATAGTATGAATCTTTAAAAAACACTTTAGCTAATTTCAGTAATTCTTTTGCTTGAAAAAAATGTAAGTCATGCATATAACATGACCCGGGGTAAGATAAAAGGAATAGGGTATATTTTCTGAGAAAAATATAACAAGGACCACTTACCCATTTTCTCTAAAAAATAAGATAAAAGGCAGATCATAGTTGTTAGGGTAAAACTGACATTGGGTAATTTCCTTAAACCCTAGAAGCAGCCAGGGTCTAGTATAAGAAGGCTTAAGGGTAGTAAGATCTGTCACTATTTTAAAAATAAAAAATAAAATTATATGACAATGAAAATATAAACCAGAGAGCATTGGCCATTAGAGATAAGAGAAAGTAGGAGATCAAAGGAAAAGGAAGGCTTAGGAAAAAGGAATTAAGGTGAGTAATCTCACTGAAAACATGGCATTAAGTCCTCAATATTGAGGCAGCCTAAATAGTTTTATAATTTATATATATAATCTGTGTTTATTTGGGTGTATTGATGATCTGCTTAAAGGTTCAACCCACCATATTGATATACCCAGAAGATATGATTATGGGTTTCCTGTTTAAAATGATCACTTGCATTATGCATTAGTCTTGACAGGAGATGTTTTCCTTTATGTATTTTCTGCATACAGTAGTTTATTGAAAGAAAATCCCGAGGGAAAATGTTGTAAATCTATGGTCTAAATGGAAAAAAAAATGGGACTGCAGCATAGAATGGTTGCTGCTTATGTCTCATAATTAAATAAGTGAAAATATAGAATTGCAATGTTATACATGTGTTGAGCTTCTATGTTTTACAAATAATCCAGATCAGAACATAAACTTGTGGTTTAGTCAGATCTTATAAACTGGTGAGTATCTGATTTAAACCAAAGGTAAAAGGGATGTAACTTAGAAATTATTTATGACCATATATTTATAACATGATCCATTGGAAACCCCTGAATTAAATAATATGTATATTGAGAACTCACATTTACTTGTATGATTAAATTTATGTTTATGGGAACATGACCTATCAATAAATACCTGTTGGTTGAATTATTCACTTTTTTCTGATTAAAATGTGATATGCAAAGAGAATGAGCACAATGGTGAAAAAGAGAAAATTAACACTTAGTAATTTAACTAAGGATTTTGGATCTTAGGGCTACAAAATATATAGCTTGGCAAGGTGAACATTGCAAGCTCACACATGGTATGTTTATACCCAGGGGCCTGAGTGTGCTGGGCTAACAGAGAAAGTGCCAGGCAGTGTGTGAAAAAAAAAAAAAAGTAGCAAAAGACCATATTATATTTGGTAGAGAACTAAAGAAATAGGTTCAGGAGAGGTTTGGGAGAAATCCCTGAGGTCTAGTAAATTTGTAAAGAGGGCAGGATGCTTGAATTGATGATTATATTGGTTGGCCTATGATGTTTGTTTGATAAATTTTTATGACTGCTTCTTGAAATTAAACTATTTGGATTATACATAGTGTCTTGCTCTGATATGAATACACATCCGTTACAAAATCATGTACAGGAATAATACTGAGTTGTAATTTATTCAAGTATTTGCAAATAAATAAAGTTACAGAAGATTATGTTTCCAGTTAGCTTACTCATACCAGACAATAGTCTGACCCTTGTGTGTTTATACACCATTGGGTGTCTCATATTTATATGAGGCAGTTCATGGTGATTGTGCAGGAAAATAGGTTTTTCATTGATCAAGCTATGGATGAGATAGCTGCTTAAGGAATTGGATGCAATAGTTACAGATTTATGGATATTCAAATAGAAGTTTAAGTTGCATTTATGTGGTGATATGTTAGTTAAGTTGTTTGAAAAGAAACAAATGCAGTGTTATCTCTTGTTTTGTAAGTAAAGAACTTAAGTATGTGTCTCAGCTGAAACTTATGAATTGCTTTCTGAAAATATTTTCTTATAAGTAATGCAATTTCCCCTATAGCTTTAGAATGATTCAATTACTGCAGTAGAGAACCTGAGATGTCAAGCAAGTATGAACTGAACAAATAAACTAGTAATCAAGATGAGGAATCCAGGTTTAAGGATGAAAAATCTGGTGAATAAGAGTTAGAGTTTCAAAAAAAAAAAAGAACTCAGAAATAATAGTAACTGGTATATAAATGAATGCAAAACCAACAAGGTTATCCTGACCATATCACTAAGCTGGGGTTCCACTCATTCTAAATTGCTTTAGACCTAGTTTGCAGAGAGAATTAAAACTCAAGTACATAGGGTAGTAGCTCTCATCAATTCAAGTTGATAACTGTTTAGAAAGAATTAAAACACTCAAAAAAAAACCATGTAGTAAACAATCATGTTCAAGGATATGCATATACATATATTCAAATCAAAAAAAAGAAAAGAGGCACGGTCATTTAGAAAAAAAATATGGGAAACACTAACAAAAATGCTAAATTTAGAAGGCATAGTATAAATGGTTATGTAGAAGTTAGTATGACTGTGAAAACTAGATTCTCAAGGATAAAATTGCTATGTATAGATTATTTAATGATTTTCAAAGCAGATTTCTGCTTATTAATATTTATACTCTGATTTAAGTAAAAAGAGAAAAAGGAAAAATTTACATATCTTCACATATGTAAATTAGATAAGTTGAACAACACAATATTCCTATATTGGTTAAAAGATCCTGGCTAGAAAAGAATTTAGAGGAAACATTCTCTGGAGTAGATGGCCACTGCATCAAACTAGTATTAAAAAAAATTAGGGTAAGAAAAGTGGGTCATCTCATTGACCCCCATAACCTTGCTGCATCCTTTCCATTTTCGACCATTTTCGGGGTGTGAGGTTCGACGAAGTCACGTCCCACAAAGCTATGCTTTTCACAAAAGTCATGCTTTGATCAACAAATGATCAACACTTAGCATGCAACATTACCAAATTGGGAATATTTCACTAATAACCATCAACTACATAACCTCTGAGCTCGTACGTCTCAGAGAAGGGTATTAACCTAAGAGAATAAATTCTCCGCCACCAAATAGAAATGTATTTGATAGAAACCAGCTTTATATCTCAAAGTGTAATGTCAGGCATACATCCATACAAGTCCATCCTGGGTCTGAATGGAACCGAAGGCACTTCGTCCAATTAAGGACAGAAGTCTTTACAAATCCAGATATACTCTAATCACGTCCGGACTCCCCATCACATAGGGTAATCTCTATACCAGAGCAGTGCAGAGACAATCGACATGTAATATTTTGTTTTCGAAAGTACCCGGTCTTCAACCACCATCTTCAAATGCATTCGCATTTCGTCGTATCATTTATTCGGAATGGGTTTTATGAATTAATGTCCTCCCTCGGCAAATCCAAATAATGAGCGCTTATTTTAAAAAATAAGTGGATACAGTCAGATCTAAAGTAAGTCACAACAAATGTCCACTTTTTATCTTTTAAACAAAAGATCCACCTTTAAGATTCGATGTGCTTTTCGAATAACCATTTGGAATCCGACCTCCGGTCTCATCGAAATTCAAATGCCGTCTCAAAGACCAATATTGGTAGTCGGTTATTTAACTATCAAATAACATCCATAAACAACCATCAGATTTAAATAATTTTCCCCAAATTATTTATTTATTTACAAATATCTTCGCAAGATATGTTTTCACACTTCAACCCTTTGAAAACAATTTTCAAACTACTTGTCTCTCATGGAATAAGTTTCCAAATATTGTTTATTTCCACTGAAAATTTGCCAAGTCCGAATACTTTAAAATAATTTAAATCATTTATCCAAAAATATATATTTTGGAAACACTTAAAATGAAAACTATTTTTAACATTTTATTTAAAATATTAGTTATGAAATTTTATATTAATATCTCATGTAAAACTTTAAGCCCAAACTAATTTTAAAAAATAAAATTATTAGATGGGGTATAATTATATAAATAACCATCTTCTAAATCAAATACTAGTTACTTTAAAATAACCACTTCTATAATTAACTTAATGAATATTTACTTTTAAAATTAAAAGAAACATTTTCGCAAAATAATTTCTCCAAAACATTTTTTGAAAAACAACTTTAGAACTTTTGATTTATATTTAAAAGCTACTTCGAAAATATACTCGGCTTTCAAGGGAAAACACACTTTCCATTCCAAAATAGTCCATTTAAATCAATTAATAAATCCATCTCGATTTATCTCAATTAACATCCCAAATTCGTACATTTTCTTTCCACATTTTTAAAAATAAACCAATATTTACTTTTAAAACAAATTACCCATTCCTTTATAAATTCCATCATGAATTTATATTTCCAAATATCCACCGATATCTTATTCCACATTATAAATCCAGTTTATAAATTTCATAGTCTCATCCTTCTTTCAAAACACAGTTCAAACACCAAATCAATTTACAAATCGATTTTCAAAATTTACTCCATTTAAAAATTACTCCTTTATTTATCTAAATTTATTTCAAAACCCATTAATCCAATATTCACACCTATATTTGTGATTTAAATTCCATATAAATCAGGGAAACCAATTTTATACTTGATTTCAAAATTCTCCCAAACCATTTAAAATTCGTTCCAAATTCTTCTTTTAATTTATCAAATTCTCCAAAGTTATTTTGTATAAAATTCTCTACTTTAATTTCCTTTCAAATCTCCAATTTTCATATTTCCAGTATACTAAGATAACGAAAATATATTCGGCTAAACCATAGCATTTAGTGATTTCAATTACCAATATAATCAATCACATATTATCAACACATCATATCACAACATACGAAATAAATTCAAACATTTGAGGAATCCAGTTGAATCCCTCCAACCTATTACTCTGCATCCACAGATGTTAGCACAACAAATTAAATACCAATCTCGCTTCAAGGCGAGATAACGTGGTATAAAGGGTCATCGGCTATTGTGCGGGGCGCATAGAGTCTCATCCGCTATATAATGCGGGAAATCAATCACTCCAATATATATATATATAATATCACATCCAAACAATCAATTAATAATTTAAATTCTATCTATACCAATTGAGTGAGAAGATCTCACCTTTGCTTTGTTTTGCAATCCATTTCCCTTCCAGCTTGTTTTCACGATTTCTAGACCTTATATAAACATTTATACAATTTATTAATATTCGAATAAATCGAACAATTAAATTACCATTGGATAAATTTAATTAACAATGATTTTAATTTTAGACTAATAACTTAATTTTAAACTAATTTTCTTTTAATAAATTATTTTTAAGTGACTAAATAATTAAATAAGTTAATTACATAAATTAATCACCTTAAACATACATTTTTATATTTTTAAAATAAACTGGTAAATCTAAACGTGTGCACGTATATTTACTTTTTAATGTGAAACCAAAAATTATTTCTAGATTTCAAAAACTAATTTTACAAAAAAATTCAACGATTTAAAATTTCTATATTTTCTTCTAAAACCTTGTCTAAATACACACACACACACATATTTACCAAATAAAAAACTAAATAAATTAATACCTTACTGTAAATATTTTTTTCCTTCCTGCAAATATATAAACACTTATTTATACAATTAAATTAATAAAGAGAAATCATTACTTCACAGCAACGACGAACTTCGCCTCCAACATCGAAGACCACGACCCACTGTTGTCTCGACTTCCGCCAAACCATCACGAACCCTAGCTCAAATCGAATCGAACGAGACAGCGTCGACCCAACCTCGTGAGTCTCCTCCTTCCAGCGTTCGATAGTATCTCGTTGCCGCCTCTCAAACGTCAATGTCCAGTACTCACCCAGACGTCGAACTCACGTCGCCTTGTCCCCATAAACTCGAGCCAAAAATCACGACTTTGGGAATCGACTTTGATTTGGGGAACGAAATCGATTGAACTGAAAAAAGAAGGAAAGTAGATTTTGGCTGCGATCGAGCGACCTCATATTCTCAACCATTTATATTTTTCTAAAAGATGAATCGATTTAGTTTTGCTCTTGAATTATACTGGAAAGGGATTCATTCGTATGGGTATAAATATTCTTTCGGCCATTATCTCGATTTTCATTTTTCTTTGAACGAGATCCCTTTTTTTAAGAAGACGCGATTTTATTTATTTACTGATTCTTTTTCTTTTGCATTATCATCATTTTAAAAACGAACGCGTGTTAAGATGAAGGACACGCGCTCAAAAATTCAAAGTGTATACAAAAACTACATTGTTTTCAAAAGCAAAAATATTAATTGTGTTTAAATTTGAATTCAAATTCAAATCGTCTCGATTTTCGCAACTTACAATCTTGATCTCCAATCGAGGCGTGCCGCTAGGCATTTACAATGTTATACCTCGATTACGAATATGATGAAAATGTTCCGAGGCCTAATTCGATCGTATGGAGAAGATAGCTTTTTGGACCTTACTATTATATTGAATTTTCAATTTTAATTCAGCGAGTTTACCTATCGTACGATCACACAACAACTCCAAAGGCTACGAAAATTGAAATTCGATAATAATACAACATTACGGATCTAATGGAACTGGTTTCGTCTAATTCTGAGACTGTGTCTCGGAAGGCTATTTTTAAATATCGATTTAAACAATATAAATTCAAGCGGAACAAATTACTTCCAAATTCAGTTTTAACACATCTGTTATCTTTAGTATCACTATTATAAATTTTATAGGCCATTGAAATATTTTTAATAGCTATAAAACCCCAGATTTAATATTTTACTCGGCTTTCAATAATTAAATTCAATAATTTAATTGCCAAATAGATAGTGATATTTTAAATTCAAGTTAAACTAACCCTCAAATATTTAAAATCAATTGAATATTTCAATTTTCAAATATCCAGAAAATTCAGGTCATCACATTTTTTTCCCTTTAAAAGAATTTCGTCCCGAAATTACTAGTTAAGGAGAATGATCCATAACCCGTTCACTATTTTCCCAATCCAAATAGTTTTTAACAATTTCTCAAAACAATTGCTATTAAAGACCCACTATCATTCTTACTAACTTCCCAGCCTCAACCATAAGTACCAAACAATATTATTTTCTCAATAATTCAATTTTAAATTTAGATTCAAATTTTAAATTATCAAAATTTGTCAAAAAATTTCTAACTCCTTAAATTTTTGAAAAATTTCCCAACATCTTCTTTGCGCGGCTAGATCGGTACGACTATAAAATGCCACTACGGGCCCCCAGATTTCAAAAAGAAAATAAAAGGCCAACTGGCTAGACTAGAAAATCATCAAATTTCATACGGATACCTTTTTGTCCAGCAAATTTCATTTTTCTTCTGAAATCAAAATCCCAATTTCCTTTTGCTTTTAAAACACCTGTATATCCTGCTAGTAATAATGTCCAATTATAATATTCAAAATCATTTTGCACATTCTTTACAAAAGTTTCAATATCTATTTTATTCAAGTCCGTACGATGCACATACATCATCCGTGTGCAATACCAAATCCGATCACTCACTCGATCACAAAATTTCACTTCCGAACTAGTATCGTTCACCCGACTTCCTAGTGCGGACTCGGATCTGGTTTCTTGATCAGAAACCGTCATTCTCCTTGCGTAGTTCTAAACTATGATAGAGAATTTTCAGAATCAACCAAAAATCCATATCTAGGGTTCCCCGTCAAAAATTGAGTGAAAATCCCAATTTGAATCGATATAACTATCTCAAAATTCTATGCTCGAATTCTGGATCGAATCGCTACGCGAATAAAGTAATATACGTACATCCTACGTATTTATTTCCAAATTGATTATTAGCCATATCAATTTTCTTTTCTTTTACTCACATTGATTTTCATTCACTTATTCACAATTACCATTTCATGCATCTCTATTAAATCTTTATTCAAATATTAACTTAGAATAATTCCAAATTTACTTAAGAATTTCACCATTCATTTCTTAAGTTCCATATAAGAATTTTATATACTTCTTATATTATTTTCTACTTCATCACTTTGGTTTTATGTCCATTTATATTCACTTGCATTTCAATTTCATTTGAATCCAGTTTATCTTAAAATTCTGAATACTAAATTTTTTTAACCATCTTTCATTCATATCTAATTCATACCATTATTTTATTTGACACAAATTTTCAATCTCATTCTGAGTTCAATTTTATCTTCAATTCTTAATTTATTTCCAAATTCAAATTAAATATTGAATTCTATTCACCCTTTCTCAACCCTTATAAGTTTTTAAACTTATAAATATTCCATAACCATTTTTTAAATAAAATTCCAAAATTTAAGTAATCACTTAAGTATTTCAAAATCATAATTGAAATCAATTATATCCAAAATCAAACTATTTCAAAATCAAACTCAATTTTGCAAATATTCTCAATTCAAAACATTCGGGTAGCAATTCCTCCCTTAGAAACTCGAAAATGAACACCAATGATGTCATGATCATCATTGGAATTATTTTCCAGGGACAAAGAGTTTAATGTTTTTATCCCTTCAAAAATATTTTTAAATTTCAAATCTCACCAGATTTCAAATCTCACCAGATTTCAAATCCAATTCAAAAATATTTTCAAATAATTTCACCATTATTTTTCCAAAACCTTTGAAAACCATTTTCAAATCAAAGGAATTTACTCTTTTGAAATTTCAATCCCAAATCCTTTTAATCCCTATTAAATTGATTGGCATCTTATTTTAATTTTATAAATCACATTTATAATTCCCTTTTCAAATTCCATTTTGTTATCTGAATTTATTTTCTTAACCTTTGTTATAATTTTAATTTCTATTTTTAAATTTTTACACAAAAATGATAATAATTTAATATTATCACTACCTAACAACCAAGCAACCATATATAACTATAATAATTCACGGAAAATTATTTCTTTTATATACAAAAATAATTTGGGTAAAATTATTTCATTTATCCTATTTTAAAACAATACTGTGTCGGTTTATCTTGTTTAAGAGTTTAAAACCCCTATCAATAAAATGGCGTCCCACATATCGATCAGAATTCATAAACACTCAACCGATAAGTCAACACAATATAAAAACAAATTTTATATTCACTAACAAACACGCGCTCATATCTATTATTACACTCAAACTCATTATAGAGTGCTACTGACTCTATCTCTAATGAGTAATTTCCTCACCAGAGCCAAGGTTCTCGCTTAACCAACTGCTCTGATACCAAATTGTAATGACCCGATTTTTGGATGCCCGAAAAATCAACATCAATACGTTTACTATATCAAATGCCAAACAATTGAATGGCGAAAATCCGAACTGTTAGGGTTAAAGAAGAAAAAGGTAGAAGAAGAAATAGAAACAATATCAGAACCTCACAAACGCAGCGGAACAATATATAATATATAAATGACTAATCTTTTAAAAATAAAAGAACTATATCAGTTTTATACATTACAACATCAGAGTCATATACAACACAATAGAGGAACAATAACATAACAGCGGAAAAAAAATAACATCATATACGTGTGATATGTCTCGTCGTCCAGCTTGTCTTTTGATCTCCACAGCATACTTTTCTGACTTCGCTCCAGAACTACTGATACCTGACGCTAGGCTGCCTGTGTGGAAAGTTAGGGGCACACATAGTTTAGAAAAGGAAACAATAAACTCTGAGTCAGTCATGGGACTGGTGTGAGATCTTAAAATAGTTATTTGCACAAAAGAAAAGGAAAAGAAATCCGTTCATGCTTTTGGAAAATGAAACTACCATAAGGCCTCCCGGCACACACAATGCAATCGCACACTTGGGGGAGATTTCTCTTTATAGCAGTCAAACATGCTTGATATGCGAAAATTCTTTTGATATCATATTAGTGCATAGTGTGGAAAACATTTTGAAAGTATAATATTAATCTTATCCAGCATAGGTACCATTATATTATGCTTGCTACAGCTACCATCTGAGATGGCAGGTTCTACAACTGCAATCGTAAAGGGCTCGTATTGTTTTGTTTGGATTTTCAACAAATGATCAAGGCTAAGGAACTTTCTTTATCCGAAGGGTATCCCTCTGGAGGGATGCCCCGAGAACCTAACCAGATCTCTGCCAACACAAGGCCGGGTTACCTCTATAACTAGGTAACTAATTGTCACGAGTATGCCATCCCCCTGTCGTAACCGACCTTTACCGAGGCGCCTCAATTCCAACAACCACATAAGTAAATATCTGGGCTCTATACTAGAATACCACTTTTATCCACACAAGCTAAATATCTGGGATCCGTAATAGAATACCACTTTTTTATCCAGAAGGAAATGCACGTACCCTAAGGGGTGCGATCCTCATAACCTTGCTGCATCCTTTCCTGTTTCGACCATTTCCAGGTGTGAGGTTCGATGAAGTCTCGTTTCACAAAAGCCATGCTTCGATCAACAAATGATCAACACTTAGCACGCCACATTACCAAATTGGGAATATATCACTAATAACCATCAACTACATAACCTCTGAGCTTGTACGTCTTAGAGAAGGGTGTTAAGCTAAGAGAATAAATTCTCCGCCACCAAATAAAAATGTATTTGATTGAAACCAGCTTTATATCTCAAAGTGTAACGTCAGACATACATCCATACAAGACCATCCTGGGTCTGAATGGAACCGAAGGCACTTCGTCCAATTAAGGACAGAAGTCCTTGCAAATCCTAGTATCTCTAATCACGTCCGGACTCCCCATCACATAGGGTAATCTCCATACCGGAGCAACTCAATGCAGAGACAATCGATAGGTAATCCTTTCGTTCTTGAAAATACCCGGTCTTCAACCATCGTCTTCAAATGCAATCTCATTTCATCGTATCATTTACTCGGAATGGGTTTTATGACTTAATGTCCTCCCCTGGCTAATCCGAATAATGAGCGCTTATTTTAACAAATAAGTGGATAAATTCCGATCTAAAGTATGTCACAACAAATTTTCACTTTTGATCTTTTAAACAAAAGATCCACCTTTAAGATTCGATGTGGTTTTGGGATAACCATTTGGAATCCGACCTCCGGTCTTATTCAAAGTCAAATGCTGTCTTAAAGACCAATATTGATAGTTGATTATTTAACTATCAAATAACATCCATAAACAACCATCAGATTTAAATAATTTTCCCTATAATATTTATTTATTTATAAATATCTTCGCAAGATATATTTTCACACTTCAACCCTTTGAAAACAATTTTCAAACTACTTTTCTCTCGCAGAATAAGTTTCTAAATATTGTTTATTTCCGCTGAAAATTTGTCAAGTCTGAATACTTTAAAATAATTTAAATCATTTATCCAAAAATATATATTTTGGAAACACTTAAAATAAAAACTATTTTTAACATTTTATTTAAAATATTAGTTATGAAATTTTATATTGATATCTCATGTAAAACTTTAAGCCCAAACTAATTTTAAAAAACAAAATTATTAGATGGGTATAATTATATAAATAACCATCTTCTAAATCAAATACTAGTTAAATCTTTAAAATAATCACTTCTATAATTAACTTAATAAATATTTATGTTTAAATAAAAAAAAATTGGAAAAATAATTTCTTCAAAATATTTTAAAAAAACAACTTTAGAACTTTTAATTTATATTTAAAAGCTACTTCGAAAACATACTCGGCTTTCCAGGGAAAATGCACTTTCCATTCCAAAATAGTCCATATAAATCAATTAATAAATCCATCTCGATTTATCTCAATTTACATACCAAATTCGTACATTTTCTTTCCACACTTTTAAAAATAAACCAATGTTTATTTTTAAAACAAATTAGCCATTCCTTTATAAATTCCATCGCGAATTTATATTTCCAAATACCTATTGATATCTTATTTCACATTATAAATCCAGTTCATAAATTCCGTAGTCTCATTCTTCTTTCAAAACACAGTTCAAACACTAAATCAATTTACAAATCAATTTTCAAAATTTAGTCCATTTAAAAATTACTCCTTTACTTATCCTAATTTATGTCAAAACCCATTAATCCAATATTCACACCTATATTTATGATTTAAATTCCATTTAAATCAGAAAAACAAATTTCATACTTGATTTCAAAATTCTCCCATTATTTCTCACAAACCATTTAAAATCCATTCCAAATTCCTTCTTATAATTTATCAAATTCTCCAAAGATATTTTACATAAAATTCTCTACTTTAATTTCCTTTCAAAAGTCCAATTTTCATATTTCTGGTATCCTAAGATACCAAAAATATATTCGGCTAAACCATTGCATTTAGTGATTTCAATTACCAATATAATCAATCACAAATTATTAACACATCATATCACAACGCATGAAATAAGTTCAAACATTGGAAGAATCCAGTTGGATCCCTCCAACCTATTTTCTTGCATCCACAGATGTTAGCACAACAAATTAAATACCAACCCCGCTTCAAGGTGGGATATCGCGGTATAAAGGGTCATCTGCTATTATTCAGGGCGCATAGGGTTTCATCCGCTATATAATGCAGGAAATCAATAACTCCAATATATATATATATATATATATATATATATATATAATATCACATCCAAACAATCAATCAATGAAATAAATTCCATTTATTCCGATTGAGTGAGAAGATCTCACCTTTGCTTTTGTTTTGCAATCCATTTCCCTTCCAGCTTGTTTTCACTATTTCTAGACCTTGTATATACATTTATACAATTTATTAATATTTGAATAAATCGAACAATTAAATTCCCATTGGATAAATTTAATTAACCAATGATTTTAATTTTAAACTAATTTTCTTTTAATAAATTATTTTAAGTGACTAAATAATTAAATAAGTTAATTACATAAATTAATCACCTTAAACACATATTTTTATATTTTTAAAATAAATTGGTAAATCTAAATGTGTGCATGTATATTTATTTTTCAATGTGAAACCAAAAATAATTTCTAGATTTCAAAAAACTAATTTTAATAAAATTTTCAACTATTTTAAATTTCTATATTTTCTTCTAAAACCCTGTGTGTGTGTGTGTGTATACCAAATCAAAAACTAAATAAACTGATACCTTACTTTAAATATATTTTTTCTTTCTGCAAATATATAAACACTTATTTATACAATTAAATTAATAAAGAGAAATCGTTACGTCACAGCAACGACGAACTTCGACTCGAACATCGAAGACCATGACCCGCTGTTGCCTCAACTTCAGCCCAAACCATCATGAACCCAAGCTCAAATCGAATCGAACGTGACAGCGCCGACCCAACCTCGCGAGTCTCCTCCTTCCAGCGTTTGATAGCATCTCGTTGTCCCCGCTCAAATGTCGATGTCCAATACTCACCCAAACGTCGAACCCACGTCGCCTCGTCCCCATAAACTCGAGCCAAAAATCACGACTTTGGAATCGGCTTTGAATTAGGGAACGAAATCGGTTGAACTGAAAGAAGAAGGAAAGTAGATTTCGGCTGCAACTGAAGGGCCTTATTTTCTCAGCCATTTATATTTTTTTAAAAGATGAATCGATTTCGTTTTGCTTTTGAATTGTACTGGAAAGGGATTCATTTGTGTGGGTATAAATATTCTTTCGGCCATTATCTCAATTTTCATTTTTCTTTGAATGAGATCCCTTTTTTCTAAGAAGACGCGATTTTATTTATTTACTGATTTTTTTTCCTTTTGCGTAATAATCATTTTGAAAACGAACGCGTGTTAAGATGAAGGTCAAATGCTCAAAAATTCAATACGTGTATACAAAAACTACAGTGTTTTCAAATGCAAAAATATTAATTATGTTTAAATTTAAATTCAAATTCAAATCGTCTCGATTTTCGCAACTTACAATCTCGATCTCCAATCGAGGCATGCTACTAGGGGTTTATAATGTTATACCCCTATTACAAACACGATGGAAAAAGGTTTCGCGGCCTAATTCGATCGTATGGAAAAGATAGCTTTTTGGACCTTATTATTATAATGAATTTTCGATTTAAATTCTATGCGTTTACCTATCGTACGATCACACGACAACTCCAAAAGCAACGAAAATTGAGATTCGATAATAATACAATATTACGGGTCCAATGGAAATGGTTTCGTCGAATTCTGAGACTGTGCCTTGGAAGGCTATTTTTAAATATCGATTTAAACAATATAAATTCACCTTGCATGATTAAAAATTTCTGAACTAAACAAACCATTGGTTTTGGTTGCTACGGATGTATGATGGATTCTTTGGTTGCATAAATGGTTGTATTGTTTGTTTGATTATGTTTTATATTGATTTGCTTTTGTTGCAAATTGAAACAACTTAAATATCTCTCCAATACATAATTCTCACTGTTTTGGATTATGTAAGTGAAATACAGGTTTATGGAAGCAATAGTTACTGCTTTTGGTTTCATAAGTAAAGTTGTTTTCATAACAAATAGATATGGTTTCAGATTACGGTTTTATTGCGATATTTTATTGTTTTCCCATGGTTTGGGATATTTATTTTGGAGATATGATATATATATATATATACACACACACACATTTATTATTGATATTATTATTTCTCCCGGACCTCTCCATACAAAGGAGACTCCGTCGAAATTTTCCGTGAATTTTTGGACATAGATTTTTTTTGTAAAAGTAAAGATATTTTCAAACTTTTACTAACTTGAATATGAAGGATTTAATTGGTTATTAATTAATATATTTTATTCAATATTTAATTATGTAAATTAACTGTCTATAAATTGAATGCTTTGAATAAGATATATTAATTTCTTAACTCTTTCTTTTCCTGTTCGAGGGCGAAAAGTTTTGAGTGGGGGGAAGTGTAACGACCCGTAAATTTTCGATAGTTAAATTTATTAATTAATAAATTTTGGAATTTAATGTTGTGAAAAATTAAAATTTTAAGATTTAATAATAAAAGAAAGAAAGAACTAGATTGTAATGTTAGTAATCTTAATTTAAGGCAATTGATAACTATTTCAATGCAATTTCAATTGATTGAAACGATTGTAAAGTTAAATTTGATTATAAATTGCAAATAAGTAAATAAACCAATGTTACAATAAACGGTGAAATTGTATGTTCGTCTCTAACCGGGATAACAAATATTGAATTTGAATAAATGATGGAGTGAATATTTTAATAAAAGAATGACATAAGTTGTTATTTGAAATGCATCTTGAAGAAGTTGATTTTCAATAAGATAAAACATTTGCTTCGTATATAGTATATAAATTTTGTTGTATATGAAAATTTATAAAACATGTTTGAAGTCGTATAAATGAAAATAAAACAATGTTTTATAATTGGAATTTGTTTGAAATTAGTAATGAAATGAATCGGAATTAGACTAATTGAAATGTTTCAATTAAAAGGAAACATAAATGAAACTGTAATGAATAAGTTAATATAGGAACTTGTGTTTGTGTTAATATGGAATGAACATTTTAATTAAGATAATTACATGTTTTGAGGCGTATAAAAATAAAATTTTCATTTTGAATAACTATGGCTTTGGAAACAAAATTGGATTTTAGAATAATATATATAAACACTTATTAGTATTCAAATTTTAAAATATATCAAAGGGTTCATGGTTGTATAAGTGTTGTTAAATGAATTAGAAATTACCTTTTATTAACAATTGTACATTAATTACACATGTTCACATATGCTTATTTTTCCATTTCACATATGGTTAAACTTTTAAATTTGTTTCATTAATGTGACCGTTATGGTAAATAAAAAAAAGTAAAGTAAATCATTTTATAATGCATAGATAGATATATATTCATTAATTAATAAAATTAGTTTGAGTAACATAAATAAATGAATTGATTGATTGATTGATTGTTAATTTATTGATTGCGTTAATGGAATATAGACATATATTAACATAAAACGGGTTTTTTAATAAAGAAGTAAATGATAAATATGTGTATATTTGGGTTTGTTCAAATGAATTAATAGGTGGAAATTTTGGATTTGGATCCCAAATGTCTGTTTACAGTATATAAGTGGTCCCTTCATTTACATTACATATATTATCACATCCACGTTCTCTTTCTTTTCCATTTTCAAGGTCTTCCTATAGGTGTCACTTGAGCATCCATTTAATTGTTAGATTACTCATTCGTTTCTTATTAATTAATAGTTGCTTCATTTGATTTGTTTATGATACATAATTTCCTCATTCTTTTCATTTGTTCGTTTGCTCCTTTCAAGTGCTTTACCTGAAGCCTTTTCCTTTTATTTTTTTTCCATTTTTAATATGAACATCCAAATTAATTATTTGTAAGTAAATTTCTAACTCATGTTTGTAACCAATAATGTTAATAGATATATTTGAATTACAATTTAAAGGAAAACAATTGGATTAACTTTCTTCCCAGTAATCAACGTATGTTTTGAAATTTAATTATTAGAATTAATAGTAATTAAAATCTTTTCATTAATAAGAAATAGAAGTGAATTGTAATTGATTAGTGATATGTGCAACTTACATTTTGTGTTAGAAATATATTAAGTATTTTAATGGGGAATATTAAGTTAATTGGTGCGTTCAATATTATTAATTATGTGTAAAAAAAGAAAAAAAATGGTTAAATTAACATATATTTATGTGTATATTTGGAGTTAATGAAATGTATTGAAGGGAATATATGTTTAAAATTTTAATTTCAAAAGTTGTTTGCTAATATCATTCGTATTTGTTAGTGTTCTAAAAATGTTTAATATACGTTTTGAAATGAAATAATTTTCCTAATATCATATGTTATATATAAAGGTAATTTTATAACTAATATAGTTATTTGTAATGTGTTTGTTTATGAAATGGTAATATCTAATTATTATCATTTATTGTTGAATTGTTGTATTAAGTCAAATTATAAACATTGGCTATTATTGTTGATTGAATTTAAGGACTAAACACTAGTTTGATAATGGTGAATTAAAGAGAATGAAGTGGATAATTAGGATATTCGATATGAAATTGAAATGTTGTTGTTGAATTTTGTTGTTTGTTGGCTGGTAGTTTCAATTAATGAAAAAATTGGAATATCTGGATATTTTTGGATAATCGAAACCTTTTGAATTAATATATGAGTTGAAACTTAGAAATTGTGTTGACTTATGTAGTTGAATTTAATAACCTTAATTTGAAAGCAAGCGAAACAATGTTTAATTTGTTATATGATGTCTAGTAAATGAATAGAATTTTTTATATATTCTTGGAATGTAATGTAATAATATACAAGTGTGAACTTTAAGCCTTGGGATGTTTAAATTGAAATTTTGATTAAGGAAATGTTGTGAATGATATTAAATTGGAAAAAATATGTTTATAAACTTAATCAACATTTATGAAATGTGTCATAAATAAATTGGAAGGTAAAGGTGAAATTAAATGGGATAAGCAAATATGAATTAAAAGTGAAATGATTATATATAAAGCCATGACTTGTAAATTGTTATGAAATAAATGAATGTTGCAATAAATGGATATAAACAAAGTTGTGATAACTTTAAACTCGAATAATGTCTTATCAAAGGAATAATGCCTTTATAAATTGGTTATAAACTAAAGGAAATTTCACATGAAATGATTCTCAAATAAATGTGGTATTAAATGAGAAATTTTACATGTGAAAATGAATGTAATTTAAAATGAAGAGAAATATAAGCATCTTTGTGAGAATGAATATGTTAATGTTTTGTATTGAATAGAGAAATTCTATGAAACAAATATTAAAGTACGAAATGATACTTGTGTTAATCAATGAGATTAATAATGAATTTGATTAAAATGCAATAGTGATGAAACAAATTGGAACAATTATGTAAGTATTATGTATATTTTTTTATTTGCAAAATTAATTTGATCTGGATTTGAGTACACACTGTGTGAATTACACCACTTCGTGTTAAGATTTTTCATTCGATTATTGATGGCGAAAATTTGATATGGATTTTTGGTTGATTCTAGAATTCTCTATCATAGTATATGGCTATGTAAGGAGAATGATGGTTTCTAGTCAAGAAATCTTTTCGAAGTCCGCATTAGGGAAGTCGAATGAAAAATACTAGTTTGAAAACGAACTTGTGCAACCGAGCAAGCGATCAAATGTGTCTTTGTGAAATGATGACATATGTACATCTTCTGTTCTAATATTATTAATATGTTTTGACGCTGAAATTGAAAGTTGTTGGGTTGGATATCTTTGTAATAGGAATTTTTCTCGCATGCAAAACTACTATTAATTTAAAACCATTTTACAAAACTATTTTCTTTTATTTCTCTTATACAGACTATCTTATTCTATTTTATTTACAAAACTATTTTACAAAGTATTTTATTTACAAAACTATTTTACAAACTATTTTAATTACAAACTATTTTACAAAGCTATTTATATGCAAAGCTATTTATATGCAAAGCTATTTCACAAAATGATTTTATATACGAAACTATTAAAAATTCAAAACATTTTATAAAGCAAAGATATTCAATCTCATATGGCTTTTCATACAGTAAAATTGATTTTGATTCTCGTATAAGATGGACTTTATATAAGTATAAGGTGATTTTCAAAACTGCTGATTTTGGAAGGTATTCGATCTGAAGAGATAAATCTTATATATAATGGAATTTATATAAGATTGATTTTATATGTTCGTATTGATTTTGGAAAGTAATTTATCTGAAAATGAAATTTTATATATAATGGAATTTATATCAATGCGATATTTGAAGCTATGATTTTGAAAGGGTATTGTATATAGTATGTTATATTTTGAAGTAAGAGGTATGGGGAAGTACCCTGCGCGAAGAAGTATAGCATGATATACTTAAACCCAGATGGACTTGTGGAATCCAAGAATGGATTCGATCGATAAAACCTAATATACTTGGGTGAATTCAGAAATGGATTCGAGCCAATATGGTTGTCCGGACTCAAACTCACGAGTTCCTCGATTTTTTTTCCAGGGTAGATGGTTCTTTAGTTTACCCAATGGAGGTTCTTTCGATCCTGGGATCTGTTGTTTATGAATCTTCCAGAAAGGAAGTGCATCCATTACGTAAATCATTAAAATGGTAGTTACCACTACGGGGTCGATGGTTCCTTATTTACGAAATGGCTACGATATTTTTATGGAATCCGAAAGGTGGAAGGATCTTCTGGAAAGTTTTGTGTCCATTGCGTAAATACTGGATCAGCAGCGGGCCACTGCTATCGTAACATCATTGTTTGACATTAGATTTTGAGCGGTGCTTCTCATATCTGTTTTTAAGTATTGTTTACTGGGTGTTGAAATAGGCCTACTAAGAACTTGGAGATTTCTAGTCTTACGCCTGATCAACATACGACCAGAGTCTGCAAGAACGAGGATAAACCTGTTAAGACATCGAGTTATAAAAGTATTTTGATAAAGTACTATATAAAGGATATTTTGGTCATTTTTTTCTTTTCTAAATCTTTAAAATATTGTTTATTTATGTACAACATGGTTTATTAGTTAATTATTAGTTGTAACAACCCGCATATTTATCAATTGTATATTTAAATATTTTATCGTTCGTCGGATTTTGGTCCGAAATGCTACCTTTTTGCAAACAGTCGAATTGGGACTCGAGACCCCTTCCATTGAGCTCAAAATGCCGTTTGCAACCTTTTTGAGTATAAACTTCGATATGTTTGGAGCTAGCTAAAAATTTGACCTTTTTCACTTAGGGTTTGGGTTTGGGTTCAGCCCACTAGCCATAATAATACCCCAAACTGAATCATCCCTCCCCATTCACTCTCACTTCCTCCTCTTTTCAGTTCTAAAGTAAAAATGGTGGAAGAGATTGGAAATGGAAATTCCTAAGCCCTAGTTTTCTTTGCTAATCCAACTTCTAGCTCCAAATTCAAGAGAACCCATTGGTAAGCCTTCTCTTCATCTTCCCCAACTCATTCTCTCTTTGATTTCGGAAAATTCCTAAACCTAATTTGGGAAATATTTCTCTTTTAAGCTTATAATCAAGCTTCTTGAGTTGGGATTGAAGAGTGATTGTTCTTGCCATTGCTCTATAGCTTCTTCTTCATTGATTTTGTGAAAAGGTGAGATTTTTATCTCACATCTTAGTCTATAACTATCTTTGAATGTTGGGTATGAATTCCTAACAATTATTCATCTGCATTTGCTTTTGGTTTGGATTGATTTGGTGAATATTCCAATTTTTGGTGTTTTGGGTTCAATTCTTTAAAAATCATAGCTTTGATGTTTTGATCATGTTTTGGTGATGAACCGAAGAGCTTCTATGGCCGGGTAGTCGATTGGCGTAAACCCTTAGTGCCGTTGCTCGACCGTTTGTAAATTAAGGGAGTTTGCACCTCTTTTGAAATAGGGTAGGAAGTGCAAGAATACAGGTTCGGCCGACCGAACCACTGGGCCGGTCGACCGACCTGCTACTAAAAGTGCATAGCACTTCTCTGTCTCAGGTCCGGTCGACCAACTACAGAGCTCAGTCGACCGACCTGCTTCCCGAGAATTTTTCTAGAACAAGGTCCGGTCGACCGAGCTCTGTAGCCGGCCGACCGACCTGTTGCTGTTTTGCCTATTTCGCCTATTTTGTGTGGTTTTCAAATTTAAATCGATTCATGATGATCCTATTTGTTGTTATCATTTATTATCGAGGTCGCTCGATCCTATCCTTGCTTAGGTCTTCACTAGGTCGTACCATTTTGGACGGGGCGCTGCCCAGCACCCCGTCGGGGGCGCTGCGCCCTGGACCCCCACGACCTGACCGGGCAGGTCGAACCCCGTAGCGGGGGTGTTGCCCCCGCACCCCCACCTTGGGGGGGTTGCCACCCCCCATGGACCCCTCCTCCGTAGGGGATCTTATTTGAAAAACATTCAACAGAACTTGCTTTGTTGAGATGCTGAGTTGACCATTCTTCGAGACAAACTATCTTGGGCTTCTCGGTCGATTTTATGGATTTTTGAATATCTATTTCGATGGATTCTTTATCGGTTTCTTTGGATTTTATTCACGTCTTCGAATGTGAATTTTTATGATTGATTGTTCCTACAATCACTTCTATGATTTGTCACTTTAAAATATAAAGGTTTTCTATACTGGTAGTAAATATCAAAACTCTTTCTTCAAATGATTTCAACACTATTTTATAACAAAGCTCGTTTTCTCAAACCGATTTCCAATCTATTAGTATATACAAACCTTTACCTCACTCGTATGAGAAATCTAATTAAACGACTTAGTAAAACAAGTGGTATGAAACGCTTGCGTTTACTTCGTCGGTTAATTCTTGGACTTGTTCGATTGAATCTCTTGTGACAATTTTCTAGTAGAGATCTACAATTTGTTCGTAAATATTTAAGTTAAGCTAGTGGTTATGGGACATGAAGCTAAGCTCATATATTTACTAGCTTACTGTAATTGACACTTCTTGATGATCGATGATGATCATTTTATGGTTTAGACTAGCAATGTGCGATGTCTCTTTGTCCATGTGGAGGACTGTACTTCATTTTATTGAGCTTCGTCTCATTTCTCGCATGGGTCGTACCTATTTAGGTGCGTCGATGTTTATTTACACATGGGTCGTATCTATTTAGGTGCGTCGATGTTTGTTTACTTCGTGGAGCAATCGGCTCAATAAGTTGGGGCTTGGGGCGTATCTTTCTAGGTGCGTCGATGTTCGTCGATGCATGGGACGTATCTTTCTAGGTACGTCGATGTTCGACTTTGCATGGGGTGTATCTTTCTTGGTGCATCGATGTTAGGCATTACATGGGGCGTATCTTTCTAGATACGTCAATGTTGATTTATGCATGGGGCGTATCTTTCTAGGTACGTCGATGCTTATTTATGCATGGGGTGTATTTTTCTAGGTGCATCGATGCTAGACATTACATGGGGCGTACCTATTTAGGTGCGTCGGTGTTTGTCTTTGCATGGGTCGTACCTTTCTAGGTGCGTCGATGTTTGACTGTGCATGGGGCGTCTCTATTTAGGTGCGTCGATGTTCGGTCTATGGAATAGCGTTCCGTTTGGGATTGGCCATCCTTTTCTTGTGATTTCTGGAATTCTAATTGATGATTTCTGGAATTTATGTTTCACCAACTTTTACAATTGGCATTGATATGTATGACATTTTATTATGGCTTGGTGAATGAAATAAAGAATATGACATTCTTTTGATGCTATGAGATTCTTGAGATATTGTATGACTTTTGTGGATTTTCTAATGTATACTTGTCGTAGTATGACATTTTTGGTTATCATACGTCTTTTTATTATATCTCTTCTTATATCTCATTTTATCTGATAATTATAACTAGACTGATCCGTTTATTATTTTCTTATTAAATAATACTCGGGTTAGACTGAGATTTTACAGGTGCTTCTGCTTGACTCCTTATCGGACCATCATCTGATCTTTTGGTTAACTACTTAGCTTGTAGTTTTTGGTTGTGTACATTTGAGATATTGACTCCTTGATGTATACATATTCTTTTGTCTTGCACTTGCATCTATTCTTTTGTGTTAGTGTGGATCTTGTTTGACCACTACTCTGATATATACTTTTATGTGTAATATTCATATCTATTTCCGCCTTTGTGATATGAATTATCTGTGACTGATTTATGTTATGTCTATTTCTATAATTGTTTCCGAAGATTATATATAGCCACTGTGTCATAGCTTTGAGTTTGTATCGGTATGTCGGATTTCCTCCTTAAATGAAATATGCTTTACTATCTGACATATCGGTGCTCGCACAAAGAAATTACACGGATGGTCGCTCCTCAACAGCCTTATTCTCCGTGCTTGTTGACAGCATTACTCCGTAGTGTTCTTGGCTAGCGCGGGTATAGAGGTGGGGCGTCACATTAGTGTTGTAAATATCGTGAGAAATTATTAATTCAATAAACATATTTAAAGTTAATGATTATTGATTTATAATAATGACATTTAAAAGTATTTTGAGATTTAAAACTAATAAAATTTATAAATAATGGATTTAAAGTTTTCAATAACTCCTTTTTAAATATAAGTAATAATGCAAATAATTATTTTCAAATAGTTCACATATTTATAAAGATGTTATTTAAAAGTTTAAACGTATTTATAAATTGAAGCAATAAATTTTGTAGATGAATTTTTCCATAAAGTATTAAAGACGATCGATTGCAAATGAAGTTTTCAAATGAATATTTCAAGTAAAATTTATATAAGTTTCTTTGAATGTATAGTTTAAAGATATTATATAAATGGAAAAAAAAATTGATTTGCGGAGTTTATTTATAGTAATATACTTGACAAATAAATTTGAATCTCTATTTTGGAAGTATAGTTTGAAATATTTACTTGATTTTGAAGTACTAATAATGAATTTATTATTTTATTTACTATTTGAATTTTATATTAAACCGTAATTAATATTTTCCATGATTTGAATATTCATTTTAAAACAAGTGTGTAAAATTAATTATGAAGATATGAAATTTTATACTTTAATTTATTAATTTAATGTAAGATTTGAGTATACTATTACTGTGAGTTTAATAATCTTGAGTTTATACTTATTTTAAAAATTATGAGTCTAGTAAATTATCGGATTTAAGGAACTTTATTTTAAAGCTTATTATAATATTTTGATATAAGTTTCTAACACTGTTTTAGACTTTCGAAAAATCTTTGCATAATGCTATGAGGATGTTTTAAATATATCTTATATTTTTACTAATTGAATGAGGTTAAATGTTTTAACTGAATCTTTAGATATATTGAAATATTGGTTTTCTCTACAAGGGAGAATATCAAAACCTTAAATTTTTATTCAATTTATAAACTTAGTAAGGCAGTAGAAAATTAAGTAATATTCTTTGAAATGATCCATTAATGACTTGAATTTTTAATGGAAACCAAATTATGTAAGTGATTGATCTTTATAAAAATAAATGAATGAAAGGTAAATGATGAAAGAAAACCAATCGAATAAACTTAAATAAATTTAAAATTCTTATTGTTTGGCTGATGGGAAGTTTGGAAAAGAATACTTTTAGTTGTTGAGGTTGTATGGCAAATCTATTAAGTAATTGTCTAAGTCTGTTGTGCATAGGGTATACTTGGTAGTTTATTTATCACCTTGCATGATTAAAAGTTTCTAAACTAAACAACCATTGGTTTTGGTTGCTATGGATGTATGATGGATTCTTTGGTTGCATAAATGGTTGTATTGTTTGTTTGATTATGTTTCATATTGATTTGCTTTTGTTGCAAATTGAAACAACTTAAATATCTCTGCGATACATAATTCTCACTATTTTGTACTATATAAGTGAAATACAGATTTATGGAGGCAATGTTACTGCTTTTGGTTTCATAAATAAAGTTGTTTTCCTAATAAATAGGTACGTTTTCGGATTACAGTTTTATAGCGATATTTTATAGTTTTCTCATGGTTTTGGATATTTATTTTTGAGATATGATATATATACGTTTATTATTGATATTATTATTTCTCTCGGACCTCTCCATACAAAGGAGACTCCGTCGAAATTTTCCATGAATTTTTGGACACGGAATATTTTTGTAAAAGTAAAGAAATTTTCAAACTTTTATTAACTTGAATATGAAGGATTTAATTGGTTATTAATTGATATATTTTATTTCAATATTTAATTGCGTAAATTAATCGTTTATAAATTGAATGCTTTGAATAAGATATATTAATTGCTTAACTCCTTCTTTTCCTTTTCGAGGGCGAAAAGTTTTGAGTGGGGGAGGGTGTAACAACCAGTAAATTTCTGATAATTAAATTTATTAATTAATAAGTTTTGGAATTTAATATTGTGAAAAATTAAAATTTTAAGATTTAATAATGAAAGAAATAACTAGAGTGTAATGTTAGTAGCCTTAATTTAAGGCAATTGACAGCTATTTTGACGCAATTTCTATTGGTTAAAAAGATTGTGAAGCTAAATTTGGTTATAAATTGCAAATATGTAAATAAACCAAATGTTGCAATGAATGGTGAAATTGTATGTTCGTCTCTAACCGGAATAACAAATGTTGAATTTGAATAAATGATGGAGTGAATGTTTTAATGAAAGATTAACATATGTTGTTAATTGAAACGCATCTTGGAGAAGCTGATTTCAATAAGATAAAACATTTACTTTGTAAATAGTGTGTAAATTTTGTTGTATATGAAACTTTATAAAACATGTTTGAAGTGGTATAATTGAAAGCAAACAATGTTTTATAATTAGAATTGTTTGAAATTAGTAACGAATAGAAACGAAATTAGATTAATTGTTTCAATTAAAACGAAACATAAATGAAACTGTGATGAATGAGTTAATATAGGAACTTGAATTTTTTGTTAATGTGGAATGAACATTTTAATTAAGATAATTACAAGTTTTGAGACGTATAAAAATAAATTTTTTATTTTGAATAAGTATGATTTTGGAAAAAAATTGGATTTTAGAATAATAAACATATAAACACACTTATTAGTATTCAAATTTTAAATATATCAAAGGGTTCATGGTTGTATAAGTGTTGTTAAATGAAATAGAAATTACCTTTTATTAACAATTATACATTAATTACACATGTTCACATATACTTATTTTTCCATTTCATATATGGTTAAACTTTTAAATTTGTTTCATTAATGTGACCATTATAGTAATTAAAGAAATAAAGTAAATCATTTTATAATGCATCGATAGATATATATTCATTAATTAATAAAATTGGTTTGGGTAACATAAACAAACGAATAGATTGATTGATTGTCAATTGATTGATTGCGTTAATTGAGTGTGGACATATATTAACGTAAAACGAATGTTTTAATAAAAAAGTAAATGATAAATATGTGTATATTTAGGTTTATTGAAATGAATTAATAGGTGGAAGTTTTGGAATTTGGAACCCAAAAGTTTGTTTACAGTGTATAAGTGGTCCCTTCATTTACTTTACATTTATTTTCACCTTCACGCTCTCTTTCTTTTCATTTTCAAGGTCTTCGTATAGGTTTCATTTGAGCATCCATTTAATTATTAGATTACTCATTCGTTTCTCATTAATTAATAGTTGCTTCATTTGATTTATTTATAATTCATAATTTCCTCATTCTTTTCATTTCTTTCTCATTTGTTCGTTTGCTCCTTTCAAATACTTTACCTATAGGCTTTTCCTTTTCTTTTTTTCCATTTTTAATATGAACATCCAAATTAATTATTTGTAAGTAAATTTCTAACTCATATTTGTAACCAATAATGTTAAAGATATATTTGATAACTATTTTCCCTGTAATCAACTTATGTTTTGAAATTTAATTAAGGAATTAATAGCAATTAAAATCTTTCCATTGATAAGAAATAGAAGTGAATTGTAATTAATTAATGATATGTGCAACTTACGTTTTGTATTAAAAATATAATAAGTATTTTAATGATAAATATTACGTTAATTGGAGTGTTCAATATTATTAATTATGTGTAAAAAAAGAAAAAAAAATGGTTAAATTAACATGTATTTATGTGTATATTCAGAGTTAATGAAATGTATTGAAGGGAGTATACGTTTTAAAATTTAATTTCAAAAGTTGTTTGCAGTGCTAGTTCTTCCATTCTCATTAATTTATTACCTTACTTTATTCTACCGCTATCTCACATTTTCGTTGACCTCTCTCTTTTGCATATTTCATTCCATTTGTTCTTTCACTTCTCGCCATAAATTGAATTATTAATGAGGCATTATTTTGCATTCGAAATGAAATGTGTATGTGCATTAATTCATGAATTCATTTACATACACTATTCACTCGTGCATGCATTCATTTCTCTTCAGAAAAAAAAAACTTTTCACCTAGCACGTCTGTCTAAACTGAATTAAATGTTCTATATTTTTTTGCAATGAATAGTTTTAAATATGTTAGAATTTCATATTCTACTATTCACGTTCATTAATCTTTTCAATTATTTATCTTCTCAGATTTCAACCACCCCTTTCACTTATTTATTTCTTTTATTAATGCATGCCTCTTTTGGTTTTCCTGGAAGTTTCATTTATTTACATGTGAGCCATGCCTTGAAACATTTCCTGTTAATGAAGTTAATTGAGGTAGTACACATTTTGAAATTTTATACCAAATTTTTTCTTGCTTTGTAAACATGTCTTTTAAAATTCAAATGTGTATCTTTCATTCTTTAATTAATACCTGCCACATTTCTTTTCTCATTTTTGTTTATTTCTTCATTTTCGATCGTTCCTTCTTCTTTTCTCTGAAACTACATTTTTTCAAACTTGAGTTTGATTTTATATTTTATATATATATATATATATATATATATATATATATAATTTTTGTTCAACCTTTCTTCATCTCTTTTTCCTCCCTCCTTCGTTTTCTTCTCTTTTCCAAACAAAAATTTCTTCAAATCTACATTTTTTTCTTCTTCTTCTTCTCCTTTTCAAAATTTCTCCTTTAAATTAAGATTATAAAAACTTCTCTATCTCCTCCAAAACCTTCAAATATAAAAAAAAACAAGAAAGAAAATCAAATTAAAATAAAGCAGTGACGGATCCAAACCTAATTAGAGGAAGGAAAGCTAAAAAGGTGAGTGATTCAACTCATCCACACAATATTAAAATTTCCATTGCAAGTTAAATATAATTTATAATGAGATATATAAAAAAATATTGATGTTTGTTGGTTTAAATTGACATTTAAATTGATATTGAATCTGAATTTACATTAAATTAAATTGACATTTAATTTTATTTTGAGATTTAATTGATTTTTAAAACCTCGATATTGATAACTATTAATTGTTGTAATATATTAGTTGATTTGGATGTTGTCTGAAATGGATGCTTATTGGTTGGTATGTAGGATGCATGGTTGTTTATTTATTTTAATATGTCCCCGTTATCACCGTGTATATTATCGACGTCATTTAAATGGTCATCTATATCATCATTTAAGAATTGGATAACTAAGACATTTAGATTATGGGTTGAAATGATGTACGCCTATACAATTTCTTGAATTTGGATTATGTATTGGAATTGAATTATTTGAAAGAGTTAAAATTTAATTTAAACTTCGGATTTATTTCAATTAAAGTGATTAAAATTAGCACTTCGAATTATTTAAAATCTCTTAAATAATTATATTCACGTTGTATACCTGATAGGAGATGGAAAATCCCATAATATCTCTGAAGCCATTCCATTCATATTTTCTTTGATATTGATTTGACTTACGTAGGAATTTTTTAGTTCTGACTCGAGTGTATTGTTTTTCATTATGCTCGGGTCAGCCTGAGTTTTTCAGTGTTGACGATATCATTCCGGAGGACGAAGATGGAGTTTATTATTATATTATTATTTTATCCCACTACATCATGTTGTTCTATTGCCTTTTTTTATTATTATTCCCGCTGTATGTATAACTTAGATATATTATAAAAGTTTAATCAAATGTTATTTGTAAATTAACTTCATGAACTGTTTATTTGATTATTATATTTGTTCAATCTACTGTGAGATTCTGTGTTTTGTTTTTCCTTCTTTTCTCTTATTTTCTTATTTACCCCATTAACAATCCTCCATTTTGAATGTTTTGAGTTGACTTGTGTGGTTTATTGTTGATTTAAACCATCCAAGAAGGTGAGTCGTTATAATAGGTTACCACATATACTAGATTAAAAAATAGCAATCACTTGCTGCTATTATGAAAAGGAAAGCAATGTGCAACAGAATGAAATCAATTGCAGAAGAAATGCAATGAATACACGATTTACCAAGTCTCTTAGCACGAATGATTTACTAAACGAAATTAAGGTAGTAAATTATAACTAAGCAGTGAAAATATATAATTAATGCAAAAATAATATCCAAATTTTCAAAGTGGGTAAGATATAGTTAAATAAATAAACCAATAACATCTTTTTCGAATTGAACATAAACAAATGGAATAACCAATAATATCATTAGCATAAAAAAAGTGTAAACAATGATTAACAAATAGAGTAAGACATAAATTAAAGTAATAAAACAATAAAAAATGTAACAAAACAATAAAAGAATATTTCAACTAGTACATATTGTTAGTCACGTATTAAGACTAAATCTGTAAAAAAAAATACAAATAATTTATTCTTATACGCTTTAAATTTTCATAATTTACTATAGCATGTGATATTGTCTACATTTTAAATCTAATAACAAAAACATAAATGGTATTGACATAATATTTATCAAGTTTGCAAGCAGAAAATGATACCACTAATTAAATTTATCAAATGTGCAAGTAGAAAAGTTTACCGCTAATTAATTTATTTCCATGTAGTTTAAATTTCATTAAATGTTTTTAATTTTCAAAATTAACCACACTTTAAATTCCTTAAATGTTTACAATATTTTAAAATTATCCACACTTTAAATCAGATTACATGCACATAATTGGTATAAACACATAATTTATCAACTGCGGGAGGAAAATTTGTTACCGAAATGCAGGATTTGAAAAAAAAAACCATGTAATAAATAGTATGTTAAAGGGAAAGTATTATGAACTGGTATAAGCTCAATAGCACAAAATTGGTATAAAAGCATAAATTCGCAGTTTAGCGGAAATTACATAAAATTACGCCATTGAGTAAAAAGATAACTAGTCATTTTATCAAACGATCGGATTGCAAAAATCATAATCTCTTTTACGAGGTCATCATCAATAGTTAATAGATCTTCAAACTTTAGTTCTCTGCACTGTATTCTTAGTTTAGGGGAGTATTTTTTATCTATTATTTTGATTTCATTTTCTAATATTTATGTAATTTTTATGCTGAATGTCTAATTCTTGGTTCAACTCAAGCTTAGGGGAGTAGGATCTAAGGACATAGTTCAATGTGCGCAGTCAAGCTTGATCTTTAACTGCTTCCACTACTGCTACACTTACTGCGACAACCCGAGTAGTTTTGGTTACTTAACTTGCCATCTCTTTTTCAAGGTCTTTCTTGTTTTATGTTTGTGTTTGGGTTTTACTTGATGATCAATATGTTAGTGCATATGATGTTTATTTATAAGCACATCATAAGAATATGGTACTAAGATACCACTAGATCTTAGAGCTACTTGTTTTATGAAGTTAGGTTTGATATACTAGTGTCTGAAGAATCTGAATTCACATTGCCATCATAGTAAGTATTCTGATGGTGTATTTCGCTCATAGTAATTGTGCTCATTCACCCAAACAAATTCAATTTTTTCAAAAATCGACTTCAGAGCTGTGAAAATGAGCTTCCAGTTCCTAAGCTTGTAGAAATGGAAGGTGAGCCCAGGCCCGGTTACACTGCCGAGGATATACAATCTTGCTTTAGCAGTTGCTTTTCAATAAAGGCTAATCCAATACCTTCATTTTCCAATCACATCTGAATGTGACTACTATATTAAAATGAATAAGAGCTGTGTAAATAGCTCATCTAAGATGCGTACTAAATGATAAAAGACAAAAATATATATTGATATCATTTAGTTTCTCATTTTAAATGCATATCGATTTCTAGTATTAAATTTAAGCTAGCAACTAAGTTGTAATTTAGTTTACTTGGTATAGACATAACATTTGAAACAGAACCATTTAGTGTTTATTTTCTTCTTCGGAGACAATTAAATGTTCCCTTTTTAGCTTTACTGCTTTTTATCCATGACTTGTAAATGGATCTAGTCCTCTGTTGTCCATTTTTCGATTATTTATTTATTTTCTTCTACTTCTCCACTCCTCAAAACTAGAGGAATATGTTAAATGCCAAATAACCTCTTGAATCATGGAAAACCTTCTTTGTGTTGTACTTCGTGACACACATAGAAATGAGGCTTGTGATTGGATTAACGTTTGCTCGAACAATGGAAGTATGAAGATAATTGAGTGCAACTTCCTCTCTTTCAAGTATCTTACAACCGTCGTTTTTCTTTCGATGGGATAGCTCCAATGGATGCAAATGTCTTCCAGGCATCAAGGGTGATAGTGCAAACTCATGTGAATGTGCTTGTTTATCATTTCTTTTCCAGCATGTTTTATGGTCTTTTTTAAGCTAAAATAGTGCTATATTTAATATCAAAATTCTAGTTTCCTTAGTTCTGTCATATTGGTAGGTACATACCTCTTTATCTATGTGAATTATGAAAAGAACTGTTCTACTACCCTTATGATTATTACTATTACTTCACTTTCGTTCTTTATTTCCCTTTCTCCAAAATATTCGAAGTTACAATTCCCTATCTTATGTGTTAATAATTTATGTAACAAATGTATTTTAGACACTTTGTAGTGTTTTTGATTTTTTTTCAACATGATTTCACATATTGGGAATGCAAAGAAAGGACTGCTTGTCAATGCATGGTTTGTATATGTAGAAACATGTGGGGAAGTTACGAGTGCAGCTGTCCAAATGATCTATTGTGCACGAGAGAGCACAACATATGCAGAAATAAGTTTTTTTTACTTCTATTGGATTGCACATTGCAATAATTTAATATATATGTTGTTGTTAAATATATGAAACTGTGTAAATAAGCATCTATCTGATTAATAGGTTGTTGTTCAAGGGTATAATAGCTTGCGAATACTTTCTACTAAAAATATTGTTAAAATCAGTATGCATATAGGCTATTGGTAGTAAGTGGATTTAATTTATGGAATGTTATATGCAGCTATGTGATAAAACCAAATACAATTAAATTTCAATACATAATAAACTGTCAACAGATGCATGTGTGCAAAATTTAATTGAGTTTTATAAAATTAAATAAATTTATAAAAATTTATCTATATTGACTAAGTTATTAAAGAATTAATTAAATTTGTAAAAATTAATTGTGCGATTGGTTAGGCTATTACTTCAGATGGAGCTGTTGTTGGTTAGGCCACTATTGCCACTTGATTCGACCATGTATCTTTCATTTTTTTACTTTTTATAAATTCTTCAATTTCCCTTTATACCTTAAATCGCTAAATTAAGTTTCCTTTCAAGCGCTCAAATAATCGTTACCTATTTTAATTCAATTAAATCTTCTTCAAGTATCTCTTTTAGTCAATGTCGCACAATTAGTCATTCCTATTCAAGTTCTCTCTTAGCAATGCAATCATGTGCATCCATTTTTAATAAACTAAAAAGTTAAGGTAATTTTATTGTCTCCCCTAGGAATGCAATTGTCTTCATCCATTTTTAATAAAACTGAAAAGTTAAGGTAACTTTATTGTACCCTTGTTGGTCTAAATGGTAGTAAAAAATAATGCTTGTATTAGGTTATATTGTTTGAATTGTTTTGTTGGGAATCAAAGTTTTCACCTAAACGATGTGACCTGTAATAGAACTGACTGAACCTTTACTATGATTAAGGTTTTAGCCTTTCAAATATTTATTTATTGTATTTATGATTTATTTTGCTAACTATTGAACTTTTACTTTACAGGTAAATATATACCTTTGATGCAAAAAGTAGTAAATATTTCGCAACAGATTATCGCTTGAAAGCTTTTTTATGTTAGAACTACATTTTGGTTTGTATGTATTACTACTTTTGGTTACTAAACACTACTTGTTCTGCATTGTTTAGGAAATATTATGGACATATTATATATGTTTTGATGTAAGAATATTGCGTATGCTGATTATGTAATGTTACATGTTGATTACGAGATGTAATTAATACAATGTGTTGATTATGAAATGTGTTGATAGTATATAATGTGTTAATTTGAATGTGCTAAGTATTTGATATATAGATTGATGATGTGTGTAGAAATGGAACCCGTCGATGGAGAAATGCAAATACTTTGAACGATGGCAGTTTGAAAACATTATTTACGATCAACAGTGTTTATGGAATGCTATAAAAAAGAGTTGCAAATAGGAAAAAGCTGTAGAAAGAATTCACGACATAAGGTTAAACGCTATAAAAATATTATCTCACAAAGAAAAGCTGATATTAATTACCTTTGATAATAGAAGTGGAATGCGAGGACAAGTGTTTTGGCCTACTAGCATAAACGCTACAAAAAGAATTAATGACATTGATAAAACGCTATTAAAACGTACTTTTTATAGCATTTGCAAAGTTGCTAGGGTATGTTCTGTACCTATATTGGCATGTTGTTATACATCATAGTTAAAAACGCTATTAAATCCTTTTACAACGATTTTTAAACGCTGTTAGAGGTCTAGTTTGTTGTAGTGGAAGCGACCACGAAAGAAACCGAGATTCACCTCTTACACCGAATTGACTGAGACATTAGAACGGATATATCTGGATACTAAGGGGCATATCCCCTATCGAACCCAATGAGGAGAGAGCCTACAAACAATGAAAATAAATCAGAAAAAATTATTGTTCCATGAGCTGGATGGGCATAGTACAAACGACTACAGGCGCTTAAATGATGAGATTGAGGAACATGGGGAAATGGCAGGCTATTACAATACGTAAGCACTCGGATAGCGACAGTGGAACAAGAGCAGCCACCATCCACATCGAACGGGAACTACCTTAGATCGAGGCATCAACTTGTCATCTATTGATCGAAATGGCAAAGAGTAAGTAATAAACTCCACAATAAAACAGCTAAGTCACTTACGCATGTGCGAGATCGGGAATGGTCCCTAGGCATGCTCTGAAATGACGATGAACCATCACACCCAGAGAGGCATGCATTGTAGTGTTTAGATTTTCTTTTTTTTCCTTTAGCAATTGGACTTAATTTTATTAGTTGAATATTTTGATTACAAAACTCACTCGAATGTGAAATCGTACATCAATAATTTTGAGTCCCATTCGAATAATCGCATTTCGTCTCGAACGGCATTTGATCTCGAATGATCACATTTCGCCTCGAACGGCACTCGATCTCGAAAGAATCACATTTTGCTTGGAACAGCACTCTATCTCGTACGGCACTCGTCTCGAACGATCACATTTCACTTAGAACAGCACTCAATCTTGAACGACCACATTACGCCTCGAACAGGCATTCAATCTCGAATGATCGCATTTCTCCTCGAACAGACACTCGATCCCGTGCGATTGTCATCAGCCTGGGATGGCTACGAATTTGATTAATGGTCCTGAGCAGCCGTTATTAACAATCAGGTAGGATATCACAAATTTGTTCACAACTCATCAACGAATTTCGAACATTAGACTTAAGCCAACTCAAAACACGCCTTCCTACCACAAGGCATGTTTTGGGGGACAAATATTATACCGCCTATTGACCAGGCAGTATATTATAAAGGTTGGCTAAATGGATTCTTTGATCATCAAGGCACAAAGCCTGGAGAGACGATTATCAAGCTCGAAAATCGATTATATTAGGAACTATGGACAATAGTTGGGAAGATTCGGATCGGGTCCCAATCAAGGTGCAACTATATGAAGTGACAAGTAAGGCCCGTGAGGCCATGTTTTAAGTCAATCGGAGTTCGTATGCTCAACTTATGGGTAAAGGAAGAATTTGTATAGATTGATCGGAAACGATCCATAAAGCAGTATAAATCGATGAAAATCGATCAATATCTCAAAATCTAAAAAGTCAATGCACTTGAAAATTTCTGTAACGACCCACCTTTTAGGACGGTTTAAATCGACAATAAACCACACATATCAACTCAAGCCATTCAAAAGGGAGGATTTTTAATGGGGTAGATAAGAAAATAGGAGAAAAGAAGGAAAAACAAAACACAAAATCTCACAGCTGAATGATAAAATATAATAACCAAATAACAGTTCATGAAGCCGTTTTACAAATAACATTTGACAACACTTTTACAATACAATCAGATTTATACATACAGTAGGAATAAATAAATAATGCAGCGGAACAACATGATGCAGTGGAATATATATATATATATATATATATATATATATATATAGTATACAAATCTCCGTCTTCATCCTCCAAAAATAAGTCTTCAACACTAAAATGCGCAGGCTAACCCAAGCAAAATGAAAAGACAAAATACTCGAGTCGGAACTAAAAGATTTTATGCAAGTTAAATTAACAGTAAATAAATATGGGTGTAATGGTTTCGGAGATGTTTACGTGATTTTACATCTCCTATCCAGTGTATAACGTGCAAGCAATAACTTAAGAGATGTTCAAAATTCCTATCTCCTAAGGATCCATTAAACTATTTATATATAGTAATATACGCTATATATGTAGTCTATCAGTAAGTAAAGTATCAAAATAGCGTTAAGGCGTTACCCATATCCCTCTTAACACATTTTATAAATGTCATAGTCTATACAGTGCTGTAAACTCCACCAAACTGGTGGGCCATCAGGGTGCACTCCATTGGTACACACAAACCAAAATCGTAGTGGGTTCGAGAAGGCATATGACAAGGCACACGAGGCAATGCCAGGGTTGGATTCTATCGTTTGCACTCCCGGACTGGTGGTAATGCATAGCAGCTACTACCGCCAATCTCGGAACACACTTTCATAATCAAATCGAGGGATGGCCATCAAATCAATCACAAAGTAAAAGGTATGGCATCCAAAAAATGTGCTCGACCAGAGGACCGACCTCACTTGGTACGATATAGCTTCTATTTTAGTCATATCAAGCTGACCCAAAAGGGTCAGGGCTACGTTCATACCTCTTATAGTAGCATTCGCCAAACCATCCTAATTCGTTTTAGATTCTCCACCACATGCATAGTTGTTAAAGTGGTTCCGATATTGACAGAGAGTATGCCAATAGTCGGCCCCGGTCTCTTTAACAACCAATCGTTATTTTTTAAACATCAGACGGTTCTTTTACTTTTCAAACAGTTCATACTTTATACAAAATATCATATACACTTCAAAATCATATCACTTTCAAAATTATTATTTACTTCAAAATCATAATCATTTCAAAATCAATTCACTTTCGAAATCATTATTCACTTTAAATCATATTCGTTTTCAAAATCGTAACCACAGAAATAGGTTATACCATCGTATCAAAATATTCGCATTTAAATCAATTAAATCTAAATCATAACAGTTCCAACTTTAAACAATTTGAATATTGAAATTAGTTTATGTATTGAATGGATATACATAAATACTTTATATACAAATATATATATATATATATATATATATAAAGTTGTTCATAAATTTAAAATAATATATATTAAAGTAGTTTATATATTAAAAATAGGTTATAGATTAAAATAGTTTATATATTAAAATAGTTTATATATTAAAATAGTTTATATATTAAAATAGGTTATGTATCAAAAATAGTTAATGTATTAAAAAATATTAATATATTAAAATGGTTTATATGAGAAAAATAATTTATATGTTAAAATAGTTTGTATAATAAAAGGGTTTATATCGAAAATAGTTTCAAATTAGAATTGTTTCTTCCAATTTCACAAATCAACTCAAATCAAATTTAGTTCCAAATATTCAATTTAAATCAATCTCAGCTCAACAATTTCAATTTAAAAAGGCTAAAGGTTTCAATTCAAATTCTTATTAAAACCATTTCAATTTATATCGATTTCAAATCCATGTTCGAACTACAAATTTAAACCACTTCAAAATTCAATATGTTTCAAAGTTTAAATATCCAAACGTTTAAAATAACTCAATTTTGATAAATTTCAATTATATTTCAAATTCAACTTTAAGATTTCAATTTAAATTCATTAAATAATTCATTTAAACCAATTTCAATTTTAACACTTTAAAAGCTTGGATTTTGAAAAAAATTCAGTTCATATAAATCTAATTTTATTTCATTTAAAATAATATTGTTTAATTGGATTCAAAAATTAATGATTTAAAATCATTTAATTTAACAATCTGGTGTCCGTATATGATTTTCTACCCTATGGTCAAGTGATACGGATATATATCATTTCAACCCGCAATAAATTTAAATTTTCGGATATATATCATTTCAACCCGTATCTCGAATCACAAATTTTCCAAGTCCATAAAATCGCTTGGGTTTATCATTTCTACCATAACGATTTTTCCCTAATGCATAAGATCATTCGGATATGTATCATTTCAACTCATAGAGAATTTCCTAACAATAACTAAGGGAACTTACAGTGTGATAACAACATATAAAATAAACATAACATCAAATCATCTAAAATGTCAACAATGAAGCATTCATTACAATCATCATTCAAATCAACCAATACATCACAACAATTAACCGGTTATCATTATCAGGTATTTAACTAAAAATGTAAATTCAATATTAATTCAAATGGCAATTTAATTCAATATAAATTCAAATTAAATTTAAATAACAATTTAAAATACCAAACAACAATCAATAAATTTTTAATCACATCATAAATTTAATTTAACTAACATAAGATGATTTAATATTTGTGAGTGGGTTAAATAACCCACCTTTGACTTTAAGTCAATTTAAAATCCAAATAAAACCCAAAATTCCAATAGTCTCAAAAAGCATCCAAACTAGTTTCTTATTGTCTGAAATTTTGCTATGATCGCAACGTAAGAAACGGCGTCCAAATCCGAGTTCATATGCAAAAGTTATGGATATTAGAAGATTAAAATTTTAAATTTAAATTTAAATAAACAATTGGGCTAAACAGTAATTACCATGTCAACCAAACCCTATTCGCCGTTCATGAAACCCACATCGTTCCCAGCTGCCATCTTCTAGCTCCAAACGCACACGTTACGACTCACTTCATCACAATCAAGCCTCTCTGCCATCACCTCCACCCAAGGCTATACCTCCAAGCACGTGCGCAATGCTCCACTGACCCAGGCATAGTTCGCTGCCGTCGTCACCCTTTAAACACCAATCGGGGCGATTTCAAAGCACAAAGACATGAACCCACCTATGGATGCACTCGTCTCGACTCCCTCTACCTGCCAGTACCTCCCGATCGTCGTAAAGATGAAGATCCACCGTTAAACGAGAAGCCCTAATATGGACGGCCGAGGCTTCTTCATCATTTTCTAATCAAACGATGCATAAAATTGAAAATTGAATTGCAGTAGTAGATTGCGCTAATCGAGTGCTTTCCAACGATATATTATATGACATAGTTTGAAGAGTTTGAATTTTGAAATTGATTTTGAAATCGAAATTAGGGTTTCGGTTGTCAACCATTGGAAAAAGGAGATGAGGAGAAATTTACATACAGACAATAAAAAATAAAAGGCGGCTAGGGTTTATAATAGCCGATATATAGATAGAGATGGATAAGAACGAATGGACAGATCGAATTGGGTCAAAACGATAATGACGACCCGAAAATCCCGTTTCGTTACCGAAACGAACATAGATCATCCAATATATCAAAATCTACGTTTTCGATAATTTTAAATTCAATGGAACTAAATCCAAATCCAAATTCCATTGTATAAAAAAGTTAGCATTTAAAATCAGGTTATATTCATTTAAATTCCTTTAATTGACTTCGACTCATTTCAAGCTCGCACGATCAAACGATAAGTCTGATCCCTATGAAACTTGAAATCCTATAATAATTTACTGTTACGAATCCGATGAAACTCGTTTCGTCGAAATCCGAGACAGTAGCCAAAATGGCAAATTTTCACGTTAATTAAATAAATTATTATTAAATTGGTTTAATCACTTTCAAATTCAATTTTAAAAATTAACAATTCTATCAATGTTGATTACCTAGAAATTTATAATCTTTTAAAAATAAATTTTCCATATTAAATCCAAGAGTTAAACATTACATTAACTTCAGCGTCCAATTACAACTGAAATAAACCTAGTTAATAATAATTTAATTTCAATCAAATCCTTTAATTCTGATTTACACTTTTTTATTTAATCAACTATAACCTTATAAATATAGTTAACATTAGCTTACATTTTATAACATCTGTATTCTACGGTTATCACCTAAACTCATATTAATTACAATATTTAATTACATTAATTCCAATTGATTTACAATTAATTTCACACGGATTTAATATCAAGATGATAATCAATCAATTGTTATACATTAATAATTCACCTATATTAACCTATTGTTTACAAACAAACGTTGGTAGATTACTTACCAAATATTGATTCATTCTATGTTAACCAATTTCAATTAATTACATATAATTTCAACATTAAATCCAATATTTAATTTATTTCTTATTTACAATTTTAACCAATTTAACTTTACAATGATTTCAGTTAATTGAAATTACATTAAAATAATTGTAAATAACATTCAAACAACATTATTAAATCATATTCAAATTATTTTTCTCATTAATAAATCATAAATTTTAATTTCCCACAATATTAAATTTCAAATATCTTATTCAATACAATAAGTTTTGATTATAAAAAATACAAGTTGTTACATTCTCCCCAACTCAAAACTTTTTGTCCTCGAAAAGGAACAAGAATGAGTTAAGAAACTTGATATAATTTTATTCAAAATAATAAATTTATAAACACTTTATATTTACATAATTAAGTATTTTAAATAAAATATATCAATTTATAACCAATTAAATCTTTCATATTCAAGTTTAATAAAAGTTTGAAAATATATTCACTTTCACAAAAAAATTCTGTCCTAAATTTTTGAAAAATTTCGACTGAGTCTTCTTTGTATTGATAGGTCTGGAAAATAATAATATCAATAATTTAAATATATATATATATATATATCATATTTCAAAAATAAATATCCTAAACCAGGGGAAAAGCAATATAATATCATTACAAAACCGTAATCCAAAAATGTATATATTTATCGGGCAAACAACTTTATTTATGAAACCAAAAGCAGTAGTTATTACTTCCATAAACCTGTATTTCACTTATATAATTCAAAGAGTTAAAATTATATAAAAGAGAGTAATATATTAGTTGTTTCAATTAGTAGCGAAAGCAATACAACTCAAAACATATGCAAACAAAACAGCACGACCATTATATTGAATCAAAGAATCCATCATACATCCATAGCAATCAAACTAATGGTTTGTTCAGTTTTAGACACGTTTCATCGTATAAGGGTGATTAATAAGCTATCAAGTGTACCTTACGCTCAGCAGCCTTTGATACTTACTCAATAGATTATTCATACAACCTTAAAAAAATCGAAGTACCATTTCTCAAACTTCCCATCAGCTAAACAGCATAGAATTTAATATTATTTAAGTTTATTCAATCGGTTTCCCTTTTTACTCTTTTATTTATTTTCATTCATACAATGTCCTTTTTCCATTAATTTACATTCATTTACTAATATATGTTATTTTCTATTCAATTATTTAGAGCATCAATAAATCAATTCTTAAAATATTATATAAATTTCTTTGCAAATATAATTCACAGTTATTATTTACTTATATAATTTGATTTCCATTTAATATTTCTATTCATTAGTGAATCATTTCTACTATTTCTTAGCTTTATAATCCTTTACTTAAATAAGATTCACTTTTACTATTCAATACAACTACCAACCATTTCAAAGCATAGATTAAGTTTATAAAATTTCTTGTACTCTAAATTCTTTTATTTAAAAACATATGTCCATTTTGAAGCATTTTTGTTATTAAGCTTTAACTTGTACAATATTCTATTACATATACATATTAACATTTCAAATTTTAAACATTTTTGGTAAGTTATATATATGTTTTTAGAGTGTAATTTAATGCTATACAAATTTATTTTATTCATTTTAGTTAACAAAATGTTCCCTGGTTTATATCTTTTTAATTTTCATTATCTTTAAATTTACAAGTTATAGATCTCCAATTCTCTTTATATTTTTATTAAACAATTATCTCTTAATTCAGATTTCAATTTGAATGTACCCAATCTTATTAAAATAGTGAAGATTTCATTTCCTCATAATAATTAAAAATCATTGATTAAAAGAAATTTAATAACTAAATATTGGGTTCCGTTTCCAAATCATCTTGATATATATATATATATATATATATATTTAGAAATTTAAAATTAAGATTTGTTAATCAAAATAAACGTGTAGTAAAACTATTACAACGGTCTTTCCACTTTGAAGCTCGAAAATGAAAGTCAATTATACGGTCGTCATCATCGAAATTATTTTTTAGAGACAGAAGAGGGGAGCACATATCTTATTTCCTTTTAAAATTCTTCTAAAACATTTCATTCAAATCACATTGAGAATATTTATATCCGAAAATACTTCCAAATAATACTAATATTATATTCCAAAATCTTTGAAAATCAATTTCAATACCCCTGAACTTAAGTTCTCAAATTTTCAATTTATATTTACTTTGTTTGTAAATTTTATTTTGCAATCAATATTTATAAAATTTCATTTCCTAACAAAAAAACATATCACATACAACTATATCCATTTATAAAAATTATTCTTTTATATACAAAATATAATAGTAGGTAATATTATTTCATCTACCCATATTTCAAAAACAATATTGTGCCATTATTCCCTATTAAGTGTTTAGAAATCTCTATCGATGTCATAGTGCCCTATGTACTGACCAGAATTTATAAATACTAAATAGAACAAACTAACACAATATAAAACATTTTTATATAGCACTAACAAATATGCTCTCTCATATATATGTGTGTGTGTGTGCGCGCGCGATAACTCATTCTAGGATATTAATGGCTTATCTCTAATGAATCAGACCCCGCAAAGCTAAGGTTATCGCTAAACCAAAGCTTTGATACTAAATGTAACGACCCACCTTTTTGAATGGTTTAAATCGATAATAAATCACACATGTCAACTCAAACTACTCAAAAGGGAGGATTGTTAATGTGGTAAATAAGAAAATAAGAGAAAAGAGGAAAAAACAAAACACAGAATCTCACAGCGGAATGATAAAATATAATGATCAAATAATAGTTCATAAAGTTGTTTACAAATAACATTTAACTACACTATTTACAATATAATCAGAGTTATACATACAGTAGGAATAAATAAATAAATAATGCATCATAACAACATGATGCAGTAGTATATATATAAATATTACGTCCTCTAGAAATAAAGTCTTCAACACTGAACTGCTCAACTTGACCTGAACTGTAACGACCCGCAAATCCGTACCCCTTGAGTCAACACTATTCTACAATAATCAACTCAAGTTGTACAGAAATACGAACCATTTGGGTTAAAGAAGAAGAGGTAGAAGAAGAGAAAACAAAATCAACATCAGAATCTAACCATCGCAGCGGAACAAAATATAATAGACAATATATAATCTTTACTCAACATAAAATATTTCTGTTTATATATTACATCATCAGAGTACATAAATCACTGATCACATCAATATCATACAACGAATACACAGCAACTCAATTCAGCGGAATATATATATAAATAAGTACGAGAGTACGTGTCGTCATCCAGCTCGTCTCCTGAGCTCCACAGCATCTCCTGTATCCTATAATACTCGGTCTGACCCGAGCATTACAGTTAAATAACACCCGAGTCAGTCTGGAATACCAGCGTGAGAAAATCACACCCAATTGATTATTAAAGTTTTAAAAATCCTTTAAAATCAAAAGCATCTCGTAAGACCACGCCACAAATAAACATGTCGGGTTTTTACCTTACGATAGCTAAAACAATTTTTATAGAAATCCTCTGATATTATAATAGTGTCTATAGAAAGTAAATAGGATCTAGCTGAAATGCTTGCATCTCACGTTTCAGCAATAGTTGGGCACAATCAAAACCGTACGGGCGCGTAGGGAAAATGGATTTCCAACAATGACTAGGCACTGGGGTACCACCTGTCACAGTACGGGGCCTAGATCACCGTACCGAGGACTACTCCCTTCATCCCCTGCAACACAAGGCCGGAACCATTCCTTACTGAACAGTCCCGAACAAGATAAACCCCGTGGTTGGCGCGACCAACCACCCACTAAGCCGAAATATATATAAGGGACATCTAGACAGGGGAATTATTTTGTCCTGCTTGGGTATGACCCACCTAACCTTGCTGCATATCCCCTGATTTTCAGTCATTCCCATTTGATGAGGCTTGAGGCAAAGCGTTACCTTTTTAGAACGTTTCACTTAGAATGCCCATCGTCCACCTGACGATGTTTCGCAAGCATTCGTCCATACAAGTCCGTCCCGGGTTCGAACGGAACCGAAGGCACTATTCCCACTACATCCATTTTGGAAATATCCTCAGGATTAGTAGCGACTAGCCCTTGCACTTCACTGCTCCATCTTCGACTCCGTACACGTTTTCCGCACGAAACGTACAAACCGGATCGAAGTGGTTTTCGAGAAATTAATCTCGATCCCGGACTCTTCGAAACGATCAGCGTATTTGTCCAATATTGATAGTCTGTTATTTAACTATCAATTATATTCACAAACAACCATCCATCAATAAATAATTTTCCAAATTATTTATTAATCCTAAAATATCTCCACAAGATATATTTCTATTCTCAATCCTTTGAAAACAGTTTCAAAACCATCTTTCTTTCCAGAATCAACTTTCCCAAATCTTTTCTCTCTCCTCTGAAATCACCAAGCACAAAATAGATTTTTAAACTAATTTTAAAACACTTTACTTTGAAATATATACTTTAAAACATTTAAGTTAAATTACTTCAATAAATTTGTCAAAAATACATACTATATGACTTTGAGAAAATAAGGTTTCTTTATAAATATAAAACCAGGTTTTCACTTTTAAAACAAATACTAAGTCACTTTTAAATAATTAATACTATAATATATTAAAGGAAATACTTACTTTAGAAATTAAATATTAGAAACAATAAATTTTTCAAAAACTTGTTTTCTTTCAAACAGCTTTAAAACATCTAATTTATATGTACAAATTTACTTTTTTTAAAAAAACGTGTACTTGGCCATCCAGAGAAAATTCCAACTTCAAGCACTTAAATCAATTTCCCGAATTGATTTCCAATTCATTTTATTTGAAACAAATTTCTTTAATTATTTAATTCACTTCAAAATTCATTAAGTATATGCTTAATTATTGTTGTTATTATTATTATTTTCCATTTGAGTTTAAAACTTTTAACTGAAATATACACATTCCGGATTGTCTTCCAATAATTCAAATCTTAGCTTTTAAACAAATGTGTTGTTCTTCTAAATAATAACACTGAATTTTAAAATTCATCAACTTCCTGTTTATTCAAATTTTCCTTACTATACTCACAATTTCTCATTAGAGATTTAAAGTCACTTAATTCCTTTTCCAATTCATTCTTAAATTTATTCTATAATTACTTAAATTACAGATTCACTCTCTTTTTTTTTTTCTTCAAAAATCCAATTTTTATATATATAATATTTTGGTAATTCATTATACCCAATTATATCAACCAAGCCATAGCATTCAATACTTTCACATAATTCATTATAGAATATCAAATAATCAGGACAAAGAATATTAAATAATTTAAATAAATGTTGAGGGATCCAGTTGGATCCCTCCAACCTGTTTTTCCTGCATCCACAGATGTTAGCACAATAATATATTGATTCTAGAATATTTCATACCATATCACATCAATCAACTTCAACCATTCAAACAATTATTTAAATTTAATCATTTAAATTTAAATATAACTGAGTGAGATTAACTCACCTTTGTTCTTTACTTTGCAACTCAATCCATCTCGCTATTTCCTTCAAGATATTTGGACCTTGTCACATTAAATTATTTCATAAATATTTGAACCAATCGAATAATTAATTTCCATTTAATAATTTAATAGATAATTAAATTAACTAGTGATTTAGTCCTAAATTTGGTGATTTAATTTTAAACTAATTCACTTAACAATCTCTAAAATAATCAAATGAGCTATTTAAATAAAGTCATAAAAATGCTGCCTACACTTGTATACATACATATATATATATATATATTTCTAATAACTTATAAAATTTCTCAATTGAATATTTAATTGTTTTTTTTTTTTATTATTATTATTTTTTTTCACTAATAGTTTTAGTATTCAACTACTGCCTTCTCTATACTTTCAACAGCAACATAAGACTTCCTTCCTCTACCCATTTTTTTTTTCCACACAGTTAAATTTTAACTAATTGTTATTTAATTTAAAACAAATATATAAACTTGTACCTTGCTGAGATATGAGCCTCACTCACGTTCGCACTGCAACCACGAATATCACTAAACCGCGACCCTCATGAGCATCGCGTCAGGCCAACAAATCCCCATCATCCTCTCGAGCATCGCGACCCTACAACTCATGATCGAAGCCGCCACCATCTACAACCTGCCCAAGCTCCTCGCGTACACGAACCACGCGTCCACTACTGAGCTTCATAGAACTCGTGCGGCCTGCCCTACTCTCCACGGTCGCAACCCCAAGCCCAAATCGCAAGTCGTCGCCTTGTACGCATTCCCAGGCCAAGCTCCTCCCCCTCGAGCGATCGAGAGAGATGCGAAGCCCTGATGAATAGTTCGGCCCCTTTTATTTTCTCAATTTCAATCGCTCCCTTATTTTTTTTTTTTTTTTTTTTTTTTAGATACTGAATGAAGACGCTGTTGGATTTGGGAAAGAGGAAGGCGAAATTGAACGTGGGGGCTTCGGCCATTAAATATTTTTCGAATTGTTAAGTGAACTGAAAGAATCAGGGTCTCGTATTCGAAAAGAAGCAGGATAGGGTTAGTGTGTTCGAGAAGGCAACGAAAGCGTGAAGAAGACGCCTTGCTACAGTGCCCACTTATTTTTATGTCAAATTCAATTCCATTATTATCAATCGAATTCTCAGCGCGTTTATATATCGTCTACTCAAATACTAACTCCGATAAATACGAAATTTGAAACCCGATAATAATACAATATTACGGATCCAATGAAACTGGTTTCGTCGAAATCCGAGACTGTGCTTCGGAAGGCTATTTTTAAATTCAATTAAAACGATTTAAATTTCACAACTGAACAAACAACTTCCAAATTCAATTTTAACACTTCTATTGTCTTTACTATCATCAATATAAGTTTTATAAGCCTACAAATTATTTTTAATCGGATTAAAATTCCAGATTCAACATTTCATTCAAGTTCAAGTTATTTAATTCAACAATTTAATTGTCAATTTAAATTAGTTGATAATTAACCTTTAAATAATTAAAATCAATTAAATATTCCGGTTTTAAATTGCTTAAAATTCCGGGTCGTCACAGCATAATAAAAAGACAAAACACTCGAGTCAAAACTAAAAGATCTTATGCAAGTTAAATCAACAGTAAATAAATATGGGTGTAATGGCTTCAGAGATGTTTACGGGATTTTACAACTCATATCCGGTGTATAACCTGCGTGCAATAACTTAAGAGATGTTCAGAATTTCCATCTCCTAAGGATCTATTAAACTATTTGTATGTAGTAATATACGCTTTATATGTAATGTCTATTAGTAAAGTAAAGTTTTAAAATAGCATTAAGGCGTCACCCATATCCCCCTTAACACATTTTATAAATGTCATAGTCTATACAGTAAGAAACTCTACCAAACCGGTGGGCTATCAGAGAGCACTCCATAGGTATGATACAAACCAAAATCGTAGTGGGATCGATAAGGCGTATGACAAGAAATGCGAGGCAATGCCATGGTAGAATTCTACCGTTTGCACTCCTAGATTGGTGGTAGCGCATAGCAGCTACTACCGTCCACCTCGGGACACACTCACATAATCAAATCGAGAGATGACTACCAAATCAGTCACAAAGTAACAGATTTTTAGTCGATTTAAAATCCAAATAAAACCCAAAATTCCAACAGTCTCAGAAAGCAGCCAAACAAGTTTCATATTGTCCGAAATTTCGCTATGATCGCAAGGCAAGAAACAGCGTCCAAATCCGAGCTAATATGTAAAATTTATGGATATTAGAATATTAAAATTTTAAATTAAAATAAACAATAGGGCTAAACAACAACTACCACGTCAACAAAACCCTACTCGTCGTTCGTGAAACCCACATCGTTCCTAGCCTGCATCTTCTAGCTCCAAATGCATGCTCCATGACCCATTTTATCACGATCGAGCCTCTCCACCATCACCTCTGCCCAAGGTCGCACCTCCCACTCATGCACGCAGTGCTCCGCCGCTCCTAGCAAAGTTCATCGCCGCCGCCTTTAAACTCCAATCGTGGCAATTTCAAAGCACAAAGACATGAACCGACCATATGGATGCACTCATCTCGACTCCCTCCACCTGCCAGTACCTACTGATCGTCGTAAGGATGAAGACCCACCGTTGAACGAGAAGCCCTAATATGGACGGCCGAGGCTTCTTCATCGTTTTCTGGTCAAACGATGCATCAAATCGAAAAACAAATTGCAATAGTAGATTTCACTCGTCGAGAGCTTTCCAACGATATATTATATGACATAGTTTGAAGAGTTTGAATTTTGAAATTGATTTTGAAATCGAAATTAGGGTTTCGGTTGTCTACCATTGGAAAGAGGAGATAAGAAAGAAAGTATGTATAGACAATACAAAATAAAAGGCTGCTAGGATTTATAACAGCATATATATAGGCAGAGATGGATAAGGACGAATAGACAGATCGAATTCGGTCGAAACGATAACGACGACTCGAAAAGCCCGTTTCGTTCCCGAAACGAAAATATGTCATCTAATATATCGAAATATATGTTTTCAATATTTTTAAATTCAATGGAAATTAGTTTAAATCCAAATTCCGTTATATAAAGAAGTTAGAATTTTAAAATCAGATTATATTCATTTAAATTCCTTGAATTGATTTCTGCGCTTTTCGAGCTCACACGATCAAACGATAAGTCCGATCGCTACGAAACTTGAAATTTTATAATTCACTTTTACGAATCCGACGAAACTGGTTTCATCAAAATCCGAGACAGTGGCCAAAATTGCAAATTTTCACGTTAATTAAATAAATTCTTATTAAATTGATTTAATCACTTTCAAATTCAATTTTAAAAATTAACAATTCTATCATTCTTGATTACATAGAAATTTATAATCTTTTAAAAATAAATTTTCCATGTTAAATTCAACAGTTAAACATTGCATTAATTTCAGCGTCCATTTACAACTGAAATAAAATCTAATTAATAATAATTTACTTTCAACCAAATACTTTAATTTTGATTTACACTCTTTTTATTTAATCAACTATAACCTTATGAATATAATTAACATTAGTTTACATTTTACTACATTCATATTCTACGGTTCATCCTAACTCATATTAATTATAATATTTAATTGCATTAATTTCAATTGATTTACAATTAATTTCAGACGGATTTGATATCAAGATGATAATCAATCAATTGTTATACATTAATAATTCACCTCTACTAACCTATTGTTTACAAACAAAGGTTGATAGATTAGTTATCAAATATCGATTCATTCTATATTAACCAATTTCAGTTAATTACATACAATCTCAATATTAAATCCAACATTTAATTTATTCCTTACTTACAATTTTAACCAATTTTACTTTGCAATGATTTCAATTAATTGAAATTACATTATAATAATTGTCAATAATATTCAAACAACATTATTAAATGATATTCAAATTAATTTTCTCATTAATAAATCATAAATTTTAATTTTCCACAATATTAATTTCAAAAATCTTATTTAATTTAATAGATTTTAATTATCAAAAATACGGGTCGTTACACTTCGAAACATCACTATATTGAAGAGTGGAGCCCACAAAAACGATCGCAAGACAAAACTCTTAAATCTTAAAAAAGTGGCCGATCGTTATTGGAACGACCGTACAATCAGCCGTAACGATCCATAGTTTTACGGAAAACGCTATATCTCACATACGGTACCTCGAACGAAATTTGGAGAGCAAGTACGTAACATCATGGGGCATCTCCATGATTAATTGTAGCTCAAAAATATGAAACCTTGGAAATTAGTCCAATCTTTATTTGAACGATCGTACAAACCAGCATAACGATCCATACTTTTATTGAAAACGCAATATCTCACAAACGGTACGTCAGAATTGCACAAAATTTGGAAAGTAAGTAACTTACACCACCATGATTGATCGCAGCTTAAAAGGATGAAAATTTAGGAATTAGGTCGATCGTTATTGGAACGATCGTACAAATCAGTATATTATCCATTTTTGAAAAATGTTATATCTTACAAACGGTATGTTGAAATTGCACGAAATTCGGAGAGCAGGTAACCAACATCATGGGGAACCCACATAATCGATCACGGCTTAAATGGATGGAGCGTGAAATGATCTCCTATAATCCAATCTCTCGTCAAAACAACGAAGATCGATCGATATCTCACAAACGATAAGTTGGAATGACGCGAAACTTTGGGAGCATGGACTAGTGGCATGGAGGACCGCATGAAAATGATTACAATCTCATTGGAGTTAGTATGGAATGATCGGCTAAATTATTTTTTGGTGTCCGATTGATCCCAAATTTTATGGGTCGGGTCGCATGGGCCTGCAGGTTCCTTTTCTGAAATTTCAGACCGATCCATGCCCGTCTTCACCTATAAATGCAGCGGATTTAGCTCATCGCAAGTGATTTTTTTTCGGATGCTTTTCTTCATTACTTCTTATCTCTTCCTTCACTAATTTTCTTAGGCAAAAACAACTGTACTTGTAATCTTACAGTACAAATAAAAGATTATTGAAATGGATGTAGGTCAGAGTTTGCTGTACTGCTATAAAACTCGTGTGTTTCTTTACTTTTTCTGCTATTTATTTTGTGATTTACGCACTTATCTTTCTATTTGGATATTGTTTTCTGGAAATTGATGCTTTCATATACAACTGGGTCTTTGTGATCATTTTTGACGCAAACATATACCCAAGACAATCCTTCAAGTATGTTAACAAAGTCGGTTCCTGGACACAATTTTGAGCATTGGTCAAACTTGAATAGCTTAGTCCTGGCTAATTAGCGAAAGGTGATTTGCTTGATTCATTATTTTCTCGATCAATTGCATTTGTTTCCAAAATTAGCTTCATTCTAATCATGTTTAAAGAGATCTCAAATTTCCATATTGATGTATTACTTTGTTTATTTATTTATTTAAGACTAATGCGGAGGATAACGGAACTAAAGTACAAAAATAACAAACAAAATTACCTCACAACGTGCTTCTTTTTCTTCCATGTTACGTCAATTTAAATGAACTTGACGTGATTACAAGAAATAGCAATAATTGTCACAAGTTTTTAAGAAACAAAAAAAAAGGGAAATAGAGAAATAACGAGCAATAGAAAGGTTGAAATAGAGTGGGTCCTCGGTGAATAATGAATGTATCAATGAAAAGGAAATACTTGACCAAAAATAAATGACGTAACATGGAACGGTCCAGAACAAAATAGGACCTTTCGTTTGCGTGCAGTACCCCCAGACATCTGGCAGATTTGAACACTGCAAAAATGGTGACAGCCTTAAAACTGTGCCTGATGCATGCTTGCTCAAACAAGGCAACTCATTAATGTCTTTAGCCTCCTTCACATGTTTCTTCCACTTGTGTACATTTCGTATCCACATCCAGGGTGTATATCATTCATCTACATACATTCAGTGTATACTTAAACCTTCAAAATAAGAAAGCAAAAATACAACAAGTACAGTGCGTGTACATATATGTAGCTGCTGGCTTTATAGGTCTAGTTAAAGAGACACAAATGGAGGCTGCTGTCTGTATTCCAGTTTTAGCTCGTTTCAGTTTCTGTTCCTTGTTCTTGCATTTACGCTGTCTTTAGCTTTCTATTTCCTTGTATTGTTTCCGACGGTGAGTTTTAATCTGCTCTAAAGCTATATTTTTTATTATTCAACTCAGTGAAAAAAATAGTTCAATTCTTTGGATGACTTCTTTCTGTAATATAAGAAACTAATATAAGAAGCAGAGGACAGTCATGAGTGTTGGTAAAAGAATCCTAGATATAGAGTTGCCTACGTGCATAAGATTATTGTATAATTTACTATTTAATTGCGATTTGTATATCATTTTGTTGGAAATAAATTTAAGTTTCTAAGAATTTAAAATGAAGTCTCTGTATTTTTATTATGAAAGATGACGTCATCACACGACTACTACAGAAATACTTCAAATGATTGCAATCACAAAATAGCTTGTAATCATAAGTTATAGGTTAGGAATCAACACTCAAAACAAAAATTCCCAACCGTTCGCAAACCTTTAAACAAAATGTGAAGTTGATATTGATATATATATATATATATATATATATATATATATATATATATATATATATATATATATATATATATCTAGGTTTGTCAAAATGCAACTCAACCCGCTTACCCAAGTTTAAAAGGGTTTGATCTCCGCCAATTTCTTTATTTTTAATATTGAGTGGAAACCCTTTTTACTTACTAATAAAAAATTATTATCATTTTTACCCTTTACTGCTTCAAAACCTAAATTTTATTTCCTCCTTAAAAAAAATCACATGGCGACCTTTTATGATGATAATGAAGAACATCAATCTACTGATAGATCTTCCCTTAGAGCATCTTCAACAGATCGAAATATGAAAATTGAATTTTTCATACTCTGAAATATTTGAGGCCTCATTTCTCCAACAAAAATGAGGCCAAACGCCTGATGACCAGACCCATGTTGAAGAGACGACTGTTGCACAGGCAACAAAAATTGAAAGATGACTGGAAATCAGACGCTTGTTAAACAGATGCCTGGAAGTCAGACGCCTGTTGAACAGACGCCTGGTTTTCAGGCGCCTGTTTAACAAACGACTGTATGATCCGGATTCCTCAGCCCCATCCTCCACTTTCCACACTATCCATATTTCTGCACTTTGTTGGAGAAGCTTTTGGATGTAAATTTAAGAAAATCTTATCTGTGGGAGATGCTCTTAGTTCTTCTCGACCAAGAAGTCAAGTCATGTATGCTCCTGGAGCGAACCAGACCAAACCAAACTTCATTATCTACGCAACCTCAATCGACGAGAACGAATTCAAACCATTTCAAACCAAAACCAAAATAAACCAAATGACCGTCCATCCGAACAGTCGTTCAACAAGAAGCTGCCCAACATCTATATCCAATGTAGGAGCGACATAAGAAAAAAGAATGAGAAAAGGAGATCAATGAAAGTAGACGACGCAGCCAATAAAAGGTTGGGAAGTGATACTACCATCGGTTCCACTAAAAGAACTGATGAATGTTCAAGGATTGAAGGTCGAGCTAGGATTTATCCCCTCTCGGGAAATGTTAATGGAACGGTTGCCGTTAGGGTTAGATGCGCTTGTATTGGTAGAGCTGGTGTTTCGAAAATGGTTGTCGAAGTATCATTTGCCCCATATTTTATTTGTTCAGGTGTATACTATTGCAGCTTCTACTGCCTTGTTTATTAAGTTTGAGAAGGAGAAGAATAATTATTGGTGACAAAATGGACCTTTTATTGATCAGGAAGTGTTGGACTAATATATTATTAAGGTCAAAATTTCCATAGTCTTAGAATAGACTCAAACAAATGAAATGGACTGTAAACTGATTAAAAAATGAGTCAAGGAGCTTGAAAGGCATCAAAATTAAAGAAATCAAGGATTTGGCCAAGTTTTAGAATTGCAAATCAGGTTGGTATCAACAAGATTTACGTCGGTATGATTAGACCTATGCAGAATAATGATATGGAGGAACTCATGAGTTTGACAAACTTTTGAACAACAAAATAACATCGACATCTACATGATTTGGTTAGTGCTGACATGGATTTAAGACTTGGAATGACAAGAGATGGATGAAAAAAGCTTAAATATAAAGAGGAAATAGGCTTTGCATACGTAAATTCATGATGATGCCGACTTGATTCGGGTTGGTACCGATCTGAATTTCTTTTTGATATTCGTGCGATGAGACCTATCCTACATTTTGGATATTCAGATCTTAGAGCTGTGACATTTTCAAACATGGATTGCGAGATATACGCTGGATTTTGCCTATAAACATGAAGCTACTTGCAACTAGAAAAATGATAGCACTTTATATCTAGAGGTTAATCTTCTTCTTTCTTAACTCTAAAAACCTCTGCCAAATCCAAGACCTACTAGATTATGGTTGGATTTGAGTTGTAATCTTTGTATTTGGAAGAGAATCAAAGGGATAATAAGATTAAAATGGACATAGCCATCAGATTTGCCAAACCACTATAAAAATTTCCCGTGTTTCTTACTTTATTTTGTTAGATCTCTCTGTTTAATTTCGTTTTGGTATGTTGTGTTATTTTCTAGCGCAACATTTTGGTGTTTTATCTGAGAAAGGGTTAGATTTGACAACCTGAAGCTTAGATCTAAAGTTTGGATAAGATGAAGAAATCTTCTACTAGAGCAATCACTGGACCATGTTAACCAGAGCACGGGGCAAGTAGGAGATGTCCTCAAATTCAAATTCACACGTCTATGTGACCAGAGAAGAGATGGAGAGGATGGTGAAAGAGACGCAAGACGGAATAAAGCTCGATAGTAGGAGATGCTAGATGGACTTTTCACAAGACATGATCAATAAAGAACGTCCAGAGCAATTGAAATTCAAAACCAAAGGCCAAAAACCAATGTAGGAGCATCTGAAGCTAGAGCGGATAAAACAGGAATAGTGGCCTCTCCATTAAATAAGATCGGTACCAATCTGAATCAAGTCAGTACCAACATGAATTTACAAAGGCACTATAATTTTGGATTTAAGACAAGTTGGGATGTCGAGAAAGGACAACGTTGGAGCCAGATATGCGAATCTTAATGAAAATGCGCAACAATATGAGTATATAACAGATTTTTTCCATGGAAACGGGGGGAATAATTTAGCTATGGATGAGAGACCTCCGTTAGATGGAAATGACCGAATAGTTGAGATGATCAGAAGAATAATGATATGTAAACCTCTAGACCATAGCTTGGAGGATGTGAACATGAATCCATTTACCCTTTGATCTGGTACGCAAGGAATCACTGGATTTTAAACTGCCGACTCTATAACTATATAAAAGGAGGGCAGATCCAATTGTTCATCTAATGACATACATCCGACATAGTAGGTTTTCAGTGTTTCTGAGGAGTTAACGGGACATTGTTTCCTATTGTACTTAACGGAGTTAGCTGGTATGTGGTTTAGGCAGTTAGAGAATAAGTCCATAAGCATGTGGGCTGGGTTGGTAGATAGATTATTGATACAATTTAGTGTTCAATTTCTCGACCAAAAAATGTGATGATGCTTTCAAGCATGAAGCATATGGCCTAAGAGACCCTAAGGAGTTACTTGGCTAGGTCTAATGCAATGGCCGATGCGGTTCATAAGCTAAATGCATCGATTGTTCTGCTGGTTGCAGTATCTGAAATTGCAAATAAGACTGACTTCAAAATTGCTTTGGAAAGGTATTCACTGATGGATCTTATAGAGTTTTACTACGAGGCCGAGAGATACTTACACCAGGAGGATGTCGAAGTTGAGAATGTTGAAATTAACCTTACGGATGATGGAGGACCTTCTAGAGAAGGGTACAGAAAAGACAAAAAAAGTGAAAGATGAAGATAGCTTTGGAAGGCTGAAGCGGAAGAGGAGGGAACCAAAATTCTCTTCTTATACTGGCCTAATGAAACCCCAAAGAGGATTTACTTAGATACTAGGAGGTAGATCCCTTATCGGAAGCCAACTAAGAGAGAGCCCACGGATTGGAAGAAAAGGTTTGAAAGATTTTGTATTTTCCATGAGATGGATAGACACGAAACGAACGAATGCAGACATCTTCGTGATTTAATAGAAGGGTAGGTTCGGAACAACCGATTCTAACAGTATGCAAGGACCAATTTTGGCAGTATGACTGGAGCAACTACCATCTGCAATGAACACATCTAGATATGAAAACGGAGCCGGGTCAAGAATGATAATCCCTTGATTGGGATGGACAGGAGTCAGATTTGACTCCTTAGTTTTTCTTTCTGTTTTGAAAAAATAAAACTAATAATCTCGGACCGCCTACATGTGTATAAGACCTCGATTAGTCTTTAGACATGTCATGAATTGGATGTCTAGGATGGATGCTTATGATAATTTGTTGTTGCTTTGATTTAAATTTTACAAATCAGTATTTGATTTTGAAAACCATGGGAATATGATGACTGATATTGATTAAACATGGTAGCCATATCCAGAGAGAACGGGCCATGACCATAAGGTGCAAGTCCTCCTGTTAGAGAGTTAGTGGACGGAACTTGTACAAATAGCTTGCCCCTCGTTGGAGAGTGAGTGGATGGGTTAGCTAGGAAAATAAGCCTCATTGTTGGAGAGTGAGCAGATAGACTTGCTTGGACTTTGAGCCCCCCTCCAAAGAGCAAGCAAATTAGACTCAGCATGGATCCAAAGAGAAAGCCCTAAATTGGATGTTGAACAATACAGAGAGATCGAAACCTAATGTTGGATGATCCAGCGAGATCGAACCCAAGATTGGATGTCGAACGATTCGGTGAGATCAGACCCTGAATTGGATGTGGATTGTGCAATCCAAAGATATCTAGACTTAGCCTTAGGATTTGAACGCTTAAGATATAGATATTGATTTATGATAAATTAAGCCTGAGAAAACTCAGGATGACCATGACAGTATTATGCGATATGATAATTCCATATGAACATGGATCGATTATGATTTATGACTAACACTTTAGCAAGGACTAGAGTCCTTAGCTATGATTGTTCAGAATGACCTTTGATTTGTAAGTGAATTCGAAGGAAGCAGATGATTCACCACGATTGGAATCGATAGATAATTGGAGAGCTTGACTGCCAAAGGTTGACTACTACTGAAACTTGTTCTTGAGCAAAGCACACCTTACATTTATAAAATGGACTTTGGGGGCAAATGTTATGGTCAAAATTTCCATAGTCTTAGAATAATCTCAAACAGATGAAATGGATTGCAATCTGATAAAGGAATGAGTCAAGATGCTTGAAAGATGTCAAGATGGAAGGAATCGAAGATTTTGCTATGTTTCAGAAATGCAAATTAGGTTGGTTCCAACATGATTCATGTCGGTACCGATATAATTTTAATCGACATGGTTCATGCCAACATAACTAGAATAATCTAGAATGATGATATGAAGAAACTTATAAAGTTTGACGAACTTTCGAATAACAAAATAAATTTGGTGTCGACATGAATTTAAGACTTGGAATGACAAGAGATGGATGAAAGAAGCTTAAATATAAAGACAAAATTAACTTCACATGCATAAATTCATGTCAGTGCTGACCTAATTTAGGTCGGTGCTGACCTGATTTAGGCCGGTACTGATTTGAATTTCTTTCGGATATTCGTGCGACGTGACCAGTTCTACCTATTAAATATTCAATCTTTGAGTTATGACGTTTTCGGATCTAGATGTCGAGATCTATGCTAAATTTTTCTTAGAAATATGAAGTTACTTGCAACTAGAAAAAGGATTGTTACTTTAGATCTAAACGGAAATCTTCTTCTTCCTTAACTCTAAAAACCTCTACCATATCTGAGATCTACTAGGCTGTGGTCTCATTTGAGTTGCAATCTTTTTATTTCGGAGAGAATCAAAAGGATAATATGATTAAAGTGGACGTAGGCCTCAGATTTGCTGAACTACTGTAAAAACTTCTATGTTCCTTACTTTATTTTGTTAGATCTCTCTATTTAATTTCATTGGGGGTGTTGTTTAATTTTCTGACGCAACATATATGCAATGTGTTCTTTTTCTGAAGTTGTTTTTATACTTTTCATGCATGTTCATAGTTGACAAATTATAAATTATTGTTTTTGGAATGCTAAATGGAATCCCAATGTCCTGATAAGAGAGAATTATGCTTATATCTTTGAAAGTCGTAACATTTAAGCACAACTCGATGGTCATGTTCTCCACTTTTCTCCATGTTAAGAAGGAGGTTCATGGAGGAGACTGTGGCCCTGTTCTCAACTTGATAGTTAACTCGACACCAAGTCATACTTCAAAACTCGACGCCGAGTCATGGGTTGACGTTGTTCTGTTTTCTGAGCATTTGGCTTCATTTCTCCGTTCTCTTGAGTAGAATGCCTTTGACCAATCTCTCTTAGCTTCATAGTATATTTCACCTATAGTTTGTCCTTTGTTTTTCCTCAAAATTGCTTTGTTGGTTTGCTTCCACGAATCGGCCTCGAGTTGAGGGGTTCAACCCGGTACCGAGTTGACACTTAAAAATATTTTTTGGGAAGTTTACTTCTTCATCACTTGGTTCACTTGGGAGAATGGCAACCTACTATTAAGTGGCAAGCAAGGTTTTGTTCAACAATTTTGGTTTGCTTTTTTACCATTCAACGTTTCCGACTCATCTAAATGCGGTCTAGTTCAAAGGTAAGATTTTAGATATATAATATTTATTTTGAAAAGGTCAAAGTTAAATTTTGAATCTTGAATAATTTTTTTAAAACTGAAATATATTAACGAAATATTTGATATATGACTTTTATATATTGGATTTAAGTTAAAGTATAGCAACAACTTTTTAAACAATAATATTATATATGTATACATATTACATCTATACACACACGCATATAAATACTGATGGTCGAAAAAAATTATATTAAAATAAATTCAGTGATGTACATATATTGATCCATTGACCTTTTTTTTAACGGTTCATCACATTAACATTTTATTGACCGCGTGACACAATGGTCACTTTTTTCATTATATAGTTTGTACATTTATATTATTGTGATGTTCATATTATGAATATGAAAATTAACAAACATTAAAATATAAAATGAAATTATTTAATCAAATTTTAAATAAAATTATTAACAAATATTACTTCAAACATTAGAAAATAATGAAACATTTTAAATAAATTAAACTAATAAATTATTACTCAGACAACTTAGTAAATACTAAATTTGATTTAGTATAAGTCAAATTTTACTCACATAAACACAAAAATAAGATCTTGTGATATCTAATAAAATGAACATTTTTTTTAAATTCACCATTTTAAACCTCTGTCAATGCACCTATCCAACACTTTCTACATACATATTTTCTCACAGTTGACTTTAATTGAACAAATTCTATCTTCATGTGACAACATTGTTTCCAGTCCTCCTCTTTACATTATCTCCATTCTCTTCTGCTCTTTTTGCTCCCCCGTCGCCTTGGTTTCATTTCGTATAAAAGACATTCATTCTACAATATCTTCTTATTATGATTAGTAATCAAGCTTATTCATCAATCTCGCTTATCTACACTCTTCTTGCATCATTGGTATACTATATGGTGGAATCATGAGCTTCACTGTAGCAACCCAGAAATTCGAACACTTCATCTTTGTATATCGCAATGTTTTGAAATATAATTATGTGTTATAAATATAATTTTCTATAACCTTGTTAGACATTATTTAATTTCTGAATAATGATGATAAACCTTTTTTGAAAACAATTCACAAAAACATATTCTTCGAAGAAAAGACGATAATGTGACTAGAAATCGGTTTACCGGTAAACAGATTTATAATCGATATAAGTTGTTCAAACTCTTTTTCACTTTTCTAATGATCAAATGAACACATTAGCAAATAATTAACACACTTCTCTTCATAAAGCAATGGAAGGTTCTGGAAACTTCCAAGTGTATAAAAGATATTATCATGTTAAGGGTATAATTGTAAATTTGCTAAAGGAAGTGATGTAAAGGAGAAGTAATGGGGGTGAGCCTTCCATGATATGAAAGGAGGGTAAGAACAAGGCTAAAGAGCTCCATTCTTGAGCCTATGTAAGGAGACGCATACCCATGATTATAATTCACAAATTCACAAGCAAAACCAAGCTCTTTTCATGTCTTCCTCTTCATAATTTCCTAAAATAAAATAATTGAAAACTCATCCAAACTAACTCAAACTTAGAGTGATCCTTAGGACGACATTACAACACCTTTTACCAAGTTTTTTTCGGAAGAAGCAAAGCCACAATCACCCCATCAAGGAAAGCCGTGAGTAATTTGAGGTAAGAGGAGGCAAAAATAAGTGAAAGCAAGGAAGGAGAAGGAAGGTGGTTGCAAGGGTGAGGTTCGACTTGGGTATTTGGTTCTTGGTTACTTGTTTAGTTAAAGGTGAGATAACTTACCACTTTGGTTGAAAACATAACACATATATGTTTGTGTTTGATTGCATTTAAGCTGTTTGAATTGATAGTGACATTGTTGAAACTTTGGTTTTGATTTTTGCTTTGAAAGCAAGTGGAATTACCTTTTTTTTGGTTGTATAACATATGGCATAACATTAAAACAAAGCATATAGATTGTAGTTGAACTTTGAGTTATATTGAACTCGAATTTTAAGATGCATTTATAGCGATAGTCGCTATGAATGCACTTAGGAATTACCTTATTTTTTGCGATTTTTATGGAACTTTGTAGAGAAATCCTTAGGGGTTTCTTGCCATATTTATAATGTTTTATATGTAAGTTTGTTTCCATAAAGAGTTGGATAGTAAAAATTTAATTAACATCTCAAAAAGTGACAAAAACTTCGCTTGTGCAAAACTGCCCCGTTTAGCCTCGCTTTTTTTAAGGTTTGAAAAGATATTTAAATTTAAGTATTGTATTTCATTCTTTTTACAAGTATTTATTAACACAAATTAAAGTGTTTCAAAAGTGGTTTGAGATATTTATGAATTTTTAATAATTAGTTGTGAATTTCTATAAAAGATGTTTTTATAACGAAAACTTGTTTTCACAAATTCTAAAGGATTCTGTAAACTTGTTATTTTCAAGTAATATTTTGAGTAAATGTTTTAAAACCTATTATAAGTATTATAAAGTATTTTTAAACCATTTTTAAGTGTATATATATATATATATAGTTTTTTATAAAATATGTTGATTGTTTTATATCTTACGTAATAAATATTTTGTAAAAATTGTTTATTAGAAATCTAGTTTTATAAATAGATTACTGTAAATTTATAGCATTTTATAAAGGGTTTTAAAAGTATAAACAAAAGGTTTAGAAAAGGGTTAGAAGTTGCTTAATGGCCAAATGGTTAACTGTTTAATTCTTGTTTGAAAGGTAATTAACTATGCTTAACACTAAAAGCCAACGAAGTATGTTTATCTATTTGTGAGAGAAAAGATCAATGTTCGAGTAGGAATATGAGAAATAGAGCTCTAACCTACCGGCTACACTCTTAATCAAGGAATAGATAATTCAAGAATGTTGGAATCGTGTTATTCGTGTTGATTACTTACTTGCTTATGGAAATCGTTGATACTATACTTAACACTAAAGCCGACGAGGTAGACTTATCTATTTGTAAGATTCAAAAGTGAAGTTTCTAGATAAGGCTTTGATGCAACCAGTTCTCTAACTTATCTGGATTCACTCTTGGATGAGGAACAATTAAGTTGGAATGTCAAAAACGAATTAAGTATACAAATATTGATTTGTATAAGAAATTATTTTTAACTAGATAGTCAATTAGTCGACTATCAAACTTGACCTAATATTAACTTAAGAAGCATCTAAAAGCTTCACGATTTCATACCAACGAGAACCCCTGGGGAATAGTATTAGTATGAAATGTCTCTAACTTTTACTTACTTCTGCAAGAATCAAAATTGAGTTAACCGAAAATTCATCGATTGGTTTTGAAGAGTCCGGGAGTGGTAAATATTTTACTTGCTAAATAACATTTTAAAACAAGTATACAGGTTCTATATTTTGGAAGCAGTTGCAGAGGAGAATCTATATGGAGATTAGATATCTGTTCGAGATGCTCGAATCCATATAGTGAATTCATGATCTATTTGAGATATGGATATCCATTTGGGGATTTATATTCTATTCGAGTGATGAAGACTTGTGTAAAAGATGTCGAACATAACCTTGATATTGGAAATGATAAAAAATAGAGTAGGATGCACGAACTAGGGTTTAGACAACCCTAGTGCATGGAGTTCGAATTCAGCTTCTCCGAAGAGATCTCCATGAAAAAATCCAATATGCGAACATACCTTAGCAGTTTAATTATATCCTAAACATGTTCTTGTACGACCAATGTAAGCATCACAACTATTTGATATGATTTATATTCTACATTCAAGATGTTATCTATCATATCACTATATTAAACTTAATGAATGGTTGGTTTCTGTTGAGAGAAAAAATGCTATGGGAATCTGTACGATCTTAATAGTTACTGTTGCATGTATTCATGTATCTCAAGTTCTCTTATACCAGACTTATGCCTGACACTTGATTTTTATTTTTTTTTGAATTTCTCGTGTACTCTTTCATATGGGCCAAGTATCGCTGTTTTACTTTAGGTGCTTTAGAGTTTAGAAGACGAGCTGGAGGCTTCCATTATCTATCTAATTTTTATTTTTGTTGTTCTATATTAGCTATGTATATATCAATATTATGAGGACAAACAGTTATAACTGTCCAGACTGATGATATTGCTTAGGTTAGTAACTATGAAATTTCTGTATTTAGAGTAACCCTTTGTACTGTTCTTTTAATATTACAGCAAAACATCAAACACTGAAGGCACTACCAAGTTAGTGATTTGTTATTGAAGGCTTAATCCGACCAAGTCATTCGAGTTGGGGAGCGTCCGTCGTCTTTGCTACGAAGGTGGATGGTTCTATAAGACTATGTGTATATTATCACGAGCTCAATAAACAAATTATTAGGAATAAGTAACCCTTGCCTAGGGTAGATGGTTTGTTTGATCAGCTTTATAAAGCTCAGGTGTTTTCTCAGCTTGATCTTGCTATGGGGTTCCATCAATTGAGGGTGGTAGAGGAGAGCGTACATTGATCGAGTTTAAATTCAACCAATTTTATGAGTGGTTAGTCATGTCGTTCGGCCTAACTAATGCTCCATCATATTTCATAGACTTAGTGAATCGAGTTTTCGAAGATGTGTTAAATAAGTGTTTTCTTGCTTTTATAGATGATATTCTGGTCTACATTGAGACCATGAGAGAACATTCACACCATTTAAGGATTGTATTAGAAACACTAAGAGAGCATGTATTGAAGGCTAAGTTCTTGAAGTGTCATTTTTGGTGTTTAGAAGTTAGGATTTTAGGTCAAGCTGTCGGCGAAGGGTAATTTTTGTTGATCCTGCTAAAGTTATAGCCATTTAGGACTGGAAGAGGCCGAAAAGCACAACTGATATTAGAAGTTTTATTGGATCTAGCAAGTTATTGCAGGAGATTCTTATAGGATTTCTAGAATATTGTGTCTCGTTTAACGAATTTGACGAAGAAAGACATCGAATTTATAGGTCAGCTAAATGTGCCCAAGCATTCTTAGAGCTAAAGGTAAAGTTAACCGGTGATCCTATTCTTACTTTGCCAGATGGAGGTGAGGATTTGAATGCTTACACTAATGCACGGAACGGGTCTAGGTGCAGTGTTGATGTAGCATGGAAGGATGATCACTTATGCAAGTCGGCAGCTCAAACCACATGAAGCAAGGTATGCAACTCATCACTTGGACTTGTTGACGATGGTATTTGCATTGAAGATGTGGAGACATCATCTACTAGGTGAGAAGTTTAAGTTATATATGGACCATATATTCTTAAAATATATCTTCACGCAAATGGACTTAAACATAAGACAACAAAGGTGGTTGGAGTTTCTTGCAGTTATGATCTAGACATATTATATACTTGGGAAAAGCTAAAGTTGTAGCCGATGTGCTTGGTAGAAGGTATGCAATTATGGAAAATGTTGAGGTTCCTCCGACTCTGATTAGACATATCGAAAGGAATCAGCTTTGAGACCTTTATTTTTGCTAGGATAGCTAATAATGTGAATGAGAATGAAGCACTGAAGAGATGGTCGGAATTCGAGGTGGATCTTCATTGTATCCCAAATGTCGATGGGATTAGGCAAGAGATTCTGGTAGAGAGTCACCATTCTAGGTTGACCATATATACTGGGATCACTAAGATGTATCAAGACATGAAGCGAACGTTCTGGTGGGAGGGCATGAAAAGAGATGTTTCTATATTTATGAGTACGTGTTCTAACTACCAATAGGAAAAGGGTAGTCAGCAAAAGATTACTGGACTGCTTCGGCCACTCGAGATTCCTAAGTTGAAATGGAAGCAGATTTCCTTAGACTTCGTTGATGGATTTCCTAGGTCGAAGAGAGGTAACGAGGGTGTGTTGGATATCATGGATCAATTGACTAAGAGCATGCACTTCTTACCTATTAAACCTGTAAGGACAACTTCTAGTTTGGCTAAAAGAGATCATCAGATTGCATGATATTGTATGTGATAGAGATTCGATATTCACAAGCTAGTTCCGGAAGGGTTTGCATGAAGCGTTAGGGAATGAGCTTAGTTTGATTACCGCTTACCATTCGCAGACTGAGGGCATATGGAAAGGGTAAACGAGTGTTGGAGGCCTTGCTTCAAGCATGCATTTTAGATTTTGGGGGTTCATGGGAAGAGCACTTGTTGCTAGTTGAGTTTCCATACAACAACAATTACCTGGCTAGTATTGGTATGCCACCATTTTAAACATTGTATGGAAGGCCTTGAAAGTCTCCATCGTGTTGGGTAGAACCTAGAGATTGTCTTGTGCTTGGATCATATACAATTCAAGAGGCGTCATATAAGGTCATAGAGTTTCGAAAGCGAATCAAGGAAACACAGAATTGACAAAAGAGTTATGCAGACGAGAGGTGCATAGACTTGGAGTTCTCAGTTAGAGACTTTGTATTTGTAAAGTTTTCTCCAATGTGAAGTGTAGTCTGGTTTGGAAGAGTAGGAAGTTGGCTCCTCGATATATAGGACCATTCCCAATTCTAGGGAGGATTGGTACACTCGCATATAGAGTTGAGTTACCGATTAGGCTATCAGGCGTGAACAATATATTTCATGTGTCACATTTGCATAAGTTTATGCATGATCCTTCGATGATAGTGGAAGCATCGCAGCAGGAGGACTTGTGGATTGAGACGAGTTTGACTGTATTGAGATAGCCTTGTATTTTTGATAGAGATATGAAGTAATTGAGGAGTAAGATTGTCAAGTTAGTTAAGGTATAATAGAGCGAGGATGATTGGGATTGTACATGGGAAACAAAGGAGAGTTTGAGAGAGAGTCTTGTCCAAATTTGTTCTTAGACTAGAGATTTATTATCTTAGTATCATATATCTTTTAGAGGGTTCTCACCTTTTGAGGTGGAGTCACTTAGTTTGCATTAGTTTGTAGTTTAGTTTATATATAATTTCAACGGTACAATATATATGTATCTTTTTCTTTAATCTACTTTGATTATCATTCTTATTTGAATTTCAAGGACGAAATGTTCTAAGTGTGGGAGAATGTATCAACTAGAAATTCGAACACTTTTTCTTCGAATATCAATATGCTTTGAAATATAATTAAGTGTTATAAATATGATTTTTTGTAACCTTGTTAAACATCATTTAATTAATGAATTATGATAATAAAAACTTGTTTTTTAAAGTAGTTTACAAAAATATATTCTTCGAGGAAAAATCGATAATGTGACCTGAAATCGATTCATCGATAAACAACTTTCTAAACGATATAAGTTATTCGAACTCTTTTGCACTTGCTAATGATTAAACGAACATATTAGCAATTAATTAACACACTTCTCTTCATAAAGAAATGGATGATTCTATAAGCTTCCTAGTGGATAAGACATATTATCATGTTAAGGGTATAAGTGTAAATCTGCCAAAGGAAGTAGTGTATAGGAGAAGGGGTAGGGGTGAGCTTCCATTACATGAAAGGAGGGAGAGAACAAGGCTAAAGAGCACCATTTCTAAGCCTATATAAGGAGGGGCATATCCTTGATAATAATTCGTAAATTCGCATAGCAAAACCAAACACTTTTCATGTCTTCCTATTTATAATTTCATAAAGAAAAATAATTGCAAAACTCATCTAAATCAACTCAAACTTGGAGTGGAGCCTTGAGACAACATTACAACAACTTTTACCTTGTTTGTTTTGGAAGAAGCAAAGCTACACTCACCCCATCAAGGAAGGCCGTGAGCAATTTGAGGGAGGAGGAGGCAAAAGCAAGTGAAAGCAAGGAAGGAGAAGGAAGGAAAGGTGGTTGCAAGAATGAGGTTGGATGATGTGCACATAAATATGCATATTTTTACCACCATATTTAATCTATTTAAATTAAATAAATATTCATATTGGGTGTTTTAACATGTTTAAACCAAATTTCAAATTATTTGAAATCCTCACATATTCATTTTCATCCAAGGGAAAAATGGTCATTTTTGTGCATATATTAATTTGAGAAAATTTAATTGGAAATTTCTATATTATTTTGTAGAATTTGGCTTCATATACAAGTGGTTTCATGAAGATGTATGCATGCACAAGAGTGAATACAAAGGAATTGAGATGGAAATATTCCATTTCATGGATCTTGGTGGACCCCACCTACCCACATATCTTAATGTACAAATTAGAGGCTAATGTACATGCTAATAGAGTTTAAAACTTCGTGCATACTTAAATGATGATTATTTGATGCTAATGATTTATTGGCATCCACACTTCCTAAGAGGTATTTTGGGCATTCACTTAAAAAGTGGATTAGGGTTTCATACATGCATAAATACCCCTTGCGTTTCATGTAACCTCTCTTCTCTCTTAGGCTCTCTTACCTCATTAGTTTAGGAAAAATAAAACAAAGCTCTATATCTTTTCATGGCTACTTAATCATTTCTTTTATATAATTCGTTTTTTTAATGAAATTTCAATACACGATCTTCTTTTTTTTTGTTTATTTCCTTTCATGCTAGTAGTGTAGTTTCATTCATGCAAGTAGAATAGTTTTATTTCTTTTTAATTAACTTTTATTTCATTTAGCTTTCATTTTCTTCTTGTTTTTGTTCTATGTTGCAATCTATGTTTGTTGATATGATAACAAATATGAGAGGCTAAACCCCTTCAATTTAGGGTAATAAAGCTATCTAATTATATAGATTCAACATAATTTAGTAATCTATGCTCTCCTTTGTGCTTAATAACAATGCTTGAAGTGGTTTATCTTGTTGTTTTTTCTTTGAATGCGATAGCCCATATTGTTGACACACATAGGCTATGTTTAAACAATCACAAACAATAATTAATTATTCATCTACATAAGATTATGGTAATGAAGTGAATGTTGAAATCAAAATTTGATGGTCTATATTTCTAATTCATAGTTAATAGGTCATACTTAAAATAAATTTTATTTTCAACTTTGTTGTCATTTTTCATATGAGTTTGTAAGTGGTTTAAGTGGTGTGTTATAGTTTAATGGCTTATGTTGAGCTAATTAATAACACAAATAGGCCATACATATGATAAGGACACCAACTAAACTCACTAATGACAAAAAAAAAGATATATCATAATTTCATGTTGTGTTGATTTATATGATGTAGAGGGTGTAAATTATCTCTAAATTGTCTTTCTACTCTCATATTTTATCACTTTCTTTTGTCATTTTCTTACATTTTTAGCTAATCACCCTCAACTTTGGTATAATTTAATTGAATTGAAATTTAGAATCTAACAATTCTCTGCGGATCGAGCCGTACTCGCCACGTACTAACTTTTGTACGCCGTGCGTTTGCGGTTAATATTTTATTATAAATTCATTCGAGGAATTTCTAAATTGGATGAATTCCTGTCGACGTACAAGTTTTTGGCACCGTTGTTGGGGAATTCTTCTTTGATTTTAATTTTACATTCTTCAAAATATTTTTTGTTTGATTTTCATTGTGTGTTTGTTGTTGTGTTAATTTGTAGTTCAAAACAAAAACATTTTGGTTGTGTGTTTGTTTTGTGATTTTTTTTTTGTTCATTGTGTTGTGTGCTTGTTTTAGTTCTATGCGCAGTCGTAGTTCTATTTAAAAAAATTACACAATTTGAAATGAAAAAAAAAAATTCACTTTCATTTGCATTTTGTTTTGAGTTTACAATTGCTATTTGATTTACATTACACTCTACATTGCTCACATTACTCTCTGTTCAATTTCACTTCAACAATACATTCTGTTTTGAACTGTCTGCTGTCCTTGCTTGTATTTTTATTCAACTTCTGCCTACCTGCTTACCATCTCAAGCATACAACAACACATTCAATCACTTCTCACCATACCCCGTCCTCATTTCTGCCACCACCCTACTTTAGCAACTACCACACCTTACTTCATATAGCCTGTCACCATATTCTACTTCACACACGAGCCTCCTTGACCAAGCATACTTCACAGCAAAAAACCACCGAAACATAACATTACTTCTGCCATCAGTTCTGCTTTCATAGTTCCCCCAAAACTGTGCAACTGTTCACATATATCAGTGCGCGCACACACTAGAGTTTCCCCAGTGACAACAACCCTTGCCTCAACAAACTCCAACCATACTTGCCTCCCTACCAACAATCTTAACACTACAGCTCACTCTCATCTCAAAACAAAAACAGCCTCATAATTCCCATACCTTCTGCTACTTCTGCCACATTCTTCTCATCTAGACCATCCATTAACTTCCTACCATTCACTTCTGTTCACAGCCTACAAACTACAACACATCTTCCTCAGCTCAGGCCATCTACAACATCCACAATCAAGACCTGTAAAAGATCACTGCCTGAACAAACCCGACAAACATCTGACTGCCTGAAACCACTACTATTGTCACTACAGAATATTGACATGCACTTTTATACTTCAGTTCATATCCAGTTTCCACTTCCATACTTCATACTCCATCATACTTAAAAAAAAAAGAACAAAACCTCTGTAGCTTTATACTTCATTCTCAGCAACACAACATACAAGCCATCTTCAATATTGCCAAACATACAACTGCTCTGTTACTTTCAGTGTGAACACTACCTCCCCTGAACATCTCACTTCATCGCGATTAACAACCATTTCACTTTCCTCCTTGCCATTTCACCATCCAGTCTCACACAACTACTGAGTTCAATTTGACACACTACACCATCTACTTGCTGCACAAACAAAACGTGCACATTCACTTCAACTACAACAACTATACATTCATCATTCAACCACAACAACCCACAATTCTTCTTCACTAACCATCATCTAACCAACTCCACACTGATCACCTACCTGCAATCATCACAGTGCCTACCAGAAAAGCAGAAGCTCCTCCTATCATCATACTACTCCATCACCATCATCATCTATCTACACCACAACTTCTCACTGCCAATTCTAACCGATTCTATGCTACGATTTCATCACCAAGCAATCGAATCACCTCACCGCCACTTCGATCACCACGACCTACCACCTCCTTCCCATTTCAAACACACATAAAAAAGAAACTTGCCATAGCAATTCGACCAATTCGCAATTTTCGTTCGACCAAAGCCCACATAACCACCGAACAACTTCCTTCACCGCCTCCCATCGCCTTCCTCTCCATTACCCAAAATCGCGTCCACTGCTGAAAATCAAATCGAAAAAACCCAATCGCCCTATTGGCATCGCGCGACCCCTGCTAGCATGAACACTACGCGACCTCATTCAAATCATCGGTGTAATTACCAAGTGTAATTGGAATTGTAATTACGAATTTTGATTCTGAGAAAAATTTGGATTTGGAGTTGCAAGAGTTGAAGTGGAAATATTATTCACAACATCGTCATTCAGTGAAGCTGCTAATGCCTTCTAATTTTGCGTCGGACTGAGTTTTTCGTGAATTATGTTTTAAGCTTTTATTGTTTTATTTATTTATTTATTGAGATATTTAGTTTTAAATTTTAAGTCTTTCATCTATAAAAAAAATTGTTTACACTTGTTTGTTTTTGGTTGCTTTTGTTCTTCGTTATTTATAAAAAAAATTGCATACAATTTACAAATATATATGTATATGTGTGTGTATATATATATATGTATATGTATATATATATATATGTATATGTATATATATATATATATGTATATATATATATATATATATATATATGTACGTATGTATGTATGTATGTATATATAGTAAAAAAAAAATACCTTGCTCTTGTTTCGTTTTTTTGTATATATCTTGTTCGTCTTAATTATGTTTTAAGCTTTTATTGTTTTATTTATTTATTTATTGAGATATTTAGTTTTAAATTTTAAGTCTTTCATCTATAAAAAAAATTGTTTACACTTGTTTGTTTTTGGTTGCTTTTGTTCTTCGTTATTTATAATAAAAAATTGCATACAATTTACAAATATATATATATATGTATATATATATATATATGTATGTATGTATGTATGTATGTATGTATGTATATATATGTATATATGTATATATATGTATATATGTATATATGTACGTACGTACGTATGTATGTATGTATGTATGTATGTATGTATAGTAAAAAAAATAAAAAATACCTTGCTCTTGTTTCGTTTTTTTGTATATATCTTGTTCGTCTTATTTTCATATTGCCAAAACAGATAAGAAGGGTTACTTGCTTCGCTTTACTTGTCAAAATATAACCGCTTGCTTGCTCATAAATTTTTTTATTGCTTTTAATCCTTATCTATTGTTTTTATTTGTCTTGCATTGTTGTTTACTTGCACACAAAAATTTCAAAAACAAAAAAAAGCATAAAATCATTCATAATTGCATTGTTAATACATGTTAAATTTCTGTTTTGCATATCATCTTAGAATTTTGATTAATAATAAAGGTTTTGATAGCACTTAATTGTATATTGACATTTTGCCCTTTTTCGATAATTTAATTTCTTGGTGTCTAGACTAATGCAGAGCAATAATCATTTATAAATATTACGGTGATTCGTAAATATTATAGGAGTTGTTTCTCTGAAGTTACTTAAACCTTCGACTGCATTGCTCCGGTGATTCGTGATGCACCGATAAATCATGCCCGTTACCTAGTTGAGAACTATCTTGTTGATCTAGGACAATGTGTGACTATACAATGTTGGGTTACGAGCTACTTAGGATAAATCATTTGTAATTAAAACCCTGCATTTATTTAATTGCATTAGTTCATGCATATAAAAAAACAAAAAATTTCAAAATACAAAAAAAAGAAAAATTCAAAATCCAAAACAAAAAAAAATGTAAATACTTCTTAACTTAGTTTTCAAGTCCATTTTATTTGAAATTTTTTTCTTCAAAATCAAAAATTAAAAAATATATATTTTTTCAAAAAAAAATTGAAAATCCAAAAATCAAAATTTCTTTTTTAAAAAAAAACAAATTCCGTTTGGCAAATAGTTTTCCTTTATAAAAAAACAATTTTTTGAAAATGTCTCAATTTCCTTACTCTTTAGAATTTTACGATAGTTGTGAAAATCAATATGATACATAAAATTTCACTCCAAATTCTTATGGATATTTTAACGACAACCTTTGTGTAAATAATTCAAATTTTAAACAATAAAATTTTCAAAATGGAACCTTTATGTAAATAATTTGAATTTTAAACAATAAAATTTTCAAAATGATGAAGAAATTTCAAACTCTTGAAAATAAGATTTTGTTTTTACTTGAACTCGTTACACTACAAAATCAAAGGATGAATGATTTGTGCAATAACTCAAGTCAAAGTTTTTAAAATAATCAAAACTTGAATTCACTTCCAAATACTAATGATTTTATTATAACCCATGCCAATTCAACTTCGAACTCTAAATTGAATTTCAATATCACAGTGGAAATGTGAATCATTTTTTAAATGATTTTGGTAATGGGAAGAGTTTCAATTTTGGTGCAATTGATAATTTTTGTTCTCAGCGAATTCGAATTGAAAATTCTCAAATTAATAATCATGAGTTTGATTTAGTTGAGAAAATGGAAAAAACTACGAGGATTTGTTGCGTGAAACCCACAAAAACTTTCATGAGAAACAAAATCAAATCCTAACTTGTGAAGTATCAAACAATAATCCACCATTTATTGAAATTGACAATTTTCATCCTCAACAAGTTCAAAGTGAAAATTTTCAAGTTAATAATTACAAACTCGATTTTTTTGAGCAAATGAACGAAATCTATAATGATCACACAAATTTGTTGATTGAAACATATAAAAAGTTTCGTGAGCAACAAATGCAGATCACAACGTGTGACGAGTCAAGTGAGAATCCACCTTTTACCAAAATCGATGATTTTCAAATAACAACTTTTGAAACTGAAAGTGACGATCTTAATGAAGTTGTTGAAAATTCGGTAATTGAGTTGGATTTCAGTTCTTTTAAGAGTGTGGAACCAAACTTAAAATTCGATCTTCCTTTTTCCGATTTCAAAATTTGAATAAAACAACTTTGGGTTTTGAACTTGATACATGCAATGAAGTTGTTGATAATTCCACAAAGGAAGACGAATTTAATAAAAATGAGTTTTTTTGGTTTTTTTGAAGATGAGTTATCGAATTCTAAGGGGGAAGAGTTAAATCACCATTTCGATTTTGAAATCAATAATTCTGAAGAAGTTTTCAGTGATAAGCTTCAATTTGAATTTGGTGAAAATAAATTTGAATTTTAACCAATTTTTCTATCTACCTCGAAAAACATCGAAATAAAATAAATCGTATGTTTTTAAATAAAACGACATTCGTTTTACCAAATCAACGTTCAGCTTTGAAATCTTTTACGGTCTGGTTTTCTGCGCTTAAGTTGTGTCTCGTATACTTGATTAGACAAATGAATCGGTCTTAGGAAGATCGTTTCATTTACTCTTTAACAACATATTTTATCATGTCGTGTAAACAATAATCTTTTCATGTAAATATAGGTCATTTTTATTTTATTTTTCTCCTTTCACTTGGGTTGACTATGGGAACATAGTCAAAATCAAGTGTAGGGGGAGTCTCGTCTTTAGTTTTAATTTTTCATGGTTTATTTTCTTCTAAAACTCAAAAAATTAAAAAAAATAATCATAAAAAAATTCTTTTTAGCATTTTGATTTATTTTTGAAAAAACGCTATAGGATAAATATATGATTTTGGTTATTAAATTAAAATTTTTGAAAATTTATTTGTCTCGACAATAATAAAATAAAGTTTGGTTACAAATAATAATGATTTAACTAGTATATAGGTAGGTTCATGGTGATGATTATGAAGTATATCCTAATTGAAAATCTTTGTTTGAAAAAGTGGTGTATTTAAAGTAAAGAATATAATATTTTTTTGTACTTTAAGTTAAATGGTGCTAAGATGATTTTGCGAAACTCCCTGTTAAAAAAAATGTATATTTATATATATGTATATAATTTTTATTAACACCTAGAGTCATGGTTCACACTTATGTGTTCACTCGTCATGCTCTTTACCCTTCTCACATAAGCCCGGATGGCAGTGCACGATCGGTATATCTAACCTCAATTTATCTGAGATAGGTGTCTGTATATAAAAAAATTCTTTATTAATAACGCCTACAGTCGATATGTGTTCACACTTGTGTGTTCACTTGCCATACTCTATATTTCTCTCACATAAGTCTGCAAGGCGGTGCGCGAGTAATATATCTAGCCTCATTTTATCCGAGTTAGGCATATGTAAATATTGTAAATATCAATAAAATTTTCAAAAAAATAGAGAGAATAAGCAAATGAATCCGTGCACTATTTTAACTTGTTTGATTTGACTTGTTATTGAGAAGAAATGAAAATACCACTTTGATAAACTTTGATAATCAACTAAGGATCCATTTCATATTTACACTATGTTATCAACCGAAACAATGAGTTAAACTACAGTCTATTTGTTATGATAACTTGATTTTTGTTGGATATTTTGACGAGTAAATGACTTAAATTTTCATGACAATGACCAAAACCTATATTTGACTTATTTGTGTCGATTTAAAGGTAAATCCTTTATTTGTGAAGAATTTCAAATACTTACATTCATCTCTTTGTAAATAATCTTGTATTTTGTAAATATTTTCATATTGCTTTTGGATTTTGTGGCTAGTATCCGCTGAAAACCCCCATGAGGCAACACTCATCCTATTGGGGATACCCAGATGTTTAACATCTTGTTGCATACGCTCAATGCAATCGTGCTCCCAACGAAAACAGATTTATCTTAGTTTTTCTTTATTTGACTACGAATAAAAAGTTAAGTACGAAGGTATTTGATGTGCACATAAATGTGCATAATTTTACCACCTTATTTAATCTATTCAAATTAAATAAATGATCATATTGGGGGTTTTAACATGTTTAAACCAAAATTCAAATTATTTGAAATCGTCACATATTCATCTTCATCCAAAGGCAAAATGGTCGTTTTTGTGCATATATTAATTTGAGAAAATTTAGTTGACAATTTCTATTTTATTTTGTAGGAATTTGGCTTTATATACAAGTGGTTTCATTTCATGGATCATGGAGGTCCCCACCTATCCACCTATCTTAATGTACAAATTATAGAGGCTAATGCGCATGTTAATAGAGTTTAAAGCTTCACGCACACTTAAATGATGATTATTGATGCTAATGATATTTTGGCCTCCACACTTCCTAAGAGGGTATTTTGGGCATTTCCTAAAAAAGTGGATTAGGATTTCATACATGTATAAATATGCCTTATGCTTCATGCAACCTCACTTCTCTCTTAGCTCTCTTAGCTAATTAGTTTAGGAAAAATAAAAAAAGCCCTCTTTCTTTTCATGGCTACTTAGCCCTTTCTTTTATATAATTCTTTTTTTATGCAATTTCAATACATGCCCTTCTCTTTTCTTGTTTATTTCCTTTCATGCTAGTGTGTAGTTTCATTTATTAATGCAAGTAGAATAGTTTTACTTCTTTTTAATTAGCTTTTACTTCATTTAGATTTCCTTTTCTTCTTGTTTTTGTTCTATATTTGTTGATATGATAACAAATATGAGATGCTAAAGCCCTTCAATTTAGGAGAAATGAAGCTCTCTAATTATATAGATTCAACATTATTTCGTAAATGGAAATTAGCCACAAGGGCCTCTTTAGTAAGTGCAATTAGTTTCTAAGACACACAACTGAAATAATTACTTTTAAGGACAAAATGCAAAATAATTAGTTTCTAAGGCCTAAAAACTTATGAAATTATGTCCTTGAAAGTAATTGGACTGCTGAGTTTGTCCTTAAAAGTAATTATTTTGCTGACTTTGTCCTTAAAAGTAATTTCTATGGATGTGTGTCCTAGAAACTAATTGGACTGCAAAGTTTGTCCTTCTAGTGAAATCCCCCATTTGGTAATCTATGCTTTCTTTTTGTGCTTAATGACAATGCTTGAAGTGGTTTAATTTGTTGTTTTTTCTTTGAATTTGATAGCTTATATTGTTGAGACCAATAGGTTATGCTTAAACAATCACAAACGATAATTACCCCTTCATCTATATATGATGATGGTATTGAAGTGAATGTTGAAATCAAAATTTGATGGTCGATATTTCTAATTTATGGTTAATAGGCCATACCTAAAATAGATTTTATTTCCAAAATTGTTGTCATTTTTCATATGATTTTGTAAGTGGTTTAAGGGGTGTGTTGATGACTTATGTTGAGCTAATTAATAGCACAAATAGGTCATACTTATGATAAGCACATCAACTAAATTCACTAATGACAAAAAAAGAGATCATAATTTCATGATGTGTATTGATTTATATGGTCAAGGGAGTGGAAATTATCTCTAAATTGTCTTTCTACTCTCATATTTTTATCACTTTCTTTTTGTCATTTTCTTACATTTTTAGCTAATCACTTTCAACTTTGGTTTAATTTGATTGAATAGAAATTCATAATATAGAAATCCCTACAGATCGACCTGTACCCTCCGCGTATTAAATTTTGTACGCCGTGCGCTTATGGTTAATATTTTATTATAAATTCGTTCGATGGATATCTAACTCGATAAAATTCCCATCGATGAACATTGGACTTGGGTACTTAGATATTGGTTGTTTGTTGTGTTAAAGGTGAGCTAACTCACCACTAGATAGTCGACTATCGAACTCGACCTAATACTAATTTTTGAATTACACAAAAGCTTCACAATTTCATACCAATGAGAACCTCCGCGGATGAGCACTGGCATGGAACATCTCTAGCTTTTACTTACTTCTGAAAGAACCGAAATTGAGTTAACCAAAAATTCATCGATTGGTTTTGAAGAGTCCGGGACTAGTAAGTATTTTACTTACCAAATACCACTTCAAAAGTAATATACAAGTTTTATGTTTTAGATGTGGTTGCAAAGGAGAATCTATGTGGAGATTTGAGATATATTCAAGATGCTCGAATCCATGTAATGATTCGTGATCTATTCGTGATATGGTAATTCATTTGGGGATTCATGTTATGTTCGAGTGATAAAGGCTCGTGTAAAAGATGTCGAACGTAACCTCTACATCGAAAATGACAGAAAACAGAGTAGAATGCACAGCCGGGAATTTACCCGACCCACATCAAGGTATTATCCACTTCATATCTAGAGATATTTATTAAATGTTGGCTAGTGGGATTTGATGATATTTGGTTCATGTTGTTAGTATTTATATTCGGACGATGGCTACTTATTTTTACTTAATAGTGTATTTTACTTGGAGATATACGATGCTCAGAAGGTACTTTCTGACCCTTGTGCATGGAGTTCGGATTTGGCTTCTCTGAACAGATCTCCATGGAAAAATCCAATATGCAAACGCACTTTAGTGGTTTGATTGTACACTAAATATGTTTTGGTATGACCAATATAAGCATTACAACTATTTGGTATGATTTATATTCTACTTCTTGGACGTTATCTATCATATCACTGTATCCAATTTAATGAATGGTTGATATCTTTTGAGAGGAAAGCTGTTAAAGGAATCCATATGGTGCTAATAATTATAGTTACATGTATTAATGTATCTTGAGTTCTTCATATACTCTTTTGATTAGGCTGAGTATAACTGGTTTTACTTTGGATGCTTTAAAGTTCAAGAGACGAACTGGAGGCTTCCATTATTTATCTATTTCTATTTCTATTGTTCTGTATTAGTTATGTATAGATCAACATTGTGAGGACAGACAGTTATAACTGTCTAGGCTGATGATAATACTTAGGTTTTTCAACTTTGTAATTCCTATATTCAAAGTAACCCTCAATACTGTTCTTTTGATATTATATATTATCATTCAACTATGAGATTATGATGTTGTGTTCTTTCTTTCTTGTTTTATTTTATTATTTTACACTTGATTTTCTGTTTTTTCGGCACTTGCTGTTCGACACATGAATATCGTGGATGTATTTAGTATCCACATTCGAGGGTCGAAAAGTCTGGTCGTTACATTCACATGCATTAAGAGCATCATAATCTCCGTGATCTTAAACCAATATTCGGTTTACTCGGAGCAAACTAAAAAGTGATGCATTACTTGCGAGTCATGCTTCATTTGTCTTCTTTCCGTAGGTGATTGCAGACATGTAAAAAGTTGGGTCGACTCCTTTATTATCTCCTTTGTAAGCTTCATGGGTTTTTTCCAAGTAGAAATAAAAATATGTGTGATATTTGTTAAATGAAACTATTCTATGTGAAGAATGGTTAGAGTGTTACTAATTATTTCATTTAATTTCTGGAAACACATGTTTATCCTTTTTTGTTGACCTTTCAAAGCATTAACAGTTTTTGAAAGATTATTGGACGACAATCATTTAATAAGTTGCAAATGGTCTTGTAAAATGTCCATACTGATTTGAACGTACTTTTTTTTTATCCTTGCAGCACTCGAGCAAACAAATAATTAGTTTTTTGTCACTTAGCCATTTTCTTTGATCTGTACTTTTCTGAGGTGAATTGTAAACTTCAAGAATTGAGGATTCATTGGTGTTTATTCCCCTAGATTTTGGTCTCCTTTGGCCACAATCAGTTCATTGACCATAATCAGAGTTTCTATTCAGTGTGTTATCATCTTCTATGTAACCTTTGTAATACATTGAAGCTGACTAACTCCTTTAATGAAATCAAACCGAATTAACATTCAAATTGCTACTTGAGTTTTTCATCTAATTATAGTTAACTTGGGATTGATCACTGCTATATTCATATCAGAATCTTGAACTGAGATTTGAATGTTTGTTAAACTGTGAATCATTCCAGAGTCTCATAATATCCTATTGGGAATTGATGTCAACATTTGTAACGACCCACAAATTCATCACTTCATAATTTTTAAAAAATATTCAATAACATAAATAATAATGTCTTAAATAATAAATAATATTTGTAATCTTAGTTTGAATGAATATTTACAAAAATATATACTTTGAAAGATTTATCGATAAAATGACTAATAACCGTTTTAATAATAAACAGCTCTTAGACCATCCAACATCGTGCACGAAGCTGTTATGAAAATAACATCTCTTTATGACATCATCAATAATTTCACTATTTCGGAATAAATAATTTATGAATTTTAATTGAGTTTAAATGATTCAATGGTTACTTTAATTATTAAATAATCGCTTTTAATTATTATATAATGATAGAAATATTAGTATTATTATTCTTTTACACATATATATATATATATACGTATTAAATAAGAAGTGGAAATATGACCAGAAATCGAAATCGGAATACGTAACGACTTAATGTAGAAAGTTGTGCAATGTTGTGAATCATTTGAGATATACATATGCACACATACATGGACATATTCACATGCACATGAACACATATATACGTACAAATATACTTATACATATACATACACATACATACATAGATATACATACATACATTCATAGATATACATACATACATACATACATACATACGTACGTATATGTATATATATATATATATATATATATATATTAAAAACTATCCAAGATATTTTCCAAAAGCTTCATCCTTAAGTAAACCCAAAGTCAAGTACAAGCACATGGTTACATACATGGGGAGGGTGGTGTTCAATCGTGGATGATGAGGTGAGAGGGAGGTCTGGTGGTGAGGCAATGGTGATGAAATGACAAGTAAATATCATGATATTTTTATTCACTTTTTTCCTATAAATACCACCACCATCTTCGCTTCATTTATTCATAAATTCCTAAGCTTCTTCACTTCTTATACTCTACTCTAATGGCCTCTTGCCTAAAGAAATTAATGTCAAATTTTATTGCAAAAAGAAATTAAAATCATATTGTACGTATATATAATCAAAACTCTTCAAAACCAAAACAAATTCATTCCTTTCCTCCTCTATAACACACAGCCACACATCCACCGCCTAAGGCCGAGCCCACCTCCATTAGTGAGCATATGTCAAGCCTTCCCAAAGGTCTAAGGCTCAATTCCATAGACTCTAGTACGAACGTAGCAAAGCTATAATAAATTTTCACAAAGTTAGAAACGAATTCAAGTGAGAAACTTTATTTATATTATGATATATTGGACGATGTACATGTTTTGTTATGCTTGGCTATGATGATAACCATGTTTGGATATAATAATATGTTTGTTTGGATGTGTAAATAACTCACGTTTAATACATATCAAATATCAAAAAGGAAACCACTTTTCTTTAATAAATGTAATTGTATATATTAGATTGTTAAACCGCTTTCAAATGGTTTATAAATATTTTATAAACACTAATATCCAGTTTGGTGAAAGTTATGAAAGTTGAGTCAAAATAGGCGTGCCGCGTAATGGTAGTTTGCGATTTCGTACCGTAAAAAGTTAAATCCATTTATACGATGGATTCGGAATCAGAATACTTTGAAATAAGAATTTTCCGAATTCATATAATCATAGTTTTTAAACAAAAGAAAACAATCAGGATTTCATTTAGTAAATTTCGAAATATGAGCAACAAAATAGTTGCGCTTTGGCAGTTCGGAAACCAAAGCGATAAATTCTTTAAAATGGATATTTTTAATTCTTTAAAAATATAGAATAAATTTTATAAATGTTTTAAAAGAGATTTGAGTTATAAAAATTTATTTTTAAATGATCGAAAAGTTTTTTCCGATCAAATAAGCCTTAAAAACACTATTTGCATCACTATTCGCAGTACTTCTAATAAACGTTTGAAATATGGCTTTAAACTTAAGCATTCTTTCCCAAAACTTTTACAAATGTTTTTAAAAAAATAATTAAATATTTTAAAGATGATTTGGAGGTTTTATAATTTATTTTAAAGAGTTTAAATAAATGATTTAAAGAAAAGCAATTATAACTAAGTGATTTAATCTTGAGTCTAAAAGCCGATGAGTAGACTGAATTTTTCTATTCGTAAGACCCAGATGCGATGTGCTTAAACTAAGGAGATGTTCAGGAGCAACCAGTGCCCTGGTTCACTTGGCCTCTTTCCTGGGTGAGGAACAGATAAAGTCGAAATGTCGGAAACGAGAAAAGTATAAAAGAATTAATTTTTTAAAATTAAATATAACTTGGATTATATAGAAATAATCTTCTTGTACTTGGTATTAAATTTAGAAGAGCGAAATCATACCATCCATGTGAATTTAAAAGGTGATTTTACCGTTACTCGACGGATAGTAAAGGTTGAATAAGGAAATTGATGTTGAGTAGAATTGGTATATTTTCTGTCGACCCTTTTTAACTCGATAATGTTTTTCAATATGACTTATGAAAATGATTTTGGTATTTCCAAAGTTAAAGAGAAGTTAAATGATTCTGTATATGCCGAGAAAAATGTTTTGAAAATATATATCTCTAGAAGCTATTTTTTGATAAAAAGAAAGTAATTAGTCAAATGATAAGCACCCGTTTACTTAACATCTTTTTATGACAATTGGTTCGAAGGAATCAGGGTCGGATTGGAGTGATCCCTATCCGAAAACCACTTCGAACCAATTTACGTGTTCGAAGGTAAAGACATGGAATGATAATAAATGGAATGAAGGGCTACTTGTCATTGACCCTTGGGGTAAATTTCTCATATCATATATATGGGCAGTAGTATCTTCATTTGTTCTTCGATGCAAGGGCTGCTTGCTACTAATCGTAGGGATAATTCCCAACAAGATGTAGTAAGAGAATTCCTGTAATGATCTGTATTCTCAGACGTTTGATTTTGAACATTTAATTTATTTTCGATGTTGAATTTGAATTGTAAATAGATTTTTAATATGAAGTTTATCGATCTAATAAGTGGAATAAGATTTAAATTTTAAATATAGCATTTATCTTAATATGAATAGTGCAAATAATTGGAATTTGAACTGAATATGAATTGAAATGAATCGTAAAGTGAATATGAGTTCTATTTGAATTGGAAATTAGTTAGATAGTTTTTTAGAATTGGAATTTCAAATAATTTCGTCGATTTTGAAAATCGTCGTTTTTATCGACGCGTTAAAATAGCGATCCAGGGAACAGTCTCGAATTTCAAAGGAACTAGTTTCATTGAATCCATAATAGTATATTATTATATGATTTCAAATTACGTGTCGGTCGGACTTACGGTTTGGTCGTGCGAAGCTGAAATGCATAGAAATTTATTTAAGTAAATTTAATTAAAATAACTCGTTCGAAAACTTATCCTTCAAATACGATAGAATTAGCCTCTGATATACATTCCATTATGTTCGGAATAGGGTAAAACATTATAAATGTCAGACGGCACGCTTCGTTTGAAGTCGGGATTATTTCGAATGAATAGTAACTTTTAGTGGCCTATAAATAAGGGACCCTAAGCCTTCATTTTGCCAAACCCTAGCTAATTAGGTCACAGCTGCCATTAAATTTCGGATGGCGTGGCATGCTTGATTATTCCTCCGTAATTTTCTCACAATCCATCGACTTTTAAGAGAAACTCTTAACTGCAAAATCGAATAGCTCATCGAGCTCTTTCTTTTCAATGGCCATGATCGAAAATTACGCGGTGGATCGACGAAAAATTAGCCACAAAGGGAGCGCGTTCAAGAGGGTGCTGCGAGGCCTATGAATGATCGGAGTTTGAGATACTTAGCGCGGAGGTGCGTCAAGAGGAGGGAATTCGAATGGTGGTGGTTGATCGTTGTACGACGGTGTGTGGAGGGGCGACGATCGATTCAAAGGTGGCGATGTATTGGGTTGAGTTGCGTGCGTTTATAGCCTGGAATGAACAAAAGAGAGAAAAAAAGAAATGGGATGAGATCGCTCAATTAAAAATCAACAGCCATGATTTAATTTAGGTTAATTATAAATTTATTTTGTAATTAGTTATTTATATGAATTCGATTGTTTAAAAATTCATAACTTTGTCATACGAGGTCTGTTTCGTACGAAACGAGTTGCGTTGGGTTCGTTATTGAAAATACTATGCGATGGAGCTGGTTTGGATGGATTTGGAGCTAACAAGAATTTTAAGTAAAATTAAATGTCGGTTTAATTTTAATCTGATTAAAAACGTTGCAACGTCTATTGGAAGCTGAGTGAGTAATCATCACTCATTTGGATTACTGGTTTTCATTTAAAATGTTAAAAGTTATTTATTGGTTTATCACATGAGTTGATAATAATTTATCAGTTGGCTTTGACATTATTTATAGTAGTGTGTGTGCGTGTGTGCGTGTGTGTGTATATTAGTAGTTGGGTATATTCCCACCGATTGGAGCAGATGAGGCACTATGCGTCCCACACAATAAATGATGACCCTATATTATTACGATATCCCGCCTCGAAGCAGAATTATTATTTTATGTTATATAACATCCGTGATTGCAGGGAGACATGTTGGAGGGAACCAACTGGATTACTCAAAAATGTTGATTTTAATTTCATATATGTTGATATATGATGTGTGTGAATATCCCGCTATAAATTGTGATACGTTTGATTATTGGATGCTATAGTATCACAGGCCTAAATTTTGGTACTATAAATACCATAAATAATATTTTTAGTTTTTAAAATATATTCAAAGGATATTCTGGAAATGGAAAAATTTATATCGAAATTTAGATTATTTTAAAGAAAATTGATTTGGATAAAACAATGATTTGATTTTGGGTTTGTGCTTAACTATTCATAAAATGTTTTAAATATAGATTTTAAAATAATTTACATAAGGGATTTTTTTAACAATGGATTTTTTTTAAAATGATATTTTTGAAACATGGATAAGGGGTTGAAATCAATATTTGAAATAGATTTGAAAAATCAATGGGATTTATAAAGTGATAGATTTAAAAACGAAGTTTATAAATGAGAATGTTTTATAACAAGTGAAACCCGAATGAGTTTCCAAGTTCATAAACGATGTTTATAAATAAAGTGAAATGATTTTCATTTGATAAATTGAAAATATAAATTTGTAGTAAGAATTTACAATGAGATATAGAAATCGATTTAGAAAGAAATAGGGGATTCTATTTTTGAATTTAGAAATAGTTATGAAATAGGAGACGCAAGTCGATTTGTGATAAATCGAGAGAGAATTATAAATGCTAAATGGTTATCTTGGATTTTAAAAATAGATTTTTATCTCGATAAGTTTTTTTAGAAAAGGGATTTATTTATCTATTTATTAAACTATATAGTTTAAAACTGTTTTATTATTGAAAATATTTCGGAAAGTTAGTTGGTCAAATGTTGGACATTAGTTGAAATGATTATAATTTTTATAATAAGCTTGGTAAATGGATTAGTATTATTTATAAAGGAATTGGAAATTGGTATCGTTGTTTGTTTAAAAGTGTTTTGGATAATTTAAATGATCACTTAAACGTGTTTTGAAAATAAACTATTATTCTTAATAGAAATTACTTATTATTTTATATATGGAATTTAAAGTCAAGTATTGGGATGTGTATATAAATACTCTCGACATTTGAAAACCAAGTTATTTAGTAGAGGTGGTTTTGTAAGAATTTTTTTATAATGGAATTTTAGAAACTTAAGAAATTTCCAAAATGTTTTAGATACAGAAACTTCGAAAATGAATATGAATTCATAAAAGAAGTTATAAATGGTTAGTTGAGATTTTAAATCAGTATAACTGGGTTTTGGAAATTGTAAAAGGAATTTATTAATAATTCCAGAGATTTATGAGATAAGTTATGAAATATTTTTTAAGTTTGATATGAAAATGATTTTGGAAAATATGTTTATAAATTTTTTCCTAAGTATAGAAAAGAGGGTTTTGGAAATATTTTAAATGTGAAATAAATGGTATAAAATATTTTTGTAATGACCCGATTTTTCGACGCTCGAAAATCGACAGCAATACATCCACTGTATCAATCGAATGCCGGAAAACCAAACCGTTAGGGTTAAAGAAAAAGAAGGTAGAAGAAGAAACAAAAACAACATCAGAATCTCACAATCGTAGCGGAACAATATATAATAGATAAATGATTAATCTTTAAGCAAAAGAGCTATATCAGTTTATACATTACATTATCAGAGTATTACAACAACAAAACACAACATTGGGCAGTTAAGATAACTTGTCCACATGGAAATTGAATTTGCAGCAACCCATACACAGCGGATAATACATCATATACGTGATATGTCTCTCCATCCAGCTTGTCTCCTGATCTCCACAACATACTTTCCTGACTTCGCTTCAGAACTACTGATAATCTGACTCTAGGCCGCCCTTGTGGAAAATTATGGGCATCTAGAGTTTAGAGAGGGAACAATAAACTCTAGGTCAGTCATGAGACTGGTGTGAGATCTTAAAACATTTATTTTCACAAAAATAAATAAAAAGAAATCCGTTATGTTTTTTGAAAAAAGAAACTGCCATAAGGCCTCCTGGCACACACACAATGCAATCGCACACTTAGAGAGATTTCTCCTTATAGCAGTTAAACATGCTTGATATGCGAAAATCCTTTTGATATCATTATTATTGCATAGTGTGGAAAACATTTTGAAAGTATAATATTAATCTTAGCCAGCATAGGTACCATTATATTATGCCTACTATAGCTACCACCTGAGGTGGCAGATTCTACAACTGCAACGTAAAGGGTCGTATTGTTTTGTTTGGATTTCCAACAAATGGTCAAGGTTAAGGAACTTCCTTTTCGAAAAGGGTACACCTCTGGAGGGACTCCCCGAGAATCTAAACCTATCTCTACCAACACAAGGTCGGTTTACCTATATAACTAGGTAACTAACTATCATTAATATGTCATCCCCCGGTCTAGACCGACCTTTACCGAGGCACCTCAACAACCAACAACCACATAAGTAAATAATCTAGGCTCCATAACAGAATACCGTTTTTTATCTACACAAGTTAAATATCCGGGGTCCATAACAGATATCATTTTTTATCCATAAGGAAATGCACATACCATGAGGGGCGACCCCCATAACCTTGCCGCATCCTTCCTGTTTCAACCATTTTCGAAGTGTGAGGTTTGACGAAGTCTCGTCCCATAAAACTACGTTTTCACAAAAGCCATGCTTCGATCAACCAATGATCAACACTTAACATGCCACATTACCAAATAGGAAGCATATCACTAGTAACCATCAACTACATAACCTCTAAGCTCGTACGTCTCAGAGAAGAGTGTTAACTAAGAGAATAAATTCTCCGCCATCAAACAAAAATGTATTTGATAGAAACCAACTTTATATCTCAAAGTGTAATGTCGGAGATACATCCACACAAGTCCATCCTGGATCTGAATGGAACCAAAGGCACTTCCTCCAATTAAGGAAAGAAGCCCTTGCAAATTCGGATATCCTCTAATCACGTCCGGACTCCCCATCACATAGGGTAATCTTTATATCGGAGCAAATCAGTGCAGAGACAATCGAAAAGTAATCCTTTCGTTTTCAAAAATACCCGGTCTTCAAGGACCGTCTTCAAATGCAATTCCATTTCGTCGTATCATTATTCGGAATGGGTTTTATAACTCAATATCCTCTCCCGGCTAATCCGAACAATGAAATCTTATTAAAAAATAAAATTCAAGTGTCGTCTTAAAGGCCAATGTTGATAGTCGGTTATTTAACTATCAAACATTCACAACAACCATCAAGCCTCAATAATTTCCCAAATTGTTTATACTGATAGTCGGTTATTTAACTATCAAACAACATCCACAACAATCATTAGATTTAAGTAATTTCCCCAATTTATTTATTTCAAAATATCTTTGCAAGGTATATTTTCACGCTTCAACCCTTTGAAAACAACTTTCAAATCACTTTCCTTTCGCTAAATAAGTTTCCAAACATTGTTTATTTCCACTGAAAATTTGACAAGACTAAATGCTTTGGATTTGAAAATAATTTAAATCATGTTATCTAAAAATATATATACTTTAAAATACTTAAAATAAAAACTATAAAAATACCCGTTATGAAATTTAATAATAATTTTTCATGAAAACTTAAGCCACACAAATTTAAAAACAAAAGCTATTAAATTCTATGCAAGTTTTCCAATAAAGACTTTAGCCAAACTATATTTAAAATAAAATTACTTTATAGAATATAAATATTAATAATATCTTTTAAAACATAATACCAATTAGCCTTTTAGAATAATTACTACTATAGCTAATTTAATAAAAAATTTACCTTTTAAAATTTTAAACAACTTAAATAGATAATTTCTGAAAGTAACATCCCTTTAAACAACTTTAAAACCTTTAACTCTTAACATGTACTTAAAAATCTACTTAAAATCGTACTTGGCTTATCAAAGAAAAACACTTTCCTTTCAAAACTTTAAAAGTAAACTACTATTTATTTTTAAAACAATTTACCCATTCCATTATAAATTCCCATTCTGAATTTACACTTCCCAATTTTCCTCTGATAAATATTTCACTTTATATATAAACCCTGTTTATAAATTTCAAAGTCTCATTCTTCTTTTAAAACATAGTTTCAAGTACTAAATAAATTTTCAAATTGATTTAAAAAATTTACTACTTTTTAAAATAAATTCCTTTATTTCTTCCAAACCATTAAAATTCGAATTTTGAATAAATTCTTTAAATTTTTAAACAATACTACTTAAGTTCTAAAAATCCATTTATTAGAAAAACTTTTTCCCCCATACTTGGAATTTATTCAATATGATTTTCAAAAATCAACTTTTATCTTTTCTAAATTCTCTCTTTTAATTTATCCAATTCTGTAAAATTATTTTACTTCAAATTCTCTACTTTAATTTCCTTCCAAAAATCCAATCTTTTATATTATGGTATTTCAAAATACCAAAATATATTCGGCCAAACCATAGTCTTTAATAATTCAATCACCAATATAATCAACCACGGATTATCAATAATCATATCACAGCATATGAAATAAATTCAATAATTTGAGGAATCCAGTTGGATCCCTCCAATCTGTTTCCTTGCATACACGGATGTTAGCACAACGATTAAATACCAATCCCGCTTCAAGGCAGGATATCGTGGTATAAAGGGTCATCCGCTATTACGTGGGGCGCATAGGGTCTCATCCGCTATATAATACGGGAAATCAATCACTCCAATATATATATATACACTATAAATAATATCACATCTATTCAAGAAATCAACCAATATTTTAAATTTTAACTATTTAAATCAACTGTATCTAGACGTGAGTGAGAAGATCTCACCTTTCCTTTTGTTTTGCAATCCATTTCCATTCCATCATGTTTTCACAATTTTTGACCTTGTATAAACAATTATATGATTTTATTAATATTCGAAATAATCGAACTATTCAATTACTATTTTATGATTTGACTTAACTAATAATTAGTTTTAAACTAATTCCTTTTAAATAAAATATTTTCTAGTTACTAAAATAATTACATAAGCTAACTTAATAATTAATTTTCCAATAATACATTGTTTAAAATAATCTAGTAAATTAAAAAATGCGTAAATGCATATTTATTTTAATTTTTCTTTTCTCTACACATACTTAGAAATCAAAAATCTAATTTTTATATATACTTTTCAACATTTAAAAATTCCTATATATCCTTTTTTTCAGCCTACTGTAAAATATTTATATACATTTTTTTATTTTCTCTGTATATACTAACACATACATATTTAAAATTTAAAATCGAAGAATAAATCTTTCATATATCTTACAGCCAATAAGTCCTAGCTCGGCCTCTGGTGCTTCGTCGAAGATGCGCGCCTTCGACGCAGATCAAAAATCGCGTCGACCAGATATCCACCGAACTACCCACCATCGTCTGCTTGCGCTGCCACTGGCTCCTGCTACAGCCATGCCATCGACGAACATCATCGCCATCGCTTGGCCAAACCCAATGCCTACTGCGGCCACTCCACGAGTTCCAAACCATTGCGAATCTCTACGTCGCCGCCATCGTGCCGCTCTCGCGATTCATCGAATTGACTTCGATTCCAAATGAACTTCCTCCTATGAGTTTGAAAGAAAGAAGGATGAAGGAGAAAATCGATTCCATCGACAAGCGACTTTCCATTTTTTTTCATTTTCGCCATTAATTTTTGGTGTGGATTTGATTTCGCTTGGCCATTTGATTTTATTAGGTTTCGAAGATAAAGAAAAGCTTCGTTCTCTTTTAATTTACAGTTGCATTTATTATTATTATTTTTTCTTTAAAAACAAACGCGTGTCAAAAACAAATGCGAAGTGCTGAAGAAAGAAGAACGTGTTAAACTTTCCCATTGAATGTGAATACATACATACATACATACATACATACACACACACATATATATATATATATATATATATTCAATTTTAAATTCAAATTCAAATTCCAATCATTTTGATAAATGAAACTCAAAAACTTGGTCTCCAATCGAGACGTGCCGCCAGACGTTTATAATGTTATACCCATATTTTGAATGCAATGGAAAAAGTTTTGAGTCCTAATTCGATGTATGAAGAAGATAGCCTTTTGGACCCATTATTTAATTAAATTTCGATATAAATTTCAGTGTGTTTATCTACCTTACGGTCACACAACAACTCCAAACACTACGAAAATTGAAGTCCGATAATAATACACTATTACGGATCCAATGGAACTTGTTTCGTTGAATTCCGAGACTGTGCCTCGGAAGGCTATTTTTAAATATCTATTAAATGATATATTTTCAAAACTGAACAAATCACTTTCAAATCATATTTTAGAAGTTCTATCACCTTCAGTATTATCACTATAAATGTATAAGCCTTTGAAATATTTTTAACCAGCATAAAAATCAAGATTCAATATTTTTACCCGATTTCATATTATTTAATTCAAATTAAATTGCTAAACAAACAATGATATTTGAAATTCAAGTTAAACTAACTTTCAACTATTTAAAATCAATTGAATATTCCAATTTCAAATATCCAAAATTCTGGATCGTCACTTCTTCCCCTTTAAAAGAATTTCGTCCCGAAATTACTAGTTAGGAAGAATGATCCATAACTCGTTCATTATTTCCAAACCGAAAAGCTTTTTAACAACTTCCCAAACAATCTTTTATTTAAGACACACTATCACCCTATTATCTTTCCAAACTCTTTCAAACAACATTACTTAATCAACAATTCAAATTTAAATTTAAATCCAAATTTTAAATTTTCAAAAAAAAATCAAAATTTTCTAACTCTCTGAATTTCTGAAAAATTCGCTAGCGTCTCCTTTGCGCGGCTAGATCGATACAACTACAAAACGCCTCTAGCGGACCTAGAATCTCAAAAGAAAACAAAATCGCCAAATGGCTAGACCAGAAAACCATCAAATTTCATACAAAAATTTAAATACATACCTTTTGTCGAGCAGTTTCATTTATCTTCTGAAATCAAAAATCACAATTTCCTTTTACTTTTAAAACATCTGCATACTACTAAGAAATAATGTCCAATCATTGCATTCAAAATCATTTAAACACTTCTTTAAAATTTTCAATATCTATTTCATTTAAGCCCGTATGATGTACCTATATCATTCGTACGCAATTCAAATTCGATTGCACACTCAATCACACGATTTCACTTTCGACCAATATCCTCCACCTGACTTCCTACTGTGAACTCAGATCTGTTTTTCTCGATCAGAAATCGTCATTCCCCTTGCATAGCCTCAAACTATGATAGAGAATTTTAGAACCAATCAAAAATCCATATTCAGGGTTCGCCGTCAAAAATCGAGCGAAAAATCCAAACTCAGATCGATATAACTATCTCGAAATTCTGTGCTCGAATTCTGAATCAGTTGCTATGCGAACAAAATAATATACGTATATCCTATGTATTTTGCCCCAATTGATTATTAGCTATATCAATTCTCTTTTATTCACATTCATCTTGATTTCTATCCACTTATCATCTCATGAACCTTATTAAACGTTCATCCATTTCTAACTTAGTATATTCCTCAATTATAACTTTACTTAAAAATTTACCATTCATTCCTTTAAGTTCATTTTAAGTATTTCATACACTTCTTATATAATTTCCACTTTACCACTTGGTTTTTATCTACTTTTATTCAAATTGAATGCCAATTCCATATAAATTCAATTTTCTTCAATTTACTAATTTATCTCGATACTTTTATTTCCATCATTTATCCATATTTTGGTTTTCAATTCTACTTAAATTCAATTATCTTCAAACTTTGAATATTGAATTTTATTCATCTTATCTCAAACCATATTTAATTAATCATTTCTTTAATTATTTTCACTTACATATTTATTTTAAATTTCCAACACTCTTTATTTCCAAATTGTTATTATCTTTAGTCCGCTTCGAACTAATTCTACATTTCACTTTAGACAATTTTAAATTATCATTTCAATATATAATTTCAATTCGTTTGCTTACCCATTTAATTTAATTAATTTGCTTACTAATTTAATTTTCAATGCTTAGAGAATCTGACAGTTCGAAGTGCGGAAATTCGATTTTCCGTACTCCGAAATGTTGGAGCCCTCATTTCTACAACAGAAATGAGGGCAGGCCCTGTTGAACAGGCGCCTGGGCATCAGACGCCTGTTCAACAGGCGTTCGTGGACATCGGGCGCTTGTTGAATAAGCGCCTGATGCCCAAGCGCCTGTTCAACAGGCGCTTGGTGAATGCACCTATATCAGGCGCTTTTTTCCCTACCCCCTCATTTTTCCCTCTTCCATCATCTTTTCAGTTCATTTTTTTAATTCAACTTTGCGTTCAATTGCCGCCCCGTCCAGTCAAAACTGGTAGACGCACCGTTCGATATACGACCGATGCCAATATCGGACCTGCTCATGTCCCTCCTGATGCTACCGTGACCCCAGACGATCTTCGATCCTTGCACGACTTTCCCCCTACTGTTTTGCATCGACTTACTGCAGCTATAATGACGCCACGTGTATATGTTTATTTCTTTATTGCTTGATGAACAACCATGTAAATATATATGTATGATAAGTCTTTGTTTATTTTAACATTAAATAATCATATATTTAGGTTCGTCACATAGCGATGCGAGGTAGTTGGTATAGGTGTATGTTTGAGTATTTTGATCAGTTACCGCAGCCGATTTTGGATAGACTACATGTGTCACCTTTTGGTGAATTTCTAGTTTTACCTAGATTTGTACATGTAGATCGTTGTCTGGTAGAGGCCCTCACCGAGAGATGGTGGCCTACCACTCACACATTTCATTTCCCTGATTTTGAGCTAGGACTGACTCCTCTAGATTTTTATATGCTCACTGGCATAGAGGATGGTCGATCGGACCGTCTCCATGTTCCATTTGATAGTTCATTTGAGGAGTTCGAGTCATATTCAGCTTATTTACCGACTTTGTCCGATGAGGGGGTTAGAGAAGGAGCTTTTACTCTCCCTTATTTGCAGCGGGATATAGTAGAGTACATGGTCGTTGAGGATATGCACACTCCGGTTATCCGTGCCTTCATATTATACCTTTTTGGGTCTACATTTTTTAGTAACAATAAGGGTACCATTAGGCTTGTTTTTTGGCTGGATTAGTAGATGTGGATGGACTAAATATATATGATTACGGTACTGCTATTATTGGTTATTTGTACGTAGCATTAGATACTTATGCGCTTCAGCAGTCTAGACAGATGTATGGATTTTGGTACATTCTTCCATTTTGGTACTACGAGTATACTGCCAATATGCACTCCCAACTTATTGTAGAGGCGAATGCCACACCTTATATTTACTTTTCTACATTGCGTCGTTGAGGTCCTCCTATGCATTTGTCCCGTGTTGCACAAGGGGTGCATAATGAGCTAATGGAGGCTAGACAGCAGATGGATATGAGGCGTCGTGGTAACATTATCGTTCATCCATGGGATCAGAACTTACAGTTCCTAGAGCCCGGTCCTGATCATCCACTCACTTTTTAGTTTTCCATGTCGCGATGCAGGATTTTCTTTCAGGTTTCTACATGTCCATTCATATGGTATTTAGGGGAGCGTTGTTGGCTGCAGTTGTATGGTATAGTTCGCATTCCATCAGATCCGCTACCATGGGATGATATGTATGGTGATATTAGGGTTGGACAAGCTTATATTCTTGCGATGAGGGGTGCGGTATGGGTGGATGGTGAGCTTTTTACAATTCTTGGAGACTTTGATTCATATTGGGCTCGAGTAGCCCCACGTGCTTATGCGTTGCCTGATTATATTCGGGGTTTGAACTTCGATCATATTGGTCCGCGTACCTCTTCCGGTAGAGTTCCACTACCGCCTGCCACCTTTGAGCCTACATCATCTCAGTACACGCAGCCTCCTACTTTTGACCCCCCTTCTCATCCGTTTAAAGCATATGATGTACTTGGTCAGGTGGTGGAGTACCCCTTGCAGTATCCTACAGATGACGATATTATGGGTGTACCATCCACCGGATTGTATCAGCCTCATCAGGTTTGTACGAATTTTAACTGTTCTTTAAATTACTTGTCATTATATTCTCCACCTATGTATAATTTTTTTGTGCACATATTAGTATTCTCAGTACATGGATTATGATAGACGGATGATTGCTGCATTTGAGCGTATGACGCTCGATTATACATAGATGATGTATCAGAGTTACCAGACTGCGGTCTAGCAGCAGCAGACTCAGTATGATGCGCAGATACATGGATTACAGACCCAGGTTCAGCATCTTCAGGAGCATCTCCATGCCGGACCTCAGCCTCACGACTTTGATGACGTCAACGATGACAGTGACGACGATAGTGGAGACGATCAGGAGATTGATAGCGGTTCCGATCACATAGACTGATGTGCTGCATTTAGATGTTTTGGACTGCGTTATTATTTTTCACACCTTATATTAGTTGGTTGCATATTATATTGGTGATGATGCTACTATTATATGTGATTGTCTATATGTTATGGCATTGTGTCTATTATATTTTATGTTGAGTATTGCATTGTGTTGATGTTAATTTATGCTTGTTTATTATTAAGCGTATATGAAGTCAAAATGTTGAAGTAACAAACACAGTTGTGTTTGTTTGTCAAAATTTTTATGGATGTTTGACATGTGGATGCTAATCTCATGCTTCATTTTTTATGTGGATCACGACCTCTTTATTTAAGATAAAGTGTTATCTTCTAATGTCACAACATTTAAAAGTTCGGTTAAATCAATCAATGTGTAACATAATATTTTCGGCTACACAATTGAAACCGTTAGTGAATTTTTTTATACAAACTGATTAGATGTGCGATGATGAAGAGATAACGGCAACTCAGTTTTGGGACACTATTGCTGAACTTTACAATAGCAATGTTGAGGGTAGAAGTAGACGTACGCAGGTGGAGCTGAGGACTGGTTATGGGAAATTCTACAATGCCTGTACGCGGTACAGTACGGTTATCAATGAAGTTATATTTCAAAATTTGTTTAAACCAACCCATTCTACATTTGAAGGATGTTACTTTCTTAAATATCACAGCACATTCATTGGACATAAGGCTTATATCATACGTCAAAATTGGCTAGAATGATTTGGATATCCATAATTTGAGTGTATTATTGTTGAGTGTATTATTGTCTCTGTGTATGCATATTTATTATTGTCTTGTTTATGAGTAATTTTAACTTTCTACTGCATTGTCAAATCAAAATACAGTGCTAATATTTAAACATAATTAATTTTTAACGTTCACACACTTCAATATACATGTAAGAGCTTTTCTTCTCAAATACACAATTCAGTTTTCAGCTTTTTCAATCTTCTAATCCTCATATCAATGCCTTCCTAGTCATCATCTATTGACTCTGATGCCGGGTATGTTCCAACGGAAAGCGAACACACCGATGAAGATTGGAATATCAATTACCAAGACCAGCATTACGAGGACGTTGCTCGTGAATTCCCAATTCTTGACCAACTCACACTTCAAGAAGATGTTCAACCAGTACACGAACAGTTGGTTCATAAAAAACCACATGAGGTTAAACAAGTACCAAATTTGCAACCTTCGGTTGAACAAGCGGCTGACTCTTGCACAGTATTTTTCCATTGTGGCTATAAGGTTGAAGTTGTGGTTAGAGCAGATGGTGAAGATATTGGTCGTCGAATCCAGTTGTGTCCTTTCTAGCCTGAAGGGTGCAATTATGATGAATGGGTTGATGAACGGCTGTGCCCAAGGGCCATAACATATGCCAACGAGCTGGAACGAGAAATAAGACGTCTCCGAAATATCGTACACAACTTACAATTTGACCGTAGCCGGTAGTTTCTTAGTGGAGTGTATTATTATTATGGAGTGTATTATTGTGGAGTGTATTATTGTGGAGTGTACTATTATGGAGTGTATTATTATGGAGTGTAGTATTATGGAGTGTATTATTATTATGGTTGTATTATTGTGGAGTCTATTATTATGGAATGTATTATTATGGAGTGTATTATTGTTTGTGTATGTATTGTCGTTGACTAATGTTTGGGTGTTTCAGTAACATTGACTTGTTTCTTTTTGTATTATTGCGTTAAGAACATGGCAACAGTTGTATGATGAGAAGAGACACTGCATCAACAGTCAATAGTGTATGGAGGGACAAGACAGTGTAGACATTACACTGCAGACAAGACACTGCATCAACAGTTAATAGCGTATGTTTAGAACATGGCTCCAGTTGTATGATGGGATGATACACTACATCAATAGTCCATAGTGTTTAGATGTGACGAGACACTGCAGCCTTGGCATAAATGGAACCTAATTTATAGATGGTGGTTGAATTTAATTAATACTACCTGCAAGTGATTGTTCGTTTTGTTATGAAAGCCAACATGTGATTTAAGCTATAAAAGGCTTGTTAGATGCTGAGAAGTATTATTGCTCATTCTTATTTCATACAATTTTAAATATAACAAATGGCGGCAGAAGATTATATATTTTTGGATGATAGCGACGACGAATTTGATGAAATGATGGAAGATCATTTTCTCCGCGAAAAGGAACTATTAAGTATGGCTGCACTACATGTTGGTCAATCGAGTAGGCAACACGGTGGATTAGTTGTTGATCGTCGGTATAAAAATAGTAGACATTCATGGCACAACGACGGACTGATGGAAGACTAGTTGTTCCAAATCCTACTTACACAGATGCTGATTTTAGAAGAAGATTTTGCATGCGGTGCCCTCTATTTCTTAGAATCCTACAATGCATGAGCAGCATGACAAATATTTTATCTTCAAACCCAATGCATCTCGTACAATGGGATTGACTGGAATTCAAAAAATGACAGCTGCACTCGGAATGCTTGCATATCCAGGACCAGTGGATGTTTTTGATGAAAATTTGAAAGTGGGGGAAAGCACGGTATTAGAGTGTTGGAGCATTTCTATCAAGCTATCGTGGACATTTACGGTGATCAATACTTACGCAGACCGAACGAGGTGGATATAATAATGTTATTAAATATGCATGGTAATAGAGGCTGGCCTGGAATGTTAGGTAGTATAGACTGCATGCATTGGGGGTGGAAAAATTGTCCAAAGGCGTATGCTGGAGCTTATCAGGGTAAGTCTAATAGGTCCTTTATTATTCTTGAAGTCGTAGCGTCGTATGACTTATGGAAATAGCATGCACTTTTTAGAATGCCGGCTTCGAACAATGATCTTAACGCAGTCCAACGATCTACGTTGTTCAATGATTTAGCAAAGGTAGATCAACTCATTGTACCTTTACGTTAGGAGGTAACACGTACGATCATGGATATTATCTCGGCGATGGTATATATCCTAAATGGAGTACCATTGTCAAGACAATTCCTAACCCACAAAACAATAAACAATCAAAATTTGTAGCGATACAAGAAGGCCAGAGGAAGGACGTTGAAAGAGTATTTGGGGTTCTTCAGTCTAGATTTGGCATAGTCAATAATCCTTGCAGACTTTGGTCACCAGCTAAAATGACCAAAATAATATACACTTGTATTATTTTACATAATATGATTATAGAGGATGAAAGAGACATGGAAGAAGATTACTTCTACGAGGGTGCTCAAACACCACCACCTATTTGGCAAAACGATATGATTGGAAGCGCTCTAGAACTCGAATTTCATGTAGAAAGCCAAATCTCCTACCGTAGTGTTCAATTGCATCGAAGACTACAAAATGATCTCATAGATCAACTTTGGAGGTTTTCTGAAAATCAGTGAAACTACATTTCTGTTCTTACTTTTTCTACTGTTGTTTATGTTGTTGTTACTTATTATTATTATTGTAATCTGTTTATGTTTAATTAACGTAATGTTGCTATAACCTATTTCAATGTAATACAATTTCAATGAAAATACTTATATTAATAATTGCTTGCATTCAGAACACAACACAAATAACGGTAATTAAAAGGGTTGTAAAAATGGTAATTCATTTAACGACCCTCTTCAAGTCTACGCCTCATAATTTCTCTCCTTCTTTGCTTCGTATATTGCAGTTGTTCTGCAGAAATGTGTGACGTATCCATAAACATTATTACATCTTCATCTCTTTGTCGGTTTCCAACAAGAAATTGATCTACTCTTGATAACTTTTCTTGGTGTTGAGTTGCTCAAGTGTCCATTGCAGGTTAAATTTATCTTCAGATTCAAGCAGGAGTTTTTTAATTTTTGCTTGATCCGCTCCAGCAATCTGCTTCTTTTTGGCCGCTTTTGCTCCCAATGGCCTAACAAAATGATCTTCGATTGGGGTGGGGTCTTCTTCTGATCCTAAACCGTAGCTTCCTTGCGATTCCCTAGGACTAGAGATTTCTCCAACTCTAGGCGTTTTACCCCGACCACTGTATGATTGAACTTGTTGAACGGTTTTCTGAAGCGATGATTTCCATTTGACATGCTCGACCAACATGTCATAAACATGCATGAACTGATAAAAATTTGGTGCTTGTTTACTATCAGGTTTATAGATTTGTTTGAACAACTTGTTTGCGGCCATTCTCTGTTAAAATAATAAATAGTATAATTAGAGAACTATGATAAAAAGTAGAACAATAATATTATATTAAAGCTTACCAAATGTGTTTCATTACCAAATCCACTAGGATTCGTTTGCTTTAGCTTGAAAATTTGAGAATCGAACATTTGCATTTGACGATTTAGTTTTCCATAATGACTTTTGACTAAAGATAGCGTTCTTTTCCGATCGACGTTTTCTTCCAATTGTAGCAATTAGTAATTTTGCCCCAAAAAGACTCACCACTTTTATCGGTCCCTCGAATAGGATCAACCGAGAGTGCACAGTAAATGTAGCAAAGATCATAGTCTTCCGCAGCGCTCCAACTTGCATTAGTTACTTCTTCCCCAATCGGAACTGTAACGTCTTGTAAGTCGTAGTCTTCAAAACTGGACCTTGCAGCATCGACGTTGAAATCGGAGTACATTTTCAGTTGAGATTAGTGGCAGTTAAAAACTGTAATGGAGAAAGCAAATTGGTTGTGAATGGAAGAAGAGTGAGGAGTCCTATATGAAGGGATAAAATGGCCATTGGAAAACGCCCGTTGGGAGGAAAATAAGTGGACGCCTGTTTAACAGGCGCCTGGATGCCAGGCGCTTGTTGAACAGGCGCCTCACTGTCAGGCGCTTGTTCAACATGCGTCTGGCATCCAGGCGACTGTTAAACAAGTGCCTCGTCGAATCTCCAATTCTCACCCCAAAGCCCCACCTTTCTGCACTGTTGGGAATTCTCGTGCTCCGTTGTGAACTCTTCTGGGTGCAGATTCGAGATTTCTGAATCTGTTGGAGTTTCTCTTAGTGCAATCTTGATTAATTTTCCATTTACTTACAAATTCAAAATGAATTTCAACATTCAGCTTCAGTTTCATTTACTTGCAATGGTTTCATTTATTCATTCACAAATTATTTCCACCTTTACAAATTTTATTTAAGTAACGGTTTTACTTAGTTCACTTAGACTTTTCATTACATTCACTTTTACTTAACTAGATTAAATTACACGCTGATTTAATTCAAAAATTTAAACTACTATAAGTTTTCCAAATTTAATTAAATTTTATACACCAACCTGTTTACTTCATTTATTTGGTTTACTTCACTAGCTTATTTTGTTTTCATACTTATTTTAATTTAACTTTTTCTTAAGTTAAATTTCATTCTAACAATTTTTTTCAAATTTTTATAAGTTATCAAACCCATTTATATTTTATTTAAACTTCTAGAGTTTAAGTAATTACTTAAATATTTCAAAATTATTTTTGAAATCAAGTGCATCCAAAATCCCTAAGTATATCCAATATTCCTTTGTATTTTAAAATCAAAACGGTTTTACCAAACCAAAACTTCAACATTTCAAAAATCATTTTTGAAATTCATAATTAAATTGCATATCCAATTATTCTTGGAATTTTAAAACCAATCCAGTTTTTCAAACAACTCCAATTTAAAACATTTGGGTAGCAATTCCTCTCTTGGAAACTTGAAAATGAATATCGATGATGCTACAGTCATCACCGAGGTTATTTTCCAACGACTGAAAAGAGTTCGGTTCTTTTACCTGTTTAAAACATTCTCCAAAATATTTTTAAATTCCAAATCTCACCAGATTTCAAATCCAATTCAAAAATATTCCCCAAATAATATCACCATTATTTCTCCAAAGCCTTTGAAAATCATTTTCAACTCAAAGGAAATCAAATTATCCAAAATTCCAAATTCTTTCGATCTATATTCAAACATTACTCTGGAATTTTATACCATTCCAATTATAGATCACCTTTGAAATTCACATTTACAAATTACATCCTGTTATATAAAATAAATTTCTTAACTTTGGTTATGATTTTCATTCCTTATTCAATTTCCACACAACAATGATAATAATTCAATATTATCATTCCCTAACAATCAAGCAACCATATCTATAATAATTTACAATTTTTTTCCTTTTATATATAAAAGTAATTTAGGTAAAATTATTTCATTTACCCTATTTTAAAACAATAATGTGTCAGTTTATGTTGTTTAAGAGTTTAGAAAACCCTATCGATGACATGGTGTCCCATATATCGACCAGAATTCATAAACACTCAACCGATAAGTCAAAACAATGTATAAAAAAATTATATTCACTAACAAAAACATGCTTATATCTATTAATACACTCAAACTCATTCTAAAATACTACAGACTCTATTTCCAATGAGTAATCTCCACCAGAGCCAAGATTCTCGCTTAACCGTTAGCTCTGATACCACATTGTAACGAACCGATTTTTCGACGCCTGAAAATCGACATCAATACATCCATTGTACCAAATGTCGAACAATCGAATTTTGAAAAACCAAACCGTTAGGGTTAAAGAAGAAGATGGTAGAAGAAGAAACAGAAACAATATAAGAATATCACAATCGCAGCGGAACAATATATAATAGATAAATGATTAATCTTTAAACAAAAGAGCTATATCAGTTTATAAATTACACTATCAGAGTATTACAACAACAAAACACAACACTGGACAGTTAAGATAACTTGTCCACATGGAAATTGAATTTGCAGCAACCCATACACAACGGATAATACATCATATACGTGATACGTCTCGCCATGTAGCTTGTCTCCTGATATCCACAGCATACTTTCCTGACTCCGCTTTAGAACTACTGATAACCTAACTCTAGGCTGCCAGTATGGAAAATTATGGGTATCCAAAGTTTAGAAAGGAAACAATTAAGTCCAGGTCAGTCATGAGACTAGTGTGAGATCTTAAAATAGTTATTTTCACAAAAAGAAATAAAAAGAAATCCATTATGCTTTTTGGAAAATGAAACTACCATAAGGCCTCTCGGCACACACACAATACAATCGCAGACTTGGGGGAAATTTCTTCTTGTAGCAGTCAAACATGCTTGATATGCGAAAATACTTTGATATTATTATTAATGCATAGTGTGGAAAACATTTCGAAAATATAATATTAATCTTAGCCAGCATAGGTACCATTGTATTATGCCTACTATAGCTGCCAGCTGAGGTGGCTGGTTCTACAACTGCAATCGTAAAGGACTCGCATTGTTTTGTATGGATTTTCAAAAAATGATCAAGGCTAAGGAAATTCCTTTTCGAAAAGGGTACGCCTCTGGAGGGACGCCCCGAGAACCTAACCGGATCTCTGCCAACACAACGCCGGGTTACCTCTATAACTAGGTAACTAACTGTCACGAGTATGCCATCCCCCGTTGTAGACTGACCTTTACCGAGCGCCTCAACAACCAACTGCCATATAAGTAAATAATCCGGGCTCCATATCAGAATACCACTTTTTATCCACACAAGTTAAATATCCGGGCTCCATAGTAGATACCACTTTTTATTTAGAAGGAAATTCACATACCTTGAGGGACGCGACCACCATAACCTTGCCGCATCCTTCTTGCTTCAACCATTTCCGAGGTGTGCGGTTCGACGAAGTCTCGGCTTACAAAGCTACGCTTTTCACAAAAGCCATGCTTTGATCTACCAATGATCAACACTTAGCATGCCACATTACCAAATTGGGAGTATATCACTAGTAACCATCAACTACATAACCTCTAGGATTGTATGTCTCAGAGAAGGGTGTTAAGATAAGAGAATAAATTCTTCACCACCAAACAGAAATGTATTTGATAGAAACCAACTTTATATCTCAAAGTGTAATGTTAGACATGCATACATACAAGTCCATCCTGGGTCTGAATGGAACCGAATGCACTTTCTCCAATTAAGGAAAGAAGCATTTGCAAACCCAGATATCCTCTAATCACGTCCGGACTCCCCATCACATAGGGTAATCTCTATACCGAAGCAATTCAGTGTAGAGACAATCGACATGTAATCCTTTCGTTTTCGAAAATACCCGGTCTTCAACCACCGTCTTCAAATGCAATTCCATTTCATTGTATCATTATTCGAAATGGGTTTTATGACTCAATGTCCTCTCCCGGCTAATCCGAATAATGAGCTCTTATTTAAAAAACAAATTCAAGTGCCGTCTTAAAGGCCAAAATTGATAGTCGGTTATTTAACTATCAAACAACATTCACAACAACCATCCAGCCTTAATAATTTCCCAAATTGTTTATACTGATAGTCGGTTATTTAACTATCAAACAACATTCACAGCAATCATTAGATTTAAATAATTTCCCCAAATTATTTATTTTAAAATATCTTCGCAAGATATATTTTCACACTTCAACCCTTTGAAAATAATTTGCAAATCACTTTCCTCTCGCGGAATAAATTTTCAAACATTGTTTATTTCCACTGAAAATTTGCCAAGACTAAATGCTTTGGATTTAGAAATAATTTAAATCACTTTATCTAAAAATATATGTACTTTAAAATACCTAAAATAAAAACTATAAAAATACCCGTTATGAAATTTAATAATAATTTTTCATGAAAACTTAAGCCAAACAAATTTAAAAATAAAAAATATTGAATTCTATACAAGTTTTCTAATAAAGACTTTAGCCAAACTATATTTGAAATAAAATTACCTTATAAAATATAAATATTAATAATTATCTTTTTAGAACATAATACCAATTAGCCTTTTAAAATAATTACTACTATAACTAATTTAATAAAACATTTACCTTTTAAAATTTTAAACAACTTAAATAGATAATTTCTCAAAGAAACATCCCTTTAAACTACTTTAAAAACTTTTATCTTTTAACTTTTACTTAAAAATCTGCTTGAAATCGTACTTGGCTTATCAGGGAAAAACACTTTCCTTTCACACTTTTAAAAATAAACTACTATTTACTTGTAAAACAAATTACCCATTCCATTATAAATTTCCATTCTGAATTTACACTTTCCAATTTTCCTCTGATAAATATTTCACTTTATCTATAAACTCTGTTTCTAAATTTCAAAGTCTCATTCTTCTTTAAAACATAGTTTCAAATACAAAATAAATTTTCAAACTCATTTCCAAAATTTACTACTTTTTAAATTAAATTCCTTTATTTCTCCCAAACCGTTACAATTCGAATTTTAAATAAATTCTTTAAATTTTTAAACAATACTACTTAAATTCTAAAAATCCATTTATTAAGAAATCTTTTTCTCCTATACTTGAAATTTATTCAGTAGGATTTTCAAAAATCAACTTTTATCTTTTCCGAATTCCCTCTTTTAATCTATCCAATTCTCTAAAATTATTTTACTTCAAATTCTCTACTTAAGTTTCCTTTCAAAAATCCAATCTTTTATATTCTGGTATTTTAAAATACCAAAATATATTCGGCCAAACCATAGCCTTTAATAATTTCAATCACCAATATAATCAACCACGGGTTATCAATAATTATATCACAGCATATGAAATAAATTCAATAATTTGAGGAATCCAGTTGGATCCCTCCAACCTATTTCCCTACATCCGTAGATATTAGCACAAAAATTAAATACCAATCCCGCTTCAAGGCGAGATATCGCGGTATAAAGGGTCATCCGCTATTATGCGGGGCGCATAGGGTCTTATCTGCTATATATTGTGGAAAATCAATTACTCCAATATATATACACACATACACACACACACACAACTACATATAATATCACATCTATTCAAGTAATCAACCAATATTTTAAATTTTAACTATTTAAATCAACTATATCCAGATGTGAGTGTGAAGATTTCACCTTTACTTTTGTATTGCAATCCATTTCCATTCCAACTTGTTTTCACAATTTTTGACCTTGTATATACAATTATATGATTTTTATTAATATTCAAAATAATCGAACAATGTAATTACCATTTTATGATTTGACTTAACTAATAATTAGTTTTAAACTAATTCTTTTTAAATAAAATATTTTCTAGTTGCTAAAATAATTATGTAAGTTAACTAAATTAATTAATTTTCTAATAGTACATTATTTTAAAATAATCTAGTAAATTAAAAAACGTGTAAATGCATATTTATTTTAATTTTTCTTTTCTCTAAATATACTTAGAAATCAGAAATCTAATTTTTGTATATACGTTCCAACATTTAAAAATTCATAAGTCTTATAAATTGAATTCGAAAATGTTTCTAAGTGTTGATATGGGTTGAAATATCCTGTTATGGATATAAGAATTTGAATTTTTTTAGAATATTGATTTATTGAAAGGAATTTGACTATATATATCTTTATAAAGATATTTTAAAATAAATGTTTGAAATATTTATATTATAGGCCTAGTGACTGCTTATGTGTGTAATTCGATAGTCAAATAATCGAATATCAATTCTGGTCAAATTCCTTGATCATTTCGAAGAGACCGGGATCAGATTTAATTATCCAAAAACCACTTCGATCCGATTTGAGCGTAATGAATTATGAAATCTTAAGGATAATGGAGACGGTGATCTTTAAAAAGATTAGTTTGTTCAGACCCAAAACAACTTGTATGGATGAATGCTATCATTGGATTGTTGCCTGGAAGACAATGTTAGCATTCCTAGTCGGATTGCTATTAAAAAAGATAAACGTAGCCTCAAGCCTCATTTACCGAAAAATGACTAAAACAGGGAATGCAACACGGCTAAGTGGGTCACTCGCATTAGGGCATGTTATCATCTTTCAAGAGTACTCTATTTTATGGAATTGATTGTGCATGAGAGATCTCGATTAAGGTTGGAAAACCAAAATAATGACATATTCGGTACTACTAATTAAGTGGTAGGCCGGTTCTGTGTGGCTGGATACAAGATGTTCTTGTCAGATACGGGTGCATTGATCTAGAGATGCACGCATCAGAGGTAGTTCCTTACTTGGTCATAGTATGAAATCCATTCTCCAATACGTGCCTTTATGGTTTTGATTGTATTTCCTAATATGTTGGAATTTGATTAATGTAACTATTTCGGCTATTTTAATAAGTATTTGTACTTAGACATTACTATAATATCACTGGATTTTATATAAAAATGTTTTGGTTATCGTAAGGTAAAAACTCATCATATTTATGAGTGGCGTGCTCTTACGAGATACCTTTGTTTTCAAAGAATTTTGATAACAGTAATATGTTTTCTCACGCTGGTTTTCCAGACTAACTCGGGTGTTATTTTATTATAATGCTCTAGTCAGACCGAGTATTACAGATCCAGAATATGATGTTATGGAACTCAGAAGACGAGTTAGAGGAGTTTCAGGCGTATTTCACGTACTTGGTTATTTTCCGCTGTGTGTGTTAAACTGTATATTCAGTACTTGTGTGGGCAAGTTATTATAACTGTCCAAATTGTTATGTTGACAGTTGTACTCTGATGATTGTATGTATATTAACAGTTACATTTTCTTTTTGTATAAAGATCTGCATTTTTGTATTATATATTGTTCCGCTGCGATTTATGAGAATCTATGTGTTGTTTCTATTTCTTCTTTCTTCTTCTCACTGCCTCTCTTCTTTTCCATGACCTTCCATCATTCTGTACTTTTTGGGTCGGACATGTGAGGTTTATTGTCGATTTAAAGGTTACGGATTTGCGAGTCGTTACACTTCCTTTGGTTTGTCCTGTTCCTCAACAACTTGTATGGACGAATGTTTGACATTACATTTCTAAATTGCAAGTACATTGATTTTTACAAATGCACGTTTGTTTAATGGTGTAGAAAGTAACTGTGTTACACCTAACACTTTTCTTTGAGATGTACAAGCCAGAGGTTGTACGTTTACATAAATTAATGGTGTGTGATGGAATTAGCAATGTGGCATTCAAAGTGGAATGTGCTATGTGAAAGGTAATCGTTACCTCGGGCCTCATTACCCGGAAATGGCTTAACATGGCATGCCGTAAGGCTATATGGTTCGCAACCATTAGGGTTTGATCATTTCTTTTATAGATTACTCTATATATGTCAACGTGTTATGTATGCTATGAGATTCCATATAAGTCGGTTACGACTGAGGTGATGTCATATTTGGTTCTATCCGCCACTTGATGAGTCTGCGGGTAGACTGGTCTTACCAAGTGTAGAGGTTTCAAGGATGTTGATCATCGATACATCCCTCTACAGATGTACTGTATTGAAGGTAGTTTCTTATCTTTCATTGTATGAAAATTCATTCTCCAATAAATGTCTTCGGACTTTATTTTAGAACCTATCATGCTGTAATTTAATTAATGGAACAATTTCGGTAAAGATTATATATGTGTGCTTGAAAAATATTTTCAATAGAATGTCCTTGAAAGTAATATTGCCATATTATGCATGGTAAAGTTTCCGATTATCATAAGATAAAAATTCGTTCCGTGTTATCCTTTGTTTTCAAATATCCCTAATTTGAGTTTCTCATACCAGTCTCATGACTGACCTGCATTTTATTTTATTTTTCTTGTAAACTCTGAGTGTCCTATTTTTTCGGGCAGCCAAGTAGTTAGGTAGCGTGAAGCATTTTGGATGAAGCATGGAGCATAAAGCTGGAGGGTCCTATATAGATAACCATTTCTATTAATTCCGCTGTATTTTGTTATGTATCTACCATCACTTGTGAGAACAGACAGTTATAACTATCATGACTGCATTAGTACTTATTAAAATTCCAATGAAGCAATTTGGAGTAATTGCATGTACTACTCATGTATAATTAAATGTTTTTTTTTTTGAACTCGTACTTTATATACAACAAATCAATGGGACAACATATCCCATGTCAAATAAACGTTCGAAAGCAAGTTTCGAACTTGTGACATCCTGCACCAAGCCGAATCAACTAACCACTTGGACAATGGTGCTTGTACGCACCAATCAATTAAATGTTGTATGCGACGTGATGTTCTATTTGTTTTGTCTTTTATCTTTATTTATTTTTTTACTTCAGCATAATCTGTCTCTCTGATACTTTTATTTACGGTACGTGCAAGTCGAAAATGTATTAGTTTCGATTTCTGAGAGTCGAGTAGGCCTGTCAACGGATACTTTCGGATGTGGATAGTGCCATACCCGCATCCGCATTCGAAATGATTTTCGGATATCGGATATCCGCATCCGCGGATACGGACGGATATCGAATAATTATCCTATCCGCTAACGACTGATAAATCAAGAAATATAAATATAGATTTTAAGTTTAACATACATTTTTTCAATCCAGTTGATTATAAAAGTGTTAAATATAAACAAATATGGCGATCATAAATAGTTTTGAGCAGTTAATAAGCATTAAGTGCATATAATATAAACTACTAGTTTAATAAAACAATAAATAAATATCTTTCGTTATACTAAAATACACGTAATTTATACTATAATCTTGACAAAGACTGGACGGTTAATTTTTGGATGTGCATGTCTTTATATCCGCATTTGCATCCGTTTTTCCTGATATCGGATATTATCTGCTTTTCGGATACGGATGCGGACGGATTTCGGATTTTTCGGCTATCCATTGACAGCTCTAGAGTCGAAGACGTGGTTCCTCACAACATTGTTGAGAACGTTGTTGAAAATGATGATGAGATTGTCAATTAGGAGGAGAATTGTCATTTACACGAAATTACTGCGATATATTTGAAAGTTTGGTTGAGAGAAAATTCATATATCGTGCACCTTTTCAGATATTTGACATTATTTAACGAGTATTTGTTTGTAGCGTAAAAGAGCGAATGACGTAAAGTGATTAAATAATGCATTTATGATATGCGTTAATTTGGCAACGGGAGCAGTAGCTATGGAATTTAATAATCAGAACCCTATCTGGTCCGCAACATAAGTAGTTGAAGAAGCGCTGACATATAATATGATAATAAATCGACAAACCAACTACATATTTCGGAAGCATCCGTGGTCGTCAGTTTAAAAAATTGAATTGACAATTAATTTAGTTCGAAATCGACAATTAACATGGGTGTAACTATCAAAGGACGAGCATAAGTCTCATCAATAATGCAATTGTTGAGCGTAAACTAGCTGTACATGTAACACGTAATGATATCGAAACATCATCAACTACCTAACACATATATTCATGTCTCATGATAATCATTCAAGATAAACAGCATATACATGTGTATAAAACACTACGTATACGACTTATACTGTTTTCTGGTGCCAAAACATAGAAAAACAGAAGAACATTTGGTCAACAAGTAGAGCTGGTTTCAAATGAACTAATAATTGTAGCTTAATTTGTTGTATTTCATGATTCGTATACTTATAATATGCACTGGTGTAGTGCTTTATTTATTTATTTACGAGAACAAGGTACACTGACGATTAATTTTAATACACTCTGTAATTTATTCTTTACGGTTGGGTTTTTTGCAAGTATTTTGTAATTGAATATAGTTGTTCACCTTCACGTTTACAAAATGCACAGTTTTATTTGTAATTTTGAGGTTTCAACTTCGGTTTTCATGTTTTCCATTGTTAGGCTACAAAATTAGGACGATCGGATACAAGTTCGGCCGAAGACAAGATATTGGACTGGATAAATTTTCAATTTTCTCTCCCAACTGAGATCAAACCCTGAATGGTGCATATTTTAATATAAAATTTTCGATTTTTTTTTCTTCCTGTTTTTACTTTCTTTCTTTCTGTAAATTAATTAATTATTTGTAAAAAGTAACACCATGGCAATATTTCCATTGGGCTGGCATTAAAATATGTATACAAGTATAACTATTTCTCAAAAATAAGCAACAGTATGAGTCTCATCGGTTTCATATTAAATATTTGGGCTGTAATGATCAGGGCCGGCCTAATAATTTGGCTGTCCATGCCCAATTTTCTTTTAGCAACAAGCTGGAGAAAATTTATATGAAACAAACTTGTGCTGCCCCCAAGATGGACCTGAACTTAGCATTTCAGCTAGGCCGAAAAACAGTAACAGATGAGCTGTATAAACTTTTCGGCTTTGGTGCAAGAGGTCACCAGTTCGAAACTTGCTTTCGAGAATGATTTGTTGTATATAAAGTACCATTTACAAAAAAAAAATTCTATTCTCTTGAATGTAGTATAAATAACCAATGTTATAAAGCTACATCGTTCCCCTGTCCATAAGGCTTCCCCAGCCCACAAGTTCGGTGGACTTCCATCTAGAACGGTAAACGTAAATGTAAACAAATATCGAAACCGGGTAAAACCATATGAAAGTAGGTTAATTGATATACTAAATATCATTTAAACTGAATGATTTGGTAGTCATTTTTGAGTTAAAAGAGCAGCATTGATATCATGAAGTATCTAGAGAGAAAAGACCACTGTTAACATTCAATCAAACCCAAAATATAACAGTCTTGCTGTCAACAAACTACGACTTTTCCATGTTCACTTCAAAGTATCAAGTGGTTGGACACTTGGCTTTGACAACCATATAAAAACTATTATCAATCAACCAGTTTACTGATATACTAAAGGTCATTTTACCTAAATGATTTGTAGTCATTTTTGAGTTGAAAGAGCAGCATTGATATCATAAAGTATTGAGAGAGAAAAGGCCAATGTAAACATTCAATCAAACTCAAAGTATAACAGTATAACAGTCAACAAAGTACGACTTTTCCATGTTCAATTCAAAGTATCACCAGTTCTGATATGTATCTTACCCACAATAATTGTTACATGCGCATCAAAATCAAAGTTACATACAAACAATAAACATCTGACGGTGAACACCAAGCATATGCGTGCAAAATAAAAACAGCCTTCCTACTGTACCAAACGAGCATAGCGATATCGAAGTTAGATACATGTTCATATCATACATGATCGAACATCCAAATTCGACATATTCTCATTTTCATGCATGCACCGTTCACATCGACCTAAAAGTACACAAAAGCGACGTGCTCGCAATCATTTAGCAAAAAACGACATCGACATATATCATCGCAACAAATTCTTACATCAACGTCATACCATCAACTCCACACAACACAATATCAGAATGTTGTGCTGGTCACTGAACTTATCGTAATATATATTCTTTCCAAATTCATCAACAATTCCTTTCCACTAATTTTGTGTCTTTCCAGTAATGTTATCTGCCTGATGTGTACTGTTATTTTTCCTACACGTGGACCTTTTCTCTTCGCTTAGTTTCATTGGCTTCATCCAAACAGAAAATCAGAAAAGAATATGCTATCATATGATATTTGTAAATTAATAAGATAATGGATTTAAGCCACCAATAATATGAGTTAGCTTCAATTTGCAGCGATTCCATTCCTTCTGTAATTGTATGTTGTGGATTACAGTTGCCAGTTGCTATGTTACTGTAATTATATTAGTCGGTAATTGAATTATATATATATATATATATATATATATATATATATATATATATATATATATATATATATATATATATAACCAATGGATATGCAAAGTTGAAGATATTTAATTCGAAGAAGGAACTTATTTTGCGGATGCGTTGTACTGTTTTGAAGAATCAGAAGAATATCCAGGGCTATTAAAATATGTGACAGAACAAGACTTTATGTAAACGGAGCATGTTTAAAGATGAGTCGCTGCCATATGCGAAGTTGACACTTCCAGAAATGGATAACACTTTGCTATTCTCGACACTGATCTTTTATAGAAAATATTAAGTGCGCTATATTATATTCATTGTACGCTCGATGTAATAGAATGGAGCATATAAACCTTAACCCTAACTTTCTAAAGTAAACTAATAATAACTTGTCTTTTTCCCTTGCATTTTTAAACTTAAGAACAAGTTCTTTATGTTTGGAATCTCGGCTCTGCATATTTTACTTTATTCATGTATTAATTGAATATTTGCAAACTTGACATCACCCAAAGTATTAATTAACACCCACTAGTAAGTGAAGAATAAACTGATACATTTTAGCTTATTAAATCATTTAAAACAGTTTTTTTAATAGGATCTATGAACAGAAGCTAGCTGCCAGATTCTTTACAAATATTTATTTGTGTAATCGATAGAAAAATGTATGCATGTATCTATGTATGTGTGTGTGTGTATGTATGTATGTAACATATTCTAAGCAAGTTTAACAACTTTTAAGTTATATACTAGAATAATGAGGGAACATAAATAGGAGAGCTAGCTTGATGTTGAAGGAAATAGCTTTGTTTGCTTACGTTCAAAAGTGAGTTATGGACTTAAGCATATAATGTTGACCCTAACAACGTTTAGCTATTAAGTTAATGAAGTGGGAATCTAGAGTGAGTGAAGATAAGTCCACTGCAAGTTTATGTATAGAAAAGCAGTTGTAGCCATGTTGATATAATCAAAAGGTAACTGTATTATAGTTTCAACTTAAAACCAATTATCTATAGTTCAAATCACCTCTTTATGCATAGAAGCAAATTCCTATTATCAATGATTGTTCATGCATTCAAAACAGTATATGAATGGTATGCAACTTTGTACAGGACAGCTGTCAGACTGAGCAATGATGTTTTATCCACAGACAACCAATTTGTTGAGTGTGGGACGAACTATTTATATTTTGTATTATATAACACTTCATCTCATATGTGGTTGTTTTTTTTATGCCCAATACATGTATAGTGATTGTCATGAAACATGAACTGCTGTAGAGCTTTAAGAAGACTGTTACACTTTGCTTGAATATCATGTCAATCTATAATAATTTCAGATGCTCTATGTGTTAAAGCTCAGAAGGATATGTAAACACGTGATTAAGTGTGCATTATGTCATACTTAAGCAAGAAAGCGATTCCAAAACCTCTAGTTTTTACTTGGGTTCTTCACCAAGTGGTTAATGACTACACTAGACCACCAAAGCTTCAAAGCAGTTAAACTAATTAGCAAAGTAATAAAACATTGAAAATATTGGAGACAAAGAGAACCCTTACACATTACGAACTATATGAATGATTGCTATGGAACAACCATACTAATTGGGATTAACAATCTTTTTATTTGGAGGCTTAACTGGCAAGCAAAATGGTCACTCCATATATATGATATTAATTAAAGTGATAGCACAATTGGTTTAAGAACAAAGACACTAAAATGAAAGGAAAAAGGAAAAAGAAAACAGTGTTGGTTCCATTTGTTTGTCAGTATTGACCTACCAAAAGACACTGTTATTTTAACATTTACAGATTGACGAAGAATAAAATTGCACTGGTGGATTAATCTTTTTCTTTGAACCGACAGAATGAAATGAGAGAGTTTCATAAATGAGAAATGATGCAATAAAGTTCCAAGTATAATAACTTGAGTGGAACAAGTTGGGCTAGCATTTGTTGTTTGCATTCCACTACTAAAATTCACATCACTTGTGATGTTATATATTAGCTTAAAAATTATTCCAAGTAACTAATGGTCCCCATATCACTTAAAAGGAAGGCCTCCTATATTTCGTTCTGTTTATTTTTTTTTTAGATATTAAATTGCAAGGGAACCAAGTAAATATAGTACATTTTTTGTTTATTTGTATGCTGGGAGTATTTTTTAATAAGTGTGATGACCAAATGAAGGAATTATGACATTGACTTGCATGTAGACATGCATACAAAATTACAATCGAGTTCATAATTGTGGATTCAGACTTATTTAAATATGTATCACCTAATGAAGGAATTATGACATTGACTTGATGAGCATATATATAACAAAGTTGAATGTAAACGACAAAAGTGATGCTTCACATTGAAGGGCACACAATGATCAAAGCCTACATATGAGCTTTTTTAGTAGTGGTATAATCTAATGGTTGTTTCTTTTAGGAGTAGTGCTATAATTTACAGTCATTATCCACCATTTATGTTTTTTCCTTTTTATACATGTTCGAACTATGAGTTGAATTGTGAATTCTTTTTCTAGTTTAATGATACATGGAAATATTTTACATAACATCTTGAACAAACGAATTGGGATACTATATTTTGAATAGTGCTAGGGGACTCTGGGGTAACAAAATGGTGTGAATTGGAACCATGGAGACATGAAAATATGAAGAATTCAATAAGTCTACACTCCTCGTAGAAACATGAAAACGTGAAAGTATGAGGAATTCAATAGATCTCCACTTATAAATGTTGGGTATTTTCAAAACACTGGTGCTTTGATTATTGTTTTAGAAGAGGGAGAAGAAATAAAGAGCGGATATTAGTCCCGCATGGTAGAAAACGAGTTTATATTTGTTCAAATATAAGATTTTTATGACAAGGTTGGGTATTTTGGCCACTCAATTATTTTCTTTTGGATTTAAGAAAGAGGTCATGCATTTTGACAAATGTGTGCAGCCGTCACCGTCCATTCGAGCAACCGAGTCGGGTCAAGTCTGACTTTAGATCCAGATTACAGGCCAACGGATGCATTATTTGAATACAGGTGGGATACCAATAGACGCAACCGTTGAAGAAGCACATGTTGCCGATCAAACATTCCTCTTCGATGTCTATATAATGGCAACACCGAAATTCATTTCAAAACACTATTTTTTCCGTCTTCTTAAGTTCTACACTCCTATATTACATCAGTCTCTGAGTAAAAGAGTGTTTTTGATTGGATCAAAGTAGTACAAACTTTGAATCGATTACATTATTAAAGGGCTTCATTGAACTATGAAGTCATTAATTCAGTAACTCATTTATACAGGGATAATTTAATTATTATCTAAAAGAATTTTACAAAGATCATTAAAGTCTGAAGTACAGTTCTCATCATCATCATACTCGAACCATCAAACATTTCCAACAATTTTTAGACAGTAATCTCAACTATGAAAGGTTTGGGCGATATCAATCTCCTACAAGTCATGAATCGGCACCTTACTAGATTGAAGCATTTTGATGGAAGTAATTTCACTCGATGACCAGAGACCATGAAATATTATATGATCACTGTCAAGCTATTATACATTCTAGAAGATGACTTGAGAAAATACCAAAAGAATAATGATGCCTTAAGAAAAAACATGCAAAGCGTAAATAAGACGACTTCTGTCTAGATGACACATTTTGAAAGCACTATCCACTTTTGTCTATAATACAAATAGAAGCTTGAAACCAGCAAAAGCACTCTGGACGGCACTGGAAAAAATATATTGAATATCGGAGGAAAGCAATAGGAAATTTCTAGTGTGCAATTTCATGGATTTTAAAATGGCAGAAAATAAATCCATGACTGACTCAATGGATGTTGACTTGTGTTTACCGATCAGGTCCTCTACGTCGACAAGGGTAATGATATATGATTCAACCTACATGGTGTGTATCTTGTGTCCTTCGCACGATGAATGTATGCGTTCTATGTGGGTAGCTTGCTCGTGCTAGAAAATGAGCTCCGATGCACGATGGAACTATGTGTCGAACGTTATTCGTTAACATAAGATTTACATTAACTACACTGCTGCCCAAAGCGAATCGAAGTTTCTTTTTGAAGGAACTGCGTGGATGTCATCTCGAGACCATGTGTCGATTATATGGACATCCTAGAGTGCAATGACTTGAATTCGGTATGGATGCATGTGTGTGATTTCCGTAAGCATCAACAACCAAACTCCACGTTGTCGATCTGTTTTTTATGTTGATTAAGGAATCGATTGACATGCGTGAATTTTTCTCTTGGACTTCTTCACCACTTCCACCCTTAGTGCCATGGGTAGTCTGCCTTAGCCAATGAAATATTCATAGCATTGGTGGTAAATGAATCATAGAATGGATCGGCGGCGCAAATTTGGGTCAACGATGGTAGGCAATGGTGCGACAACATGGCAGCAACAATCCACCTAAGCCCTTAGATCTAAGAAAAGACAGCAGCGTCGAAAAATTGATGGAGTTCGAATTGAAATTCGATTGAATCGACGGTGTTTGTTCGCTTGGATCGACGTTGAAGCTTGCGAAATTTGATGATCTATAGAGCTTAAAAGTGATGATGGCGCTGATGATGTAGCAGCGGAGGAAAAGTAGCATGAGCTTTCCAAATAATACAAAAGGAAAGGCCTAGAAAAAGAAATGAAGTGAAGATTGAAAATTTCACCAAATATTACTTAAGTAGTAATACGATAGAAACAACTGGTACCGATCCATATAAACATGAAAAAAGTGATGAAATGAACGAATAATGATAGATGAAGTTTTAATGGAAAAGGTACGAAATCCTACCCGGCCAAAGGAAAATGGCTGCTCTTAGAAATCTCAGAATTGAATGGGGAATCCAAGTGGGAAACTTCAACTTTTATATCTACCAAAGAGATATGATTCTACGACTATTCGAAGTGGTGTGTTGATATAATCAGAGAAGATGCAAAGTTCCACAAAGATAGTTTAAAAATAGAGGCATCTTTGTAGAGCAGAGCTCGAGTTTGGTTTCTTGTTTCAATCCAAAGCATGCTTGTTAGCATGAAACATACTCTGGGAAGCAAGTGTTCTTCCGTATTTGAGTCTAGTGATATCTTGATGGATATTGACGGTTGAGTGGTTATGAAATGGATTAAATAGAACAAGAGATATCAAGAATGAAGAATGCAAGGGAAATAACTAAGTGTGGAAAAAGCCATATAGATTGGTACTGATCCTTATGGAGAGCTAATGTACTTAGTCATTTGGGAATAAAAGCATGAAGAGTTAAGGGAAAAGAGTGTAATGACTCACCTTTCGAACAGTTTAAATCGACAATAATAAAACACATGTCAACTCAAACCATTCAAAATGGAGGATTTTTATAGGGTAAATAAAAAGATAAGAGAAATAGAAGGAGAAAACAAACATAGAATCTCGCAGCGGAATGATAAAATATATTAATTAAATAAACAGTTCATGAAGCTGTTTATACAATACATTTGATTGTATTCAATACAACATTTATCAGAGTTATATATATACATCAGAGATACATAACTAATGCAGCAGACGACATGATGTAGGAATAATAATAGTAATAATATATCAAGCCTTCGTCTTCATCCTCCAGAATAAGTCTTCATTAAGCTGAAAAACTCAGGATTGACCCGAGCGTAATAAAAAGACAAAAACACTTGAGCCAGGACTAAAATATTCATATGTGAGTCAAATCGAGATCGCATATAACATGAGTGCCATGACGTTAGAGATGTTTACGGGTTTTTACATCTCCTATCCATTGTGTAACGTGAGTGCAATAGCTCAAGAGATGTTACGGGATTTTCCATCTCTTAAGGATCCGTCAAAATATTTATATGTAGTAGAATACGCTATATATATAATGTCTAATCAATAAAATAAATATTTTTCTTAGCGTTAAGGCTTTACATTGATCCCCTTTAACGCGTTTTTAAGCATTGTCGTATAGTTTGCATATAAAACACAAGTTAAACGGTCGGTGGATATGGATGCGCCGTGATAAGACAACACTAAACCAAAATCTTAAGGGTCTCGTATAGGGATAAAAGTATGGCAAGGCACGTGAGGCAATGCCCAAGGTAGAATACTACTAGTTCGGGTCGCAGGGCTGACGGTAACGCATCATAGCCATGACCGCCAATCGCGCCCATACATCCCATATCGAGTCAAAGGGAGACTATCCCAATCAAGGTGCAGCAATCGAAACCAACATCAAGAGTAACGATATGGACCAAGTCCAAGAAAATCGAAGAACGGATGTCCGCTCGAGGTAATTAGCCCACTTGGCCCTGTCAAGCCGTCTTGTTTTAGTCATTTCAAATTGGCATAAGTGTCGGGGTCTATCCACCATTGTTCTCTTTCTTCAATTCCGACAATCGATGTCAATCCAACCACTTCATTCTGGAGTCTCCTCCGCGTAAACAGTTGTTAAAGTGGTTCTGGTATCTACAGAGAGTATGCCCATACCCGGCCACGGCCTCTTTAACAACCAAACGTTGTTTTACACATCAGTTGGTACTTTTACATTTCGAAAACAGATCATACTTGATATCAAAATATCACATTCACTTCAAAATCAAATCCATTTTGAAATCATCATCATATTTACTCAAAATATACTATTTCAGTTGAAAATCATTTCGCCTTGATATCTCGATTTAGCTTTCAAAATCGTTTCCAATTTTAGGTTATAACTTCATTTTGACCCAATTCGTATTTAAATCCATGATTCTAAGAATAGACATTCCACCCTTGATCGGTTTGAAATTTTTGAAAAACAGTTTGAATAGTTCAAAATAGTTTAGATAATTGAAATATGTAAATGGTTAAAATAGTTAAAAATAGTTTAAATAGTAAAAATAGTTTAATATAGAATAGTTTAAAACATTAAAATGATTTATATAGTAAAATAGTTTGGAAAACAAAAATAATTTGTATATTTAAGAAGATAGCTTTTAAGTGGTTTTATGTTACATAATTAATTTGAATAGTTTAAATTGTTTAAATGGTAAAAATATTTTAATATAAAATAGTTTGAAACATTAAAATGATTTATACAGTAAAATAGTTTGGAAAACCAAAATAATTTGCATATTTAAGAAGATAGCTTTTAAATGGTTTTATGTTACATAATTAATTTGAAAATAGTTTTCAAAGTCAAACCGATTTAATTTCAACTTCCCAATTCAAATCAATTCCAATCTCCATTCAATCGATTCACTTTCGATTTCAACTGAAATCAGTTTCGACTTCAATTTCAATAATTCAATCCCTTTTTCAAATTCAATTAATTAAATTTCAATTTCAATTTATATCAATTTCGAGCTCGATTTTCAAAATCTTGATTCAAAGCATTTGAATCAAATTAACTTTCAATATTCAATTTAAAACCCAATTTTCAAATATAATTTAATTCTGAGATCAATTTTGAAATATCGTTTTAAATCACTTTACTTAGTAATATTCGAAGTTCGAACAAAAATCCAATATTTAATAAACAAACAAATTTCCAAATTTCTAATCTTATTTTGACTATAACCTTAAAATCTCAACTTCGATTATTTAAACAATTTCGATTACCAAATTTAAATATCAACATTCAGGGCTCAAGTTCGAAAATATTTTGATTCCTATAAGTTTGATTTTTTTTATTTCTTTTAAATCAAGACCATTTAAATAATTTCAAATCAAAAAATTTTAAATCATTTAATTTAACCAATCCGGTGTCCGTATATGATTTTCTATCCTATGGCCATGTGATCAGTTATTTCAATTTAATTTCTATGATGGATATATATCATTTCAATCCAATCACAGTGTCATAGGCATATTTCATTTCATCCTATTTTTTAATTTATTCGAAATAATTCAATTTATAGTTTATATACTGTAAAAAATATACAGGGTGATAATAGGATATATTAGAATAAATAAACGTCCAAATCAAATATCAACCAATAACATCCATCGCAACCAATCATCCAAACAGTCAATATAATTCACAACAATTTCATAGTTATTAAAATTGGGTGTTTTTCTGTCAATTAAATTCCTATTTCAAATTTAACTGTAATTTCAATTTTTAACAGTTAATTCAAATGACAATCAAATTTATCAAACAACGACCGATGAATTTTATATCACTTCACAATTTCACATTTAACTTGCAAAAAAATAATTCTAATGCTTATGCGCGTTATAAAACACTCACCTTTATTTAAAACTGAAAAATATTTTCAGCTTCAAATAAAATCCAACAAGAAACCATGACGTAGCCGACAACTATACGATCCCGCTACAATATGTTCGACTGAAACAGACTTCATGCGCGAATATTACGATTTAATTAGCATTCGAAATAATTAAATTTTAATTATCATCACCGCAGTAATTAATTAATTAATGTAATTAACTTAACCTAACCTTTCTGCTGCACAACCCCAAATCGAGCAGCCACTTCCCACACACACCGTCGCTCTTCCTCGCCACCCACAGCCTCGGCCCAAACTTCCAGGCGCTCGCAGCTAAGTCACTACCTTCCATCATAACGCATGAGCATGCGCAGGCGTCACTCCAAAAATCACGACTCGAAACCCTAAAACAAGCTCAAGCTCGCCACCTCCCACACTGCTTTCCTTAGGTTCCATAAGACCATTTCGCGCTCTACTTCATAGATGAGGTCGAGAGTCTCAACTTCGCGATATCCTGTTTTTTTAATCTCCTTCAATTATTATTTTTTCCTGGTTTTGATCGGCTACAATTTGAATGATGGATAGTGGAATAGGTAAGTATGGGTACAGACTCGGAAAAGGTAGGGTGCGGTTGATATACGTTAGGATAGGATTTGGCAAATATATTTCGGCTAAAAAGTTGCTTGATAATAATATATATTTAAATTCCAAAATATCTGAAAATTTATTCTGACCCCTGAATGAGGCATGCCGCCAGACATTCATAATGCAATACCTCTATTTCGAACGCAATGGAAGAGATTTCACGTCCTAATTTGATCGTATGGAGAAAATAGCTTTTTGGACCCCATTAAAATATTGAATTTTCGATATAAATTTCAACGCGTTTCTATCCGCATGAACAAACGATAACTCCAAACTCTATGAAATTTGAAATCCAATAATAATACACTATTGTGGATCCAATGGAACTATTTTCGTTGAATTTCGAGGTTGTGCTAAAAATGGCTATTTTACACGTCAATTAAAATAAAATATTTTCAATTTCTAATTATTCACTTTTAAATTCAATTTCAAATGTTAACAATCTTCATCGTTGTTTAAATAAAAATTAAATTAACTTTCGACATCATTTTTAATCATATTAAATTCAGAATCAATTATTCAAATAATTCTCAATATTAAATTTAAACAATTTAATTGTTCAATATTCAAAAAATTCCAATATTAGATTTTAAATGAATTTTAGTTAACAATCAATTACTTTATCTACATCTAATAAATCCAACATTTATTATTCAATCCAACTTATTGATTGTAAACTCATTTAATACATAGTATTACCTTTCAATGCTTGTTATTATTTAAATATTCGAAATTAGTTTATTTCAAAATTTTATTCAAATTCATCTCCAATAATTTACATTCAAAATCAGTAAATTTTTATTTTGACTATTTTTACTTAATAATTACATTAAATTTAATAATTTAAATAGCTAAAAATATGGATCGTTACATTCTCCCCCTCTCAAAACTTTTCGTCCTCGAAAAGAGGTTAAGTAAAGAATTTAACATACCATACATTTCTAAAAATTATTCAACTTATAAAACATAAAATCTATTAGAAAACCTTTACTATGCTTCCGCTATGCCACTCCGATCGGCTTACGAAAATTACAATTTGCATGAGAAAAAAATTATAAAAATTTTAAACCTCAAAATTTTCCTAATACACGATTTATGGAAAATTTCGATAGGGTCTTCTTTGCGCGGCTCGATCGGAATTTTTTTTACAAGTCAATATATAACATAAACATACCCAACATATATCAAATATACTTCTCATCTCAATGACGAGGCATCCTGAAGGAAAAATATAAAAGCGTTGTATTTAATCCGAGATATGTACCTTATTATTTTTAATACGAGCGAGTTCGCTCGTATTAAGCAAGCAAAAGCGCATAAACCCACATATACGTTCAAACGGTCTTCGTATATACCTATCTCAACTCAATTTGGAATGTTAGTCACTTATAATAAGATGTGAAACATGTATAAGTTCAATAATGTATAGAACATGCATTCGGAATCCAAATCTCAAGCACAAGCATAAATACGCAACTATACAACCATCACATGCACTCAAAACAATTAAAGCAATGATTTACAACTACACAAATCATCCAGTAATCCATATTCATTCAATTTAATACATAACTATCACAATTTACATTTTCAATGTCATTGTTTAATTTATACATTATCATTCTCATTAACATTTATTAGGTTTGTTTCAATCTATTAACATTTGATTGATTTACTTTCAATTTATTTACGTCTATTTCATTTACATTCAATTTATTCAAATTTCTATTATTTCACCTTTTGTTTAACACATTTCATATAAATTCATTTATGAACCATTTTATAACTCATTTCGTTTAATCTTATTTAAGTTAAACTGTATTTCATTACACTTACTATATTTTCTTTGATACCGGTCTATTGCAACCATTTTATAAAATGCACTTCATATTTATTTTTCATAGCTTAAGTTCATATTAATTCTTCGACTAACTTTGCTAGTTCATTTCATTAATTCACATCATTAAATTGTTACTTAAGTGAATTTTTATTTTTGATAACTCATATTCATATTAATAATTTTACTTAGGAAAGTTTTATTTTATAAAATATTTCGCTTCATTAGTCTATTATTAACTTACTTAAGCAAATTTTACTATAGAGCTCAAATTCCTATCTCTAATTTTCTTTTTATCCCAATAAATTTTATTCAACTTCTCTTAAGTTAATCTTCATCATTCAATTCATTCCATTAACTTCTTCCATATTCCATTAGTTAACATTCAATTTTTATTGAAACTCATTCCATTAGCATTTAATTTATTTACATGAAATTTAAATTTAATTTAGTTACTCATATTGATTTTTTTTCTTAAACTCATTTATTTTTATTCAATTCCTTACACACTTGAATTACATTTCATTTTAAAATTTCAAGTTCGTGTTCATTTTATTAATTTATTTTGTAGTTTAAGTGTAATTAATTCACTTTACTAATATACCTAGTTTCATTCAATATCCAATTCGATTTATTTAATGTTAAGTTAAAATCCATTTCATTTTAATCTATTACTCATTTTATTTAATTTTACTCAAGTTAAAAAAAAATTCCTTATCGTTCACATTCCGCAAATTTAACATTTGTTTTAAGCTTAATATTACTCAAATTTATGAGTTATATACGTGATTCACTTAAATTTTCATTTTCTATTTTGTTAAATTCATTTCAATACAATTCATTTTTTTATTTAAGCTTTCTTGAGTTAAACTATATTTTATTTACTTCCTTTTGTTGGATCATAGGTTTTGATTGCTGACAGAAATTTACGAATCTACGACTACGACAACATCCTGACTCAACGACTCAAAGTATGGTACATATAGTTATATATTTTAAAAAGAGTCATCAAATATGTATATAGAGTCTAGTTTAGTGCTTTATTAAAATATTTCCTCAAGAATCATCATTCACATTCAAATAAACGTGCATGCATATTTTAATCAAAATCAAGTTTTCAAAAAATGCATGAAGCGAGGCTCGAACCCGAGTTACTAATTTAGAAGACAAGTGCTCTAACCAAATAAGCTGTGGTGATTTTTAGTCATCAATAGAATTCAGTCGACTGGAAAAAATTGACCAGTCGACTGAATATCTATAAAACAGCCTACTGTACACATATATGCATTGTTTTTTTCTATCTTTGAATATTCAGTCGACTGACCATTTTTTCCCAGTCGACTGAATTCTGCAACAGTCATTTTTTGTGAAAAGACACTTCCTTTTTTGAATAGCATTCTTCCTCCCCAAGGGTTGCAACCATTGCTATTCGCAGAGATCTCTTCACCAGCAGTTGCAACCCCTTGACTACTATATATATGCATGAATTTCAAGATCAAAGAACACACCCACTTGCTTATACTTGAATTATATTTTCTGAATTAACTACTCTCTTGAATTCATACATTCATTGCTTACAATCACAATTCTATATTTCTAAAGCAATTTGAAACTTCCTAATCTTCATATACATACAACTATACACATTATACTTGAGGAAAAGATTATAAGAAGGGTGTACTACAAGTGACAAATCCGTGTTATTAGAACACACAAGGTCAAGACAATCTACTTTGTAATCAAAGTCATGTTCGGTTGCTTAGGCGGTAAAGTCCTGTTCTGTTGCTCAGGCGGTAAAGTCATATTCTGTTGTTCAGGCGGTAAAAGTCCTCTTTGGTTGTTGAGGCGGAAAAATCATGTTCGGTTGCTCAGGTGTTGTTTACCTATTCCTCCACGTTAAGTGAGGGGTTATTGAGAGAAATTCCAGAGGAAAGTCTGGGACTGGACGTAGAATGGGAAGTTCGAACCAGTATAAAAATTCTTGATGTGCTCATTTTTATTTACTTTGCTATTGTCATCTGTTTCCGCATTTAGATTTAATTATATTCCATACTACACGATCCTAAGTGATAACTAGCCACACAGTAGTCACTTTCACCTTTTACTAACTCAATTTATTTAATATTTCTTAAGTTAATTATTTGTTTCATATCTCAAATTTCAAATTTTCTTTTGTTTTCTTAACAAAGCATTCAACAGTTTTAAATTTTAATTCTTTTTCCATGTTCCATCTATAGATTTTAACTTATTTTTATCTATACTATTTTAATTACAGGAAAATCGGCTGAAGGAAAAACTTTGCATTTTTTTTGGAATGAAGGACGCGACAATTATTTTTACGTTTTAGGGACGCAGGTTTTATTCTTTCGCCCGAAGGAAATTCTTCACAAAAAAATTAAACTTCTTTCAAATTTCCTTCTCAAATCAATAGGACTGGTGGCAACATCAAAAAAATAAACGACGCTACATCACAAGAATAGACGACGGCGGCGCAATCGCAGATGAAGATAGAGCTCGTTCAGGCGAAGGCGGAGCTCGTTCGTCAAACGAAGGCGATGGACTGTAGGTGGCGGCGACTATATTGAAGGTCTACGGTGACTTGAGCCATGACTTTTATGGCCGATTTCAGATGAACGGCGGTGGAGTAGAAGTTAAGGTTGCTGGTGATGCCAAATGTAACGATGACGATTAAATGTGTTGAAATGAACTAAGAAAAAAAATGCTATATGAAATTATCATTCTAATTCTATATGTATAATACATAACTGAACGTTATATTTTGTATTGCAGTTGTTATAATTTATGCATTTGTAATAGTATGATTGAATGTTCTTAATTTTCAAAGAGCTGAAGTAAGTTTTGTTTTAAAAATCTGCAAAAGATGCGATTTTGATTAGATAAAATTACTTATATGTTTCAAAAGATGATAAAATATGCATAAAACATAATGCATCAGTTGTTCGTTTACTTGTTTATTGAGTTGTTTTATTTTGAATGCTACAGATATCATAAATAAAATGCTAGTGTATTTCATAACTAAAATGCTATATTAAACTATCATTTTAAATATACTAAACGTACTATAGTAGTCTATCATTTTGTATATCCTAAAATGATATATTACACTATCATTTTGCATATCCTAAAATGCTATATTAAACTATCATTTTGCATAACTAAAATGATATATTAAACTATCATTTTGCATATCCTAAACATGCTTGTGGACTTTGTAATTGAAATGCTACATTAAACTATCATTTTGTATAACTTAAACATGCCAGTGGATATTGTAATTAAAATGATATATTAAATCTCATTTTTCATATTGTAACTTTGGTATTGGACTTCACAACTAAAATGCTATATCAAACTATCATTTTGCATATTTTAAACATGATAATGGATTTCATAACTTAAATGCTATATTAAACTATCATTTTGCATATCATAAACATAGTGGTGAACTTTATGATTAAAATGTTACATTAAAAATATATATGCTATATGCAATTATCATTTTGCATTTGGTAGTTATTTTGTATATTCTATTCTTACTACTTCACTTTAAATATACTTATGCTAAATTCAAGTTCATTTTGCATATTTTTCCATCCTTATTCTATTGAAATATACTTATGCTATATCCAAATATCATTTTGCATAGTCAGATAATTGTAAAATATTTCAAAAGTATAAATGCTATATTAGTCTCTCATTTAGCATATTAAACACAGTGTATTTGTGTTTCAAATGTAGAAATGCTATATCTACATATCATTCAACTTGTGATTATAACCTTTTGACTTTCTTCTTCTTCTGTGTTCTGCTTTTTCATTTGTTTCTTACCTCTAGATTTAGTGGCACTTGACTTCAATTTTCAGGAAATTTCTAATTTACGCTTGCATTGGAGTGTCGAATTAGGTTTTTTTTCAATTTTGGAATGGACGGCGGAAGCTTCGACGACGGTGGCGGCTTAAGTGACGACGGCCACAGAAGGTTAGGGCTATGGCGGCGGTGGCTACGGCAGGTTAGGACTATGGCGGTGGCGGCTATGGCAAGATTCAGACGATGACTTCGAACGATGGAGAAAACGGTTGAAGGTGGTTGAATAGAACGTGGTACTGTCCTTAAGCCTAAATTATAAAAGTTCCGTCCTACATTTAAAAATTAGCATAAATTTTTTCCTTTAAACTAATTTCCTCATTTTAATTATAAGTTCAAAACTATTTCCATATATTAATCAAACCATACTTAGAATATATTCACTTTCACAATCAAAACTTGTTTAATCGAAAATAATTTTTTTTGGTAGCAATTCTCACTCGGAAATTCCAAAATGAATATTGACGATGCTGTAGTCATCTCCAGAACTATTTCCTAGCGACTAAGCAAGTTCAATACTTTTATTTCTTTCAAAAATCCTTTCAAAATATTTTCTTCAAACCAAACCCTTACAAATAATATTAGTATTAATTTTTGAAGGCTTTGAAAACAAATTTAGAAAACAACAGAAATTAAATTTAGAAATTCTCAGCCTTTTTAAATTCTTCCCATTTATAAACTATATTATTAATATACTTATACGGATTTCATTATCTTATTACCAAGACATTTCATAAATTTACAAATTGTTATTTTAAATAATTTTATTGTAATTAGATTCAATCTAATTTAATTATCGAACGCTTCGTAAAATAAAATTCACAAAGTATTCATTCTATTCCAATTCAACCAATAGTCGATGGTAATTAAATATTATCATCTCCCAATAACTATCATTTAATAAAATTATCAATTTATATATATAAAATATAATTTAGGTGAAATTTTTTCATTTACCCGATTTTAAAACAATATTTTGTCAACTTGCCTCGTTTAAGTGTTTTGAAACCCCTCTCGATAATGTGGCGTCCCACGCATCGATCAGAATTTATGAACAACTCAATGGATAAGTAAAAACAATATAAAACATTTCATAACACTAACAAATATGCTCTCCCATAAATATACACTCAAATAGACTCATTTTAGGGTATTACTACCATATCTCTAATGAGCCGAACCCCACAAATCTAAGGTTACTGCTAAACCAAAGCTCTGATACCAACTATAACGACCCACCTTTTGGATAGTTTAAATCGACAATGACCACACATGTCAACTCAAACCATTAAAAAGGGAGGATTGTTAATGGGGTAAATAAGAAAAGAAGAGAAAAGGAAGGAGAAAATAAACATAGAATCTCGCACCGGAACGATAAAATATAGTAATCAAATAAATAGTTCATGAACCTGTTTATACAATACATTTGATTTTCTGCTTTCTCCTTCTTTATTGCTTATCTCTCAGCTGCTAATCTCCTTCTCTCTTAATATTACTGTGGTTTTCTTTGGTTGGAGATGGTGTCGTCCTCGTGCGACGCTGAGGAATTTGTGCTTGCTGGATCTTTCATTCGATCTTGCCCGCCGTTCGAGGCTATCGGCGCTGCCCTCTTGGCAGTTGTGTCCGGTCCTATTTCTTTGATCTTCACTGGTACTAAATCAGTTGAGATTAGGGTTTTTAATCTTTCCGATTTTGGGGCTATTGTCAGATCTCGTTATTTTTGGGTTGAACTCTGTTTCTTGGAGGTGTTACCGGTCTCTGATGCCGGTTTGCAGTGTCGTCCTCCTCCCGGTTTATGTTCTCCGCTGTTTGGCGATGAGCGGGAGGTGGTGGACCTTGCTTGTGACGACGAGTCGGTGTTGAATAGGGATTTCACCACCCAATTCGAACCATCGTTGTCTTTTACTGACGATTGTAGTTTATTGCTGAATGGGGAGGTTTCTCTAGTGGTGGGTACCGTGTGTTGTGGCTCGGACCTTGGCTTTGATGGAGTGGACGATAGGGATTTTACCACCCTTTTCGTGCCATCTATCTCGTTCTCGTATGATTGTTCTTTTCTTCCTGATGTTGATGAGTTGGTGGTGGTGGATCCGGATGGTTGTGATATTGGTTTTGGTTCGGTTTCATTCACCGAAGGGGATTTCATCACCCCTCCGGTTGAGGCTGCGGTGATTCCTTTTCATGCATCTCTTTCGGTGGATTGTGTTTCTTTGGCTTGTTCTGATGATATGGAAGTGGTTATCTTTGATGAATCGGTTGGGGTTTCTATTCGCTGTACTTTCGTCGGTGTTTTGGGTGTTGCTTTGGAAGTGTTGGTCGAAGGGGCTGTGGTCTCCTCCAGATGGGTGGTGGATTGTTTCCCCTGTGTTCCTTCCTTGGTGCTTCGTACATTTGGGATTGCGAGGTGCAGGGTGGAGGTGGTTGGTGGTGTTTTTGGTGTTGGTTTGGTTTTCTATCTGGATTGGTCGACCTGCTCTGCCACGGTGGGGTTCCCCTGTCTGTTTGGTGGTATGTGGTGCGAGCATTTTGTGTCCGGTTTTGTTGTTGCCCCTTTCAGCTCGCCGCTGCTGTCTAGTGGTGCTTTGCACGGTCAGGTGAGTACCTCGTTGGAGTTTTTCCTCTTGTTCGTTTCTTTTAGGCATTTGTTATCTTGTCGGGCTTTGCCTTTTGGGTTGTTCCTTGAGTTTTTGAGCCTTGACTCGCTTCGGCGAGTGCTCCCTGACACGGGTTGCATTGCTTTGGATATTGGCGTGTCAGGTCCCTTAGGCATTGTTTTCTCCGTTTGGAGCGGACAGTGTGGTTCTCTTTATTGGTTTTTTGTTATAAGCCATAGCGAGGCCTGGTCAGTGTCGTTTGTGGCTTCGTATCGTCCGTCTGTTCTGTCTGTTCTGGTTGATCCCCATTGGTCTCCGCGGAGTTATTACTCTGCCTGGATCGATTGGCTTAGGCGGTGTTCCATTTCTGATCGCATAGTGTACCCTGTTGCGGTCCACTATGCGGGCAGCCTGGAATATTACCAGTCATTTGCGATTCAAGCAGGTGATAGCTCTGTTAGAGCCACACTGCGAACCCCACCTGTTTCGCGGGGCTGTCTCATTAGTGACAGTCCTGCATGGGTTAGGTTCCTACAGCATCGTGGGTTGCGTATTATTAGCTCCCCTACATATCTCCGTTTCTCTTCTTCCGTCTCGGTTTCTTCGGTTTCTCCTTCTCCTTGTTGCTCTTCCCGTTGCTCTCTTCCTTCGTCTTCTTGCGCCTTTTCGATCGTCATTCCCTTGCTTAGTGTAGCCGAAATCGCGTTGATTAATGAGCGGCCATCTCGTCTTACCGAGAACTCTGACCCTTCCAGATCCTCTTCTTCTTCGCCCGTCTCGAAGGAGAATATTGGTGTTTCCTCTTTGTCCGAGACTAGGCGTCAGCCTCTTCGCCGATCGTCTAGACGTTGGTCGCGTAGTGCGTCCACCATCCCCCGGACTATCCGTACTCGCTCTATAGCGGCGACTGAGCAGATCGACTGTTCTGCTCTATCTTCCTTGTATCGTTCCTGATTTGCGTCTGCGTTGTTTTCTTTGGATTGTCCTTATCGGTCTGTTTTTTATTGTCCTCATGTCGAATTTTCTTTTTTGGAACATTCATGGTATCGGCAACGAAGCTTCCTCTGCTAGACTTAGGCGGATTATCCGCAAGCATTCCATTGGTTTAGTGGCTCTATTAGAACCCTTTTTGGGTTCTGGAGAGATTACCAACGCTGTTCTGTCGCTTGGTTTTGGCGGTGCTGTGTCTAATATCTCGGGTAAGATCTGGATTCTTTGGTCCAAGGAATTCGTTGTTCGGCCGGTTTTTGACTCGTCTCAACTATTATCTGTCATTGGTTCCTCTCCCGATTTCCCGCAACCGTTCATTTTTTCGGCGGTGTATGCCAAGTGTGACCGGTTTGAGAGATTATCTCTCTGGGATGACATTTTATCTCTTGATGACCTCGGTTGCTCGCTTTCGGTGGTGGGGGGCGATTTCAATGTTGTCGCTAGCCTGGTTGAAAAGGACGGAGGGTTGGCCGTCAATAGGCACTCGGTTTCTGATTTCAATTCTTTCGTTGTGAGTTCCGGGTTATCTGAAATCCCTTTCCTTGGATCAGCCTTTACTTGGTCTAATAATCAGGTAGGACCGAATCGTATTCTATCTAGGTTGGATAGGGTTTTTGGGTCTACTGATTGGTTTCTTCTCCCCTTTTCCTTTTCTGTTTCTCATCTCCACCGAGCCTGCTCTGATCATGCGCCATTGGTTTTACGGTGCGCTTCGCGGTCCTTGTCAGGGCCTTCTTCTTTTCGTTTCCTTAGTATGTGGAGCTCCCGTCACAGTTTTTTGCAGGTGGTGGAGGAATCGTGGTCCGCTCCCATATGGGCTGCTCCGATGCAAGCCTTCTCTCGGAAACTTCATCGTCTTAAGTCTTGTCTTAAGACATGGAATTCCCTTGTTTTTCGGAACATCTTCGACCGTGTGCGTGCGGCTGAAGAATCCCTGATTATTGTCGAATCTTTGTTCGACGAGAATCCATCAACCGAAAACAAGGAGTTTTGGGCTTCCGCCCAACTCGGTTTTTCTTCGGAGCTCCGCATTGAAAACTCCTACCTCCGCCAGAAGGCGAGGATCAAGTGGGTGGTCGAAGGTGATGCTAACTCCAAGTTCTTCCATTCTTCTATCCGCAAGAAAGCTAATTTACTTTCAATCCGTGAGATTCTGAGACCGGACCATTCTATGGCTTCGACTCCGTCTGAAGTTGTTGAGGTTTTAGTTTCTCATTTCCAATCTTATTTGGGATCTCCTTCGGTGTCTGACCCGATTTCGGACATCCTGTCTTTTATTCCCCGGCTAGTTCTTGCTGAGGGTAGTGCCGATTTAGCTCTCCCGCCTTCTCCAGAAGAGATTCGTGCCAGTGTCTTTGCGCTCAGCAAGGATAGTGCCAGTGGGCCGGATGGTTTTAATGGATCTTTCTTTCATAGTACCTGGCACATCATCCAATCTGATTTCTGCTTGGCTATTCAGCATTTTTTTTCTAGTGCCGATCTTCCCATTAGCTGGTCTTCCACTAACTTGATCCTCATCCCTAAGTGTGATCATCCGAGGTTGTGCTCGGAATTCCGTCCGATCAGCCTGTGTAACTTCGCGAATAAAGTCATTTCTAAGGTCCTGGCCATTCGTTTGGCTCCGTACCTTGATCGCATTATCTCTTCCTCGTAGGCTGGTTTTGTAAAAGGTCGTTTGATCACTGATAACGTCCTTTTAGCCCAAGAACTCGTTTCTCAGATTGACCGTAAGGTCAGGGGTTCTAACGTTATTCTCAAACTTGATATGGAAAAGGCCTATGATCGCATGTCCTGGTTTTTCATCATCAAGGTTCTTCGTGCCTTCGGTTTTCCTGAAACTCTTATCGACTTGGTTTGGAGGCTCATATCCAACTGCTGGTTATCTGTTATCGTTAACGGATCTGCCAATGGTTTTTTCAAGGCTGGTAGAGGTATCCGTCAAGGTGATCCTTTATCCCCTTCTGTTTTAGTTATAGCGGCCGAGGCTTTCATTCGTGGCATCCACACTTTGACGGTCTTTGGTCAAATTCAGCGTTTTGGCATTCCGAGTGGATGTCCGCTTGTATCTTCTCTGTCATTCGCGGATGATATTGTCATTTTCTCTAACGGTAGTCGTTCCTCTATTCGTCGCCTTCTTCGTTTCATTCTGTTTTACGAAAGGTGTTCGGGCCAACTTGTCAACTCGGCTAAGAGTTGCTTCGTTCACGCAAAGGACATGGGTCCTTTGAGAGTTTCGTGGGTCGAATCTTTTACAGGGTTCAGGGCTGCTTCCCTCCCTCTTCCTTACCTGGGCATTGTTCTCTACAGAGGGAGGAAACTTAACGCCCTTTTCGATCCACTCTCGGACAAAGTTAGGGGGAGGATTATCCGTTGGAATGCATCTCTCCTGTCCCAAACTGGTAGATTGGTGCTTATCCAATCGGTTTTGTGCTCTTTGGGTGTTCATATTTTCGCCGCTATGACCCCAACTTCCTCCTTCTTTCGTTCGTTCCGATCTTTGGCTTCATCTTTCTTCTGGGGTTCTAAGGGTGACAATCGTCGACATCACTGGGTGTCTTGGGATGTTATCTGCCGGCCTAAGTGTGAGGGTGGGTTAGGATTGCGTAATCCGAAGGACATCTGCTTGGCTTTCGCTTGCAAGTTGTGGTCTAGGTTTGGGACTAACGACTCCTTATGGTCGCAATTCCTTCATGCTAAGTACCGGAGACTGGCTGCTTCGGGGTTCTCCGGTTCTCCTACCTTCGCGAGTGAGACTTGGAAGCATATGCAGTCGGTCAAGTACTTGTTGACTCTCATAACGGCCTCTCCGGCTGAGATGGTGGTCCGTTCTCTATTCTGAGGGCTTGGTCCTCTTCTAGAATCCAATCTCCTATTCTTCCCATTTTTTCTTTCATTTGGGATGTCTGTATCCCTCCTAAAGTTTCTCTTCTACTGTGGCGTTCCTTCCATAATGGACTCTCAGTTGATGAAAACCTTCAAAGGATCGACATTCCTTTTGTTTCTCGTTGCAGATGCTGCGGCAACGGGGAGACAGAATCGGTGAATCATCTGCTCTTCGTTGGCTGGTGTGCCAGGTCTTGCTGGAACTACTTCGGTAATTTAGAGGGGGTCCGTGGTTCCATCAACTCTTCTTTTGATTTGCTGTCCACTTGGTGGTTTCGTCGTGCTGGTCGTTCCCTTCGTTCTATTATCTTTCGTTTGATTCCTTGTCTGATTTGCTGGCACATTTGGTGTGCGCGGAATAAGGCAATTTTTGACGAAGCTCCTATGGACCCCCTCTCTGTTATTCGGAAGGTTCGAGATGATGTTTACTTGGCATTTCGGGGCCGTCCATTCAGAGGTACAGTCAACTCTCGTTCCAGTCGCCTTGTGAATTTGTTATCGATCACCTGTTCTAGCTCTTCTATTAAAGCAGGTATTGGTTGATTGCCTCTCCGGAGACTGGTGGTTCTGACTGTCTAGTCTTCTACTAAGCCTTCTTCCACCTCTCCCCCCCCCCCCCGTTTTTCTCATGTTTAGGTTATTGCTTGCAGGTTGAGGCATTCAGAGGTGTGTGTTTCTCCGTCCGTTTTCTGTTTGGAGCTTGCTTAGAGTTTTCTGCTTCTACTTTTCGGGTTTCGGTCATTCTGTTGCTGGGTTGTCGGCTGTTTATTTCTTCTAGTTCTTCTATCGGTCTTCTTCTTAGCTTATTTTCTATTTGTTCGGTGGTATCCATACATCGGAACCGGGCGGTGGCTTTGCCGGAGTTCGATTTCGATATTGGATGGCGTGGGGGTTTTTGGAGCTATTCGGGATTGCTGTGTGCCTGCTGGCAGTCGTCATTTTGGTTCTTTTTTTGTTAGTGGTTTTTGGATTCCTCTTTTGGTTATCTCTGTGTTCTTCTCATGTATACTCTCGTTTTAGTTTTTTTTCGGTTACCTGTCAGGCTTGTTGACAGCTTTTGGTGATTCTTAGTTATAAATTTTCTTTTCAAAAAAAAAAGAAAAAAAAAATACATTTGATTATATTCAATAAAACATTTACCAGAGTTATATATATATACATCAGAGATATATAAGTAATGCGACAGACAGCATGATGCAGGAATAATAATAGCAATAATATACCAAACCTTCGTCTTCGTCCTCCAAAACAAGTCTTCAGTAAGCTAAAAAACTCAAGACTGACCCGAGCGTAATGAAAAGACAAAACACTCGAGTCAGGACTAAAATATTCTTATCTGAGTCAAATCAATATCGCATATAACACGAGTGTTATGGCATCAAAGATGATTATGGGTTTTTACGTCCCCTATCCAGTGTATAACGTGAGTGCAATAACTCAAGAGATGTTACGGGATTTTCCATCTCTTAAGAATCCGTAAAAATATTTATATGTAGTAGAACACGCTACATATATAATGTCTAATCAATAAAATAAGTATTTTTCTTAGCGTTAAGGCTTTACATTGATCCCTTATAACCCGTTTTTAAGCATTATCGTATAGTTTGCAAATAAAACACCAGTTAAACGGTCGGTGGATAAGGATGCGTCGTGATATGACAACACTAAACCAAAATCTTTAGGGTCTCATATAGGGATAAAAGTAAGACAAGGCATATGAAACAATGCCCAAGGTAGGATATTACTAGTTCGGGTCACAGGGCTGGTGGTAACGCATCATATCCATGACAGCCCACCGCGTCCATCCATTCCATATCGAGTCAAAGGGAGGCTATCCCAATCAAGGTGCACCAATCGAAACCAACAACAAGGGTAATGATATAGACTTAGTCCAATAAAATCGAAGAATGGATGTCCGCTCGTGGTAATTAGCCCACTGGGCCCTGTCAAGCCGTCCTGTTTTAGTCATTTCAAATTGCCACAAGTGCTAGGGTCTATCCATCATCGTTCTCTTTCTTTAAATCCAGCAATCAATGCCAATCCAACCACTTCGTTCTAAAGTCTCCTCCGCGTAAAAAGTTGTTAAAGTGGTTTCGGTATCGACAGAGTGTGTGCATATCTGGCCCTGGTATCTTTAACAACCAAACGTCGATTTACACACCGATTGGTACTTTTGCATTTCGAAAACAGTTCATACTTGATATCAAAATATCACATTCGCTTAAAAATTAAATCCATTTTGAAATCATCATGTTTACTCAAAATATACTATTTCAGTTCAACTTCATATTAACCCAATTCGTATTTAAATCCATGATTCTAAGAATAAACATTCCACCCTTGACCAGTTTGAAATTTTTGAGAAATAATTTAAATAGTTCAAAATAGTTTAAATAAATGAAATAGTTAAAAATAATGTAAATGGTTAAAATAGTTAAAAATAGTTTAATATAAAATAGTTTGAAACATTAAAATGGTTTATATAGTAAAATAATTTGGAAAACCAAAATAATTTGTATATTTAAGAAGATAGCTTTTAAATGGTTTTACGTTAAATAATTAATTTGAAAATATCTTTCAAAGTTAAACCGATTTAATTCCAACTTCCCATTTCAAATCAATTCCAATCTCCATTCAATAGATTCAATTTTGATTTCAACTGAAATCAATTTCGACTTCAATTTCAATTAATTCAATCCCATTTTCAAATCCAACTAATTAAATTTCAATTTCAAATTATATCGATTTCGAGCTCGATTTTCAAAATCTCGATTCAAAACACCTAAATCAAATTAACTTTCAATATTCAATTTAAAACCCAATTTTCAAACATAATTCAATTCCGAGTTCAATTTCGAAATATCATTTTAAATCACTTTTACATAGTAATATTTTAAGTTCAAATAAAAATCCAATCTTTTATAAACAATCAAATTTCCAAATTTCTAATCTTATTTCGACTATAACTTCAAAATTTTCAACTTCGACTATTTAAACAATTTGATTTCTTTAAGTTTGATTACCATATTTAAATTTCAAAGTTAAACCGATTTAATTCCAACTTCCCAATTCAAATCAATTCCAATCTCCATTCAATCGATTCAATTTTGGTTTCAATTGAAATCAATTTCGACTTTAATTTAAATTAATTCAATCCCATTTTCAAATCCAATTAATTAAATTTCAATTTCAAATTATATCGATTTCGAGCTCGATTTTCAAAATCTCGATTCAAAACACCTAAATCAAATTAACTTTCAATATTCAATTTAAAACCCAATTTTCAAATATAATTCAATTCCGAGTTCAATTTCGAAATATCATTTTAAATCACTTTTACATAGTAATATTTTAAGTTCGAATAAAAATCCAATCTTTTATAAACAATCAAATTTCCAAATTTCTAATCTTATTTCGACTATAACTTCAAAATTTTCAACTTCGACTATTTAAACAATTTGATTTCTATAAGTTTGATTACCATATTTAAATTTCAACACTCAGGGCTCAAGTTCGAAAATAATTTGATTTCTACAAGTTTGATTTTTTTTATTTCTTTTAAATTAAGACCATTTAAATAATTTCAAATTAAATTTTTTAAAATCATTTAATTTAACCAATTAGGTGTCGGTATATGATTTTCTATCCTATGGCCAAGTGATCAGTTATTTCAATTTAATTTCAGTGATGGATATATACCATTTCAATCCAATCACAGTGTCATAGGTATATACATTTCAACCTATTTTTTAATTTATTTGAAATAATTCAATTTACAATTTATATAGTGTAAATAATATATAGGGTGATAATAGGATATATTAGAATAAATAAACGTCCAAATCATCCAAAATATCAACCAATAACATCCATTGCAACCAATCATCCAAAAAGTGAATATAATTCACAACAATTTCATATTTATTAAAATTGGGTGTTTTTCTATCAATTAAATTCCTGTTTCAAATTTAACCGTAATTTCAATTTTTAGCAGTTAATTCAAATGACAATCAAATTTATCAAACAACGACTAATGAATTTTATACTTCACAATTTCACATTTAACCAGCATAAAATTGTCCTGGTGCTTGTGAGTGTTATAGAACACTCACGTTTATTTAAAACTGAAAAATATTTTTAGCTTCAGATAAAATCCAACATGAAACCATGACGTAGCCGATGACTATACGATCCCGCTGCAATATGTTCGACTGAAACAGACCTCATATGCGAATATTACGATTCAATTAGCATTCAAAATAATTAAATTTTAATTATCATCACCACAGTAATTAATTAATTATTGTAATTAACTTAACCTAACATTACTGCTGCACAACCCTAAATCGAGCAGTCACTTCCCACGCACGTCGTCGCTCTTCCTCGCCACCCACAACCTCAACCCAAACTTCCAAGCGCTCGCACCTAAGTCGTCGCCTTCCATCACAACGCACGAGTACGTGCAAGAGTCGCTCCAAAAATTCCGACTCGAAACCCTAAAACTAGTTAAAACTCGCCACCTCCCTCGCCGCTTTCCCTAGGTTCCATGCGACCATTTCACGCTCCGCTTCGTAGACGAGGTCGAGAGTCTCAACTTCGCGATATGGTGTTTGTTTTTTTATCTCCTTCGATATTTTCTTTCTACTTTTGATCGGCTGCAATTTGAATGATGGAGAGTGGAATAGGTAAGTACGGGTACAGACAGGGAAAAGGTAGGGTGCGGCTGATATACGTTAGGATTAGATTTGACAAAAATATTTCGGCTGAAAAGTTGCTTGATAATAATATATATTTAAATTCCAAAATATCTGGATATTTATTCTGATCCCTGAACGAGGCATGCCACCAGGCGTTCATAATGTTATACCCCTATTCCGAATGCAAAGAAATAGGTTTCAAGTCCTAATTCGATCGTATGGAAAAAATAGCTTTTTGGACCCAATTAAAATATTGAATTTTAGATATAAATTTCAATGTGTTTCTATCCCGCATGACCAAACGATAACTTCAAATGCTACGAAATTTGAAATCCGATAATAATACACTATTTTAGATCCAATGGAACTAGTTTTTTTGAAATCCGAGGTTGTGTCAAAAATGGCTATTTTTACACGTCAATTAAAATACAATATTTTCAATTTCTAATCATTCGCTTTTAAATTCTATTTCAAATGTCAACAATCTTCATTGTTGTTTAAATAAAAATTAAATCAACTTTTTACATCATTTTCAATCATATTAAATTTAGAATCAATTATTTAAATAATTCCCAATATTAAATTTAAACAATTTAATTGATCAATATTCAAAAACTACCAATATTAGATTTTAAATGAATTTTAGTTATCAATCAATCACTTTATCTACATCTAATAAATTCAACAATTATTATTCAATCCAACTATTGATTGTAAACTCATTTAGTATATATCATTACTTTTCAATGCTTGTTATTACTTAAATATTCGAAATTAGTTTATTTCAAAATTTTATTCAAGTTCATCTCTAATAAATTACATTCAAAATCATTAAAAAATTATTTTAACCATTTTTACTTAATAATTACATTAAATTTAACAATTTAAAATAGCTGAAAAGATGGATCGTTACAAAGAGAGAAGACCCGAAATGAAGAATTGATCTGTACCAATCCATAAGAGAACCATCATGGTCCACAACGTTGGATCAGCTTTGCATTGTTGAAGACAAGGACCAAGTCAAAGAAGGATCAAGAGTAAGACGGTACCGAGCTAGTCATGATAATGATTGTTTGGTACTAATCGATTCTTCTTGCCAAATCTTCAGATCTAAAAAATGAGAACTTGTTCAAGTCGATCCCAATGATTTTAGTGGTCGATTTCACCTATAAATACAAAACTCAATGCAACTAGAAAGGGAGCTTTTGGCTTTTTTTTATCAATTTTTACATAGAAACTCTCGAATTCATATCCAAATGATTTGAATTTTGAGATTATTATAATCTTATTGTAATTGCAACAGTAATCATTAACAAAGCTAATAGTGGACGTACACTAGTGAATTTGGCCGAACCATTTTAAAAATTGTGTGTTAATCTCTATATGTTGGTTTAGGCTTATAATTTTCGTTTTTCTTTAGATTGGATGTTTATCCCATTTTAGGGGCAAACAATCAAGATGAAGAAATACACTCATGATCTGAGTGCTAAACATTGGAATTTGCTACAAAAAGTATATAATACAAAAAAAGACAAATCTGTTTCAGATTTAAGACGGATATAAGATATTGAGATACATAAACATTATAATTGAATCTGAGAAAGAAACTTTGTTTTATTTCTTGAATTTGATACAAATTGAAGAAGAGATTGGATACAATTGAATTACAGTTTTATACACAGAGTATACTGCTATTTATATTGAATTCTGCTTTCTTGGGCTTCGGTTTTCATAGCCCGAAACCTATATCCGCTTTCAAATTTGAGAGTTATTTGCGGCCGTGTGATTACTGATGGATGAATTTGATGATTTGATGCTTTAATATCTGCATTATATACACAACCGATATAATATATTGCACCAATACTCCCCCTTAAACCCTACTTCAGCTAGGGTTTGTAGGGATTCGTCCCTAAATTCTCAATAAATCAATTTGAGAACAAATCAATAAAAATTCCATTGTACAAACTAAAGATAAGTATGGATCTGAGAATATCACACTCTATTTCAAGATCTCAGGCAGATAAGCTTCGATAAACTTCGATTTCAAGTCCAGGCAGAAAGTTTTTGGTGACGCTTGCTCTTCAGCAACTTTTGCTTAAGGATCTTAAGAGTTGTTGTCCTTATTGGCCTTCTGCTTCACAGTTTGATAAGCATCATTAAAAGTTCCGACTTTCAATCTTTCTCTGAACCAGATGAAGTTTGCTTTAGAAAGAGGTTTGGTCAGTATATTTGTAGTCTGCTAAGTAGAAGATACATGGTTTACATTTATTTTCCCTTTGGTCACTTTCTCAGGAACAAAATAAAGCTCTAATTCATGTGTTTTGTTCTAGAATGTAACACCGGGTTAGCTTTGAGATGTAAAGCGCTTAAGTTATCACACCATATAGTAGTTTTTCTTTCTATCTTGACTTGTAGTTCACCACGTAGAGACTCTATCCACATGATCTCAACTGTAGCATTTTCTACACTTCTAAAATCAGCCTTAGTGCTGGATCTTGAGACTGTAAGTTGGTTTTTTTAGCACCAAGATATGAGATTTTTACCTAAGTATATGCAATATCTAGTTGTTGACCTCCCGTCATCTGGATCTATAGCCAGTCTGCATCAGCATAGCCATTGATACTAATTGTCTTGCTCGCTTCAAATGTTAATCCAAAGTTTATGATTTCCTTGGGATATCTTAGTATTCTTTTCGCTGCTTTACATTGATCATCTGTTGGATTTTGCATATATTGACTTTCTTTATTTACACTGTAAGTGATGTATGGTCTAGTGATAGTTGCATACTAAAGTGCACCAACAATACTTCTATACTGACTGTCATTTGACATAGATTCCCCTTTATATTTAGGCAGATGTATATTGCTGATCATTGGAGTGGAAATTGGATTAGCTTGATCCATTTTGGCTTCACTACAACAAACAGGGCCTTTAACAGCGTTTTAAAAACGCTATAAAAACTTTTAACAGCGTTTTTTTGTATGTTGTATATCGACATGCAGTTAAAAGTCAGGGATATACAATGACAAGAAATAAACGCTGTTAAAACTTTCAACAGCGTTTTATAAACGCTATGGAAGGTTTTAACAGCGTTTTAAAAACGCTATAAAAACTTTTAACAGCGTTTTTATGTATGCTGTATATCGACATGCAGTTAAAAGTCAGGGATATACAATGACAAGAAATAAACGCTGTTAAAACTTTCAACAGCGTTTAATAAACGCTATGGAAGGTTTTAACAGCGTTTTAAAAACGCTATAAAAACTTTTAACAGTGTTTTTATGTATGCTGTATATCGACATGCAGTTAAAAGTCAGGATATACAATGACAAGAAATAAACGCTGTTAAAACTTTCCACAGCGTTTTATAAACGCTATGGAAGGTTTTAACAGCATTTTAAAAACGCTGTTAAATGTTTAAGTCCATTTCACCAACCATCAACCATAATGTGTGTATATACACATTTCAAAATTAGCATATTATATCAGTATCACATTTCAAAACATATTATATCAATATCACAATTCAAAATCAACATATTATATCAATACCACATTTTGGACACATATTTGATAACCAACGTATGAAATTTCATATTCAAAATATACAATATTCTTACACCAAACATAAATAGTTTGTCGTCAATAGCTCAAAAAAATATATTGAACAAGTATCAAATTCAAACTGCTACGTACAAGCATGTCAGAATTAGACAACAATAAGTATTTAAAATTCGTTTACAATCTATTTAAACAGTTAGCAAAGTAGCTCTAAATAATCAGTTGAATTGGAGATTGAACAATAGTGAAACATAAACTAATTTAGCCAAGCTATTGCCTCCAAGTTTCCTTACCATATTTTATCTTCTTCCCTCTGCAGAATAAACCACCAATACAAGCTAGTGGTAATATGCCAAAGATGACACTCACAATGCCTGCTACAAGTTTAATCTTGTTTCTGTGTCGATTTGATGAATCTGTAAGATACAATTCTCAATTGAAATACATGTTATTTACCTATAAGTTTAATAGAATATGGAAAATGTGGAAGTCTTTATAATGTCTACACTAGATTCATTCAATGTCACTTCTTTAGGTGGAGAGACGGAGAGTATGTCCACGTACCAATATTTCCATTTGACAAGTTATTGTCTTGATCAGACAAACCTGTACAAAAAAGTGAAAAAAAGAAGAAGAACAAATGTCATGTGAAACTGTAATTGTCTAGTTAATATCATGTTTGCAATACATATATACTGAATCACTTAAGGCAGACAGTATACTGCCGTATCATTGTTATCACCTGACACACTTATGTAGAGCTTCTGATCTGTACCTCCATGTACACTGATGTCTGAAAGATCTGCTGACCAAATTATACATTGATAGCCATAATAATCAATTAAAGTAAATGCGGAGCAAGAACAGTCAGACAAGCATAGAACAGAAAGATTTAATTTTTTTTTTGTATAACTTAATTAACTTGTTATATTTTATGATCCAAATTATGAGACTTCTCTGATTGATTAGGTTACAAATTCAAACAAGTTTGTAAAGCTGTTAAGCTATTGAGGTTGGCTATTATACCATGTTAGAATTTACTATGATGTGAATAATCTTTTGATTTGATGAAGAAGAAATGCAAACTGACTTTATTGATTGAATCAAAGCAAAGAATGATATGCTGCTTGAATGTGTGTAAAGATTTTGGGCATCCATTATATCTAAAGTAGAATTGAAGATTTCAGTTAATATATCTAATTTGATATCATGTTGTAACTATATTAGGAGGAAAGCATCAAATATGAATGATTCATTCCAAATATGAACACTTACAGGGCCATATTCTATCAATCGTGGATGATAGACTCCATATGATAGCAAAGATCACAGCGGCGGCAACTTTCTTATGAGTGCACGAATAACATCCACATCTGAATCTTTTAAACAAAGTCTTACCTACATATAATATAGTTATAAAAAATTAATCATAGTTTGATTGCAGAATATTTGATATGTTTTTATGCTCTTGAAGCTTTTAGTTAAACCAAAAATCAATGAAACAGCTTGCAACTTCTAATTCTAGCATACGATGATAACTTGATAGATCTCTGCTTGAATACATTGATACAAGCTAAGGCAGTGATTCACTTAGTCAACATCAGCTGTACAACCGAAAAATAAGTAGCTCAATGTTTTTCAATAAACATTATCTTTGCTGGTCCCAAAGTATTATAATCAATAAACCATGGATCAGTCTAAGTCAATGCATAGACAATATGTACTTTCTGTATTTACATGGTGACATAATTTGTTGTCGACATAAACCAAATAATATCAAAATACACAAAACATTGGTATGGTTTGATAGAAAAAGATATCACAAGAACTCCTGAGCTTATGTGAGCAAAGGTTGTGAAATGTGATATATTTTATACATCCCTACAGTTCATTTTACCAAGTATATTCGTCAAATAAAGCATTATATTTTCATTTCATGGATGCCACATAATTAGGCTAGTGCGATCAATAATTAAGCTATAAATGAGAAAGTGAAATGATTGAACTTTACAAACTAATTCACTTTACCATATGTAACCAGTTGATCATGGTAAGAAGAGACTGCTTTAGGGACAGTGAAAATTCCAAAGAATGCTGCATTAACCACAAGCAGCACAAACACATAATAAATCAATTAGAATTTCATTATAGTTTATTTACTCCAGCCTTAAGCTATAAAGGTTGCATGTATAAACTCAATTTTTATAAACTAAAAGTAAGTTTAGTGAATCAATTATGGACAATGAAATCAGTAATATTTCTCAACTGTACTTAAAAAACCTACTATCAAATATCAAATATAATAATCTAATTCATGGGTATTTCCAGATTTGTAGGTGTAAGTGAACAAAAAAATTTCTCCACCACGGAAATGAAAAGGAGAAAGTCATCTAATTCTGTCGTAAAAGAAAGCTTCCATGCACTGAACAAATATGTCTTAAGACTAGTGTGTTGATATGACAAATTGTTCCATGAAAAGCAGCTCGGGGTATATGGTGGAATATCATTAGCAAGAACAGAGTTACAGAAAATAATGGATCTTTAAAATGGCAAGTTCTGTAATAAATATGTTAGTGGCCCAAATTTCGTAGCTATTTACATATTTTGTCATAAGATCGACTCCTGCTTGCATTATAACAAATGTCAGCCACTTGATATTGCAAGTACGTTAACAAAATCATGTTCAAGACCAAGCAAATTCCATTGAGTAAATGAATTGAAACACGATATTGCATTTGATTACTAGAATTCATGAACAAATTCTCCTATGTCAGGCACTTGATCTATACTAAATTGTCTCGAATCCAATTATCCTTGTATCACTAAACATGCTGACATCGAATCCTTCAACATCTAAAAGCTAACATACTGATAATGAAAAATGTATCGTTATGACATACCGATAAATGCTTCATCATGCTTTCTATGTGAATCTAAAAATTAAAATAGGAAATGTAAAAGTATAGGCTAACAGTACACGCAATTCATCCTGGAATGCTACTAAACAGTTTTACATCATCAGATTTCAGACTGCGGGTCAATCCATGTTCAGCGTTTACAATACTGCAACATTATATTGAAAAGGAAAAAAACAAATATGAACAAAACAGTATAATGCAAAAGTATAATGACAACAGTAGAATGTACCTCATCAAGTATGACAACATCTCTTCAAACATTCTCAGCCACCATATTATCTTCAACCTTTTGCCCTTGAATAAGTATCACAAATCACGCAAAGCCTGTCAAATAAAAATGATTTCATGTTCATATTAAAACGATATGAAGGGAGAGCAACATCTGTACCTCTATATATAGATGGCTGTCTCTTAAAGTGGGTTTCACGCCTCTAATGGTTCAATTTCCTACTTGGTCTGTAATTTTGAAACTTAGATATTGATCCAAAATATAATGCCACTTTATCAGGCACAACAAAACCCACAATTAGCTGAAATCATACATGCATAATCAACATGCTCAAACACAATGTAAATCATCATGATACTTGTTGTAGAGCAATCAACTAACCAATCTTCAAAAAATTATATTCACAAACGAAACCCATGCATGACATGCCACAGACCCAACACTAGTACTTAACAAAATTAAAACCGATTACAAAATAATTAGCACATAACATTCAGCTACAATAGTGACAATCCAAATGTGAACCGCCCTTGGTAAAAAATATCTAGGAATTTGACCAACTTGCAGTTATAATGCACTATGAGACAAAAGAAAACAGAAACGCAGCTGATATAGCAAGTGTTGGAATGATACATCATAACATAAACTATCAGACTTTGTTGATGTAAAAAGACTAATCAAAATGCAAAGTATCCAATAGAAAACCTACCTTAGTTATGTGTTAAAGAATGAAGCAAGGACCCTTTTTAAGAATAAATAAATAAGCTTATGCTTCATCGGCCAAAGAATAAATAAATAAGCTTATGCTTCATCGGCCAAAGTCGAATAAGAAATGCAAAGTATATGTTGTACCTTTGAGGATCTTATCTGCATCAGTGACTCTTCTTGTTGATTCTCGATTTGATTGAGCTCATTAGTGTTGGGTTGGCCGATGTCCTCACCAAGTAGATTTCTGATATTACAAATTCAGTTAGGAAAAAACATCATATTATTAACTTTAAGGTTCATTACTGATGCCACCTCTGGGAATGCTGCATAAGCTTAACTCTTGTTTTTAACTTTGGACAATCAAGGTAACTACTCTGCATTGTAAAACAAGATGGAGACTAGTTAGCTTCTGAATAAAACTTTGCATGTTTTGGACAAATGTATATTTTTTTGTACTATGAATATCTAAATTCACAAATTACGATATTTTGGACAAACATAGTTAGCTTTTTATAAAACTTGGTTAAATTTTACAAACTTAATAATCGGATGTTTATAAAACTTGGTCAAGTTTTATAAAACTTAGTTAAATTTTATTAACTTTGTTATTTTTATAAATTTAGTTTATTTTGAAAACTTAAACTTACTTAATTTCTATAAAACCTAGTTAACTTCTATAAAAATTAGTTATCTTTTTATAAAGTTGGTTAATTTTTATAAATTTATTTAATTTTTATAAAACTTAGATAACTTTGTTAATGTTATATTTTATTTTAAATACCTTACTCAACAATTGCATGTCGATTGTTATAAACTTGTTAATTTATATAAAACTTAGAAAATTTATAAACTTATTTAATTTTAAAAAACTTAGTTTAGTTAATTATTATAGAACTTAAGTAATTTTAAACTTAATTAGTTCATTATCCATATCTAGTTGAAAGGTACCACTCGCAAAAGCTTACTGAACTACTGTTGTATATATTTTTCGCTTCTAATAGTGGAGAAATGACAGAATATCAATTTGACAGTGGATACTTTAGAAAATTCATTGAAAGGGAAAAAATAATTACTTCAGGTAATTTATATCTTTACATAAAGTTTTTAGAGTGACTAACAGCAACAGAGATTTAGGTAATAGACATGATGGTTTACATACCTTCCAATTGTATGCGTAATAAATTGACTGCCAGTAGCATGTCTGTCATGTTCTTCACATGACATCTCTACCATTCTGCAACCCTGCAGGTATATTGTAATTTGACTATTTAGCATCTATATTATCTTAATACATGCATCCCACTTTATTTTGGTGACCAAATCTTTCACTTTCTCCCTTTGAATACTTCAAAAATGATTTAACATGTACATTGAATTCAAGCAGCCACTTGGTTGATTGTGTTGGTCAATATAGGACTTTGTGCTATAAATAACATGTACATCTCCAGCAACTTCTTGAGCAATAATACCCGCAGCAGCCACAAGAGAGTCCACGATATTTAACATATCAGCACTATAAATAACCAGAGTGTTCGTAACCATAGTCTGATATTTTACAAATAGCGGTTCGGGTATAATATAGCCAATTGGGCTGTGTATCTGAATCGGCCCACATAGAGTTGCACACTATAAATGCAACTATATCATGTACAAACTGAAGCAATTACAAACTGATTGAATAAAAAGCAATTGTTATTGTATATCAATTCTCTTGCTAAACATAGTTTTTCAAATTCTCTATCATGGTATCAGAGCTGTTTCAAGCTTAACGGCATTGAAATCAGATTTTGAAGAAAGAAAGAAGTCAAGATATCATCAGAGAATTATCATCATCTGATATCTTGATAACCCATCAGGTATATCTCATCATTTGGGTTACATAATTGATTTTGCTTATTAAAACAGGTGCCGTGCCAAAGAAATCAACAAGTTTCTGACTGCAACAAGTTTTTAAGCAAATTCCAAAGCAAGAAGATTCAGAAAAGAAAAACAGATATCAAGAAAGCAATCAAAGGCAGAAAGAAAGTAATTGCCCTGCCAAGAAATCATCAGAACACATTCATCATTTGATTCTGGCTGCAACTAACCTGAGCATACTGCATCTGAAGCAATCTTGCAACTGCAAGTTTCTGAATCATCAAGCTAGTTATCTCTTTTATTGATTTCAACACGGCTGAAGGAGACACCAACTCAGCAACCTCTGATAATATCACCAATCCTCAGCAACAAACTGCAGAAGCATTATCAACAACACCTCATTAACAAACTGCAGAAGCATTATCAACAACACCTCAGCAACAAACTGCAGAAGCATTATCAACTGCAGAAGCATTATCACCAATCCTCAGCAACAACCTCTGATAATATCACCAACACCTCATTAACTTGTTAAATCATTATCAACAACTAACCTTAAACAATTGTCAGATCCAACTTTAATCTTTTTTTAATGTTCGGAAGGTTGTAAATCAATAGCATGTAGTTTTACATCTATGAAAAAAGACATATCAGGCAATTCTTTTTTATATCTATGCACAAAAGTCATTTTAGGTTATATAGCCGCATCATCTAAAGCAACAGCCTCGTTGAATACACTTCCTTAGGAAGAGGAACATGAAACACATTACATTGTGTCTGCCAATTAAAGAACTCAGTAACTGAACTTTGAAAAGAAAAAAGAAACAAAATTCTATGACATGATCAAGGAGGGTACTTGGTATAATTTAACTCAGTTCTAGTTTAGTTCAAATTAGTCATGAGAACTTCTTTAAGTATAATGCATTTTTTCACACGTAGATGAAATACATAGAACAACTCAGATAACAGACAAATAATTCACCTCGAAAGCAATTTTACTTTACGCCTGTCTATGAAAGAGCTTAGTAACCCAATTCGATGTTTTATAAAGGGAAAAAAAGAAATATAGTAAGTAAATTTTAATGTTGCCTGAAAATTACAAAAATAAATTATTCACCTGAAAATTGAGTTCAAATCATAAAGTTCAAATCATAAAGTACCAAATGCATATAGTTCAAATCATAAAGTTCAAATCATAAAGTAAAGGCAAATGGTAAATCAAAAATTCATATCAAATGCAATTAAAGAATTATATCTTCTGCCATTACCAATTCCGTTGATGTTCAGACTGCACAAAATTACTAAATTGCATGCTTCTTCCATCTGCATATTTCTTAACCAACACCAGCTACATATAATTTAAAACAGACACTGAGATCACTGCCAGTATACTTTTGATCCTATTATAGGTATTCTGGCAACAAATGAAATAAAAATCTATAGTTGGTTCAGTATAATTATTTGGTTAAATGTATCTGAAAACATCCTTGATAACTGTTTTGAATTACATTTTCCTCTTTCTCCAGGTCATTTGATACAGCACCATCCAACAAATGGTGACCAGACTACAATTTCAAAGGAACGAAAGCTGCAACTGGCATCTGTAAATTGATGTTTTAGACATTGATTAAATCAAAGATTTTAGCACTCAATGTTTTATTAAGCACAGCGAGTAAGGTATTTTATTAAAAATTCGTATAGATTCACAAATCAGATCAGGAAAAAAATCGCAGTGGGAAATTGTGTGCGACAGTCAAAAAACAGATCAATCAGAACAAAAAACAATGAAAAATAGTGAGTAATAATGTAGGAAGCAAATCGAAATATGTAATCATTTTCTGATTAAAACACATACATCATAAAGATTTATACCTTCAAGGAAAAGCAGAAGGCGATAATAGGTGTGAGCTATCATAAAGATTTACATATTCAAATTGAATTTTTACAAGTGTTGCATACTTCAATAATCATACTTATTTTTGTATTATATCATACAACTTAGTCTAGATTAGAGAAAAGGTAATAATATTTTATCCCTTTATAAATACAAATCACTTTTTATGTTTTAAGAATCTGAAGTTGTTTAGTCAGGTTGCAACATGCTAGCCTCTACAATGTTGGATATGCTTTATGAATGATCCTATGTTAATTCCTATTGTACTTGTCCAACCTGCTATTCTATTTAATCTGACAAACTAAATCTTGTACAATTTAGTTGCTTCTATCTCATAGGTTCATAAAGAATAAAAGAGTTTGTATATGATTATATATGGTCGCCTGGAGAAGATTCCCGCTAAGTTGTCGGACGTAATATAGGGAAGAATAATTATGAGTTTGTATTCAATGATTCAAATATAACATCAATAAATTCATATTCATGGTTTGTTGATAATAAAACAAAGTCAATAACTCAGTCAAAACTAGTAGAAAGTATAAAATAATACCATTATAATGCAGACAATGATAACTTAGTCAATGTGTATAAAACGTTTAATGAGAAGATTTAGACTAAGATGAAAATCCTATTCAATTATAAATATAAATGAAAAAAACTATAAAAGAGATATATTCCTAAATGGGTTTGCTTTACTAAAAGCTGGTCGGGAGAAATTTTATAACCGGATGGAAAATACAAATTTAATATATGCTTTAAACATGCAAATTTATTAACAAAAGTGAGTGCAAATTAATTAATATTTATGATCCAAACCAGTAAATTCCCCCAAGTACTTCGTCTATCGTGATTGCTAGGTAATACATCAAGAACATTCAAGCATATACTGATAATTGACTGTTTACACGATATACTTTAAATACATCAAAACCAAATAGTAAAAAATCAAACTGTTTACACAATATACTTTAATCAAGTAAAGATATGCTTTAATCAGGTAAAAACTGTCGCTCAGTTCTAGTCGGCGTTAATACATTCAGAAACTTTGGTCCATCTATCGATCTACCTAGGACAATGTGTAAACACGAGACTGTATAAAATCCTCAACTAACTTATCAGTTCAACACACATAATAAATTAATAGATAAAACTGCATTTTTACTTCAACTGATAATTGACAAATATTCTTAGCCTCGTTATGCTGTTTAAATAAAATCATTCACTCTCAATCCACTCGGTTAAAAAAAACTGTCCACTGGAACAAATTCATACATACCCAGCACATCAATTTTAATATAGAGAAATCAAACTATCGGTTATGCAAAATAAAACCATTTTGCAGTATTAATCACAGACAACCCAAATCATCAACAAAATGTATGACAACCCCAAATTCAATTATACCAAAAATTACAAACTGTAAATCAAAGGAGATGTCACCTTTCAATAAAAATTCCAATTGAAACACAAAAATGCGTAAACCACATAAATTTTGGATTAAAAAAAGCCAAATGAAAATAGATCTTGAAACGACGATTTAACAGCTACAGTTGCCATCTATTAACTAAAAAAATTGACTTACGTGAACTTGGTTCCTATAGATTTGATCAAATCCTGAAGTCTCTCTCGTCAGCAATTAAAGAGCGGCGACGATAGAGCGATGAATTATTTCTTAATGCCATGAATTAATTGGCCATGGCTCGATTAAAAGTCGGATGAAGAATTTAGGGCTTTGCAAGTGAGACCACGAGGAAAAGGGATTTTGAGAATAGGTAAATATGAGAGGGAAAGGAAAAAATATACCGCCAAGTTGTTTGGATGGCGTGAAAATTGCGCTGTTTTGACCCTAATTGCCTCTAAAAGAAACGAAGATGACGAGGTGCATTTCAACGCTGTAATGGTTTGCCATTGATAATCATTTTTCCTGTAGTGCTTTGTGCAGAATTTCTGTTATATGCTTTCTTTGACTTAGTTGAATTGATGTGCTGGATACGTTTTTACTTTAATGCCCAGGAAATAATTTAGATTGCCAAGGTCTTTGATTGTAAATTTCTGATTTAAGTGCTTTATCAAATTGTTGATTTCCAGCTCACTGTTACCTGCATTGATAAAATCATCAACATATATTAGTATATATACTACTATTTCCTTATTGAATTTTGCGAGTAAAGTGTTATCAGATTTTGTTGGATAATGCCCAAACTGATCATTATTTCCTTTATTTTTTCAAACCACACTCTTGGTGCTTGGTTAAATCCATAGATTTCTTTATTTAATTTGCACACTTGATCTTCTTTTACAGTTTGCCTAAAACCATGTGGCTTCTCCATGTAAACTTCTTCCTACAAAACACCATTTAAAAAGGCATTATTTACATCTAATTATTTGATGTTTCAATTTCCATGTAAGGCAATTGTAATAACAACTCTAATAGTAATAGGCTTCACAACTGGTTAAAAAGTTTCATTAAAATCAAAGCAACTTTGTTGTGAATAACCTTTAGCTACTAGTCTTCCCTTGTACTTAGAAATTGAACCATCTGCATTTGTTTTTAACTTATAAATCCATTTTCAGCCAACAATATTTTTATTCTTTGGCTTGTGAACAAGATTTCATGTCTTGTTCTTGATCAATGCCTCATATTCTTCAGTCGTGGATGTTCTCCAATATTTATTTTGCATGGCTTGATCATGTGTGCTTGGTTGCTCTACATCTAGGACCGCATTGAAAATCTTTTGTTTGAATATACCACTTTTTTATTTAGTCACCATGTGATGACTAATCTTGGTTGTAGTCTGCTGTTGGCCAGTTCCCTCTATTTCTGGTTGTGCCTCTATATCAGTGCTTTTTGGGTTATCCTGTATCTGATGAGGAATTAGTTGCATTCTTGTTCTTTGTTGAGATGATTGACCAGGTACACTGGGTGACTCAATTTTTTCATCAACTAGTTCAAGTCTGGACCCAGTGCACTATGAATCTGAATGGATTGCTTGATGGTTGATGCTACTCTGAATTGATTCTCCTTGAGGTTGTACCATCTCTTTTGGTAGAGTAGTTATTGGTAGTAAAGATTCTTTTGTGTTATGCACTTTATTAGTGTTTTGATGTCTGATTCTTTAAAAGGGAAAACCTTTTCATTGGAAATCACATGTCTAAAGATAAATGTTTGCCACTTTTATCTAAACATTTGTACCTCTTTTTATTAGCAGCATAGCCGAAAAAGGTGCACGAGGATGACCTAAAATTTAATTTATGAGCATTATAGGGTCTAATATATGAAAAGCATAAACATCCTAACACTTTGAAACTTTGATAATCTGGACTGATATCAAATAGTATTTTTATTAGGCTTTTTAAATTTAAAACTTTTAATGGCAGCCTATTAACTAAGCAAACTGCTGTAGCAAAATCATCTTGCCAAAATTTTAGTGGCATGGATGCTTGAGCTAATAGGGTAAGCCCAGTTTCAACAATTTGTCTGTGTCTTCTTTCAATAAGTCCGTTTTGTTCCGATATGTAAGGACATGTTGTTCTATGATCAAATCCTCTTTTTTGAAAGTACTCCTTTAGTGGAAAGTACTATGTTCCACCATCTGTTTGTATGACTTTGACTTGGTAATTTATTTGACTTTCTGCCTGAGCGATGAATCACAGAACTACACTATAAGTTTTTGACTTTGATTTTAAAAAATATATCCACACATATCTAGAGAAAACATGTACAAATGATATATAATATTTATACTTATAGTTAGTATGTATTGGGGCAGTCTTCATAAATCAGTGGCAGCCAATTTCAGTGGTTTATTATGTGGAGTTTTAGAATCTAAGAATGGCAGTTTATGACTCATACCCATCTGATAATATGTACATATATATGGTAAAGAAATATCATTAAAAGAATATTTTTTTTATTCAATACATGCTTAACGATAGTAGAATTTGGATGCCTAAGTTAACAATGCCACTTATCAAATATCTCTATGTTTTTTTGCTGTTTGAATTCAGTGTTATTACACCAATTTCTTTTAAAATCTAGGTTTCTTGAGTTATCCACACTGAGCTTGTATAGTCCCCTACATTGTTTACTTTGCAAAAGTATTTCCTTAGTTAGGATGTTCTTAACTAAGAAATGGTGTGGATAAAATTCAAAATAAACATTATTATCTCTTGCAAATTTGACACACTTAGTAAATTTTTCTAATGAGTGGAACCCTCAATAGATTTTTTAAATATAGTTGTCTTTTTCCCATAATATATGACTTACCCGTGTATGTAATTGCAACAGAATTACCATTACCTATATATATATATATATAGCATTCATACCTTTGTACTCCTTGTTTTCAAGGTTTAAATTGCTCAAATTGTTGGTGATATGGTTGGTCGCTCCTGGATCAAGGTACCAATCTTCAACTTGAATATGATCAGGCTTTGCTATTTCAGTTTGAGAATTTTTTGCATCTATCTGATTAGTTGGTTCTTGCTATATGTGTGCCATTTTTGCACTATAACTTAAGTCTATTTGAATATTTGCCCCCTGACCGAGAACATAGCTAAGATTTAGTCTAAAATAACACTTTGCTGCTGTGTGTCCAAGTTTTTCACATATTGGACATTTTGGTCTGTTGTTGTTGCTCCATCTGCCTCTTCCTCTAGATCTGTTTGAGTATCTACTTCTTTGTGCAGATTGATCTCCTATGTTATTATTTTGACTCTTACTTTTGTAGTAAGCAGTAAAGTTTGCAAAAAAAAAATCTAATTGTTGTGGTTTCTTGATATCAATTCTTGCTTCATGTGATAATAGAATAGAATGCACATCATCTATTGATGGTAAATTCCTTTGAGAAGTTATAATTGCTATCACTGCTTCATATTCATCACCTAACCCATTTAGAATTGTCATAATTTGTTCCGAACCTGAAACTTTCTGATTTGCTGCCTCTAAAGTGCCATAGATTGACTTAATATTGAATAGATACTCTCTCATGCTGTGATTGTCCTTTATGATATTATGAAGTTGTCTTTTATGAAACATTACTTTGCTGCAGATTGTGAATAAAAAAACTTTTTCAGTTGTTGTCCAAATCTCACTTGTAGTTTTGCAGCCTATCACATGAGATAGTAGGTTTGTATTTATTGATGATAGCAACCATGAACATATAAGTCTGTCTTGACTATGATGTTTCACATATTATTTATTATCGATAATCTTGTTTTCTTGATCAGTGATACACTTTGAGGGGATTGGTATAGTTCTTTAAATAAAACCTTCAAGACCATACGCTTGAAGAGCAGTTGCAACCTGTTGCTTCCTAAGAAGATAGTTTTCTTCAATCAGATGGAACGTAACCAGTTGGCTTTATGGACTGATTATAGTTTTTGCAAGCCTTTCGACATTTGTTGCAGTATGCTAAGACTCACTGCTACTGATTGATGTTTCAGAGTGTCCTTCTTCTGCCACGATGATCTTGTGTTAACAGAGGAACGAAACAAAAAAACCTAAAGACTGCAATTCTTGATTACAAGACTAAATCAAGAACTTCAATTAAAAGCAAAGTCAGGTTTGGTGCAACTAGAAAATTCAAGTGATGATGAATTCTGATGAGCCTTTCTCAGGATGGCACTTTCTTTGAACTTGTGTTGATGATTTCTGTTTTCTCGATTCTGTTTTTCTTAAATTATGATTGTCGATCTTCAATATTCAATAGAGAATTCTAATGCAGCCATAGTAATGAAAAACTTGTGTGACAATAGTGATTCATTATTGAGTCTTCTTCTCATATGATGATTCTAAACTTTGATGAGAAGAAAATAAACTCCGATGATGATTTCTTAATGATTTTTCTGATGAGTTAATTGATGACATCACGTCTGATGCTGTTAAGCACTTGCTCTGATAACTTGTAAGATTTTGAGATTTGATACAATTTGAAGAAGATATTGGATACAATTGAGTTACAGTTTTATACACAGAGTATACTGCTATTTATATTGAATTTTGCTTTGTTGGGTTTCAGTCTTCATGGCCCAGAACCTATATCCGCTTTCAATTCGGAGAGTTATTTGCAGTCTGTGATTACTAATGGATGACTGAGATGATTTGATGCTTTAATATCTGCATTATATACACAACCGATACAACACATTACACCAATAACGAACAACAATTTGCTAAACGAATGAGTGGTCTTATTAGAATATGTAAGATTAGGGAGGAATTTGATGGATCTGTTTACTAAATGATTACTAAGAAAAATAGTTATTCAATTTTATACTGGGATATACTTCGAGTCTAAAGTAGATGAAAGTATGGTGGATACCCATTTGAGATCAAGTTAAGCTATATGATTACTCTTTGCATTTCATTTCCCTCTAAGTTATTTATGCTATGTGCTATATGCTTTTAGAATCCAAAATCAACCGTGATGGTGGTTATATGTGATGCACTTGATGAGTTATTTATGATATCCCTAATTTAGAACTTTATGCTCATGCTAAATCCATACTCAGTTTTGGTAGCATCATAGTGGTACACTTGAAGGATTTTTGTTGTAGTAGGTTGAGCTTTCTTACCCATTATCGAATATATAACCAGTTTATGTGATGTTTTTGAGAAGAACTTGATATATCCTACTATTTGATTCGAGGTTGAGCTTCTTTACTCTTTACAAATCCATAGTCAACATTGGTGATGCTTTGGAGACACACTTGATGAATTTCACTAATTTATCAGAGGTTATGCATATTGCTCTTATATAGCTAGTGTGGTGGTACTTGTGAGATGCACATGATGGATTACGACTATTGATTTTTGGTCGAGCATTTTACCCTTAATGGGTCCATGGTCATAAGCTATGGTGTTAGAGTGAAAGACTTAGTGCCACCTACTTAAATCTAAAAGTGGATGACCTTTCGTTGATGATTTTAGCAATCTCCGTAGAGCACTCATGAGTGCTCAAGGCGAGAGTATGACCATTAAAAGCGCATATTTATCGTGGAGTTTGTTCATACTCATAATATAGTATGTGTTATGATGTCTCAACTGAAATCTTTGTTGCTAAGGAAGAATTTACTATTTTGAATAAGTTAATCAATCCAAATCTATACAATTCAAGAAGATATTCACTGTTTATATTAAGTTGTAAACTCATTTTTTATGTATCAATTCAATTGAAAGACATTGATATTCACCTATAAAACTTTTCACTTGTCTAGGATGTTTTCTTTGAATTCCCTTGCAATTAGTGAGGAAATGTTGGATAACTATAATAAAAATCAAGCCTTTTAATTTGTCCGATCTATTGTATTTTGCATTAATATGGAACCGTTTCTATTTTTGTAATTTTATTATTGAGGTTAAGTTAGTTGTGGGAGGCATATATAAAAAATCTACATTGATTTCACATCTCTTTTTTATCTCTCTTCTCTAAGAGAAATATGATAAACAAATTCGCTTTCATCTTTTTTAGACAAATATCACCAAAATAATTAAAGCATCTTTCAAATATACTTAAAATTTGTGCATAAGATTTTTGCAAATTTAAATTTTTTCAACCTTGAGTGCATAAATTTGAAAACTCGTTCGATGAACCTTGGTAAGTGGATGATAATTACCAATTACACGGTAGTCATATGGAATTTTCCTGTTAAGATAGTGACATATCCACGACATAACAATCTTTTAACTATTGCTTCCAAGATTGTAATAATCGCTAGGCGGACGCTAGGCATTAAGTATAAATTAGAGATTAATTGTTTAGATCGGGATTAATCAAGAATTAATCAGAGCTTATTGTTTTTTGATAAATCAAGAATTTGGAAAAAATTTAGCGTCTTATTTAGTATCAACTGATATAATTCGAAATTTTGTGATTTTGGATGTGCTTTGGAGTAGGCAAAAGGGCAAGACAACCTAAAACTAGCATGTTGATGCTTGTACGTGGCACTGAACCTTAAATAACGCCTAACTAATGCCTAAATACAATAGTGCTTGCTTCTTACCATTTTCACTTCATCAAAATCCAGCACTTTTTACTCATCATATTTATCTCTATCTACCCGTTTGACGTTCATCGCTAGTGCATTCAAAGTATCCAAATGATTTCACATTGTAATGTTAGTTTCATGTTGAAATTATAGGGGAGTTATTAAAGAATTAACCAATTCGTCAAAGATTTCATCATGTTATAATCTCCTCAGGAGTGTCTCATAACTCCTTAACCGTCTTCATATCAGCCAGCTCATTAAACACCACAAGACATAATTGGATTAGTACGAAAACCATTCCTTCCATCTTCAAGAAGAAGAAGAAAAGAGTTATTGTCTTATCATTCAGTTTATTTGGCGTTGATATTAATTTTCAAGCCTTCTCTTTTCTCAAATTTCCTCCAACTTCCATGTACTTGAATGATTGCTGCTGCTAAATTGATGTGCATTTCACAGCTCCACGACCTTTTTATTACTTTCTTATAAAACACAAAGATTAAAAGAATATTTCTTAGAAGATTGCAAATATGAAATATTGTGGAAAACTCAAAATTTTCGCCTTTGAGGAAACCACAATTGAGAAATCACAATTGCTTAATTTCTTCCATGAAGGGGTGTTTGTTTTTTTGCACTATATGGCTTATAACTGCATAGTGTTCAAATAATTGTTAACCTCACAAAATTAAGAAGTTTTAGTTTTCCACTATGTAGTTATGAGAAAAACACTATCGTGCTCCTATGAAATGCAAAATACAAAAATCAATTTTTAGCATCATGGACTGCATTTCATCATGAGGTGATTTTTTTAGGCAAAAAAAAACAGATTGTTTTAGTCTTGTAATCAATTCATTAGAACATATTTATTTTCTTTCTTTCTTCTTCTTTATACCTACCAAATTTTAATAATGGCTATGTAGAAATGGTTCTATGTGCAAACATAAAAAATAATTAAATTATGTCGGATAATTGTGTCGATGATTCGAGAATGATGAAGATGATATCTGCTGTACTTCTGACTAGAAGGATATACTACGCAGATTCTTTTAGATAATAGTTCAACCCAACATGTATAAATGGGTTATCGAACTTTAAGATTTAATGAAGCCTTGGAACAATGTAATCAGATTCAAAACGTGTACGATTTTGATCCGACCAAAAACATCTGATGATGCAATTTAATAGAGAATAGAATGAAGAAGAAGAAGAGAATTGATTTGCAACGTTTCTGCGTTTGCAAACCATACATGCGTCACAAAATGTGGTGATAATGTAGTGTTCTGCAACACTTTCTGGGCGTCATAGATCTGGAGAAAGAAAAAGAAGGTACAAAGAAAAGAGATCGTTCTTCCTGATGGTTCATGTACGTTACTATTTATAGTAGTGAGGAAGTGTTCATTCGTCAAACGTTACATTCTTTTCAACAGTCCGAAACCGTTACAAATGGTCGTGCCTATTCATAATAGTTTGAAACTATTACTAAATGGTTGCATCCCTTCATTCAAATGACCAGCCAAATCTATATATTCAAATTCAAATTCTGGATCTGGCCTGTTAACAAAAATCAATTCATCATTTTAGACTCGAACCCAGTCCGATCGATCGGTCGGACGGCGGCACATGCGTGTGGTGGTGATGCATAACTTCTCTCCTCACATCAAAGCAAAGCTTTGGATTCCCAACAGGCCCAACCTTTCTTAGATAATCCTATATTTAACTAAGTATAATTCCTTATTTTTTAGATATGGGACTATACATTCCATCTCTCTTCTTCCATCTTCTTTCCACTTCTTCCCTCTTCAAAAACAAACCCAAAACAAATTTTGAAAATTTCTAACAATTTCCCCCCCATTTTCAAAATAAGTAAAATAAATAAAATAGACGGCTGCATCACTAGAGTGACTACCTACATACCCAAGTGCGATTAAACCAATGTAGTTCCAAGATCAAGCTTTGCATCATCGTGGAAACTAATACATAAATGATAGGTATCCTTTGGATTTAAACCTTCACTTAGTGTAAACCATTCAAAGTTCTATCGAGGTCTATGGTGAACGTATCTTGAACCAAGTACCCAAAGTGATAGTACAGGAACAGTCACACATACTGATTTTCGTATACAAAGTGTTCTGTATGCTCAACACATTAATGGCCATGTGCTTAAATCCTGAGTTCATGAGTCTATTTTGCAAAGCGGTCTTACTTTCTTAGGAAATGACCTGATTTCCATACTCATATAGGTAAGTATCTTAAGGTGTTTCTGCGATACACCATTTTAAGGTAACTAGACTTTTTAAGGATATATTATCCATCCTTTATTCTTGCAGAATCCAAAACTAAATATTATGAGATTATTGATTTAGTGTTTCATAATCATTCTCTTAACTTATTGGTACCCATTGAACTTTGTCTATCCTTTTCAAAACATAAGTTGGGTTTCTGTTAAGGATGATCAACCTTTATTCACAGACATTAGTCTCATTTTCTTTTATTTTATAGAAACCATTGCCTTTGGAAAACTCTTTGTGAGTGGGTCAGCCAAGTTTTTTTGTCTCTATGTAATCAAAAGTTATTACTCCACTTTTAAGCAACTGTCTTATCATTTGATGTCTTAGACTCACATGTCTAGACTTTCCATTATATGTCTTATTAGAGACATAGTATATTGTAGCATGATTATCACAGTTAATTAAAACTGTTGGAGATGACTTCTTCCATAATGGGATTTCTATTAATAAATTCCTAAGCCATTCCACTTCCTTCCAAGCATCTACTAGTGCAATCAACTCTGACAACATTGTTGAGTCAGATACAGGTTTGTTTCTTGGAAACCCAAGAGATTACGACACCTTCTAACGTAAAGATCCATCCAGTCGTAGACTTGGATTTGGATTCTACACTGTTCCAGGCTACATCACTATATCCTTCTATTATAGCAGGATATTCTTTATAAGATAAACCATAGGTAAGGGTTCCTTTCAAATAAGTTAAAACTCTGAAAATAGCTTATCAATGTTCGAAACCTATATTACTCGTAAATCTACATAACATGGTTATATCATGTGCTATGTCTGGTCTAGTGCATAGCATAACATACATGAGACTCCTAATAATATTGGAATACTCAAGTTGAGAAATGGTACGTCCAGCATTCTTTTCTAATTTAATACTATGATCTAAAGGAGTAGGTGCTGGTTTTTCATTATAATGATCATACTTTCGGAGGAACTTCTCAATGTAATGAGATTGTGTTAGCAACAACTACCCCTCTTTTCTAATAATTTTAATTCCTAGAATTATGTAAGCTTCTCCTAGATCTTTCATTTAAAATTTAGAAGATAGAAACTTCTTAATTTCATTCACACGGTATATATTGGAACCAAATATTAGCATGTCATCAATGTATAAACATATTATAACATAAGCGTTGTTGTATGATTTTCTAAACATACATTTATCAGCATCATTAACAATAATATCAAACTTCTCACGCCATTGCATGGGAGCTTGCTTCAGGTCATAAAGAGACTTTACTAATTTGCAAACTTTCTTTTCTTGCCTGGGATTTTGAAACCTTCAGGTTATTCTATATATATATATATATATATATATATATCTTCTTCTAAATCTCCATTTAGAAACGTAGCCTTTACATCCATTTGATGTATTTTTAATTTATGAATTGATGCAAGTGCTGTTAAACAGCGTATAGAAGATATGCGAGCAACTAGAGCATATTTATCAAAATAATCCACTCCATGTCTTTGTTATATCCCTTAGCAACTAATCTGGCTTTAAACTTATCAATAGATCCATTTGTATTCAACTTTTTCTTAAATATCCATTAACATCCTATAGGTTTAGTACCAGGAGGTAAATTAGTTAAATCCAAGTTTGGTTTAATAATATGGAATTCATTTCATCATTAATACTTCTTTTCAGAATATTGAATCTCTGGAACTCATAGCCTCAGAATAAGTTATGGGTTTATCATCGACGTTCATGACATATCTAGTCACATTAAAGACTTCGTCCTTACTGCCTTCTATAAGATATGTAATGAAGTCAAGACCATAGTCCTTCTTTATTCTTGCTCTTTTACTTCTCCTTTATTCAGTACTATTATTTGGTACTAATACTTCCTCGCTGTTTTGCATAGGAGCATAGTCATTGTCATTGATATCATCAATCGTATTAGGTTTTGGATAGATTATCTCAATGGAATCTCAATAGTTTGATTTTCAAAGAATTCTACATCTACGGATTCTATAACTTTTAAGGTGTCAAGAATTAGGAATGTATAAGTTATACTATTAAGTGAATATCCTATGAAAACACATTTAAATGCCCTATTTCCTAACATTGGTCGTTTAGGGTCTGGTTTTCCAACATATTCTAAACAACCTCAAGCTTTAAGTCTTATATGATTAGGTTTCCTATTAAACCATAATTCATAAGGAGAAACATTATTCTTTTTAGGTGGTACTCTATTTAAGATATAACATGTAGATAACATAGCATCACCCCATTGGTTATAAGGTAAGTTTGAACTTATGAGAATGACATTAACCATTTCTGCTAAATAACTGTTTTTTCTTTCAGCAACACCATTTTATTGTGGTGTATATGAGGCAGTGCATTGGTGAACTAAGCCGTGTTGTTTACAAAATAAGGTGAATTCATTTGAGAAATATTCACCACCTCGATCAGAATGTAATACTTTAATTTTAACTCCTAATTGTGTTTCGACCTCTAGTTTGTAACTTTTAAATTTATCAAAGGCCTCATCTTTAGTTTTCATTAGACACACATATGCATATCTAGTATAATCATCTATAAATGTAATATAGTATTGGTTACCATCATATGTGATATGATTTTTTAAGTCATCCACATCACTATATACTAAATCAAACATGCCAGTTTTCCTTTCTATAGATTTAAAGGATTTTTGGTGTATTTTTGCTTGAACACATATTTCACGTTTTGAGATAGTATCGAAATCACAACCAGAAATTAATCCTAGTTTATGCATATTTTTGAAGGAATTATAACTAACATATCCTAGTCTACCATGCCATAAACTAACAAAATCAACAATATAAATAGAAGATTTCTTTATTAGATTTAACTTAATTATGCCGTTACAAGAGTATCTTTGTCCAATGAATTTGTCGTTCTTGGACAACAAAAGCTTATCAGACCCATACACCATCTTGGACCACCCTTTGTTAAGAAGGTATACAGAGACCAAATTCTTAGACATATCAGGTACATAAAATACATTAACTAGTGTAAGAACTTTTCCAGAAGTAAAAATAAGTTGTATGGTGCCTTTTCCCAAAACTTTGCTTGGAACCTTATTTGCTCCAGTAACCTTGTCGGCTTCTCCAATATTTTCTTCATAAGTATTAAACAGATTACAGTCTTTGCAAATGTGAATGGTTGCTCCAGTATTAAACCACCAATCATTATCAGTTTCGCTAATGGAGTTCGCCTCTTGCACTACAGCCACAAGCGAGTCTTCAACCACATTCATCTTTTGTTGTTTCTTCCGCTGAAGGCAGTCTCGGGCATAGTGGCCGGGCTTGTTACAGTAGTAACAAGCACCTTTCTTTTTGTTGTTGGAATTTTTATTATTAAACTCCGAGTCACTCTTAAGCTTTAGCTTGTCAGTAATTTGAACATTTTTTGCCTTAAATCGCGTTAAGTGCTGATTCATAACTTGAAGAGCATTGAGAGATTAAGCTCGAACCATTCATGGTTGAAGATATTGTTTAAAAATTGTTGGATAATTGTGTCGATGATTCGAGAATGATGAAGATGATAATTGCTGTACTTCTGCATCAAGGATCTACTGCGTAGATTTTTTTAGACAATAGTTCAATCCAACAGGTATAAACGGGTTATCGAATTATCGATTTCAGCATTCAATGAAGACTTAAAATAGCGTAATCGGATTCAAAACTTGTACGATTTTGATCCAACCAAAAACACTCAAATTTGATCTCTGATGATGCAATTTAGCAGAGAATAGAATTAAGAAGAAAAAAAGAACTGATCTGCAACGTCATTTTATAGAATTAAGAAAAAATAGAATATCTTATTTTTCAAGATGTGGGACTATACATTCCACCTATCTTCTTTCATTTTCTTCCCACTTCTTCCCTCTTCGAAACAAACCCAAATCCAAAACAAATTTTGAAAATTTCCAACAAATTAAAATATACATCTCACACACTCTACCAAATAAGTCTGACATTTTTTATTCTTATTTCTATCTATCAGTTATATCCAAAGCTATATTCTTCTTATTATCTCTATACATTTATTCTAATCAATTTCGGTTATAGGACAATTTGTTACTAATCAACTAGAAAAAAGAAGAAGGAAAAAAAAACATATTTCGATCAAAGATTGGACTAGCTTCAAGTTTTAATTAATTAATATTATATTTTTTACATAAATTTCTTGTATCTAACCCTGTTTTTAGCATTGAATCACAATCAAAGAATTTAAACAGTAATACCCATAATGGAACTTCACCTCAAATCCTTGCATGAAATCGTTCTTCCAAAAAATTAATCAGTATTTTTGTGAACTTCTCCAACATATTCGTCAAAAAGTTGTTTGTTGCAAATACTTTTGTCATATCCAAAATCATGACAATCGTCACTTTTTTGTGTGTATATAATGCACATGCATGCCCTAATACAGCCACACTAAAAAGTTATAGAAATTATATTTGTGTATGTGCTATATAACTGTAACCATGATTGTATACGACTAGCGTATGGCATGCATTGCACGACGTGCTAACACATGAGCGTGACCTCGAAATGCAATACTCCATGAAAGTGTATTTATGTGACTTTGATAACGGTTGAAACGAAGAGTACGATCAATGATCTCTTTGTTAGTGGTAAACTAAATTATAAAGCGCACTACATCGTGACAACAAAATAATTAAACATCGTGCAGTAGATAGTTATGGAAAACAAATATCTCCTGTGTAGCACGAAGTGCAAAGAACAATATGGTGCTCTTCGTTGTATAGTGCCAGCACTGTGTGATCATGAGAAAAACGAATACACCTTAGAGATAGTGTATTGGTCAAAACTTTGATAGCTACTAACTACAGTGAACGTCATGGAAAGTTAATTTCATACAACACGAATCAAGTGAAAAATGACATGAAAAAGGTTTGATAGCAAGATATAAAGAAAGTTATAATTGAAGTGGTGGAGTATTTTAGAATGCTATATGCATGTATATCCATGAAGCAGAATATGGCTGCGTCTGAATTTTAGTCTACACTTATATATTGTGGTCCTTTCTAGTTTAAAAAACGAGTACTAGTATATCAATTTTATTGTATTAAATATGCTACCTGTATTTCAATCTGATTTAGATCCGGTCAATTTATTTTTTATTCATTTGTAATTCAAACTGAATCAGTCTTCCTATTTTTATAATATTTTGGTAATAGACAAAAATATGGGTCCAAAGAAAGAATTCTCAAATAAAATCAAATAATAAATTAAAGAATATAATTCTTCTATGGATATTCCTACATTTTATCTGAAATGTAAAATGCAACATAGCTTAAATCTAATCTAATTAACACTTAAGAAAAATTGTTAAAAATACATACCTGTATTCAAATGTTTAGTCCGCAACCGTGCAAAGTGTAAAAATATAATAAGTATATGGCATAAAAAATTTAATCAACGTAAACACATACATAACCATATAGAATGAATTAAACCAGGATTCGGTTTATATTAGAGTCATACATATTGTAATCAGGGGCACTCTAGATCATTTATCATACACATAAACTATATGAATACAAATGCATAACTGCATATAGTGAAAACAAACCGTTTGCAACACAGAATTAATGTATCATTAACTGATGGATTAGATCAGCATAAGTCCCGTAGCCATCACATACTCTACGTTTACAAGATAAATTAAAAAAAAAAGAGTGAGAAAAAGGGGAAAAAAAAAACTTACCTGTATAAAACCCATTTACTTTACCATTTTAGTTTTGGGTTTCCGTCCAAACAAAAATGTACAAGATGCATGTATTTTTTTGAAGAAAACCAATTTATAAAATAAAAGTTAACATAAGAATTTTCTACTTTACTTTTTGAATATTCTTTAATGAATCTTGAAAATGCAAAATACAAAACTTCAAATAAAATAAATGAACCCTAAAATGTTGTTTGATTTACAATTTCAATTTTAGGCTGTCTAACGATCTAAATACACTGGATTTCAAACCGGTTATACCTTGAAAAATGGTTTCAACGTGTAAGTCATACTTTTTGTATTTAGTGGACAAAAAAAAACCACCGCTAACTATTTCTCTCCTCCTCTAGTAACACTTTGTTGTAACAAACATCCCTTATTTTCTTTCTCCCTCTCTCTTTTTTTTTTTTTTTTTTTTTAAGTATATATTGGAAACGTAAAAACTCAAAGTTCAAACAGCATGGATATGTATCCTAAACAATGGGATAAAAAGCTAATCACCAAAGCGGTACAAGAATAATATGATTAAGCCATTAACATCAATACATGATTGAGCAAGGAGTAGATGATACTAATAATGATAGGAATCGGTGTCAGGCCTTACATGTATGTATCTTGCAAGTGTCCTATTTTGGAAAGGAAAATAGCTGTCAAGCTGCAATTTGTTACAGCGATTACAAGGTAGATGTAAGTACTAGATCAGAAAGAGAAAAATCTAGTTTCAGAATCAAATAAAATACTGAAAGATTTTCGAGTACAATTATTTCATTTTACTTGAATTTGCCAAAAAGTCTAATAATTATCTAAATTAAACATTGGTGCCAAATGTAAAAATCAATCCAAAGTATAACAGCATCTATAACACGGTAAAAAGAGGTATAAAATTGCAGCATAGCAAATATTTTTGTGCAACTTATGATACAAGAACAAATGGAAAATAAAACTAGCTAAAACATAAAAGCACAAGAAACAGTTGGCAAGGGCGTATGCATATGACAGACAGAATCACAAGTTAAAACCTCATGACTATTCAAACTATGTAATGATACAGATGAATTTTTGTTCACGTTAGCAGAGATCATAGAAGTAAAAGTAATAAAAATTCATCCATAAGAAACCGAAGATAAAGGAATAGGAATCAACCATAAGAACACATTCCAGCATAAGGAAAGTGCAAAAACGAGCATAGAAATACAACTAGTGTCATTAAAGCTAATAAAAGCAAAGCAAAAAAGTTGTGTCCCTTATTGTACAAAGAGAAAGAGAATACTAGTGGTGGACCTCACGTAACCTCCTACATATACCCCCCTTCCCTTCATTTCCCATTTCTCATAAGCTCAAGCAGTACATTGATATATTACACACATATACATACAAGCTCATCACTAACCGTGTGGCGTATATATACTTGCTAGAGGTAAATTTCATTCATATCTATTATGACTTATGAGATCCTGTATGTTTAATGAATATATCATTATTCTTTTTTACTTAATGTGCTTTGTTCCATGTTTTAGCAGCCTCAACTATGTCTGTGTGCACGGAAAACCCAACCTCCGCTTTCGTATCAACCTTAATGCAACCTGGGCAGTCCGATATATGGACTTCAATCCAAGCACGGAAATCAAAACAACTTGAAACACCAAAGCAAGAACCATACATTCATCCTCTGATAAGGCAATCCTCGAGCCTGCTCAGTCAGAAAAGCCTGGAAACGTGCACCGAGAGCCTTGGCTCCGAAACTGGCTCAAACGACTTCTTCTCATCAGACGACGAACTTGATTTCTTATCAAAAGCGAAGGAAATCAAACAGGATTTGGATCAACGAAATGAGTGTGGATTCAAAAAACTGTCCACTGTGAACTACCACTGCTCTATCAGCAGAAGGTCATCCACGCCTCGCTCGTTTCCTCCTCCTCTGACTTCAATTTCACAGCAAGATGGCCCTTGCGTACAGATGAGGCCCCACCGAAAAGATGGCAGGCTTGTTGTCGAGGCCTTCACTGTACCTTCTCAGAACTACCTCCATGCAGAACGCCACAATGGCCGCCTCCTCCTTTCCTTTATCAACACCACTTCAACTAAAAACCTCAACTCCGAAACACCAATTGAAGCACAAGTTCAAGAGCAGGAGCAGGAGCAGGAGCAAGAGCAAGCAGAAGAAATGGAAGCGGTAGAAGAAGAAGAGGAAGAAGTGGAAGTCGTGGATAGAGGAACGATAGTGGAGGTGAAAGTAAGCACACAACCACAGCAGACAAGCATGAAGGTGCACAGATCGTCCATCGTGATAAACAAATTTGTAAGCTGCACCCCAGTCGAAAATGTCATTAAAGTCGACCAAGAATGTTCTCCTCCAGTTTCCCCATCAACGAAGCGTTCGTCTGCAACAAGGACAACAGCGGCGGCGGCGGCAGTGGCAGCATCTTCTGTAAGCGTAAACGTCTCTGCAGACAGTGGATATTCATCGACTGATAACAAGTTGCTTTTCGCATCGAAAAGGAAGAACAAAGAGGAGTTGTTGCATGACATGAAAAGGTGCAGCGAGTTGAAGAAGCCTCTGTTCATATGGGAGCCGTGTTACATTGCTGCTTCTACATGAAGATTCCGTTGTTGTTCTAACATTATATCGATTATCCTGATTTAAGATTAATTACAAGTAGTATTATTAAGAATAATTGAGCGGTATGTGAGGGGTTGGATTCATGCTGTTGTAGTGTGTGCTATTTTGGGTACCATTTAGTTTTCTTCTTCTTTTTTATTCACCCATTATTAATGGATGATTTTATGATAGATGATTGAGATGGTTCTCTTATTCAAGTCGGTATTCAATATTAGTAGTTTGTTCTAGATTCAGCTTACGTCATTAATCTTGTTGCAGATATTCATTGCTAAAAAGAGGAACATTACGATTAAAATTCCATTATATTTATTAAATGGATGTATATAAATCAAACAGAATATAAATTATAAATAGATAAATCAAGTGGAGTAATATAGTGAAGCGATGAGGATGCAAATGAGAAATGAATACGGTATGTGCCAAGTGAAGTTTCTCTATCGTTTACAGCAGGACTAAATTATTCTTATCTTTTGACTAGTCCTTAGACCAACCAATATTTGTGGCAACAGGATTTCATTTCTTTATTGATTTCATAAATATACTTATGCTACTGTGTAAGTTGAGCACTTTGAAAATGGAAAAGTGAAGATGAATACAAGGCAGAAGAATAATGTCTGGTTTTATAAAAAAAGGTTGACATAATCAAACACATGCGTTTAAGAAGACTGTGCCTTGGTGTATGAAAATCTACAGCGCAATAAAAAATAAAATATAATGCTTTAAGCCTCTAATAACTTGCTAGGGCAAGAACGAGATAATGCCATGCTTAAGGTTTTTTTCCCTTGATTAAAATGCCATCTATTAATATTATAATAACATATATGCTATTCATATTATGTTTTAAACTTAATTATAATCGTTGAGTACTAATCTAATTAATATGTAGTTATCTGGTTGTTTATTGAAAGTTCTGAACATTCTGCTCGAGAATTGAGATATATGATTGGCTGTATTAGTCTGCGAGGCTACATGATGGAATCCACATTTCAATAAAAGAACTGTTGTGTATCATGTATGAGCGACGGGTTGTCTGTGATTACGCGTAAAATTTCCCTTCTGGATTGCTTTGACCATACCCACATGTTAAGGTGTTTAATTGACCAAAGTCAATTTTGCCTCCATACATGCCATTTATACTTCGCTAGAACAATGATCAAACATGTGATTCTAATGCTTTACACAGTACTGTAGGTTATATTTCTAAGGCATAGTTTTTCAGCACGACATGACCGTGACGACTCAAAGTTTAAGGTTTTGATGGTTCAACCGGTTTAATAGTCAGAACCGTGATTTTTTTTTTTGAAAAAATTGCACATTTAACTATATGCTATATGCAAAAATATGGAAATGATAATGCAATGTACACAAACTGTAGATAGCCTTCAAAATCTACAACAAAAGTTTTGTGTTGTTACAGTGCACAACTGCACTAACACAACTACAACTGTATATATAGTAAATGTTAGGTGTGGTTCGCATTGTAAATGAAGTGGGTGCGTGGACTGAAAGTATTAAAGTCCCACATCGCAGGATATTTGGAATAATAGTGGTATATATATGAGATTGGTGGCACGTAAGATTGAGAATTCCTTTTGTTATAACGTGTTGCCAAGACCAGATTATATGCCCGATGGGAGACGATGAATGGATGTTCAATCAGGACGTCGACATGGGAACTTCGACCGTTGTCCCACATCACTGCGAAGAGGATTCAGTATAACTCCAAAGGCGACTTAAGAAAATACTCGTCAATGTGGAGATTGATTGAGATATTGATTGGTTGTTTTTGCACTTCTTACCACGATCTCGTCTTGCGCTGTGTTTTGTTTTTTGATGTGAGTGATCTCGAGTTAAAATTTCCTAAAACATTTGGTATCAGAAATCCATGGTTCGAGGGAACGGTATGATGCAGCGTGGCCGAAGCATGGGTCCAAATGGGCTTGAACATGGGATACTCGTCAAGGTGGTGATATGATTAAGAAGCCGCTCCCCCTGCTTATGAGAACTCGGAGTAGCAGCTTGACACCACTGCAAAGAGAACTCGGTATAACTCCCAAGGCGACTTAAGCAAATGCTCACCAAGGTGGAGATTATTAGATGTGGCTCGCATTGTTAATGAAGTGGGTGCATGGATTGAACGGGTTAAAACTCTCACATCGTAGGATATATGGAATAATCATGGTATATGTATGAGATTGATGACATGTAACATTGAAGATTCCTTTTGTTACAATGTGTTGTCAAGACCAGATTATATGCCCGATGGAAGGCGATAAAGGGATGCTCAATCCGGATGCCAACATAGGAGACTTCGACCGTTGATGCCGTCTAGACACGGTGAAGCGAACGCGGGAATGCTGAAACTCAACATGGTTAATTTTGGTGACACTATACATAAAATTGAAGAGGTCGGAAGTAGCTTGGTGATCGAAAAAATAGTACACAAATCGAATCTCGGAGGAGGAAGATATAACGAAGAAGGTGGAGTGGTGTTGAAACAACAGCGAAAGACGTCTGAGAGAAAGTGATAGACATTTGTCGCTGTAAGGTTTGGAACCCGAGAGTTCGGGCAGACGTTTGTCACTTTCGGCAGATGTCTGAGGCTTCAATGGATTTTTCAAAGACCAACGCCAAACGTCTGTCAAAAATGGACAGACAGCTGAGGCTACAGCAAACCTGTTCCGAAGACCTAGGACAGACGTCCGAGGATTTGGTCAAATGTCTGAGGCGAACCTGCCAGTTTTTTCGAGGCTTGACTCAGACGTCTGAAGCTTTGTGTCAGATATCCGAGGCGACTTCTGCCTGTTTTTCAACCTGGGCTTGATATGAAGATTTATGATATTCGAATGGACAATTTTGGAATTCTGCCTAGGTTTTCTGTTCTTCTATATAAGCTATTTTATGGATCCACATTTGTGTGCGACAAAAAAGCGACTACAAGTTTTAGCCTCCACTAATTAGGGTTTGCCTAAACCTAATTTTCTTTAATTTTCTTCTCCACAAATCAGTTTCAGTAGAATTTTTGATCATATAATCAATCTTTTATACTCTTCTCATCGATATTAATAAAATCTATCTCAAAGTAAATTTACACTAATAAGATGGTAGTGGAACCACTATAAATCGGTGTGTGCTTTATTTTTCGTTATTGCTTCTATATTATATTGCTTATTTGATGATTGTGATTGATCTTGGATCGAATTGAGATTGAGATTGGTCGTTTTTGTACTTCTTACCACGATCTCGTCTTCCGTCGTGCTTTGGGTTTTTGATTTGAGTGGTCTCGATTTAGAATTTCCTACAACATTTGATATCAGAGCATTGGTGTTGGTAGATGGTTGCAAAAATGCCGAAATCAGATAATACCTCAGGTAATTCCTCAATGGGTAATCCAAGTGGAATAGCACTTTATGTGCGTGGTTCGTATGCGGATTCAGGATCAAAATTGGTTATAAACAAGTAGAATGGCTAGAATGATTTTGAAAGATGACAATGAAAGATGAAAGAGGTTCTAAGGAGGAATCTAGTGCATTGGGTAGTGTTCTATACACATTTGTTGGTAGAAATCTTGGATGCTGAGAGAGAGGAAATGGAAGAGTGGGCATTTACTACACTTCAACTATCTATAGGAGAGAATGTTATCTTCGAAATTAGTGGTGAGACTACCGCTAAAGGTATTTATGACAAATTGGAGGAGTTATATATGAAGAAGTCACTAACTAATCGTTTGACATTGTTACGAACGTTCTTCACCTCTTAGATGAAGGAAGATACTTTTCTAATGATGCACTAGAATACTTTTGATGATTTTTCTAATGAAGATGAAGGCGGTAGATCTGAAGATTGAGGAAGAGAAAACGACGATGATATTTTTGTGTTCGTTACCTGACCGTTATAAGGGTTTCTCAAATAGTTTGATCTATAGCCGGGATAATTTGACGCTGAATGATGTCAAAACAGGTCTACTTAGCGAAAAGTTGCAGGATCAAATGAAGGAGTTAGGTGATGAGAATAGTGATGCTAGTACTGGTTATGGTTTATTTGTGGAGAAGGAGAGATATGTTAAGAAGGAGAACCGGGGGCATCTAAATCAAGGAACCTTGGTTGGAGAAAAGACAAAAAAGGAAGTAGCATCTTTATCCATAACGGTGGAGAGTGGAGTGGTGAGGGAGACGTAGATGTGCTGACGGTGGTAGCATCAGATTTTTTGGGTAGTGAATGGGTGCTCGATTCGAGGGCGTTTTATCATATGACTTCGAATATGAATTGTTTTTCTTCTTATATTGACAAAGAAAAATTCAATTTTTATGGGTAATGGTGCTATTTGTAAGTCGAAAGGCATTAGTTCCGTTCAAATTTGAATGTTTGATGGAGTGGTTCGTACTCTTACTAATGTGCGCTATATTTTGGGACTTAGGAAATCTCTTATCTCTTTGGGGGTGGCTGGATTCTTTAGGTTGTAATATAACTATTGAGAATGATAGCTTGCAGGTTTCGAAGAGGGCGCTTGTAGTGATAAAGGGTGCTAGGATGTTTGAGAAGGGTTTTAGATATGTTCACACGGATGTTTGAGGACTTGCACCGCTAGCTTCTTTGGGTGGGGCTCGCTATTATATTTCTTTTATTGATGACTTTTCTCGGAAGTTATAGGTGTATGTAATGAAGGCTAAGTCGGAGGCATTTGCAAAGTTCAAAGCATGGAAAGCTTTTGTTGAGAATGAGAGTGGCAAGCCTTTGAAGGTTCTAAGGTATGGCAGAGAGTATGTTTTCGAAGAATTCTTGGAGTTTTGCAAGCATCATGATATTCGAAGGCATTTTACTATATCGGAAGATCCACAATCGAATAATATTGCAAAGAGGATGAATCGTACTCTACTTGAGAAAGCTCAATGCTTAAGATTGACATTGGATTTGTCTAAGAGATTTTGGGCTGAAGTTTTGTCAACCTCGGTATATATTATTAATCGAATTCCATGCTCGACTATTGGTAACAAAATTCCAAAGGAAATGAGCATTGACTTGAGCTATCTTCGTGTGTTTGGTAGTCCATTTTATGTGCATGATCCAGGAAATGATAAGCTTAAACCTAGAGCTTTTAAGGGGATTTTGCTTGGTTATACTGATGGAGTAAAAAGCTATCGGATTCGGAATCCGGAAATGAAGAAGGTTATGAATTCTCATCATGTTACTTTTGATGAGTCAGCGATGTTCAAGAAGAATGAGAGCTTATCGTATGTTCGGGATTTGGTTCATGATGAATCAAAGGAGAAGGAAGTTATTCCCATATTTTGTTTAAGGAGTAGAGAGAGTAGAGTAGTTGGAGATGCTTATGAGGACGTTGTTTGATGTATTTTTGTTTGATGATAACAAATATATATCAATTTATATATGTGTTTGCAGATTGTACTATATACACATAGGAATAAATATTCATATTGAATAATAATACTATTGCATAGAATTTATATAATTCAATCAGTATTTTTATTCAATATAATATTTTATTTCAACACTTATACAGTACAAAGTTTTCAGCTCTCTCTATATACGTACACCAGTTCATGCATTTCACATTCATATTTTTTTCTCACTACAACGCTCAACACTTAGTTTCTCACTCTGCCTGCACATCTGCATCTATTTGCATTATCCAGCTCCAGTTCTTGTCCTGTCTCCTGTGTACCTGTATAATTAGCAACTACAACAGTAATCTGAAAATAAACAAATTTGAATTTGCAAAAATATAATTTTGTTTTATTGGTTTCTCAGATATATGAGTTATTGTCATCATTTTTGATTGTATAATATCTGTGCATATCGGTATTCTTATCAGGGACAGGTAATCATGAGTGGCTGCAATACACACGTGTACATTTATACACGTGTGCACTGCCTCACCAACTCGTGTGTGCAGTCAACAAAAAGCAATCATGCACAACATAGACACAGCTGAATCATGCACAACATAGACATAGTCAACAGAGCACATGCAAGCTGGATATGCAACATGACAATGCTCAAGTCGAGCCAAAAGATATGAGGAGCAATATAAATGCAGTTATATACATACTGAATCAACGCTACTCAGTGCAATGCAGACCAACTAGAACAACTTCAGATGACTTAGATAAACTCATGGCCAAGAGTAACGTCGAATGCACAATAGGCCGAGAATCAAGACCACATGCAAACTGAAACAAGTCTCGACCAAAATCAGTGACTCAATGCAAATACAACAACAGAGCACAATGCACCAAGAACTAAACAAGGCAGACTACAATATCAAGTTCAAGCCAGCCCAAGTATACAACAAGTGAATAAACCATGCAACAGAGAGTTATTCACAATCCAGGCAAAGCAGGATGATCACAAATACATCAAACTAAATGAAACAGGCATCACAAAAACAAGTCAGTCAATATGATCAAGGTCATCTACACTGTTTAGAAGAACCAGGTTATACAACTACAAGTACAGGTACAATATAATGCAGACCTGAGTAAAACAAAGGAAGTACATTTTGTCAAGTACATCATGAAGCACTTGCAACAGAAAGTCAATGCTAATGGACACATGCGAAACCAGACTAAAAAAAGTGAATAACTATATGAAACAGTGATGCAAATAGTGAACTACAATATCGCAATGATAACAAAGTCAAGGCCTACAGTAAATCAAGTTATTCAATGCCGAGAAACAATGTAACAAAGATCAGGAGACAAGTTCGAAGTCAAAGCAGATGTTAAACAAGTCGAGGAATAACAATGCAGACGCAAAACAGTCAAGCGTGTATGAAAATTCTTGAAAAAGTAAAAAATCAGAAGACTTGGTCAAGAAATCAAATATGGCAAACAAATCTTGGCAATGCAAATATATGGAAAAGAATTTTTCCATATTTGATTAAATAATTCGAATATGGACCGAAAAAATCCCAGAGCAAAATCAGAAGTTCAAATTTCAAAATTGTGAAAACATATAGGAAATACCAAAATTGTGGGTACCAAGCAAAATTCGAATCGTATGTACCCAAAATGTCATAACAAAATCATGGAAATATTCAACGACTTGGGGGCCAAGCAACAAATCAAATCAGATGCAAAATATCAGGGTTTCTACCCTATATATATACCCAAGATCATCATAGACGGTATGAAGAGAACAAGCAAGAAAAATCAGAAAATCTCAACTCAAATCATACCAATTCAATCACCCGAGCCCTTAGCAATCGGAATTCGCTCTAAACGTGGTTGGCAAGCCTTAATCAGAGGCGAATTGGACATTCGAAGGGAAGAGGAGAAATTAGAGGCAACTCAGAGATCCAAACGAGCCGTAGTTGAGACAAAGCCGCCATTTTTCAGAAACCCTAAATTGCATCAAATAACAAAAAGAAGGGAAGTGGCCGTGTTTTATTTTGTTTGGTCGGGGTGTTGTGTTTAAGAGCAAAAAATTTGTACTCAAGGCTTTTACTTATTTTTGCTCTTAATTTTTTTTAAGTCTGTATTTTTTTTGAATCAAATCTTGGTAAATCACCACCTAGGATTTAAGTTGTGTCAGATTGTCTAGTTAAGATTAGTTCATTAAGCAGGGTTTGCGAGTTTGCAAAACTCTATAGGCGGTAGCAGGGTTTGCGAGTCTGTTAGAGTGTTTGTAAGTGGGAGACTGTTTAATTCTAATAGAAATCTGGGAATGCAGCAGTAGGCAGGGGTTACCGAAGCTGGGTAAATTTTGTGTGTGATTTACTTTTCAGCATATTTACTTTTCTGCAGTTTGTTTTTACGTTTAATTCGACAAAATTTGCTATAACCCTATTCACCCCCTCTAGGGTTAATCTAGATCCTACAAGTGGTATCAAAGCACGATATTTTTCTTTAACTCTAGAGTCATGAATCCACCAAATAATGCTTTTTCTAAGGGACAATCTATTGCTAGGCCACCCATGTTTAATGGGAATGATTATGCTTATTGGAAAGTTAGGATGGGTATTTATCTTAGTTCTGTTGATTATGATGTTTGGGACATTATTGAAACTGGCTATAAATCTCCCACTATAACTGTTGGTGATACTGAGATTCCTAAACCTAAGGATAGGTGGGATGCTAACGATAAGAAATTAAAAACTACAAATGCTAAAGCCATGAATGCTTTGATCTGTGCTCTTGATAAGACTGAATTTAATAGAATTTCTCATTGTAAAACTGCACAGGAAATTTGGCATACCTTGGAGGTGACACATGAAGGAACTTCTCAAGTCAAGGAATCTCGACTAGCCCTATTCAGCAATGAATACGAGAACTTTGTGATGGACAAAGGCGAGAGCATAAAGGACATGTTTGGACGCTTTTCAACTTTGGTGTACAATGCTAGAGCGCTTGGGAAGGTATTCGCTGAGGTAGAGCTTGTGAGGAAGGTGCTACGAGTCTTACCGATGAGCTTTGAGGCAAAAGTCACGGCAACACAAGAATCGAAAGATCTGAGTAAAATAAACATGGAGAAGTTAATCGGCAACTTGATGACATATGAGCTTGAGCTAAAAGCAAAGGAGGAACGCAACAATTTCGAATCAAAGAAGAAGACGATTGCCTTAAAGAGCAAAGAAGAGAGCGATGAAGAAGAAGAAGATCCAATTGAAGAGATTGCAATGGCTGTCAATAATCTCAGAAAATGGTCAAGATTCAGGTCACGCAAGAAGAAAACAAGTGGTAATAGGTCAAAAGATTCTGACAATTCCGATAATGAATTGACGTGCTTTAACTGCAAGAAGCCTGGCCACTTCAAACGAAAATGCCCACTTCTCAAAAACAATAAAGGAAAGAAAAAGAAGAAGAAGACCTTTGCAGCGACTTGGGATGATGAAGAAGGAGAGAAAATTTCGAATAATAGCTCAGAGGAGGCTAACTTGTGTCTTATGGAAAAATCAGATTCAGAAGCAAGCTCAGAGGAATCTAGTGAGGTAGGTGACTATTCTTATAAAGAACTTGCTTTGATGTGCTGTGATTTTACTAAAATAATTGATACTCTTGAATCTAAAATTGAAAAACTGAAATCTAAAGTAGAGAACCTGTCCATGAAAATTCTAGGTTAGAAACTGAACTTGAAAATATTCAAAACCTAGACTGTAAAAGATGTAAAATTTTAGATTTAGAATTATCAAGACTTAGAATAGCTTTGAGAATCTTGAAAAAGAAAACTTGAGTCTTAAGAAAACCATTGACACTAGGAAAAAGGATTTTATAAATAGATGCACCTCACTAGTAACTGAAAACACAACATTAAAAACCAAAGTCCAAAATCTTGAGAAATCTCTGAATAACTTTTCAAGAGGAGAAAAATCATTCAACATGTTATTGGGAAATCAAATTTTTTCTAACAACAGAAAAGGACTAGGCCTTGGGAAAACACAAGTTGATGATGATGCAAAAGGTAAGAGTGTCTTTTCTAGATGTGAAATAATTGGACATCGTGTTGAAAATTGTAGTCATAGGAACAAGAACACAAAATTTATACAAGTTTGGGCTCCTAAGAATTCTACAAACAAATTTCATGTCTATTGGAATAAGAATAAAAGGACAAAACAAGTTTGGGTTCCAAAGGAATTGTTTATTCACAATGCTTCAGTCACTAATATCATTGGACCTAAGAGTTTCTCTAGGTCATCCTCCTCTCTCTCTATGTAGGTCTGTTGGCGGGCTAAGAAACAACAAGAATAGTTTCTAGATTTAGGTTGCTCTAGACATATGACAGGTGACAAATCGAAGTTCCTTAGCCTAGAGAATTTTAAAGGTGGAAATGTGATCATGGGAGACAATAGCAAGTGTAAGATTATTGGTAAAGGTGAAGTAGGTAACGGTACTTTTTCCTTGACTAATGTTTTATACGTTGATAATTTGCATCACGATCTTATTTCTATTAGCCAACTATGTGACAAAGGTATGACTGTTGTTTTTGATAGTGATACTTGCAAAATCATTGATAAATCTACTAATAACATTGTTTTTATGGGCAAAAGAAAAGGAAATGTTTACTCGCTTTCGTTTGATAATCTAAATCTTTCTAGATGTTTGGTAGCCACTGACGAAGAGGCATCTTTATGGCATAGGAGACTTGGACATGCTAGCTGAGCCTCTTAGAAAAACTTGAAACGAAAGAATTAGTCAGAGGGTTACCACATCAGAAATTTAAAAAATAAAGTGTGTAAAGCATGTTCCTTGGGCAAGCTTAGTCGATCATCATTTCGCCCTAAAAACATTGTTAGCACATCAAGGGTCCTTGAATTAATTCACATGGACTTATTTGGACCAAATGAAATTGCAAGCTTGAATGGAAAATGTTATTGTTTTGTATTGGTTGATGATTATTCTAGATTTACATGGGTTTATTTCTTAGCCAAAAAGTCTGAATCTTTTGATTATTTTTCAAAATTTGCAAAACTTGTTCAAAATGAAAAAGGAGTTTCAATTAAAATCTTGAGAAGTGATCATGGAGGCGAATTTGAAAATTTGGAATTTGAAAGCTTTTGTGAAGAAAATGGTTTAAAACATGAATTTTCTGCTCCACGAACACCTTAACAAAATGGGGTGGTTGAAAGGAAAAATCGTACATGACATGAATTGGCAAGATCCATGTTGAGTGAGCATAAACTACCTCTAACCTTTTGGGCAGAGGCAGTGAATACTTCATGCTATGTAATGAATAGAGTAATGATTAGACCAATACTTGGCAAAACGTCTTATGAATTGTGGCATGAAAGGAAACCTAACATTTCTTATTTTCGTGTATTTGGATGTCCTTGTTTCATTCTTAACACATGTGATCAACTTGGAAAATTTGAATCAAAGGCTGATGAGGGAATTTTCATGGGCTATTCAACAAGGAGCAAGGCTTACAGGATATACAAAAAACGAACAAAGACAATTGTTGAATCAATCAATGTGAAATTCTATGAATCTGACCTGGAAAGGACGACTGAAAAGACGGTTGATGATGGGGTAGATCATGAAAGCATTGAAGAAGGGACATCTAGTGAGAAAACTGAAAGTAGGACTATTGATGCTGGTAGATTGAAGTTCAAATCCAATCATCCTCCTGAATTGGTTATAGGTGAATCTACGGAAGGTATACGCACTCGCTCTTCATTTGATAAAAATTTGTGTGCGTTTTGTTGTCACAATGGTTTTATTTCCGAGATTGAACCTGATTCTGTTGAAATGGCTCTTAGTGATGAAAGTTGGGTTTTAGCAATGCAAGATGAACTTAATCAATTTGAGAGAAATAAAGTTTGGAAATTAGTTCCTAGGCCTAATGATTATCCAATTGTTGGAACTAAATGGGTATTCAAAAATAAACTTGATGAATCAGGAAATGTAATTAGAAACAAAGCTAGGTTGGTCGCAAAAGGATATAACCAAGTAGAAGGCATAGATTTTGATGAAACATTTGCTCCAGTTGCTAGGTTAGAAGCCATTAGGATTTTGCTAAGTTTTGCATGTTATAAGGGTTTCAAACTTAAACAAATGGATGTAAAAAGTGCTTTTCTGAATGGTGATTTGAAAGAAGAAGTTTTTGTTGAACAACCCCCCAGTTTTGAAAATCATGATTTTCCAAATCATGTGTATAAACTAGAAAAAGCATTATATGGTCTTAAGCAAGCTTCTAGAGCTTGGTATGACTGCCTTTGTATATATCTTTTGGAGAATGGCTTTAAAAAGGGGAGTGCTGACACGACACTGTTTCTATTACATAAAGGAAGTGAATTTTTGATTGTTCAGGTTTATGTGGATGATATCATTTATGGTGCTACTAATGAACTCTTGTGCGATAAATTAGAACAAGTCATGCAGGCTAAATTCGAGATTAGCTTGGTTGGAGAATTGAAATATTTTCTTGGATTCCAAATCAAGCAAAGCAGTGATGGTATTTTCATTTCATAATCCAAGTATGTGTTGGAACTGTTGAAGAAATTTGGAGTTGAGAACTCCAAACCATTGAGAACTCCTATGAGCCCATCAACAAAGTTGGACAAAGACGAGAAAGGAATTGATGTTGATCAAAGAAATATCGAGGGATTATTGGTTCACTTCTCTATCTTACTACTTCTAGACCTGATATTATGTTTTCTGTGTGTTTGTGTGCACGTTTTCAATCTAATCCTAAAGAATCTCATTTGAAAGCCACTTAACGAATTTTGAGATATCTTTCACACACACACAAATTTGGATTATGGTACCCTTCTTGTGAAAATTTTGATTTAGTTGGCTATTCTGATGCTGATTATGCTGGTTCATTGGTTGACAGAAAAAGCACTAGTGGGACATGTTTCATGCTGGGACATTCATTAGTTTCATGGTCAAGTCGAAAACAGAATTGTGTTGCATTATCCACCACTGAAGCAGAATATATTGCTTTAGGAAGCTGTTGTGCTCAAATTTTATGGATGATGCAAACTCTTTCTGATTTTGGCTTAGTTTATAAACAAGTTCCATTAAAATGTGATAGTAAAAGTGCAATAGACTTGTCAAATAATCCTGTTCATCATTCACGCACAAAATACATTGATGTGAGACACCACTTTCTTAGAGATCACATTGCTAAGGAAGACATTTGCATTGAACATATTTCAACTGAGGCTCAACTTGCTGATATTTTCACAAAACCCCTCCCCGAAGACAGATTTTCCAGATTACGTTTGGATTTGGGGATTATAGAAATTGACTAATCATTTTCCATTTATTGATTGAAATATTCTTGGATATCTACTTTCAACTTCAATTTCTAGGATTCAAACCAGTTTGGGATATTATTCAAAGATTGATTCGAATATGGTAGTCAGTAGTGGAAATATGTTTGTTTTATTTCATAATATAATTAACTTGGTAACTTGTTCCACGGCCATTTCTATTTCTACCATCTTTCTATCATTCATAATGGTTTTGTAAAATGAGAAGAGTGAATTGTTATTATTTTTTTAAAAATATATATATCTCTCATGCATCCATTATCATTTAAAAGTCCTTATGGTTATGCATGGATGGAGAATGTGAGTGAATTATTTTTGTCATCACTCCATTCTCATTTAGAAGTCCTTATGGTTATGCATGGATGGAGTATGGTAACTAAGTATTTTTCTGGTCTCAAAGTCCGGATGCTTAGACTAATAAGTAACTGCTAATCCCATTTAAAAGTCCTTATGGTTATGCGTGGTTAGTAAGTGCTTATTTTTGTGCTTAAATGTCAAATTATTTTTAAAATATCTCTCTTCTTATTATATAAAAACCGAATCATCGATCCATTCTCTACAATGTGGAAACTGTTATCTCGTTATGATATATTATGCTTTTTTTCCTACTGTTCCATTTGTTTTTGTCAGTCTTTTGATAATGACAAAAGGGGGAGAAGAACAAGATTTTGATAAGGAAGTAAATATTTTTTGGAATACTTCAACAAATTTGTTAAATGTTGTTAGTTAATTTTCTTTAGTTTTTTATTCTTCTGTAATTTTCTAAATCTTCTAAATAGGGAGTGGTCTCAGTTGTTGGGGGAGCATTCATATAGGGGGAGCTAAATATTTCATGCTCAAACTCATTTATTAGAATTTCAAAATCTTTAATATATATATTTGTCATCATCAAAAGGGGGAGATTGTTTGATGTAAATTTTTGTTTGATAATAACAAATATATATCAATTTATATATGTGTTTGCAGATTGTACTATATACATATAGGAATCAATATTCATATTGAATAATAATACTATTGCACAGAATTTATATAATTCAATCAGTATTTTTATTCAATATAATATTTTATTTCAACACTTATACAGTATAAAGTTTTCAGCTCTCTCTATATACGTACACCAGTTCATACATTTCACATTCATATTTTTTTCTCACTACACGCTCAACACTTAGTTTCCCACTCTGTCTACACATCTGCATCTATTTGCATTGTCCAGCTCCAGTTCTTGTCCCGTCTCCTGTGTACCTGTATAATTAGCAACTACAACAGTAATCTGAAAATAAACAAATTTGAATTTGCAAAAATATAAATTTGTTTTATTGGTATCTCAGATATATGGGTTATTGTCATCGTTTTTGATTGTATAATATCTGTGCATATCAGTATTCTTATCAAGGACAGGTAATCATGAGTGGCTGCAATACACACGTGTACATTTATACATGTGTGCACTGCCTCGCCAACTCGTGTGCGCAGTCAACAAAAAGCAATCATGCACAACATAGACATAGTCAACAGAGCACATGCAAGCTGGATATGCAACCTGACAATGCTCAAGTCGAGCCAAAAGACATGAGGAGCAATACAAATGTAGTTATATACATACTGAATCAGTGCAACTCAGTGCAATGCAGACCAACTAGAACAACTTCAGATGACTCAGATGAACTCATGGCCAAGAGTAACGTCGAATGCATAATAGGCCGAGAATCAAGACCACATGCAAACTGAAACAAGTCTCGACCAAAATCAGTGACTCAATGCAAATACAACAACAGAGCACAATGCACCAAGAACTAAACAAGGCAGACTACAATATCAAGTTCAAGCCAACCCAAGTATACAACAAGTGAATAAACCATGCAACAGAGAGATATTCACAATCCAGGCAAAGCAGGATGATCACAAATACATCAAACTAAATGAAACAGGCATCACAAAAACAAGTCAGTCAATATGATCAAGGTCATCTACACTGTTTAGAAGAACCAGGTTATACAACTACAAGTACAGGTACAATATAATGCAGACCTGAGTAAAACAAAGGAAGTACATTTTGTCGAGTACATCATGAAGCACTTGCAACAGAAAGTCAATGCTAATGGGCACATGCGAAACCAGACTCAAAAAAGTGAATAACTATATGAAACAGTGATGCAAATAGTGAACTACAATATCGCAATGATAACAAAGTCAAGGCCTACAGTAAATCAAGTTATTCAATGCCGAGAAACAATGTAACAAAGATCAGGAGACAAGTTCGAAGTCAAAGCAGATGTTAAACAAGTCGAAGAATAACAATGCAGACGCAAAATAGTCAAGCGTGTATGAAAATTCTTGAAAAGGTAAAAAATCAGAAGACTTGGTCAAGAAATCAAATATGGAAAACAAATCTTGGCAATGCAAATATATGGAAAAGATTTTTTCCAGATTTGATTAAATAATTCGAATATGGACCGAAAAAATCCCAGAGCAAAATCAGAAGTTCAAATTTCAAAATTGTGAAAACATATAGGAAATATCCAAAACTGTGGGTACCAAGCAAAATTCGAATCGTATGTACCCAAAATGTCACAACAAAATCATGGAAATATTCATCGACTTGGGGGCCATGCAACAATCAAATCAGACGCAAAGTATCAGGGTTTCTACCCTATATATATACCCAAGATCATCATAGACGTTATGAAGAGAACAAGCAAGAAAAATCAGAAAATCTCAACTCAAATCATACCAATTCAATCACCTGAGCCCTCCGCAATCGGAATTCGCTCTAAACGTGGTTGCGCAAGCCTTAATCAGAGGCGAATTGGACATTTGAAGGGAAGAGGAGCAATTAGAGGCAACTCAGAGATCCAATTGAGCCGTAGTTGAGACAAAGCCGCCATTTTTCAGAAACCCTAAATTGCATCAGATAACAAAAAGAAGGGAAGTGGCCGTGTTTTATTTTGTTTGGTCGGGTGTTGTGTTTAAGGGCAAAAAATTTGTACTCAAGGCTTTTACTTATTTTTGCTCTTAATTTTTTTTAAGTCTGTATTTTTTTTGAATCAAATCTTGGTAAATCACCACCTAGGATTTAGGTTGTGTCAGATTGTCTAGTTAGGATTAGTTCAGTAAGCAGGGTTTGCGAGTTTGCAAAACTCTATAGGCGGTAGCAGGGTTTGCGAGTCTGTTAGAGTGTTTGTAAGCGGGAGACTGTTTAATTCTAATAGAAATCTGGGAATGCAGCAGTAGGCAAAGGTTGCCGAAGCTGGGTAAATTTTGTGTGTGATTTACTTTTCCGCATATTTACCGTTCTGCAGTTTGTTTTTGCATTTAATTCGAGAAAATTTTCTATAACCCTATTCACCCCCCCTCTAGGGTTAATCTAGATCCTACAGACGTAGCGGTTGATGTGACATCACATAGTCCATAGAGTTCTTCTAGTAGTGTAGATGATGTGCATGATTCTAGAGAGGATTCAGTTCAAGGTGGAGCTGAAAGGAATTTGGGTGATGGTATTGCGACTCGGGTTGATCGTCGTGCTATAAGGCCACCCGAAAGATATGGTGATTGAAATTATCTTAGCTTTTGTGATAATTTGGACTTTCATGTAGTCCAAGATGAGCTGATGGACGTTGATGACGCCATGGAGTTGAGTGATAGCTCGAAGTGGATTTGTGCCATGAAGAAAGAGATGCAATCGTTGATGAAGAATCATACTTAGGATTTGGTTCCACTTCCTAAAGGAAACTATGCTATTGGGTCGAGATGGATATACAAGGTGAAGGAAAATGCGAGATACAAAGCTAGGCTAGTGGATAAGCGGTTTGCATAAAGGAAAGAGAAGGAGTATGATGAGATATTCGCATCGGTTTTGCGCCATACCTTTATTCGGATATTACTTGCCATAGTTGCTATTCATGACTTGGAATTGGAGCAACTTGATGTGAAAACCGCCTTCTTACGTGGTGACTTGGATGAAGACATTTACATAGAGCAACCGTAAGGGTTCGTTGTAGATGGTAAGTCAAATTTTTTTGCAAGCTAAAGAAATCACTATATGGTTTAAATCAATCACCTATATACAAGAGATTTGATCATTTCATGCTTGAAAATGGTTTTGATAAAAGCATCAAGAATGCTTGTGTTCATTTCAAGAAGTTGAAAAATGATTGTCGGGTGTATTTACTATTGTATATGGTGACATGCTCATTGCTTCTAAGGATAAGAATGAAATCAACAAGTTAAAATCGAATTTGAAATTAGAGTTTGAAATGAAGGATCTTAGAGAAGCAAGAAGGATATTGGGCATAGGAATAGAAAGAGATCAAAAGCATTTTGAGATGAAATTAACTCAAAATAAGTACATAGAGAAAGTGCTTTGCCGTTTTAGCATGAAGAATGCAAAGGCTTCAAATACACCTTTACTTTTGCATATGAATCTTTCGATTAAGGGATCACCTATCTTGGAGAAAGACAAGGCTTACATGGCAAAGGTGTCATACGCTAGTACGGTTGGAAGTCCAATGTATGCTATGGTGTGTACAAGGCCCGGTATTGAAAAAGCCATCGGGATGGTTAGTTGATATATAGCTAATTAAGGGAAAATGCATTGGGAAGCTGTGAAGCTTCTATTGAGATACCTTAGAGATACATCATCTCATGGTCTTGTTTTTATCGGTAGTACGGAGAAGAATTGCAAGTTGTTTGATTATTGTATTTTGGACTACGTCGGTGATATGGATCGAAGAAAATCACTTTCGAATATGTCTTCACACTTGAAGGTACAACCATAAGTTGAAGATTGAGATTGCAAACTTTAGCTGCTTTATCCACTACGGAGGCGGAGTTGATAGCCGTGGTGGAGGCGGCAAATGAGGCACTTTATTTGGGGCGATTGTTGTGTGACTTGGTATTGGAGCATGATAGTGTCGATTTTCGGTAAGATGGCCATAGTGCTACTCACTTGGTGGAGAATTTGGCATTTATCTCACGGACTAAGCATATTGAAGTGAGAGAGTCATTTTTAGTCGCCATGGATGAGGATAAGCAAGTATATCTTCGGAAAGTGCACATAAAGGATAACGCGGTAGATATGTTCACTAAGGCATTATCGGTTGGGAAGTTCGGGAATTGCTGGAACTTGATTCACTTGGGGAAGTACTAGGTGCCATATGGTGGCACGATCGAGGGAGAAGCTTGGTTATAAATGAGGAAGAGTATAGATGAGAGATTGTGCTTCTATCTTCTTGGTGAGTTTTAGTCTTTGGTGAGATTGTTTAGGATTTTGATGTTTTTAACACTTATTAGTGGATGGAGGCTTTCCCTTAGCTCGTTGATGGAGTGCAATAGTGGCTTTGTCAGAGCTCATTGGGAAAGCATTCACGTTTGCTTGAAGGTAAAAGTGGTGATAGTTGGAGCTATCGGTAATTGATGATGGTATGATACCACTGGAGTTGGAGATGGATATAGTATCGAGGTGAAGTGTTAAATTTTGATGACACTATATATAGAATATAAAGGTTGGAAGTAGCTTAGTGAGGAGAAAACGGTTCGCAAATCGGGGCTCGGAGGAGGAAGATATGACAAAGAAGGTGGAGTGGTGTTGAAACAATAGCGACATACGTCTAAGACAAAGTGACAGACGTCTGTCGTCGCAGTGTTTGGAACTTGTCACTTTCGATAGACGTCTGAGGCTTCAGTAGATTTTCCAAAGACCTATGACAGACGTCTGTCAAAAATGGACAGACGTCCGAGGTTTCAGAAAATCTGTTTCAGAGACCCAGGACAGACGTTTGAGGATTTGGTCAGACTCTTGAGGCGACTCCTGTCATTTTTCCCGAGGCTTGACTCAGATGTCTGAAGCTTTGTGTCAGACGTCTAAGGCGACATCTGCCTGTTTTTCGGCCTGAGCTTGATATGAAGATTTGTGATATTCGAAGGGGAAATTTTGGAATCTTGCCTAGGTTTTCTATTCTCCTATATAAGCTATTTTCTGGATCCATATTTGTATGCGATAAAAAAGCGGTTTTAAGGGTTTTAACCTCCACTAATTAGGGTTTATCTAAACATAATTTTCTTTAATTCTCTTTTCCACAATTCAATTCTAATAAAAAAATTGATCATTGTAATCAATCTCTTGTACTCTTCTCATCGATATTAAGAAAGCTCTCTCTCAAAGCGAATGTACACTAACAAGACGTTAGTGAAACCACTATAAATTAGTGTGTGATTTATTTTTCGTTATAGCTTTTATATTATATTGTTTATTTGGTGATTATGATTGATCTTGGATTGAATTGAGATTGAGATTAAGATATTGATTGCTTGTTTTTGCACTTTTTACCAGGATCTCGTTTTCCGCTGTGCTTTAGGGTTTTGATTTGAGTGGCCTCGAGTTAGAATTTTCCACAACAATAAAGCAGTGCGCAACTATAAAAATTTAATGACCGAAAACTTAATGAATCTTACAGTGGCATTAGAGGAATTTGCAGCAGTGAATAACGAAGTGGAGTTTGTGGTTTAAATTTTGAACGATTATGATTTTTGAAATATAGATTTACTTGCTTCCTTTAAAGCAATACAAAAGATGAAAATAAGAGAGAATTATATGATAAGAAAGTAGAGAAAAACAAAAGAACCTAGGTTCAAACATATAAAATTAACGGTTGGGCCACTGATTTGAAGGTCCGACTAGAGTTCATGCATGATTTAGATCCGACTGAGTTTTAGATCGAGGCAGGGTCGGGTCATAGAAAATTGGTCTTAGGTAATATGGTAATGCAATAGCACCAAAAGTAATGACCAATTATGTGTTATTAGCACACGCAAATTGAAAAATAACTACTTTGGCATGCAATGCAACGCATACATGCACAAAAAATTTATAATTAGCTTGAAATAAAATTAAACATTAGAATCAAAGTACGATTTAAATATTTTAGTTTCTAATTGATGTGAATTTTGTACAGAATGCGAAAAAATGGATATTACATAAAATATAAACAAGAAATTTGAATTAAAATAGGATCTTATATTTTTTTGGAATAAATGTGGATATAGGTATTACATATAACAATCTAAGGGTAATTTGGAATTGTTAAAGAGCTTCACTAAAGGAAAAGAATTTGCATTATTAATAAAGATAAGTAGTGGTGATGTCCCATATAAACCTGAAAAGAAATTTATTCAAAAAAATTGGCTGACCCATTAATCTTTAACATCACCAAACAAAATTGACATTATTCATTTCCACCCTAAATATAACACGACCACATAATATAGTGTGCTTCACGAAATAACATTGGCATAAAGTTTTTGATCACCGCTTCATGTGTAGAACGAGTAGGAAACATGAAAAGGTACATGCTCATAAATATAAGTGGCACATGAAGTTTCATTATTAACATGCTTCAGGGACAGGGCCAACCCAGGGTCGCGTAACAAACCCATGAAGTAGGACAATCCCAGGGCAAGGCAATAGTTGCTTGTAACAAAAGGATTTCTCAATGTTATGTGCCACCAATCCCACATATATACCATATTATGCATCATATTTTTTACGATGTGAGATTTTATTGTTTAACCCACACGCTCACAATGCGAAGCACACCTAACATGTTTAGTGTCTACTGGATCAATTTATGGAATACTAAACATGTCGACAGAAAAGAGTGTGAAAAAGAAAATTCTAGTTGAATAAGGGGAGCTGCAAAGTTACGTGCACCACTTGCTTTGCTGAATATCCGTTGTTGCAATCTTGCTTCACAAAAAGTTACAAAATCAAATTTATTATATAAAATAATCCTTGTGTTACATTATTTTCCATAAAATATCATAAAGAGTAAGATCCAGTAATTTCAAAGTAATGGGCAATTGGTATGTTTTGCATTCTAGTTAAAGCTACAAGAAAAAAATGTATGCTATTAAACATTTGATATTGATAGAATCTTATAAAAGTTAAGCATTCAGGACGCTTAGATATATTTAAAAATAAATATTATCATTAAATATGTGACCTGCACAAGGAATAGATCGACAATGTTAAAACACTACCAAAAATTAACTATACAGAGAGAGAAAGTTAAAAACTAAACATTTTCAGTTCCTAATTAAAGACAAATCGACAGAAAAAAAATTAGTCTTTAGTTAGAAAAACTAGTGACTGAATTTCAGTTTCAAATCGGTCATAAATTTTTAAAAAATGTATTAAGACCGAATGTTAATCTTTAATTGCCACTTACCCCGTCGCCGTTTGAATGAGTGAATTTACAATCGTCAAGATTTTAATTCTATTTTAAAATCTATCGGTTAGACATAGTCATCCACGTGATGATGTTTAAAACTATTAAAATCTTATTATTTCAGTTTTAATAGATCATTTTTTAATTTAGTAACATTCCCATTCACTCAATTTTTCCTTATATTAAAGATGCCATAGATCCACTCATTAACTCCCACTCTTTCTTTCTCTGCACTTGTTGTTTTTCCTTTGAATCCATGCTATTTCCTCCACATTGTCTCCTCCATGTTACATCCACTAGCATACCGTAGCAAATTTCCCACGAAATCCCATGCATAGAAAATCAAAGACAAACACTTCGCTCTTTTTATGTAGCCAATTCCCCTTCTTCGACCAACTTTGTTCCATACCAAGTTTCCTTCTTCAAGCCATGGTTTGAAATTCCGGCGGAATTCCGGTTATTCCGGTGATTCCGTTCCGGTTCCGTTCATAGTCGGAATGAAATCCGGTCAAAATTCTGGTTCCGCTCTAAATTTTGGATTTTTTTTCATATATTGAGAAAAACTTATAAAAAATTAAAAAATACAAATATATAAAAACTAAAAAAAAATTGAGACAATAAATAAATGGAGAAGAAATCGTGTAGTTTCATAAAAAAAGTTGTTATACTCTTGTTAATTTACATCGAATCATAAAAAAAATTCAAAATTTTCAAAATTGATCAAAGTTTTAAAATCTCAAATGAATAATACAGAATCTTACACAGTGGATTTTTAATTAAAAAATATATTTTATATGTAATGTAAAATATATACTATAAATTTATGGCAATATTAGATATTTATTAGTGTATATAGCAAATTAAAGCAAAAAAATACCGTAATTAAAAAATCGGAATTAAAGCGGATACTCCGGAACGGATTCGGAAATTTTAGAATTACCGATGGCTGGAACGGAAACGGAAAACGGAATTTCGAACCTTGCTTCAAGCAAGTGCATGCCTATGTCTCCATGCTACAAAAGGCAATCTAATTCCATCCAAATTAGTATAAAAAAAATTAACACAAAGCACTAATTACTTCACAATAGAATGGCGCCACATGGGTTTTAATGGTATCCAGGAGTTAGTTGCTGAAACTGGATGTGGATAGCACCCTTTATGGGATGGAGAGTTCGAAATAAAGGCGATAAAGGAATAGAAAGAAAAGATTTAGATTCGTATCTCTTAAGAGATATTTTACCATTTGGATGATGTTAACTGATAAATATTAGGTTATGTACTCTAATTTCAAAAAAAAATTGTAATCTCATGTTGAATGACAAAATTATATATTTCTATAATATTAGTTATTCATATGCAGTTTTCTTACACATATCTTCTTTAATAGTTGTAATGTAATAGCTTTGGTGTCATGCTTTTTTAGTATCAACGTGAACTACCAAAAACATACTCTATATATTACCAAATCTTAATCACTTAAAAGTATGATCTCTTATTAAACTTCTTTTACAAATTCAAACGTCCATTAAAGTAGAATCTAACAACTAAATATGTTTTACAAATTCAAAATTCTTCTGAAAGTAGGATCTAAAATTAAACTTCGTTTATAAATTCAAAATATTTTCTTTACAAATATATAAATCTTAATATCATTCAGCTTTGGTGTCACACTTTTTTTGTACCAATGTGAACTACAAAAAACGCCTATATATATATTATCAAATCTCAATCACTTAAAAGTAGGATCTCATATTAGACTTCTTTTACAAATTCAAACGCCCATAAAAGTAGAATCTAACAGTTAAATATGTTTTACAAATTCAAAATGCTTCTAAAAAATAGGATCTAAAATTAAACTTCCTTTACAAATTCAAAATATGTCTTTACAAATATACAAATCTTAATATCATTTGAAAATAAAAAATCATTTTTTTAATTATTTAAACATATACATTTACAAGGAAAACAGTTAACGCGCGTAGCGCATGCCATCACACTCGTATATAATTATAAGTTGGTTAATTATGGTGAGATATGATCTCTTCTACTATATACATATACATACGTGTGTGTGTATAACACAAATATTTTAAATTGTGAATAAATAAAATAAAATCAATTACTTTCATATAATTTTGAGACCGTTTAAAAACAAAGTTTCAGTCTTTAATAATATTTAAGACTGAAATTTCAGTTTTTTAAATTTAAGACTGAATGTTTAATCTCAATTATTTTTGGGACTTAAGAAATAAAAACTGAAATTTCGGTCTCAAGTCGATCATTACGTATACTTTTAAGACTAAACTGTTTAATTAAAGACTAATATTTTCAATATCTATTTCAATCTTTTTTGTTGTGAAATGTTGTATTAACAAGGTACTGTAATTATCAAAAGCTTATATGCATATACATACATACATATGCATACATACACACACATATAAAGTAAGTATAGTTCAATACATTTTACACAAACATAAAATCATTAAAACACATATTGGTAGAAGTAAAAATTATGATAAAACCATTTGGTCAGAAATGCATTCCATCCTCCGTCAGTCATATTCTAATAAACATTTAGACTTTATTATCTACCCTTGGATTTATCTCAAAATGTACATACAGAATATGAAAATGATAAGAGCTTATGAACTTACAGAAGGTAAGAGAGATATGCAAAATGCTCCAGCTTTTGTTATGATGATGTAAAACATTAGCTGGTCATCCTTAGCATAAAAAACCACTAAGAAGGCAACATGCATATAGTTGTAACCAATGGCAAAAAATTAAGTTATATTTCATGTTTTGGAATATTTGTACACTAAGCCGACCACATACATAAAACAGTTGCATTCATGAGGGAGGATAATTATTATAACTAGAAGAAAAAAGTATATATTGGAAATAAAAAGCTAAATAACAAAGCATTTTGTATCCTGATAAAAAAAAAATACTACTCAAGTAAGATATCTGAATTATCTACTTAGCAAGTTTTGGGAAATAAGTTTGACGGTAGAAAGTAATAATATTGCACATAGCATTATTTTCTATAAAACTAAGTGCTACATAAATACATGATTGATTGACTAGTGCAGAAAAATGATAATTAGATGTTATTATTCACTCAAGTTTTAAGTTTATAGCGAAACAAATAAATGTCTTAATAATTCAACCTTTGTAGCTTAGGAATAAGCGATGCAATTAAAAAAAGTAGATTAATTTTGTAATTATGTTGTTATGTATGTCACAAATGGTAGTTGATGAGCAGAAGGTGGTTTTACCACTACATAATAATTGTCATTAATTGATCCCTCTATAAAACAAAAGGATTGTAGTGTATTAGTTGGAATTTACACAATCAAGTTAGACATGTTTAAGTTTTTTCTCGGCATCATATTATCTCTTTATGACTTTACCGACTACACTATAATTTACATAGCTATGAGCCAAATTGTGGGAATTTATTTCAGTAAATATCAATTGCACTCGGATGATTTTGAGCAAGAATTCGGCTTCTTTCTTGCTCAAAACCTAAAGATTCCAGTTTGCCTTCATAAGGTATCTAATTTAATATGTCCTAACAAGATAAAGCAATTGAAGGCTCTATCATGGAATGATACATGATATATGTTATCTCGTTTCAAAAGCTCATCATGCACACCATTAGGGCTGATACATTAATGGTAAAATCTACCATTAGTATACCAATACCAGCGTATTGATAACCGGCATTGAACTACCTCGCTACATCAATGCTTTCGGTATGGTAACATTAAATTTATTACTATTAACAATAAATACAGCGGTAAATAAACTTCAAAATCAGTGGTAACGGTAAATGTATCATTTATATTAACTTTGTCGTTTTGGTATTTAAATTAATCATAACTATGTGTACTTTTAAAGGTAATATCTTGTTTGTAGTATTATTCATGATGACATTTCTTTTTTTTATTAGGTTTGAAGCCTAATATTAGCAATGCTATTATTTCATATTACTGTATATATTTTTTGATGAATTAAGAAAATTTTCTACGTTAAGTAATATCAATCAAAATGCTGATATAAATATTAATGGAGTTAGAATAAGGAATAAATATTTTTTTATCATTATCAAAATCTTAATGCAATAAATTTTTAATGTTTTATGTATTGGTAAATTTATCACAACAGCCAATGGTTTACCAATTTATTGATATACCAAGGATCATTTTACGAACAGTAACGTAAAGTATCGGAGTCATTCTTGACTTACTAGTAGTATCGGTACGATAACGGTTTTCTCATATCGGTACCGGTTATCGCTACCGTAATAGCCCTACATGCGATACCACTCTTCTAGAATTCTCCTTGTTATAGTCTTTGCATTACTACATGCAATCATAATCCAAATCCAAAGCAAGCTGGGCGTTGGAATCAAACAACTCCTCGGTGGGGAAACAATCATGGCAAATAACAACGATAATCAACTAACAATGTATACAAAATAAGAATATTGTTTGTGATATATTTTTCAAGGTATTGTAGATAAGTGGTTGTGCAATGTATCACTCATGAAAAGAGAACATTATGGATTAAATCGCGATATGAATATTTAGTTATATAATTCCTCTTTTCTAATCAATTTCTAGTTTTTGTATTGATTCTTTCCATCTTTTTTCATCTTGTTTTCCTTTTCTAACTAATTTTCTTAATTTGTTACACACATACCTGCATTTATATGTTTACATATTTGTTCTCCTTTGTTTAAGTGGAAGATATGAAATGATTAAAATAAGTTCTAATATTTTTCTTGTAATGTGGTTAATTACGAATACCTAACTTACCGTGCCAATATGTGCCCCAAAGTAATTATATAGGCACATCATCAAACACTGCAGAGTGCATTTGTGTATATATAACTTTTGTGTGTGTGTATATATTGAAACTTTGTTCAATTCCTATAAGGACATGTGCATGCGTACGCACATGCATATATATATGTATGTATGTGTGTATGTATGTATATGTGTGTGTTGGGCATTTTCACTTATCTTCCTAGCATGGTTTTGTATGTTATAAGACTGATCGCAAAAGCTACGTAAAACTAAATACATCATTAAAAGGACTATCAATGGGCCGAGTCGGGTCGGGTTCAGATCGAGTCAAATCGAGTCTGGGGTAATTTTTAAACGGGTCGAGTCAACCCATTTATTAAACGGGTCATATTTTTTAAAGCCGAACCCGACCCGTTTATAAAGGGTTGACACCACACGACCCATGTAAGCCGTTTAACTAAACGGGTCGTGTCGGGTTTAAACAGGTTGACATGTGTAACCTATATAACCCGTTTACACAATATTTGAAAAATCAGCAATTCGCTTCAGCTGTGTTCAGTAAAATAAAAGCATACACATATTGTAATTCATACATGAGCATTTAGGTCATCAAATATAAGAAAATAACAGCATATACGAGGAGAGTAACATAATTTAACTTGATACAACATTCGAGCATATAAATCTACCTAAATAGTTCCTCCAAATTCGCAAATATTCAATAATCAACATGAAAATGATATTCAAATACAATATGACAACTAAAATATGACAACGACATTACGACAATAAACAATCTTGCAAGCAATTCAGCCCATATGATAGAAGCTTCCCTGAATTGTTGGCACTTGGCATCAAATGGAACGATTGCGATTCTGCATGCATAGAAAACATTCACATCAATTTCTGTGTAACAAATAATGAACTTGAATTAAGAATAAAATTAGACATTGCATAATAACAAAACTCAAGGCTCTTTAACAACATGAAGTTGACACTATCAGTCTATCATGCTTTTATATAAAAAAAAAATGCTCAACTGAGTCTCGGTCGTCTCAAACAATAAACAGGAGCATAATAATTTTAACATGGCTTTGTTTGCAACTGTCATTTGTTAGGTCTCGAACTACAGAAATGTTAAATTAGATAACTTAGACTAAGACTGAACACTTTGCACTTCGCTCATAAATATGGTACCATTATCACAACTATTTCTTTAGTTTACTTGTCCCCTTCAATACGAACTCCTTTACTGTAGATATGTAAGTAAGCTAATATCAAAGCATGACCTTATATACACCCACAATGTCTTTCAACACTATACAACTATACTAATCTCCATCACTCAACTTCTTGCAGTTAATTTTCAACAAGTGTCATATGAACTATTCCTACAATCAGGGCGATCTGCAATAATAAATTATATATTTATTACAGCTATAATCAAAATATAGACACAGTAAAGAGTTTTTTGTAGGAAGATCTAGAGATTTTGTCTATTGTTTCTGCAGCAAAAAATAATTTAGTTGTCAACCTGATTCTAATACTGTCAATGCAACTGCAGAAGAAAAAAAGCAAATGAAGAAATTACATCTAAAAAAACTTGGAAATTATAGCACCTTTTATAAGGCTTAATTTGCAGCCTCGTCTTTACTGCTAATAATAAAAGTTCCATCTACATAATTCAATCGTGTCTTTACGGAGTTTCAAAAATGCCCTTTTCACATTTATGTTCGCATCTTCTTTCTCATCTAATAATTCATTCGGAATCCTACTCATCACGAAAGGTTCAACACACAACGACCTCCTCCTCCTCAGTTTGGCCTGTTCTTACGAAACCCTACCTCAGAAGCTATTGAATTTGCTTCCTCCTTCGTCCTTTCTTCATTTGCAGAAGAATAAGCGTAGCGGCCGCCTCTGCCTATCTTCTCTCATCTCTCATCGATCGATAATTGTTAAATGTCTTTGTTATAAATGAATTTGTAAGAACAATCGATCGCAAAGAAGATGGTGCTTGGACTTATCTTTCCTCCTCAATTACCATCTCCTCCCTGTCTACTCTGGTACTATTTTAGTCTTTTCGTCCTTTTTGGATCTTCCACGTTGTTGTTTCAACAAACCTTAGTTTGAAAATACTGTAAATGGTATTCAGTTTCAGTTTCGTTGGTATAAATGATTTGGATGCCTCTTTTTCGAGCTAGCTACTTTGACATATTTTCACCCTATCCTAATCTTCCAGTCCACTGCTCTAGTAATATGTAACACTGAAATGGTCTTTAAAGGTAAATGGGATTGATCTGTTTTTTCTCCACTGGGTAATTGTACAGTATTTTGCTTGCTTTGGCTAACATAAGGGTCCCATTTAGATTGAATATTTGCCTACTTTATGATTGTTATTTCCCATGTTTCATTAATGCATCACTTAATTTTGTATAAATCAACTGATATAAAGTAGGATAGTCAAACTTTTTCTAAAATGAACGACATCTTATTATAGAACTAATTATTGGTAAACCAATTAACATTCCAAAATGGGGTCAGTTTACACCTCTTTAACTTCCTTTGCTGTCAATCTCCTCACTAAAATAATTATCCACTCATTTAATTTCATGTATACATTCATAGCTCATGAATGAAAAATGTTTTTCAGTTTAATGCATTCATTCGCTTTATGAGTTTTAGTATATATTATGTGGGTATGCTCTAGCATCAACGTACACCAACAAAATACAAGGAGCTTGGATATCCATTGCTTGATTTATAAGAAAGACATTTAACAGTGCATCAATGTACAATTTTACATTTATAATGAATTTGTTAACCAATGGTTTACAACCATGTCACCTTAATTCCTCTTTTAATGTCAACCTCAAATCATACTATTCCTCTATGTTTAATTTTCTTTTTATATGTCTTACTGTTAAATTTCAGATTCTATGCCATGTAATTATGGTTCTATGACTGTTGTGAATATATGTACAGTTTGTTATCTAGCATGTATCATGTTCTTCTGAGTTATACTACTATCTGTAAGTTTCGTTATTGATATTGTATTTTAACCATGCACAAATTTATGATATGGACATAGTTGTAAGATTATATCTTTTTAGTTGTTAAACATAACATTCAGAAATTATAGATTACTTAATTGTCAAAATGACTAGAGAGTCAGAGACGAAGGTCGCTGCAGTATAAAAACTGAGGTGCATTTGCAGCCAATACTCTGTAACGTGAAAGCCATAAACTTCAATAAAAGTTATTCCCTCTTAATCAATTACATTATCACAGTCCCCTGCACAAACTGAGGAAAGTATTATGCTTGACGAAGCTTCCGATGTAACAATTACAATCACTAGCATCGATGCAGCACGATAGGGGAAAAAAATCATCAAAACAGGTATTCTGAACCACTACATAAAGACATATCATACATGCTTAGCATTTAATTTGTCTAATTAAGATGCCGGAAAACATAAGGTGATGATACGAAGTACGAAAGAGGATGCCACTCGATAAAAGGACAATTGCAGAGACAGAAGAAAGACATAAAGGAAGATTGAGGATCTGCTTAAGTCACCATCAGTCCTGCTTCAGAGTACTCTGCTACAAGATCCACCACTCCTTCACTACTAGATCTTTAGTGTTTGTTTCCATCTAATAAACTTTATGTACGGTTGTATTTTGTGCTTTCTCCATTCTACATTCTACATGCTATGCTGTCTTTTATTTTTTGTTTGTACTTAACACTTCCTGTTTTGTAACTTTCATTTTCGATGCTCTTAAAGTACATGCACTGTTAGTAAAGGTTTTCACTTGTTAGTTTGTTTTTCTTTCAGTCCTCCACAGAACATATACTTATATTCAGACTGTTTGCTAACTCTCTTATTGGGTTCTTATAACATAGCTAACTTATACAAACCATAATGTACAGTCCTATGTATATAAGTTGCAATAAACAATATTTCAAAAAATACATTTCACCATGTACATATTTCCTATCTACAATTACTTTTTGGAAGATCAAAATATCCAATTATTATTTATACAAATCGAGAAGGCTATATTGATTTATGTGAATTTCATAAAACTTTAGAAACTAAGATAATGATTGTTTATAAAGATAAATTTCCATGCTTAAATTGAATTTCTATGGGTCCTTTAGGTTTTATAGCAACAACTACTATCATAATGAATCATCTATCATGTAAACATAGGTTCATTAGGCAACTAACATATATGAATTTCTTATTTGGTCGACACTGATATTCAATGCAACATAATTTATGTCCATGCAGCTTTTATGTATAAAATAAATATATGAATTTCCCATATCTTTTTTATTTAAATCATCTTTATAGTCCATTTTCAATCAAACATGCTAGCTTTGTTTTGGTGGATGTTCTCATTCTTATAACTTGCTAGCTAATGTTCCATTTTTGAAGCACCTCTTTGGTTTACTTTGGGGTGCATTTGTGCAAATTTTCCCACCGTCTTAGCTTCATTCTCAGTTTTTATTTGATTCTCAAGCAGGGTTGTTAGTAGATAATCGAAAAATACAAAATCCGTTCGTATCCGTATCCAAAAATTGGATAAATTTTTGATATCCATAAAAAAGAATGTGGATATGGATACAAGGACATTCGAATCTGAAAAATTATCCATTCGGTTTTTTGTAAGATTATAGTTTAAATTATGTGTATTTTAGTATAATGAAAGATATTATTATTTTATTAAGTTAAAAGTGTATATTAGACACACTAAATCCATATTCAGTGCTCAAAACTATTTATTATTATATTTGTTTATTTTTAACACTTTAACAATCAATGGGATTGAAAAAAACTTATGTTAAACTAAAATTTTCAATTTATGTTTCTTAGTTTATCGATCGTTAGTGGATAGTATAATAATTCAATATCCGTCTGTATCCATGGTGCAGATATTTGATAACCAAAAATAATTTCGAATAGGGATGCGGATGCGGATACACACTATTCATATCTAAACGTATCCGTTGATAGGCCTATTCTTAAGTTTATAGAGTCTGAAATGTGATTGAAATTGAAGTTGGATGGCACAGATCAAATTAAATTATGTTTGGACTGACACGCACCTCAAGTGAACTAAGAGAATGTTGACAAAGTACAAAGGGGTAAATTATGTTGGTAGTGAAATTATAATGACCTTGGACTGGTAAAATTGTGCAAATTTGGGTTTCCATAACATTACTTACACTCGTGCTTCCATATGATGTTGATAAGTGGTGCTCAAATAAAGTGGCAATTATATCCATTAGATATTTATGCCATTTGACCTTGCTTTTTTATTTTCAAGGGATCTTGACATTATTTCAATGTATTATCACAAAAACAACCCATCATACTACTTTATTTTTAACTTGATTACTATATACATTTTAAAGGCTCTAGCTCAAGTAGAGTTTGTTGTGAATTTTTTTAATTGTTCCTGGAATGCTTTATTTTGAAGTTGTGTTTAGCATTTAATTATTAATATTTAGGTCTTTGTCTCCGTTTTGCTCGCAGCTTGCATTAACTAAAATAGCATATGCATGTAAAAACACAAATATAATTTCCATTTCCAGTAGTATAAAATAAACCAAAACAAAAGAAACCAATGATAACTATGAATGCTTTCAAGTTATCATTTCTGTGGATATTCTTTAATTGTCTCGATCATTGCTTCAGGTTCATTTTATGCTAGCAATGGTACTATCATATCCACTTTCATAAGTGCAACTATAAATACATGCATGTTGTGGTTAAATGTAGGTCCATCTGGACGTGCATGTATACTCGTATGCATAATATTATTGATTAAGCTGATCTACAATTTCAAGAGCAAGATTTATGTTCATGAAAATTCACAGCTCTTTCATTCACATTTTAAATGCCTAAAAATGGAATGGATTGCAGCAAAAAAAAAAGCTTATTATTATTTTTACATAAATTGATTATTATACATTATAAGTCGCTGGTTATGAAATAATAACTTAGTATCCTAACTCATCGCTTCGCCCATTGGTTTTCTTTCTTTTTAAAGTTAATTTTATAATTTGTATAACACGCGATGCACTAGTCACTAAAATTAGAAAATAAAGAATTTCCCACAATAAAATGTTAGCAAAATTGAGAAATAGGGAGTAACTCATAACATTAAAGGAAAAGTAGCTGCAGCTTTTATGATTCATGTTATCGTTTTTGTATAAGATAATCTATGCTAATATTACTATAACTAAAAATGAAACAATTTATATAATTATATTAGCGTCAAAATTGGTCACTAACACCCAAATCCAAGGAAAAACACCAAATACCAGTCACAGATCACAGACAGAATATGTGTGGAGGATATTAATATGAAGAATAACTAAAATTAAAAGCAAAGTAGTAAACAACAAGGGATTTATAGTGGTTCGGCTAACTCCGGCCTACGTCCACTCCAGAAATTTCCTTTTTTTGTAATAGTCAATTTCAGTTACAAAATGGTAGAGTAGCCTTAGCCTTAGAAAAACAAAAAACCAGATAACAGAAGGAAGATCCACCTATCTGGAGACCTACATGCTGTATTTATAGACAAATGTAGGTAACTGGGCTTCCTGAATGACTCAGGGCCCGTTAAGTCCATGCATGATCCAGAACCTATAGCCTCGACCAACTCCTGCCCAGATGCTACCGACCCAGGAAAACCACTAAAGCGACTCGAAGCAAAGCATCCCTGGACTCAAAGTAGGATGTAACCGACCTAGGTTAGATGCTGACCCAAAATCTCTAAGGCCGACCTGAAGTTTTAAGCCATAGGACCCAAAGTAAGTGAACCATATACTCATGCTGACCTACCTTGTATCATGCCGAGCCACGTTTTATAATGTCGATCCAAAGTTACAAGCGCCTCGACTCGAAGCCACCGATCCACGTTTTTGCCGAACCATACTCTTACTACACGAGCCATCTTCCACAAAGCTAACCCATACTTTAACTACACCGAGCCACCTTTTATGAAGCCGACCCAAAGCAGGTAGCTTGAAGACACGAAGCTGACTCAACCGACCCACAATACCGAGCGACAATCAAGGCCAACCCATGATCTAACTAGGCCGAACCACCTTCCATGACGAGTCACCAACACGGCGGAGCCACTCACACAACTGAGCCGCCTATGCCGAGCCAAACTATACCGATCCAAACTATAACGATCCACCTTGACCGAACCATGTCCATCACACCAACCCACACCATCCAGACCGAACCAAAGCATGCCGAACCATTAGCCTATGCCGAACCCTGCTTCACGCCGAACCACATTTGGTCGAGCCATACCAACATAGTCGAACCACCTTCCAGACGTGCTGCGTTACATATTCATCTAGTCGACTCAAACCTATCGCATTCCATCATAAAACTGATAAGGTATTACCCCGAACTTAGCTATGTTGAGTTATTAGAACTTAGCATGGAATTAAATGATAAATTTAGACAAATTAAAAAATTAAATAAAGAACACATAGCCAAAATTAATAGACTAGAACTTCAAATAGGAATGTTAAAAGATGAAAAAATAATTCTAGAGGAAGAACTAGAATTATCTCCAGAAAAAATTAAAAGTAGTTTAGTCGAAAATACGACTATATCTAATGATTTTGAAAATATTAAACTGGAAAAGAATAACTTGTTAAAAGAAAATATCAACCTAAAAAGTAATATAGAAACATTGAAAATTGAAAATTTAGAATTAAAAGAAAAATTAGATCAAATTATAAATAATGTTTTCAAAATTTAATAAAGGAAAGCAAGAATTGGAAAATCTTATCAAAACTTCAAAATCGTCAGGTAATAGAAATGAAATAGGCTTTAAAAATATTCCTAAACAAAAAGGAAATAATATTAAGAAATATAGTTTTATTTATCAAAAGACTAAAAGATCACCTAAGTCTAATACGAATACCCAAAATATAAAAATTTGGATACCTCAGACAAATAATAAGTTGATTAGACAAAAACATATTAACAATTTTTTAAATAATGTAGTCTATAACCAAAATTATGTTCATAAGGGTACCAAACCTTCTTGTGTATGGATACCTACTTCTCCCAACATCTGTGGCCATAACAAAGTATATGTGTACCAATTAAACTATCGTTTATTTTGCAGGTATCCAAAATAAAAAATCACTACAAGAAAATCTTTCATAAACAGCAGAATTGAACAGCGTTTAAACGCTTGCTGCTGTGGCAGGCTTTTTATTCGTCGATATAAATAAAGTACACGCTGTCATTTAACCTAATTACTAAGCAGGAACAAAATGCGCCATTTATTTCCCGTCCCTCCAAATACGTCTCCTACTAATTTATTAACCCTTTCTCTGTAATTTTGTAAAAGAAAATGACCTTTAGCTTCTTTTGTCTCATACTAACTAGTGTTTGGAGGTAGTTGTAAATTTAATGGAAAATATAAAGTTTGATATTATTATTCACTTAATTCGCTTAAATGCTTTTGTTAACCTTTTGATTTTCTAGTTTGTTTATAACATCAAATAAGCTAAAGAATCAGGAAGCAAAGAAGAAAAAAGGAATTTTAGTTCTATTTCTATTGTTTTGACTGTTAGACTAAGTAAATAAATAGAATTATTTACAGTGAACTGCATTTTTTCTAAGTTGTACCTTTTTTTTGTTTCAGTTACCTTGTGGATATGTTATTTATATATGACATTTGGAAACATACTTGACATTTTCTTAGGAAAATCATGTATTAGCAATTCATAGTGGATAGTAATGTTTAACTAAATTTATATAAGCTATGAACAAGTAGTTTATATTTCTAATTTCTCCATGTTAGATAAAGTGTACTTTATTTTTCAATGTTACTTAATTTGTGAATGTAAAGTATTTGGATATATCTCTATAACTATGTATTAAATTTTTAGGTTATACCAATTTTATATACATTCATGAATAAGTGGTTTATGGAATGAACATATAGATATTAAATGACATGAATTCGATATTGCCTTACTCCTCATATTTTCATTTTAATCTATGAATGAATCATGTGGTTGGTGGTGAGCTAAATATCAAGTTCTCATATTCTTAGTAATCTATTCAAAAAATTTACCTTTATTAGAAAATTTGGATTAATATATAAGTTTTAAATATTTTTGTAAAACATAATAAATTTAATTTTCAATTTTTTTGAAATTATCAATTATTTCATTAACTTTATGACCTTTTCCCCAAATTTTGAAATAGTTTGAACATTTGTGAAACATCACCATTTTTTAATATTTTTCAAATTTCATATTTTAAATAATATAGAGAATTTGAACTCCTAAAATGTGAAACATATGCTAAAATTAGCAACCTTCTTGAAAAAATTGGTTAAAAGTATTATATATTGTTAAGAACTATATAAAATTAGTTGAAAATGACTGAATTTGGATACCTTAACTTGGTTGGATGGAAGATCATCATCATTTGCTGGTTATGCAACTACTCGATAATAACCATCTTAACTTGGTAGATAACCATTGTCCTCTCCAATTAACCATTCTTTGTTGCTAACCGATGAGAGGAACATAATGGAAAATTATAGTTAGACTTTTGGTTTTCTCCTTCGTGGCTCAAAGACAAAGTAGTAAAAGAGAGAACGAGTTTTAAGTTTTCAACAACTCAAACTGCATGTTTTCCTCAATTCGTTTGAAACTCACTTAAGCATTTTTACTCCAAAACTTATACTATATGATTGGTACCTAGAGTGCAAGTTAGCCACTTCCGAGTCTCCTTAATAGATAAAAGGCACTTTAAAATAATTCAACGCGTATCGAACATGTTTACCACATTTATCAGTCAAATGGACTAAAACGAGGGTGGGGCCAGTAACTTCACATAGGCATTTTTTCAACAAAATAAAAATAGGACCTCCAAAGATTGTGGATATCGTTTAATTTATTATGTACATTCTTTTTACTTTTCAAATTTCAATAGCCCATTTTCATCATAGTAAATAATATATATTAATAAGTGAAGTGCATAGAATAACAGATAACTGAAGTGCATATTAATAATTGTTATAAAGTAGCAGGAAAAGAAACCATTGTTATTAAGTTGCTAGTCTAAATATTTTCACAATATGACATGATACCATTCTACAACCTATCAGTATTTGCATGATAAGTACATGAGAGTATCCAACAAATTATTGTTCTATTATTTTGAACACTAAATCAAAGGTAGCTTTGTAGATGTGGTCCATTTGATATGATTTAGTTTCATATTCAAAATGGGATGTCTATACTTTTACCAGGCTATGATTTCAATTGGGGATGATTCATCAACAGCTGTAGTGCACTCAAAACTAGAAGAGCGGGTAGTAATTGTGGTGTGTGTCATGGATACTGGTATAACCTATGTGCAATAAGAGAGAGAAGGATCAGAAAGGATACTAGTTGCATGTGTGCACGTTGTCGTGCGCAGATAAAGGGCTTAATTAGTTTGATGAAGTTGATGCAACTACTAATGATGCAATAATCAAAAAGGTATATTGTTATTATGTGCATATTCTGATAAATTAGTTTGATTAGATAAACTTGCATATAATTTGCTGATGCTTATTCATATTTTCAAAGCCCATCAAGGAAAAAGGAAGTCAAAATGAAAACCCTCCCTCGATCAATGCTTTTGAACTTACCGGAACGTCCTCGTTTCTTGACCTCTCGGGCTTTTTTAAAGCAGAGGTAAATGTTATGTAACTACTGTAAAGAAATTTGAAAATAAGATAAAGTACTAACCATTTTTTTTATATTGAACATGTAGACTGTTTCAGAAAGGAAGATAAGGTTCACCTTAAATTATTCACCAAATGATCTATTTGAGAAAATTGAGAGAACTGTTGGAGAAATGGGGTGTCAAATTAAAAAAGGACATGGCAAGGTATACTTCAATTCATATAAACAGAAAATGAAGAGTTCTTTGTTTCGTTCAGTAATGGATAGCTAATTGTTAACATATAATACTTTGTAGTTAAAAGTTGTGCAACACAAAGATAGTTCATCGAGCCCGAAAATCTCTGTACCCCTTTCAATTACTGCAGAGGTAACTATTGTTTCTTATTGTCTATAGAACTCCATTACTGATAGTTCATAGTATGTCCGTATAATTATGTACTAAATAATAATATATATGATTGGTTAGGTATTTGAACTAGGTCCATCTCTATATGTCGTTGAACTAAGGAAGTCTCATGGAGATTCCTCGCTGTATAGACAGGTATCCAAACTGCTTAATTTTGTAAAACCTCGATGACAGTATTTGTACATCCATTATAGTTTGATTCTCTGCTGGAGTAGGATACCCGACAAAATTAATAAAATATCAATCAATATATATCAGTCAATTCTTGGGCTAGTTAAGTATTGCAACTGAGTGTAGTTTGGGTGGGTAGTAGGGTGGATGGGTCTATGGGCTTTAGTTAGCCCTTTGTGCTTGATTGTTGTAAAAAAAAGACAACAGTAGTAGATTGTTGGACCATATATGTTGAGTATAGTTTATATAGAATGCTTTAACCATATCTGTTGTTATATACTTGAATGAAAAATGAAATCAATGGTAATTTTATACTTGAAAACTTCAACATGAAATACTTTATAGCTTTTAGATGAATTTCAAACCATTTGCAGTTGCATTTTTAGTTTGTGTACATTGCTTTTAGCCTGTCAAGGTGTCATAAATTCAATCCTGCCCTGTTAAATTAGGCGTCGATGTCATTGGTAAAGAGTTCTGAGCAAGAGGCACAACCTGTACATGTCTAAAGAGCTTGGAATAAGAATTCTTTAATGTATTGGTCTACATTTTATTTATTCTAAAGCCTTTTATTTACATAATCCTAAGTCAAATACATTACCTACTTCAATGAAATAAAGCTTTGAGCATTTACTCTTTCTCATATAAATATCTGAAACGTCCGTTAAAAGTTGTGGAGTATAACAACTTGAAAGAACAAAATCAACGGTAATTTTTTGTGATTTTTGACAAATTTAACAAACCATTTTTACACCAGGCTTATTCTAAAAGCTTTACAGGATTTAACAAAAATAATAAAGTCAAGAATGATAAATATGTCGAGAATGATAAATATGGTAATATTTAATATAACTTCGAACAAAATTATGCAATAATTATGTGGTAGTAATCGATGATTACGATGATAAGATCATAATTCACAATTAAAAGTATTATAATATTAGTAAAAAAAATCAATAAGCAACTGTTACTGCAGTTAAATGTCCACGCTAATATTTACCATGCCCTTCAACTTTCCCATTACTACATAGTAAAAAGCCAGTTAATTATTATAATTATCCAAACTTTTCACCATGATTTTCTTGTTGGTTTTTTTGATGCTTTTATGAGACTGTATATGATTCGGTACAAAAACATATGCAGTCTCTGAGGTCATTGTGCTGCTATTCTACTTTGTATTCATTAAAACTTTCAGTTCTATCCTTGCTAACTGAGTTTTGGGTGATAATCCGATATATTATTACTATTAAGGAAATTGTTCTAATGAGATGTTCTGAACTGTAAACAATGATAATCTTTAACATACATGCACAGTATGGACGTATTCGAAATTTTTGAATATTAAACTGCTGGCAGCTTCATTGGATTCCTTGAGTAATTCTATTGTGTTATAGCTATTCCGCTTTGATATTTGTTCCTATTTGCATATTATTGTAATTTACATCTACGACTTAAATTTGGTGAAGGGGATAGTTGTTTATTCTGGTGGTAGAAAAATGAAGTGGCAGGTAAGTGAGTTTAATGCAGATATGAAGCTTTGGTGAACATGAAGAGGCAGTGGTGGTCAGGGGTAGGAGGCAACTGGTTGTAGAAGAAAGTTATACGCAGGCAACTGGTGGCAGTATATGACAGAGATGAGGAGATGGCAAAAGTATTTTAAAGCAGTTTGGTGTTGCACTATGTATTGTTGAGGCAGTGAGAAGGAGAATGGTGACAGAGGGGTATTTCTAAAGAGATTATGTAGTGAAGTGTGTTCAGGGTAGAACAGTAGTTTGTAGTTATGATGTGTTGCAGTTACACTTGTATGAGCACTTAGTTGCTGCTGTAACAGAGGGAGTGGCAAGAAGTTGCAGCAAGGAATGGTAGTTAACAAGAGTTAATGTAGATAGGCAGTGATTGGTTGAAGTTTTGACGAGTGGTTGTGAACTGTTGTGAATGACAGAGATTGTTGATGGTTTGAAGTGAATTGTATATAACGGGTGCAAGTTGAACTGAAGTTGTATGGTGGCAATATGGATGATCAGAGTGTTTGATTGTTCAGTTGAAAATCAATGGTAGTGTTGTAATGAATTGTAGTTTGGTTTTGACGGGTTTGCTGTGAAATGTACGTTGCTTGATCAGTAAGTAGATGGGTAGTGGCTCTCGGTGTTGACAGTATGGTTGGTGTTAGAAATTGAAGTTTAACTATTAGAAATTAAAATTATTGAAAAGAGAGATGTTTGTATCAAATTGTATATAATGACACGAGTTGGGATTAAATGAAAATTATTTTCTACCTGACTATAGCTAATACAAGGTGTTTTACAGGGGGCGTCTAATTCTTAATGTGGAAAGTATTGCGAGCCTGCAGTGATTCAGTGTTGCAGCTTCTAAGATCAAATAGCAGACTGGGATGTTGCAAAGTGATCAACCAGAGAGTTGTATAAGGACAAACATGACGAGACACTAGCTTTCAATCAGTGTTTGATTGCATCATAAAGACAGGTTAGGTGTGTTCTAACTACACTACAAGAAATCTTACTTTTAATTGCATTTATTAACAGTGTTTTGATGTAAGTATAGCCTAACTTTTTTGTACTCTGCTTTGTGTATTGATAATGACTACCATTGGAACAGCAATGCTAGATAAATTTGGTCCTTCCCTCTTTTTGATCACGGGACTTGAATTTGAATTCGACTAATTAAAGATTGTTGTATGCACAACTATAACCACATCATAGAATATCAACAAAAATAATTAACATGTTAAGATTCAGCTGCTACAATCTTTCAGTTCGTAGCCTGCAGCTACAACTATCACTTCTTATCATGTCACATCCTAGTTTTACAAGTGCAACTGTAATAGATTTTAGAGTAATAATAACCAACATTTATTACTGTATGATCTATATTTACATGCCTTGCTTTCCTGCTTTTGATAGATTTGACGCTCATTTTATTTACTACTAGATACTAATTCCCAACCTTGTTCATTCCTCACTGCAGATTCCTGTCACCAGCTACATTTTAAGAGATTCACTCAAGCTAAAGTTCAACTATGCGGATATGGTTGTTGGCATTTGGTGCGGACTTACTGTATTGATATTATATTTTTGTTTAACATATAACGTGTCTTTGTTTAACAGAATTTGTGGCAACTTGGTTTACTTTGTTATTTTTGTTTATGGATATTATTGAAACTTGGTTTATGGATGTCTTTTGTTTATTAATATTGTCTTAACTAGTTTATGTAACTAATTAATAGTTATTAGAACATGTTATATTTACTAGTTGCTTGAATATACTCAAAATATAGTTCTGGAATATTCAAAAATAGAGTGGAATATTAAAACTGTTATATAAATAGAAGACATCGTTTGATTAATGCTGTCAATGAAGAAACAACAGCGTTCAATTCGTGCTGTAATTATCTTTAAATAGTCAATAACAGCGTTTAGTACATGCTGTCGAAATAGTTGATGATTCAATAATAGCGTTTATAAAAAGCTGTTGTAAACAGTTAAATAGAATTAAAACATCTCCGACAGCATGTTTAAAAACGCTGTAAAAACATTATTGACAGCTTGTACGAAACGCTGTCAAAGTCATGTTTCAACAGCGTTTATCAAAAAGCTGTTGTAAGTTCTGTATATACGACAGCATGTCGTTATACAACGTTTGAACTAACACTGTTGTATCTTATTACAGCGTTTATCAAACGCTGTTAAAAGCCTTTTGTGGTGTAGTGAATAAGGAGAAATTGATATTTGATAGTGGATGCTCCAAGCATATGACCGGAAGCTCAAAAATATTATCAAATATAACATACGTCGATGGTGGAACTGTAACATTTGGAGATAACTCAAAGGATACGTCGTTGGCATCGGAGAAATCATCAACTTTGGTATTTCTAACTCTTCTATTATTACAAATGTTTTGTTAGTAGAAAATTTAAACACAACCTACTTAGCATAAGTCAATTATGCGATAAAGGTTTTTAAATAAATTTCAAAAATATCTATGTCTTAGATATGAATATAAATCGAAATTCAAATTTATGTTTAACGCCAAACATGATGATCCATGGTTGTGGCGTAAATGATTTTGTCATATTAATTTTAAATATATTAATAAATTAGCAAAATATGAGCTAGTTAGAGGTTTACCTAAAATAAATTATAGAGTAGAAAACTTATGTGACGATTTTCAAATCGAAATACTAAAGAAAATCTCTTTTAAATCTAAAAATAATATTTCTATAAAATAACCATTAGAATTATTACATTTAGATTTATTTGGTCCAACTCAAATACGATCTATAAATCACAACAAATATGTTTTCGTAATAGTTGATGGTTTTTCAAGATATACATGGACTTTATTTTTAAAATATAAAAGCGATTCTTTTGAATGTTTAAAATTTTTGCTAAAAGAACTAAAACTCAAATGGATTTGAAAATTAAGAATATTCGAAGTGATCATCGTGGAGAATTCGAAAATGATTTTTTATCAATTTTTGTAATAAAAATGGTATAAGTCATAATTTTTCTTTTCCCCATGCGCCTCAAGAAAATGGTGTAGTAGAAAGAAAAAATCGTACATTACAAGAATGTGCATGAACATTATTAAATAGTAGTGGTTTAACAAAATATTTTTTAGCTGAAGCTATTGCTACGGCTTGTTATGTTTTGAATTGAGTAACCATACGACCTATGACTAAACATACTTGTTTTGAAATAGTTTTTGAAAAAAAACCCATGTTAGTCCGTGAGATGATGGTTTTTATGACAACAACCTTAGAATAGATTATAAAATATAAATACTAACATTATAAGTTTAGATATATATGTATATGCAGGATTTAATCATACAGGTACTAAGAATGAAGACTGTACGGTATAGAGATTAAAGATATCAAGATAGAAGACTCATGAGTATCAAGACTATCAAGAGTTCAAGATTTCAAGGATAAGTATTTTTTAGGAATTTTTGTTAAAACTGTAGAAAAGCACTGGCATCTTAAAATCCAATTTATTCGTGGAATGGAATCCACTTCGAGCCCGTTAAAGGGATAGAACCCTAAGTAGTATGGAACCTACGAAAAATCTAGTGGAACATTGTTTTGTATCCGCTAACTTTTATTCAAACTGATTTTTCAAAATTATATTCTGTTTTCAAAATGTTTTCAAAACTTTCCTTTTAAAAGATTCAAAACCCTCGATCCTGATTTTAAATAATTTTAGCCTCAAAAACATCTTTATTTTCAAAGTCAAAATTTTAAACTATCTTTTTAAATAATATATTTAACTTTTAAATATTTAAACTTAGATTTAAATATAAAATTACAGTTAAAATCTATATATATTATTCTTTATATTTACTTATGAATTTTAACTACAGTCAAGTATATTTATAAAGTTTAAAATAGTTTTTATATAAAATAAAGGTTATTTTCAAAGAAATTTAAAAACACCAAAAAATCCTTTGGGATGTCGACATGCCTAGCATGACCATGTCGACATGGTGACAGTTTGATTCAAAAATTCAAATTTCAAAAGAAGTGTCTATTCGCCATAACTCTTCATGAATGGTCATGGATGTTGCTCTTCTATAAATAGGGGTCGGTTTCAACATATTTTCAATCACTTTTTTGTGGTTTTCACTCCTCTTCTTCTTCCTCATTTCTTAATACATATTCTTATTATTACTCTGCCGAAATCAACATTGAATCATACTCGATTACTTCTAGTTTGATTCTCTATCACTATCTCTATAAGATTCTCCGTGCCATTTAGAGTTATAGACTTCTTTGTAATCTATTAAGCGATAAAAGGTGTGATTGTAGCCTTGGAAATCAATCAAAAGGAAAAAGGTGTGATTGTAGCCTTGGTAAATCAATTGGGTAAACTTGTGGCCCGGAAATCAAGTATCTCTATCCAGAGGATCGAAATTCTGGAGGGTGTATCTCGTAGCCTTGAAACCGATAGTGTGATTGTACGATTGCTTTTGAAAGGATATACGTACTTGTGTTGCGGGACTGGATGTAGGGTAACTCCGAACCAGTATAATATCCGGTATGTTCTTTCCTTTAGTGCTTTTATTTTATTTCTACATCTATGATTGTTTCTGTGATCATATCTGTATCTGTATATTGCATACTTTTGTGTCTAAATTAACATAAATTAAAAAGATTTAGTAATTCTTGATTAACAATATTCACCCCCTCTAGTATAAATCTTAGCCTTAAGATCGGTAATCCGCATTCTCATAATTGGTATCAGAGCGAGGTTTTCAAAGTTTCATAATCTGATTTTTGAAAAGTTTTTAAATGGCTATATTCGTTAATACTAATTTAGAAGTATTCAAATCATCATTGTTTCATGAGTCTGCATATAATCAATATTCAAATTCAAGCTATCTACTAATTTTTTTTGATGTGCAGGAATCATGCTTTATGGGTGTTCAGGAATTAATCCACAATGGATAAATTGTGCATATCAGAAAGAACAAATGGATACTTGATAGTGGATGTTCTTGACACATGACTGGCAATCCAGATATACTGAATGATATAATATACAAAGACAGAGGATTGGTTAACTTTGGAGATAATTCAAAAGGATATGTGATTAGCATCGACAAAGTCGGTAATTCTGAAACTCCTACTATTACTAATGTTTTGCTAGTTAAGAATCTAAAACATAATATGCTAAGTATAAGTCAACTATGTGATAAAGGTTATAAAATTAAATTTGAAAAAGATAAATGTCACATTGAAGATAATAATTCAACCATTATATTTGAGGGAGTCGGGAAAAAGAATATATATATATATATATATATATATATATATATATATTCTTAGTATGAAAGTTTCAGATGATAACCTGTGTCTGTTGGCAAATACAAGTGACCCTTGGATTTGGCATAAGAGATTTGGGCATTTGAATTTCAAACTCCAATCTAGAATGTCAAAACATGATCTAGTAAGATGCCTCCCTAAAATGAATTTTAAAGTAGATAGTTTATGTGAAGCTTGTCAATTAGGAAAACTTAGAAAAAATTCTTTTAAGTTAAAAGATATGATTTCAACTTCAAAACCTCTTGAATTACTTCATCTTGATTTATTTGGTCTATCTCAAATTCTATCAATAAATCATAGTAAATATGTCTTTGTATATGATTATTCTAGATTTACATGGACAATATTTTTGAAACATAAAAGTGATACTTTTGAATATTTTAAAACATTTTCAAAAAGAATTCAAAGTCAATTTTCTCTAAAAACTATAACTATTCGAAGTGATCACGGTGGTGAATTTCAAAGTGAAAAGTTTGTGGAATTCCGCAATAAAAAGGGAATAACTCACAATTTTTCGTTTTCGAGAACTTCACAACAAAACGGAGTAGTAGAACGTAAAAATAGGACGATTCAAGAGTGTGCGAGAACTATGCTTACAGATAGTAATTTACCAAAGAATTTTTGGGCAGAAGCAGTTGCTACCGCCTGTTATATTTTGAATAGAACTTTAATTAGACCTCTAACTGATAAGATATCTTATGAACTTCTTTATTCAAAGAAACCTAAGGTATCTTATTTTAGAATTTTTGGAAGTAAATTCTTTATTTTAAATACAAAAGATAATTTAGATAAATTTGATCCTAAATCCGACAAAGGTATCTTTATCGGATATTCTAATAGAAGTAAAGCATACAGATTGTTTAATTTAAAAACTAATACCATTGAAGAAACAATGCATGTTTTATTTGATGAAAATTTCAAAATTTTTGAAGATACAAATGATGAAGAGGATTTAATCACTCAAAATCAAGAACATATTGAAACTAATAATGAAATTAATCATCCTAATAAAAGGACAAAACTTTTAAAAGATCACCCTATAGAAAATATACTGGGAGATATGCAATCTGTTGTTAAAACTAGAAATCAACTAAGTCAAATGAGTAATGTGGCTTTTATATCAACCACTGAACCCAAAAATCCAATAGAAGCATCAACTGATGATTCATGGATTTTGGCTATGCAAGAAGAATTAAATCAATTTACTAGAAATGATGTTTGGGAACTTGTTCTTAGACCAGAAAATAAAACTATAATTGGAACTAAATGGGTTTACAAAAATAAAATGAATGAACAAGGAGAGGTAGTTAGAAATAAAGCTCGTTTAGTCGCTCAAGGTTATTGTCAAGAAGAAGGAATAGATTTTGATGAAACCTTTGCTCCTATAGCAAGATTAGAAGCCATTAGGATTCTACTTGCTTTCGCAAATCATAATAATTTCAAATTATTTCAAATGGATGTTAAAAGTGCCTTTTTAAATGGATTTGTAAAAGAAGAAGTATATGTCGAACAACCACCACTTTTTGAAAATGATAAATTACCAAATCATGTTTACAAACTTAAAAAAGCATTATATGGTCAAAAATAAGCTCCTAGAGCCTGCTATGATAGACTAAGATCTTATTTATTGCAATCTAATTTTCAAAATCGGTAAAGTAGATAATACTCTTTTTATTAAAAGAAATAAAAATGATATTCAACTAGTACAAGTTTACGTAGATGATATCATTTTTGGGTCAACTAATTTTGAAATGAATAAAGAATTTTCTGAAATAATGAAAAAAGAATTTGAGATGAGTCATATGGGTGAATTAAATTTCTTTTTAGGCTTACAAATAAAACAATTAGAAAATGATATCTTTATTAGTCAAGAAAAATATGCTAAAGACCTAATTAGTAAATTTGGATTGACCACTGCGAGTGGAAAACCCACTCCCATGGCAACCATTGAGTACTTTAGTAAAGAAGATCTCTCAAAAGATGTAGATCAAAAATTATATAGAGGAATGATTGGCTCATTACTCTATACTACTGGTAGTAGACCTGATATCATGCATAGTGTCTGTCTCTGTGCCAGATATCAATCTCAACCTAAAGAGACTCACTTAAAATCCATGAAACTAATCATAAGATATGTTAAACACACGTCTGATTATGGTTTATTCTACCCTAAAAATGATTCTTTTGACTTAATATCTTACTGTGATGCTGACTATGCTGGTTGCAAATCAGACCGAAAAAGTACAAGTGGGACTTGTCATTTTTTGGGGCATTCTCTGATTTCTTGGCTTAGTAAAAAGCAAAACACAGTTTTTTTATCAACAACTGAAGTAGAGTATATTTCTGCTGCTTTGGCTTGTTCTCAAGCAATATATATGCAACAAACCTTAAAAGATTTTGGTTTAAAATTTTCAAAATCACCAATTTATTGTGACAATACGAGTGCGATAAATTTATCCAAAAATACTACTCAACATGCTCGAACTAAACATATTGACATCAGACATCATTTTCTCAGAGATAATATAAGTAAGGAAGTAGTTACTCTTGATTATATCAATTCTGAGAATCAAATTGCCGATATCTTAACAAAACCCTTAAATGAATCAATATTTACTAAATTAAGAAGAGAATTAGGTATTTGTTCTATAACTAAAATATAAAATATAATAACAAATATAATTAAGAATTAACATTAAAATAATTCTAAAAGTTAAAATAAAAAGGACCATGTTGACATCCCCATATACCCATGTTGACATGCAACGTTTTTAAATTTTGAAATTTTTCCCACCAAAATTCAAAAAATTTAGTTGTATATTCTTCTCTATTTCGAATTTTTGTTCATTCTCTCTATTTTCTCTTTAATCTATCCTCTGAAATAAATAAACTATTGGCCTCCTCTTTCAAATCAAACATAAAATCAACTTTCTCATTTCCCTCTCCTTCTTCTGGTCCATTCCAATGCACTACTCTTGCTCGTGTAACGAAAATAGGGGAATCTATGAAGGATGTTCTTCAGATGTTGACTGAAATTCAAGTGACTCAACTTCGTATGGCAAAGGAACAGGAAAGGCAAAGCAAGATTCTTAGGAATTTGCAAAAATTCCTAATGGATAACCAGGCCAACCCTATCTTGATTGATGAAGGCTCTTCACTCAATCAAGAAGAAGAAGAAGAACCCATGGAAGAAGCGCATGAGGAGGATGATGACTAAGTAGTGTGTATTGGAGAAGTATGTTTCGACAAAAAAGGAATCTTGTCGAACAACGTGGAAATTTATGTTTCCACTATCCAAACTGTTTGATTCATAGATCTCCTATGTTCATAAACACACATTAGTTTCTTCTCTTTCCTTCCGTTATTATTTATGTTTTTATGTTTTCAAACGCAAATGTAAATACAACCATATATGTAATAAATAACTTGTGTTCTTATATGTGTTTTTATTATAAGTATTATTGTGAATTCTTAGTTAGGATAGTTAATAGTTTAGGACTATGTTTTAGTATTAGACTTAAGTGTTGATTATTATGATAACACTATCATTATAATCACATGTCATAGAGTAATAGTTTTAGGGGGAGTTATATAGTTTGGAGTTATCTAGTTTAGATAGAGTTTTTGTTGATGACAAAGGGGGAGAAATATAAAATAGGATAGTTAGGTATAGATTAAGGGGGAGTTATTAGGATAGAAATAATATTTTATAAACAAAGGTTGCCATCATCAAAAAGGGGGAGATTGTTAGTCCGTGCGATGATGGTTTTGATGACAACAACCTTAGAATAGATTATAAAATATAAATACTAAAATTATAAGTTTAGATATATATGTATATGCAGGATTTAACCATGCAGGTACTAAGAATGAAGACTGTACAGTATAGAGATTCAAGATATCAAGATAAAATATCAAGATAGAAGACTCATGAGTATCGAGATTATCAAGAGTTTAAGATTTCAAGGATAAGTATTTTTTAGGAATTTTTGTTAAAACTCGCAGAAAAGCACTGGCATCTTAAAATCCAATTTATTCGTGGAATGGAATCCACTTCGATCCCGTTAAAGGGATGGAACCCTAAGTAGGATGGAACCTATGAAAAACTCTAGTGGAACATTGTTTTGTATCCGCTAACTTTTATTCAAAATGATTTTTCAAAATTATATCCTGTTTTCAAAATGTTTTCAATACTTTGCTTTTAAAAGATTCAAAACCCTCGATCCTAATTTTAAATAATTTTAGCCTAAAAAACATCTTTATTTTCAAAGTCAAATTACTCCTGATTTTAAACTATCTTTTTAAATAATATATTTAACTTCTAAATATTTATACTTAGATTTAAATATAAAAATATAGTTAAAATATATATATATATATATTATTCTTTATATTTACTTATGAATTTTAACTATAGTCAAGTATATTTATAAAGTTTTAAATAGTTTTTATATAAGATAAAGGTTATTTTCAAATAAAATCAAAAACACCAAAAAATCCTTTGGGATGTCGACATGCCTAGCATGACCATGTCGACATGGTGACAGTTTGATTCAAAAATTCAAATTTCAAAAGAAGTGTCTATTCGCCATAACTCTTCATGAATGGTCATGGCTATTGTTCTTCTATAAATAGGGGTCAGTTTCAACGAATTTTCAATCACTTTTTTATGGTTTTCACTCCTCTTCTTCTTCCTCATTTATTAATACATATTCTTATCATTACTCAGCCGAAATAAACATTGAATCATACTCGATTACTTCTAGTTTGATTCTCTATCACTATCTCTACAAGATTCTCAGTGCTATTCAGAGTTATAGACTTCTTTGTAATCTATTAAGAGAGAAAAGGTGTGATTGTAGCCTTGGAAATCAATCAAAAGGGAAAAGGTGTGGTTGTAGCCTTGGTAAATCAATTGGGTAAACTTGTGGCCCGGAAATCAAGTATTTCTATCATGAGGATCGAAATTCTGGAGGGTATACCTCGTAGCCTTGAAACCGAGAGTGTAATTGTACGATTGCTTTTGAAAGGAAATCCGTACTTATGTTGCGGGACTGGATGTAAGGTAACTCCGAACCAGTATAAAATCCGACGTGTTCTTTCCTTTACTGCTTTTATTTTATTTCTGCATCTGCGATTGTTTCTGTGATCATATCTGTGTCTATATATTGCATACTTTTGTGTCTAACTTAACATAAATTAAAAAGATTTAGTAATTCTTTATTAACACTATTCACCCCCCTCTAATGTTAATCTTAGCATTAAGATCCGTAATCCGTATTTCTCACAACCTAAAGTATCATACTTTAAAACTTTCGAATCAAAATGTTTTATACTAAGTACAAAAGATAATTTAGGAAAATTCGATCTGAAGGCCGATGAAGGAACCTTTGTTGGATATTTAGATCGTAGTAAAGCATATAGAATTTTTAATAAATGAACTAATACAGTTTAAGAAAGCTTACATGTTTCGTTTGATGAAAATTTTCTTAACTATCAAATTAATGACGATAAAGAAATAATTCCAATAACAAACACAACAAATTCTTATAATAATGAGACAAAATGTACAAAATAATACTTAGTGTCATCTCCTAAAATTCTAAAAAATCATCAAAAAGATAATATCATTGCGGATTTTAACTCCAGAGTAACTAGAAATCAACTTAACCAAATTAGTCATATAGCATTTGTGTCAAGCTTTGAACCGGAAAATTATAAAGAAACTTCAAACGATAAATTTTGGATAATAGCTATGCAAGAATAATTAAATCAATTTGAACGTAATAATGTTTGGGAATTAGTACCAAGACTAGAAAATCAATCAGTTATTGGAACAAAATGGATATTTAAAAACAAAGCAGATGAAAACGAAAATATAGTTAGAAATAAAGCACGTTTAGTCGCTCAGGGTTATAATCAAGAAGAATGTATCGACTACGACGAAACTTTTGCTCCAGTAGCAAGTCTCGAGGCCATACGTACATTACATGCTTTTGCAAGTCATCACAATTTTAAATTATTTCAAATGGATGTCAAATGTATTTTTTTAATGGTTTTAATAAAGAAAACGTATATGTTGAACAACCTCCATGTTTGTTCATGAAAAATATCTTGATCATGTTTTAAAATTACATAGAGCCTTAAATGGTTTGAACTTTGAAGCAAGCCCCTTGTGCCTGGTACGAACGTCTTAAGAATAATTTAATCACATCTAGTTTTCAAATAGTTAAAATAGATACAACTTTATTTATTAAACGAGAAAATAACGATATCTTAGTTGTACAAATTTACGTAGACGATATTATTTTTGGTTCAACTAACGAAAATCTTTGTACTAAATTTTCAAATATTATGAAAAACGAATTTGAAATGTCTTACATGAGTGAGTTGAATTTCTTTTTAGGTTCACAAATAAAACAACTTGAAAATGGTAATTTTACCCATCAGGAAAAATATTATAACGATCTATTATGTCGTTTTGAAATGGATAAAACTTCAAGCAAACCAATACCAATGAGTACTAGTGTTCATTTGGAAAAAGATGATAATGGAAAAGATTTTGATGAAAATTTATATCGTAGTATGATTGGCTCCTTACTTTATTTAACGGCTAGTCGACTCGACATTATGATGAGCATATGTCTTTGTGCCCAATTTCAAGCAAAACCAAAAGAATCTCACCAAGAGTTGTTAAACATATCTTACGGTATCTATCTAGTACTAGAGATTATGGTTTGTTTTATCCTAAGGGATAATCGTTTGAACTAGTTTCATATAGTGACGTGGATTTCGGTGGATGTAAAACAGATCGCAAGAGTACTAGTGGAACGTGTCACTTTATCGGACAATCATTAATTTCATGGTTTAGCAAAAGAAAAAAATTGTGTCTCCTTATCCACTTGCGAACTCGAATATATTTCAGTGGCTCTATCATGTGCACAAGTTTTATACATACAACAAACGCTTAAGGATTTTGGCAAAGTTATCCATAAATCATCAATATATTGCAATAATATGAGTGCAATAAATCTATCAAAAAACCCTGTAAATCACTCACGTACTAAACATATAGATATACATCATTTTTTATGTGACAATGTAGAAAAAGGAATTATTACATTACAATACGTAAATACCGAGAATCAAATAGTAGATATTTTCACAAAACCACCAAATGAACAAACATTTGTTAAACTACGATGTGATTTAGGAATATGTTCTCTTGATGATCTTTTCAACTAATACAACATTTTCATTCAGTCTATTTTTGGCTCCACAAATCAAAATTGTTATCATTAACCAACATTTTTTTAGAAATTTGTTTTCTTCAATTACCTATGTGTAACCTCTAAATCATGTATAAATAGATTTTTTTTTACAAAACAAAAAGTAAAGAATATATTGATTTCATATTCCTTTTTGCACAAGAAAATAAAAGCATGTCTTCCGACAACTCTCATCTCTCCTTCTCAATACCAACAATGGATAGTTCAGCGGATACACCAGATCGCCTTCCTACTCCTACACTAGATCGGGAACCGACCTATAAGTGGTCCTCCTACCACACGAGATTCACTCCAATAAGAAGAAGTCCAAACGATCTCTATTTGTCTTTCCAAACACCAAGAAGAAAATCGACGAGATACATCACTACCAAAAGCAACAAATAGATTTACAACGAGAATTATACTTTGAACAAAAGATCACTATGCGGTGACTAAGATTTTTGGAGCAAGTAGCGATCAAATTTTGCAATTCATGAAAGAAAGATGTACATGAACCACTTCTGATTCCTTGAAATCCTTTGGATCCCTCTACATCTTATCTTACACCTTTTGATCCTTCACCTAGGAGATTCTCTAGCTCCCCTAGAACCAAAGAACGTGGAAATATATGGTCTCCACTCAAGCCATGGAGGGATGACAAGTCTGAAGATCACAATGCTCCATCACCATCTAAATAAATTTACGTATTCTCATTGTATTTTTATCTACGTATATTTGTATTCTATTTCACAAATAATAGTATTACGTTTACTAAATCAATCTCTCGAAAAATAAGCAACACCCTTCAAAAGTAGGCAATTTTTAGACAACTGGCAATTTCAGACGTCTGAACAATACCATCAGACGTCTGACACTCTTGTATCACACAAATTTTTAACATTGTGCATATATCAGACGTCTGGTATAACCTTTCAGACGTCTGAAAATACTTTCTGCCTTATAAAAAACATAACGGCCTATTTCTGACGTCTAAAACTTATTTCCAGATGTCTGAATAAACTTTTTGTCTTTTAAACATCAAAACAAGGTCTATTTTAGACGTCTGATCTTACTTCCAGACGTTTGACAGAACTATCTGCCTTTCAAAATTTACAAATCGATCAATTCCAGATGTCTGCCACCAACAACCAGACGTTTGATTCTATTTACTGTCTTCAAACTAGGTTAAATCAGACGTCTGGTTTACCTTCCATAAGTTTGAAATCCAATTGACACTCTTAAGCACCCTAATAACGTCTATTTTTTTACTTTTCTCACTTACGTTTCATTTCATTTCTACTGTAAAGTCAACTCCCTATTTCCCAAAATTTCTTTCTCCTCCAAACTCGCTCGGATCCCATGGCTCCTAAAACAAAAAACCCTAAAAGCTATAAGCGAAAGCCAGACCAAGCTAATTCATCCATCCTGCAAGTTTGCTCTGAAGATCAAATTGAGCGATGGATGAATCGTGTACCACATTCAATCAAGAGATACTAGGATATTCAAAAGAAGAAGCTCCATACAGGTCCATTTTATAATTTGCTAAAGTTCCTAATGTATGATTTGGACGAAATGTATGAAAGTGCTGGATTAGAAACATTGTTTTCCTTCAATCCAAATAATATCCAAATCGATTAGCTAGCCATATTTCTTTTCTATGCTAATTTAGATAGCACAACAGTTTGGAACACTGACAACGATGATAATTGGCTATGGTCAAGTGTTTATGGAAACACAATTAGACTTACTTCAGGGATCATAGGCCAAACTCTCGGTTATTTCGACACTGGAGAAGATTTATATAATATTTTGGATATGCGACTCAAACCGAGAGATAATATCACACATTACATATGGAAAGATGAAATGCCTAGATTTGCATCAAAATACCTAAGAATTAAGGCGAGACTTCTCACTAAAATGATCATCAACACTATCATTCCTCGCCTTGATAGTCATGAGCGGATCACAGAATTAGAGTACAAGGCTCTATATGCTATATTCAGTGGAACAAGGGTTAATTGGGCAAAATTTATATTTGACAAGCTCAAACATTTTTGCACTAGATCACGCCCATCCTTCATCTATTCTACATACATCATGAGACTTCTAAGAGCTCACAACATTCCTTCATATTTATCCACTTTTGAAGAGATTTCTCCGAAATATGCATCACAAAGTTTTTCTCTCTAATACACTTACCGGGAAATCCTTTGGATTTTATATCATTTGAAGAGTGGATGCAACGTCATCAAGCCTATCCTTCTCCTCCTGCACCATTTGATTATACGTGCCAAGATGACATTTTGGAGACTCGCACTGAGACGAAGCCAAATGAGAGTATTCGCGACTTAACTCTACAAAATCAGCTTATTTTATCTCGAAATCAAAAATTACTGCCTAAGCGCATTGATTTTTTTGAAACATCTTTTGCTTCTCGCCTAGCCACAGTTGAAGCGTTGCTTTCAACTGCATTATCCGTTCTAAAAGAGATTCTTCAACGGGTTCGTGGTCCTACACCACTTTTAGAAGATTGGCCAACTCCAGTGCCTTCTCCTCCTCCTTCAAAACATTTCAAATTTTTTGACAAGGTAAAAGAACCTCTTGAACACACTCTGACATCTCCAAGAAAACAAGCTATCTCTTCCAAGAATGAAGATAAAGGAGATGATCAAGATAAAGCTTCCCCAAGAAAATCCTTAGTTTTTTAGGATTCCATCTTTTGTATCAAAATGGAAAAAAATTCAATGCATCTAATTGATTAATATGATTAATGAAAATTGCTTTTTGGTGTGTTATTTTTGTGTATATTCATGTAACCTTATAAAGATTGGTAAATACTAAAATGATATGAACATGATGTCTATAGTTAAACATTATTAATGCTTTTTGATAATGCCAAATAGAGAGAAATAATAAAAAACACAATAAATAAAGGAAAGCACATATTCAGGGGGAGATTTATAAGTACATTGTATAGTTGTCATCATCAAAAAGGGGGAGATTGTTAGGAAACCAAATCTATGGTTTCGATGACAACAGCTATACAATGGAAATTATATATTTATATATGCAGGTACTTGCTAGAGCAACATCACTAGAAAGACAAGAACAAGGCTAAAATGACACTACAAGAGACTACAAGTTGATAGGAACAAAGAAACACAACAAAAAGAGCACTAAAACTGATATGCATAATATCATACGTCTGGGTGTAGAAGCCAGACGTCTGAAATAGTTCTCGGGAACAATAGACAGGCTGAACTAGACGTCTGGAATTGCACTCAGACGTCTTATCTACTACTATATTCAAAAATATATATAGTATCAGACATCTGAAACATATCCTAGACATATGATTTCAAATTCGGATTTCAAATAAGAACTTCAACTGCCACATTCGAATGGACATCTCCACTTCTCCTAGCTGCAACTCTTCATCATCTATAGAAGCAACTATAGAGCACTCATTAATGGATGCAACTACTCAAGATACCTATCTACAACTATATATAGCATCAAGAATCAAGAGAACAAACCACCTTACTTACTTACGCTCTCTAATTCTATAGTCTATCATATATTCTTGATCTCTGCAATATATACATGTATTCACTCTTTCATATATTCAGTTCTTCATGGACAATACTCTTTAGATATATATTGGAAGCAACTGTACTAATTAATCAACATCCGTGTTATACTAGAACACACATTTGACAAGAAAAACTTAATGTAACCAAGCCTATTTCTCTAAGCGAAGCGAGGCTGTTTGATAGTCAAATTTCAAAGGAGAGCTTCCGGACTGGATGTAGGACGGAAGGCCCAAACCATTATAAAATCCTTGTGTGCTTATTATACACACACACACACACTTAGATTAATATTGTTTTAGTTGCATCACATTTTTTTTCCACATATACTTGCATATAACTACACAATCCACCCTGTAGACTTTCAATGTCCTCCGGCCTTAGATCTCCAGCCAAGCACTTTTATATTCTCCGGCCTCGGCTCTTTGGCCAAGGACTTTTATATTATTTGGCATCGGCTCTTCGGCCAAGGACTTTTATATTCTTCGGCCTCCGCACTTCAGCCAAGGACTTTTATATTCTCTGACCTCAGCTCTTCGGCCAAGGACTTCTTATAGTGTGTTCGAGTCCATTCCATCGCTCTTCGGCAAAGGGACTCGCAACTTGTGATAACTGCCCTGACTCTCCAGTCGGGACCGTGATCGCGAGACCTTCATTATTTATTACATTGATCCAAATCCAATCATTACAGAATTCAGTTATCAAAGCGAAAGTTCGTACAACAAAGGGAATTAAATGTCCAAAGTACCAAAGAAGCAACAAGAGTTTGTAGAAAAACAGAAAGAAAAAGGGATTTCATAGAACCAAGAAGTACGTTTTTTCGTCATCTTAGAGCACGCCTAGGGACCCTCCTCGATCCCGTACATGTGTAAGTGACCTAGCCGTATTACTTCGAGTTATATTACTTATTCAGAACCATAAATCCATTCAGTTGATAACAAGTCAATGGTGACTAGATCCAGCACCACCTTCGTTCGAGGTTGGCGGTGGCCGCTCCCGTTCCACCGCTACAGCTTAATCCTTATGTATTGGTGCAGGTGACCATTCCTTACATGCTCCTCAACGGTATCTTTCAAATGCCTACAATCTTTTGTGTTGTGCCCATCTAGCTCATGGAATAGGAAATGCTTTCCTAACGCCCGCTCGTATTCCGATGGTTCCCTCTTAGCCGGTCTTCGATAATGGAGGTACCCACGAGTATCTAAGTAAATCCTTTTCAAAGTTTCTGTCAAATCCATGAAGGAAGAAAATTTTAATCCTCTCCGTTTCCTTTACGAGGTGTTACCGTTGTCACTTATTTTCCTTTTACCCTTATCGTCCATGTTTATTTCGTCACTGGATGGACCTCCACCTCTAACAGCATAAGCTTCAGCCACTCTCCCTTCTCTTGCGGTCTGCGCGTCATCCTGTCTTAGGAATCTCTCCGCTTCATGATAGAACTCTCCAAGATCCATTGGGGGTCCCGCTCTAATGATATCTTAAAATCCAAGTTATCCGCGATTCCTGAAACTTCTGCCATCAAAACCATCGACGGATTGGGTCAATCCACTGAAGCTACCACCGCGTTGAATCTGGTTAAGAAATCCCTGAGCGACTCTCCCTTCCACTATTTCATTGATGTCAAGGTCATTACATTCTTGGGTCTGACTATATGGATCCGAAACTGCCCCATAAACCTTTTAATCAGCTCCATCCAAGTGTTAATAGAACCACTCTTCAGGTATCTGAACCATATAACTGCGATATCCGTCAAATACAAAGGGAAGCATCAAGCCATGACCTCATCCGATGCCCCCAGTACCCTCAGCCTCATGTACCTCGTTAGTTGAACGGCGGGATCTGTTCTCCCATCATACGTCTCCAACGCTGGAAGCTTAAAATCCAGTGGGTTCCTAGCTTGCCTGATAGTAGGAGTAAAGGAACTCCTATTTACATCCTCCAAGTCTTTATTTCCCAATCCACCTCTTACTACTCGTCTGACCATCTCCGCTAGTCTTTCATTGTCGCCAAGCTGTAATCCTTGTCCGCTGCCTCCGATCCATCCCCCGAGTTCACGAGGGAATCCTGGCACATACTCCTCATCACATACTCCTGTATTCTTTTTGATGTCGGGTTGCGGTGCATCGTCAGGTATCCCTCCATGGATTGGTACAGCGTTACCCATTGGTATGCCCTCTAGTCTTGGTCCATCCGGGTTAATAGTTATTTGCGGATCAGGGGCTGCTCCCTGTTGAACCACTCCATCTTCTTGCTGGTTGAGTGCTTCTGATCCAGCTCCACGGACCTGAGCGCGTGCAGTTCCTTCTTGTCGAAATTGTTTGATAAGAGTCTACATCATCTCATCTTGTCTTTTCAACATTGCTTCCATCTCGTCTCTGGTGATGTTGGTGGATGCTTGACATGCTCCAGCTCTAGAGGAGGCCTCTTGACTTCGCTCTTAATTGTTTCTTTCTGTCACTTGCTTCCTTGTTGGTGGCCTAGCCACAGTCTTCAGAATTCGAGTTCCTAAGTCTTTAAATCCAAAATCCAAACTCTAGAATTCCCGAGTGCTAGCTTTCTTGGTGAAAGCACCAAAATGTTAGCGCAAAATTGGTAACTAACACCTAAATCTAAGGGAAAGCATCAAATACCAGTCACAAATCACAGATAGAATATGTTTGGAGGATAGTAGTATGAAGAATAACTAAAATTAAAAGGAAAGCAGTAAACAACAAGGGATTTTATAGTGGTTCGGCTAACTCCGGCCTACGTCCACTCTAGAAATTTCCTTTTTATTGCTATAATAATCAATTTCAGTTACAAAACGGTAGAGTAGCCTTAGCCTTAGAAAAATAGAAAACCAGAGAACGGAAGGAAGATCCCTCTATCCGGAGACCCACATGCTGTATTTATAGGCAAATGCAGGTAACTGGGCTTCCTGAATGACCCAGGGCCCGTTAAATCCATGGCCGATCTAGAACCTATAGCCTGGACCAACCTCTTGCCTAGATGCTGCGGACCCAGGAAAACCACCAAAGCGACTCGAAGCATAGTCACCTTTGACTCGAAGCAGAGCATCCCTGGACTCGAAGTAGGATGTAACTGACCTAAGTAAGATGCTGACCCAAAATCCCTAAGGCCGACCTGAAGTTTTGAGCCATAGGACCCAAAGTAACTGAACCATATAATCGTGCGGATCCACCTTGCATCATACCGAGCCACGTTTTATAATGCCGATCTGAAGTTACGAGTGACTCGACTTGAATCCCCCGATCCATGTTTTTGATGAACCATACTCTTACTACACCGAGCCATCTTCCACAAAGCCGACCCATACTTTAACTACACCGAGCCACCTTTTACAAAGCTGACCCGAAGCAAATAGCTTGAAGACACGAAGCCGGCTCGATTGACGCACCTTGACCAACCACAATACCGAGCGACAACCAAGGCCGGCCCATGATCTAACTAGGCCGAACCACCTTCCATGATGAGTCACCAACAAGGCCGAGCCACTTACACAACTGAGCCTCCCATGCCGAGCCAAATTATACCGATCCAAATATATCGATCCACCTTGACCGAACCATGTCCATCACACCGACCCACACCATCTAGACCGAACCAAAGCATGCGAACCACTAGCCAATGTCGAACCCTGCTTCACGCTGAACCACATTTGGCCGAGCCATACCAACATAGCCGAACCACCTTCAGAACGTGCTGCGTTACCTATCCATCCAGTTGACTCAAACCTATCGCATTCCATCCTCGATAACTGAGAAATCGATTTAGTTAAATCTGCCTACTTACGACCTTGCCAAAAGGCGGGTTAACAAATTACAAAATATAAATTTTAATAAATAAACTAATATGTACCTCTTATACATATGCACCCATAATCATATATCCATATGTAGATTGTTAGAAGAACACTCAGTAGTTTGAGAGTAGGCACCGCTGATTTCTAAATTGCTAATGTCCTCCGTTAACTCTTTAAGATTAGGTGGCAAAGTAGTAGCACCTATCAAGTTATTAAATGTTTAGAAAATCAATTTTTATGCAGTAGGAAATAGAGTAAGAAATTTACCTCCATCTCCAAATATCCAATCTCGTATGCATATGATTGCTTCAACGACTTCGGGCTTGAATGCACTTCGGTATTGATCAAGAACTTGATCACATATACTAAATGACGCTTCTGATGCAACCGTAGATATAGGAATGGATAGAACATCATAAGCCATAATAGACATTTCTCGAAATCTAAACTGATTAGCTCTCCATTATTCAAGAATATTCAAATTTGTCTTCCTATCCCACATTGGCTCATCCAAGTACAATTCGAATTAGTTTTTTGAGCTGAAAAGGTAAATTCTCCACTCTCAAAATTTTCGAAGTCCAACATATATGTAAGATATAGTAAATACTGAATAGTGTAATATAGGAAAAATTGTAAGTTTAATGCGTCATTATATAAAGTTTACCTTTATAACATCCAAGCATTCTTTAGAAACTAAGATATCACCAGAATAAAATTGACTCTGATTACTAGAAGGGGTGTCTGTTTTTTAACCATATATTTGCATGTAAATATCAGAAAGAGCAACAAAATTTTCACGAACTCTATTCATTTCTACAGATTCACCACCATAAAGCCTCTTACACATTAACTCCATAAACAAAATCTTATATCTAGGATCTAGAATAATAACAAGCGAGAAAATAAGACTGTATGCCTTCTAATACTTCTTAAAATTTTCAATCATACCACCTGCAATCTTACTCATAAAACTATCTCCATCAGGCCTAGCTCTTTGCAAAGTGTCTTGAACAACAAACACTTAAGGAAAATACAGTTTTGCAGTAGGATATTTGGAGCCAGAAAAAAGACAAGTCGCATCATGAAAAACCTTCAAAAATTACAAACTTGTTCCACTTTCACTTATTCAGATTGAGAAAGAGTGGGCTTATAGTTAGAATCACTCAATTGTAAATGGCAGAAAGCACGTTGATAATAAAGAGCACTCTTAAGCATGAGAAATATGGAATTCCATCTAGTAGGAACATCCTGATGTAAAACTTTTTTACACTCTAAAGAAACATGAGATATGCGCTCTCCAAATTTTTATTTCCTCTCTTATGAACCTCTTATATATTTAATGCTCTCCCTAATTTTAGAGACACATATATCAACTTCTTTTAGCCCATCTTGTACTATAGGATTAAGAATATGAGCATAACATCTAATGTGAAAAAATCACTATCCATCAAAAAAGACTCTCTTCAACAAAAGCTGCTCCTTCAGCAAATTAGCAAATACATCATTTGCACTAGCATTGTCAAAGTTAATGGAAAATATTGTTTTTTTAATGCCCCAATTAGTCAACAAATTATAAAACAAAGAAACTCTGGCATGTGTACCACACTTTTTTGAAGGATCCAATTAGCATGAACAAAATGAGTAGTCAAACAAATATACCTATCAGTTGCTATAAAAGTCCATAAATCAAAAGTCAAATAAATTCTCCCTAGAATTGAAACTAACTTGTCTTTAAGTCTCAATTTTTCCCTTTCGTATATTTTCATCACATCAACTCTAGTGGTATTTCTAGAAATCAACTTAACATGCGCATAAACATAAGAAAATAATTGTCTAATTCCAGCATACTGAACAATTGAAACGACAAATCATGCATCAATATCGACATTACCAATAATTCTCTAAACTTATCTGGATCAAATTTAGAAGACCTTGTAATAATATAGCCATTGGTCTGACTTATAAGCAATTGACCTAGATTACGATTAGTATTTTTCACTACAAAAGTATGGACTTTTGATTGCACAGATACATAACATTTCCGCCTATCCTCCTTTCACGCTATATACTACAGGGTTTACAATGCTATGAGATAAATAAACATGGCATATTCAATACTATTCAATAGAAAGGCGAGAAACAACTTATTTTGTGTAGGAATAAAAAAAGAGTCAATTGCCCTTCGTCGCCTCCTCCAGCAAACAATATCCTTCTTTCACTTCGTCACCTCCAAAAAATAATCAAACTCCATAAAATCCCTACACTGCGACATATCCTAAATTATGAAACCCTAATTCGAATCTAAGTCCAAGCTTGTTGATTGATCTATAGAAGGGTTCTCTTTGCTCTAACTGTAAGTATTTTAAAATATCCATTTAACTTACCTTTCATTTCTTTGAGAAATATGAATTATGATTAATTTACTGTAAGTAGTACCTGCCTTCATGATATTAGTTTGATTCACTATCAAATTATGTTTGAGAAATATAAATTAGTTTTAAATGATACCTTTGTGTGGAATTGTTTTAAAAAAAAAGTCATATCCTTATAGATAATGACATAAGGTTTTCCCAAACTATCAAAGTAGTACACAAGTCTTAGTATAATTAAAGAAAAAAAACAATACCCAAGGAGTCATAGTCAAATCTGATAGATGTAAAATCTGAATTGCGTAGTTTCAAATTGTGAATATGGTTATTTCCTAAATCATACATGCATGTGGTTAAATATGTTTCTTACCTCATAATGTAATTTCTTTCAAAATGTAAAAAATTATGTTAGTCCTTGAGATGATGGTTTTGATGACAACAACCTTAGGACTTTTATAAAATATAAATACTAACATTATAGTTTAGATATATATATATATATGTCTATGAAAGATATAAACATGCATGTACCAAGAATGAAGACTACACAGTATAGAGATTCAAGACTGAAGATATCAAGATTGAAGACTCGTGAGTATTAAGATATCAAGAGTTTAAGATTTCAATAGTACAAGATAAGTATTGAGTCTAGAATTATGTTAGAACTTCTTGAAAGCACTTACATCTTATTTGAAATGGATGTAACCCTAGCGGGATGGAACCCACGACAATATCTAGTGGAACATATAGTGGTACTATTTTGATGTCCACTAATTTTATAAAAATGCTTTTCAAAAATATATCTCTTGTTTTAAAAAAATGTTTCCAAAACTTTCTTTTAAAAAAAAAATCTCTCTTGTTTTTAAATATTTTAGCCTCAAAACTATTTTTATCATTTTAATATTTTGATTTCAAAATTGTCCTTGTTTTTAAACCATCACTTGTTTTAAATATTTAGCTATAAAATATTTATATACTCAGATTTTAAACCACTTTATAGATTAAGATTATATATATTAAAAAATTACTTTCTAAACTCTTTTATATGTTTAAACTATATTCAAATATACTTACAAAGTTTAGAAATTGTTTTGACAAATTATAGAAGCCAATTTTAATAAGAAAATCGAAACATTAATTTTTCCTTGAGCACGTCGACATATCCCTGCCCCATGTCGACGATGATGTCCGTTATTTTCAAATTTCAATTTTCAAAAGAAGTGTCTGTTCGTCGTACCTTTCAAGAATAGATATGATTGTTGATCTACTATAAATACCAGTAGTTCTAAACAAATTCTACATCAAATTTCATTTATTTTCTCTCCTCTTCATCTTTTGCATTTACTCTAAAGAATCCTAAACTATATTCTACCCAAGTACTAAGTGAATCAAACTTCATTATATCTTATTTGATTCTCTGCCACTCTCTCCATAAGATCTCAGTGCTATTCAGAGTTATAGGATCTTTTGTAAATCAAACTATTGAGTAAAAGGTGCGATTGAGCCTTGAAATCAATTAAATGTGATTGTGGCCTTGGAAATCAATTAGGTGATCTTGTAGCCTGGTTAAATCAAGAGAGTTGCTCTAAACTCTAATACAAGAGGGTGTACCTCGTAGCCTTGAAACCGAGGGTGTAATTTGGGAGATTATTTTGATAAGAAATCCGTACGATTATAAGGGACTAGATGTAGGGTAACTCCGATGCAGTATAAAATCCTGGTGTGTTCTTCCCTTTACTTCTTTTATTTAGTATTTGCATCTGTATTTGATTATGTGATTATATCTATATCTATGAATTGCATTTGTTGGTGATTAATTTACATAAGTTTCCAAAAGATTTTGAAAATCCAAAAAACACTATTCAACCCCCTCTAGTGTTATTTCGGCCTTAAGATCCGTAATCCGCATTTCTCACATTTGGTATCAGAATATTAGTTTTCAAATTTTTTATAATCGGATTTTTGAAATTTTTTAAAATGGAATTTTTTTTGATAAAATTATTAACACTATTTCATATGAATATGTAACAGAATCATCATGATATTGTTGTTTAAAATTATATTTAATTATTTTGAAAAGTCACTTGATTCTTTAAAAAGTTACGTTGTTTTGCAGGAGAGGAGTTATGTTTAACGACTGTTGGTTAAAAGATAACTGATAATCATTCAGATCAAAAAGGCAAATGGATATATAATGGCAATCGACAATGAAATAGGTACCAAATCAATACAAAACTTTTGATTCTCATCTACAACTTGATTTTATATTATACTTCTCTCCCGTGCTTTGCAACCATTGGTTTCATGCGAATCCGTTAAGAAATGACCAAGTTAAGGTCAATTGAAGTTTTGGTAAACAAGGAGAAAAGGAAAGCAAAACTGCCAGTGGTATTCTTCAACTTGAATCCAGATATTTGAGTATTTTGTCCCTAATCCATTTCCAGATTGTATTTCTTGTCCCAACGGTCATTTTGATGGGTGGATCATCAAATTCTGATCAAAATTGAGTGAGATATGATGGTTTGAAGTTGGTTATCCAAAACTGAAAACTTTGTTTGGGATTTCCTGCATTTCTCTTACTGTTCGGCCTGTTGCACCACAATACCATCCACATTCATCACCAAACTATTACTACATCATAGCCCTTTCCTTACTCTTCAATATTCCCCTAGTTTCATCCTATTCCGTTAAAAACGAAGGAGATATGCCTTCTAAAAGTTTGATAGTAAATAGAAAAATGGAAAAAGAAGAAGAAAAACTTTTATGAAAAGTGATGACTGTTGGGACTATTTATAGTGGTTGAAGTGTCCATTCATTCAAAATTAAAATTCAAAGTTTTAGCGCCAAGTTGGTCGATCTACTAAATCATCTGTATCTTTCTCATACGGTCATCAAATTCAGCAAATGAATATACTATGCTGATCAGAAAAACGAGCCCATCGCAGTAAAACCGATCTCGTCAACAGGTTCTGAAAGATATAAAGTGTGGTTTATGGCAATGGAAAAATAACAGAGTTAGAAAGATGGAGGAGTGTAAAAAGTAGTATGCTTTACTACTATTTTTTCTTTATTATTGCATTTGGGAATATATATATTTATGCATTTATTTAGGTATAGAAATTTATCTCTTTTATAAGTTTTGATATTTTGGTCCATTTATCGACACACCATAGTATACATATCGATATACCAGTCTAAATTTTTTTAAAGTCTTTTAAAATGTGTTTCCTTTCATATGAAATCTTATTACTAATTTGTTACAACTATACTAAATAGAAAAGCATACCTTCGTTCGTGATTTCAACTTTTCTAATGTTGTTTTTACTTCTCGTACTCTATTTCTTTTAAGATACTAATTTTATGTCTTTAAGAAATTAATAGAATGAATTTAGAATGTTATAATAAGGCTCTATTTATAGAATTCTTCATTTATAAGATTGCGCCACATCACATGACACTTATCATATAACTAGATAGTGATATACATGCAAAATGACACGTGTCATTACACTTGTTCTTTAATAAAAGCATTTTTGCATGCATAATGCCAAGTGTCTTTACAAAAATTTTTTCATTTTTTTTTAATTTTTTTTCAAGCACTTTAATTATGTTAACTACTATAAAAAATTGGGTCAAAAATCAATTATTTATAGTCAAAATCTAGTCGTAAAATTAGTGCAAAATCATGTTAAAAACAGGCCCAAAACGTTAGAGCATTTTTGAAATGCTGTTTTTTCTTATGCAACCTTTTTTTTAACTGCTACAAATTCGTTTTTCTAGCATTTTTATGTCTCGAAACGCTGTATTATTTCATAAATTTTTCACGGCATTTGGTAAATGCTGCAGATTCTGTTTTATAACGTTTTGAATATATTTTATTGCAAAAACTTTTTATAGCATTTTGTAAATGCCGTCTTTTCTGTTTGAAACTTTAAATTATGAAAAAAAGATATTTAGACTAATTATTTTCCTCTATTCTTTTTAGAGTTATTTTCTAACTTATATTAGAATATTTTAAAATTAATTTCATGTTTAAATATTTTTTAATAATTAATTAATTTTTTTAATGTTAGAGGCCTTAATATAACACATGTTTATTTTAGTTTTTCAATCTTTGTTATATCATTATGATATTTTTAAAATAAAAGGTGTTTAAACATGTTTCTAAATATTTCAAACAATAATAATTTAATACGTAGGTTTTAATTAGTAAGTTAAGTATTTTATAAACAAGGAAGTTTGGATTTGTAAAAAAACAATCAAGTTAAAAAAAAAATTATTTTAAGGAAATTAAATAAGGAGGGTATTAATTTTTATAAAAACCATATTTGATCATATATACAGTTTAAATCTATATTTCTTAGCAATTTGATTTTGATACTGAGTTTGATTACTACCTTTCATGAGTATGTTATAGTTTTAATATCATTTATTACCTTTAAACTCTTGTCTTTACCACTCTTTCAATCCCATTCATTAGTTTTCTTAACCTAAGTCTAGTAATTGGTGTGTATTACCTTTCTTTGGTTGAAGTGGTTTATAATAAATAGTTTGATATATGCATACATACATACATACATACATACATACATACATACATATATATATATATATATATATATATGCTTGTCAATTAGATATTACTTATCACTCATGTTTATCTTATAATCTGAATATCTCTTGCTTTAGTCTATATATTATCATATCCTTATGCATATTTTTTTCTTACTTCATTATCATTTTATTTCATATTACATATCATTGTGCATCCTATTTCATATCACATTTCATTTCATATTACATCATAAATTAAATGCATGAAATATCATAATAATTTGCATCACAAGTTGCACTTCATTCTACATATCATCTCATGATACGTTGCATATGTCATACATTTCATACCACATTACAAACTACATATTGCATACATGTACACATAACAAGTGCATCTTATTTAGGAGTAGTTTGTATTATTGTCTTATAATATAAGATTGTTAGTTTTTGGTTCGTTTGTTATGTTTTGATTGACTTTTTTGATTGGATTGACTCGTTTTACTTGATTGATTTGACTAACTTGTTTGACTTGATTGACTTGATTGGTTTGTTTAGCTTGTCTGACGTGATTGGATTTGATGTGTGTTGATTTGATTGTCTGAAACATACTTATACATATTTATGTATTGAATAATTATAATATAATTATGTTAATGTCTTTCACATTCCATTTACTATACTTTATTCTAGTATTAGTTTAAGGGGGAGTTTTATAGTTATATTAGTTTAGGATTAGTTTTTTTTTATGACAAAAGGGGAGAAATATAAAATAGAGTAGTTAGGCTTAGATTAAGGGAGAGTTATTAGTTTTAGGAGGAGTTATTGTGAAGGAGAAGCATATTTTATAAACTAGGTTGTCATCATCATAAAGGGAGAGATTGTTAGTCATTGAGATGATTGTTTTGACGATAACAACCTTAGGACTTGTTATAAAATATAAATACTAATATTACAGTTTAGACATATATGTATATGCAGATTATACTTATGCAGGTACCAAGAATGAAGACTATAGAGTATAGAGATTCAAGACTGAAGATATCAAGATTGAAGACTCATGCGCATCAAGATATCAAAAGTTCAAGATTCCAATAGTACAAGATAAGTATCGAGTCTAGAATTATGTTAAAACTTCTTGAAATCACTTGTATATTTATTCGAAATTTATTCGTGGAATGGAATCCACTTCGAGCTTGTTAAAGGGATGGAACCCTAGTGGGATGGAACCCACGATAATATCTAGTGGAATATATAGTGGTCCTATTTTGATATCCACTAATTTTATAAAAATGCTTTTCAAAAATATATCTCTTGTTTTTAGAAAATGTTTTCAAAACTTTCTTTTCAAAAAAACATCTCTCTTATTTTTAATTGTTTTAGCCTCAAAACTACTTTTATCTTTTTAATATTTTGATTTCACAATTGTCCTTGTTTTCAAACCATCTCTTGTTTTAAATATTTAGCTTTAAAATATTTATGTACTCAAATTTTAAATCACTCTATAGATTAAGATTATATATATTAAAAATTACTTTCTAAACTCTTTTATATGTTTAAACTATATTCAAATATATTTACAAAGTTTAGAAATTGTTTTGACAAACTATAGAAACCAATTTTAATAAGAAAATCAAAATATCAATTTTGCCTTGAGCATGTCGACATTCCCCTAACCCCCATGTCGACATGGCGTCCGTTGTTTTCAAATTTCAATTTTCAAAATAAGTGTCTATTCATCGTATCCTTTCACGAATAGATATGGCTGTTGATCTACTATAAATACCAGTAGTTCTAAACGAATTCTACATCAGATTTCATTTATTTTCTCTTCTCTTCATCTTCCATATTTATTTTAAAGAATCCTAAACTATATTCTATCGAAATACCATGTGAATCAAACTTGATCATATCTTGTTTGATTCTCTGCCACTCTCTCTTTAAAACCGAGGGTGTAATCTGGAAGATTATTTTGATTAAAAATTCGTACGATTATATAGGACGGGATGTAGAGTAACTCCGAACCAGTATAAAATCCTGGTGTATTCTTTCCTTTACTGCTTTTATTTAGTATTTGCATCTGCGTCCGATTCTGTGATTATATCTGTATCTATGAATTGCATTTGTTGGTGATTAAATTAAATAACTTTCAAAAAGATTTAGAAAATCCACAAAACACTATTCACCCTCCTTTGGTGTTATTCCAGCTATCTGAAATCCACATTTCTCACAAAGTGATGTGCTACCTTTTAATTTCTTGTAAAATAAATACTAGCACAAGAATGAAACAACACTAAATTAATGGAAAGAGAAAAATCAATCAATAGTTAAACCCATATTAGAAAAGATATTATCAAAAAGAAGAAAATACTATCATGAAAGCATTAATTAGGAGAGACTTAAATCAACTTCCATTAATATATAGTAGTTAGTAAGTATGTAAAGAATCATGAATTGAATTTTTTGTACTAGACATAGATACAGATAATCGATGTGGAAAAAGGAAAGAATTAATAGAGCTTATCCTTTTAATCAATTTTCTTTTATGGGAATCTCAAGTTCTCAATCTAACATGTTCAACCATGCAAAAGTTTTCAAATAAACATCATAGCAACACGATCGTTCTATCTTATTCTACGGAACTTAACACTTTACCTCATCTCCCTGAATATGATTTACATATGACATAAATATAAATTTTTCTTCATGGATAACTTTGCAAACCCGTCGCAAATATATTGGTTGACAGTATAGATCTTGTTCGTTGTATGCAGTATTTTGTTTAAAAGTGTGAAGTAGACTTGATGTATGCAAGCACATGAGCTATAGTGTTGTTAAATAAAATGCGTTTATCAGTTTTACTTATAATAATAATCTATGTGCTCTTAGTTTTAATGTCTATAGTTTTGGATAGTACATATGTTGTGCTTTAGTATAAAATATACCTAACGTTAATTTTAGAATGGTAATCTACTTATTTTTTTCAACTATTTTTTTTGTTTGAATGATACACATAAGAAGCTCAGGGCCAGTTTAAAAATACTTTTAATACAGTATTTTTGTTTAAATGAGTTAAGCAGTTAAAAAATAATTATATATGTTTGTTTGAATGACTTAAGCACTTGAAAAAAATTGTTCTTGACTTAAAAATTTTAATACTTTTATGCGTAAAAACGTTTAAAAGTTTAACAACATTTTATATAATACAGTAACTTAATATATTTGTAATATGTCAACTCGATAAATTTTATAAGTTTAAATACATTTTAATTAAATAATTAGATCAAATAATATAAAGTCAAAATTGAAATAATTAGAATTAAAAATATCATTAAAAAATTCTAATGCTTTATATAAAAAGTTAGAAATCATCTGTATGTTTTAAATTAACTGCATGTTATAATGCAGTAAGCTGATATGGCTAACTATAAAACTTTTAAGTATTTAGATGCATTTTACTTGAGCAGTTAAATCAAAATTTAACACGATTTCAAAAAAAATTATAACTTTGACTGAATATATATAATAATAAAAATTTAAATGCATTGAACCGGCTTCAAATCATCTACATTTTATAATGCAATAGACTATAGATTTTGTAACGACCCGATAATTTTTAATAATTTTGTTTGTTTTATTTATTTATTTAGTTAAATTTTTTTGAATTTTTAAATAATAAAATTTTGAAATAAAAATTTGATATTTGGAATACGTATATTTAAATATAGAAGATGGTAAATTTTCATCTGATTTTATGAAAGTTTATTTCATTGCGAAATTCTATTAAATTCAAGTCAGTTAATAATTGCTGATAATAAAATATTTTCCAAAGCTTAATATTTTTATATGGAAAAATTCTATACCATCTTCTGGCTGTGACGTCATTTTCTCTTTTTCCAAATTCGGACTTCTTTAGCTCCGTCGATCTTATTTTTCTACGTTTTTACTGCATTTTCGGCCTGTAGAAAATTCGAATTTTTATAATTCGATCGTACCACATATATTTATATACCGTTTTGATCATCTCGTCGTACTGATCTCTGCGATATATTCTCTTCTGTATTTCGAATTTTCGGTACCGGACGATATCGTGGAACAGACAATCGTATCGGTACGTTTCTAAACCTTTGAGTTCTGGTACCGTTCCTATTTTTCCACCTTGTAAATCACACCCTAACCTTTAATATTTCTAGATATTGATGTCAAGGCATTTACTATTCCACCTTTCCAATGTAATTGTCGGTTCATCTCATTTCCTTTCAGTTTGCTTGAGAACACTTAAATAATATTGATTTATACTTATATTTTATTCTACAACCTGTTCATTTCCTTACCTTGCTTTTTCTCGGTGTCTTCTCTCTCAAGCACGCTATCAACAGGCCGAGCCCCATTGTTCGCAACATCCCCTTGCCCTAACAACATATGTTCCTTTCCCATGCAGCCACTATCCCACTAACATGTCCGCCCTGATGTGTGTGTGCACCTTTGTACTGTCACACATCCGTGCCTTTTTCCCCTCAGCTCATCCCCCATGCTCACGTGTGCACCGCCCCTTTCCCCTTAGCACCGCCTCGCGCCACAGCAACAGCAGCCCGACCCGAAGCTTCTCCCTCCGCAACATCTCCGCCCAAGCTCTCCTCCGCACCTATCACTCACTCACGACCTGACCGATCTCCGGCCGTGCCTGCTTCTTCTCTCACCGCCTTCCAATCTCAGCCGACATCACTTGAGCGACCGTGCCTCTCTCCGCCTGCTTCCCTTTCACTCCTCTGTGCTTTGATAGGTGAGTATATGTGGATAGGTTATATAAATAATATGACAGGTTATAGAGTATGGTTATGTGCTAGTTTATATTTGCAAAGTTATATTAAGTGTCTTGAGATGTTATTAGTATATAATATATTCGTATTGTTTTAGAATATAGGATACTGTTTTTGGTTATTAGTATACATATATTTTTGTTTTGTTTTGGTCTACACAGTATAAGTTCATGAGATTATGAAAGTTTATAAAGGATGTTTGTTATTTGGTTTATAATGTGCTGTCCTTGTAAGTATGCAGACACTACAAGAAAAACCATTTATACTTGCAAAAATCGGTGTCGTTTTATTGTAAATGCAACAAAAAATAGATTACCAAATAATATAAACATGGCAAAAAATAATTCACGTTTCCCGCTTCTAAAAAAAAAGAGTCCGCGCGAACTAAATAAACGTGACCTATCATTTTACTCTCGTACTTAACAAAATTATTGTCCCTAATTTGCTTTCTTCTTCAGAAAAAAAATTCCCCTTTTAATCATGTTAAATTTTCATCGCACTCAAGTATCATCGTTAACTCCGTCGTTTCCCCCTTACTTAACATCGAGTCGTGGCAGCCAACAGATCTAGGTATATTTAGGTACGAATCTTTTAAATCGATTAGGTATATTTAGGTATGAATCTTTTAAATCGACTTTGTGATTCTATTTGGATTTTATGTGAATTTGAATGCATCTTATTTTCGTATTTTTTCCTAAACTATTACTGAAATGGTTGATTTAACCCTAATTGCAATGATCTGTTGGGATATCTGCATTGATTTCTTTGAGTATATGAATGTTCTGTTGAAGTGGTTCAGTGAATCAATGGTTGCTTGCTGAGAGGAGGTTGAGGTTGCGTGTTTCGGGAATTTGGTGGGTTCAAGTAGGATTGATGGAGGTCGCGGGTTTGTTTGCGATTGGGTATTGGCTGGCTCGATGGTTGAGAGTGGTAAATGTTGGAGCATAAATAGTCTTTTGTGGAGTGGCAGGCACTGGAAATATGTCAGTTGTGTGGATGTGAGGTAGTGAAGAGGAGGGGTGAAGTTGATTGTTGGTTTGGTAAGAGGAAACTGTTGGTTTGTACATTCTGAGGCTTTGAATTTATATGCAGTAATTCTATAAGTTGCTTGACTTAGGCTTTGAATTCATGCATGGATTAATTATAAATACATGTAAATATGAGGTTAAATGCAAAATATAAGTGTAAAGTTTATATTTTTGGAAAAGTATTCTTTGCCTTTGTCTACTAAACCACCATGGTTATATGCAGTAGTGCTACAAGTATTTGTACTTCAACGTCTAGGTATTTTTTTTATTACAACAGATAACCAATTTATACGTCAAAGATTGGAAACTTATTTGCCTTCAAATGTCGATAATGGAAAAAGGCTGGGTTTTTTTAAACAGGTGATAAAACCATGATTAACTTAATATGTATTTTGAGAATTAGAACATATAATCTAATACTAAAGCTCACTTTTTTTTACCTTTTTCATAAAACTAGTATAGAATACCGACAAGGAGCAATGAATTTCGTGCATACTGCAAAGAGGAATGTAAGAAGTGTAAAAAAAAAATTATGCCCTTGCAAGGATTGTCGAAATCTTAGTCATCATGATGACCAAATCATCGTTGAACATTTAATTATAAAAGGAATGGATCCTAAATACATTGACGGTGTATGGTTTAACCATGGTGAAGAGATAAATGTAGAGAATAAAACAAATACGTTTGACGTATATGAACTATTCAAGATGATTCACTATGAAGATGAAGATTTTTCGAATCAAGATTTTTTTGATGATGATAAAGGCGATGTTGATTCTCGAAGAAAAGAGGATGAGTTAGTCAAGAACTTGGAAGATGCAGAAACTCCATTATATCCTGGTTGCACAGATCACACAAAATTATCTGCCATCACCGTCTTGTATAATCTTAAATGCGAGACTGGCTTGTCCGATAGTGGTTTTGATAAGCTTTTAGCTGTGCAACATCTATTTCTGCCGAAGGGTAACGTGCTTCCAAAACCTTATATGAAGTCAGAAATTTCTTAGAGCATTCGACATGGGTTTTGAAAAGATACATGCTTGTGAGAATGATCGTTGCCTTTTCAGAAAAGAATACAAAAATTTAGAAAGTTGTCCAAAATGTGGTTCCTCGAGATGGAAGAAAAATCAAGATATTGAAGAGGTTATACAAGGTGTTCCAGTTAAAGTATTGAGATATTTCCCAATCATTCCGAGATTTAGACGAATGTATAGATCTCAAAAGATGCTGAAGAATTAAGATGGCATTGTAATAATAAAAGAAACGATGGAAAAATGCGTCATCCCGTGGATTCTATGACATGGAAAATGGTGGATGAAAAGTATAAATCTTTTTCATCTGATCCACGCAATCTTAGGCTTGGTCTTGCTACAGATGGATTCAATCCATTTTCCATGTTGAGTTCGAAATATAGTTGCTGGCCGGTAATGCTTGTGACATACAATCTCTCGCCTATGTTGTGTATGAAGAAAGAAAATATTATGTTTACTTATTCCAGGCCCGAAGCAACCCGGGAATGATATTAATGTATATTTGGCGCCTTTGGTGGAAGACTTGCATCACTTATGGTCTAATGGAGTTACTGCTTATGATGCATTTAGTAAAACTTTATTTAAACTGAATGCAATTTTGTATGGACGATTAATGATTTTTCGGCTTATGAAAATCTTGTTGGATGTCGTGTGAAAGGGCAAAAAGCTTGCCCATTATGTGGTGTCAATACCAATTCTCGTTGGTTGAAACATAGTCGAAATTTCGCCTACATGGGTCATAGAAGATTCCTACCTCCTTCAGATTCACGGAGGAAACAAAAGGCATTATTTGATAATACCATAGAGACAGATGGTGCTCCTAGAATGCTTTCTGGGAGAAACATCTATGCATTATTGAAGGATTATCCAAATGATTTTGGAAAAGGAATAGAGGAGAAAAGTAAGAAGAGAAAACATTTCTATGATAAAGAAGATGAACATGATGATACTAACAGTTCTACAGAAGTAGAGCTATCAAGGTGGAAAAAACGATCAATTTTCTTTGATTTGCCTTATTGGGAGGTTAGTGGTTAATTTATTTATTTTTCGTTGTTTTAATACAAGAAAAACCCAATAATGCATTATTGTTTTGGTTTTCATAGGAACTTCCATTACGTCACAATTTAGATGTGATGCATGTGGAGAAGAACATTGGTGAAAGCCTATTGGGCACAATGTTGCATGGAAATAAATCCAAAGATGGAACCAACTGTAGAAAGGATTGAGAGGATTGGGGAATTCGAAGTGAGCTTCATACACAACCTCGTGGGAATAAAACATATCTTCCACCGGCTCCATATATGTTGTCAAAATCCGAGAGAAAAATATTTTGCAAAAGACTGTATGATTTCAAAGGATCGAATGGCTACTGTTCAAATTTAAAAATTTAGATTTCGTTGTCGGATTGCAAAATTAGTGGATTGAAGTCACATGATTACCATGTATTAATGCAACATTTATTAACAGTAGCATCGAGAGGGTTCATGGCAAAGAAGGCAAGAAAAGCGATAATTCGCTTATGTTCTTTTTCCAACAAATTATGTCAACGTGTTCTTGATAGAGAGAAGGTAGAACAAATCAATGTTGAAATTATTGACGTTTTATGTGAGCTTGAAATTTTTTTTCCACCGTCTTTCTTTGATATAATGATACATTTATCCATTTATCTTGGAAAAGAAGCACAAATGTGTGGACCTATTCATTTTCGATGGATGTACCCATTCGGAAGATATATGAAGACACTCAAATATTATGTCAGAAACTATGCACGACCAGAGGGATGTATTGCAGAATCGTATCTTGCAACAGAATGCGTGTTGTTTTTCAATGAATTTTGAAGAAATCAGGACATATAGAGGAGAAAGGAGCTCGAAATGAAGATTATGAAAGTAGTAGAATATTAGAGGGACGTCCAATTTCAGTATCGAAGACAGTTAAATTGCCAGTTAATGAGAAAGAAAGTGCTTATTTAGCCGTGTTAATGAATATGGCCGTGGTGGAACCGTTTATAGAGTAAGTTTATGTTATATTGTTTTAAATATTTTGATGTGTTCGCAATGATATATATAACTTATAATCAATTGTTCAATACTAGTTTGCATTTGGAGGAATTAGAAAATTCAGACCAACGCATGACAAAAAATGCGACCTTACTTTGGGAAACACATACAAAAAGTTTTGTCGATTGGATTAAAAGGAAGGTTAGTTAGATTTCAAATATATTCTCATTCAATTATCAATATTACTACATAAATTTACATGCTAAATGAAATTTGTTGTAGATACCTATTACCTCCAAGGATCATAATGACATGTTAAAATGGATTGCTTATGGTCCGAAGGATGATGCCATGTCTTTCAAAGGATATATCATCAACGAGCAACGTTTTCATGTAAAAGATTTAGGGAGAGAAACTCAGAATTGTGGGGTGACTTTTGATGCAACTACTATGTGTAGAGCAAGTGCTAAAGATATGTCCCAAGTGGTTGATGTGGTCACTTATTATGGAATATTGACAGATATAATTTTATTAGATTATCATTTGTTTTATATTCCAGTTTTCAAGTGTCGTTGGACGTATAAAGGAAATGGAGTAAAAGTTGATGATGATGGGTTTACTCTTGTTAATTTACATCAAGCATCATTTTCACGAGACCCATATATACTTGCATCTCAAGCAAAACAAGTATTTTATTCAAGAGAGAATGATGTTTCTAATTGGTACGTTGTAATGAAAGCACCATCAAGAAGTTTTAATGATATAGAGGAGCGCGATTGCATCGAGGAAGATATTCAAGTGGTGGAAGATGAAATAACTGAAGCGGATGATGAAGATGTTTGCTATGTTAGAGAGGATTGCGAGGGCATAATTGAGTATATTATATGTTCTACTTGAGCATAGTTGTTCATTTGCTTTAGTGATGGTTGAACTTATATATTAAATCCGGGCTATTTGGAAATTTCATTGAACCTGTATTGATTTTCTTTAGTGATTGCTGTTCATTTGCTGCACTAATTCTTTGTTTTTTTAATGTTGTGAATGGCAGTTAGTTTGCACCATTTAATTTTCCAATCCATTGCAAATGCATGTACCATTCAATTTTTGTTCTTTGTGTTTTGATCTTTGTATACTTCCATAGACAAAGCATTATATGTTCTTATCAATTCTGTTTGCATATATTGCTTGATAATGAGTAGTGTTCTTATCAATTCTGTTTGCATTACATGTACATTTTCTCATAAAATTACAAATCTGTTCATCATCTCAAGGCTTTTAGGCCTGCTTGTTTGGTTTGCAAACTGCGACATCTCTTTTCAGCTACATGTTGATGATATTTAAGTGTTGTTTGTTAATATTTATCGCTGCTTATTGTTTACATGCTCTTATTGGTTTATACTGTGTTTTCTGTCACTTGCAGAAAAATATGTCTACAACATCTGTACGTACCCGCTTGCAGAGAAAGGCTGAAGAACAAACAACCAAAGCTAAGAACAAACAGTCAAAGCGAAAACGTAAAGTTCCAGCTAGTATAAATGAAATAGAAGAACAACCAGACAATGCTAAGAAGCAAGCCACTGTTCACAATGAAGAAGACGAACAACCACTAGATGATATCCCCTCTGACCCAAATGAAGGACTCAGCTCAGAAAATGAAACCCGTCCTGAACAAACTGCTGATGCCGAGCTGGAAATTGGGAAACAAAGTGAAGTTGAAATCGGAAGTACATCTCAGAAAAGAGGCGGTAGAGGTCCAGCAAAAGCAAAAAGACTCCCGTCATGCAGTCAGGATCGAATTGAAGTTGAGTTCAATGATCTAGATATACCAGTAGGGCAAGGGTTGGTATATTTATCCTCTTTTCTTGGACCGCTTGTGCGGGAGCAGGTTCCATACACCATTGATGATTGGAGGAATATTAGTGATGACTTAAAAGAAGTTTTGTGGCAGTCGGTTCTGGTATGAAGCAGCATCTATTATTTAACATTCCGACTCTAATATGTTTTGAAAATGACTTCTAATATTGCATGGTCTTGCCAATTATAAATTGAAATTGCCATCTAATAACTTCTGGATAAATTGAAAAATAGTTCTTGCCAATTATAAATTGAAATTGCCCTCTAATAACTTCAGAAAACCTTTCAGATTTAATTAAATCTGTCGTATTTAAATTAAATAAAATTTACTAATATCATGTTTTGATGTATTGTTGCAGATTAGATTTGAATTGGAAGAGGAATGGCAAAGAAAAGCTATATTTCAACAAATGGGAGTACTTTGGAGATCGTCAAAAAGCAAATTGGTTCGAAATTTGCAAAAAGCGGAGGACGATGAGGAAAAACTTAAACTGAAACCTACGAACATAAAAAGCATAACCGATTGGAGGAAGTTTATGAAGGCGAAAACAAGTCCGGAGTTTAAGGTAAATCATTCCTACTGAACTCGTCTGGCATGTTTCTGCAAATCCATCTACATAGTTAGCAACCGATAAATTTCTTTAGAAGTGAAGTCCAAGTGTTGGTGGATGTTGAGGGTTCCTGTTTAGGTATTAGCTGCAGGAACCTATGACAGTACAAAAAACAAATGCGTTATGACAAGCACAGGAACATTTTAAATGAAGTAAAAAAAAACACTTTGCAAGTTAGTTCAATCCATAAATATTATTAGTAGATATGGAATGCTGTATATGTCACTGAGTTATCCAACATTAATAATACCAAATAAGTATATGACCATGATGAATTGATTTTCAAATAAATTGCAATCCTCACATACATATTTACCTTGCATTATAAATATTAGATAGTTTTTCTTTTTATGATTTTGGTTGTTAAATTGTAGCATCGTTCAATATTTTCAGCAAAGAAGTGAGAAATATTCAGCCCATAGGTACACACAAATTTCGCATACAACCGGTCGTAGGGGAATGGCTAGAAAGACCGAAGACATGGTAAGTTAATTAGCTATAGCATTATTCAACATTATTTTACACCTGCCAGTTTATTAATTTAATGTTATTCTATTTTTAGAAAAAAGAAAGTGTAGATCCATCGTCCATAAGTAGAGCTGATGTGTGGATTAGATCTCACATTAAAAAAAATGGTGAACCAGTGAACATGAAAGCTACGAATACTATTGTAAAATTGTTTTTAATTTTATTGGTATATTTTTTTTTGAAACTATGATATTTTTACCATTGTACATTATCTATGTGTATTTATTTATATAGGAGGAGATCAAAAAATATGGTAGCCTATCCCAATCCGGCTCGACACAGACTGATATTGGAAAAGATGCTCTTGTACATGTACTGGGACAAGATAAACCGGGACGGTTAAGGGCATTGGGTAGGGGTTGCACTTTAACCAAGCTAGCTTTTGCCCAGTCCAAAGATAAACAAGTGTCTCGGTGTCGAGAGGAAATAGCAGAATTGAAGGGAATGATACAGACTCTGATGGACCAGAAGGTAAATTTATGGAAATTAATTTATATTCGTAAAATATTAATTTATATTCGTGCTTCGCTGCAGGGTAAAGAAAGTTCGAGAAGAACTCACCTGATTCGGTAAAAATAATATTTATATTACTCAATAAATGAAATTTATATTTTAATTTTTTAATCCAATAATTGATTTAATTTTCGGTTGATTAATTGTAGAGCGACGACGAAGTATGTTTGCTGTTGAATTGGGATGGAACCTCTGGAGTTGTTGCCCATGGGAGGCTGTTGTCCATGAACCCAGATGACGTTGTCAATGGCATTCGTCTTGGACCAAATGCTGGGAGCGTTGTTATAGATTCAGTGGATAAAGAAGATACTTATTTATGGAGGCCTACACCTAAAATGGCAGTCTTAGCAGACGCTAAGAATAAGGTAGTTGCTTGGCCATCAGTTTGCATCAAGGTCCCGCTGCGAACACGGTTGAACTGTAGTGCAGCCAGTACAGTAATTTTTTTCACGTTAAGTATATTAGTGTAATATGCTACGAGCTTATTGATGTCTAAAATGCAGCGAGCACACCCCCCATCTGAATAAAAATTTAACACATATTCGTTGTTTTTGTATAGCATACTAAGTCTTGAATTTCACTTCTCATTTTTAGAGTACCAGCATCATCGAAGACACTTGCAAGATTTACGGTTGGACTGAGGGTGAAGGTGTAGTTGCCGAAGGAAGAATCCACGCCACTGATCCAAAATATACTGTTAATGGTATTCCACTCGGTCCGTCTGCTGTTGTGATTTGGGTGGACATAGTAGTAAATAAAAATGCTTATTTGTGGTGACCTACATCTGATATGTCGTGCATTGGAGATGCAGTTGGTAGGAAAGTAGCATGGCCAAGATCAAAAGTAGAAGCTGATCAAGAAAAACTAGATGAGAGTCGTGATGATACTGAAAATATTATGAATTCTCCCATGAAATCCGCACATATGGTCATGAATAAATCGCAAAATGTAAGTATTAATTTTCAAATTTGAAGAAGTTAACTGTGTATGAAAGTTTATTTAATGTGCATGTATACATTGTGCATAATAATCTCTTTTCTTTCAGCCGATTGCAACTATGCAAAAGGATGCCAAATGCCAGTTGATCGATTTGGGTGGAGCAGACGTAGTGGCTGAAGGAAGTATTGCATCAACTGATCTGATAACGATGGTCCATTGTCGTCCATTGGGACGTATGCTGTAAAAGTTTGGATTGAACTGGTGATAGTTCCAGATGCAGAGATATGGAGACCAACATCGGGTCTGACGTGCATGGATGATTGCTTTGGCGTTCCCATAGCTTGGCCAATGGAAAAAATCATTATTAAGTCAAAGTGAAAGGTATATAATTATTTTTATATATACATTAGGAATGCTAGCAGCTAAAGTGCAGATAGATTTTTGGTAAAATGATAAAAGTACATAAGTAGGGGTGTTATATTCGAATTGTGATTGAATGATTGTGATTGGTGGTTCAGGTTCAGAGGAGGGAAAATAATTGATGGTGAGGAGTTATGTATGGATTGTGGTGGAATGTTAGTGATGCAGTTTTAAGTTCAGGTTTTGTTTTCTCACTCTTTTGTTCTGTTCTTTGTTGACAGGTAGTTCAGGTTTTGAAGACATCGGCAATGACAGGTAGTTCAGGTTTTTATGGTGGTTCAGGTTTTGCTCGGTACTTTGGTTATTTCAGACGTTTATTTCAGATGTATATGTACGGTTATGACACTTATGGTAGTTTGGTTATAACACTTATGGTAGTTTGGTTGTGTATGTGTACGGGTAGCTTTTTGTCGACACCTATGTATGTGGATGTATGAATGTCTATGTATCTTGTGGATCTTCAATGCGTATACTTATTTTGTAGTTGTTTAATATATTGTGTTCAAAACTGTATGTGCTTGCGTATTCTGTTATTATATAATTGGATGCTAGATCAGGGGTAAATATGGAGTAGCAGGTGGAGGGAAACAAACGCTACTGGATATTATTTATTTTGGTAGCGTTAAAATGTCGCCACAAAAGAGTGACTAAAAACTCAAGTACACTTATGCTGGCATTTATTAAGCGCTACAAAAAATGTATATAACGCCATGAAAAGGTAACGTGGAGGAGAAAACCCTTTCGGTGGCGTTAAACAAGCGCTACAAAAAATTTAGATAACGCCATAAAAAAGTATCATGGAGGAGAAAACCTTTTCAGTGGCGGCAAATAGGCGCTACAAAAAAGGAATTCTATGGCGTTATAAAAACGCTCTCAAAAAAACAAATTTGGTGGCGTTTAAAAAAGTGCAACTAATACTCGAGGATTTTTAGTGGCACGTTTTATCGGAACGCCACTAAAAATACGTAGTGGCAGTTTTTGGGCGCTATAAAAAATTAGTTTTCTTGTAGTGAGAATATATATTATATAAACTGTTTTGTTTTTTACAGACGTGTTTATATATTTTTGATCTGATAACATTACGCACGCACACACACAAATATATATATATATATATATATATTAGTACTTTTATAACTAGTTTCATGAATATAAATCCAAACATATTTTATGAATACTGTTTTATATATAGATGACAATGCTTGTTTTAAAATATGTATCGGCATACATGTATAGTTATGTTGTATGTGCTATGCCAGTCGCATATATATATATATATATATATATATATATATATATATATATTGCAGTATAGGTTATGTTGAGTTTTAAATTTATAAGTTATATATGATTTGAAATATATGTTCAAAATTCTGGATTTATTTCAAAACGTATGTTCTAATAGCATCTATATATAATCTGTAATCTGATTCTGTTACTCGTACTACATAAGGTTATAATATATACAGGTGATATGTTGATTTTATAATAAAGTTTATATCGGTCCTGTCTTTGTTAGTAAAAGTTTTGTGCAGTACCTATTAAATATAATATTTATATTGTATGTTTTATAAGTATATAAATTATACATTGTTTAATGATTTGTCTGTACAAGTGGATATGGTAGTTATGTATAATACTTTTTATATAAATAGTTATATATAGATATATTTATGAGTTCACTTATACTATTTACCCTCATCGATTCCATTTTGACTTGATTTCGTTATGTCTATCTATCAGCTTGTCCGTCAAATTTCGTGCCCATCTCGCTTTGATTTGGCAGTCGTACTTGCACTTCGTAACTCAGTTTCATCGTCCAATCTATCTAGCCTCAAAAGGTGAGCAATCACTCACGATTAATGTTCTTTTATTTATTAAATTTGATTTCAATTGAAACGACATTTGAAATACACTGCTGTTAGTTATTTACACTATTATATATGTTATTATCTGTATCAGTTCACCTGTGACATCTGACACCATTATCTGTTATTTATATTGATGATATATGCCTGTTGTATTATTACCATATCTGTTATCACTCTGCAAGTTCCCTATTAATATTGAATCACCATGGGTTGAAATGATACATACCCGAACGATCTTAGAATATGGAAAAATCATTATGGGTTGAAATGATTAACCCAAGCGATTTTCATTGAATTGAATTTAGGATTACGGGTTGAAATGATATATATATATATATATATATATATATATATCCGTATATATTTAAATTGCAGATTGAAATGATAAATGTCCATATCACTTGAATATAGGATAGAAAATTTTATACAGACACCGTTGGTCTATATATAAATAATTGAAATGATTACTATGGTTTTGGAAGAAATATATGGTTTTATATAAATATTAATTTTAGATATTATATAAATGTTATTTTATATATAGTTAAATTCTTGATTTTAAGCTTAATAATAAAGTTTGATTTATTAAAATATAATATGGTTAAGTATTTATTTAAATTATATTTTAATATAGAGTTTATAAGGATTAAATAAATTCAAGTTGAGAAGATAGATTGTAAATTGATTTTAATTAAGAAATATATTTAATTAGAAATCGATTTGGAACTTATTGAATTTGAGATTTTTTTTCTAAGGATATGATTTTTATAACTTGATTGGTTTAAGGTGATTTGACGAATATTTTAATATTAAATGAATTAAAGGAAATATTTAGTCATTTGAAATTTAGGGTTTTATTTAAATGATAACGGATTTAGTAAGTAAATATTTCAAAATAAATAATAGTAAAGTGAATTTGATATATATATATATATATGGAATTATCAAATCATGTTTGAAATGTTTGAATATTTAAAGCTTTGAAAATATTGAAATTGAAATGGTTTATTTTGTGGTTAAAAATCTGTATCTGAAAATCGATATAATTTGAAATTGTTTATTGAGAAACTGAAATAATTAAAATTGATGATTTGAGATTTAATTAAATTTAAAATTTTGAATTTGAATCGATTTGTGAAATTCGAGGAAGCTATTGTATTATGTAAATTATTTTTTTAAAATTATGTTAAAACTATAAATATATGTTACTTTATAAACTTATTTCATATAAACTATTTTAATATAAATTATTTTTATATAAAATATTTTAAATCATAAACTATTTTATTATATATACTATTATTTATATTTAAACAGTTAAGTGGGAAGTGTTATGATTCCATGCATTATGATTTCTAAATTTGATTTCCAAAGTATTATAATTAAAAAGTGTTTGACGAAAGAATGTTGTTTAAATTTAAGTAAATTATTAAATTAAGTTTTCAAAATTATTTAATAATTAAATAAAATTGAATTCTTTAATAAGTGAAATTGAATTCTTTAATAAGTGAAATTGAGTTTCTTTAATAATTAAGTTTTGAAATTTGTTTAAACTAAATAAGTAAATAAGTGAAATTGAATTTCTTTAAGAAGAAATAAAATGTGATTGATGGAAATTAATATAAGACTTGTAATTTAAAGAATTTAATTTGACGAATTTAATTAAATTCAATTCATAAGTTTTGATATAATGTAGGTAAACTTAAGTGATTGATTTAATGAATTGGAAATTCAATTGAAATTGTTTTGAAATGTTAAATTAACTTAATTTAAATGATTATGGAATGAAACCTATATATGAATTTAAATCAATATTTGAATTGTTTTAAATAAAAATTGAAGTTGAATTATAGAGTTTGAAATGGTAAATTTGGAAGTTTTGAAACGTAAATTATAGAAATTGATATAGAAAGACGAATGAAATGTTGGCTTTCAAATTCTAAGTGAGATTGAAATTGATTTGGTTTTTGAAATTTATTAAACGACTAATCGGTGTAATAATTACGGAAGTTATTAAAGAAACCGGAATCGGTTAGGGACATACTCACTGTCTAAACCGAATACCACTTTAATAACTATATGCAGAGTGTGATCCAGAAGGAAGTGGTTGGAATGATGTACATTGATGATTGAAGAAAGAGAACGATAATGGATGACCTTGACACTTGTGTCAAATTGGAAATGACCAAAACAGGAGCCGTCCCGAGCCAATGAGGTTAGCCACCTCTAAGCGAACACGCTTCTTCGTATGCTACTCATTACTTATTTTTGATTGGTGCGCACCTTGAATTGGGAGTGCTGTTTCGTGGTGTTGCGATCGTTGCGGCGATGCGTTCTCGCCAGTCCGGATCAAGCAAAAGGCAGTTTCACTACCTTGGGTATTGCCTCATGTGCCTTGTCATACTCGTATCCCTATGCACGACCACTACGATTTGTTTTGTGTTATACCTATGGAGTACTCCTTGATAGCCCACTAGTCTATGGTGGAGTTTATAGTGCTGTATAGACTATGACGCTTATATAAAATGTGTTAAGGGGGATAATGGTAATGCCTTAACGCTATTTTGATACTTTATATTACTGATAGGCATTATCTACTTAGCGTACACTATTATATATAGATAGTTTAATGGATTCTTAGAGGATGGTTATCCCAAACATCCTTGAGTTATTTGTATTTTCAGTTGTTATTTCACTTGAGTTGGATTTATTGATATAAGAATGTTAATCCTGACTCGAGTGTTTTGTGTTTTCCTTTACGCTCGGGTCAGATTGAGTGTACCAGTATTCGAGACTCACCTCTGGAGTTGGATCTTCGCTTGGAGATCCAGCTATCTATCCAGCTTTCAGATATTCAATTGATTCCAGTGATGTATTCTGATATTGTTTTTGACTATTGTACTCGAGACTTCAGTTATACCTTATTTAACTCTGATATATATATGGTAGCTTCATGAACTACTATTTTTGTTTCCGCTACATTTATTACTCTGTGTCTGTGATCCGTGATTATTTATTTACTGTATATGCTGAGTTTTGTCAAATATAAATTTACAATCTGTTATTTTGAGCAATTCAATTCCGGCATGTTTGGATGCGAATGGTTGAAAATATCAGGTCGTTACAGATTTAGTTATTATTATGTTGAAGTTTATTGTATATGGTTACAATTTATAATTACCTGCATTTAAATTAAGGAGTTAAAAATATATTTCTAATACGTTTATAAAAATATTTTATAAGTTAAGTACATTTTAATTAAATAATTAAATTGAAAATCCATATAAAATCAAAATACAAATAACTAGAATTAAAAATATCATAAAAATTCAAATGCTTTATACTAAAGGTTAGAAACCATCTATATTTTATAAATTAACTACATTTTATAATGCAATAAACTAATATCACTACAACAAAAATAACATTTTACAGCACTGATTCTGCAAGATATGCTCGTTAATACGAAAATATAAACTTTATATATCATCCATCCAAATCACAAATTTGTAAGATGCGATCGTTAATACAAAAAATATACTTTTCGTAATCGATGAAGAACATGAACTTTGTTTACGTCATAACTCTATTTACTACGTATAGAATGATAATACGGTGTTGTTCAAAAGTTAGGCTAAAATAAAATATAATGCTATCCAAAGCTTAAACCAACAAAGTCATATTGTTGTCGAAAGTAAATTGTGTGGTGCATAGTAACTTTGAGTGAGTATAAAAAAACACTGGATAATTTGAAGACTATAATCAGCCGCAAATATCAGTGTAAGTAGCACCACTTAAGTTATGCACACTTTTTTTTACATTTGGAGTATACACTTGTATATGATTATATGTTGAATTAAATTTTATGAGTTACAAAGATAAGGGATAGTTAAATTTAGGGGATTGTTAGACAGACCTCACCTTATTTTAAGGAGAATACATTTTGGAGGGATTATAGTCAAATTGAAATTTATTATGAGGGGTGCTCAAGTGGCGATATACTTTGTAATCTAAATTAAGTTTTTACCCTTTATAATGTCATGTTTAGGTGATGAAAACTGCACATATTATGTTTTCCATGATAAGATTAAATATCCAAGGTTATTTGGATCTAACGTTCAAATTCACATTTGTAACATCCCGCCTTTTTGTATGCTTTAAATCGATGATAAACCACACACATCAGACTTAAACCATACAGAAGGGTGGATTGTTATGGGGTAAATAAGAAAAAGCAGAGAAAGAAAAAAACAAAATAGAATCTTACAGCGGAACGATAAAATATAATAATTAAATAAACAGTTCATGAAGCTGTTTACAAAACGTTTGATTATACTTATACAATACATATTAGAGTTACACATACCAGAGAAAAATAAAATAATTCAACAAAACAATGTAGTAATTAATAGTAATAATACAATCTTCATTTTCGTCCTCCAAAAATAAGGTCTTCAAATCCTGTAATGCTCAGACTGACCCGAGCAAACTGAAAAGACAAAACACTCGAGTCAGAACTAAAGACTTTATGTAAGTTAAATCAACGGTAAATAATATGGGTAGAACGACGTCATAGATGTTTGCGAGATTTGACATCTTCTATCTAGTGTCAACATGAGTGCAGTAACTTAAGAGATGCTCGGGATTCACATCTCCTAAGGATCCGTTAAACTGTTTACTATGTAGTAATATTTCGCTATTATAATAATGTCTATAGTAAAATAAACTTACTTTTAAATAGCGTTAAGGAGTTATCCAATCTCCCCCTTAACATAATAATATTCCCACTAGTCCATCCAGTATCAGCGCATCTCGAGATCGGAAGACTACCCTTAATACTCCATGGGCTACAGGAGAAAACCAAACTCGTACAAGGCGCGCTAGGGTAGGTGACATGACACAACCAGGAAATGCCAGGGTAGATATACCAATTATGCTTTTGGACCAGTGGTAACGCGTAGCAGCTACTACCGCCCTCCTCAAACCATACCCCCAAAATCAAAAAGGGGCCCAATCAATCACAAAGTAATAGAATGGTATCGAAGGAGTGTGTCCGATAAAAGGTGCTACATTCTTAGCCCATGATCGCTCATGTTTTAGCCACCTTATGCCTACTCACGGGAGTCGAGTCCACGTATATACCTTAAAGGAAATACCGCTACCATCCTACTTCATTCTGGAATCACCACCACGCACACAGTTGTTAAAGTGGTTTTTGAAGTTGGTAGAGAGTATGACAACTTCCGATCCAGGTCTCTTTAGCAACTAAACATTATTATAACACCGCTATCATTTCAAAATAATTATACTTCAAAACCAGAATATAATATCCATTTCAAAACCATATAATTACAATATCATTTTCGTTTTAAAAACCAAACCAATATGATACCATATTTAAAACCTAAATCAATATAATATCATTTTTATTTCAAATATATCCCTTTTTCAAAATCATACACTCTCGAAGTTATAACACTTCGAAATCAAGCGTTTAAAGTATAACACTTTCAAATCATAATACTTGGAAACTCATAACTTTGAACATAACTACACCACTTAAATGGCATAAATATTAAATTACTTTATATAATAAAATAGCTTCTTCAATTTCACAAATCAATTCCAAATACAGATTTGAACCCCTAAATAAACCATTTCAATTTCCATATATTTCAAAGCTTTAAATATTCCAACATTTCAAAACTAATTCTTTGATAATTCCATATATATCAAATTCAATTTCTATTATTTAGTTCTGAAATATTTTACATTATAAATCCATTATTATTTAAATAAAACTCAAATTTCAAATAATTAAATATTTCCTTCAATTTATTTATACTTGAACTATTCATTTAATTCACCTTAAACAAAATCAAGTTATAAAAAAATCATACCCTTTAAAATCTCAATTTTATTTAAATTTCAAATCAAATTTATTCAAGTATAATTCTTTAGTAATTTAATTCAAATCAATTTCATATTTATCTTCAAACTTTAATTTTATTTAAGTCATTATAAACTCTATATACAATATAATTTAAATAGATACTTAGCTATATTATATAAAACAATCGAACCTTATTATTTAGCTTATTTTATATTTCAAACAAATTTATACATAAAAAAACAATAACAAATAACATTTATATAACGTCTAAAATCAATATTTATATATAACCTATATATTTACTTACAAAACCATAGAAATCATTTCAAAATATTTTTATATATAGACCGCGGTGTTTGTATATAATTTTCTATCCTATGGTCAAGTGATACGGATATTTATCATTTCAATCCATAATTTAGAACATAAATACGGTTATATATCATTTCAAACCGCAATCCCGAATGAAATAAAATCCATAAGAACTTGCAGTTTATTACAACATAAAATTCAACATCCATTCATCCAATATCAATCATCAAACATTTATCACAATCATCATCCAATCCAAACAATACATCAATATAAAACAGATAATAAATAACATGTATTTACTGGCAGTTTATATTCAATACTAAATTAAATAACAATTTCGCTGACGGTTTATATGCAATAATAAATTAGATAACAATTTAATTCAAATAAATTCAATTTAACTGAGATGGTGATTAAAAATATGCTAAATGGTCATAAATATCTAATCACACCATAAATAAATTTAACAAACATAAAATTTTTTAGAAGTTGTGAGTGGGTTAAAACACTCACATTTTGAATTTAAATTGAATTTAAATCCAATTTAAACCCAAAATTTGAACAGCCTCAAAATCCGTCCAAACCAGCGTCAAAATGTCTGGAATTTTATTATGATCCTAGCGGAGAAAACCGCGCGTGAATTGGCCGTGAACAATCCCTCGAATTTCGAGCATTCAGAAACTCAAATCCAAAAGCGAATCATGGATTTGACTTGCGCTCGTCGAGAGCTTCAAATCCATATGTAATTTGATGTAGTTTGTGGAGAGTGAATTTTTGGCTTTGAATTTTATTTGAAATTGCAATTGGAATTTTGGTTTTTGTCTACCATTGAGAAGGAGGAGCAATTGGAATTGTACATACAGAAAAAATGGACATAAGAATATGATAGAGTTTATAACGAGGTATATATATGTAGAGCTAGAATTAGAATGGACCGGATTGATTTGGATACAATAGCTGAACGATAAGTGGCCCAAAAAGCCCGTTCTAACTCCGGAACGAAATTGGGTCAACCCATATATCAAAATAAATGTTTTAAAATATTTTAAAAATCAATGGAACATATTTCAGGTCCAAATTCCATCGTATGAAGAAGTTATGCTAAAATCAATTTATTTCAAATTGATTTCAATTAAATTGATTTCTAGGAATTTCGAGTCCGTACGATCAAACGACAAGCCCGATCGCTACGAAACTTGAAATCCTATAATAATTCAATGTTATGGATCCGATGAAATAGGTTTTGCTGAAATCCGAGTCCGTGGTCAAAATGGCTATTTTCCAGTTAATTAATTAAATTAATCACTTTCCAATTTAATTTTTTATAATTTACAACTTCTATGAGCTCTGATTTCTTAACCATTCACAAATAATTTAAAAAAAAAATTAGCTGTTGATTTAAAATTGATTAATTCCTCAATTTTAGTGTTAAATTTCAATTTTATTAAATTCAGAAATTTATAAATTTTAAATTCCAAAATACGTTTGTTAACTTTTAAACCTTGTTATTCAAGTCTTTCATTACAATAAGAATACAATTAACATTGGTTATATCTTGGTACATTAATATTTTCCAATTTCATCTCAATTCCTATTTACGTAATGTTTAACTATTAAATTTCATTTAATTTCAATTAATCCAATTTATTAAATTTAAATTAATAATCTTGATTCCCATTCTTAATTTATTATCAAACAACAATTATTATAATTAGGTTCTAGCATTGATCCTATCAAATTATAATTTATTGCCTGTTATTTTATCGGTTAATATAACTTCAAATCTATTTCCCAATTTACTATTTACAGTCAATTATAACTCTACAATTGTTTTAATTAATTGGGGTTGCATTAAATTATTTATTTATTAACTTGCATTACACTCTTACATTTCATTTCCGTTATTACTTCATTAACAAATTATAAATTTTATTTATTCCAAATTCAATTTCAATTGCTAAACTCTTTTAAACTAACGAATTTTAAACGTCGAAAATTATGGGTCGTTACAACGTTTTGCTAGATTAATTAGGCTTAGATGGATGAAATGTTCGGACAAAGAATGATTTAATGTTATCAACCATAGTTAAAAACTACAACAGAGTGTGTGTCCTTCTTAATCATTTATATATTCACAGTTGAACAAATTTAAATTGAAATAGAATATTTAGATTTTCATCTTATATTATAGGTTGATTTTTGAACTCTAAGCTGTTTGATAAAGCAAGACCGAAAGTGTCCCCTTTTGACTTGTATATTTTTCTAATAAAAAAGAGGCATGTTGCTTATTCCATATCTTATATACTTTTCTCATAAACAAGATTACTATTATATTCAGCGTGACAACAATTGGTTAAACACTTACATAAAACTGTTGATTATTGGGTGAAACAATAGATATCTGTATTTGGAGGCCTCGCTGATCAAAGGTGCTATTTTTTATTCTAAAAGTAAAATGTATTTATGAGGTAGAATTGATAAGATAGGTCCATGGAACTAATTTCAAGTATATATTAGAGATTTGGTGGATAAAAAATTTCAAGTTTGCTATAAATTTTTGGTTGACACGAGCATGTTAATAATATTAAGCTTCCTATAATATATTAATGATAATAAAATAATAAAATATTGATAATCATGTTGTCGAAGACGATGATAATCTAATAATTGGTTGTATAGTGTTTAATACATATTGGTCGTATCGTTTTTGAGACAAATTATATTGTGTGAAAAGAATAGTCGTCTATATTTTGCGATTTCGTAGCTCTTTTCATCTAGTGTTTAGCCAGATTAGAATTTTGGTTGAGTGATACATTACAATTTACAAATAGGTTAGATACAATAACAAGCTTGATATGATCAACTTAATTTTGAATTACATATATGTTTAGTGTGATGCTTTGTTATTATGTTGAATATGGAAAATGGGTTACTTTATATATATTATCTTGGAAATGTTGTAGAGCTTGGACAGTTGAACTTACTTTGAGAGTTTGCATTATAATAATAGATGGAGAGAGATGCTAATCCTTTCTCTAAAAATACGTTGTACAATTGCAACAAAAGATAGCCAAAAATGACATATTCGAATGAAATGTCGACTATAACTTTTTCCAAATTACAAGATTCTAATCCTTTCTGGTGTATGTCAAACCTGATATTCAAATTAACTTGAGGCTATAGCCATCAATGAACTTGTATAATTTTACTACCTAAAAACCCGACAAAATTCACAATATATACATTTAGATGGCACTACGCTTTACAGAAGTTCAAGCAATGGATGGCTACACTACAGCATAAACAAAAATTTAAGGCTCCAAACTATGTGAATGGTTTTTTCATTTGGATACAGAGACGATCGTCTCCTTTAGATTTCTGCAAGCAACAATTTCCATTTCCATGCTAACACTTTTGAGAGTTTTTTCTGTTGACTTGGGTATAACACATATTTTGTAACCCAATCAGCAACAACTGCAACACATTTATCCATTCTTGCAACTTATTAAGAAATAATATTAATATCAAATCATAAAGTAAAACCAATCATAGTCTGCCTTAGTATTATTTCGTTTGTTATTATTACTATAATTTTATAATATTGCTTATGTACTTCGTTGTTGTGATAATATGCTCCTTTGCATACTAGCACATAAATAAACTTGGACATTGGCTACCCCTAGCTGTCATAGTTGACAAACATTGCATCATACCATTACATGTTACCAACATTATAGTTACATAGTATAGTGAACTATTATTTAAATTTTCACTGTTCAGTGCATCATATCATGCGAATGTTAGTTGCAAATCTCATTTCTGTACCTAAATTGTAACTAATTGCTCTTTAAAGGCCACAATGGAAGATTTTGGCCATGGCTAGGAATGTTCTTATTGAGCTCATACAATTCGTCAATGCGAGGTACTGAAATTGTATTTCTCATTTTTATTGTTACATCACGTCAAGCATTTCTTAGACTTAATGTTTGATCCATATGCTCACTATTAAGTGCTACTGCTTTTGTACCCCAAGTACTTCTCTAATAGTTAACAAAGTTCACATTACCTGATTATTTTATTTATTTTCGTATAGATGTAATTATACTTACTGGTGGAAGTTGAAGTGCTGGGTGATGCAGTTTTGGTTGATGGGGTAATGCGGTTTTTGGTTGATAGGGTATTGGTGGAAGTTGAAGTTGCAGTAGTTGTTGTAGGCGAGTAGGTGATGTACAAGTTGTGTTGTTGGTGATTCGGGTTATTGTTTCAAGAAGGGAAGTTGTGGATGGCGGTGTGCAGTTTGTTTGAAATTGTTCGGTTTATGGTGAAGATGCAGCTTTGGGTGGTTGCTGCAGTGGAGGATTGGATGTGCGGTGTTGGTTGAAGTGTGCTAGTGGGTTTTGGTGATTTTTGGTTGCTGTTTGTTGTTTCAAGGGTGATGATGAAGTTTTGAAAATTTGGGTGAGAAGGCAGTTTGGTTTGTGGGGTCTGTGGAAAAGTGTTGGCATTTTTGGTGATGGTGAGTTTGGAGTCTGCAGTTTAGTGTGACGGAGGCGATTTTGGCTGGAGAAGTTGCGGAGGCAAGGAGATGGTTGCTGTGTTGATGATGGAGGCAGAGAAGAAGTGTTATAGGCAGAAGTATTTTTGATGTATAAGAAGGTTGAAGTTGGTGTTATCGATGCAGATTGTGTTTGAGTTGGTTGGTGGCAGTTTGTAGATGATGGGGTGGTTGGGTGAACTTGCAAAGGAGGGTGATGTTGAAATGTTACTGATATGGGAAATAGAGTACTACTTTATTTTATTTTATTTATTCATGGGTAATAGAGTTCACATTACCTGATCAACATGGGACTACTGGAGGTATTTATACTGCTCCAATCATATAGCTGTACAGTTTTTGTTCAGTTAATTCAGTAGTTCATTTTTTCTAATATTATATACAGTTTAGTTTCAAAGGTCTTACATTTGACTAAGTTAAATTAATAATAATAATAATAACAAGAATAATAATGATGATGATAAATGATAATAAATTAACTAAGTTAACTAAATTTATAAAAATTAACTAAGATTTGTAAAAATTAAACAAGTTTATAAAAATGAACTAAGCATAATAAAAAATTTAACCAAGTTAACTAAATTTTATAAAATTTAACCAGTTTACAATGATGATGATGATGATTAACTAAGTTTATAATAGTAACAATGATAAATTATAAAATATTAATCAAGTTAACCGAATGTTATAAAAATTAACTAAATTTATAAAAACTAACTAAATTTCTTTAGGAATTTTGGCCTTCACATGAATACAAGAAGTGAGGACAACGTTGAAGCATATAAATGAATTACTGGGGCAAGAAAAATAAAAATAAATAAATAAATGAGAAAAATAAAAAATTATTAATTTATTGTTTTATTGAACACATTAACAAATACATTAGCACAAGAAAAAAACTCCTTTTGATTTGTCATATTTCAGGTTTGTGGAAGTGAAACTGTAACGTTTGCGATTTTTGGACGCTCAAAAACCGACATCAATGCGTCAACTGTATCAACTGCCGAGCAATCGAATGCCGGAAAACCGAAATGTTATGGTTAAAGTAGAAGAAAAAGATAGAAGAAGAGAGAAAAAGATAGAACAGAACAGAAAGAAACAACAGAAAAATATCAGAATCACACAATCGCAGCGGAACAACATATAATAGATAAATGAATAATCTTTAAACAAAGAACTATATCAGTTATTACATTACATCACATTACATTGCATCATCAGAGTATACGACAACAAACAGCGGAAAAGAAATACTATATACTAGTCGATATACTACGCCATGCCATCTAGGTTGCCTCCAGCAACTCCTGAATTCCAGAATATCCTGATAACCTGACTCTAGACTGCCCGTGTGAAAATTGGTGGGCATCCAGAGTTTAGGAAGAAAACAATAAACTCCGAGCTAGTCATGAGACTAGTGTGAGAACTTAAAATAGTTTATCTTTAAAACAAACAACAGGAATATTTTTAAAATAGATTCGCAATGCTTTTTGGAAAATGAGACTACCATAAGGCCTCCCGCACGCACACACACAATGCAAACGCATAATCGAAGGAGATTTCTCCTTATGATAGTCAAAGATGCTTGATACACATTAAAAAGAAACATTTGATATTATTAATAGTGCATAGTCTAGAAAACATTTCAAAAGTAAAGATATAAATCTTAGCCAGCATAGGCATTTCGCATTTATGCCTACTATAGCTACCAGCCAAACAGTGGGGCGCCACCATAAGTGAATGATAGGTTCTACAACTAAAACCGTACAAGATCGTATTGTTTCTTTGGATTTCCAACAAATGGTCAAGCCAAGGAACTTCCCATTGCCACATGGGTACGCCTCTGGAAAGACGACCCGAGAACCTAACGTTACGGTTAGATCTCTGCCAACACAAGGCCGGGTTACCATTCAAACTGGGTAAGTACTGACACGAATATGTCATTCCCCGATCGTAACCGATCTATATCCGAGGATCCTCGATTCCAACAATCACAAAGTAATAAATTTGCAGCAACAACATAGGTTAAGTATCTGGGATCCATACCATGATACCACCTCTAACCAGAAGGAATGACAACACTAAAGGGGCACTACCCTCTAATAACCTTGTTGCATCCTTCATGTTTTGACCATTTCCGGAGTGAGATCCGACGAAGTCTCATCCACAAAGCCACGCTTTATAAAAAGTTGTGCTTTGTTCAACAAACGCTCAACAGCACTTCGTATGCCACATTACAAATTTTGGGAACGTATCACTAGTAACCATCAACTACATAACCTCTAAGGGTGTTAAGCTAAGAGAATAAATTCTCCGCCACCAACGGAAATATATTTGATAGAAACCAGCTTTACATCTCAAATTGTAATGTCAGACACACATCTATACAATTCCGTTCCGGGATCGAACGGAACCGAAGGCACTTCCAAAGAAGCCCTTGGAATCCGGATATTCACTAATCACGACCGGACTTCCCATCACAAAGGATAATAAATTTCTATATCGGAGATCAGCCGATGCAGAAATATTCGATGGTAATCCTTCCGTTTTCATAAATATCCGGTCTTCAACACCGGTCATCAAATGCAATCCATAACGACGTATCACATATTCAGAATGGGTTATACGGCTCAGAGGTCCTTTCCCGGCTAACCCGAATAGTGAGCGCTTATTTTAAAAATAAGTGTAGGATTCAAATTCAAGCAAATCACAACACTACCCATTCAAAGGTAAATATTGAAAGTCGGTTATTTAACTATCAATAGGCATGCACAACATCATCAAATTCCAAATAATTTCCCAAATTATTTATTTTCCAAAAATATCTTTACAAGATATATATTTTCCACACTTTAACATTTAAAATAAATTTCAAATCACTTTTCACCTTTACAACTTTTGAAAACAAATTTCAAATTGTTTCCCTACACGGGATATATTCACAAATCTTTATTCATTTTCATTTCAAAATGGTTCATTTAAACCAATTAAATAAATCCTTACCGATTTACTTTATATTTACGTTCCAAATCCGTAAATTTATTTCCACACTTCAAAGATAAATCAACGTTTATTTTTAAACAAATTCCATAGTGAATTTGCAATTCCAAAATATCTATGAATATACGATTTCCAAATCGATTTCTAATATTCATTTTCAATTTATCTTTAAAAGATGTAATCTCAAACATTTCACTTCACATTGGAAAACATTTCCATACTTATTTAATAATAAGTAATTCACAAATCCATTTATTTTCAACACTTGGAAATATTCAATATACTTAAATCGAAACTAAGTATATATTTCATTCTTTAAAGAAAACGTGCGCTTAAACACATTTATTTGAGCCAAAACGAATGTTGCGTAAAACATCGTTACGACGACCCAAAATACTAGTATATGGATTCGAACTTAAGATAAATATATAAATCCCAATACTCTATAAAACATTTCCTTTCAGAAATCATTTACTATAACAACAATGTTATAATCCACTATTTTCTTCTATTTCTCGAAAACGTCTATTTCAACAATAAATGTTGAAATCTATGATTCGATACTTAACGCATTTTAAAACAATTTCAAATCGTTTTAATTCTATTTAAAATATCACTTCCCTAAAACACTTTAATATATTATTCACCGTCCCAAAATCGTGAATATTCTTCGTTAACCAAATTCAACATTTTTCTACACATTTTGTTTAAAGGATTATCCACCGTCTAAAATAGTGAATATATCTCCTTTAAAAATCTAAAATAATTGACTTATCAAAATAAGTCGGTTTCGGATTTATAAAACAATGTTTAAAAATTCCCATTTATGTTTTATAAAGACTTCAATTTACAAAATTTAAAAATCTTACTACTTATAAAATTCCATTTATAACCTCATTTTCAGCATTAATAGAACTCCCTTTATAATTCCATTATTTCGATTTATAAAATATATATTTTATAAATCTCATCAATAAACCATTTATACTTATTCAAAAATCTCAATTAAATGCCAAAATCCGATTTATAAGTTAATTACTTCCCAATTTATAAATCTTTTATTTTACAAAAATCTATTCATTTTATAACTTCCCAATTTATAAATCTATAAATTTCATTTACTTATGAAATCCATTTATACTTCATTTTAACACTTAATAAAACTCGTTTTATAATTCCTATATTTTTAATTTATAAATATTAATTTTATAAATCTTTTATATAAATCGTTTATAATAATTCAAAAATCCCAATTTAAACTATTTTATAAATTTATCAACTATTTATTTCAAAAATCACATTTCGGTTATATTTTACAGAAATCATAATTTTTATAACATTAAATTTATAACGTTAATTTATTTAAAATAAATCAATTCAAAAATTTAATAAAACATATATTTTCAAAAATCACTTTAAAACCCTTTTAAAATTCAATATCGTTACTTTAATATTTTTAAAACTCCAAAAGTAGGCCCAATGATGCAACAACAACAACATATCAATCACGACATCCAAACATCATATATCAATATGATAACAGAATATATATCAATATCTGTAAATAAATCAATACAGTTGAGGAATCCAGTTGGATCCCTCCAACATGTTTCCCTGCATCCACAGATGTTAGCACAATACCAATTCCGTTCCAATACGGAATATCGCAGTATATGGGATTTATAAAATATTATCCACTATTATGCGGCGCAATAGGGTCTCATTCGTTATATAATGCGGGAAAATCAACTCCAAGTACATATATATACCAATTCCAATCAAGATGGAATTATCGCAGTATATGTTTTTAATAAATAACCTCCGCTTAATATACGGCGCATAATGTCTATTTAACACAATAGATAATAAATTATCATTCAATCACAAAATCAAGCAATTTTGAATTCAACTATTTAAAATTTAAATTGAAACAATTCGATTGAGTGAGACATTCTCACCTCGGTTTCCAATTTCTAACGTTTTATTTCGAATAAAATTAAACACGCGTTGAATTTTACCCGAAATTCAACCTAGCTCCAAACGACTCCAAACCAGCTCCATTGCGTAGTCTTGACAAAACGAAGTCAACGCAATTCGTTTCGTCAAATTCTGACCTTGTATGAACAAGTTACATCATTTTAATTATTATACGAATTTTAATAAATCAATTCACTTTTATATTTTTAAATTTTAAAACCCTACAGGCCGTTAGATCTCGTTCCCCAATCCAGGCCGCATCTTTCTTTCATCTTCCTACTCACGAATGTTTCCAGGTTTCGAACGCAATATAACCCAATAGCTCACGTTGCTTTCATCCCAGGTCGCGCCTACCATACATCGCCCATTGGTCGATCAAAGACCATCATCCCAAAGCCCATCACAAATGATACATTCGGCTGGAATCTAGCCAAGCTCGGTCGAGCTCCTTGCTCGAAAAACATAATTGAATGACGAACGCTCATCTCCATTTTGCCATTGATCTAGATTGAATTTTCCGATCATGACCGTTGAAGTTATAGTACTCAGTGCCCTCTATAGTTAGTTGAAGACTTTTCGAAATAATCAATGGATTTGGAGAAATTGAAGGAGGAAGAAGCTGAATTCACAGCCGTTGAAAACAAACGGCGGCTGGGGCTGAAACCCTAGGGTTTTATTTTCTTTGCAAAAGTGAAATATGTGGGTGCTTTAATAGAAAATTCACGAAACACTATTCATCCAAAATTTTCCGAACTCCAAACCTCGCACAGTGACCGGCATTTCTAGGGTTTAACCCACGTTCCGGACACAATGGAATATGTTTCGAAGGCTAATTCGATCATCTGTGTGAGTCACGACAATAAACGATCGATTTAAAATTAAATCGGTTAAGTTAATTTCTATGCGTTTGGGCTCGCCCCAGACAAACGGTAAATCCGATTGACACGAAGTTTGAAACCTTACAACAATATCACATTGTGGATCCGATGAAACTGGTTTCGTCAAAATCGAAGACTTTTTGAAAAATGACTATTTTAACTCGTTAATTAAATATTAAAATATTCAATTTTCACAAATTAACTTTTAATTCAATTTCAGAAGTTCTATAACATCATTCTAACTCTAATATGACATAATAAAATTTCCAAATTAATTTTAATCATATTAAACCCAATTCCCAATTATTTCTGAAATTTCCAATATTAAATTATCGATTTAATTATCCAATTAAATCTAGATATTTAAAATAAAATTTATTAGACTATTTAATTTCACTTATTAATATTTAAAATCAATTTAATATATGAATTTTAATTGACAGAAATTCTGGGTCGTTACAGAAACCAAAGTACACAAAATAGTATGAGCATATTTTAGATTTGTCATATTTCAGGTTTTTAGCGATTAGTGTGTACTTCGTGTTCGTAGTAGGCGTTTTGTTTTGTTTTGCTTCCATCATAGTAACTTTGTTTTCATTCCAAGACCATTCAAAACAATAAAATTGTTGAGTGGCCAAATATTTCACACTTTGAGTGGTCAAAACATTAAATAGTTAAGTTCATTCGAAGACAAGTCAAGACTGGTTTCCAAGTAAAGTATAATATTATGTATTGCTGGTTACTAGGCTTTTGATAGATCTTTTTTCCTTGAATAATATTACATATGAAATGTTAACAGTCACGGACATTTTGATTGCTTGTTTGACATAAACAGGACCACAGTCGTTGGTGTTAGAGAGGATATCAAAATGAATGTAAGATGAAATTAATTATTTGACTGGTGTATTAGTAAGTTGATGATGCAAACATATATGATGTACTATGTATGGACATGTATGAAGTGTTTGAACGGCTGTATGTATTTTTTAAATATATATATATATATATATATATATATATATATATAACAAGCACCAAAAGCTACCAACAAGCCTGGCAGGTAACGAGAGATTGCAAAGTCTAACAGAGCGGAAAGAAACGCAAAACAAATACAAATGAATCAAAAACAGAAGGGAATAGAGAACCCAACACCAAAACAGCGACGGCCAAAGAAGCGGTCTTGTGAGAAAGGTAACAGCGCAGGAGAAAGTAGATGAGCTCCGGTAAAACCACCGCCCATCTGACACCATCATTGAGCTCCGACAAGGCCACCGCCCAATGATGATGTTTGAAGAATCTCAAACTGAGCACCAAAGGCATAGAGGGAACATAGGGCTCACTAGCGCAATCGGAGAGGACCACAGAAAAAACCTGCTGCAAAGGAGGAACCACATCCCAAGCAACTCCATCACTAACCATGCAGACCGCTAACCGAAAGGATCACTGACCGATATGAACGGCTGTATGTAATATCATGTATGGACGTGGGTAAAGAGGTTTAACCGATATGAACGAATATTATGTCTGGATATGGAAAACTTGTTTGAATAAGATGTATGAAATATTGTGCCTTAATTTACATAATTTTCGTTTCTTAAAATTTGTTATATTTATTTGGAATAAGAAATGGGTGAAAGTAGATATTATATATGTGAGAAAGCTAAAGCAGCGACAAAATATTCTGTAAATTAATATAACATTCAATAGCATTTTATAAAGGTTGTCATATACCAAACGCTATACAAGTAAGCATCATAGACGCAAATACACATACGAAACACCATAGAAAAAAATACGATAATATTAAATAAACGCCGTAGAAATATGCAAAAAACCGCTCTAGAAATAAATATAAAAACGCTACAGAAAGTAATCATGGGATATATTTCCTATGCCATTTTATCTTAATAACACCGAGAAATCACTATAGAAAATTTATTTTTCATAGCATTTTATTTCCCGTCTACCAAGCATGTCGTTACACAACGATCTCTGAAACGCTATGGTAAGGTATAAATAGCGTTTCCTAAACGCTATTAAAACCCATGTTTGTTGTAGTGTTTGGAACAAGTTTTAATATGACGTTTTAGGTTTCCATTGCCATAAATACTATCACATAAATAAACAACACCACATTTCATACACTTAGCTCTTTGCATTCCATCATTTGGAATAATTTCAAACTTAGTCCATACCTCAGAAGTAAGCTTTCTATGTCTCTTACCAACAACTTTTGCACCTTTTGTTTCTATGTTGTCTGATTCCATTTCTTCCATATTGGCATCTCCATCTTGTTCGCCATTCTCGCTACTTGGTGTAAAGTGTCCATCTCTTTTCTACAAAATTAAAAAAGAAGAAAACCCATCATTCTGATTACTATATTATTTAATTTCCATGATTAATGAGATGAAAAAAGCAAGTACCATATTACTATACTATAATCACTCACTAAATAGGTTTGACATTTTTTAATATAATAATTTGGCTACTCTTGTTTGTTTTTCCCTTCATTAATATCCATCATATGCAAATATCTTACCCATGTGTATTTTGTGCCAAATGCCAATGGTAGAGTGCTAAAACAGGAAGTAGAAAGAAAGGAAATAATTTTGGTTTAAAATAATAAGGAATTCTTTAATTTAGTAGTATATAATATATAATTGGCACAAATTTTTTTATTTAATGAACAGATTGGTCTAAAAACACAATAAATTTATGTATGCTGTGTATGCTATCACGATGAAGCTCTAGCGTATATGGATCTGGTATAAAAAACTTATTAAAATGGAATCCTTGATAAATTTAAAGCATTGTTCGGTTTTTTAAAACTAAGCACTGGTCAGATTTTAAAAAACTTGAGCAAAGGAGCATTAGCTTAGTTTATAAACCAAGCATGTGATATTAACACATTGAGGTGTGAATTATTTAAGCCTACAGTTCATAATAATAATAAAATTTATTTTCAATTTAAATTTAAACTTTATGATTTTATTTTGAAACTTGGTTGTCATGCTATTTTGTAGGTTGATAATGTTCACTAATCTTGGTTAAAAGAGTATGTTATTATGACCTTAAAATTGAAGTAGTTGGACCTTTAAAGCACTCTTATCTTTATTGATGGAAATGACTAAAATAAAGAAAGCTAAATACTAACAGGAGCCAAGGTTGAACATGCATGACATCTTATAACCACCTTAAGAATGATTTTTAATATCCCTGTGCTAATTTTTTATATTTTTACCTATTAATTTCTTAAGATCCCTGTATTGATTTTTAATTAAAAAAACCACTCTTTATTTAGTAACAAAATAGTGTCCTTTAAGAGGAAAGCAATGAAAAGAGAAATGAAAAGAATGTAGTGCTCAAATCATGGACAATTAGATATGCACAACATTCAATCAATGGGAAATAAAATTAAGAGAAGGTCACGAGTATGCTTCAGGAAATATTACCTAAAATATTTATTTGGCTCATTAATGAGGAGGTATACTTATTTCTTTGGTTCATTTCAAAGCCTACACAAATACGCATGAAATATGACCTAAAATATTTCCCACTGTTGCTGCTAAGTTCATATTCTCAACTGAAATTACTTCATATTCTCTTCTTCATATTTTTCTCTTCTACCAAATTACCGCTAGGTCACAAAGAATAACTTCATAACCAAAGATTGTCCTATTACAAATTTTCAATTATACCAAATTATAAAACTGCTAGGTCACAACAGACAAACAAAAGAAAAGATACCAATATCAAATAAATTACCGCTTATAAGAGTATGATGAGTCAGACAGTGATGAACTGACTATGATATGGATCAATCTATGGATGGTAGGCACGAGCGGATTAATCGATTAGGGAACGAGTGGATGGACGGTAGCCACCGAACCCGAGCTGTTGAAAAAGGAGAACGAAATAATAAAAATTAAAAGTTAAAACTAAAAGGTGATAAACCTAGCTGTAGAGGAATGGACGAATCATGAATGTTATTAAACGAGTAGGCAAATTGAAAAATAATAACCTACCTATAGCTTGTAGATGAAACTTTAAAAATTAAAACAGCCCTAGTTGGAACAAATCAAAAAAAAACATTTTATAATAAACGGTTTGGCGGGTCAAAATCGGGTTCATGGGTTAACCCGAAACCCATCCGTTTATTAAATAGGTTATGCCAGGTTGACCTAGAATTGACCCGTCCGTATTATCATATCACCAAAACCTGCTAATTTGGTGTCATCTTCGAGTCGTTTTTCTGGTCGTGTTGGAAATTGACAGCTCTAATCATTAACGATCAAGACCATTACTCTCACATGCTCTCATAGAAAATGCTACAAAGCTCCCCAGCACTCTGTGTGTTTTGAGCAAGGATCGAAATTCCGTTTTCCGTTTCCGTTCCGGCCATCGGTAATTCTAAAATTTCCGAATCCTTTCCGAAAAATCCGCTTTAATTCCCATTTTTTAATTACGGTACTTTTTGCTTTAATTTGCTATATACACTAATAAATATCTAACATTGTCATAAATTTATAGTACATATTTTACATTACATATAAAATATATATTTTAATTAAAAATCCACTGTGTAAGATTCTGTATTATTCATTTGAGATTTTAAAACTTCTATCAATTTTGAAAATTTAGAATTTTTTGTTATGATTCAATGTAAATTAACAAAAGTATAACAACTTTTTTTATGAAACTACACGATTTCTTCTCCATTTATTTATTGTCTCGATTTTTTTTAGTTTTTATATATTTGTATTTTTTAACTTTTTTTATAAGTTTTTCTCAATATATGAAAAAAATCCGAAATTTAGAGCGGAACCATAATTTTGACCGGATTTCATTCCGGCTATGAACGGAACCGGAACGGAATCACCGGAATAACCGGAATTCCGTCGGAATTTCAAACCATGGTTTTGAGTGACCAATGGTAAGAAGTTACAGGATTGCCCAATTGTTAAGTAACATAATCAACTTACCAAAGGTCAAAAGTTCAAATCTAGCAACCTTAGTTCTGTGAGATTTTAAAAGAGAGATTATAGTGGCAAAACTTTCAATTTGTTGCAAATGTTTGGAGGTCATTTCCAGTATGAAATATTTACATCCTCCTCAAAACTAGCGCTTTTATTTTATCCATCTAAATATCTTCTTCTTTCTCATATCTTAGTTGGAAATGACTTTATCATTATTTTTGTTATGTTTTCCTTTTGGATAACCAGCTAAGAAATCATATGCAAACAATGAAAATCTATGTTTATAGATTATTTGGTCTCTTAGATGAAAACAATTTTTTTCCCTTTTAAAATCATCTATCATTTTGAAGATGTGGCATAATGACATTATTAGAAACATGATAATTGCATATAACTTACCGTCTTAATTTTCCATAATCTATTTTTGTTATATATTGTATTTCAAGTGGTATTGTATAATTTAGTTTACAATGGTTGAAGAAAGTACAAAACCAATGAAAAAGTCCTATAACAATAAATATATAAGAATGCATTTATAAACACTATGTTTTAAGAAGGAAAATTAAGAATACACTAGAAGAATATGAAAAATCATTGTGTTTATTTAAAGATTTGGTGTTAGTTTTGCTTTCAAGATTCTTTATCAATTCAGCCACCTACGCCAATTTCAGCATAGTTTCCAAAATAATTACACAAACATCTCATTTTTAACCACTTTGGAGCTTAATCGTTAATATAGGGTTGTGAGATTTTAAATTACATCAGAGTGAAAGTAAATATAACAATTTCACATTGGCACTATTTGAAATTGAATCATGCCAACGTGTTTTTTTGTGAATTTGAAGATGGCGCAATTTAAAATCGTGTCAATACAAATTATTGACCAAGCACTAGTGTGGTCAAAGTGACATATTCTTAGAATTCCTTTGAAAACTAGGATGTATTGACAAAAAATAAAGAAAAGGGAAAAAACCATTTCTTTTATTTTCTCTCATCCAAATATACAATCCCTAACATGTCCCATAAATTCTGATAATGATATACTCAATGGAATCAAACCCATTCTTTTCTCTTGCATGTAATTATTTTGGATGCCTACTAATCATACATTTCTTAAACACTTTCTAAACATATGAAATTATGCTAATTTAAATGGTTAATTAGAATAATTATTTCCATAAGACATACAAACTCAAAAAATGAATTCGTTCAAATGTCCATCATAATGAAAAATTACTCTAGGCTGACATGCACCATTGTCTCAATGGTTAAGTGAGTCAATTATGGCGCGAGAGGTCACAAGTTCAAAACTTGCGTAGCATGGTTCAGACATATATTGATGTGTGATTTTTGTTATATTGTCCTATTGGCATGTTGTATCTAAGTACCATTTCAAAAAAAATTACTCTAGGCTGAATGCTACAAAATTAGCAAAATGGTTCAGTAAGAATAGACTCAGTCAATCATTGTATAGTACAAGATAAACCGATAGTATGATTGTGTAACCTACCTTAGATCCTCACTCCACCATTATACTGAATGAGTAATGTGTATAGAAATTGAACACTCAACAAGTTTATTACGGTTCTATTTCGTTTTCAAATTTTCCCCTAAATTTCGGTTCGTAATTCCTATGAAGGGCTATAATCAGGTTTGGCGGTATCATGCAATAATCAATTTATTTTACATTTTAGGCCTTCTAAAACCAAACTAATGAATAAGGTAAGAAACTCTAGGCCCATTTGATGATGAATTGCTTCAAATTATAATGGTAACTCTTATATAATTTTGATGGTATAGTAAAATATTTTGTTCGCTTAAATAAGTTGAAATTGTGATAAAATTTAGTTATAAAATCTAAAATAAATCATAAGTATTGTTTTTTAATTATCAATTTATTTGCTATTTTAAAATTAATGAAATAAGTTTTTATCAAATAATTCAAATTTTCACTCCTACCTTATTTGGCCATTGCTTCTCCAACTATTGTGGTATTTATCAAACAATCAATGAAATATGTAAAAATTATGGTTTTAAGCATTAAAAAATAATCTTTATTAAACAATCGTTGTATAACTAATATATGAAATTGAAACTAGAGTGATTTAAATGCCATTGAGTAACACATCTTCAACTTCCCTTAAGCGTTACATAATTAACTTCAAATTTACGTAATTCAATTGTTCAAAATATAAATTTGCTAGTTTTCAAAACTTATCCTAATTTAATTCGAAATTAAAAATTTCCAAATTTATACAAAATCACATTTTAAAAATTCAAAAATTTAAATTTAAATTGTATTGGTTAACACCCAATAATTTAGAAACTAATGAATCATCGAAAGATGGGGATGCAGCCTATTGTTTACTAAATACAACTGTTAGTCACTATGGAAAACAACACCCTGCGTTCAAAATATAAAGTATTTGAATGTTTCATACTACCTATAATGTAGATGCTAATAGAGTTAAAGATATGTTATAGGAGTAATTATGTAATTTATTATAAATTAATCAATACTGTAATTAATTCTCGCTTGCAATAAATGTGTTTTTATATTATAATGTGTTATAAATAACTAAATATTTAATTAAAATATATTTAACAAAAAATCAATAAATGGCGTGATTGTGATAGTAATTACAAATAGTTATAATCGTGGTTATTGTATCACATTATAATAAATACATCATTTTAAATATTCTTAGTCAAGATGCATTGAGACTTGATATCGATATATCTTTGAGACTAGAGTATGTAACGCTTTCCAAATGTTATGCATTGTATTACTCACGACTCTTGGAGAAACCAAGAGGTTACGTATTAATGTTTACTAAATAACTATGGAATGACTCACTCGATGGTTTTCTGTATGTTAATATAACTAAGGTCAAATACAAAATATCAATGTGACTAATTTATGCAGTTCTCTCAAACTTGAGAATACTATTGATCTTTGAAATGGAAGCTCCGCTTTGATTATAATCAAATCGTGGCACGATGTCCATCGAGTGGCTATAATTTGGTCGAAGAGAATTAGTGTAATTAATAGTCATAACCGGGTAATGATTAACAAGGTAAAATTGGATTGTACCAATTCAAATAAGGAAAAAATTTGATCAAAATGTCACACCACCTATTAAATGACGTATAAACATTAATATTTTAATAGTTCAATATTAATCACTGACCAAATTTACACCTAATGGGTCACACAACCGAAACGATGAACACTTATTTGACCAAACGATTTAATATATTTGCAATTATAATAAATTAATTAAATTAATTAATATTTATGAAATATTACTTATAAAATTTATTTTTATTTGATGAACAAATATTATTAAATAATTTATTGTAACATCACCTACTTGGAGGCCGAAAGTAAACAGCTACGGATGCTGCGCCATCCATATTATTAATTCTTGGTGACTAAATGCGACGATATTAGACACACTGATACACAGAAACACAAGAATATGGAAAAAAATTAAACAACAAACCAATTCCACATTCAATTTCAAAACATTCCAAATTGACTACATAATCCTAATTCGTAGACAACATTCAGATAATATATAATTACTACAAAATACGCCAAAAGCGACATATAAAGATGCCCCATTGGATGATCACAGAATAATAATAAGGCACTAAAACAGTTTTGCCTTTACAAATAAACATACATCGGAAATAAAGAACTATAGTTATAAGCATGCCTCCTGCACGTCGTTGGAAGCTTTTTTCGGCTAAAAGCACCTGAAAATCTTAACTCTAAACCTACTCGAAATCAATTGAGTACCCAAGAGTTTAAGGGAAAACAAAAAAATTGAGTCAAACATAAAGTCTGGTATGAACAATAATTTAACATCTTAAGTCATTTAGATATCTAGTGAAACCGCGACGCTTAGCAAAACGGGTTTCCCCTCAATGGTATCCTAAAACATTTATAAAACCATGTACCGTGCTCCTGCATCCACAATGGTTAAAACATAGTATTTCAAAACATTATGATGATATGCAAAACATGTAAATAAAATCTGGATTACCCATCCCCATTCATTCTGACTATCTATGAAACAACCCACACTCCTTAGTGTACTTAAAAGGACACACTAAAACATATGGTGCGTTGGAAGTATAATTAAAACTTAAAGAGAGTAAGATTCATAAGACAAAATAAATAAAAACAGCAGAAAAAATTAAAATAATAACTTATTAAAAATCAAACTTCTTAAAATAGAGTTATAAAACCAAATGCACAAGATTTCTCAAAATACCAATACAGTCTATGTAAACCATATTTTCAGTCTCATAAAAATCAGAGTACAAAAACTATCCCTCTCAAGTAAAAGTACCAGTACACAAAGTGAACTAAAAATTGAAAATGAAGGAGAGAAAATCTCCACAGCTGAAGTCTTCAAGAGTCCTTAATCTACCTTCCTTACCCCTACCGGCCTATGGGTGGGGGGAAAAAAGGGGAACATAGAGGAGTGGGTCAAACTAAAAGTCCGGCGAGTGAAAGTATTTACTCGTATTCTTAAGAAAGGTAAAGATAATAGACTTTGCAAAAGTTCTAGTATAAACAAAAGAAGTAAGGAAAATAGAAGAAACAGTAAAGCTAGAATAAGATATGGTTTAACTATTTCTAGATTAATATGATTGGATACTTTAGTTGTTTGCACTTGTCTTAGATAACTATTTTGATTAGGCTGAACTCCCAACCCTACTTTAATTAGGTTGAAATCCTAATTCTACCCTTTGATCGACCTTTTACTGATGTGTCTACTATGAGCTAGACACCAGTGCCTGCGAAAGGCATCTACTAAGTGCTTGTAACTCGGTAGCGAATTATATCCCCTGCATCGAGGCCTCACACTTGACCACCGTTGGGTTCACACTATCTGTTGCTCCCTCTTTTTACCTTTTATTTACCCTAGATAGCATAAGCATGCCCTCATCTCACTTTTGGCTATAGTGAGATAGCTATGTCCATAGAAAATAGGGACGTTGTTGGTACTGGTCCCTGTCAAATAAAATCTAGTTGCGCCCCTTGTCCAAATCCTCATGATTTGGACTTAATTATTGACCTTTTATCTACCCTAAACAGCATAAGTGTGCCCTCATCTCACTTCAGGCTATTGTGAGATACCTGTGTCCATAGAAAGTAGGGAGTGCTATTGGTACAGGTTCTACTTTTGCTTATTAACTTAGTATAAATTATTTAAATAAGACTCTACTATTATCCTTGCTATCTTTGCTTATTAATTTATTCTAAGTCTCAAAATAAGCCTTTCTCTATTCTTTTTCTAACTATAATCTATGTTATAATATTGCTTATTAACTTAACCCAAGGTCTAAGTCTAAAAATAAGCCACTTTCTCTTTTTAATCTTCTTAATCATAATTATACATCATAATTAGGCTTAAATTCAGTCCAATTCCAATTTATTATGGTCTTCACATTTTACATCTTATTTTCTGTAATTTTAGTGTTCTTATTATTTAGTCCATATTTTCGTTTTAATCTATTCCATTCTGTTTGCATAAAAAGGAAAAAAATAGAAAGAAACTGACAATTACAGAAGAAAATCCTAAAATTTAAATAAAATGTAAATAACAGTAATTAATTATAAATACTGTAAATACTATAAATAAATGGAGAAGCTATAATTAACAGTAATTAACTACAAATAACTGAAAAGAATGGCTACAAGGAAATATACTGAAAAATAAATCTAAAACTGAATATAAACTAGTAAAAAGGTTATTCCAAAACTGTAGAAAAATTACAACTATTGGAAACCCTATTATTTTAAATTACTTAAAAATCTAAAATAACTACTAATCACTCTCCCCTGGTCCTTAGCTCCTCCCTTGGTCTTTCCAAATCCACTTGAGGGCATTAAATATTTTAATTTAAAATGATCATCTCCTTGGAAAATTATTCCTTTTAGGGTCCTGTCTGAGAAGGTGAACCCAAATGGAGAAAATACAGAATGAGAAAAATAGCTAGGCCTAGGGTCTTATTTATAGTGGAGCTTATGGATCTTAGACTGTTGGATTTGGAGGGTGAATTTCGTGCAACCACGTCATAGGCTTGATAGGAGCCGTCGGATGGGAGCATGGACGCACCAGATGAGAGGAATCAACCAAAATGATGTGTCGAAATCGCAATGAAACGAAGAATTTAATTCTTTGTTCATCAATAGGGCTGGGTCGACCTACCTATCGACCATCCCCCTCCTAGGTTGACATGCATGTCGACCTAGGAAGTGGTTGGGTCGACCTGGGGGTCGACCTAGCCCTTGTTTTTTCTCTCCTTTATGATTCTTTTTTAATTCGTATCTTCTTCATTCTTGCTTGGATTCTGACGTTCTATACATGGAAATTGACCAGAAAATTACCACGGGCATAACGATGAAACTCCCATGGCTCAATTCTAATAATTTCAAAAATTTATTTTAACATTTAATTAATTCTTTGATTAATTAATACAGCTTAAATTTTAGGTTGTTACATTCTCCCCTCCTTAAGGGATTTCGTCCTCGAAATCTCTAAGGATAGAAAAATGAAATAAATGTTTTAATCCAAGTTCTACAACCAACTACTCAACCATCACCCATTCATCCACCGTCCTTAAGTTTTTCAAATGTGATTTATGATACTTATGCAATTAGTGTAGTGTCAATGTCCCTAACTAATGCAAAAGATTAGGCAGCCCACTGATTCAGGTGACCTTCTTTTATGAAATCATGTCCATGTCATGTATCCAAATGAATGCAAAATTCCCCAATGATAACTGATAGTTCTACATGCTTGCTACAACCATCATCCAAATGCAACAGTCATGTGATATTCATCCTTTTATAGCAACCATGAAAGATAAAATACAAATACAAATGTGCACACATCCATATGCATATGCTCCAGTGTCCTAGTTAGGCCAATACCTAAGAGATAATAGCGCCTAGTATATGTGTCCATTAGCATCCATTAGCAAACACTTGCAGCCACTAGCATCCATCATACGTAACAAGTTCTAATAACATGTTTAAATAAAATTCTACCATCCATAGGTTAAATCCTAAGTTCTACCCCCCAAAGGATAATAAAGGAAAGAACCTATTCAAAACAAAAAATGAAAATAGAAAATTTGAAAACTTATTATCAAAGAGATGTGAATATGAGATACGAATTTTCTCCTAATCAAGTTAGGCTTCTCCGAAGTCTCTTTAACCATGTTGGAACCAAGGCAGTCTCTTTGTAGACTCTACCCAACATGAAGGCGACTTGCGCGGTCTTCCATAAAGAGCTTCGAAAGGTGTCATTCCAGTGCTAACTTGAAGACTGTTACTATACGTAAATTCCACTAAAGGAAGATGCTCTTTTCAAATTTTTCAAAATCAAGATACACATTCTCAACCACGTGTGTCTAACTATCTTACTAATACTACTTTATTTTTCTTCTATAGTCTACATACATAAAGCGACAATCCTAGGTTCTCACTAATGTCTTATATACTCTACGGAAACTTCTATCATTACTTTTAAAAGTAATCACTGTTCTTTCCTATGTAGCCTTACACTTTTTCAATCACTCCTTAGGAAATGATTCCTATCTACTCCACATTAAGAGTTTGGTTTGGTATTTATCATCTTATTTCAAAAACTAAAGCTACAAAAATTTTAAAACATCAAATACCAAAAATTATTGTCTTTAAAAGTGTTATTTTCAAGTTTCTGTTAAATTCAAACATACTTGGTTACCCAATATTTTATTTTTCCGGACTTGCATCCTTACAGCTTTTTGAACTTACATTATTTTCCAAACCTAGAGGGGAAAACTTCCAAATTCTAAGTCTAAAACTAATTCCTCCTTTTCTTTTAAAGACCTTTATAGTTTTATATAAAAATTTGGATTTTTAATTTTACTTTTATTAAGTTTTTCATTTCCAAAAACTAATTTACTTTTTCACCAAACCCTTTTCTTTTAAAATATCTTTAAAATGTCCTTATGTGTTTTCAAAACATCTTCTTATTACACCTCACGGTCTTATACCTTAATGTATTGGAACTAATTTCTCTAATGAGAAATTAGTAACGCTAAAATTTTTCCATGAACCTTTTAAAAGAGGATTTCATGTTTATGTGAAATTACCAGGAACTTATTTTATATTTTTCGAATAGGCTATACAAAATATGGTGCTTTCCATACCTTGTATATCTCTTTCACATATTCCTTATAACTTACCAAAACATTTTTATTGATTCCATAGAAAAATTATACCCTTATTCTTTTCGTTCCAATAGATTAAAGTATGTTTATATTCCCTCATGATATATATTTTCTAATATCTAACTTACCTATTTTTTTCATAAAAACTCGTCTTCAAAACTATTTTAATATAACCATAACTAGAAAAAAAATTCTTATACTTATTAAAATAGTAAGTGCACTTTAGAAACCATTTTATTTCTATACTTAGAAAATACCTTCAAAACACATTTTTACTTGGGTCAAAATAGATGTTGCGTTTAACACCGTTACTACAACCTAAAATTACTATTGTATGGATTAAAATAAATACTAATAAATCTCATATACTATGGAAAAATATTTCTCTTGGGAGTCACTTACTATAACAATAGTTTTATAGTCTATGCTCCCTTTGTTTTCCATAAAAACATCTATTACCACAATAAATGTTGTAACCTATGTTTTCGATACTTATACACCCTATTTAAAATCTTTGCTTACTTATAAAGAAACCAGCGAGCTATATATGCTCTACAATTCTAGAAGAATTTCATTTTTAACAAAATTTACACCATATAAAAACAAATTTAAATTTCATACTATCTTTCAAAAATCTAATATTTATTTCCTAAAAGAAAGTATTAACAATGAAAATTTTCAATTCTAACAATTATATTTTATTGAGCTAATCATAAAGAGGATTTTCTTCTCACTACCGTAGGAGTACCATTCCTAAACCTTGAAAATCTCATTTCCCTACTAAAGTTTTTTTTATACAAATTCCTCTTGTATGCTTATATCTATTCTAAGGTACTACCGTTAAATCCACTTATCTGAAACAATTATTATTTTTGCAATTATCTACACATGGGCTTTCTTTCTTTCTTATCAACTGAATTTATTGTACACCTCTAATCTTTACCGACCTCTATTTGGATTTCCAAAATCTGAGCCTAAATGTACAAAATCGTTTCTCAAACGCCTTCCATGTGTAGACGTTCTCTATTCCCCAAGAAACACACTTCCTTATGCCAAGATGTTACTTCAAGAATTTTGCCTTCAACTGATGAATGCGAAGTATATAAAGAACCTCCTCTAGATAAATAACATGCTCATCCATACTCTTGGAAAACACCAAAATGTCGTCCACGAATACTACCATGAACTTATTTAGGACATCTCTTAAAATTCGGCTCATCAAATCTACAAAATTGTTTGGATATCGGTTAGCCCAAAAGGCATAACCAATCACTCAAAGGATTCATCGGCTGTCCTAAATGCTATTTTATGGATACTATCGTCATCGACTCTTGATGAAATCCAGTGGCTAAATCAAGCTGAGAGACACCTGAAGAGCCAAGTAATTGGTTGAAAAGATCATCTATCCTAGGAAGTGGATAATGGTTCTTCTTCGTAAGCTTATTTAATTCTCTATAATCTACGCAAAATCGAAAGGGAACCATCTGCCTTAGTAGCAAAGATGACTAGTGCTCCCCACTTTGATATGTTTCTTCTTATGAAACCTTTCTCCAAAAGCTCATGAATTTGCTTGCTCAACTCCTTCCTCTCCCTAGGTGCCATGTGTCTCACAGGTAATGCTACTGGCTAAGCATTATAAGTCAAATAAATCCTAAAGTTAATCTCTCTCTTAGGGGATAGTCCTCTAAGCTCCTCAAAGACGTCCGAAAAATCTCTAACGATAAGAACTGAATCTAACTCTATTGATGATGAATCAAGGGAATAAAGGAAGCTCAACATAACTGACCCTTGTGGGTCACAAAAAACATCGAGAGTCCTACCACTGAATGTCTCTACTCTAACAACTCTCCTCTTGTAGTCTAATATAACTCCATATGTGGATAGCCAATCCATCCCTAAAATCATCCCATACACCGAGAATCCCAGCACATAAGCATTGTAGTTAAACTCTATGCTTAGGATAAAATTTTCAAACCTCTACAAACCATAGATAAATGTGCCGATCCTCCTATGGGGTTTGAAACAACAATGGGGTCTACTACTAAAGAGGTGTCTAAGTGCAAAAAATCTACCAAAGAACTAGAGATGAAAGAGTGTGATGCACTAGGATAAAAAAAGAGTCCGAATGGGAAAATTAGAAATAGAAACCAAATTTTCCTACCTCGATCCAGTCCGCTGCTGGAAGATGTTGCATCCAAAGCCTGAATCTGCACTGCAAGTGTACTCGCTCCCTGCTCCATCTTCTAAGGAAAAAACTTACTAAGATGATCGGATTGTCCACAACTGTAACACTTCTTCACTTTCTCTCTCTTGTAGTCTTTTGCGTAATGACCAACCATTCTACAGCGTTTACATTTCCCACTTTTCTTGATTCTCTTCTGAGGGCCTCCTCATTTCCTCTTGTCCTTATCCTTGTTCCACCATGGATTCTTAGAGATTTCTAATCTAGGAACTTCTTTAAGCTCTCCCTTTAGTTGCCAAGATGTTGGCCGAACTCTCTGTCGGTCCTTCAAATCTAATAGCCTAAACCTTCTCTCCATATCCTCTAACCTAGCTCGTGTCTCCTCGGAATCATCTAGGCCAGAAAACATTCTGTCTCCTATACTAACGAAGTCCTTGCATAGCTTAGAAAAATCAGCCGGTGTAAGTGGATAAAAGGGATTTCCACCGATCGGTGTTGTATTGGGGGCTTGCCCATGCACCTCTGGTACCGTGGCTCTACGAAACCATTTAGTCAAACTATGCAAAGAAAAGGAATCTTAGGCTTGAAAGAATTGAAAGAAGGTTGAACTGCACTTTGAGGGGATCACTATAAAAACTCTTTTATACTTGAAAACTATTTCTAAGTTCTCTTTCAAAAATACTTTTAAACCAAGTTATTTTGAAGAATAATTTACTTTTAAAACAAATTTTTAGGAATCCTGTAACCTTAGGCTCTGATACCAAATTAAACACCCCACACCTCATGGTATTCCCAAAAGGACATGCTAAAAGATGTGGTGCGTTGTAGATATACCTAAAATTTACAAAGGCTAAGATTCACAAGACAAAATAAATAAAAACAGCGGAAACAATTAAAACAATAAATTATTAAAAATCAAACTTCTTAAAATAGAGTTATAAAACCAAATACACAAGATGTCTCAAAATACCAATACATGTCTTAAGAAATCCATATTCTCGGTCTCACAAAAATCAGAGTATAAAAACTATCCCTCTCAAATAAAAATACCAGTGTATCAAGTGAACTAAAAACTGAAAATGAAGGAGAGGAATACATGAGAAAATCTTCGTAGTCGAAGTCTCCAAGAGTCCTTAATCTACCTTCCTTGCCCTTGCTGGCCTATCGGGGAGAAGGAGAAAATAGAGGAGTGTGTCAGACTAAAAGTCTGGTGAATGAAAGTAATTACTAGTACTCTTAAGCAAGGCAAAGATAATAGGCTTTGCAATAGTTCTAGTATGAACAAAAGAAGTAAGGAAAATAAAAGAAAAGGTAAAGCTAGAAAAAGATACGGTTTAACTATTTCTAGGTTAATACGATTGGATAACTTTGATTGTTTGCACCATCTTAGATAATTGCTTTAATTAGGCTGAATACCCAATCCTAGTTCACTTAGGCCGAAGTCCTAATTCTACCCTTTGATCGACCTTCTACTAATGGGTCTACTATAAGCTAGACACCAGTGCCTACGAAAGGCACCTACGAAGCACTTGGAACTAAATAGCGAATTATGTCCACTGCACTGAAGCCGCACACTCGACCACCGTTGGGTACACACGATCTATTGCTCCCTCTTTCGACCTTTTATTTACCCTAAACAGCATAAGCGTGCCCTCTTCTTACTTCAAGCTATAGTGAGACACCTGTGTCCATAGAAAATAGGGAATGTTGTCGGTACTGGTCCTTGTCAAAAAAATTTAGGTGCGCCCCTTTTCCAAATCCTCATGATTTAAACTTTTAATTATTGACCTTTTATCTACCCTAAACAGCATAAGCATGCCCTCGCCTAACTTTAGGCTATTGTGAGACACCTGTGTCCATAGAAAATAGGTAATGTTGTTGGTAAGGTCCTACGTTTGCTTATTAACTTAGTATAAATTGTTTAAATAAGCCTCTACTATTATCCTTGCTATCTTTGCTTATTAATTTATTCTAAATATCAAAACAAGCCTTTTTATGTTCTGTTTCTACATAACCTATGTTATAATATTGCTTATTAACTTAACCCAAAGTCTAAGCATCAAAATAAGCTACTTTCTCTTTTTACTCTTCTTAATCATAATTATACATCATAAATAGGCTCAAATTCAGTCCAAGTCCAATTTATTACAGTCTTCACATTTTACATCTTATTTTCTGTAATTTCAGCATTCTTATTATTTAGTCCATAATCACATTTTAATCTATTCTATTCCATTTGTGTAAAAAGGAAAAAAATAGAAAGAAACTGACAATTACAGAAGAAAATCCCAACTTAGAAAAGGAGTAAATAAAACGTAAATAACGGTAAAGAATTATTAGTACTGTAAATAAATGGAAAAGCAATAATTTATAGTAATTAACTACAAATAACTAAAAAGAATAGCTAAAAGGAAATATACTAAAAAATAAATCAAAAACTGAAAATAAATTGGTAAAAAGGTTATTCCAAAATCGTAGAAAAACTACTTTTATTGAAAACCCTATTATTTTAAATAACTTAAAAATCTAAAATAATTACTAACTACTCACCTGTGTCCTTAGCTCCTTCCTTAGTCTTTCCGGATCCACTTGAGGGTATTAAATATTTTAATTTAAAATGATCTTCTCCTCGGAATTTTTTTTCTTTTAGGGTCCTACCTGAGAAGGTGAACCCAAATGGAGAAAATCTAGAATGAGAAAAATAGCCAGGCGTAGGGTCTTATTTATAGTGGCACTTGTGGATCTCAGACCGTTGGATTTGAGATTGAATTTGGTGCAACCATGTCATAGGTTTGATAGGAGTCGTCAGATGGGAGCACGGACGCACCAGATGAGAAGAATTAACCAAAATGACGTGTAGAAATTGCTACGAAACGAAGAATTTAATTCTTCGTTCATCAATAGGGTCATGTTGACCTACCTGTCGACCATCCCCCACAAAGGTCGACATGCATGTTGACCTAGGCAGTGGTTAGGTCGACCTGGGGGTCGACCTAGCCCTTGTTTTTTTCTCTCCTTTCGATTTCTTGTTTAATTCTTATCTTCTTCATTTCGGATTCTGACGTTGTATATACGAAAATTGACTATAAAATTACTATGGGCACAATGGTGGAACTTTCATGGCTCAATTTTGATAATTTCACAAAGTTATTTTATCATTTAATTAATTTGTTGATTAATAATTATAGCTTAAATTTTGGGTTGTTACATTTTGTCTCAACTATTAACATGTTTAAATGTTTATGGATATCTGTCTCAATTTCATAGTTTTTATAGGGTCACTAAGAACCTATTGGTAACTCTATCTTTTCCATTATCCTAGTTTTCATGGGCTAACTAGGAACCTATTGACTAACTGTCAATATCTAATCTGGATAAAGTTTTCATAGGCTAACTATAAACCTACTAGCCCTTGCCAGTATCAAATCTTAGTTTTCATGGTTTGACTATGAATCTATTGGCCCTTGCCAATATCATGCAGTTTTCATGGGATTGCTGTAAACCTATTGGCCCCCGCCAGTATCATTAATTGCAATTTAACATCTGTTAAGTTATATATTCACTACTGGGTCAACCAAACTGGTTATTCTGCCCCTACCCCAAAATACAGTTATGGGTTAATAACAAGGTGACTAACATTTAAAAACCTTTATCTATTTATGCCATGATTTTCCCTTAAAATGAGAATGGATTATTTGTTTTGAAATCTTAAAGCATCACTTTCGAAACCCTTGGATAACCTCCTTCGAAAGAATAGAATCTTCTTTTCCAATACTCTAAATATATATACCTTCGAAACCAATAAGACCTTTCAATGATATCAAGAAAACGTTCTTTAAATATAGTTTTTGAAACAGATGAAATACCCTTTCGAAAGCATTGGGTTTACTCTTTTAAAAAGGTCATTTGGGTCAAAATGGTTATACACAAAAGTATTTCCTTTGAAACCAATCAAAATAAATTTTGGAAAAACTGATGCTGTTGGAACCATCTTAGTCGAAAGCAAAAGACTTAAAATCAAAACTTCGAAGTTTTGGGTCGAAACCCCCTTTCAACTTCATTCCTTCGAAACCCCAACCTCTTTTGAAAGCATTTAAGAAAAAGGTTTGGTTTAAGATAAAATAAGTGAAACCTTTCGAAGGAATTACTGGATATCATGTTCGAAAGGTAGGGTAGCAGCTAGATTTCAACTATGTCAGAACCTATCCTTTTGAAAGCAATATTTAAAGAAGAACACCACTTTCGAAGAAATACTTTAACACAACATGTCAACCTTCTTCGAAAGCTAAGTATAAAACATTTTTGAAAGTATATGTTTCGACTTGGGTTGAATGCTTTAGGTAAAACTAGGCAAGGTTTAACTTAGAAAAACAAAGCAGGGTTTCAACCCCATCGGAAGATACCCTTTCAACATCAAAGCTTCCGCCCCTTTTCCAATCCACTACCTTCCAGGAGATACCATGTGTATTATTTTCAATTAAGAAGGTCTCGATCATGATGATTTTGACTATAATGGGTTACGACCGAGATGAGGTGGAGTCATTAGGGTCGAAAGGTGCTTACCAATTAGTGGCGGAACACCTTTTTTTGGTTAAAGGTTGAATCATAGCAACTTTAAGTAATTTCTTTTTAACAACTTGCCTATGTGTAAAATATTGAATGGTTGTCACAAAAAAATTTCAAAAACTTTACCTTTATAACTGTTGCATTAATACATATTAAAAGCCATCAAAATGCAACATTTTTATCCCTTCCATATTCTAAAACTAGTTATTTCAGAAAAGTCCCTCTTTTCAAATAATTTATTTTCCTTAATAAACGAATTATAAAAAATCCCCAAAAATCACATAATTTCAATTTCATCATGAAATTAAACATACTAAAGGTTTAGACCAAATTTCTTTTTGAAATTCTCGAAATACATTTTAATCCCAATTATATCATATCTTTCATTAAAAATTCATAATAAAATTTCTATAGCTTGAAAAATTCTGAAAATTAAAACCCACCTCCAAAATCATGTTTTACTTAACATAAAAAATTTCCATGGCAATCTAAAGTCATATATTCTCGGTTTTATATCAAAACCGTGTAAATTCGTGTACATATGAATTAAAACAAATCATCATAATATAACTCAAGCATATCATCATTTATATTATCACAAAAACGAATTTAAATCATAAATCCGAACCTATATAACCATAGAACAAAAATAGAGATGGTAAGAGATTATTATTCACCTTAAACTTAATACGGAACTTGAGATTTGAAGTTGATTAATCCTTTATAGCTTGATTCTTAGCTTTAGATTATAATTGTTTCCTTCTCCTTCCTTGGTAATGGCCGGCTTGTAGATTATTTGATTGCATTTTTGAAAAATGAATAATGGAACGTGAATGAACAAGAGAGAGATGTCTATAGCCATAAAGATGGCTATTCGTAATGTTCTCATGTGTAAGTAATTTAACAAATAACCCAATTTAAAGCTCATTTATCTACTTATTAAGCACGGTCCTAATATTTATGTATTTTGTTAAAATCTAGATCTCCTTATCAACGTTATTCTATTTAATTTTTCTAATTAAATTTCATGAATAATGTTATCAAAATTTAGGGATGTTACGGGCTCCCCCCTTAAAGAATTTCATCCTCGAAATTCAGTATAGACTAAATACTAAACATAGCAATCATCTGTAACAACTCCTAATAACCAAACCAGTCCAACTGACTAGAAACTATCTGTATAGATTTAATATAGACGTACCCTCAAAGAAGATCAGGATAAGGGTCTCTAATCCCGTCCTCTGTCTTCCAAGTACAGTCCTTCTCATTGTCGCTCCAGTGAACTTTCACCAACCTAACTGTCTTGTTCCTTAACCTTTTCTTATCTCTGGCTACAACCCGGACAGGTCGTCTAACAAAAGTTAAATTAGGTTCTACTACTATGTCTTCCAACCTTGTCGGAGGGATAGTAGTCTTTGGATCATGCACATATCTACGAAGATGAGATACATGAAATATATTATGGACACCTGCCAAACTGTTCGACAACTCTATTTTGTATGTGAACCTTCCAACCTTTCTAAAACCTGGAATAGACCAACATATCTCAGGACTAACTTCCCTAACTTACCCAATCGTACCATACCATTCATTGATGACAACGTAATGAAAAACTTTATCTCTAACTTAGAATTCTAGGTCCTTACACCTCTTATCCACGAAACTCTTCTGTTTGGACTGAGCTTCCTACATCCTCTCTTAGATTAACTCAATCTTCTATGACGCCTTTGTAACCAAGTCTGGACTTAAGACTAATATGTCTCCAGTCTCTAACCAACATGCTGGTGATTTGCATGGCCTTCCATACAAAGCTTCAAACGGCGGCATTCCTATAATAGTCTGATAACTATTATTATTGAAAAACTCAACCAAATGTAGGCGATCTTCTCACGATCCACCGAAATCCTATACACAAGCTCTCAATAAATCTTCAATTATTTTGTTGATTCTCTCTGTCTGCCCATCTGTCTGAGGGTGATACGTAATGCTCATATTAAGCTTGGTACCCATCACTTCCTATAGACTCTTCCAGAATTCACTAGTGAACAAATCATCTCTGTCACTGACTATACTACTAGGAACTCCATGCAGTCTAACAATGTTCTTCAACAACGTAGCTAAAACAGGTGCCATTCTGGTTGACTTAACTGGAATGAAATGGGCACTCTTGGTCAATTTAACCACTACGACCCATATACTTTCGTTACCTCTATTTGACCTTTGCAACCCGTCTATAAAATCCATGTATATCGAATCCAATTTCCAAACTGGATTATCTAAGGGTTGAAGCAATCCACTTTACTTTTGATGTTCGGCCTTCACTTATTGAAAGTTTGCACACTGCCTAACCCACAAGCCAACATCTCTCTTCATGTCTTCCCAATAGAAGCTCCTCTTTATATCCTGATACATCTTGGTTCCTCCAGGATGAATCATAAACTTGGATCGATGACATTCTCTAAGAACTTCCTTCCTCAAGTCTTCCACATTCGGAACACACAACCATCCCTTTTTCTCATCCATCCACTTTGGTCAAGGCTAAAATCCTTTAGAACATCGATTTCGGTTACATCCTCAAGTCTTCTCATTCTTTCAGCTAACAATGGATCCTCCTTCTTCTTAGAAGCAATTCTCTCGATCAACATTGGTTGAACTTCCAAACAGGATAACATGGCAGTATTCTGACTAGAACTAGTGGTCGACCGTAACTACACACCACAATTGGCCAGAGCTTCTAAATCCTTTCATTAACATAGCCAACACCGCATTTTGATGTCTTCAGCTAAGAGCATCCGCTACCTTATTACCTTTTCCTGGCTTATACTCTATACTAAAATCATAAGCAGGCAAAAATTCCATCCACCTCTACCATCTCATATTCAACTCCTTTTGAGAGAATAAATATTTTAACGACTTATGATTAGTAAAAAGCTCAAACCTCTCCCCTAAGAGATAGTGTCTCCAAATCTTCAATGCGAAGATCACCGCAACCAACTCCAAATCATGAGTAGGGTATCAAACTTCATGCGATCTAAGCTGCCTACATTCGTAGGCATCCATCTTGCATCAATACTGCTCCTAATTTAGTTCCACATGCATTAGTATATACCACCAAACCCTGGTTTCCTTCTGGAACTACCAAAACTGGTACATTGGTCAACAAATTCTTCAACTTAAGGAAAGCTTCCTCACATTTGTCAGACCAAACAAACTTCACCTCCTTCCTAGTAAGCTTAGTTAAAGGTGCTGCTATCCACAAGAAATCCTTCATGAATCTCCAGTAGTAGCCAGTAAGTCCAAGAAAACTCCTGATTTCAGTCACCGTCCCTGGTCTCTTCCAATTCTTCACAGCTTTGATCTTATCTAGATCGATTGAAAATCCTTTCTCTGAAACCATGTGACCAAGAAACTTTACCTCTTTCTTCTAAAAATGACGCTTGGTAAACTTCGCCTTTAGCTGATTCTGCCTCAACGTCTCAAGTGCTACTCTAAGGTGAACTTCATGCTCTCTCTCATCCTTAGAGTATACTAAAATGTCATCTATAAACACCAGAACAAACCTATCCAAGTACTCTCGAAAAACTCGGTTCATCAAATTCACAAAAAAGCAGGTGCATTCGTTAATCCAAATGGCATCACCAACCACTCATATGAACCTTATCTAGTTTGAAATGCCATCAAAGGAATACTGTCCTCCTTCACTCTTAAATAATGGAAACCTTTTGCCATATCCAATTAGGAAAACACTTTGGCTCCATTCAACTGATCAAATAGATCATCTATTCTCAGAAAAGGATATTATTCTTGATAGTCCTTTCATTTAGCTAACGGTAGTCAAAACACATCCTTAACGACCCATCTGGTTTCTTCACGAACACCATGGCCGCTCCCTAAGGCAAACTGCTTGGCCTGACAAAATTCCTTCCTTCAAGGTCCACTAGTTGCACCTTCAACTCCTTCATCTCAGTAGGTGTCATTCTACTAGGTGGTCTACTAACAGGTTCTGCTCCTGGCACAAGATCTATTCTAAACTCAACATCACTTTTAGGTGGTAGTCTAGTAAATGGCTCAAAGACGTCTGCAAACTCTTTTGCTACCTGACCTAGCTCAGTACCTATCTCCATATCATTAAGTAAAGCACTAATGCTCTGGTTAGATTCTTCCAACGAGATTATAACTCGGTTGTGACTATCAGGGTGTCTCAATGATATTTCCTTAACCTAGCAAAAGATTCTAGCCTCATACCTACTCAACCAATCCATACCAAAAATGATTCTGAAATCTACAAAATCAATAACATACAAACTGCATGGAAACTTATAAACTAACAAATCAAGTTCGATCTGGTCACATCTCAATCCTAGAGTTGCATATCTCCTATTGGATTCGCAACCCTTAAGGAAGTAACAAGGTAGGTGGGTTCTAAACATAATCTATCAACCAAACACTGAGATATAAATGAACGTGATGCACCGGTATCAAAAAGTATGCTAACTGTTATACTCTAAATCAAAAACGTACCTTCCATCATAGCCTTTCCTTTATCGGTTGCAGTAGGCCTAGCTGGTCTTATAGAAAAATCTTTTCCCATCTTCCCTGACTGGCTCTGGACACCGATTCTTGTAATGCCCAATTTGATCACAGTTGAAGCATTTCACAATCTTCTTAACTGCAATCTTCTTCCCTTTTCCCATCCGACATTCATTAGCAAAGTGACCCTTCATGTCACACTTATAACAAACTACCTCAGCCTTCTACCTTTAGTTGTGTCTCCCTTCTAGGCTCCCTTCTTTTCAAAAAACTTCCTCTTCTTCCCTTGAGAACCCTGGGTTTCTACTGACTTTTCTTTAGCTAGATCAGCAAGAAACTCTTCATGGAGAATGGCCATCTCCACCCTAATATTAGAAGGATCACAGATATGTGTCATGGTCATTCTAGCAAGTTCGAGCCTCAGTCCATGAATGAACTTCTCATTCTTAATATCTATAAGAGCAGACCCATATCTAGACAGCACTTCAAACATAGTAACATACTCAACTACTAACATATTCCCTTGCCCGAAATCCATAAATTTCCTCATCGGCTCAGACTTTGCAAACTCAGATATAAACTTCTGCTCAAATCTCGTCTAAAATCATTCTAAGGTAACCGTTCCTTCGGAACTTTGGCTGTGACATTGTTCCACCAAAGCAGTGCTAACCTTTGCAACTGCCTAGAGGCCAACCTTCTCTTTTGTCCGTTATTCAGACCCATATCAGTGAATATTCACGCATAATGCAATAGCCAATTCTGAACCTCTAGGGCACTTTCTGTCCCAAGAATGGCTTCCCACCCAAACTGGTGTAATCTCTACTCAACAAAGCAATATTCTCAATTAAAGCCACTGGATTAGCTTCTCCTACATTTTCAGCAACACCAGCAGCTGCTCCAGCTTGAACTAAACCAACAAAGAAATAAAACACTGCCCCCATATCTAGTGGTGGATTTCCAGCACCTACATTGGCATCAGCACTTTGATTATTAGAATTTGCCGACTGACCTAAGTTTCTCCTGTTAGTGGGTCGAGCATTTTCATTAGTTGTGGTGCTTCCTCCATCAAGATTTCCTCCTCCGTTACCCGCTTCCATATCTCCTTTCTCGTAAATCTGCATATGCGCCTTAGTAAGTTACAGAAGAACAGGGGTACGTGTGTATATATATATATAACTATATATAGCAAATACAATTATGTTATTGTAGCATTAACCTAAAACCTAATCTTATTATCTGCTTCATTGGATTATATTTGGAAAATCTTTTAGGTTTAAGTTTCTTTTAAAGTTTCATAAACTTGTGCTCTGATACCAACGTATAACATCACCTACTTGGAGGCCCAAAACTGACGGCTACAGATGCTACAACAATCCATAGTTGTTAATCCTCGACGACCAAATACGGTGATATTAGATCCATTGATACACAGAAACTTAAGAATATGGAAAAAAATTAAACAGCAAACAAATTTCACATTCCATTTGAAAACATTCCAAATTGGTTACATATTCCCAGTCTGCAGACAACGTTCAGATAATATATAACTACGCCAAGAGCGACATATAAAAATGCCCATTAGGATGATCAGAGAATAATAATAAGGTACTAAAACAGTTTTTCCTTTACTAAAAAACACACAGCAGAAATAAAAGAACTCTAGCAATAAGCATGCCTCCTGTATGTCTTCGGAAGCTTTATGTGACTAAAGACACCGAGAAACCTTTACTCTCAACTTACTCAAAATCAATTGAGTATCCAAGATTTTAAAGGGAAAACATAAACTTCAAGTCAGACATAAAGTCTGGTACGAATAATAATTTACCATCTCAAGTCGTTTAGATATCTAGTGAGACCATACCACTTAGCAGAATGAATTTCTCCTCACTAGTACCCTAAAACATTTACAAAACCATGTACTATACTCCTACATCCACAATGTTTAAAACATAATATTTTAAAACGTTATGATGATAAGAAAAACATGTGAATCAAATCTGGATTACCCATCCCCATTCATTCTGGCTATCTGTCTCAATTTTTAACATGTTTAAATGTTTATGGATATCTGTCTCTGTTTCGTATTTTTATAGGTTCATTAAGAATCTATTGTTAACTCCAATATCTTTTCCCCTGTCCTAGTTTTCATGGGATAACTAGGAACCTATTGACTTAATATTAATATCTTAATCCGAATATAGTTTTCGTGGGCTAACTACAAACCTACTGGCCCCGACCAGTATCAAATCATAATTTTCTTGGGCTAACTATGAAACTATTGGCCCTTGCCAATATCATACAGTTTTCATGGGCATACTTAAACCTATTGGTTAATTACAATTTAACATCTGTTAAGTTGTATATTCACTACTGGGTCAACCTAACTGGTTATTCTGCCCTATCCCAAATACAGTTATGGATTAATAACAAAGCAAATAACATTTAAAAACCTTTATCTATTTATGCAATGGGTTTCCCTTAAAATGGGAATGGATTATTTGTTTTTACATCTTAAAGCATCACTTTCAAAACCCCTGGATGTCCTCCTTTGAAAGCATAGAATCCTCTTTTCCAAAACTCTAAGTATATATATACCTTTCGAAGCCAATAAGACCTTTTGATGATATCAAGAAAATATTCTTTAAATAAAGGTTTCGAAACAAATGAAATACCCTTTAGAAAGCATTAGACTTGCTCTTTCAAAAACGTCATTCGGGTCAAATGGTTATACACAAAAGTATTTCCTTCAAAACCGATAAAAATGAATTTGGGGAAAAACTAATGGTGTCGGGACCATCTTTGTCGAAAGAAAACGACTTAAAAATCAAAACCTCAAAGATCTAGGTGAAAACCCCTTTTCGACTCCATCTCCTTCGAAACCCCAACCCCTTTCGAAAGCATTTAAGAAAAAGGTTTGGTTTAAGTTAAAAACAAGTGCAACTTTCAAAAGCAATATCAGACATCATGTTCGAAAGCTAGAGTAGCGGCTTGGTTTCGACTAGGTCGGGACCTATCCTTTCGAAAGCAATATCTAAAGAAGAACACCTCTTTCGAAAGCAAATACTTTAATGCAACATGACAACCTTCTTCGAAAGCAAAGTATACAACATTTTCGAAAGCATATGTTTCGATTTGGGTCGAAAGCTTTAGGTAAGACTAGGCAACGGTTTAACTTAGAAAAACAAAGCAGGGTTTCGACCTTATCGGAAACTACCATTTCGACACCAAAGCTTCCGCTCCTCTTCTAATCCACTATGTACCTTTCATGAGATACCGTGTGTATTGGTTTCGATTGAGAAGGTTTCGACCATGATGATTTTGACTATAATGGGTTACGACTGAGATGTGGCGGAGCCATTAGGGTCGAACGGTGCTTACTAATTATGGGCAGACATCTTTTTCTGGTTGAAGGCCGAATTATAGCAACTTTAAGTAATCTCTTTTTAACAACTTGCCTTTGTGTAAAATATTGGCTGGTTGTCATAAAACTTTTCAAATACTTACCTTTATAACTATGGCATTAATACCATATTAAAAGCCACTAAAATGCAACATTTTTTATCCCTTCCATATACTAAAACTAGTTATTTCAGAAAAGTCCTTCATTTCAAATAATATATTTTCCTTAATAAACTAATAAGGAAAAATCCGCAAAAATCATAGAAATTCAATTTCATCTTGAAATTAAACATGTTAAAATTTTAGACACAATTTATTTCTAAACTTCTCGAAATAGATTTCAAACCTAATTATATCATATCTTTCATTAACAATTCATAATAAAATTTTCATAGCTCGAAAAATTCAAAAAATTAAAATCCTTCTTCAAAATCATGTTTTACTTATCATAAAAAATTTCCATGGCAATCTGAAATCATATATTCTCGGTTTTATGTCAAAACCGTGTAAATTCATGTACATATGAATTAAAACAAATCATCATAATATAACTCAAGCATACCATCATCTATATTATCACAAAAATGAATTTAAATCATAAATCCAAACCCGTGTAATCATATAACAAAAATATAGATGGTAAGAGATATTGTTCACCTTAAACTTGATAAGGAACTTGAGATTTGATGTTGATTAATCCTTCTAGCTTGATTCTTAGCTTTAGATTATAATTTTTCCTTCTACTTCCTTGGTAATGGCCGACTTGTAAATTATTTGATTGTGTTTGTGAAAAAGTAATAATGGAACATGAATGGACAAGAGAGAGATGTGTACAGCCGTGTATGATAAAGAAGGCTATTCACTAATATGCCCATATGTAATTTAATTTAACAAATAACCCAATTTAAAGCCCGTTTATCTAGTTATTTAGCTCGGCCCTATATATTTATGTAATTTGTTCAAATCTCAATCTCCTTATCATCATTATTCTATTTAATTTTTCTAATTAAATTTTGTGAATAATTTTGTCCAAAATTAGGGATGTTACATTTATAATAGCCATAAATATATTAATCAATATATAATATCGATATGCGTTTAAATTGGATTTAATTGAAGAATATTGTGCTTAGGCTTAATGGGTTTAAAGCCTGTGAAGGGAGCTGGCTAGTTAGGAACTAATAGGATGTGATAGGTGCAACCATATGATGCAATCATGATGGGCTAGGCTTGTAGAGATAAGGCAGTGAGAATGGGTAAAGATTTAGATACTGACTTTTCTCCTTTTCTTCCTCTGTATAAACATTTCTTCCTACAGCTACTTCATACTTTTTTTGGAGCCTACATTTAGACCTATTTCTAGTCAAACCATATTCCTTCCATCCTCCATCATATCAAGTTCAAATCAAATTAAAAACAGTTCTATTTGGTAGTCAGTGATCATCAGTTCAGGGACTAACTCTCTACTGGATTGGAAATCAGTTTAAGGAGAAACTCTCATTGCTTCCATGTGTACTTTCAGGCATTGGGTGTAAGATACATTCCTATCTAATATATAATTATTAATGTTTAAATGTGTCTGTTTGTGTGTATATATATATAATATTGTTAGTCGGGTGACGATTCTGATATACAAATATATATTATCACAATTAGATTGGATGTATATTTGTATATACTTTTATATTATTCAAAAAAATTTAGTCGTATGCGCATGTATATGCAGCTCGGCTCTTAGTAAAAAATAAATAATTGGTTTATATTTAAAAAATATAAAATACAATATATATAGTTTATAATTTAAATATTACATCATACATTATACAAATCATAGTTATATAATTTTATATATTAAGTTTAACAGGTATAATATTTTTTCCATAATAAAAATATTTTATTCGTATATTATTATATTTTAAAAAAGATTCAATCAACTAATCATACAAGCTAATTATAATAATATATATATTATTAATTATGTTTTATATTTAAAAAAATTATTTTATCACTTTACAAACTCTCGGCTGAAAAATAAAAAATATTTGTTTTAAATTTAAAATATTTAGCAATAAACCAAGAATTTAAAAATAAATTTTAACATTAATCTTAAATTATAAAATTATATATATTAATATTAAAATTACAAAATATTAGTTGGATTGTATTGAAAGTTTAAAATTCATAATTAAGTTTGGAAACCTTTTTCCAATTTTAATAAATATCTATATATATATAATATGTTAGAATAAAAAATTAATTTTCTATGCCATGCATAAGACCTGGTGTATATACATACTTAGATTTTTCTATATCTTTAATATTATTAATATACATATTATATACATATATATAATTTAGATGCATATGGTTTAAAAAAATATTATATATATAATTATTGTTTTTGATTTTATAAATAAAATATCAAATTTATAATTATTACACATGTTATAAATGTATGTTATATTTATATAGTTTTAAATATATACAATGTCAATATTTCATGCACATGTTTACATATCTATATATATTTGTGTGTGTGTATAAAATTATTTAACAAAAATATAGTTTATATATATGTAGCATTTTTATACATAAATAAAAGCGTATAAATATATAGTTGGATAGTATATTTGTATATTAGATAAACTAAAGTGTCCATTGCGATGTAAATCCTAATATCCATACACGGACATGTATATGATACGCGTATACATATGATATGACATAAATTAAATTATATAAAATGATCTTATAAATTTAAATAAAATAAAGATTTCGTTTAAAAGAAATTTTGAAATGTTCTAACTAAATTAGACTTCATATTCCTAATAAAGATACAAAATGGTAAAAAATTGAAATTCATCATTACTTCCGCTACCCGTTGGCCCAGTTCCAACAATTATATCAATACCCAATAGCCTTTGCAGTCTAAATTAATCATGTTAGGGCTAGCTATGTAGGCTCACAGTCCAAATAGTAAGGTGTTTAGAAAGGTTTATCGAAGGATTGGCTTTGAGTAATCAAATACTCTGCCCTACCTAGCTGCCAACCTGGCCCGAACAGATATGTAAGACGAATGGTTATCCTTAATAGAAAAGCCCAATTTGAATTAGCCACGGGCTAATGTGACGACCTGACTTTCTACTCCCAGAAAATCGCATCATCAATCAAGAAAGAAAGGGATAGAAGAAGAAAAGAAAGAAGAGAAAGAAGAAAACAACACTAGAATCTCAACAGCGGAACGAATAAATTATATTAATAACATAAGTATTTACATAATATACAATACCAATCAGAGATACCCAGCATACACATCACATATACTAGACAGTTATAAACACCCGTCTAGTATTTACAACTCAATACAAACACAACACAGAGAAAACACAGCGGAACTATATATCTATAACGTAGAAGCCTCCTGCTCCATTGCTCCTCCATTATTCGTCAAAGCTAACCTGAATCCCTTGGCTACTCGTAAAAATTTGAGTACCCAAGAGTTTAAGATAACAAAAATAAACTCCGGGTCAGACATGGGTCTGGGGTGAGCAACAGGTTAAGGTTTCTTAACTTTAAAAAACCTTTAGAAAAGAAAGGTATCACGTAAGACTTCCCATACATAAACATGGAAAAGTTTTTACCTTACGCTAACCAAAACATTTGATAGGAAATCAGGTGATATTATAATAGTGTCTAGGGTTTTCAAGTAAATAAGAAATAGCCGAAATTGTTACATGATTAAATTCCAGCTACTAGCCACAAAAGTGGGTAATACAATCAAACCCGTTGGCACTTATTGGATTGTGGATTCCATATAATGGCAGGGCTACCGGGGTACCGCCCGTCACAGTACTGGCCTAGATCACCGTACCGAGGAGTATTCCCACACCCCTGCAACACAAGGCCGGAACCATTCCTTACTGAACAGTTCCAAACAAGACAACCCCGCAGTTGTTTGCAACCAACTGCCCACACAGCCGAATATAAAGGGACTTCTAGACAGGGATCAATCTCGATCTCCAGTGGGAGCTACCCACGAAGCCTTGTTGCACCTCCCCTGTTTTAGCCATTCCCGGTTGATGAGGCTTGAGGTTACGATTTACCTTTAGAGAACACATCTCTTAGAATGCTCATCGTCCACCTGACGATGTTCTGAAAGCATTCAATCCATACAAGTTCGTTCCGGGTTCGAACGAAACCGAAGGCATTATCTCGTTACACTCATTTTGGAATCACCCTCAGAGTTAACGACGATAACCCTTGCACTCTAAATCTTCATTTCGAATCTATAAGCACTATTCCGTCAACTCATTACGGAATCACCCACAGAGTTATACTGACGTATAGCCCTTACACCTCGAGTCTTCACAAAGCTCCATTTTAATTCACGACCTAACGTTATTTGGAATCGATGTGGTTTTCAGATATCCAAATATGGAAACCCGATCCCGGTCTCATCGAAATCCAAAGCGTGTGTTTTAGGGCCAAGTTATTTTAAAGTTTAAAACAATTTAATTCAACATTATCTATATACACATAGATAGATAATTATCACAACATCATAGTAGATAATCAATATTATCATCACATCAGATAATCTATATTATCAACTTAAACAGATAGTTCATATTATCAACTCAGTGCATCCATATCATCCAAATCACACAAAATCATTTATTTCATAACTGAGATCTTAACCATCCAGGGTAATAAATATCAATCATCATCCATAAGCAATGACTTATCAATCCAATCTATAATTAATTTAAAATGAATTAAATTAATTACTTCTCCCATAAATTAATTTAAAATGAATTAAATTAATTACTCATCCATATAAATCTTGCTTACACATCATTTAATTATTCTTAACAAATTACCCTAATTAATCATCTTGATTAATTATTCTTTAATTATATTCAAGTAATTAATCTCTAATTAATTTCACAAATTAATTAATCCAAACCAATCCCTGTAATTAACATGTAATTACTTCATCAATTAATTAATCATAATTAATTACATTAATCCTTAATTAATTACATAAATTAATACCTTCATTGATTAATTGTTCATAATTAATCAATCCTTAATCACATCATTAATTATTTAAATTAATGATCACAAATTATTTTATTTTAAATAACTCCATTAAATTAATTATCAATTATCTCTATTGATTAATCATTCTTGATTAATCACATTAAGAAATTAATTATATTAAATTAATTACATTTTTTAATCATTCTCAAATAACTTAATTATCAAAATCTAAATTAATTACACTAAGTAATTCATTACTTATCTTAAGTAATTAAACACACTAATAATAATTACACAAAGTAATTAATTCCAAAAACTCCTTCAATTAAATTACATATAGTAATTTATTTTCTTAATTACTTCATTAAGTAATTATTCATTTCTAATTACATTTGTAATTACTTCTCAAATCAATCAATGATTAATTTCAATTAATTAAACTTAATTAATTAACTTAATTAATCAAAATAAACTCAATTAATTACAATTAGTAATTAATTTCCTTAATTACTTTCACTAAGTAATTTACTTAAACAATTCAAAGGATTATCTTAAATTAATTAATCCAATTAATTATTAAAATTAATTACATTAATTAATTATAAAATAATATTAAGTTAATGACCTTCATTAACCAATAACAAATCTTTGATTACCTTTCCAAAGTAATTAATTGAATTAATCAATATTAATTCTTAATTTATTTATAAAACTCATTAATTAATTCCTAATTATTAAATTAATCAAGTGAAAATTAAAACTTAAACAATTATTAATTACTTGATTAATAATTTAATTCATTAATTTAATTAAATTAATCTAATCTTATTTAAATTAATTTCTAAATCATACTTTAATCAAATTTAATTAACTTACTTAAACTTTTAATTAATTAAATAAACCCTTAATTATTTAATTAATTAACCCAATTATTAATTTATTAAATTAATTAATTAAAATCTTAATTACCTTGATCAGATAATTAAGTTTCAAACAATAAAAATCATTAATCTCATTAATGATTAAATTATCATTATTAAGGTAATTTAAAAGAGAATTTGCTTTTACATTTTTATAAATTCCATTTTAAATTAAAATTAAATTAAATTTAAACATGAAAAAGATTTAAGTATTTAAAATTCTTTAGTTTTCATATTAAAGATTCACTTACCTCTTAAAGTAATTTTAGAAGAATAATTTTAACTTTAGCCCATATTCAATTTAAATAAATTTAAAATACCTTAAATATTCCAAATGATATTGAAACATATAAATTCAAACCTTATTTTTATTACAACTCAAGACTTAACCATGCTTTCAGATTTAAATACAAAGATTAAAATTTAAAACCCTGTTTTAAATTTTCATTTCAGATTTTATAAAACACATATTATACATACTAAAATATTCAAACTAAATTATAACATTTGAATTTATCAACCTATTTTCTTTCTGAAACTTTCAGATTCAAATTCAAATTTGAATCCAGGATTCTAAATTTAGATTTAACTTAGAATTTAAATCTTGTTTTAAAAACTTATTTTCAGATATATAATCACTTTATAAAAACTGTGCAGGTTTTAAGTTGCTAACCATTTCATCTTTTACAAATTTATTTATTTCCAAAAACTAAAATTCAAATTCATTTTGAATCCATAGTTTTAAAACTTGCCTCAATTCCTGTTTAAATCAGGCTTTGCTTTGCTCTTTTTAAATTTAGTTTTAAAAATTTAAAACCTGAAACAGTTCAGATTGCAGAGAACAACACTGCAACCAAACTACCCGAGCTCATCTCCATCCTGCTTCGAGTCACCCCTACCTTAACTTCGAGCAAAAACAGAAAATACCCGTGCACCACTTCTTCTCTATATTCCAGAAACCAAAACCCATCCCTATGGTCACTGTGCACATGCGCATAGCCATGGCCATCTTCCTGATCATCAGTTATGATCATTCCACCTCCATAAACCCTCTCTTGAATTCAAGCTGATCACCAAACATCAGAAATCTTTCATTACCTAAAAATTCAAGTCCAGCCTCTTTTATAAACCTGGAAACACAGTACTGACCCAAACCCAAAACCTTTCAACGGCATGTTCACCTCCCTCCGACCATCGTTAGGGCTACCATTCCAGCTAGTACCTCCTCTTAAACCCAGCAAAAAATCCCCAGAGTTGCAAAACACTCGATCAATCCTAGTGACTATGTGATCGAATTCTTACTTTGTTAAAAACTTAGGGCTACTGAACAATTCCTCACTCCTCTTTCTAATTCAAGAATCAATTTACCATTTCGTTAATTTTTGTAAAGAGCTTGATCACTCTTCTTCATAGATACAGAAGCACATCCACTCTTACTACAAGAATCACCAGAGACACCCTAAAACCCCAATTTTTCTCAACCCCTACATGCACAGTCAAAACCCACTTTTAATTTATGATTTTACATTTAAAAATGAAGGATTAATCTAAGGTTTTTATTTGTATATCTGAATTGCAAGATCAACAAGTTTGAATGTTTAACAGAAACTTGTTTTCTTTTTTTTAAAATTCTATTTCCACAGCAATTGCAGTTTTTTTTATTCAAGTTAAATAATTAAAAAAAAATTAGTTTATAACCAAACAATCAAACATTGTTTAAAACCTAAGTCTTAAATATTAATGGATAGATCAAAATGAATTTTAAAAAGGAATTGGGTTGGAATTTTTTATATCAGGGATAATATACAGGCAAATCATATTCAACAAAATAAAAATCACACAACACAAATGCATAGGAGATTTCCAACATATATACAAAAACAACTTATTTTAAACATATTTAAACAACCAGATCTACCTAAAGATTTTAAAAGAAGTGTTACTCACCAATACTCATAAGAACAGAGCACCACTCTTCTATTTTGAAAAGCTTTTGAATGCTTGCTTTAGTTTGGAAAAATGCAGTTGCATGCAGTAGAAATTTGCAGAGATGACTTCCTGGTTGAAGAAAGTTACAGGTTTGATCACTTGCTTTAGAAAATTTCCAGATTGGAAGAAATGCTTGCAGCCCCCTTTTTTTTTAAAGAATGATGTTTGCAGGCTTTATTCTTGATTTAAAAACTGGAAAATCTTAACTTGGAATCAAGGACGATGATGCATGCTTTTAAAAATCTCAGGTTGAAAGAAAAATGCATGTAGGCTGATTTGTTTGAGTTTTGAAAATACAGACACTTGTCTTTTGAAACTGAACAACAAGTTGTTGTATGATCTTGGAAATGATTACAGGATGAAAAGTAATGCAGGTTTTTGAGATTCACATTTTAGTTTGAGGAGTGCATTACAGATCTGAATGTTTTGAGGGATTTTCAGATTTTCCTTTGAAGCTTAGAATTTGATTTTGAAGGATAGAAAAAAAAGAAGGGAAAAGAATATGTTTTAAGGGCTGAAATTACTTTAATCAAAATAAAAAAATAAAAAAAATATAATGACACTTGTCTAAATGAATTAACACTTGCCAACTTGCTTTATTCATTACTTAACACATGTTATTTGATTTGTTAATACTTAACACTTGTCTTTATTAAATTAAGTAAGTAATATTTTTAAATGTTTAAAAAGAGTTTTCTTTAGTTTATTTTATGTTTGTATGATTTTCTTATTTTCAGAAAATGTAAATAAGCAATTTATAATTTAAAACTTACACAAATATTTTAAAAACCAATTAATTTGAATTTCAAAATAAAATCCCAAATCAAATTAATTCTTTGAAATCAAAATAAAAATTAATTTATTCAAATTAAAAATGAAGATTCTATTTTCCTTTTATATTTATGAAAATAGAATGTTTATAAATAAGATTTAAAATAACAATTTACAAATTTTATATGATTTATAAAGAAATTATAAATCACTTTTATTATTAAATGAATTTAAATCATATGCTATCTTATATTTAGACTTATATAAAATATACTCAATTCATATTTAATCAAATAATATTTAAAAAGAAATAAAAATCAAATTTTTATTTAAATTTTAAAACAAAAATTAAGCTAAGATAAATTTTAAACAATTAAATATTTATTATAAATATTACAAACCATATAGTTATTAATTAGATAGATTTTTAAAAGCTTAATATTAATTTAAACATAATTTCTTAATTACTCAATATATTACTAGAATTTAAAAAAAAAATTCATTTATTTATTATCATGTAAATTAAATTCCAAACAAAGATAAACTATAATATATATACAAATATATATACATTATAATTTAAACATTTATTTTATCTTTTAAAAAATAAATCACAAATTAAATATTTATTTAAATCTGATTATTAAACCAAAACATATTTATTAATCAATATTGTCAATATCAATTTTATTTTATATAAAGATTATTAAATTGATATTATCTAAAATTCCGAGATATCACATTTCTTCTCCCTTAAAAGAATTTCGTCCCCGAAATTTAAAACAAAGGTAATTTAATAACCTATTTAAGATTTTAAATTTAAAACCAAGCATATATCAAACATATGCTAACAGCCATAGCAATCATTCCATCCAATCAAACAAAATTAACTATCCAGACAAAATTCTGGATAGAGTTTCCTCGAGTTTCCCAAGTAAACACCGGGTTACTCGCTCTATAAAACCCAAACAATCAACAATACTAAGTTACAGAACTCCTACTCATCTAGATCTATATATGAACAAGACATCAGACTATAGACAAGTCTGACTCAACAACCAAAATCTCCCAGAACAGCTGATTCCAAAACCAGAAATAGATCATACACGTACTCCCTCAGAGATACGTGAATCACATCGAATTCCAGTGGTCCAAACTGGCAATTCAATCCAGATAATCCAACACTTATTCAAAACAAAACATAGAAGAAATCCAAAACATCTCGGAGCTAGCTTACCAAACCTTACAAAAATTTATAGCTCCTAAAAACTGATAAATTTATCCAGAATCAAATCTCCAACTTCAGATCCACAAAACTCTTCGGACTATCTCGGCTGCCTACCTCCTACCTGATCAGCTCAATCCTTGCTTATGTCTCAAGAAACAATCTAGACCAAACCCATCAGAATGATCCTCCACGATCAATCAAGATCAAGAACAACTCCACTCACAACCATCAGAAGAAAACAACTTCTCCTATCCGGAAAAGAAAAGCAGATGCACTCCCAAACTACTTCCGCTGCACAACTCTGATCTGGAGTAGAAAAGATTGCTGATGAAGAACACAAGCAAAACTGGACTGCAAAACCAAGAAGATCTATAATAACCAAGAGAAAACTCAGAAGCTCCTCAAATCCTGAGTTGCTTCAACAAACTCCATCTCAAGGAACCAACCTTCAACTAGTTGAACCACGGGTACCACTGAATCTCTAGATGAAGACAAACTTTGATTTTCCTGAAAATATTCAGAAAAATCTCTAACAACCTAAGAGAATACTCAATCATCGCAAGTCACTTTTGCGATCAACTCAATCTAATTCCAAATTAAAATCCAAAGAAAACTGTTCTCTTTACCAATTAGAACAGCTTATGCTGGTCTTGCCAACCCATCGAAGAAATGGATTCCACTCAGCTGCTTCTGAACTCCTTTTTTCAGAAAACAGATAAGCCAGAAAACTCTGCCGACACACCGAACACTCCAAGCTGCACTGCTGTCAGCAATGCCAAAGAATTCCCAATTCAAAGCTCTTCGAGAAACTCAGACTTCAAACCACACAAAAACACCCTGCTGAACTCAGCTACAACACCGAAGCAAACTCACTTCCTTAAACTTGTTCCAAAGAAATCATCTTAGGAAACATCCATAGTCACTACATCTCATCACGCAGCTACTATTCCTTGAGAAATAAAGATATCATCACTCGCTTCTGCTCAGCCAACAGATCAAAACTCTACTCGTCAAATTTCAGAGAATAAACTCCGAACCTTAACAGGTTACCTTCAGAGATCAATGAAGTCCTTACACCACTTCAAAGCTCGCTCGAGAGGGTATTAGGTCTACAGTCTCGACAGATACACTTCCAACCTCAAACATTCAAACTCTAACCAATCGGTAGTTGTGTTATACACACCACAACCCCAATCTACCTTTATAACCCACATTGGAAAACCCAAACAGGTAACCCAACAGATAGGTAGATATATATATATATATATATATATATTAAAGTTTTACAAATAAGCTCTCTCAAGATATACACCATTCCAGAGCCTAGGTATTCACTCAACCTAACGCTCTGGTACCACCTGTGACAACCCGACTTTCTACTCCCAGAAAATCACATCATCAATCAAGAAAGAAAGGGATAGAAGAAGAAAAGAAAGAAGAGAAAGAAGAAAACAACACTAGAATCTCAACAGCGGAACGAATAAATTATATTAATAACATAAGTATTTACATAATATACAATACCAATCAGAGATACCCAGCATACACATCACATATACTAGACAGTTATAAACACCTATCTAGTATTTACAACTCAATACAAACACAACACAGAGAAAACAAAGCGGAACTATATATCTATAACGTAGAAGCCTCCTGCTCCATTGCTTCTCCATTATTCGTCAAAGCTAACCTGAATCCCTTGGCTACTCGTAAAAATTTGAGTACCCAAGAGTTTAAAAAAAACAATATAAACTCCGGGTCAGACATGGGTCTGGTGTGAGTAACAGGTTAAGGTTGCTTAACTTTAAAAAACCTTTTTAAAAGAAAGGTATCACGTAAGACTTCCCACACATAAACATGGAAAAGTTTTTACCTTACGCTAACCAAAACATTTGATAGGAAATCAGGTGATATTATAATAGTGTCTAGGGTTTTCAAGTAAATAAGAAATAGCCGAAATTGTTACATGATTAAATTCCAGCTACTAGCCACAAAAGTGGGTAATACAATCAAAACCGTTGGCACTTATTGGATTGTGGATTCCATACAATGGCAGGGCTACCGGGGTACCGCCAGTCACAGTACGTGGCCTAGATCACCGTACCGAGGAGTACTCCCACTCCCCTGCACAACAAGGCCGGAACCATTCCTTACTGAACAGTTCCAAACAAGACAACCCCGCAGTTGTTTGCAACCAACTGCCCACACAGCCGAATATAAAGGGACTTCTGGACAGGGATCAATCTCGATCTCCAGTGGGAGCTACCCACGAAGCCTTGCTGCACCTCCCCTGTTTTAGCCATTCCCGGTTGATGAGGCTTGAGGTTACGATTTACCTTTAGAGAACACATCTCTTAGAATGCTCATCGTCCACCTGACGATGTTCTGAAAGCATTCAATCCATACAAGTTCGTTTCGGGTTCGAACGAAACCGAAGGCATTATCTCGTTACACTCATTTTGAAATCACCCTCAGAGTTAACGACGATAACCCTTGCACTCTAAATCTTCATCTCGAATCTATAAGCACTATTCCGTCAACTCATTACGGAATCACCTACAGAGTTATACTGACATATAGCCCTTACACCTCGAGTCTTCACAAAGCTCCATTTGAATTCACGACCTAACGTTATTTGGAATCGATGTGGTTTTCAGATATCCTAATATGGAAACCTGATCTCGGTCTCATCGAAATCCAAAGCGTGTCTTTTAGGGTCAAGTTGTTTTAAAGTTTAAAACAATTTAATTCAACATTATCTATATATATATAGATAGATAATTATCACAACATCATAGTAGATAATCAATATTATCATCACATCAGATAATCTATATTATCAACTTAAACAGATAGTTCATATTATCAACTCAGTGCATCCATAGCATCCAAATCACACAACATCATTTATCTCATAACTGAGATCTTAACCATCCAGGGTAATAAATATCAATCATCATTCATAAGCAATGACTTATCAATCCAATCTATAATTAATTTAAAATGAATTAAATTAATTACTTCTCCCTTAAATTAATTTAAAATGAATTAAATTAATTACTCATCCATATAAATCTTGCTTACACATCAATTAATTATTCTTAACAAATTACCCTAATTAATCATCTTGATTAATTATTCTTTAATTATATTCAAGTAATTAATCTCTAATTAATTTCACAAATTAATTAATCCAAACCAATCCCTGTATTTAACCTGTAATTACTTCATCAATTAATTAATCATAATTAATTACATTAATCCTTAATAATTACATAAATTAATACCTTCATTGATTAATTGTTCATAATTAATCAATCCTTAATCACATCATTAATTATTTAAATTAATGATCACAAATTATTTTATTTTAAATAACTCCATTAAATTAATTATCAATTATCTCTATTGATTAATCATTCTTGATTAATCACATTAAGAAATTAATTATATTAAATTAATTACATTTCTTAATCATTCTCAAATAACTTAATTATCAAAACCTAAATTAATTACACTAAGTAATTAATTACTTATCTTAAGTAATTAAACACACTAATAATAATTACACAAAGTAATTAATTCCAAAAACTCCTTCAATTAAATTACATCTAGTAATTTATTTTCTTAATTACTTCATTAAGTAATTATTCATTTCTAATTACATTTGTAATTACTTCTCAAATCAATCAATGATTAATTTAAATTAATTAAACTTAATTAATTAACTTAATTAATCAAAATAAACTCAATTAATTACAATTAGTAATTAATTTCTTTAATTACTTTCACTAAGTAATTTACTTAATCAATTCAAAGGATTATCTTAAATTAATTAATCTAATTAATTATTAAAATTAATTACATTAATTAATTAAAAATAATATTAAGTTAATGACCTTCATTAACCAATAGCAAATCTTGATTACCTTTCCAAAGTAATTAATTGAATTAATCAATATTAATTCTTAATTTATTTATAAAACTCATTAATTCCTAATTATTAAATTAATCAAGTGAAAATTAAAACTTAAACAATTATTAATTACTTGATTAATAATTCAATTCATTAATTAAATTAAATTAATCCAATCTTATTTAAATTAATTTCTAAATCAAACTTTAATCAAATTTAATTAACTTACTTAAACTTGTAATTAATTAAATAAACCCTTAATTATTTAATTAATTAACCCAATTATTAATTTATTAAATTTATTAAATTAATTAATTAAAATCTTAATTACCTTGATCAGATAATTAAGTTTCAAACAATAAAAATCATTAATCTCATTAATGATTAAATTATCATTATTAAGGTAATTTAAAAACAAATTTGCTTTTACATTTTTATAAATTCAATTTTAAATCAAAATTAAATTAAATTTAAACTTGAACAAGATTTAAGTATTTAAAATTCTTTAATTTTCATATTAAAGATTCACTTACCTCTTAAAGTAATTTTAGAAGAATAATTTTAACTTTAGCCCATATTCAATTTAAATAAATTTAAAATGCCTTAAATATTCCAAATGATATTGAAACATACAAATTCAAACCTTATTTTTATTACAACTCAAAACTTAACCATGCTTTCAAATTTAAATACAAAGATTAAAATTTAAAACCCTGTTTTAAATTTTCATTTCAAATTTTATAAAACACATGTTATACATACTAAAATATTCAAACTAAATTATAACATTTGAATTTATCAACCTATTTTCTTTTTGAAACTTTCAGATTCAAATTCAAATTTGAATCCAGGATTCTAAATTCAGATTTAACTTAGAATTTAAATCTTGTTTTAAAAACTTATTTTTAGATATATAATCACTTTATAAAAACTGTGCAGGTTTTAAGTTGCTAACCATTTCATCTTTTATAAATTTATTTATTTCCAAAAACTAAAATTCAAATTCATTTTGAATCCATAGTTTTAAAACTTGCCTCAATTCCTGTTTAAATCAGGCTTTGCTTTGCTCTTTTTAAATGTAGTTTTAAAAATTTAAAACCCGAAACAGTTCAGGTTGCAGAGAACAACACTGCAACCAAACTACCCGAGCTCATCTCCATCCTGCATCGAGTCACCCCTACCTTAACTTCGAGTAAAAACAGAAAATACCCGAGCACCACTTCTTCTCTATATTCCAGAAACCAAAACCCATCCCTATGGCCACTGTGCACATGCACATAGCCATGGCCATCTTCCCGATCATCAGTGATGATCATTCCACCTCCATAAACCCTCTCTTGAATTCAAGCTGATCACCAAACATCAGAAATCTTTCATTACCTAAAAATTCAAGTCCAGCCTCTTTTATAAACCTGGAAACACAGTACTGACCCAAACCCAAAACCTGTCAAAGGCATGTTCACCTCCCTCCGACCATCGTTTGGGCTACCATTCCGGCTAGTACCTCCTCTTAAACACAGCAACAAATCCCCAGAGTTGCAAAAGACTCGATCAATCCTAGTGGCTATGTGATCGTATTCTTACTTTGTTAAAAACTTAGGTATACAGAACAATTCCTCACTCCTCTTGCTAATTCAAGAATCAATTTACCATTTCGTTAATTTTTGTAAAGAGCTTGATCACTCTTCTTCATAGATACAGAAGCACATCCACTCTTACTACAAGAATCTCCAGAGACACCCTAAAACCCCAATTTTGCTCAACCTCCACATGCACAGTCAAAACCCACTTTTCATTTATGATTTTACATTTAAAAATGAAGGATTAATCTAAGGTTTTGATTTGTATATCTATATTGCAAGATCAACAAGTTTGAATTTTTAACAGAAACTTGTTTTCTTTTTTTTTTAAATTCTATTTCCAGAGCAATTGCAATTTTTTTTATTCAAGTTAAATAATTTAAAAAAATATTAGTTTATAACCAAACAATCAAACATTGTTTAAAACCTAAGTCTTAAATATTAATGGATAGAACAAAATGATTTTTAAAAAGGAATTGGGTTGGAATTTTTTAGATCAGGGATAATATACAGGAAAATCATATTCAACAAAAAAAAATCACACAACACAGATGCATAGGAGATTTCCAACATATAAACAAAACAACTTATTTTAAACTTATTTAAACAACCAGATCTACCTAAAGATTTTAAAAGAAGTGTTACTCACCAATACTCATAAGAACAGAGCACCACTCTTCTATTTTGAAAAAGCTTTTGAATGCTTGCTTTAGTTTGGAAAAATGCAGTTGCATGCAGTAGAAATTTGCAGAGATGACTTCCTGGTTGAAGAATGTTATAGGCTTGATCACTTGCTTCAGAAAATTTCCAGATTGGAAGAAATGCTTGCAGCCCCATTTTTTTTTTAAAGAATCATGTTTGCAGGCTTTATTCTTGATTTAAAAACTGGAAAATCTTAACTTGGAATCAGGGATGATGATGCATGCTTTTAAAAATCTCAGGTTGAAAGAAAAATGCATGCAGGCTGATTTCTTTGAGTTTTGAAAATGCAGACACTTGCCTTTTGAAACTGAACTACAAGTTGTTGTATGAACTTGGAAACGATTACATGATGAAAAGAAATGCAGGTTTTTGAGATTCACATTTTAGTTTGAGGAGTGCATTACAGATCTGAATGTTTTGAGGGATTTTCAGATTTTACTTTGAAGCTTAGAATTTGATTTTGAAGGATAGAAAAAAAAAGGGAAAAGAATATGTTTTAAGGGCTGAAATTACTTTAATCAAAATAAAGAAAAAAAATATAATGACACTTGTCTTAATAAATTAACATTTGTCAACTTGCTTTATTCATTACTTAACATATGTTATTTGATTTGTTAATACTTAACACTTGTCTTTATTAAATTAAGTAAGTTATATTTTTAAATGTTTAAAAAGAGTTTTCTTTAGTTTATTTTATGTTTTATGATTTTCTTATTTTCAGAAAATGTAAATAAACAATTTATAATTAAAACTTACACAAATATTTTGAAGAACCAATTAATTTGAATTTCAAAATAAAATCCCAAATCAAATTAATTCTTTGAAATCAAAATAAAAATCAGTTTATTCAAATTAAAAATGAAGATTCTATTTTCCTTTTATATTTATGAAAATAGAATGTTTATAAATAAGGTTTAAAATAACAATTTACAAATTTTATATGATGTATAAAGAAATTATAATTCACTTTTATTATTAAATGAATTTAAATCATATGCTATCGTATATTTAGACTTATATAAAATATACTCAATTCATATTTAATCAAATAATATTTAAAAAGAAATAAAAATCAAATTTTTATTTAAATTTTAAAACAAAAATTAAGCTAAGATAAATTTTAAACAATTAAATATTTATTATAAATATTACAAACCATATAGTTATTAATTTAAATAAAATTTTAAAATCTTAATATTAATTTAAACTTAATTTCCTAATTACTCAATATATTACTAGAATTTAAAAACAAAACTTCATTATTTATTATCATGTAAATTAAATTCCAAACAAAGATAAACTATAATATATATACAAATATATATACATTATAATTTAAACATTTATTTTAGCTTTTAAAAAATAAATCACATATTAAATATTTATTTAAATCTGATCATTAAACCAAAACATATTTATTAATCAATATTGTCAATATCAATTTAATTTTATATAAAGATTATTAAATTGATATTGTCTAAAATTCCGGGATATCACAGCTAATTTGCAAAATTGTTTGAAAATAAAAAATATATGAGATTTTAAATTTAAAAGTTAAATTTAAATAAGATATACATATATATTATAAAAGTTATAATATAATAAAATAATTCAAAATGTTTGAAAAATAATATAAATTAATATCAAAGTTTTCTAAATTTATTAATCAGATTAATAAAATAAATTAATTAAATAAGTTAATTAATTAATAAATATATACGTGTATTATATATTATGGTATAAGTTATGTTATTTTAAAAAGTTTTAAATGACATAAGTATCCATGTATGTATATGAATTGAATTTTAAAATTAATATAATTTAATTAAAATAGTTTGATTAAATTAATTAATTAATTAAAAGGTTAGTTATTTAAATAATATACACGTATATATGACATATGTGTTATACTATAAAGTTTATAGTAATAAATATCAAATATAAATATTATATTAATATAATATAAGATTAATTAAAATGTTAATTAATTAATATTAATTAAATAAGATATAAGTGATATATATTATACATAAGACTATTATATAAATAAAATATAAACTTTGTATAATAATAAAACTTATATAATATGAATGTATAAATTAGAAGGTTGAACATTACGAGACCACTAAATGAAGTTAAGGAATAAATACATATATAAATGTACGTATACCATGATTTTCGGTGTATCCAACACTTGAATCACGAGGGTGTTTCATGAGAATACATTACTCCATAAGTCGATGCCACTTAATATAATATATTGAAGATAAGGAATCTTTAATGTAATGTTGCCCTCTACCATTTATATATTCATAGATTACTTGAATACTCTTCAGTTGTGGAGCTTTCCTTAAGCAAGGGATGTTATGTGTAGTACTATTAATATGAATAGACCATGTAAGATAACTACATATTATATTTGTGCATTCCCCAAGGTATACGAGTTATACTTAGGCCATCGCGACATGGTAGGTTTGAGTGAACAATCCTACTTTATTCGTTGAGATTTCCTCAAGGTAAGGCGGATTAGGACAAAGTACCACGGGTTAGAAGTTGTATATGATACAACCGATGAGGATTTATTATTGTATGCAGGAGTATGGTTTGTTGGGCCTTCCTCAAGGTCGGAATCCCAAGACATATGGTCCTAAAACCTACTAGGGAAGTCGAAAGACTTATATGTTACGACTTAAGGTTTAGAGAAATATAAAACACTAGTTGGAGCTTATTAGTTAAATGAAACGTGAAATTTAACCTTGCTAATATTATAAGAATATCTACTATGCAAATATCATAATAGTTTACCCATTATAACTTGCAAATAATGTCGAATCCAAGACTATATAATGAAAGCGATCAGCTAACTGGACCAAACAACTATGTCTACTGGCCACGAGCTATAAAGATAGCTCTGGCATACGAATGATTTTGGCCATCTGTAACTTTTTCTTCGTTAACAACACCCGCTTATGACAATCATGAAGATCAGCACATGAATCAATATATCGCCCAAGTGTTCACGTCGTCTATTCTTGACAAATGGTTGCAAGGCAACATGAATCAATATATGTCCATGAGATATTTGATAGTCTCAAGGCACTTTTGGTGAGAAGTCTCATTTTATAAGGTATGAGACTACTAAGAAACTATTCAATACCAAAATGCAAGAAGATAGAAGGTGGACGATTATGCGCTGATGATTAGGGGTTATATTAATAAGCTTGCACCTTTGGATGTGACTACAAACAATGAGCTATAGGTCGATTTGATCCTAGGTTCATTGACCCCTCGGTATGAACAATATTGTAACAACCCATATTTTAATGATAGAATATTTAAATAATTGATTTAACTATGGAATCGTTAACTAACTAAAGGCCCAAAAATATAATTTTTCACATATGATTGAATTAGTGCTTGGGACCACTTCCATTGAGTCTAGATCGATGTTGTGATTAAAATTAGTGTAAATATCGCTATATTTGAAGATCAGATGATCCGACAGCCGAAACAATCTCAAAATGCATGAAATTATCATCCCAGGCACAGTCTCAGACAATGATGAATTTTATACCATTGAAAGCAAAAAATGAGGTGACGTACACAGACAAGTTTCACCGCGATTGGATGAGTCATGTAATCGTACAAGCTCAAAATGTACGACTGTTTATTTGGCAAATCAAATAAACAAAATATTATATTGTTTAAATAATCACTAAATCCTTCCTTGATCTCATTTTCATTTCATTGTTTCATTCCTCTTTCAAAAATCATGGTCGCTTCCTCTAATCCATTTCAAAAATTAAAATCGAGAGATCCACTCTACAATAAATCATGCAACTAGATCCATTGGGATTGCATGGAGGAGAGCTTTGCATTGACTGTGACGGAATTTGATGCGATCACCATTGGCAACATCGATGTTCTTGAGGCTGAACTAGGGTTTGACATTGATGGAGTTAGAGGCAGATTCAAACGAATCGGAGAGCGGCATTGCGATTCTCATGTAAAGGTTAGGGATAACAATGATTGAGGTGGTGCGGCTCCCCCTAGCAAAAGGCGACATTCGTTTGTAGTGTTTAACTTGATCAGGTCATGATCTATATATATGGATCGAGCTACTCCTTGTCGTGTGTGTCGCGAAGCTCTTTCGTGGTATGGCGTGTTGGCTAGAGCGGTTCGTCAATTCATTGAGGAATGAGGAAGAAAAGAGGAGAGAGGGTGTGTGCAAAATGGATGTATGTGCGCAACATGTACATTAAGTTATTTAGAATTTTAATTAAGGAATTAATTATTTTACTAACCATGATTCATATTTAATCCATATCTTTTGCATACAAGGTCCGTTTTGGATGCGGTTTCTTGCTTTGCGCTCATGATTGAGAGCTCCATGATATGGAGTTGGTTTAGTCAACTTTTGTTAAGGTGAATAATATTGTCTCTCACCACACTATAATTGTTAGTATGGTATTAAAATGACGTTTTGAAATGGTTTTAACTTGACATGTGATCTTATAATACTTAAACACAGACTTCATTTTTATAAAAGAAAATAGAAGTATTAAAAATGGTTTTATATGGGTATCAAATTTTTCCTATTGATGTGCTATTTTTAGGAAATTAGTAGATTTGGTTTATTTTAGACATGAATTCTCCCGTTGGTTGATATAGATGCATTAACATGTTGTGTGTTTACTGTATTGGATGTATGTATGCATATTGATTGCACACAACATTAAAGACATAGAGCTTAATTGAACATAATAATGAACAGTGATATAACCTTCTAAGGGCCTTGCTAATTTCTTCCAGTCTCCTCATCCCTAGTAGGTGGGTCATGGAGGATGGCAACCTCCAAAAGGAGCCCCTCCCATTTGCTTGCCTTCGGTTGAAAACGCCGATCTATTGAGGATTGAGCATTAAGAAATATTCCACACACTGGGGTTTCTTACACATTAATCTAAAACCCAATAAACATGATAAGTTGTAGAAGAGTGCTAGGATACATACTAACTGATCCGAAGGTGGAAGATGATGGCTTTGGATGGGAATTGGACTTCAGGATGGATGCTGGATGTTTCCACTTGATTTGTACTTATCCGTTTTTTTGCTAACCACATAACTAAAATGGTTGGTATTGATCACTGTAGAGTGCTTAGTGCCCATCACTATTGATGATTGGCGATTTGGCCGATCTTTGACATAGATAGTGAAGAGGCTTTGAGGAATGTGGTATGATGGTTGGCTTATGTTACCGACTCTAGGACTTGATGTTATTGCTTTACGATGAGTGATTTCGATGATGAGGCGATGATGTGATGCTTCAACATGAAAATTTTAGTACTTCGAATGGTTACTCAATGGTGCAAGGAGTTACGTTCTGCAGTTGATAGCTTCAGGACTATGTAGGTCATACAGGAGTTGTTGGCTCGTTCGCTCTAGATTTGATGGTGATGTAACCATATGATAAAAGCTTTGTATCTTTGGTTTGTGACTCGTGTAGGAAGTAGGTGTCAAAGATAGCGGCTCGATATTAGAGGGAGTCATGGAGTAGAGGAACGTAGAAGGGTTCCCTGAGAATAATGGAAATTGGATTGAGCAAAGGAATGGCTCAGATCCGGAATGAGCAAAGGGAGGGACAAGCATGTGCTAAGGAATCGTTGATACTTGGGGTATTTTTTGTTGTACTTGAAGCAGGGGTATTATGAGCCGGGATGGCCATGGATCATTGAGTGGATCTGCATAACTTGAACCACTGGCTTTGGGTCTAGTGTCTAGTTTTGGGCTGTGAGACACATATTTAGCTTTAAGAATGAGGTACTAGAGTACAACCGAAAACCAGGATTTCCAATAGTATCTAGCAGTAAGGAGGCCGAACGATTTATCATATACACAGAGTATTGATTGACAGTTAGTATAGTGTCATGACTCGGAATTTCACTACCTTGGTTTGCTAATATTTAATTAATTTTAAATATTTAAATAACTGATTTTATAATAGAAATTGTCACGACTTAAAATCCAGCGATTGAAAATCGACATCAAATAACTCACTTGTATTCGACTACTAGAGGTTCAAACGTCGAACTCCAGTTCGGATGGAGCTTATAAATACATTAAATGAATATAAACAGCGGAAACAAAAATGAATTATCATTGATCACAACATAGATACAACACCATCACAATATCTCATTGCAACAATTTAATCCCATTATCAGAGTGATATACACAAGATACAATAACAGGATGAGAACAATAAAGTGACTTTAAAAATTCCCAACATACTTCGACTTTGAGAAGATCCTCCAAAATCTCCAAACATTTCAAAAGGTTTCCAAGGCCAAAGGCTTCCCAAGATCTGATAGCTTTCGAAAAGACTCCTAATCCAAGCTAGCTCCAAAACACGGATAACCTGCTTCTAGGCTGCCCGTATGGAAATTATGGGCACCCAGAGTTTAGGAAGGAAACAATAAACTCCGGGTAAGTCATGGGACTGGTATGAGTAAATAAAAAACAGTTGTTTGTACAAAAACAATTTATAAAAGAAAATCTGATATGCTTTTAGAAAATGAAACTACCATAAAACATCCCGCCACACACACAATGCAATCGCAAAATTGGAGGAGATTTCTTCTTATGCTAGTCAAACATGTTTGATACGAGAAAACTCTTTTGATATTATTATTAGTGCATAGTGTAGAAAAAAATTTCGGAAGTATAATATTAATCTTAGCCAGCATACCACCTTTCGTCGTGTGCCTGCTATAGCTACCATGTTTTGTAGTAGGTCACCACCACGCTGCATGGCAGGTTATACAACTAAAACTGTACAGCGCTCGTATTGTTTTGTTTGGATTTCCAACAAATGGTCAGGCTAAGAAAATTCCTTATCAAATGGGACGCCTTTGGAGGGACGCCCTCAAGAATCAAACTGGTTCCCTTCCAACACAAGGCCGGGTTACCTCCCTAACTAGGTAATACCTACAAGTAAGCCATCCCCAGTCGTCACCGACCTTTATCCTAGGATTCACCAATAAAGAGCAACAACCACACAGACAAATATTTGGGCTCCATACCATGATACCACCTCTTATCCAGAAGAAAATGGACATAAACTAGGGGTGAGACCCCTAAAATCCTTGCCGCAACATTCATGTTTCAACCATTACCGGGTTATGAGGTTCGACGAAGTCTCGTCCACTAAGCTACGCTTTTCACAAAAGACATGCTTCGATCAACAAATGATCAGCAGCACTCAGCATGCCACACTACCAAATTGGGAGTATATCACTAATAACCATCAACTACATAACCTCTGAGCTCATACGTCTTAGAGAAGGGTGTTAAGCCAAGAGAATAAATTCTCCGCTGCCAATAGAAATGTATTTGAAAGAAATCAGCTTTATATCTCAAAGTGTAATGTCAAACATAGAACCATACAAGTCCGTTTCAGGTTCGAACGGAACCGAAGGCACTTCAAAGAAGTCCTTACAATTCGGGCATCCACGATCCTAATTGGACTGCCCATCACATATGGAGATCTCTATACCGAAGCAACTCGGTGAAAAGTCAGTCGACAGGTTATCCTATCGTTCGCGAAGACACCCGGTCTGCACCGCCATCTTCAAATGCTTTCCATTTCGTCGTATCACATATTCAGAATGGGTTACATGACACAAAGGTCCTCTCCCGGCTAAACCGAATAGTGAGCGCTCAATTTAAAAACACGTGGAAATATCATTCATAAAGATTCATCATTAATATTCGATGTGGGTTTCGGATAACCAACTCGAATCTGACTCCCTGTCGCATCGAAATTCAATTGCCATTTTACGGGCCAATAGGTTTTCACATTCACACAGTAACAAGTCACAAATATCACAGTTCATCACAAAGCAATTCACATCACAAAGTATCACAATCACAAACAGGGGTATCAATCAGCTCAAGGAACTTCAATAATAATCAATCATCTAACAATGAGATGAATTAACAGTGTGATTATTCTGAATATGGGTTAATCATATATTTAAATTGTCAACTTAAAAGTAAATTAATTTATATTGTTAAGGATGATTAAATAATTAATGATTTATAATTAATTAATAATTAATTAAAGAATAATTAATTAAAGGATGATTCAATTTCTTTTTAGACTCAATTACATCCATCCTCTTCTCTACTTCAAGCTTTCTGCCATTAATAAATAGTGTGTAATAAATAAGTGTATACTGAAGAAGAAGGCTGATTCTTCTGGTTTATATTTGTAAGCTGTATTCTGTAAGTATTTTATTTTTATTTTTGTATAATGTAAGCCTGAATGGCAGGCTAGTTTAATTATGTGTTGAATTACTTCTATCCTATATGTATGTTTTCATGTGTTCGTAATTTTAAGGAATACATGTTAAATTAAAAATACTGAACATGGGTTAAGAATAGCATCAGGAAACAGTAATGACTAATTAACTATAGTCATGGACTTATGCCTGTTTTACCCATCATAAGGCGTTTTAAGCACTTTCTTTTACAAGATTTGTTAATAAGTACTTATTGTTAGACAGATGCTTAACTTGTAAAAATCTCCAGTATATATTTTTGTATTTTTAGTTTAGTATGTAAGATCCTGAAAACTACCCTTTACATTATACTGTCTTAGTGTATTGTGAATTTTTCCCGGCATTTTAAGGTTGAATTTTGCCAGCGTTTTTAGAATTTTGCCAGCGTTTATTACACACTATTTATTAATTACCCTTCAATTAATTATTCTTTAATTAATAATTAATTAATTATAAATCATTAATTATTTAATCATCCTTACAGTATAAATTAATTTACTTTTAAGTTAATAGTTTAAATATATGATTGACTTTTTAATTATTTAGTTAAGTTTTATTTTAAATAAACTTTTGAAAATATAAGTTCAAAACATTCTTAACTTAAATAATTCAAAATATTTTATTTTAAAACCTTCAATTACAAATTTCAATTTAACCACAATTCTCCATTTGAAAAGAATAAATTTAGAAAACAATTTGACTTAGGTTGTTAATGTTTAAAACTGAAAATGCTATTACCCTAGAGCTACTTTGAGTGATACCCGAGACCATTTCATACTTGCTTCGAGTTTTTTCCAAAATCAACTCCAGAGCTTCAATTTTTAAAATTTTGTTTAAATTTTAAAAGTGACCCGATATACAGGTTAGAAACACTTGATCCCAGCTTCGAGCCAAACACGAGTTTCCCCCGAGACAACATCTTCTCCTCACTCTCTAAGACACAAAGGTTACCATGCACCTGTACAATCGATCGCCTATGTTTCGTTTATCGTTTTAATCGCCGACGAACTATCATTGACCCTCTTAACCCAACGACCACCCAAGATCTCAAGCAATTTCAAAAAGCAATTTTTTTTAACAACTCGAAATAACCTGTAACCCATACTGATCGTCGACAACCACCTCGTAACGCCACCACAGACTATCTGAACCCACGTGCTCTCGCCTCAAGCTGCACCAGACCTTCCTCTTCCAATTCCCCCACCATCGATAGCCTCTAGTTCACCCACGTCGGTAAACAAGCTTCGTAAACTCAATAGACCAAGTCAGGGTATTAAACCCTAGATCACCACCGTGTCGTCACTATTGGCTAGCATTTTCTGTTAATGCTTGATCTTCCACCAAGAAACAACCTCGATCTCGAGTTCTATTTCTTCCCCGATCGCCGTGAATTGCCCAGAACTCGTTTCGCTTTCATCTTACAAATTCTCGTAATTTACTAAGTTAAAAATCATGAATTACTTATTAAAAATCATAGTTTGCGAAGACGAACATGATTAAGCAATTAAAACTCAAATCTTATCAATTGAATTTTTGACAAAATTTGACTTGGCTATATTTTTTTATCTTCCAGTGATCCTTTTTAGTTTTAAAATTTTAAAATTATTTTAGGATGAAGATCTTGCTAAACCGTACATATTTTCTTCAGGCATCGAGTTAAATAGAGGATCAAAGAATGAGTTTTCAAATTTTAACCAGGTTTGAAACCTGGAAATGTTTAGAGCAGAGAACTGTCTATTCTCTAACATGCACAGGCATTCTTGCCTATATCTACCTATATCTGTTTGCATGTAAACACATTACAATTTAATTTCAATCATCATCACAAACAACAAGAGACAGTTCAATTTTTAAGGAGCTTGCTCACCAATCAAACAGAAACAGAGAGCTGGAACTTGAATATGGCTTTGACATTTGAATTTGATTTGATTTTCTTATCTGCTTATAGTTTATGTTAATTTGCTTAACTCCTGATGGATTAACTTGCTTGATTACAGAGATGAATCCTCTTTAATTGCTGAAGTTTGAATCCTGCCTTGCTCTTGTTTTTTCTTAATTTCTAGGTTGACCTAGCTTTGTTTGCAATTGTTTTTCTGATCTGAAATCTTGAGAAGATTGTTTTCAAGTTTTTTTGTCTACTGGATTTTGTTTTTTTGGATGATTTTCTGGTTTGAAATATTTTTATGGTTTGGATGATTTGTTTTCTGGTTTCTCTTTTTCTTTTCTTTTCTTTGCTCGGTTTTTTTTTAAAAATCCTTATAGGCTTTGAGAATGAATAAAAGAGATAAGGAAGAAGGGGATATTGTTTTTATACTCTTGTTTTCTTATTTTGAGTAAAATTTCAAAACTAAAAACAAGAATATGACATTTGTTAATTTTATTTATGAGATTATTACACTTGTTCATTCACTTGTTTCATGGATCACACTTGTTGAATTTCTTATTGCATTTGTAACACTTGTAATAATTACATGTTTAAATAAGATTTTGTATTTTTTTTCTTATTTGAAAAATTACATTCCCTCTTTATTTGTATATACAAATTTAAAGAAGAAATATGTTCAAACTAATTTTATATTAGATAAATTACATATTTATTATTTTAAACGCAAATTATTTTTCTGAGACATCTGTTTAAATTCTAAATTCAAATTCAAATTTACCCATATATATACTTGTATAATTTAAAATCAAATAGTTTTAAAATATTTATATTTTTGAATTCTTAAATTCAAATGAAATTTTACAATCTTATTTGTATATATAAATCAACACTTATTTTATTTATTTTAAAAAATTCAAATTAATTCCATAATTTATTTCAAAATTCACATTAATTACTAAATTTTAAATTGATAAAATTTTGGGGATGTTACAGATATTCCACCTTAAGAAATTTCGTCCTCGAAATTTGAATGCGAGAGAAAGACAAACAAAGAATATACGAATACAAAAAAGATAGAAAATGGCCTACCAGATTAAGCGAGATATCTACTCTGCAATTAGGATAGACTTCTGCATACTATCCTCTTTTTCCTAAGTACAGACTTTTGGATCGCCACTCCGTTGCACTTTGACTAGTTTCACAACTTTATTCCTCAATTGCTTTTCATCACGATCTATAATCTTTATCGGTTCTCTCTTTACTGCCAGATTTGATGTGATCTTCAAATCCTGCTGAGCAGCCTCTTCAATGATATTATCTAGATCGTGCATATGTTTTCGAAGATGTGAAACGTGAAATACATCGTGTATGCCATATAACAAGCTGGGTAGCTGCACTGGTAAGCTAAAGCACCGATCCTCTCCAAAATAGGAAAAGGACCAATATAACGCGGTGCCAGCTTTCCAGTTTTCCCAAATCTCAACACACCCGGCATTGGAGAAACTTTGAGGAATACAGAATCTCCAACTTGGAATTCCATCTCTTCTTCTATGGTCATAATAATTCTTCTGACAACTTTGTACAGTTATCAACTTCTTCCGAATAAATTCAACTTTTTCAGTGGCCTCCTCAATCATATCTGGTCCAAGGACGAATCTATCACCTGACTCGATCCAACATGCAAGTGATCGACACGGACGACCATATAAAGCTTCAAAAGGAGCCATTTTGATACTGGCTTGATAGCTATTGTTATATAAGAATTCAACCAGAGGTAAATGGTCCCTCCAAGAACCACCAAAGTCGAGAATACAATCACGCAAAAGGTCTTATAATATTCGATTAATCCTTTCAGTCTACCCATCAGACTGCGGGTGATAAGCAGTGCTGATGTTCAGTTTGGTTCCCAATGCGGCTTGAAATGCCTCCTAAAATCTAATAGTGAAGATCGGATCACGATCACTCACTACACTGCTGGGTATACCGTGGAGACGTACAATCCCTTTCACATATAATTCATCTAAACTTGTTGCTGTCCGGGTAGATTTTACTGGTATAAAGTGGGCAGTCTTCGTCAAACGGTCCATAATAACCCAAATTGCTTCATTCCCCTTTCGTGTGCGGAGCAACCCGTCGATGAAATCCATCGATACTTTATCTCATTTCCACTTGGGTACCTCCAAAGGTTGGAGTAAACCCGCTACTTTCTTTTGATCACTTTTAATTTGCTGGTAGGTAGCACAACGATTATATATATAGATATATTCCTCTTCGTTGTTTTCCACCGGAAAGTTCTTTTAACATCTCTACATCTTATTAACGCCTAGATGGATACTGAGTTTAGACTTGTGACACTTGTCCAAAACTTCATGTTTCAGATCCGAAATGTCTGGGACACAGATCCTTTTTTTCAACCTTATAACTCCATTATCATCGATTCCAAAACTGGAATCCTCACCTTGACGTATTCTTTTATAAATTCCACGAATAAATTTGTCTTCTTTCTGTTTGCTAGCAATCTTTTCAAGGAGAGTAGGAGTGACAACAAGATATGCAAAAACATCATGTCTTCTACTTAGAGCATCGACAACTACATTGGCTTTTTCAGGTGTATATTGAATATCTAGGTCATAGGATGCCAGAAATTCCAACCAACGTTGTTGCCCTAGATTTAAATCCTTTAGGGTGAAGAGATATTTCAATGATTTGTGGTCGGTGAATAATTCGAATTTTTCACCTAAAACAAGGAGAATTTATTAAGTATATTTATCAAGTTAAGTTAAACTTTAAAATTTTCCCTTCAGAAAAGGCTGAAGGAGATTCTTACCCAGAAGAATAATGTCGCCAGATTTTCAAAGCAAAAATAACCGCTAAGAGTTCCAGATCGTGAATTGGGTAGTTTTTCTCATGCGGACGTAATTGTCTACTTAAGTAGGCAATTACCTTCCCATTCTGCAGTAGTACCGCACCCGGACCATCACCACAAGCGTCAGTAAAGAAAAATAAACCTTGGTTCTCATTGATAATAGTGAGAATTGGAGCAGTAGTCAAAATCCTTTTTAACTCCTAGAAAGCTTCATCACATTTCGAAGTCCAATCAAATTTTGCGTTCTTCATCGTTAGCTTAGTCAATGGACTAGCTATCTTAGAAAAATTCTAGACAAACTTTCTATAATATCCTGCTAAACCCAGAAAACTTCGAACTTTTTTCGGAGTTGTGGGTCGCTTCCAGTCTAGAGTAGAAGAAATCTTGCCCGGATCAACAGAGATTCCCTCTTCATTAACAATGTGCCCGAGAAATCTGACTTCCTTAAACCAAAAATGGAATTTGGAAAATTTTGCGAATAAAATGTTCCTTCTCAACATTTCCAAAACAATTCTTAGATGTTTAGCATGCTCCTCTTCGGTTTTAGAGTAGATCAGGATATCATCAATAAACACGAGCACAAATTTATTTAGCACTTCCCAAAATAAATGGGTCATTAAATCTATGAAGTATGCGGGAGTGTTGGTTAGTCTAAAGGCATGATTAACCATTCATAGAAAATGTCTGGACCCCTAAAAGCAATCAAGTGAACACAGTATTCGGCAATTCATAGCTGATGGAATCCTTGAGCTAGATCCATCTTTGAAAAGAAATGAGTGCCGTGCAGTTGATCAAATAGATCATTAATTCTAGGTAGAGGAAATTTGTTTTTGAGCATTAATTTGTTGAGATCACGGTAGTCCACACACAATTTCAGAGATCTGTCTGATTTAGCCACGAACCTCATAGTTGAACCCCATTTGGAAACACAAGAACGTATCAATCCTTTTCCTAGCAAATCACCGGTTTTCTTAACTAATTCTATTCTTTCGCTGGGTGCCATCCTGCGACTTGCATGAACGAAAGGACGAGCATTGGGTACTAAGTCAATTCTGAATTCAATTTCTCTATGTGGGGGTAAGGATTTGACCTCTTCGAATACATCTGAAAATTCCCGGACAATTGATATGGACTCCAGACTAGGTTCGGGATATCCCAAAGTATGCATCAGTTTATCTCTCTTAGGACTCGAATTCTCACAAGAGATTTCAATGAAATTCCTAAATTTGGTTCTAATCAAAATTGTTCAATTATTACAATTTAACTTGGCTTCGTATTTTGTTAGCCTGTCCATTCCGAGTAGGATTTCAAATTCATCAAAGTCGAGGATGAAAAGGTTGATAGAAAATTCGTAACAAGAATACGAGATAGGAATGTCTTTACATCGCAAACAAAGATTTGCTGGACTACCAACTGGATTCTTTACGCAAATAGGCTCGTCAACAAATTCAGTTTTAAGGTTTATTTCATTAATGGTTTGTTGGGAGATGAAGCTATTAGTAGCTCTTGTGTCGAACAATACTCTAAGAACTCTATTATAAATGATAAGTTTGCCTTCTAAAACTCCTTTTTCGGAATCTACCTTTAAAGTTAAGGGGTCATCTTTTGTTGCATACATTTTCGCTACTTATGCTTGCTTCTTTTTCGAACAATGTTTCGCTTCGTGACTTAGCTTGTGATAATAAAAGCATCCCTTAGTTCTTCGAATTGTCTTCACATGCTGATATTCCTTCACTCGCTTCTTTGGCTTCTTATTATCGTTTAAATAATGGCATTTCTCCTGATTACTCCTCTTCTCCTTGCCTTGATACGGTTTCTTCCCTTCGGACTTCCTTTTCTTCCAATTTGGATTACTTGAACTTCCCTTCACTTTCGGAAATTCCTGCATATCTAGGGTAGCATATCGATAACCCATATCAATCAAGTCCGAAAAATATTCTTTCATGTGGGTAGTCATCCTTTCATGGTACTTCTTATTCATTCCCCGAATGAATCTCTCATTCTTCTTCAAAGGTGATTTACCAGCTTGGGACCAAAACGAGATAATTTATTGAATTTATTCAAATACTCCTCAAACGATAAACTTCCCTGCTTCAAATCAATGAACTCCTGGTACATCCGGGAGATACTAGCAGACGGCTTGTATCGCTGTCCATACACCTCTTTGAATCGACTCCAAGTGAATTCATCTTTTAGCTCATCCACAATTACTGTTTCCCACCAAGCTAAAGCTTCCTCTTAGAGTTGCCAAGAAGCTATCAATCGCATTTGATCATCTTCTAACTTCAAACCTCTAAAAATTCTCTCACATGATCGGATCCAGGCTTGGGCTTCGACAATAGATTCCTTGCCAGTAAATGGCTTTCCACCAAGGCTGGTAAAATTTCTATATAGATCAGCTAGATTTGGCTGAGGTTGAGTAGGTATAGCTGTTGTTGCAGGGACTTGACCAGTTGTAGTGGTGTTTCCCCGTCCCCTAACTCATCTTCTTCGCTGGCTCATTCTCACTATCTGTAATTAGTAAAAAAAACTTGATTTAGGTATACAGACGAGATATCTTAGGGAATATCAACAGTTTAAAAGAAATAGACCAAGAAAATTTAGGGTTTCGGTCTCTTGGTTTACACTCATTCTAGGGTATACTTCACCCTATCTCTAATGAGCCACCTAATGTATTATACTCCGTAGCTAAAGTTCTTACTCAACTTTTAGCTCCGATACCACTTGTCATGACCCGAAATCCAGCGATTGAAAATCGACATCAAATACCTCACTTGTATTCGACTGCTGGAGGTTCAAATGTCGAGCTCTAGTTTGGATGGAGATTATAACAACATTAGATGAATATAAACAGGGGAAACAAAAATGAATTATCGTTGATCACAACACAGATACAACACCATCACAATATCCAATTAAACAATTTAATCCCATTATCAGAGTGATATACACAAGATATAATGACAGGATGAGAACAATAAAGTGACTTCAAAAATTCCCTAAATACTTCGACTTTGAGAAGATCCTCCAAAAACTCCAAACACTTCAAAAGGTTTCCCAGGTCAAAAGCTTCCCAAAATCTGATAGCTTCCGAAAAGACTCCTAATCCAAGCAAGCTCTAAAACACGGATAACGTACTTCTCGGCTGCTCGTGTGGAAATTGTTGGCATCAGAGTTTAGGAAGGGTACAATAAACTCCGGGTCAGTCATGGGACTAGTATGAGTAAACAAAAATAGTTGTTTGTACAAAAACAATTTATAAAAGAAAATCCGATATGCTTTTGGAAAATGAAACTACCATAATACTTCCCGCCACACACATAATGCAATCGCAGAATTGGAGGAGATTTCTTCTTATGATAGTCAAACATGCTTGATATGAGAGAACTCTTTTGATATTATTATTAATGCATAGTGTAGAAAACATTTTCGAAAGTATAATATTAATCTTAGCTAGCATACCACATTTCGTCGTATGCCTACTATAGCTACCATGTTTTGTAGCAGGTTACCGCTACGCTGCATGGCAGGTTATACAACTAAAACCGTACAGGGTTCGTATTGTTTTGTTTGGATTTCCAGCAAATGGTCAGGCTAAGAAACTTCCTTATCAAATGGGATGCCTTTGGAGGGATGACCATAAGAATCAAACTGGTTCCCTACCAACACAAGGTCGGGTTACCTCTGTAACTAGGTAACACCTACAAGTAAGCCATCCCCGGTCATTACCGACCTTTATTCCGGGATTCACTAATAAATAGAAACAACCACACAGATAAATATCTGGGCTCCATACCATGATACCACCTCTTATCCTGAAGAAAATGGACATACCCTAGGGATGCGACCCCTAAAAACCTTGCCGCAACATTCCTATTTCGACCATTACCGGGTTGTGAGGTTCGACGAAGTCTCGTCCACAAAGCTACACTTTTCCCAAAAGCCATGCTTCGATCAACAAATGATCAGCAGCACTCAGCATGCCACACTACTAAATTGGGAGTATATCACTACTAACCGTCAACTGCATAACCTCTGAGCTCATACATCTCATAGAGGTGTTAAGCTAAGAGAATAAGTTCTCCGCCACCAACAGAAATGTATTTGAAAGAAATCAGCTTTATATCTCAAAGTGTAATGTCAGATATACAACCATACAAGTCCGTTCCGGGTTCGAATGGAACTGAAGGCACTTCCAAAGAAGTCCTTGCAATCCGAGCATCCAAAATCCCGATCGGACTCCCCATCACATATGGAGATCTCTTACCAGAGCAATTCACTGCAGAGTCATTCGACAGTTTATCCTATCGTTCTCGAAGACATCGGTATTCACCACGGTCTTCAAATGCTTTCCATTACATCGTATCACATATTCAGAATGGGTTATATGATACAAAGGTCCTCTCCCGGCTAAACCAAATAGTGAGCACTCAATTTAAAAACACGTGGAAATATCATTCACAAAGATTCATCATTAATATTCGATGTGGGTTTCGGATAACCAACTGGAATCCGACTCCCTGTCGCATCGAAATTCAATTGCCGTTTTACGGGCCAATTGGTTTTCACATTCACACAGAAACAAGTCACAAATATCATAGTTAGACACAAAGCAATTCACATCACAAAGCATCACAATCACAAATAGGGTTATCAATCAGCTCAAGGCACTTCAATAATAATCAATCATCTAACAATGAGATGAATTAACAGTGTGATTATAATCAATTAATCACATAATTATTTTCATTAATTATCTCTAATTAATGATTAATCATCCGTATTTTTAAATTAATTAATCCTTAATTATTAATAATCTTTAATTGTTAATTAAGTAAATATTTAATTAGTAATTAGTTAAATCCTTAATTATTAATTAGTTAAATCCGTAATTATTAATTAACTAAATCTTTAATCACTTTCATTAGTTATTATTCCTTAATTAATTAATCTTTAATTAGAAATTAATTAACTTAAACTAATAATTAATTACCCTTTAATTAATTATTCTTTAATTAATAATTAATTATAAATCATTAATTATTTAATCATCCTTAACAATATATATTAATTTACTTTTAGGTTAACAATTTAAATATATGATTGACTTTTTAATTATTTTGTTAAGTTTTATTTTAAATAAGCTTTTGAAAATATAAGTTTAAAACATTGTTAACTTAAATAATTTAAAATATTTTATTTTAAAACCTTCAATTACAAATTTCAACTTAACCACAATTATCCATTTGAAAAGAATAAATTTAGAAAACAATTTGACTTAGGTTGTTAAAGTTTAAAACTGAAAATGCTATTACCCTAAAGCTACTTCGAGTGATACCCGAGACCATTTCATACTTGCTTCGAGTTTTTTCCAAAATGAACCCGAGAGCTTTAATTTTTAAAATTTTGTTTAAGTTTCAAAACTGACCTGATATATAGGTTAGAATCACTCAATCCCAGCTTTGAGCTAAACACAAGTTTCCCCCGGGCCAAACTCGAGATAACATCTTCTCCTCGCTCTCTGACACACAAAGGTACGCATGCACCTGCATAATCGATCGCCTGTGTTGTCATTATTTTAATCGCCGACGAACTATCATTGACCCTCTCAACCCAACGACTGCCTAAGATCTTAAGAAATTTCGAAAATCGATTTTTTTAGCAACTCAAAAAAACCTGTAACCCATACTGATCATCGAAAACCACCTTGTAACGCCACCACAGACAATCTGAACCCATGTGCTCTCGCCTCAAGCTGCGCCAGACACTCCTCTTCTAATTCCCCTACCACCAATAGCCTCTAGTTCAACCACGTCGGCGAACAAGCTTCGTAAACTCAATAGACCAAGTCAGGGTATTAAACCCTAGATCACCGCCGTGTCGTCACCATCGCCTAGCATTTTTATGTTAATATTTGATCTTCCACCAAGCAACAACCTCGATCTCGAGGTCTACTTCTTCCTCGATCGTCGTGAATTGCCCGGAACTCGTTTCATGTTCATCTTACAAATTCTTGAAATTTACTAAGTTAAAAATCATGAATTACTTATTAAAAATCATAGTTTGCGAAGACAAACATGATCAAGCAACTAAAACTCAAATCTTTATCAATTGAAATTTAGACAAAATTTGACTTGGCTATATTTTCTTATCTTCTAGTAATCCTTTTAATTTTAAAATTTTAAAATTATTCTAAGACGAAGATCTTGCTAAATCCTACATATTTTCTTCAGGCATCAAGTTAAATAGAGAATCAAAGAATGAGTTTTCAAATTTTAACCAGGTTTGAAACTTGGAAATGTTTAAAGCAGAGAACTGTCTGTTCTCTGACATGCAAAGGCATTGTTGCCTATATCTACCTATATCTGTTTGCATGTAAACACATTACAATTTAATTTCAATCATCATCACAAACAACAAGAATTTTAAGGAGCTTACTTACCTGTCAAACTAAAACAGAGAGCTGGAACTTGAATTTGGCTTTGAGCTTTGAATTTGATTTTATTTTTTTATCCGCTTATAGTTGATGTTAATTTGCTTAGCTTCTGATGGATTAACTTGCTTGATTACAGAGATGAATCCTCTTTAATTGCTAAAGTTTGAATCCTGCCTTGCTCTTGTTTTTGCTTAATTTCTGGGTTGATCTAGCTTCGTTTGCAATTGTTTTTCTGATCTGAAATCTTGAGAAGATTGTTTTTTGATTTTTTTTGTCTACTGGATTTTGTTTTGTTTTGGATGATTTTCTGGTTTGAAATATTTTTATGGTTTAAATGATTTGTTTTCTGGTTTCTCTCTTTCTTTTCTTTTATTTATTCAAGTTTTTCTAAACCCTTACAGGCTTTGAGAATGAATAAAAGAGATAAGGAAGAAGGGGATGTTTTTATAATCTTGTTTTCTTATTTTCATTAAATTTTCAAAAATAAAAACAAGAATATGACATTTGTTAATTTTAGTTATGAGATTTTTACACTTATTCATTCCCTTGTTTCATGGATCACACTTGTTGACTTTCTTGCTACATTTGTGACACTTGTAATAATTACATGTTTAAATCAGATTTTGTACATTTTTTTCTTATTTGAAAAATTACCTTCCCTCTTTATTTGTATATACAAATTTAAAGAAGAATATGTTCAAACTAATTTCATATTAAATAAATTACATATTTATTATTTTAAATGCAAATTAGTTTTCTAAGACATCTATTTAAATTCTAAATTCAAATTCAAGTTTAAATTAAAATTCAAATTTACCCATATATATACTTGTATAAATTAAATTCAAATAGTTTTAAAATATTTATATTTTTGAATTCTTAAATTCAAATGAAATTTTACAATCTTATTTATATATATAAATCAACACTTGTTTTATTTATTTTGAAAATTCAAATTAATTCCATAATTTATTCCAAAATTCACAGTAATTACTAAATTTCAAATTAATAAAATTTTGGGGATGTTATAGAAATAAAACTCTTTTATATAATAATTAATAATGGTGAAATAGTTTTTCAAATATGTTTGCAAAAATATTTAGTTCGAAGAAAGATCGAAAATGCGATTGGAATTCGTTTTTCGTATTTTTAACTATTGGTCGGCTATTATCGAAAACATTATGAACTCTTTAGCATAAGTATATACATTTGTAAATAAGTTAGTATGTGTATATATGTACTCAAACCTAAGTATATAAAGTTTGAAATAAAAGTATAAATGTTATATCATTAGATACATTAAGTACATAGAGTACTTAAACATATTTAAACATGTTTGCTTGGAAATGAGAGAGGGAACAAGGTGTGGGCATGAGTACATGAGGTGGAGGAGTTTAGGTGAGGTGGTAAGAGGGTAGTGGAAAGAGAAGGACAAGGGCATTTAGATAATTTACGTTTTCTCTTGCTTATAAATAGCCCTTCACATCTTCAAAATTTTCCTCCTCTTTATTTTATCGTATCTTCCTCATATCTTATCTTAATGGAGAAATTCGTTCGTGTAAACCATGGAAAATTACAATAGATATAACTTTCATTTGTACCACTTCTTTAGAACTTTATCTTAGCTATGTCAAAACATCATTTCTTTGTAGAGTGTTTCGGACCCACATTTCCAAGTCCATAAATACTTCCTTTTGTTTTGACCATATCTCCCGCAAAAAAAATCACGTTGAGTAATTTTTTTCAGCGGTAGAGAAGAGAATTTACAAGCTTTTTCTCTCTGACAACTTCCCCCAATTCCAAGAGTAACATAGCCAAAAATCTAAGAGAATACGACTAAACTTAGGGCCTATTTTTATGAATTCATCATTATCCAAAGTCCCTACACCTCTCCAAAACAAGTCGCCTATCCATATCATGGCCGAGCTATACTCTACCATGGCCGAGCCTATTTTTAAATTTTAAGTCAAAAAATAAGTTTTGCATAGCTCTAAAGTTCAAGTTTTCAAAAAGGTTTTGCAAATTTTCGGTGAGTAAACTTCTAACATTTGGAAAGAGGTTGCCTTTGCCTAAATGATTGTTATGTGTTATTTGTGTATGATGTTAAAGTTTGGACTATGATATGGTTTGGATGTATATATATGTGGTAGCTTGTATTTTAAAATTTGACTTGAATCGATGTATCAAAGTGACGTGTTGGGATATAAAGTTGTAACCTTTATGATGCATGGTGATGATATGATTAAGTATTCATAATCTTGGATATGTGATGAAATGGTTTGGAAGTTAGAACTTGATATGTTGAAAAGGACTTGAGATCCATTTTGAAAATTGAATCGTTTAATAGTTTTGATTTAGTAAATTTTTTGTTTTGTTTTAGTTTCTAACTTTAGTTCAAGTTTTTAAAACACTATTAAACTACGTTTTAAAAGTAAGAAAATGTGAAAAGTTAAGGCCCTGTTGGGCTTGTCGTTTTTAGTTTTGTGTTTTTTGTATGTATTGTTGAAAAACAAACAATTTCGAAAAATGAAATTAACATGCTAAATAGAAACCAAGATTATTTTGTTTTTCATGTTTCAAGAGATAAGAAAAGCACGAAGTACAATCCAACTCTTTTGTTGTCCGTTAGTCATCGCAATGGCTAAGAATTATAAATCTTCTTCTCTTATTTCTTGTTATTTCTTAGTGCAAGTTGAAAACACAAAACTCAGAATACAAAATGAAACCAAATGGACCCTAAATTTTGGATTGTAACTTAGAAAAGTAATTCTAAGCTATTACATCTATAACAATAGTCGTTACGGATGCAGTTCGAGGAATTTAATGAATTTCATGTTTTAAAAGTGTTTCTTTTAAATGTTTTCGAAAAACCATTTTCAAACTTAATTAGTAAGCATATAAGTTAATTATTACTTAATCAAGTATGTTTTGATAATTAATGAATTTAAATTTAAGAATAATTATTAATTAATTAATTAATAATTAGTAATTAATTAGTATTACTTAAGTAAGTTCATTATTAATTGATTAAGGAGGTTTTAATGAATGTTAATAAAGTTACGTGATAATTAAGTATTAATTTATTTTTTAATCAAGTTTAATTATTTTAATTAATTATTATTTTATGATAGGTTAATTATTTAATTAATTATAATTAATTCGGTATAATTAATTAATTAATTAGGACTTAACTAAGATTAATTAAGGTTCAATTATAATTTAATTTTGATTTATTAATATTTAATTAAGCTTTAATTTATAATAAGCTTTAATTTATAATTTAATTTAGGATTTAATTATTAAAAGTTATTTTAAACTTTATTGGTTATGTTTTAAGTCAATTTTCTTTTATAAATGAATTAATTTTCAATCAAGGGATCTCTTCTCTATGACATTTAGAACCAAAAGAACGTGAATGAGTTGTACTAAGTTGAATTGAATTGTGTGGACATCCATTTAGCAGAATAAAACACTATTTTGCTAAGTTGTAAATTTTTTGATTGTGTGGACACTCATTAACTGAACAAATCCTCGTTTGGCATTTACTTATATGATTGATTATTATTTGCCGATTCCTTATACATATCTGCTTGTTATGTAAGTACCTATGTTATAACTTGAAGAGTAAACTCACTTAAATGAGAACCGTTGTGGCCACTAAGCTTGTTTCTAATTTTTAAGGTCAATCATACTTTTAATAATGGTTTCGTGTTTAGTATTGAGTTTAGTAAAGGTGTTTTAAATAATCATTTTATTTGTCAACGGAACCTAACTGATTAAGTGTATTTAAGAAGTTTTGATTTAAATAAGGATAATTTGTAAAGGAGTTTTTATAAATGATTGGATATTTATAAAAGAAGTTTGATAAAGGGTTTTGAATATTTATAAAGAAATTCAATAAAAGGATTTTGGAGATTTATAAAGAGTTATATAAATGTTTTTAATATCTATAAAAGAGTTTTGAAAATTAATTTGGTGGTTTATAAAGAGTTTTTTAAGTGGGTTTGGAATTTAAGTAAAGGAGATTTCATAAACAAAAGAGGTTTTTTAAAAGGATTTATCGAAGGAAATTTATAAAAGAATTTGAGATTTGATTTCCTTTAAATGACCTTCTTAATTCTGGTGGTATGGACGTTCGTTCCACACTTAACACTAAAGGAATATTATTTGAAGTTAACTTTGTCTCCAATTTAAATAACATTTTGTTTTTATCCTTTAATATGATTTTGAATTAAGAAATATTTCATAAATGTTTTGTAAATATACTTATGTCAGCGAGATAAGTATGTGAATGTTTTGATGAACATTTTGGAAAGAGATTTAAAATAAGTTATAGATTTATTTTGAGACCTGGTGATTGCTATGTACAATTAAATCCCTGAATTTGTTGTTGTTTGTTTATTTAATCGTTAAATAACCAACTATCAAATCTTGGCTAGTTTTGACTTAGGAAGTCTGATTGTATATTCTAGTTTCCTGATGAGGATCGAACACTTGTTACATATTTCCAAAAGAACCGAGAATAATTCAACTGGAAATTTTCGTTGCTGGTTTGGAGAGACCGGGATTGGATTTGCTATTTGAAAACCACTCTGAACCAGCATATGTGTTCGTGTAGAAGACATTGTGAAGATGATTGAAGAGGATGCTCCTTGAAGAGCCTTTGGCTTCGTTTAGACACGGAATGGACTTGTATGGATGAATGCTAGCATTGCATTTCTGCTTGGAGGGAAGTGTTAGCATTCCATGATGGATTGCTAAATGTTAAGAGCCTAGCCTCTCAAACCTCACAACCTATAATGGTTAAAATGGGGTAGATGCATGTGGTGACCCACCTTTCTAACCCCTGAGAATGACACTTAATATATCCATGGTATTCATGTGCGGTTGCCAAGTATCCGAAAGATGAGTTGTCATGGGGTAAAATATAAGAACAGAACAATAATCTCACAACAGAACGGTTAAATATAACATAAAATTAAGACACTACATAAGGTTACTCCACAACATAGAGTTATCAGAGTTACAACATAAGTACTACTATCAGCCTTGGTAGTTATAACAACCTTCTTTTAAATATACATACATAGAACCAACATCTCATAACAGTGGAAATAAATAGCTAGATATATAAGGAGTCTCCTACTCGTCCACCATCTTCAAAAGAGCCCAAAGAAACTTGTCATTTTTGGACTACTCAAATATAAATGAGTACCCGAAAGTTTAGGAAAAATAAACAATTTGGGTTAGACATTAAGTCTGGTATTAGTGAACTCCAAAAAATAGAACACACGAAATGACTAGTGAGACCACATTGCAAAAATGCAGGATGAGTTTTTCCCTCACAAGGATAACATCCAAGTATAAAAGAATGGACACAAATAATTAAACATCACGAAGAGCGTAGGATGCTTCCCGGTGTAATTAAGAAAGAATCAATCCAAAGATTTGAATAAAAAATAAGGAAACATAATTTTTTTTCCAACAATGACTAGGACGGTGCGCCCCCTTATCGAAAGTACACCTCTAGATTATATACTTGAGAACTACGATGGCCCTCGGAAACCTCCAAGCCGGACCCCATCAACCTTACCGAGTATTTGAGTATTTCACATCTTCGTGTGCATATAACCGAAACCAATCTAGAGTAGTTGTGACAATACCCTAATGGGAGCAACCCCACATAGCTTGGCCTCCACTCATTCTTTATTTAGTCATTTTTGATAAAGGATATCAATGCTCTAAATGAGCAACAAATCATCTTAGATTGACGAAACAAAAACAAAAGGAAGAAGGGTATCGAAATCGATCGTTAAGATATTAACTATCCAGGATAACAAAACGATCGTATGTGGAAACAAAATTTATACTCTTTCAATGCTTGGAAAATATCCATATACTTATCTAGTCGGTATAAGTATATTCACAAAACATTTGGGAGGATTTCATATATCAAAAGCATACTTAAATGCGCCAAAAATAATTATCTGTAAGAAAGGCGAATGTTTTCCATACCATCATAATTATAAAATTCATTTATGGAAATCAAATCTCCAACACTTATCACGTTCCAATATTCTCGACTTACTCTACCCCTCGCCTAGAAACAAAGCCAGGTAAGTCAGGGCACTGGTTGCTCCTAGCCTTGCCTAGACACTTCGATTCCAGATCTCACAGATGAAGGATTAATCTACTCATCAGCTTTAGTGCCAAGTATAAGACTACTTACATTCCATAAATAACCCATTAAATCATTATACAAATTTTCAAGCTCCTTTAAAATACTTTAAACAAAGAATTAAAACTTCCATTCAAATTATAACTTAAACCCATCATCTTTAAAGGAGAATACGACCAAGAGGGTGAAGCTCCCTCTTAATCAAATGAGATAGCTAAAAGAGGTGTTATTTCCTTTTAATCAAAAAGTCACTAAATGTTAATCCTAAGTTAAGAGGTGGTGTAAGTTCCCTTTAAATAAACATCAAAGTTATTGCTCATAAACTGGCCGAGCACAAATCAACAACCAAACAAGAATAATAATAGACTCATTATTATTAACCATTTACAATCAGTAGTTAACACAACATTTTTTAAAATGTGAATGAGTCGAAGGAAAGAGATTAAGATTACACTGACTTTAAAATAATTAAATTTTACTTACAGAATAAGTTATACCCACTAAACTATGAAAACAAGGAATATACTCACATCCTATTTGCTTTGATAGAGACTTAGAATACTTCACCTTTGATAATGAATTTTAGTTCTTTTCTTTAGTTTATGAATGAATTAAAATGAGATATGGACTTGGCTATTTATAGGTGAAGAGAACGGTACTTTATTCATTTCCTATAGCCTAACCATATTCGACGAGATTTTGGTCCAATAGAAACCAGCCTTATTGCCTAATTTGATTCGACCACATTTTGGTTCAATAGAAAACATCTTGATGGCCTAATTTGATTCGACCATATTTTGGTCCAATAGAAAACATCTTGATGGCTTGATTTGATTCGACCATGCTTTGGTCCAATGGCAACCATCTGCATGGAATATAATAATCATTATGCTATTTTGTTTCATTAGACAAGTAATTATACTATTATGTTTCATTAGGCAAGTAATTATACTATTCTGTTTTATTAGGCAAAGTTAATAATTCTCTCTTGTTTTATTAGGCAAGTAGTTATACTATTCTGTTTTATTAGGCACGGTTAGTAATTCTTTCTTGTTTTAATGGGCAAGTAATTATACTATTCTGTTTTATTAGGCAAACTTATGCTTATATAAATTGATACCCCTAACAGCCTTATAACTTGAACCATCTTCAAACTAACATTTTACATCAGTTTAAAGAAATCCATTCGAGATGTTTTATCCTAATTTTTATTCTTGATTAAAATCCATTATTTAATCATTTAAAAACATACTAACTATTCAATTTCGAAGTGATTAAATTATGGATCGTCATATCCTCCCCTCCCTAAAGGAAATTTCGTCCTTGAAATTAATCATATAAACTCAAGATATCAAAGAAACCCAAATGATATCATATATACCACATAAAGATACAAGAAAAGTGATCTCAACACAATTGGTGAGTACGCTAAAAATAAATAACAACTACTAATTCGGGATAAGTATTCCTAATATAGTGCTCAGTTTTCCAGGTACAATCTCTAACATCTTCATTCCACTGAACCTTAACAAGAATCACAACCTTCTTCCTTAATGCTTTATGGATCGAGCGAAAATATGAATAGGCCGCCTAAGAATGTTTATGTTAGGCTGACCCTCTAAATCAACTTGTTGTCCCGGTTCTACTATCATCGAAGGGTCGTGTATAATTATATAAATGAGATACGTGAAATTGTGCACATCTGATAGTCGATCTGGTAGCTTCACTTTATATGCAAGCTTACCAATCCGGTCCAGTATGGGAAAATGCCAATATATCACGGGGCTAACTTCCTTGTCTTCCCAAACCTCACGACACATCTTAGAGGAGAGACTTTTACAAATACCAAGTCCCCGACTAAGAACTCTAGATCCCTACGCCTTTGATCTGCATAGAACTTTTGCCGATCCTGCGCCTCCTTCGTCTTTCTTCTAATATTAGCTACCTTCTTATTGGCTTCTAACATCATATCGGGTCCAAGAACAAGTTTATCTCCAGATTCAACCCAACACAAAGGAGAACGACATGAACGACTATAAAGAGCTTCGAAAGGCGCTATACCAATGCTTGCTTGATAGCTGTTGTTATAAGCGAATTCGACTAAGGGGAAAAGATCTTCCTAAGAACCCCCGAAGTCTAGAATGCATGCTCGCAATAAATCTTCCCAGATCCTATTCACTTTCTCCATCTTCCCATCTATTTGGGAATGGTAAGTTGTACTTAGACTTAGCTCAGTCCCTAAAACAGTCCGCAGTCCCTCCCAGAACCAACTAGTGAATATAGGGTCTCGGTCACTTACAATACTACAAGGAATCCCATGGAGTCTCACAATCTCCTTTACATACAAACTCGCCAGACTCGTAATAGTCCTAGTCAGCTTAACAGGAATGAAATGGGCACTCTTGGTCATCCGATCGACTATAACCCAAATGCCATCGTTGCCTCTTTTTGACCTAGGAAGCCCATCAATGAAGTCCATAGAGATCTGTTCCCACTTCCACTTTGGGATTTCAAGTGGTTGAAGCAGTTCGGCTGTCTTCTACTGGTTACTCTTAATCTGCTGGCAGTTTGCACAATGACTCACAAAGATTGAAATATCTCACTTCATCCCATTCCACCAGAATACCCTCTACATATCTTTGAACATCTTGGTCACTCGTGAATGAAAAGATAACTTTGAATGGTGGAGTTCGGCTAACACTTCTTGCCTAAGTCCATCATAGGCTAGAATACAAATACACCCATTCATTTTCAATATGCGTTGGAGATCAATCTCAAAGCTAGATTCAAGACCTTCTTCAACATCCTTCTTAAGTCGAGCCAAAATAGGATCTGCCTCTTGACTGGATGCAATTCTCCCTAACAATACTGACTTCACATCTTGATTTGCAACCATTGCTACATTTCTACTCAATGCATCATCAATGACATTTGCTTTTCCTGGGGTATAAAGAACCTCTAGATCATAAGAGGTGAGAAACTCCGGCCATCTCTGCTACCTCAAATTCAAATCTTTCTGGGTAAAAAGGTATTTTAAGGATTTATGATCCATGTATAACTTGAACCTTTCACCCAAAAGATAATGCCTTCACATCTTTAGTGCAAAGTCAATAACTAAAAGCTCCAAATCGTGCGTAGCATAATTTTTTGCATGCGGCTTTAGCTATCGACTCGCATAGGCAATAATTTTCCCATGCTACATCAGAACTGCTCCTAATCCGGTTCCACAAGCATCTTTATACATGGTTAAATCTTCGCTCCTATCTAAAATGGTTAAAACAGGAGCGCTAGTCAACTTCTCTTTCAATTCATTGAATGCTCGATCACACACTTAGAAGTCCAAACATGGCACTTGGAAAACTTAGCCCTCAACACATGGCTCCTTAAGGTATCAAGTATGACACAGAAATGATATTTATGTTCCTCCTCTGTCTTTGAATAGATAAGAATCAATAAAGAAGAGAACAAATTTATTGAGAATATCTTGAAATAATCAATTCATTAAGTCCACAAAATTAGCAGGTGCGTTAGTTAATCCAAACGGCATAACTAACCACTCGTAAAAAATTTCTAAAGTCCAAAAAGCTGTTAAGCGAACACTCTCCTCTGCCACTCATAATTAGTGGAAACCGGTGGCAAGATCTAATTGCAAACATATCCGAGCACCATGGAGTTGGTCAAACATATCATCGATCCTTGGAAAAGGATATTTATTCTTGATAACCCTTTTGTTCAACTCTCGATAGCGTACGCATAACCTTAGAGAACCATCGCCTTTGTAACAAAGATGACCGGCAATCCCGAACTTGAGATACTACGTCGAATCATGCCCTTCTGCAACAAACCATAAGTTTGCCTTTCTAACTCCCTCTTCTCTTTCGGATCCATCCTTCATAAGGGTTGTATAATAGGTCTGGTTCTCGGAATCAAATCAATATGAAACTCGACTTCATGGTGAGGAGATAAACCTTGCACATCATCAAAAATATCAGTGAAATCTCAAACAACCAGCACATCTCCTAGTTCTGCTTTAGCCACTTCAGGTGAATAGAGAAAACTGCACAATTAACTTCTTAGGCTTTTCACAACTAATATCAACACCAACATTTCCAGCATCACTAACTTTGATGAGCCTTCTACCATAATCCAAGATAGCTTTAAACTTAGATAACCAATCCATTCCCAGTAACACTCCAGAACCCATCAAACCTAAGAACAAAGAAGTCAAAAGGAAAGAGATGATTTCGACAAGAAATGTGTACATTTAGACACACAGTGTTAAGATTTGTCCAACCTCCAATTGGGTTTAACACACAAAGAGAATTCCTTATGATAACATATTTAAGGTTTAGTTTGTCCATTAGATCAAAAGAAACAAAACTATGGGAAGCTCCTGTATCAAATATCATCGTTACAGGAATATCATAGATGGATAATGTACCATGCAACACTTGCTTCCCTTTTTGATCTGTAGAAGTGGATGGTATCTCTTCAAAGATAAAAGTCCATCCTTGAGATCCCTTTTTAGGAAAATTGCACTCATTCTTCATATGTCCTGGCTAGCCACAATTAAAACATATGGAAATTGGGTAATGATTTGCAAAGCGGCCTATCTTATTGCACTGGAAACAAAGAATGTTGGCCACATTGGTCTATTTCTTCTGTGCTGGAGTGCCATCTTCGGGTTTCTTCCCTCCACCCTGCATCTTTCCCTTAAACTTATGCTTGAAGTTTAGCTTTTCTTCAACTGGTATAACTGATAATAGCTAGGCACTTACTGCTTGTACTACACCCTTCTGGACTCCTTCCTTAATATTAAGAGCCTCAAACCTCAAAGCCGTGTTAATAATGTTGGTGAATGTACTCATAAGATGGTTGGTCATTTCATGAAGGAACTCTTGTCGTATTTCATTCACAAACATTTCATTTTTTGAGCAGTGTGTCTAGCAATCCAAGTCCAAAACGGGACAAAGCATTGAACTTATGCTCATACTACGACGTCGTCATATCACCCTGCTTTAAGTCAATGAAACATCTAAATAACCGAGTTCTTCTGGTTTTTGGAATAAAGTATGCTTCAAAAATTTCCTTGAACTGTGCCCAAAAATCTCCCTTCCAGAGTACTAGTTGTTCCTGAATCCCGCTAATCCATCGCTGAATTTTGAAGCTGTCGCGATGCCAATAGTCGTTTCTCCGCGTCTTCCAACCGAAGATCTCAAATATTCTTGCACAAGTTCAAAGCCACATCTGCACTCCAAGATTGTCTTTAGTCCCATATAATGGTTTTCCCACCCAAAGTGGTAAAATTCTTACACAAAGATGCAAAGTACAGAGGGGTCTGAATTTGCACCACCATTTCCTCTACCGAATCTAAAGCTGACATAGTAGCATTTCTAGGTATCCTGCCATTGGTAGCCATGCTAGTTCCAGATCCTCTCCTTCCTCCTCTTCTTGTATTCATTTTCTATTACCAGAACAAATAACAGGTATCTTTAGAATAAAATATAGGATTAAAATGGTTTAAGGAAATAACACCAAAGGATCTAAAACTAGAATTTAGAGGATAAATATTATTATTATAAAAATTACAAATACGCTCCCTCAAGATTAACTCATTTTAGGGCATCGCTTACTCTATCTTAACTAAGTTGTACCCCCATCACGCCAAGGTGTTCGCTCAACCAAAGCTCTGATACAAATTGTAATGACCCACCTTTCTAACCCTTGAGAACGACGCTTAATCCATCCATGGTATTCATGTGCCGTTGTCAAGTATCTGAAAGATGAGTTGTCATATGGGTAAAATATAAGAACTGTGATGACCCGCAAATCCGTTTGAATCGACAATAAACCACACATGTCCGAAACAAATGCACAAACTGATGGAAAGTCAAGAGAAAGTAAAGAAGAGAGAAGAAGAGAAGAGAAGAAAGGGAGAAGAGAGAACCAAACAAAAAAAAAACAGAATCTCATATCACAGCGGAAAACATATAATATCATATCAATAATCTTTACAAAACAGAAACTGTATATACATACATCATTCAGAGTTCAACAATCAATCACTAATCATCAGCTTGGACAGTTATAATAACCTGTCTCACAATTGCCGATAATATACAACAACTAAGCACCAGATAATCAAAAGAGATACGTATATATGAAATGAAGATCTCCAGCTCTCCTGTTGAAGCTCCAATAGCACCAAATCTGAACACGTAAATATACTCGGCCTAACCTGAGCATTGAAAGGGAAGAATGCCCAAATCAGTCTCGTAAACCAACATGAGAAACACATTCAATTGAATTTATTAAATTACCAAACTTTTCCTTTGTCAAAACAAAAGTTTCTCGTAAGACATGCCCACCCATAAACACGGACATGTTTTTACCTTACGATAACTAATAAATTTCATATCAAATCCTCTTATATTATAATAGTGTCTATTGCATAAATAATATTAATCATAGCCGAAATTGTTACATTGATTAAATTCCAACATATAGCCCAAAATGGGTTATACAATCAAAATGGCATGTATGTAGTGGAGTTTGGATTTCGATACAAATGACCTGGTGAAGGGACTACCTTTTGGTGGGTACACCTCTAGATGGATGTCCGGAGGCACAGAACATCTGCCCTCTACCAACACAAGACCAGCCTACCCTATAACTAGATAGTACCGAATATGTCATCCTTCGGTCGTTACCGACCTTTTCAATGGCCTCATAGCATACAAACCACAATAATCAGATACACGACATCATAACATGTAATGATATATCTAGAAGAGGATGATCATATCCTACTTGGGAGCGACCCACTTAGCCTTGCCGCATCTAACCTTGTTTTGGTCATTTCCGGTTGATGAGGCCTAAGGTAACGATTGCCTTTCACAAATCACAATCACATCACTTAGAATGCCACATGGCCATTTCCGTTGAATGCTAATTGCCTTCCATAAAAATACGATCCTTGAGCTCTTACGCCTCATGGAGGATGTTAAGCTAAGAGAAGTTTCCTTCGCCATTGCCATTGATGTACGTCTGTAAAAACCAATGTACGTAATATTTAGAAATGCAGTGTAAGACAAACATCCATACAAGTTGTTCAGGAACAGGACAAACCGAAGGTAATTTATTACCACATCTTATGTGAAAATCCCTAGAATTAGTAGCGTATAGTCCTTGCATTGGATATTTCATAATGAATGGACTACTGCTACTGGATGTATATTGGGATTTTAACCCCAAACGATCAACAAGCAATCCTCCACTATGAAAATATGAAATATCAATATCATCATAACCAACCTGCACAACCGTCGTATATACGTTGGTCTAAAGTGGTTTTCAGATAAATCCGATCCCGGTCTCTTTGCACCAACAACGCAAAAGCGTTTCTCAACCTCACACAGAAAATAAGTCTCATAGACTTATCACGTATCCAACTTTCACCTTGCTATCCTTTAGCCAAGAAGGAAGCTCGATAGATTGGAGTAATACCACACACTATACGAATCAACATCCTCAACATAAGTGATAATCAGGCCTACACAGAAGGCTATGTACCAAGGTACGACTAAATAGTTTCCACATCAAATCAAGGAACTAAAATGTCCAAATTTGATAGTCGGTTATTTAACTATCAAAGCAAACAAACAAATATTTAGCACTATAAGCAATCACTAGGCCCTTTTATTTAATCTTTTGTTACTTAAATTACATGCCAAATATTCACTTCAAATTATCTTTAAAAATATACACCCTCAACACATTTCAACTTTCTACATTGGAAAATATTTCCATATACTTATCTAATAATAAGTAATTCACAAATCAATTTATTTTAACACTTAGAAAATATTACATATACTTAAATCAGGATTACGTATATATTTTATTCTTTAAGGAAAACATTCTCTTAAACATATTTATTTGAGTCAAAATGAATGTTGCGTAAAACATCGTTATGACAACCCAAAATCATTAGTATAGGATTCAAAAATTAGATAGATATATAAATCGCATATACTATACAAAACATTTACTTTTGAAAATCATTTACTATAACAACAGTGTTATAGTCCATCATTTTCTTATTTCTTGAAAACGTCTATTTCAATAAAGAATGTTGAAATCTGTGCATTCGATACTTAACACATTTAAAAACATCTTTAAAACATTTAACTCCATTTAAAAGATCACTTTCCAAAACATATCCATTTTACTTAATATATCATTCAATGTCCAAAATCGTGAATATAGTTCATTTACCAAATCCAATATTTCTACAAATTTATTAAAGGATCATCCACTGTCCAAAATCGTGGATTTAATTTATAACCAAATTCATTACTATTGTACTTTTAATTAAAAGGATTACCCACTTTCCAAAATCATTGATGAAATTCCTTTAATAAACTTCTATATCCAGTTTATCAATTTAATTTGATTTCACATTCATAAAACGACGTTTATAAATTCCATTTATATATTATAAAAACTTCCATTTATAAAATCCCTTTGATAACCAAACTCATTTATCTCGTTTATATCAAAAAATCCAAATTATAAGTTAATTACTTATAAATTATTTATTTGATAAATTCATTCTTTTATAACTTCACAAATTCATAAATCTATAGATCTAATTTACATATAAAATCCAATTATAACGTAATTTTTACAATTATAAAAACTCCTTTATAAATCAATTATTTTGACATATAAAAAATCAATTTTATAAATCTTATATATAAACCATTTATAATAATTCAAAAATATCAATTAAAATATTTACAAAATAGTTAACTCCATATCTCAGAAAATCACATTCTGATTATATTTCGCAAAAACCATAATTTTTATAACGTAAAAATTATAACATTTATTTATTTAAAATAAATCCATTTACTTAACAATTCAAGATTATATATTTTCAAATCACTTGAAAAGCCTTTTCAATTTGGAAATCATCACTTTAATATTTTTAAATTAGCAAAAATAGGCCCAATGCTGCAAAGCACAAAATACATCAATCACAGGATCCAAACGTCATATATCACATGGTAACATCATATATATCAATATATATAAATAAAATTAATACTAGTGAGGGATCCAATTGGATCACTCCAACCTGTCGCCTGTAACAAATATACATATTAGAAATATATGTTCAATGTCCGCATTGAGGCAGACGCGTGTACAAAGGGTCATCTGCTCGTACACGGGAACGTATATGGTCTCGTCTGCTCCAATAGGCAGGAACATATCCAAATACCAATCAATATATAGATAATATATCATATATCATCCAAACAATCATCAATCAGCATAAAATAAATTTATTCTCACTTATATAAAAATATTAGTGAGTCAGAAAGAGTGAGTTGTACTCACCTTGGTTCCAATAGCAGTTGCAGTGTTTTATTCCGAATAAAATTAAATAGGCATTTAATTTTACCTAAAATTTACGCTAGCTCCAATCAACTCTAAACCAGCTCTATGTGCTCGTCAATACAAACCCAACGTAATTTGTTTTGTCGAAAATGATCCTCGTATGAAGAAGTTATGACAATTTAAAGTTTGTACGAATTAATATATATATATATATATATACACACTTTTCATTTTTATTTTCAAACCCTAAATCATCCAGGCCAATCGATCTACTTGCATCGCATATCAGCCGTTGTCTTCTTCTTCTTCCCCCATCGGCTTCATCACGTATGAAAACAACCCATAGCCGCCACCTCTTCTCTAATTTCCATGACCTCCTCGCTTGATTTGACGACGATCAGGCTTCACTACAACGAAGCCCACATGCCCACCTTCCTTCGGCTAGAGAATGGCCATACCCGCCCCCTTCGTCTTGAAAATCATGCCTAACCGCACGACTTCACGTTCCATTTTCCTCTCGATCGTTGCACCATATTCGATCATCACCGTATGGATTCGAAGTACTCGACAAGCTCTACAACATTGCAGTTGAACATTTTTGGTGAAAGTGAATGTATTGAGAGAGATTGAGGGAAGAAGTTTTGAACTTTTGTGGCCATTAAAATAAAACTGGCGACTAGGGTTTCTAACCTAGAATTGTGAAAAAGGTGAAAAACTATGGCCTTTTATAGAAAATTTACGCTCACTTTTCATCCGAATTTTTTTTGAACTCCAGTCGAAGCGTGCCACCTGACATTCATAATATTTTACCCCTATTCCGAATACAATGACATATATATCAAGAGACATTTCGATCGTATTTGGAAGATATGCTTTCGAATCGACTTATTTAAAATTAAAATTTACTTAAACAAATTTCTACGCGTTTTAGCTTGCCACAAATAAACCGTAAATCGATTGACATGAAATTTGAAATCCTACAATAATATAACATTATAAATCCAATGAAACTGGTTTCGTCGAAATTCGAGACTGCATGAAAAATGGTTATTTTTACACGTTAATTAAATATTAAAATATTCAATTTCTATAATTTAACTTTTAATTCAATTTTAAAAGTTCACAAATATCATTCTAATTCAAATAGAATTTAATTCAACTTTATAAATCATTTTTATTCGCATTAAATTCAAATTCCAATTATTTCTTTAATTTCAAATATTAAATTAACAATTTGATTATCCAATTAAATCTTTATATTCGAAATATAAGTTATTCAGCTTATAAAATTTACTTGTGAATATTTAAAATCAATTAAATGTATGAATTTCGAATGACTAAAATTCTAGGTCATTACATTCTTCCCTACTTAAAAGAATTTCGTCCTCGAAATTACCAAGTAAGAAAAAGTCACAAAATCCATTAACTTTTCAAAAATAACTCGCTCATATTAGATATCAGCATTATTTAAACATTTTAACTTTTCCCAAAATTATTTTGTTAAACTTCTTATAAAAACTTTTCTAAGTTTTCAAATTCATTCCTAGTTGTCTTTTGAAAATCACTAATATCATTTAACTTTATAACTCAATATCAAAAAAATTAGTTATCAAATTTTTTCCCAATTTCTCAAAAAAAAAATTAATGCTTTAAATTTTCAGAAAATTTGGTCTTTGCCTCCTTTGCGCGGTTCGATCGTAGTAGGATCACTATATATATATATATCACAAATATACATCTCATCTTCGAGGATGAGGCATCCCATATGGATAAAAGTGTAAAAGTACGATATGTAATCTGAGATACATACCTTATATATTATTAGCAAGCATATACGCTAATATAGCGTGAAAGCGAGCTCCAAATGCAAAGATAGCGCCAACGCACCTACTAAATACTCAACAAACAAGAGAAACATGCATGTAAAGTAATATCAATGTACAACATATACCAATATAACAACATAATACGCTAACATAGCAAATGCAATCAATAAACAACAAATCTAACCATCATGCAACTATCATTCAACTAACATCCAACAAACCAATATCTATCCAATCAATCCATAACCAAATCAATGTAAGTTCACTTTTCATTAATATTCATCGAATTGATTTTCAATTTAATCACATTTGATTCATTAATATTGGATTTTACTAACATTCATTTATTCAAATTCAATTAGTTTACATTCATTAATTTACATTCAAGTTGGTTCATTTCCAAATAAAATCAAATTCAATTCTATTTAGATTTACCTACTTCCAATTTGGATTCAATTACTTTAGCTTTCAATTTCATTGATTCAATTTCATTTACATTTAATGAATTCCAGTACAATCAACTAGCAACCATCTAACAACCAATGCACATCCTACATTACCAAATTAGTTTAATTTACTCTCAAACATTTATTCTTTTCTTAAATTTGATTTAACACATTTAATTTCATTTGGTTGATATTCAATTTACACAAATAACATTTCAATTCATATTCATTTAATTACTTCATTTCATTGGTTCACTTTATTAATTCACTTTGATGCCAAATTCAACTTCATTCAACATTACTTAAGTTATATTTCATTTCGCTCTCACCTGCATTTATTTGCACTATACAACTTAAGTTCGTTTCTAATTCAATTCAAATTCTATTTTATTTAACTTTTACTTAAGTCAATTTCCTATCACTTATTCAAACTTGTTTTGCTTAACAAAATTGTTTAACCATTTTAACAATTGGTTTTACTTACCTTTTCCCATGTTATAAGTTATATAACTTATTTTTTCAAACTTCCAAATTCATATTATATAATCACTTATCTCTTAAGTTTAATTTCCATTCAATAACTTATCTAATCCAGTTCAAATTATTTAACCTTCCTTAGTTAAATTTCAAATCATATATTTATTATGCTAACTCAAATTTATTTAACCTTTACCAAAGTAAATTCTTATTCTGTTATCCCGCCTTTTGGCAAAGTCGAGATACCCAAAAGTTAACAAAAACTCAATGATTACTAGTCACAAATATCGATTATACGCTGTAGGTTCGCCATGGGTATCGATGAATTTTGTCTGAGTCCGGATCGGGCCACAATTGACAGGATGTGATGAGCAAAGCTGTAGAAGCCAGCATTTGAAATCTCAAGTCAATCCGAGCTTATATGTGCAAGTTATGATCGATTCAATCTAAGGAAAGAGCATGTTGTTCATATCCATGAAGAGGTCAAGGTGATGGTCCATTCGAATCCATCAGGTTCGAATCCATCAGCATGACATCGTCTCGCTCCATTCGAATCCATCAGGTTCGAATCCATCAGGAGTTAGCCACATCGAACCGATCTCGTTCGCATCAGTCAAGTTCGTACCCATCCCACTTCTCAGTTCGACTCCATCTAGTTCGCATCCATCAGCGAGCAGTAGTTCGAATCCATCAAACAACTGCTCTTCGAATCCATCGGTAACTTCACTTCGCATCCATCAGTTGTTCGAATCCATGGATGACGATCACTTCGAATCCATCGAGTCGACAAGCTTAGATGACGTATCAGTCCTCGATGCAAATTAGGCGAGATCTAAGGAATTGATGCGTTCAACCCGGAGAGAAGACCGGATCGACTCGAAGGACGTGCGCCACCTCATCACAGAACCACGTGAGCTGTTGGAGTCGAAGGCATCGATTCGAAGCCATGGGTTCGAACCAGGCAGCCACACGAAGATCATCATTTCGAATCCACGATAACTCGAGATCTACTGATCCAAATGCCATGAAATTTTCACAGAAGCTTGCATGCATGATGAAGAATGTCTCCACCAGATTTCAGCTCAATTGGACATCATCTTGATCGATACGAAATGACTTCGTATCGATCACAGATGGACTCGAAACTTCCTGAGGTTGGTCGTGTGGGCCCACTCACATGCCAGAAAAAGTCTCCCGAGATTTGAGCGATATCTAAGCCTCCTACGCCTATAAATAGAGCCCCAAAACCAACAGAAAAAGGATCTTTTGGCCATTAAACGTCCAGACTCTGCCGAATCAATTCTACTCTCTTCCATAGCTGATATAGCCGAAATACAATTATTGTAACGCTGCAATCACTTGTAACCAGCAAAAAATATCAATAAAAGTTAAATCCTTTGAAGTGGACGTAGGCCGGAGATAGCCGAACCACTATAAATTGTGTGTTCTTGTTTATGATTTCTGAATTGTTGTTTGTTGTTTGCTGAGATCTGTGATTTGTGTTTGAATATTGTTGATTTGTATTCATACACTGGTGCTTCCACGGTATTCGGGGTTTGTGACCAATTTTGGCGCAAACGCTTTGGTGCTTTCTCTGAGAAGGACTAGCACCCGCTACACCAGATTCGGAATTCAGATTTAAGAGTTTGAAGAATCCCGATTAAGAGACAATGACTCGACAAACAAGACAAAGAGATGATCGGAGCCAACAAGGAGGAAGCCAAGAAGCATCCTCTGGAGCTGGAGAGGGACAGGCTTTGATGTATATCACTAGAGCTGAGATGGAAGCTATGGATAATTCATTACGCGAAAGCATGATGAAGACTCAACAGGAGATGCTGCAAAATTTCCTCGAACAAATGAAGGCGGCGAATGTGCAAAACCTTGGACCAACTACAACAACTGCAAGTGCGGGACAAGGAATCAGGATTAAAGAAGCTAATGAAGGTCAGGTTCAAGACCAGAATGCAGGAGATGAAGGTGATCAACAAGGACTTGGGGGCAGACCCTCAGGGTCCGATACTGGAAGACCAATAGACGGAGCTCGACAAGCTGGAGCCAATGCTTATTCTAACGAGCCACCCGAAGAGTATGTACCAGAATTCCCTTCAAGGCTCGAGGGGCAGGACAGAAACTTGACAAGGGGTCAACCCCTGGACGGAGATGAGAGAACGATTGGTCTAATGCGACGAATCATGAGAGGAGGATTGACTGGCGGAGGGTTGGAAGAAGTCAGTCGGAGTCCGTTCACTCCAAACATCAGGAATGCAAGGAACCCCCCAAAATTCAAACTACCAATGCGAGATCCTTATGACGGGAGGTCAGACCCGACCATGAACATTACCAAATACATTAGGCACATGGAAGTGCTGGGGGGCATCCGAGGAAGTGATGGCACGATGCTTCCCCCTATACTTGACAGATTTGGTTACGCTTTGGTTCAGGCAGCTAGAGACTGGATCAATTAGAACATGGAGCGAGCTTGTAGATTGCTTCATGAGACAGTTTAGGGTCCATGTGACGCGACCCAAGAGTGTGATGACCTTAGCTTCGATAAAGAAAAGGATCAGAGAGTCCATAAAAGATTTTCTACTGAGATTTAATGCAACGGTGACTTCTGTAGATCGCCAGATCCATTAATGATTTTGATGGCGGCGGTGGCAGGAGTTGGGGAAGGCACCAAATTCAAAGATTCTCTGACTAAAGATCCACCGCAAGATCTCGGAGAGTTCTATCATAAAGCTGAAAAGTTCATCCAACTAGAAGAATCACGAGTTGAGAGGCAGGAAACAAATGCCACACAAGACGAAGGAACCTCCAGAGAACAGTCTGGAGTAGACAAAGGAAAGAGGAAACAGGATGACAAATATAATGGTCCTGATATACGGAAGAAATTCCGAGAACCAAGATTCAGGCAATACACATATCTGACTGCAGGCCTGGAATGAATTTACACTGAAACTCGAGGGCAACTCCCCTATCGAAAGCCACCCAGGAGGGATCCTATGGAGCGGGAGCGCAGAACTGGTTAATATTGCCTATTCCATGAGCTGGATGGGCACACCACAGATGAATGCCGCCATTTGAAAGATGAGGTGGAAGAACATGCCAGGAGTGGTAGATTGCCACAATATGTCAGAGAACGGACAACGGCGGTTAGGCCTGAACAACTACTGTCTCCACCGAACAGGAACGATCCTGGATCGGGATCACGACTCGTCATCCACTGATTAAAGATGGCAAGGGCCGAGTCCAGGATTCGGACTTCGGTCGAATGATTTCATTTAGATTTGTTTTCAGAATAAACGGTTACTCCACTTACTCATGTACGAGAACCGGAGAGATCCCTAGGCATGCTCTGAGATGGAGATAAACCGATATGCCCAAAGAGGCAATGTTTAGCTTTTTCCTGATGTTTGAGATTGAACATCTAGTACTTGAATTTAATAAATAAATTTGATTTCTTGAAATAAACCTTTGACCGGAGAGTTAAAGGATGAACATTAAATACCAATATAAAAATGATCGCTTTATGACCCTACCCGGAGAGGCAGGGTCCGGAGTGCAAGAAGTGAGTTGCTTCGCCGGAGAGCGACAGGATCAACTCACTTAAGCGTTGTTTCCCCTTCACCAGAAAGTGACAGGATGAGATCCAGCAAGAGCCCGGAGAGGATATGATCGGTTTAGAACAACCAAGACATCGCTACGTACCCTAGCTGGGGCCGGAGTGTAATGGGATCTTTCTACTCAATCGCCAAGTCTGGAATGGGCTTGTCAAGGGTCCAGAGTGGCCAACTATAGTCCGGAGAGATTTAAAAACTTCATTCTTGATTTCCACTGAAAGAAATTGATAACGATTTGGCTTCGAACAGCCATAAACTTGATTGATAATACTGCAGCTACAAATAAAACGTGAATTTACTACACTCAATTTAGACCATTCAAAACGTACCTTTTACAAAAAGGCATGTTTTGGAGGGGAAAGTGTTATCCCGCCTTTTGGCAAAGTCGAGATACCAAAAAGTTAACAGAAACTCAATGATTACAAGTCACAAATATCGATTATACGCTGTAGGTTTGCCATGGGTATCGATGAATTTTGTCTGAGTCCGGATCGGGCCACAATTGACAGGACGTGATGAGCAAAGCTGTAGAAGCCAGCGTTTCAAATCTCAAGTCAATCCGAGCTTGTATGTGCAAGTTATGATCGATTCAATCTAAGGAAAGAGCATGCTGTTTGTATCCATGAAGAGGTCGAGGTGATGGTCCATTCGAATCCATCAGGTTCGAATCCATCAGCATGACATCGTCTCGCTCCATTTGAATCCATCAGGTTCGAATCCATCAGGAGTTAGCCACATCGAACCGATCTCGTTCGCATCAGTCAAGTTCGTACCCATCCCCACGCCTCAGTTCGACTCCATCTAGTTCGCATCCATCAGCGAGAAGTAGTTCGAATCCATCAAACAACCGCTCTTCGAATACATCGGTGACTTCACTTCGCGTCCATCAGTTGTTCGAATCCATGGATGACGATCACTTCGAATCCACCGAGTCAACAAGCTTAGATGATGTGTTGGTCCTCGATGTAAATTAGGCGAGATCTAAGTAATTGATGCGTTCAACCCCGAGAGAAGACCAGATCGACTCGAAGGACGCACGCCACCTCATCACAGAACCATATGATTTGTTGGAGTTGAAGGCATCGATTCGAAGCCATGGGTTCGAACCAGACAGCCACATGAAGATCATCATTTCGAATCCACGATAACTCGAGATCTACTGATCCAAATGCCATGAAATTTTCACAGAAGCTTGCATGCATGATGAAGAATGCCTCCACCAAATTTCAGCTCAATTGGACATCATCATGATCGATATGAAATGACTTCGTATCAATCACAGATAGACTCGAAACTTCCTGAGGTTGGTCGCGTGGGCCCACTCACGTGCCAGAAAAAGTCTCCCGAGATTTGAGTGGGATCTGAGCCTCCTACGCCTATAAATAGAGCCCGAGAACCAACAGAAAAATGATCTTTTTGCCATTAAACGTCCAGACTCTGCCGGAATCAATTCTACTCCCTTCCATAGCTGATATAGCCGAAATACAATTATTGTAACTCTGCAATCACTTGTAACCAGCAAAGAATATCAATAAAAGTTAGGACCTTTGAAGTGGACGTAGGCCGGAGATAGCCGAACCACTATAAATTGTGTGTTCTTGTTTATGATTTCTGAATTGTTGTTTGTTGTTTGCTGAGATCTGTGATTTGTGTTTGAATATTGCTGATTTGTATTCATACACTGGTGTTTCCACGATATTCGGGGTTTGTGACCAATTTTGGTGCAAACATATTCCATATTATAAGTCCAAAACTCATTTCACTTATATTTATCAATTTCAACTTAGATTTCAAATTCAAATTTGTTTATCGCAACAAAATTTCAATTTCAATTTATTATTGGTAGCAAATCCATCACATAGAAACTTAAAAATGATACTAATGATGTTGCAGTCATCACCCTTATAATTTCTCAACAAGAGTAGTGAATTCAGTGCTTTATATCCTTTTAAAATTCTTTTTTATTTATAAATCACATTTACAAATCTTTTTCTTATATAATTTCATTATTTTACTTTCACTGCTTACATAAGATTCATTCCAAATTTACTTATCTCATTTAGATTTATAACAATATAACATCTTTAAATTTTGAAAAATAACTTTCAAAATAAACGGAATTCAAATTTCAAATTCTTGGTTCAACTCCATTTTTATTTATAGCCCATATTTTTAAATGTATTCATATAGTTTCATTTTTTCTATATAAGATTATTTCACAATTGCAAATCATTTTAATTTTAATTTCATCCTTTAATTCATTGGCTTATATAATTTATTCTTTTACAAATTGTTGTTTTTATTTAGATTATTCAACCAGTTTTTATTAACTTATATATTTTTACAGTTTCAAACAACCAAATATTCAATTTATTTACACTTTAATAATTTCTAAAAAATGTTTCATTTATATATAAAATATAATCGAGGTAAAATTATTTCATTTACCCAATTTAAAATAATACTATGCCGACTTGCCTCATTTAAGTATCTAGAAATTCCTATCGATCATATGGCGTCCCACATACCGACCATAATTCACAAACAACTAAACGGATAAGTAAACACAATATAAAATATTTTATAATCACTAACAAATACGCGCTCATATATATAATACACTCAAATTCAATCTAAGGTGCTACTGTCCCTATCTATACTGAGTACACATCAAAGCTTAGAAATATACAAAATCTAAGCTCTGATATCACGTGTGATGTCCGCAAATCCGTACCCTTTGAATCAACAATAAACCATATATGTCCGAACCAAAAAGCATAAGCTAAAGGAAAGTCAAGAGAAAGAAAAAAGTAGAGAAGAAGAGAAAAGAAGAAAGAGAGAAGAGAGAACCAAACAGGACAATACATAATCTCACATCGCAGCGGAAAATATATAATATCATATCAATGATCTTTACAAAATAGAAACTTTATATACTTCAGAGTTCAACAATCAATCACTAATCATCAGCCTGGACAGTTATAATAACCCGTTGTCACAATTATCGATAATATACAACAACTAAGAAGTGGATAATTAAAACAGATATTTGTGTATGAAATGAAGATCTCCAGCTCTCATGCTGAAGCTCCAATAGCACCAAATCTGAACCTATAAATAAACGTGGTCTGACCCGAGCATTGAAAGGAAAGAATGCCCGGATCAATATGGTAAACCAACGTGAGAAACACACTCAACTGAATTTATTAAATTACCAAACTTTTCCTTTATCAAAACAAAAGTATCTCGTAAGACACGCCCACACATAAATATGGACATGTTTTTACCTCACGATAACTAAAACGTTTCATATAAAATCATCTAATATTACGATAGCGTCTATTGCACAAGTAATATTAATCATAGTCGAAGTTGTTACATTGATTAAATTCCAGCATATCACCCAAAATGGGTAATACAATCAAAATGGCAGGTACGTAGTGGAGTTTGGATTCCCATACAAATGACCAGGTGAAGGGACTACCTTCCGATGGGTACACCTCTAAATGGATGTTCCTAGGCATAGAGTATGTGCCCTCTACCAACACAAGACCGGCAGACCTCTATAACTAGATAATTTCAAATATGTCATCCTTCAATCATTACCGACCTTTTCCGAGGCCTCTCATAGCATACAAAGCATAATAATCAGATATACGACGTTATAGCGCATAAAGATTTATTTAGAAGAGGATGATCATATCCTACTTGGGAGCGACCAACTTAGCCTTGCCGCATCTATCTCCGTTTTGGTCATTTCTGGTTGATGAGGCCTGAGGTAACGATTACCTTTCACAAATCACAATCACATATTTAGAATGCCACGTGGCCATTTCCGTTGACTACTAATTGCCTTCCACAAAAATACAACCCTTGAGCTCGTACGTTTCAAGGAGGGTGTTAAACTATGAGAAGTTGCCTTCTCTGCCACCACTGATGTACGTTTGTAAAACCAATGTACGTAATCTTTAGAAATGCAGTGTAAAACAAACATCCATACAAATTGTCCAGGAATAGGATAAAGCGAAGTTACTTTCCAACCACATCCTGTCGGAAAGAGTGTAAGATGCTTCCCGATGCAATTAAGAAAGAATCAATCAAAAGATTTGAATAAAAAATAAGGAAAGGGAATTTTTTTCCAACAATGACTATGAGGGTGCGCCCCCTTATCGAAAGTATACCTCTAAAAAGTATACTTGAGAACTACGATGGCTTTCAAAAACCTCTAAGCCGGACCCCTCCAACCTTACCGAGTATCCGAGTATTTCACATCTCCGTGCGCATACAACCGAAACCAATCTAGAGTAGATGTGACAATCCCTAATGGGATCAACCTCACACAGCTTGGACCCCTCTCGCTCTTTATTTAGTCATTTTTTATAAAGGATATAAATTCTCTAAATGAGCAACAAATTGTCTTAGATTGACGAAACAAAAACAAAAGGAAGAAGGGTAACGAAATCGATAGTTAAGATATCAACTATCGGGGATAACAAAATGATTCTATGTGGAAATTAAATATTATAATCTTTTAATGCTTGGAAAATATCCATATACTTATTTGTCGGTATAAGTATGTTCACAAAACATTTAGAAGGATTTCATATTTCAAAAGCATACTTAAATGGGCCAAAAATAATTATCTATAAGAAAGGCGAATGTTTTCCATACCATCATAATTATAAAGATCATTTATGGAAATAAAATCTCCAATACTTGTCACGTTTTTGATATTCTCATCTTACTCTACCCCTCGCCTGGAAACAAAGTCTGGTAAGTTAGGGCATTGGTTGCTCCTAGCCTTGCCTAGACATTTCAGTATCAGATCTCATAGATAGAGGATCAATCTACTCATTGGCTTTTAGTGCCAAGTATAGGACTACTTACTTTCCATAAATAAACCATTTAAATCATTATATAAATTTTGAAGCTCCTTTAAAATACTTTAAATAAAGATTTAAAATTTCCATTCAAATCATAACTTAAACCCATCATCGCTCAAGGAGAAAACGACCAAGAGGGGTGAAGGTCCCTCTTAATCAAATGAGATAACTAAAAGGGGTGTCATTTTCTTTTAACCAAAAAGTCACTAAATGTCAATCTTAAGTTAAAAGGTGGTGTAAGTTCCCTTTAACTAAACATCAAAATTATTGCTCATAAACCGGCCGAACACAAATAAAACAATCAAACACGAATAATAACAAGAATAATAACAACCTCATTATTGTTAACAATTTACAATCAATAGTTAACACAACATTTGTTAATATGTGAATGAGTCAAATGAAAGAGATTAAGATTACACTGACCGTAAAATAATTAAATTGTACTCACAGAATAAGTTATACCCACTAAACTATGAAAACAGAGAATATACACACATCCTATTTGCTTTGATGAAGATTTAGAATACTTCACCTTTGATAATGAATTTTATTTCTTTTCTTTAGCTTGTGAATGAATTAAAATAGGATATGGACTTGGCTATTTATAGGTGAAGAGGAGGGAACTTTAGTCATTTCCTATAGCCTAACCAAATTCAACCAGATTTTGGTCCAATAGAAACCAGCCTTATGGCCTAATTTGATTCGACCATATTTTGGTCCAATAGAAAACATCTTGATGACCTAATTTTACTCAACCACAGTTTGGTCCAATAGAAAACATCTTGATGGCTTAAATTGATTCGACTACATTTTGGTCCAATAGGAATCCTCCTTATCAACTATGCCATAACACGATTCGACCAGATTTTGGTCTAATGGCAACCATCCGCATGGCATAATCTAATTCGACCAGATTTTGGTCCAATGGCAACCATCTGCATGGAATATAATAATCATTATGCTTTTTTGTTTCATTAGGCAAGTAATTATACTATTCTGTTTTATTAGTCATGTAATTATACTATTCTGTTTTATTCGGTAAGGTTAATAATTCTCTCTTGTTTTATTAGGCAAGTAGTTATACTATTCTGTTTTATTAGGCAGATTTAATAATTCTTTCTTATTTTAATAGACAAGTAATTATACTATTCTGTTTTGTTAGGAAAACTTATTCTTAAATAAATTGGTACTCCCAACCGCCTTATAACTCAAACCATCTTTAAACTAACATTTTACATCAGTTTAAAAAAATCCATTCGAGTTGTTTTATCCTAATTTTTATTCTTGATGTAAAATCCATTATTTTATCATTTAAAACATATCGACTATTCAACTTCAAAGTGATTCAATTATGGATCGTTTCAATGCAGTAGAGCTATTTGGATCGCACCCATTAGGGTATGATTATCCCAAGATCTAGTGTCAATATTTCTATGCATGCTTTAAGCCCATCCTTGGTTGTTGATCGCAACCAAAGAGATATCATATTCGATACTACCCAATTCAGGGGTAGGCGAGTTCTGCGTTGGCGGGAGTCGAAAGGTTTTCTATCCCATTGTACATTTTATCTTAAAGTGTATAGATTTTCAAATGGTAGTTCCTTACCTTGTCGTTTGTTGGAAATTCCTTCTCCAATACGAGCTTACGATTTAGATTGTAGATTAATTATTGTTGTCACATACAAACATCACAACTACTTAGTTATTAAATACTTTAAAATCTAGACATTATTATAATATCATTGAATTTTTATAATAAAAGTGTTTTGTTTATCGTAAGGTAAAAACTCATCCGTGTTTATGTGTGGCGTGGTCTTATGAGATGTCCTTAATTTTTAAAAGAGTTTTAAAAGTAATAATTCAGTTGCTTTGAGTTTACTCACACTAGACCCATGTTTAACCTGAAGTTTTATTTTTTCTCGAAAACTCTTGGATGCTCAAATTTTTATGCGCAGCCAAGTAGTCCATGTCTTCTACGGATACATTTTGGAGGAGCTGGAGCAGGAGGCTTCATCGATAGCTAGTTATTATCTTGTTTCCACTGTATTATATGTATATTGTATTTGTCAGGTAGGTACATGCTGTTATAACTATCCTAAGGCAGAATTGTATTAGTATAACCCCGATGTGTCATTTTGGAAATGGCTTTGTAAAGAATTATGTTGATTAATATATGTTGTTCCATTGCATTGTGAGATTCTGTGATTGTTTAGTTTCTCCTTTCTTCTTTATTCTATCTTCTTCTTTCCCCTAATGACTTGTCTTTCAGATACTTATATGGTCGGCACACAAATACCCTGGATGTATTAATTGTCGACTTTAGGTGTAAGAAAGGTAGATCATTACATATTATTTGATGGATGCTATGTTTTCATGGTTGCTTTATTAGCCGCCTGTCAATCCAAGGACATCACATAATGCAAATATTGTGGGTATGGATACTTAGACACCTCGACAGTTTACTTAATATGGAGTATACCATTATGATGTTGTAGAGTAGCATATTATTGATGTTATGTGCTAGCTCTTTGATTGCAAGGATAAATCGGGTATGATTTGTGTAACCTCTGTTCCATATACTATATTGGCTTTTATTGTACTTTAGGATTGTTTATCGCTCACACCAGACCATTGTCTGACTCGAGGTTTTATGCTTTGCTTCTTATTATCTTGGGTACACTTAAATTAGTATACTAGAGAGCAAGTGTGGACAACATATGGAGTACTGCAGATGGACTAGCATAAGGTGATGTTTACTTAAGTTGAATTACTATCATTTGAGACAGTTTATCAGTTGAGTTTACTTATCAGTTTGCATAAACTTTATTATCATTTTGTATAACTGTATGAACCTGTGTACTAATTTTGTGGTTCATGTGGTTATTACTGTCTCATCTGTTTTATACCTTTGATGATTATTATATATTTTTTGATGCCATTTGAGATATATGATAGGTATGTAATTGATTGATGTTTCTTTCTCTTTTCTTCTCTTCCATCTCTCTTCTTTACTTCTTTTATTTCCTTTGACAACTGTCCTGCATCGGAGGTGTAAGGGGTCATTACAAATATGAAAGTGATTTTAGTGGATCTCATGGAGCTCCTCAATTATTCAGGTTGGTCGAGTCATAACCTAAGGATCAATAACTGTACTTGCGATTAAAAGTGGGGTGTCATATTTGAATAGTTTGAAGAATTGAAAGAGAGATGGTAAAAAGAAATGTAAGAACGGAAAGAAAGGAGCCGACGACAAGGGTGGGTGTCACCATTGCTATAAGAAAGGACATTGGAAGAGAAACAGTCCTGAGTACCTCAAGATTGTGAAAGAAAAGAAGCAGAACAGTTATGCAGCTCCATTAAGTGTGTTTATAACTCAATATAGTTTTCTAATCAATAAAATGTCTTAGGTTTTAGATACGAGATCTGGAACTTGCATTTGTAATTCATTACAAGGGCTTTCGAACTGGCATTGCGTGGAAAAGGGCGATGAGACTCTAAGTTGCTGATAAACCGTGTAAAAGACTTTGTTGTAGGATCGATTTCACCCTAGAGGGGGGTGAATAAGGTGATGCTGTTAATTATAAAAATTATTGTGGAAGCTTATAAAATTATTTCAACATAGATATATCAAAATTATAGCAGCACAGATAATTGTAGAATAATAAGTGCAGAAATAGAACGACAAAGAATTTACCCAGCTTCGGCAAAACCCTGCCTACGTGCTGCCCCCAAGGTTTCTACTAGAAATTAAGTAGTCACACGCTTACATACGTAAACTCACGACACCCGCTACTGACTAACCTAACTCTACGCTCATAACCCTGCCACAACTCAGCCACTGAATTGCGAATTCTCAAACAACGCCACGTAGTTTGTCCCCTAGTCACACGACTAGAAATTACAACGGTTTGAAATGAAAAATACAATTTAAACACAATAAAAACCAAAACCCTAATTATCTCCCTTTTAATATAAACCAACACTAAAGAAAGAAAGGTCGGCCCAATATTATTCTCTTCATTTATTCAGTCCGCTTCCTTGTGAAAAATGGTGGCTTTGTTCGTTCTCGTTCGTTCCTCTCTGATTAAAAAATTAGGGCTTTGTGAAGTCGCCACTTAAATTGATAGTTGGTGCTTCGATTTCTTACTTCAATTGAATCGTTCGCTGCTCCTCCTACTTAATCGAGTTCGACTTTGATTTAGTATGTAAAATTTTCTTTTGCTTCTACTTATTTGCTTGCTTGAACTCGATATCAAATTGCCGATGATGTTACTTATTTCTGTAGGATTCGAGAGCCTTGATTTTCATTCGTATACATTTATTTGAATTCGTCACTTGGTTTATTTCTACCATTCGGTTTTGTTTTAATGCTGATGATAATTTCTGACTTGTCCATATCGAATAATTTCGTTTACTTGATTAACACGGTTTTGATTTCGAACTCGCTTAATTCCTTGATTGATATGGCTTTGAATAAGAACCATTCGATCTTTCCTTGGTCGTTACGGTAGTGAATTTCCTACTTGACTTTGGCTTTGATTTTGACCTACGGCTTCTTCTACTGCTTGTAGATTGACTTCGGTCATTTTTGAACCTTTCTGACTTTGCTCTGTTGACATGGTTTTGACTTTGTTTGGTAGTATTTATTTCTCGACTCTGGCCATTTGTGTTTACTACCTCTTTGATCATTTTTGGGATTCAACTATTGATCCATGATTTCGGCATATATGCTATTCGTGACTATTTCATTTGATGTGTTATAGCTGCATTCACCATTGTTTGTACACTTCCATTCTGCTATGTCTTTGATGTTGGCTCGCATTTGATTTTGTACATATGATGGCATTCATGTGTACATTAGTATGAAGCTTGTGTTCATCTTTGTTGTTGCATGTTGTACATCGCTGACTTTTGCTTAACTTGAGTTCGAGTCATTTGTTTAAGCTACCATGTGTATACATGCATCTGTGATCATACATAAATATATGTATGTTGTTGCACCATTGCTGTTTCACTGTTTCACTTGTTGCCATTCCTTTGGTGCAGTTTCATGTTGTCTTCAAGTTTGAAATGCTTGCATGCTTGGAGTCTTTGTACATTTACTTGTACATTGTTTACTTGCATCCTTGATATCTGAGGCATTGTGGTATTGTGCATTTCATCTTGTATTCATCTGATTTGAGCATTTCTGGTTTCTCTGTCTTTGATATTTTCGTTTTGACTTGGTCTGACATTATCGCTTATAGTTTGTACCACTGCCTTTGTGCACTGTTTGGTTCATATTGCATTTGTACATTTGGATTTTGGTTATGCAGTTTTGGGTTCTGGACTTGTAGTGGTCTGGAGCTCGAGTTGCATTCAGCATTTGTGTTATGCTCTTGTTTGGTTTTTTTTTTTGGTGCACATGCTTGCTTCCCTGACCTATTGCAGTGTAACCTTCATGAGTACTTCTGGTTAGCATATTTAGCTTGGTTGTCACTTGCTCATCCAAGCTTGCACTTGTTGTTTGTCAATTTTTCTTGGGAATAGGCTTCTGTCCGGATTTGTTATTCATGTTTCTAGTTGTGGTGTTGTTTTGAACATGCCCATTGCATTGTTGAGGTTGTGCTGAGTTGATTGAGCATTTTCACTTGTACTTGACAATTTTGTATTGCACCTGAGTTGAATCCAGCTTAAAGCTCGGGTTTGACCTTATGCTAATATTGTGACATTATTTTTATTGCACTTGAGTTGAACCCGGCTTTTCATTTGGATTTGACCTGTGCTCACCTGTCCCTGTAATTTTATCAAATGTATATATTGGTGTGCACGGCCTTGTGGCATGTACAATGATACACTGTGCATGTCACAAGCTGTTCGTGTATGATGAATTCGAATTTAAATGATGAAGAACAACTCAAATAACTAAGGAAAATATTATTTTCAAAATCCACATTTTGTTTTATACTGCAAAAATATTTTATTTTCAATTTTACTGCGTCAATGTATAGTTTTACAGATTGTTAAGTGTAGGATCGATTTCACCCTAGAGGGGGGGTGAATAGGGTGATGGTATAAATTATAAAAATTAATCGCGGAAGCTTATTAATTAATTTCAATTCAGATCACAGAATAGCAACACAGATATCGCAGAATATAAATAACAGAATAAAACAGAACAACTCAGAATTTACCAAGCTTCGGCAAAACCCTGCCTACGTGCTGCCCCCAAGGTTTCTACTAGAAATTAGATAGTCCCTCGCTTACACACGTAAACTCGCTATACCCGCTATTGACTAATCTAACTCTACGCTCAAAACCCTGCCACAACTCAACTACCGAGTTGCGAATTCTCAAGCTACGCCACGTAGCTTGTCCCCTAGTCACACGACTAGAAATTTAAACGGTTTAAAAAAAGAAAATACAAATTAAAAATAATTTAAAACAAAATAACCCTTATTTAAAATTTAAACCCTAAAATAAAAAGCCCTTTTATAAACAAGGCCGGTCCACTTTTCTTTCTTTAGCCCATTTGAATTTTAGTTGCTCCGTTCCTTTTTCCTGTTGCTTGTGAAAATATGGCCGATCCTCTTTCGTTCCTCTTTGCGAATTAAGGCTTCTGCTAATTTGCTTTTGCTCCTTGCGATTTAACCTAGGGTTGTGCAAATTGAAGTCGCCACTTGATATGATTCGATAGTAGGCTATGATTCTCTTCGATTTGTTCACGGCTCTTCAATTTGGATTGAGTTTGTTCTGTGTTTTCGGTATGTACTTTTCCCTTTTTCTTTGATGGTTTTGCCTTGCTCGAACTCGATAATCTGATTGCCGATGATGATTGTGTTTAAATAGGAATCGAATTCCTATATTCTCGTTCGTTCTGATGATTTGAATTTGTCAATTATTTTATCTCTGCCGTATGATTATGCTTGAACGATTATGATCTCTCTGACTTTGTCACTTCGTATATATTTTGTGATGCTTGCTTACTTGATGTTCACGGCATCAATTTCAACTCCTTGGTCATCACGTTGTTGATCTTGACTTGGTAAAAAACACGGCTTTGATACTTTGTAAACTTTCCATTCTTGTTTTGCATGTTTTAACAACTTGCCGCTGTGATGGTTCGACTCTGGTCATTTTGTATTTCACTGGATACTTGTAGTTTAATTGCTTTAATGTCAATTTGGTCGATTTGCTGATTGACTAGGCTTCGGCTTGATGCTGAATAATCTTTGGCTTCGACTTGGTTTTTGACTTGTTCCAACTTATCCACGGCTTCAGCTCCGATCATATTTCTGTTGATTTTAAGTTGCACTGGGTCATTTTGTATCTGCATTTGTTATTTCTGGAGCTCGATTTGCACTTGCTCACTGCTTGATGGTCTTGTGACTCTTGCTATGCCTTTGTGTATATTTGGGCTGATCATTTGTATACATACATTCTTGTATGTATATATGTGTATGGTCACTTGTGTATTGCCTTTCTGAACTGTGCACATTGTTGCATGGTTCTCTGACCTTGTTGCCTCATAAACTTGGTTTAGAGCTGTGTTGATTTGAATTGTTGCATGGTTCATTGGGCTGCATACATGTTGTAAGTGATTTTTGCTTAGTTGCATCACTGGTATTTGGGGTTGCTGTGTATTGTTGATGACTGTTTCATGCCTGTTTCTTTATTGCTGTTGCATACAGTACTTCATTTACCTTGAATGTTGTTTCTGACCTGATGGCTTTGGTTTTCGTTGTCCACACATGTTCATGCTTTACCGCAGCTTATTGTTTGTGTACCAATCATGTATCCTGTGCATTATCTGTTACATGAAACTGTTTCAACTTGATGTTTTAGTTGTTGGCATATTGATGCATTCATTGTAGCTCCATCTTGACTTGTGCTTTCTCACTGTATCAAATGCTATACTTGTTCATGTATTCGACTTCACTGTTTACATTGTTTGCATTCTTCCATACTGCTATGTTGTTTGTGTACTACTTTGGCTTCACTGTACATTATATGCAGCACCACTGTGTCGATCTTGCTTCTGCATTTTGTTGTATCCATGTTGCAACTGTTTTTGACATGTGAACTGCCATGATTGTTGCAGTCCATTTTGATGTTGGTCTTCGTTGCATTCATGTCATGTCGCCTTGTGTTGAATCCAATTTCAAAACTCGGATTTGACCTTGTGCTTGTGTCGTGATTTTCGATGTTATTGCACGTGAGTTGAACCCGGTTTTTCATTTGGGTTTGACCTGTGCGTACCTGTCCCTGTAAAACAATCAAGTGTATATATCGGCGTGCACGGCCTTGTGGCATATACAGTAATACACCGTGTATGTCACAAGTTGTTCGTGTATGATGAGTTCAAATTTAAATTATGACGAACAACCCAAATAACTGAGGCAAATCATATTTTCAAAAATTATCTTTTATTTTTGAATTGCAAAAATATTTCTTTTTCAATTTTACTGCGTTAGTTTATATTTTTGCAGATTGCCCAGATGCTGGATTCAAACTGGAATGCAGTTGAAGATAAATACGAGTGTGAGTGATATGTAGTGAGGTGCTGATGTAAAATAGTGATGTAATTGAATTTGTATCAAAGCTGTATAGTGAATAGTGAGAGCTTGAAATTGTACTATTCAAAGATGTAATAAATATTTGTTTGAATAAAATATTCGTTTGAATTCAAATTCCGTGTTATTTATTTTATTCAGCAAATATTTATTTAATCTGTGAAAAATAAAATAGTATGTTATCAAATACATTTAGACGAATGTATATATGTTTATTATCATCAAACAAAAATCATATAAGCGCATATTCAACAATCTCCCCCTTTTGATGATAACAAACATATATTTAAGATTTTGAATATGTTAAATGTATTTGATCATTGATATGCTCTAATTGCTCCCCCTATTTAAATGCTCCCTCTCTACACAATACTCCCCCTACATATATGCATAAAAATATGCAAATGAGCCTAGATGCAAATAGAAAATTATTTGACCTTTGCTTGATTTTATTAGACAAAGTCTTAACTTTTCTCTCCCCCTTTTGTTATCAGCAAAAGAGTAATAGTGTTAGAGACAATAGAGATAAAGTAATCAATATCAATCCAACATTAAAACTCAATTGAATATAAATATTAAATTTCAATAAAAAATCAAACAAAAATCATAAATATTTTGTTAGGCGCATATTCCACTTTTAGAATGATGGAAATGATGTCATCATATAAAACCATACAGTTGTGTCTATTTGTGATATATTTATATCAGGAATTTGAATATCTACTAACCATGCATAACCGTTAGGACTTTTAAATGAGATTAGTAGTATTCCAATTTTATTTTTAAAAAAAAATGAATTCAAGTGTCTTCTAACCACGCATAACCGTGAGGACTTTTAAATGGGATTAGAATCAACTTGTTTATTTTAAAAATCAACTTTTGATATGCGTTCCATACATGCATAACCGTGAGGACTTTTAAATGAGCATGGAAGCACATAACAAATTCCAAGTAATTCACCCATGCATAACCGTGAGGACTTTTAAATGAGAGTGAATACATTGGTATTTATTTATTATTACTATTATTTTTATTTATTTATTTATTTATTATTATTTTTAAAAAATGTGAAAATGAAAAACGAACGATTCCTGTTTAATGTACCATATATCGACAAACTATATAGAATTTTGATGAGTGATGGTCGTTAGAAATAAGATAGATATAGAGATGGTCATGAAATTTTTACCAACAAAAAGTTTTATAACTCTTGTTTAAATTTCTAAAGAAATTTTCTAATTATACTTTCTCGAGTTATAATATATGATCAATATCAACACTCATCACTTTTGCAATCACTATTTTTCTTTTCAATAATCATTTGGGAGTCAGATTAGTCAATATAGTCATTTAAAATCAAATTCAAAAATAAATATGAAATTAATTTTTCAAAAAACGACTAATCTGAAAATATGGTCAAAAATGATTTTCTCCAGGGGGGTTTAAAAGAAAATTTTCTGCTATTTGAAAATTATTTTAAATGAAGAATATGCAGATATTTTCTTTGAATAACGATGCAGTTACTAAATGTCTCAAAAATCACGTTCAACTAGTAATTTTTCTATCAACTAGATTACCAGTGTAATCTGCATCTGAATTTCTTTTTCACTCAAAATTATCATTAATTGAATTCGATTGACCAAACCATGAAGTGTGCAACAAAAATTTCAAACTCAATTTTAACAACAATTTAAATGACATTCTTTTGAATTTGAATTGAAGCCGTGTAAATAATCAGAAAACCGTGAATATAGAGTTAGCCGAATTATAACCAAATGAATTATCCAACAAAACACTATTTTTAATCAAAATGATATATATGAAGTAATTCAAAGAATCTAGAGATTTTTATAGTGTTTTTGGCATAAGAATATAATTGGCCAACTATTTTGAATAAGTCGAAGTCAAAATCACCATCTTTTCATCATCTTTTTATTGGCTGATTTTATTCAAAATACGGTGCAGATTATCACATTTAATATATCGTTTAAAACATATCATTACCTGTTTTACCTTTACGATATTTTTCGTCGTTGTCCATTGTGATTCTGTCACCTTTATACTAGGCTAAGGAACTTTGCTTCGTCATCCGTTGTGTTTCTAGAACAGCCAAAAATCCAGAGTACACTGTTGTTGTTCCTTAGCCTGCCACCACACCTACACGGAAAAGGATTTATGTGACCTATTTGTTTTTATAGGTCCATGGTTGTTAGTGGCAGAAAATTTTGAAAAATAATTTTGTGTAGACCCAAAACTATTTATAATTGTTCCCTTTGGCACCCAAATTTGTTTAACTTTGAGAGATTTTATACTTGTGCCTTTTGGAACCCAAATCGGTATAGTTTTCACATGTTTGGGTCTATACCAACAATTATTGTGATTGTGTCCATATTTTCTACAATTCGTGCACATTGAATTTTCTTGATTAATCTTGTTTTCAACAATTTTCGAACTATTATATCCAAGTCCTTGTCTAATCGTATTAACAGTTTGCTTTCCTAATAGCATATTCAACGATTTTTCATTTTTGAAAATTTATCTAAAGTCGTTGACAATTGTTGGACTTGTGATTTGAGAGATTCATTTTCGTTTAACAACTGTGTGCACTTTTTAATAGAATTCTCTCTCCTAGTATTTTCATTTTCCTTTAAAACCAGAATTTCATTTTCAAGCGATTTTATTTTAATTTCTGATTTTTTAATTTCTTCATCAAATGTTGGACACTTATCACACTTAGGGATCCTACTTTGATAGGTTTTAAATAATTGATCAAGTTGTTTATTATATTCTATCAAAATATCTTTTTGAGATTCAAGTTTGGCGTATTTTTCCCTAAGTCGTTCAAAACAACCGTTTACTTCATGAAAATATATAAGCAACTCAGAATGGGTAAGTTTTGATACCTCACTTGGCTCGTCATCGTCACTGTCAGTTGTATCACCTCGAAGACACAATTCTGTCTTTTCGCTTTCACTGCCAGTGCTTTGATCATTCTCGTCTATTTCATCCCAAGTGGCTGCAAAACTTTTCTTTTTCTGTTTCTTTCCATGGCTGGATTTAATTTGTGGACAATCGGGCTTGATATGGCCGGGTTTGTTGCAATTATAACAAATAAACTTTTGTTCTTCCGAGTAGTCTAGTGCTTTGGCTATTCTGCTTTTTGCTTTTTGAATTCGAGCTGAATTACCATGTTTTTGATTCCATTTTTTGAATTTCCTTATTAACAGCTCCAATTCTGCTGCTCCATCATCTTCATCGTTATCATCATCACTTTTGGTTGTTCCTTTGAGAGCTATTGATTTCTTTTGAGTGTCACCTCCTTCACGCTCTTCTTTGAATTTCATTTCTAGCTCATAAGTGTTGAGATTTCCGATGAGTTCTTCAACTTTAAGTTGTTTTAATTCTTTCGATTCTTGTATGGCAGTTACTTTTGCTTCAAAGCTTCGTGGAAGGACTCTGAGGATTTTTCGGACTATTTCTAATTCGGTGTATGTTTTTCCGAGAGCTTTTGATTTGTATACGATATTGGAGAGTCGTCCGTACATCTCTTTGGCATTTTCTTCCTTCGCCATTTTGAAGTTCTCGTATTCGCTGCTTAGCATTGCAAGGCGAGATTCTTTGACTTGAGATGTTCCTTCGTGAGTCACTTCTAGTATGTGCCATATTTCCTGCGCAGTTAGACAATGTGAGACACGATTAAATTCAAATTGATCCAATGAACAGATAATAGAATTCATAGCTCTAGCATTAGCATTTTGTAATCTATTTTCTAGATCTGTCCATTGATCTTTTGGTTTCTCTATTTCCAGATTATCTACAGTTATAGTTGGTATATTATAACCTGTCTCAACAATATTCCAAGCGTCAATGGTTTTCAGAAAAATTTGCATTCTATTTTTCCAGTAAGCATATTCACCATTGAACATTGGTGGTCTAACTATGGATTGACCTTCTGCAAAAGCATTATTAAAAGAAGCCATTTTTTAAAAATTCAAATTTTTAAAACAAAAATTGATTTTTAAAAAAAAATCGAATTTTTAAAACAGATGTTGACTTCTAAACCTCGCTCTGATACCACTTGTAGGATCGATTTCACCCTAGAGGGGGGTGAATAAGGTGATGGTATAAATTATAAAAATTAATCGCGGAAGCTTATTAATTAATTTCAATTCAGATCACAGAATAGCAGCACAGATATCGCAGAATTTAAATAACAGAATAAAACAGAACAACTCAGAATTTACCCAGCTTCGGCAAAACCCTGCCTACGTGCTGCCCCCAAGGTTTCTACTAGAAATTAGATAGTCCCTCTCTTACACACGTAAACTCGCTATACCCGCTATTGACTAATCTAACTCTACGCTCAAAACCCTGCCACAACTCAACTACCGAGTTGCGAATTCTCAAGCTACGCCACGTAGCTTGTCCCCTAGTCACACGACTAGAAATTTAAACGGTTTAAAAAAAGAAAATACAAATTAAAAATAATTTAAAACAAAATAACCCTTATTTAAAATTTAAACCCTAAAATAAAAAGCCCTTTTATAAACAAGGCCGGTCCACTTTTCTTTCTTTAGCCCATTTGAATTTTAGTTGCTCCGTTCCTTTTTCCTGTTGCTTGTCAAAATATGGCCGATCCTCTTTCGTTCCTCTTTGCGAATTAGTGCTTCTGCTAATTTGCTTTTGCTCCTTGCGATTTAACCTAGGGTTGTGCAAATTGAAGTCGCCACTTGATATGATTCGATAGTAGGCTATGATTCTCTTCGATTTGTTCACGGCTCTTCAATTTGGATTGAGTTTGTTCTGTGTTTTCGGTATGTACTTTTCCCTTTTTCTTTGATGGTTTTGCCTTGCTCGAACTCGATAATCTGATTGCCGATGATGATTGTGTTTAAATAGGAATCGAATTCCTATATTCTCGTTCGTTCTGATGATTTGAATTTGTCAATTATTTTATCTCTGCCGTATGATTATGCTTGAACTATTATGATCTCTCTGACTTTGTCACTTCGTATATATTTTGTGATGCTTGCTTACTTGATGTTCACGGCATCAATTTCAACTCCTTGGTCATCACGTTGTTGATCTTGACTTGGTAAAAAACACGGCTTTGATACTTTGTAAACTTTCCATTCTTGTTTTGCATGTTTTAACAACTTGCCGCTGTGATGATTCGACTCTGGTCATTTTGTATTTCACTGGATACTTGTAGTTTAATTGCTTTAATATCAATTTGGTCGATTTGCTGATTGACTAGGCTTCGGCTTGATGCTGAATAATGTTTGACTTCGACTTGGTTTTTGACTTGTTCCAACTTATCCACGGCTTCAGCTCCGATCATATTTCTATTGATTTTCAGTTGCACTGGGTCATTTTGTATCTGCATTTGTTATTTCTGGAGCTCGATTTGCACTTGCTCACTGCTTGATGGTCTTGTGACTCTTGCTGTGCCTTTGTGTATATTTGGGCTGATCATTTGTATACATACATTCTTGTATGTATATATGTGTATGGTCACTTGTGTATTGCCTTTCTGAACTGTGCACATTGTTGCATGGTTCTCTGACCTTGTTGCCTCATAAACTTGGTTTAGAGCTGTGTTGATTTGAATTGCTGCATGGTTCATTGGGCTGCATACATGTTGTAAGTGATTTGTGCTTAGTTGCATCACTGGTATTTGGGGCTGCTGTGTATTGTTCATGACTGTTTCATGCCTGTTTCTTTGTTGTTGTTGCATACAGTACTTCATTTACCTTGAATGTTGTTTCTGACCTGATGGCTTTGGTTTTCGTTGTCCACACATGTTCATGCTTTACCGCAGCTTATTGTTTGTGTACCAATCATGTATCCTGTGCATTATCTGTTACATGAAACTGTTTCAACTTGATGTTTTAGTTGTTGGCATATTGATGCATTCATTGTAGCTCCATCTTGACTTGTGCTTTCTCACTGTATCAAATGCTATACTTGTTCATGTATTCGACTTCACTGTTTACATTGTTTGCATTCTTCCATACTGCTATGTTGTTTGTGTACTACTTTGGCTTCACTGTACATTATATGCAGCACCACTGTGTCGATCTTGCTTCTGCATTTTGTTGTATCCATGTTGCAACTGTTTTTGACATGTGAACTGCCATGATTGTTGCAGTCCATTTTGATGTTGGTCTTCGTTGCATTCATGTCATGTCGCCTTGTGTTGAATCCAATTTCAAAACTCGGATTTGACCTTGTGCTTGTGTCGTGATTTTCGATGTTATTGCACGTGAGTTGAACCCGGTTTTTCATTTGGGTTTGACCTGTGCGTACCTGTCCCTGTAAAACAATCAAGTGTATATATCGGCGTGCACGGCCTTGTGGCATATACAGTAATACACTGTGTATGTCACAAGTTGTTCGTGTATGATGAGTTCAAATTTAAATTATGACGAACAACCCAAATAACTGAGGCAAATCATATTTTCAAAAATTATCTTTTATTTTTGAATTGCAAAAATATTTCTTTTTCAATTTTACTGCGTTAGTTTATATTTTTGCAGATTGCCCAGATGCTGGATTCAAACTGGAATGCAGTTGAAGATAAATACGAGTGTGAGTGATATGTAGTGAGGTGCTGATGTAAAATAGTGATGTAATTGAATTTGTATCAAAGTTGTATAGTGAATAGTGAGAGCTTGAAATTGTACTATTCAAAGATGTAATAAATATTTGTTTGAGTAAAATATTCGTTTGAATTCAAATTCCATGTTATTTATTTTATTCAGCAAATATTTATTTAATCTGTGAAAAATAAAATAGTATATTATCAAATACATTTAAACGAATGTATATATGTTTATTATCATCAAACAAAAATCATATAAGCGCATATTCAACACTTAGATGTTGGATTCACATTGGAATGAAGTTGAAGATAAATACGAGTGTGAGTGATATGTAGTGAGGTGCAATGTAAATGTGAATCAAGATGTAATCAAAATTGTATTGTAATTGAAGTTGTGTATATATATAGTGAGAGCTTGAAATTTGTACTACGCAAAAATTGTAATAAATATTTGTTTGAATAAAATATCTGTTTGAATTCAAATTCTGTGTTATTTATTTTATTCATCAAATATTTATTTAATCTGTGAAAACAAAATAGTATATTAACAAATACATTTAAATGAATATATATGTTTATTATCATCAAACAAAAATCATATACTCGCATATTCAACAATCTCCCCCTTTTGATGATAACAAACATATATTTAAGATTTTGAATGTATTAAATGTATTTGATGATTCCATTTGCTCCCCCTATTTGAATGCTTCCTCTCTACACAAAGCTCCCCCTTCATATATGCATACAATTAAAAATATGCAAATGATCCTAGATGCAAATAGAAAATATTTGACCTTTGCTTGATTTTATTTGACAAAATCTTGACTTTTCTCTCCCCCTTTTGTTATCAGCAAAAGAGTAATAGTGTTAGAAAAAAATAGAGAGAAAGTGATCGATATTAATACAACATTAAAACTCAATCGAATATAAATATTAAATTTTAATAAAAAAATCAAACAAAAATCATAAATACTCTGTTAGGCGCATATTCCACTTTTAGAATGATGGGAATGATGTCATCATATAAATCCATACAGTTGTGTCTATTTGAGGTATATTTATTTCAGGAATTTGAATATCTACCAACCATGCATAACCGTTAGGATTTTTAAATGGGATTAGTAGTATTCCAATTTTATTTTTTATAAATGAATTCAAGTATCTTCTAACCACGCATAACCGTGAGGACTTTTAAATGGGATTAGAATCAATTTGTTTATTTAAAAAATCAATTTTGATATGTGTTCCATATATGCATAACTGTGAGGACTTTTAAATGAGCATGGAAGCACATAACAAATTCCAAGCAATTCACCCATGCATAACCGTGAGGACTTTTAAATGAGAGTGAATACTTTGAATTTTTTATTATTACTATTATTATTATTTTATTAAAAAAATGTAAAATGAAAAACGAATGATTCCTATTTAAAGTACCACATATTGACAAACTATATTGAATTTTGATGAGTGATGGTCGTTAGAAATATGATAGAAATAGAGATGGTCATGGAATTTTTACCAACAAAAAGTTTTATAACTGTTGTTTACATTTCTAAAGAAATTTACTAGTTATACTGTCTCGAGTCATAATATCTGATAAATATCAACACGCATCACTTTTTCAATCACTTTTTTTATCTTTTTGATAATCAGTAGGGAGTCAGATTAGTCAACGTTGTTATTTAAAATCAAATTCAAAAATAATTATAAAATCAATTTTCCTAAAAATGACCAATCTGAAAACAGGGTCAAAAAAATGATTTTCTAGAAGAGGTTTTATGAGAAAAATTTCTGCTATTTGAAAATTATTTAAAATGAAAAGTATGCAGATATTTTCTTTGTAAAACGATGCAGTTACTAAATGTCTCAACAAAAACCACGTTCCACCAATAATTTTTCTATCAACTAGATTACCAGTGTAATCTGCATCTGAATTCTCTTTCACTCAAACTTATTTTTAGTTGAATGTTTCAAACCAGATCATGAGTTGTGCATCAAAATATCTAAAAGTCAATTTTAACAGCTTTTTAAATGACATTCTCTTGAATTTTAATTGAAACCGTGTAAATAATCAAAAACCGTGAATATAGAGTCAGCCGTAAAATAACCAAATGTATTATCATCCAATAAAACACTATTATTAATCCAAACTAATATATATGAAGTAATTCAAAGCTTCTAGAGATTTTTATAGTGTTCTTGGCATAAGAATATAATTGGCCAACAATTTTGAATAAGTTAGAATAAAATCATCATTTATTTCATCATCGCATTATTGGCTGATTTAATTCATAATACGGTGCAGATTACACATTTAATATATCGTTCAAAATATACCATTACCTGTTTTACCTTTACGATAATTTTTCTTTGTTACCCATTATGATTCTGTCACCTTTATACTAGGCTAAGGAACTTTGCTTTGTCGCCCGTTGTGTTTTTGGAACAGCCAGAATCCAGATAACACTGTTGTTGTTCCTTAGCCTGCCACCACACCTACACGAAGGAAGATTTTTGCGACCTGTTTGTTTTTATAGGTCCATGATTGTTAGTGGCAGAATATTTTGAAAAATAATTTTGCGAAGACCCAAAACTATTTATGTGTGCTCCTTTTGGCACCCAAATTTGTCGAAATTTGAGAGATTTTATATTTATGCCTTTTGAAACCCAAATTGGATTGGTTTTTAAGTGTTTGGGTCTATATCAACAATAATTTTGGTTGTGTCCAAATTTTCTACAAATTGTGCACAATGAATTGACTAGATTAAATTTTCTTTTAACAGTTTCAGATTGATTATATCCAAGTGACTGTATTAACAGTTTGTTTCCCTAAGAGCATATTCAACGATTTTTCACTTTTGGAAAATTTATCTAAAGTCGTTGACAGTTGTTGGACTTGTGTTTTGAGACTCATTTTTGTTTAATAATTATGTGCACTTTTTGATAGAATTTTCTCTTCTAATATTTTCACTTTCTTTCAAAATCAGAATTTCATTTTCAAGTGATTTTATATTAATTTCTGATTTTTTAACTTCTTCTTCGAATATTGGACACTTATCACACTTAGGGATACTACTTTGATAGGTTTTAACTAATTGGTCAAGTTGTTTATTTAAATCTATCAAAGTATCTTTATGTGATTCAAATTTGGCATACTTCTCCCTAAGTCGATCAAAACAGCCATTTACTTCGTGGAAATATATAAGTAGTTGTGAGTGAGTGAGTTTTGATACCTCGCTTGGCTCGTCATCGTTGCTATCAGTTATATTTCCTTGAAGGCACATATCTGCTTTCTCACTTTCACTGCTAGTACTTTGATTATCTTCATCACTTGTATTCCACGTGGCTGCAAAATTTCTCCGTTTTGATTTCTTTTCAAAGTCGTGTCGGTTTTGAGGACAATTGGGCTTGATGTGTCCGGGTTGGTTGCACTTGTGACAGATGATCTTCTGTTCATCTGAGTTGTCTAGTGCTTTGACTATTCTGCTTTTTAATTTTCGATTTTGAGCTGGATTTCTGTATTTGTAATTCCACATTTTGAATTTCCTTATTATCAGCTCCAATTCTGCTGCTCCATCATCATCATCATCACCATCACTTTCTGTTGTTCCTTTAAGAGCCATTGATTTCTTTGGAGTGTCACCTCCTTCACGCTCTTCCTTGAATTTCATTTCTAGCTCATAAATGGTGAGATTTCCGATGAGTTCTTCAACTTTTATTTGTTTTAAATCTTTTGATTCTGGAATGGTAGTCACTTTTGATTCAAAATTTTGTAGAAGGACTCTAAGGATTTTTCGGACTATCTCCAACTCTGTGTATGATTTTCCAAGAGCTTTTGATTTGTATACGGTATTGGAAAGTCGTCCATACATCTCTTTGACATTTTCTTCCTTCGCCATTGTGAAGTTCTCGTATTCGCTACTTAGCATGGCAAGGCAAGATTCTTTGACTTGCGATGTTCCTTCGTGAGTCACTTCGAGTGTGTGCCATATTTCCTGTGCAGTTAGATAATGTGAGACACGATTAAATTCAAATTGATCCAATGAACAAATAATCAAATTCATAGCTTTGGCATTAGAATTCTGTAACTTATTTTCTAGATCCGTCCATTGATCCTTCGGTTTATTTATTTCCTGATTATTTATAATTATAGTTGGCGCTCTATAACTTGTCTCAACAATATTCCAAGCGTGAATGGTTTTCAGAAAAATTTTCATTCTATTTTTCCAGTAGGTGTATTCACCATTGAAAATTGGTCTTCTAACTATGGACCGACCCTCAGCAAAAGCATTATTAAAAGAAGCCATTTTAAAAATTCAACTTTTTAAAACAAAAATTGATTTTTTGAAAAATAATTAAAAACAAAAGCTGACTTCTATTCCTAGCTCCGATACCACTTATAGGATCGATTTCACCCTAGAGGGGGGTGAATAAGGTGATGCTGTTAATTAAAAAAATTATTTCCGAAGCTTATAAAATTATTTCAACACAGAAATATCAAAATTATAGCAGCACAGATAATTGCAGAATAATAAATGCAGAAATGGAATGACACAGAATTTACCCAGCTCCGGCAAAACCCTGCCTACGTGCTGCCCCCAAGGTTTCTACTAGAAATTAAGTAGTCACACGCTTACACACGTAAAATAACGACACCCGCTACTGACTAACCTAACTCTAGCTCAAAACCCGGCCATAACTCAGCCACTGAGTTGTGAATTCACAAACTACGCCACGTAGTTTGTCCCCTAGTCATACGACTAGAAATTACAACGGTTTGAAATGAAAAATACAACTTAAACACAATAAAAACCAAAACCCTAATTATCTCCCTTTTAATATAAACCAACACTAAAGAAAGAAAGGCCGGCCAAATATTATTTTCTTTGTTTATTCGGTCCGCTTCCTTGTGAAAAATGGTGGCTTTGTTCGTTCTCGTTCGTACCTCTCTGATTAAAAAATTAGGGCTTTGTGAAGTCGCCGCTTAAATTGATGGTTGGTGCTTCGATTGCTTACTTCAGTTGATTCGTTCGCGGCTCCTCCTCCTTGACCGAGTTCGACTTTGATTTGGTATGTAAATTTTTCTTTTGCTTCTACTGATTTGCTTGCTTGAACTCGATATCGAACTGCCGATGACGTTACTTGTTTTTATAGGATTCGAAAGCCTTGATTTTCTTTCGTATACATTTATTTGAATTCATCACTTGATTTATTTCGGCCATTCGATTTTGTTTTAATGCTGATGATAATTTCTGACTTGTTCATATCGAATAATTTCGTTTACTTGATTAACATGGTTTTGATTTCGAACTCGCTTGATTCCTTGATTGATACGGCTTTGATTCACAACCGTTCGATCTTTCCTTGGTCGTTACGGTAGTAAATTTCCTACTTGACTTTCGCTTTGATTTTTGACCCACGGCTTCTTCTGCTGCTTGTAGATTGACTTCGGTCATTTTTGAACCTTCCTGACTTTGCTCTATTGACATCGGTTTTGACTTTGTTTGACAGTGTTTATTTCTCGACTCTGGCCATTTTTGTTTGCTGCCTCTTTGATCATTTTTGGGATTCAACTATTGATCCATGATTTCGACATATATGCTATTTGCAACTATTTCATTTGATGTGTTGTAGCTGCATTCACCACTGTTTGTACACTTCCATTATGCTGTTTCTTTTATGTTGGCTTGCATTTGATCTTGTACATACGATGGCATTCATATGTACATTAGTCTGAAGCTTGTGTTCAACTTTGTTGTAGCATTGTGTACATCACTGACCTTTGCTTAACTTGAGTTCGAGTCATTTTTCAGCTACCATGTGTATACATACATCTGTGATCATACATAAATATATGTATGTTGTCGCACCATTGTTGTTTCACTATTTCACTTGTTGCCATTCCTTTGGTGCGGTTTCATGTTGTCTTCAAGTTTGAAATGCTTGCAGGCTTGGAGTCTTTGTACATTTACTTATACATTGTTTACTTGCATCCTTGATATTTGATGCATTGCATCTTGTATTCATCTGATTTGAGCATTTCTGGTTTCTCTATCTTTGATATTTTGGTTTTGGCTTGGCCTGACATTGTCACTTGTAGTTCGTACCACTGCCTTTGTGCACTGTTTGGTTCATATTGCATTTGTGCATTTGGATTTTGGTTATGCAGTTTTGGGTTCTGGACTTGTGACATCCCGGAAATTTGGGGCAATATCAATTTAATAATCTGTGTTAAAAATTAATTTGATTTGATAATAATTGTTAATAATATTAAATTGATTTAATAATCTCCTTTAAAATAAATATTTAACTAATAATTTATGTTTTAAAAGCCAATTTAATGTGTTCTCTATTTATGATATATATATATTTGTATATATTGTAAATAGTAAGTTTGTTTTAATTTAACAAGTAAAACATATTTTCTTATTTTAATCTTTTTAGAAATTATAATTTGGGAATTTGATTTAAATTTAATATTAAATAAATAATAAGTGGCTTTAAAATATACTAAAGATAAAGTTAAAATTTGTTTAAAGGATTTTAACTTAAATTTAAGTTTAACAAAGGTTGTTTGTTCTTGTTTTAAATATAGTTGATAAAATAAGTAATTTATTTATATGGTGATAATTTCTTTATAAATTATTTTAATAATGAGTTTTATTTATAATATAATATCTTCACAATTAGATTTTAAAATAAATAGAAATTGTTATATATATATATATACATATATTTGGAAGAAACTATGTTTTGAAGTTTAAAATAAAATCTTTTAAAATGTTTTAACTTAAGATAAACCTTATAAATATTTAGCATAAGTATAATAATAGATAATAATTAAAATTAGTATTTTATAGTTATGTTAAAATAAAAGAGAAACAAAATAAACAAAATATCTAAACACAAAGATGCAATAGCTTAGAACAAAGAATCAATGCAATGCAAATTTATAACCTGCAAAGTAAAATGTGCAGGCTAGTAAGAATGCTAAGGTAACAAAACAAATATGCAGGCAAGGGAATACAAATGCAAAGTAAAGTTAGCTTAAAAATAAGCAACCTGACAAAGTCATAAGTGTGTAGCATGTAGAGTTTTGAAATGTAAGAGACAAAATAAAGTAAGTTGTGAAACAAAACTGATTTAAAAACAAATAAGTAAAGAAAAATAAATAAAAGCATAAAGTACTCTAAAGCAAAGTAAAAATAGCTAGAAACAAATGCAAATTTGTGACTGTAGATAAGTATGCAGGCTGAAGCAAATGCAAAGCAAAATAAAAAGAAAATATCTATGACACATGAAAAGATGTAATAAGCTAAGAGGAGACACAAGGTACTCCAACATTTAATGCAAGCAACATTTCAGGTCATTCGAAAGTTTTGAAAAATCTTTTCAGCCTCCCTAATATAACATCTTGCCTGATACAAACAATATTTATACCTGCAAACTTGCTAACCCAGTTATCACCTACCCCTGTAACTTCTTTATATGTATATCTTATTTTGTTCATTCACTAAGACTTATCAAACCTGAAACATAGAAATAGTAGCAAACCAAAGAACAAGTAACCATTTCCATTTTTACAACTTCAACATCATACAACTAACAAGCAAGCCTGCAAGCAAATTTAAATCAAAACATGAAGCATCAAGACTGCAGATCAGTTTTTAAACCTGGAAAAAAACTAAAGCAAGTCTAAGAATAACAAGCCTACATGCAACTGCAAGTTTGTAAATCAAAGCATATTAAAGCAAGCTTTCAAATTTAAAGTGGCAATGCAGTTTCCAGTTTAAACAATCCCAGATTTTTATTGCTTGAAGTTGTTCACTGGCCTCTGTTCTTCAACATGTCTGGTGAGTAACTTAAATTTTAAAATACTTAAGTATATATGTTGCTTAATTATTGTCTGATATGTGTATATATCTTAATGCATTCCTGTGCATATGTGTTAATGCATGTATGTGTGTTGACATCCTGTAATCACCTCTGTTTTAAAGGGTAACATCATAATCTAAAAATAGTTAAGTGAATTTGTTCTGCTACATGCTTCTTTCTGGAATTCATTTGTTTGAGTATACTTTTGTTTAGTATATCTCTGTGTAAGTTTGAATATTGTGATGAACATTACTGTGTATCCCTCTGACCCTATTCCCAGGTTTAAGCACACATCAAAATTTATTTGTTCTTATTTTCAAGTGTTAACAAGACTTAAGTTTCGAACATAAGATGCTTGTATTATCAGAGACGTGAGCTTAAAATTGTTTAAAAGAAAAAAAAGGGTTAGTATTAGTTCTGGAAAAAAAAAATGTAAAACAACAGTAGAAACTAAAGTAAGTTAAAACTCAACTATTATAATTCATGGATTCAGTCATTAGAATCAAAAGCTAATACAAAAATTTGAATTTTGAAACTAAAATCAAGATTTTAAGTGAAGGGGTTAGAGTACAGCTCTTGGTTCATCAGAGAATGGATATTTGGGAATCTCTGATGATCTATGAGATTAGAGGTGGTCAGGTTGTGCGAGTAGGTGGAGGAGCTTGCCGAGGTGATAGGAAAAATGGTCGGAAGTGGTCACGGCCACGGTGGCGACAGCGGCAGGTGAATGAATTTTCTAGACCTAGTTTTTGTCGCGGTTGCATTTTGGTCTCATTCGAAGACCAGAGACGATCGAGCGTTATGGGCTGTGGGGGATTCGTAGAGGGATGGTAGGCGAGTTCATGGCCGGAGCTGTTGGCCATCAGGTGGTCGGGGTTGGGAGAATGCGGCGTTGACAGGTTCGAGAGTGGAAAGGCTGTTGTGTTCCAAGATTGGGTTTCGAATCCATTTTCGTTTCAGGTAGTCGTGACGAATTTGAGTGGTCGTGTTGTTATCTGGAGGTAGTCGGCGACGTGTTGGAGTGCCAGTGGGTGGCCGGAGGTGGCTGGAGGCACGGTGCACGTGCACGTGCATGTGGGAGGGGCTGTTGATTTTATTGGGGTGCTTTGTTACAGGTTGTGAAACCTGTCATGTTTTGGGTTCTGTTTTCCCCAGGGAAGACGCGAGTATTCGAGTGTATAACTCGAAGCAGCAGTGCAAAAGACTCGAAGCAAGTATATGCTTCCTCGAGTCATTTTGTTTAGCATCAGGTTTTTCAAACCTGTTTGCAAATTAGAAATTAAAGTGGATTTTGAATCATATTTAAATTGTGAAATAGTTTTAAACTAAGTTTAAAACCAGTTTAGTTAGATTCAAATGAATTTTGAATCTTAAATTTTTAAATGAAGATTTGTTTTTAAGACTTAAATCAAGGCTTTTAAACAATGTTTGAAATCAATGTTTAAACTAATGGATTCAAGTTTGCTTTGAATCCAAGTCTGAAATTTAAATCAATTTTAAATATGAATGTTTTAAAAATAAGTTTAAATAAAATAGTTTTTAAAAGTAAATTTGTTTCAAACAAATGTTTAACTTGAATTTGAGAAATTCTTTATAAAAGGGTTTGGAATGGAAAGTCAATGAATTGCAAGTTAAATTTTTTTTGAGAAAAATGTGTGATCCTCTATCATGAGAGGAGAGCACACATGGAATACTATATATATAACTAAAAAATGGAGCTGCCAACATGCCTGACAGGTGGCAAGTCTAAAACAACAATAAAAATAAAGCAGTAGAAACCCCTCGAATGAGCTCCGGCAAAGCCACCGCCCATTACACCCTAGTATCGAGCTCCGGCAAGGCCACCACCCAATACTAAAGTGTTAGAGGTATCTAACAAAAGGAAGAGCACCAAACTGAAAATCAGAAGAAGACCAAGAGACAAGACAGGAGCAATCCGCGTCTCTGAGAAGAGCCATCCAGCAAGTCTGAAAAAGCTAAATGCTATCCAGCAAACCTGATAAGAGAAGAACCCGCATCCAACCTAAACAACACCTGAAATAGAACTAGCAAACAAATAAGAGAGAAACACATATATGTATATAAATAAAATTTATATACATATATGTGTGTATAGAAACCAAAAGAGAGAACTAAAGCTAGAATAATCAGACACAAACAAGAAACTAATTATGATCCTAGAAAAGAAAGAGAAATGTGATTTAAAGAATTATTAGAAACAGTATAATTGGAGTTAAGATTAAATGAGTTAATATTATTTCTAACCTTATTAAGATAGTCCTTAAAGCAATTATTTTTAGCTAATTTATATTTAGGATTAGAAATCCACTTTAAGCAGAAATTTGAGATTAAAATAATCAATTTGTTATTTTGTTGATAATTGTTATTAAAAATTCTTTGGTTTCTTTCAAACCAAATATACCAACAAGAAATAATGAATAAAGAATCAAGCAAATATCTAAAATCCTTATTAAACATGAATCTAAAAGAATTCCAATAAAATAAGCAATCAGAAATTCTAGAATTAATATGAAACTCAAAAATATTAAGGATCTTAATAAGAATAAAATAGGTATCCAAACAATCAAAGTAAATATGATTAATATCTTCAAAAAATGTGTTGCAAAAAAAACATTTATTGTCAATACTAATATTTTTCTTTTTTAAAAATTCAATAGTATTTAACTTACCATGAATGATGAGCCACATATGAATCTTAGATTTAGGAGGAGCATTAGACTTCCAAATGAATTTAAAACAATTGACAGAAACCCCCGAAAAGTTGATAAATTTGTAAAAGGAATTAGAAGTATATTTCTTACTCTTATCCCAATCCCAACTAATAAAGTCATTATCATTGTCAATATAATAAAGATTAAGTTTAGCATAAAGCAAGAAAAGATGTCTAAGAGTAGGTCCTTCTAAAATACAATTAAAATTAAAAGTCCAAGGAGGATCACTATCAGAATTGAAAACATCAGAGATTAATGCAAATTTGAAATTACAAATATCATATAAATCTTTAAACTCAATCTTAAGAGGAGTAGTAGAAATCCAACTATCATGCCAAAAAGAAGTACAGTTACCTGAATGAACTATAATATTTAAACCCAAGTTAAAGATATTACTGCATTTTAAAATAGATTTCCAAAAACAAGAAATATTTCTAAAACTAGAAGAACTAATATGGTATAAATTATAACTACCATTGTAATAAAAATTAGATATAATATCTTTCCAAATGGCCTTATCACTAATGTCCCTGAATTTCCATAACCATTTACCAAGAAGAGACAAATTCATATTATGTAAATTAATGACTCCTAAACCACCCTCTTTTTTAGATTTACATACAGTATCCCAATTAACTAAACATTTAATACTACTATTGGGGTTATCACCGCTCCAAAGAAAATCCCTTCTAATTTTATCTATTTTATCTATCACCCAGTCGGGAAACAGATGCATAGACATCCAATATATAGGAAGTGCTGATAAGACAGAATTAATCAAAACCAATCTACCTGCTCTAGATAGAAATCTAACATTCCAATTATTGATCCTATTTTTAATCTTATCAATAATAATTAACCAATCATCATGTTTAAGTTTCGAAGGTCTAATAACAAAACCAAGATAGTCAAAAGGAAAACTCATAGTTTTACAATTTAACGTATTAGCAACTAAATTTTCTACATTATCAATATCATTTAAAATTAAAACGGAACTTTTATCAAAATTAATTTTTAAACCAGATAATAATTCAAAACTATAAAGGATAAATTTAAGAGCAATAATATGTCTAGGGTGATGGGAGGAAAAAAGCAAAGTATCATCAGCAAATTGAAGGACAGATAAGCCAAAAGAAGAAATATCATTACCAATGGCACCCAAAAGGTTATTGCTAACGGCATTTTTAATAATCTTAGAAAAAACATCACCAGCAAGATTAAACAGAAGGGGTGATAAAGGGTCTCCTTGCCTTAAGCCTCTCTTAGATTGAATCTTATTACCAGAAACACCATTAACCATAATACAGGAGTTACCCGTTTTAAGCAAAATAATAATCCAATTAATCCATCTATTACTAAAGCCTCTGGCACGGAAAATTTCTATAAGGAAATCCCAATCAACCGAGTCGAAGGCTTTAGCAAAATCTAATTTTAAAATAGCACAAGTTATATTATTTTTACAACAAAAATTAATATATTCTTGAACAACCGCAACACCATCAGTAATATTCCTGCCTTTAATGAAAGCAGATTGCGAACAGTCAATGAGGTCATTCATTTTTAAACTAAGCCTATTAGCTAAAACCTTAGAAATAATTTTAACAGAGCAGTTCATCAAAGAGATGGGCCTAAAATCTTTTAAAGTATTAGCGCCCACTTTTTTATGTAATAAAATAACATTAGCAAAATTAAAACGACCTAATTGGAGATTACCATTATAAAAATCATTGAACAAACACATTAAGTCTAATTTTAAAACATCCCAAAAAGATTGATAAAAGAAAATAGGAAAACCATCCGGACCCGGAGATTTGTCTCCAGGTAAATCAAAGATGGCTTTACGAATTTCCTCAATAGTAAAAGGGGCATCTAAATCAGAAAGATTAATGTTAGAGGAAGATGGATAAAGATCATTCCATCTAGCACTAACTCTATGCTTAATTTTGGTGCCAAAAATGTCTTTGTAATAATCAGTAAAAGCATTATTAAGATCTCTTTGATCAACTAATTCCACATCATTAACTAAAATGGAGTTAATTGTATTACTACGTTTTCTATTATTAGCTAGATTGTGAAAGAATTTAGTGTTATTATCACCTTCATTTATCCAATGAAAATTAGATCTTTGTTTCCACATAACTTCCTCTTTTTCAAGAATAGAATAGAGATCCTCTTTTAAATTATTAAGAACATTCCTTTCACCAATATTTAATTGTCTAGATTCTTCAATCCTATTAAGTTTAAGTAATTCATTAAGAATATTATCCTTTTTAATTTTAATATTACCAAAAACATTTTTATTCCATTTTTTAAGAAAATACCTGAGGTTTCTAAGTTTAAGCACAAAAATTTTAGCAGAATTACCATAATACTTAAGGCAAAAATAATTCATAGATGACCACTTATTAATGACTAAATTAGAAAAATCAGATTCTAAAAACCACATTTTTTCAAATTTAAAAACCTTATTCAAAAATCTATGACTATCACAAGTAAGGATAATGGGACAGTGGTCAGAAAGGGTAAAAGGTAAACCTGAAACTCTACATATAGGGAATTTATCCTCAATATCATCACAAACAAAAAATCTATCTAAAAGAGCAAAGGAGGGAGACTCTCTATTATTACTCCAAGTAAATGATCTATTGGATAGAGGAATTTCGATCAAATTACATTGAATAATAAATTGATCGAATTCCTCCATAGCCAAATAATCACCTTCCCGAGGAGAACGCTCCCCAAAAAAACGAGTCACATTAAAATCACCCCCTAAAATCCAAGGACCAGGGGCAAAAGACCTAAACTCGAGGCATTCATTCCAAAGAATCCGCCTCTCAATTTTAGAATTAGGCCCGTAAACATTAGAAATATTAAGAAAAGAATTATCAGAAAGATTAATTAAGATAATGTGTAAAGAGTGCTGCTTCTTAATACACTGAAGTAATTTAAAGAGATTATCTCTCCAACCAATCATAATGCCCCCAGATGAGCCCATTGAGGGGAGAAATGCCCAATTTCTAAAACGAAAACCACCCAATCTTCTAAAGAAACGAAAATCAGGACATTCAATTTTGGTCTCTTGAAGAAGAGCAATGTCAATAGAAAAATCTTTAAAAAAGATTCTAACCTTATCACATTTACTGAGGTCATTCAAGCCTCTAATATTCCAACTAATGACTCTCATAAACCCATAGATCTAGCCCTATCAAGTTCTTTACTTCTAATAAACTCACGATCTAACTCAATATCAGAAAAAATAAAAGCAGAGCTACTAGCTAACCGACTAAACTCAGAAGCAGATAAATCACCAAGCGCATAAGAAGAGTAAACACTACCAAAATCAAGATGCATACCAGAGCCTGGTTCCAAAACACTGCTCACAGTGCTTGAACCAGGAAACTCACCCGCTGACTGAGAGCGACTATCTCTAATCCTGACACTGCGACGAACCAAACCACACGAAGTGACCAGCTTTTTACGCCTACCTCTCTTCGAAGTAACAATAGAAGGCACTGAGATGCCAACAGCCTCAACATTCAAAACAGAAAAAGGATCATCAGAACCCACACTTCCAACAATAGAATCAGCAAAATCCACACAAGCACCAACACTGTCACAAAATTTCCTTTGGAAAGAGGACGACCTCTGATCAGTAGGAGAAGGAAAATTAGCTATAGGACGAAACTGATCCAATGCTAAGTACCCATCTGAACCAGAGTAACAAACCAAATCTGTATCACTAGAATTACTAGACCAATCTGGGAGTTTAAGTTCAGAAATGCAACCAATTTGATCGGATGAATCAAGCATTTCATGCTCAACATGCACATCACTTTTAGACAATAACTCAACAGTGGGTGAATCATCAACAACAATCAATGACAGCATCTCATCTGGTGAAGAATCATCAGATAAAAGCCAAGTAAGAGGAACATCAGTGTGATTCAACAGCAAACACTCATCAACACCATCACCTTCTAAATGAATATCATCAACCCAGTTATTATAATCAGAAAAAGCAGAGCAACACTGAGAAACTGAAGTCACTAGCGGATCCACTAACTGCCTCACTTCCAACAAATCAAAACAAACAACATCAATCTGAGGGAGAATATCACTAACCATCAAGTCGACCGAAGGAAGAAACTCAATAGATTGAACAAAATCAACACCAGAAGAATCCGAGCAATCAGAGACTAAGTCAGAATCAAGACAAGCAAATCTATTACTGGTGGAAATCATGAATGGTTCCAGAGGAGAAGAAATGCCTTTAAATGATTTAGGATGAATAAATCCACTAAACAAGTCATTATCCAAAGGAGATAGACAACTGACAATATCTGGATCAGTTAAAATGGGATCAAACCTAACAGAATCTTGAATGGTTTCAACAAAATCCATCTTTATCTCTGAAAAAACCGAAAAATCCAAAAAGTTATCAAGCATCTCAGAATCGCCACTATTAACAAGAACAACCTTATCAATATTTGGGGAATTAATGTTGTTAAAGTGGAACAAAAGATCATCAAGTAATCTCAAACCATCTAATCTCCTATGACCAAGAATGCTGATTAATAATCCTCTCAAGTTTATAAAATTATGAACAAAATGAAAACCATGCTTAGCCAAAATAACAGGAGGAATGGACTCGTTCGAAGATGAATCGGAATGACCAAAATAAAGCTCTGGATCTCCAAATTTTGCTCTGTAACCCTTGCCAATATTGGGAGCATTAACAACATTAAAGTGAAATAACAGTGATTCCAGAAAATTAAAACCTTCAGAACTAAACAGCCCAAGATGTTCATGAATAAACCTTTTCAGAAGCATGATTTTAAGCATAAACTGAAAACCATTATCAACCAAGAAATCAGACGAGACCGAAGAAGACAATTTGATCGAACATTTATCACTTTTGTGACCAAACTTGCCACAGTAGAAACACCTAATAGGATCACGGCACTGAGATGCGAAATGATTACTGTCACCACATCTAAAACAAAAAGAACTGCTGCCTTTTGAATCAATCCAACGCTTAAAAGGGATCTGAGGTTTCGCGTCGCACAAGAAAATCCCAGGCAAATTATCTTTAACCACTTGAGCATATGTGCGACGATGGAGAGAGACAGGAGCAAAATCCTCAGAAAAAACAAGCGATGATTGAGGAGGCGAAGAGAAAAAAAGAGATCTTGAAGAAGACGAAGGAACAGACGCCATTTTTTTTTAATCAATTATTGTTGAGGTTAAAAAAACATATGAATTGCAAGTTAAATTATGAATGTATTTTGAAAGCTAAATTTTTTTTAAATAAAATTAAGTAGTTTAGTTAAAAGCTTTTTCTTAAGTAATAAATGTTAATTACATTTATCTTTCAGGATTATAAATTGAACCTTAAATTGGGTTAATGCTTAAAAGAATGATCATTTTGAATTTTAAATGCAAAATGTAATTTAAATTCAAATTCAAGAGTGTAATGTTTTACCACTTTAATGCTAATGAAATCATTATAAAGAAATGGATTATCTTAAAAATAATTAAGATATTAAAATGACTTAATAAATAGGTTAAATTTAGAATGACTTCTTTATTTAATTAATAATTTAGAATTAGAGATAAATTAAGAAGTAAATTAAGAAATGTTTTTAGTTAATAAGGATAATTAACTAAGGGATTATTTGGATAATTATTTATTGTGATTAAATTTGATAAGTAATTAAATTAATTAATTTAGATAATCTATTGTAATTTGTTAAGTGTAATTACTTGATAAAAGTAATTAAGAGATTAATTACTTATTGTAATTAATTTTGAGGATATGATTTAATTAAGTTAATTAATTTATTTTAATTAATTTAAGTAAATCATTTGATGGTTGATATATGAAATTACTTGGTGTAATTAATGGTGCAGAATTACTTAGGGAAGTAATTAGATGATAATTACTAAATGTAATTAACTGGAAAAAGGTTTTGTAAGTGAAGTAATTTGGGTAATTACTTTTGTAATTAATCAGGGGATTAATTAGTGGAGATAATTAATTATGGAATAATTAATTTATTAAATAAGTAATTAAGGGTAGTTAATTAGTGGATTGTTATTAATCAAGGGTGATTAATAATTGAGTTCTAAATTAGAGATTAAATACTTAATGTAATTAATTTAAATAAAGTAATTAATTTAAATATAAGTTAGAAATCATGAATTAATGTAATTAATGATGAAATTAAGAATTCGTAAATTAAGTAATAATAATAATGAAGTGATTGATTATTGAAATTAATTAAGAATAAATATAAGTAATTATATTTAATTAATAAATGAAGTAATTAAATGTTAATTACTATAAATGCTTTAGGAAAATTAATTATAAAATTTATTAGAGACTAATTACTTATTGTAATTAGTGAATGATTAATCAAAGGTGATTAATCGAGATAAATACTTAGTGGATGATTAATTAATTTGATTTATAATTAATTAATGGTTGTATAAGCAGGATTTATAGATAAAGTAATTAATTTAGTTTACTTTAAATTAATTAGAGATAGATGTAGTTAATTTAATTCATTTTAAATTAATTACAAATGGCATGATTATAAATCATTGCTTATGTATGAATGATATTGATATTTCATTTGATGATTGTGATCTCAGATATGAGATGAGTAATATCTATGTGATATAGATGCTTAGTTAAGTATGATAATAATTAATTATCTGTTTGGATGATAATATTGATTATCTGTTTATGATAATGATGTGATTATCTATTGTGATATTGTGAATTATCTTCTGTGTATTGATAATATTGAATTTAACTGTTAAGACTAAATAGACAACTTGGCCCTAAAAGATGGCGTTTTGGATTTCGATGAGACCGGGATCGGGTTTTCCTTATTTGGAAGTCCGAAAACCACATCGTTCCAAATTAACGATAGGTCGTGATTCTGAAGTGAAGATGAAGATTCAGAGTGCAAGGATTATTGTCGTTAACTCTGAGGGTGATTCTAAAATGAGTGTAACGAGATAATGCCTTCGGTTTCGTTCGAACCCGGAACGTACTTGTATGGATTGAATCCTTTCAGAACATCGTCAGGTGGAAGATGAGCATTCTAAGAGATATGTTCTCTAAAGGTAATCGTAGCCTCAAGCCTCATCAACCGGGAATGGCTAAAACAGGGGAGGTGCAGCAAGGCTTCGTGGGTAGCACCCACTTGAGAGCAAGATATACCCCTGTCTAGATGTCCCTTTTATTTCGGCTGTGTGGGCGGTTGAATAGCTACAACCGCTGGGGTTGTCTTGTTCGGAACTATTCAGTAAGGAATGGGTCCGGCTTTGTGTTGTAGGGGGTCGGGAGTGATCCTCGCTACGTTGATCTAGGCCACGTACTGTGACGGGCGGTACCCCAGTAGCCCTGCCATTGTATGGAATCCAATCTCCAATAAGTGCCGTACGTATTAGTTGTGCCCAACTATGTTGGAATGTGAGATGTAAGCATTTCAGCTATTTCTGTATTTTACTTGAAAACCCTAGACACTATTATAATATCATTGAATTTCCTATTAAATGATTTGGTTAGCGTAAGGTAAAAACTTACCCGTATTTATGTGTGGGGAGTCTTACGTGATACCTTTATTTTCAAAGATTTTTAAAAATTAAGCAACTTTAACCTGTTACTCACACCAGACCCATGTCTGACCCGGAGTTTATTTCTGTTTTTCCTAAACTCTCGGGTACCCAAATTTTTACGGGTAGCCAAGGGATTCAGGTTAGCTTTGACGAATTCTGGAGGAGCAATGGAGCAGGAGGCTTCAGCGTTGTAGATATATAGTTTTCCGCTGTGTTGGTATCTCTGAGTCGTATTGTTTGAGTTGCATTGTGTTGTATTGTAAATACTAGACAGGTGTTTATAACTGTCTAGTAAGTGATATATTATCTATGTAACTCTGATTGATGTTGTATATTATATAATACTTATGTGATTAATATAATTTATTCGTTCCACTGTTGAGATTCTGATGTTGTTCTTCTTTTTCATCTTTCATTTCTATTTTCTCACCTCTTTCTTTCTTAATAACGAAACGACTTCCTGGGCATAGGAAGTTGGGTCGTTACAGGACTTGTAGTGGTCTGGAGCACGAGTTGCATTCAGTATTTGTGTTATTCTCTTGTTTGGTTTTTTTGGTGCACATGCTTGCTTCCCTGACCTATTGCAGTGTAACCTTCATGTGTACTTCTGGTTAGCATATTTAGCTTGGTTTTCGCTTGCTCATCCAAGATTGCACTTGTTGTTTGTCAATTTTTCTTGGGAATAGGCTTCTGCTTGACTTTGTTATTCATGTTTCTAGTTTTGGTGTTGTTTTGAACATGCCCATTGCATTGTTGAGGCTGTGTTGCTTTCATCGAGCTTTTTCACTTGAACTTGACAATTTTGTATTGCACCTGAGTTGAATCCAGCTTAAAGCTCGGGTTTGACCTTGTGCTGATATTGTGACATTATTTTTATTGCACTTGAGTTGAACCCGGCTTTTCATTTGGGTTTGACCTGTGCTCACCTATCCCTGTAATTTTATCAAGTGTATATATTAGTGTGTGTGGCCTTATGGCATGTACAGTGATACACTGTGCATGTCACAAGCTGTTGGTGTATGATGAATTCGAATTTAAATGATGACGAACAACCCAAATAACTGAGGCAAATATTATTTTCAAAATCCACTTTTTATTTTATACTGCAAAAATATTTTATTTTCAATTTTAACGCGTCAATGTATATTTTTGCTGATTGCTCAGATGCTGCATTCACATTGGAATGAAGTTGAAGATAAATACGAGTGTGAGTGATATGTAGTGAGGTGCAATGTAAATGTGAATCGTGATGTAATCAAAATTGTATTGTAATTGAAGTTGTGTTTATATATAGTGAGAGCTTGAAATTTGTACTATTCAAAAACTGTAATAAATATTTGTTTGAATAAAATATCTGTTGGAATTCAAATTCTGCGTTATTTATTTTATTCATCGAATATTTATTTAATCTGTGAAAATAGAATAGTATATTAAAAACTACATTTAAATGAATATATATATATATATGTTTATTATCATCAAACAAAAATCATATACTTGCATATTCAACATTTATTTATGGAATTATTTCTATTCCTAGATCGTCTGAAACAAGATATATATATATATATCTGTGTGTGTGTATATGTATATGTATGTATATATGTATGTATCTATGTGTATGTATATATATTTTGTTGTGCAAATAATGTTATAAACATTAGTTTGAATAGTAATAAAGTTTATGATGGTTCTCTTGAAAATGGCATTTATCTGATGAATAAAAATAATGTATATTCTGTAACTAATTCTAGTAGCAATATAAACAAAAATTATCTTTGACATTTTAGGCCATGCCATATTTGTGAGAAATGACTACATAAATTGAAAATAAACGTCTATTGTCAATTGATTCCGAATTATTTGACACGTATGAATTGTGCCTAAAAGAAAAATGACAAAGCACCCCTTCAGTGGGAGCAATGAAAGAGTTGATGAACTCTTAAGGCTAGTACATAGTGATTTATGTGGTCCAATGCCTGCAGTAACCAACGATAATAGTTCTTACTTTGTTACCTTTATGGATGATTTCTCAAGACTAGGATATGTGTATCTCATAAAGAACAAATCTGATATTTGCAAGAAATTTAAGGACTATAAAAATAAAGTTGAAAATCAAACGAACTAAAAGATTAAAATCCTTCGATTTGGTTGAGGAGAAGAGTGTGTTGGATAAGAACTCCAATAATACTTAAAAGATAAATGGGACTATCTCTTTGATTACTCCACCCTATATTACATAACACAACGGTGTGTTTGAGCAAAAGAACCAATCCTTATTAGACATGGTTCGTTCCATGATGAGTAAGCTGAGTTGCCTCTGTCCTATTTGGGATATGCCTTGAAAATCACTGTGCATATGCTAAACATAGTAACCACTAAACCTATGCCGAAAATGCCATATGAGATATGACATGGGAAGAAATCCCACTTCAATTATTTAAAGGTGCAGGATTGTACAACCTATGTTAAGAGCATTGGCCATTATAAGCTTGTGGCGATATTGACTTTGTATAAGCTTATATGGTATCCCAAGAATTCAGAGGACATGTTTTCTACAACATAAAGATACAAAAAGTAATTTCTATCAAATGAAATTAACCATGAAGTTATAGACTTGGATGAGATCTGAGAGACTAACATTAAGAATGGAACAATGAGAGAACCAAGTTCACCAATATAGGAGAACACACAACCTACTAAAAGTCTAGTATGGAATCTTGCACAACCAAAGAGATACCATGGTTTTCTCATAGATGATGAAAAAGGAGGATTGTGTCTTAGATGATGACATTTCTCTTTCTTTCCAAGAAACACTAAAGATTAAAGACTCTGTACTTTGGTTTGGACATCCTAGAAAGATTCCATATACGAGAATAAAGTATGGACTCCGTCAGATGTGCCCGAAGGATAAAACTCATAGGATGTAAATGGATTTTTAAGAAAAAGCTAAATGCAGATGGAGAAGTAGAGACTTACAAAGCTAAGTTAGTAGCGAAAAGATTTCCTCAAATTTAAGGTGATGATTACGATGAAACTTTTTCACCTATAGCCATGCTTCATTCCGTTCGGATTATGCTGGCCATTGCAGCATTCTATGACTACAAAATTTGGTAAATGGACGTGAAGACGACATTTCTAAATGGTAATTTAGAAGACCGTCTATATGTTGCAGCTCGAGGGTTTTGTGGTCAGTGGGAGTGAAGGCAAGGCTTATAAGTTGTTAAAGTCCATTTATGGACTTAAAAAAGCTTCATGGAATTGGAATAAGTGTTTTGATAAGGTAATCAAACAGTTTGGCTTTCATCACAACACAAGGAAACATGCGTACATAGAAACGAACAAGGCAAAGTCATCATATTTTTAGTGCTATATGTTGAAGACCTATTACTGATTGGTAACGATGCTTCGTTGTTACAATCAGTAAAAGCTTGGCTTTTAAAGAACTTCTCAATGAAGGATTTGGGAGAAGCAGCCTATATATGAGGTATAAAGATCTATGGATATAGATCTAAAAGGCCGTTGGGATTGTCCCAATCCTTGTACATAGACACTATACCGAAGAGGTTTAGTATAGAGAATTCTAACCGTGGAAACATACCAACGCGGTCTGACTCATCTTTCTAAGAAGAATGCTCCTCATGCTGATAAGGAGAAAGAACATATGAAGAGGATTCCCTATGCTTTAGCCATATGATCTATAATGTACGCTATGCTATGTATTAGACCGAATGTGGCCTACATATTAGCAAGCGTGAGCCGATAGCACTCTAATCCAAGAGAACATTGGATGATCATAAAATGTATACTTAAGTATTTAAGAAATACTAAGAACTTATTCCTTATATATGGGCATGGAGACCTCCTTATAAAGGGGTATACTGATTCGAGCTTGATAGATTTAGAGGTATGCCATATGGGCAATTATGTAATTTGTTACATATATCTAACCCGATAACCAATCTTCATCGAAATAAAAGGTATTTGCAACAACCTAGTTGAGATTACCCGGAACTAAATATAAAATATGATTTAAAATTATCTTAATTAATTTTAAGATGAATATGAAAATTTTTATTTTGTTATAATTTTCAAATTAAAATGGATTTCTAGATGGAAACAAATAAGTTTAGGAAAATTTCTTAAAGTTCAGAAATTGTGTAATTTAACTTCTTATATTTGATAATATAAGAATAACCTTAGGGAAAATGGGATAAAATATATGGAAACAAATTTGTGATCTAAAATACAAAATTTTCTAAGGTTTATTCTCTTATTTATTATAAAGGGGATTTATGATATATAATTTCCATTTCAAGTTATTACAACAACTGTTGTAAATTTAATTAAATGGTAATATATTGATTAATTGCTAAAAATATGATTTTTCAATTAATAGCCTATTTTATCAAAACTATTGGCAATAATTTTTATTTTCGAAAATTTTTGTTTAATTTTGTTAAGATGTTTCAATATCTATAGAAATGAGAATTTTAGGCATGTTATTTTTTTGGGGAAAATCAAAGGAATCAACGGTTTTTAAATAAAACATTGTTTATACTTAAAATGGCATTTTATAAGTGAGATAACAAAATAAGATTAGTAACACTTCTCCTAATTTATAACATCTTGCTATTGGGTTCATACCCAAACCCTCTTAGCCTATGGAGGAAATAAGAAACAAGTAGATATAGTTGTTTCTCATTTTTTATTTCAGTTCCAAAACTTGAAAACAAATTATTGAAGATAATCAACTCAGGTAATCTCTTCTATCCTATATCACGTCTATTGGAGTTTTAATTTCAGCTTTAGCTTGGATTAGTGATCTTGTTTTTACAATTTTTGTAACAACCCTAGTTTTTTAGATTACTTGTTAGTATTAAATTATAACGGTAGTTATAATTTAATATTGTAAACTAAAATTAGAAATTTTAATTGTTTATTTGGAATAAATAATGAATTTTGAAAATAAAATGTGAAAAATAAAGTTTGGAGCTTTATTTTATTTTTTTGGGTTAATAATGAATGGAATATGGGCTTTAAATAATGAAAAGTGACATTATTATAAAGAAATTGCAATAATTATATTAATTATTGCCTATTTATTTCTTTTAATAATTTTTAAGAGGAGTAATTTATTTTTAAAGATGGTTTATTTAAAATAAAGATGAAATTGGTTTAAAATATGTTTTGACTATAAATTAAGTTCTGAAATGGTTTAGAATATTTTTCTAAGTAAGAAAATGATTTTTATGGAATTTTAGAAGTAAAATGTTGAGTTTTATTCATTTATTTGAGTAAATAGTGTAATTTTGTTAAATAAAGGATTTTAATAATAAAAATGTTTTAAAAATAAAATTTTGTCTTTTTATATGGTAGAAAATGTTTATTTTATAAGTATGCAAGCTTTCATATTTTTCTTGTGTAAAACTTGAGAGAAAATGCTTTTTTGTGTGATATATGCACATTTTTGGTTAAGGGTTGTTAATTAAACCTTAGGCTTATTTATTAACTATTTTATTGTGGGTTCAAAGGCCCATTATCCAAGTAGTAGCCTGTAGTTAGGAAGTGAGAAACATTATCTCATTAGCTGTACGTACAGAAATGAGTTCCACCTTCTTCCTCTTCAACCAGTAATAGAAAACTCCTCTTTCTTCAAGCCAAGCTTTCAAACTCAAATCTTTTTCAAAAAAGTTGTTGTTTTTATCAGTTTAGAGTGAAATTAAAAGGTAATCTCATTCCAAAACCTTATTAACCCATAAAAATCTTGTTTCTAGAAGAGTTGGCTGTTAATTCTTCCTTTCCTGTTGCATGTGTTTACCTTGAGTTCTAGCAGGTTAAGAGAAGCTCCTTCTTCCCAAAAGCAAGCAACTTTCCTCCGATTCTTTGAGTTTGCTCTCTAGTAGCAAAGGTGAGTTTGTCATCTCACATTTCTAGTTGAAACTAGCCTGTTTTAATACAAAGATCTGAAAGAAAATAGCTTCTGTATACGTATATGTTTCTGTCAGTTGTTTTATTGAACTTCTTGTTTCTGGTTGCCACATTGAGTTGCCACAACCGTTTTATTTTCACTCAAATTGCTATCGGATCTTTTTTGGATGTTTTTTATATACTAAACTATGTGCGTGTCAATTTTCATCTAAAAATTCCATCATTTGATATGTTAAATCGACCCTGGAAAATCAATACAAGGTTGGAAAACAACCTGGAGAAGAGTCCGTAGCCTAGGTCGACAGGCAGGTCGACCCATCACCTTCCAGGTCGACCTGGCCACTGGGCTGGGTCGACCCTTGTTGGCCCAAGCACAAGTAGTTTGGCCTTTGTTCTTTTGATATGTGACTTGTTTTAGCTTGTTTTTTTCCTATCTTTCTTGATTTTGATAATGGTTATGTGATGTTTTGAAGTGCTATGATGCCTATCAATAGGCTAGCTAAATTTTAGGAATTTGAAATTCAATTTTTTATTGATTTTGAATTGGAATTTTAATTGAATTCGAATATCAAGTTGAGTGATTTTCATTGTTTTTATTCGTTTCGAGCATGGAGTTTTCCAAACTTCTTTGGAATAATTTTTAAAATTACTGAGCATTTAAAATTTTTATTATGTGATATTTTTAAAGAATTTTCAAATAGAAAATCTATTTAATAAGGGTATTTTCAAATATGGCTTTTCTAAATTTATTTCGAAAATTTGTTTTAAACGCTTGTTTTCTCAAGTAAATTATTTTATAAATATACTACACTTTTTTGCACTATTCAAGCGAATGAGAAGGAGAATTAAACGGTTTGGTAAAACATGTGGTATTGGATACGTGCGTTTATTTTATCGGTTAATTCCCAACTTGTCCGTTTGATCATTTTGACCTTCGGGTCGAGTTTACCGATGAGATGAGATAAACTTTTTAGTGCTTTGGGTGTGAAATTTACTATGGGTTAGTAATTCGTTTAGTGCGAACGTGTGGTATGGATCACACGTTAACACTGTTCGGGTTCCTATCCGAGAGTTTGTGACACATTTGTCTAAGAGATGTATTTGCCAGTACTGAACCTTCAGATCATTTGTTCTTCAAGATATTTGTCTAAGAAACGTTTGTCATTGCGACGTATTTGTCCTTGGGATGTTTTCCTTTGGTATTTTTGTCTAAGAGATGTATCTGTTTGTCCTTCGAGACGTTTTTCTAAGAGGCATGGCGCCTTATTTTAGGATAACAATTCTTGGAGGGCTTCAGCCATATGCATGTGCTATATCTTTGAGATAATTTCTTTGACTGTTTTCCTCTAGTGTATCGCCTCTTTCCGGAATTGGTCCTCTGAACCATTTAATATATATATATATATATATATATATATATTTGTCGATTACCTTTCAGGAATTTGAACTCTTGGAAGTTCTATTTTTGAGATTTGAGTTGCCTGCACTAGCGTTATTTAGGATTTGCCTTTTGGTGTTATTATTGAGATTTGCCTATTGGCGTTATTACATGAGATTTGCCTTTTGGCATTATTTAGGATTATATTCTCCTATGTTGGAGAGTTATATTTGATTGCCTTGTGGCGTATTTTGAAATGTTGATTTCTTTGAGAATTCGTTGAGTTTGCTGATGGGGGGGGTGTGGGATTTCTCCTTTTAGGAGTTATATTTTCGCTAAACCACTATTGATGATTCTGATATGCCAATAATACAAGGCTTGCTATATTTAGCGTTTTCTAGATTGTCTCGTCTCTTTTGAGATTATATGTTTGTGCAAGTGATATCATCTCATTACTTAGAGTAACCATGTCATACTTATGCTCATGCTTATACTTATTATTGTTTCTTCTTATTTAAGAAGAATATCAAATTTATCCTATGCTTATGTTATCATATATTCCCTTTAACTAGTTTGTTTAGCTAGACCGACCCTTGTATTTTGTACTCGGGTTAGACCAAGGTGTTTCAGGTTAGGTACCCTTATGGACTTAGCCTATTCTACTTCTATATGGACTTATCTACTAGCCCTTTTTATTGTAGTCGTTTTGTGTTGCTACTCTAATATGTATCTTGTTTTGACTCATGTGTATATTGTGGTCATCATACAACTTATGATGTGGGATGTATCAGTATATTTTTATATATATTTGTTTGCTATTGTGTGATGTGTTATGCATTTGAGCTGTTGTATTTTGTTCTGATAGATCCTATAGCCACCTATGGCTTTGTATTAAGTATTTCTTGGATATGTCGATCCACTTGAATTAGAAAAAAAATTAGAGCATTTATCGACGTGTTCAATAGAAATTTAAGACAAGGTTATAGATGGTCGCTTCTTATGAGCCCTATTCTTCGCATTAGCAAACGGTATTACCGAGTAATATTCTTTGTTAATGTGGATCTCAGGGTGGGGCGTCACAACTTGGTATTAGAGCCGAGTTCAGAACAAAATAGGATAAACACAGAACAGAAGCATATATTACAATATATCAGTATAGTACAAGTGTTACAAATCCCTTAATCATTGTGTCCTTTATCTTATTGTGTCCTTTGAGATTGAAGTTTGTGATATGTCTAGGAATATTTTTATTCCGTAGTATTCCAAAAATAGAATTGATGACATCTTATCTTAGGAGTAATCCTAATCGTGATTGTTTTATTCAAGTCCTCTTCAATACTGGTGCTTGACACCCATCTGTATCAAAGAAGTTTGTTGATGCTTTTGGATGTTCTTGTCTTGTTCTTTTGTGAGGATTGTGAATCCTGTTGAGTGGATCCACGGTATTTGACATGATGTACGAAGAATTAGGATTGTTGCTTATAGCTTATCTTTTCGTGCGAATTAGGCCGCCGTTTTCTATCTAGAGTTTGGAGTGTTTGAGCTGAAATGGCTTGCCTATTATCAAACCACATTTTGTGGTTCAGAGGATCATATATATTAGGTATCCTTATTCGGCTAATTTGTTGCTTCTTGTCCTTCGGAATATTAATAATGGTTCTGAATTCTTTGTATTCACCCTTGAGTTTCAAGATGTTAATGATATATTTCGAATTCTAGTCATTATGATTCTGTTGATTTCTGGGAGTCCATTTCGGGTATAACACCCAATCGGGCAATTGAATATTGTATTGACTTCATTCTTGGCTCTTAGCCTTTCGGTCATCCTCCCACAAGGATGTCCACTAGGGAATTAGGTGATCCATTGAATTTATTTGATGTTGCCATTCTTACCCCTTTTTGAGATATCCTCTTTGGATACTCAATTGTTGGTGTACTTTTTGGTATTACTTCACTCGAAGTATGATTTGTTGTTAATTTTACTTCTCGTCATTTGAGAAGATATTTTACCATTACTTTTATATCTCATTTCTCTCTTTTTAATCTATTGAGTGGTGTCAGGGTCATTCCTCAGCTTGACCCTACATCGATTTTTCAAGAGCAACGAGTCGTGGAGGATAGCGATACTCTTTCTACATTTCACACTCATTATGAGTGGTTCGTTATACAGTTTGGAATAATGAACACTCCAGTCTATCCCATCAATCTTTAGGATCGAGTATTCTAGGAATATCTCAATTAGATCAATTTATGTTCCTTGTTTTTTAGAATAAGTAATAAATTGTGTTTTCAAATTTTTCGAAAATCGAAGATATGTTTCTAAAAGAAATTGGATTTTTTTGGGGAAAAACAAAGAATATTTTGAGTATTATATATGAGGTATTTCTTTTTAAGAGTTTTGGTCGATGCGTTTAGCCAACGTTATCGATAAGAATTTCCTAAATACTGTGATGAGACAGTCAGACATGATAAATTGAGTTTTAATAAGTAAAGTTTGAAAATAATTAATACGATGGAGTAATAATTTTATTTTAAATGTTTAATGAAACTATTGAACCATAATGAGTGTTGGAGGAGTGGCGAAGCAATTTTGATCATTTGATCAACTCTGCAGCCAATCGATGGTGTCATTCACTAGTGGTCCAGTGGTTAAGACATAGTGGAGTTGCTACATGTGGTTGTAGTGGCACCGATTCGAATCCCAGCGGCCACAATAATGAGACATAGTGCACGGACACTTATAAAACCGGCCTAACCAAAGGCCAGGGCAAACATAGTTTCCTTGGCCTCAAAGTTTTAAGTCAAGTTCTAGTGGTCCAGTGGTTAAGATTTAGTGGAGTTGCTACATGTGGTTGTAGTGGCACCGGTTTGAATCCCAGCGGCCACAATAATGAGACATAGTGCACGGCCACTTATAAAACCGGCTTAACCAAAGGCCAGGGCAAACATAGTTTCCTTGGCCCCAAAGTTTCATCAAGTTCTAGTGGTCCAGTGGTTAAGACATAGTGGAGTTGCTACATATGGTTGTAGTGGCACCGGTTCGAATCCCAGCGGCCACAATAATGAGACATAGTGCATGGCCACTTATAAAACCGGCTAACCGAAGGCCAGGGCAAACCTAATTTCCTTGGCCCCAAAGTTTTCAGTTTCCTTGGCCCCAAAGTTTTCGTTTTTTTTTTCTTTTCTTTTTTTTGTTCATGGCAGCGTTCCCCATCCCTCCCGTACCTACCCCGTCCTCTCCCAGTTTTCACGCTTCCATACCCACTCCCCCTCACGTCTTCTCCATCCTGTCGTTTTCGTCCTGCCACTTCCCCTGACCCACCACCTCCGCCGCTCCCATCTGTACCGTCTATTGGCATCCTTTCCTCTTCATTCCCACCAGTACCTCCTGCTGATCTTCTGCCTTTCGTTGATCCTCTCCCTCCCCTCCTTCCCTTGCCGTCTCAACCTGTATGGACTGCCCTTTTCAAGCGTAAACCTAGCAACGCAGGGAAGTACATACCGGTTGATATGACCCCCGATGTCAAGAATGAGGTGTTGATCCCCCTTGTCTCAGTTATTAATGCTGGCGCGCTTGAATGAGTAGTTATCTTGTTGGATTTTTCCTTGACAAACCGTTGTCCTATTTAACAGTCATAAACTTCCTAAAGAAATTCTGGAAACTCAAGGGATCTATTAAAGTTCGGTCGAATGGTTTCCTTTTTCTTTTTCTCCTGTCGTGTGATGATGATAGAAATAAAATTTTGCAAGGTGATCCAATCATTATGCGTAACAAGCTCTTCATTGTCAAACAGTGGGATCCGTATGTGGGAAATGCATGTGAGAGTATATCATCAGTTCCTGTTTAGGTTAAATTCTCCAATATCCCAATGTTCGCTTGGTCTCATACTGGAATCAATTGGCTAGCAAGCAGGTTGGGTAGGCTTGTATGTCTAGATGAATCTACGGAGAAGTTGGAGCGTCTAACTTTTGCTAAATGTTTGGTGGAAATTAAGCCTGACTGTGAACTTATTGATTCCTTTCCAGTTCAGCTGCTTGATGGTGGATCTTAAACAATTCATATTAACTATCTGTGGAAACCTGATATATGCACTCACTGTAGTGTTTTTGGACATACTGCTGCGAATTGTGAAAAGTCTGGAGTGATGGCAAGTTCGGATTTGAATAAAATATCTATGGGTATTGATTGTACTGTTGCACCAAGCAATAACCCCATACAAAACTTGGAAGTCTCAGGAAAAGTAATAAATCAGAGATACCAGAAATGGAAAGTAGTGAAAAAAGATAAAAGGCGGTGGATGAGATCAAATATTAAAAGGAAAAAGGTTGTGGAAAATGCTGAAGAAACCAAAATAGATAAAGGAAAAGAAATAAGAAGTGAGGAATTAGAAGAAGGGGAAATTGATAATGTTATTCCTGATAAGACTGTTAATGAAGAAGTTACAAATTGTTCTACTGAAATTTCTGATATTTTGAAAGATAATGGCTTTCACGTTCTTGCTGATATAGGTGAATTGGAATCTACTGTGAATTCCAACATTGACAAGCCTATTGTGAATGTTGTTCCTTGTATCACTGCAAATAAATGTACCACTAATAGTCAAGTTCTGGAGAGTATCACTGATAACGTTCTCGGTAGTGACGCGAGTTACTGCTGTGGGAAAAATGATTACTCTGCCAAACGACAAAATGCTCTTCCTTCACACATCAACCAAATCACTACTCCCAATCAAACAACTAACTCAGATCTCCAGTGCTCCAAACAACTAAATGCTCCTCATTCACAAATCAATCCATTTTCTTTACTCAATCAATCATCTCTCGCTGACCAGATTGGCTCATCAAATTCAACTCTTTCTATCCATGATAAGCATTCACCACACGTTGCAAAACTTGTGGAAACCCAACAAGAAACAGTTCATATATCTGCTGTGCACGTGCACAACATAAACAGTAGCCTACCCAACTCTAATCCTAATCCCTACGGTGTTGTTTGTAAAGTAACATCTGAAAAGTCAAGTAACACGCAATCTGATCCTACCTCATCCAACTCGCTACTTGAACATCCTTATGACCATATTATTGCGCCTTTTGCATGGAAACCACCTCCTCTTACTTCAGCTCCCATTGCCACATGCAGCTTCACTGCGTCTGCTGATCGAAGAGTTTCTCATGATCAATATGGTCTATCCCCAGTTCGTAAACTCAAGTCATCAAAGAAATCAAAGAACCAAGCAGACATGGATCCCAATCCAGGTGAAGGATTCACAACCACGTCCATCATTCCTGGAATGAATTCTCAAAACACTCCGCTAACTAGGGGTAACAAAAAGAAGCTCCTTAATAACCAAATTGTTGATCAATGTTGAACAACATAGGTGTATGGAATATAAGAGGTGCCCATTGAGATGTTAAATTGAACCAATGTAAAAGCATTATCCACACTCATTCTCTCAGTCTCCTTGCAATCTTGGAAACAAAACTATACTCATCTCTCTCCACTCGTGCTGCTAACTTCACAAACCCAGCCTGGAAGATGCTTCATAATCTTTCGGAAGCGCCTTTCGGCAGAATTCTTATCATATTCAACCCCTCTGTTTTTACCCTAACCCTGATCCTATCTAATCCCCAGCTAATTCATTTGCATGGCTTTTATCTCCCTTCCTCCACATCCTTTTATTTCACTGTTATTTATGGGTATAACACGGTGAATGCCAGACAAGCCTATCTGGATCTCATCCCTGCGTTTAGGCAAGAAACACACCCATGGTTTGTTATGGGAGACTTTAATTGCTCGTTTCAGCTAACTCACAGACTTGGTGGGAATCCTTTATCTCTGAGGGAAATAAAACCTCTTTAACTTAGCAATTAATCTTTCTGATCTTATTGAGATTCCTTCTGTTGGTGCTTCCTATTCCTGGAACAACTCTAGAAGATCCATGCCTCGAACTTTCACCAAAATTGATCACGCTTTCTCTAATCTTTGTGCTCTTAACAAGTGGCCAAACTTAAGTAACTTCCTCCCAGTGCCTGGTCTCTCTGACCACTCCCCCCAAATCCTTTCCTTTGGTGCTGCCATGAATAGAAGAAAGTCTTCATTTAAATTTTTTAATGCTTGGGTTCTTCAACCTGATTTTTACGCAATTGTTAATAAGGCTTGGTCTAATAATTTTTATGGTAACCCTATGTTTGTTTTGCAGTGTAAACTTCGCGCGGTGAAAGCTGATCTCAAAATATGGTCTTTAAGTAAATTTGGCAAGGGCAACTTGGCTTCGTCCAACCTCACTCTCAAACTCCAACATGTTCAAGAGTATATGCATGCTGATCCCAATAATATTGAGTGGGCTGCGCTTGAGGCCTCTTTATCTTTGCAACTTTTCGAAGCGCTTCAGCATGAGAATTTGATGGTTAAGCAGAAGACCAGATTGGAGTGGTTTAAGGTTGGTGACAGAAATACTTCTTTCTATCATTCTACGCTTAAAGCTAAGCATTCCAAAGAAACAATCAGAGTTCTTAAATATGAGAATGGCGTGCTTATATCTGACCCTACTATTATTAATACAATGTTCCTTGACCATTTCAGCGAGCTATTTGGTAATAGTAATAACTTCTCCCCTTCGCTTGATCTTCTTGACTCGATCAGCATACCCAGAATTTCTCACAATGATAATGCCTTCCTCTCTACGGTTATTACTGATGATGAGATAAAATTTGCTCTTTTCTCTCTCAATGCTAACTCTACTGGAGGGCCTGATGGTTTCAATGCGAGTTTCTTCACGGCATGTTGGGGCACGATCGGCCCAACCTTCCTTCGGGCAATTCATAACTTTTTCAATAAATGCAAGTTAATTGGCTCGTTAAATGCTACTAACATTGCCCTTATCCCCAAGGTTAAAAATGCTTGCCATGTTAATGAGTTTAGACCTATTTCTTGTTGTAATACCATATATAAGTGCATATCAAAGATAATAGCGAACAGAATCAAGCTGGTGCTGCCAAACATTATATCTCCCAACGAAGCAGCCTTTATTAGTGGTCGCAGTATTCTTGACAACGTCTTATTGTCCCATGAACTGTTAAAAGGGTATAAAACCTCCATGGTTTCCCCTAGAGCAATGATCAAGCTTGACATTACGAAAGCATTTGACTCCTTACATTGGGATGCTATTGTGAGAATTTTGGGCCTGATGAATTTCCCCAAGCACTTCGTGGCATGGATTGAAGCATGTATCTCTACTGCACGTTTCTCTTTAGTGGTTAATAACAATAACGTAGGTTACTTTCGAAGTATGCAAGGCATCAGGCAGGGAGACCCAATGTCAGCTTATTTATTCATAGTAGTAATGGAAGTTCTAACTCAAATTTTTGTTCAGCAAGTCGATTCTGGCAGCTTCTCTGTACATCCTAAATGCAAAGAGCCACTCATCATTTCTCTTATGTTTGCGAATGACCTGGTGGTTTTCTTCAAACCCACCATGACCACAGTTAACTCTATTATGGAGGGCCTTGATAAATTCTACAAGATTACTGGCCTTTCGATCAATTTAAGCAAGTCTGGAATGATGATTGCAGGAGTGAACAGTGAAACGATAAACCAAATCACCTCTCGTACCTCCATTTCTCTTTGTGCTGACTCCACCATGTACCTTGGTATCCCCCTGGCTACTTCCAGAATCTCATTTGCACAATGCATGCCTCTGTTTGAAAAAATCACTGCTAGGCTTGTTGTGTGGACTAACAGGATGCTTAGTCAAGCAGGAAGACTCACTCTCATTAACGCTGTTTTGTTCTCTATGTCTGTGTATTGGTCTCGGGCCTTCATCCTCCCTATTAAGCTGATCAATATGATAAGAAGAGCTATGACTAACTTTTTCTAGCATGGAACTATTATTTCAAATAAAATTTCTCCCTGTGCATTTTCCAAATTGGAGCAACCTAAATCTAGAGGAGGTCTTGGAATAAAAAACTTGCTTCTCTGGAATCATGCTGCCATTGTGCAACATATTGACAACCTACTGAACAATAAGGATAATTTGTGGGTCAGGTGGTCTTACAAATTCATTATTGGCAATAAATTTTTTTGGACAATGAGTACTCCTCCTTCGTGTAGTTGGACTTGGAGAAGTATTCTTAACCCGAGGCATGAAATTCTACCTTGTGCGCAGAGTATCATTGGTGTCAATAGTCGTATCTCTTTCTGGAGTGACCCGTGGGTTAAAGAGGGAACGATTCTTGGTAAAATGCTTAATTTCAATCAGTAGGTTCAAACTGGAATTGGGTTTAATGCTTATGCGAGTAACTTTATCCAACATGGTCGTGCTGAGCTCCCATTCTCGAGTAATCAAATTGTTAGACTTCTTTGGGATCAAACATGCAGTTATAATTTTGTTCAATCTCAGAATGATGGCATAACTTGGAAATGCTGTATGGACAAGTACAAAATTGGTGGCATGTACAAATATCTTGTTACTCGAAGTAATGCTGAAATATTCAGTTGGCATAAACGTATCTGGCTAAATCACAACTCTGCAAGACAAAACCTATTTCTATGGAAAATTTTCAGTAACACTTTAAAAACTAAAGTCATGTTGCGGCAGAGAGGAGTTCCTATTGACACCAAATGCAGTTTCTGTCATTCTGCCGAGGAGAATACCCTCCATTTGTTTTTTTCATGCCCATATGTTTACAAGTTATGGTTCTTTACTGTTAGTCTGACCATGAACAGAAGAGCTGATATGGTAAGCGAGGTGGAATGGGATTTAATTCACAAGGCAACTAGATGGAAATGTGAGGCAACATATAAGCATCTTTTCACTCTGAAGGTATTTACTACGATGATATGGGATGAACGAAATGCAATAATTTTTAACAATAAAAGGAAATCTGTTTTGCAAATGAAACATGCTATTACCGAAGGGCCGAGATCCGGTATTTTGGCGTCAAAGCATTCCTTTGATTCGGGCTTCCTTGATGCCATCAGTTGTTAGTGTGCTTGTCCTCTCGTGTTGATGTGTTTTGGTTGTTTGGTTTTTTAGTTTTTTTTTATTTTTCCTTTCCATTGGTATGCCTTGTCTTCTGTTTGTCTTGTTTCTTTGTTTCTCCTGCTTGCCTGTATGTGGTTAGCATGTTCTTCTATCTTTGTATTTCTTCTCGGTATATCAATAAATGGTAGGGGTTCATTTTTAACCCCGCTGGCCTTGCCAAAAATAATAATATAAATTTGTGAGCTAGTTTTTGTTTTAACTTAAATGGTATTAAAACTTGTGAGTTTGAAATTGCAAAATTCTTTTGAAAAGAAGTTGGAATTAATTATCAACTTTAATTAGTTTTATGTTGATAATTAGATGAGAATTTAATATTTATGACAAGTGGAAATGTGTATTTGGATTGTTTTGATAAATGAACAATTCATGTAGTATAATCATTTTAATTATAAGAATAATTTTAAACTATATATATATATATATCCCAAAAATTTATTTTGATGGATAATCAATTATCATCTCTTGATAATGGAAGAGATTAGTTATCTCTTCCAAAATGAGTTTTCACAGTTAATTGTTTTTAAAGTAGATTTTAGAAAGCAATGAAAATATTTCCACTTAATAAAAGGTTTTATGATGATTACATAAAGTTGATCATAATTTTGTATGCCTTAACTTTTCAAAGAAAAATATAATAATTTAATAAATGATTTAGCATAAAGCTTGTTTAATGTAGTTTGAAATTAAAATGATTTGGGAAAATTTTCAAATTTTGAATTGATTTAAAATCTGAAATTTTATTTGGAAAAGTGCTTTACTAAAACAGTGATAACTTGAGATTTAAACTCCAAATGAGTTTACTCTTTTTGCAAATGAAATAGCTTTTAGTAAGTTATAAATTTTATTTTTACCACTTTGGAAGATTTTGCTCTTTATTGAGTCGAAAGTGGGTTTGAAAGTGGATAGGCAATTCTGCCTTATTACAAAATTCTTTAATATTCAAGCTGAAAGTAAATTAACATAACTTTCAAACCATAAATCCAATTTTGATGATCTTTATATTTCTATAAAGCTTTGAATGATTATAAAAACTTTCATTTTTAAAATATTTCAGATTTGGTTGTTTGCTAGGTCAAAACTTGTCTTCTTTACAGCAGGTCTGAAATGAAATTGATCTATTTCCCCTTAATAATTAAGTATAGCACTTCTTGTTTGTGAACATGAACTATTATCATCTATTTGAGTTGAGCACGGGTGAAAAGAGAAAAGTTGGAATATATTTTGAGCAAAATGAATATGTATAAATTTGTTTAAACTAGCTTTAAAATGCTAAAAAGGAAGGTATGTTGTCAGATTAATTTTAAGAGTTAAACGATGGTATATATTGTGTTTCCGACCTAATGGTCGATGTATATTATATAAATCATTTTTGTAATGTTATATACGACACTCCATACAAAGGAGACTCCGTAGATTTTTTTTTCGAAAATTTCTAACACTTAGAAAATTTGAAAATAATTAAACAAAAAAATATGTTGCAAACTAGAGAATGACTGTGGAAGAAATAGAGAATAAACAACTTAAACCTTATTTACTCTAATGAAGTGTAATGAATTTAAATTTAAAATCTAGGTAAGAAGCTTTGGATGTTTTCAAGTGTTGAAAATTAAGAATTTTAAATCTTGAAGATAATGGGTTGGATAACTTTAAGAATATTTGATTAGTAAAGAGTATGAAAATATATTCCTTGAGTCTTAACTTGCCTTTGTGCAATTGTTTTACGACTTGCATTTATGTAGTCGTATGAGTTTGGTGGTATTGGGGAAAAACCACCTACCTCTTATTGGATTTTCTTTCCATAATAGTTGTCAATCTAATATCGGTATGACTCCCATCGTAGTACTGTATGGAAAGTCGTATCGATTATCATCTTGTGGAATGGCATTCAGGATAAAGTTGTGACTATCTCCCGACTCTGTTCATGAAGCTTTTTAGGAATCAATCTCACCCGATTTATCTATTGTGTAACATCCTATCTGTGTTTTGCTTCAAAGGTGTAATGCCTTTGAAATAGGGACGTATTGCTCGTAGAAATTCAATGGTCCACAAATCCCAGTAATTCCGCTTGGGAAACCATAGAATTAATTAAGCAATCTTGGTTTTCTATCATCTTATGTTAAGGGTGAGAAATTTTAAACTCGAGCTTATCTATCTTCCTTTCATTGATGAAATAATTGTGTTGAGTATCAATTCTTCTCTATAAATTGCGTGGACGCAATTTTGTTATGGGGAAGGGGGAGTCTATAACAGTCCTGGTTTTTGAGATTACCCGTTAATATTAAGTTATGACGGTAATTATAATTTAATACTGTAAACCAAAATAAAAGTGGAAATTTTAACTGTTTATTTGGAAGAAACAATGAATTTTTAAAATAAAATGATAAAAAATAAAGTTTGAAACTTTATTTTATTTATTTGGGTTAATAATGAATGGAATATGGGTTATTTATTTCTTTTAATAATTTTTAAGAGGAGTAATTTATTTTAAAGATGGTTTATTTAAAATAAAAGATGGAAATTGGTTTAAAATATGCTTTGGCTATAAATTAAGTTTTGAAATGGTTTGGAATATTTTTCGAAGTAAGAAAATGATTTTTGTGGAATTGTAGAAGTAAAATATTGGATTTTATTCATTTATTTGAGTAAATAGTGTAATTTTGTTAAGTAAAGGATTTTAATAATAAAAATGGTTTAAAAATAAAAGTTAATCTTTTTATATGGTAGATTACATTTCATTTTAAAAGTATACAAGTTTTCATATTTTTCTTTGTAAAATTTAAGAGAAAATGCTTTTTATTTTCGTGTATATGTGATATATGCACATTTTTGGTTTAGGGTTGTTTGATTAAGCCATGGGATTATTTATTAACTCTTTTATTTTGGGTTCAAAGGCCCATTAGCTAAGTAATAGCCTGTAGTTAGAAAGCGAGAAACATTATCCCAATCTCTTTACGTACAGAAATGAGTTCCACCTTCTTCCTCTTCAACCAATAAAAGAAAACTCCTCTTTCTTCAAACCAAGCTTTCAAACTCAAATCTTTTTCAAACAAGTTGCTGTTTTTATGAGTTTAGAGTGAAACTAAAAGGTAATCTCATTCCAAAACCTTATTAACCCATCAAAATCTTGTTTTTAGAAGAGTTGGTTGTTAATTCTTCCTTTCCTATTGCATGTGTTTGCCTTGAGTTCTAGCAGGTTAAGAGAAGATCCTTCTACCCAAAAGCAAGCAACTTTCCTTTGATTCTTCGAGTTTTCTCTCTAGTAGCAAATGTGATATTGTCATGTCACATTTCTAGCTGAAATGAGCCTGCTAATGCAAAGATCTGAAAGAAAATAGCTTTTGTATACGTATATCTTTCTATCAGTTGTTTCAATAAATTTCTAGTTTCTTGTTGCCACTTTGTGTGGCCAGAACTCTTTGATTTTCGCTCAAATTGTTGTGTGCATATCAATTTTCATCCAAAAATTCAATCATTTGATTTGTTAGATCGACCTTGTAAAATCAATACAAGGTTGGAAAACAACCTGGAGGAGAGTCCGTAGCCTAGGCCGAAAGGCAAGTCGACCCAACACCTTCCAGGTCGACTTGGCCACCGTACTGGATCGGCCCCTTATTGTCCCAAGCTTGAGTAGTTTGGCCTTTGTTTTATTGATTTGCGACTTGTTTTTAGCTTGTTTTCCTTCCTATCTTGCTTGATTTTGATGATGGTTATGTGATGTTTTGAAATGCTATGATGCCTATCAATAGACTATCTAAATTTTGAGAAATTGAAATTGAAATTGTTATTTATTTTCTGTAACGACCCGCAAATCTGTACCCCTTGAGTCAACACTATTCTACAACAATCAACTCAAGTTGTACAGAAATATGAACCATTTGGGTTAAAGAATAAGAGGTAGAAGAAGAAAATAGAAAACAACAACAGAATCTAACCAACGCAATACAATAAAATATAATAGATAATAAAGGTCTTTACTCAAAAATCAAATGTATCTGTTTATATATTACATCATCAGCGTACATCAATCACTGCTCAACATCAATATCATACAACTGGATACACAACTAAACAACACAGCAGAATATATATATATATAACATGTACAAAAATACGTATCGTCATCCAGCTCGTCTCCTGAGCCCCACAGCATCATATCATGTATCCTATAATACTCGGTCTGACCCGAGCATTACAGTTAAATAACACCCGAGTCAGTCTGGAATACCAGCGTGAGAAAATCACACTCAATTGATTATTAAAGTTTCAAAAATCCTTTGAAAACAAAAGCATCTCGTAAGACCACGCCACAAATAAACATGTCGGGTTTTTACCTTACGATAGCTAAAACAATTTTTATAGAAATCCTCTGATATTATAATAGAGTCTATATACATATACTTATAAAATAGCCGAAATTGTAACATCTATTAAATTCCAGCTACTACCCACAAAGTGCGTAATACAAACAAAACTCATACAAGGCTCGTAGGGAGAATGGATTTCCAACTAACGACTAGGCACTGGGGTACCACTTGTCACAGTACGTGGCCTGGATCAAAGTACCGAGGAGTACGCCTGCTCCCCTGCAACACAAGACCGGGACTACCCCTTACTGGATAATCCTAAGTGAGATCACCCCGCGGTTGGGATAAGCAACCGCCCACTAAGCCGAAATAAAAAGGGACATCTAGACAGGGATGACCTCACCCTGCTTGGGTGCTACTCACCTAGCTTTGCTGCATAACCCCTGATTTTCAGTCATTCGGTTGATGAGGCTTGTGGCTAAGTGTTACCTTTTTAGAACATATCCCTTAGAATGCCCATCGTCCACCAGACGATGTTTCGAAAACATTCATCCAAACAAGTCCGTCCCGGGTTCGAACGGAACCGAAGGCACTATTCCTACTACATCCATTTTAGAAATATCCTCAGAATTAGTAGCGGCTAGCCCTTGCACTTCACTGCTCCATCTTTGAATCCAAAAATCGTTTCCCACGAAACGTACAAACAGGATCGAAGTGGTTTTCGAGAAATAAATCTCGATCCCGGTCTCTTCGAAACGATCAACGCATTTGGCCAATATTGATAGTCAGTGATTTAACTATCAATTATTATTCACAACAACCATTACACAATAAATAATTTTCCAAATTATTTATTCATCTCAAAATATCTTTACAAGATATATTTTCACCTTTTAAACCCCTTTTGAAAACGGCTTTCAAACTATCTTCATTTCTCAGAATAAATTCCAAGTATTTTCTATTTCCACTAGAATTACCAAGCACAAGATTTTAGATTTTTAAAATAATTTCAAACACTTTATTGTAAAATATGTTTAACATTTAATTTGGAAACTTTACTTTAGTACTAAATTTAAATAATACTTTAGAAATAATTAAAATAAGTTTACTTATAAATTAAGCTAGTTTTTCTTCTTTAAAATACAAAATCAGTCTTTAAATAATTATTACGATAATAGATTATAATAAAATACTTACTTCGGAATTTACTTTAAAACATTTAAGTTAAGACTACTTCAATAATTGGCTAAAAATATATTATATGAATATTTGAAAATAAGGTTACTTTATAAAATATAAAACTAGGTTCTCACTCTTTTAAAATAAAACACTAAGTTACACTTTTATAAATAATTACTATCATAATAGATTAAAAGGAAATACTTACTTTAGAGTTTAAATATTAGAAATAATAAATTTTCCAAAACTTGCTTTTTAAAACAACTTTAAAATTTTTCACTTATATTTTAAAATTTTACTTTGAAAACGTACTTGGTTATTCAGGGAGAATTTTCAATCTCAATCACTTAAATCAATTTGCCAATTTGATTTCCAATTTACTCCATTTGAAATAAATTTCATTACTTACTCAATTCATTTCAATATTCATTAAATATGGACTTTATTATTATTGTTATTATTTTCCATTTGATTTTAAATCTCTTACTGAAATATACAAATTTCAAGTTTTTCCCAAATTTTCTTCTTTCTTTCTTCAATAATTTAAATCTTAAAATTTAAATAAATGTTTTATTCTTTTAAATAATAACACTACAGTTTAAAACTCATTAACTTCCTGTTTATTCAAAATTTCCTTTCTATACCCAAGATTTATTTATTAGAATTTTAAATTCACTTTATTTCTTTTCCAATTCATTTTTAAATTTATTCAAATTTCTATAATTATTTTACTTACAAATTCACTTCTTTTATTTTCTTTCCAAAATCCAATTTATATATTTTTGGTAATTCATTATACTCAATTACATCCAATCGAACCATAGCATTCAACATTCCAATATATTTCATCATAGAATATCAAATAATTACAGGAGAGGGTATCAAATAATTTAAATAAATGTTGAGGGATCCAGTTGGATCCCTCCAACCTGTTTTCCCTGCATCCACAGATGTTAGCACAATAATACACCAATTTCAAAATATACCATACTATAGCATATCAATCAATTCAACCATTCAACAATTATTTAAATTTAATCATTTAAATTTAAATTTAAACCGAGTGAGATTAACTCACCTTTTGCTTTTTGTTTGGAAATCCAATTCCATTTCGACCATTATCTCCCAATTTTTGGACCTTGTATAAACATTTCATAAGCTTTATTAACATTCGAAATAAAATCGACCAATTAAATTTCCATTTATTAATTCAATTAATTATGAAGTTTGGGTTTAAACTAATAAATTTGATTTTAAATAAAATTCACTTTTTATAAATTATTTCTAGTGATTAAAATAAATTAAATAAGAAAATCACCTTAATATACCTCCTTAAAATTTAACAGCAGGTTACTGTGTATATTTATATTTTTATTATTTTGAAACAGCCTTCTGATAATTGAAATAATATCCAACATATTAGATTTAAAGGTTAAATTCACTTGAACCTTGGCCGCAACAAATTTCCGAAACCAATATTTCAACTTAGTTAAATTTTCAGAACTTCTATAATTAAAATACTTACGGACAGTATCAACACTTAAATCCTGTATTAACTAACAATTTTACTTTAAAATTTTAAAATGGTCAGAAGAAAAGAAAAAAAAAGTTACCTTAAACTCGATGCGGAAATCAAATCACGAGCTCGAATAAATCCTGCCTCATAGACAACCCACTGACGAACTCGCGCAACTCCAAATCAACACCGCGACCTACAAACCCTAGTTCAATCGCCGTTGCCTATCACCGAACGCCACCGCGAATCCCCTTCCCCTTTAACGCGAGACGAAAACACGCTCGATCGACTTCCTTCAGTCGATGTCAATTCAAACGAATCTCAAGCTCCAACATCGAATCCACCACCCTAGGCTGGAACACGAATGAGGAACCCCACCTATTTCGCATTCGATTTCAGGAACAAGGTCGCGATTTTGAGAATTCATAGGGTCTTCGATTTCAATTCGAGAATCGCCTTTTTTTTTAATTCATGACTTCGATTTCGGGAAAAAAAAGAGAATGAGGAGAAAAGTTCGAACAAAGAAGTAGATGAAGTTGCGATTTAGGTTTTAAGTTGAACGAGGCTTCATTCATTAATTCTTTTTTTTTGAGAGGGAGGAGCTTTCTAAAACGAAGAGGCATAACTTACACGAATTATTTCGTGATTTAAACTGGTCATAAAGCTTTTCAAAGAAGACAACGATGTTCGCAAAAAGGAAAAATACGAGCGAGCAACATCAAGCTAAAAAGACTTTGAAATGATGGGAAACAGCTGATGTGATAAAATTTCGGCTGAAATTGACAGGATAAACATATAATTTAAATTCATATTCAAACTGTCCTGATAAACGCAACTTAAAATTTCAAACTCTAATTGAGATGTGCCGCTAGGCGTTTATAATGTTAAAACCTTATTTCGAACACAATAGAATAGGTTTGAGTCCTAATTTGATCTTATGAAGAATATAGCTTTTGAATTCAGTTATTAATTTTAAATTTCGATATAATTTCAGCGCGTTTATATATCATATGCTCACATAACAACTCCGAACAATACGTAATTTGAAATCCGATAATAATTCAATATTACGGACCCAATAGAACCGGTTTCGTATAATTTCGAGACTGTGCCTCGGAAGGCTATTTTTAAATTCAATTTAAACTATAAAATTTTAAAACTGAACAAACCACTATTAATTTCAATTTTATAACTTCTATTATCCTCAGTGTTATGAATATAAATATTACAAGCCTTCAAATTATTGTGATAGGCTTAAAACTCCCGATTCAACATTTTACCGGACTTCAACTTATTTAATTAATAATTCCATTAGATATTTGTAATTTAAGTTAAAATACTCTATTGAATACTTAAAATCAATTAAATATCCCAATTTTAAATACTCGAAAATTCCGAGTCTTCACATTTTCAATTCGAATTCGAATATCGAGTTGAGTGGTTTTCCTTATTTTTATTCGAATTTGAGCATGGATTTTTCCAAACTTCTTTGGAATAATTGTTAAAATTAGTGAGCATTTAAAATTATTATTATACGATATTTTTAAATAACTTTAAAATAAAACTCTGTTTATTCTCTATAATAAGTGAATTTTCAAATACGGTTTTCTAAATTGATTTCGAAAATTGGTTTTGAAAGCTTGTTTTCTCAAGTAAATTATTTTATAAATATAACACACATTTTTGCACTATTTGAAAGAATGAGGAGGAGAATTAAACGGTTTGGCAACATATATTGTATGGGACATATGCGTTTATCTTATCGTTAATTCTCAACTTGTCCATTTGATCATTTTGACCTTCGGGTCGAGTTTATCGATGAGATGAGGTAAACTTTTTATTGCTTTGAGTGTGAAATTTACTAGGGGTTAGTAAAATGTTTAGTGTGAACATGTGGTATGGGACACATGTTATTGTCCAGGTTCCTCTCCGAAAGTATGTGACACAATTGTCTGAGAGACGTATTTGCCAATACTGGACCTTCGGGTCATTTGTCCTTCGGGATGTTTGTCTAGGAGACTTTTTCATTGCGAATCTTCATCTAAGAGACGTATTTGTTTATCCTTCGGGACGTTTGTCTAAGAGACATGGCGCCTTATTTTGGGAGAACGGTACTTGGTGGGCTTTAGCCATAAGCGCGTGCTATATCTTTGAGATGATTTCTTTGATTATTTTCCCCTAGTGTAACGCCCCTTTCCGAAACTGGTCCTTTGAACCATTCGATAATATTTATAGCAATTACCTTTCAGGAATTTGAACTCTTGGGAGTTCCATTTAAGAGATTTGAGTTGCCTACACTGGTGTTATTTGAGATTTGTCTTTTAGCATTATTATTGAGATTTGCCTATCGGCATGATTACAAGAGATTTGCCTTTTGGCGTTTATTTGGGATTATATTCTCATATGTTGGAGAGTTATATTTGACTGCCTTGTGGCGTATTTTTGAGATGGTGATTTCTTCGAGATTTCTTTGAGTTTGTCGATATGGCGGGTACGGAATTTATCCTTTTTAGGAGTTATATTTTCCCTAAACCACACAATACCAGAAAGGCAATTTCCTCGCGGTTATAAGCGTGACAAAACTAATTTGTTACGGTTATAACCGTGAAAATAGGTACCGTGGGTAAATTCAGTTACACTTTTGCTCACGGTTATAACCGTGATAAAAATAGTAATTTCTCACAATTATAACCATTATAAATTTAAATATTATCACACTTATAACCGTGACAGAACAGTATTTACTCACGGTTATAATCGTGATAAAATGGTTATTACTAACGCTTATAACCTGGGAAATTTAGATAGTATCACAGTTATGACCGTGACAGAACAATAGTTTCTAACGTTTATAACCATTAGAAAAAAGGAAAACTCTAAAACTTATAACCATGACAAATGCAAATTATATCACAGTTATAACCATTACGAAAGGTTATTTTCTAACACTTATAACCGTGATAACTAAAACAATATCAAACAAACTATATAGCACCAATATTTTATTACAGCTACAAACAATCTATACAATATTTCTCTTTAAAACATTTCATTTTGTTTTTTTAACATTTGCATCTACATATCTCTAGCCTTCATCTCAAACATTTCCCCTCTGTCATCACCACAGAACACTACCCTGTACTTGTACCTCTCTGTACCACTGCCTTGTACATCAAACAACTTCAACCGTACCACTACCCTGTACCTCATCACCTCTCTGCCGCTATCGCCACTACAATCATATATCACTGCCATTGCATTCATATTCCAAGCACAAGTAACAATTCTAACAGTCACTGCTGCCCACCAGTAATCTCCCTTGCACAAAAACAATTCACCAATTCATATTGCTGCTAGTGCATATCACGTTGATCCATAACACTCAGTGAATCACCTACCACCCCATCAACTTCCCACATGTACATATAAATACCATCCTCTTTTCCAACTTCCTGCACATCCCAAATACCTTCCATCAACTTCTACTTTAATCCCATCTCAGTGCCAAACCAACATACCAACCATCAACTTCCTGTGTATACACTGCCATTACAAGAGCAATAACATCATACACCACAGCCATCTTTCCACCAAACAATCCATATCCTCTAGCAACATTCACCATTGCAATCCTGTACCACTTCCATACTACAACATCACCAAGCATTACAAACTAACCATCCTACCTTATACAACCTCTGTCACTCTACTGAACATCCTACCTCATACAAACTAGCTGCATAATCACACTTCCAATCATCTACCATCACAGTGCCATACAACTGCTACCAGACCACTCACTTCACCCATCATTACTTCTCCTCAACTTGCATATACACACCCCAATATCCCCGAACATTGCTGCTTCAACTCTGCCTTAAAAACACTACAGAACTGTTTCATTCTCCTGTAACATCGCAGTACAACATACACTACAAAACTATTTCGTTCTCCTATAACATCACAGTAAAACAGTGCACTCACCCATCCCTGTTAACCTCTCATATTTCATTTTTTTCACTAAGCTACTGCTGCTCAACAACCTCACCACTGTCTACCTTCATCAACACCAAATAAACACAGTGCACTGCATCATACCCCATTCAGATCACCAGGCTTCATCACACCACTGCCTGACAACGGACTTTATGATATGCTTCACTACTGCCATAAACTATCTTCACTAACCTCAAACATCATCTCATATTCACTCAATTCCTCCACATTGGCTAGTGGCATTACATTCACCATATTGCCAAAACCTCGAAACTCACCGACCACTACTTCTCCAACCAAATAGCCCATCACCATCATACATCTCCTTCAACCATATTGCACTGCCAAACACCTCTTCTACCACCTTCCCCTCACATGTGAAAGGTCAGACATAATTTTCTCAGGGAAAATAAACGTGTAAGCTTGGAAGATTTTTATCGTGTAAGCCTAGTAGCTAGTTAAAGTGTATGTATATTAGTATATGTATTTCCGTGCTATAATAAAATATTTTTCTAAAAAGTTCGTTCTTCCATTTGATCTCTTTCAACCTACTATTATTACCATCTTCCAAATTATACCCATACAATCTGGAAGTCAACATCCTAAGTGCCACCATGAATGTTCTATTGTACAAAGAAAATCAAGCACCACTGTGAATGCAAATTAAGCACCATGTTGAATGCAGACCAAGTACCATTAAGATTATAGTGATGTTCATAAATGAATGTTTTATACTATTTTTGATAAATTTGAATGTTTTATGGTGAACAATATGCAAGGAGAAAAATTAAATTCATCATTATCTTTCTCATAACCCTCTGAACTTTATATATTTATTTAGAAAAATAGGGTAAATTGATGAACATAGCAAGTTTTAGTGCAGAATAAAGCAATGCATGAAGATAAAATTAAACAAAATAAGAAAGATGCCCAAAACCATCAAATAACATTGGCAGATTAAGAACTAACATTTAATAAAAATTTCACATCAATTAATAAAAAAAAAATTGGCCTATAAGAAGCCTCTGCATTCGCCGCCAGGAAAGCCCTCGGTCCTGCAAACGTTGGTTTGCTTACTTTAAAGGACAATGCATTATATCTAACACATGTTATATTTGTTTGCTTACCTTTTATATCAGTTTTATGCGGTAAATAACAATTTCTTTAAAGGATTCTTGGTTTGAACTCGAATTCATTGGACAAAATAAAAAGTTATCTTACAGTAATTGGAGCAGCACCACATTTCCATTTGTTGACAGAATTTTTCAAGTTTGTTGCAATAGCCATGTAACCATTTAAACCAGCTGCAAGTATGTGATAACTTATATGTCCAAGAACTTAAATTTGCACATATTATAGCTTTGGTTAATAATTATATAGTTGGTGAAATTTGAAAGTTCCAGTGAAAGAACTTACATAAGCATAATCACAATCAAATTTTGATGGTAAAGAACCACGAGCTTCATACAAAAAAGTGGCATATGGCATTGAATTTCCTTTCCTTATAAGTGCCTTCTTTCTATTAAAAATGCTTAATACATGTCATGGTAACAACAAATACGCCAATAGAAAAGAGAAACATGAAGAAAGACTAATAGTATGGAAAATTACCCACCTCGAATAGAAGTCAAGTAGCATAAGCTATATGCCATTGCCATAAGCCAAACAAAAAAAACCTTGAACATAAGAAAAATAAATAAACTGCATGTTAATGAGACGAAAAATGAAATAAACAATGGACTTTGGTGGAGATTGAATTGTGGTACTTGATAAAATCAATCATGCAACAATACTACAGAGAAATATATGTTCTTGGTTATTCTAAAAAAATATGGAAACAACTCCACGAATCATCTAAACAAAGCCAAAAGTTGAAATATATCCAAAAATATAAATAAAAAGGATCCTAATGTAATAAAATAAATTAAAATGCAAAAGTATACCTAGTTACTTTTCTAGAAGAAAGTGATTGTTTGAACTATGAACAGTGGAATTATATGTACCCAACATAAATAATAATAATAATAATAATAATATAGAAAATATAAAAATAACTTGCCAAATTTATCTCAAAATTTAGCTTACACATACCAAATTTTTTTAACAGTAAAATTGCACACTTTGTATAGAAATTAGAAATTAATATTTAGCATGTTTTCCAATTTTAGGCCACAAATAATCGTTTTTAATTTCTTTATAATATAATCAGTTCATTTTATTCCAATAAACAGCCTTTGTTATGGTTTTTTACATAACGAACAATTTTGGGTTTTGACTTATGCATGTAAATATATGTGTGTGTGAAGTACTTTTTAGGATTGGATTATTAAACTAAAAGACCTTTTTAGTGATCTGTTTGTTGCTTCTTTTATCAAAACAACTTATATTCAAGGTCTATATTTTGTCAAAAACAGCAATCCAAATATCACGATACATGATAGCTAATGTTGTTATTTTACATTAATTTTAATAATTTTTCTACTACAATGTAAGGTTTTAATAGTGAGCTAAAACAACAACTATTAAGGAGACTTCTATGGCTGTTATCATTTTATGGCATGTTTGTCTTTATAATTGGTATTAGAAAAAATAGCAATTTATATCCATGTACATGTTTTTGCCAAAAATCAAATTTATTTATTTGATCAATATCATGATAAATTTTACATTTAGGTCTATATATTCAAATTAACTAAGTGTCTAAATTTTGAATTTTTAAAATAAATCCAATTAATTAATAATCATTATTTGGTCCATAAATCTTGTTCACTGCTGTTCAAATACCAAAGGGCCATGCAGACTACTAGAATACATACTCGTTTAATGGAACCAAAGGACGCAAAAAAAACACCAACACTACATATATTTTAGATGATCATATGCATCCTGAAGTGGGCAGTACGGTGTCAAAGCAAAAATCAAGCTACAGGGTTCCAAATAATTAAGCAATAACACCAGCTGTGATATCTTTTACTAAGGAGAACACGTTAAATATTTACCATTTTGATTTAGTCTTTAACGGAAATGGGTATTACTAAGAGAATACATCCAGGTCTAGTAAACAGGCGAAGTTTGAGATCATAATACTCGCTTTGATGTTGTTTTTTCACGTTTAACGAGAAAATATGATGTGAGTAATTAGTAATTTGAAACAATGTAGGAAAAGATATGATTTTCAAATAAGTCACAATGGTTATATTTTGCTGAGACACAATAGTTTAATGTGTTGTTGAATAATTCAGTGTCGTAATGTCTCTGTGTTTCATTAGAATATGCATTCAGGTTAGTATGGAATATCGGTAAAGCTTAAGTTTAGACCTTATGCTCAGTTCAATAATTCAACTACCTTGTTAATATTGTACCTTTCTCTACATTATCTTAGAATCTTTCTACAATTTAATACGCAGTTTAGACTATATATCGGTGAAGAAAATGAGCTAGCATGTAGTTTGATTCATATAAGAACTATTGGCGAACAAAATGAGCAATTCACTATTACAAATGGATCAAATGAGCAAGTTTTAGATATTAAATTGGAAGCCTATAAACTCCTACATTGCATTACAGTACAATATGAAACAGCAGCAGCAAAGCATTAATAGAATTGATTGATTTTAGCCTAAATCAACGTTAAATCATACTCAGTTAATTGGTAATATCCATGAGACTATGCCAAATCTCACATACATACAAATGATTGCTTTTGGCTTAAATCATACGAATTTGATGGGTAAAATCCATGAGGTTGTACCAAATCTCACATAATTTTTGGGTAAATAAAAAGGGAAGCATAAGAAGTTGGTTCATAAAATCCAGGAGATTGTACCGAATCTCACATATTTTCAGTTTCAATCTTAGACCTAATTGAGATTGAGAGGAATACCAAATTCAGAGTTCAATTTAATCATAACCGGTTAGCTTGGAAAAGAACAGATACATACAGAAGAAGACGCACCGTGGTTGAAAAATCTGAGAAGCCATCGATCGAAGTTCTTCAAGTAACAATATTCGACTATATCTCAAACTTTTGATCTGGTGGATCGCGAAATTGACAGCAAATCGAGATTTCAAATATTAGATTCAGGGTAGTTTTGGCCACTAAAGACATAGGTCTCAGATCCATAGACAAGGCGGCAACCCTAGATTAAGCAAGAAGGAGGAAGTACGAAAACGTTCAACCATTAGAATTGTGTTAGGCAAGAATACAGAGGAAATTACAAATATGTCCACTGTACTTTAGTTTAATTATGAAATTACCAAAATTTATAACGGTAATAACCGTTGTAATTGATTACAACAGAAATATCCGTTACTAATTTATTATGGTAATAACCGTTAGAAACTAAAGGGGGGAAAGTGTTACAAAATGACATGTTTGGTATAGTGCCACTATAGATGATTGTGATACGCCGGTGATATGAGGTATGCTATATTTAGCGTTTTATGGATTGTCTTGTCCCTTTTGAGATTATATGTTTATGTAGTGATATCATCTCATCACTTAGAGTAACCATTCCATTCTTATGCTCATGCTTATACTTATTATTGTTTCTTCTTGTGTAAGAAGAACATCACCTTTATCCTATGCTTATGTTATCGTATATTCCCTTTAACTGATTTGTTTAGCTAGACTGACCTGTGTACTTTATACTGGGGTCAGACCAAGGTGTTTTAGGTTAGGTACCCTAATGGACATAGCCTATTCTGCTTCCGCATGGACTTATCTGCTTGCCCTTTTTGTTGTAGTCTTTTTGTGTCACTGGTCTGATATGTATATTGTCTTGAGTCGTGTGTATATTATGGTCGTCATACCACTTATGATGTATTATTTGTATTGTATTGGGATGTATCAGTATATATGTATATATATCTATTTGTTGTTCTTTGATGTGTTATGCATTTGAGTTGTATTTTTTCTGATAGATCCTATAGCCACCTATGGCTTTGTATTAAGTATTTATCGGATATGTTGATCCACTTGAATTAGAAAAAATACATAGAGTATTTATCGACGTGTTCAATAGATGGTCGCTTCTAACAAGCCCTATTTTTCGCATTAGTAGATGGTATTACCCAGCAATACTCTTTGTTAATATGGGTCCCAAGGTGGAGCGTCCAAATTTCTAAGAAGCAAACCAAGGTTTTGTTTAAATGGAGATAACTTAGGTGAATGCGGATTCTAAGCACTAATTCAAGTTCATATTCAGTGAGTTAATCTCATACTTCTAGCGTAATAGATGAATACTTGTCGCTGTTGTTGATTTGAATGATTAAGATGTTGAATTGTTTCCAATCTCTTGCATTATTCTCACCAACTGCTATACAAATTTAAGTTTGTTAAAACCATTTTCAAATGATCATGAATTGCATTCAATTTTGACGTTCATATGCTTGCATGATAGATAAATCTGGGTTCTAAAAGTCAAAGAAGTCATCGATAAAGAAACAAGCGAAAAAGGATGAACGGAGAGATGCCAACATCTCCTGGGGTTCATCTCAGGCACTGCAACGGTGGACCGATCCCACCCGAATTATGCATCAGTCGTGACCTGGGCAGAGTCCTAAGTTACGCTGTGCGTCCATCCGTTCACGACCATTCGTCCGTTCGGCTCCTTTTCGATGTATGATTGATTTTGATGCTTCAATTCATATTGATTTCAATTGAAATTTTGTAGTTTTGATTATGAATTTGTGAATTCATCTTGCAATTTCTATTCCATGGAAAATGCTCTATGGATACATGAGATTACACATAAGTTTTATCACACTATTTCAACTAATTTTTTAAAAATAGTGATTATCAATCCAATCCGTTTCTTAAATCAATTTAAGTGTGAATATATTTTCTATAAAAGATATTTGGAATATATATAATATATTTATTATTAATAATAATGGTTTTAAAGTTGATTTGGAACAATGGTTTAAAATTGTACTTATATATATATATATATATATATATATATATTAGCAAGGGCTTTCCAACATATATATGTAGACATATTTATTCTAGTTTATAAAACAATATTTTCAAAAAGGATTTCAAAGTAAATTATTTTATAAAATTGCACGACATTGGACGAATTAGGAATCAATTTAAATGGATTAATAAAAGGAATTGTATGGAAAGCTCACGTTTATTTTTCCATTTAATTCCCGGACTTGTTCGGTTGAGTCATTTATACACATAAGTGGAGTTTATTAGCTTATAGTGAACTTTTAGGTTAACTCATGTGGTATGGGACATATGGTTGTTATTTATTCGGTTACAATGCAAAGGTATATGACACTTACCAATGAGTTTATGACTCACCTTCGGAGTTTATAGGACTTGTCCCTGTCTTGATGTTTATAGGTCTCGTACCTATTTTGAGGCTTGTAAGTCTCGTTCCTATCTTGATGTTTAAAGATATCATACCTATCTTGATATTTATAGGTCTCGTACCTATCTTAATGTTTATAGACATACATTTATCCTGAAATTACATGCATGTAGGTGAATTTATTTCACTAATCTTGGAGTTTGGTGCCTTCTCCCTTTTTGTGAGATTTTTGAATTTTGAATTGTGAGATTTCTAGATTTGATGTTGTTTGAATTATGACCAAATCATTTCAGGGATTTTTTTTTCTTTTATTAGCTATCTTGAGTTTTAGTATTTGATGATTTGAAGTTATTGACACATGTTTGATATTTGTCGATATATGACTATATTGGAGATCTAGTTCACTTTATTTATCATTTATTTTGTTAGCACATTCATTATAGTCTAGACTGACCTATTTATTACTTTATAATACTCGGATCAGACTAAGATATATCAGGTGCTCCGGTTTTGTAATCTTAGAGGTGATTCACTTTAGTTATTTAGTTGTCATTCATCTTACCTTCATCATGTATATGTGTATATATTCATTTAGTGTCGTAACATATATCGAGTTTAGATTCATTTATTATACACGTTTGCACCTATGGGATATTGTACTTTCATATTTTGTGATTCGTGGTGACCACAATTTTATAGTCGATTCTATGTATCTATTCGTTATGATCAGCTTGTACCTATTTATATTCCGCTATGTATATTTTGTGATTTGTGATTCTGTGATTTATATTTATCATATATTGTTCAAGATTATAATTATAGCCATCGTAGTTTTGTTTTAAGCCTGGCTTGCATGCATTGATTCCACTTGAGAAGAAAATACAATACCTAAATCAATGTATCAATGTTTGCTTAAGAAAGTGATACGTCCATTAAGGGTGAGGCATCATAACTTGGTATCGGAGCTGTGTTCGGAAAAAATATGATATTATGAACGAGAATCTAATCTTAAAAGACAAGCCTTAGGATCTGTCCATTGGGGGTTCTTGGGGTAAATAGTAGGAATCATCCCCTTACAACAAGACGGTATCTTTTGGGATTCTAGCAACATTTCCCTTTATTTCCACTCAATGATGTTCTTAATAACAAATCACGTGATTCCTAGGCAATCTTTGATTCAATCTTATCCTTTTCAGAGATGCAGTTGGGTGGCAGTTGAGTCACTCGTTCTAGTATTAGGCAATCCAGCAAGTCCAATAGAGATATGTACTTTGTTCGCTCAGCTAATCATAAAGTCTATTGCCAATCTTTTTGTGATCAGAGTTGCACAGTGGAAGCAGATGGATGGTTCCGCTAGGCATATTATCCTGAAAATTTATGATTTATTTGATTAGTTGATTGAACGTACGTTTGCATAAGATTCATAGTGATAATTTTAATTCAATTAAGAAATATTTCTTGATAATTAGAATCCTAATTGAAGATTAATAATTGAATATTACAGCATCTTCATATTGGAAATCGTCATAAGAAAAACTGAATTTCTTAGGTATACAAATAAAAGGATCAAATCTTGTAGTTATAAATATTAATCAACTGGGCATGGAGATAAGTTTAGTATTTGATTACCAGTTAACCAAAAATAATAAATGATTTATTAACTACCCTAAACCAAGAAGTTGATTAAGAACTGTTTTAATGAAATCATCACCTAATTAGAAAATACCATCCTATTAGTTTTCTATAATATGTTTAATGGTGATGATTACAAGTTTTTCATTATATGTATTAACTAGAGTATATATATAAAGATATAAGTATTATCCATTTTAATAAAGATCTTTCAAATATACATTTATAGGTGTTAAATTACACGTTGGATGCATTAAGGATTTTGGTTGGGACGTCTGACCAACGTACTCGATACAGATTCCTAAACATTCAAACAAGAAAATTGGACATACTTTAAGTAAAAAAGGGTATTCAAAAATAATACTTTTATAAATATGTTAATTCAAGAAGGAATAAAACATTTTGATACTAATATGGTTTGAAATGAAATGATATGTGGATATGCATACAAATGTATATAATTATAATTATATGTTGAGTTTGTGGAAATATAAAGGTATTTCTATAATATAGAAAGAATAGAAATATTAATAAAGATAAATAATATTTAGAAATCATTTTCTATATGAAAGAGTATATTATTGGGTTTCTAAATTATAATCTTATAAGGAAAATGTTTTGAGAGCCTTAGTTCTGTAATATAGAGAAGTATTAATAATTGATTTAGTTTTACCAATTGGTTTAAAATCTCTCGAGTAACGATTCATCGAATATAGTATAACTCATTGAATAAAATGTTTGAGTGGAACTTACTAGCCCATTAGTGAATACTCAAATTTCATCGGGTAGTATAGGATGCCTTGGTTAATTTCTTGTAATTTCTATTAGGAAGTATTTAATACTTCAGGATTGTATTTTCTTTAAGTGTTCGGTGGGACCAATAGATCCTTAAGGGAATATAGTTCAAGATTTCCAGTGATATCCATAACAATTGAGATTTACTAGCTTCTAGTAAATACATGAATTTCACCAAGCAGTATGGGACATTATGATTAAATTCAAGTAATTATTGAAAGTGATAGTATTTGCACTTTAGAATATATTTTCTTTTGGTGCTCGGCCGGAGGCAGATAGATCCGTAAGAGGTATGCTCTGGATAGTCTTTTAAAGACCATTATAACCTATCTATAAACCCATAAGCTTAAATCTTTAAATAGCTAAATCAGCAAAAGCTAAAGAGAAGCATGATTCTTTTATTTAAAATCAGTTGGAAACATATTCGAATGCGTAAGCTTAGTTTAAATGATATGTGGGTTAAGATGCCATCTCTAGTTGTATTTGAAATAAGAATTTATGGAAATGACTTTATGAATTTATTTATCTCTTGGATATCAATTAAAATATTGAGAGGAAGTTGAATACACTCCTAAGAAGAAGCTAGTGAATAGAATCTGTGGAATATATACGTATTGTACATACAAACAAACATACATACATATACACATACCTACACACACACATGTATATATTCAATATTAAATTAGGTACCATCTAAGGTTTCAAACTACACTAAGAAAAGGATTTTTTTCAAAATAAATAATCAGGGATTTGATGATATTTTTTGGAAATTTCAAAAGATGATAAATTGTAAATGGAAAATACAAGGATGAGAATGAGGCTAGGTTTATATTTTGGGTTTTTATCCAATATAAGTTTTTTTAACATTGAGATAAGTAAGTAATTAAAGAATTTGGAAATTTTGTTTCTAAATTAAAACGGAGTATAGGAAATAAGGAAGGAGTTTATGTAAATGATTTTTTAATGGGAAAATGAATATTGGAGACTTGGTTATTATAATAATAATTTCTTGGGAAGTTAATTCTTTTATTTTTATCACAAAAGAAAATGGAAATTTTAATTAGTAAACTCTTGAATAGGATAAAATCAAATTGGGGGACCCGATTGATATATATACATTTGTGTAGCAAAAGTGTAAGGCATTAATAAAAGTAATGGTTGAACTTTAAAGGCTTTAACTACAAAAATCTCTTTTTTGTATTATAACCTTTGGTTGATTGAATAAGGTTGGAATTTGTAGAATTTTAATCCTTTATACAAATTATAGAGTAATCTATAGGGAGACCAAGGAATGAGAACTCAAACCAATCATTTGAATTAATCTTAGATAAGTAATAAACAAAACTGTATCTCATGAGAAAATTTAATAAAGAGCTTCTAAGAGGTTTGAATGTAGATAATCTCTTAGAAATCTACCTCAGGCTTGTATTTTTGACTTTGTTAGAAGCTGAGAAGATCATATCTACCTTGATTGAATTTTTCTTGTTGTTGATAGTTTACAATCTAGCATTGGTATGGCTTCTCTCGAGACTTTATTTATGAGACCATATCGATTACTCTCTTGTTAGTTTGAGTCCAAAAATGAAATGGATCTTGAATCCTGACACTATTTTTGAATCTTTAGAAAGATTTTGGAATTTTGTTGGAAACCCAATCTTTATTCATGTTTCTTCCTTGTTGGGTGATTGCTATTTCATTCAATTTAGGATAATAACTCTTTCATATATTGGACTCTACCCAACACTAAGTGTAGTGGCCTTGTTACTTATCGAGTTCCTTACCTGTCCAATTTTTCTGGCATTTGCAACGTCCTTCACGTGTTTCAGCCTTGGAAACACTTTAGGAATTTTGATTCTATACCTTAGCATAGCCTTCTTGTTGCATTTTAGATCTCTCAAAACCTAACTTTTGAGAAGGGTTCTATTCGGGTTGTTGCCTTGAAGGTTGAATACCTACGAGATATAGTTGTTACACTTATCTAAGTCCTATGGCCCGATGATCCTAAGGCCTATTCTTGTGGAACTACAGAAATCATCGAGAGAACGCATCTGTGTAATTACCTAAGCTCATTTGTGTTGTGTATCTTATTTTGAGTTACCTCTCGTTCATAGCTCAGTTTCCTTTGAGAAAATACGTTCTTTGTAATTTGCTATCGATTATGCCCTTAAGGAAATTGCGGGAACGCAATTTTTGTAAAGGGGAGCCTGTAACAACCATGGTGAGATAACCTTGAATTAAATCTAAAACATGATTTAAAATTAGCTTAATTAACTTTAAGATGAATTTGGGAAATTTTATTTGTTATAATGTCGAAATTAAAATGGATTTTTTTAGATGGAAATAAACAAGTTTGGGAAAAAAAAATTAATTTTAGAAATTGTATTATTTAACTTCTTATATTTGATAATATATGAATAACCTTGGGGAAAATGACAATTTGTAAAATATATGGAAATAATTTTGTAATTTAAAATATGAATTTTTCCAAGGTTTATTTTCTTACTTATTATAAAGGAGGATCATGATAGATAATTTCCATTTCAAGTCATTACAACAAATGTTGCAAATTTAATTAAATGGTAATAATGTGATTAATTGTTAAAAATGGGATTTTTCAATTAATAGTTTATTTTAGCAAAACTATTGCGAATAACTTCTATTTTCAAAAGGTTGTATTTAATTTTTATAGGATGTTTCAATTTCAGTAGAAATGAGAATTTTTGGGATGTTATTTTTTTGGGGAAAATTAAAGGAATTAATGTTTGTTAAATGAAATATTGTTTATGCTTAAAATTTTATTTTATATGATAAAACGAAATAAGCTTAGTAACACTTCTCATAAAATTTACAACATCATGCTGTTAGGTTCATACCCAAACCCTCTCACCCCATGGATGAAATAAGAAACATGTAGATACACTTGTTTCCCATTTCTTATTTTAGTTCCAAAACCTGAAAACAAATCCTTTCCATTTCTAAACCCTATAAACTTAAATCCTCCTTAAATTCAAGTTAAACTAAAGGGTAATTTGAAGATAATAAACTCAGGTAATCTCTTCTATCCTATATCACATCTATTAGAGTTTTAACTTCATCTTTAGCTTGGGTTTGTAATGTTGTTTTTGCAATCTCTAAGAAGAAATCTAGGTTTTGCGGCTAAAAGGTGATAGTTTAGGTGAATCTGAATTCTAAGTACTAATTTAAGTTCAAATTATGTGAGTCAATCTTACATTTCTAGCCTATAGATGAATACTTGTCGATAATGTTGATTTAAATGATTTGGATGTTGAATTGATTCCAATCTCTTGCATTGTTCACACCAATTGCTACACTACTTTCAGTTCATTAAAACCCTTTTCATATGATCATGGATTGCATTCAATTTTGGTGATTATATGCTTGCATGATAGTTAAGTCAGCGTTCTAAAAGTCGTCGAAGAAGGAACAAGTGAAAACGGACGAAAGGTGAGCCACCGACATCGCCTGGGTTTAGCCCAGGCGCTGCAATCGGTGCATCAGTCCCACCAGACCGGTGCAACTGTCGTGACTTAGGCTAAGTCCCAAGTTACGCCATTTGGCCACTCGTTCGCGATCGTTCGCTCACTCGTTCGTCTGTTCGGCTCCATTTCGATGTATGATTGATTTTGATGCTCCAATTCATATTGATTTCAATGCAAATTTTGGAGTTTCTATTCTGCAGAAGATACTCTATGGATACATGAGATTGCACACAAGTTTTATTGCGCTATTCCAAATAGAATTTTTAAAAGAATGATTTTCAATCCAAATCGTTTTTTCAAATCATGTTAAGTATGGATATATTTTCTATAAAAGTAATTTGAAACATTACTGTATATAAAATATATTTATTTATAATAATAGTGGTTTTAAAGTTGATTTGGAACGATGGTTTAAAAATTGTACTTACATAAACACACATACAAGGGCTTTCTAACACACACACACAGATATATATATATATATATATATATATATATATATATATTCTAGTTTATTAAACAATATTTTCAAGTAGGATTTCAAAATAAGTTATTTTATAAAATTACACAACATCAATAGAATGAGAAATTGAGTTAAACAGATTAATAAAACAAGTGATATGGAACACTCGCGTTTCTTTTTTCCGATTAATTCTCAGACTTGTTCGGTTGAGCAATTTGTACACACAATTGGAGTTTACTAGCTTATAGTAAAATTTTAGGTAAACCCATGTGGTATGGGACATACGATTATTATTTATTCGATTACCTTTTGAAGGTATATGTCACCTATCGATGTGTTTACGACTCGCCTTCGGAGTTTATAGGACTTGTTTCTTTCTTGATGTTTATAGGTCTCGTACCTATCTTGATGTTTGTAGAACTTGCTCCTATCTTGATGTTTATAGGTCTCATACCTATCTTGATTTTTATAGGTCTCGTACCTATCTTGATGTTTATAGACTTATATGTTTATCTTGAAGTTACGTGCATGTAAGTGAATTTATATCACCAATCTTGGAGTTTGGCGCCTTATCTTGATGTTCATAGACTTATACGTTTATCTTGAAGTTACATGCAAGTAGGTGAATTTATTTCACCAATCTTAGAGTTTGGCACCTTCCCCCTTTTTGTGAGATTTTTCAATTTCTAATTGTGAGATTTCTGGATTTGATGTTGTTTGAATTATCACCAAATCATTTCAAGGATTTTTGCTTTTAATAGCTATCTTGAGTTTTAGTATTTGGTGATTTAAAGTTATTGATGCATGTTTGACATTTGTCGATATATGACTATATTTGAGGTCAAGTACACTATATCTATCATTCATCTTGCTAGCACAATTATCATAGTCTAGACTGACTCATTTATTATTTTATAATACTCGAGTCAGACCGAGTTATTTTAGGTGCTCTAGTTTGATAGTCCAAGAGAGGATTCACTTTAGTTATTTTGTTATTATTCATCTTACCTTCATCTTGTATACGTGTAGTATTCGTGTAGTGTTGTATCTTATGTTGAGTTTAAACTCATTTATTATACACGTTTTTACCTGTGGGACATTATACTTGTATATTCCATGGTTCATGATGACCACTATGAAGACCCATCTCCTCGACTCTTAAAAATCGACACTAACACATCCATGCTTATTCACGTGCCGTAAATCCAAGTGTCAGGGAGGTGGAATTTCAGGGGTAAAGTAAGTAAAAGATAGAAACACAGATTTTCACATTACGTTAAAATAGATAGATAGTACATACAACCACCCTCACTAGGGTACATAAGAGTTTTTTGTATGAACTAACCCAGCTAGGAACAGTTATAACTGCCTATCCAAACTTGCCATTATTAACTCACTTTTATACAGTGGAAAAATGTAAATAAATTGATAGAAAGACGTCAACATTGTGTGCTCCATCTCCATGCTCAAAAATCTCTTCCAGCATGCTCTTTCCCAAAATACTCCAAATAGAATCTTGACTACTTGGCTGCTCGGAAAAATGGGGCACCTGGAGTTTAAAGGGAAAACAAAATAAACTATAAGTCAGTCATGGGACTGGTATGAGAACTCAAAATATGTTGTTTGAAAATAAAGGGTATCTCACCAGACCACGCCACACATAAACATAGAATGAGTTTTTACCTTATGATAACTAAAACATTTTTTGTAAAAGTACTTGATATTATTTTTAATGACACATCTTTGAGAACATTTGCAAATAAACTTATCAATCTTCGCCGAAATTGTTACCATTATTAAATTCCAGCACACTACGCTCTACAAACAAATTGGCAGGCACTTATTAGAGAATGGATTTCCATATAAATGACCTGGTAAAGAGACTACCTTCTGGTAGTACATCTCTAGAGGAATATACTAAGGTCAACAGAATATCTGCACCTCAGCGAACACAAGACCGGCCTACCTTTCTCACTAGATTATATCGAATATCTCATTACCCCGATCGTTACCGACCTATCTAAGATGTCTTTTGGCATACACCACATTAATTTAAACCCAAACGTCATAAGCAGGTAGAAATATATCTAGAACGGGTTGATCACACCCTAATGGTTGTGAACCACATAGCGTTGCCGTATCTACCCTATTTTGGCCATTTCCGGGTGTGAGGCTTAAGGTAACATTACCTCTCACATAGAACATCATCTTCTTTTGAATGCCACACTACCATTCCATGGTCACATAACCGATCCCTACAAACGTACAACTCCTGAGCTCATACGTCTCAATAAAGGGTGTTAAGCTAAGAGAATTTGCATTCTTTGCTACCAAGTAGATAAAATGTTCATAGAGATCACTTATGTAATTTGAATTGCAACGTCAGACATTCATCTATATGAGTTCGTCTAGGACTGAACGAAACCGAAGGCACTCTCATACCACATCCTGTCGGGATTTTACCCTAGGATCGGTAATGAGAAGTCCTTACATCGAAGATCTTAAATGAAGAACTAATGCCACATAATATGATATGGGAAATATCCCTCGAGGGTCAGTGACAAGTAGCCCTACATTCCATCTACCCCAATTATCTTCATGTCTTTACTTCGAATACGTAAATTGGTTCGAAGTGGTCTTTGGATAGGAATTATCCAAATCCGATCCCGGTTCCTCCGAACCAATCATCGATAAAAGAGGTCAAGTGAACAGGAAATCATTCTTTAATTAGTTAAGTTCTCTTATAAAAATCTCTTTTGGAGATATACATTTGCACAACATTCTTTTGGGTATATACGGAGATATTAAACCTCTCTTATAAAATCCCATGATAACTTTTATACTCCTTTTTACTAAGAAAAAATTCAAAATCTTTTCATTTTTCATTTTTCATTTAGGAAGATATTGATCCAAGTAAACCAAATTCACTATCCCCTCCGTCGGGGAAGTCTGGATAGTCAGGGAGAGCAGGAAACTAGTTTTTCAAACTCAAGCCTAAACACTATCTCTTTGACACCCACAAGGCAGTCAAGTAATTTGATCAACTCTAAATCTTTAATCATTCCAAAAATCCTTCAAATCACATTTAAAATACTTTATTAATTGTTTAAAAACATTTATAAAAGATATGAAAAATAATCGTTATGTTTAAAACTATTTTTCAAAAGTTATAGAAAGTGCCGCGAAAAAGTACTATAGAAATTGTTTTTTTAAGCTATATTGATCAAAACTACTTTTTATTTTTGAAAATTCATTTTTATTACTCAAATCACTTTTAAAACATTTATAAGATTCATTCCATACATTTAAACAAGTTTGAAAAATCATTTCTAAAGAAATCCAGTTTTGGATTCCGAACTACAAAATAGTGATTTTTTCCAAAACTTGTTTTACTCATATTCACAATTTTCTTCCAAAATCTCGATTTTCTTTCTTTGTTGGAAAACTATGGATACAATAGTTTTGGAAATTTATGTCTCAAAGAATTCTGAGCTATACTTGAACTTTTACACCTATTTGACTTTTATGGCGCGAAATCATGAACTGTCGTTACGCGGCGCTCTTATTTTTGACTAAATTTTCAGTTCTCATTCAAACTTCACCATAACACTTTTAAACTTTAACAAAACTTTCAAACTCATTTTAAACCTTTTTAAAGAGGTTTGACATTCCATATACAATGATTTATTAATACAGAGGAAAGTGATTTCCTTTGTACTTATGGACGTGTATTTTCATGACTTGCATATACATTCAATATTCATATGAAAACATCCAATCTTGATGATCAAAAAATATAAAACATCCATTTGAAAACATCGTATCATCCACAAAATATAATATAATAGTTTAGGAGTTCTCACTTGAGTTCTAAATGATTAATTAAAAAATTTCTATACCTCCGTTACTCGGTTCCGGAAACTCTCTATTCTTTGAGTTTTAGCTCCTAGATGCCTTAACCAAAGCTTGGGATAGCTTGGAGGTGCACGGCCTAGGGTGGAGCAAGGAAGTGGCTCGGCCTATGATGAAGTGAGGTGGAGATTGTGAAGATCAAAGAGAAAAGGTGGAGTTTCGGGATTGTTTTAAGGTGTTTAAGTATGTTTAACTATATATTATAATTTAAATTCTTTTTGAAATAAAATTTGACATTATTTCTCTTAGGATGGAAGCCATTAAAGTGGAAGACAAAGCTTAGGAATTTGAAGAAGATGAAATGAAAATGAAGAGAAGGGGGTAGGGTATTTATAGGAAAAGAAGAGTATAAAAGTATATATGCATACATCATCATCTACATCACCATTTCATGGCTTCACCATCACACCTTCCCCCTCCCTAGACACGAAAAAATCCTCCCCCCATGTGCCCATCACTTCCATCTTCTCATGTATGCATACATTAACTTATGTATGCTTAAGGAGTAAGAAATCTTAAAATATATTATATATTTTATATTATGCTTCTATACTTAATTATTTTGGTATATATATGTTTATGTGCATGTTCTCATGTATGCACATGTACATGTGTGTGCATATGTTACATATTCCTACAACATTGCACAACTTACGCACCTTGTATCGTTACAAATTCTGATTTCGATATTCGATCATATTTTTTTAAAGTTGATATAAATATATCTGTAAACAATTTTTGGAAATAAATTCTCTTATTATTCTTAACTAATTAAAATGATCATGTATTATTTATAAAATCATATAAATTAATATAAATAATTATTACAAAATAATTGTCATCTGGATAAAGCTAAACGATTTATTTAAAGTAATATATTTATGGGTCGTTATAGAATCCCCTCCTTAAAATAATTTCATCCTTGAATTTAAGTTAAGAAGAAAGTAGTTCAAAAGGAAATATATTCGATATGATGGAATATATACAAAAGTATGGATAAGTGACTACACCATAGACGGTGATTACACTACAACGATATGATCTTTACTGTTCATTCTTCCATTCTAAACTCGGGATATGCCTTTTTCATTATATCCTCCGTTTCCCAAGTGCAATTCTCAGCATTTCCACACCATTGAACTTTGACTAACCTTACTGCCTTTTTCTTTAATCGTTTCTCATCACGATCAATGATTCGAATGGGTTGTCTAATAACTACCAAATTCGGTTGCACCTCCAAGTCTTCCTGGGCAGCTATTTCTCTGGTTTGCTCGGAGTCATGCACATGTCTCTTTAAATGAGATACATGAAAAACATTGTGCACATCTGCCAATCTTTCTAGTAATTTCACTCGATAAATTAGTGGGATGATTTGTTCAACAATGGGAAATGGTCTAACATATCGAGGTGCTAACTTCCCAGCTCTTCCAAACCTCACCACTCCTCTCATCAGAGAGATTTTCATAAATATTGAATCTCCAACTATGAATTTCAAATTTCTACGCCTTTGGCTTGCATAACTTTTCTGTCTGCACTGGGCTTCCTTTTGCTTATTTCTAATCATACCAGCCTTATTTGAAGCTTCTCGTATCATATCTGGACCAAGTATTAACCGATCTTTGGTTTCGATCCAACATGCTTGTGACCTGCATGGACGATCATATAGAGCTTTATACGGTGCCATGTCGATACTAGCTTGATAACTATTGTTATAAGAGAATTCTATTAAATTCAAATGATTTCCCAGGAGCCCCCAAAGTCTAGAATACATGCCCTGAGAAGATCTTCCAAAACGCGATTAACTCTTTCCGCCTGTCCATTGGTTTAGAGGTGATAGACAGTGCTTATATTGAACCTTATTCCCAAAGCAGTCTATAATGCTTCCCAAACTGACTAGTAAAGATTGGATCCTGATCGCTTACTATACTTCTTGGAGCTCCATGCAATCGTACGATCTCCTTTATATGTATGTATGTGTGTGTGTGTGTGTGTGTATGCAAGGCTTGCAGCGGTCCTTGTTTCCCTTCCTTGTTCGAGGTAAACCATGAATGAAATCCATTGATATTTGTTCCCACTTCCAAATTGGAATCTACAGCGATTTAAGTAATCTTGAAATTTTCTATTGGTCGCTTTTGACTTGTTGACAATTTATGCATCGGCTAACATAAATAGATATGTGCCTTTTCGTACTTCTCCACCAAAATGTGCGCTCAATATCTTTATGCATTTTATTAACTCCCGGATGAATGTTGAGTTTGGATTTGTGACACTCTGCTAACACTTCCTGCCTAAGATTTTCCAAATCCGGAACGCAAATTCGCCCATTTAATTGTAATACTCCGCTTTTATCCACTTTAAAGCTTGAATTTCTTCCTTCTTCAATTGCCTTAATGAACTTTTCAAACTATCTGTCTTCTCCTTATTTACTAGCTATTCTTTCCAGAAGAGTTAGAGTTACTTTCAAACAAGAAATAACGGCATACTTCCTACTCAACGCATCGGCTACTATGTTGGCTTTCCCAGGTGTGTATAAAAGATTATAAGATGCGAGAAATTCCGTTGTTGCCTCATGTTTAAATCTTTCTGAGTGAAAAGATACTTTAAAGATTTATAATCCGTAAAGAGCTCAAACTTTTCTAATTAAAAGAGGGAATTTTGTTTATTAAGTTCAATTCAAAGTTTTAATTGAAACAAACTATGAAAACTTCTTACCAACAAATAGTTCCTCCATATTTTTATTGCGAACACCATGGCTAATAATTCTAAGTCATGCGTTGCATAATTCTTCTCATGAACCTTCAGCTATCTACTTACATAAGTAATCACCTTCCCTTCTTGCATCAGAACTACACCATATCCTTCTCCACAAGCATCTGTATAAATGGTTAATCCACCATTTCCATTTATAATTGCTAGGAATGGAGTGGTCAACTTTGCTCGGTGGTAGGCAATCCTTGAGAAGTCTTGAATGAATCTTCTGTAATACTCGGCCAGACCTAAGAAGCTGTGGATCTCTTTAGGAGTTTGTGACTGCTTCCAATTTAGAATAGCATCAACCTTTATAGGATCTACTGAAATCCCATCCCTTGACACTATATGTCCAAGGAATCTTACCTCCTTTTCCCAGAAATGGCATTTTGAGAATTTGGCTTTAAGCATATTATTTCTTAAACACAATTTCTAGATGCCTTTCGTGTTCTTCTTATGTATTAGAATACATAAGGATATCTCGATAAAAGCTAATGCGAATTTATTGTATGTCCCTAAATACTCTGTTCATTAGATCGGCAAAATAAGCAGGTGCATTGGTTAGCCCAAAAGGCATAACCAAGCATTTGAAGAAAGTGTTCAGACCTTTAAATGCAGTTAGATGGATGCATTCTTCTGTGATTCTCAACTGATGGAGTCCTATAGCTAGATCCATTTTCAAGAATACCTGAGCATAATGTAACTAATCAAACAAGTCATTGATTCAAGGTAGAGAATACTTGACCTTAATTGTTTGTTTATTTAGATCTCGATAATCTACACACAACCTTAGAGATCCATACGACTTGGAAAAAAAACTACTACCGATCCCCAACTTGAAAGACTCGGTCTTATCAATCCTTTCTTTAATAGCTATTAAGTTAGTCATTTAACTCTTCCCTCTCCTTTGGAGCCTTCCTTTGATCACGTTGTTTAATTGGTCTTGCATCAGAAATCAAATTAATAAGAAATTCGATTTCTCGATATGGGGATAAACTTTTCACTTCTTCAAAGACATCTAGAAATTCTTTAACAATAGTTATTGTTTCTAATCCTTCTTGGGATGAATCTAATGCATATAGGAAACTTCCCCTCCTTAGACTAGCATCTTCACAAGATATTTCTATAAACTTACCAAAAATGGTCCATAAGGTTATCGTCTTATTAACACAATCGAGAACAGCTTTATACTAGTTAACCAATCCATACCAAGCAAAATTTCAAATCCAATAAAATCTAAGACAAATAAGTCGATAGGAAATTTGTGGGAAAAGTTGGAAATTTGGACTTCTTTATAATTCATACAAAGGTTAGTAGTACCCCATATAGGATTTGTCATGCAAATATGGGTATCTACTAACTTAGGTTCAAGTTTTAATTCTTCTATGATTTTCTTAGCAATAAAACAATGAGAAGCTCTTGTATCCAACAATACTCTAACTAAAAAAATTTCAATAAAAATATCACCTTCCAAAACTCCCTTTCTCTTCACATCCTGAGAGGTTGAAGGCTCATCCATTATTGTGTAGACTCTAGTTTGCTCTCCCTTTCTTATAATTGGACAATCGTTGATAATGTGCCCCGGTTGGTGACAATTATAGTAGAGGCTATTCAAAACCATAAGAGAGACAGAATCCTGGACCTTTGGACTTCAACAAGTCTTTGCAATATGGCCCTTCCTCTTACAATTATTACAAGTGTATTCTTTAAAGCGGTTTCCTTGAGATCCCTTCCCAGGTTTCCCTGTCCACAACCTTTTCCCACTGTTATTGAACTTCCACCTTTTCCAGTTGTTGGCGTTATCGTTGGTCTGAGCTACCACTAGATTCTTCTTGTCCAATGTTTCATAACGGAATCCCATATCCAGTAAGTCTATGAATGACCCTTTAACATAGGCAGTCATTCTGCTCAGGTACTTCTCGTTCATCCCGGAAATTAACTTCAGGCTTTTCGTTTAAGGCATGTCAATTAGACCTGGCCCAAAAAAAGATAGTTCGTTGAACTTATTAGCATACTCTTCAATAGTCATTTTGTCCTGCTTTAGATCCATAAAGCTTCTGTAAAGATGAGAATGCCCAGACGCTGGCATGTATTGCTCCTCTAAGACCTCCTTAAACCTTCCAAAGAGAAATTATCCTCTTATTCACTTAGGGTAATGGACTCCCACAAATCCAGAGCCCTTCCTGTAGTTTCCATGAGGCCAAAAACCTCTTTTGCTCATTACTAATGTTCAATGCCTTAAAGATCCTTTCGCATGATTTAATCCAAGCTTGTACTTTAATGATAGCTTCTGTACCCTTGAATGGTTTTCTATCTAAGCTGGTAAAATTCTTGCACAGAATGGAAAAAATAACCTTGGGTCGTAGAGGAGCTATTTCTTCTACAGCGGCAGTTGGAGCTCGACCGTTGGTGGTTGTGGTGCTGCTATTTCCCCATCTTCATCCTCTATGAGTACTTATGTCTTACTACCTAGTAAGATTACTTTAGAATACAAAGACGAAATTATCTTTGGGAATGTTTATATAGCACAACTTATTCAGATAAGGATTCTAAACGTCCACACTCAAAGATTAAACTTATTCTAGAGTATTACTAACCTTATCTCTAATGATTTATACCCTACCAAAGCCAAGGTTCTTGCTTAACCATCAGCTCCGATACTAAATGTGAAGACCTTTCTCCTCGACTCTCGAAAATCGACATAAATATATCCACGATATTCACGCGCTATAAATCCAAGTGTCGGGGAGGCAGATTTTCAAGGGTAAAGTAAAGTAAAAGATAGAAACACAAAATTTCACATTATGTTAAAATAGATAGATAGTAAACAAAACCACTCTCAGTATGGTAAATTAAAGCTTTTTTGTATGAACTAACCTAGATAGGAACAGTTATAACTGCCTTCTCCCACACTTATGTGTATTAACTAACTTAGACACAGCAGAAAAATATAAATAAATAGATAGATGGACATCCACATCGGGTGCTCCAGCTCTATGCTCAAAAACCTCTTCCAGCATGCTCTTCCCTAAAATACTCCAAACAGAATCCTGACTACTTGGCTTCCCAAAATAATGGGGCACCCATAGTTTGAAGGAAAACAAAATAAACTCCGGGTCAGTCATGGGACTGGTGTGAGAACTCAAAATACGTTTTTTGAAAACAAAGAGGTATCTCATAAGACCACGGTGCACATAAACACGGAACGGGTTTTTACCTTACGATAACCAAAACATTCTTATGTAAAAATACTTGATATTATTTTTAATGACATATCTTTGAAAACATTTGCAAACAAACTTATCAATCTTAGCCGAAATTGTTACCATTATTAAATTCCAACATACTAAGCTCTACAAACAAAATGGCAGGCACTTATTAGAGAATCGGTTTCCATACAAATGAGTAGGTGAAGGGACTACATTCTAGGAGTACATCTCTAGTGGAATGTATGGAGGTTCACAGAACATCTGCACCTCTACCAACACAAGACCGGCATACCTTTCTCACTAGATAATACCAAATATATCATCACCCCCGTCATTACCGACCTATCTGAGACGTATCTTAGCATACACCACAATAATTTAAACCCGAACATCATAGTAGATAGAAATATATCTAGAAGGGGATGATCATAACCTAATGGTTGCGAACCACATGGCATTTCCACATCTACCCTGTTTCGTCCATTTTCGAGTATGAATCTTGAGGTAACGATGACCTTTCACATAGCACATCATCTTTCTTTGAATGCCACACTGCCATTCCATGGTTACATAACTGGTCTCTACAAACATACAACTCCTAAGCTTATACGTCACGGGAAAGGGCGATAAGCCAAGAGAAGTTACCTTCTCCACCACCAAGCAGATAATATGATCATACAAATCACTTATGTAACTAGAAATGCAACATCAAACATTCATCCATACAAGTTCATTCTGGGACTGGATGAAACCGAATGCACTCTCCTACCACATCATGTCGGGAATTTATCTTAGGATTAGTAGCGAGAAGTCCTTGCATCGAAGATCAGAAATGAAGAACCACTGCCACATAATATGATGTAGGAAATTTCCCCAAGGATCGGTGACAAGTAGCTCTACATTTCATCGTCACCAATTATCTTCATGTCTTTACTTCGAATACGTAAATTGGTTCGATGTGGTCTTCAGATAGGAATTATCCAAATCTAACCCCAGTTCTTCCGAACCAATCATCGATAAAAGAGGTCAAGTGAATATGAAATCATTATTTAATTAATTAATTTTTTAGTCAAAATGTCTTTTGGAGATATACATTTCTACAACATTCTTTTCGGTATATACGGAGATATTAAACCTCTCTTATAAAATCCCTTGATAACTTTTAAACTCCTTTTTACTAGGAAGAAATTCAAAAATGTTTCATTTTTCATTTAGAAAGATATTGATCCGAATAAACATAATTTACTACCCCTTCCTTCGGGCCAGCTGGACAGCCTAGGAAGTAGGAAACTGGTTTTCAAACTCAATCCTAGACATTATTTCTTTGACACCCATAAGGTGGTTAAGTTATTTGATCAACTCTAAATCTTTAACCATTCCAAAAATCCTTCAAATCATCTTTAAAAACTTTATTAATCATTTAAAACATTTATAAAATATTTGAAAAAAATCGTTAAGTTTAAAACCATATTTCAAAAGTTATAGAAAAGGACCGCGAAAACGTACTGCACAAAGTGCTTTTTAAGCTATATTGATCAAAAAAACTTTTTATTATTTTAAAATTAATTTTTATTACTCAAATCATTTTAAAAACATTTATAATATTCATTCCATATTTCTATACAAATTTAAAACATCATTCCAAAGAAATTCAGTTTTGGATTCCCATTTTCAAAACCGCGATTTTTTTCAAAAATTTGTTTTATTCATATTTCCAAATTTACTTATCGAAATCTCAATTTTCTTTCTTCATTGGAAAACCATGGATGCAATAGTTTAGAAAATTCTTATCTTGTAAAATTCTGAGCTATACTCCTCTATTTACACTTGTTTGACTTTTATGGTGCGAAATCGTGAACTGCCGTTACGCGACGCGCTTATTTTTAGCTAAATTTTACAATTCTCATTCAAACTTCACCAAAACACTTTTAAATGTTTAAAAAACATTTCAAGATCATTTTATAACCTTTTAAGAGGTTTAACATTCCATGTTTACCAATTTATTAATATAGAGGAAAGTGATTTCCTTTGTGCTTATCGACGTGTATTTACATGACTTGGATATATATTCAACATTCATATGAAAACATCCAAACTTGATGATCAAAGCATATAAAACATCCATTTGCAAACATCATATCATTTTCCAAAATATAATATAATATTTGAGGAGTTCTCACTTGAGTTCTCAACGATTAATTAAGAATTTGCTATAGCTCCGTTACTCGATTCCCGAAGCTCACTATTCCTCGGATTTTAGCTCCTAGATGCCTTAACCAAAGCTTGGGATAGCTTGGGGGTGCATGACCTAGGGCAGAGCAAGGAAGTGGCTCGGCCTATGATGAAGTGGGGCGGAGATTGTGGAGTTTTGGGATTTTTTTGAGGTTTTTAAGTATAGACAGCTTATTATAATTTAAATCCTTTTTAAAATAAAATTTTATTCTCTTAGGATGGAAGCCGTAAAAGTGGATGGTAAAGCTTAGGAATAAGAAGAAGAAGATGAAATGAAAATGAAGAGAAGAGAGTAAGGTATTTATAGGAAACGAAGAGTGTAAAAGTATCCATGCATACATCATCATATACATCACCATATCTGCGACGACCCGACTTTTCGACCCTTGAAAATTGACACCAATACATACGTTGTATAGCATGCTGAACAATTGAGTGCCGAAAAGACAGATTATCAGGGTAAAAGAAAGAAGGTATAAGAAAGAAGAAACTAAACAAGTACAGAATCTCAATGCGGATTGAATAATATATAATATCAATAGTTCTTTACATAAATGAAAACTATAATATACATATCTAAAATCAGAGTACACAAATCAATAATTACCAACCTAGACAATTATAACAGCCTATCCTCACAATTGTTGATAGTTTCAAAACAAACACTGCAGCGGAATAAACAAGTACAAGAATACGTCTTAGTCTCCAGCTCCTCTCCTGAGCTCCAATGCAATCCAAATCTATATTTGTAATATGCTTGGTCTGACCCGAGCATTATTATAAATAATAACACATGGATCATTCTGGTAAATAAGCATGAGAAAACACACTTAGTTTGATTTATTAAATTATAAAACCCCTTTCAAAATAAAGATATCGTAATAGTAGGCCGTGCATAAACACGGTCTGCTTTTTACTTACGATAACCAAAATATTTTTATTAGAAAAATCCAACGATATTATAATAATATCTAAGGGCCCAAATAATAATAATCAAGCAGCTATGATGCTCGTTCTATATACATCAGAAAAATACTATATATAAAATCAAAACTCGATAAGGCTCGTTCGCTAATTATGCAGGATTTCCACGGAGGTGCTCTCAGAACTTTGAGAACGGTACTCCTGTAAAAGGATCAAAGTTATCCTTCCAAATAATCATACCCATCTAGTCCAAGTATTATAAGAAAAAACATAACTGGTCTTGTTAAGACCAAATGCATCGGTCCAGCATGCCAAAAACAACTGAAGTATCAGTATTGCTAGAAAAGAAGCCGATTACACCCTATGGGTTTTTCCGACCCTATTGGCCATGCCTCCTATCTCTGTTTTTATTCATTTCCAGTGATGAGGCTACGTCCGACATTCTAGCTTATGTGCCGCTCCAAAAATAGATCACGGAATCCCAAAAAGATTCCTACACTACAATGGCCTTGGAATCGCATACACATTTCCACATCTTAAATAGATCTTGGAATCTCACACAGATTCCCAGACTACAATGAGTCATGGAACCATATATGGATCTCAACATCCCAAATATAACGCATCCCCTCCAACCGTATATGTTTTTTGTAGTAGGTCATGAGTTTCGAGTCATCTATTACGAGTACACTCTTCATTTCCTAGGTGCTCCAAAAACCAATTGTCGATTTTCCGGAATGCTCAAGACTGGTTCTTTAGGTAATAATCAAACAATACATAAGATCGGGGATCACCCCCTAACAGTTTAAGTGGATGGATCTCCTTATCATTTATCCTAAAAGAATAACGAGTTCACACATACAATATAGCACCTCGAATGGTAACTGTACCATATGATTTCCGTGTTTCCCCCAGATATTTCCAGAGTTCAAATCCCTTTGTGTTAAGTAGGAAATCATTTCCTACAAACAAAATTAAGGAGGATTATATATTTAGGCCAAGATTTTGATAGTCGGTTATTTAACTATAAAATAACAAACATTCAACCATAGATCACATTTCCCACTAAAATCACTAAGCCTCAATTAATTTGATTTTCGAAAAATCTGAATTCCTTTACTTAAACATCCATATACTTATTTCATCGGAATAAGTATATTTACAAATCGTTTCTTTCAAAAGTACTTAAAAACTCATTAAAATGGATATGGAAGTGCCATTCGGTATCGACCATGGATCGTGGCTCGATGGTTGCGTCTCTAACCCAGAAAAAACAAACTTAACTTAGGCAATCTTCGCCCTTCGATTTCCGCCATGCAATCAATCATAGATCGCAATTCGCACAATGGTTACGTCGCTAACCAAAGAAACCATCCCAAACTGTAGGCAATCTCTGCCCCTCGAATCACGCTACGAAAACATACCATTACTTCCCAAAAATTTCTTTATCCATAAATATTTCCAAATCTATTTATAAAACTTCTTTATAAATTTCAAAGTTTAACTTAGAGAAATATTCTTTTACAAACATAAAATCATGTGTAAATCCTTTTTCAAATTTCAAACCACCACCACATTTAGAAACTCCTTAAACCAATTCCCCATATGGAGGATTTCATTTATAAACAATTTATTACATAATTAAAATAAATAAGATTTTTAACACAAAAATATCTTAACCATTTTTTAATTATATAAAAATAGTTTCAAAGACATTATTAATAATATAACCATTTACCCTTTACATTTTAAAATTTAATAAAATAAACTAAATCAACCTTGAAATCAAATTAATCCACTTTTGAATTGTATTTTTGCTGGAATAAATTTCTAGTTCTAAATAATTAATAACAATAAATAATTCATCATCTTTAAACAAAATCAATTTAACGATTAATTTTAAACATAATTAACTTTACTATTTAAATGATTTTACAAAACATTTGTAGATAAAAACTTAAACAAAACAATTTGTGTACTAATAGTTAAATATAATCTTTTGCGTCAAATTATAAAATTTGAAGTTAAACAGAAACCATAACCTTTCCAATGTTATACTGAGGCTTGAAATTCCAGTGGTACTTATCAACTACCATTCAATTCAATTTAACTATCAAAGTTAAATTACAAGCATTTACATAACAGTCATATATGAAAATCAAATCCACACTTAACAACGATTTGTTAATAAATCAATCTTTTAAAATAAATCAATTTGCGTTGAACAGTGTCCAAATTAATTAAATAGTAGAATAAAATTTGATTACGCTAACCAATTTTCATTCAAAATCAAACTTTTTTGTTATTTATCCAATGGTGTTTATTTGGCCAAATATATAACACCAATCTATATTCCAATTCAATTTACGTTATAATTAACAACATAATTCCAAACACAACTCATTTATAAATTTCACACGCATTTAATACAATACTGGAAGTAAGCTTAAAAAAATAAACATAAACAGTTTTATAGCAATTCGAGATGCTATACTGTCACCCTAGATCCGGTTCAACCAATCTAATAGCATTTCAAGATGCTATATCATCATCATAATCAATTTCAGCAACCACCAATTTCAACAATCCAAGCAGCATAAATAAATTTCATTTGTTATAAAACATTACTGGTTAACCAAATGAGTGAGTTTAACTCACCTTGAGTTTTCAATTTGCCAAACGTTTTCGTTTTTGAATTAAAATTGAATTGGTAATCAAATTTAATCCAAAATTCTGACAAGCTCCAAATCTATCCCAATCAGCTCTTAAAATGTAGTGCTCGTCCATACGAACCCAATGCCACTTGTTTCATCCAATTTGACTTCGTATGACAAAGATATGCATTTTTAAAGTTCGAATACAATTTATATAGATAAATTTCTTTTTTATATGTTAACCTCAACGAAATCTGGACGTTCGTTCCATACTGGAGTAGATCAGTGTCGCACCACTATTTCTTCCAAATCACGTGTGTTCCAGGCAACGAACGAACGAAATCTAGCTTCGACCCCGTTTACTTGATTGTCGCACCCACCACACTCCGCTAGAGTACGATCACTAATACCACCATGCACCCCCTTCCACCAGCAGCCCCTTCCACCAAGCGCCACCGTCGGCAAGCTCGACGAGCTCGGCCTTATATTCGCCTTGAAATACACGCTCGAATATAGCCCCTTCATTGCCAGATTTTGCGAATCCCGGCCTCTACATCGAAAATCCACCATTGGATGTCCTAAGCTCATCATGCTCTTCAACTTTTCATTAGACAACGAAGTCTAAAGATCGATGGATTGGGAGATAATTGATGGAGAAGGTGGGATCTTTTCGGCCATTGAAAATAAAAGAGGTGGTAGCTGCAAGTTAGGGCTAGGGATTGATGGCTTGGGGGGTGGGTGTGTATGTAATTTATTATTTAAAAACCCCATTCACACTTGATTTTTCCCGATCTCTAAACGAAGCATGCCGCCTGGTGATTATAATGTTTTACCCATATTCTGGACTCAATGGAATATGTTTTGAAGGCCAATTCCAAAGTATACAGGAGTTACGGCTTTAAAAGACTGACTTTAAATTAAATTCCTTAAATTAATTTCGGCACGTTTTCAGCTCTCACGAGCAAACGATAAATCTGATTGCTAGGAAATTTGAAATCCGATAATAATGCACTATTATGGATCCAATGGAACTAGTTTCAATGAATAAGACTATGGACCGAAAGGCTATTTTATCATGTCGATTAAATCGAGCAATTTTCAAAATCGACGAAATTATTTGAAATTCAATTTGATAAACTTACCAACTCAATTCTAATTCGAATAGAATTTATATCCATATTAGAAACCATTCCAATTCATATTAAATTAAAAATTCAATTATTTACATTATTCCAATATTAAATTTCACTACTAAATCAGTAAATAAAATTTCAAATTTTAATTTATCGACTTTTAATACCATTCAATGGTCCACTATCCTCATTCTAATTCCAATAGAGTTTAAATCAACTTAGAAATCATTTCCATTCACATTTATTTCCAGATTCGCATATTTTCCCAATTTCAAATATTAAATTTACTATACACTAAATCCACTAAATCGCTATATTTGAAATTTTAAACCATTTCACCCATTCCACCAAAATATCCATCTTTAAAAATAAATTTATATTCCAAATCAATATTTAAAACCATTTAAATATTTAAAATCAAATGTCGGAAAATCATGGTCATACATTCCTCCCCCTTAACGAATTTCGTCCCCGTAATTGCCAAGGTAGGAAAAAGCTCCAAACCCATTTCTTTTCAAAACCAATTTGGTTAAAATTCTGTTATTACCATTTCCTAAGTCTTTTAGACTCAACCAAAACCATAAATTTCTATTTGTTCATCAAATTCCATTATTTCAAACTATAATTTTAAATCAAATTCAGTTAGCAAAAATTTTCCAAAACTTTCTAGCATCATAAGTTTCCAAAATTTTGTGACAGAGTCTCTCCTATACGAAGAGCCTTTTACAGTATCACAAATATGATAAATATAATATACATCAACCCACACAGTCAAAAACACAATATATCTATATTTATCTCATTTTTGCTTTTAATGCGTAAGCATACCTTATATTAGCGTTATTAAGCAAGCTTGCTTAATTTGTATGCAATTATGCAACCAAAATCTATCCAAACAGCTCCATGTACCTGTAGTTATTCAGATGAAGCACATATGTTCCATAACCATGAAACTTCCATAACATTCCATTCCTTTAATGAACTTAAACACATGTTTTTCATAAAACAAACTTATTATAAGAAGTATATTTCGAATGCGTAAATAAGTACAGGATCAAACATTCAATTATCCATCTCCAATTAATATATATTTAATTTTATTCGATTTCAAATTGATCACAATCAATTCATTAGCATTCCATTCGTATCCACATTTATTATTTTCGAATCCTTCTTATTAATCTCGGAATCATTCCATGCAATCGATTCTCAAACAATTCATCTCAGGTTCATGCACTTGCATTCATATTAGTTTCATTTCCAACTTATATTACATCTTTTCTATTCACATTCATTTAATTCACATGGTGTTATTCACTTCATTTTATTAATGAATTGAATTTCATCCATGCTAATTTATTATAAACCATTTCCAAAAATTACTTTAAAGGTTTATTATAAACATTCCATACTACTACTTAGTTCGTATATAGCTTTATAACTTAAGTTCATACCTGATCTTATCCAGTGCATACTCCAAAACCATATTCAATTCATTTACTAGTAAATTGGATTTATTTCTTATTATCATATACTTAAAAAAATTAACTTTATACTTTTCCAATTTCTCAAATTTAATAAGTTATACAAACTTATTTATTCACAATTCCCTGAACTTCCACTTAAGTTTACTCACGTTCTATATTTATAACATATAGTTATATAATTACTTCACGGTTCATGTTTATGTTCAATTTACTCAATTCCAATTCACCCTCCATTTAAATTCAAATATTTGAATTTCTATTCCTTTACCATAATATCAAACCATTTTCATTTTGGTTTTAGCATTACATTTCTTAATTCATAAGTTCAAGAACTTATTTACTTAAAATCTCATATTGCTTACTTGTGTCCATTCACATCTTATAATCATAACTCCGGATTATATATATATATATCACTTTATAGCTTAAGTGTATCCATTCCATTTAATAATCATAACCTATAGTTATATAATCATTTTACATTCTAAATTTTATATTCAATTCAAATCCATTTCAAATTTATTTAACTCATCTTAGGTTAAATTTCAACCCATATTATTCATTTTAACTTACTCAAGTTAAATTCTAATTCCAGGATTAAATTCACATTTTCCCTTCTTATCTATATCAACTCTAAATTATAAGTTCAATAACTGATTTTCTTCTGACTTCACAAATCATTTAAATGGCAAATCCTAGAATTCAGTCACTCGGTTTTATTTCAAATCAATTTGAAATCATAAATATACATATATCTACCCTTGTATATGAAATCACACTTTCAAAATTTTAAAACAACTTGGTTTTCCCCAAAACAATTCCTTTTTGGAATTTTTAAACAAAACTTGTTTACCAAACAAGTCCAAAACAAATAATCATAGCTAATCACCACGATAGCAATCCGTCAATTAAAAACTCGAAAAATGAACACCGATGGTTTGGCCATCATCACTAGTATTATTTTCCAACGGCAGAAGTGAGTTCAGTGCTTTCTTATTTTCAAAACCCATTTTGAAACAATTTCTATTGATAAATATCTTCAAAATAATATTCCATTATTCTTCACAAACCACTTTGGAAAACATTTCCAAAATTTCTAAGGTTTGAAAATTCTCAAATCCTTAGTTCAAATTCACTTAAAACATTTCCCGAAATTTCTGGGATTTAAATTTCCAAATTCTGGTATGAATCCACTTTTAGTTACAACTCATATGTATAATCATACTTATACAATTTATATTTGGCTATAATAACCATCTCAAATTTTATAGTATTGTTTTGATTATAATATTAACAACCAAACATTCCAATTATGCTATATAATTTTATGAAGTTATTACTTTTATATCAAAATATAATTTGGGTAAAATTATTTCGTTTACCCTCTATAAAGCAATACTATGTCGGTTTACCTTATTTAAGAGTTTATAAATTCTTATCGATACGGTTGTACTTCCTGTATCGACCCGAATTCATAAACACTCAACTGATAAGTCAACACAATATAAAACATTTTATATTCACTAACAAATATGCGCTCATATCTACGAATACACTCAAACTCATTCTAGGGTTACTGACCCTATCTCTAATGAGTAATCCCCACCAAAGCCTAGGTATATCGCCAACCTAAGCTGTGATACCATGTGTGGCAACTCGACTTTACGACCCTCGAAACTCGAAATCAATACTTTCACTGTATAGCGTGTTGAACGATCGAGTGTCGGAAAGGCGGATTGTTAGGGGAAAAGAAAGAAGGTAGAAGATAGAAGAAACTGAACAAATACAAAAACCCACAGCGGACCAAAAAATATATAATATCAATAGTTCTTTACACAAATGAAAACTGTAATATACGTATCTCAAATCATAGTACACAAATAATTAATTACCAGCCTGGACAGTTATAATAGCATGTCCTCACCATTGCTGATAGTTTCAAAACAAACAATGCAGCGGAATAAACAAGTATGAGAATACGTCTGAGTCTCCAACTCATCTCCGGAGCTCCAAAGCAATCCACATCTATATTTGTAATATGCTCAGTCTGACCCAAGCATTATTATAAAATAATAGCATACAGATCAGTCTGGTAAATCAGCGAGAGAAAACACACTCAATTTGATTTATTAAGTTATAAAATCCCTTTCAAAATAAACATATTGTAAGACCACGCCGCATATAGCATGGTCTAGTTTTTACCTTACGATAACCAAAACATTTTTATAAAAAAAATCCAGTTATATTATAATAATGTCTAAGGAGAAAAATAAGAATAATCAAGTAGCTACGATGCACGTGTTGTGTACATCACAACAATACTATATATAAAATCAAAATTCGATAAGGTTCATTCGCTAATTGTGTAGGATTTTCATGGAGGTGCTCTCAGTACTTCGAGAACGATACTGCTACACAAGGATTAGAGTTATCCTTCAGAAGCATCATACCCATCTAAGCGTGGTATTATAGGAAAATCATAAGTGGTCTTGCTAAGACCGAATCCATCGCTCCAGCATGCCAAAAACAACTGAAGTTTCGGTATTGCTAGAAAAGGAGGCGATTACACCCTATAGGTTTGCCAACCCAACTGGCCATGCCTCCTATCTTTGATTTTAGTCATTTCCGTTGATAAGGCTACATTCGGCGTTCTAGCTTACACACCGCTCCAAAATAGATCATGGAATCTCATATGGATTCCCTCACCACAATGACCTTGGAATTGCATATAGGTTTTCTACTTCTCAAATAGATCTTGGAATCTCACACAGATTCCCATACTCCAACGAGTCATGGAACCATATATGGATTTCAACATCCCAAAATATAACGCATCTCCTTCATTTAACTGTATATGGTTTTGAAAGTAGGTCATGGGTTTCGAGTCATCTCTTACGAGTATACTCTCCATTTTCTGGGTGCTCCAAAAACCAATCATTGATTTTGGAATGCTCAAGACCGACTCTTTAGGAAATAATCAGACAATATACAAAAGCGGGGATCACCCCTTTACCGTTTAAGTGGACGAATCTCCTTATCATTTATTCTAGAAGAATAATAAGTTTATACATAGAGTATAACACCTCGAACTATAACTGTACCATACAATTCCTGTGTTTGCCCTACATATTTCCAGAGTTAAAATTCCTCAGAGTTAACAAAAATTAAGAAGGATTACATATTTGGGCCAATATTTTCATAGTCAGTTAATTAATTTTAAATAAAAAAATTCAATCATAGATCACATTTTCCACTGAAATCACTAAGCCTCGTTTAATTTGATTTTCGAAAAATCTAAATTCCTTTTTTTAAACATCCATATACTTATTTCATCAGAATAAGTATATTCACAAATCATTTCTTTCAAAAATACTTAAAAACTCACTAAAATGGATATGGAAGTGTCAATTGGTATCGACCACGGACCGCAGCTTTGCTTCTCTATCCCAGAAAAAACAAACTTAACTTGGGCAATCTCTGCCTCCTGATTTTCGCTATGAAATCAATGATATATCGCAGTTTGCGTAATGATTACGTCGCTATCCCAACAAAAACATCCCAAACTGTAGGCAATCTCTGCCTCTCAAATCATTCTATGAAAATATAGCATTACATCCCAAAAATTTCTTTATTTCATAAATATTTCAAAATCTATTTATAAAACTTCTTTATATATTTCAAGGTTTAACTTAGAGAAATATTCTTTTACAAACTTCAAACCATGTGTAACTCCCTTTTTAAATTTAAAACCAGTACCACATTTAGCAACTCCTTAAACAAATTCTTCACATGGAGGATTTCTTTTATAAACAATTTATTACATAATTAAAATAAATAATATTTTAAACGTCATAAAAATATCTTAACCGTTTTTTAATAATATAAAAATACTTTTAACCACATTATTAATAATATAATCATTTAACCTTTAACATTTGAAATTTAATCAAATAAACTAAACCAACCTTTAAATAAAATTAATCCACCTTTGAATTGTATTATTACTGGAATAAATTTCTAGTTCTAAATAACTATTAATAAATATTTCATTATCTTTAAACAAAATCAATTTAACAATTAATTTTAAAACATAATTAACTTTACTAAATAAATGATTTTACAAAACATTTGTAAATAAAAATTTAAACAAAACAATTTGTATACTAATTGTTAAATAAACTCTTTTACTTCAAATTATAAAATTTGAAGTTAAACAGAAACCATAACCTTTCCAATGTTATACCGAGGCTCGGAAATTCCAATGGTACTTATCAACTACCATTCAATTCAATTTAACTATCAAAGTTAAATTACAAGCATTTACATAACAATCATATATGTAAATCAAATCCACACTTAACAATGATTTGTTAACACATCAATTTTTCAATATAAATCCATTTGCATTGAACAATGTCCAAATTAATTAAATAGTAGAATAAAAATTGATTATGCTAACCAGTTATCATTCAAAATCAAACTCTTTCATTATTTATCCAATGGTGTTTATTTGGCCAAATAGATAACAGCAATATATATTCCTATTCATTTTACGTTATAATTAACAACGTAATTCCAAATACAACCCATTTATCGGTTTCATACATATATGATTCAATACTGGAAATAAGCTTAAAAAATAAACATAAACAGTTTAATAGCAATTTAAGATACTATGTCATCACCCTAGATCTGGTTCAACCAATCTAATAGCATTTAAAGATGCTATATCGTCATCCTAATCAATTTCAACAACCACCAATTTCAATAATCCAGATAGCATGAATAAATTTCATTTGCTATAAAATATTACTGATTAACCAAAAGAGTGAGTTTAACTCACCTCGAATTTTCAATTTGCCAAACATTTTCGTTTTTAATTAAAATTGAACTGGTATTCAAATTTTAATCCAAAATTCGACAAGCTCCAAATCTGTCCTAACCAGCTCTAAAACGTAGTGCTCGCCCATACGAACCTAACGCCGCTTGTTTTGTCCATTTTCAACTTCGTATGAAAAAGATATGCATTTTTAAAGTTTAAATACAATTAATATAAATAATTTTTTTTATATTTTAATCTCAACGAAATCTGGCCATTCGTTCCTTACTAGAGAAGATCAATGCCGCACTACTATTTCTTCCAAATCGCCTGAATGAACGAAGGAAACCCGACTTCGATCACATTTAATTGATTGCCGCACCCACCACATTCCGCTAGAGCACGATCACTAATACTACCACGCAGCCCATTCCACCACGCGCCACTGCCGGTAAGCTCGATGAGCTCGACCTCGTATTCACCTCGAAATACGCACTCGAACGTAATCCCTTCATCTCCATATTTTGGCGAATCCCGACCTCTACATCAAAAATCCACCGTTGGATGTTCTAAACTCATCATGCTCTTTAACTTTTTAGTTGACGACGAAGTCCAAAGAACGATCGATTGGGAGATAATTGATGGAGAAGGTGGGAGATTTTCGACCATTTAAAATAAAAGAGGTGGCGACTGAGTTAGGGCCAGGGTTTGATGGCTTGGGGTGTGTATGTGTGTGTTTGTAATTAATTCTCTATTTAAAAACCCCGTTCACACTTGATTTTCTCCGATCTCCAAACGAAGCGTGTCGCATGGAGTTTATAATGTTTTACCCCTATCTCGAACTCAATGAAACATGTTTCAAAGGCCAATTCTAAAGTATATGGGAATTACGGCTTTAAACGACTGATTTAAATAAAATCCCTTAAATTAATTTCTACGCATTTTCAGCTCTCACGAGCAAACAATAAATCTGATTGCTACGAAATTTGAAATCCGATAATAATACACTATTACGGATCCAATGGAACTAGTTTCGTTGAATTCCGAGATTGTGACCCCAAAAGGCTATTTTATCGTGTCGATTAAATTGAACGATTTTCAAAATCGACGAAATTACTTGAAATTTCAATTTTAAAAACTTATCAACTCAATTCTTATTCAAATAAAATTTATATATATATTAGAAACCATTCCGATTCATATTAAATTACAAATTCAATTATTTACATTATTCCAATATTAAATTTCACTACTAAATTAATATATAAAAATTTAATTTATTGACTTTTAATTCCATTCAAAGGTCTACTATCCTTACTCTAATTAAAATAGAGTTTAAATCAACTTAAAATTCATTTCCATTCACATTTATCTCAAGATTCACATATTTTCCCAATTTCAAATATTAAATTTACTATTCTCCAAATCCATTAAATCGCTATATTTGAATTTTTAAACCATTTTAGCCATTCAACCAAAATCTCTATCTTCAAAAATCAATTTGTATTCCAAATCAATATTTAAAACCATTTAAATATTCAAAATCAAATATCGAAAAATCCGGGTCATTACAATTTCATGGCTTCACAAACACACCTTTCCCTCCTTAGGCACGACACAAGCCTCCCTTTCATGTGCCTATCACTTCCATTTTCTCATATATGCATACGTTGACTTAAATATGCTTAAGATGTAAGAAATCTTAAATTATATTATATATTTTATATTACACTTTTGTACTTAATTATTTTGGTGTATATATGTTTATGTGCATGTTCTCATGTATGCGCATGTACATGTGTGTGCATATGTTACATAATCCTATAACGTTGCACAACTTCCACACGTTGTATCATTACAAATCCCGATTCCAATTTTCGATCATATTTTTTTAAAAATTAATATGCATATATTTGCAAACAAATTTTGAAAATAAATTCTCCTATTATTCTTAACTGTTAAAATGATCATATTTTATTTATATTAATATAAATAATTATTTACAAGATTATTGTTATCACGATAAAGCTAAACGATCATTTGTTTAAAGCGATATATTTGTGGGTCGTTACAACCGTAGTTTTATAGTCGATTTTATGTACCTATTCGCTATGATCAGCATGTATCTATTTATATTCCGCTGTGTATATTCTGTGATCTATGATTCTATGATTTTTTATTTATCATATTCGTTAGGATTATTATTGCAGCCATCGTAGTGTTGTTTTAAGCCTAGATTGCATACATTGATTCCATTTGAGAAGAAAAAATACAACACCTAAATCAACGTATCAATGTTTGCTTAAAGAAAAATTCACAAATGGTTGCTCCTAACCAACCCTATTATTTGCACAAACAGATAGTATTACTTAGTTATACCCTTTGGTAATGTGGATCTCAAGGTGGGGCGTCACATGTTTTCTTTCTATTATATACTTGACATAATGTGTTATATATTAATTAATTTTATTTAAAGTATATTTAATAAAAAACCTATAAATGGTATGTTTTTTGATCATATTTAAAAAGTGTTGTAACCATGAGTTATCGTAATGAATACAAATGTACTATTTTAAATATTCCTAGTCAAGATATATCGAGACAGGATATCGATATATCCGTTGAGACTAGAGTATGTAACGCTCCCCAAATGTTGGGCAGTGTATTACTCATTGTTGTTGAGGGCACCATAGGTTTACATGCTGATAGTTATTAGATTACTATAGAATGACTCACTACATAATTTTCTGTTAGTTAATTAGTATAACTATGTCTAAATAGAAAATATCAATGTGACATATCTACATAGGTCCCTTGACTTGAGAATATTGTTGGTCTTTAATGTGGAAGCTCCGCTTTGAGTATAGTTAAATCATGGCACGGTGTCCATCGAAAGATTAGAGCCGGATTAAGTGGAAGCATTGGAAGTGAAACACTATTCAAAAGAGGATTTGTCTCCTAAGTTATATGAGGTTAGTATCACAGTCGACTGAAGTCAACTAAAAGTCAATGTATCTGGCTAGAGCATTTTGGTTAATAACAATGGTCATTATAGAACTAAGAACTTTGTGTTTAGACTATAAAGTTGGATATGGATGATATTGGAATTTTGATAAATTCCATCAGTCCAAAGTGTTTTAGTTTCGATGAAGAGAATTGGTGTAAATAATTATCATTAAAAAGTACCACTTAAGTATTTGTGAAATTTGATTTTACCAAAAAGAACTTATAAGTGATGAATCTAGCCAAACTATCAGACTACCAGCTAAGATGCCATATGAACATTGATTTTTGAATTGTTCGATACTAATCCTAACTGAATCCACATCTCTAAGTCGGACAACCACATTTGTGATTTCTTCGAAAACTATACAATTTAATAAATTTGTTAAATTTTGAAAATTGATTAAATTAATTAATATTTATGAACTATTAATTATTGTTAGTTTATTTGATGTCTTGAATGTTATTGGTAATTATTTAAATGCATATATAAAAATTATATCTGCATGGATCGATATGCGATATCGGTATAATTTTAAACATGGTTTAAATAATAAAATAATTGTATAAAATAATTTCTTTTATTTGGAAATTGTACACATTAAGAATGTGCTTGGACCAACCATATAATGGTGAGAGGATTAAGTGAATTGGTTGAAATTTAAAAAGAAATTAAAGAAGGCAGTTTTGATAAGAGAGCGGGAGAGGTTCCTTTAATTCGATTAAAACAAAGTCTTCTCTGTTTGATTTCTTTAACAGAACATAACTTTTTCTTCTCCTTCTCCATGTTTCATTCATGGTTGAAACTTCTTCTAAAAAATCATCAAAACAAATTCAAATCAATATCACATTAAATGAAAGAAAGGTGGTTCATCCTTCTCTTACAAAGTGGGATATTGATTTATTTGAAATCTAAGGAGAAGTCGCAAATCAAGGTGCGGTGAAAGGCAAGGTTTATCGGGTAAGTTTATAATTCATTCATGATGTTTAAAATATTTTTTTACATATATGTAAATTGTAGTCACTTATTAAGATCAAATTTGAAATTATTCTATGTATTGTGATTGACTGGGAATTCTATTTGTGTGTGTGGTTTTAAAAGTTGATGATTTAATTGAATCTAAATAGCTAACAGTTTTGGAATTGATTTGTCAAATCCTTTTATAATTGCTTAATAATTTGTCTAACCAAATAGCCGATGCCTTATTTCCTTTGAGATCTAAAAATAATCCTCCTTTTGTTATCATATTATATGTTGTTGTATATCTTCTTTATTTTAACAAATTACTATTGTTATCACACTCATTCCTTTTTAATCATGGATCAAAATTTTAGTAGACTAAATTACAAAATTTGTGTATATATATCACATGTGTGCGTATGTGTAAATTAATCAAGTCTTCCACATATTTTGAAATTGTTAACCTATATTAAACTAAGTTTCATTTGGTTGATTTCTTTTCAATTAATTCAGCTCCATGTTTCAAAATTAAATTTTAGTTCGCTACATATATGTTTATACCTAAATTTAAACTTATGTTTCTGATCAAATTATACCAATAAGGTCAACAAATCAATTATTGAAAATCTCATATGGTATTAAATTAACTGTTTGATTGGTGATTGCAAAAGGGGGTAAAGTAGAATTACACTTGATCATTTCTCTTTTCATTTTATATTTGATTAGATTCAACTGCAACATAAATTACTTTTCCATTTTCAGTCTTCTAATTTACTCTTACACTAATTATCTCTTTTTGTGAATTATTTTCGTACCTTTTATCTATGTAAATGTAAAATATAAATGGCAATAAAGATTACATATATGTATGTATATGTTTGAACTATATATGTGTGTTATTGTCAATATGTGTATACAAACCATATAAATATATTGTAGTATACTAAAAAAATATGTATATACTTAGTTATTTATATTCCCGATATGCATGCGAGAATGTGACATGTATATGGAAGTGTGTGTGTGTATACACAAAAAAGATATAAATCCCAATATCTAGACGTGCACATATACACACACAGACACACATATTTGTACACATGTTCATATTAGTTCATTTATATTGTCAAAATTTTGAATGTACGTTGATGCATTCCCTAAAAACATCTAACTGAAATGTTAACATGTTTATTGAACAAATTATTATTATAATTAGAGAGAGAAATGAAAGGTTACTCTCCCCTATTGTTGCTATTTATTCCTTTAATTAATTGCACAAGTGGTAGAGAAAGAAACAAGATTTCCTTCTTGAAATAAATTTCAATAAGTAACTGCTACAACAATGGGTGTATTTGATAGACTCATTCCTTAAATTTTATCACCTTTAAACTCTTTTAAACTAATCAAATAAAATAAAGGATTTTATTTAAAACACATTTTAGATTAGATCTAAAATTCTTTAGACTTCATAGGCCCAACTGATCCAAAAAGAATTTTTTTTAAATTTACAATTTTACCCATTATGGGATGGCCCAGTGCTAACAATGGTATTAGAGCCCAATAGTCTATACGGTCTAAATTAGTCGTGTTATGGCTAAGTAAGTAAGCTTTCCCATTTATTATGGTGTCTAGAAAGTTATGTCTAAGATTGGAATTTGATAATCAAGTACCTCGTCCTACCTGATTATCGACCCGACCTGTAAGGTGAAGTGAGCTGTAAGGTTACCCCTGAAAAGATATTGAATTGGGCCATGGGTTAATTTTCAAGATTGTTTTGAAAATTAAGATGAGATTTTAAGTTCAAAATTTAAATTTAAAAATAAAACCATGTTTATTATAAAAGGTTATAATATAACATACAATTTCAAAATGTTTTAAAAGGTAACGAAATTTCCAAAATGTTTGAAAATATTTAAATGTTACTTTGGAAATTTAAAATTATTAATAATATTAATAAAATATTAATAAAATGTGTTATTAATTCATAGTTATGTGCCGGCCTGGAAATTTTCGACCTCGAAAATCGACATCTATACGTCCACTATGTAGACTCTACAGAGTAATCGAGTGCTGGAAATACCAATTCATTAGGGGTGAAGAAGAAAAAGGTAGAAGAAAAAGAGAAACAACAACACAGAATCTCACAATCGTAACGGAATAAAATATAATATATAACAGCAGATTTTTATACAAAAGAATCTGTAGCTGTTTAATACTTACAATCATCAGAGTACACAATCATTACACCAAATCAGGACAGTTGTAACAACTTGTCCTCATACAGTGGAAAATATCTAAGTATGTGATATACGTCTGAGCTCCTCCCACTTGTCTCTTGAGTTCCATAGCATTTTAACCTGAATTTGTAATACTCGGTCTGACCCGAACATTATAATAAAATAACACCCGAGTCAAGCTGGAAAATCAGCATGAGAAAACATACTCAAGTTTAATTATCAACTTTTTAAAACCCTTTTGAAAACAAAGATATCTCGTAAGATCACGTCACAAATAAACACAACGAGTTTTTACCTTACGATAACCAAAATAATTTTTATCAAAATCATCTGATATTATAATAACGTCTAAGAAAGTAAATAGAATATAGCTGAAATGCTTACATCTCACGTTCCAGCATAATTGGGAACAATCAAAAACGTACGGCGCTTATTGGAGAATGGATTCCATCGAATTACGGGGCTACAAGGGTACCGTTCGTCATCGTACACCTTTAGGACAATGTATCAAGGACCACTCCGGGATCCGTTTCTACACAAGACCAGACTATCCCTAATCTGGATAGTTCGAATAAGATTATCCTATGATTGGGATTAGCAACCGCCACATAGCCGAGTCAAAGGGACTTTAGATAGTGTTAGGAAATCCAATCTATGGTTTCGATGACAATAACTATACAATGGAAATCGAATATACATATATATTTATATATACAGGTACTTGCTAGAACAACATCGCTAGAAAGACAAGAACGAGGCTCAAGGGACACTACAAGAGACTACAAGTCGATAGGTACAAAAAAGTAAAAGAAAGGATGCACAAAAACTGACATGCACCATATCAGACGTATGGTAATAACACTCAGACGTCTGATCCTCTACTATATTCAAAAAAAATATAGTATCAGACGTTTGAAACAAATAACAGACGTCTGAATTCAAACTTAAACTTCAAAAATAAACTGCAACTGCCACATGTGAATGGACATCTCCGCTTCTTTTCGCCACAACTCTTCACCATCAACAGAAGCAATCTTAGAGGATTCATTAATGGATGTAACTACTCAAGATACTTATCTACAACTATATATAGAATCAAGAATCAAGAGAACAAACACTTACTTCACTTACGCTTTCTAATTCTATACCCTACTCTATATTCTTGATCTCTGCACTCTAGCAATCTTTACTTGTATTCACTCTTCTATATACTCAGTTCTTCTTAGACTATATTCCTTAGAAATATATTGGAAGAAATTGTACTAATTAGTCAAACATCCGTGTTATAATAGAACACACATTTGACAAAAACAACTCATTGTAACCAAGTCTATTCCTCCGGGCGAAGCGAGGGTTTTTGTTAGTCGAATTTCGAAGGGGAGCTTTGGAACTGGATGTAGGACGGGAGGTCCGAACTAGTATAAAATTCTGGTATGCTTATTCTGTATTTACTTAGATTAATATTATTTTAGCTGCATCATATATTTTGTTACATATACTTGCATATACGTTGCATGATCCACCGTGTAGACTTTCAGATAGGGGTAACCTTACCCTACTTGGGTGTGACACACTTAGCCTTGCTACACCTCCCATGTTTTAGTCATTCCTGGTTGATGAGGTTCGAGGCTAAGATTTACCTTTCAAGAACGAATTTCACTTAAAATTCTCTTCATCCTCCAATGACGATGTTTTGATAGCATTCGTCCATACAAGTTTTCACAGGTTTGGGCAAACCGAATCACCGTCTTCATCATCTTCACGGTATTCATTCGTAACATTTAAAATTTTACCATACAAAAATCCATCATATTATTCATGCACATTAGATTTTATATATATATATATATAAACACTAAATATTTTAGAGGAATCCAGTTGGATCCCTCCAATCTGTTTCCCTGCATCCATAGATGATAGACAACAATAAAAATACCAATCTCACTCCGAGGGGGATATCGCGGTATATAGGGTCATCCGCTATTATGCGGGCGCATAGGGTCTCACCCGCTCCAACCGGCGGGAATGAATCCAAATACTAATATATATATACTACAATATATATAATATCATTCATGGGTAACAATTTCTAAATTCAATCCAGTAACCAATATTCAATTTTTAACTATTTAAAATTAAATTCAGAAATTCCAAATGAGTGAGAATTTTCTCACCTTGATTTTCGAGTTTGTTAGCCATTTCAAATTGTTCCTAGCTTGTATATTTCTCACCTATCATACTCTCCCCATTCTCACCAGAGGCCCCCCTCACCCGCGACTGTAGCTTCTTGAAGGCGAGCCAAAATTCACAACTCTTTCCCCTGACATCGACAGTACCACCAGCCTCCTCCCCTTCTGCCCTCGCGTCCCCACTTCCCTTTGACTTTACCTGATGGTCGATTGAAAAGCTATCATCCCTCTACATCTTATTCAACCCATCATCCACCGGAGTAAACGTGACACCCCTTTTTCCCAGCATCGCATCGTTATTCCTAACCCACTGCCTCGCCCCCAAGCCTCATGATGCCGCTTCACCTCCTGAGCTCTAGCAAACATGGCCAACTTCAATCACGACCACCGCCACCTCCTCATTCGCATTGCATAACCAACCATAGACAGCCTCGTCCCTAACTTGGCCAAATACCAACCTCGCGGTTCACCAAGCTCGCCGCCCTAGCTGCTAGTTCATTCTTCCTTCCCTTGAGACGTCGCCAGGAACCAACTCATGATCAATTTCCTCGTTTCTTTTTTTTACTTACGATATGATTTGGATTTCGGTTTTCTGAAATTAGGGGAGAGAACGAACGCGAGTTTTGTTTATATTTTTTTCTTCTTTGCTATGCTTTTCATTTTTTTCTTTTGGTTTTTAATTTACCTAATTTTAAAAAGAAGAGGGAGGGGGCAAGACATAATGGTGGCATGTAGGGATGCATGTACAGTGATTTTGAAAAGAAAGAATAAATGTTGACGTGAATTAAAAGGTCAAGTAAAATATATATATTATCCAAATTTAATCGTTTCGAAACCGTAGCTTAATCTTGACCTCCTATGGAGGCCTGCTGCTAGATATTCATAATGTTATACCCCTATTCCAAACGTAATGGAAAAGATTTTGAGGTCTAGCTCGATTGTATGGAGAAGATAACTTTTTGGACCTAATTACTACAATGAATTTCGATATAAATTTTAACGCGTTTATCTCCGTACGGCTAAACGATAACTCCAAATACTACAAAAATTGAAACCCGATAATAATATACTATTATGGATTCAATGGAACTGGTTTCATCGAATTCGAGACTATGCCTTAGTAGGCTATTTATATGCATTAATTTAAACGATGTATTTTAAAATTGAACAAATCACTTCTAAATTCAATTTAGAAACCTTTATTACCTCTATTATTATTAATATAAATTTTATAAGTCTTTAAATTATTTTTATCGAGCTTAAAACTTAAGGTAATGTAATCTAACCAATATTCAATTATAAGATTCAATAATTAAATTTTCCAGTAAATCATTATATTTTTGTTCTGAATTTATTCTACAAATAAACCCAGATTTTCATATTCAAAATCAATCAATAATTCAAATTCAATATTTAAAACCATTTAGATATTCCAAATCAAACACCGAAAAATCCGGGTCGTTATATTCCTTCCTCAAAAGAGTTTTGTCTCCGAAATTTCTAAGGCAGGAAAAATGTTCCGTTCCATTAACTTAGCAAGACCCATTTAGTGAAAACTCGATATTTCACTTTCCAAATCCATTAATTCCGACCAAAACAATTAGTTTTAATTCTACTTCGAAAATCCTTTATTTCGATTATAAATTCGAAATCGATTTTCATCAAAAAAATTCTCAATTTCTAACTCTTTAAATTTTCGAATTTTTTTTTGCCGAGTCTCCCTTGTATGGAGGACCTTTTGCAATTTGACAAAAGAGATAAATATATATACATCGACCACACGGTCGAAAAACAAAAATACATATCAATATTTATACATTTGTTGTATTTAATCCGAAAACGTACCTTATTTTAGCATTTTAAGCATTATTAAGCAAGCAATTAACTTCATATGAAATTTCGCAACCAAAATCTAGCCTAACGGCCTCCGGTTACCTGTACTTACTCAATTTAAACCGCGTAAGTACCAAAAACATCAAATTCAACGAAATTCCACTTATCTAAATTGATAAACACATAGATTCATAAACAAACATGTTATAACATGTTTTTATAGCAATTACAAGGCTTCCATCATTTGATTATTTATTCCAGTCGATTTATATAGCTTTTCATTCAACCCGAATGATTTACAACTTAATTTTCTTACATTCAATTTATTTTTATATTAAACAAACCCATATCCATTTCAAATCGATTTAAAATCAATTTATCCATTTTCTATTACTTTACAGAATTTCACTTACTTCTGTTTATGACAACACCAATTTTTTTCTATGCCAATTCGACGATATTTATTTGATTGAACAACACTTTTAGTTTATAGCTATTTTAAATTGATTCCAAATCAATTTATAATTCATTTTTATTACATTTCGAATTCAATCCCTTTATTTAATACCCAAGCCATATCTATTAATTTACATTTCAATTGAATTTATTTATAACCTGAGTTATCACCATTTCAAACTACTTCCCATTTTATTTAATTAGCTCACCATCTAAGTTGAATTTTATTTATAACTCAAGTTTAATTTCCAAATCCCATTTTTAACTTACAATCCAATTTTATTCAACCCAGTTAATGTTCATTTTATATCCAGTTAACTAACTAATTATCTAATTAGCCCCTTTCCCCTTTAAAATTCAACATCTGATTTTATTTCAATAATTACTTTACTTAATTTACTTGAGTTCAATTCAATTTTATAATCCAGATTTGGATTTTATTTCCTTTTCTAAAATATCAAACAGTTTTTATTTTTGGTTTTCTATTCCACTTTCCAATTTCTATAAGTTTCACAATATTTTCTCATATTTCCTTCGATTCCATTTAAGTTTCAAATTTTATAAGCCATTCAAAATTTATTTATTCTAAATTCGAAATTTTCATTCAATTTTTATTTCATCCAAGATTTATGCTATGTGGTTTATAATATTTCGTAATTCAAAATTCAAATTTACTTACATTCGACATTATTTCTAATTCAATTCAAATTTTATAACATATAGTTATATAGTCATTACACTTCACATTTATATATTTAATTCCATTTAATCAAGTAAGGATTTAATTCCAACTTCAAATTTCCCACACTTACTTACTTATATTCATATAGCAATTTTTATCTCAATTTCCGATAAATTTATTTAACTTATTTCTTTAACCTTTGCTTAAGCTAAATTTCCAACTCCAATGAATTTTCTTTTACAAACCCAATTTATTTAACCTCCACGGGTTAAATTTCTAACTTCATCTTGAAGTTCACTTTTTTTTCAAGTTTTATTTCAAAAACTTATTCTCTTCTTATTTCACTTCTCTTTTAGTTAGAAATTTCGGGATTCAAACACCCGATATTTATTTCAAATCATCTTGAAACCAATATATAGTTCTTGGGTTTAACAAATCGTTTCTTTGAAATTTTCAAAGTTAATCTAATTTTATTCAAAAAGTTCTTTTCGGAATTTTTCCCAAACACAACAATTATTTACCAAAACAAAAATTTCCATACCAATTTACTATGGTAGCACCCATCACTTAGAAACTCGAAAGTCAACTCCGATGACATGCGATCATCATCGGAATTATTTTCCAACGACAGAAGTGAGTTCAGTGCTATATGCCTTCCAAAAATCTTTTTAAATCCAACCTAAAACAATTTCTCCCAAAGATAATGCTATTTTATTTTCACAACACTTAGAAAAATATTTTCCACACTTCCGAGATTTCAAAATTTTCAAATACTTAGTTCAAATCCATTTTTTTACATTTTCCAAAATATCTGGGAAATTTAAATTTCCAAATACTGGTTTGAATCTGCTTTAATTATAACCCATTCTCATAATTTATACTCATACTAATTTCCATTTGGTTATATAAATCATTTTCAATTTTTGGAATCTTATTTGATTTATAATATTATCATCAAAACATTCCAATTATATATAATAATTTCAAAAAAAAATTTCTTTTATTTCAAAATATATTTTTGGGTAAAATTATTTCATTTACCCCATTCCAAAACAATACCGTGTCGAAATATTCTATCCAAGTGTTTAGAAGCCCCTATCGATACAGTTGTACGAGCTACGACCAGAGTTCATAAGCCACTCAAAAAATCAATCAACACAATATAAAACCATTTTCATATTTATTAACAAATACGCGCTCATATCTATTAATACTCTCAAACTTATTTTAGAGCACTATCGGCTCCATCTCTAATGAGTAATTCCCACTAGAGCCATGGTTCTCGCTTAACCTTCAGCTCTGATACCAACTGTAATGGTCCAGAAATTTTTAACCTCGAAAATTGACATCTATATGTCCACTATGTAGACTGCCGAGTAGTCGAGTGTTGGAAATACCAGTTTATTAGGGGTAAAGGAGGAAAAGGTAGAAGAAAACGAGAAACAACAACACAGAATCACACAATCGCAACAGAACAAAATATTGTATATAATAAAGGATTTTTATACAAAAGAATCTGTAACTGTTTAATACTTACAATCATTAGAATACACAATCATTACATTAAATATGGATAGTTATAACAACTTATCCTCGTACAGCGGAAAATATCCAAGTATGTGATATATTTCTGAGCTCCTCCAGCTCGCCTCTTGAGTTCCGTAGCATTTTAACCTAAATCTTAATACTCGATCTGACCCGAGCATTAAAATAAAATAACACTCTAGTCAGTTTGGAAAACCAGCGTGCGAAAACATACTCAAATTTAATTATTAACTTTTTAAAACCCTTTTGAAAACAAAGGTATCTTGTAAGACCACATCACAAATAAACACAACATGTTTTTACCTTACGATAACCAAAACAATTTTTATCAAAATCATCTGATATTATAATAATGTCTATAGAAAGTAAATAAAATATAGCTGAAATGCTTGCATCTCATGTTCCAGTTTAGTTGGGCAGAATCAAAACCATACGGCGCTTACTGGAGAATGGATTCCATCGAATGACTGGGCTACCACCCGTCACAGTACACCTCTAGAACAATGTACCGAGAACCACTCCGGGATCCCCTACTACACCTGACCGGACTATCCCTAACCTGGATGGGCCGAATAAGATTATCCCACGGTTGGGATCAGCAACCGCCACACATCCAAATAAAAGGGACTCTAGATAGGGGTAAGCTCACCCTACTTGGGTGTGATCCACTTAGCCTTGCTACATCTCCCCTATTTTAGTCATTCCCGGTTGATTGGGTTCGAGGCTAAGCATTACCTTTCAAGAACAAATTTCAATTAGTATGCCCATCGTTCTCCAATGACGATGTTCAGATAGCATTCGTCCATACAAGTTGTCCTGGGTCTGGACAAACCGAATCACCGTCTTCATCATCTTCACGGTATTAATTCGTAACGTTCAAACTGGATCGAAGTGGTTTTTAGATAATTAAATCAGATCCCAATCTCTTCGAAACGATTAACGAAATTTGCCAAAATTGATAGTCGGTTATTTAACTATCAATACACATCCATTAACAATCATCAGGCCTTATTATAAAATTTTCAAAATTTATCTCAAAATATCTTCATAAGATATTACTTTCAGTTCCTCAACATTTGAAAATAGTTTTCAAATCTCTCTCTTTTTTCACGAAACATTTCCAACCTTTCCTAATACTTAGAATATTTTCTTCACTTCATTTCATATTCAACACTTAAGAAAATACTCCTTTTATTTCCTATTTCTCTTTCTCAAAATCATTTACAATTTTATTTGTAAATTTCCAACTTGTTTTACACGAACTCTATAAATTCCAAAATTTCCCAATTAATTCGCTCAACATTTTCATAATCAATTATACTTGCTAATAAACTCAATTTCCTTTTACTTCTTTATGAATTTCATTTTCATTTTCGAAGTTCACTTTTATCCAACTTCTTTGAAAAAAAATTCCTTACTTTTCCCAACTTTCATTTTTGAGAATTCTCTTATTAGTCCATTTACGCTATAACCATTTTCCAATTCTTGAGAAGGTTTAAAAATAAATTTTAAAAACCTTCCAAAACTTTATATATATACATATATGCAAATAAATTAAGTACTTTAAATAAGATAATAATGATTTATTTTTAAGATATATTCAAATAATTATTTAAGATATGGAAAACACCTTTTTATAACATCCTTTTCAAAGCAAGTTTTAATTTAAGGATTTTATTAAAATAAATATTTAAAAAAAAAATTCACTTTTGAAATATTTCAATGCTAACTACTTGAAAAATTACATAATTTAATAAATAAAAATTTTCTTTTTAGGATTTAAAACTTAACTTATTTATAAAAATAAAATTTTAAGTTTGGATAACCAAAATTTCCAGTTTATACCCCCTCTCGACTTTCACCTCATTTCTCCCATTCCGGTCTCCTTAACCATCTTCATTTTTTTAAAAAGTATCTACTATTTTTCTCACCCTATTCCATATTCTAATATAAATTATCCCCAAAAATTTATATTCCAAATTTATCATCCGATATCACTTCCCTTCATTTATAAACTTCGTCTATAAATTTTTGTTTATAACTCCTTTGAGTTATCTAAAAATAATCTCATTTATAAAATTCATTTTACAAATTCAATTCCTTTAAAAATTCATTTATTTTTGTCAATCGATTTTTAATATCAATTTCAACTTCTTCTATATTTTTTCGAATATCATTTTAAAAACCCATCTTTAAAAATTCCTTTATATAATTCATTTTTAAGTTGCCACTAAAAATATTTTTTCGCATTATTTAATACGATAAAAAATTCACCATTTCTTATTCAACCCAACCTCCTTAAAATGATCCGATTTTCAAGATACATATTTTTAAAAATCTCCTTTTAATTCCTTAAAAATATTAAAATGATATTTACGGTATTTAATATATCCAAAATTAATTTTCATGCTGTTTTAACATTATAATTTTACCACACAAAAATCCAGCAGATTATTCATTCACATCAGATATTTATATATATAATAGCACTAAATAATTTTGAGGAATCTAGTTGGATCCCTCCAACCTGTTTCCCTGCATCCACAGATGTTAGACAACAATAAAATATCAAACCTACTCCGAGGGGGATATCGTGGTATATAGGGTCCTATCCGTTCCAACTGGCGGGATTAAATCCAACTACTAATATGTATACTACTATACATATATATAATATTATTCACGGCTAACAATTTCTAAATTCAATCCAACAACCGATATTTAATTTTTAACTATTTAAAATTAAATTCGGAAATTCCAAATGACTAAGAACTTTCTCATCTTGATTTTCGAGTTTGTTAGCCATCAATTGATCTCAGCTTGTATATTTCTCACCTATCAGATTCTTCCCATCTCCACCAGAGCCCCCTCCCTCACTCACGACTGTAGCTTTTCGAAGGCGAGCCAAAAGCCGCAACTCTTCCCCTTGACATCGACAATGCCACCAGCCTCCTCCCGTTTTGCCCTCGCGTCCCCTCTTCTCTTTGACCTTGCCTAATGGTCGATCGAAAGGCCACCATCCCTCTACTCCGCAACCAACCCATCATCCACCAGAGAAAATGTGACACCCCTCCTACCCAGCATCGCATAGTTATTCCTAACCCACCACCTCGCCCCCGAGCCTCACGCTGCCGGTTCCTTCGCAAGCTCAAGAAAACATGGCCAACTTCAATCGCGACCACCGCTACCCCCCTCATTCACATTGCACAACCAACCCTAGACAGCCTTGTCCCTAACTCGGCTGAATACCTACCTCACGACTCACCACGCTCGCCGCCCTAGCTGCTCGTTCTTTCCCCCTTCCCTTGAAACGTCGCCAGGAACCAACTCGCGATCGATTTCCCTGTTTCTTTATTTATTTATTTATTTGCGAGATGATTTGGATTTTGATTTTCTAAAATTGGAGGAGAGAACGAATGCGAGATTTTGTTTGTATTTTTTCTTCTTTTCTATGCTTTTCATTTTTTCTTCTGGTTTTTGAATTTACATAATTTTCATGCATTTTAAAAAGAAGACGGAGGGGGCAAGACACGACGGTGGCGTGTAGGGATGGATGTACGGTGATTTTGAAAAGAAATAATGAATGCTGACGTGAATTAAAAGGCCAAGTTATATACATACATACATATATATATTATTTAAAATTAATCGTCCTGAAACCGTAGCTTAAAATCTTAACCTCCTATCGAGCCGTGCTGCTATGCATTCGTAATGTTATACCCTTATTCCAAATGCAATGGAAAAGATTTCGAGGCCTAACTCTGTCGTATGGAGAAGATAGTTTTTTGGATCCAATTATTATATTGAATTTCGATATAAATTTCAACGTGTTTATATCCCGTACGGCTAAATGATAACTCCAAATACTACGAAAATTGAAGTTCGATAATAATATACTATTACGAATCCTATTGAACTAGTTTGTCGAATTCTGAGACTGTGCCTCGGAAGGCTATTTATATACGTTAATTTAAACGATATATTTTAAATTGAACAAATCGCTTCTAAATTAAATTTAGAAACCTTTATTACTCCATTATTATTAACATAAATTTTATAAGTCTTTAAATTATCTTTATCGAGTTTAAAACTCAAGATAAAGTAATCTAACTAATATTCAATTATAAGATTCAATAATTAGATTATCCAGTAAATCGCTATATTTAAATTCTAAATTTATTCTTAAATAAACCTAGATTTTCATATTCAAAATCAATGAATAATTAAAATTCAATATTTAAAACCATTTAAATATTCCAAATCAAACGTCGAAAAATCCAAGTCGTTACAAGTTATACATGTATTATATATGTTGATATAAGTTATGTTATTTTAAAGTGTTTTAAATAACATAAGTATACATATATGTATATTTGATTAATTTTTGAAATTAATATAATATAATTACAATCGTTTAATTAAATAAATAAAAGGTTAATTAATTAAATAAAAATACACATATATAAAATATATATGTTATTATAAAGGTTATAACTTATGTGTGTCTATATATAAAGGTTATAGTAGACACGTCTAATATAAAAGTTGTATTAGAATACTAATATAGAATTAATAAGAATTAATAAAGTGTTAAATAGTTAAAATTAATTAATTAACATTTAATTAATATAAAATTATACATAAGACTATTATATAAGTACTATGAAATACAAAAATTACATAATAATAGAAGTTATATGATATGAATGTATAAACTAAAATTGGAACATTAAAGAGACCCAATCAGACCTAAGGGTTAAATATAGACGTAAATGTACATATATCATGATTTTTGATGTTTCCGACACTTGATCATGAGTGAATTTCACAAGAAATACATTATCCATAAATAAATATGACTTAATATAATATACCAAGGAATACGAATCTTCAATATAATGCTGTCCTCTACCATATATATACATTAATAAATTACTTGCATACTTCTTAGTTGTTGAGAATACTCAAGCTAGAAATGTTATGTATAGTATTATTAATATATTGAATAGACGAGGTAAGATAATTATATGTATTTTCGAGCAAACTCAAGGTATATATTCTATACTTAGGCCGCTGCAATATAACTAGTACGAGTGAATAATCTCTTTCGGTTTGTTGAGCAAACTCAAGGTCGAAATGAGGTTAGTACAAGAAACCGTGGGATGGTACGACTGATAAGGAGTTATCCATCGTTTGTGGGGCTATGATTTGTTGAGAAAAATCAAGGTCGTAATCCCCAGATAGACAAGTCCTAACACTCATTGGTGAAGACTTCAATGTTTCATCCTAGGGTTTGAAGAGACATAAAAGACTAGTAGAGCCATATTAGAAAAATGAAATGATGACATTTAACCTTTCTAATATTGTAAGAACATATGCTAAATAATGTTATAATTACCTACATTGATAAATTTGTGAATTCAATATGATTGATAAAATGTTTACCAATTAAAGTATACAAATTGAAATAAATTAAAGATTGACAAGTGGAAATAATACACACATACATACTATTAAATACTTCTTGCATGTTAACCTTTTCTACACTTATGCAAGTGCCTAATTTTAATTGGGCTAGAAATTATTTAATAAAGGGATTTAAATCATGAACATAAGATCTTTAAATTTAAATAAGTTAAAATGTAAAGATAATATTTTATCAAAATGATGTAATCGAAATATAAGATTGGTTTGGAAAGAAGTAATTTTGACATGAAAATTTGTATTTATTTAAATTAATTAGAATTTAATTGTATAAGTAAAAGAAAATAAATTATATATTTGCATATTTTATATTTTTAAGCCCAAGCCCAAACCATTTCTAGAATTCTCTATCTTGAGAATTTTCTTCATTCACTGATTTTACTTTACGTATTTATTCCTTCATTAGTTAACACTTCTTGATACTTCCACCTCAATAACCCTCTACCTCTAAATTCAACAACAAATCATATAAATTATCAAATTCAAACATGTTATTCTTGGCATCGTTTTACATCCATAGAGGGAAGGATATTCAGTTTGGTTGTAGCAAAGGGAAATTATGTGTGTGCGCTCAAAGGGTAGAAGAATAGGAAGAAGAAGATGAATATGAGGTACATGTGAGTGTTGTGGTAACAAACCCATGCCAAATCATGTTAGATTTCTCATATATAATTGTGTTTAAATTGCCACCATAGTTATGTAAGAGGTAAGTATCAAAATAAAGCGAATAAAAAATAAAATGGATCGAATTCGATATTAAATGCTTGAAACAGCTTCAGGCACCGGTCGACCCTTAGGGACTGATCAACCGTTACCGGTATACCATTGGATGTATTAGTTTTGAATAAACAAACACACACATATAATAAAATAAGTAAAAATGTAATAAATTAAATAAAATCAATGCCTTATCAAAGTAAACATGTAATAGGGATTAGTGGTGTTTATGTGAAATTTATAAATATAATATAATAAATAATTTAAAGGAAATATTAAAAATACATTATGAAAAATAATTTGAGATCCAAAATGGCATCTTCTGCTCCTTTGTATCCGCTTTCTTCTTCCCCGATATTTCCTTCTCTTATTTCAAAATCACCAATTTCTTTCTCGTATCTCGATCGCGATTCTTCCTTTAAATGCTCGTATGCTCAGGTGGTTAAGGATTTCAAGTTTTCTCCTCCGCCATCTTTATATCAGAAATCCAAATTCAAGAATTGGGTAGAAACCAAAAAAGGAGGGAAATTTTGCTATCGTTGTGGAGACTTTAATCACTTGGCTAAGGAATGTTGCAACCCTGTTAGGTGTTTTGGGTGCAGCCTATTTGGTCATAAGATAATCGAATGTTTTGCGAAAGTCATTCTTTTCTCTATCAGGAACAGTAATCCTTCTTTATCCGATCATGGTGTTCTTTTTGTCCTAAAATGTATGAACTTCAAAAGAATGTTGCTCGATCATTTAGGGATGCAGAGATCAGAGGGTATTGGTTTTTTGGAGGAATTGTTTTGTCACTTTGATGCGATCAATGCAGTTAACATTGGTAAGCATTATAGAAAGAAATCTGGGGATCCAGAGGATTATTTTGGAAAATCTGAGTATTCTTTCAAGGGTAATGTTACAGATGTTGATTTGAGGGCAGTTTCCAATGTGGATAATTGTATTTCAAATAGTTGTGATGATGTTTTTGATGCTTCTGTTATCCTATTTCAGTCCAGAGGGAGGAATCTAGTTTCTTTGATCCATTTCTTTTAGACCTTGCTTTATTGCATTGTAATATGGGTTCTTATTGCTGAAAATAAACGATGCAGCATTTGATTGTAAGTTTGCAGATTGTTCCATGGGATATTCCGGTTTCGATGTTCATCTGAGTGAATCGAGCAAGGAATTTGTTTTGTTACATAATAAAAGATCCAGAGCAAGATCTGATGGGGGTGTTTTGAGATATCCATTGCTAATAGCTTTGACTGTCTCAAATCTATGGATGATTTTGGTATGAATTCTGATTTGATGGAAGGTGTAGTTGCGAATTCTCAGAGTAAAGTTGTTCCTTCATTTATCAAATCTTTGGAATTTGATAGCAGAATTGATAATCAAACTTAGAAATGCACGGTTACTTCAGTCAATCGGGTAGAGAAACTTATGCGTAATGATGTCAACAAGGGGGTGAGATATATAGTAGGAGTTGCAGATAATAAACAGAAAATGAAAGCTCATGTCTCTGATGACTAGACTGTTTCATGTGGATGTGTAGATAATGATAGAGTGCATGGTGATTTCAGTTTACTATATGAGACACATAAGGCCAGTGATATACTATGTGACACACATAAGGCCAGAGATACTCTTGATGATGCACATAAGTCTAGAGATTCCAATGTGCACTGTGTTGATTCTCATAAGACTAGTTTCGCTAGAGATTGTTATGCACAAGGATGGGGTTGGATTGCTTGAAAGTAATGATGTGGATATCTGTGTTGATTATTTTGTGAGGAGGTTGGGATTCTTGATGAATTGGTTGGGCGAAGTATGTCTGTCTCAGGTGATGTGGAGATACAGTCAGAGGCTATGGGGTTACTGGATGATGTTGATAATTATGTTGTTTCATATGGATGAGTAAATAATGATATAGTGCATGGTGATTTCAGTTTACTATGTGATACACATAAGGCCAGTAATATACCATATGACATACATAAGGACAGAGATACTCTTGATGATGCACATAAGTCTAGATATACCAGTGTGTGGGTGTTGATTCTCGTAAGACTAGCGATTCTCTGGAGATTGTTATGCGCACGGATGGGGTTGGATTGCTTGAAAGTAATGATGTGGATATTTGTGGTGATCATTTATGCGAGGAGATTAGGGTTCTTGATGAATTGGTTAGGAGAAGTATGTCTGTCTCAAGTGATGTGGAGATACTATCAGAGGCTGTAGGGTTACTGAATGATGTTGATAATCATGTCGTGGTTTCTGATATCCTTCATTCAATGGATGATAAATTGTAAACTTTGGGGATGTTGATTTCAAGGAAGGCATAGATTTATATGAAAATGCAGGTACTAGTATGCTTGATATTGGGGATGTGAGATGTTGTACTATTTCAGGTGTTGGGGAGTCTCGGTCGGAGGTGATGGAGACTTCAGATCGAGGATGACAATCATATCATGGCTACTGTCAAGAGTAGCATGAATGTTAGCACTAGTTTGGATGAATTCAGAGTTAATAAATTTTTAATCCAACTGAAGATAATGGAAATTTTGTCTATTGATTTAGAGAGTGGAGATGTTGTAGATGCTACAATTCAGCGTGCATCATGCACATCATCTGTTGGTATCAGTGATTATATTATTGGCAGCATATCTTCTTCTTTTTCTTTGTCGACTAAAAGAGGTAGTCATAGGAAATCTGTTATTGTGAACGGTATTGTTCGTCGTAACGTTAGGATTAGCTATCTTTGCTCGCCTATGGATCAGTTTCCTAATTCGAGTGCTACGAGTGGCACTACGAATTCAAGCTCAGTTATGGTTTCTGTTGTAAGCTGTACTTATTCTTCTTATGCTCTAGGTAATCTATCCACTAGTGAGTTATGTCACTTAGCTTGGGATACTGCTTTTGCTTTTACTGATGTTGAGCTAGATATTACATACATTAGGAGTAAGGAAATAGAAAGGGTTAGATCATCTGGATTATAAGGATTATTAATTGGAATGTTAGGGGTCTACATGATTTAAATAAACTTGATAAAATTAGAGCATTTTTCAAAGATTATTGTATTGATATTGCCCTTTTATAGGAAACGAAAATAGACTGTCCCGATGTTCGTTTTTATAGAAGATTAGGCGGCTATCATTTTAGACATTGGACATGTTTACCTTCTATTGGAGCTTTTAGGAGTTTACTTATTGGTGGCATGATAATTCATTTAGACTTCTTCAAATTATTACTGAGCAACACTCTTTACATATTATTCTCATTAACCATAGTGATAACTCTTTATTAAATACTTCTAATGTTCATGGACCAAAATCTAAAATTGGCCGTTTCTAGAATTTAGGTCATTCGCTCCTGGATCTTGGATTATAGATGATGACTTCAATGTTACACGTTTTTTAAGAAACGTTCACCCCGGGTAGAGGATTTCTCTTTTATGGAAGAATTTGACCAATTTATTATTAATACTAATTTGGTTGAATTACCACATACTAATAGAGAATTCACTTGGAGTTATACTAGAGAGTACCCTTCTATGGCCCTTTTAGACATATTTTTCATCAATGACAAACGAGGATAAATTTTCTATTTGTAGAGTCCCTAGTTTGCCTTATACTTATTTTGATCATTGCCCTATCATTGTTACATGTGATCATCATAAAATTGTTAATAAAACCTTTAAATTTGAAAAAATGTGGTTATTAGAGTCCAATTTCTCTAATCTAATTAAAAATAAATGCATTTCAATGAATTTTTATAATATTAGAAATATGGATAATTCTGCTAAAAATTTTGTTTTAAAAATTAGGGGTCTAAAGAATTTTCATAAAATTTGAGGTAAGAATGTTTTTGGCGGTATTAAAATTAAAAAATAAAATGTACTTTCTGAAATTCTTAATATTAACAAGATAGAAGAAGCTAGAAACTAAATCTTGGAGAGCGTAATGTTCTTGCAAATTTAAAAGTTGAGCTTAATTCAATTTTAGAAAAAGAAGAGGTTATGTGGAAACAGAGATCTAGAATTCAATGGATTAATGAAGGTGATAATAACACAATTTTTTTATAATATGGCTAATGGTAGAAAACGTAGTGACACAATAACTTCTATTTTTACGAATAATGTTGAATTGGTTGATCAAAGGAATCTAAATAAGGCTTTTACTAAATATTATAGGGATTGTTTTGGCAATAAGAATAAGCATAGAATTAATGATAGATGAAATGAACTTTATCCTATTGAATCTAGAATTGACCTTACTAACTTTGATAATCCTTATTTTGAAGAGAAGATTTTGAAGGCTATTAATGACATGCCCAGTGATAAAGCCTCGGGGCCCGATGGGTATCCTATTTTATTTTACAAATTATTTTAAGATGTTTTAATGTTTGATTTAATTAATATGTTTAATGAATTTTATAATGGAAAACTGCAATTAGGAAGATTTAATTTTGCTAACGTCATTCTATTACATAAAAAAGTCGATGCTAATAATTTAAAAGATTTTAGACCAATTTATCTAATTAATTATTCTATTAAAATTATCTCAAAAGTCTTAGCTAATAGACTTAGCACTAGAATGAATGTTCTAATTGATTGTTCACAAACCGCTTTCATTAATGGTAGAAATATCATAGATGGAGTGGTTGCTGTTAAAGAATATATTAATCATTGTTGTAAAAATAACATTACATGTGCTCTTCTAAAATTGGACTTTGCGAAAGCTTTTGACTCGGTTGATTGGGATTTTTTTACTGACTAGAGGTTTTAGTCGCAAATGGATTGGTTGGATTATGACTTTGCTTAAAGTAATTTTAGTATAATGGTATTTTAGGTAATAAAATTCAATCTAAACGAGACTTAAGGCAGGGTGATTCTTTATCGCCCTTTTTGTAACTTAGCCCTGATGTTTTTGCTATGATTATTAAAAAAGCACTTGGCAATGGTTCTTTAGGGTGCACTAGTAGTGAAATCTCATGCAATAGTCTTTCAATTCTTCAATTTGTGGATGATACCTTATTATATACTTTCCATTTTCCTAATCGTATCATTACTCTTAAATTTATTTTGTACAGCTTTGAACTTCTTTCAGGGCTAAAAATTAACTTTGATAAAAGTTCGGTTTTAGTATTAAATAATGTTGATAAGGTTGAAGGTTTAGTTGCTAATATGTTTAATTGTAAAACCATGAACTTTCTTTTTGATTATCTTGGTTATTTGATTAGACCAACTAAACTTAAACATGATGATTGGCTAATTATTATAGATAAAAGTAAAAATAGAATTTCTAATTGGAATGGTAGGTTTTTATCGAGAGTGGGTAGATTAGTTCTCATCAACTTTGTTTTATCTTCTCTTCCGATCTATTGTATATCTATGCATCTTTTCCTAGATTGGGTGATTAATTAAATTGATAAAATAAGATGGGACTTCTTATGGAGTGGTGATAATTCTAACAGCAGTTTTAAACGTTTAATTGAGAAATAGTATGTTAATCGAAAAGGAAGGTAGTTTAAGAGTTATTAATTTATATACATGAATTTGGTTTATTAGGGAAATGGCTATGGAAATTTAAGGATATGAATGATAATTATACTTGGAAAGAAATTATTTCTAAACATTATTATAACGGTAGTGATAATTTATACCAAATTACACCTTCTGTTACCAATAAACTGTCTAATTTTTTATAAATCTATTTTAAAATGTCTTGAGATTTTAACCTTAGTACTAATACGATTATTCATTAAGGAAATAATACTTCTTTTTGGCATGATCGCCGGATATCTGTCATTCCTCTTAGAGCAGAATTTAAAGAGCTTTATGATATTTGTAACTTTAAGAATGCATTAATTTTAGATGTTTTTTCTCCAAATAATGATCCCCTTGGAAATGTAGTTTTAATAGAATTTTAGAAGGTACAACTCTTAAACAATTTTTTGTATTATGTGCAAGATTGAATTTATATAATATTGATAACGAAAATGATATAATTAACTGGGAATAGGATAAAAGTAAGAAATTCACTTTTGATACTTTATATAAATTTCTTGATTTTTCGGGTGTTACTAATAACTCTTTTAAACTTATTTGGAAAGCAAATGCTCCGCCTAAAGCTAAGATTCATACGTGGTTAATCACGCATGGGAAACTAAATACTATTAAATTTTTTAAAAAGAAAGAATATGAAAATTGATAATAAGTGTACTTTTTGTAAATTGTATTGTGAAGATATTAATCATGTATATTACGATTCTATGGATACTTGCTACATTCTTAATAATACTCTCAAGATCTTTAACTTTATTCTTACAACTAAAGTTACTGGTTATGATTTTTACTGGAATAATTTAATATTTATGTTAAAAAGGATAATAGATTTTTCCTAGATACTTTAATCATTATAATATGTTGGTATATTTGGTTTGAGAGAAATCAAACACTTTTTAATAATAGTAATAATCGTGTTAATAGATTGATATTTATAATATCATCATTTTATTTAAATTGGATCTCAAATTTTAAATATAGGTTAGCTAAAAATAACCATTTCAAAGAATATCTTAATAAGGTTAGAAATATCACTAAGCTATTTAAACAAAACAAAAATATTTTTAATATTAATAATTATAGCATTAACATTCTCTCGAATTTGAATGATGATTTTACTAATTATTATAATGTTCTTTAGATTAAAGGAGCGTAAGGATAATTTTTTAGATTTTATAGTTTATAGGTTTCTAACTTCTTATTTTGTTAATATTTTTCTTTTCTGATTTTGATATCTCTTTTTCACGTCTTTAAAGTTTGTTAAGTTGTTGCATAATGTGCTTTGATCCTTTTTTAGTCTGTGTCTTAATTTAGATTCTTTTCTTCTTATCATTTTAGCTTTATTATTACTACTTTTACTTTATTAATACATATATATGTATATAAATTTCATTTATATACATATTTGTGTATTATTCTTATATTTTTGTATAGTTCCATCTTCAAATACAAGTTTAGGCCGAATATGGTGCTCGATTGCTATTTGCAGGTTTTTAGGGTTTTTGTCGTCGGAATTGCAGTGATGCGTTCATTCTGGATCTCCCGCGTTGTCAGAGTGGCATTCTTTTTAGATCACCCACGTTTGCAGTGAGGCATTCTTTCTCGAATGGAGCTGCTTGTTGATCCCATTTTTGCACTTGGGCGCACCATGGATCATCCATGTTTGTAGTGAGACATTCATTCTGGATCATCCACATATGCAGTGTGGCCTTCTTTCTGATTCATTCGCGTTAGCAGTGTGGTGTCCTTTCTCTAGTGAGCTGATTATATATCTCTTTTGTTGATCTCATTTGAATACTTCTAACACTTCATTATTAGGTGTTGGCCTTGCCGGAGTTCGATATTGAGGTGCAATGGGCGGTGGCTTTGCTAGAGCTCATTCAAGAAGTTTCTTGAGTTTGTTTTCTTTGTTTTTTTTTTATGTATTATGTATTATGATTTGTCACCTACCAGGCATGTTGGCAGCTCCATTGTTATTGGTGATATGTGTGTGTATGTGTGTGCTCTCCACTACTTTAGAAGATCACACATTTATCTCAAAATAATTTAAAGGAAATGATTAATTAAATAATAAATTTGTATATACTTTTAAATATTATATAAATATTGTGTATATTCATAAAAATAAGAAATGTATTCCAATTAGTATTTTCGGTATATAACAATAAATTTAGAGGGTAATAAATTTCATTGGAGGTCTTTTATTCAATTATTGGTGTTGTTATATATTTTAAAATCAAGTGGATATCTAATGTAATTCTTAAAATGATTATTAACTGTTCTTGATGTCTTTCTCTATGTTACTAAATGTTGGTTGTGTGGATAATTTAAATATACGAGCATATAAAGTGATGTTTTATTCTATATAGAAATATAAATTATTATATTTAGAAGTTGTTAACTTGTTTAAGGTAATGTAGTTTGGAATGAATTGTATATTTAAAAGATACATATAATGTTTGGGAAGTAAGTAATTATTATCAATTAAGAGTTCTCAATGTATAGTTTATTAAATTTTAATATATAATTACTTAGAAGTATTGACTTGTGTTTTATGTATATATTCTTATGTCCGATTCTTGATTTTCTAACTTTTATTTTCAGTCTATAGATTTCAATATTATAAATGATTCATCATTGATATAGATTTGATTGAGTTTGATATGATATGGTGATGACATCCTTGATACAATTTTTGGTATTCAATTATGTGTGATAGGAAATTTAAATAAACGGAGTTATAATACCGTTTGGGATGGGGCATTAGGTAATATTTCTTCGGTTATTCTTTGGACTCATTATATAGAATATTCTGGTAATTGAGTGTAATTTATAAGTAGTGAATAAACGTTTGAGTATCACATAGTGGTAAGTGACGCCAATCGTGTTATTTATTTGGTTATTCATTTTAAGTAGATGACGCTCACGTGAGGTGATAATGTTATTTATGCGAGGTGATACATGTATAGATGAGTATGGCTTTGTGTCTACTTTCAACGAGTATGCCTTTATGCCTAATGATGACATGGGTTTCATTTTTATATGTATTAGTTCTATATACGCTATTAGGATATACTCCTTTTGTGTGCATTGGAGAGGAACAAATGGCTAGAGTCCACCCTAGCGGCCTGATCGTAGGGTCGTGCCCTAAATCTGTGACACTCTCTATTTATGTAGCTATGTGCTCTTGCTTCATGCATTTGTCCCCATGTCACCTAGACAAGTAGTTTGTTACCTATGGGGCCTAGGGTCGGACGTGACTATTGAGCCCTCGCGTTGACGAGCACATTGGTGGATGCCTATCACAATTTCATGATGGTAACTAAGACTGTAGATACTTTATATCTTCGGAGCCTGCTTTGTGCTATCAGTCACCCTTCTGGTATTGACGAAGCTGTACTTTTACATATACATTGATACACCTCACCTTAATATAAAGATGGGCCTTGTGACCCCTATATTGTTATATTTATATGGCTCTACTTAGGTCTTTATGTCCATTGTCATTCATATCCCGTTACAATGTATTCGAATAGTTATATTCATGAGAAGATGAGATTATACCTGAGATAGTTGTCTTAAGTATAATGGATTCTCATATTATTATTCATACTGATAAGCAGGCTATTCTATCATTCATATATCGATGATGATGTTCTAATTATCATGATCGAGAGATATATTTTGGCAATGCTATGTGCCAGCCTGATATACTTAGTGATATCTTACTTATTGATGTTTTCTGTATTTAGATGATGATTTCTGGATGTATATGATTCACCATTTATGTTGGTTCTATGATTTTTGATTTGATGTGTTTCTATATGGGTGATGACATCTTTTGATATTAGAGCTTGTTGCTTTGTATGGTTTTGAGTTATTCCTATGATGTGAGGCTTTAATGGTTATGTATGATATTGTAACTGTATTTGATGCACACATTTTCATAGTTATATATATTGACATGTCGTCTGATGAATTGAGTATCTTTGGTAGTGTTATCATATTATATTCTATGTTACCCGTATTATGGATTCTTGATTAGGCATAGTCTGAGTCGTGTGTTATTTATATGATATTCGGGTCCGTTCGAGATATTTCAAGTATATGGACGACATGGCTAGAATATTTTTTATAGGGCTTAGAGTAGTCCTATGATAGGATTGCTATATGATATTTATGGGGCACTGATTCACCGTATACATTTGATACGGAGTTGTATCTTGATTATTCAGCACGTTACTTCAAGATAAGTGATATTTGAGATGAGTTATACTCTTATTGTATTATTGTATTATATATTACATCTTTTCATGCGATTCTAACTCTGTGCATTGTTATTTACTATATATTGTATATTATTCTATCCTGAAGGCACACGTGTTTATTTCTTTGTACCGATACTGTGTACAGTGTAGGAAAATTATTTATTTGATATTTTAACATGTACCAGTGTTAGTACAAAGAATATTCATGTGTATACTCCATATAACCTCATTCTTTGTAGCATCTAAGAGTACTACTCTATAATACTCTTGGATAGTATTGATATAGAGGTGGGGTGTTTTAGGTCAAGATCATGTATTGTATTCTATCAGTTTCGCACTCAAAAATAGTACAAGGTTATGGATATTTGATCCATACATCATCACATATAAGTGTTATATAGCAAACAACCACAGTTCGTAAGATACGATACTTCGATGAAATTTGTTCATTCGAAGTAACCAAATAAACCATATTATGAGATTGAGTATTCAATTTGGTTGATTATAATAAAGATCATATTGTGTTAAATGTTACACTAGATCAAAATTACAAAATAGATCTAAGAACTCGATCGCTGAAATGTCAGTTTGATCAGTCTACACAAAGTGCAACATATTTGATATCCTTAAATACTAAGGATGATCGAGTATGCTTTTGTAAAAAGTTGTTTATGATGTTGTAGTAAGAGTATTCTTTTGAATGATTCGAATATTTTTAAGAAAAATTAATATACAAGAGTAGATGTGATTTAAGGTACGATTGGGATGAAGAGGGTGAATAGTCATTTCTGCTTCATAGATAAATATGATAATTGTAATAATAATTGATATTTAACATCGGAATAAGAAATATGATTTCCATTCTGAAATATATTTTCATATAGAAAATTGTTTTCTATGAGATTTATTTATTTGAGTTTAACATATTTGATTCAAGCACTCTCCATTGTAAAGTAATTATAGTATATGAAATAAATAAATTGTATTAAGTGAATAATGGACCTTCGAATTCAGTATGCTATTATATTAATAGCAAAAAATAGTAGGAGCATTCCACATAGCACTTAATGATTGCATCAAGTTATGAAAATTGTTTTCATAAAACGTTTCGAATATTATTTATGAAATAATGACTATTTTTCGGTGTCAATGAAAAATAGGCATAGCTATATTTCAATGTGAATGTTATGAATATTCATTATGAAATAAAACTATAATGTGGTCTTTGTTTTTACAACAAAATGATGCATTGGAAAATAATGAAGTATCTAAATTTATTTACAATTATTTAGAATTGTAGACTAAGCAGTAGCTTTGAGAAATAATTTTATTATATGATTATGAATCACATGATACTAGTAATGGTATCTCAAACAATTAAGATATATGCACCCATTTAGTGAGAATGCCTTAAGAATTGATGAACTCTTCAGATTAATACAAATAGATGTATACAATCGTATGTCTAGTAATACCAAAATGGTTCCACATTCTTTGTCATATTCACTAATGTTTTATCACAGATAAGGACATATGTATATGATACGAATATATAAGTCTATGATAAGCTCATAGAATATAAAAAAGAAATGAATAATTTAACGTGCGATAGAAATGATTCGATTTGATCGAACAAGTAAGTACATTGGAAAGAGTTACAGATGCACCTAAATGAATAAAGGTTCAATCTCAAAGGCCACTAAACCCTATAATAATATTGATAATAATTATTATTATATATTGATGATGTAACGACCCAGAATTTTAATTTATTAAAATTTGAATATTTAATTAATTTTAAATATTAATAAGTGAATTTATAAGTCAAATAAATTTTAATTTGAATTATTGAATTTAATTGGATTTTTAAATCGATAATTTAATATGTTAAATTATGGAAATAATTGAAAATTTAGTTAAATATGATTGTAAATGATTTGTAAAATTTTATTTTATCATATTGAAGTTAGAATGATATTTTAGAACTTTTAAAATCGAATTAAAAGTTTATTTGTGAAAATTGAATATTTTAATATTTAAATCGACTAGTGAAAATAGTCAATTTTTGAACAGTCTCAGAATTGAACGAAACCAGTTCCATTGGATCCGTAATAGTTAGTTATTACCTGATTTCAAATTTCGTGTCAATCGGAGTTATCGTTTGAGCGTGGCAGCTCGAAACGCATCGATTTATTTTTAATTTTAATTTGGCGAGTAAAAATAGCCATTTTTCAAAAAGTCTCGGATTTCGACGAAACCAGTTTCATCGGATCCGTAATGTGATATTATTGTAAGGTTTCAAAGTTCAAGTCAATTGGATTTACCGTTTGTCCGGTACAAATTAAAACGCCTAGAAATCGACTTAAATCGGTTTAATTCAAATTGAGCGTTTACAGCCATAACTCGCACAGATGTCCGAATTAGCTTCCGAAACCTATTCCATTGTGTCCGGAACGCGGGGTAAACCTTAGAAACGCTGGTTACGGCGCGTAAATCGGAGTTCGGAATTTCCGGGATGAATAGTGTTTCGTCGGTTCCTTATAAATAGCCCTTCACTCTAAAAAATTAAAAAAAAAAAATTACAAAACCCTAATTTCATAACTGCAGCCGCCAGTTACAAACCAAAGGCCAGTATTTCTTCTCCTTCCTCCCTTGATTACTCCAAATCCGTCGACAATTAGCCTTAGGTTTCAACTAGAGAATTGAAGAGGACATTAAGATCTACAAGTTCAACGGTGGAGATCGTGTTTGGAGCGACGATGGGGGAGATATGGAGCCGCGTGCGTGGGCTATTCATGGACGTGCGCACGCATCACGAGGTGGCCGAGTGCTACCATGGTCAGGCCGAGCATGGAGGGGGTCAAGAGCTTCCTATTGCAAGTGGTTTGATCGAGTTTCGTCGAGAAATGAGATTGCAAATCGAAACCCTAATTCTATGCTCATGGGTTTGTTTGCGTTTTGCTACCTGGAGTTGTTGTGCGGGTTTGGGAAGGAGAAAGGAGAGGCGTTGGATCTGAATCTCACAGCCAGGAGTGAATGGGTATAAAATTATAAAGTTAATGTTATAAAATTTGTAAATATAAAATCATGTAAACTTGTAAAACCCATAACTTTTTCATACGAGGTCAAAACGCGCGAAACCAGTTGCGTTGGAATCGTATGGACGAGCACTACGCGATGGAGTTGGTTTGGAGTCGTTTGGAGTTAGTGAGAATTTTGGGTAAAATTAAACGTCCGTATAATTTTATTCGAAATAAATCGCTAAAACGAAATTAAATCAAGGTGAGAACTTCTCACTCAATCGAATCAGTTTCGATTTTATTTTAAATAGTTAGATTTAAAATATTTGAATGCATGTTTGAATGATGATTGATATCTATTGATTGTTAAAATAGACATTATACGCCGTTAGTAAGCGGATGTTATTTATTAAAAACATATACCGCGAATATTTCATAAACAGTGAAATTGGTATTATATATAATAGCAATATATATATATATTGGCATATGTATATATTGGAGTTATTGATTTCCCGCATTTTTTGTTTAGCGGACGAGACCCTATTACGCCGTTATTAAGCGGATAATATTTATTAAGAACATGTACCGCGATAATTTCGTACTGGAGCGAAATTGGTATTGTGCTAATGTTTTTGGATGCAGGAAAACAGGTTGGAGGGATCCAACTGGATTCCTCAACAGTTTTTATTTGATTTCAGATATTTTGATATTTGATGGATTTCATATTGATATATGATATCGTTGTAGTCGTGATTGACTATTTGGTGTGTAGCATCATTGGACCAAATTTTGGGATTTTAAAATGATTTTTAAAGTGATTTTTGAGAATATACTATATTTTGGAATTGATCCATTATAAATAAATAAACGTTATAATTTTTAAAGTTATAAAAATTATGATTTTTGAGAAAAATAGTTAAAAACTGATTTTTGAGAATATGATGCTAACGATTTTATAAAATAGTTTAATCAGGATTTTAGAATTAATTGTGAAAAGTTTAAATATAGGATTTATGAAATTTAATTATTTTATAAATCAGAATGATGAAATTATAAAGGAGATTAAAGATGTTTTAAAGGAATAATATAAATTGATTTATATTAAGAGATTTATAAATGGATATTTATAAATTGAAATATTGACATTATAAAAAGAGTTTTTATAAGTGTTTGAATGAAGTGAAAATGAATTTCATTAAAGAATGAAATTTATAAAATTATAAACTGTGAAGTTATAAATAAAATTTATAAATAGTAAGATTTATAAATTTGTGAAGTTATTGAAAGAATAGATTTGGTTAAATAAATGAATCTTATAAGTTATAAGATTTATGGTTTGGAAAGTCTTTAGAGGAACGATTTTGTAAAATAATCGTTTTATAAGCATTTAACTTATAATATGAACTTTTAGTTTATAATTGAGTTATAAACTGGAATAGGTTAATAAAAGAATTTATAAAAAGGAAGTTTTTATAAATAAATAGAAATGGAATTTATAAACGTTGTTTTATAAATTCGCAAACGACTTATTTTAAGAAGTAAATTGTTGAAACCTATTAATGGAGTTATATTCACATTTTTGAATAGTGAATAATCCTTTGAATTAAAATGAATAAAAGGATGAAATTGTTAACGTAGTATATTCACGTTTTTGAATAGTGAATAAGATGTTAAAGAAATTGTTTTGAATGTGATATTGAAATAGAATTAAAACGATCTAACGAAGTTTTAATTGTGTTGAGATTCGAAACCATAGATTTCAACATTAATTGTTGAAATAGACGTTTTCGAGAAATAGAAGGAGATGATGGACTATAACACTGTTGTTATAGTAAATGATTTCCGAAAGGAAATGTTTTTGAATAGTATTTGGATTTATATATCTATTTTAATTTAGAATCCCTATACTAGTGATTTTGGGTTGTCGTAACGATGTTTTACGCAACATTCATTTTGGCCCAAATAAATATGTTTAAGAGCATGATTTCCTTAAAGAATGAAATATATACTTAATATCGATTTAAGTATATTGAATATTTTCCAAGTGTTGAAAATAAATGGATTGAGGATTACTTATGAATAAATAAGTATGGAAATGTTTTCCAATATAAAGTGAATACTTTGAGAATTTATCTTTTTTGAAGATAAATTGAAATGAATAATTGAAATCGAATATTCATAGATATTTTGGATTATAAATTCACTAAGAAATTTATAAAGGAAAGGGGAATTTGTTTAAAAATAAATATTGATTTATTTTTGAATGTGAAAATTATATATCTAGTAGAGATATTTTGGAAAATAAATAATTTGGAAAATTATTTGGAAACTGGTGATGTGTGCATATTCATTGATAGTTCAATAACCGACTATCAATATTTCCCTTTGAATGGGTAATTGATGTGATTTGTTTGAATTTGAATGCCACACTTATTTTTGAATAAGCGCTCACTATTCGGGTTAACCGGGAAAGGACCATGGGGTCGTATAACCCATTCCGAATATGTGATACGTCGTTGTGAATAGCATTGAAGATCGGTGTTGAAGACCCAGTATTTGCGAGAGCGATAGGATGACCTATCAATTGACTCTGCACCGAGTTGCTCCGGTATAGAGTTCTCCATATGTGATGGTGAATCCGATCAGGATTGTGAATATCCGAATTGCAAGGACTTCTTTGTAAGTGCCTTCGGTTTTGTTCGATCCCGGAACAGACTTGTATGGATTGTATGTCTGACATTACAAATTGAGATATAAAGCCGATTTCTTTCAAATATATTTCTGTTGGTGGCGGAGAATTTATTCTTTTAGCTTAACACCCTTCTCTGAGACGTACGAGCTCAGAGGTTATGTAGTTGAATGTTATCAGCGATATATTCCCAATTTGGTAATGTGACATGCTGAGTGTTGCTGTAAATGATCATTGTGTTGATTATTTGTGATAGGATCATTTGTTTGATCGTCTATCCTTGTGATCATTGTGTTGATCATTTGTTGACCCAAAGCATGGCTTTTGTATAAAGTATGTTTTTGTGGACGTGACTTCGTCGAGCCTCACACCCCGTGAATGGTCAAAACAGGAAAGAAGCAGCAAGGTTATGAGGGGTAGCGCCCTTTAGGATGTGTGCATTTCCTTCTGGAAAAGGGTGGTATCATGGTATGGAGCCCAGATACTTACTCATGTTGAAAACACTTTATGATTGTGTGAATTGATTGCGAGCGCTCGGTGAAAGGTCCCAAAGGACCGGGGGATGGCATATTTGGTCAGTTGTTACTCAGTTAGGGGTAACCCGGCCTTGTGTTGGTAGAGATTCGGTTTGGTTCTCGGGGATGTCCATCCAGAGGCATTCTCATGTGGCAATGGGAAGTTCCTTGGCCTGATCATTCGTTGGAAATCCAAAGAAACAATACGTGACTTGTACGGTTTTAGTTGTATAACCTGCTATGGAATGTGGCGGTAACCTGCTATTGAACATAGTTAGCTATAGTAGGCATAGTTCGGAATGTCTATGCTGGCTAAGATTTATATTCTACTTTCGAAATGAATTTTTCCTACACTATATACTAATAATAATATCAAATGTTATTTTAAATGCGTATCAAGCATCTTTGACTATCATAAGGAGAAATCTCCTCCGATTCTGCGTTTGCATTGTGTGTGTGTGCGGGAGGCCTTATGGTAGTCTCACTTTTAAAAAGCATTGCGAATTGATTTAAAAATATTCCTCTATTTTGATTTTAAAGATAAATAAACTGTTTTGAGTTCTCACACCAGTCACATGACTGACTTGGAGTTTATTGTTTTCCTTCCTAAACTCTGGGTGCCCACCAATTTTCACACGGGCAGTCAAGAGTTAGGTATATCAGGATATTCTGGATATTCTGAAATTGCTGGAGGCAAGATGGATGGCATGGCGTATTACTACTATATAGTATTTTTTTTCCACTGTTTGTTGTTGTTGTTGTTGTACACTCTGATGATATGATGAAATGTAATGTAATAAAATGTAATAACTGATATAGTTCTTTGTTTAAAGATCATTCATTTATCTATTATATGTTGTTCCGCTGCGAATTGTGAGATTCTGTTATTGTTCAGTTGTTTTCTTTTTATTCCGTTCTATTTTCTCTTCCGTTCTATTTTCTATTTTCTTTTCTCTCTATTTTATATCTTTTTCCCTCTCCTTCTCTCTCTTTCTTTTTTTAAAACCCTAACTATTCGGTTTTTCGGCAACGAAAAATCGCGTACGTTACATTTGGTATCAGAGCATATGGTTAAGCGACAACCATGGTTTTGTTGGGTATTACTCATTAGAGATAGAGTCAGTAGTGCTCTAGAATGAGTTTGAGTGTAATAATAGCTATGAGAGCGTATTTGTTAGTGAATATATAAAATTGTTTTATATTGTGATGATTGGTTTATTGAGTGGCATATGAACTTTCGTCAGCGTGGTCCGCAAGACTATGCCGAAGGGGTTTCTAAACACTTAAATAGAACAATTCGGCACAATATTGATTTTAAATTGGGTAAATAAAATAATTTTTGCCTTGAGTATATTTTATATATAAAAGAAATAATTTTTCAGAATTATTAAAGTATATAAGTTGATTGTTTAGATGTTTGAATAATCTAAATTGAAGAAGGATTGTATAAGCAAAAGAATTATAAGAATTGAATTATAATTAAAGTGATTTACAATTGTGAAATAAACTTATATATATAAGAAGTGAAACTATATGGATATATTTAGGAATTTAAGTTATGTAAAAACAAGTGATGTTTATAAATGGAGTATAACTTAAGAGATATTGAATGAAATTGAATTGAATTAATGGATTAAATGTTAATCAATTAAATGTGAACTTGAGTTATATGAAATGAAATTCAACTTTTGGTAAATTGAATTGAATGAATGGATTGAATAATAATCAATTGAATGTAAATTAAATTGATATGAAATAATGAATATAAGTGTTAATTCATTAAAGTATAATGTTATTGGAAGTTGAATAGTTAAATGAAAATCAATTAATTAAACCAATTGAAAGTGATGGTGTTGAAACCAAACTGAATGAATATAAGCAAAGGAATTTGGTTGTAATAAATATACATTGGTTGTTATATGATTGTTAGTTGATTGTGTATAATTCATTAAGTGTTAATGAAATTAAATTAATGAAATTGAGTTAATGAAATTGGAAGCTAAAGTGATTGAAAATTCAATTGGAAGTTAAGTGAATCTTAAATAGAATTGAATTTGATTTGGAAGTGGACCAACTTGAATATGAATTAGTGAATATAAACTAATTGAGAATGAATGTTAGTAAGAACATCCACTGTATATGAATCAAATGTGATTAAATTGAAAACCAATTCATGAAATATTAAAGAGAATATGAATTTGTTGGATGATAGTTGGTTGATGTTTGCATTTGTTGCTTTAGTTTGCATTGCTATGTTGACATGTATAGTTATTATGTTACTATATGTTGTATATCGATACTATTGTCTATATGCATGATTCTCATGTTGTTTGTTGAGTGATTAGTAGGTGCGGATCGCGTTTGCTTCGCATTTGGAGCTCGCTTTCGCGCTATATTAGCCTTATATGCTTGCTAATAAAATAATAAGGTACATATCTCGGATTAAATACCGTACTTTTATAGTTTTTTCCCTTCGGGATGCCTCATTACTTGATGAGATGTATATTTGTGATATATATACTATCATTTTTTTTTCGGATCGAGCCGCGCAAAGGAGACTATGGCGAATTTTTCCGAAAATTTAAGGCGTTAGAAAAATTTGAGAAAAATTTGGAAAATTTTGAAAACTTTAGCTTTGATTTTTGAATTGAAAGTTAAACAATAGTAGTTGTTTTTGAAAAGATAACTAAGTATGATTTGAAAACTTAGTAAAGATTATAAGAAGTTAAACTATGGATTTTGGAAAATTAATAGATTCTGTAACCTTTCTTACTTGATAATTTGGAGGACGAAATTCTTTTAAGGGGGGAAGATTGTAACGACTCAGAATTTTAATTTATTAAAATTCGAATATTTAATTAATTTTAAATATTAATAAGTGAATTTATAAGTCAAATAAATTTTAATTTGAATTATTGAATTTAATTGGATTTTTAAATCGATAATTTAATATGTTAAATTATGGAAATAATTGAAAATTTAGTTAAATATGATTGTAAATGATTTGTAAAATTTTATTTTATCATATTGAAGTTAGAATGATATTTTAGAACTTTTAAAATCGAATTAAAAGTTTATTTGTGAAAATTGAATATTTTAATATTTAAATCGACTAGTGAAAATAGTCAATTTTTGAACAGTCTCAGAATTGAACGAAACCAGTTCCATTGGATCCGTAATAGTTAGTTATTACCGGATTTCAAATTTCGTGTCAATCGGAGTTATCGTTTGAGCGTGGCAGCTCGAAACGCATCGATTTATTTTTAATTTTAATTTGGCGAGTAAAAATAGCCATTTTTCAAAAAGTCTCGGATTTCGACGAAACTAGTTTCATCGGATCCGTAATGTGATATTATTGTAAGGTTTCAAAGTTCAAGTCAATTGGATTTACCGTTTGTCCGGTACAAATTAAAACGCCTAGAAATCGACTTAAATCGGTTTAATTCAAATTGAGCGTTTACAGCCATAACTCGCACAGATGTCCGAATTAGCTTCCGAAACCTATTCCATTGTGTCCGGAATGCGGGGTAAACCTTAGAAACGCTGGTTACGGCGCGTAAATCGGAGTTCGGAATTTCCGGGATGAATAGTGTTTCGTCGGTTCCTTATAAATAGCCCTTCACTCTAAAAAATTAAAAAAAAAAATTACAAAACCCTAATTTCATAACTGCAGCCGCCAGTTACAAACCAAAGGCCAGTATTTCTTCTCCTTCCTCCCTTGATTACTCCAAATCCGTCGACAATTAGCCTTAGGTTTCAACTAGAGAATTGAAGAGGACATTAAGATCTACAAGTTCAACGGTGGAGATCGTGTTTGGAGCGACGATGGGGGAGATATGGAGCCGCGTGCGTGGGCTATTCATGGACGTGCGCACGCATCACGAGGTGGCCGAGTGCTACCATGGTCAGGCCGAGCATGGAGGGGGTCAAGAGCTTCCTATTGCAAGTGGTTTGATCGAGTTTCGTCGAGAAATGAGATTGCAAATCGAAACCCTAATTCTATGCTCATGGGTTTGTTTGCGTTTTGCTACCTGGAGTTGTTGCGCGGGTTTGGGAAGGAGAAAGGAGAGGCGTTGGATCTGAATCTCACGGCCAGGAGTGAATGGGTATAAAATTATAAAGTTAATGTTATAAAATTTGTAAATATAAAATCGTGTAAACTTGTAAAACCCATAACTTTTTCATACGAGGTCGAAAACGCGCGAAACTAGTTGCGTTGGAATCGTATGGACGAGCACTACGCGATGGAGTTGGTTTGGAGTCGTTTGGAGTTAGTGAGAATTTTGGGTAAAATTAAACATCCGTTTAATTTTATTCGAAATAAATCGCTAAAACGAAATTAAATCAAGGTGAGAACTTCTCACTCAATCGAATCAGTTTCGATTTTATTTTAAATAGTTAGATTTAAAATATTTGAATGCATGTTTGAATGATGATTGATATCTATTGATTGTTAAAATAGACATTATACGCCGTTAGTAAGCGGATGTTATTTATTAAAAACATATACCGCGAATATTTCATAAACAGTGAAATTGGTATTATATATAATAGCAATATATATATATTGGCATATGTATATATTGGAGTTATTGATTTCCCGCATTTTTTATTTAGCGGATGAGACCCTATTACGCCGTTATTAAGCGGATAATATTTATTAAGAACATGTACCGCGATAATTTCGTACTGGAGCGAAATTGGTATTGTGCTAATGTTTTTGGATGCAGGAAAACAGGTTGGAGGGATCCAACTGGATTCCTCAACAGTTTTTATTTGATTTCAGATATTTTGATATTTGATGGATTTCATATTGATATATGATATCGTTGTAGTCGTGATTGACTATTTGGTGTGTAGCATCATTGGACCAAATTTTGGGATTTTAAAATGATTTTTAAAGTGATTTTTGAGAATATACTATATTTTGGAATTGATCCATTATAAATAAATAAACGTTATAATTTTTAAAGTTATAAAAATTATGATTTTTGAGAAAAATAGTTAAAAACTGATTTTTGAGAATATGATGCTAACAATTTTATAAAATAGTTTAATCAGGATTTTAGAATTAATTGTGAAAAGTTTAAATATAGGATTTATGAAATTTAATTATTTTATAAATCAGAATGATGAAATTATAAAGGAGATTAAAGATGTTTTAAAGGAATAATATAAATTGATTTATATTAAGAGATTCATAAATGGATATTTATAAATTGAAATATTGACATTATAAAAAGAGTTTTTATAAGTGTTTGAATGAAGTGAAAATGAATTTCATTAAAGAATGAAATTTATAAAATTATAAACTATGAAGTTATAAATAAAATTTATAAATAGTAAGATTTATAAATTTGTGAAGTTATTGAAAGAATAGATTTGGTTAAATAAATGAATCTTATAAGTTATAAGATTTATGGTTTGGAAAGTCTTTAGAGGAACGATTTTGTAAAATAATCGTTTTATAAGCATTTAACTTATAATATGAACTTTTAGTTTATAATTGAGTTATAAACTGGAATAGGTTAATAAAAGAATTTATAAAAAGGAAGTTTTTATAAATAAATAGAAATGGAATTTATAAACGTTGTTTTATAAATTCGCAAACGACTTATTTTAAGAAGTAAATTGTTGAAACCTATTAATGGAGTTATATTCACATTTTTGAATAGTGAATAATCCTTTGAATTAAAATGAATAAAAGGATGAAATTGTTAACGTAGTATATTCACGTTTTTGAATAGTGAATAAGATGTTAAAGAAATTGTTTTGAATGTGATATTGAAATAGAATTAAAACGATCTAATGAAGTTTTAATTGTGTTGAGATTCGAAACCATAGATTTCAACATTAATTGTTGAAATAGACGTTTTCGAGAAATAGAAGGAGATGATGGACTATAACACTGTTGTTATAGTAAATGATTTCCGAAAGGAAATGTTTTTGAATAGTATTTGGATTTATATATCTATTTTAATTTAGAATCCCTATACTAGTGATTTTGGGTTGTCGTAACGATGTTTTACGCAACATTCGTTTTGGCCCAAATAAATATGTTTAAGAGCATGATTTCCTTAAAGAATGAAATATATACTTAATATCGATTTAAGTATATTGAATATTTTCCAAGTGTTGAAAATAAATGGATTGAGGATTACTTATGAATAAATAAGCATGGAAATGTTTTCCAATATAAAGTGAATACTTTGAGAATTTATCTTTTTTGAAGATAAATTGAAATGAATAATTGAAATCGAATATTCATAGATATTTTGGATTATAAATTCACTAAGAAATTTATAAAGGAAAGGGGAATTTGTTTAAAAATAAATATTGATTTATTTTTGAAGTGTGAAAATTATATATCTAGTAGAGATATTTTGGAAAATAAATAATTTGGAAAATTATTTGGAAACTGGTGATGTGTGCATATTCATTGATAGTTCAATAACCGACTATCAATATTTCCCTTTGAATGGGTAATTGATGTGATTTGTTTGAATTTGAATGCCACACTTATTTTTGAATAAGCGCTCACTATTTGGGTTAACCGGGAAAGGACCATGGGGTCGTATAACCCATTCCGAATATGTGATACGTCGTTGTGAATAGCATTGAAGATCAGTGTTGAAGACCCGGTATTTGCGAGAGCGATAGGATGACCTATCGATTGACTCTGCACCGAGTTGCTCCGGTATAGAGTTCTCCATATGTGATGGTGAATCCGATCAGGATTGTGAATATCCGGATTGCAAGGACTTCTTTGTAAGTGCCTTCGGTTTTGTTCGATCCCGGAACAGACTTGTATGGATTGTATGTCTGACATTACAAATTGAGATATAAAGCCGATTTCTTTCAAATATATTTCTGTTGGTGGCGGAGAATTTATTCTTTTAGCTTAACACCCTTCTCTGGGACGTACGAGCTCAGAGGTTATGTAGTTGAATGTTATCAGCGATATATTCCCAATTTGGTAATGTGACATGCTGAGTGTTGCTGTAAATGATCATTGTGTTGATTATTTGTGATAGGATCATTTGTTTGATCGTCTATCCTTGTGATCATTGTGTTGATCATTTGTTGACCCAAAGCATGGCTTTTGTATAAAGTATGTTTTTGTGGACGTGACTTCGTCGAGCCTCACACCCCGTGAATGGTCAAAACAGGAAAGAAGCAGCAAGGTTATGAGGGGTAGCGCCCTTTAGGATGTGTGCATTTCCTTCTGGAAAAGGGTGGTATCATGGTATGGAGCCCAGATACTTACTCATGTTGAAAACACTTTATGATTGTGTGAATTGATTGCGAGCGCTCGGTGAAAGGTCCCAAAGGACCGGGGGATGGCATATTCGGTCAGTTGTTACTCAGTTAGGGGTAACCCGGCCTTGTGTTGGTAGAGATCCGGTTTGGTTCTCGGGGATGTCCATCCAGAGGCATTCTCATGTGGCAATGGGAAGTTCCTTGGCCTGATCATTCGTTGGAAATCCAAAGAAACAATACGTGACTTGTACGGTTTTAGTTGTATAACCTGCTATGGAATGTGGCGGTAACCTGCTATTGAACATAGTTAGCTATAGTAGGCATAGTTCGGAATGTCTATGCTGGCTAAGATTTATATTCTACTTTCGAAATGAATTTTTCCTACACTATACACTAATAATAATATCAAATGTTATTTTAAATGCGTATCAAGCATCTTTGACTATCATAAGGAGAAATCTCCTCCGATTCTGCGTTTGCATTGTGTGTGTGCGGGAGGCCTTATGGTAGTCTCACTTTTAAAAAGCATTGCGAATTGATTTAAAAATTTTCCTCTATTTTGATTTTAAAGATAAATAAACTGTTTTGAGTTCTCACACCAGTCACATGACTGACTTGGAGTTTATTGTTTTCCTTCCTAAACTCTGGGTGCCCACCAATTTTCACACGGGCAGTCAAGAGTTAGGTATATCAGGATATTCTGGATATTCTGAAATTGCTGGAGGCAAGATGGATGGCATGGCGTATTACTACTATATAGTATTTTTTTTCCACTGTTTGTTGTTGTTGTTGTTGTACACTCTGATGATATGATGAAATGTAATGTAATAAAATGTAATAACTGATATAGTTCTTTGTTTAAAGATCATTCATTTATCTATTATATGTTGTTCCGCTGCGAATTGTGAGATTCTGTTATTGTTCAGTTGTTTTCTTTTTATTCCGTTCTATTTTCTGTTCCGTTCTATTTTCTATTTTCTTTTCTCTCTATTTTATATCTTTTTCCCTCTCCTTCTCTCTCTTTCTTTTTTTAAAACCCTAACTATTCGGTTTTTCGGCAACGAAAAATCGCGTACGTTACAGATGAGGAGTAATCAAACTTTGTTGGACAAAGCACGATTGATGATGAGTGAAGTTGAGTTAAACTTTCTTATAAGGTGTTTGCTTAAGAGTAGTACACAAAGGTTAAAATTAATACAATTCAAAGAATAGTTGAAAAATCATAGGAGATAAGGGTTTATGAGAAACCCCTATAATCCTAGACCAAGGAGTCGACAAGTTGTGCGAATCGAAAAACTGCACTTAATAATTGTATGAAAGGGATCTTGTTTGAATCGTCCTAAGAGATTTTTTGGAGCTATAGTCATTGCATGACTAATTTATGCTGTGAACATAAATATTTTGTAAACTAAACAAAATCGGCTTTATATAAAGCAACTTATAAAATATTTATGAATGCTTGTTTTGAGAAACAACTGTTGTTTCAAGGATACCAACTCTGCAGCGAAGGAATTTCTTTAAGAAATTATTCGTGTACAATGAATTTGGATACGATCCAAGGATAAAAGTGATTATAAGGGATGAAAAAGAAATTAACCGAACCTAAATGAACATAATATATTAGAAAATCTAATGAGTATTCTTTTACATTTAAATAGAAACTTTGAGTTTATTATCAATGTCAAGAATAAATGATCCTTGGTTGTTTATTTAAACCATTAAGAGTATTGACTCCATGATATGGTATGATGCGTAGATCTAAAATAGATTTCAAATACACTATCGAAATATGATTTTGAAAATTGTACCCAAAGGGATATGATCATTGGCCACAAATGTGTCATTAAGAGAAAGATAAATGTAATTGGAATATAGTGGTCCATATTGATAAGAATAACATTGTTAATTTGAGTTGTTAAAATTAGCTTAACAGATTCACCATTCAATGTACTTGAGTTGATTCAAATTTGACTAACAATATTATTGACTAATATGACTCTGTATATTGGTATGTATGTGTTAAAATAGAAAATTTTCAATAATTATTTAGAGTAAATTTTTTACACATAATAACTAAAATGTCTCGAAGTGAGCAGGAGCAACAGTGAGTTTGTGAGTTTTCAGATACGACCTGAGAAAGGATACGAAAATGTCATCCAGAAAAGCATCAAAATTAAACAAGTGTTTTATAAAAATATCAAATAGTTTGCTCATCAATCAAAATAAAGAGGAAGCATGTGTTCATAAGAAGGAGCGTTAAAAGGTACAATGATATTTCTAAACTATAAGTAAACAACATGTTGTTGATTTTAACAATGTATTTATGTTAAAATCAATCTTAGTTGTTTTAATGCTCGAATTGGATTTTAAATGATGTCATTTGTAGTAAGTAGAAAAGATATTGGGAATGTCTGTAACATCATCCTACATAAAGGCCCAAAACTAACAGTTATGGATGTTGCAGTCGTCCATAGTTATTAATTCTCGATGATCAAGTACGGTAGTGTTAGATTCATTGATACACAGAAACACATGAATATGGAAAAGTTTTAAAACTCCGAACAAAATCACATTCTACATCAAAACATTTTCAATTCATTACATAATCCTACATTCATCAACGATGTTTAGAGAAAATATATTTATTACAACATATTTCAAGAGTGACATATGAAGATGCCCCCTTGGATGATCAGAGTATATATAGGAAATTTAACAGCTTTGTCATTACAAACAACATAGCGGAATCAAAATAAAAGTGAACTCTAAATAGTTTTCATGCCTCTTGCACGTCTCCGGAAGCTTTATTCGTCTACTAAGGTACCTAAAAGCATCAACTCTTAAACTATTCAAAATAAATTTAGTACCTGAGAGTTTAAGAAAAAAACATAAACTTCGAGTGAGACATAAAGTCTGGTATGAATAATAATCTACCACCTCAAATCATTTGGTATCTAGTGAGACCATGCCGCTTAGCGGAATGGGTTTTCCCCTTGCTAGTATCCTAAAACATTTATAAAACTATATACTATGCTTAGGCATCCATAATGATTAAAAAATATCAAAATAATATAATATGATGATATGAAAAACAAGTGAATCAATTTTGGATTACCTATCCCCATTCAGTTTAACTATCTATCTCGATTATAGTTTCTAGGATTACTATTAACCTAATAGTTTCCATGGGCTGACTAATAACCGGTAAAATGTTTAAGGACTCCCTATCCAATCACATAGTTTTCATGGGATCACTATGAACTTATTGGTAACTCTAATACCTTTACTCTTATCCTAGTTTTCAGGGGTTGACTAGGAACCTAGGTAACTTCAATATCTTCCTTTCTTATCCTAGTTTTCATGGGCTGACTAGAACCTATTGACATCTGTCAATATCTTAATCTGGATATAGTTTTCATGGGTTCACTATAAACCTATTGGCCTCTACCATTATCAAATCATAGCTTTCATGGGCTTACTATAAACCTGCCTTTCTGACATCTTCTTTTTTTCATAATTTTCATAGGCTAACTATGAACCTATTGACACCTGCTAATATCTTTTTCTATACACAGTTTTCATAGGCGCACTGAGAACCTATTAGCCCCTACAAATATCTTCCTTTAATATTTTAGCATCCTATATTCTGGTCTTCCTGACCTCTTGGATGCAATCCAACTCATTCAAGAGTTAACTAAATTTACATTCACTATTGGATCAACCTAGCCGATTATTCTGCCATTCCCTAAAATTCAGTTATGGGTCCATTACAATGTGAATATATATGTATATGAAGAAGCATACACCATAACTTGTTAATCCCTTTAACCTTTTAATCAAAGAAAACTTCTTCAAAAACTCCTTTTTAAAGCACTTTATATGTTAGTGCCATGGTTTTCTTTGAAAATTGAGATTAGGTTGTTTGCTTTGAAAACTAAGGTTGTCGAAACCTTCAAAACTTTGCTTTCGACTTCACTGGATAACCTCCTTCGAAAGCATATAAATCTCTTTTAAAACATAGGCCCTGCCTCTCGAAACACATTAAAACTTCTCTTTCGAAACCTTTTGCATGTAATAAAGTATTACTTATTATCTTTTAGAAGTATAGCTTCGAAACCGTTGCAAGTATCCCTTTCGAAATCATTGAAAGTCCCCTTTTCGAAACCATTGGGTTTATACTTAAAGTATCATTTGGAGCTTCCTTGAGGCAATGACTAGGCAATAGGCCAACTTCTCTAGCTTTGGGTAGTTCCTCTTAGCTCCAGTTAGTCGCTTGCTAACATAATAGACCGGTTTCTTATAAACGAAAGTATCTTTTACAAAACTAGCCTTTATCATATAAAAATACTGAGAAAAACCTGATGGCATTGGTACCATCCCTTTTGAAAGCTTCCAACAATTTAAACATAAAATTGAAGGATAGCATCGAAACCCCCTTTTGTAGCCATTGCCTTCGAAGCCCTTGGACCCTTTCGAAAGCATTTAGGAAGCGGCTTAAAACATATTTAAAACAAGTACTATATTTTGAAAGCATTGGTGACTTCAATACACTAGAAAGGCTAAAGAACGGGAGTAGGGATTTGACTAGGTTGGAAACCCTTTTTTCGAAAGCTTTATCTTATAAGTAAAGAAACCCATTCGAAAGCTTACTCCTTAAAACATAAGTTGATGGCAACCTCTTTGAAAGAATTAAAAAAACCTCTTTCGAAAATATATGCCTCGACTCCTTCAAAGGTTTTAATAAAACAAAGGCAGACGCTTCTCTTTCTAAAATAAACCAAAGAGTATCGACCCCATCGAAAGCCATGCTTTCAACACCATGCCTTCTACCTTTCTCTAATCTACTACTACCATCTAAGTAGTACCTTGTATGTTGGTTTCGACTTAGTGGGGTTTCGACTTGATTGAAGGCAGAAGCTCTGAGTCAAAAGGTACTTCTAAAGAAGGCGGAACCAACATTTCAACCCGACTAATTCCAATTAAGGCAAATACTTTCTAACTAACCTGCCACATGTAAACAAAAGATTGGTTGCCTTAACTTTCAATTTTTTACTACAATAACGGTCACTAATTTCAGACCAAAACCATGTTTAAGTTAGCAAATAAGCCCTTCCATTAAGCAAAACCAATATTGCAAAAAAAATCCTTCTTCTAAAATAATTTAATTTGAATAGCAAATCACTTAGGAAAAACCCCAAAAATTCCTGAATTTCATTTTAATCATGTTATCTAACATATCAAAATTTCAGACCTAAATCCTCAAAATAATTTCCGAAATAAATTTATAAACCCAATTAACCATAATTTCCTTTGAAAATTCATAGTTATCTTTCCATGGCTTGAAAAATTATCCAAATTAAAACCCAACTCTAAAATCATGCTTTACACAACATAAAAAATTTCCATGGCGTTTAATCATCAACATAAATCGTTTATGCTCTAAAACCGCATATAATTTTATTTAAACATTCTTGTTTAAATCAAACAAATTGTGATTCAAGCATATTATCATCCAAATCATCATAAAAACGAATTTACCCTTGAATCTGAAAACATATGATTATAAAACAAAAATAGAGATGGAATGAATAATTATTCACCTTGATTAAGATAGGAGATTAGATTGAGATTTATTCCCCTAGCTTTAATCCTTAACTTTCTTCGATTTCTCTTCTTTTCTTCTTTTTGTTAATAGCTGGCACCCCCTTAACGTTTGCGTTTTGTTTTTAAATCGTGAATGGGAAAAATGAAATGTGAATGGGGAGTGAATATATATATATATATATATATATATATATATATATATAGGTAAGTGGTTACGTGCGTCTAATTCCCATTATACCCTTATGTAGATTAATTAACTTATAACCCATTCTTAAGCCCATTTAATTAATTAAATCGAGGACTGCCTTTATTTATTTTCATATCGTAATCCCCTTATCATTTAATTGTTAGTTCCTAAGATGATGGTTTTGATGACAACAACCTAATAAGTTGTTTTAAAATAAAAATACTAATATTCTTGTCAAGATATATATATATATGTATGTATGTATGTATGTATGTATGTATGTATGTATGTATGTATGTTTATGTAGGATATATATATATATATATAGGTACTGAGAATGAAGACTGTACGGTATAAATATTCAAACTGAGTATATAGGTTCAAGACTAACAAGTTCAAGATTGAAGAAATCAAGACTAAAGACTCATGTGTATCAAGAGTTCAAGATATCAAGATTATCGAGAGTTCAAGATATCAAGATAAGTAATAGTGTCTATATTTATGTTAAAACTTCATGATAGCACTAAAATCTTTATTTGGATTTTAATTTTGGAATGGAATTCACTTTATCGCTTTAATAATGGGATGGAACCTATGACCTCTTTAGTGGGATGGAACCCACGACCTTCTTTAGTGGAATGGAATCCACGAAATTTTCGAAACGGTTTATTTTAAATATTTTTCCAAAAACCTTTTAAGTCATCTCGCTCAGTTTTAGCATTAAACTATTTTTATTATCTTTTATATTTTGATTTCAAAATCATCTCTTGTTTTTAAACTATATCCTGGTTTTAATATTATAGGCTTTATATCTCAAAAGTATATTCTATACTTAGTTTTTAATATTACTTTTATATTGTAGATTATATATTTTTAAGATTACTTTTCAAATATCTTTTTTAAGTTTAAACTATATTCAAAATAGTTTATAAACTTCAGAAATTGTTTTGACAAGTTTTAAAAAGAAAATTTCTTTTAAAAATAAAAATCAATTTCAAAATATACATAGGCATGTCGGCATACCCCATCCTCCCATGTCGACATGGTGACCGTAGAATTCAAATTTCAAATTTTCAAATGAAGTGTCTACTCGTCATATCCTTTTGCGAATAGACATGATTGTTGTTCTTCTATAAACAACAGTTTTAATAAATTTTAAGTTAATTTTTCTTCATTTGTTCACTCCTTCTTCTCCACTCAAATATTCTCTTATATTTTAGCAAAACTCTGCTGAAATCCTATTCGAATCAAACTTGATCATCTCTAGTTTGATTCTCTATCACTCCCTCTCAAAGATCTCAGTGCTATTCAGAGTTATAGGATCATTTTTATTCAAAGAAGTATATTGATCTATCTATCAAAGTGATATTGAAAACGGTGTGATTGTGGCCTGTAAATCGGTTGGGTGTGATTGTATCCCGTAAATCAATTTGGTGATCTTTTAGCCTGGTTAAATCAGGAGAGTTTTCCTTGAACTCGAAGACAGGAGGGTGTATCTCATGGCCTTAAAATCGAGGTTGTGATATCGACATTATATTTGAAAAGAAATCTGCATAAGAAATTGTGTAGGACTGGATGTAGGATAACTCCGGACCAGTAAAATTTCGATATGTTCATTTCTTTACTCCTTTTATTTATTATTTGCATCTGTATATGATTCTAATATTGTTTCTATGTTTGTGTATTGCTTCCGTTTGTGTTTAATTTCAAAAGATTTCAAAAATTCCATAAAATCCATTAAACACTATTCACCCCCCATAGTATTACCGTAATCCGCATTTCCAACATTTGGTACTAGAGCATTGGTTTTCAAACTTATCATAATTTTTGGATATTTTGTAAACACTAGTTCAAAGCTGTCCATATCATTATTGTTTCACAAGTCTGCATATTGTTATTATAGAAAATCAAGTTATCTACCGAATTGGTGTGTTGTGTAGGAACAAATGTGTTATATGGCTTTCGATGAATCAACACTCAGTGGACAAATGGTGCAAATCAAGAAAAACAAATCGATACTATATAGTGGATGTTCGAGACACATGCTTGGAAATCCGAAGTTACTGAATGACATAATTTATGAAGATGGTAGACTAGTCAACTTTGGAGGCCACTCAAAAGAATATGTGATTGGAATTGGGAATTTTGGTAACTCTAAAACTCCTACTATTTCTGATGTTTTGTTAGTTAGAACTCTAAAACATAATCTACTTAGCATAAATCAACTACGTGATAAGGGCTACAAAATTAAATTTGAAAAGGATAAGTGTGACATCGAAGATAATAAATCAAATATTATCTTTGAAGGAATTAGGAAGAAAAAATATTTATATATTTAGTATGAAAATGTCAAATGATAACCTATGTCTTTTGGCTAATACAAGTGGCCCTTGGATTTGGCATAAAAGATTTAGGCGTTTGAATTTCAAACTTTCATATAGACTATTAAAACTTGATAATGTTTTTATATATTGTGTGTATTTGTATATATTTGTGTTTATATGTGTAACATAACAACATATTAAAATTATATTTACGTTTCGCTTAATTATACTTTGTTATTAGTATAAGGGGGAGTTACGTAGTTTATGATTAGCTTTTGTTGATGACATAGGGGGAGAATTATAAATAGGATAGTTAGGCTATTAGTTAGGCTTAGATTAAGGGGGAGTTAGTTGATTTAGGGGGATTTGTTGGAATAAAGGGGAGTCAGAGTAGAATCATAGTTTGATGGAGTATATTTTATAAACATAGGTTGTCATCATCAAAAGGTAGGATTGTTAGTTCCTCAGATTATGGTTTTGATGACAACAACCTTAGGACTTGTTATAAAATATAAATAATGATATTATTGTCTAGATATATATGAATATGCAATATATATATATATATTGTAACAACCCGCTGTTTTCAACCATTTGCATCCACACATGTCGGATTTGAATTGCTCAATATACCGCATTGTAAATAAATTTGGAGCAAATGAAATACAATCATAGAATCACAGACACAGAAATATCAGAATAACTCGCAGCGGAAATTAAAATACTATAGTAGTTAATGAAGCTACTATAACAACTCAAAAAAAACACATAACATCAGTTTTAAAAAAACATATACAATAGAAATCTCAAATACATAGAAGTTTATAAATACCAGAGCTGAAATAGAGCAACTGAAACTGAAAGACAATATATAACTAGACAAGCAGAATCTCCAGCGATTCCTAGATCCAGAAAAGAAATCCAAAGCTAACCTGTAAATACTCAGGCTGACCCGAGCGTAAAGTAAGACACAAAACACTCGAGTCAGGACATACATACTTATATAATGTAAATCAACTCAAGTGAGCTATAGCAGCACAATAACTTAAAGGATGTTTGGGATCGCTCAGCTTATATGATCAGTTAAACCATAAATTTAAATACATCCCATGGTTAAAATTCCAAAATGGTATTTTATATTTCGAAATCAAATATCATTTTACAATTCAATATCATTTCAAATCCATTTCAAAATATCAAAGTATCATATTTTTCCAAAACCACATTCATTTTAGTTAGTTTAAATACCGTTGCAAATCACATTTCAAAATATTTCATTTAAATCATTAGAAAATGAAGTTATTATATTTAATAATCAAATATTCAATTCTCAAAATTTTACCATATTCAGAATTCATTTATTCACTTAAATTTATTAAAACAGTGAAATTCAACTTTCGCGGCACTTAGAAAATGCTACGGAAAGTTATGTTTAAAAACAATTCAATTAGCAAAAGACAACATTTCAAATGCTGTGATGTCCCGGAATTTTGGGCAATACTTATTTAATAATTTCCATTTATAATTCATTTTGAAATATATTATATTGATCTAAAATCTAAATTAACCAAATATTATATATTCAAAACCAATAATTAATCTAATTTAACAAATGTTATCTTTTCAAAATTCAGTGATAATTTAATTTGAATGTTTATTCTTTTCAAATTATAATAATAATATATGTGTGTAATTAACAATAATTAATCTTTTTAAGTTAATAAAAATAATTCCATTTGTAATGTATGTATGTAATTTGTAATAAGGAAATTGGTTCAATTTAAATTTAATAAAAATATTTTCAAATTATAATATATATGTTTATATATTGTGATTTGGAGTTCTATTTCAAAATTCCAATAATTACTGAAGTTAATACTTGAGATGTTCTATTTATAATAAATATTTATATTTGGATATTTATTGTAAATAGGAAATGATAAATTAAACTTAAATAGAAAATATGTTTTCAAATTTTTAATATACATAAGTTTTTATAGTAATTTGGAAAGTTTTGATTTGGTTTAATAAAAATATTTTTCAAAAGCTATTTAAAATCAATTTTTATTTACAAACACTTAAAGGAAAATCTATTTTTATTAAATGAATAATGGTTTGAAATATAGTATCTTATTATAAAGATTTAATTTGTTTTCCTTTAAATTGATTTTTGAAAACAAATATAGATTCTTAATATAATATCAATGTTAGCTATAGAAATTTATGATTTAACTTTTAAAATAACATTTGACTAATGTTTATTTTCTTTCTTTTAAACTTGTCTTTAGAAAATGGATTTGAAAATAATTATAAATTAAGCATGAAGATATAAAGACATTTCATAGTTTATATTAAACATAAGTGTTTAGGATAGTTTTTAATTAAGGTTTAGTTTATTAGTAATAATAGTAATTACTTTAATAATCAAATATAAACACACATGGCATTATAAGAAATTATAAAACACACTTGTATACAAATTTATAAGGGGTTTTGACATTTGTTAATAAATTGGTTCATTCTTTAACAAGTGGCAATCTATCTTTAAGGGATTTTTTTTGTTTTTTAATAAAAGTCCATAAGAAAAAATATGTTGGTTTATTTTCTTCAGCTAAACTTCTTCAATCTTCTTCAGTTAAAAAGAAAAGGGGAAATCAAATGCAGATTCAAACTAAAAAGAAAACAGAATTCAATCTGTAATTAATGAAAGAAAAGAAAATCTGAAGCTATACAACTGAATTTGGGAATCAACAACATCTTTAACAAAACATGGCTTCAAGCTCAATTGGAAATCATGCAAAAGCAAATTTAAAGTCCAGTAATGAAAATGCAGTAATGCATATTCCAGAAAATCAAATCCAGTGATCAGAGTGTTCTCTGCTTCAAAACTAGGTGAGTAAATTTATTTTAAAAACAGTTTTAATCCTTTGTAGGTTTGTTCTGTGAAATGAATGAGATAGTAAATATGATATAAATGCTTGCATGTTGGATTTGAGGATGAATTCAAATATAAATATATAGTGACTGTAAATATCTGTAGATATGCAGAATTTTTAAACTGTTCTTGTTCCAGTTTCATATAAAATTCCTATCTTCTAAGTGGATCACTAATTCACATTGATCATTGAAGAGAATTTGATTATAACACTATAATCTTGTTTTTAAATATGAATATAAATATTTTTATGGAATAAATATACTGTAAAAGTTAAAATTATAGTGGAATAACAAAATTGAAGAAACTCAACCTTAATATTTTAAATTTCTGATCATATGACCTGAATTAGAATGCAAAAATATGAATTTTAACATGAATTTGGTAATTTATAATTTGGTATTCGAAGAGGAATTGGGATTTGCTTGAATTTAGGTATTGGGTCGATTTTCGATGATTCAAGCTGAGTTGAATGGTGAGATTTGGCATGGAGGAGGGCACGGTTATGGGTGATGAGAGAAAAATGGTGAAGGATTTTTCTGATGGACGTGGCGATGGGGGCACGACATAGTAGGGTATTGGGTTGTTTTCGGTTTGGGTTGGAAATAAGAGCAGTTCGTTGTCGTTAGTGCTCCGGGGTGAATCGCATGGAGAGGGATCGCGACGTCGATATGCGAGGCGGCTCTAGAGGTGAAGCCGTGGTCTCCGGTGTTGGAGTTCGCCGTTGATGGCGAACTTTTGGGTTCGAGCATTGTACTGGTTGTAGATGCTATAGCTCATATTTTGTTTCAGTGGAGTTTTTGCTAATCCAAGTGGACGAAGATGATGAGGAGGTCATAGGCGACTTGGGGGAATCTTCGGCGTTGATCGCCGCCGACCAGAGCCAATGTGCACGTGCACGAGCTAATTGGTGCAGCTGTTTTGATTTGTGGAAGGAGATTAGCCGAGTGGGTATCGTTGTTTTGTTCGAGTATGGACTCGGGTTGGATCGCGTGCAACTTGAAGACAATAGGGGTTGGTCGCGTTTTTTTTGTCTCGAGTAAAGGGTTCCAGGATTTGTTACTGTTCGTTTTAACTGCAGATTTTATTTAGGAAATTTTTAAAAAAAAGGGCAAACAAACAAACTAGATTTGAACAAAGTTTAAAACAGTTTTAAATATGTTAGAAATGTTTTAATTTAAACTTTGTGTTGTAACAAGTTAAGTTAGATTTGTTTTAAAAATAGTTTGTTTGTTTAAAAGTTTAATATTAACCGGTTTGTATTTTATAAAATGAAGTTTCAATTTGAAAGCAAATTGATGTTTAAACAAAATTAGTTTTATTAATGAATGTTTGACTTTAGAAAGGAATTTTAGTTTTAAAGTTTGGATTTTTATAATTTAAACTTTTGTTTAAAAGAGTAGTTTGGTTTCAATTTTGTTTGTTTAATAATATAATAATGTTTTCAAATAAAATTGTATTTGGAATAATTTAAAGGTGATTAAGGTAGGGTATATTGATAATGTTTAATTAAATGATGATGTTTTAATATAAATCAATTAAAAGTTTTGAATTTAAAATTTTAATTTTTAAATTGATTAATAAAAGTTAATGAAAAGAGTGGTTTATCTTAATCAAGTTATTGATTAAAAAGGTAATTAAAGTAAATTACTTAATTAACTTAAATTAGTTAATATAAGTGATTAAATTAAGGTAAATTTGTTTGTGTAATTAATTAAGTAAAATTAATTACTTAATTAGAAGTTAATTTAATCAAGGTTAATTAATTTTAAATAATTAGTTAATAAGTATTTAAGAAGTTAATTACTTAATGATTTAGAAGAATTATTTAAACATAATTTCTTAATAATGCAATTAATTTCTCGGTGTAATTAATTAAGTAATTAGGGTTAATTTTTGGTTAATTAATTAAGTTTAAGTAATTAAAAAGAATTACTTAATGATGAGATTAAGTATAATTACTTATTGTAATTAGAAATGTGTAATTACTTAGTGAAGTAATTAACGAATAATTACTAAGTGTAATTAATTAAGGAAATTACTTAATGAATAGTAATTAGAGGTATAATTACTTAGGGAAATAATTAAGTGGTAATTACTCAGTGTAATTAAAGAATTGATTAATGTAATTAATCAAGGTGATGGTTTAACTAGTAAAGTAATTAAGGATAATTACTCAGTGTAATTAAAGAGTTGAATAATGAAATTAATTAAGGTATTGTTTAATTGGTGAAGTAATTAAGGAAGTTAATTACTGACTTTGATTTAATCAGGTTTTGATTAATAATTGTAATTAATTTCATAACTAATTAATAAATGTAATAATTGATTAATAAAGTAATTAGAGTTCATTAATGTAATTAATGAATAATTAATTGTTTAATTAATTTATTAATAAATGTGATTAATTATAAGATAATTAATCAATGAAGTGAGAAGTAATTATTAATTAAGGTAATTAATTAAAGATTTAGGTAACTAATTATTGTTAATTAATTAACTAGAATTAATTAAGATTAATGATTAAAGATAAATTAATATGTGTAATTAATTTAAGGATTAATTACATAGTGTAATTAAAGAATAATTAATCTAGGTGATTAATTAAGAGTATGATTAAAAGATAATTAATCTGTAATTAGAGATTAATTAATTGGATTATGAAGATAATTAAAAAGTGATTAATTAATTAATTTTAATTAATTAATGATTGTTTAAGCAGGGTTAGTTGTTTAATTCTCAAGTAATTAATTTGATTTAAGATGATTAAATTAATTATAAAGGAATTAATAATGCCTATTTGTGTATGATTGTTGTGGAATATCTGAATTGGTTGATATCTATTGAATGATTGATACTGGATGATTTGAATGTCTATGGGATATGTGATATGCTGCTTTGTGAGATGAATGTTTGATATGAATTATCTGTTGTGATATTGTGACTCATCTATCTGTTTATGTCATCCTGAATGTAAGTTTATTGTTTAAACCCTTAAGTATAACTTGGACATTAAAATGGCGTTTGGTTTCGATGAGATCGGGATTGGGTTTCCATATTTGGATATCCGAAAACCACATCGATTCCAATTAAACGTTAGGTCGTGAAGCCAAGTGGAGAAAGTGAAGACTCGAGGTGTAAGGGCTATACGTCAGTATAACTCTGTGGGTGATTCCATAATGAGTTTGACGGAATAGTGCTTATAAGTTCGAGATGGTGATTCAGAGTGCAAGGGCTATGGTCGTTGACTCTGAGGGTGATTCCAAAATGAGTGCAACGAGATAGTGCCTTCGGTTTCGTTCGAACCCGGAACGAACTTGTATGGATTGAATGCTTTCAGCACATCGTCAGGCGGACGATGAGCATTCTAAGTGATATGTCCTATAAAGGTAATCGCAGCCTCAAGCCTCATCAACCGAGAATGGCTAAAACAGGGGAGGTGCAGCAAGGCTTCATGGGTAGCTCCCACTGGAGAGCAAGATTGACCCCCGTCTAGAAGTCCCTTTTTATTTCGGCTGTGTGGGGCGGTTGATCATGACAACTGCCGGGGTGGTCTTGTTCGGGACTGCCCAGTAAAGGATGGTTCCGGCTTTGTGTTGCAAGGGATTGGGAGTAATCCTCGGTACGGTGATCTAGGCCACGTACTGTGACGGGCGGTACCCCAGTAGCCCTGCCATTGTATGGAATCCAAAATCCAATAAGTGCCTGTACGGTTTTGATTGTGCCCAACTATGTTGGAACGTGAGATGTAAGCATTCCAGCTAATTCTGTATTTTATTTTGAAAACCCTAGACACTATTATAATATCACTGGATTTCCTATCAAATGTTTTGGTTAGCGTAAGGTAAAAACTTTTCCATGTTTATGTGTGGGAAGTCTTACGTGATACCCTTTTCTTTCAAAAGATTTTCTAAAGTTAAGCAAATCTTAAACCGTTTACTCACACCAGACCCCTGTCTAACCCGAGTGTTTATTTTCTGTTTTATTAAACTCTTGGGTACTCATATTATATATGAGTAGTCAAGTGATTCAGGTTATCTCTTGACGAATTCTGGAGGAACTTTGGAGCAGGAGGCTTCAGCGTGTAGATATATGGTTAGAGTTTCCGTTGTGTGTTATTCTGTATGATGTCTTGTATTGTATTAGACAGAAATGTTATAACTGTCTAAATTGAGATGTTTAGTTGTGTACTCTGATGTATATGATACTTTGCGTATGTTTTATATTATATTTAAATCGTTCCGCTGTGAGATTCTGATGTGTTATTTTTCTTTCTTCTCTTTCTTTCCTTCTTTTATCCCTTTCTTTTCTTCTTAGCGATGCGACTTCCTGGAGTTTGGAAGTTGGGTCGCTACAAATGCTGTAATAGGTTTTAGATTTCAAAGAAAACTTTAGTTAAATTCAGAAACTATAGCACTTACAAAGTGTTGTAATAGCCCTTAGTTCATTTTAGCCATTTAGTTCATTTATATCAATTACAGCATTTGCAAAATGTTGTAATATCCTTTACATTAGAAATGATAACATTTCAAAAATGCAATTAATTAAATTCCAAATATTCAATACAATTTCGTAAATAATTAAATCTTTATTTAAAACATTTTAAACTTATAAAATCATATTCTCACATTTTAAAATGATTATTAAATATCCCTTAATTTATGATTTTACAAAGTGAAATTTTCACAAATAATTATCAAATCTTTAATAAGTCACTTATAAAATAAATGTAAAATTTTATAACATTTCATTTACTTCACATTTTAATTAAGTTTATCATTTCATAATTTTATTTAAATTCCATTTTATTTTCTTAACTTAACTTTTTTTTTAAAACACTTTCACATTTTCCAAGTTAAGTTATGCTTCAAATTTCAACTTTAAACATTTATTTATTTAACTATTTTTAATTCATTAAAAAATCAATAACACTTTGTAAAAATCAATTTAAATTCAAATTTAAATCAAATTATCATAATTTCTTACTTAACTTAAATTCCATTTGTAAACAAAATCATAAATTCCAAAAATAACTTATATTTCAAATTCTACTTTAACATTTATTTATTTCACTTATTTAACTTATAGAAAATCACTAATATTTATAAAAATCATTTTTTATTTAAATTAAAATCAAAATATCATAATATTTACATTTTTAAAATATTTTAAAAAATTTAGAAAATTATATTTTAACCACAGTCTGTATAAAATTTTCTAACCTATGTCAAATGATACGGATAACATATCATTTCGATCCGTAATTTTCAAAGTAAAATATATCCGGGTTCTATTATTTCAAACCCATAATCCCAAGTAAAAATGAAATAAATAAAAATGGTTTAGGCCTATCATTTCAGCCTATAATGATTTTTTCATATTCTAAAGTCCGTTTGGGTATGTATCATTTCAAACCATAGTGATTCTATACTACAGGGAACTTGCAGTGTGATAAACTGATATAAATAAACAGAATAGCATTATATAACAATAACAGATGATATGACAGGTGTATAAACAGGGGTGAACATCGTATGATCATAGCATAGACAATTATAATATAATAATATAATCTACAGATTCAAATAGTGTCAATTTACTAGTTATATAAGTATGAAATGTCTGGTGAGAAATACTCACCTCTACAAGCTGGAGATAACAACCAAATACACAACACAAAGATCCATAAAGGCACAAAAGCACGACTATGATTCGAGTGTGGGAGAGCCAAAGCTATTTTTCTTGTCACATATCAAACAAAAAAATATACAACATGAATTTTAAACCAAAGTTAAGCATTGAATAAGCTAGAAATACATGCACAACGATTAACCAAAACTCTTGCACTTGCCTTCAACAACCTTATGGTCAGCCATAGGTTAGAAATACACAGCCATGGTGTGAATTTGGGTCAGGTGTGGGTTCAATTGGTCGGCCATACATAGATACGAAGGAGTATAGGTGTATAGGCATGTACAACTCAAGTCAAGGCAACTAAAGTGGGTTTTCTATACATAAATGGTTCGGCCCTAAGCATTCATAAGCACAGCCGGGTTTGGTGAGGTCATGAGGTGATGTGGCAGAGGTCTCAGGTTAGTAAGTGGCTGGTGGTGATGATGCGAAGGTCGGCCAAGATGGTGTGGTGGAGTGGTGAAGCAAAGGGTGGCTCGGCTATGGAGTTTTCAAGGAATAAGGCAACATTTGGTGGAGTTTGGCAACAAGGTGATGCACGGCTATGGATGGACAGTGGGCTGGAGGAGATGGCAGCTAGTAGTGGTGGTGGTGGAGGTGGAGGCGGCTATGGTGATGGTGGAGCAAGGGCCGAGCACATAAGGTTGAAGCCATGCAAGAACTCATAAAAACAAGGAAGAAAAGAGTAGAAAAAGTGAATATTTTTACCAAAGTTTTTCTCTTCAGGAAATGGAGGCCGAACTTTTTGAGTTTGAGAAAGTTTTGTGCATGAGAAATATGAGGGAGATCAATTGAAGGAAAGAAGATAAGGTCAGCAATTGAATGCATGTGTTGTTTGGTGTGAAAAGACAAAAATGAAGGTGAAAAGACAAGGTACATTAAAGGTCAAAATTCTTCATATTTTCAAATTCTATTTTGCATTTTTTTAAATACATATAAAATGAATATAAATAAACTAAAAACAAAAAAAATAATGAATGAATAAAAATAAATAATTTTTTTTAAATAAATATAAATAAATTAAGAAAATAGCTTAAAATAGAAACTAGGTTATAAAAATTGAAAATAAATACACCAAGCTTTGGAAAAATTCAAACATCACTTAAAAATATTTAAAAGATAAAATGTATACATAACATAACATATTACACATATATATATACAAATTACATATATGAGAAATAAAAATATTATGTATATAAATTAAAATAAACAATATTGTTACATAAATCAATGTACACATAATAATGTAAAAAGCATAACTTTCACAATATAAATCAAATTTCAACGAAATGAAAAGCAATATGCTTAAAATTTAATATATTTTCATAATAAACTATAAAATTAAAAAATTCAAATATTTAAATTTTAAATTTGAAAGTCAAAGCTTGACCAGATTGACCAAAATCCACATTTTCTGGAAATATTCTATTTACTCAGGTTTGAAATTATAATTCACACAAAAATCAAAATTTATATTTAAAATAAAAAAATCTATCCATTTTAGTAAATATAGTAAAGTTTTTAAATCAGCAATTCAATTTAAAATAATTGAAATATACAATTAAAATAATCATAAAATACTGGGTTGTTACACTCTCCCCCACTCAAATCTTTTCGTCCTCGAAAAGAACGAACAAGGAAAATAAGGAAAAGCAAGATAGACAACAAATAGTACCTGGAAAAACAATTTTGGATTCAAATCACGAATGTTCTCCTTTGTCTCCCAGGTACAATCTCGATCATCAGTACCCCATCGTACCTCGATCAGACTAACAGATTCCCTTCTTAGCTGCTTCGTACCTCTGCTGACAATACGAAGAGGCTTACTCTCGACAGTCAGATTAAGCTAAATATCCAAACTATCAAGAGCAGTTTGTTGAACAAAAAGAGATGGGTCAAGAAGATACTAGAAGAGATGTGAGACATGGAATACATAATGCACTCCAGAAAGTTCCTCGGGCAAATCTAAACGATAAGCCAAAGAACCAACTCTTTCCATAATGCAAAAGGGACCCTCGAAGAGGAAAAAGGTAGGAATAGCTAGAAGGGAAAATAGGTTAAAAGACAAGGATGAACCATTATTTTAAAACGATATAAATTTCAATTTAAAATTTTATATTTACAACGTTTTAAACATTTAATATGATAAATAGTCATTTGATTCAAATTTGATAGTTCGAAGTAAACAATATTTAAAACATTTTAAATTATTTAGAAAAGTAAAATAAATGATCAAAATATCCTTTATATAATACTTTATCCAAATACTTTTATAACTCGATGTCTCAACAAGTTTACTTTCGTTCCTGCAGAGTCTGCCATGCGTTGATCAGGCGCAATGCTACAATTCTCCAGGTACTTAGTAGACTTATCTCGACACCCAATGAAAATACTGGAAAACTTAAAAAAACAGATATGGAAAGTACAATTCAAACAAATCAACCAAACCAAACATTTGCCTAACCATGGATCGCAGATACATAATGATTACGCATGGATCTCCTAGGAAACATCCGTACCTGTAAGCTATCTCAGCCTGCGAATTACGCCATGATGACTAGTAGACTGCATATACACAATGGTTACGCCTGGATCTCCCAGGAAACATCCGTACCCTTAAGCTATCTCAGCCAGCAGATTTCGCTACTAATACGACCTACATAGATCGTAGGATACACAGTGATTATGCCTAGATCCCCCAGGAAACATCCGTACCCCCAGGCCATCTCAATCAGGCGAATTACGCTATGCAGTCGCGATCATAAAACCATGGGGATCGCCATGGAATTCGATGGACACTCGAGTATCATATCTGGAAAACCCAAATCAGAGAGAATAATATCGATAGAGTGAATCCACAGTGTGGCCACAAAGCGGATATCAAGCAGAAAGCACTTTCCATATCTTTACTTCGAAAATATGTATCATATAATACCTTTCAAAATCACTTTCAAATATCATACTTATATAAAGTCCATTATATATATGATTCCATTTTCAAATAAATTCTTTCCAAATCAACAATATATCAAACCATAATTATATAGACTTTGATTATATAAGATTTCACTTTACAAATTGAGTACCTTTTCCGAATCAACAGTTTTCAAATCACTTCATACTTATACAAATCAATTTTATATAAGTTCGATAACTCCCAAATCAAAGTATTTAAATAAACAAGGTTCTCAATTTCAGACCATTTCAATATTAATTCAGTTTCAAAATCATATATGATTTCGCCAGATCATTTCTTTCTAATTACATATATTCAGTTTCAATGTTTCTTAAAACAATAGATTTAGAAAATAATCCAAATTTGCAAATCAGAAAAAATTAGGTCAAACAAATTCATTTCCATTTCAAACATATGTTCACTTTCAAAAATCATAATACTTTCAAAGTTATAAATCTTTCGAAACCAAAATACTTGAAATCATTACACTTTGAAAATCATAACCTTTCAAAGTCATACATTTGAAATCATAAAACATTCCTTTAATTCTTTACATTTCACAAATTTATTAAATTAAACCCAAACCTAAAATTTTCAATTTTAATTCAATTCATACCATCAGTTTCAATTCAATTTAGTTTTCCAACAGAACCATTTCAAATATTATCAAATTTCAAATAAAGATTTGATACATAAAATAAACTATTCAATCTTTAATATATTTCAAAGCTTAAATATACCATATTCTAATACTAAATTTTATAATTTCATATATCTCAAATTTTACTTCATTATTACTTAGTTTTGAAATATTCATTTCATAAATCCATCATTTTTAAATAAATTCATATTATAAGTAAACCAGACATCCTTTCATACAAATATAAACTTCAAATATTCATTTATCAAAATCAATTATCATTTCAAATTCACATTATTTATTAAAATAAAGATTAAATCATTTCCAAACCATTTCAATCGTCAAAATATCTAAAATGGTTACAAAGTTTAAAACCATCTCTTTTTAAAACCTTCAAACTATTTATTTCTGTATGAAAAATCCAATTTACCATTGGAAAGATTATTATTCTATATATATATTTGATTAAAAACATTTCAAATCTATATTTCCTACCAGTATAATTCAAAATAGTCATATTTATTTCACTCAACAGACAGCTTAAAACTTATATAAATCATATTACTTTATACTTTAGTCATACCAAACTAAACTTATATTCTTTATCAAATACCCTATACCTTTTAAAATTACTTAGCTTTGAAAAGTTAAGCTTGATTAAAAGTGCTCGAACCTTCAAAATAGTCGAAGAAATTATATTTTCAATCCAAGAGTTAGAAATCACCAACAAATCAGTAAACCAATTCCAAAAGATTGGGTTATACCAAAACAAATCTAAGTCTCGAGGACTGAACACCACCTTACTTTAAATCATATCAAATATATATATACACACACACACACACACACACACACACACAAGTATCTTTCGAATATCAAACCATATTTCAAAATCTGAAATCAAAATTGATTTCATAAAATCACTCACATAGAAAAGCTACTAGAATGGCCTCTACCCCACTCAGAAACTCGGAAATCAATGTCAATGATGCATGCATTCATCACAAATATTTATTTTCCAGTGACATAAGTGGGTTCTGGACTTTTATTTTCCTAAAACTTCTATGAAATCACTTCGAAATCATTGGGATTTGTTCGAATACATTGGAAACATTTTTATTCAGAGAAATATCTTTAAATCATATTATTACTATAAATTTTCCAAAATCCTAAGACCGATTTCAAAATACCGGAGTGCGAGTCCTCGAAATTCAAATTCAAAACCCTTCAGTTATAAATCATTTTATATAAGTCAAATTCTTATAAACTTTCAAATTTTCAAATCCTTTCGAAACTTCAAATTTCTCGTTTTAAAAGGTATATAATTCTTATCGAACATTTCACTTTTATATACAAAATAGGGTCATCCTTATCAAAATAATAATTTCGATGTATGCACAAATTCCAAAATACGACCAAACACAAATTTCCAAAGAATGATTTAAAGGATATATTTCAAACAAACAGAGATTCAAATTTAGAGGACTCTAATCAAATGGAATTCTGGTTCGAAGATAAGCTCGAACGAAGATAAGATAATTTAATTACCAAATAGAAGATAGATAAGCCTTTATAAATCGCGGATGACCTTAATCGGTCAACTTTGATTTCATGAATATAATCAATTTAGAAATCTAAGGCAAATCAATATTCGATCGCCAGAGATAGAATCCAGATATAGCAGAAGGTAGATAGCATCGTAAACCGAGGATACAGAAATCTCTGGTTAATCAATGCCAATTGTAAAGGAATTTCACCCCTTTACCAATCATTCAAAGATTTACGGAACCATCGATCTTTATAGAGGTCATTCAAGGTGAAGTTATGGAATGCCCTAAAATCAAAAGGTTAAAATAGGGAAATAAGACTGGATTTCAGAACTAGTGGGAGCGTTTCAAATTTCAAGGAATCCTAATCGATAAGAATCCTAACCAAGAGATTCCTAACAAGGTGGATACAGAACGCATGAAGTTTATAAAATCTTCGTTTCAAAATAAGAAAATTTTTTATACCAAAATAATCTTTGAAACTCCTTTAAAAATCAATTGGAAATCATTTTATACTTCAAAAATACGTTCTCTCATAAAGAAAGGATTCTGAGATTGATTTCACTCATTCTAGGATATTTCTACCCTATCTCTAATGCGTTTTTGTTCTACAAGCTATGGTTTGCCTAAAACCAAAGCTCTAATACCAACTGTAACGGGCCACGCCAGTGGGGTAATGCCCACCATAGCATACATTGGTACATGTGTTCTGCCTTTACGGCTAGCCTCTCGACCGCACCACCAACCCCCACAAGGACATGTAGGAGTAAGAGTCAACCGTTCGCTACCAAACCAGGAAGCGAGAACCCCTTATCATGCTGCACCCTCCAAGTGCAATGGAAGACACATATGTCTGGACTTGAATTGCTCAAAATACCGCATTGTAAATAAATTTGGAGCAAATGAAATACAATCACAGAATCACAGACACGGAAATATCAGAATAAATCGCAGCGGAAATTAAAATACTATAGTAGTTCATTAAGCTACTATAACAACTCTCAAAACAAATACATAACATCAATTTAAAAAAAACATATACAATAGAAATCTCAAATACATAGAAGTTTATAAATACCAGAGCTGAAATAGAAGAACTGAAACTGAAAGAGAATAGATAACTAGACAAGCAGAATCTCCAGCGATTCCTAGCTCTAGAAAAGAAAACCAAAGCTAAGCTGTAAATACTCAGGCTGACCCGAGCGTAAAGTAAAACACAAAACACTCGAGTCAGTACATACATACTTATATAATGTAAATCAACTCAAGTGAACTTTAGCAGCATAATAACTTAAAGGATGCTTGGGATCGCCCATCCTATAAGGATCAGTTAAACCATAAATTTAAATAGATCCCATGGTTAAAATTCCAAAATGGTATTTTATATTTCGAAATCAAATATCATTTTACAATTCAATATCATTTTAAATCCATTTCAAAATATCATATTTTCCCCCAACCACATTTATTTAATTTAATTTAAATACCGTTTCAAATCACATTTCAAAATATTTCAATTTAAAATATTCCATTTAAATCAATAAAAAAAATGAAGTTATTATATTTAATAATCAAATATTCAATTCACAAAATTTTACCATTTTCAGAATTCATTTATTCACTTAAATTTATTAAAACAGTGAAAATTCAACTTCCGTAGCACTTAGAAAATGCTACGGAAGGTTATGTTTAAAAACAATTCAATTAGCAAAAGATAGCATTTCAAATGCTGCAATAGGTTTTAGATTTCAAAGAAAACTTTGGTTAAATTCAGCAACTACAACACTTAGTTCATTTTAGCCATTTAGTTCATTTATATCAATTACAACATTTACATAATGCTGTAATATCCTTTACGTTAGAAATAATAACATTTCAAAAATGCAATTAATTAAATTCTAAATATTCAATATAATTTCATAAATAATTAAATCTTTATTTAACCATTTTAAACTTATAAAATCATATTCTCACATTTTAAAATGATCATTAAATATCCCTTAATTTATGATTTTACAAAGTGAAATTTTCACAAATAATTATCAAATCTTTAATAATTCACTTATAAAATAAATGTAAAGTTATAATGTTTCATTTACTTAACATTTTAATTAAGTTTACCATTTCACAATTTTATTTAAATTCCATTTTATTTTCTTGACTTAACTTTTTTTTAAACACTTTCACATTTTCCAAGTTAAGTTATACTTCAAATTTCAACTTTAAACATTTATTTATTTAACTATTTTTAATTCATATAAAAATCAATAACACTTTATAAAAATCAATTTAAATTCAAATTTAAATCAAATTATCATAATTTCTTACTTAACTTAAATTCCATTTGTAAACAAAATCATAAATTCCAAAAATAACTTATATTTCAAATTCTACTTTAACATTTATTTATTTCACCTATTTAACTTATAGAAAATCACTAATATTTATAAAAATCATTTTTTTATTTAAAGTCAAATCAAAATATCATAATATTTACATTTTAAAAAAAATTAAAAAAATTTAGAAAGTTATGTTTTAACCACAGTCTGTATAAAATTTTCTAACCTAAGCCAAATGACATGGATAATATATCATTTCAATCCGTAATTTACAAAGGAAAATATATCCGGGATCTATTATTTCAAACCCATAATCTCAATAAAAATGAAATAAATAAAAATCATTCAGGCCTATCATTTCATCCCATAACGATTTTTCACTATTCTAAAGTCCGTTCGGGTATGTATCATTTCAACCCATAGTGATTCTATTTTACAGGAAACTTGAAGTGTGATAAACTAATATAAATAAACAGAATAACATTATATAACAATAACATATGATATGACAGGTGTATAAATAGAGTTGAACATCATATGATCACAGTATAGACAGTTATAACGTAATAATATAATCTATAGATTCAAATGGTGTCAATTTACTAGTTATATAAGTACGAAATGTCTGGTGAGAAATACTCACATCTACAAGCTGGAGATAACAACCAAATACACAACACAGAGATCCACAAAGGCACAGAAGCACGACTATGATTCGAGTGTGGGAGAGCCAAAGCTATTTGTCTTGTCACATATCAAACAGAACAAAATATACAACATGAATTTTAAACCAAAGTTAAGCATTGAATAAGCTAGAAATACATGCACAACGATTAACCAAAACTCTTGCACTTGCCTTCAACAACCTTATGCTCGTCCATAGGTTAGAAATACAAGGCAATGGAGTGAATTTGGGTCAGGTATGGGTTCAATTGGTCGGCCATACATAGATATGAAGGAGTATAGGTGTATAGGCATGTACAACTCAAGTCAAGGCAACTAAAGTGGGTTTTCTATACATAAATGGTTCGTCCCTAAGCATTCATAAGCACAACCAGGTTTGGTGAGGTCATGAGGTGATGTGGCAGAGGTCTCAGGTCAGTAAGTGGCTGGTGGTGATGATGCAAACGTCAGCCAAGATGGTGTGGTTTGGTGGTGAAGCAAAGGGTGACTCGGCTATGGAGTTTTCAAGGCATAAGGCAACATTTGGTGGAGTTTGGCAACAAGGTGATGCACGGCTATGTTTGGAATGTGGGCTGGAGGAGATGGCAGCTGGTTGTGTTGGTGGTGGAGGCGGCTATGGTGATGGTGGAGCAAGGGCCGAGCACATGAGGTTGAAGCCATGCAAGAATTCATACAAAACAAGGAAGAAAAGAGTAGAAAAAGTGAATATTTTTACCGAAAATTTTCTCTTCAGGAAATGGAGGCCGAACTTTTTGAGTTTGAGAAAGTTTTGTGCATGAAAAATATAAGGGAGATCGGTTGAAGGAAAGAGGATAAGGTCAGCAATTGAATGCATGTGTTGTTTGGTGTGAAAAGACAAAAATGAAGGTGAAAAGACAAGGTACATTAAAGGTCAAAATTCTTCATATTTCCAAATTCTTTTTTGCATTTTTTAAATACATATAAAATGAATATAAATAAACTAAAAACAAAAAAAATGATGAATGAATAAAAATAAATAGATAAAATTTTAAATAAATATAAATAAATTAAGAAAATAGCTTAAAATAGAAACTAGGTTATAAAAATTGAAAGTAAATACACTAAGCTTTGGAAAAATTCAAACATCACTTAAAAATATTTAAAAGATAAATATATACATAACATAAAATATTACACACATATATACAAATTAGAATAAGATATGAAAAATAAAAATATTATGTATATAAATTAAAATAAACAATATTGTTACATAAATCAATGTACACACAATATTGTAAAAAACATAACTTTCATAATATAAATCAAATTTCAAAGAAACAAAAAGCAATATTCTTAAAATTTAATATATTTTCATAAAAAAAGATAAAATTAAAAAATTCAAATATTTAAATTTTAAATTTGAAAGTCAAAGTTTGACCAGATTGACCAAAATCCACATTTTCTGGAAATATTCTATTTATTCCAATTTGAAATTATAATTCGCAAAAAAAAATCAAAATTTATATTTGAAATAACAAAATTTATCCATTTTAATAAATATAATACAGTTTTAAATCAGCAATTCAATTTTAAATAATTAAAATATACAATTAAAATAATCACAAAATACTGGGTTGTTACATATATGTAGGTACTGAGAATGAACACTATACAGTATAAAGATTGAAGACTAAGTATAGAGATTCAAGACTGAAAAATTCAAGATTGAAGAAATCAAGACTGAAGACTCATGAGTATTAAGAGTTCAAGATATCAAGACTATCAAGAGTTCAAGAGTTCAAGATATCAGGATAAGTAATAGTGTTTAGATTTATGTTAAAACTTCATAATAGCACTAAAATCTTCATTTGGATGTGAATTGTGGAATGGAATACGCCTTCTCGCTTTAATAGTGGGAAGGAACCCATGACCTCTTTAGTGGGATGCAACTCACGACCTTCTCTAGTGGAATAGAATCCATGAAATTTTCAAAATGATTTATTTTAAATATTTTTCCAAAAACCTTTTAAAGTCATCTCTCCCAGTTTAAATATTTTGGCCTTAAACTATTTTTATTATCTTTTAAATTTTGATTTCAAAATCATCTCTTGTTTTTAAACTATCTTCTGATTTTAATATTATAAGCTTCTCAAAAATATATTCTATACTTAGTTTTTAATGTTACTTTTATATTACAGATTATATTTTTTTAATATTACTTTTTAAACCTCTTTTTTAAGTTTAAATTATATTCTACATGGTTTATAAACTTCAGAAATTGTTTTGATAGGTTTTAAAAAGAAAATTTCTTTTAAAAACAAAAATCAATTTTCAAAATATACACAGGCATGTCGACATACCACATCCCCATGTCGACATGGTGACTGTAGAATTTAAATTTCAAAATTTTCAAATAAAGTGTCTATTCATCATAACCATTCACGAATGGACATGGCTGTTGTTCTTCTATAAACACTAGTTGTTTTCAACGAATTTTAAGTTAGTTTTTCTTCACTTATTCACTCCTTCTCCACTCAAATATACTCTTATATTTTTAAAAAACTCTGCCGAAATCCTAAGTGAATCAAACATGATCATCTCTAGTTGAACTCCCCATCACTCTCTCTCAAAGATCTTAGTGCTATTCAGAGTTATAGGATCATTTGTTATCAAAGAAGTATATCAAGTCTCTCTAACTATCAAAGTGATATTGGAAATTGTGTGATTGTGGCCTGTAAATCAATTGGGTGTAATTGTAGTGCATAAATAAATTAAGTGATCCTGTAGCTTGGTTAAATCAAGAGAGTTTACCTTGGACTCGAAGACAGGAGGGTGTATCCTGCTGCCTTGAAATCGAGGGGTTAATATCGATATTATATTTGAAAAGAAATATGCACAAGAAAATTGTGTGGGACTGGATGTAGGGTAATTACAAACCAGTATAAAATTCTGTTGTGTTCTTTTGTTTTACTGCTTTTATTTACAATTTGCATCTGTGTCTGATTCTATGATTGTTTCTGTGTTTGTGAATTACATCTGTTTGCGTTTAATTTCAAAAAAATTCAAAAATTCCATAAAATTCATTAAATACTATTCACCCCCTTTCTAGTATTAATCCAGTCTTAAGATCTGAAATTCGCATTTCCAACATTAACATTTATATTATTCTATTTAATTTATCTAATTAAATCTCTTGAATAATGTTAACAAAAATTAGGAGTGTTACAGCTTCCCTACTTAAAGAATTTCGTCCTCAAAATTCAGTAAGGACTAAATACTAAACATGGCAATCATCTGTAATGACTCCTGACAAACGTACTTGTTTATCTGACTAGTAGTTATCTATATTAATCTAATATAGACAATACCCTCAAAGCAGGTCCGGCTAAGTATCTCGAATCATGTCCTCTAACTCCCAAGTACAGTCCTTCTTGTTGTCGCTCCATTGAACATTCAACAATTTGACTGTCTTTTTCCTAAATCTTTTCTCATCTCTCGCTACAACCCAAACTAGATGTCTAAAAAAAGTCAAATTAGGATCTACTACCAAATCTTTCAACCCTGTTGGAGGAATAGTAGTCTCTGGATCATGCACATACTTGCGAAGATGAGACACATGAAATACTTTATGGACACCTTCCATGCTGCTCGACAACCCTACTATGTCTGCCCATCTGTCTGAGGGTGATATGTAGTACTCATCTTGAGCTTAGTGCCATTCCAGAATTCGCTTATGAACAAAGAATCTCTATCACTGACTGTGCTACTAGGAATCTCATGTAGTCTAACTATGTTCTTCGTGAGCAACTTCGCTAAAACAGGTGTCGTTCTGGTTGACTTAACTAGAATGAAATGGACACTCTTGGTTACCATGTCCACTATGATGCATATACTTTCATTTCCCCTAATCGACCTTGGAAACCCATCAATAAAATCCATGGATATCGAATCTCATTTCCAAACCGGAATCTCTAGAGGCTGAGGCAACCCATTCTGCTTCTAATGTTTGGCTTTCACTTGTTGACAGTTTACACACCGCCTTACCCACAAGCCAACATCTCTCTTCATACCTCCGCAATAGAAGCTTCTCTTCATATCTTGATACATCTTGGTTCCTATAGGATGAATCATAAACTTGGATCGAAGACATTTTCCAAGAATTTCTTTTCTCAAGTTCTCAATATCTAGAACACAAAATCATCCCTTCTTTCTCATCCATCCCCTCTGGTCAAGACTATAATCCTTTAGATCATCGATCTCAGTTCCAAACTCTAGCCTTCTAATCCTCTCGGCTAATAATGGATCCTCCTTCTTCTTAGAAGCAATTCTCTCAACACTGGTCGAACTTCTAAATAGGACATCATGGTAGTACTGTGACTAGACTAGCAGTTGATCTTAACTGCACACCACAACTGGCCAAAGCTTTTAGGTCCTTCCATTCTGTCAACATAGCTAAAACCATATTCTGATGTATTCGACTAAGAGCATCCATTATTTTATTACCTTTTCCTGGTGTATACTCTGTACCAAAATCATAAGCAACCAAAAACTCCATCCACCTCTGTTGTCTCATATTCAACTCCTTTTAAGAGAATAAGTATCTTAAAGACTTTTGATCGGTATATAGCTCAAATCTCTCTCCTAAGATATAATGCCTCCAAATCTTCAATGTGAAGATCACCTAGCCAAATCCAAATCATGAGTAGAATACCTTATTCCATGCGGTCCAAGCTGTCTTGATGCTTAGGCAATAAATTTACTCTTCCGCATCAATATTGCTTCCAATCCTATCCCGCATGAATCAGTATACACCACCAACCCTTGGTTTCTGTCCGGAACTACTAACACTGGTGCATTGGTCAACAAATGCTTTAACTTAAGGAATGCTTCCTCACATTTTTCGGACCAAACAAACTTCACCCCCCTTCCCCGTTAGCTTATTCAAAGGCGCTACTATCCACGAGAAATCCTTAATAAATCTCTGATAATACCAATAAGTCCAAGAAAACTTCTAATCTCAGTCAACGTCTCCGGTCTCTTCCAATTATTAACAGCTTTGATCTTATCTGGATTAACTAACAAACCTTTCTTAGAAACCACGTGACTAGGAAACTCAACCTCTTTCTTCTAAAAACAACACTTGGAAAACTTCATCTTTAGCTGATTCTGCCTCAGCATCTCAAGCACAACTCTAAGATGATCTTCATGCTCTCTTTCACCTTATGGTATATCAAAAATGCCATCTATAAACACCAACATGAATCTATACATTTACTCTCGAAAGACTTGGTTCATAAAATCCACAAAGAAAGTAGGTGCATTCGTCAACCCAAATGGAATTACTAACCACTCGTACAAACCATACCTAGGCTGAAATGCTTTCAAAGAAATGTTATCCTCTGCCACCCTTAACTGATGGAAACTTGTCGCCAAATCCAACCAGGAAAATACTTTGGCTCCACTCAAATGGTCAAATAGATCATCAATTTGTGGCAAAGGATATTTATTCTTTATCATCCTCTCCTTTAGTTTCCAATAGTCGATGCACATCCACAACGATCCATCTGGTTTCTTAATGAATACCACGGCCGTCCTCCAAGGCGAACTGCTTGGTCTAACAAAATTCCTTCCTTCTGGATCCACCAGGTGCACCTTCAATTCCTTCATCTCAGTTGGTGTCATCCTGCTAGGTGGTCTACTTATAGGTTTAGCTCCTGGCACAAGATCCATCCAAAACTCAATAGCTCATTTCAGTGGTAGTCCTAGGACCGGCTCAAAAACATCTGCAAATTCTCTTGCTACCCAAACTTGACGTAGCTCTTCTCCCACTTCCATTGCACTTAACAAAGTACAACTACTTCAGCTAGAATTCTCTACTGAGAATATAATTTGGTTATAAGTATCAGGGTGCCTCAGTGATATCTCCCCATCTTGGCAAAATATCCTAGCCTTATACCTTCTCAACCAATTTATCCCAGAGTGATTCTGAAATATACGAAATCAAAAACATACAGCCGCATGCAAACTTATGACCTAACAAATCAAATTATAATTAGTCACATCTCATCCCCAGAGTTGCATATCCTCCTATTGGATTCATAATCCTGAAGGAAGTAACAAGGTATGTGGGTTCTAAGCATAACATACCAACCAAATACTGAGATATAAGTGAATATGATGCACCGGTATAAAATATTATTCTAACTGGTATACTATTCTAACTGGTATGCCCTAATTCAAAAATGTACCTTCCATTACAGTCTTTCTCTTTTCAGCTGTAGTTGTCCTAGCAGATGATCCAATAGCAAAGACATTTCCCTTGTCCGTCCAAACTAGCTCTGGACGCTGATTCTTATAATTCCCAACTTGATCACCGTTGAAGCACTTCACATTCTTATGATCTACACCTTCTTTCTCTTTCTTGACTGGCACTTATTAGTATAGTAATCCTTCTTGTCACACTCATAACAAACTAAATCAGTATTTTCCGTCTTGACAGCATCTCCCTTTTAGGCTTCTTTCTTCTTAAAGAACTTCCTCTTCTTTCCTTGAGAATCCTGGGTTTCAACTGGCTTCTCTCTAGCACAACTAACAAGCATTTCTTTATGGCGAATGGCCATCTCCACAACCATATTTCAAGGATCATGGATATGTTTCATGGTTTCCCTAGCAAGCTCAGGTTTCAACCACCGAATGAACCTCTCATTCCCATATCGAGACCGCTCATCAAACTTAAAGCTTACTCAATAACTAAAATCTCTCCCTAAATTAGGTCCATAAACTTCCTCATCAGTGCTGACTTAGCAACCTCAGATAAATATCTCTGTTCAAATCTCTTTCTGAACTCAGCCCATTCAGCAAAGATAAGCTCACAATGTGTAACAACTCAAAATTTAACCCGTAATAATTAATTTTTAATTAATATAATAGTAAAATAACTTTGGAAAATTATCAGAATTGAGCCACGGGACTTGCGCCATTGTGTCCGTGGTAATTTTATGGTCAATTTTCATATATAGAACGTCAGAACTGAGCTAAAATGACCAAGATACAAAATAAAGAATATATATATGGCCAAGTCGACCGCCTGACCAACCCGTCTCAGGTGTAGGAACAAAGAACCATTCCTTCATTCCAGTATGTTCCAATGAATCTTTTGCACGTCATTTGCATCCAATGTTTTAATCTGGTCCTTCCAGTTTTCATCCAATGGCTCATATTCAGCCTATGATGTGGTTGCTTCCTATTCAATCCCCAAATCCAACGGTCTGAGATCCACTTCTACTCCTATAAATAAGACCCTAGTCCTAATAGTTTTTCTCATTTTAGATTTTCTCCAATTGGGTTCACCTTTCTAGGAAGGACCCTAAATGGAATAATTTTCCAAGGAGAAAATCGTTATAAATTAAATTATTTTACAACTCCAAGTGGATCCGGGAGGACTAAAGGAAGAGCTTAGGACCGGAGGTGAGTGATTGTAATTATTTGAAGATTTCTTTAAGTAACTTAAAATAATAGGGTTTCCGGTAGTTATAGTTTTACTATGATTTTTAGAATTACCTTTTCAGTGGTTTATTTACAGTTTTTAGAATTATTTTCAGTCTATTTTCCTTCATCTATTCTTTTCAGTAATTTTAGTTTATTTCTGTTAATTATATATTTTTCATTTATTTACAGTTTATTTACAGTATTTTAATCTATCTACTTCTATTTATGCGTTATTTACATCTTCTTCCTACGCCTTGAATTTTCTTCTATTTTCAATTTTATTTTATTTCTCCTTCTTCTTTGTTTATGGATTAGAATAGAACTAACGCAAAATTGGATTAAATTATAAGAATTTTGAAGTAACGAAAGATAATATGTAAAGTATAATGACTATAATAAAATGGAATTAAGACTGAAATTATGCCTAACTAAGATACCAATTGGACTGAATTAAAGAGATTGGCCTATTTATAATCATCAGATGTGAATTATAAAGATTGTAATATAAAAGGAATTGGACTATGATTATGCCTAATTATGATTAAATTGGACTAATTAATTGGCTTAGTTATAACTTAGAATTATAACTAAAAGATGAAAGAAGCTTATTTTCACACTTAAACCTTGGGTTAAGTAATGAGCATGATTATAACGTAGGTTATAATAAAAGAAGAATGGGATGAGGCTTATTTTAAGACTTGGAATAAATTAATAAGCGTATAAAGTAAAGATGATAATAAAGTCTTATTTAAATAATTTATCTAAGTTAATAAGCAAAGTTGACAGTGTACGACCTGTACCAAATAGCATTCACTATTAGACGAAACGGTGGTCTCATATTAGCCTGAAGCGAGACGAGGGCATGCATATGCTAAGAATGGTAATAATTGGTCAAATAGAAGTCCAAATCATGGGGGATTTGGATGACGGGCGCGACTAGATATTGTTTGGATGAAGGGCCAATACCAGCAGCATTACCCCTCTTTTCTTTGGACACACGGTGATCTCACGTTAGCCTGAAGTGGGATGAGGGCATGCTTATGCTAGATATTGAGGTAATAAGAAGACCTAATAGGTGGAGAAAAAGGTAGCATAGCCATGGTGGCAGTTATCCATGCGACTTCCATTCGGGTGCTTAGTAATAACTATGAGTTCCAAGCGTTTAGTATGAGTGTCTTTTGTAGACACCATTGTCTTCTATGTAGGAAGCTATATATGTTATCCGGATTTACAGTAGTTGCTCTGTGCATCTTCAATAGATACCATGGCTGCCGTGTAGGGAGTTATATAGCGGCTGGTCCACAATAAGACCTATGGAGTAGCAGGCTGATCAAAAAGGGTAGGATTAGGGTTACATCCTAATTACAGGATTATGAATTCAGCCTAATTAAAGCGAAAATCATGGACAAGTGCAAGCAATAAAGTTAACCCATCTTATAAATTGAGCAATATTTATTCATACTCATTTGTAGTTTATTTCTTTCCTACTTCCTTTGTTATCCTTATTTATGCTAGAACGGTTGTAGAGTCTATTACATTTATATTGCTTAAAGACCCTAATAATTAGTATCATTCACCAGACTTTTAGTCTGACCCGCTCCTCTATTTTTCCATTCCCCCCATAGGCAATCAAGGGAGAAGTCAGTAGATTGTTGTTGCTTGGTGGTTTCTTGGAGGAGTTCCCTACTACGTATTTCTTTTATTTCCAATTTTCTTTCTTTCTATGTATTAGCTTATTATGAGGGATATTATATACTCTTATTTTGAGACTATGAATTTTTATTTCATAAGACGTAATGGGTTTTGAGATATGGATGTTGTATTTGGTATTTGACTTATTTATGAAGTAATTATGAAGCTTTGTTTTAATTAATTTATTGTTTTGGTTTCCGCTGCTTTTACCTATTTCTGTCTTGTGAATCTTAGTTTCTATTAGTTTCAGTTATATCTACAATGCACCATACTTTTTAATGTGTTCTTTTCGGTATATTAAGGGGTTTGGGGGTGTTTCACTTGGTATCAAAGCCTAAGGTTACAGGATTCCAAAAAAAATATTTTAAAAAGTAAAGTATTTTCCAAAATAACTTGTTTTAAAAGTATTTTTCAGAAAAGAAATCTTAGAAATAGTTTTTAAATATAAAAGAGTTTTTATAAAATTCCCCTCAAAGTCCAATTCAACCTTCTTTCGAGCCTAAGTTTATTTTTCTTTGCATAGTATGGATAACTAGTTCCGTAAAGCTATGGTACCAGAGGTGCAAGGGCAAGTGCCCAGTACAACACCAGTAGGTGGAAATCCCTTTAATCCACTTAAACCAACCGATTTTTCTAAGCTATGCAAGGACTTCACTAGTGTGAAGCATAGGGGGTGGAACATTTTCTGGCACGAAGGATTTCGAGGAGACACAAGCTAGGTTGGAAGATATGGAGCAAAAGTTTAGGCAGTTAGGTTTGGAGGACCGACAGAGTGGTCAAACTATATCTTGGCTGCTGGAAGAAGAGCTTAAGGTAGTTCCTACAAGCTCTAAGAAGCCATGGTGGAAGGGCAAGAAGGATTAGAGGAAAAGGGAAGGCCCTCAGAAGTGAATCAAGAGGAGTGAGAGATGTAATTGTTGTAGAATGAATGGTCATTATGCAAGAGACTAAAAGAGAGAGAAGGTGAAGAAGTGTTACAGCTGTGGACAACCCGATCATCTTAGTTAGTTTTGTTCTCAGAAGTTGGGGCAGGGGGCGAGTTCACCTACAGCGCAAATTCAGGATTTGGATGCAACACCTTCCAGCAACAGACCGGATCGAGGTAGGAAAATTTGGTTTCTATTTCTTATTTTCGCATTCAAACTCTTTTGCGCATCATACTCTTTCATCTCTAGTTCTTTGGTAGATTGTTTGCACTTAGACATCTCTTTAGTAATAGAACCCATTGTTGTTTCAAACCCCATGGGAGGATCGACACTCTTATCTATGGCTTGCAGGGGTTTGAAAAATTATATCCTAGGCGTAGAATTTGAGTATGACTCTATATTTTGGGATTTTTTGGGTATGGGATGATTTTGGGAATAGATTGGCTATCCACATAGAGAGCTATATTAGATTGCAAGAGGAGAGTCGTTAGACTAGAGACATGCATCAGTAGGACTCCCGAGATTCCTTACAACCCGTAAGGGTCAGTTATGTTGAGCTTCCTTTATTCCCTCGATTCATCATCATCAGAGTTAGATTCGGTTCTTGTCGTCAAAGATTTTTCCAAACATCTTTGAGTGGGTTAGGGGAATACCCTCCTAAGAGAGAGATTGACTTAAGGATATTTTTGGCTAGCCAGTAGCATTACCCGTTGCGCATATGGCGCCTAGGGAAGGAAGGGATTGAGCAAGTAGATCCGTGAGCTTTAGAGAAAGGTTTCATAAGAAGAAACATATCGAAATAGGGAGCGCTAATCGTCTTTGCTACCAAAGCAGGTGGTTCTCTTCGACTTTACATTAACTATAGAGAATTAAATAAGCTCATAAAGAAGATTCATTATCCACTCCCTAGGATAGATGATCTTTTCGACTAGTTAGTTGGCTCTTTAATATTCTCCCAACTTGATTTAGCCACTAGATTTCATCAGCTTAGGGTCGCTGATGATAACATTGATAAGACCACATTAAGGGTACCAAACGGATTCTTTGAGTGGTTAGTCATGACTTTTGGGCTGACCAATGTCCTAGCCTATTCTATATATTTGATGAACCATGTTTTTAGAGATGTCCTAAAAAAATTTCGTGGTGGTATTCGTGATCGACGTTTTGGTGTTTTCCAAGAAGTATGGAAGAGCATGTTATTCATCTAAAGGAAGTTCGTTGTACGCTTTGTGTTCATCAGTTGAAAGCAGACTTGTTGAAGTATCACTTTTGAAGTGTGTTTATTGGGGCATAGAGAATGTCTACACACGATGGTGATTTAAGAGACGGTTTTGTACATTTAGGACTGGGATTATGGAAATCCGAAGAGAGGTAGGAAAAGGTTAAAGATGTACAAGAAAATTCAATGGATCAGCAAAGAAGAAAGTCTATGTGTAGGTAATTAAAGAAATTATAATTGTCTCACACAGGTGGATTTGATGGTGATGCCTTAGAATAAATTTTTATACAAGAGCAATAGGAGTAAAAGCCTTTAGTTTAGGAAAAGTACCCCGAGGGTAGTAAGTAGAAAGATCCACTTTATGCTAAGCCCAATAAAATAAAATTTTCGATATTTAAAAAGGTTGGAAAAAAATTATAATTGTTGGAATTGAAAATTTTCATTGTTAATATTTTCTTTCAGAAAATATGAACATGGAGTTTTTGAAGAATGGTATGAAATTTAAGTTGGTTTTTATATAATGAAAATTTTAAATTCTTTTTGAAGAATTATGAAGTATGTATGTGTATGTGTATAACTCAGTAGTTTCTTTGAAAGCAAACAAAGATTTTAAACATAAAAACCTAAAGTATATCAGGTATCAAAAACCTAGATTACAACTTTTATTGTTGTAATAAATGTTTTTATGGAAAATAAGAGGAGCATAGGCTGTAAAACTATGGTTATTGTAACTGACTCCTAAGAGAAATATTTCTACATAGGTATATGAGATTTATTGGTATTTATTTAGTTGAATTCATACACTAGTATTCTTTTGGGTTGTAGTAACAGTGTTTTACGCAACATCCATTTTAACTAAATAAAAATGTGTTTTGAAAGATAATTTCTAAGTATAGAAACAAAATGGTTTGTAAAGTACACTTATTAATAAGTATAGGGAAGTGTTTTGATAGTTATGGAAATATTAAAATAGTTTTGAAGATGACTTTTTCTGAAAGAAAAATGTGTAAGTTAGATATTAGAAAATATTTATTATGGAAGAATATAATTTAAACATATTTTAATCTATTGCAATGAAAAGAATAAGGGTATGATTTTCTATGAAACCAATAATAAAAAGAGGTTTTGTGCAAGTTACAAGAAATACATGAAAGAGATATACAAGGTATGAAAAGCATCATATTTTGTATAGCCTATTTCGAAAAATATAAAATAAGTTTCCTGTAATTTCACATAAACATGAAATTCTCTTTTAAAATGTGTATAAAAGATTTTAGCTTTAATCACTTCTCATAAAAGAAAGTAGTTCCAATACATTAAGATATGAGATTGTTAGGTGTAATAAGAAGCTATTTTGAAAACACATAAAGGATATTTTAAAAGACAATGGTTTGGTGAAAAAGTAAATAAGTTTTTGAAATCAAAAAATTAAAAAAGTAAAATTTGAAAATTTAATTTTTTTTTTTTAGAAAACTGTAAAAGTCTTTAAAAGAAAGAGAAATATAAGTTTTAGATTTAAAAAATTGGATGTTTTTCCCTCTAGGTTTGGGAAATAATATTAAGTGACCAAACATTTTTTAAATTTATAGAAACTAAAAGATAACACTTTTAAAGACAAAGGTTTCAGATTGTATGTTTTAAATTTTTTAGAATCTTTAGTTTCTAAAAATAAGGTGATAAATACCAAACTCTTAAATGTGGAGTAGATAAGAATCATTTCCTAGGAGTAACGGAAAAGGTGTAAGGAAATAGCAGTCATTACATTTAGAAGTAATAATGGAAGTTTCCGCGAAGAGGATAGACACCTGTAAAAACTAGGAATTTTGATCCATGAAGAACAGTAAAATGAAACTGGTAGGGTAGTAAGACAAGCATGATTGAGAATGAGTATTCTTGATTTTGTAAGAACTTGGGAAAATCATCTTTCTTTAGTGGAATTCGTAGGGTAGTTATTTTCAAGCGAGCATTGGAATGACAACTTTTGAAGCTCCTTTTGGAAGGCTGTGTAAGACATCTTCTTGTTGGAGTCTACGGAAAGGTTGCTTCTTGGTTCCGACAGGTTAGGGAGATTTCGAAGAAGACTAATTTAATTAGGAGAAAATTCGTATCTCATATCCATGTCTCTTTGATAATAGGTTTTAGAATTTTCTTTTTCCATCTTTAGTTTTGAATAGATTCTTTCCTTTATTATCCTTTAGGAGGGTGTAAATTAGAATTTAACCTATAGATGATAGGATTTGATGTAAACATGTTAATAGAACAAGTTATGAACGATGTATGCTAGTGGTTGCAAGTGTTTGCTAGTGGATGTTAATGGGTGCATTTAGGTACACTAGGCACAATTATTCTTTAGGGATCGGCCTAACTAGGACACTAGGGCATATGCATATGGATGTGTGCGTATTTTTATTTTATTTCATTTCCACGATTGCTATAAATGGGTGTTTATCACATGATTGTTGCATTTGGATGATGTTTGTTGCACGCATATAGAATTATCAGTATCATTGGGAAATTTTTACATTCATTTGGATACATAGCACGGACATGATTGCATAAAAGGAGATCAACTAAATCAATGGACCACCTAATCTTTTGCATTAGTTAGGGACAAATACACTACACTAATTGCATAGGTATCATAAATTGCATTAGAAAAACTCAAGGAAAGTGGATGAATGGTTTATGATTGAGTAGTTGGTTGTAGAATTGGATGAAAACATTTAGTACATTCTTTTATCCTTAGAGATTTCGGGGACGAAATCCCTTAAGGAGGGGCGAATGTAACAACCTGAAATTTAAACCATAATAATTAATTCGTTAATTAATTAAATAATAAAATAACTTTGTGAAATTATCGTAATTGAGCCACGGAAGTTGCAATATTATTTTAGTGGTAATTTTTTTGTCAATTTCCATCTATAGAACGTTAGAAACCGAGCTAATATGACCAAAATACAAAATAAACAAGATAAAGAAGAACATATATATATATATGTACGTATGTATGTATGTATGTATGTATGTATGTATGAATGGATGTGTGTGTGTATATGGCCAAGTCGACCGACCGGTTGACCTAGGCTCTCTTTTTAGAAGACACTTCAATTCAATGGACAGAAACACTCTTGATTCAAGAGTTACTTCCATAACTCTTCATGGCTATCTTTGACGAACGATTATAACTCTTCAATCTCTATAAATAGCCATGAATTCCATTGTTTTAATAACTAATACTAATTTTAATTTCTATTCTTATTTTCTAATCTATCTTGCTATTTGAACTCTAAGCATTCAATACTTCATTCTAATCACTTGTTCATTCAAGCATACTTCATTAGTGATTTAATAAACTTATATCATTACTAATTATGTGATATACCACAAAGGAGAAGATTATAGGATGGGTGTACTCTAAAGACTCATCCATGCTATTAAAAGCACATTCAGTCAAGATAATTCTTCGTATTATTGAAGTCATGTTCGATTGCTCATGCTTTTGAAGTCCTATTCTGTTGCTTAGGAGGTTGAAATCCTGTTCGGTTGCTCAGGCGGTGTAACAACTGTTCCCTCGAGTGAAGTAAGGATTGATAGTTAAATTTCAAAAGGAGTCTGAGACTAAACGAAGAACAGGAAGTTCGAACCTGTATAAAAACCTTTGGTGTCATTTACTTTATATTCTGCACAAGTAAATAGTTTAGTTAATATTCTATATTACATGATCTTTAGTCACTTTCACTTGGTATCAGAGCGAGATCATCATATAAACCTAACACAGTTATTTGATATTCAGTTAATATGGAAAATAACACTAGCACAAGTTTTATTGAAGGTGAATCCATTGCATGAACACCACTATTTAATGGTTTGAATTACAATTATTGGTCAACTCGCATAAGAAATTTTATGTAGGCAAACGGATATGATACCTAGAGTATAACTCAGGATGAATATATTATACCAACCACACCATATGAACAATGGTCAAACACACAAAAATTAGACGCTAACATAAAAGAAAAAGCCATGAACATGCTATTTTGTGCTTTAGATAAAAATGAATTTAATTGAGTTAATATGTGTACAACAGTTATGAAATTTGGCGAACTCTTAAAGCTACACATGAAGGTGCTAACAAAGTTAAGCAAGGAAAGATTTCTATTCTTAAGAACCTATTCCAGAATTTTAGAATAAAGCAAGATGAAATAATAAATGAAATGTATTCTAAGATTCAAGATATATATCATTCACTTTCGGCATTAGGAGAAAAATACACAGATTTTGATATTGTTTCAAAAATCCAAATCTCTTTAACGGATGAATGAGAACGGAAAGTCTTAGAAATTGATGAAGCTAATGACATTTCAATCATAAAGGGGTTGATAGGAAATCTAATGTTATATGAAGTAAATTTGCAAGCAAAAAGAGATCAAGCATAAGACACAAAGACCGTAGCATTCCAAGCTGAACAAGAAGATTCAGAAGAAGATGAAGATGACATGGCTTTTTTTGCTAAGCACTTTAAGAAATTTTTAAAATTTTTAAATAACAAGAAATTTGGAAAGAACAGGAGAGACAATAATAATAAACCATCAGCTTCAAATCTTGAATGTTATAAATGTCATAAAAATGTCATATAAAGGACTGTCCTGATCGAAAAATAGACAGCTACAAAAATAAAATGGACAAATATAAGAAAAAGCAAGCATTCTCTATTACATGGGATGATTCAGAATCGTCTTCCTCATCAGATAGTGACACTGGCAGTGACTTCAAACAAGCCAATGTGTTCTTTACGGCTTTATCTGATGAAGTAAGTGATCTAACATTTGATGATTTAGTTGATATAAACTTCGAGCTATTGGCTAAACTGAAAGATGTTAAAAGAAAATATAAAGATGCTTTAGAAAAACTAAACAGGAGTGAAATAGATATTGATGTGCTCAGAGATGAAAAGAAAATCTTAGAAGATTTTGTCAAAACACAGGAATCATTGTCTAATGTATCTTCTCAACTCACCATGCTATGAAATGAGATTGAAGTTCAAAAGTAAAGAATATAAAATTAGATGTAGAAAATCATGATTTAAAATCCAATGTCAAAATACTTGAATTAAACAATATAGTCCCAAAACCGAGTTAGAAAATATTACTAAAAATGTTTTTAACTTCAATAACGGTAGAGAAAATCTTTCTAAAATTATTAGTAACTCTCAGACCTATTTCAATAAGAAAAGTTTAGGATATACAAATTCCTCAAAATCTAGTTCAAAGAGAACCTTTTCACTAAATAAAAATTTCAATATACACAAGAAGGATAACTCAAAAGAAGGATAGTTACTGAAACGACCCGATTTCCTCTCCCGGAAAATCGCATCATGAATTAAGAAAGAAAGGGATAGAGAATAGAAAAGAAAGAAGAGAAGAAGAAACAACACATCAGAATCTAAACAGCGGAACGAATAAATTATATTAACAACATAATTATTACATAGTTTCATATACATCAGAGTTACACAACTTATACAACACATACTAGACAGTTATAAACACCTGTCTAGTTATACAACTCAATACAACTCAATACAAGAGAGAGAACTACTCAGAGAAAACTACACAGCGGAATACTATATATCTACACGTAGAAGCCTCCTGCTCCCTTGCTCCTCCACAATTCGTCAAAAGCTAACCTGAATTCCCTTGGCTACTCGTAAAAATTTGAGTACCCAAGAGTTTAAGAAAAACAGAAATAAACTCCGGGTCAGACATGGGTCTGGTGAGTAACAGGTTAAGGTTGCTTAACTTTTAAAAACCTTTGAAAGAAAAGTATCGCGTAAGACTTCCCACACATAAACATGGAAAAGTTTTTACCTTACGCTAACCAAACATTTGATAATAAATCCGATGATATTATAATAGTGTCTAGGGTTTTCAAGTAAAATACAGAAATAGCTGAAATGCTTACATCTCACATTCCAACATAGTTGGGCACAACTAATTCGTACGGCACTTATTGGATTTTGGATTCCATACAATGGCAGGGCTACTGGGGTACCGCCCGTCACAGTACGTGGTCTAGATCAACGTACCGAGGAGCCTCCCTAACTCCTCTGCAAAACAAAGCCGGAACCATCCCTTACTGGATAGTCCCGAACAAGACAATCCCGCAGTTGTTTCGAACCAACTGCCCACACAGCCGAATATAAAGGGTCTTCTAGACAGGGATCAATCTCGCTCTCCAGTGGAAGCTACCCACGAAGCCTTGCTGCACCTCCCCTGTTTTAGCCATTCCCGGTTGATGAGGCTTGAGGCTACGATTACCTTTATAGGACATATCACTTAGAATGCTCATCGTCCACCTGACGATGTTCTGAAAGCATTCAATCCATACAAGTTCGTTCCGGGTTCGAACGAAACCGAAGGCATTATCTCGTTACACTCGTTTTGGAATCACCCTCAGAGTTAACGACAATAACCCTTGCACTCTAATTCACCATCTCGAACCTATAAGTACTATTCCGTCAACTCATTACGGAATCACCCACAGAGTATACTGACTCATAGTCCTTACACCTCGAGTCTTCACAAAGCTCCACTCTGAATTCACGACCTAACGTTATTTGGAATTGATGTGGTTTTCGGATATCCAAATATGGAAACCCGATCCCGGTCTCATCGAAATCCAAAACGTGTCTTTTAAGGCCAAGTTGTTTTAAAGTTTAAAACAATTCAATTATCTATACACACAGATAGATATCTCATAAATCACAATTGATAATCATCATTATCATATAACAGGTAACCCATAATTCATTTCAATAGGTAATCCATATCACCATCACAATAGATAATCTAAGTTATCATCACAATACAATCAACTTCCATACCACACAATATCATTCATCTCATTGCTGAGATTTCAAACATCCAAGTCAATCAATGACATCCATTCATACATAAGCAAAAATTTACTCATCATAATATAATTAATTTAAATTGAATTAAATTAACTATCTCTAATTAATTTAAAATGAATTAAATTAATCACTTTATTTATAATTAAATTAAATTAAATTAATTACTCCATCCAAATTTACCTTGCTTACTAAATCATTTGATTGATTACAATCAATTAATTCATTTATTATTAATCACCTTAATTAATCACCTTTGATTAATTACCCTTAATTACATTCATGTAATTATCCTTAATTAATTTCACAAATTAATTATTCTTAACCACAAACAGTAATTAACCTTTAATTACTTCAATTAATTAATTAACTATAATTAATTACCTTAATCCTTACATTAATTAATTACCCTTAGTCACTTCTCATTGATTAATTAATCTTAATTAATCATCTTTAATTTCATCATTAACTAAAATAATTAATGATCCTTAATTATTAATTACTTTAAGTAATTAACTAACTTAATTACTTTAAACAAATTAATTATCCTTTAATTAATTACTTAATCAATCCCTTGATTAATCATTAAGTAATTTAAATCTAAATTACTCATTCTTAAACACCTCCTTAATTACAATTTGTAATTATTAAACAATTACTTAACTAAGTAATTTCCAAATCATTAATTACATAAAGTAATTATTTTTAAAACTCAAATGTTTAAATTTAATTAAACTTAAAAATAAACAATCACATTAAACTAAATTAATTATATCAAGTAATTAATTTCCTAATTACTTCATTAAGTAATTATACTTAAACAATTCATAAATGATTATTATTAAATTAATTAATCTAATTAATTATAAAAATTAACCACATTAATTAATTATTAAATAATCCTGGTTAATGACCTTCAATAACCATTCTCTAATCATTTTATAAAGTAATTAACCTAAATTAATTACCATTTGAATTATCTTTATCATCAATTAATTAAAGTTAATTATAAAATTTATTAACCTTAAATAAAAACTTAATTACATAACTATATTCATTCATCATTAATTAATAGTTTAATTAATGATTTTAAATTTAAATTGATTAATCCTTAATCAATTATCAATTCCAAGTTCACTTAATTAACTAATTAATAAATCTTAATCACCCTTGATTAATTCTAAACATTAATCTAAATTTAAATTTCAAAATAAAACATAATTTAATTATGTTTAAAACAATTTAATTTAAAACTAAGTACCTTTGAAATTATCTTTAAACTTACATTTTAAATACAAGTTTAAATTAAAAGTATTTTGAACTTATCTAAGTTTTAAAAAAAATTTAAAACTTATTTAAAATTTCAAGACAACACCAAAATTTAACTTAAAAATGAATTCATAAAAATTCAAAGTCAAATCCATTTCAAAACTTTGGAAATTCAATTCATTCTTGGTTTAAACTCAAATTTAAATCTTCTTTTTAAATTTTAAAACTAAACTTTATTTTAAATTTTAGATTTCCAGTTTAAAAATTTATCTTTAAATCTTGCTTCTCATTTTTAAAACTTCATTTATTTAAAATGTTTAAACTATCTTATTAATATGATATAGTTAATAAAGTTAAATTTTTAAACATAAGTTTCTGTTTTTTTTTTTTAAAAACTGGAATTTAAAAGCAAATGAGAATTTTAAACTTACATTTAAATTTGAACTTAAATTTTACTAGAAACCATAACTGCAGATTTTAAAACAAAAGTTTAAATCCAGATTTGCAAAAAAAAAACAGAAAACAGGTTTCAATACAAACCTGGAATTTAAATTCAAATCAGTAGTTCAAACCTAAATTAAATTTTTAAACCTAAACCTTATTTAAAACCTATAGCTACAGATTTAAATCTTGACAAACCCAGATTTTAAAATAGTTTAAAACCCAAATTATCAAATCAGACTCTGATCTGGAAAACTACAGAGCAACTCGAGAGACAAGAATTTTGCTTCGGGTTTTCTTCCCATTTACTCCGAGTCTTCAACTCACCTACTTCGAGTTATCTTCAACTTGCTTCGAGTCATATCCATTTTTCCCCTTAAACCAACTAACCCAAGCTTCATCAGAAAGCACATCACTGTGCATGTACACAGCGACCACCACCTTCCATGATCATCAGAGGTGATAGAACTTCCACCAGAAACCCACCAGATCGAACCATCATCACAGAAACAACTTTGAACTCAGAATTCCCAAACTGGAAACAAAGACAGGTTTCATTTCGAAACCTGGAACACATTGAACAGGTTGTTTTCAAAACCTGTCAACGGCGATTTCATGCCTCTCCGACCACCTGACCATCAGCCCCTTCGGCCTCGAACTCAACCACACACCAACTTCACACTCCCCAAATATCATAGCGCTCGATCAAGTATTCATGTCGAACTGACCCAATGTTTAATCACATTCAAAACTAGGGTTTAAAAACAAAATTGCAAACCGCATCAAATCTAACCAAATTCAATCACTTCTCTGATTTTTCCCAAGATCTCCTATACCTACTTCACCACCCAGAGGAATCCCAGAATTTCTAAATTCATGAATCAATAGATTTTACTAAAAATCCTATTTCGGTTCAAAAATAAACTGTCACTTAACCAAATCCCTAAAAATCCTACTACCTGATTTAAAAATCAAGTTTTAGTTGATACTATAGATTTATGATACTGAATTACTAAATAAACATGTTTGGGATTTTGATAAAAATCAACATGCACTGATCTGTGCATGTTTCCAGAGACAATTGCTATGTTGTTTTTTTTTTTAACTTACTTACAATTCTAAGTATTAACTTCAGAAGATCAAACAACATCACTCAACAAATTTCTTATATCAGAGACTAAATAAAAGGTAAAGATTTGCATCACAGTTTAGCTTAGGAAACAAAACAAACAGATCAGTGTATGATAGCATGCACACAATTCATCTTCACATCAGGCTTTTATCAAACATACAAACAATATTTATAATATCAGATCATACTAGTATGCAACCTAAATATAGTTTTAAATTTTAGAGTTACTCACCTTTTATTTAAATGCAGACTATGTTCAGAAAGCAATATGTGCAGGCTTGACTCTGATCTGCTTTATGTAGATGATGCAGTTGTAAATATGAGCTTGAATTGATATGCAGGTTTGCCCTTTCCACTTTTAAAAACTATTTGCATGAACCCCATAAAAAGATGCATTTGAATTTGTTTGTTTGCAGGCTTCCAGATGAAGAATGCAGACTTGATCTTGTTGACTCAGATTTTACTTGCATGCATTCTTGGGAATGTTACAAGTTTGAAAAACAAGGGGTTACAGACTTGTTCATTTCCAGAAAACAAGAATATACAGTAACCAATTTTTCCAAATTTAAAGAAAAATGCAGATCTGAACATTGTTTGAATATGCAGATCTGATTCTTGAGCATGCATTTGTACATGCAAATTTGTACAAAGATTTGAATATGCAGATTTGTTTTTGAGGAGGGTATGCTTTTAGGCTTTTGGACATACAGATTTGCTTTTTAATTTGAGGATATGCAGATTGAAGAGTTTGAATATGCAGGCTTGGTTTCAGATTTTGATGTTGAGGAGTGTTTGCATTGTTTGATTTTATTTAAATTTGTTTACAAGGAAATTTTTCTCTCTGGTTTGATTAAGGAAATGGAAAAAGAACAAACATGAATGAAGATGCAATTATGAATGGAAATGCAATATGTATTGTAGATGTATTTTCAGTTTTAGTGTAACAAAAGAAAAATAAAACTAAAATTTACACTTGTCATAATTTAGACACTTGTCTATATGATATGTAAATCTTTTAACACTTGTTTAAATCAATGCAACACTTGCTTCCTCTTAAAGATAATTAGTTTAATTACAAATAAATGTGTGTAGAATCCTAATTTATTATGTTAGTTTATATTAATATGTATATGAATTTATAAAGAAATAAGAACAACAATGTTTTACAAATCAATTTATACATATTAGAAATTAAGACAATTAAACAAATTAAAATTTATACTTTGGGATTTTAAATTCAAATCAAATTCAAAATCAAATATTTTCAAATCAAGTTATGAATATAAATTTAAATTTGAAATAACAATTGCAAATTTTATTCAAAATCTATTTATAAAGAAAATACACAATTGATATATTATTTTAGAAATATCTATAATTAAATAAAAATCAAACTTGCTAAATTACTACAAATATTAGAATATGAAAATATGTTTCATTTATTAAAATTAAAACAATACCAATTTATTTGAAATATAAACCATATATTTATATTGTAAATAGAAACTAATTTATTATTTTTAAAAGATAAAATAACCAATTAAATGTTTATTTAAGAAGATTATTAAATCTATTTGAATTATTATCAACAAAGTATCAATATTAATTTAATTTTTATCACAGATTATTAAATTGATATTGTCAAAAATTCCGGGATGTTACAATCCTTCCCCCTTAAAAGAATTTCGTCCCCGAAATTTAAAACAAAGGTAATTTAATAATCTTATTAAAGATTTAATTTTAAACACAAGCATATATCAACATATGCTAACAACTATAGCAACCAATTCAACCAATCAAACAAATTTAACTATTTAGAAAAAATTCTGAATAGAATTCCTACGAGTTTCCCCGAGTGTATATATACCGGGATACTCGCCCTAGAATACAAACAATCAAACTATGAAGCAACAAAATTTCTATTCAACTATATCTATAACACTAGACAAGATATCAGACTACAGACGAGTCTAACTCAACAACCCAAAATTCTCAAGCTACTGGTTCCACAACCAGAGATAGATAAAACACGTACTCCCTCAGAGATACGTGAAACTCATCGAATTCCAGTTATCCAAACTGGCAATTCAATCCTGTAGATCAAACACTTATTCTCCAAGATCACAGAAAAGAATCCAAAACACTTCAGAGCTAGCTTCTCATCCTTACCCAATCTTATAGCTCACTTGCGATTGGAGAAAACTTACCCAAAATCAAATCTCCAATTTCAGAATCCAAATTTCTCAATCCCTTATCCATAAAACTCTTCAGAAGATCCTGGGTTACCAACATCCATCCTGATCAGCTTAACTCTTGCTGATTCCATAAGAAACAGACTGAATCAAAAATAATCCAATGATCTCCTCAAGATCACTCAAAAACCAAGAACACAAACCCTGCTTCTCAACAACAGAAGACAAAACAAACTTCTCCTTATCCGGAAAAGAAACATTCCCAAACTGCTTCCGCTGCACAACTCTGATCCTTAACAGATAAGATAATACTAATGAGGAACACAAGCACCAACTAGACACCACCTTCCAGAAATATGGTTCTACAGATCCATAAAGAAAACTCAGAAATTCCTTCAAAACTGAGTTACTTCATCAACCTCTAACTCTAGGAACCATCCTTCAACTACAGTGAACCACTAGTAGAAATCTTGGAATCCTAGTCAATAAGGAAACTCAACTATCGCAAGTCACTTTTGCGATCAATCCAAACCAAATCCAAGGAAAACTATTCTCGCTTAACCAAACGGAACAGCTTACACTTAACTAGCCAACCCATCGAAGAACGGGTTCACTTAACTGCTTCTTGAACTCCACTTCAGAAAAACTGCTAATCCATAAAATCTCTTGCCAACACCGAGAACACCCCAAGCTGCACCACTGCTACAGATGCTAAAGAATTCCGAATCAAAGCTCTCCGAGAAACTCGGACTTCAAAGCAAACAGAAACTCCTACTGAACACAGCCACAACACCAAAGCAGACTCACTTCCTTAACTTGTTCCAAAGAAAACATCTTCGGAAACATCCATAGTCATTGCATCTCATCATGCAGCTACTACTTCTTGTGGTATTAAGATACCATCACTCACTTCTGTCCAACCGACAGATCCAAATTCTACTCATCAACTTCAGAAAATTAACTCCGAACTTCAAAAAGAAACTCCAACCCTTAACAGGTTTCCTTCAGAGATCAATGAAGTTCTTCATCACTACAAAACTTACTCGAGACGGTATTAGGTCTACAGTCTCGACAGATACACTTCCAACCTCAACCATTTAAACTCCAACCAATGGTAGTTGTCGTGTTACACACACTACTACCATATCTACCTTTATAACCTATATTGGAAAACCCGAACAGGTGATTCCAACAAATAGGTAGAATAAATATATTTATATATTTAAAATTACAAATACGCTCTCTTAAGAAAGACACCACTACAGAGCCTAGGTATTCACTCAACCTAATGCTCTGATACCACTGAAACGACCCGATTTCCTCTCCCGGAAAATCGCATCATGAATTAAGAAAGAAAGGGATAGAGAATAGAAAAGAAAGAAGAGAAGAAGAAACAACACATCAGAATCTAAACAGCGGAACGAATAAATTATATTAACAACATAATTATTACATAGTTTCATATACATCAGAGTTACACAACTTATACAACACATACTAGACAGTTATAAACACCTGTCTAGTTATACAACTCAATACAACTCAATACAAGAGAGAGAACTACTCAGAGAAAACTACACAGCGGAATACTATATATCTACACGTAGAAGCCTCCTGCTCCCTTGCTCCTCCACAATTCGTCAAAAGCTAACCTGAATTCCCTTGGCTACTCGTAAAAATTTGAGTACCCAAGAGTTTAAGAAAAACAGAAATAAACTCCGGGTCAGACATGGGTCTGGTGAGTAACAGGTTAAGGTTGCTTAACTTTTAAAAACCTTTGAAAGAAAAGTATCGCGTAAGACTTCCCACACATAAACATGGAAAAGTTTTTACCTTACGCTAACCAAACATTTGATAATAAATCCGATGATATTATAATAGTGTCTAGGGTTTTCAAGTAAAATACAGAAATAGCTGAAATGCTTACATCTCACATTCCAACATAGTTGGGCACAACTAATTCGTACGGCACTTATTGGATTTTGGATTCCATACAATGGCAGGGCTACTGGGGTACCGCCCGTCACAGTACGTGGTCTAGATCAACGTACCGAGGAGCCTCCCTAACTCCTCTGCAAAACAAAGCCGGAACCATCCCTTACTGGATAGTCCCGAACAAGACAATCCCGCAGTTGTTTCGAACCAACTGCCCACACAGCCGAATATAAAGGGTCTTCTAGACAGGGATCAATCTCGCTCTCCAGTGGAAGCTACCCACGAAGCCTTGCTGCACCTCCCCTGTTTTAGCCATTCCCGGTTGATGAGGCTTGAGGCTACGATTACCTTTATAGGACATATCACTTAGAATGCTCATCGTCCACCTGACGATGTTCTGAAAGCATTCAATCCATACAAGTTCGTTCCGGGTTCGAACGAAACCGAAGGCATTATCTCGTTACACTCGTTTTGGAATCACCCTCAGAGTTAACGACAATAACCCTTGCACTCTAATTCACCATCTCGAACCTATAAGTACTATTCCGTCAACTCATTACGGAATCACCCACAGAGTATACTGACTCATAGTCCTTACACCTCGAGTCTTCACAAAGCTCCACTCTGAATTCACGACCTAACGTTATTTGGAATTGATGTGGTTTTCGGATATCCAAATATGGAAACCCGATCCCGGTCTCATCGAAATCCAAAACGTGTCTTTTAAGGCCAAGTTGTTTTAAAGTTTAAAACAATTCAATTATCTATACACACAGATAGATATCTCATAAATCACAATTGATAATCATCATTATCATATAACAGGTAACCCATAATTCATTTCAATAGGTAATCCATATCACCATCACAATAGATAATCTAAGTTATCATCACAATACAATCAACTTCCATACCACACAATATCATTCATCTCATTGCTGAGATTTCAAACATCCAAGTCAATCAATGACATCCATTCATACATAAGCAAAAATTTACTCATCATAATATAATTAATTTAAATTGAATTAAATTAACTATCTCTAATTAATTTAAAATGAATTAAATTAATCACTTTATTTATAATTAAATTAAATTAAATTAATTACTCCATCCAAATTTACCTTGCTTACTAAATCATTTGATTGATTACAATCAATTAATTCATTTATTATTAATCACCTTAATTAATCACCTTTGATTAATTACCCTTAATTACATTCATGTAATTATCCTTAATTAATTTCACAAATTAATTATTCTTAACCACAAACAGTAATTAACCTTTAATTACTTCAATTAATTAATTAACTATAATTAATTACCTTAATCCTTACATTAATTAATTACCCTTAGTCACTTCTCATTGATTAATTAATCTTAATTAATCATCTTTAATTTCATCATTAACTAAAATAATTAATGATCCTTAATTATTAATTACTTTAAGTAATTAACTAACTTAATTACTTTAAACAAATTAATTATCCTTTAATTAATTACTTAATCAATCCCTTGATTAATCATTAAGTAATTTAAATCTAAATTACTCATTCTTAAACACCTCCTTAATTACAATTTGTAATTATTAAACAATTACTTAACTAAGTAATTTCCAAATCATTAATTACATAAAGTAATTATTTTTAAAACTCAAATGTTTAAATTTAATTAAACTTAAAAATAAACAATCACATTAAACTAAATTAATTATATCAAGTAATTAATTTCCTAATTACTTCATTAAGTAATTATACTTAAACAATTCATAAATGATTATTATTAAATTAATTAATCTAATTAATTATAAAAATTAACCACATTAATTAATTATTAAATAATCCTGGTTAATGACCTTCAATAACCATTCTCTAATCATTTTATAAAGTAATTAACCTAAATTAATTACCATTTGAATTATCTTTATCATCAATTAATTAAAGTTAATTATAAAATTTATTAACCTTAAATAAAAACTTAATTACATAACTATATTCATTCATCATTAATTAATAGTTTAATTAATGATTTTAAATTTAAATTGATTAATCCTTAATCAATTATCAATTCCAAGTTCACTTAATTAACTAATTAATAAATCTTAATCACCCTTGATTAATTCTAAACATTAATCTAAATTTAAATTTCAAAATAAAACATAATTTAATTATGTTTAAAACAATTTAATTTAAAACTAAGTACCTTTGAAATTATCTTTAAACTTACATTTTAAATACAAGTTTAAATTAAAAGTATTTTGAACTTATCTAAGTTTTAAAAAAAATTTAAAACTTATTTAAAATTTCAAGACAACACCAAAATTTAACTTAAAAATGAATTCATAAAAATTCAAAGTCAAATCCATTTCAAAACTTTGGAAATTCAATTCATTCTTGGTTTAAACTCAAATTTAAATCTTCTTTTTAAATTTTAAAACTAAACTTTATTTTAAATTTTAGATTTCCAGTTTAAAAATTTATCTTTAAATCTTGCTTCTCATTTTTAAAACTTCATTTATTTAAAATGTTTAAACTATCTTATTAATATGATATAGTTAATAAAGTTAAATTTTTAAACATAAGTTTCTGTTTTTTTTTTTTAAAAACTGGAATTTAAAAGCAAATGAGAATTTTAAACTTACATTTAAATTTGAACTTAAATTTTACTAGAAACCATAACTGCAGATTTTAAAACAAAAGTTTAAATCCAGATTTGCAAAAAAAAAACAGAAAACAGGTTTCAATACAAACCTGGAATTTAAATTCAAATCAGTAGTTCAAACCTAAATTAAATTTTTAAACCTAAACCTTATTTAAAACCTATAGCTACAGATTTAAATCTTGACAAACCCAGATTTTAAAATAGTTTAAAACCCAAATTATCAAATCAGACTCTGATCTGGAAAACTACAGAGCAACTCGAGAGACAAGAATTTTGCTTCGGGTTTTCTTCCCATTTACTCCGAGTCTTCAACTCACCTACTTCGAGTTATCTTCAACTTGCTTCGAGTCATATCCATTTTTCCCCTTAAACCAACTAACCCAAGCTTCATCAGAAAGCACATCACTGTGCATGTACACAGCGACCACCACCTTCCATGATCATCAGAGGTGATAGAACTTCCACCAGAAACCCACCAGATCGAACCATCATCACAGAAACAACTTTGAACTCAGAATTCCCAAACTGGAAACAAAGACAGGTTTCATTTCGAAACCTGGAACACATTGAACAGGTTGTTTTCAAAACCTGTCAACGGCGATTTCATGCCTCTCCGACCACCTGACCATCAGCCCCTTCGGCCTCGAACTCAACCACACACCAACTTCACACTCCCCAAATATCATAGCGCTCGATCAAGTATTCATGTCGAACTGACCCAATGTTTAATCACATTCAAAACTAGGGTTTAAAAACAAAATTGCAAACCGCATCAAATCTAACCAAATTCAATCACTTCTCTGATTTTTCCCAAGATCTCCTATACCTACTTCACCACCCAGAGGAATCCCAGAATTTCTAAATTCATGAATCAATAGATTTTACTAAAAATCCTATTTCGGTTCAAAAATAAACTGTCACTTAACCAAATCCCTAAAAATCCTACTACCTGATTTAAAAATCAAGTTTTAGTTGATACTATAGATTTATGATACTGAATTACTAAATAAACATGTTTGGGATTTTGATAAAAATCAACATGCACTGATCTGTGCATGTTTCCAGAGACAATTGCTATGTTGTTTTTTTTTTTTAACTTACTTACAATTCTAAGTATTAACTTCAGAAGATCAAACAACATCACTCAACAAATTTCTTATATCAGAGACTAAATAAAAGGTAAAGATTTGCATCACAGTTTAGCTTAGGAAACAAAACAAACAGATCAGTGTATGATAGCATGCACACAATTCATCTTCACATCAGGCTTTTATCAAACATACAAACAATATTTATAATATCAGATCATACTAGTATGCAACCTAAATATAGTTTTAAATTTTAGAGTTACTCACCTTTTATTTAAATGCAGACTATGTTCAGAAAGCAATATGTGCAGGCTTGACTCTGATCTGCTTTATGTAGATGATGCAGTTGTAAATATGAGCTTGAATTGATATGCAGGTTTGCCCTTTCCACTTTTAAAAACTATTTGCATGAACCCCATAAAAAGATGCATTTGAATTTGTTTGTTTGCAGGCTTCCAGATGAAGAATGCAGACTTGATCTTGTTGACTCAGATTTTACTTGCATGCATTCTTGGGAATGTTACAAGTTTGAAAAACAAGGGGTTACAGACTTGTTCATTTCCAGAAAACAAGAATATACAGTAACCAATTTTTCCAAATTTAAAGAAAAATGCAGATCTGAACATTGTTTGAATATGCAGATCTGATTCTTGAGCATGCATTTGTACATGCAAATTTGTACAAAGATTTGAATATGCAGATTTGTTTTTGAGGAGGGTATGCTTTTAGGCTTTTGGACATACAGATTTGCTTTTTAATTTGAGGATATGCAGATTGAAGAGTTTGAATATGCAGGCTTGGTTTCAGATTTTGATGTTGAGGAGTGTTTGCATTGTTTGATTTTATTTAAATTTGTTTACAAGGAAATTTTTCTCTCTGGTTTGATTAAGGAAATGGAAAAAGAACAAACATGAATGAAGATGCAATTATGAATGGAAATGCAATATGTATTGTAGATGTATTTTCAGTTTTAGTGTAACAAAAGAAAAATAAAACTAAAATTTACACTTGTCATAATTTAGACACTTGTCTATATGATATGTAAATCTTTTAACACTTGTTTAAATCAATGCAACACTTGCTTCCTCTTAAAGATAATTAGTTTAATTACAAATAAATGTGTGTAGAATCCTAATTTATTATGTTAGTTTATATTAATATGTATATGAATTTATAAAGAAATAAGAACAACAATGTTTTACAAATCAATTTATACATATTAGAAATTAAGACAATTAAACAAATTAAAATTTATACTTTGGGATTTTAAATTCAAATCAAATTCAAAATCAAATATTTTCAAATCAAGTTATGAATATAAATTTAAATTTGAAATAACAATTGCAAATTTTATTCAAAATCTATTTATAAAGAAAATACACAATTGATATATTATTTTAGAAATATCTATAATTAAATAAAAATCAAACTTGCTAAATTACTACAAATATTAGAATATGAAAATATGTTTCATTTATTAAAATTAAAACAATACCAATTTATTTGAAATATAAACCATATATTTATATTGTAAATAGAAACTAATTTATTATTTTTAAAAGATAAAATAACCAATTAAATGTTTATTTAAGAAGATTATTAAATCTATTTGAATTATTATCAACAAAGTATCAATATTAATTTAATTTTTATCACAGATTATTAAATTGATATTGTCAAAAATTCCGGGATGTTACAGTTACACTACAAAGAATATAAAGATTTGGGTACCAAAAACTAATGATAATTCAATTAGAAATAATGATATTGAGACTTTTACAAATACAGTTCATAAAAATGAAAATTTTACTTATAAAGGGAATTATAAACCCTCTTGGGTTTGGTCTCCTAAGACCTTACTCTTAGTACCCTAATAAAAATTGGGTACCAACGTTGTGACGACCCGCACTTCAACCCTCGAAAATCGGCATCTAATACATCACCCATATTCAAATGCCGAAGATTCAAACGTTGGAGTCTGGTTCGCTGGAGCTATAACACATTAGATGATAACAACACAATGGAACAAAATAACTTTATTGATATACTACATGGATTACAACATTCTACAACAAGTGATTATGATCATCAGAGATCAATATATACTACACAACAGCGGAAAACAACATAAGAGCGAAAGAATAACATCAACATGGTCTTCCAAGAGAGTGTCCAACGTACTGCATCTTTAATTCCAAAGCTCCGAAGTCCAAACCAAAAAGCTCAAAACCAAAAGCTTCAAAGACTTCCAAATCCACGTCTGCTTCCAACTTAGCTCCAGAATCCACTGATAACCTGAATCTAGGTTGTCCGTGTGGAAAATTATGGGCACGTAGAGTTTAGAAAAGGGAACAATAAACTCTGAGTTAGTCATGGAACTGGTGTGAGAAACATAAAATCAATTACTTGTACATTATATTTACACAGCAATTCATCACAGATAAATAACTTACATATATCGTAGCTCAATCCAAAGCAATTCATATCACAGAATATTAATCAATCCAAGCATTCAATATAATTAAGCATCCATAAGTAAGATTAATTAATCACATAATTTATAATTAATTTAATTTAAACCAAATAAATCAATTACTTAAGAATTAAATTACCTAACCCTGCTTAATTAGCATTAATTAATTACAAACCATTTGTTATTATTTTAATTAATTAATGAAATTAATTAATCATCCTAATTACTTACATCAATTAATTATCCTATAATTACTGATTAATTACCCTTTAATTACTAATTTATTATCCATTAATCTTTAATTATTTAACCTTTGATTACTATTTAATTAACCTTTAATTATTTAGTTATCCTTTAATTACTTACATTAAGTAACTATCCTTTAAGTAATTAATTATCCTTTAATTACTTACATTAATTAATTAACCTTTAATTAATTAATTATCCTTAATTACTTACATTAATTAATTAACCTTTAATTATTAATTAATTAACCTTTAGTAATTAATTAATTAACCTTTGATTACTAATTAATTAATTATTCTATAATTACTTTCATTAATTTGTTAATCTTTAATTACTTACATCAATTAATTAACCTTTAATTAATTACATTAATCATTTATTTTTAATTAATTACAATAAGTGATTATCCTTAATTAATTAGATTAAGTAATTAAGGATACTTAACTACATTAAGTAACTATCCTTAATTAATTAATAATGATCCTTTAATTACCCTAATTAACTTAAGATAAACTATTTATCTTAATTAATTATTTAATTGTCATTTAAATCTTATTAAATTGAATGCTTGAAATTAATTTATTCAACATCACCTGTGACATTTTTATTAATTAAAGCTTAATTCACTTATCTTAATCTCCTACTAAATTGCATCATTATATTTTGAAAACACTTGAGGATTAATTTAATTAACTAACTAATATATAATTATTTCAAATCAAAACAATTTTAAATTCAAACACATTTGTCCTATAATTTAAATGTGAAACTTGTTTTGAAACTTGACAAATACTTATACTTGAAAACTTGTTACTAACTAGCTTTGAAAATTTTGTTTAACAATTTGCTTTTAAACTTGCATTTACTTATTTTTTTAAACCTAGTTATAAATTCTTGAAAACAAGGTTAATACATTTACTAGAAAACTTAGTTAAATCATTTACTAAAAATCTCGGCCAAAACTAAAAAACACCGGAGATCTACCTCGAGCAAATCTTCATCTTCCCCGAGCTCGAACTACACAACAATATCAACTCAGCAACAACAGATACCAGAGGAACTCGTGCACGTGCACGTGCACACGAGCTCTGACCAACTCTAATCCACGCTCCGACCTCCAACACGTCGGTGACGACCTACGTGACCCAAGCGACCACCCAAAACCACAAACCACCTCGTCAATCAAAATCGAACAAATTCGAAACCCAACAGAAAGAAACCCCATCAGCAAACTCCTTGCATCTCCTATCTTCGACCACCAGCGATCATAGCCTCATGCCTGGACCTTCGCCTGAGTTCCATGCTTTCTTTCTCCTACCTCCGATTCAACCCGATGCGACCGATGACGCCGCTGAGGCCTCGAAATCAACCACGAGCCAGACCAAAGCTTAAACCCTAGTTTCCCCTCGCCGCGCCACCACGTTGACCCAGAAAATCATTGGATATTTTTCCCATGATCGTTGACCAACTAGCAACCTCCGGCCACAACCCCGAAGCTACACGACCTCGCGATCACCGGAAATTGGTAAAATTCTAATTTCCAATCATCTCAGAAATTCTCAACAATTATAAACTTAAAAATCATGAAATCATTATCAAAATTCATCAATTTCTAATACGAATCTATTTCTATAATCAAAATTTGAAATTAAAGTGATCGATTTTTTTGACTTGAAATGATTTTTTACTGTTAATTCTTATTTTCGATATAATTACTTAATACATATGGTAGAAATTATTTTTAAAAATGATGTTAAATCCATATACACATTTTTCCTTCAAAGATCATAGCCTAAAGTTAAATATATAAAGGGAAATTGAATTTATTTGAATGTGCTTGAGCCTGTTATACAAAAGAGACATGTATATATATTTATACAGACATGCGCAGATTATTTCATATTTATATACATACAACCAAATCAATTCATCCATGCAAACATTAATCACAACATCATTACAAGATTTTATCACATTCACCAAGATATAAACAGGTTTAACTAAAAAAGTGATTGTTTACTCATAGTTTTTGGAAAAAAACAGAGAAACTGGAAATTGATTTGAATTTAAAAAACTGGGAACTTGGTTTTGGCCCGAACCTTGTTTGATTTGAAATCTTCTTTTGAGATGATCTTGCTTTAAGCTTTAGGTTGAAGTTTTTCTTAGCTTTTAATTTCTGGATTTTAGTTTTGCTCAAGTTCATTTTTTAGTTTTGAATATAACAAAGAAAAAGATGAAAAGAGGAGTTAGATATATATATAGCCTTGAAATCTTTTTATTTATTATTTTAAAAATTAAAAGAACTAATGACACTTGTATTTGCATGATATAATTAAGCTAACACTTGTTCAATTTCATGTTACAATAATTACACTTGTAAATTTGCATGTTATTAATATTTTTGTGTCATTTATATATCATATTATATTTAGTTTTATATTTTTTTATGTTTTTATATTAACATATGTTTTTATGTTTTATATTTATATATATTCAAACTATATTTATTTTATGTAAAAAATTAAAAGAAAGTATATAAAAGCAAAAGAAATGAATCTTTCTATTAAATCCTACTTAAGCTATCATTCTTTTTAATTAGTGAAAATTTATTTTTAATGTTTTTAAAATGTAGAATTTAATCCTTAAATACGTTTAGAAAATTATTATATTGAATTCAAAACATAATTTCCAAATCACAATATATGTACACACACATACACATACATATATATATATATATATATATATATGTATGTATGTATGTATATATTATAATTAGAAAACAAATTTTTAATAGTTTTAAGGTATAGAGTTTTTAAATCCAATTTATTTTTATGATATTTACTAAATTGAATTTCCAATCAAAATTCCATTTACAATCTATATATACATAAACAAACACATATCTTATTTATATTGGAAAAATTCAAATTAGTTCACAAATTAATCCTAAAAATTATATTAATTACTAAATTAAATTTGGCTTAAAAAGGGGATCGTTACAAATTCCCCCCTTAAGAAAATTTCGTCCTCGAAATTTGAAAGCAAAAGATAATCTCAAAGCTCTTATATTCAAACAATCCAAGCATACATATCAGTCATATACTAACAACCAAAGCAAATAATTCATTCAACAAACATTCCTAACTATCCAGACACAAATCCGGATAGGCTTTCCTAATACTATCTAAAGTTTCCCAGGTGAATTCCTGAACTATGGCAAGTCACTACTACAATCCTTTCTAGCTTGGTTTCCAATGACACAATTCTCTTTTCGCAAATCAGAACAACCTTATGCTTGTCTAACCAATCCATTCCAAGTAAAATCTCAAATTCATTAAAGTCAAGAACGAAAAGACTGATAGGAAACTGGTGATGAGAATATGAAATAGGAACATTTCTACAACATAAACAAAGATTCGCAGGGCCTCCTACCGGGTTCTTCACACAAATAGGTTCGTCTATGAATTTGGGTTCAAGATTTAACTCTTCTATGGTTTGCTAGGAAATAAAACTATGCATGGCTCCAGTGTCGAATAGAAATCTAACAATTTTATCATAAATAAGAAGATTACCTTCCAAGACTCCTTTTCCTTTATCAGCTCCTAAGGATGAAAGGTCGTCCTTGATTGCATACACCTTTGCTACTTAGGCCTGCTTTATTATCGGTCATTCTTTAACCATATGTCCTGGCTTATGGCAATAGTAGCATTCCCTGGCTTCTTGTCCGGACTTCTTATGTTGATCCTTCTTCCCTTGATTCTTGGAATTCTTGTGACTATTTGAGTAATGACCTTTCTTCAAACAGTTGAAACAGGTAACATTCTTTGCCTTGTTCTCCTGAGTATCCTTGTTTTCTTTACCTTGCCAAGGCTTCTTTCCTCCAAACTTTCTCTTCTTCCAATTTGGTTTACTTTTGCTTCCTTTCTCTTCTGGAATCTCTTGTTTATCTAAGGTGGCATATTTATATCCCATGTAAACTCATCCTTCGATTCAGCCAAAGTAATGGTTTCCCTCATGCCAAAGCTTCTTCCTGGAGCTGCTAGGAAGCCATCAACCTCTTTTGATCATCATCCAATTTCAATCCTTTAAAAATCCTCTCACAAGATCAAATCCAAGCTTGCGCTTCTATAATAATCTCCGTACCTTTGAATGGTTTCCCTCCAAGTCCTGAGAAATTCCGATATAACTCTACCAGATTTGGCTGGGGTTGGATGGGAAGAGCTGCTCCTTCCATTACTGTTGTTGCACGGTCTCGACCATTTGTAGTGGTATTCCCCTTCCCCTACCTCGTCTACTTCTTGCACTCATTCTCACTATTTGTAAATAGTAAGAAAATTGATTTAGGCATACGGACGAGATATCTTAGGGAATATACTCATTCTACGGCATTTCTAACCCTATCTCTAATGAGTCACCTAATGAGTTATACTCCAAAGCTAAAGTTCTTACTCAACCTTTAGCTCTGATACGAAATGTGACGACCCGCACTGTAATGACCCGGAATTTTCGATCTCGAAAATTCCTGATAGTTAGGGAAAGAAGAAAGAGATAGAAGAAAAGGAAGAACAGAAACACCAACATCTCACATTCGCAGGGAATAAAATATAATAACAAATAATAACAGTTATACAAAGGAAAACTGCACTTCTCAAATTTCACTTTAATACATCAGAGTTGCGACATATATACAAACACTGGACAGATACAATCAACATGTCTCGGATATATACAGTAATATAATATAGCGGAAACACTCCATACCTCCCTATCATCTAGCTCGTCTCTTGCGCTCCAGAACGTCCTTAATTGAAAAGCTGTAATACTCGGTCTGACCCGAGCATTACATCGAAGTAACACCCGGGTCAGGCTGGAAACCGGCGTGAGTAAACTCATCTATCAAGAAACTTTAATGCACAAACTTACTTAAAACCCGTGGTAATTTGTTTATCACTACAAGTTCACAATTTTCAATAGTCACCACTCATATTCACAATCAAATCTCTAAGTACCTTCACTTAGATTTTAAATGGTCCAGTCACTTAAATTATTCCATTTTAGCCTATTGATTTCACATATCAATCAAATAAGGAATCATTGTAGGTTACAAATCGAAGTGGGTTCGGGTATTTACTAATACCCGACCCCGGTCTCTTCGAATTCAGTATCACCTTAACCAAAGTTATTCAAGTGAAATACAATTCAACTTAAATGTAAGATGTCACTATTACATAGCAATTCATCTATCAAATCAATCAATTAATTATCCACCTTAATTAATCATCCCTGATTAATTATCCTTTAATTACATTCAAGTAATTATCCTTTAATTAATTTCACAAATTAATTATCCTTACCCATTTACAGTAATTAACCTTAATTGCTTCATTTATTAATTAACTATAATTAATTACATTCATACGTAATTAATTATATTAATTAATTATTCTATAATCATTTATCATTGATTAATTAATCTTAATTAATCAATACTTAATTACATCATTAATCATATTAATTAGTGATCCCTAGTTACATTTTTAATTAATTATTCTATTTAAATTAATTACATTAAGTAATTAATCTTTAATTTAACCACAACTATTAATTATCACCCTTGATTAATCTCATCCAGTAATTAACTACACTTAATTACTGCATTAAATAAATTAATTACTACTTAATTAATTATCTTAATTAATTCCTTAATTAATTAAACAAAGAAATATAATCCAAATTACTTCCATTATTAAATCATCTTCAATTAATTACATCCAGTAATTACCATTAATTACTTCACTATGTAATTACACTTCATTAATTACATTAAGTAATTATGCTAACAAATCATTCAGTGATTAAATTAAATTAAATTAAACTTAATTAATTAAATAAAAATAATCACATTTAACTCAATTAATTACATTGAGTAATAAATTCCCTAATTACTTCCATTAAGTAATTATACTTAAATAATTCCATAAATGATTATCCTTAATTAATTAATCTAATTAATTATTAAAATTAATCACATTAATTAATTATTTAATAATCTCAAGTTATTGAACTTCATTAACTAAAAAAATCTTTAATTGCTTCTCTAAAGTAATTAAACTTACATTAATCATTATTAATTACAAATTAATTAATCTTTAATAACCCATTAATTAATCCCTAATTATTTAATTAATTAAGTGCTTACTGTAACTTAATTAATCTTTAATTACTTGATTAATTAATTCCTGATCATTAATTAAAAACCAAATCTTATCTGATTAATGATTCTTAATAACAAATTAATTATTCCTTAATTAATTAACTTAAACCTTAATTAATTAATTAATTAAAACCCTTAATTACTAAATTAATTAATCCAATTCATTAATAAATTAAATTAATTAATTATCCATTTTTATTATCTTAATAATTTAATGAATCATAAACCATTAAATCCTAAATAACTTTAAGATCAAACTTTCCATATTAATGATCATGTTATCATTAACAAAGCATTTAAAAACAATTTACTTTTAAATTTACTTTCAAATTTCATTTTAAATTTATGATTTAAAATGAATACAAAATTAAACTTTAACAAAGTTTAAAATACATTTTAAAACCCTTTTAAATCTCATGTTAAAGAAATACATACCTTATAAAATAAATTTAAAAGAATTTTAAAACCAAATTCATTTTAAATTCAAATCAAATTAAAATACACTTTAAACATTGAAAGTTGTTTAAAACATTTTAAATTTAAAAACTTTCATTTATTTCAAAACTATGATACAAGCTAAATTTGATTCCAGATTAAACTTTGATTTAAAACTTTACTTTACATTTTAAAAATTCAATTTTAAATTTTACAAAGGTTGACAGGTTTTTTTAAAACTTGTAACCAACACTGACCAGAGCCATACTTCAAATGGCTTCAAGCAAAACCCCATACCTCTTCGAGTTAAACACTCGAATTACTCGAGAATTACTTGAGAACAAAATCTTTGACCAAACTAACATTACCAAACAACAAGCAGTGCACCGTGCACATGCACGGTGACGCCATTCAACTTTGATCATCTCCAATGATCTCCTCAAGTCAGCGATCACCCTCACACCTAAACATGATCATCAGATCATTCTCTCAAACTCAAAATCGAATTCGAGTGCTCAACCAAACCTTGAACCAAAACTAGAATGACAGACCTCAAACGTGAAAATGCCTCGTCCACGATCCTTCGATCACCAGAAATACTGCAACTTCGGCCAAGCCTTCGTCAACCCACCTACTTTCATTTCCCAGAATATTGTTGAACTCGGTCAACTCTATATGCCGTGGTGATCAAATTACTCAACCTAGCTAAAACTAGGGTTACAGACTTCAAAAATCAATCACCACCTCTACCGTGCTATGATCAACTTGCTGGAAATTTTCCCTAACTCCCCAATCATTCTTGCATCATCACAGAAAATTACTACCTCCCAGATCCTCGAGATCACCAGAAACACCCAATTTCCCATTTTCAGTTCAAACAAGAACTGCACCTTCATCCCATCACTAAAAATTTTGATTTTAGTTTTAAAAATCAAGTTTTTGAATGTTGTTTCAGATCCTAAGCCTGAAGCATTGAATTATGATATCAAAATTTTACTTATATTTAGACTTGCTCAGTCATTTTGATTTACAGAGTCATTTAAATGTTACTTTAACTTAAGTATAATTTTAAACTAGAATTTGTGATGAAACAACCAAGTTTGATTTTAATCTTAAGTTTAAACAGAAATAAATTAAAAGATTTTGAATTTAAAAAAAAATAAGAACTGGAAACTATAAACAGAGAGGATTCTGTTGAAAACAAACATGCATACATCACACATCCAGAAATACAACAATATACATACGCAAAAATACATATTTCATATATTAATCATGCAGCCATATTTATATTCTTTAAACTTGATAAGTGATGTTACTCGTCTTATTGATGTTTGAACAGAGAGCCAGCAATCTTGCTTTTGAACTGGATTTTGGTCTGGACTTGTTTTATGAACTTGATTTTGATTTGTTGCTTGATGATTTTGAGTTTGTTCAGTTTTTTGATTTTATTTCCTTTTCTTCTTCTTCTCTTTTTTCCTGATCTGTTTTTGCTGATTCTTTGCTTTCAAACTTGAATTTTGTTGAGCTTCTAGGATTTTCCTTTGTTTCAGACTTTTGAAATTATGAAGAGATCTTTGAATTCCTTGATTTTTTTTGTTTACTGGTTAAATTTTATAGGGTTTGTTTCTGATTTGTTTTGAAGTGAACTTCTAAAAGAAATGAGAGAGGGTAGTGAAAAGGCTTAGATTTACAGCTTGACAAAATAGGGACACTTGTTGAAATGATCCACATTTGTCATTAGCCTACCATTATTAGTTTACACTTGTATTAAATATATTCTTGGCTTAGATTTGTATTTTCCATGTTTTAGATATGTTTTTAAATTATTTTTATAAAATTTACATATATATATATATATCCTATTAAGTAAATGCATTATTTAATTTATATATAAATAAATCTTCTAAAGAAAATAACATAAAACCAATTATATAAAATTTAAATTTAAATCCAAAATATTTTAAGATCTTTATCCTTTTGAATTACCAATCCAAATTCAAATTCAATTTAAAACCAACCCATATTAAATAGATAAATTTTAACAACATATTATTTGTTCTAAAGGAATAATTTGTCAATGATAAATAATTATATTAGTAAATTATCAAATAAATATTTATCCAGATATTCCAAATTATTAGAATTCGTTATCCAAATAAAAATTAGATAATTACTCAATTACCAAATGACCAAAATCTGGGTTATCACATTCCTCCCCCCTTTGAATTTTTTTGTCCTCGAAAAGGAATGAAGCTAGAATTTATTAAAATGCTTGTTATCAAGAAAACTACTCTTTCATTAAGAATTTTTAAAACACCTTTAGATCAATATAGTATTACAAAAATAGTTTTATAAAAATACTTTTTATAACTCACGTCTCAACAAGTCCGCCCTTTCTCATAGAAATTCGGTCATACGTTGATCAGGCGTAGGACTGAAAATCTATAAGTACTTGGTAAATCAGTTTCAACACCCAGTGAAAATACTTGGAAAATAATTTTATTGAAAATATAGAAAATATTTTCAAAAATAGTGGAAATATCTTTGGTGAGTATGCTCTAGAAATCATCACCCCCATCCATGGTCGCAGTTACATCGTAGGTTACGTTACCATCGCAGCAAAAGTCCATGTAACTGTAAGCACTCTGAGCCCCTCGATTACGCCATGGAACCCACGGCAGATCGCAGTTACTTTCCATGGTTATGTTGCCATCACAGCAAAAGTCCATGTAACTGTAGGCATCAGCGCCCTTGATTTTCGCTGCCAAAAATGAAACTTCTCCACTCCCACATAGGTCGCAGTCTACCGATGTAAAATCAAACGTAGACTGTTGGCTCTCAGCAGCTCACACGAATTTCGCTATGTCACCATAGGTCGCAGTCTACCGATATAAAATCAAACGTAGACTGTTGGCTCTCAGCAGCACACACGACTTTCGCTATGGTCTGCAGTAGATCGCAGTGACATCGAGTTACACTGTCGTCATAGCATAACCCAAATGCCTCTATAGGCATCAGTGCACTCGACTTTCTCTACACACAACACAAAATCCTAAGGAACTAGTTTTGTCCGGACTTCTCACATGATAAGCTTTAGAAACCCCTCTTCGGGTTCAAGGCAGTACCACCCCGTGGCACTCCTGAGAAGTTCATTTCAAGGGAGCGCCTTTTTCCCTAGAGTCAGTCTCAAAACACCTTATATTATATCTTATAGTATCTTACAAATCATACCCTTTATGATTTTCATCCAAATCTCCTTTACACAAAATCGATTCCCAAAATTGATAATTCTCAAACTAGGCTTTCCAAATTGCAATATTGATTTTTCCCGAAAATCAAAAGCCTTTTCAAAGTCCATAGGTTCCAAAAACCTTTTCCCAAAATCCTCATATGATCCTTTATATATATAGGTATATATAATTTTAAAAACTTTGGATCATTTCAAACTTGTATAAAACTCCTTTTTACATCAAATATTTTCAAAACCCTTTCTTCTGGCTATAGATTCAACAAGGGGAGCTTTGTCATATATAACAAAGATATATAACTTTGTTTATTCAAATCAAGTATTCAAATTTGATTACTTTATAAAGTCACTTACCAAATTATTTACTTCCATCAAGTAAATTTTTACTATAAAAATATCCAATTTCTACTTTACTTCATCATATATTTAACAAAATATACCTTTCATTTCGAAAACCATTTCACATTTCTTATCCACAAATCTTCAATATCAATTTCATTCAAACACGTATGATGTACTCATATCATCCGTACACTGTATAAATCTGTTCGCTCACTCGATCACACAATTTCACTTCCGAACTAGTATCGTCCACCCGACTTCCTAGTGCGGACTCAGATCTAGTTTCTTGATCAGAAACCGTCATTCTCCTTGCATAGCCACAGGTATGATAGAGAACATCCAGAAACAGTCAACAATCCATATCTAGGTTCGCCGTTGAAAATCGAGTGGAAAATCCCAACTCGGATCTAGATCAAATCACTTGTGCGAATAGAATAACATACGTACATCCTACGTATTTACCTTCATTGATTATTAGCCAAATCAATTTCCATTTATATTCACATTCACTTAAATTTCATTCACTTACTCACAATTCTTAAATCCTTATTTCTATTATCACCTCTATTCTTATCTCAAATGGATATTTAATCATAAACAGTTTGAACTCTGTCTAGCTTAAATTTAGAAAATAGCTTGAAAAGTTTAAAAATAGTTAAGTAGTTGATAAATAATTATTAGTTTGTAAAATATCTGTAAAATAGTTAAATAATGATAATATAGTTAGAAAATAGTGAAATATTTGTAAAATAGTTATAATAGTAATTAGTTTATAAAATAGTTGTAAAATTGTTAAATAATTTCAAAAATAATTATAAAATAAGTATAAAATAGTTTGGGGTTCTAAAAGGAAAGGTTGTATATATAATAAATAGCTTGGAAAAATAGATTTGTACTAAAACAATTTATTTTGAAAATAGTCCAGAGTCAAACTGTTCAATTCTCAACCTCCATTTCCAATCAGTTCAATTTAAATTTCCACTTCCATTTAAATTAACTCAATTCCAATAACTTCACTTTCCATTAAAATTGATTTAACCCTAAATCAAGTTGAATTAATCCTTAATTTCTTTCCTAAATTCAAATCAAATTCCATTTGAAATTACTTATTCAACTTTATTTTCATTTTGGATTAATCCAATTCAAATTTTCCATTTGAATTTTTAAACTTATCCATCTTCAATCACAATTCCAATTAATTCAAATCAAATTCAATTTTAACTAATTCAATTTAAAATTTCAATTTTGAAACCAAACCTTTGAAGTTTTATCTTAAAGCTTCAAATCTTAAGTCCAAAATGATTCCATTTTATCTTAAAATGGATATATTACCACACCCCATTTCTTCATTTATTTAAACAAATCCAATTTCAGCTTAAAGATTATTAATAACAACAGGATGGTACCATTCAAATTATTTTAAAATATCCATCCATTTCCAATTTCTAGATCTCAAACCTATTTTGAGATCACACAAACTCCCAATTCAATTAACCATTTAACTTTCCAAGTTAAATCCCAATTTCACCTTGAAATTACCAATTCAGGTTGCTTGTTAAATTATTTAACTTTCCCAAAGTTAAATTCAATTTACTTAATCCAGCCAACCTTATGCAATTCGAATTCCCATTTCGAAATTAAACTTCACATTAATAATCTTCACATTGAAGTTTAAAAACTTAATTCACGTTGTGTTTCACATCACATTCCAAATTAAAAACTCAACATTTAGAGTTTATTTCAAGCTATCTTTATATTATGGATATTCCTCGCATATACATATTATTTCCTTTACACACCAAGTTATCCTTAAATTTTAGACCACCTTTGGTTTTCAATTCAAAACAAAAAAAAATTAAATTTTCAAACAACTCTTGTTCGAAATAGGACCCTTTAATTCAAATACATTAAATAATATTATTTATTATTTCTTTATCACTTTAAAATAATTTTCAAATTTTTTGGATCTAAATTCAAATCTTCACAATTTAGATCATTTTTAGTTCCAAATTATAAGTCATATTTCCCTAAATGTTTTACTTTCCTAAAACATTTCATTTTTCTTACTCATTAATACATATTTCATTATTAAATACAACAATCATTTATGGTAATAACTAAGGAAACCAATTTATTATTTATCTTATTCTGAAACTCTTTTTTTTAAATTCAAGGTTTAATTTCAGTTTGAATCCATTTCAAACTTATCTTTATTGAATTACAATTTGGTTGTATTTCTATTACCACTTAATTTAATTCCAATAATTTAATAACCAATTACCTTAATATTTATTAGAAAGAGTATTGCTTTATATATCAAAATATATTCTTATATAAAATCATTTAAAACCTTTATATAAGAAAATAACAAGTACGCTCTCATATACACACACACACACTCAACTCATTCTAGGGCACCATTGACCCTATTCCTAATGAGTGATCCCACCAGAGCCAAGGTTCTTGCTTAACCTCGCTCTGATACCAAATGTAACGAGCCGGAATTTTCGATCTCGAAAATTCCAGATAGTTAGGGAAAGAAGAAAGAGATAGAAGAAAAGGAAGAACAGAAACACCAACATCTCACATTCGAAGCGGATAAAATATAATAACAAATAATAACAGTTATACAAAGGAAAACTGTACTTGTCAAATTTCACTTTAATACATCAGTGTTACAACATATATACAAACACTAGATAGATACAATCAACATGTCTCAAATATATGCAATAATATAATACAGCGGAAACACTCCATACGTTCCTGTCATCCAGCTCGTCTCCTGAGCTCTAGAACGTCCTTACCCGAAAAGCTGTAATACTTGGTCTGAACCGAGTATTACATCAAAGTAACACTCGTGTCAGGCTGAAAACCAGCGTGAGTAAACTCATCTATCAAGAAACTTTAATGCACAAACTTACTTAAAACCCGAGGTAATTCGCTTATCACTACAAGTTCACAACTTGCTATAGTCATCACTCATATTCACAATCAAATCTCTAAGTACCTTCACTTAGATTTTAAATAGTCCATTCATTTAAGTTATTCCATTTCAGCCTATTGATTTCACATATCAAAGGAATCATTGTAGGTTACAAATCGAAGTGGGTTCGGGTATTTAGTGATACCCGACCCCGGTCTCTTCGAATTCAGTATCACCTTAGCCAAAGTTATTCAAGTGAAATACAATTCAGCTTAAATATAAGATGTCACTATTACATAGCAATTCATCTATCAAATCAATTAATTAATTATCCTCTAATTATCCACCTTAATTAATCATCCCCGATCAATTATCCTTTAATTACATTCAGGTAATTATCCTTAATTAATTTCACAAATTAATTATCTTTACCCATTTACAGTAATTAACCTTAACTACTTCATTTATTAACTAACTATAATTAATTACATTCATCCTTAACTAATTATATTAATTAATTATTATATAATCACTTATCATTGATTAATTAATCTTAATTAATCAACCCTTAATTACATCATTAATTATATTAATTAATGATTCCTAATTACATTTTTAATTAATTATTCTATTTAAATTAATTACATTAAGTAATTAATCTTTAATTTAACCACTATTATTAATTATCACCCTTGATTAATCTCATCCAGTAATTAACTACACTTAATTACTACTTAATTAATTATCTTAATTAATCCCTTGATAATTACACAAAGAAATATAATCCAAATTACTTCCATTATTAAATCATCTACAATTAGTTACATCCAATAATTACCATTAATTACTTCACTAAGTAATTACACTTCATTAATTACATTCAGTAATTATGCTAACGAATCATCCAGTGATTAAATTAAATTAAATTAAACTTAATTAATTAAATAAGAGTAATCACATTTAACTCAATTAATTACACTCAGTAATAAATTCCTTAATTACTTCCATTAAGTAATTATACTTAAACAATTCCACAAATGATTATTCTTAATTAATTAATCTAATTAATTATTAAAATTAATCACATTAATTAATTATTTAATAATCTCAAGTTAATGAACTTCATTAACTAAAAAAATCTTTAATGACTTCTCTAAAGTAATTAAACTTACATTAATCATTATTAATTACAAATTCATTAATCTTTAATTACCCATTAATTAATTCTAAATTATTTAATTAATTAAGTGCTTAACTATAACTTAATTAATCTTTAATTACTTGATTAATTAATTCCTAATCATTAATTAAAAACCAAATTTTATCTAATTAATGATTCTTAATTACCAATTAATTATTCCTTAATTAATTTAAACCTTAATTACAAAATTAATTAATCCAATTCATTAATAAATTAAATTAATTAATTATTCATTTTAATTATCTTAATAATTTAATGAATCATAAGTCATTAAATCCTAATTAACTTTAAGATAAAACTTTCCATATTAATGATTAAGTTATCATTAACAAAGCATTTAAAAACAATTTACTTTTAAATTTACTTTCAAATTTCATTTTAAATTTATGATTTAAAATGAATATAAATTTAACTTTAACAACGTTTAAAAAACATTTTAAAAACTTTTTAAATCTCATGTTAAAGAAATACATGCCTTATAAAAGAAATTTAAAAGAATTTTAAAACCAAATTCATTTTAAATTCAAATCAATTAAAATACACTTTAAACATTCAAAGTTGTTTAAAATATTTTAAATTTAAAAACTTTCATTTATTGCAAAACTATGATACAAACTAAATTTGATTCTAGATTAAACTTTACTTTACATTTTAAAAATTCAATTTAAAATTTTATAAAGGTTGACAGGCTTTTTTAAAACCTGTAACCAACACTGACCCGAGCCATACTCCAAATGGCTTCGAGCAAAACCCCACACCTCTTCGAGTTAAACACTCGAATTACTCGAGAACAAAATCTTTGACCAAAACAACATTACCAGACAACAAGCAGAGCACCGTGCACATGCACGGTGATGCCGTTCAACTTCGATCATCGTCGATGATCTCCTCAAGTCAGCGATCACCCTCACACTTAAACACGATCATCAGATCATTCTCTCAAAGTCGAAATTGAATTCGAATGCTCAACCAAACCTTGAACCAAAACTAGAATGACACACCCAAACCTGAAAATGCCTCATCTACGATCCTCCGACCACCAGAAATTCTACAACTTCGGCCAAGCCTTCGTCAACCCACCTAATTTCATTTCCCAGAATCTTGTTGAACTCGATCAACTCTATATGCCGCTGTGATCAAATTACTCAACCTAGTTAAAACTAGGGTTACAGACTTCAAAAATAAATCACCACATCCACCGTGCTATGATCAACTTGCTAGAAATTTTCCCTAACTCCCCAGTCATTCTTCCATCACCACAAAAAATTACTACCTCTCAAATCCTCGAAATCACCAGAAACATCCAATTTCCCATTTTCAATTCAAAAAAAGAACTGCACCTTCATCCCATCACTAAAAATTATGATTTTAGTTTTAAAAATCAAGTTTTTGAATGTTATTTCAGATCCTAAGCCTAAAGCATTGAATTAAGATATCTAAAGTTTTACTTACATTTAGACTTGCTCGGTCATTTTGATTTACAAAGTCATTTAAATATTACTTTAACTTAAGTATAACTTAAAACTAGAATTTGTGATGAAACGACCAAGTTTGATTTTAGTCTTAAGTTTAAACGTAGACTAAATTAAAAGATTTTGAATTTAAAACAAAACAAGAACTGGAAACTATAAACAGAGAGGATTCTGTTGAAAATAAACATGCATACATCATACATTTTGAAATACAACACTATACGTACGCAAACATACATATTTTAGATATTAATCATGCATCCATATTTATATTCTTTAAACATGATAAAAGTGATGCTACTCACCTTATTGATGTTTGAAGAGAGAGCCAGCAATCTTGCTTTTGAACTGGATTTTGGTATGGACTTGATTTATGAACTTGATTTTGATTTGTTTCTTGATGATCTTGAGTTTGTTTAGGTTTTTGATTTTATTGCTTTTTCTTCTTATTCTTTTTTTTTCTGATCTATTTTTTCTGATTCTTTGCTTTCAAACTTGAATTTTGTTAAGCTTCTAGGATTTGCCTTTGTTTCAGACTTTTAAAATTATGAAGAGATCTTTGAATTCCTTTTTTTTTGTTTACTGGCTAAATGTTACAGGGTTTGTTTCTGATTTGTTTTCAAGTGAACTCCTAAAAGAAATGAGAGAGGGGAGTGAAAAGGCTTATATTCTTAGTTTTTTTTTTTATCTTTTATTAATTATTTTAAAAATTATAAGAAAATAGGGACACTTGTTGAAATGATCCACATCTGTCATTAGCCTACCATTATTAGTTTACACTTGTATTAAATATCTTCTTAGGCTTAGATTTGTAATTTCCATGTTTTAGATATGTTTTTAAATGATTTTTATAAAATTTACATATATGTATCTTATTAAGTAAATACATTATTTTAATTTATATATAAATAAATCTTCTAAAGAAAGTAACATAAAACCAATTATATAAAATATAAATTTTAAATCCAAAATATTTTAAGATCTTTATCGTTTTGAATTTCCAATTCAAATTCAATTTCATTTTCAATTTAAAACCAACCCATATTAAATAAATATATTTTGACAACACATTATTTGTTCTAAAGGAATAATTTACCAATGATAAATAATTATATTAGTAGATTATCAAATAAATATTTATCTAGATATTCCAAATTATCAGAATACCTTATCCAAATAAAAGTCAGATAATTATTCAATTACCAGATGACCACAATCTGGATTATCACACGCAATTCAACCTTTGAAAATCGGCATCCAATACATCACCCGTATTCAAATGCTGGAGATTCAAATGTTGGAGTCCGTTTCGCTGGAGCTATAACACATTAGATGATAACAACACAATGGAACAAAATAACTTTATTGGTACACTACATGGATTACTACATTCTACAACAAGTGACTATCATCATCAGAGATCAACATATACTACACAACAACGGATAACAACATAACAGCGGAAGAATAACATCAACATGGTCTTCCAAGAGAGAGTCCAATGTACTGCATCTTTAATTCCACAGCTCTAAAGTCCAAACCAAAAATCTCAAAACCAAAAGCTTCAAAGACTTCTAAATCCACGTCTACTCCCTAACTTAACTCCAGAACCTACCGATAACCTGACTCTAGGCAGCCCATGTGGAAAATTATGGACACCCAGAGTTTAGAAAAGGGAACAATAAACTCCGAGTCAGTCATGGGGCTGGTGTGAGAAACATAAAAATAGTTATTCATGCAACGAGAAATCCGTTCATGCTTTTTTGAAAATGAAACTACCATAACGTCTCCCGGCACACACTCAAATGCAATCACACACATGGGGGAGGTTTCTCCTTATAGTAGTCAAACATGCTTGATCTAGTGCATAGTGTGGAAAAATATTTTGCAAGTATAATATTAATCTTAGCCAGCATACGTACCATTATAGTATGCCTACCATAGCTACCATGTTAAATGGCAGGTTCTACAACTGATATTGTAAAGGGCTCGTATTGTTTGTTTGGATTTCTAACAAATGGTCAAGGCTAAGGAACTTCCTTTATCCGAATGGGTACGCCTCTAGAGGGATGTCCCGAGAACCTAACCGGATCTCTGCCAACGCAAGGTCCGGTTACCTCTGTAACTAGGTGAATAACTGTCATGAGTATGCCATCCTCCGATCGTAACCGACCTTTACCGAGGCCCCTCAAATTCCAACAACCACATAAGTAAAATATCTGTGCTCCATACCGGGATACCACTTTTTATCCAAAAGGAAATGCACATACCCTTAGGGTCGCAAACCCCATAACCTTGCTGCGTCATTTCTTGTTTCGACCATTTCCTGAGGTGTGAGGTTCGATGAAGTCTCGTCCCACAAAGCTACGCTTTATACAAAAGCCATGCTTCAATCAACCAATGCTCAACACTTAGCATGCCACATTACCAATTGGGAATATATCACTAATAACTATCAACTACATAACCACTGAGCTCGTACATCTCAGAAAAGGATGTTAAGCTAAGAGGATAAATTCTCCGCCACCAAACAGAAATGTATTTGATAGAAACCAGCTTTATATCTCAAATTGTAATGTCATACGTACATCCATACAAGTCCATCCTGGGTCTGAATGGAACCGAAGGCACTTCGTCCAATTAAGGAAAAATTCCTTGCAAATCCCGATATCCCTTAGTCACGTCCGGACTCCCGTCACATAGGGTAATCTCTATACCGTAGCAACTTAGTGCAGAGACAATCAACAGGCAATCCTTTCGTTTTCAAAAATATTTGGTCTTCAACCACCGTCTTTAAATGCAATTCCATTCCGTCGTATCATTATTCGGAATGGGTCTACGACTTAATGGCCTTCCCCGGACTTTTCGAATAATGAGCGCTTATTTTAAAACATGTGGATACATTCAAATCTTAGTTAAGTCACAACTTATTTCCCAAAACCTTTCCTTTTGAATTGTTTAAACAAATTTCCATTTTTAGATCTTTTAAACAAAAATCTACCTTTTATAATTCAATGCAGAACATTATATATACACAGCAATTCATCACAGATAAATAACTTACATATATCGCAGCTCAATCCAAAGCAATTCATATCACATAATATTAATCAATCCAAGCATTCAATATAATTAATCATCCATAAGCAAGATTAATTAATAATATAATTTATAATTAATTTAATTTAAACCAAATAAATTAATTACTTATGAATTAAATTACTTAACCCTGCTTAATTAACATTAATTAATTACAAACCATTTGTTATTATTTTTATTAATTAATGAAATTAATTGATAATCCTATAATTACTGATTAATTACCCTTTAATAATTAATTAATTATACTTTAATCATTAATTGATTAACCTTTGATTACTAATTAATTAACCTTTAATTATTTAATTATCCTTTAATTACTTACATTAAGTAATTATCCTTTAAGTAATTAATTATCCATTAATTGCTTACATTAATTAATTCACCTTTCATTAATTAATTATCCTTTAATTACTTACATTAATTCATTAACCTTTAATTAATTACATTAATTAATTAACCTATAATTATTAATTAATTAACCTTTAATTATTAATTAATTAATTATTCTTTAATTACTTTCATTATTTATTTAACCTTTAATTACTTACATCAATCAATTAACCTTTAATTAATTATCCTTAATTAATTACAATAAGTGATTATCCTTAATTAATTACATTAAGTAGTTAAGGATAATTAAGTAGATTAAGTCATTATCCTTAATTAATTAATAATGATGCTTTAATTAATTAAAACCCTAATTAATTAAGATAAACAATTTATCTTAATTAATTATTTAGTTGTCATTTAAATCTTACTGAATGCTTGAAATTAATTTATTCAAAATCACCTGAGGCCTTTTTATTAATTAAAGCTTTATTCATTTATCTTAATCTCCTATAAAATTACATCATTATATTTTGAAAACACTTGGGGATTAATTTAATTAATTAACTAATATATAATTATTTCAAATCAAAACAATTTTAAATTCAAACACATTTGTCTTATAATTTAAATGTGAAACTTGTTTTGAAACTTGACAAATACTTATATACTTGAAAACTTGTTACTAACTAGCTTTGAAAATTTTGTTTAACAATTTGCTTTTAAACTTGCATTTACTTTTTTTTAAACCTGGTTACTAATTTTTGAAAATAAGGTTAATACATTTACTAGAAAACTTGGTTAAATCATTTACTAAAATTCCCAGCCCAAACTCAAAAACACCCAAGATCTACCTCGAGAAAATCTCCATTTTCCCCGAGCTCGAACTACACAACGACATCAACTCAGCAAAAGCAGATATTAGAGGAACTCATGCACGTGCACACGAGCTCTGACCAACTCCGATCCATGCTCCAACCTCCAATACATCGGCGACGACCCTCACGACCCATGCGATCACCCAGAACCATGAACCACCTCGTCAATCAAAATCGAACAAATTTGAAACCCAACAGAAAGAAACCCCATCACCAAACTCCTTGCATCTCCTATCTTCGACCACCGGAGATCACAGCCTCGTGCCTAAACCTTCGCCTGAGTTCCACGCTTCCTTTCCCTTACCTCCGATTCAACCCGATGCGATGATGACGCCGCCGTGGCCTCGAAATAAACCACGAGCCAGACCAAAGCTTAAACCCTAGTTTTCCCATTGCCGCGCCACCACGGTGACCCAGAAAATCGTCGGTCGTTTTTCCCATGATCGTTGACCAACTAGCAACATTCGGCCACAACCTCGAGGCTACACGACCTCGCGAGCACCAGAAATTGACAAAATTCTAATTTTCAATCATCTTAGAAATTCTCAACAATTATAAACTTAAAAATCATGAAACAATTATAAAAATTCATCATTTTCTAATACGAATCTGTTTCTATAACCAAAATTTGACATTAAGATGATCGATTTTTTTGACTTGAAATGACTTTTACCGTTAATTCTTATTTTCGAAATAATTACATAATACATATACTAGAAATTGTTGTTAAAAATGATGTTACATCCATACACGCATTTTCCTTCAAAGATCAAAGCCTAAAGTTGAATATATAAAGAGAAATTGAATTTGTTTGAATGTGCTTGAGCCTGTTATACAACAGAGACATGTATATATATATTTATACAGACATGCACAGATTATTCCATATTTCTAACCATATCAATTCATCCATGAAAACATTAATCACAACATCACTACAAGATTTTATCACATTCATCAAGATATAAACTGGTTTAAATAAAAAAATGATTGTTTACTCACAGTTTTTGGAAGAAAAAAAACAGAGAAATTGGAAATTGATTTGAATTTGAAAAAATGGGACTTGGTTTTGATCTGAACCTTGCTTTGATTTGAAATCTTGTTTTGAGATAATCTTGCTTTAAGCTTCAGGTTGAAGTTTGTCCTAGTTTTTAATTTCTGGTTTTTAGTTTTGCTCAAGTTCATTTTTTAGTTTTGAATATAACAAAGAAAATGATGCAAAGAGGAGTTAGATATATATAGCCTTGAAATTCTTTTATTTATTATTTTAAAAATGAAAATAACTAATGACACTTGTATTTGCATGATATAATTAAGCTAACACTTGTTCAATTTCATGTTACAATACTTACACTTGTAAATTTACATGTTATTATAATTTTTATATTATATTATATTTAGTTTTATATTTTTTGTGTTTTTATATTAACATTTTTTTTGTTTTATACTTATATATATTCAAACTATATTTATTTCATGTAAATTTTTTGAAAGAATGTATATAAAAGCAAAAGAAATGAATCTTTCTATTAAATCCTATTTAAGCTATAATGCTTTTTAATTAATGAATATTTATTTTTAGTGTTTTTAAAATATAGAATTTAATCCTTAAATAGCTTTTGAAAGTTATTATATTGAATTCAAAAAATAACTTCCAAATCACAATATATATATATTATAATTAGAAAACAAATTTTTATTAGTTTTAAGATATAGAGTTTTTAAATCCAATTTATTTTTAAGATAATCAAAATTTCATTTACAGTCTATATATATATATACATAAACAAGCACATATCCTATTTATTTTGGAAAAATTCAAATTAGTTCACAAATTAATTCTAAAAACTATATTAGCTATTAAATTAAATTTGGCTTAAAAATGGGATCGCTACAAACGTCATCCCAATAAATTTTTTCAGGTACCAACTAAGAAAAGAGGAAAGTTGATATTTGACAGCGGTTGCTCTAAACATATGATAGTAAACAAAGATATGCTGACTAACATTATCTACTCAGATGGAGGATCTGTCACATTTGGAGATAATTCCAAAGGATGTATCATCCACAAAGGCCGATATGAGCAATGACGGTACATCTAATTTACCTCTTATTACAAGAGTTTTATTAGTTAAAAAAAATTAAAACATAGTTTGCTTAGTATAAGTCAACTATGCGATAAAGGTTTTTATATATCTTTTTTAGAAAATAAATGTAACATATTTGATCAAAATAAGAATCTTATCTTTGAAGGAACTAGTGAACGTAATATGTACATATTAAACATGAAAGTTAGTCATAACACAAATATGTCTAGTAGCCAAAGAAAATGATCCTTGGTTATGGCACAAAAGATTTTATCATATAAACTTTAAAGCAATAAGCAAATTATCTAAAAATAATTTAGTAAATGGATTACCAAAAATTAATTTTAAAGTAAATAGTATTTGCGATCCCTTTCAGTTAGGAAAATTAACTAAATCTACTTTTAAATCAAAGAAAATTATTTCTACATTACAACCACTTGAGTTATTGCATTTAGACCTTTTTGGACCAACTCAAGTTCAATCTATAATAATAATATATATGTTTTAGTAATTATAGATGATTTCTCATGATATACGACAATATTTATGAAAAATAAAAGTGATACTTTTGAAAATTTTAAACACTTTGCTAAGAGTATTCAAAATATTTAAAAATTAAAAATTAAAAACATTAGAAGCGATCTTGGTGGCGAATTCGATAATGATATTTTTGAAAAATATTGTAATAAGAAAGGAATTGTTCACAATTTTTCATTTTCTAGAACTCCGCAACAAAATGCAGTTATAAAAAGGAAAAATAGAACACTTCAAGAATGTGCTGGAACCTTATTAAATGGAAGCACTCTATCTAAATATTTTTAGGTAGAAGTGGTAGCAACTGCTTGTTATGTTTTAAATTGAGTCTCCATTAGACCATTAACAAAACATACCCCTTACGAACTTTTTAATGGAAGAAAACTTAACATATCATACTTTAAATTTTTCAGTCCAAAATCTTTTTCATTAAATACAAAAGTCCAATTTGGTAAATTCAATCTATCCAATGAAGGAATACTCATTGGATACTCGGAATGAAGCAAGTGTAACGTCCCGGAAATTTCGATCCCGAAAATTCCAGTTAGTTAGAGAAAAGAAGAAAAGATAGAAGAAGAAGAAGAACAGAAAAGAATCATACAATCTCACATTCGCAGCGGATAAAGTATAATATAATAATAATAGTTATATCAAAGAAAACTGTAATAGCATAAACATTCATCCACAGTTATAACCCATTCATACACAGAAGTCAACAAACACAATACAATACTTCTCACAGAAAACTAGCATGCAACCATAACTACTTAAGTTTTAAATTTTGTGGAGTTACTCACCTTTTAAACTCTGAACAGAGAAATAGTTTGAAATCTGAATTGCCAACTTAATTTAGATCTAAATCTTCTTTGTTTACTTGAGCCTAAGTTGCATCCTTGATTTGCTTCAGAAGAAAGCAGGATTAAATTTAGTTTCTTCTTGAAAAACTGAAGCTTGCATGTTGATCAAATTGCTGTTGATTTTGACAGAGCTTGATTTCAGACTTTAGCTTGTTGCTTGATTAAATGTTGAATTCGTTTTCAACCGAACCTGAATTTTATTTTCCTGGTTTTTAGTTTCTTCCCAAGTTTTTGGTTTAACTAAATTTTGAAAAAGAAAGAAATAAGGTGTAAGGGTGTTTTTAATAATCTTATGTTATCTTACTAAAAAAATGCCACTTGTTAATTCAAATGATACATATGTGACAAATGTATTCACATGAGTCCATTTATTAACAAATGTCTAGATCTTGATTTATGTATTTACAATTGCTTAAAACCATTTTAAAATTAATTATACAAGTATTTATTTTGATATGTTATGTTTACATTGATTTATATTTAGGGTTTAAACTTATATATATTTATAAACTATATTCATGTGTTATTTAAAGATGAATTTTAAAAGCAAAGAAATGACCAAAAATTTAAATCTTATTTTAACTCAAGCTAATATATTGTTGATTAATATATATATATATATATATATATATATATTGAAAATATAGAATAAATTTTAACTAGTTTTGAAAATTATTAACTTAATTTTTTTTTAAAACACATTTTCCAATTACAATGCATATATATACATATTCATTAAGATTAGACAACATATCCTTTATCAAATCTAAAACCAAAGACTTCCTTTAATTATTAAAGCTTCAAATTTATCCAGCTATCAGAATTTGATCTGTTCAATTGAATAAAACCAGTAATTATTCAGTTACCAGATATCAAAAATCCGGGCTATCACATTCCTCCCCCCTTTGAATCTTTTCGTCCCCGAAAAGAAACGAAGCCAGAATTATTAAAATGCTTAAATTCAGATAAATTTTTCCTTGATCATTTTAAAACACTTTAAAATCTATATATAGTATTATCAAAGTAGTTTTATAAAAATATCATTCTACAACTCGATGTTTCAACAAGTCCATCTTCGTTCTCATAGAAATTCGGTCATACGTTGATCAGGCGTAGGACTGAAAATGTATAAGTACTTAGCAGACCCATTTTCAACACCTAGTGAAAATACTTTAGAAAATAATTTTATTAAAAATATAGAAAACGGTTTTTTTTTTTTTTTGAAAATAGAGGGTATATCTTTGGTGAGAATGCTCTAGAAATCATCACCCCCATCCATGGTAGCAGTTAACCCGATGGTTACATTGCCATCCCGACAAAATCCACAGATAACTGTAGGCCTTCGCGCCCCTCAATTACACCATGGAGCCCGCTACAGATCGTAGCTACAACTGGGGTTACGTAGCTATCACAGCAAAAACCCATATAACTGTAGGCATCAGCGCCCTCGAATTTCGCTGCCAAAAGAATGAAACTTCTCCACTCCACTTGACCATAGATCGCAGTCTACCGATGTTGCGTTGCCTTCCCGGCAAAATCAAGTGTAGACCGTTGGCACTCATCCTCCACACAATTTTCGCTATGGTCCCCATAGTAGATCGCAGTGACATCGAGTTACATTATCGTCACAGCATAACCCAAATGCCCCTGTAGGCATCAGCGCCCTCGACTTTCGCTACCCAATAATCCTCAGGAACTAGTTTGTCCGAACTCCTCACAGGATCAACTTTAGAACCCCCCCCCCCTTGGGGCTCAAGGCAGCACCACCCGGTGGTACTCCTGAGAAGTCCATTCCAAGGGAGTGCTTTTTTCCCCAGAGCCATCATCAAAACATTTCATACTATATATATAGTATCTTTAAATCATACACCTAGTATGATCTCATACAAAGCTTCTTTACACAAAATCGATTATTCCTAAATCGATAATTCTCAAACTAGGCTTTCCAAATTCAATATTGATTTTACCCAAAAATCAAAAGCCTTCCCAAATTCGAAGGTTCCCAAAACCTTTTTCAAAATCCTCATATGATCCTTTGTACATATATATATACAGATATATATAATTTTCAAAATTTTGGATCATATCAAATTTGTATAAAACTCCTTTTATACTTCAAAACACCTTCAAAATCTTTTTCTTCTGGAAAAAGATTCAACAAGGGGAATTTCATTTTATAAAACAAAGATATTTTACTTTGTTTACTCAAAATCAAATATTTAAATTTGATTACTCTTTTCAATATCATTCTCATTCAAATCCGTATGATGTACACATATCATTCGAATGCTATACCAATCTGATCGCTCACTCGATCACACAATTTCACTTCCGAACTAGTACGTCCACCGACTTCCTAATGCGGACTTAGATCTGGTTTCTTGATCAGAAGCCGTCATTCTCCTTGCATAGCCATAACTATGATAGAGAATATCCAAAACCAATCAACAACCCATATTCAGGTTCGCCGTCGAAAATTGAGTGAATAATCCCACTCGGATCGATATGATTATCTCGAAATTCTGTGCTCGAATCTGGATCAAATCACTATGCGAATAGAATAACATACGTATACCCTACGTATTTATCTTTATTGGTTATTAGCCAAATCAATTTCTCTTTCTATTCACATTCACTTATTCACAATCGCTTAAATCCATTCAGATTATCACCTCTATTCTTATCTCGATTGGGTATTTAACCTATAACAGTTTGAACTCCGACCAGTTTATTTAGAAAATAGTTTGAAAATTTTAAAAATAGATAAGTGGTTGAAATATAATTACTAGTTTGTAAAATAGCTGTAAAATAGTTCAGTAATTGTAAAATAATTGGAAAATAGTTAAATAGTCATAGAAATTTTAAATAATTGCAAAATAGCTATAAAATAGTAATTAGTAGTTGAAAATAGTAATTAGTTTATAAAATAGTTAGAAAATTGTTAATCAGTTTCAAAAATAATTGTAAAACAAGTATAAGATAGTTTGGCTTTTAAAAGAAAGGTTGTTTATATAATGAATAGCTTGGAAAAATAGGTTTATATTAAAACAATTTATATTAAAAATAGACTAGAGTCAAAACTGTACTCTCCCCAATCTCCATTCTCATCAATTCAATTTAAATTTCCTCTATCATTTAAATTGACCCAATTCCAATTTAAACAACTTCAATTCCCATTGAAATTTATTCAATCCCAATTCAAGTTGTATTAACCTCACTTCTTCCCAAATTTAACATTATTCAATCTTGATCTCAAATCCTACTAATTCAGATAAATTTCAATTGAACTAGTTCCTATTTCAATTCATTTCAACTCCAATTTGAATTAATCCCAATTCCAAACTCTATTTCCAAATCAAGTTGAATTATTCTTGATTTCCTCCCAAATTCAATTCAAATTCCATTTGAATTTAAAACTATTCAATTTAAATTACAATTCCAAATTATTCAAATCAATCCAGTTAAAATTTTCCCTTTGAATCTTATATCATACATCTTCAATCACCATTCAATTAATTCAAATCAAATTCAATTCGAACCAACTTCAAATTCCAGTTCACTATGAACCATCTCGAATTACATAAATTCGAGTTAATACTTCAATTGTTGATTTAATTCCTTTAAATCAATTTACCTTTTTATCCAAACAATGGATTACCATATTCCATTTCTCATTCATTTAAAAAAATCCTATTCACATTTTAAAGATTATTAATAACAATAGGATGATATCATCCAATTATTTCAAAACATCCATCCATTTCCAATTTTCGGATCTCAAACCCAATTTGAGATCACTCAAACTCTCAAATATAATCAATCATTTAACTTCCCAAGTTAAAACTTAATTTCATCTGGAAATTTCCAAATCAGGTGATCATTTCAACTTATTTAACCTTTCCCAAGTTAAACTCAATTTACTTAATCCAGTCAACCTTACCCAATTTGAACTTCCATTTCAAATTTTGAACTTCTCATGAATAATCTTCCCACTTATTAAGTTCAAAAACTTATCACTTTGGGTATCATGTCTTATTCCCAATTTAAAACTCAATATTTAGAGTTTATTTCTAATCACCTTTGATATTATGTATATCCACATGTATACATATTAATTTCTTTTACATTCCAAGTTATACTTTAAAATTTTAAACCACCTTTGGTTTTAATTCAAAACAAATTTCTTTTTAAAATTTTCAAGCAACTCTTGTTTGAAATAGGTTCATTTCATTCAAATGCATTAAATAATATTATTTATTATTTCTTTAAATTAATTACATTAATTAATCACATTCGGTAATTAACTTATTTCTTAATTACCTTCATTAAGTAATTATCTCTTAAATTACTTACCTCTAGTTACTTCATTAAGTAACTCCCTCTTATTTATCAATTCCAATTATTATCCATTAATTAATATCATTAAATAAAGTTTAATTAATCACATAAATTAATTGATTATCCTTATCCTGAAACCTTTCCCAATTTCAAGATTTATTTTCAGTTTGAATCCATTTCAAACTAGTCTTTAATTTCTATTTGGTTGTAATTCTATTACCACTTAATTCTTACTATTACTTTTAATTTAATTAATACTACAACCAATTTCCTTAATATAATAGATAATCTATTTCTCATATAAAAATTCATTTACTTTTGAAATCATTTAAAAATCTTTATATAAGAAAATAACAAGTACGCTCTCTCATATTTATACACTCAACTCATTATAGGGTACCACTTACCCTATCCTTAATGAGTAATCCCAACAGAGCCAAGGTTCTCGCTCAACCTTCTGCTCTGATACCAAATGTAACGTCCCGGAAATTTCGATCCCGAAAATTCCAGTTAGTTAGAGAAAATAAGAAAAGATAGAAGAAGAAGAACAGAAAAGAATCGTACAATCTCACATTCGCAGTGGATAAAATATAATATAATAATAATAGTTATATCAAAGAAAACTTTAATAGCATAAACATTCATCCACAGTTATAACCCATTCATACACAGAAGTCAACAAACACAATACAATACTTCTCACAGAAAACTAGCATGCAACCATAACTGCTTATGTTTTAAATTTTGTGGAGTTACTCACCTTTTAAACTCTGAACAGAGCAATAATTTGAGATCTGAATTGTCAACTTAATTTAGATCTAAATCTTCTTTGTTTACTTGAGCCTAAGTTGCATCCTTGATTTGCTTCATATGAAAGCAGGATTAAATTTAGTTTCTTCTTGAAAAACTGAAGCTTGCATGTTGATCAAATTGCTGTTGATTTTGACAGAGCTTGATTTCAGACTTTAGCTTGTTGCTTGATTAAACGTTGAATTTGTTTTCAACCGAACCTGAATTTTATTTTCCTGGTTTTTAGTTTCTTCCCAAGTTTTTGGTTTAACTAAATTTTGAAAAAGAAAGAAATAAGGTGTAAGGGTGTTTTTAATAATCTTATTTTAATCTTACTAAAAAATGCCACTTGTTAATTCAAATGATACACATATGTGACAAATGTATTCACATGGGTCCATTTATTAACAAATGTCTAGATCTTGATTTATGTATTTACAATTGCTTAAAACCATTTTAAAATTAATTATACAAGTATTTATTTTGATATGTTATGTTTACATTGATTTATATTTAGGGTTTAAACTTATATATATTTATAAACTATGTTCATGTGTTATTTAAAGATAAATTTCAAAAGCAAAGAAATGACCAAAAATTTAAATCTTATTTTAACTCAAGATAATATATTCTTGATTAATATATATATATATATATTTTGAAAATATAGAATAAATTTTAACTAGTTTTGAAAATTATTAACTTGAATTTTTTTTTAAAACACATTTTCCAATTACAATGTATATATATACATATTCATTAAGATTAGACAACATATCCTTTATCAAATCTAAAACCAAAGACTTCCTTTAATTATTAAAGCTTCAAATTTATCCAGCTATCAGAATTTGATCTGTTCAATTGAATAAAACCAGTAAATTGTTCAGTTACCAGATATCAAAAATCCGGGCTATCACAGCAAGGCATATAGAATTTATAATAAAAGAACTAAAATAATCGAAGAAACACTTCATGTGTCACTCGATGAAAATTATAAATTTAATAATAAAATTGAAGATTAAGAAATAATTCTTAAATCAAATACCATAGAAAATGATATTGAAAATATTGAAAATAATATTGAAATTGAAAAAAAAATATCTAATGAAAATGAGATTCGATATCCACCAAGACTGTTATCCCGCCTTTTAGCAATGTCGTGACAACAAGCATTTGACTAGAGACAAAGGACTGTCTATCCCGAAGATTGGTTATACATAGGATTACTATGGATACCAACAAATTTGGTCCGAGTTTGGGTCAAGCTACAATCGATATGACACGACAAGCAAAGTGTAAATGCCAACATTCCAAATTTCAAGTCAATCGGAGTTTGTATGTTCAAGATGTTAATCGATCAAGGTCAAGAAAATCAACACCATTCGTATCCATGCAAGTCCATATCCATCCCTTCACAAGACCTCCTTCGTATCCCCAAGCGGACATTAGTTCGTATCCATCATCGCCCACTGGCTTCCTTCGTATCCATCGAACTGAAGCTGCTCCATATCCATCATGTTAACAACACTTCGTGTCCATCAACAAACGACACTTCATATTGGTCCCATGAATACACTCTGTGTATCGTTCTTTCACCCACATGGTTTGTATCGATCATTACTAATTGATATGAAAAGAGGCCATGCATCATCGATACAAAATCGACTACTCTATGATCGATACGAAGAGATTGTCTATCTATCGATACGAAGTGACCATTAAGCCATCGATACGAAATATCTTTAAGATCGATACGAAGGTTCGGCGGAACGATACGAAAGGACAATCTAGGTCGATACGAAAAATACATGTAAAAGTGGAAGACTCGGTCGCTATGCATGAAAAATGGATCGATCCTAGAATATAACACCACGTCATCCAACGGTCACGTGCACAACATGGATACAAATCAGAACAATATGAATTATATCGATACGAATTTGATAGCACACTGTAAATCCAAACTTGCATCGATCATATCTCACAATCTACAAGTCCAAATGCCATCAAATTTTCATAGAAGCTTGCGTACTACCTCAAAAATGTCCATGATCGATCTCAACCCAAAATGAACATTTTTGATCGATATGAATAAGATACATATCGATCATCGATCGAGCCAAAATCACTTAAACTTGATCCCGTGGGCCCACCCACATGAGAGAAGAAGTCCTCCAAGATCTGGGCGGGATATTTGCTACCTACGCGTGCAAATAGTGACCCTGGGCCTATAGAAAAGGACATTTTTGGCCTTTCTTCGTCGGAACACTGCCAAAATAGCTATTATACTTCGATTGTACGTTTTTAAATCCTTTGTAATCAGCGAGTTATAATAAATAAATATCAATCATTCCATAGTGGACATAGGCCATACACCGAACCACTCTAAATTTGCGTGTTTCCGTACCTTTTCTTATCTGTCGGTTGGTGTTTTTGTTAGATCGGCCTCATTTTACATTAGGTTTCTTCATTTTATCTCTTCAAACACATCCGAAGAGTGTTGTGCTCAATTTTGGTACAAACACTTTGGTAAATGAGAAAACCCAGCTTTTCTCCTGCTCATTGGATCTACTGTTGATATTGGATTGCAAGAATATAAGGAGAAGATCTGGATCTCAAGCCTAGAATTTCTTACATCCTATTTAGATTTACACCAAGTCTAGGAGAGAACTTCACCATTCACCATGGTCGCTACTTGGACTACCACAACCATTGTAGATCCAGATGAATGGGATAGGCAGAACCCCGCGCAACTTTCCTCTATAGACCCGAACGTTGTTGGACCTTTGGATCCACAAGGACCTATCACCAGGGTAGAGTTCCGACTGCTAATGCAAGAGCTGACTCAAAGCCGCCAGCAGCTCACCCAGCAGCTCCGTGCCAACACGGAGTTAACCAACTGTCTGAACCGACAAAGACGAAGGAGATCCAGAAGGGATCATGGTTCCTACTCATCTATTGAAATTCATCTTTCTCTAATTACAATCATAGATTCACGCCCCCATGGCTGGATGGAAGCTATACATAGGCTACGGACATCAACGCACTTTGAATCTTGGGCAAGAGAGTGTTGGTCTGTCAACCAACCACCAGCCTGGACCCTCCTACTGAGGAGGAACGGTTCCTTATCACACTACCGACAACCATGCCACCGCCATCGCCAGCGTGATTACACTCCTGAGCCTTATATTCCCAAAGATCTAGGGCTAAGGAGGCAAGGTATGGACCTCAACCGCACCCGGCCCATCCTCGCATTGTGGAACCCGACCATACCTTGGCTCAACATGCCTAGAGTGTTCAGATGCTAGACGTCCCGACAATGATCCGCCAGATGACCCATGAAAGATATGGCCTCACTAATGACGACTGTGGAATCTCTCGGATTCATACCCTTTTCACCGATGACATCCTCTACGCTGAACTGCCTCAATGATTCAGAATGCCAACTCTACCAGTTTATGAAGGGAGCTCTGACCCTAACCATCACATTTTAAAGTATGAATAGTTGACGAATGTCGCAATGGCTAATGATGAAGTCAAATGCCGAAGTTTCCAATCTCCCTACAGGGAATCACGACTATATGGCTTACTCGTCTACCATCCCGATCTATTTCATGTTTCGACCAGTTGACTACAAAGTTTGTCAAGCAGTTTCGCATGCATGTCACAGGGCCCAAAGATGTTAATACCTTGTCAAGTATCACTCAAGCTCGCGGAGAGACACTCAGACATTACCTAGAGAGGTTCCACACTGCATGCGCTAGATTAGTAACCCTAATGACAATTCCATTCTGATGGCACTGACTAAGGGAATCGATCCTGATTTCGAATTTGACAACTGGTTGGTCAGAAAACCCCATGCGTCATTGGACCGTTCCTTCCAAGGCAGCTCAGTTCATGAGAAGAGAGGATGCGAAACAGTCTAGGAAAAAGAATGATGCAAGGCCCATTGTGGAAGGAAGCCAAAGCAATGCCGCTGCGAAACAAACCGGGGAGAGTTTTGGAAAGGTGCAGTTAAATATATAGAATAAGTACGATCAACATAAAGGCGATGGAAATCAGGGTAAGTAGCATGATCAGACTCGCAGACCGCGATGTAGAGCTCCCATGTTTGACACCTATACTCCTTTAAATACATCCCCAGAAAATGTGTACTTGCAAACCTGTAATACTATCCAATATAAGAAACCTGCTCCAAAGCAATAGTTAGAGAAACATATTCAAACTGGGAAGTTTTATAGATTTCACGATAGTTATGGCCACAACATAAACGGATGTCGTCATCTATAGGATATAATCGAGAAGTTGGTCCAAGAAAGAAAGTTAGAGCAATTCGTTCGGGTGCCGCGGGCTGGAGTTGCAGGCGCATTAAATCAAAATCAAATGCCAAATCAGGTTAGACTGAAGGAACCCGCACATACTGGTGGAAGGTTCGGGATTAACATTGTTAGTGGTGGTCCTCGTCTAACAGATCAAAGCTGGAGGGAAATGGAGTCGTGTGGCAGCTCTATTGGGCATGCGAGCTTCGAATGTTGTAGTAACTTGGAAGATGGGGCTCCGGCCAAACAGCAGAAGATAATGACAGACAACATCGTTTTTCGAGATAGGAATTCTGACTGATTCGAAACCCCTACCATTGATCCGTTAGTCATATCAGCCCAGGTAGGTCCTGGTTGGATGAAGAGGATCTTAGTGGATAGTGGAAGTTCGGTGAACACACTCTTTAGGCAAGCCTATGATCAAATGAAGATAAAGCGAATGATTTGAAGCCTTGTCAGTCTCGTATTATGGCTTCAATGGAAGTGCTACTATATTTATGAGTCGCGATTGGGGAACGCCGACCGGGCCTGGTTGAGATCCAGGCTGCTATCGCCCCTTGGTGTCTAACTATGAAATTCCCTACCTACAATGGAGTCAGAGTTGTTCAGGGAGACCAGGCTGTTGGACGAGCCTGTTATGTTGCTGAGCTACGAGAGGTACGGCAAAAAGAGAAGGGAAAAGGCGTAGAGGAATCTCTCTACGTCTGCTTTGCAGATAATTGATAGTTAACGTTTGGGCCTAGGCCCGGGCACCACAGCCAATTCCTAAGACACCTTGACCCAATAGATAATGAAAACGAGGATGATGCCAAAGACAGTTAGGCTTCTTTGGCAGAGCTGACGATCAATGTTTCGGTCGATAATAATGACGATTTTAGAATGATAAAGATTGGGTCTCAGCTGAGCCAACAGATGAAGGAAGAATTGGTTGAATTTCTCTAGGCAAACCTCGACGTGTTTTCTCGAACACACTCAAACATGTGTGGGATCTCGCTGGACATCACGAGCCATACATTAAATATTGACCCACGGCGTGTCCGATTAAGCAAAAAAGGCATGGTATGGATCCAGAAAGATCTGCCTCCCTAAAGGAAGAGATAGATAAACTTAGGTCGAATGGGTTTATCCGAGATACATTATATTCAGAATGGGTGTCCAACCCTGTACTTGTAAGGAAACCTAATGGGAAATGGAGAATTTGCATTGACTACTCAGAATTGAATAAAGCTTACCCTAAGGACAGTTTTCCACTTCCCCAGATTGATCAACTTGTAGACTCAACAACTGAACACGAGCTCTTATCTTTCATGGATGAATATTCCAGCTACAATCAATTTCCCATGCACCTGCCTGATCAGGAGCACACAAGCTTCGTCATCGATCTAGGACTTCACTGCTACAAAGTCATGTCGTTTGGACTCAAAAACGCTGGAGCAACTTACCAACGGCTAATCAGTCGAAGTTTGCTAACCAGATCGAGAAAACTATGGAGGTATATGTGGACGACATGCTTGTGAAATCCCGATTCTCCACCAATTATATCAAAGACCTAGAAACGATGTTCAAAATCCTCCGAGAGTACATAATGAAACTCAAGCCGTTGAAGTGTCGCTTTGGGGTCGCGTCGGGAAAGTTCCTTCGATTCATCGTTAATGCTCGAGGAATCGAAGCCAATCCTGAGAAAATCTAGGCAATTAGAAATCTTGGGACTCCAAGGACAATAAAACAAGTTCAGAGCCTCAACGGGAAGGTAGCAGCACTGAACGGGTTCATTTCAAAATCCACTGAAAAATGCATTCCTTTCTTCGATCTAATCAGAAAAGGAAAACGGAACTTTAAATGGACTACAAGAGTGTGAAGGCACATTCCGAGCATTGGTTCAACACCTATCCACACCACCCATTCTTTCAATGCCTGTTGATCACGAGAGATTGTGCATCTACTTGATAGTGTTATAAAATGCAATCAGTGCTACTTTTATTCGAGAGGAGGACCGGATACAACAGCCAGTCTATTACATTAGCAAACGACTGACCTCAGCAGAGAGAAATTACCCGAAGTTGGAGAAGTTAGCTTACTGTCTTGTTATTGCCTCAAGGAAGCTTCTCCCTTATTTCCAGGCTCATCCTATAATTGTCTACACCAACTAGCTGTTATGACAGGTCCTTATGCAACCCGAGACATTTGGTAGGTTACTCAAGTGGAATATCGAGCTGAGTCGGTTCGACATCGTTTACACACCAAGGCGAGCTATTCAAGGACAAGTCCTAGCAGACTTCATCGTCGAATTCACTATCCCAGAGGACTTGCCTGAAACAAGTGAATCTCCTAAATATGTTTGGAAGCTGCATACTGATGGTGCATCAAATGACCACTGCTCAGGCACTGGGATTGTTCTCGAGACTCCTAAAGGCCAACCTATATGCTATGTTTTAAAGATCGATTTCCATGCGACCAACAACAAGGTCGAATATGAAGCCCTGCTCGTCGGATTCAGGCTTGCCAGAGATTTAAGAATTATTGCTGTGGAGATTTACTGCGATTCACAATTGGTCGTGTGCCAAGTTCAGGGGGAATACCGGGCCATAGACCAAAGACTGACTGCTTATCTTGCTCAGATCAAGGAAATATTGAAACGGTTCGATTATTACTCCATCAATTGTATACCCCGAGAACACAACCAGATGGTCAATTCCTTGGCTAAGTTAGCTAGCACTGGTGAGGCACAGCAAATGGGACTCGTTCCCGTTGAGATACTTGTTGAGTCAAGATTTTTATAGAGTTTTGATTTCTGACAAAGGAATAAGCCGTGATCGACAAAAAGAAGTTATTCATTTAAGAAACACAAAGAGCTCCATATATTAGAGGTTGATTATTTGGTATGTTAGTAATTTATGTTAAAATCTATCCTCAAATAATCATGCACAAAATATAATATATATATATATACACATTTATATAGGATGTGCACTTTATTGTGCAATTTAACAGAGACCGGTCGACCGGTCCAAATATAGGCGGTCGACCGTTCCTGTTGGATGTGCACAATAAACGTGCACACATGCACATAACGACTATATTTTTAAAAACCTGTCTACCGGTTAGTTTTTGACCTGTCGACCGTTTTTAAACAGAGAGCAACTTCTTCCAAAAGACACATCTTTCTTCAATGGTTGCGTCTCTTCTTCTTCATCAATGATCATAACTTTTGACTGCAACTTTTCACCAAGGGTTATAACTATTTTCTCTCTATAAATACACATCAATATCATTGATTAAAAAATAAGTTTTTACACGATCATATATGCTCTCTAATCTAATCTCTAACACTCCTGCATTCTAAAAATTAATTTAGCTTATTGAATCATTGAAATTATTTCATATCTTTTGATTCAATAAGTAAATACCTTCTTTAATCTTTACAAAACATCATTCATATTCTTTGAGGATAAGATTATAGGAAGGGTGTACTACTTGTGACAAATCCGTGTTTTCAAGAACACAAGTTGTCAACAACAATTGTATTTGTTTTTGTTGAAGTCCTCGTGTTGTAAGAGGCAAGTGTTGAAGTCCTCGGTGTTGTAAGAGGCAAGTGTTGAAGTCCTCAGTGTATTAGAGGCGTGAAATCCCGTTCGGCTGTTCGGGTATTGTAAACCTGTTCCTCCGGGTGAAGCGAGGTAGTTAATAGTGAAAATCCAGATAGGAGTCTGGGACTGGACGTAGGACGGTGCTCCGAACCAGTATAAAAATCTCTGGTGTGATTTTTCTATTTTTATTTTTGCTTTGCTACTATCATCTATTTTCCGCATTTATATTATAGTCCATATTACACGATCCGTGTGTACTATATTAGTACGTGCATTAGTATACACACCGCACTTTTCAATTGGTATCAGAGCATAGCGACTTTCATTTGGTATCGGAGCCTGGTTTTCTAGAGATCGTAACAACATCCTAGAATAAATGGCTACAAAGAGATCTAGTCAAGGCAATAAGAAGAGGAAGAGCAATAAAGAACAATCAAAGGAGCAAACAAACAAATGCTTCATGGCAAAAGATAACGAGGTTAGTGATCTAACTTTTGATGATATGATAGAAATAAATTCAGAACTTCTAGACACTTTAAAAAGTCTCAAAAGAAAATATAAGGAAGCTCTGGAAAATCAGAAGAAAGCAGAATTCGAAAGAGATATGCTTAAAGACGAGAAGAGAATATTAGAAGAAGAACTTGAGAAAATTCAAGATTCAGACAATTCTCAACTCGCTCTATTAAGTCAAGAAATAGAAGCTCAAAAAGAAAAGAATAATGCTCTAGCTTCTGAAAATCATGAGTTAAAAACAAAAATTAAAATTGTTGAGTTAGATAACACTAGTCTCAAAACTAAGCTTGATGACATTACTAAAAATATTTCCAATTTTAATAAAGGGAGAGAAAATTTATGCAGGATTATTGAAAATTCTCAACCTGCTTCAAATAAGAAGGGATTAGGTTATGCTAAGAATTCAAAAGCTCACAATGATAGAAGTGGTGTAGGCTATAAACAAGCTAAAAGTAAAAATAGTACTAGATATGCATTCATGTATACTAACTTTAGTGCTAGTACTAGTAATCAAGATAGTTTTAAAACCAGTTATAGTCATAATAGTACTTTGTTTAGAAATGATAGAAATTATTCTTCAAGTACTAAGCTAATGACTAATAGTATTAAGATATGGATTCCAGCTAATATGATTGATCATGATAAACAACTTTATATTAGCAACTATTATAAGAATGTAATTTGTAATGAAAATTATATTTATAAAGGTTCAACCACACCCAAATGGGTATGGTTTCCAAAGACCTAACCCCCCGGACCCTAACATAGTAAGTGGGTACCGAAAATTATTATTATTTTTTGCAGGTACTCAGAGAAACAAAAGGAAAATGATAGATTTTGGAAGTTCAAAGAATGTTCCATATGTTTAATAGAATTACGTGCTTACAATAAAATATGGACTTCGGTAAATATGGTAAAATTTATTTTACTTTTCCTTCATAATTAATAATGAGTTTATCTCGTTATATACAAGATATTTTATATAATTTTATATATTTCCCCATTCTTTTTGATAATGACAAAGGGGGAGAAATTCATATGAATATAAATAGAGGGAGATATTATACTTAGGAGGAGATGTTATACTTAGGTGGAGCTTTGAAGACATTATCTGGCACTTGTGTGAATGTTACTCTTGATCTGTGATAGTAGTTTTATGTTGCCTATAATCTGTTTTACATCTTCCATTTAACAACTCCTTTTTGTCGATGACAAAGGGGGAGAAAGTGCTAACAATTTTTTGCAGGAATATATATATATAAGACAAAATCTCAGGGGGAGATCACATATTCAGGGGGAGATTCAGAACTTCAGATATATGTTGTCATCAATCAAAAAGGGGGAGAATGTTGAGTCAAGATTTTTATAGAGTTTTGATTTCTGACAAAGGAATAAGCCGTGATCGACAAAAAGAAGTTATTCATTTAAGAAACACAAAGAGCTCCATATATTAGAGGTTGATTATTTGGTATGTTAGTAATTTATGTTAAAATCTATCCTCAAATAATCATGCACAAAATATAATATATATATATATACACATTTATATAGGATGTGCACTTTATTGTGCAATTTAACAGAGACCGGTCGACCGGTCCAAATATAGGCGGTCGACCGTTCCTGTTGGATGTGCACAATAAACGTGCACACATGCACATAACGACTATATTTTTAAAAACCTGTCTACCGGTTAGTTTTTGACCTGTCGACCGTTTTTAAACAGAGAGCAACTTCTTCCAAAAGACACATCTTTCTTCAATGGTTGCGTCTCTTCTTCTTCATCAATGATCATAACTTTTGACTGCAACTTTTCACCAAGGGTTATAACTATTTTCTCTCTATAAATACACATCAATATCATTGATTAAAAAATAAGTTTTTACACGATCATATATGCTCTCTAATCTAATCTCTAACACTCCTGCATTCTAAAAATTAATTTAGCTTATTGAATCATTGAAATTATTTCATATCTTTTGATTCAATAAGTAAATACCTTCTTTAATCTTTACAAAACATCATTCATATTCTTTGAGGATAAGATTATAGGAAGGGTGTACTACTTGTGACAAATCCGTGTTTTCAAGAACACAAGTTGTCAACAACAATTGTATTTGTTTTTGTTGAAGTCCTCGTGTTGTAAGAGGCAAGTGTTGAAGTCCTCGGTGTTGTAAGAGGCAAGTGTTGAAGTCCTCAGTGTATTAGAGGCGTGAAATCCCGTTCGGCTGTTCGGGTATTGTAAACCTGTTCCTCCGGGTGAAGCGAGGTAGTTAATAGTGAAAATCCAGATAGGAGTCTGGGACTGGACGTAGGACGGTGCTCCGAACCAGTATAAAAATCTCTGGTGTGATTTTTCTATTTTTATTTTTGCTTTGCTACTATCATCTATTTTCCGCATTTATATTATAGTCCATATTACACGATCCGTGTGTACTATATTAGTACGTGCATTAGTATACACACCGCACTTTTCAATTGGTATCAGAGCATAGCGACTTTCATTTGGTATCGGAGCCTGGTTTTCTAGAGATCGTAACAACATCCTAGAATAAATGGCTACAAAGAGATCTAGTCAAGGCAATAAGAAGAGGAAGAGCAATAAAGAACAATCAAAGGAGCAAACAAACAAATGCTTCATGGCAAAAGATAACGAGGTTAGTGATCTAACTTTTGATGATATGATAGAAATAAATTCAGAACTTCTAGACACTTTAAAAAGTCTCAAAAGAAAATATAAGGAAGCTCTGGAAAATCAGAAGAAAGCAGAATTCGAAAGAGATATGCTTAAAGACGAGAAGAGAATATTAGAAGAAGAACTTGAGAAAATTCAAGATTCAGACAATTCTCAACTCGCTCTATTAAGTCAAGAAATAGAAGCTCAAAAAGAAAAGAATAATGCTCTAGCTTCTGAAAATCATGAGTTAAAAACAAAAATTAAAATTGTTGAGTTAGATAACACTAGTCTCAAAACTAAGCTTGATGACATTACTAAAAATATTTCCAATTTTAATAAAGGGAGAGAAAATTTATGCAGGATTATTGAAAATTCTCAACCTGCTTCAAATAAGAAGGGATTAGGTTATGCTAAGAATTCAAAAGCTCACAATGATAGAAGTGGTGTAGGCTATAAACAAGCTAAAAGTAAAAATAGTACTAGATATGCATTCATGTATACTAACTTTAGTGCTAGTACTAGTAATCAAGATAGTTTTAAAACCAGTTATAGTCATAATAGTACTTTGTTTAGAAATGATAGAAATTATTCTTCAAGTACTAAGCTAATGACTAATAGTATTAAGATATGGATTCCAGCTAATATGATTGATCATGATAAACAACTTTATATTAGCAACTATTATAAGAATGTAATTTGTAATGAAAATTATATTTATAAAGGTTCAACCACACCCAAATGGGTATGGTTTCCAAAGACCTAACCCCCCGGACCCTAACATAGTAAGTGGGTACCGAAAATTATTATTATTTTTTGCAGGTACTCAGAGAAACAAAAGGAAAATGATAGATTTTGGAAGTTCAAAGAATGTTCCATATGTTTAATAGAATTACGTGCTTACAATAAAATATGGACTTCGGTAAATATGGTAAAATTTATTTTACTTTTCCTTCATAATTAATAATGAGTTTATCTCGTTATATACAAGATATTTTATATAATTTTATATATTTCCCCATTCTTTTTGATAATGACAAAGGGGGAGAAATTCATATGAATATAAATAGAGGGAGATATTATACTTAGGAGGAGATGTTATACTTAGGTGGAGCTTTGAAGACATTATCTGGCACTTGTGTGAATGTTACTCTTGATCTGTGATAGTAGTTTTATGTTGCCTATAATCTGTTTTACATCTTCCATTTAACAACTCCTTTTTGTCGATGACAAAGGGGGAGAAAGTGCTAACAATTTTTTGCAGGAATATATATATATATAAGACAAAATCTCAGGGGGAGATCACATATTCAGGGGGAGATTCAGAACTTCAGATATATGTTGTCATCAATCAAAAAGGGGGAGAATGTTGAGTCAAGATTTTTATAGAGTTTTGATTTCTGACAAAGGAATAAGCCGTGATCGACAAAAAGAAGTTATTCATTTAAGAAACACAAAGAGCTCCATATATTAGAGGTTGATTATTTGGTATGTTAGTAATTTATGTTAAAATCTATCCTCAAATAATCATGCACAAAATATAATATATATATATATATATACACATTTATATAGGTTGTGCACTTTATTGTGCAATTTAACAGAGACCGGTCGACCGGTCCAAATATAGGCGGTCGACCGTTCCTGTTGGATGTGCACAATAAACGTGCACACATGCACATAACGACTATATTTTTAAAAACCTGTCTACCGGTTAGTTTTTGACCTGTCGACCGTTTTTAAACAGAGAGCAACTTCTTCCAAAAGACACATCTTTCTTCAATGGTTGCGTCTCTTCTTCTTCATCAATGATCATAACTTTTGACTGCAACTTTTCACCAAGGGTTATAACTATTTTCTCTCTATAAATACACATCAATATCATTGATTAAAAAATAAGTTTTTACACGATCATATATGCTCTCTAATCTAATCTCTAACACTCCTGCATTCTAAAAATTAATTTAGCTTATTGAATCATTGAAATTATTTCATATCTTTTGATTCAATAAGTAAATACCTTCTTTAATCTTTACAAAACATCATTCATATTCTTTGAGGATAAGATTATAGGAAGGGTGTACTACTAGTGACAAATCCGTGTTTTCAAGAACACAAGTTGTCAACAACAATTGTATTTGTTTTTGTTGAAGTCCTCGTGTTGTAAGAGGCAAGTGTTGAAGTCCTCGGTGTTGTAAGAGGCAAGTGTTGAAGTCCTCAGTGTATTAGAGGCGTGAAATCCCGTTCGGCTGTTCGGGTATTGTAAACCTGTTCCTCCGGGTGAAGCGAGGTAGTTAATAGTGAAAATCCAGATAGGAGTCTGGGACTGGACGTAGGACGGTGCTCCGACCAGTATAAAAATCTCTGGTGTGATTTTTCTATTTTTATTTTTGCTTTGCTACTATCATCTATTTTCCGCATTTATATTATAGTCCATATTACACGATCCGTGTGTACTATATTAGTACGTGCATTAGTATACACACCGCACTTTTCAATTGGTATCAGAGCATAGCGACTTTCAATACTATCTTCCTCGAGTATTGATCCAATGGAGATCGACTGGGTACATGAAGTCATACCCGATAAGGAATCATGGATGACTCCGTTCAGGAACTACCTCGAGTGTGGGACCCTGCCAGAGAGCAGGAGTGAGAGAGGACAAGTTCTTTAGAAGGCTTCATGATTCACTATCCTGAACGGAGTCATGAATCGAAGAGGATACTATGTTCCTTTACTCCGGCGTATCGCCCATGATGAAATCAAACGAGTGTTACATAATGTGAACAAAAGAGAATATGGCGACCACACAAGGGGCAAGCTCTTGCTAAGAAAGTACTCCAATATAGTTACTATTGGCCGACTGTAAATTGCAACATATAATATTATGCCAGGAAATGTGATAGATGTCAGAAGCATGCTCGGATTCTAAGAGCCAGGCCTATCGAAATAACTCAGATGGTCAGTCTATGGCCGTTCAAAATATGGGGCATCAATATTATTGGATATCCACCTCTAGCTTAAGGTGGCACGAGGTACGCCATCGTTGCCATTGATTACTTTACCAAATGTGCGGATGCTGAGCCTCTTTCTATTATCACAAAGAAGAAAGTGATCAATTTTGTGGTACGCAACATTATCTGTCGATTTGGTCTCCCACATACCATCACTAACAACAGAGTCCAATTCGATAGTGTTGAGTCCAAGAATTTCTGTCAGTGATTCCATATCCAAAAGAAGTTCTCTGCAGTTGCACACCCTCAGGCGAATGACCAAGTTGAAGCTGTTAATATAGTTATAAAGTCCATTCTGAAGAAATGATTGGAAAAAGCCAAGGCAAATGGGTCAATGAACTTCCTATGGCCATATGGGCTTATCGAACAACCCACAAGTCCACGACCGGCTATACTCCATTTTCATTTTCCTATAGTCCAGAAGCCATTATTCCAATTGAGTTGGAAGCGCCTTCACATCATGTGACATATTACGATCCAAAGACAAATGTTGGGTTACTTGCCGAAACTCTAGACTTAATAGATGAGAAGCGTGAAGAGGCTGATTTGAGGGCAACCGAGCACCTAAGTCGTGTCGCCCGATTGTACAATGCTAAGGTCTGGCCTCAAACCTTTGAACTTGGCGATCTCATGCTCAGTAGGATTAACCTGGTCCCTTCGCGTATGAAACCTACATTGGAAGAACCGTATGTTATTGAACGAAGACTCGGAGATGGCACATTTAAATTATCGACCATTGATGGTCTCGCTTTGCCGAGAGCTTGGAACAACGAGAATATTCGTCGCTGCTACACATAATGGGCTTTATTTATTCACTTAGTATGCTTTTCATTTGCAATTTGTTTATGCATTTCGAAATTTGAACTTATTTTTTCATACTCTCTTATTTTAGCGATAAAATGCAATTTCTTCGAGCCAGAGCAATGATTCTCAAAATGCGTCATATGACATCATAATGCACGAAGAGCTAAGTTCCATCCTACGATGGGACTTATTCTAATAGGGAGTGACTTTGATACGATTGGTCACTCACTAAGTGAAACCCGAGCTTGGGGGAAAGCCATCACTTTTGAGCCAAAAAGGATTGATACACGACAATCCTCTAACTAACTCCAGCTCCCAAAGTGCGAGCTAGAGTATAAACTTACCAGATGGACTCAAAGAGGGTGGATCCGTCCACCTAACGACTTCGCCCATGTTTAATCCAATTCCGAGGAGGATGGATCCTTCCAGTTAACGACCTCACTTGTTAACTCAAGGTGGATGTGACCTGACCATCCACGATCCTGATAAATCTGTCATTCCCAGAGTGCGAACAAAATCCTAAAACTTAAAACAGATGGATCGATCGTCTGTTGACTAACTCCATATCCCCAAAGCACGGACTGGAGTATAAACATCAGTTGCGTGTGACTGACCACCCATAACTAAATCTAAGTCCCCAGAGCATGAACCAAAATATAAACTGGGTGTGATTGACCGCCCACAAATCAGCCTAAGTCCCTAGAGTGTGGACACGGACTGATCATTAAAATGAGTGTGATTGATCGCCCAAAAAATGACTGAGGTCCCCAGAGTGTGGACATAACTTTAAACATTAATCAGGAGTGATCGACCGCCCGCATGCAAGTTCGATCCCTAGAGTGTGGATGCGATTGCCAATAAGTGAGCGAGTGTAACCTAACCACTCGAATTCATCTCTCTACCACTTAGTTTCGACGAAGTGAAGCTAAAAATGTCAAAAGTGAAGAGTAACCACTGTCCGACCACTTTAACTCATCCACAACTACTAGTCGAGATAGTACAATGGTGAGGACCGACTTGGCGTTTGGTTACGACCCGAAGCCATGACTGCGGAACTTAACAACCGAACACAAGTCCGAACCAGGGACTTGTGCTTCGCAAATGTTTCGAAAGAAAACTTGGATGATGCAACACTTAATCTAATAAACTCGGAATTGTACAAAGAGCAAAATGAAATTCTATTTTATTTATCCTTTAAAAGCAAAATAGATACAAGAAGTCTATGCCAAAAAATCTTACTAGCAGGGGCCAAACCCGCATCTATACACGGCCTACAAGAGCGGAAAGAAAGTTCCTAACTATCTACCAGAAAAGGGATGCCAAGATTCATTCCAACTCCTTGGGCTTCTTCTTCTTATGCTTTTATCCTTTGGATTTGACACATCGGAGCTGCAACCATGATGCCGCTTCGAGCTTTTGCCATTGCTAGGCATGCCCCAGCTAGGGGAAGTATTGTGGTCTCCTCCTTTGAACTCACCAGAATCGGGATGCTTTCAGAATACGTTGTCGGTGGCACGAGGGCACTTTCCATGTGAGAAGATACGGGGGAACCCCAGTAACGACAATCATGACACCTGGAGAGATCATGAGTAAAGGAGTCGGGTCGGCTCTTGCCATTCCATCTTCTGTGGTTGTGACGACCCGTAATTTTTAACAATTTAAATTGGAATAATTAATTGATTTAATTTTAACTTGAATTCCAAATATTAATATTTACTTGATAATTAAATTATTGAATTATGTAATTCGAAATTGGGTAAGATATTAAATATGGAATTTTAAGCCGGTTAAAAATAATTTGAAGGCTTATAAAATTTATATTGATAGGACTGAAGGTAGTGAAAATGTTGAAATTGAATTTGGAAATGTTTTGTTAAGTATTGGAAATTTTATCGTTTAAATCGATATTTAAAAATAGCCTTCCGAGGCACAGTCTCGGAATTCGACGAAACCAGTTCCATCGGATCCGTAATAGTTAGTTATATCAAATTTCAAATTTCGTAGCATTTGGATTTACCGTTTGCTCGTACGGGTGAGAAACGTGTTGAAATTAAAACCGATAATTTAATATTTTAAATCGATTCAAAAAGCTAAGTTCCAAATACGATCAAATTAGCTTTCGAAACACGTTCCATTGTGTTTGGAATGTAGGTAAAACATTATAATCACCTAGCGGCACTCCTTAAGAGGAGTTTGGAATTTTAAGAAGCAATTAATGAGGCATTTTGGAAGTTTTATAATATAATAAAATTTAAAGTCAACTAGGCAAAGATATTTTTATTAACAAACATGGGTACTCAAGAAGCTTCCCCAAATCTATATTTCATCTCCGTTTTCCTCTCTAACTTTCATACGGAATCAAAAAAAAATCTTCAGAAAAAAAATATGGCGACCTCCCTTTTGAAATCAGGCGATTCAAGCTCTAAACCCTAGCACGTTTCTGTCTCCTCGTTCAATCGTAACCTCCAATCTTCCTTACCCCGCTCGTGTCGCGACCACGGTCTGGACGCGAACCTTTCCGCGAACACATTCGAAATCAAAATCAAGATCTAGATCAAGATCTGAAATCAAGGTCAAGATCAAAGTCGCCAGATAAAGACTGCACGCGAACGCATTCGCGACTTCAAATCAAGATCGCCATATCTATTGGCCGCCACTGCAACCACCTTTGGAAACTTCCTCCCCAGATCTGATTCCTCCATCGATTTTGAGGCCTCCATCTCCCACCGCATGTCGAAATCAGTTGTGCCCTGCTGAACGCGTTGTTGTTTGATCCAACAATTTTAGTGCAAGTGAACCGGTCCCATGAAGTTCGTGACTTATCGAGCAGCTTATGTCAAAATTAGTATCCCATAATGCAGCATAAAGGCTATCATGGAAGTTTACTCATCCAGCCGTGCTTGAAAAGGGTAACTCGGCCTCATTTCTTTAGCACAGGAAAGTGTTGAATAATATGCATAGTCAATGGGAAAATTACCTTGTTATGGATACTGCTAACGAATGGTTTGCAGACCTAAAACAAATTATAAAATAAAAATATGGGAATCACCGATTCAAATAGACATAAACTTTGCAATGCGTTCGAAGAATTGAATACTCATGTATCCTGTAGTTATTCTTATTTAAGAGAAATATAGGTCAAACTTATGAACTACGGCGGAGTTCACACTGTAAGTACTCATTCAGATGAATATTAGGTACAAATATACAAAGGTACTAGATAGAAACCATCCATTCTTATGTCCTTTTTAGCGCTTTGAAGAAACTCGTTCTTGTCTTGTTATCTAGAGGGGGAGAAACAAATGTCATTTTTAAAGGGGTTCAGAGTAGCAAAATTGCCTTATATAGTAGCGTTCATTTGAAATAAGATTTTTAGTTTAAAATAATTCATCGGTTAGTCGAATTTATAAATGGTAATTTAATTGTTCGATTTTGTAAAATATTAATAAATCGTATAACTGTTTATACAAGGTTTAAATGTGAAGGAAACAAATCAAGATCGGATTCGGATTGCAAAATCAAAGGTGAATTAATCTCACTCTCCTGAATTTTTATTTAAATTTAAGTGGTTAAATTTAAATAATTGGTTGGATGATTGAATTGATTGGATGTGCACTGATGATCTGGTGACTTTGGTTTTTGGTTGGTTCTCAAGTTAATTGTCGCTTGACTTGAAATATCCGAGTTTCAAATTATTTTAAACTTAAATCATAAATAAGAAAATGGTTCATTTTAAAGTTAATAAGGGTTTAATGATTGGTGATTCAGTAAATAGGTAGGGTAATTTAAATGGATAGTTAATTAATTAAATTAATTAATGATTTGGGTTAATTAACTAAGTTTAATTAATTTAGATTGATCACCGAGTGGTTTAATAAGTAATTACTTAATGTAATTAATAAAATATAATTACTTTGTGTAATTAATCAAGAGATTAATTAAGATAGTTAATTAAGGAGTAGTTAATTTATATAATCAATGATGTAACTAAAGATTGGTTAATTAAGATGAATTAATCAGTAATAAGTCACTTATGAGAAGTTAATTAATATAAGTAATTAAGGATTATTGTAATTAAAATAGTTAATTAATTCATGAAATAATTAAGATTACTTATTGATTTTGGTTAAGAAGAATTAATATCGTGAAATTAATTAAAGTTGATTACTTGAATGTAATTGAAGGATAATTAATCCAGGGTGATTAATTAAGATGAATAATGAAGGGATGATTGATTAATTGATTTGAAATTAATTAATGTTAAATGAAGAAATCAAAGTGGTTGAGGTTAGTAATTCAATCAGGATTAATTAAATTAAATTTGTATGTGATTAAGCAATGCTCATGAATGATTGAATGGTATTGGATGCTTTGAATGTGTTGATATCTCTGAATATGAAAAGTTGTGTATTTCATTTGGATAACTTGGGTTAGGATGACATGAGACTCGAAGAGACCAGGATCAAGTTTTAGAAGATACCCGAAACCACTTCGAATTTTTATAGATTGATATGTGAAATCTATAGGCTGGAATGAAGAGATTTAAAGGAATTGGACTATTTTAAATCTAAATCCTTGGTACATAGAAAACTTATGTGTGAAATAAGTTATGTCTATAACATATTGTGAACTTGTAAATTTGTTCGAGTTACCCCGGGTTCTATATAAGTTGTATGCTTTGTATTCCATGTTGGATGGCTTTACTCACGCTGGTTTCCAGCCTGACCCGGGTGTTACTTTAGTGTAATGCTCGGGTCAGACCGAATATTACAGATTTTCAGGTAAGGATGTTCTGGAGCTCAGGGGTCGAGCTGGATGGCAAGAACGTATGTAGTGTTTCCGTTGTATTTTATTTCTGTATATCTGTAACATGAAAATTATGCATATTCAGTAACTGTATACATGTGAAACTCTAATGTATTATAAATGTAATTGACAGATATAGAATGCTTTGTAAACTGTTATTATTTATTATTATATTTTATCCGCTGCGAATGTGAGATGTTGATGTTCTGATCTTCTTCTTCTTCTATCTCTTTCTTCTTTTTCATAACTATCCGGAATTTTCGGGATCGAAAATTTCGGGTCGTTACAGTTGGTATCAGAGCTGAAAGGTTAAGCAAGAACCTTGGCTCTGGTGGGGATTACTCATTTAATAGAGTCCGTAGCACTCTAGAACGAGTTGAGTATATATATGAGCGCATACTTGTTATTTTCCTATATAAAATTTTAAATGATTTTATATAAAAATATATTTTGATATATAAAGAAATATTTCCTTCTAATAAATATTAAGGTGATTGGTTGTTAAATTATTGGCATTAAATTAAGAAGTAATATAATACAACCAAATTGAAATCTTGAATTGGAACTAAATTAAGTGGGAGCAGAAATACAACCAAATTAAAATTAAATTAAATGAAATTCTAGAATTTGAGCTCAGAAATTAAATTGTTTAAAAACTTTAAATAAAGGTTAATTTGGTTTAAAAAATTAAAACAACCTTTAAGAATTTAACTCGAATTTATATAATTCGAAAATGGTTTAAAATTGAGATTGGAATTAAATTAGTTCAAATTGAATTTGATTCGAATTAATTGGATTTATGATTGAAGATGTAAAAGTTTAAAATTATAAATGGAAGATTTGGATTGGATTAAATTGAAATAATATTGAAATTGAAGTGGATTCAATCGATATTAGTCCAAATTGGTTGGAATAATTTGAAATTATAATTAAAGTTGAATAGGTTTAAAATCAAATGGAATTTGATTTATATTAGAAAAGAAATTGGAATTGATTCAACTTGAATTGGGGTTAAATCGATTTCAATGGAAATTGAAGATTATTTAAATTGGAATTGAGTCAAATTAAATGGAAGTGGAAATTTAAATTGAATTGTTGGGGAAGTGAACAGTTTTGACTCTGGACTATTTTCAATATAGATTGTTTTAATATAAACTTATTTTTCCAAGCTATTAAATATATACGACCTTTCTTTTTAAAGCCAAATTATTTTATATTTGTTTTACAATTATTTTTAGAACTATTAACCATTTTTCAACTATTTTACAAACTAATTACTATTTTTCAATTATTTTACAAATTAATTACTATTTTACAACTATTTCGCAATCATCTAAAATTTCTATAATTATTTAACTATTTTTCAACTATATTACAATTAGTTAACTATTTTACAGCTATTTTGCAAACTAATAATTATTTTCTTCAACTACTTATCTGTTTTTAAAATTTTCAAGTTATTTTCTAAATATAAACTGGTCGGAGTTCAAACAGTTATTGATTAAATACCCAACGGACATAAAGATTAAAGTGATAATCCAATGGAATTGAGGCAATTGTAAATAAGTGAATGCAAATTTAAGTGAGGGTGAATACAGAGGAGATTGATTTGGCTAATAATCAATGAAGTTAATTACATAGAATATACGTGTATTATTCTATTCGCATAGTGATTTGATCCAGATTCGAGCACAGAATTTCAAGATAGTTATATCGATCCGAGTTGGGATTTTTCACTCGATTCTCGACGGCGAACCTGGATATGGATTGTTGATTGGTTCTGGATATTCTCTATCATAGTTATGGCTATGCAAGGAGAATGACGGTTTCTGATCAAGAAACCAGATCTGTGTCCGCACTAGGAAGTCGAGTGGACGATACTAATTCGGAAGTGAAATTGTGTGATCGAGAGAGAAATCAGATTGGTATGGCGTATGGATGATATGTGTACATCGTACGGGCTTAAATGAAATTGATATTGAAAGGTTGTGAATAAGAAATGTGAAATGATTTCTTTTGATATAAAAATATATGTTGTGAAATATACAAATGGATAAGGGTGAAAATCGAATATTCTTTATGATGATAAATAAGTTGGAAACAACTTTATAAAAAAAGGGTAATCAAATTTGAATACTTGATTTTGAATAAACAAAGTTATATATCTTTGTTATATAAGATAAATCTTCCTTGTCGTATCTATTGCAGGAAGAAAAGGATTTCGAAAGTGTTTGAAGTATAAAAGGAGTTTTATACAAGTTTGAAATGATCCAAAGTTTTAAAAATTATATATATTTGTATATATATATATATATAAAGGATCTTATGAGGATTTTGGAAAAAGGTTTTGGGAACCTTTGGATTTGGAAAGGCTTTTGATTTTTGGGTAAAAAAAATCAATATTGGAATTTGGAATGCCTAGTTTGAGAATTATCGATTTTGGGATAATCGATTTTGTGTAAAGGAGCTTTGTATGAGATCATACTAGGTGTATGATTTGAAAGATACTATATGTATATAGTATAAAGTGTTTGATGATGGCTCTGGGGAAAAAGGCGCTCCCTTGAAATGAACTTCTCAGGAGTGCCATCGGGTGGTGCTGCCTTGTGCCCAAAAGGGGAGGTTCTAAAGATGATCCTGTGAGGAGTCCGGACAAAACTAGTTCCTGAGGATTATGAGTAGTGTGTACCATAGCGAAAGTCGTGTGTACCGCTGAGAGCCAACAGTCTACGTTTGATTTTACATTGGTAGGCTACGACCTATGGTAACATAGCGAAAGTCATGTTTGCTGCTGAGAGTCAACGTTCTGCGTTTGATTTTATATCGGTAGACTGCGACCTATGTAGGAGTGGAGAGGTTTCATTTTTTGATAGCGGAAATCGAGAGGCGCTAATGCCTACAGTTACATGGACTTTTGCTACGATGGCAACATAACCCTGGAATGTAACTGCGATCTGTTGTGGGTTCCATGGCGTAATCGAGGGGCGCAGAGTGCCTACAGTTACATGGACTTTTGCTACGATGGCAACGTAACCCAGGATGTAACTGCGATGATGGATGGGGGTGATGATTTCCAGAGCATTCTCACCAAAGATATTTCCTCTATTTTCAAAAACCGATTTCTATATTTTCAATAAAATTATTTTCCAAGTATTTTCACTGGATGTTGAAAATGGGTTTAGCAAGTACTTATAGATTTTCAGTCCTACGCCTGATCAACGTATGACTGAATTTCTGTGAGAACAAGGATGGACTGGTTGAGGCATCGAGTTATATTAAGTATTTTTATAAAAAGCTATTTTAATAGTATTATGTAAATTTAAAAGTATTCCTAAATTTTAAAATAAAAATGTTGGAATTTTTCTGAACTGGAATTATGGAAGAAAAAATTGAACTCAGGAAAATTTAATGAAGTGATTTTGTAATTAAAATCGAATATTGATTTAAAAATTGAAAGTAAGCTAATCAGCTAAAAAATTATTTGATGGAGTACATTAATAAAATTTAACTCGGTTATATAAAATGGGTTGTAAGTTAATAACGGAGTTTGGAAATGAATTCGAATTGTAAATAGAATTCGACTTGAATTTGATAACGAATTAAATAAGAAGAGATGTTGTAAAAATAAAAATAAAATAGGGTTGGATCGAAATAGTGATGGTTTGAATTACAAATAAAATTCAAGTGTGATATGAATAATATTTAACGAAATTTGCAAGTAAATCAGATATAAGGGAAGTGTTGTCGAATGAAATGAAATTGAATTATAATAGACATGGTTTAATTGCAAACAAAACCCAGGTAGGTAGAAATAAATTGCAAATGGCCTTGTAATGGGAGTTTAATTTATAATAACTCATCAAATAAATTTGTAGATTGAAATGAGATTTGATTGAAATAGAATCAAGTTAAGATGAAAAAGAAAATTTATTTGCAAATAATGTGAGCTTAAGTTATGAAGTTGAAATAATTTGAAGAAGGTAAATTAACTTAAGTTTAAAATTAATAGAAGTTTGGCTTCGAGCAAAAGTGAAAGATCATAAAAGTCTGGGTTAAATTAAAATGGATACTCTATTAAGCAAATATCGCCAAATTTACATAAAAATAGTTGTCGGTTGATGTAAACAAAGGTAATTAAATTTTATGAGTTGATAAAGATCAAAAAAATTGGTTTTAGAATTAATTGAAGTGAATATGAGCTTGTTTGGATTAAAAATAAATTGAATGTAAGCATTTGAGTTGTAAACCATTAAAATTGAATGAAATGGCATATAAATTTGGTTGGAAGCAATTAGAATTAGCTTTAAATCATATAAATCGCTTATGGTAAGTGTTTGGTGTTTGTTGCTTTTGAAATGCTTATGTTTAGCCATTAGAAGTAAGTGAAATGCAAATAGATTTTCTATATATGGCACTTACATATTTAAATTGAGTAAGCACAGGTACCTGAAGGCCGTTTGGCTGGATTTGGTTGCGCTAAGTGCTAAAATAAATAAGCTACTTGCTTAAACTGCTAAATAAAAGCACGTCTACGCAACAAAAATAGGAAATATGAACTGTTTTGTTTTTTTCGACCGTGTGGATCGATGTATATATATTTATATCTCTTGTCAAATTGCAAAAGCTCCTTCGTACAAAGGAGACTCTGCCAAAAAATTTGAAAATTTTGGGAGTTAGAAAATTTTTTGGAAAATTTTCTGTTAGCAATAAAACGATTTCAAAGTTAAAACTGTAATCAATTAGTAGATGAAACTAATATGAATCAGTTATAAATGGATGATAAAATTCAATATTCAAAATGGAAAATAAATTAAATTCATATGAAAACGGGGAAAACTAATTTGAATAGAAATAGATATGAATACTTCTGTAAGGAAATGTACAAAAGGATTTGAAAAGTTACGATTGCATATTATGGCTAAGTAAGATATGTAGATATTATAAAGGGAAAGAAAATTGGTTTTGATTTCAGGAGATAAATTGAATTGCTCGACAAAAAGGTATGTATTTAAACTTCTGTATGAAACTGGATTGGGTTTTTGATCTAGCCACTTGGCGTTTTGTTTTCTTTTGGAATTTGGGAGCCTGTAGAGGCATTTTGTAGGTACCGAGCTAGCCGCGCAAAGGAGACGGTGGCGAAATTTTTCGGAAATTTTGAGAGTTAGAAATTTTTTGAGAAAGTTTTGATAATTTAAATTTAGATTTGAATAAATGAAGTAAATAATGTTGTTGGAAACTATAGAAGGTTTTGGGAAGTTAGTTGAGGTGATAGTGGGTCTTTAATAAAAGATAGTTAATAGGATGTTGAATTGTGGGTCTTGGGAAAAAAGTAAACGGGAATTGGACCATTCTTCCTAACTAGTAATTTCGGGGATGAAATTCTATTAAGGGGGGAGGAATGTGACGACCCGTAATTTTTGACAATTTAAATTGGAATAATTTATTGATTTTAAATATTTAAAAGTTAATTTTAACTTGAATTCCAAATATTAATATTTACTTGATAATTAAATTATTGAATTATATAATTCGAAATTGGGTAAGATGTTGAATATGGAATTTTAAGCCGGTTAAAAATAATTTGAAGGCTTATAAAATTTATATTGATAGCACTGAAGGTAGTGAAAGTGTTGAAATTGAATTTGGAAATATTTTGTTAAGTATTGGAAATTTTATCGTTTAAATCGATATTTAAAAATAGCCTTCCGAGGCACAGTCTCAGAATTCAACAAAACCTATTCCATCGGATCCGTAATAGTCAGTTATTATCGGATTTCAAATTTCGTAGCGTTTGGATTTACCGTTTGCTCGTACGGGTGAGAAACGCGTTGAAATTAAAACCGATAATTTAATATTTTAATTCGATTTAAAAAGCTAACTTCCATATACGATCAAATTAGCTTTCGAAACGCGTTCCATTGTGTTCGTAATGTAGGTGAAACATTATAATCACCTAGCGGCACTCCTTAAGAGGAGTTCGGAATTTTAAGAAGCAAATAACGAGTCATTTTGGAAGTTTTATAATATAATAAAATTTAAAGTCAGCTAGGCAAAGATATTTTTATTAACAAACACGCGTACTCAAGAAGCCTCCCCAAATCTATATTTCATCTCTGTTTTCCTCTCTAACTTTCATACGAAATCAAAAAAAAAATCTTCAGAAAAATAAAAATAAAAATGGCGACCTCCCTTTTGAAATCAGGCGATTTAAGCTCTAAACCCTAGCACGTTTCTGTCTCCTCGTTCAATCGTAACCTCCAATCTTCCTTACCCCGCTCGTGTCGCGACCACGTTCTGGATGCAAACATTTCCGCGAACACATTCGAAATCAAAATCAAGATCTAGATCAAGATCTGAAATCAAGATCAAAGTCGCCAAATAAAGACTGCATGCGAACGCATTCACGACTTCAAATCAAGATCGCCAGATCTATCGGCCGCCACTGCAGCCACCTTTGGAAACTTCCTCCTCAGATCTGATTCCTCCATCGATTTTGAGGCCTCCATCTCCTACCGCATGTCGAAATCAGTTATGCCCTGCTGATCGCGTTGCTGCTTGATCCAACAATTTTAGTGCAAGTGAACCGGTCCCATGAAGTACGTGACTTATCGAGCAGCTTATGTCAAAATTAGTATCCCATAATGTAGCATGAAGGCTATCATGGAAGTTTACTCATCTAGCCGCGCTTGAAACAGGTAACTCGGCCTCATTTCTTTAGCACAGGCAAGTGTTGAATAATATGCATAGTCAATGGGAAAATTACCTTGTTATGGATACTGCTAACGAATGGTTTGCTGACCTAAAACAAATTATAAAATAAAAATATTGGAATCACTGAATCAAATAGCCATAAACTTTGCAATGCGTTCGAAGAATTGAATACTCATGTATCCTGTAGTTATTCTTATTTAAGAGAAATATAGGTCAAACTTATGAACTACGGCGGAGTTCACACTGTAAGAACTTATTCAGATGAATATTAGGTACAAATATATAAAGGTACTAGATAGAAATCATCCATTCTTATGTCCTTCTTAGCGCTTTGAAGAAACTCGTTCTTGTCTGGTTGTCTGGAGGGGGAGAAACAAATGTCATTTTTAAAGGGGTTCAGTGTAGCAAAATTGCCTTATATAGTAGCGTTCATTTAAAATAAGATTTTTGGTTTAAATAATTCATTGGTTAGTCGAATTTATAAATGGGAATTTAATTGTTTGATTTTGTAAAATATTAATAAAACGTATAACTATTTATACAAGGTTTAAATCTGAAGGAAACAAATCGATATCAGATTTGGATTGCAAAATCAAAGGAGAGGTAATCTCACTCTCCTAGATTTTTATTTGAATTTAAGTGGTTAAATTTAAATAATTGGTTGGATGATTGAATTGATTGGATGTGCACTGATGATCTGGTGACTTTGATTTTTGGTTGGTACTCAAGTTAATTGTTGCTTGACTTGAAATATTCGAGTTTTAAATTGTTTTAAACTTAAATCATAAATAAGAAAATGGTTTATTTTAAAGTTAATAAGGGTTTAATGATTGGTGATTCATTAAATAAGTAGGGTAATTTAAATGGATAATTAAATAATTAAATTAATTAATGATTTGGGTTAATTAACTAAGTTTAGTTAATTTAGATTGATCAAATGGTGGTTTAATAAGTAATTATTTAATGTAATTAATAAAATATAATTACTTTGTGTAATTAATCAAGAGATTAATTATGATAGTTAATTAAAGAGTAGTTAATTTATATAATCAACAATGTAACTAAAGATTGATTAATTAAGATGAATTAATCAGTAATAAGTGACTTATGAGATGTTAATTAATATAAGTAATTAAGGATTATTGTAATTATAATCGTTAATTAATTCATGAAATAATTAAGATTACTTATTGATTTTGGTTAAAAAGAATTAATATCATGAAATTAATTAAAGTTAATTACTTGAATGTAATTGAAGGATAATTAATCCAGGGTGATTAATTTAGATGAATAATGAAGCGATGATTGATTAACTGATTTGAAATTAATTAATGTTAAATGAAGAAATCAAAGTGGTTGAGGTTAGTAATTCAATCAGGATCAATTAAATTAAATTTGTATGTGATTAAGCAATGCTCATGAATGATTGAATGGTATTGGATGCTTTGAATGTGTTGATGTCTCTGAATATGAAATGTTGTGTATTTCATTTGGATAATTTGGGTTAGGATGACATGAGACTCGAAGAGACCGAGATCGGGTATTAGAAGATACCCAAAACCACTTCGAATTGTTATAGATTGATATGTGAAATCTATAGGTTGGAATAAAGAGATTTAAAGGAATTGGACTATTTTAAATCTAAATCCTTGGTACTTAGAAAACTTATGTGTGAAATAAGTTAAGTCTATAACATATTGTGAACTTGTAAATTTGTTCGAGTTACCCCGGGTTCTATATAAGTTGTATGCTTTGTATTCCATGTTGGATGGGTTTACTCACGGTGGTTTCCAGCCTGACCCGGGTGTTACTTTAGTGTAATGCTCGGGTCAGACCGAGTATTACAGATTTTCAGGTAAGGACGTTATGGAGCTCAGGAGGCGAGCTGGATGGCAAGAATGTATGGAGTGTTTCCGCTGTATTTTATTTATGTATATCTGTGACTTGAAAATTGTGCATATTCGGTAACTATACATATGTGAATCTCTGATGTATTATAAATGTAATTGACAGATACAGAATGCTCGTAAACTGTTATTATTTATTATTATATTTTATCCGCTGCGAATGTGAGATCTTGATGTTCTGATCTTCTTCTTCTATCTCTTTCTTCTTTTTCATAACTATCTGGAATTTTCGGGATCGAAAATTTCGTGTCATTACAGTGGTGCTACTCGTTGTTGCGCCCAACATCCCATAATTAATTTCTGCCATTATTGCATCGTCATGAGCTGCTTGAGTATCGGGTGGAACGCTGGCAGTTGGAGCCAAAGAGTTGGTCGCGAACGCACTTCCACTCATAACAAATGGCGAGTCAGAAAGTGGACCGCTGTGGGTGCCTAAGAGCTCATCCATCATTTGCTCGTTAAAAGTGAAAGCGCTCACATCAACTTCCCCGACCATAGCAGAAGTAGTGGTCATCGTTGCCTCTATTATGATAAATCCCTGCTCTTGGTTTTGTTCTTGGGTTTTGGGGGTATGGTCGGTGCTGCTATTACTGAATGGAGATAAGAGAAAATGTTAGAAATTTCATTTGATAGTACTCCAGACTTTGAATGAGTTCGAAAAGTGTTCAGAATACTTCCTCAGGTTGGCTCGCTGTGGCGGCCGGAGTTCCTTCTGACACGTGCTCGCGAATTAGAGATAGTTGTGCCTGATCCGGGTCATAGGCTGACACAAAAAAAGGATCAACCACAGGAGCGGATTCAAGCTGGATAGACACAGGGATCTCGAAGCATGTATCATGATGCTCGACAATAGTGCCTTCCCAAAACTTCGAGTGCTGATTAGGGAGTTTCTCTTTCTCAAATGCAACAGTGGCGTCGTGGAGAATTCTCAAGTTTCTCTTTCTCAATTGCAACAGTGGCGTCGTGGAGAATTCTCCTCTCTTCCTCATTCAACACTCAGTTTTCCAAATCAAATTCATCGAGAGATTCAGTGTGTTGCTCTGCCTTCTCTCGGCCAAGAGATGGTGCCAGGCAATATATAAATGAATTGGATAATCACAAAGCAAGCTCAAGTCGCGGTACTTCAGAATGTTGACATTGTAAGTGATTAAAAGATCTTCAATATCGCTCTCAACTCTAGCCTCCGCTGCCCTGGCCTTAACCTCAACCCTGACTTTGGCCTCCTGAGCTTTCAACTTCGCCGCATCTAACTCATTTTGATCCTCCATAATTTGGTCGAAGGCCTCCTGAGCGATCTTGTTAGCTTCATCTTTTTTCCTTAACTACTTCATTGTATTTGGCTTATGCTATGCCAGCTCTTGGAGTGCTTTGTCTTTTTCAGCAGTAACTATGGCGTTCCCGTGGCCCATATTGTCTACTATACTTGAATGCCCATGCCTCATCCGCTCTAATTCCTTATTGGACTTATCCACCTTTTTTAGGGTCTCCATTTCAAAATTCATTAAGGTATCATTCTCTCCACTGAGCACTATGACGATGTGATCCTTCTGGGCGATGGCTTCTTGAAGCTCTTACGTTTTCTTCACCCGCTCAAACGCCGCAGCTGAAACTTTCTCGGCGGCTTTCTTCCACTCTCGGTATTATCCAAAAGCGTGATAGACATGATCATGAACGATTTTTCTGCTCCATCTGGAAGCATTATCAAATTTGAGGGAAAATGGAAGCCTCGAAACATATGCTCAGAAACTCTCTTTTCAGTTGGACTATCCGAGTGACTCCCTTACCGGTCAACTCTGTAACCAGGGAAGTAGCTGCAATAGAGGTGTCTGCCCCGGTTGTACGGTGATGTTTGTTGGGTCTTTGAATAACCAGAGGCACCGGTTGGCGTGAAGTAGCAACGGTCTGTGTTCTCGAACTGGGAGGTGGCAATGAAACCTGGATAGAGGAGAGCGTGATTGGGAGCGGCGTCTATCTCGCCTCTCCTTTTCTCTTTCTCGTGCCCTCTCCCTTTCCGGGGCTCTCTCTCTATCATAATAATCCCTCTCTTAGCTAGCATAACGGCGTTCATAGTTAGAATCACGCCTATGAGGTTCCCTATAAGAACTTGAAGATTAGCATGCTGTGCGGAGACTACCGAGCATGGACGGTTTCTTCGACATCGGATCTGCGAAAGTAAAAGAAAGGCAAAGTTAGTTATCTTTGAAAATTGGGCAGCTCGTGAATATTGGTTATGTGATGCCATGAAGTGTATGCATATATGTGCTAACCCCCCGACCAACCTGTTATATTGGCCATACTCGAAGGAGTTGACTTGCCTAAATCTAAAGCGCTCTTAAGCCCTTCCAATCTGGAATCTTTTTGGAGCAAAACATGGCCCGGGATTGGAATATCTACAAGTCCTTCGAAGGGGTTCTCCATGTGTGAGGAAGGAGCCTCCGAAATTTTAACACCAGCGGTTGGCAAAGACACAACCACAGATTTCCAGCTCGTAGATTTTTGAAGCTTATATGCGACCGCCTTGACTTTCCTTTTTTCTTCGGAATGTCGAGGACTATCAGAGGGCATGGAATTGGGTTCGTCTTCAGTGGAAATATCCTCTTCGCCAAACTGTTCAGCGATTACAATTCCAGGCACTCTTCGTCTAGCTTGTCTTGCTAGAGCTTCCCCAAGGGAACCTTCAAGCCCCATACTCAGATCTCTGTTAATCAACCCAAGGGCCCTCGGATTATCATTTGTAAGCACCGCTTCGATCTCTCTAATCTCGCCCAGCACCTCATGAAGAATCCTGACAATTTCCGTAAAATGATCGCCTTTGGGTTGAGGAATTGAAGCTATAAAGAGGAAATAATTAAGCTTGGTATCAATGGAGATTAACCAATTTATCACCATAGAAATTTCAACACTTACGTCTAACTAGCCATCGTCTAGTGAATCCTGGCGGGCACCAAACATAGGACCACTCGGTATTGAAGTAGCTAAGTTTGGTCCATGTCCCAATCACAATTTGACAGTTTCTAACTCCCGCTAAAAATGTGAAAAAGGGATTATCTCCCTGACTCTTTACATTGAATAAGAATCTGACTTCCTCTGGAGTCGGGGGTCGAAAAAGGTACTCCATGAAGACGATGAATAAGCTTTTCAGTAGAGCATACCCGTACGAATGTAATTGTGATGGGGCTATCCTTAAATATGATAACACCTCCTGAATATATTGATTGAATGGTGGGAGCATCCCGGTTGTACAAGAAAATCGATTAAAAGCAGTGTACCCTTTCGGAAGAGTATGTGGCCTACCGTTCGGCCCTGGTAGCAGGACATCATTCAACGGTAGCCCATGCCGCAAACAAATTCTCCCCAACATATCTTCGGAAACATTGGATAGTATGGAATATTGTGGATTCCGAATGAAGGTTGCTTCTGGTAGCTCGTCTAGAGCTAGACTTATGACTTCGGCCGCGATGGCCGACATCTCTATTATCAAGGGGGTGGACTTTGAGCCTCATGTCGTTGTGACCTCCCGGGTTCCATAGCTAATCAACTCATCAAAAACCATCGTTAAGGGGACAATAATCTCGTATTTCCCTAAGTGTGAAGTGCATGAATGTGATGCAGTACAGTATATAATTAATAAAACACTACAAGATATAAAAGGTGTTCGAACGATAAGACCTTAAAATTCGACCGGAGTAACCATCATCGCTGACCATCACAACTGTGCCATCCAAACTTTGGAGATCGATCCGAGCTGGGACTCATTAAATATTATCAGGTTATAGTTCCATCGACGAGCTTCGAAAGGCAGTCAAATGTGCAACGAAACAGTTAAGTCCAGTTATGCAAGGCAGAAGCTCATCAGAGTCAAGTGTTCAAGTGTGCAAAAATTTCCTATCCACCGAGGATCAAACTTGGATCGATCACCAAAAAACCTACTTCGTATCGATCACGGGAAGACAGGCTTTGTATCGATCAAAGGCTAACACCTTCGTATTGATCGCCCATAGGGAGATCGTATCAATCATGTGATTCCCATTCATATCGACCACATTGTCAACACTTCGTATCGACGGAAGTAAATTGATACGATACTCCATGGCTCCAATCGATACAAGTTTCCTCCTTTCTCCAATCGACACGAAATAAGAGCCACGCATCTCTTCCATGGATACTTCGTGTCCCTCCATACTTTATCTTCTCCAAACCCACATAGAGAACACTCTAACCTTCCTCGACCTTGCTTCGACCATCTATGGCCTCCATTACACCAGAATCGATCACGGAAAAAAGTGGATTGGCATAAAATATCAAGCCTCATCGTTTTTGACATGAATTCGTTGATTACTTGCCTGGTTTCAATAAATGATTTAAGGGATTAAGAGCTTGGTATGATTAGAAGGCAAAGGTGGTTTCTTTTTCTTGAGCTAATGATCGATACGAAAGCAAAGTGTTGAGATGGAAGCAAATGAGAATTGGCTAAGTCCAAAACGAATTTATGTGGGTGAGAAACCAAGGGAAAGAAATGTTTCGACTCCTAGTCACTATAACCGGCCAAGCGGTCTACCCCAAGATACAAGTTGGCTCGATCGTATCCTTCAACCTAATTGGTACGAAGATCGGTTTGTATCCAGTGATTAATCAGAGCAGTTTCAACATCCTTGATACAAAACATAACTCATATCCCTCATACGACCGAGATGAAGCACAAAGACAAGCCTCATGTGAACTGTTCGAATCCATAAAGTTGCATCGATATGAAGCATCATGTTCATATCCACCAACCAAATGGTCGCAACAATTTTTATCCATCGATATGGGTATTTTGAGAATCAACCAATTCGTGTCGATTGCCATCGGTACAAAAATAATTTTTTATTTTTTCGCATCGATCCAGGAGAGGATTGATACGTAAGGATACTCCAAAACAATCGTCAAGCATTGCTACAACTCGAATTTCACATCCATTCAGGAGAGGATCGATGCGGAATTGGATGAGAGAAAACTACTAACAACTCGTGAACGGATTGAATGCTCACCTGATGACAATTAGGACCTTAGACAACAGTTTGTTATCATTTAACACTCTGTTACAACAGTGTATAGTACAATCATTGGCAGTCAATAATTCAGTATTTATATTGTCGAGTGACAATCGAAGGTTACATCTCTTGACGAAAAGACAAAAACTATACATCAGGTTAGATAGAATCTTTTCAGACAGAAGGTCGCAACTTTTCAAAGCACGTCATGTTTGCACCAAAAATACTTTGGGAGGGCAAATGTTATCCCGCCTTTTGGCAACACCATGACAACAAGCATTTGACTAGAGACCAAGGAGAGTCTATCTCGAAGATCATTTATACACAGGATCACTATGGATACTGACAAATTTGGTCTGAGTCCGGTTCGAGCTACAATTGATATGACACGACAAGCAAAGGTGTAAAAGCCAACATTCGAAATTTTAAGTCAACCGGAGTTCGTATGTTCAAGATATTGATCGATTAAGGTCAAGAAAATCAACGCCATTCGTATCCATGCAAGTTTGTATCCATCCTTTCACAAGACCTCCTTCGTATCCCCCAAGCGGCCATTAGTTCATATCCACCGCCCACTAGCTTCCTTCGTATCCATCGATCTGAAGTTGCTCCATATCCATCATGTTAACAACACTTTGTGTCCATCAACAAACAACACTTCCGGTCCCATAAATACACTCTATGTATCGTTCTTTCACCTACATGGTTTGTATCGATCTTTACTAATCGATACAAAAGGAGGCCATGCATCATCGATACGAAATCGACTACTCTACAGTCGATACGAAGAGATCATCTATCTATCGAAGGAAGTGACCATTAAGCTGTCGTTACAAAAAAACTTCAGGATCAATTCGAAGTAAGGTTTAGTAAAATGATACAAAAGGATATTCTGGGTCGATCCGAACAATACATGTAAAAGTGGAACACTCGGTCACTCGACATGAAAAGTGGGTTGATCCTAGAATATAACGCTACGTCACCCAGCAGTCATGGGCACAACATGGATACGAACCGAAATGATACGGAACGTATCGATACGAATTCGACAGCTCGTTGTAAATTCAAAATTGCATCGATCATATCTCACAATATACAAGTCCAAATGCCACCAAATTTTCATAGAAGCTTGCGTACTACCTCAAGAATGTCCATGAACGATCTCAACCCAAAATGACCATTTTTTGATCGATACGAATTGGATACGTATCGATCATGGATTGAGCCAAAATCACCTAAACTCGATCCTGTGGGCCCATCCACATGAGAGAAGTCCTCCGAGATCTAGGCGGGATATTTGCTGCCTACGCCTATAAATAGTGACCTTGGACCTATAGAAAAGGGACTTTTTTGGCCTCTTTACACCAATACTCTGCCAAAATTGCTATTATACTTCATTTATACTATTGTAAATCTTTTGTAACCAGTGAGCTATAACTAATAAACATCAATCATTCCATAGTGGACGTAGGCCATATGCCGAACCACTTTAAATTTGCGTGTTTTTGTACGTTTTCTTATCCTTTGATTGGTGTGTTTGTCAGATCTGCCTCATTTTACATTTATTTTCTTCAGTTTATCTCTTCAAACATATTCGAATAGTGTTGTGTCCAATTTTGATACAAACAAAGATTACTAAGAAATCACCCAATTGAAAATGTTATTGAAGAAATAAATTCTAGCGTAAGAATACGAAATCAACTAAATTAATTGGGTCATGTAGCTTTCCTATCGAACATTGAACCTAAAAATGCTAAAGAAGCCTCAACGGATGATTATTAGATTATAGCTATGCGAGAAGAGTTAAATCAATTTGAAAGAAATAAAGTTTAGGACTTAGTTCCTAGACCTAGTAATCAAACAGTCATCGGTAGTAAGTGGGTTTATAAAAATAAAGTCGACGAGCAAGGGAATATTATTTGAAATAAAGCTAGATTTGTTGCTCAAGGGTACAATCAAGAAGAAGGAACAGACTACGATGAAAAATTTGCTCCTATAGCCCGACTAGAAGCAATATGTACTTTATTAGCTTTTGCATGTTTCGATAAACTATATCAAATGGGTGTAAAAAATGCTTTTCTAAACGGTTTCTAAAATAAAATGTGTATGTAGAACAACCACCTCTATTTACGCATGAAAAATTTCCTTACCATGTTTATAAATTAAACAAAGCTTTAAACGGTTTAAATCAAGCACCTCGTGCTTGGTATGACCATCTTAAAAGTTATCTTATAAATTCTGGCTTTAAAATTGGAAAAAGTGGATCAAATTTTGTTTATAAAAAAATTGAAAAGGATATTTTGATAATACAAGTTTATATAGATGACATCATTTTTGGTTCCACGAACCAAAAGTTACGTCAAGAATTTTCGAATATAATGACAAGAGAATTTGAAATATCTCATATGGGAGAACTTTCATATTTTCTTGGATTACAATTAAACATTTAAATAATGGAACTTTTATTAATCAAGAAAAATATTGTAATAATCTAATAAATCTTTTTATATGGAAATTACTTGTGCTAAAAAGGAACACATGTGAGTACTATGGTACATCTCGATCGAAATGAAAATGGCAAGAGTGTTGACCAAAAACTATATCGAAGTATAATTGGATCTTTACTTTACTTAACTGCTAGTCATCCCGATATAATGATGAGTGTATGCTTATGTGCACGATTTCAAGCAAATCCCAAAGGATCACATTTGCAAGCAGTGAAATGAATTTTGCGCTAAAGCAAAACTAAAGATTATGGTCTCTCTTACTTGAAAGAATGTGCTTTTGAGTTAGTATCATATAGTGATTCTGAATTTGAAGGATGTCATACGGATCGAAAGAGTACAAGTGGTACGTGTCATTTCATTGAATAATCTTTAGTATCTTGGTTTAGTAAGAAACAAAATTATGTTTCGCTTTCGATGTGTGAAATAGAATAGATTTCTGCTGCTTTGGCATGTGCTCAAGTAATATATATGCAACAAACTCTTCAAGATTTTGGTATAAACTTATCTAAATGAACAATCTATTGTGATAATACAAGTGTTATAATTTATCGAAAAATCTTGCAAATTACTCAAGAACTAAACAAATTGACACCCGACATCATTTTCTTCATGATAACTAGAAAAAGGTAATATCTCTCTTGATTTGTATCTTTAGAAAATCAAGTTGCAGATGTATTTACTAAACCTTTAAATGAAAATATTTTTCTTAAATTAAGACTTAAACTAGGAATTATGTCATTACATGATTTATAATTTGACATTGAAGTATAAAAACATATAAAATAAATAAAAATTAATTGGATAAAAATTGTAGATGATGGCACTAGAACTCTACACTCATGGGAGATAGTCGCATGTCATTCCAATAGTCTATTGTGTTACTTGCTTTAACACCTTACATTCTTTCTATTTAGTACATAGCTATAATCTTTTTATATTCTTTTAACCTTACATTCTTTCTATTGGCTGAAGTTTAGTAATCAATATTAACTAGAAGCTATAAAACTTCAGAAATAGAAAATAAAATCAACATATATACATGAAGAGATTTTTTCTCATATAAAACTAACATTAAGTATATATATACATCCTCTTATAATATTCGTCTCAAGAAAGTTTTGATCTTTGATCAATTGTTTTCAACACGCCGACTTCGGATTCGTTAGATAAATCCACTCACGTGTATATTCCAGTGAGGATTACTCCATGTTCTAATCATCATACTAGATATACACCAAACGACAAACGAGCTAAAAAAATTTAGACTTTGGATCACCTTCTACAAAAGGAAAAAATTGATGACATTCATCACTATCGGCGTGTAACTTTAAGTTTACAACATGAAATGTATTACGAGCAAAAACATCATGGTAGATGTTTAAATTTTCTTGAACAATTCGCTCTCAAATTCTGTGGAACGAATCCTAAGCAAGGTGTGCACAATCCCTCTCCTCAACGACCTCACGTGTCTCCAAATTCTTGGGAACAAGGTGCTCAATGCAATGTTTGGTCTCCTACTAATCCATTACATGATGTCACCAAAGTTGAACCAAGCTCGGACGAATCCAAGACTTCAAAAAATAAAATCTATGTTTTTATAAATTTATTTTCATGAAATTGACATTGTGATTTGGATATGTAACACGTTTGTTGAAATAAAATTATATTTTTTTTAACATGAGAATAAAGCTCGAAAAACAAATATATATATATATATATATATCTTGTTTATTAACCAAATTAGGAAGAACTAAAAATAAGCTACACCTAAAAACATCAACAGTTTCAGCCAACTAAACATTCAAGAATATTAAAAATTTATTCTGAATTCAGCCGACTAGAACATGGAAATTTTGAACTAAAAACTTGCGAGTTGCTATTCTTTCAATTTCAGCCAATTTCCTTCATTATTTTAGTTGGCCAGTCCATTTCTTTTCTATTTTTTAAAAAGACTTGCACGAATTTCAATGAAAGTACCCAATCTAACCTGCTTTATATTCTATCAACCCCTTCATTTTCAAACTACTCAACCATTCACTACTCAGAAAACCCAAAAAAACCCTAACTGCTTAAAATATTCAATTTTTCTTCCAATTTCGTAAAACAAAATGTCTCCAAGATCAAAGAGAGCAAGAGAATCAACAGTTGGACCTTCTAAAAGTCAAATTCGAGCATAGTTGTATAATGATATAGTGGTTAATAGATTCAATAGCATGAAAAATTCGAAGCTTTTCGAAGGAGCATTCATGAAATTTCTAAAATTCAATGGCTGCATTATTAGAGAGTTAGCCAAAGCTCATGGTTTCGATTTAATTATTGGGTATGATTCTAATAATTTGAAAACTACCCTCTTTTGATTAAGCTATTCTATGTCAACATGAATCTAGACCATCAAAATCCCCAAAACAAAGATGATTGTACATGGACGTTTGTGTGTGGAGTGAAAATTTACTTACCTTTTCAAAGATTAGGACGCATTCTAAGATCTCCATCTGTAGGGTTGGATATTGATGATGTTGACACTGATATGTACAATCGCGATGAAGTATCCCATCTTTTCTTGTCGGACGATTTAACCATTTTAAAATCTTGTGCCTCACGTTTGAAGGCGATAATTATCCATCATGCACTTATTCGATCTCTACAACCCCGGACCAAAAGTTACGAAAAAGTCTACGAAAGGGATTTTCAAGCTTTATATGCTATATACTCCTCTTAATGAGTAAATTAGGGTAAAATTATATTGGATGAATATCTTACTGTCAATTATAAATGAAGCTATAAAACAATTCACTATGGAGCTTACATAATGTGGATTCTAAAAAAAATTAGAGTTCCACTGCCCGATTCCGACTTCATGACTTTATGTGAGCTTTACTATAAGACATTTAGTCTAATGGGTCTCCCTAAGCAGCTCGAAAGCCAACAAATCATTAGTATCAAGAATGGGATGCAAGTCGTAAATAAGGAATTCTACAACCTCGAGACAAGAATATTGCCTCCTCCTCTTCTCAAGTCCCTCAACAAGAAGAAGAGGAAAACGAAATTCATGAACTTCATATTGACGTGCCTCCTAAGCAATCTCTTGTCACCTTATCGCAGAATCAAAGCAGACTCAATCGACATTTAGCTAATATTGAGAAGAACGTGTCTAAAGAAAACTAAAAGCTAAACTCGTTAAAAGGTTTTCTAAATAAAATTCGGGAAGAAATTTCTTGTTTCGGATCCACTTTGACAGGTATTATTGAAAATCCATCACCATTCTCTTGGATGACCTCAGAAGAAGAAGGAGACGAAGAAGAAGGCAGTGAAGAATTCTAAACTCTTTTTGTTGTGTTGCTATGCTATTTAATTCACAACAGTTTGTAGTCCTATTATTTTGTTTAAGACATGCTCTTCAATCAATAATGTTCTATGCGAAGTTTCTATGTAAGATGGTTATTTGTTTCTCATGTCTATATGCTTATATGTCTATGTGAAATGTTTTATTTCTCATATCAATTATTTTTTCCTTTTTGTCAACGACAAAGGGGGAGAATACAATTGATAGGGGGAGTATTCAGTCGGGAGGAGAAAATTAATCTATATATTTAAAAACTTACATAGTTGTCATCATCAAAAAGGAGGAGAATGTTAGCATCTAGAATTTTGATGTTTTGACTGTGACAACTATATAAGAAAATATTATATGAACTAACCAAACTTGCAAGAGAAGATATTGTTTTTACTCGAGAAATAGTCTAACAATATGCAGACCAGATTCAAGATTGAAGCTTTAAAACAGTGTTAAGTTTAAGCTCTGAGTTTAGTAGTAAGTTCATGTTTAAATCTCTCCAAATTGGTATATGCATACGCACACAATAGCTTGATTCTGAGTTTAGATGCAAAGTTTTTCAAAACATTTTTGATATGCCAGAAAACAAGAAATTCAGCCGGCTGAATAACCTAATTCAGACGGCTGAATGTTGTGCATGTGCACAGATTTCATTGAAATTCAAACGGCCGACCTTGCTAATTCAGCCAGCTGAATTGTGTCAATTTTGCACTATTTCCTTGCTGGTTCATTTTTAAATCCATTCAGCTGGCTGAATTGCTCCATTCAGATTGCTAAACCTTCATAACAGCTATATTTTCAAAACATACTTCAATTCAATGAACAGAAATACCTCTTTATTCAAGAATTGCTTCCATATCTCTTTATGGCTATCTTTCACGAACAATTACAAATCTTCAATCTCTATAAATAGCCATGAATTCCATTACTTTAATAACTATACTAATTCTAATTCCTATTCTTATTTTCTAATCTATCTTGCTCTCTAAACTCTGAGCATTCAATACTTTATTCCAATCTCTTGTTCATTCAAGCATACTCCATTATTGATTTAATAAACTTCTTATCTTCACGAATTACGTGACCACAAAGGAGAAAATTATAGAGGGGATGTACTGTAAAGACTTGTCCATGCTATTAAAAAAGCACATTTAGTCGAGATAATTCTTTGTATTATTGAAGTCCTGTTTGGTTGCTCAAGCGGTTGAAGTCATATTCTATTGCTTAGGCGAATGAAGTCATGTTAGATTGCTCAGACAGCATAATATATGTTCCTCCGGGCTAAGTGAGTGTTGATAGTTAACTTCCAGAAAGAGTCTGGGGCTGTACGTAGAACGAGAAGTTTGAACTTGTATAAATTCTCTTGTGTCATTTACTTTATTATTTTACTTTTATATTTATATTCTGCATAAGTAAATGGTTTAGTTAATATTCCATATTGCACAATCTTTAGTCACTTTCACCGCAACGGTCTGAATAATCATCTGTGTTCGTGCCATTTGACAATGTTCACCAAAGGCTCGGGAAAAAGCATCTTCGTACTTCTAAATCTACTGTAGAGATTGAGATAGCTTCTAATCCCCATGTGACCAAAATGAAAAAGGCCTTTTTGAAGGTTTCTTTGATGATGTGGTGTTTGTTCCTTACTTGAACGAAATCCCTCCAATGGTTGGCTTCGAATTATTTGCTTACTTAAGTGATGTTTGACCAGTATCATAAATGGAGGAGGATTTCTAAGGGTATTTCATAATTTTCTTATAAAAGAAAATTCAAAATTGAAGGGATGGAACTCATCGAATAAGAAAACAAATACATCATTAAGACCCTCGGCAAGGAGGTTGAAAAACTCAAGAAGTCATTGGCCGATGTTGAGACAAAGTTGGAAATGCAAGCTAAGTCTTTCAAGGAAGAATGCCAAAACCAACTAAAGCAGGTCAAAGCCGCTTATCATAGGAGCCACACTCTTTCATTGGAAAATGAAAAAATCCAAAAAGTTAATGAGGAGTAAGCCTCCGAGATAAAGAGACCGAAACGTTTGTTGGAGAATGAGAAAAAGGAAAAAGATAATGCACTCGGTCAGGCCCAAAAATACTGCAATGAGTTACTGGATGCTCACCAAGCAAGAGATGATGCTGATGGGAAGGCTAGGACCATGGAGGATAGAATTAAGTCTAAGCGTGTTCCTCTTATTGTGCGAGTCTATCAAAATGTTATCATTTCGAGAACTTGAGGTGGATAGAAGAAGGGTATCCTCAAGCTTTGGCCATGACTTGGGAAGAAATTTTATAGAAAGAGCAGTAGCACTTTGATAAGGTAAAGATTAACAAAGAGGAGTTAAAGCTTGAGTTCTTGGATAAGAAGGATATAGAAGCACTCGAGCCTAGTCGGATCATCTTGCATCCTGAGCTATCCACTAGGGTCCAATACAAGTTCAGTTCAAAGGAGTTAAGTGATAGTTCTGACTCCGTCCTCCAAGGTCCACAATAAGCATTGCTGCTCATTCCATTTTAGGGTTGCCAGTTACTAAAACAGTTATTCCTCCTCCCAACTCCACGAATATTTTTACCTTGAAGGTGATCCATGATGTTTCAATTGTTCAAACATCTGCACTAGATGCCAGCTATAACCTTGAATAACCTAACTTGGCAGGTGTTGAATCGTTCTCAAAGTTGCACATTCTGTCTCCCATCTTAAAGGGAGGATCCGTCGACACTTCTGCTCACATCGAGTGGGCATCTCCTAAAGTATGTCATTAGCCTAACTTACTTTCAAGATGGCTCATATAACATCAGTTGACGTCACTAATATCAACTTTTCCATTTTTTAAGTTTCAGATCAACCTTCGATCATCCCTTTCCCAGAAGGAAGCTCATTGTTAGGGACACAAGCCATGCAAACTGAATCAATCGTTGTATATACTTCTCATCTGACTGCAGCTCCTCCAGTGAGCATTACCCCTTGTCCAAATGCTAAAATGATTCACGCTTTAGAAGAGGAGGCCACAGGTGTTCTCCATGGGGCTCAAGGAGATGAAGACATTATCATTACTGGAGTTGCTGAACCGTAATCGATGCGTACAATGCTAGATGCAGCCATCTTAGGCTATGCTGGTTAAGGGGATTAAGAAAGAAAATTTTGATGATATTCCTTCTCCTTTGTCTTTGTCTCTTCCTACAGAATCTATCTTCGCTCTCATTGCCATTCACTCTTCTCAAGGTATTAGGGCGTGGCTCCTGAGTTTTCAAGGAGCAACTATGATTGGGAGAATGACCAAAAAGGTTACTTTTTGAAGGATAATGAAGGCAAGGAAATGAGCAGAAGTAAGCCTAGAAGATGTTGTGTGCATTCCTCCGAAGAAGGAAGGAAGGAGAAGTGGAGGAGGAAGAAGATTTAGTTATAGTTTTTCCTTGTTTTATGTTGCTTTTGTTTAGCTTTGAATTTGTGTACATAGGCTGATGCTATGCGGGTATAGCCCACCTTTTTATTAAGAAAGTTTGTTAATAAAGAATAGATTTATTTCCTTTCAAATCTTGTGTCTATCTGCTTATGTATTGAGAAATATTTTCATTTAGCTAACTTAGTAGCTTACTTCGCTTATCTTTAACTGAGCTTCATTCAACTAATGATAGGGATGGAGTTTATATCATTTTCCATTTTAATAGAGTAATATCTTGGATATCCATCTCTGGGCATCCATGTTTAGTCTTTCCAATCTTCAGGCATCGACCGGGATTGATCACTTAAGCAGTGTTTTGAATGTTCAATGCATAATGTTTTACCCAATCTCACCTAGCTTGGGTGTTGACCGTACATGCCATATCTGTGGGGCTAAGCAAATAGAATGCCATTTTCTGCGCATTGTAAATCTGTTTCCAAACATTTGCATTAGATCTTACCTAACTTTGAGCGTCAATCATTAGTTTTTCTAACTTCCAGGCAATGGTTAGATGCTTTGCCTATCTGTGGGTAAATTTATTGGGGTGCACTGTCGCGTTCGACCGCTATGTGTTTATACTCCAACGCCTAAGTCATAGCTTAAAGGGCATCTAACTCTGGATACCTGGAACAGTCATGTTCCTCAGGTCCAATCATTGACCACGAAGTTCAATTGGAACCTACCTCTAGGTACCCACATACATGCATTATATAAGTGTAAGTTATTCAATTTATTCGTTGTTTGTGGTGCCAGGTTTAGTTAATGGGAACAAAAATTTGTCGATCTCCATAGCCAGTTCGTTTTATATCCATAATAGGGGCAGATCATGCCGTGTTACATTGAAATTAACAAAGTATGTACAAAGATAGTTTGAAGTGAAATGCATCGTAAATGCTCGCTTTGGCAACTTATATTTGGCCTTTGTCAATTGCTTTTTCAAAATGGAATTGATGATTTTGTTCATTACTTTTACTTATCCATTCGCCTGCGGACGTGCCACCATAGAAATTTTTATCTATCTAATATTTTCTACAGAAGTTCTTGAATTCCATGTTATCGAATTAGGGCCCATTGTTGGAAATAATCGTTTGAAGGATCCCAAATCAACAGATAATGTCCTGACTACAAAATTGATCACCTTCTTAATGGTGATTGTGGCAAGTGATTTTGCTTCAGCCCATTTCGTAAAGTAATCAACTACAACAATGGCGTATTTTGCTTTGTCCTTCGACATTGGTAGCACACCAGTAATGTCCATTTCCCATTCCACAAATAGCCATGTGCTGACCATCTGTGTAGTCTCCATTGGCACTCTAGGAATTTTCATGAACCTTTGTTATCGATCACACCTCCTAGTGTAGTTGGCTACATCTCTATTTGACAATCAGCCAAAAATATTTGTACTGAAGGATCTTCTTCACCAATGTTTGCCCTCTAGTTTAAGCGCCATAGGCTCCTTCGTGAACATCCACAAGGATCCTTTTCGTTATTTCATTGGCGACACACTATAGTAAGGGAACAGTGAACCCTCTTCTATATAATATTACATTCTGAATTATAAATCATAGAACTTTGCGTAGGAGTTTTATTCGTTCATTTCTTCTGTCTAGAATTATTCCCTTCAATAGATACCCCTTAATTGGAGTCATCCATGATTTTCTCTCATGTTTAGCTCCAAGACCCATCGACATTCATCCAATCAATGCTCGAAGTTGAACCTCCATTAGAACCAAGCCCATGAGTTGTGCATCCCTAGAAATATCCGGCTTGGCTAATGAATCGGCTTACATGTTTTCCTCCTTGGGGATGTGTGTTGTAGTGTAATACTTAAAGTCATTGAGCAGCTCCAGAACCATTGTTAGATAGGTGCTAATCTCACTCCCTTGGCCTGGAATTCTTTTCTTATTTTCAAGCTACAAACTAAGAGAAACTATATATGTGTAAAATTTTGACCCTTGATTCTTTTGCTGTCTAAAGTCCTATGATCAACGCTTCATACTCGGCTTTGTTGTTGTTGCAGGGAAGAAGTTTAACAGCATAGCAAACTGATCATTGCTCGGGGGTTACCAAAACCACTCTTGGCTCCAAAAAATGCTTATTTGGATGCTTGTCTGCATCTAACTTACATTAAGCACTCTGCTCCTTATCTTCCTCTTTGTCGTCATCCTAAATGGTGAACTCAGCAATGAAATTGGCCAAAGCTTGGCCTTGGATCTCTTTCGTGGGATGATATGATATTTTTTACCGACTTAATTCAATATTCCACTTCAACAATCTACCAATATTCTAAGGTCTTTTTAGAACTTGTCTTAATGGTTGATTAGTCAGCACCCTAATCAGATGAGCTCGGAAATAAGAATGGAGTTTCTTAATGTGATCCACCAGGAATAAGCCAGCTTTTCATACTTTGGATAATTTCTGCTCCTATCAATCGCTTGTTGATATAATACATTGACCTTTGGATTTTGGTTTCCTCACGTATAATGTTGTCCACCTTTTTTTCAACATTGCAGATCGCTCTGGACCCAAGCTACATCATTTGTATTTCAAAATGGGACATCCGGGGTTCATATTCAATGCATGGCATGCCATCTCAAGCGATATTTCACACATGCACATCCAGGTTCGTCCAGAGAAACCTTGTCAATTCGTTCTTCATTTTCATATTAAGTTGACATCCAATTTTCAAGACTAATGTAGGATCACCTTGAATAAAAAGAATTTGATCGTCAACTCGACTGAGGTCACACTTGCATCCTTCGGCTCTTTCCTCAAATCTATAGCATTGTGATATATGCTATGTCAATTGAGTCAGGGCTTAGGCGGTGGTTTCTATGCGCCAATTGATTTGACGCAGAGAGTTTCCTCTACGTCCTTTCCCTTTTCATGCCGCTTTGCTTCTCTCAGTTCTACGACGTAACATTTTCATCCTACATTCTGATCACCTTGAATATCCCCGTTCCATTTTCCATGAGTAATTTCATGTTAAACACCATAAAGCCATGGCCACCTAGAAAGTTGTGAGGGCTGATCACTTAAAAGGCACTACACACAAAAAAATGTCCATCGCCATAAAGGTCACAACTCGCACTCTCTTGCGGTCGCCTTCAACTAAAACCACCAATAGATCCACACATTCCACAGACTCCATAACCTCTTCAGTAAATCCCAGAGTTTGGGATTTACAAGGATTCAGATCATGGCCGTCCATCATAGTTGGTTCGTAATCTTAAAAAAAAAATACAAACAGAACTTGCATAGTCAACAATATATATCCTCATAGTCACTGACCCAATTATAGCCGATGGCACCAAGGGATCAATTGTGGGTGCTTCAATCATGCCCACATCTTGATGTCAGAATACTATATTATCAATCATGATCTTTAGTTATTTTTCTAAAGCTTCATTTTCGATGGTGAAGCAACTTTTTTGTATAACATACCTCAAATAACTCGCATATCTTACCATCTCATTCAAGCTCTTCTCGGCTGGATGAGGCTTACTAGTGATAGTATTGATAACAAGTCATTTTCCAAGCAAGCTATGCTTGTCATCACAAGGCCCAACTTGGCCTCGTTGGAGAAATAGTCCTTGGGGTTAAGCATTTCCTTGCCGCCATCCTGTTGGGCTTTCACATACTGTTGAAATTCATCTTCCAGATTAGATCTTCAATCAAGTCTAGCAAATATCTACATTCGTTCATATTATAGCTATAGATCTCATGAAAGCAGCAATATTTCCAAAACTTTTCTCTCTCAATCGGCTCCCTTTGAGCCAGCTTCTTATAATGCTCAGTATCCAACATCGCAAGGAATCTGTTTTTAACCGTATTATTCAACGGCGTAAAACTCTCATATTTTAGAATCCTTGGACTTTTCTTGAATCCAACTTTCTAGTTCTATCATCTTGGTTATTTCTTTTCTGATTATAGCCTTTAGTTACCATATTGATAGTGATATTTCCAGAGCCTTCGTCGGATTACTCCACAGCCGTAGTACATTGAATCATTTTTGCCAACTGTCCACCATTGAATTTTCAGATGGTCATACGTGCCTCTTCTAAGTGCAAGTATTGAGTTACGTTCCTATAGAATTCATCCATAATCGGTAAGGATTTCATCTTCAGCAATCTTCCAAAGTTTATATCCAGGTGTATTCCCCCGATTAATGCCATCAAAATAATGTCTTCCTTAGCGTTTCTCACCTTTGTTATCACTGTGTTGTACCTTCTTAAAATGTCCTTCAAAGATTCTCTAGTACTTCAAAAAAGTTCAATGATGACATTACGTCTTTTAGAGGGGTTGTTGCAACCAAAACTGCTTAATAAATCTCCTAGCTAACTGATCAAACAAGGATATGGACCTCGGCGTAAGCCGAGTGAACCATATCATAGCAACACCCTCCAAAAATATCAAAAAGCATTGACATCTCATAACATCCATTGCCCTTGCCATGTCCATATGCCATTTGTATTTCAACAAGCGCTGCCTTGGATACATCGTTCTTTTATAGGATGGCACTGTAGGCATGTCGAATCTTCTAGGGTATTCCATATGCAAAATTTCTTTGGTGAATGGGTTTTTATTGGGAGAAGTGCCCATTCATCGATGTTTCTATGCAGGTTTTCGTTCACTAATTCCTTTACCAAATCCTCCATGGCTTCTTGTTCTATTAGATCTATTAAACAATAGTAATCATGGCTCTCACTGAGTGTTTGGCTCTACAAATAGTCTTAGTTAGTTCCATGATACCTTAGTTCTCCCGTCTTTTGGAAACTATTTGTCTAATTGATCCGTTTTTACGATTTATGCATGACAGATCAACAATAACCATTAAATCTCAACATTATAGCCATTCCAACTTGACGATCTCTATCATCAACAAGATCATCTAAGCCAATATCATCTCCTACACCTAAACTATGGTTATAAGGATTGGTACCGATCCGAGGAGAAGGATCAGTACCGATCTATGCTCTTGCATTCTAAGCATTGTGCAACATACTTTTCGAGGTCCCAGTCTCTTTCCTCTTGATTTTTTGCTTCCCTTATCTATGGTTTCCATCAAATGATAAAGAACTGTCCTCTTTTGAATCGAAAGGTGACAATTCCCTTCTATTCCTTTTGCGACTACGAGATACTTGGTTTAGAAAATCCATACATTCCTTCATCTGCTTCCTCATTTCATCTCGACTTTCACACAGCTTGTCGTTCAACTCCTTCATCATCTACCCATGTCAACCATGTTATCATATCCGAGGTGCTCAATTTCAGTGATGTTAGGTTGAGTGACTTCTTCAACATATTGAGAGCCAATATTCTCAACATCATTTGCAGGACTGGAAGCGGCATACTTTCCTTTAGTATTTCAAGGAGCAATTACTTTGGTTAATCCTATGATAAATTTTATCAAAATTTGAATGATCATGTATAGTAGAAATGAAACAGATAGGTCTACTTCGTGGAATAAAGCAATCCCAAATATAAAAAATAGATCCAAATAGCAAGAGATCAATAATTTCTCAATGAAAGCACCAAATGTTTATGGCAAAAGTTGGCACAAACACCCAATTGAATTATAGAAAAAAATAAGGTAAATAAATTAAATGAAAAACAAGAAAAAAATGACACATTACAATTATAGTGGTTTGGCTAAACATTGTCCTACAGTCATTTGAACTTCGTTTATGATTCTGCAAAGTTTTTACAAAGGTGGTCTTATTGATCGGTATTGACCTGAGAGATTACATCAAAAGTACCAAAATTTAGAAAAAAACAAAAGATCCCAAAACAATGCCAATCACCCTCTATTTGTAGCAGAAGCTCATACGAATTTCTCTTTGCCATGTTCTTTCCTACATTCCCCACATCCAGAAGGAGTCATCCTGGAAAGATTGTGGCCAAATCAGTTAGGCTCAGGGATCGTACTAAACCATGCCCTATGGGTCGGTACGAATCCATAAGATTGGTTATAAAGCCCTCTTTGATCCTTCAACATTGCTAAGTTGGCTAGTATTTCCAAAGTAGAACATGGACGTATCAACATGGGTTTGAATTTGAGTGAAATTCATGGTTTAGTCAGTAGGTAAAATCATGTGGTCTGGTTGTTTTGAAGCCTCGATTTGTCTGTCGATCATTTGAATCATGGGTTGCTCGCGAATCATTTTATATGATGTATATTAACTAATAATTACTCTAACTTTACGCGGCATGAACCTTGTGGTCGATTTGGGCAGTCATTGGGAATCAGTGCTAATCTGTGGCTATGGCTTGGCACCGATCCATGACTTGGTGTGATTCTTTGATTTATGGATTTGGCACTTGGATTAGGTTGATATGTAGGCCACGATTGAAGGTTCTTGGCAAGAAAATGACTTCATCCCTAGATCTTGTTTGACATCTAAGTTTAGTAGTTATTGTCCTAGATTCATGTTCGATTATCCTTCCGTTTGATCGATCTGATTCGTTCTAATATGTCTTGGTCAAAAAGCTGGATAACATTTGCCCCCCAAAGTATATCTTGCATTAGCAATACATGCTTTGGATCAAGACAAATTATAAATTCAATACCATCGGTTTCAAGTTTTGTTCTGAACATATGTTACTATCCTCTGAACCGCTTCACATGAAGCATCGTATTTTTCAAAATGCACGGTGTTTATAAGAAGGAGTGTTAAAAGGTACATTGATATTTCTAAAAATGTAAGTAAACAACATGCTGATGATTTTTAACAACGTACTTATTTTAAAAAGCAGTCTTGGTTGTTTTAATATTCGATATTGGATTTGTAAATGATGTCTTTTATAGTATGTAGAAAAGATATTAGGAATGTCTCAAACGACATGCAAGGCACCTTATTAAAATGTTTAATATAGTACATGTAAGATGGATTCCTTATGCATTGATAATAGGAATTGTTAGAAGTGTTATGTTGTCTACGATATCATGATTCGTTTATGTATTTGATACATGAAGTGAATATCATATCCAAATTGATTTCACAAAATGGTTGTTTGAAGTGTTCTCATGTATTTATGAAATACTAGGGATTTGTTTACAGAAACAACAAACTTCTTATAAAGGTGTGTTCGAGCTCAAAATTTCATAAGTGATATTGAGTATAATATAATAAAGTCAAGTTAAGAATCTTTAAGTTGGAAATGTTCCAAATGAAAGATTGTGGCGGATTCAATGAAAAAGACTAGGTACATCGCCTTGAATAGCAACACAATAAAAGCAATGTATATAAATATAAATGCACAATCCAAATGTTGAAAATCTCATAACATTTTTATATGATAACAATGTCATGATATGGTTCACAATAGAACTTAGATCTCACTAGAAGTTAAGAGACATACTCCAAACTATGCCACTTGATAAAGATAGTTTATCAGCATTGGAGAGAGTTTATTGACACAGTATAAAATTGAAACATTATAACATACCAGTTTACTGAGGAACTGACCTAATTGGTTTTCAGAAAACCGATTGGAGAAGTTGGAATGAGATTCCATAATTGACCCCAAGTACAAGTGGGAGATTGATAGAGTTAGTGGTATACCCTAGGAGCAATTATGTAATTTATTACATACATCTAACTTGATAACCAATCTTATTTGAAATAAAAGATGTTTAAACTTGATATAATATGCTATATATTAATTAATTTAATTAAAAGTATATTTAATAGAAAATTTATAAATGTTATGTTTTGTGATAATAGTTACCAAGCATTGTAATCATGAGTAATTTATCACCATGAAAATAAATATACCATTTTAAATATTCCCGATCAAAATGTATAGAGACTGGATATCGATATACTTGTTGAGACTAGAGCACATAACGCTCTCTATATGTTGGAATGTGTATTACTCATGGATGTTAGGGGCGCTAAGTGGTTTTGTACTAATAATTATTGGATAACTATAGAATAATTTACTCGATAGTTTTTTGTTGGTTAATATAGCTAAGATCAAATAGAAAATATCAATGTATATTTGGTATATTATATGTTGGCATTCTATTGTGAGTCTTATTGATGTCTTGGTTTAATGTTTTGTTCTAATTTTACTTCAAAAATATGTCTTTTGTGATATTCCAAAGTCGGGCGATGATGTAAGGAGCATACTTTTGGTATTACGAAGGTCGAGTTGTTATAGTTGGTATCAGAGCTTAGGCTCAATACCCGGACTAATTAGACTAGTTTGAGTTCATCAACCTGGTAATAGGAGAGACGTTGAGAGAGTGTACTTGTATTTTTCTACTATGTAATATCGCATACAATGCTTGTCTTCTAAACTTAAATTATTTCTACCGCTAGTTGCTAGGTTATTTTTGTCAAGCTATCTGTATGAGAAGACGAAATACTGAAGCGATTGTGGATAAGCAGTATGAGATGCTTGACTTGTTCAGACACTATTTAGCTACCATAAAAGATGTTCTGTCGCATGTGAACATTTCCAGCAGATTGCAGTTAGCGCCAGAAGTGGTGTGGCCCTTTGGGCATCAGTAATTTTAGCTCTACTAGCTTTAGACCCTTTGAAGTAATGCCAAAATTTCCTTAGCCTTGGTGTGAGAAATGTGGATTACTGATCTTAAGGCTAGAATAAACACTAGAGGGGGGTGAATAGTGTTTTAAGGAATTGCTATATCTTTTTGAGTTTATGTTAATTTGAATACAAATGTATGCAATATTCAAACACAGATATGATCACCGAATCAAACACAGATGTAGAAATAAAGTAAAAGCAATAAAGGAAAGAACACACCGGATTTTATACTGGTTCGGAGTTACCCTACATCCAGTCCCGCACACAAGTATGGATTTCCTTTCAAAAGCAATTGTACAATTACACCCTCGATTTCAAGGCCACGAGGTACACCACTCCAGATTCATAATCCTTTGGGTAGAGATACTTGATTTTACGGGCAAGAAGTTCACCCAATTGATTTTACAGGCTACAATCACACCTTTTCTCGCTTGATTGATTTCACCGGCTACAATCACACATTTTCTCGCTTACTTTTTTACAAAGAAGCCTATAACTATGAATAGCACTGAGATCTTATTGAGATAGTGATAGAGAATCAAATCAGAGATGATCTAGTTAGATTCAATGTTGATTTCGGTAGAGTAATGGTAAAAATATATATAAAGAAATGTGGAAGAAGAAGAGGAGTGGAATCAAAGAAAAATATGAATAAAAATTTGTTTAAAACTGCCCATATTTATAGTAGAACAACAACCATGTCCATTCGTGAAAGGATATGATGAATAGATACTTCTTTTGAAATTCAAAATTTTGAAATCAACTGCCACCTTATCGACAAGGGTATGTTGGGGTTGTCAAAAGGCCAAAGGAAATTTTGGTAATTTGTTTTTCTTTGAAAATAACTTCTATCTTGTATTAAAACTATTTTTAAACTTTATAAATATACCTAACTATAGTTAAAATACATAAATAAATATAGAGAATAATACTTTGATATATATAAAATTTTACTATAATTTTATATTTAAATCTAAGTATAAAAGTAAATACATTATTATTAAAAGATAGTTTTAAACCAAGGATAATTTGATTTTGAAAATAAAGATTATTTTGAGGCTAAAAATATTTAAAACCAGGATAGATGTTTTTGATTCTTTTAAAAGGAAGATTTTGAAATCATTTTGAAAACAAGATATAATTTTATAAAAAACATTTGAATAAAAGTTAGTGGATACAAAACAATGTTCCACTAGATTTTTCGTACGTTCCATCCTACTTAGGGTTCCATCCATTTAATAGGCTCGAAGTGGATTTCATTCCATGAATAAATTGGATTTTACGATGCCGGTGCTTTTCTAGGAGTTTTAACAAAATTCATAATTAAATTAATTATTATTGAAATCTTGAACTCTTGAAATCTTGATACTCATGAGTCTTCAATCTTGATGTCTTGAATCTCTATACTGTACAGTATTCATTCTTGGTACCTGCATGGTTGAATCCTGCATATATATATATATATATATATATATATATATATATATATATAAAAACTATAATGTTAGTATTTATATTTTATAATCTTATCCTAAGGTTGTTGTCATCAAAACCATCATCTCAAGGACTAACAATCTCCCCCTTTTTGATGATGACAACCTTTGTTTATAAAATATTACTTCTATCCTAATAACTCCCCCTAAAACTAATAAGTCGCCCTTAGTCTATGTCTAACTATACTGTTTTATAATTCTTCCCCTTTGTCATCAACAAAAACCATCCTAAAACCATAAAAATAAAAATCTCCCCCTTAAACTAATACTAGAACAAATTATAGTAAATAAAATGTGAAAGACATTAACATAATTATATTATAATTATTCAATACATAAATATGTATAAGTATATTTCAAACAATCCAATCAACACGCACATTAAATCCAATCATGTCAAACAATTCAAACAAATCAATCAAATCAAACAAGTCAATCAAGTCAAACAAGTCAATCAAAACATACCAAACAAATCAAAAACTAATAATCCTATACTATAAGACAATACTACAAACTCCTCCTAAATAAAATACACTCGTTATGTATACATGTATGCAATATGTAGTTTGCAATGCAGTATGAAATGTATGACATATGCAATGTAGTATGAGATAATATGCAAAATGAAGTGCAACTTGTGATGAAAATGATTATGATATTTCATGCATTGTCATTTATGATGTAATATGCAATGAAATAGGATGCACAATGATATGTAATATGAAATAAAATGATAACGAAGTAATAATAATAATAATAATAATAATATGTAGAATGATATGATGATATATATACTATGGTAAGAGATATTAAGATTATAAGATAAACATGAGTGGTAAGTAATATCTAATTGACAAGCATGTGTGTGTGTATTTATGTATGTATACATATATCAAATAATTTATTATAACTCGCTTTTACCAAACAAAGGTAATACACACCAATTACTAAACTTAGGTTAATCAAACTAATGAATGGGACTAAAAGAGTAGTAAAGACAAGATTTTAAAGGTAATTAATGATATTAAAGCTATAACATATTCATGAAAGGTAGTAATCAAACTCAATATCAAAATCAAATTGCTATGAAATATGGATTTAAAAATTTTAATACCCTCCTTGTTTTGAAAAAAAATTAAATTAGTTTTTTAAAGAATCCAAACTTCCATGTTTATAAATTACTTAACTTACTAGTTAAAAGTTATATATTAAATTATTATAGATAAGAATATTTAGAAACATGTTTAAACGCCTTAAAAAAATATCATAGTGAAATATTCAATAAAATAATAAAGATTGAAAAGCTAAAATTAACATGTGTTATATTAAGGTCTCTTTCATTTTAAAATTTTAATCAATTACTAAAAAATATCTAAACATTAATTTTAAAATATTCTAATATAAGTTAGAAAATAACTTCTATAAAGATTAGAGAAAAATACTTAATTTAAATATTATTTTTACAGAGTTTAAAGTTTTAAATAGAAAAGGCAGCATTTACAGAATGCTGTAAAAGGTTTTTGTAGTAAAATATATTCAAAACATTATAAACAGAAACTGCAGTATTTACCAAATGGTGTGAAAAGTTTCTAAAACACTACAGTGTTTCAAAGCACAGAGATGTTATAAAATGAATTTGCAGCACTTAAGAAACGTTCCAGAAGAAAAGACAGCATCTCAGATATATTATCTATTGTTCTGTGCCTGATTTTAACATGATTTTACACTAATTTTATGACTAGATATTGACATGTAAATAATTTGATTTTTTTACTCAATTTTTTATAGTATTTAACTAACATAAAAAAATAATGAGAAAATATGTGTAAAGACACTTGACATTTATGCATGTAAAAATGTTTTTATTAAAGAACAAGTGTAATGATACGTGCCATTTTGCATGAATGCCACTATCTATTTATATGACAAGTGTCATGAGATGTGGCGCTATCTTATTAATTGAAGAATTGTATAAATAGATCCTTATTCTAACATTCTAAATTTATCCTATTAATTTCTTAAAGACATAAAATTAGTATTTTAAAAGAAATAGAGTACGAGAAGTATAAACAACATTAGAAAAGTTGAAATCACGAATGATGGTATGCTTTTCTACTTATTATAGTTGTAATTAATTAGTAATGAGATTTTATCTGAAAGAAATCACATTTTAAAGGACCCATTAAAAAAATTAGACTGGTATAACGATATGTATACTATGGTGTGCCGATATATGGACCAAAATATCAAAACTTATAAAAGAGATAAATTTCTAAACCTAACTAAATGCATAAGTATATATTCCTAAATGCAACAATAAAGATGAAATAATAGTAAAGCGTACCACTTTCTGCATTCTTCCATCTTTATAACTTTTTAGTTCTTCCATTTCCATGAACCACACATTTATATCTTTCAAAATTTGATGACAAGATCTGTTCTATTGTGGTGGGCTTGTTTTTCTGATCAGCGTAGTATGTTTATTTGCTGAATTTGAAGATCGTATGAGAAAGATGCAGACGATTTAGTAGATTGACTAACTTGGTGTCAAAACTTTGAATTTGAATTTTGAACGAATAGACACTTCAACCACTATAAATAGGCCCAATAGTCACCACTTTTCATAAAAATTCCTCTTCTTCTTCCCCTTTTTCTATATATTATCAAACTTCTAGAAGGCATATCTACTTCATTTCTTAACGGAACTGGATGAAACTAATGGCAAATCAAAGAGGAAGGCAAGGGCTACGATCTAGTAATAGTTTAGTGATGAATTTAGATGGTATTGTGGTGCAACAGGCCAAACAGTAAGAGAAATGTAGAAAATCTCGTACAAAGTTTTTTAGTTTTTGATAGCCAACTTCAAACTGTCATATCTCACTCAATTTTGATCGAAATTTGATATACCCATCAAAATGACCATGGTAACAAGGACTACAATCTGAAAGAGGAGTTCGGAAAAAATACTCAAATCTTTAGATGCAATTTGAAGAATTCTATTGACAGTTTGCTTTCTTTTTCTCTTTGTTCACCAAAACATCATTTGACCATAACTTGGTCATTTCTTGACGGATTCGCACGAAACTGGTGGCATTGCGAAGCAAATGGAGAGAAGTACGGTATCAAGTCAAGTTGTAGATGAGAATCAAAAATTTTGTATTGATTTGGTACCCATTTCATTGTCGGTTGTCATTATATATCCATTTGTTCTTCTTGATCGATGAATGATTATCTGGTATCTTTTGACCAACGGTCATTAGACATAACTCTTCTCCTGCAAAACAACATAAATTTTTAAAGAATCAAATGACTTTTCAAAATAACTAAATATAGTTTTAAACAACAATATCATGATGATTCTATGACATATTCATATGAAACTAGTGTTAATAATTTTATCAAAATATTTGCCATTTTAAAAAATTTCAAAATTCAGATTATGAAAACTTTGAAAACCTTGCTCTGATACCAAATGTGAGAAATGCGGATTACGGATCTTAAGGCTAGAATAAACACTAGAATTGGGTGAATAGTGTTTTAAGGAATTACTAGAGCCTTTTGAGTTTATGTTAATTTGAACACAAATATATGCAATATTCAGACATACATATGACCACAGAATCAAACACAGATGCAGAAATAAAGTAAAAGCAATAAAGGAAAGAACATACCTAATTTTATATTGGTTCGGAGTTACCCTACATCCAGTCCTGCACACAAGTACGGATTTCCTTTCAAAAGAAATTGTACAATTACACCCTCGATTTAAAGGCCACGAGGTATACCACTCCAGATTCACAATCCTCTGTGTAGAGATACATGATTTTACGGGCAATAAGTTCACCCAATTGATTTCATAGGCTAATCACACATTTTCTCGCTTGATTGATTTCACAGGCTACAATCACATCTTTTCTCGCTTAGTTTCTTTACAAAGAAGCTTATAACTCTGAATAGCATCGAGATCTTATTGATATAGTGATAGAGAATCAAACCAGAGATGATATAGTTAGATTCAATGTTGATTTCGGCAGAGTAATGGTAAAAATATATATAAAGAAATGTGGAAGAAGAAGAGGAGTGGAATAAGAGAAAAATATGAATAAAAATTCGTTTAAAACTGCCCCTCTTTATAGTATAACAACAGTCATGTCCATTCGTGAAAGGATATGACGAATAGACACTTCTTTTGAAATTCAAAATTTTGAAATCAACTGCCACCTTGTGTTGGAGTTGTCGACAGGCCTAAGGAAATTTTGGTAATTTTTTTTCCTTGAAAATAACTTCTATCTTGTATTAAAACTATTTTTGAACTTTATAAATACACTAACTATAGTTAAAATACATAAATAAATATAGAAAATAATATTTTGATATATATAAAATTTTACTATAATTTTATATTTAAATCTAAGTATAAAAGTTAAATATATTGGATAGTTTAAAACTAAGGATAATTTGATTTTGAAAATAAAGATTATTTTGAGGTTAAAAATATTTAGAACCAGGATAGATGTTTTTGATTCTTCTAAAATGAAGTTTTTGATAACATTTTGAAAACAAGATATAATTTTGTAAAAAACATTTGAATAAAAGTTAGTGGATACAAAACAATGTTCCACTAGATTTTTCGTAGGTCCCATCCTACTTAGTGTTCCATCCCTTTAACAGGCTCGAAGTGGATTCCATTCCACGAATAAATTGGATTTAAGATGCCGGTGCTTTTCTAGGAGTTTTAACAAAATTCCTAATTAAATTACTTGTTATTGAAATCTTGAACTCTTGATAATGTTGATACTCATGAGTCTTCAATCTTGATATTTTGAATCTCTATACTATACAGTCTTCATTCTTGGTACCTGCATGGTTGAATCCTGCATATACATATATATCTAAACTATAATGTTAGTATTTATATTTTCTAATCTTATTATAAGGTTGTTGTCATCAAAACTATCATCTCAAGGACTAACACATGGTTCTCCCAACTTAAGAATAATGTTGATCTTCAATGTGGAAGCTCCACTTTGATTATTGTCAAATCATGGCACAGCATCCATCGAACGAATATAGTTGGGCCGAATGGAAGCATTAGAAGTGAAACACTATACAAGAGAGGATTCATCTCCTCAGTTATATGAGATTAGTATCATGGTCAACTGAAGTCAACTCGAAGTCAATATCTTTGGCCAGAGCATTTCATTTAATAATAATTATTATTAGTATTGGACCAAGGACTTTGTATTTGAACTATAAAGTTGAACATGGACTATACTATAATTTTGACCATTGCTAAATTCCATAAGCCCAAAGTGATATAGTTTTGATGAAGAGAATTGGTGTAAATAATTGTCACTAAAATGTACCACTTAAGTGTTTGTGAAATTTTGGTTTTACCAAAAAGACTTGTAAGCGATGAATTCAGCCAAACTTTCACACCACTAGATAAGGTGACGTGTTAACATTGATATTTGAATTATTCAAAATTAATCACTGAATGAATTCACGACTCTGAGACGCACAAATATAGAATGTAGTAGTTTATGATTTTTGTTTAATGATAATAAACGCAAACACATAGACACACACATGTATATTTATTTATTTATTTAAATTTTTTTGTTGAACTACCATTACATCATCACAAATACAAATAAACAAATGAAATTCTATTACAAAAAATAGTTTATTGCAAAAAGAAGTTTAATAGCACACACTATTACAACAAGAGCTTCCCAAAATTTTCATACACTATTCATATGCAATAAATTGCTTTTACACTCTCATACAACACACTTTCAAATACAACAATTTTTAATATACTCGCTCACTCGAATACAATATTAATCTTCTTAATCCCTTTTTTCTCCAGCAATTTGATTTGGCTATCAAATAACAACGCGGCAAAAAAGCAAAAAGAGATAAATTGAAATTGCAAAAATATAAATCTGTTTGAACTCGATATTGCCTCGGTTTATTGGTTTTGTTCTTTTCATATTTTAAATAGACACCAAAAATAACAAACATGTACAAGTACAACAAGTATATACAGGGACCGGTACAATATGTTCATGTGGAACAAAAATTTAAAATCAAGTTAATAATGTGCATAAACAACTTACTACATGCAGCGTATGACTGTACATGCCATAAGTCCAAACACGTTTAAAAAGGCTATGGATATACACTTGTGCGCATTTTACACTTGCACACATACACAACAAGATACATATGCATATTTTACGAATGCACAAGAAACAAGTCTGATTATATAGTATTAAAGTCAAGATGCAGCACTTTGTATCTAAATATGCACACAAACAAAAACATCCCACAAAGAAGGATAGCATGGTCAAGCCTAAAGTGGTACTTCGGGCTCAACACAATGCTCAGGGGCAGACATATCAAAAATGCATTAGGTCAGAAACAATCAAGACTAGTATACAAGTGCAAGTGGAACATACAAAAACAAGTGCAACATAGAAACACTTCAGAATCCATAGAAGGCCAAACCAAGCATAAGGAAAATTTTAGGTACAGACAAGCAGAGTACACAAAGTTGCACAAACCAGCAAATAAATGAACAAGAGGTGTAGCATAGTGTACACAAGGCAATGTGCAACAATAATCAGGCATAATAAAATCAAAAGTCAAGGCAAGCATCAAGCTTAACATAAGACAGAAAAGGAATGCATAACAACATTGCATAACAGATTCAGAAACATGCATAAGCGTTGTTCACAACAGGGTAGGCTCACAAATTCAATTACACCAAACAAAAGCACAAAACAAGCCATAACATGCAGTAAAACAAAGTAATGCACAAGATCAGATGCAATAAAAATATGATGCAACATGTACATTGCAAGGTCAAGCCCAACTATATCTGAGACTCAACATAAGGCAGATTTCGATGAAATAGCAAAAAAAAAGTGAATGACATAGCATAACACAAATTTTAATAGATACACAGCAAATGCAAGGTGCATAAATTCACACACATATACATATGTATGTATATACATGGAACATAGCAGGTCGAACAGATATACAAAGACAAGGCAAATGTAGGTATATGTGAAGATGCATCATGGTGTACAAAAGCAATGCATATGCACAAGAAACAACACAAGTCATGTACATGCCTATTTGAACAAGTCAAATTTCTTAAGCTTGAACAAAATAAATGTTGTAAATTCAACATGAATAGGTCAATTGTTTAGATTAAAAATCAAATATACAGATGTGAACATAGATCACGGATTAATAATACCATAAGCCAAAAAGAACTATCAAAGAAAATCAACAATCAATATTAAAAGCTTGATTGAAGTTAAAAAATTCATGAAATATATGGAATTAGAGAGGATTATTACATTGGATCATACTCTATAAAAACCAGATCATCATCAGCAATTCAAGTTGTCAAGTTTAAAAACAAATAGAGCAAAAAATCAGAAACATACCAAATTATCATCAGCAATTCAAAAGGGTCAACTTCAATACCAAAAAGAAGAAAACCTAAAAACATACCAAGCATCAACCAGAGAAACGCTTAACAACTGAAGCAACTGAGCTCATGAATTTCCAGGGTATTAAACAAATTGATCGATAAGGAGATAAAGGCAAACGTTCATCAATTGAAGATAAAGTATGTTCTTTAAAATGTAAGAAACCCTTGTTGGGGTATATCGAAGAAGAAGGGATCGGCTATTGAAGAGAAAATGAACTAGGAAAAAATAATTTGCAGACTTTTTTGATTTTGGGTCATTTCTCTTTCTTTTAAATTCATATATTATTAAAGTTTCTCTTGTTAGTTTTTATTTAAGTGTATTTAGTTTTCATTTTTAAAATTTTAGTCGGTAACTAGGATTGAATTATAGAGTGTAGTTGGGAAATTATTAACTTGGGGATAGATTTGAGGCATGGTTTCGAGCTTAAGGTTAGAAAAATCAAGTAACTGATAGTTGTAAATTTACAGGATTTATAAACGGTCGATTGTTCAATCTTAGAAGAAATCTAGGTGTAACAGTAGGCAAATATTGTCGTAGCCGAGTAAATCTGTATGTTTTTTTTCATCTTTACTCTATTATTATCTATGCAATAATTTTTATTATTCCATGAATTTATTATAAACCATATTCACCCCCCTCCAAGGTTAATTCGATCCTACAAGTGGTATCGTAGCTAGGTAGTTAAATTAACTTCTTTTAACTATGGTTGTTTTAATAGTGCTTTTTCTAGAGGATAATTATTGTTAGGCCATATATTTTTAATGATGTTGATTATTCATATTGGAAAACTAGGACGAAATATTTTCTAGATACTATAAATGCATAGGATATAGTTAAAATTAATTATAATCTTCCTATAATAAATATAGATGGTCACAAAGTTCCTAAACCTAAAGATAAGTGGGATGCAGATAAGCTTAGTTTATATTGATCAAATGCTAAAGCTATGAATTCTATTAACTATGCCGTAGATAAAATTAAATACAATCACATTTTTTATTGTATGACTACGTAGAAAATTTGGCATGCACTAGAAGTGACTCACAAAGGTACATCACAAGTTAAGAAATCTCATCTAGAATTGCTCAGCAATGAATGTGATAACTTCATAATGACAAAAGATAAAAATATAAGGAGAAGTATGGACGATTATCAAATATAATATTTAAATACAAAACGGTAGGAAAAGCTTGCATAGAATTGGAGATGGTTTGGAAAATTCCAAAAATCCTCCCAAGAAGTTTTAAGCAAAAGTGACAGCAATTCATAAATCCAAATACTTGAAACATCTTAAATTGAAGGTACTAATAGGAAATCTCATCATTTACGAGATGGAACTGAAAGTCGAAAAAGAATGTGAAAGCGACGATTCGAAAAGAAATATATTGCTTTAAAAAGTTCAATCGATAATGAGGAAGAAGATGACGCTACTGTTGAATTACACTATTGATGAAGCAATTCAAAATATGGACTAGAGAGCATGGAAATCCAGTAACAAATCAACAAATAAAAACCAGCATTGACAAAGTATTGGATGATTCTAAGGAGGAAATTGTATGTCATAGATGTAAAAAGCTAGGTCATATCAAGCCAAATTGTCCGCTGGATCGACTCGACAAAGCAAAGAAGAAGAAGAGAAGGAGTTTCACAGCCACTTGGGATGAGAGTGAAGAAGAAGACAAGAAGAACACTGATAGTGAGAAAGAAGAAGCAAATTTGTGCCTGATGGTAGAATCAAATGACAGCGATGATGAACCAAATGAGGTAGCTTGCATATTCTACGATGGTTTACTTTTGGTATATCACAAGTTAAATTCATACATTGATAGACTTCAATAAAAATAAACTAGCATCTAAGGAAAAATAGTTTACTTTGTGTTAAATAATGAGCTAGAGTTAATGGTTCAAAGTGTTAGAAAATTTAACTCAGAATGTAAAAAGTGTCAGCCTCTAAAAGATGAAATTAATAGGACTAAGACTAAAATTGGAACTCTTGAAAATAAAAATTTGAAAAATAAAGGATGAAACAAAAAGAGAAAATTCCATTAAAAGATGCACCTCACTTCTGAATGAAAATGATGCCCTTAGATCTAAAGTTCAACTACTTGAATTAGCAGTAAGAAAATTTTCTATGGGAGAAAAATTATTGAATATGTTGTTAGGAAGTCAAACTATCACCGAAAACAGAAAAGGTCTTGGATATGATAGAGTTAAACAAACTAAGAGAAAGAATTATGATAATATCAAATTTCATAAAGAATTTTCAAATTGTTTAATTTTGCGAAAACATTGGGCATAAACATAATGAATGTTGGAATAGCAACAAATATAAAATCATGAAACAAATTTGATTCCAAAGGGTATAAATGTAAATTTCTTCAACTTAAACAAGTTTGGATTCCCAAGGCTATAATTGTAAATAGTGCTAGTTTGCTATATAAACAAATTTGAGTACCAATGGCGCAAATGAAAATAAAAGTTGCCTTACATCCTTTGTTATTTTATTGACATTTATGTATAGAAATGGGCTAAGGAACAACTACGATAAAGGTAGATTTCAAGTTGTTCTATATATTATTGAAGAGTAATAATTGCAATGCTCCTTGTCCTAGAAAAATGAGATGGAGATCTACAATAAAATGAGTGAACAAGAATATAACATCAAAGGTATGCAACGTTATGATCTCTAAGCCATGTTTTCTTTTCCTATTGTTAATTCTGTTTATATTGACATTGTTGTAGTACAATTACCATATCTTAAGTTCTTTAACTTTCATTTGCAAAATTCAAGATGTTTTGGAAAATAGATAAAAAAATCTATAAGTTTTATAATTTATATTTTTTCCGGAATTTGAACTTAAACCATTGGAAAACTGCAAATCATTTGGTATATTTTTTGGAAAATGTTTCAGAACTTTCTAGCACAGCTGTAGTAAATCAATCATAACTCAAACATCATTATTCAAAGTTTAAAATTTTTGAAGTCCTAGAAAGCTAATTAATAACACTAAAACTTTTGAGTTTTTAGATTCATTTTTTAAAATCTTGAAAAATAGCAATCATGTCAGCACAATACTTGAAAAGTATTTTTGATTTATGTAAAAAAGTTGTAGTAATTTAGATATAACATTTGATTAATTTACAGCTTTTGACTTGAAACCAATTTTGGTGATTAGCAGTATTGAATATCTGAAAATTTTAAATTTGGTGCTAAATCAAATTATTGACTTAAAGTATTTAAAAATGGTTTTAAATGGACTGAATTTTCAAAATAAGAATGGTCAATTTCTTATGCATGATGATTAGCTTTCATTATCTTTAATGACGGGTAATAAATCATTGGTTGGAGAATTTTTAGTTGTGTGTCCCTTTGTTCTATATAAATGACTTTGCCTTTATTTGACAAAAATGGCTTTGCTGAAATTTTTTGAATTTTTTAGATCAATTCAAATGATATTATGGAGTATATAGTAGACTTGTTTAATAATATACCATTGTATGTCACCCTGCGCAACTAGAGTATAAGTACTAAAGACATTACTTCATTTGAGATCATATTTTCATTTGATTGATATTTCAACAAATTTTAAAAATTAGCAGACATTATTTTACAAAATCCCTTCCAGGAAATAGTTTTTCACAAATTCATTTGGATTTAGGAATTTTACAAAAAATTTACTTCAATTTTCTTAATACAAATACTCTATTATTATAGTAAGGAATTTACCATGGAAAAGATGGTTGTTGACCGCTTGAACCTTTTGAAATTTATCAAAAATTATTAATAGCGATTGAAAAAGTGATGAATATGATTAAATTATACTTTATAGCTAGAGAAAAAATATGTGAAAATTTCTTGAAAATTGAATAAGTTTTATTGTATTTTTTAATTAATACATACTCCGTGATCATTTCTACATGTTTTTACGATCCATACAACAAAATTTAATATAGTGTGCAGAAGTTGGTATTTCAAAAATGAGAAATTATCTTTTCAGTGTAATTTATAATTCTGTCCCGAAGTATTCACTCATATTTAAAAGTCCTCAAAGTTATGCATGGGTGAATAACATTAATCTTTATTTACATGCTTCCATTCTCATTTAAAAGTCTCACGTTTGTGCATGGATGGAACATTTATACAAGAAAGGGACCAATATTTAAATAATTTCTAATCTCATTAAAAAGAACTAACAGTAATGCATGGTTAGAAAATACTTAAAGTTTTTTATGTAATTACTAACCTCATTTAAAGTCCTAATGGTTTTACATGGTTCGAAATTGCTTAACATTCTTTGTATGATATTTAAAAGAATAATTTTCAAAAATTCTCCTTGATTAGAAATACCACAATACTATCACTATATTTCTCAAGAAAAAACCAATCATCATTCTAAAGTGGAATTCGTATCTAATTAACGAAATATTATGATTTTAGTTTAATTGGTTGAATTTTTCAATATATATTATCTCTGTATGATTTATAATTCCAATCAAAATTCATCAATATATAAATTATTATTATTATTTTGATGATAACTATTGGCGTCAAAATTGAACATCAACACCTAGATATATGTGAAAGCATCAAATTCCCAAACAATATCCAAATAGAGAGACAAACACACATATCACAGAATCAATAGCAGAAAAAGTAAAGGAACATACAAGTTTTATAATGGTCCGGCTAACTCCGACCTACGTCCACTTCAGAACAATCCTTTTTAATATACTGAAGATTGATTACAGTTACAGGCTAAAATTCTATAATAAAAATGGCAGAGTATCCCCTTGATAGAAGATAAAGAGAAACAAAATGAAGGTCCCCCTTTCTAAAGCCAAGCCTGCTGTATTTATAGGCGAAACTTCAGCTACAATGCCTTCTCACCTACTTGGGCGCACCATAACGATAGGCAAGTCTAATAAATCCATAAATAACGATCGGCCTTATCACCATTGGTCGTTCTTCCTTCATCCAAATCAATGTCGATCGCCTCCGGACGGTCCCTCATGCTGATCCCTCCCTTTCCATGTTTCTATGCCGATCCATTGCATTCCAATATACTATACTGATCCATCCACCGTGAAGCATGCCGAACCTTCCTACTCCATGAAGATGCTGATCCTATTTCTTTCATGCGGATATGCTAAACCATCCTTCGCTATGAAGGTATGTCGATCCATACGATGTTGGTCCAAGCTTTGCTAATCCATCATGTTGAAATCGTTATGCCGATCCATAGTGTGTCGATCCATACGATGTCGAACCATATTTAGCCGAACCCTCATATGCCAATACGTGCTATATCGAACCTTCCCATACCAATCCTCCCTATGTCGATCCATATTACGCTGAACCCTCCTATGCCAATCCATATTAGGTTGAACCATCCTATCCCAATCCTCCCTATGTCGATCCATATTACACCGAAGCCACCTATGTTGATCCTTCCTTTTTCAAGCCAATATTCACATTTCAAGCACTCTAGATCGTTTATCTACCAATTATGTTTATTCCTGGCTTCATGTTATCATATGTAGCCGATCATCCATCCATCCATCTGAGCCAAATCTTTGATATCATAGCCCTGATAACCGTGAAGTCTATTGGGTTAAATCCGCCTGCATATGGCCTTGCCAAAAGGAAGGTTAACACTCTACCCCCTTCCCCCCCAAACATGCCTTGCGATAGGAAGGCGTGTTTTTGTATTACCATAAATCCAAAATCCGAAGTTGTTAATCCTTTGATTGCCATATTATCCAGTCCAGAATCCAATCCGTTGCCAATCCGGTTCCTTGATCTCTCCGGATCATTAGCGAAATCCATGACTGTTCTGAGTCGATATCCAATTCCAAATCCATCACAAATCCATTAACTATATCCACGATCACTCTGGATTGTTTTATCCAAATCCAGGACCACTACGGGTCCATATCCAAATCCATAGACCTCTTCGGGTCCATATTCAAATCCACAGACCTCTCTGGGTTGCTTTATCCAAATCTGGGACCGCTCCAGGTCCAAATCAAAATCCTTGGACCTCTTCGGGTCGGTTTATCCAAATTTAGGACAGCTTTGGGTCCAAATACAAACCCTTAGACCTCTTTGGGTCATTTTATCCAAATCCATGACCCCTCTGGGTGCAAATCCAAATCTGTAGACCTCTTCGGGTTGTTTTATCCAAATTTAGGACCACTCTGGGTCAAAATTCGAATCCATAGACCTTTTCGGATCCTTGCCGAATATGATCTATATTCGATGATCTGAGAAGGCCGATCCTGTCAAACTACGATGAAGCGACCTACACCTTGCCAGGCATAGTCCATACCCAACGATATGTTGTGTTCTATTCTCTGGCCTCCACTCTTCGGCAAGGGCTTAGTCCATAGGGTATCGTACTCCAGCCTTGATCCCCGATCGAGGACTTGATCCATAGGGTATTCTACTCCGACCTCGATCCCTTATCGAGGACTTGATCCGTGGGGTATCCTACTTCGGCTTCAGTCCCTAATCGAGGACTTGCCTGTATTCAAGTCCATCATATCACTATCCGACGAACGAACTCATAACTCGCGGTTATTGCCTCGTCTCTCCGATCGAGGACATAACCATGACCTATGTTATTTATTACATTAATTCGAGTTTAATCGATCCAAAGTCCACTAGGTAAAATATAAAACAAAATTTCATACAACCAAAAAACTAAATAGCCATAGTATCAGAAAAACCCGAGTTCGTAGTAAATGGAAAAAACAAAATTTCACAGACCCAAGCACTATGGTTCATCATCATCTTAGAGCACGCCTAAGGACCATCCTCAATTACGTCCATGTGTAAGTGACTTAGCTGCATTACCGTAGGGTTTATTACTTATTCCATGCCATAAATCCAGTTAATTAACGATAAGTTGACGATGATGCCTTAATCCAATGTCATCTTTATTCGAGGTGGGCGGTGGCTGCTCCTGTTCCACCACTGCAGCCCGAGTCCTTATACATTGTTGTAACTGACCATTTCTCACATGTTTCTCAATGATATCCTTCAAATGCCTACAGTCATTTGTATTGTGCCCAACCATCTTATTGAATAGGCAATGCTTTCCTCATGCTCACTCGTATTCAGAGGGTTCCCTTTTCGCCAGCCTTCGATGCTGAAGGCATCCCTGAGTATCCAAATAAATCATTTCTAAAGGTTCGGTCAAATCCATGTAAGAAGATAATTTCAGTTATCTCCATTGCCTTCTTGACATATTACTGCCATCAATCATTTATGTTTGCCTTTATCATTCTTGTTTACATCTCCAGGTGATCCTCCACTTTGCACAGTATTCACCTCTGGTTTGTTGGCTCATGCATCTTCCTATCTCAGGAACCTTTCTGCTTCATGGTAAAACTTCTCTAGATCCATAGGTGGATCTTGTGCTAGTGAATCCTTGAACTTTGTGGCATCAGCAATTCCAACTACAGCTGCCGTCAAAACCATGGATTGATATGGACGATCTACCGATGCCACCGTAGCATTAAACTATGTTAGAAAATCTTCAGGGACTCTCTAGTCCTCTTTTTTAGTGTTGCTAAACTAATCACATTTTTAGATCTCGAGATGTGAACCCTAAGCTGCCTCATAAACCCTTCGATTAATTCTTTCCATGTGTTGATAAAGCTGCTTTCCAACTATCTGAACCATAGTGCAACTATATCCATTAAATACAAAGGGAAGCATCGTGCAATGACTTCCTCCGACACCTCCAGTACTTACGTTTGTCTCATGTATCTTTTCAAATGAATGGCAAGATCTATTTTTCCATCGTCTCGAGCGGTGGTAGTTTAAATTCTGGTGGATTCCTTTCTTGCTTGATCCTAGGAGCGAAGGGGCTTCTATTCACATCTTTAAGATCCCTATTAACCAATCCTCCTCTCATAGCCCGTTTGATCACTTCTGCCAGCTTGTCGTTGTCATCAAGTGGTAGTCTTCGTCTATTGTCTCTGACATGCCCCCTAAGTCCACGAGTGAATCCTGAAATTTGCTCTTCTAGACAAACATCCATATTCCGATCAGCGCCAAGCTGCACAGCATGGCCTAATATCCTACCAGAAATCGAGCGAACATGACTCGGAGGCATGCTCATGAGTATGGAAAGATCGGGGTCGATCGTTCTATAACGATCAGTTATAATTTCGTCGATCGTTCCTGGTCGGTCAGGGGCTGCCCCAGGCGGTTCCACTGCATCCTATTTCCTTCGTTTCTTTTGTTCTAATTTTGGATTTCCTTAGCTCCTACTGATCCAACACCATGATCCATATTTCCAGTATTCCCTGCTACTCCATTTCCTTGGTTTTGCACTCTAACTTGTCTAATCTATTGGTGTAGGTTCTGCATCATTTCTTCTTGTCTCTTTAGCATCCTTTCCTGCATAGCAACCATCATTGTTTCCATCTCATCTTTGGTAGTGAAGATTGAGGTTTGGTTAGCTTCTGAGGAAGCCTCCTGACTCCTTTCATGATGACTCCTATCTGCTCTTTGTCTCCTTGTTGATTTCCTAGCCATTGCTTTCTAGATCCAAGTATCTAAGCCACTAAATTTGAGATCTTAGCTTCCAAATCCATGAACGCCAGTCCTTCTCTATGAAAGCAACTAAATGTTGGCGTTAAAATTGAACACCAACGCCTAGTTATACATGAAAGCACCAAATTCCTAAAACAATATCCAAATAGAGAGACAAACATGCAGATCACGGAATCAATAGCAGAAAAAGTAAAGGAACATGCAAGTTCTATAGTGGTTCGGGTAACGCAGGCCTACATCCATTTCAGAATAATCCTTTTTATTATACTGAAGATTGATTACCGTAACAGTCCAAAATTTCCAAAATAAAAATGGCACAATATCTTGGTAGAAGATGAAGAGAAACAGAATAAAGGTCCCCCTTTCTAAAGCCAAGCCTACTATATTTATAGCTGAAACTTTGGCTACAAGGCCTTCTCACCTACATGGGCCCACCATAACGATCGACAAGTCTAATTTGTTCATAAATAACAATCGGCCTTATCGCTACCGATCATTCTTCCTTCATCCAAATCAGTGCTTATCACCTCTGGAGGGTCCTTCTTGCCGATCCCTCCCTTTCCATGTTTCTATGCTAATCCATTGCCTTCCAATATACTACACCGATCCATCCACCCGGAAGCGTGTTGATCCTTCCTCCTCCACGAAGATGTCGATCCTTCTTCTTCCATGCAAATATACTGATCCATTATGTTAAAATCGCTACGTTTATCCATAGTGTGTGATCCATACAATGTCGAACCATATTTAGCCGAACCCTCCTATGCCAATCTATGTTATGCCAAACCTTCCTATAGCATTCCTCCTTATTCCGATCCATATTATGTCGAACCCTCCTATGCCAGTCCATATTATGCCAAAATCTCCTATACCAATCCTCCATATGCCGATCTATATTATGCCGATCCATATTACGCCGAACCCTCCTATGTCAATCCTTCCTTTTTCAAACCAATATTCACATTTCAAGCACCCTGTATCATTTATCTAATGACTATGTTTAATCCTGGCATGTTATTATCTGTAGTTGATCATCCATCCATCCATTTGTGCTAAATCCGTGATTTCCCAGCGTTGATAATCGTGAAGTCTATTAGGTCAAATCCACCAGCGTACGGCCTTGCCAAAAGGAGGGTTAACAATAACAAAATGGGGAGAGAGGTTAAGATTTAGGTGGTTGAGTAATGACCTTACTGATATTCAAGAGCGATTATATTTTTCAATGGTTGTTTTAGTTTTTGCAATTAATTTTTGCAATTTTTTGACATCAATTTTTCTTTGCCATTCAAGATTTTTTTATTGCATGCATCAGTGTAGGGGAAGTATGTAAATAAGGAAAGCTTAAACACGACACATCAAACACATTTTTATGATGCAAAATCATAATATATGTTTGTTATCATCAAAAGGAGAAGACTGTAAAATATAGTAGTTCATGATTTTTGTTTCATGATAATAAACATATATATTTTTAATGGGTTGTTTTAGTACTATTACATCATCATAGATAGAAGTAAACAAATTTTATTTCAAGAAATATTTTATTTCAAAACGAAGTTTAATAGTACACACAATTACAACAAGAGCTTTCCAAATATTTCAAACACTATTCATATACAATAAATTGCTTTTACACTCTCATATGCATCACACTTTCGAATACAACAATTTTTAATATCCTCCTGACTCGAATACAATTTTTATCTTCTTCCTCCAATTATTTTTTCTTCAATCATCTGCTTTGCCTATCAAATAACAACACAGTAGAAAAGCAAAAAGAAACGAATTGAAACTGCAAAAAAAATATGTTTGAACTTAATATTGCTAGATTTTATTGGTTTTGTTCTTTTCATATTTTAAATAAACATCGAGAATAAAGAACATGGACCAATACAGCAAGTATATACAAGGATCGGTATAACATGTTAGTATAGAACAAAAATCTAAAACTAAGTCAAAAATGTGTGTGAACGACTTACTACATGCACAATGTATCACTACACATGCCATAAGTCTAAGCACGTTTAAAAAGGCTATGGACGTAAACTTGTGCACATTTTACACTAGCACACATACACAACAAATACATATGCTCCTTTTACACATGCACAAAAAAAATGTCTGATTATATAATATCAAAGTCAAGGTGTAACACTTCATATTTCAGCATGCACACACACAAGCTGTCCGCAAAGGTGGATAGTAAGGTCAAGCCTGAAGTTGTACTTCGGGCTCAACACAGTGCTCAGGGGCAGACACATCAAATATGCACAAGGTCAGAAACAATCAAGGCTAGCATACAAGTGAAAGTGCAACATATGAAGACAAGTGCAACATAGAAGCAGTTCAGAATCCATAAAAGGCAAAATCATGCACAAGGCAGATTTTAGGTGCAAACAGGTAGAATACACGAAGGTGTACACAGCAACCAAATGAACAAGAGATGCAGCACAGCATGCGGCAGTGTGTAACACATAACCAGGCACAATAAAAACAAAAAGCAAGGCAAGCATCAGCATCAACACAAGAATGAAAAGGAATGTACAACAATAATGCATAACAAGTTTAGATCAAATTCAGCAACATGCATAAGCATTGTGCACAAAACAACAAGGCAAGCTCACAAGTTCAAGTGCACCAAACAATAGCACAGAACAAGTCACAACATGCAGCATAACAAAGTAATGCAAAAGGTCAGGTGCAAAAAAAAATAAGATGCAACATGTACACTACAAGGTCAAGCCCAGATATATCTGAGACTCAACTTAAGCCATATTTTAGTGAAACAGCAAAAGAAAATGAATGATGCAGCACAACACAAACTTGAATGGATACACAACAAATGCAAGGTGCATCAATTCATACATATATACATATATGTATGTATATACATGGAACATAGCAGGTTAAACAGATACACAGAAAGACAAGGCAAATGCAAGTATATGTGAAGATGCATCATGGTGCACAATAGCAATGCATATGCACAAGAAATAACACAAGTCACTTACATGCATATTTGAGCAAGTCAAATTTCTCAAGACCGAAAAAAATAAATGCAAGATATTCAACATGAATAACTCAATTGTTCAGAATAAAAATCAAATATGCAGATGTAAACAAGTTAATATATATATATCAAGGATCAACAATACTATAAGCTAAATGGAACATCAAAGAAAATCAATAGTCAAGATTAAAAGTTCAATCGACGTTGGAAATTTCAAAGCAGAAAATCATGAAATATATGAAATCAAAGAGGATTATTTCTTTGAGTCCTACTCTATAAAATCCAAATCATCATCGACAATCCAAATTGTCGAGTTCAAAACAAATAAAGTAGAAAATCAAAAACGTACCAAATCATCATCGACAATTCAAAAAGGTCAATTTCGATACCAAAAATAAGAAAAGCTACAATCATACCTAAAGTATCAATCAGAGAAACACTCGACCATTGAAGCATCCAAGCTCGTGTATTGCCAGGGCATTGAAGAAATTGATCGATAAGAAGATAAAGATAAATGTTCATCAATCGAAGACAAAATTGGTGACTTTCGAATAGGAACCCTAATGGGGGAATATTGAAGAAGAAATGTATCGGCTATTGAAGAGAAAACGAACTAGGCTAAAATAATTTGAAGACTGTTTTGATTTTGGGCCATTTCTCTTTATTTTAAATATGTATTATTATGGTTTCTCTTATTAATTTTTATTTAACTTTAGAACTCTAATTTGTAACTAGGATTAAACTATGAGGCGTATTGTGGGAAATTCTAACTTGAAGATAGAGTTGAGGCAGGGTTTCGAGCTTAGGATTAAAACAATCAAGTAAACGATGGTCGCAAGTTTACAGTGCCTACAAGCAGTCGATTGTTTAATCTTAGTAGAAATCTTGAAGGCAACAGTAGACATGTATTGCGGAAGCAAGATAAATCTGTGCATTGCTTTTATTTTCATATTTACTTAATTATTATCAATGCTACAATTTTTATTATTATGTGAATTTACGATAAACCCTATTCACCCTCCCTCTTAGGTTAATTTGATCATACAACAATCACACTTGTGCGTTCTTCGAAAAAAAAACATGGTTTAATTAATTTGTAAAATATTGTGAATTGGTTAAATTAATTAATATTTATGAAATATTAAGTATTTTAATTTATTTGATGTTTTGAATGTTGTTGATAATTATATAAATGCATATATAAATGTAATATTTGCTTCTATTGATATGTGATATTGGTACAATTCTAAAATTGGTTTAAATAATAAAATAATTACATAAAAGGTTCTTCTTTTATTTGGAAAATTTTCATATTTAGAATGTGCTTGGATCAGTCATATAATGATGAGAGGATGAAATCAATTAATTAAATTGATTGAAATTAAAAGGGAATTAAAGAAGGAAGTGCTTGGACATTAAAGATTGAAACTTAAAAATAAAAATTTGCACACTAAGAATATGCTAGGACTAACCATATAATGGCAAAGGGTCCTTTAATTATTTTAAAACAAAATCTCCCCGTCTTGATTTCTTTGACAGAATATAACTTTTTCTTCCTCTTTGTGATCATTCATTCATGGCTGAAACTTCTTCCAAAAAAGTTCAAATCAGCATCAAAATAAATTAAAGAAAGGTGGTTCATCCTTCTCTTGCAAGGTGGGATGCTGATTTGTTTGAAATCCAAGGAGAAGTCACAAATCAAGGTGTGATGATGGGCAAGGTCTATCGGGTAAGTTTATAATTCATTCATGATGTTTAATTTTTTTTTTACATAAATGTAAATTGTAGTCACTTATTAGAATCAATTTTAAAATTATTCTATTTATTGTGATTGACTGGGAATCCTATTTGTATATAGTTTTGAATGTCGATGATTTAATTGGATCTGAAATAATTAATAGTTTTGGAATTGATTTTTTAAATCCTTTTATAATTACTTAATAATTTGTCTAACCAAATAACTTATGTTATTTCATTTGAGATCTAAAACATATCCTTGTTTTGTTGTCATATTTTATGTTGTTGTAAATCTTCTTTGTTTTGATTAATTATTATTGTTGTCACACTCATTCTTTTGTAATCATGGATCAAAATTTTAATAGATTGAATTATGAAATTATGTGTGTATATATCACATGTGTGTGTCTATGTATATAAATTAATCAAATCTTCTTCATACCTTGAGATTAGATTAAACAAAATTTCAAATGGTTAGTTTCTTTCCAATTAATTCAGTTTCATGTTTCAAACTAAATTTTAGTTCATTACACAAATGTTTTATGCATAAATATAAACTTATTTTTTAGATCCAATTATATCATTAGGGTTAATAAACCAATTAGGTTTGAAAGCTCATATGGTTTTAAATTAGTTGTTTAATTGGTGATTGCAAAAAGGGTAAAGTAGAATTACACTTGATTATTTTTCTTTTTCACTCAGATTTGATTAGATTTAATTGCAACATAAATTACTTTTGCATCTTCACTCTTTTAATTTACTCTTACATTAATTGTCTATTTATGTGAATTATTTTCATACTTTTTATTTATGAAAATGTAAAATTCCTGAATTTTAGCTAAGAATAATTTGATAATTAATTTAATCTTTGGGATTAAATTTTGAAATATTTGATAATTAATATAAAATAGATTGAAACAGAATTTGAAATTGGGATTCAAATTTAAATATCTTAGAAAATAAAATTGTTTTTAGATTTCTGATATGATTAAATAAGATGTATCTTTATTTAAATAAATGGATTTTAATTTGGAATTTGATTTTAAATAAATATTGGATTTATCAAACTTTATATTTAAAGGAACTAATAATATATATAGTTGATTGTTGATAAAAAAAATTGATTTCAAATCAGTTGTTATGAAATTGTCTAAGTATAAAATAAAATAAAAAGTGATTCTGAAATTAAAAAAAATTATTGAGAATAAAATTGATTCAATAAATAAATCAGATTTAAAGAAGCTTTATAAATTAAGAATTATATATGTACAATTATTTATTCATTGTTTTCAATTCATTTTCTTTATAAATTATATAAGTATAAATAACTGAAAAATGTGTGTAAAAATACATTTAGGTATATAAACAAGAATAAAAGTTTTAAAACCCATGTATATATGTTAAGCTTTGGTATGAATATATCTTTTGAAAACATAAGTATATTTTTGAAACTATATATATATATATATATATTTGAATTAAGGAGTTAAATATGATTTGTATACATATATTAAACATTAAAAATATAAGATAGAATTCATAACTTCAATTGAAATAGGGATATAAAACAAAGCTATAAATAAATTTGAAAAGAGGGTTTAAAACACAAATTTTTAAATTAATTAGAGTAAGGACTTAAACATAATTTAAGAAACATGTGAGAAATGTTTAGTAAGTAATAACATATAATTACAAGTGTTAAACTAAATGAACAAGTGGCAATATTATTTTTTTTATTTTGAAATTTAGTCATACAAAAATGAATTAAAGAAATAAAACAGTAAAACAAAAATCTTCTCAAAACCGAAAGCTTCAAAAGCTTCAAACCTGGGAAGGAAGGTAAAAAAAGGATTCAAAGCAACTACGTCAGGAATCAAACAAATACAAACTGGAAACCAAGAAAGTTCAAAACATTAACAACCTCTTGCAAGTTCAATATCTAAAGCATAAATTTATTAAATCAAAGCAGAGATCTTCTCAATTTTTAAGCATGCTAATTCAACTAAGTCAAACAACAACAAAACCTGGGGGATTCAAAGCCAAAAATCTGATTCAATGACCAAAGCAAAGCAAAGTATGAAGCAAATCAAAATAGAAAACTCAAAGTTCAAGTACAAAATAAAATTCCAGGCATAAATTCTTCTCTGTTCTGCACATTCAGGTGAGCAAACCTTTAACCCATATAATATTCTGGTTTGCATGTGATAAAAAAAATTGATATAAGGTGTAAAATATGGTTTTATGACTGTGGATTGTGTTGTATGTGTGTGTGTGTGTGTATAGATAACTGTGTATAGGCATATATATGTCTGTTCTTATGTTACTGGCTTTTAAACCTGTTTCGAAGAAAAAAATCAATATGACCCAAATCAGTCAATATTAAGCTTTAATCTCGAAATGAAAAGTAATTGTAGAATTGTAATACCACCTTTAAAAATGATCACAAGTAAAATTATTGGATAAATATTTTGGAAATTGGAAATTACAGCATTGGGTATTTTCAAAACAGAAAAATCAAATATTAAAATTTTAAGTTTTGTTGATATCATCGGATTCGAATATGAAAAACTGAGATTGTTGAAATAAATATCATGATTTTTAACTATATAAATCACGAGATATGATAAGTTGACCATATTTTGGGTTTCATTCAATTCCTGGCAATCAGGTTATAATTGTTCGTCGAGATTGTTTGTGAAGATAGCGGGTAGGAGGGAGATGACCGAAAAAATAGAGATTTGATTTATTGTTGGACGTAGCGACTTGGCGATGTTGAATTAGGGTTCGATTGTGCTGTTGTTCGTCGATGTTTACAGAAGTGGTTCGTCATCATGGATGAATCGAGTCGAATCAAACTTAGAGAATTGAAAGAGGAGTGTCTGATGTAGCTTTGTTCGCGATGCTGTTCATCGGTGGTCGGAGGTGAGGATATGTGGCGGATTTTGGATCAAGTCAGGTTCAGGTGCTCGGTTGTATTACTCGATTTCGATTCACTGTTGAATTCAAAAATCTGTTAGGTCGGGATGCTTGTGGAGATCGACGATGACGTGCCGGAAGTTTGGAGATGACGTGTCGGAAGTTTGGAGATGGTCGGTGACGATCCGATCGGATGTACATGTGCACAGTGCACTCTCGTGTACTGTATTGGCGGAGTTGGGGAAAAGAAAGTTGCTTGAGTTCATGCTCGGGGAAAAGAGGCTTTGGCTCGAGTTCGTTTCAGGGAGATTCGTGTGTTTTTATAACAGTTTTGAAAATTTTAAACCAAAACAAAGTTCAAAGAAAAGGAAAGAAGAAATAGGTGATCTTGGGGGGGGGGGATGCTCGGGTAAACTTACCTCTGGCTCGGGTATTACACGAGATTTTCTCGGGTTTCATAATTTCCAGTTTTGAAAACTTTAACAATCTAAGTAAACTTGATTTCTAAACTATCCTTTTTAAATTAATGATTGTTGTTAAGTTGAAATATGTAATTAAAGGTTTTAAAATGAAGATATTTTAAATTAATTAAGTTTAAGATGTTTTAAACTTATAATTTTAAAAAAAAAGTTACATTCAAATAAACTTAACAAAGTAATAAAGGAAAAGTAATAAAGGAATTAATCAAATGTTTCTAAATTGTTAACTTAAAGGTTAAGTTAACTTATATGATTAAGGATAATTAATCAATGACTAGAAGTTTAATAAATCAAGAAATTAAGGAATAACTAATTTAAGAATGATTAATTTCTTAAAAAGTAGTTACTTAATGAAATAATTAAGGATGAATAATTTATGATTAAAGATTGATTAATCAAGTGTTTAAAGGTTAATTAACTTAAAGAATAATTAATGAATGTGATTAATTAATTAAGGTAATTTATTTGAAATTAATTAATTTATTTATGAAAGTGATTAAGGAATGAATCTTAAATAAGGATTAATTTATTATTGTAATTCATTAAAGGTAATTAATTATTAATATAAGGTTAATTAATTTATAATTAAGGGTTAATTAATTAATGTAATTAATTAATGAAAATTAATTAATAAAAGAAATTAAAGGTAATTAATTGCTTAAAGATAATTACTTAACTAAAAATAATTAATTAATGATTAAAGGTGGATTAATCAAGTGATTAACATTGATCTAAGATTAGGGATAATCACTTATCGTAATTAATTAAGGATGATTAATTTAATGGTAATTAATTAATTAAGGGTTAATTAATTAATTAAAGATAATTAATAAATGGTAAATTTCCAATAAGAAATGAATTTCCAATTTGTGTTGAAAGATTTCAAGTTTGAAATGAAATTGCGAATTGCTTTGAAAGCAATAAATGAACCTTTGTGAAAGATTATTAAACCTTGTTTGAAATCGAAGAGGATTTTAAATGGTGTATCTTTTATATAAAAGATTTGAATTGGAAACAAGTTTGAAAGCTATTAAATCTTTGATTTAAAGATTGAATGAGTTAATCCAAATTAAAATGGAAGTTGTTTTGAAATCTGTGAATGGATCTTTGTGAAACTGGGTGAACTTTGTGAAATGAATCTTTTTGTTTAAAAGATTTGAAATTGTAATTTGTTTTAAACCATTTGAAGAAAGGTTTTGTATTTAAAGTTGTGACTTAACTGAAATCCCATATCCATATGTTTTTAAATATTGCGCTCACTATTCGGTTTAGCCGGGAGAGGACCTTGTGTCATATAAGCCATTCCGAATAGTGATATGACTTTATGCATTGCAAGACTAGTGATGAAGACCGGGTGTCTTTGAGAATGATAGGATAACCTGTCGATTGACTCTGCACTGAGTTGCTTCGGTATAGAGTTCTCCATATGTGATGGGGAGTCTGATCGGAATTGCGGATGCCCGGATTTGCAGGGGATTCTTCGAAAGTGCCTTCGGTTCTGTTCGAACCCGGAACAGACTTGTATGGTTGTATGTCTGACACTACACTTCAAGATATAAAGCAGATTTCTTTCAAATGCATTTCTGTTGGTGGCGGAGAATTTATTCTCTTAGCTTAACACCCTTCTCTGAGACGTACGAGCTCAGAGGTTATGTAGTTGATAGTTATCAGTGATATATTCCCAATTTGGTAGTATGACATGCTGAGTGCTGCTGTGTGTTGTGATCATTTTTTGATCAAAGCATGGCTTTTGTATAAAGCGTAGTTTTGTGGACGAGACTGCATCGGGACCTCACACCCCGGAAATGGTCGAAACAGGAAAGATGCGGCAAGGTTATGAGGGTCGCGCCCTTTAGGGTGTGTCATTCCTTTCTGAAAAAGGGTGGTATCATGGTATGGAGCCCAGATACTTAACTCATATGGTCACTGCAAATCTATTACTTTGTGATTGCTTTGTGGTTGTTGATTTAGATGTACCTCGGATAAAGGTCGCAAACGACCGAGGGTTGGCATGCTCGAGTAGTAGTTACCTAGTTACAGAGGTAACCCGGCCTTGTGTTGGCAGAGAGCCAGGTAGGTTCTCGGGACGTCCCTCCAAAGGTGTACCCATGTGGTAGTAGGAAGTTCCTTAGCCTGACCATTTATTGGAAATCCAATCACCATTGCACGCCTTGTACGGTTTTAGTTGTATAACCTGCCATCTACTTATGATGGCGCCCCACTATTTGGATGGTAGCTATAGTAGGCATAGTTCGAAATGTCTATGCTGGCTAAGATTAATATTATACTTTCGAAAGGTTTTCTGCACTATGCACTAATAATAATATCAAAAGATTTTTTTGCGTAGTAAGCATATTTGACTATCATAAGGAGAAATCTCCTCCAATTCCGCGTTTGCATTGTGTGTGCGGCAGAAGGCCTTATGGTAGTTTCATTTTCCGAAAAGCATTGCGGATTTCAATGTTTTAAAACCTTTTGTTGTTTGTTTTAAAGATAAACTATTTTTGTTTGCTCATACGAGTCCCATGACTGACCCGGAGTTTATTGTTCCCTTCCTAAACTCTGGGTGCCCACAATTTTCCACACGGTCAGTCTAGAGTTGGGTTTTTCAGATAGTCAGATAGTAGATATCGATTTGATACACTTCAGCTTTCTCTTTGGAATTCTTTGGAGTCTTCGGATTCATGGACTGGACTTTCTTAGCTTTGTGCAACTTGATGGTGGTTCAAGCTTGTGGTTTGGAGCTTTGGCTTGGAGCTTTGGGTTAGGATGCAGTTATGGATTCATTCTGGTCCGAAGTTCACTTAGAGTTATCTCTTTTATTGTTATCTTTTGCGTTGTAGCATTGTATCATACCTCTGATATTTGTTGAGCATTATTGATACATTATTGTATATCATTCTGGATATTGTATTCATCGGAGTTGTATATGATATATACTATTCATTTCTTCCGCTGTGTTTTACTTAATGTGTTATAAGCTCCAGCGAACCAGATTCGACGTTTGGATCTGCGGCATTTGAATACGAGTGACGTATTCGGTGCCGATTTTCGAAGGTCGAGTCAGGGTCGTTAGAGTAAATGTAAAATATAAGTTGCAACAAAGGTTACATATATGTATATACATGTCTAAACTATATATGTGTGCTACTATCAATATGTGTATACAACCATATACATATTGTAGTAAACACAAATATATGTGTATACTTAGGCATTTATATTCTTGATATGCATGCGAGAATGTAACATGCATATGTAAGTACATGTATACACACACAGTAGGTATAAATTCCAATATTCAGATGTGTATGTGTGAGTATGTACTTGTACACATGTTTATATTAGTTCATTTATGTTTTTATATATTTGAATATATGTTGGTGCATTCCTAAAAGCATTTAATTAAAATGTTAACAGGTTTATTTAATAAATTACTAATCTAATCAGAGAGAGAAATGAAAGGTTTCTTTCTCTAATTAATGTTTTTTATTCCCTTAATTAATTTCACAGGTATTAGAGAAGAAAACAAAAGATTTCTTCTTGAAATAAATTTCAATGTGTAATTACTATAAACATGGGTGTATTTGATACACTCATTCATTTAATTTTATATCACATTCAAACTTTTTCAAACTAATTAAATAAAATAAAGAATTTTATTAAAACTTCTTTTAGATTGGATCTAAAATCTCTTTAGACCTTATAGGCCCAATAGATACAAAAAGGGATTTTTTTTTTTGAAATTTATCATTTAACTTCATTGCGGATGGGACTAGTGCCAACAATGGTACCGGAGCCCAACAGCCTATGTGGTCTAAATTAGTCATGTTATGCCTAACTAATTAAGATTTATCATTTAGCACAGTGTCTAGAAAGGTAATGTCAAGAATTGGAATTAGATAATCAAGTACCGTGTCCTACCTAGTTAACGGCATGACCTATACGGTCTGGATGTGATTCTTACATGTATATCGAATTGATAGAGAGTCTTACACTTACCAACCTACTAAGATGGATTCAACTGGTGAAGTGAGCCCAAAGGTTGCTCCTAATAGAAAAAGCCCAATTTGAATTGGGCCTTGGGCTAGTTTTCAAAAAAGTTTTGAAAATTAAGGTGAGATTGTAAATTTAGAAGTTAAATTAAAAATGTAACGACCCAGAATTTTTAGAAATTAAAATTTGAATATTTAATTAATTTTAAATATTAATAAGTGAATTTTTAAGTCAAATAAATTTTTATTTGAATTATTGGATTTAATTGAATAATTAAATCGATAATTTAATATGTTAAATTATGGAAATAATTGAAAATTGAGTTAAATATGATTGAAAATGATTTGTAAAATTTTATTTTATCATATTGGAGTTAGAACGATATTTTAGAACTTTTAAAATCAATTTAAGAGTTAATTTGTGAAAATTGAATATTTTAATATTAAAATCGACTAGTGAAAATAGTCAATTTTTGAACAGTCTCAGAATTGAATGAAACTAGTTCCATTGGATCCGTAATAGTTAGTTATTACCGGATTTCAATTTTCGTGTCAATCGGAGCTATCGTTTGATCGTGGCAGCTCGAAACGCATCGATTTATTTTTAATATTAATTTGGCGAGTTAAAATAGCCATTTTTCAAAAAGTCTCGGATTTCGATGAAACCAGTTTCATCGGATCCGTAATGTGATATTATTGTAAGGTTTCAAATTTCGTGTCAATCGGAGTTACCGTTTGTCCGGTACGAATTAAAACGCCTAGAAATCGATTTAAATCGGTTTAATTTAAATTGAACGTTTATAGCCATAACTCGCACAGATGTCCGAATTAGCTTCCGAAACCTGTTCCATTGTGTCCGAAACACGGGGTAAACCCTAGAAACGCTGGTTACAGCGCGTGAATCGGAGTTCGGAATTTCCGGGATGAATAGTGTTCGAAAATTCTCTATAAATAGACCTAAATTTCTAAAAAAATAAAAAATGAAAACACTTAAACCCTAATTCTATTCAACAGCCGCCAGTAACTTAACCTAAGGCCAGAATTTTTCGAAATTCATCCCTTAATTACTTCCAATCCGTGAAGTTTTAGCCAAAGTGATCAACTACAAAGATGAAGAGCAAGGCGAGAGCTTTCAATCCATACGGATATGATGGGGTTTAGTGTCGCGTAGGGGGAGCCAGGGGGGTGCGTGCGTGGGCTGTTCATTGACGTGCGCGTGCGTGTACAGGTGGCCGAGCTTCATTCTGTTGGTGGTGGAGGTAGCTCTTGCGAAGGGCTTCGACATGGCAGTAATTTGATGAAGTTTAGTTGAGTATGGGTGTTGCAAAATTAAACCCTAGTATTTGATAAATGGGTTCATGGTGACGGCTATGTACTAGAGAAGAAGAAGAGAAGGGGGTAACGGTCATGATGCAAAGGAAGGGGATCCAATGGCTCTAAAGTGATGTAGGTTATAAATATAAGGAAAATTGTTGTAAATTATTAAGTTTAAATTCGTGAAACTTCAAAAATTCATAACTTTTTCATACGAGGTCGAAAACGCACGAAACCAGTTGCGTTGGAATCGTATGGACGAGCACTACGCGATGGAATTGGATTGGAGTCGTTTGGAGTTAGTGAGAATTTTGAGTAAAATTAAACGTCCGTTTAATTTTATTCGAAATAAATCGCTAAAACGGAATTTAAAATCAAGGTGAGAACTTCTCGCTCAATCGAATCAGCTTCGATTTTATTTTAAATAGTTAGATTTAAAATATTTGAATGCATGTTTGAATGATGGTTGTTATCTATTGATTGTTAAAATAGACATTATACGCCGTTAGTAAGCGGATGTTATTTAATAAAAACATATACCGCGAATATTTCATAAACAGTGAAATTGGTATTATATATAGTAGCAATATATATATATTGGCATATGTATATATTGGAGTTATTGATTTCCCGCATTTTTTGTTTAGCGGATGAGACCCTATTGCGCCGTCTATTAAGCGGATAATATTTTAAATCCCATATACCGCGATAATTTCGTACTGGAGCGAAATTGGTATTGTGCTAATGTTTGTGAATGCAGGAAACAGGTTGGAGGGATCCAACTGGATTCCTCAACAGTATTTATTTGATTTCAGATATTTTGATATTTGATGGATTATCATATCGATATATGATATCGTTGTTGTCGTGATTGACTATTTGGTTTGTAGCATCATTGGACCAAATTTGGAATTTTAAAATGATTTCAAAGTGATTTTTGAAAGTATACGTTTTATAAAATAATTTTGGAAATTGATCCATTTTAAATAAATAAACGTTATAATTTTTAAAGTTATAAAAATTATGATTTTTGAGAAAAATAGTTTAAAACTGATTTTGAGAATATGATGCTAATGATTTTATAAAATAGTTAATCGGGATTTTTGAATTTATTATGAAAAGTTTAAATATAGGATTTATAAAATTTAATTATTTTATGAATCAAAATGGTGAAATAATAAAGGAGATTAAAGACGTTTTAAAGAATAATATAAATTGATTTATATTAAGAGATTTATAGATGGATATTTATAAATTGGAATATTGACATTATAAAACGAGTTTTTATAAGTGTTTGAATGAAGTGAAAATGAATTTTTGTAAATGAATGGAATTCATAAAATTATAAATGGTGAAGTTATAAATGAAATTTATAAATAGTAAGATTTATAAATTTTGTGAAATTATTAAAGAATATATTTGGATGAATAATTGAATCTTATAAGTTATAAGATTTATAATTATGAAGTTCAAAGGAACGATTTTTGCAAACAAATAAATTATAAGTATTTGACTTATAATATGAACCTTTGTTTTATAATTGAGTTATAAATCGAATAGATTAATAAAGGAATTTATAAAAGGAAGTTGTTATAAATAAATAGAAAAGGAATTTATAAACGTTGTTTTATAAATTCGTAACGACTTATTTTGATAAGTAAATTGTTGAAACCTATTAATGGAGTTATATTCACATTTTTGACTGTGAATAATCCTTTGAAATAAAATGAATAAAAGGATGAAATTTATTAACGTAGTATATTCACGTTTTTGAATAGTGAATAATATGTTAAAGAAAATGTTTTGAATGAGATGTTTAAATTGAATTAAAACGATCTAACGATGTTTTAAATGTGTTGAGATTCGAAACCATAGATTTCAACATTTATTGTTGAAATAGACGTTTTCGAGAAATAGAAGGAAATGGTGGACTATAACACTATTGTTATAGTAAATGATTTCCGAAAGGAAATGTTTTGTATAGTATTGGGATTTATATATCTATTTTAATTTCGAATCCCTATACTAGTGATTTTGGGTTGTCGTAACGATGTTTTACGCAACATTCGTTTTGGCCCAAATAAATATGTTTAAGAGAATGATTTCCTTAAAGAATGAAATATATACTTAATTTCGATTTAAGTATATTGAATATTTTCCAAGTGTTGAAAATAAAAGATTTGTGAATTACTTATTAAATAAGTATGGAAATGTTTTTCCAATATAAAGTGAATATTAGAGAATTTATCTTTTTGAAGATAAATTGAAATGAATAATTGAAATCGAATATTCATAGATATTTTGGATTTTAAATTCATTATGGAATTTATAAAGAAGGGGGAAATTGTTTAAAAAAAATAAATATTGATTTATTTTTGAAGTGTGAAAATTATATATCTAGTAAAGATATTTTGGAAAATAAATAATTTGGAAAATTATTTGGAATCTGGTGATGTGTGCATATTCATTGATAGTTCAATAACCGACTATCAATATTTCCCTTTGAATGGGCAATTGATGTGATTTGTTTGAATTTGAATGCCACACTTATTTTTGAATAAGCGCTCACTATTCGGGTTAACCGGGAAAGGACCATGGGGTCGTATAACCCATTCCGAATATGTGATACGTCGTTGTGAATTGCATTAAAGATCGGTGTTGAAGATCGAGTATTTGTGAAAGCGATAGGATGACCTATCGATTGTCTCTGCACTGGGTCGCTCCTGGTATAGAGATCTCCTAAGTGATGGGGAATTCGATAGGGATTGTGAATACCCGGATTGCAAGGACTTCGTAAGAAGTGCCTTCGGTTTTGTTCGAGCCCGGAACAGACTTGTATGGATTGTATGTCTGACGTTACAAATTGAGATATAAAGCAGATTTCTTTCAAATATATTTCTGTTGGTGGCGGAGAATTTATTCTTTTAGCTTAACACCCTTCTCTGAGACGTACGAGCTCAGAGGTTATGTAGTTGAATGTTATCAGCGACATATTCCCAATTTGGTAATGTGACATGCTGAGTGTTGCTGTAAATGATCATTGTGTTGATTATTTGTGATAGGATCATTTATTTGATCGTCTATCATGGTGATCATTTCTATGATCATTTGTTGACCCAAAGCATGGCTTTTGTATAAAGTATGTTTTGTGGACGTGACTTCGTCGAGCCTCACACCCCGTGAATGGTCAAAACAGGAAAGATGCGGCAAGGTTATGAGGGGTAGCGCCCTTTAGGATGTGTGCATTTCCTTCTGGAAAAGGGTGGTATCATGGTATGGAGCCCAGATACTTACTCATGTTGAAAACACTTTGTTATGATTGTGTGAATTGATTGCGAGCGCTCGGTGAAAAGGTCCCAAAGGATCGGGGGATGGCATATTCGGTCAGTTGTTACTCAGTTAGGGGTAACCCGGCCTTGTGTTGGTAGAGATCCGGTTTGGTTCTCGGGGATGTCCATCCAGAGGCATTCTCATGTGGCAATGGGAAGTTCCTTGGCCTGATCATTCGTTGGAAATCCAAAGAAACAATACGTGACTTGTACGGTTTTAGTTGTAGAACCTGCTTCCTCAGGAGGTAGCTATAGTAGGCATAATATAATGGTACCTATGCTGGCTAAGATTTATATTCTACTTTCGAAATCGTTTTATACACTATGCACTAATAATAATATCAAAATTGATTTGATTTTAATGCGTATCAAACATCTTTGACTATCATAAGGAGAAATCTTCTCCAAGTCTGCGTTTGCATTGTGTGTGTGGTAGGAGGTCTTATGGTAGTCTCATTTTTAAAAGCATTGCGAATTGACTTTAAAAATATTCCTCTATTTTGTTTTCAAAGATAAATAAACTGTTTTGAGTTCTCACACCAGTCACATGACTGACTCGGAGTTTATTGTTTTCCTTCCTAAACTCTGGGTGCCCACCAATTTCCACACGGGCAGTTAAGAGTTAGGTTTATCAGGATATTCTGGATATTCTGGAGTTGCTGGAGGCAAGCTGGATGGCATGGCGTATTACTAGTTTATATAATATTTCTTTTTCCGCTGCACTGTTTGATATTGTTGTTGTTGTATACTCTGATGATATGATGAAATGAAATGTAATGTAATGTAATAACTGATATAGTTCTTGTTTAAAGATTATTCATTTATTATTATATGTTGTTCCGCTGCGAATTGTGAAATTCTGATGTTGTTCTGTTGTTTTCTATTCCGTTCTATTTTCTATGTATTTTCTATTTTCTTTTCCCTCCATTTACTTATCTCTCCTTTCTCCTCTCTTCTTTCTTTTCTTAAATTCTTTTTCTTAAACCATAACATTTCGGGTTTCCGGCCTTCGATTTCTCGGCAGTCGATAAAGTGAGTATCGATGTTGAATTTTCGGAAGACGAAAATTTCCGGGGCGTTACATTTGGTATCGGAGCTTATGGTTAAGCGATAACCATGGTTCTGTTGGGTATTACTCATTAGAGATAGAGTCAGTAGTACTCTAGAATGAGTTTGAGTGTAATAATAGCTATGAGAGCGTATTTGTTAGTGAATATAAAAATTGTTTTATATTGTGATGATTGATTTATTGAGTGGCATATGAACTTTCGTCAGCGTGGTCCGCAAAACTATGCCGAAGGGGTTTCTAAACACTTGAATAGAACAATTCGACACAATATGGTTTTAAAAATGGGTAAATGAAATAATTTTACCTTGATTATATTTTATATATAAAAGAATAATTTTTCAAAATTATTAAAGTGTATATAAATTGATTGTTTAGATGTTTGAATAATATAAATTGAAGAATAATTGTATAAGCAAAAGAATTATAAGAATTGAATTATAATTAAAGTGATTTACAATTATGAAATAAACTTATATATATAACAAGTGATGTTTGTAAAAGGAAATATAACTTAAGTGAAACTATATGGATGAAATTGATATTAGTATCAAAGTAAATTAATAAAGTTAAGTGATAAATGTGAACTTGAGTTATATAAATGAAATTCAATTTTTGTAATTGAATTGAATTAATGGATTAAATATTAATCAATTAAATGTGAATTAAGTTGATATGAAATATGAATATAAGTGTTAATTCATTAAAATCTAATGTTATTAAAAGTTGAATAATTGAATGAAAATCAATTAAAATTTAAACCAAATTGAATGAATGTAAGCAAAGGAATTTGGTTGTAATTAATATACATTGGTTGTTATATGATTGTTAGATGATTGTATATAATTCATTAAGTGTTAATGAAATTGAATTAATGAAATTGGAAGCTAAAGTAATTGGAAATTCAATTGGAAGTTAAGTGAATCTTGAATAGAATTGAATTTGATTTGGAAGTGAACCAACTTGAATATGAATTAGTGAATATAAACTAATTGAAAATTAATGTTAGAAAGAACATCCACTGCTAATGTATCGAATGTGATTAAATTGAAAACCATTTCATTGAATATTAATGAGGATACGAATGAATATTTATTGGTTATGGATGCTAGTTGGTTGATGATTGTATATATTGCTTTTGTTTCATTTGCTATGTTGACATATATAGTTATTATGTTGCTGTATGTTGTATATTGAGATTATTTTCATATATACATGATTCTCATGTTGTTTGTTGAGTGATTAGTAGGTGCGGATTGCGTTTGCTTCGCATTTGGAGCTCGCTTTCGCGCTATATTAGCCGTATATGCTCGCTAATAAAATATAAGGTACATATCTCGGATTACATACCGTACTTTTATACTTTTTCCCTTCGGGATGCCTCATTACTTGATGAGATGTATATTTGTGATATATATACTGTCATTTTTTTTTCGGATCGAGCCGCGCAAAGGAGACTATGGCGAATTTTTCCGAAAATTTAAGGCGTTAGAAAAAATTTGAGAAAATTGAAAAATTTTGAAAACTATAACTTTGATTTGGAATTGAAAGTTAAACAATAGTAGTTGTTTTTGAAAAGATAACTAAGTATGATTTAAAACTTAGTAAAGTTATTATAAGAAGTTTAACTATGGATTATGGAAAATTAATAGATTCTATAACTTTTCTTACTTAATAATTTCGAGGACGAAATTCTTTTAAGGGGGAAAGATTGTAACGACCCAGAATTTTTAGAAATTAAAATTTGAATATTTAATTAATTTTAAATATTAATAAGTGAATTTTTAAGTCAAATAAATTTTTATTTGAATTATTGGATTTAATTGAATAATTAAATCGATAATTTAATATGTTAAATTATGGAAATAATTGAAAATTGAGTTAAATATGATTGAAAATGATTTGTAAAATTTTATTTTATCATATTGGAGTTAGAACGATATTTTAGAACTTTTAAAATCAATTTAAGAGTTAATTTGTGAAAATTGAATATTTTAATATTAAAATCGACTAGTGAAAATAGTCAATTTTTGAACAGTCTCAGAATTGAACGAAACTAGTTCCATTGGATCCGTAATAGTTAGTTATTACCGGATTTTAATTTTTGTGTCAATCGGAGCTATCGTTTGATCGTGGCAGCTCGAAACGCATCGATTTATTTTTAATATTAATTTGGCGAGTTAAAATAGCCATTTTTCAAAAAGTCTCGGATTTCGATGAAACCAGTTTCATCGGATCCGTAATGTGATATTATTGTAAGGTTTCAAATTTCGTGTCAATCGGAGTTACCGTTTGTCCGGTACGAATTAAAACGCCTAGAAATCGATTTAAATCGGTTTAATTTAAATTGAACGTTTATAGCCATAACTCGCACAGATGTCCGAATTAGCTTCCGAAACCTGTTCCATTGTGTCCGGAACGCGGGGTAAACCCTAGAAACGCTGGTTACGGCGCGTGAATCGGAGTTCGGAATTTCCGGGATGAATAGTGTTCGAAAATTCTCTATAAATAGACCTAAATTTCTATAAAAATAAAAAATAAAAACACTTAAACCCTAATTCTATTCAACAGCTGCCAGTAACTTAACCTAAGGCCAGAATTTTTCGAAATTCATCCCTTAATTACTTCCAATCCGTGAAGTTTTAGCCAAAGTGATCAACTACAAAGATGAAGAGCAAGGCGAGAGCTTTCAATCCATACGGATATGATGGGGTTTAGTGTCGCGTAGGGGGAGCCAGGGGGTGCGTGCGTGGGCTGTTCATTGACGTGCGCGTGCGTGTACAGGTGGCCGAGCTTCATTCTGTTGGTGGTGGAGGTAGCTCTTGCGAAGGGCTTCGACATGGCAGTAATTTGATGAAGTTTAGTTGAGTATGGGTGTTGCAAAATCAAACCCTGGTATTTGATAAATGGGTTCATGGTGACGGCTATGTACTGGAGAAGAAGAAGAGAAGGGGGTAACGGTCATGATGCAAAGGAAGGGGATCCAATGGCTCTAAAGTGATGTAGGTTATAAATATAAGGAAAATTGTTGTAAATTATTAAGTTTAAATTCGTGAAACTTCAAAAATTCATAACTTTTTCATACGAGCTCGAAAACGCGCGAAACCAGTTGCGTTGGAATCGTATGGACGAGCACTACGCGATAGAATTGGATTGGAGTCGTTTGGAGTTAGTGAGAATTTTGGGTAAAATTAAACGTCCGTTTAATTTTATTCGAAATAAATCGCTAAAACGGATTAAAATCAAGGTGAGAACTTCTCACTCAATCGAATCAACTTCGATTTTATTTTAAATAGTTAGATTTAAAATATTTGAATGCATGTTTGAATGAAGATTGTTATCTATTGATTGTTAAAATAGACATTATACGCCGTTAGTAAGCGGATGTTATTTAATAAAAACATATACCGCGAATATTTCATAAACAGTGAAATTGGTATTATATATAGTAGCAATATATATATATATATATTGGCATATGTATATATTGGAGTTATTGATTTTCCGCATTTTTTGTTTAGCGGATGAGACCCTATTGCGCCGTCTATTAAGCAGATAATATTTTAAATCCCATATACCGCGATAATTTCGTACTGGAGCGAAATTGGTATTGTGCTAATGTTTGTGAATGCAGGAAACAGGTTGGAGGGATCCAACTGGATTCCTCAACAGTATTTATTTGATTTCAGATATTTTGATATTTGATGGATTATCATATCGATATATGATATCGTTGTTGTCGTGATTGACTATTTGGTGTGTAGCATCATTGGACCAAATTTGGAATTTTAAAATGATTTCAAAGTGATTTTTGAAAGTATACGTTTTATAAAATAATTTTGGAAATTGATCCATTTTAAATAAATAAACGTTATAATTTTTAAAGTTATAAAAATTATGATTTTTGAGAAAAATAGTTAAAAACTGATTTTTGAGAATATGATGCTAATGATTTTATAAAATAGTTAATCGGGATTTTTGAATTTATTATGAAAAGTTTAAATATAGGATTTATAAAATTTAATTATTTTATGAATCAAAATGGTGAAATAATAAAGGAGATTAAAGACGTTTTAAAGAATAATATAAATTGATTTATATTAAGAGATTTATAAATGGATATTTATAAATTGGAATATTGACATTATAAAACGAGTTTTTATAAGTGTTTGAATGAAGCGAAAATGAATTTTTGTAAATGAATGGAATTCATAAAATTATAAATGGTGAAGTTATAAATGAAATTTATAAATAGTAAGATTTATAAATTTTGTGAAATTATTAAAGAATATATTTGGATGAATAATTGAATCTTATAAGTTATAAGATTTATAATTATGAAGTTCAAAGAAACGATTTTTGCAAACAAATAAATTATAAGTATTTGACTTATAATATGAACCTTTGTTTTATAATTGAGTTATAAATCGAATAGGTTAATAAAGGAATTTATAAAAGGAAGTTGTTATAAATAAATAGAAAAGGAATTTATAAACGTTGTTTTATAAATTCGTAACGACTTATTTTGATAAGTAAATTGTTGAAACCTATTAATGGAGTTATATTCACATTTTTGACTGTGAATAATCCTTTGAAATAAAATGAATAAAAGGATGAAATTTGTTAACGTAGTATATTCACGTTTTTGAATAGTGAATAATATGTTAAAGAAAATGTTTTGAATGAGATGTTTAAATTGAATTAAAACGATCTAACGATGTTTTAAATGTGTTGAGATTCGAAACCATAGATTTCAACATTTATTGTTGAAATAGACGTTTTCGAGAAATAGAAGGAAATGGTGGACTATAACACTATTGTTATAGTAAATGATTTCCGAAAGGAAATGTTTTGTATAGTATTGGGATTTATATATCTATTTTAATTTCGAATCCCTATACTAGTGATTTTGGGTTGTCGTAACGATGTTTTACGCAACATTCGTTTTGGCCCAAATAAATATGTTTAAGAGAATGATTTCCTTAAAGAATGAAATATATACTTAATTTCGATTTAAGTATATTGAATATTTTCCAAGTGTTGAAAATAAAAGATTTGTGAATTACTTATTAAATAAGTATGGAAATGTTTTTCCAATATAAAGTGAATATTAGAGAATTTATCTTTTTGAAGATAAATTGAAATGAATAATTGAAATCGAATATTCATAGATATTTTGGATTTTAAATTCATTATGGAATTTATAAAGAAAGTGGAAATTGTTTAAAATAAATAAATATTGATTTATTTTTGAAGTGTGAAAATTATATATCTAGTAAAGATATTTTGGAAAATAAATAATTTGGAAAATTATTTGGAATCTGGTGATGTGTGCATATTCATTGATAGTTCAATAACCGACTATCAATATTTCCCTTTGAATGGGCAATTGATGTGATTTGTTTGAATTTGAATGCCACACTTATTTTTGAATAAGCGCTCACTATTCGGGTTAACCGGGAAAGGACCATGGGGTCGTATAACCCATTCCGAATATGTGATACGTCGTTGTGAATTGCATTAAAGATCGGTGTTGAAGACCGAGTATTTGTGAAAGCGATAGGATGACCTATCGATTGTCTCTGCACTGGGTCGCTCCTGGTATAGAGATCTCCTAAGTGATGGGGAATTCGATAGGGATTGTGAATACCCGGATTGCAAGGACTTCGTAAGAAGTGCCTTCGGTTTTGTTCGAGCCCGAAACAGACTTGTATGGATTGTATGTCTGACGTTACAAATTGAGATATAAAGCAGATTTCTTTCAAATATATTTCTATTGGTGGCAGAGAATTTATTCTTTTAGCTTAACACCATTCTCTGAGACGTACGAGCTCAGAGGTTATGTAGTTGAATGTTATCAGCGATATATTTCCAATTTGGTAATGTGACATGCTGAGTGTTGCTGTAAATGATCATTGTGTTGATTATTTGTGATAGGATCGTTTATTTGATCGTCTATCATGGTGAGCATTTCTATGATCATTTGTTGACCCAAAGCATGGCTTTTGTATAAAGCATGTTTTGTGGACGTGACTTCGTCGAGCCTCACACCCCGTGAATGGTCAAAACAGGAAAGATGCGGCAAGGTTATGAGGGGTAGCGCCCTTTAGGATGTGTGCATTTCCTTCTGGAAAAGGGTGGTATCATGGTATGGAGCCCAGATACTTACTCATGTTGAAAACACTTTGTTATGATTGTGTGAATTGATTGCAAGCGCTCGGTGAAAAGGTCCCAAAGGACCGAGGGATGGCATATTCGGTCAGTTGTTACTCAGTTAGGGGTAACCCGGCCTTGTGTTGGTAGAGATCCGGTTTGGTTCTCGGGGATGTCCATCCAGAGGCATTCTCATGTGGCAGTGGGAAGTTCCTTGGCCTGATCATTCGTTGGAAATCCAAAGAAACAATACGTGACTTGTACGGTTTTAGTTGTAGAACCTGCTTCCTCAGAAGGTAGCTATAGTAGGCATAATATAATGGTACCTATGCTGGCTAAGATTTATATTCTACTTTCGAAATCGTTTTATACACTATGCACTAATAATAATATCAAAATTGATTTGATTTTAATGCGTATCAAGCATCTTTGACTATCATAAGGAGAAATCTTCTCCAAGTCTGCGTTTGCATTGTGTGTGTGGCAGGAGGTCTTATGGTAGTCTCATTTTTAAAAGCATTGCGAATTGACTTTAAAAATATTCCTCTATTTTGTTTTCAAAGATAAATAAACTGTTTTGAGTTCTCACACCAGTCACATGACTGACTCGGAGTTTATTGTTTTCCTTCCTAAACTCTGGGTGCCCACCAATTTCCACACGGGCAGTTAAGAGTTAGGTTTATCAGGATATTCTGGATATTCTGGAGTTGCTGGAGGCAAGCTGGATGGCATGGCGTATTACTAGTTTATATAATATTTCTTTTTCCGCTGCACTGTTTGATGTTGTTGTTGTTGTATACTCTGATGATATGAAGAAATGAAATGTAATGTAATGTAATAACTGATATAATTCTTGTTTAAAGATTATTCATTTATTATTATATGTTGTTCCGCTGCGAATTGTGAAATTCTGATGTTGTTCTGTTGTTTTCTATTCCGTTCTATTTTCTATGTATTTTCTATTTTCTTTTCCCTCCATTTTCTTATCTCTCCTTTCTCCTCTCTTCTTTATTTTCTTAAATTCTTTTTCTTAAACCATAACATTTCGGGTTTCCGGCCTTCGATTTCTCGGCAGTCGATAAAGTGAGTATCGATATTGAATTTTCGGAAGACGAAAATTTCCGGGGCGTTACAAAAAACATGTTTATTATAAAAGGTTATAAAATAATATAAAATTTCAAAAGGGGATTTTCACTTCAAGGGCGTGCAGGGTAATAAGTTTTAAAGACGCTACTTTTGAAAAATTAGTTTTAAGGCCATTTTATAGGAAAAAGATAAAAGAATTTATCATTTTCAGTTGTACAGAAATAATGATAAAAGGATTTATCATTTTCCTGTATAACTCAAAAAGATAAATGAATTTATCATTATGCTGTAAATTGTCCTTAAAACTAATTATTCGGAAGTGTTGTTCTTAAAACTTATCACCCTGCAAATAGAAGCTCTTCAACCTAATTTTCACTTTTCAAAAAGTCTGAAAGTGTAATGAAATTTTCAAAGTATTTGGAAATTTTAAAAATTAATTTCAAAATTTAAATCTATCAATAAGATTAATTAAATAAAATCCCAAGTTAATTAATTAATACTTATATGCACGTATTATATATATTGATATATGTTATGTTATTTTAAAGTGTTAAAGATAACATGTAGGCATATAAGATAAATTTTTGAACTTAATATAATTTAATTATAATAGTTTAATTAAATAAATTAATTAAAGGTTAACTGATTAAATAAATAAATTAAAGATTAATTAATTGAATAAAAATACACATATATAAGATATATTTGTTACATTATAAAGGTTATAGCATGTGTGTGTGTATGATATATAGGTATTACTATAAAGGTTATATTATATACTATAACGGTTATAGTACACATATCCAATATAAAAGTTGAATTGCAATACTAATATAGAATTAATTAAAGAGATAATTAATCAAATAAGATTTAATTAATATAGTATTATACAAAAGACTATTATAAAAGTGATATGAAATAAAATGTTATATAATAGTAAAATTTATATGATATGAATGTATAAACTAAACATGGAACATTAAATAAAGCCAAACAGACTGAAGGGATAAATATACATATAACATAATTTCTGATGCATCCAACTGAATCACGAGCGTATTTCATAAGAAATACATTATTCCATAAGTTGATCACTCAATATAATATATTAAAAATTATGAATCTTTAATGTAATGTTGTCATCTACCATATATATATATGTATGTATGTATGTATGTATGTATGTATGTATGTATGTATGTATGTATGTATGTATGTATGTATGTATGTATGTATGTATGTATGTATGTATGTATGTATACACACACACACACATACATACACACATATTAATAAATTACTTGCATACTTCTTAGTTGTTAACCAAACTTAAGTTAGGGATGTTATGTGTAGTATTATTAATATATTGAATAGACAAGGTAAGGTAACTATATGTATTTGTTGAGTATACTTAGGTCGCCGCTATTAATATTTAGGTTTCATAAATGTAATTTTCCTTAATTAATATAATAGGTCGGGCACTCTTAGCCCACTTACCATTTAAAATACACACACGTACGCACGCACTTGGGCTCATGGCGATATGGTAAGTATGAGTGAATAATCTCTTTCGATTGGTTGAGAAAGCGCAAGGTCAAAATGAGATTAAGACAAGGAACCATGGTTCGAAGTTGTATGTCATACAACCGATAAGGAGTTATCCATCATTTGTGAGGCTATGATTTGTTGAGAAAACTAAAGGTTAGAATCCCAAAATAGACGAGTCCTAACACACATTAATGAATTCGAAAGACTTCTATGTTTGTAAAAGACTAGTGGGAGCCATATTAAAAAATGAAATGATAACATTTAACCTTTCTAATATTGTAAGAACATATGCTAAATAATATTATAATGATCAACATTAATAAATTTGTGCTTTTAATATGATTGATAAAATGTTTATCAATTAAAATATATAAATTGAAATGAATTAAAGATTGACAAGTAGAAACACACGCACACACATGTACTATTAAATAATTCATGCATGTTAATGTTTTCTACACCTATGTAAGTGCCAAATTTTAGGACTGCTTAATAAATTTGTAATTTGGTCACTCACATGTTTATTTGTTCAAGACCTTATATTTCATTCTATGAGTTTTGAACTCAAAGGAAACACAAGGCTATGAATATTTGATCCATACACTATCATATATAAGTGTTATACGATGAACGATCACAGTCCGTGATGTGCGATGCTTTGATGAAATTAGTTCATTCGAAGCAAACAAATAAACCATATTATGTGATTAAGTATTCAATTTGATTGATATAATAAAGATCATATTGTTTTAACTGTAACGTTAGACCAAAATTATAAGATAGATCTAAGAACTCGATCCCTGAAATGACAGTTTCATCGGTTTACATAAAGTACAACCTATTTGTTATCCTTAAATGGTAAGGTCGATCGAGTGCACTTTTGTACAGAGTTCGGTATGATGTTGTAGTAAGGGTATTATTTTGAATGGTCGACCATTTAGAAAGAAAGACGAATGCACAAAAGTAGATGTGATTTAAGGTATAGTTGGGATGAAGAGAGTGAATAGTCATTTATGCTTCATAAAGAAACATCAGAAATGAAATTGTAATAACAATAATTGATACTTAACGTTGGAATAAGAAATACAATTTCCTTTCCGAAATATATTTTTATATAGAAAATTATTTTATATGAGATTTATTTCTTTGAGTTTAATATATTTGATCAAAGAACTCTCCTTTATAAAGTAGTTGCAGTATATGAAATAAATGATTTATATTAATTGAATAACGAACCTTCAAATTTTGTGTGCTATTATAATAATGGCACAAATAGTGAGAACATGCCATATAACATTTATTGATTGCATCAAATTACAAAAATTGTTTTCATAAAACATACCGAATATTATTTATGAAATAATGACTATTTTTCGATGTCAACTGAAAAATAGACATAGTTATATTCCAATGCGAATATTATGAGTATTCATTATGAAATAAAAGTATAGTGTAGGATTTGTTTTCATAACAAAATGATGCATTGAAAAATAATGAAGTATCTAAAATTATTTACAATTATAGACTAAGATGTAGCTTTGAGAAATAATTTTTATTATGTGATTATGAATCATATGATACTAGTAATTATATCTCAAACAATTAAGGGTCATGCGAGAATGTAATATGTATATATAAGTAAATACACACACATAAAATAGATATAAATCCCAATATCTAGATGTGTGTGTATTAATTTATTATACACATGTTTATGTTAGTTCATTTACGTTGTCATATATTTGAATGTATGTTGATGCATTCCTAAAAATATTAAATTGAAACGTTAACATGTTTATTTAACAAATTATCGATCTAGTCAAAGAGTGGGAAAAGAAAGGTTTGTCTCCCTCTCTTCATTTAATAATGTTTATTCCTTTTATTAATTGCAAAAGTATTAGAGAAGGAAACAAAAGAGTTCCTTCTTGAAATAAATTTCAGTAAGTAACTATTAGAAACATTAGTGTATTTGATACATTCATTCATTTAATTTTATATCAAATTTAAACTCTTTCAAACTAATCAAATAAAATAAAGGATTTTATTTAAAAAACCTTTTAGATTGGATCTAATTTTTATAGATTTCATAGGCCTAGCAGATCCAAATAGGTAAATTTTTGAAATTGGCCCTTTAACTTCGCTGCAGGCTGGCCCAATTCCAACTGAGCTTTCAAAGGGAAATAGACGATAGTAAATTTGTGTCTGATTATGTCTTTAGGCTTAACGGTGGAGCCATTAGTTGGATAATTCTTAGTAAGAAACAACAACTTATTCCAAGGTAGAGGCCGAGTACATCACCCTCAATGAAGCGGCTAAAGAGGCATTCTGGATGCATAAGTTTTTGAGTGAGCTCGGAATGATTACCGATATCGAAAATCATATAGCGTTGTTCTATGATAATAATGTTGCGATGCAGATTGCAAAAGAGCATATAGTACATAAGATATCATAGCACATTCTTTGGAAGTTCCACCTCATTAGAGAATTCGTTGAGAAGAAAGAGGTCGTGATACAAAGGTGGATACCAATGACAATATAGCATATTCATTCACTGAGGTCTAGCTCGATCACCTATCAATAAGCTGGTTAAAGGGATGGGATTGAGATTTCATAATTGGCCCCAAGTGCAAGTGGGAGACTGATAGAGTAAGGGGCATTCCCTATAGGAAATTCAGTAATTATTTGTAAATTAATTAACTTTGTAATCATTTCTCATTTATAATAAAGGTGTTTTTCTTTTTTTATAACGTGTTATACACAACTAAATATTTAATTAAAATATATTTAATAGAAAATCCATAAATGTTGTGTTTGTGATAGTAATTACAAATAGTTGTAATCGTGAGTATTATATCACATTATAATAAACACGTCATTTTAAATGTTCCTAGTCAAGACGCACTGAGACTGGATATCGATGTATCCGTTGAGACTAGAGTACATAACGCTCTCCAAATGTTGAGTAGTGTATTGTTCATGACTGTTGGAGGGCACCAAGAGGTTATGTACTGAAATTTACTGAATAACTATGGAATGACTCGGTCGATAGGTTTATGTTGGTTAATATATCTAAGGTCAAACAGAAAATATCGATGTGACTGATTTACATCGTTCTCTTGACTTAAAAGCACTGTTGGTCTTCGATATGAAAGTTTTGCTTAGATTATAGTCAAGTCATGGTACGATGTCCATCGAGTGACTATAATTGGATCGGGTGGAAGTATTGAACGTGAAAACGTTTTTCAAAAGAGGATCCATCTCCTTGGCTATATGGGGTCAGTATCACAGTCAACTCAAGTCAACTCAAAGTCAAAATCTCTTGCTATATTAGTTTGGTTAATAATAAATTTTATTATTAAACAAAGGACTTTGTATTTGGACTAAAAAGTTAAATGCAGATGATATTAAAATTTTGACCATTACCAAATTCTATAAGTCTAAAATGATATAGTTTTGACGAAGAGAATTGGTGTAATGAAGTTACAACCAGTAATGCTTAACAAAGTAAGTTGGATTTACAGAAACCAAGTAAACGATGAATTTGGTCAAAATGGCACACCACCTGCTAAGTGATGTGTGGAAGTTAATATTCGAATAGTTCGACATTGATCGCTGACCAAATTTACACCTAACGGGTCACATACTCCTTTGACCAAACGATTTAATTAATTTTGTAATTGTTATAAATTAATTAAATTCTTTAATACTTATGAAATATTAATTATAAAATTTATTTTTATTTTATGTATAAATATTATTACATAATTTTATAACGGTTATAAATATATTAATCGATATATGATATTGATGTGCGTTTAAATTGGATTTAGATGCAAAATATTGTGTTTGGACTTAAATGGGTTTAAAGCACAAGAAGGGGGTCAGTAATTTCGATGCTAATAGGGGGTAATGGATATGGCTGTATGGTGGCATCTTGGTAGGCAATGGCTGTTAGATAAGGCAAGGAGAATGGGTAAAGATTTGGATCCTAACTTTTCTCCTTTTCTTCCTCTACATAAACATCTTTACCCACGCCTACTTCATGCTTTTTTTGGAGCCTCCATTTAGATCTATTTCTGACCAAACGATATTCCTCCTATTCCCCATCATATCAAGTTCGAATCAAAGTAAAAGTAGTACTATTCGATAACTGGTGGTCATTAGTTTATGAACAAGCATTAGAATGGATATCAGTTTAAGGAGAAAATCTCATCGCTTCAAGGGTATACTTTCAAGCATTGAGTGTAAGGTACATTCCTAACTAATATATAATTATTAATGTTTACATATAATGTTTGTATTACACACACAAACACACACACACACACACATACACACACACACATACATACGTACAAATATTTTGTTAGTTACGCAACGATTATGATATACAAATATGTTGTCACAATTAGACTGGTTGTATATTTACATATACTTTTATATTTATAAAAGAAATTTAGTCATATATACACCTATTTGCAGCTCGGAGGTAGTTTAAAAAACATTTTTTTAAATTTTAAATAATATAAAATACAATATATATATATGTGTGTATAATTTATAATTTAAAATACACGTCACTTTATACAAATCATGTTGTATAATTTTATATATTAAGTCTAATAGGTGCAATATTTTTGGCATAAACAAAATAATTTGTTCATATCTTATTATTATTATTTAAATAATTGAATCAATTAATCATATAAATTAATTATATTAATATATATATATATATTATAAATTATATTTCATAAAATTGTATTTTTATTTAACAAACATTGAGATGAAAAAGACGGTTTTTTAATTTAAAATATTTAATTATAAACCTAGAATTTTAAAATTAATTTTAAAATTAATTTCAAATTATCAAATTAGATATATTAATATTCAAAGTTACAAAATTTCATTTAGGATTTTCTTGTAAGTTTATAGTTCAAAATCAAATTTTGAAAATAATTTTTATTAATTTTAATAAATATCCATATAGATTTTTATATAAAATATATTTTAAAATTAAAAAAATTAATTGTCTGTGCCATTCGCAAGATTTGGTGTGTATGCATATTTAAAATATATATTTTGTAATTTAAAATTCATTTAAGGGGGGAAGAATATAACGACCTGGATTTTTAGTCTTTAGATTTTGAACATTTTATTTTAAATGTTCGATTTCAAATGTAAATGGAATTTTAATATGAAGTTTATCGATCAAATAAGTGGAATAAAGCTTGAGTTCTGAATATAGCGATTTATTGGATAAATGCAATTGTTGAATTAATAATTGAAAATCGTTTTAATAATTGAATCTTGGATTCTTATTTGAATAAAAATAATTAAAAGCTTATTTAATCACTATTTAGCAAGAATGAAGATAAGAAAACTTTTAAAGTTGATTCAAAGCGATTTAGCTAGTTTTGGAATTAACTCGTTTAAATTAACATATAAAAATAGCGATCCGAGGCACAGTCTTGGAATTCGATGGAAACAGTTCCATTGGATTTGTAATAGTGTACTATAGTCGGATTTTAAATTTTGTAGCGTTTGGATTTGCCGTTTTGTCGTACAGAATAAGAACACGTTGAAATTAATATCAGAAATTTAATATTTTAATCAAGTTCAAAAGCATATCCTCTTCATACGATCGAATTGGGGCTTGAAAACGAGTTCCATTACGTTCGAAATAGGGGTGTAACATTAGGAACGCCAGACGACCTGCCTCGATAGGAGTTCAGGATTTTGAATTACGGGAACGAGATATTTTTGGAATTACATAACATAAATAAATTTCAAAGTCAACATCTCGGTAGACCTATCCTACACAGCGACCCTACCACCTATTCGCGTCGACCTACTAACTGAACACAGCCTCCTCTCCCACTTTACAATCGTGATTTCCCCATTTCTTTCCAGTTTATAAATGTATATATAAATGGCAAACGAAATCGAATTTGTGCTCGCTTAGGGGACTCATGTTGGGTGCTTCGGTGGTGTTTAACCACGTCATGATGAAAGCGCGATAGCAGTGGATCTCAGTAGCGATGGCTGTGAAGGGATGGAGGTGCGACGCATGTGCGTTGACGAGGAGGGGTGGCACAACAGGAGAAGACGTGGAGCGCGACCATCTCTGGATGCACGGTGGGGGTTATCGATTGGCAGAAAAGAATTAGAAACTATTTAGTTAACTACGGTAATTTACTACTAATGTTGTAATTAGTTGAAATATAATTATATTATACAAATCGTTAATCATGAAACAAGCGGCATCAAAATCGTATCGAAGAATATCACGCAATAAAATTGGTTTGGGATTTTCCAAAGTCAGCTGGAATAATAAATTAAATCGAACATTGTTTGAAAAAATTAAAATCTAAATGTTCAGCAAATTAAAAATAAAAGTGAGTAAATCTCACTCATTTTGGATTACTGGATTTAATTTATAATAATTCAAATTAATTATTGCATGATTGGTTGAATTGATATGTTATTATCATTTGGACGTTATATTATATATATATATATATATATTAGTTGTTGTGTATATTTTTCACCGATTGGAGTGGATGAAACACTGTACTCCCCGCATAATAGCGGATGACCCTATATTTCCACGATATCCCGCCTCGAAGCGGGATTGGTATTTTATATTATAACATATGTGGTTGTAGGGAACAGGTTGGAAAGATCCAACAGAATTCCTCAAATATATTAATTGTTTTCATATATACCAATATATGATGTGATTGAATAATCTGTTATAAATTGTTATGTGATTTGAATTTATTGGATGCTATTGTAGCATTGGCCTTAATTTTGGGTATTATAAATACCATAAATAATATTTTAAATTTAAAAAGGAATTAAAAGGAGATTTTGGAAATGGAAATATTTATATTTAATTTTGGGATTAATTAAAGGGAATTTAATTGGATAAAATAAATGATTGGATTTGGAAATTTATTTAGCTATTGCGTAAACATATTTCAAAAAGAGAACATTAAATTGAGGATTTTTAAACAAATGGATTTTAAATAAGATTCTTAAAATACAAAATGGAAGTAGAAATTGAGATTTGAATGATTTATAAAATATTGTTTTGGATTATTAAACAAATAGATTTATAAATGAAATTTTAATTAGAAATAGAATTATAAATGGATTTTAGTACTATGAACCTGTTGTGAAATAGGAAAGGAGATTATGAAATTTTTAAATGATGTTTATAAATAAGGAAAAATGATATTAGTTGACAAATTGGAAATATAAAGTTTCAGTGTGAATTTATGTCGAGATATGGAAATCGGTTTTGGGGAAAATATAGTGGATTCTAATTTTGGAATGTGAGAATGAGTATGAAATTAAAACATAAACGATGTGATATGAATCAAGAGGGATTTATGAATTGAAATTGGCAATGCTGGATTTTAAAAAAAAATAGATTTTTGTCGTAGAATTATAATTTTTTAAACTGGGATTTTTATTTATTAAACTATATTGTTAAGCCGTTTTAGTATTGAAATATTTTGGAAAATAGATTATTCAAATATTTAATATTTATTGGAATGAATTCACATTTTTATAATATGCTTTGTAAATCGATTAGTTTTATTTAAAATGAATTAAATGGTTTGTCATGTTTATTTAAAGTGTTTTAATATTTTAAACAATTACTTAAACATGTTTTAAAAATAAATTATTATTCTTTATTATATATAGAGAGTTTTGAAATGATTGTAATTTATTTATAAATCCTCTCGAGATATGTAAACAGGGTTTATTTAATGGATATGTTTTGTATAAGAGAAATCTTATAATGGAATTCTTGAAACTAGAGGAAAATTTTTGAAATGTCAAAATACGAGAACTTCGAAAATGAATTAGAATTCATAAAAGGAAGTTAGAAACGGGTACTTGGAATTATAGAAAAATGTAATCGATTTGGAGATTTTAAAGGAAATTAATTAATGAATTCTGGAAACTTATAGAATTCATTATAAGGGAGTTAAGAGATTTACAAATAAATTGTAAAAGATTTTGAGAAACAGGAAATAAATGGAATCATTTCCTAAGTATTGGAAATAAAATGGTTTTAGGAAAATATACTTATAAATATTTCCTAAATATTCGACTGGAATGGTCTGAAATATTATTAACTACAAGATTATTATTATAGAAATGTTTTCAAAATGTTGAACAAATTGGAAGAAAATATTTTCAAGTATTGAGATGATTCGAAAATATCCTGTTACGGATATAAATATTTGAAATTGTTTTCAAATATTGAAATATTGGAAGAGATTTGGATATATATCATTGAAAAAGTATTTTGAAATTAATATTTTAGAAAATTTATAATATGGGCCTAGTGACTGCTATTGTGTGTTGTTTGATACTTAAATTACCGAATATCAAATATGGCCAAATTCGTTAATCATTTCGGAGAGACCGGGATCAGATTTAATTATCTGAAAACCACTTCGATACGATTTGTGCATTATGAATTGTGATTTCGTGGGGACTATGAAGACGGTGATCTTGGAGATTCGGTTTGTTCACACTCAGAACAACTTGTATGGATGAATGCTTGCCTGGAAGGCAGTGTTAGCATTCCAAGTATATGAATGCTAAATCTAAGGTAGAGCGTAGCCTCAAGCCTCATCAACCGAGAAAGACTAAACAGGGAAGATGCAGCAAGGCTAAGTAGGTCGCACCCAAGTAGAGTATGTTATCATAGATACCCTCTGATATATTATAATTATGGATATTATTGTGCATGGAAAAGAGAGCGCTCAATAGGGTGGAAACACCCAGGGTGTAACATATTCGGTACTATCTAGCAAGGGGTGGGCCGGTCCTATGTTAGCAGGGATCATTAGGTACGATCTCGGTACATTTTTCTAAAGGTGTACTATGATGGGCGGTACCCCAGTAGCCCGGTCATTGTATGGAATTCAATATCCACTACGAGCCTGTACAGTTTTAGATGTATCCAACTATACTGAAACAGGAGATGCAAGAATTTTAGCTATTTTATAGTTTACTTTCTATAAACACTATTATGATATCAGATGATTTTGATATAATATGTTTTGGTTATCGTAAGGTAAAACCTCATAGTATTTATATGTGGCATGGTCTTACAAGACACCTTTGTTTTTCAAAGGATTTTGAAAACAGTAATAGTTCAAATTGAGTGTGTTTTCTCATGCTGGTTTTTCAGACTAACTCAGGTGTTATTTTTTATTATAATGCTTAGGTCAGACCGAGTATTGCAAATCTAGGCTAGAATGTTATGGAGCTCAGGAGACGAGCTGGAGGATTTCAGACGTATTACACATACTTGGTTATTTCCACATGTGTGTTATGTTGTATATTCAGTACATATGAGGAAAAGTTATTATAACTGTCTGAATTGATATTGTTGACTGTTGTACTCTGATGATAGTATAAATATTAATGGTTACATTTTCTTTTTGTATAAAAATCAGTTATTATATATATTATATATACTATTCCGCTGCGATTGTGAGATTCTGTGTTATTGTTTCTGTTTCTTCTATTCCTTTTTCTTCATCACCCCTAATGATCTGGTATTTCCGATACTCGATTACTCGACATGCTATACAGTGCACGTATTCATGTCGATTTTCGAGGGTCGAAAATCCTAGTTCGTTACAGTGGTATCAGAGCTTAATTTGAGAGAATACCTAGGTTTTGGTAGGGATTACTCATTAAAGATAGGGTCATAAGTACCCTAGAATGAGTCTAAGTGTATTATAGATATGAGCGCGTATTTATTAGTGATATAAATTGTTTTACATTGTGTTGACTTATCGGTTGAGTGTTTATGAATTATGGTTGGTATGGTCTGGATAACTGTATCGATGGGAGTTTCTAAACTCTGAACAAGTTAATTGACATAGTATTATTTTAAAGTGGGCAAATGAAATAATTTTACCCAAATTATATTTTGGTATAAAAGAAATAACTTTCTGAAATTATTGTGGTATATTGGTGTTTTTGGTTATTATTATCTAAACCTGATTGTAAAATTGAAATGGTTTATATAACCAATTAGAAATTGTATGAATATGATTTATACAAACGAGTTAAACTAAAAATGGATAAAACCAGAGGTTGGGGATTTAAATCCTGGAAAGTTTGGAAAATATTTTTCGAAGTGTTGTGAAAATAAAATAGCATTATTTTTTAAAGGATTTTTGAATAGAAGTTGTTTTAAATGGATTTGGAAGTGATAAGGCACTAAACTCACTTCAATCATTGGAAATAATCCTAGTGATGACTGCAGCATCATCAGTATTTATTTTTGAGTCTTTAAGTGACCGATTGCTACCGTAGTAATTTAATATGGAAATTTTTGTTTGGAAACAAGTGTTGTTTTTGAAAATTTCGAAGGAATTGTTTTAGATAAAACCAAGTTAATTTTGAAAATTCCAAAGGAGTGGTTTGTTAAACCAAAAGAGCTATATATATTTATGATTTTTTTTGAAATCAGGTGTTTAAATTCTGGATCCTTATCTAAATGTTTTAAATAATATCGGGGGATAAGTTTGAACTTATAATTTGAAATTTAGAAAGGTAGTGAGGAAAGTGTGAATTTGAATTTTGAAATTGAATTTTAACTTATGTAAGTTAAAATGGATTGTATGGATTGAAACTTAAGTTAAGTTAAATAAAATTTGAATTTGAATTATATCGAATTGGATTAAATATAAATTTGAGTTGTGAAATAGTTATATAACTATAAGTTATAAATTTTGACTGGAACCAACTCAAGTATAGAATTGATAAAAATGTTAAAAAGAAGTTATGTAACTTATAAATTGGAAAAGTGGAATGGTAAAACCAAAATGGAAGTGGTTTGATATTTTGGAAAAGAAATGAAAATCAAAAATTTGAATTATAAAATGAATTTGAATTCAAGCCAAACAGATGGAGTGATTTTTGAAATGAAATTCAGATTGTGAATTGTAAAATGAAATGGAACTAATTTAATTAATTAATTATTAAGTTGAATATTGAAATGGATTGAAATAGTCATCACTTAAGTTAAAAATGGGCTTGGTGTAAGTGTAAATAAATTGAATATGGTTTTGAGATATTATGTAAATGAAATTGATTATGGAATTAAATTTTGAAGTGGAAATGAATATAAGTGACGTATAAAAGGTTATAATACACCTTGTTATTAATTTTATGAAGTGATTCATAAATAAATTGACATGGAATGAAACGCCATTAATATAAAATGAAGTGAACAAGATTTTGTAAATAAATTGAATGTAAATGAATATTAATTGATAAATTGATTAGAATCAATTTAAAATGGTTATAAACTTAAGTGGTATTTTATTAAATGAATATCACTGAATTTGCATAAAAGAAAAGTGTTGTTCGACGGAAAAGGAAGTAAACAAAATTATGCAAACATATGGAAAGTGAATAAATTGATGTAGAATCAATTTGAAATGGATATGAATGTAATATGTGTAAATATAGATTAGATGCAAATGAATTATTGTGAATGAATTTGAAATCGAATAAGTGGTATGCAAATCAATTTGGAAGTGAATGATTAAATGTTGGAACCTTGTATTTGCATGTACATGCTAGATATACATATTAAAGCATGTTTTGTTTGTAAATTTGGTTATACATCCATGATATAACAAGTTGGTTTATGAAATAATGTGTTTAACTAGTAGAAATGAATGCAATGCTATAAAATTGCATATATATGAAACTGATGAGATTTATTTAAGTAAGTATAGGTACAAGGAGGCTATTAGGCTAGATTTGGGTTGTGAAATTGTATATAAATTAAGCGAGCTCGCTTAATAATTCTAAAATAAGGTATGCCTATGAATTTAGCGTGTGAAAAATAAAAATATTAATATATATTACATTTTCCGATCTGAGAGTCGATGTATATTGTTTTTGTCATATTTTTCATATTGTAAAAGCTCTCGGTACAAGGGAGACTCTGCCAAAAAAATTTGAAAATTTAGGGTGTTAGGAAAAATTTTGGCAGCCAAAATTTGATATTGAATTGTAATTTAAATAAAGAGTTTTGAATTAGAAATAGAAGCTAATTATTTTAAGTGGAACTAAAAGATTTGGGAAAATGGAATATCGAGTTACAAATAAATGGGTTTTAACAAGTTAATGGATTTGTTGCATTTTTCCTATTTAGCAATTTCGGGGACGAACTTCCTTTAAGGGGGAAGAATGTAACGACCCGGATTTTTAGTCGTTTGATTTTGAACATTTAATTTATTTTAAATGTTGAACTTCAAATGTAAATGGAATTTTAATATGAAGTTTATCGATCAAATAAGTGGAATAAAACTTGAGTTCCGAATTAGCGATTTATTGGATAAATTTAATTGTTGAATTAATAATTGAAAATCGTTTTAATAATTGAATCTTGGATTTTTATTTGAATAAATATAATTTGAAAGCTTATTTGATCATTATTTAGCAAGAATGAAGATAATAAAACTTTTAAAGTTGATTCAAAGCGATTTAGCTAAATTTGGAATTAACTAGTTTTAATTAACATATAAAAATAGCGATTCGGAGCACTATCTTGAAATTCGACGAAAACAGTTCCATTGGATCCGTTTGGTCGTACAGAATAGAAATGCATTGAAATTAATATCGGAAATTTAATATTTTAATTGGGTTCAGAAGTAAATCTTCTCCATACGATCGAATTAGGGCTCGAAAACGAGTTCCACTACGTTCGGAATAGGGATATAACATTAGAAACACTAGACGGCACGCCTTGATAGGAGTTCAGGATTTCGAGTTACGGGAACGAGATATTTTTGGAATTAAATAACATAAAAGTTTTCAAAGTCAACATCTCAACAGACTTATCTTACGCAGCCACCCTACCGCCTGTTCGCGTCGACCTACTAACTGAGCAAGCCGCCTCTCCTACTTTAAAATCGTGATTTCCCCCTTTTCTTCCATTTTGATTTCCAGTTTTAAACATATAATATAAAAGGCGAACGAAATCGAATTCATGCTCGCGTAGGGGACTTATGTTGGATGCTTCGATGGTGTTCAACCACGTTGCTATGAAAGCGCAGTGGCAGTGGATCTCGATAGCGATGGCAATGGAGGGATGGAGACAAGGCGTGTGTGCGCATTGACGAGGAGGGGCGGCGCGGCAGGTGATGATGTGGAGTGCGACCATCTCCGAATGCACGGTGGGGGTTATCGATCGGCAGGAAGGGATTAGAGGCCGTTTAGTTAATTACGCTAATTAACTACTAAGGTTGTAATTAGTTTAGATATAATTATATTATATAGATCGTTAATTTACAAATTGTGTAACTATGTTATACGAGGTTCGATCATAACGAAACAAGCGGCACCGAAGTCGTATCGAAAAATATCGCACAATAAAATTGGTTTGGGATTTTTTGGAGTCGGTTGGAATTTTAAATTAAATCGAGCGTTGTTTGATTTAATTTAAAATCTGGATGTTCGACAAATTAAAAATCAAGGTGAGTAAATCTAACTCATTTTGGATTACTGGATTTAATTAATAATAATTAAAATTAATTATTGGATGATTGGTTGAATTGATATATTATTATCAGTTGGATGTTATATATATATATATATATATATATATATATTAGTAATTGGGTATATTTCCCGCCGATTAGAGCGGATGAGACACTATGCGCCCCGTATAATAGCGAATGACCCTATATTACCGCGATATCCCGCCTCGAAGTGAGATTGGTATTTTGTATTATATAACATATGTGGTGTAAGAAACGGGTTGGAGGGATCCAATTGGATCCCTCAAATATATTGATTGTTTTCATATATAGCGATATATGATGTGATTGAATAATCTATTATAGATTTTTATGTGATTTGAATTTATTGGATGCTATTGTAGCACTGGCCTTAATTTTGGGTATTATAAACACCATAAATAATATTTTGAATTTAAAAGGTAATTAAAATGAGATTTTGGAAATGTAAATATTTATATTTAATTTTGGGATTAATTAAAGGGAATTGAATTGGATAAAATAAATGGTTAGATTTGGATATTTACTTAGCTATTGCGTAAATTAATTTCAAATAGAGAAGTTTAAATTGAGGATTTTTAAACAAATGAATTTTAAATAAGATTCTTAAAATACGAAATGAAAGTAGAAATTGAGATTTGAATGGTTTTTAGAATATTTTTTTGGGTTATTTAAGAAATAGATCTATAAATGGATTTTAGTAATATGAACTTGTTGTAAAATTGGAAAGGGGATTATAAAATTTATAAATGATGTTTATAGATAAGGGAAAATGATATCGGTTGATAAATTGAAAAAATAAATTATCAGTGTAAATTTATGTTGAGATATGGAGATCGATTTTGGGGAAAAGATAGTGGATTCTATTTTTGGAATGTGAGAATGAGTATGAAACTGAAATGTAGTCGATGTGATATGAATCGAGAGGGATTTATGAATTGAAATTGGCAATATTAGATTTTAAAAAAAAATAGATTTTTGTCTAGGAATTATAGTTGTTTTAAAATGGGACTTTCATTTATTAAACTATATAGTTAAATTTGTTTTAGCATTGACATATTTCGGAAAATAGATTATTCAAATATTTAACAGAGGGAATTAGAGAAAAGGACAAACTTTGAGGAAAAATTAGGCTGAAGGACATGAAGTTTTATTTTTAGGCCGAAGGACAAATGCTAGTTATAAATAGCATTATATTCAACTTATAAACTATACAAAATGCTAGTCGTATCTAGCATTATATTCAGTTTTATTCTATACAAAATGCTAGTAATAACTAGCATTGTCCTACGGCCTAACAAAAACTTGTTGTCCTTCAGCCTATTTTTTTTTTTAACTTTGCCAATGTGCCTATTTTCCTATATTTAATATTTATTGGAATGAATTCACATTTTTATAATAAGCTTTGTAAATCGATTAGTTTTATTTAAAAATGAATTGGAAATGGTTTGTCGATGTTTATTTAAAATGTTTTAATATTTTAAATAATTACTTAAACGTGTTTTAAAATAAATTATTATTCTTTAAAAATACGTATTATATATAGAGTTTTGAAATGATTGTAATTTATTTATAAATCCTCTCGAGATTTATAAACGGAGTTTATTTAACGGATATGATTTGTAGAAGAGAAACCTTGTAATGGAATTCTGGAAACTTGAAGAAAATTTCAGGAATGTCGAAATACGAGAACTTTGGAAATGAATTAGAATTCATAAAAGGAAGTTAGAAATGGGTACTTGGACTTATAGACAAATGTAATCGATTTGGAAATTTTAATGGAAACTAATTAATTCATTATAAGGGAGTTAAGGGATTTACAAATAAATTGTAAAAGATTTTGAGGAATAGGAAATAAATGGAATCATTTCCTAAGTATTGGAAATAAAATGGTTTAGGAAAATATACTTATAAATATTTCCTAATTATTGGACTGGAAGGGTTTGAAATATTTTAACTTTGAGATTATTGTTATAGAAATGTTTTCAAAATGTTGAATTATAAATGGAATTGGAAGAAAATATTTCTAAGTATTAGATGGTTCGAAAATATCCTATTATGGATATAAGTATTTGAAATTATTTTCAAATATTGAATATTGGAAGAGATTTGGATATATATCTTTTGTAAAGGTATTTTGAAATAAATATTTTGGAAAATTTATAATATGGGCCTAGTGACTGCTTATGAGTGTTATTTGATAGTTAAATAACCGACTATCAAATATGGCCAAATTCGTTAATCGTTTAGAAGAGACCAGGATCATATTTAATTACCCAAAAACCACTTCGATTCGATTTGTGCGTTATGAATTGTGATATCGTGGAGACCATAAAGACGGTGATCTTGGAGATTCGTTTTGTCCAGACCCAGAACAACTTGTATGGATGAATGCTTTCCTGGAAGGTAGTGTTAGCATTCCAAGTATATGAATGTTAAATCTAAGGTAAAACGTAGCCTCAAGCCTCATCAACCGAGAATGACTAAAAACAAGGGAGATGCAACAGGACTGGGTCGCACCCAAGTAGGATATGTTATCATTTTTCTAGATACCCTCGGATATATTGTAATTATGGATATGGTTGCGCATGAAAAAGAGAGAGCTCGATGGGGTGGGAACACTCGGAGTGATAACATATTCTGTACTATCCAACAAAGGGCAGTCCGGACCTATGTTGGCAGGGATTGTTATCTAGAGGTGTATTGTGATGGGCGGTACCCTAGTATCCCAGTCATGTATGGAATCCAATATCCAATATCAACTTGCATGGTTTTAGATGTGCCCAACTATGTTGAAACGTGAGATGCAAGCATTTCAGCTATTTTATAGTTTACTTTCTACATACACTATTATAATATCAGATGATTTTGATATAAAATGTTTTGGTTATCGTAAGGTAAAAACTCATCGTATTTATGTGTGGCGTAGTCTTACGAGATATCTTTGTTTTTCAAAGGATTTTTAAAATTCAAATTGAGTAAGTTTTCTTACGCTGGTTTTCCAAACTGACTCAGGTGTTATTTTATTATAATGCTCGGGTCAGACCGAGTATATTGCACATCCAGGCTATGATGCTATGGAGTTCAAGAGACGAGCTGGAGGATTTCAGACGTATTACACATCCTTGGTTATTTCCGCTGTGTGTGTTATGCTGTATATTCGGTACATGTGAGGACAAGTTATTATAACTGTCCGAATTGATATTATTGACTGTTTTACTATGATGATTGTATGAATATTAATGGTTACAGATTCTTGTTGTATAAGGATCGGTTATTATATGTATTATATATATTTTTCCGCTGCGATTGAAAGTTGTGTTATTTTTCGGTTTCTTCTATTCCTTTATCTTCTTCACACCGGTATTTTCAGCACTCGATTACTCGACATGCTATACAGTGAACGTATTCATGTTGATTTTCGAGGGTCGAAAATTCTGCTTCATTACAATTTTGGAAGATATGGACTTTTTGAAGATTGAAAATGAAGCGGGGAGAAAGTGGAAAGAGAAGAATAAAATGGAGTTTGAAAATTTTGAATGTACATTCTCTTCTTTTAAAATAGATGGAGGGACAAGTGAAATGGTACATTTTAAATTCAAAATTTAGATTGCTAGTCCAGAGCCCGCTAAGCTTAAAAAAAATTTCTCCGTATCTCCTTCGTGCATTCTCCAATTCGAACAAGTCTATAGTCGAAATTGATCGGAAAGACGAGCTCTATGCGTTGGTGGAACTCCCGTTGTCAAATTCCAAAGTTTTTAAAATGACCATTTTTCCTTTTAATTTTATTTTGATAAAAGGTCGTACAACCGTACATGCATAAAAATAAAATAGAAACATCCGACTAACAAGCCTAGTCGGTAGCTCATAAGTTCACAGTGTAATAGTTGTAGGTAACCCATATATATATACACACACACACACACATATAGACACAAGACATCACCCTTACCACAGATTAGTTAAGCAAATCTACATCAAGATATATAATAAAATACACAAGGCATGAACATCAAAAGCACAGGCAAACGCAAGAAGGATCATCAACCCTGAGCATTGTTGCTCCCCACCGACTCCCGCTCGGTTATGCTCATCATGAAGAGCTGCAACGAGCCAGTCGGAGTTCATGTCCAAGTTAAGTACAGGTACATTATTTTGTTAGCAACGGTCAAAAAAGTGCAAGATTTAGAGTTGAAGCATCTGGCATTTCGTTCGATCCATACAATCAAGGTAAAAGCAAGGACCAGAAGGGCCTCGCTTGAATTTGGACAACGGCATTCCTAGAGTCTAAATCAGGCATGCTCAGAGCTATTAAGAACAATATTTAAATTTGAGATACAAAGCATCAAGACCTAAAAGGTAAAGTCGCAAGAATGAAAAATATATGTGCAAGAGTCTGTGTATTCTGAGCACACCATTTTGCCCTTTGTTAACTAACTTAATTAAAATATCACTTTTATTAATTTAAAATCCATTGTTAAATTTGCAGATGTTATGGTTCTATGTTTTTAACGAATCAGTTTTAAAGTAACTTATATTTAGATACCGAAATTATAATGTTTACAAATCAAAAGTTGTATTCGCGAATGATATTTGAAATATATAGACTTATTAGTCTACATCACAAAATTTTAATTCAACATAAAAAGCAGTTGATGCAAAAATTATTTTTCTTGATTGGATTGTGTTCTAGATCTAACCTCCATCCAAAACACTTTTAATATTACTATTGTTTCCTTTCTTCAAATTTAAAGAACTTCAAACAAAGAACAATTTCCCGATTACATGTAGATCACTTAAAACTAAACAAAATTTGAAAAGGACATTTATTCAACCCTTTATTCAAATGAACATTCAAAAACCTTCCATTATTACCAAACAACATTTAAAAAGAAACAATACTTATACAAACACAAATTCATAAATCATCGTGTACAACACTTTAATTTTGTGAACACTTTAATTTTAAAACATGTATAGATCTAAGAGTAATCGTTTGAGCATGATAACTCGAAATAGATTTGAAAAATAAGACCTTCAATAAAGTGAGACTAGTTCAAGATCGTGTAGATATTGTGTTATAACGAAGATTAAAAATCAATAATATAAAAGAGAAAAAAATAGGGAGATAAAGAGCGGTTTTTTTTTCACTCTTTTTTGTACAAAATACATTAATTTTGAGCTTTATTTATTGGCTAAAGGTGAAAGCAATTTTGAAAATAATTGTACGACACAGGCTTTGTTAATCATTTAAGCATATTAACTATTTACATTATACAATTTACAACACAGAGCTCATTAATAATTTGTAGTGAAAGTACCCTTCAAGTATTTCCAATTATCATGCAACAACAAAATCTAGGACGTGTAAACGTCTGCAATACAACTTCAAATAATTACACTGGCCACAAATAATTGCAATGCAATTAATTTGTATTGCAATCATTTAACACAAATACTTGCACTAAAGAAGCAGTATTTATTAGACATGCTTCACTGTTTTTATGCACATTCAACTCAATATTCGACCTTCACCATACCTTCAAAACTATCATATTCAATAACGATTGAAAAAGATCAACAAAACAAAGTTTAACATTCTACTAAGCAACAAATTTAAGGTATAAAAAAAGAAATTTGACTGTCACGCTCTTTATAGAGACGATGATGATGTAAGATGATGGTTTTTAACAACCAACTTAGCCAAAATTCCCTAATATAAAACCATATTAAAAAGCTCATCTTAGAGATGAATAATTAACTACTTAACTGATAATTATATGTTTATATATACATTAATGTACACAATAGGGTGGATGTGTATATTCCCCCCACGCACACAAAGAGACACAAAAGAAAAACTATGCCCTGTGTAAGCCTTTCTGGTAAAAGTTATATCTATGTATATATACAAATTACTTCATCTGTTTCTTTCCCGAATCAGGAGTTAGGAAACTAAACATCAAACACAGGCATTCGATCGTCGATAAAGACACGACATATGGGGCACTTCTTGCACTTCTCAGCACACGCTCTGTGTTAAATAAAACCAAGTAGCATAAATTTCAATTTTTTACATTAATTTAAGTAAATCATGTAAATTTCAATGAATTAGGTTCGAAATTATGTCTTACTTGCACAAGGTGCGGTGTCGACAAGGAAGAAGAACTGTGCTTATCTCTCCTTCAAAGCAAATTCTGCATAGTACTTTTTCCTGAAAAGGAAGTTTATATAGATAATCATATTTCAGTGCGTAGTTTCATGTTTGAACATCAGTATTTATGCGTAGCGGATGTATGGCAAGTCTTTCGGCATTTTTAATTGTTTGCAAATAATGTATATGGTATCATTATATTGCCCAAACATTCAATACTGACAGTACTCTATAATCAGCAATAAAACACCTCGAACTAAGAACAAAAATTCCCAAGATATATACTAGTAGTATAAGTGGAAAGCAAATGAATTCCATGACATTATTTAGTAGACAATACTAGATATTTAAATGCCCAAATACTGTGAAAACTTAAGCGGACGCCACCCAATATGCGACTACCTTAATCGTTTTTTTTTTCTTCTTTTTTTTTTTTTTTGAGTTATAAGATTCTTATTGTCACCAAGGTAAGAAAATAGTATTCGTGGGCTTAGTGCACTTGACAAGAGTATCCAACTCTATGAGGGTGAGGGTTCGATTCTTGACAACCGCACTAAATCCGAAAGGGCTGATTTAAATCGGGAATGCAGATTATGGCGGACCAGCTTGTGCTCCTCCAGATGCTACCGGCGAAGTGGGGTTTAGTGGGAATTAAAAGAAAGAAAGAAAGAAGAAAAAAATTGAAAATGGTACATTTTGAAGCCTTTCAAATTCTTGCTGGCTATACTTTGTGATTTCAGCTTGCTCTCCCAAAGCAGCTTGCAGCCTCCAAACCTGAAACATAATAAACAAATTGAGAAAGAAGGTTGAGACACATTTTTTAGAATGAAATTCACGATGCCAATGAACATGATATAATCAAAAATGAAGTATTATACCTCCTCTGCCAGATCTTTCTTAGGCATTTTCTTCACAACCTCAGGTGGATAACCACAAAAGGTGTTGTAGCTGAAAATGAAAAAACATAACATGAAAATACAAATATGACTAGTAGTAGACTTGTCAAAATATGATCCAGCCTGTTTACCCAACCCGCCAACCTTTTCTGTAAACAGGTTGCGTCAGCCCATATAAAGTAAAACAGCTTCTAAATGGACAATCTGTTTTGCCTGTTTACTAAGCGGGATACAAATGGGCAACCATTTTGAAAATTTTAGAAACTGAAATTTAAAATTTTGAATTTAAACTTGAAATTCTAAATTTGAATTTGCAAATTCAAATTTTAAATTTTAAATTCTAAATTGGGAACGTTAAGATAGTGTTTGGCTAGAAAATGCATTTTGTGTTTTGAGTTTTCAGTGTGCATGTCAAATGGCGTTGGAGATGAAAAGGGGTTGGAGAATTCTATCCATTCGAACAAAGGGGGAAATGGTAAGAGGGAAGATAGTCGTTGATATTTTCTAAAAGACGAAAAACAAAAAAAACAAAATTATTTTCAATCTTATATGTTAAAACCATTTTCCGAATCGACCGTTTTCCATCACTTCTGCCTCTTCAATGAATTTTAATGTACACGATTGAAAACGCAAAACATAAAATTCATTTTCAAACCGAACGCTACCTAGAATTTTGAATTTTGAATTTGCTCATTTAAATTGAAAACTGAAAATTTTAGTTTTCGATTTGAATTTCGGAAATCTAAAAACTTGTATGCACATATGATACATTTTATTGTTTTTATGCAGTTTTTTGTTGAATGGGCCAAACTGCTCAACCCGTATATTAAAAGGGTTGGGTCAATTCAACATGTTTGTTAAATAAGTCAAGTGAGTTTGATCATAAATGGATTGGATCAATCTCCACCTGCCCCATTTTGATCCAACCCAACCCGTTGATAGGCCTCTAGTAGTATATTTACCATTTATGGCAATTAATTTGACTACAATTTTGGTATATACTCGAACCAAATCAGGATGATAATTAAGCACATGATTCCACTGATTTGTATTTCCTCAAACATGATATGTTGGAAAACTGCATTTTGGACTTGGTGTCAAAATTCGATGGTATATTCCGATCATGTAAAAAAATATGTATCAGTATGACAATGAAATACATAGCTAATGAGTACTTAAACATGGGATGCCTACCCCGTCGAATCAGACTGAAACAAGCGAGCTTGTTCTTCTTTGCTACCCTCATCGATTGACCACCATCCAAGCAATCTGGACATAAATGAAAGTGACTGAAGGCATATGATTTGCAGGCAAAAACAAGATCATTGACATTATATGAGATGATACATGTATAATTACCTTGAGCCATGATGTATGAAAGCAAAACATTGGTTGATTCTTGATGAAATTGTGAGATAGCTTCCAGTAAGCGATCCACTGCGTAGTAAAATAACAAGCTTCTCAATTAACCTTGACAAAGCAAACAGGACACCCGCACCTTGCAAAGTAATTAGTGGTGAAAAAAGAGCAAAAATTGGAATATGCCGAGCACTAGATGGAGTTCCCTGAAATGGAAACAAAAGTTTAAGGTTATATAAAAAAAAAATGCAATTATGTGTGTGTGTGTGTGTTTGCGCACTTGGTCATAGAAAATGTATCATTATATATGTATGTGCACGCGCGCACTTGGTAATACGAAAATGTATCATTATATATGTATGTGCGCGTGCGCAAGCATGTGCTTGGACATGGGAAAATGCATCAGTATATATGTATAATATGTGCTTGGCCATAGGAAAATGCATCAGTTGGACAGAATGGAGGTCTATATACAACATGATAAGTGATACCAGACTGTTATCAGACATGGAGACTCGGTTAGCCTATATTTCCAAAATCATAACCTTTTGGAAGATGCAACATACAAATTGTTGTAAAACTATAATAACTCAAATTACAGTTATTTATTGCAAATTCGGAAAACACACCTCTAAGCGCATGCACAGCAGAACTTGGAAAGCAACAAGAGGAATTTTCATAATGTGACCGCCTACATCTTGGAGAGCACACAATCTATCCTGATCACTATCATCTACTGAAGAAGAGAAAATTAACCCACTGTTCCATTCACGGTATCTAATTGCTGAGGATGATGAACTTGCTTCACCATGATTAGAATTTCTATGTATTATTGGATTTGACCATTTTGTACAAACTAGGAAAGCAAAGCATTCTGCAATTCTGTTAGAACAGAAGAAGGATTACGGTCGAATTAACCAATATAATTTCCAGAAAAAAGAAATTGTGATGAAAAATTCATACTTACCCATAGTTAATGAATAAATCCCACCATCCCAGGGAAGCAACATCACCTGTAACATCTAACAAATCAGCCCTGCCGTGCAATTCATAAATTTCTCATGTTATAAATTTCAAATTACACTTATTAAGACATGAGTAGTTTAATTGTGACATATGAGAGAATTAGCCTAGCTTGTGCAATAAATTGTGAACAATACGTGTTTATTTAGTCATATACGTGACACATGGAGTGGATAATGTGTACTGCTTTCATTACTTGGTATGTGAATCCAATATTTTGTTTACATTGACTGTGTATAGGTTAAACTTCAAACCGTCAAAATTCCTAAAAAGATCGGATAAGGAAGAGAAATTCTTAACATGACCAAACAAATATGCAGATACATTACCAGACAGCTTAAGAAGCGTGAAAGTCGTGGCTGCAACCAGAAATACCATAGAGATCGCCACCCAGAAGTGCTAAGACACCAAAATAACATAACTTGTCAAAATGGAGGTCGTGAAATTAGAAAATTACACATAAAACAACACTGACGTTAGCTAATAAAAAGACCGAAATATATTTTTTTTAAAAACTTAAAGGTAGACAAACATGAATAAAGTCAGAAATCTGTTGTAAAAAGTATAATGCTAATAAACGAAAGCTCAAATTATATTATAATAGTATCAGCACTAACCTTTTTTGATAGAAAAATCAGTAATGACTTCACTTATAGTTTATAGTTGGATTTCTAATTGTTAAGTGTTAAGGAAACAATGAAGATTTGCCAGTTCATGCTTGATGTATGTAGACAATGAATATATATTGTAAGAAGAACGATATAAAGCAAAATCGTTCATCTGTTTGAAATCAATCAGATATCAATCTATCTACAGTAAGGCGTCTGATTACCAAAATGGTTAGTGGAAAACATTAACAACTAAAGGATAAGAGGAATGATGAGAAGAAAAAGAATGGAAACAGTCCAATATGCATTCGACCTCAACTGATAGCTATGTTACCTGATACTTTTGCACCGTATTTATGATTCAACCTCAAAGACATCATGGGCGGTGGGACAATTAACCTTCATATAAAAAAATTGCTAAAAAGATTCCAAGCGTAAAATTAATGTTTTGTATGTTTTAGTAAGCTAAGCTTTTTGCCTAAAGCGAAAAAAGGTATACAGATGTATTAGTTGAATTTTGCATGTAAATTTCAGTGCTTTACACTTCTGTTCTGACACTTTATAATGAAAAATAAATAAAGGCATTTCCCATGAGACCATTTCCTACTTCACAACATTTGTGCTTTTCAGCAATTGATGGGCTTTGATAATAAATAGCAAATACAGCCCTTGTTGACAATTCTGTATGCTTTTGTGCATCATACATGATTTTTTACCAGGTCTCTATGTTTTGGAAGCAACAAAAAGTATAATTCAGTGTGCACTATGGCATATGACACATCAATTCCATAAATAAAAATTGCAGCAAATAACGAAACTATATCAGTTGAAAAAAAACTTGAATGAAAATAACTCTTACAGGAAGTGTCTCCCATATAGCTTCATCGCTCATGCTATCTTCATCTCCAGGCATAAGCGCCCTACACATTCTGAACAAGAAGGGCAGCATGATAAAGGGAGAGAACAATATTCTAAAAATTTAGGGAAACTTAAATATGTACTGAATAACTAGGTTGAAGATTAATGGAAATGCTAACAATAGGTTATAGGATTGCATTTTTCAGATAACAAGCATCTCTCCATGATATGCAAGTATATACTATCATTCTTATGTCGCATCAAGAAAGGTAAACATAGAATCATCTAAGTTTGTCCACAATTTTGATATGTAGATATTTTTAGCAGCCAAAAAGAATGTAGGATGAATTCCAATTGTTTGATTTAGTTACAAAGACTTTCCATTAAATTATGATTTTCTGTGTTCCATAATGAACTATATTAGTAAATAAGCACATTGCAACTCAACAAATCAAAAATGCAAATTTCACCTTGGCCAAAATGAAACGACCCATACCTGAAATTGTCGATAAGGATAACCAATTCAAATGCTAACAGCGGAAGGAAAACAATCTTTATATTCACAGAAGGGTCACCATACACTAAAATGTTTAGAACATAAGTTAGCTGACAGAAATGTTGCAAGTTCCATAGCAGTACTTTATTCATTCCCATACACACGGGATATGCATTAGATATATCATGAATGGCCATAAGTGAAGTCCGTGCTTGATGAAGTTATTACCATATAAAGTCTCAAGATAAATGCAAAGAAGTAGCTCAAATGCAATAAGCAATGGTGTTGCAACAATAGCATGACAAGGTGCCCACTGTTAATACGTTGAATTAGATAAGTTGCAAGTTATGTGAAAAAAGGAACCCATTTAAAAATAAAAATAAAAATAAAGTTGCGAACTCATACATGACGGTCATGTGGCAACGATGGAGCAGGCAAGGAGAATCTTCCTCGCGCAACAACAGAGTGAAACAACCAAAGAGGAGCAAAAATAATCCTGTGTTGTCAAATGGATAATTGAAGATACAAGCAACAAAGCAAAAAATCTGAAACAATATGAAACAAGATTCAGCTTTTGCGCACTGATGCTGTTGCTAGATCCATTGCATAATTTAGTAAATCTTTACTTACGTGCGTCCAAATTGTAATAATGGTATCAATGGAAAGAGTAAATTCAAGAAAGAAAATTGGTATAAAATTTATACATGTGCAACTAATAAAAAACTATGACTGAAAGAATATAGAACTAACAAGATAAACTATGCCCCTTGAACAGTGTTAGGCATCATGTTATGAGTAGTGAAATCATTCTTTAAGTTATTTACGTGACTTTGACGTGCTCCACAAGCATTCATAATTAACTTCTAATTTTTGTTAACAGGTATAGGTGGATAAGCTATGAGCAGTGTATAGAAGGCCATTTTCTTTTTCATCTTTTATAACTAATCAAAATTTCAAATTATACTATACAGACATTACTAGATCTTATCTTCAACGAAAGGAAACAATTTTAGTAGGCATGCAATAAAATTGTTCCCAAATAGGCTCTTATCATTTTAGCATGACCTACTGCTTCTCTCCCTCCCTCTATTACTATCTTGCAGTAAAAAATAAAGCCTAAATTGTTATCTACTGCTTAATCGTATGCATTTCCTTAATATTTCCATTCCAAACTACTAAATAAAAAGTCAAAAACTTGACTAATAATACATAACACATGCCAATAAAATCACATCCCAAAATCTCAACTAAAACCCTTCCAAAATCAAGATTTTCAACAATTTAGCCTACCACACAGTAAAACGCCAATCATGCGTATCAATCAACAGAACATTCCCTTTAAAAATTCCCAAAAAAGGTGAAAATACATACCACCAAGAATAATTAGAGCGGGAATCGATTTTAAGAGCGAGAAGAAGAGTGAAACTGAACAAAAATCCATGAGCCGCAAATGCTTGTGACGATTTTGCGACCCTTGACCAAGTCATCGCCTTTCTTCTTTGCTGCATCATTCCAGACTCTCTAAGTTTATCTAATTTTAAGGTACAAATGATATGCTTTTTTAAACTAAATAATTATTGGAGCTAGCTCCCAAGCAACGGAGCAATTAAGATATTGCGAGTAGCGATTAAAATCGAATAAAAAATTTGGATCAGCTGAAATGTACTAAATTGGCCCTTGGTTTTCGATTCTTTTTGTTTTCTTGTAGAGTTTGTTTAGTGTGCCGCGAACGGTGATATAGCTTTCAATCTACAGTTGGAGAGTTGGAGTGCCCATATGTCCAACCTAAAACGTGTTTTCGGTACAGATAGCAGTCTTTTATTTGCCCCCTTTCCGTTGGTGGAGTGTCCTAAACATTGGTCCAAAGTGATTAGTTCCGTCCTCAGCCGTTGGATGAACATGGATGAATGTACGTTGACGTCGTATTTGTCATCAATGGTAGTCACCAACAGCCTTTGATTTATGTTCTTCTTTCCATCCTTCCATTCAAATACTCCGTTCAAATACACCGTTCATATTACCAAACACATTCTCCATTCAACCAACTTTTTCCACTCAAATGCGCTGCACAAATGCCTCGTTCTAATTTTCCGTTTCCGTCCCCAAAGAACACACCCTCAAATTACGTAAAAACATACTTTAAATTACTTAATAGTTCAATTCAAGTAGTGCATAATGTTGTGTAGAATTTCAATTAATTTGCACTAATTCCAAAATTGCAGCGGAATACTAAAGCGCGGAAACAATCAAAAGAAGAATTTAGCTTGTCGATTAATTATCAACTACCAATTCAATGAAAAATAATCACCAAAGAAAGAGAAACAGAAGAGTAGAGAACACGTATATTTAACGTGGTTCGGCTAGATTACCTACGTCCCAGACCCAACAATTATTCTTTTATTCTTCTGAAGAAAGTGAGTATAAAAGAAAGAGATAACAAAATTATAGAGAGTAAAGTGGAGAGACTAACCTATAACTACAAATTGAATAATCAATTTATCGAAAGATTTGTTTGTGCTCTAAACCCCTAATTGGATTTGGCTGCAGAAATTAGGGCTTATTGAAGATGTAACGACCCACCTTTTTGGACGGTTTAAATCGACAATAAATCATACATGTCAGACTCAAACTATTCAAAAAGGAGGATTGTTATGGGATAAACAAGCAAAGCAGAGAGAGAAAGAAAAACAAAATACAAAATCTCATAGCGGAATAACAAAACATAATAATTAAATAAACAGTTCATGAAGCTGTTTTACAAATAACAATTGATTACTTTTACAATACAGATCAGAGTTACATCCAACAGGAATAAATAAATAAATGTAGCGGAATAATGATGTAGGGAAATGAATATAATAAATAGTAATAATGTACTGAATTTTCGTCTTCATCCTCCAAAACATAGTCTTCAATACACTGAAAAGCTCAGATTGACCCGAGCGTAATGAAAAGACAAAACACTCGAGTCGGAACTAAAAGATCTTATGTAAGTTAAATTAGCAGTAAATAAATATGAGTGTAACGGCGTCAGCTATGTTTACGGGGATTAACATCTTCTATCAAGTGTCTAGCGTGAGTGCAACAACTTAAGAGATGTTCGGGATTACATCTTCTAAGGATCCGTTAAACTGTCTACATACATAGTACAAATACACTATTATAATAGTGTCTACAATAAAGTAAAGTATTAAAAAAGCATTAAGGCATTATACATATTTTCTTAACACGTTTTATATATTCCCGAAAGTTTATACAGTACCGTAATTCCTTCGTAAACTAGAGGGCTATCAGAGGGCACTCCATAGCTACGGTAAACCAAACTCATAGAAGGCGCGATAAGGCATGTGATAAGGCATACGAGGCAATGCACAGGGTAGGATACTACCGTTTTGCGGATCCAGACTGGTGATAACGCATAGCAGCTACTATCACCCACCTCGAAACACATTCCCATAATCAAAATCGATGGGTGACCACCAAATCAATCACAAAGTCATAATATGGTATCAAAGAAGCATGTGTGACCTCACTTGGCCTTGTGTGGCTCTTGTTTTAGTCACATCAAGCTGACTCGCGGAAGTTAGAGCAACGTTAGTACCTCGTACATAATCGTTCGCTAAACCATCCCACTTCATTCTGGAATCTTCACCATGTACATAGTTGTTAAAGTGGTTTTCGTATTGGCAGAGAGTATGACAATATCTGATTCTGGTCTCTTCAACAATCAAACGTTTATTTCACACCGGATGGTTCTTTTAAATTTCCAAAACCGTTTCATAACTAATATCAAAATATCATATTCTATTCAAACCATATCACTTCGAAATCATATTTGCTTTCGAAATCATATTCACTTTCGAAATCATATCGACCAAATAAGTTAAATCTCATTTCAAAATCATCATATTTATTCAAATATGTCATTTAAATCCCAACTTAGGTTATAACATCATTTAACCATATTCGCTTTTAAATCGAGGATTTAAATATAAACACTTCCACTTTACACAGTCTGAAATTTAGAAAATCGTTCAGATACTTATAATAGTTTAAATAGTTTAGCATAGTTTAAAATCAATTTTAAATAGTTTAAAATACTTTAAATAGTTTTAAAATGGATTAAAAATAGTTTTAAATATTTTAAGATAGTTCAAAAAGATTCAAAATAGTTTAAAATAATTTAAATAGATTTAAAATAGATTAAATAGTTTTAAATAAATTAAAATGGTTGATTTGATTGAAATGGTTTAAAATAGTTCAAAATAGATTAAAATAGTTTAATAGTTTGAAAATCTTAATAATCAGGATTTTTAATGATATATTATTAAACAGTTTATATTAACATAATAAATGTGAAATTAATATCAAATTAAACTATTTCTTTCATTTCAACATGTATGGACCATATTCAGTTTTCAAATCAATGTTACCCAATTTCAGATCTTTCAATTCAAATTCTAAATAAACCATTTAAATCTATATCGATTTCAAATCCATGTTTTAAATATCAAATTAAGCTACTCCAATTTTAGTAGATTTCAAATTTTAAATACTCAACATTTTCAACGACTCAATTGTGATAAATTTCATTTATACTTCAAATCTAACTTTAAAATTTCCATTTAAACCAATTTCCAATTTCAACATTTAAAACTTGGGTTCTCAAAAATACTTCAGTTTATATAAATTAATTTTCTTCAAAATATCGTTTAACTAAATTCAAGATTTAAGGGTTTAAAATCGCTTAATTTAACCAATCTGGTATCCTTATATAATTTTTTAACCTATTATAAAGTGATAGGACATATATCATTTCAATCTTTAACAATTTTAAAATTTACGGGTAAATATCATTTCAATCTTTAACAATTTTAAAATTTACGGGTAAATATCATTTCAACTCGCAATCCCAATTTTAACTTCAATCCATGAAATCGCTCGAGCCTATCATTTCAATCTATAACGATTTCTCTCTAATCTATTAGATCGTTCGGGTATGTATCATTTCAACCCATAAGGAATTTCTAACAGCAACTAAGGGAACTTGCAGTGTTCTAACAATATAAATATAATATCCAATCATCCAATATAAACAATCAAACATCCATTACAATCACCATTCAAATCAACAAATAAATAACATTGACTGATTATTAATAACAGGTATTAACAGGCAATTTAAAACTCAATATTAAATTAAATGGCGGTTAAATTCAATAAAAGTCAAATTTAACTAGAATGACAATACATCAACCAATCAATTTCTAATCACATCATAAATTCAATTCAACTAACATAAGATAATTTAGTAGTTGTGGGTAGGTCAAAACACTCATCTTTGAATTTCAAATCGATTTGAAACTCAAATAAAGACCCAAATTTCAACAGTCTTAGAATTCATCCGAACTAGTTTCCTAATGTCCAAAATTCCAATACGATCGCAGCAGAACAAACCGCACGTAAATCCGACCTCGTACGTAAAAGATATGTTAGTTAGAATATTTTAAAGTTTAAATTAAATTAAATAAAATATTATAGTCAACATACCATGTCATCTTCGTTCGTCTCACGTAACCCTAACAGAGACTTCGTAATTGACCTCGAACAAAACTCCAGCCGCCAACCTAAACTCACAGACGTCGACCATCATAGCCTCTTTCACGCCGATCAGAGTTCACCATCGCTATACCCATCTTAGGCCGATCTCCCGGTGGTCGTGCGACCATCTCCAAAGCCCCATGGCCATGGCCGCCGCCACTCCATTCCAAAGCCAATCATGGCGAATCTGGCAAGCACTGACACCAATTAACTGTATGGATCGAAAGCATAAGGCCTCCTCTATGCAGCAGTACTCGCTGATCATTCTGAAATCGACGATCCACCGTTAACTCCTCATTCCATTGTATGAAGAAGTTATCTTTTGAAATTAGCTTATTTCAAATTGATTTCATTAAATTGGTTTCTACGCATTTTAAGCCCATACAATCAAACGACAAGTCCGATCGATATGAAACTTGAAATCCTACAATAATTCACTATTATATATCCAAGAAACTGGTTTCGTCGGAATCTGTGACGATCCGGAATTTTTGAGCATTTGAAATTGGAATATTCAATTGATTTTAAATATTTAAAAGTTAATTTTTAACTTGAATTCAAATATCACCATTTATTTGATAATTAAATTATTGAATTAAATAATTTGAAGTTGGGTAAAATGTTGAATCTAGAGTTTTAAACCTGTTAAAAATAATTTTAAGGCTTGTAAAATTCATATTAATAATACTAAGGATAGCAAAAGTTTTAAATTTGAGTTTAAAGGTGATTTGTTTAGTTTTAAAAATATATCATTTAAATCGATATTTAAAAATAGTCTTCTGAGGTACAGTCTCGGATTTCGACGAAATCTGTTCCATTGGGTCCGTAATATTGTATTATTATCCGATTTCAATTTTCGTAGTGTTTGGAGTTGTTGTGTGAGCGTACGACATATAAACGCACTGAATTTTATATCGAAAATTTAATATGATAACTGGGTTCAAAAGCTATCTTTTCCATACGAACGAATTAGGGCTCGAAACATTTTCTATTGCGTTCAGAAGAGGGTATAGCATTATGAACGTCTAGCGGCACGCCTCGATAGGAAGTCAAAATTTTGTATTGCGTTTGTCGAGATAATTTGAATTTGACTTTAAATTAAAATATATTTATACCCTAAGTCAACACAGCAGCCTACTTTCTTTCAATATCAAAACATTTTCATCTCATTTCAAAACACTGTAGCTTGTTAACTTGAGCAAGCTAATGTCTTCTCTTGTCTCCCTGTATACCTCCTTTTTCTTCAAACAGGAAGCACCGCTCCTTTCTTCACAAAGAAATCCCCTTCTTCCTTTTTTTAAAAATCAATGGCCGAAGCCCCTTCTTCAGTTAAAAAAAAATATTTCGATTCAAACGAATCTCGAATTCAATTCGAGCACGAAGTTCTTTCCTCACGCAATTCAGATGGGGAGATCGCCGCATAATTTCACCCAAAATTTCATTTTTCCTCTAAGAATTCAAAGTCCATCGCGGAGTAGAATCGCTCGCACTCGCGTGCGCGGCGACAGGGAGGAGGGTAGTCTTGCGATTGGGGCGGTGAAGTCTTGATTTACGTTTTTGGTGGAGGTCGGCGATTCATCGACAAGTTCTTTGAATCGCATGGCGACCTAGCCTTGTGGCGATCGAGCATGTTCGAGGTAGCCGATGATTCCTCCATCGATTCGAATCGTGAATCTGGATTCGTGGTTCGTGCGCTCGCATGCATAAGGATCTGACTCAGTGATTGCACAGGCTCTGATGGGAGGAATATCCTAGTGAGGCGGAGGATTGTGGGTGTTGGAGTGTGCAGTTTGGTTTTGAGATGCTATCAGAATTCTGGTGAGGGTGTCGAGAATGACGAGGTTTTGTGCGTGGAGATGGTGACTGGATGATTGATGCTCGGAGATCGTGGGGGCGTGAGTAGTGGGAAGCAGTGAGGTAAATTTCCTTCTCAAGTTTAATCCAATTTGTGTGTGTGTGTGTATAAATTAGAACAGAAACATATATGCAGATTTTTTTTTTATGCAGAAGCAGAAAAAAATTGTATATATTAAGCAGTTTTTAAAAGAATTTGAGTTAATCCTAATTTAATAATATATATATAGGTAAAAATAGTAAAATACATATAATTTTGGAAGAGATAGGAATTTATGGAAAGGTTAGATTATTAAAAGCCTACAGCTTATTTTTATAAATATATATAAGAAGCTTTTAGAAAAATAAGTATACATTTTAATCTTCTAGTTGTTTTAGAAATAATGTATAGGGTGATTAATTTGTTTAATAAACTTGTTTAATTATTTTAGTCACTAGAAATATTTTATTAAAAAGGGAGTTAGTTTAAAAATAAACTATGATTTCATTAAATTATTAAATGGTATTTAGATGGTTCGATTTTATTTCAAATATTAATAAAATCATATAAATTATTTATTCAAGGTCAATCGGGAAACCAAGACAAGATTGAAATGGATTGCAAATTAAAAAGTCAAAGGTGAGTTATCCTCACTCATCTGGTTTTTTTTTTAAATTTAAATGGTTAAATTTAAATAATTGGTTGAATGATTGAATTGTTTGATGTGCTATATTATATATAATAGTATATAGTATATATTGGAGTGATTGATTCTCTGCATTATATAGCGGATGAGACCCTATGCGCTGCATAATAGCGGATGATGTTATATAAATCCCATATAACGCGATATTCCACCTCGAAGTGGAATTGGTATTGTGCTAACATCTGTGGATGTAGGGAAACAGGTTGGAGGAATCCAACTGGATTCCTCAAAATTATTTAGACTGTTTAATATTTTGCGTTATGAATATTTGATATTCTGTGATGAATTATATTGATAATTGGATATTGAATTGGATTTTTTGGAAAAAAATATAAGAGTAAATTTTGGAAGTGAAATAATTACATAGAAAGAAATAAAAGTGATTTTTAAAAACTGAAGTTAAATTGTAAAGTAGAGATTTAAAACAAGTTTTAAATCAAAGTTAAATCTAGAAAAGTTAGTGAATCTCAGTTTATTTTTAAACAAATAAAGTTTTTAAATTTAAATTGTTTTAACAACTTGAATGTTAAAGTGCATTTTTAAATTGATTTGAATTTAAAATGAATTTGGTTTTAAATTTCTTTAAACTTCTTTTATAAAATGAGTAATTAATTTATTTAATGAAGTAAATAAAAAGGTAGTTAATTACTGGTTGAGACTAATCAAGAGTGATTAATATTTGTGGTTTAATTAATGATTAATCACTTAATGTAATTAATTTAGATTAAGATAAATTGAAATGTAATTAGAAATAATTAATTTATATAACTAATGTTGTAATTAAAGGTTGATTAATTAAGATTAATTAATCAATAACAAGTGATTTATGAGAAATTAATTAATATAAGTAATTAAGGATTAATGTAATTAATTATAGTTAATTAAATTGTGAAGTAATTAAAGATTAATTACTGATTTTGGTTAATAATAATTAATTTGTGTAATTAATTAAAGATAATTACTTGGATGTAATTGAAGGATAATTAATCTAGGGTGATTAATTAAGATGGATAATTAAGGGATGATTAATTAATGGATTTGAAATTTGTTAATGTCAAGTGAAGGAATCTAAGTGTTTAGGGTTAGTAATTAAATTAGATGTGATTAAATTTATTTTGGAAGTGATCAAGTTTGCTTATGGTTGATTGAATGGTATTGGATGCCTTGAATGAGTTGATATCTTTGATATGAAATGTTTTGTAGTATCATATGTTTGGACGGACATGATATTATGGTTATATATCAATGATGAATTGTTGTGGAAGGGACATCCTGTATTTAAAGTTTGAAGTGTATTTCACTTGGATAACTTGAGATAGGATGACATGAGACTCGAAGAGACCGGGGTCGGGTATTAGAAAATACCCAAAACCACTTTGATTTTTTATGGATTGATATGTGAAATCAATAGGCTGGAATGAAATGATTTAAGTGAATTGGACTATTTGATCTAAATTTTGGTACTTGGAAAAGTGATATGTGAAGTAAGTGATGTCTATAACAAATTGTGAATTTGTAAATTGATACGGGTTACCCCGGGTTTTATATAAGTTGTATGCTTTGTATTCCATGTTAGATGGGTTTACTCACGCTGGTTTCCAGCCTGACCCGGGTGTTACTTTAATGTAAATCTCGGGTTAGACCGAGTAATACAGATTTTCAAGTAAGGACGTTCTGGAGCTCACGAGGCGAGCTGGATGGCAAGAACGTATGGAGTATCTCCGTTGTATTATATTATTGTATATCTGAGACATGATGATTGTGTGTATCCAGTGTCTGTATATATATGTGTAACTCTGATGTATTATAAATGTATTTGATAGATACAGAATTCTTTTGTAAACTGTTATTATTTGATATTATATTTTGATCCGCTGCGAATGTGAGAATCTTTATTATGTTTCTTCTTCTTCTTCTATCTCTTTCTTCTTTCCCTAACTATCTGGGATTTTCGAGATAGAAAATTCCGGGTCATTACAGTTGGTATCAGAGATAAAGGTTAAGCGAGAATCTTGGCTCTGTTGGGATTACTCATTAAGGATAGGGTCAATGGTACCCTAAAATGAGTTGAGTATAATATATATATATATATATATATATATATATATATATATATATATATATGAGCGCGTACTTGTTATTTTCTTATATAAAGGTTTTAAATGATTTTATATAAGAATATATTTTGATATACAAAGCAATATTTCTTTCTAATAAATATTAAGGTAATTGGTTGTTATATTATTTGAAAATTTTAATAATGAGAATTAAGTGGTAATAGAAACACAACCAAATTAAAATTAAATGTAGATAAGTTTGAAATGGACTCGGAACTAAATGGTTTAAAGAGATAAGTTAATTTGATTTAAAGGATTAAATCAACATTTAAAAATTTAACTCGAATATATATAATTCGGGATCCTTTAAATTTGAAATTTGAATTGAATTCGTTCAAATTGAATCTGATTTGAATTAATTGGATTTGTGATTGAAGATGGATAAGTTAAAAATTCAAATGGAAAATTTGAGTTGGATTGAATTGAGATGATTTGAAATTGAAGTGGGTTCAATTGATATTAGTCTAAATTGATTGGATAATTTGGAATTGTAATTAAAGTTGAGTAGGTTTAAAATCAAATGGAATTTGATTTGAATTTGGAAAGAAATCAAGATTGATTCAACTTGAATTGGGGTTAAATTAATTTCAACGGAAATTGAAGTTATTCAAATTGGAATTGAGTCAATTTAAATGGAAGTGAAAATTTAAATTGAATTGATGGGGAATTGAACAGTTTTGACTCTGGACTATTTTCAATATACATTGTTTTAATATAAACTTATTTTGCAAGTTATTTAAGACATACAACCTTTCTTTTTAAAGCCAAATTATTTTATATTTGTTTTACAATTATTTTTGGAACTATTTAACAATTTTTCAATTGTTTTATAAACTAATTACTATTTTTCAACTATTTTACAAATTAATTACTATTTTACAACCATTTTGCAATTATCTAAAATTTCTGAAACTATTTAACTATTTTCCAACTATTTTGCAATTAGTTAACTATTTTACAGCTATTTTGCAAACTAATAAATATTTTTCAACTACTTATCTATTTTTAAAATTTTCAAGCTATTTTCTAAATATAAACTGGTCGGAGTTCAAACTGTTATTGATTAAATACCCAACTGAGATAAAAATTGAAGTGATAATCCAAATGGGGATTAAGCCAAATGTGAATAAGTGAATAAAATCAAAGTGAGGATGAATAGAAAGAAAATTGATTTGGTTAATAATCAATGAAATTAAATATGTAGGATGTACGTATATTATTCTATTCGCATAGTGATTTGATCCAGATTTGAGCACAGAATTTCGAGATATTTATATCGATCCGAGTTGGGATTTTTCACTCGATTTTCGACGGCGAACCTGGATATGGATTGTTGATTGATTCTGCATATTCTCTATCATAGCTAGGCTATGCAAGGAGAATGACGGTTTCTGATCAAGAAACCTGATCTGTGTCCGCACTAGGAAGTCGAGTGGACGATACTAGTTCGGAAGTGAAATTGTATGATCGAGTGAGCGATCAGATTGGTATAGCATGCGGATGATATGTGTACATCGTACAGATTTGAATGAAATTGATATTGGAAATTTGTGGATAGGAAATGTGAAATGGTTTTTGAAACGAAAGGTATATTTTGTGAAACATATGATGAAGTAAAGTGGAAACTGGATATTTCTATGGTAAAAATTTACTTTATGGAAGTAAGTAAAATGTTAAGTGACTTTATAGAGTAATCAAATTTGAATACTTGATTTTGAATAAACAAAGTTATATATCTTTGTTATATAAGATAAATCCCCCCTTGTTGAATCTATTGTCGGAAGGAAAGGATTTCGAAAGTGTTTGAAGTATAAAAGAAGTTTTATACAAGTTTGAAATGATCCAAAGTTTAAAAAAAAATTATGTATACCTATATATATATAAAGGATCTTATGAGGATTTTGGGAAAAGGTTTTGGGAACCTTTGGATTTGGAAAGGCTTTTGATTTTTGGGTAAAACCAATATTGGAATTTGGAAAGCCTAGTTTGAGAATTATCGATTTTGGATAATCGATTTTGAGAAAAGGAGATTTATATGAGATTCATACTAGATGTATGATTTGGAAGATACTATATATGTATAGTATAAAGTATTTTGATAATGGCTCTGGGGAAAAAGGCACTCCCTTGAAATGGACTTCTCAGAAGTGCCAAAGGGTGGTACTGCCTTGAACCCTAAGGGGGGTTCTAAAGTTGATATTGTGAGGAGTCTGCACAAAACTAGTCCCTGAGGATTATGTGTAGTGTGTAGCGGAAGTCGAGGGCGCTGAAGCCTATAGAGGCATTTGGGTTATGCTGTGATGACAGTGTAACTCGATGTCACTGCGATCTACTACAGACCATAGCAAAAGTCGTGTGTGCTGCTGAGAGCCAATAATCTGTGTTTGATTTTATATCGGTAGACTGCTACCTATGGTAACATAGCGAAAGTCGTGTGTGCCGTTGAGAGCCAACAGTCTACGTTTGATTTTACATTGGTAGACTGCGACCTATGTGGGAGTGGAGAAGTTTCATTTTGACAGCGAAAACCGACGGCGCTGATGCCTACAGTTACATGGACTTTTGCTGTGATGGCAACGTAACCCTAGAATGTAACTGCGATCTGTTGTGGGTTCCATGGCGTAATCGAGGGGCACGGAGTGCCTATAGTTACATGGACTTTTGCTGCGATGGCAACGTAACCCAAGATGTAACTACGACCATGGCTGGGTTTGATGATTTCCAGAGCATTCTCACCAAAGATATTTCCTTTGTTTTCCAATTTTTTTTTTAATATTTCCAATAAAATTACTTTCCACGTATTTTCACTGGATGTTGAAAATGGGTCTGCTAAGTATTTATAGATTTTCAGTCCTACGCCTGATCAACGTGTGACCGAATTTCTGTGAGAACAAGGATGGACTGGTTGAGACATCGAGTTATAAGAAGTATTTTTATAAAAAGCTATTTTAATAGTATTATGTGAATTTAAGAGTATTTCTAAAATTTTAAAATAAAGAAGTAAGCTAGTTAGCTAAATAAATTAGTTAAGTGAATATGTTAATAAGATTTAAATTGGTTGAGTAGAAGTTGAATTGGGAGTTATTAATGGAGTTTGGAAATGAAAACTTGATTTATAAATTAAATTTGACATGAATTGTTAGTAAATTGAATACAATTGGAATATTGTCGAATAAAAAGGAAGTTGGATTGAAACAGAAATGGTTTGAATTGCAAATTAAGTTCAAGAAGGTAGAAATAAATTGAAAATGACCTTATAATTAGTTAAATGAGTCGTGAATAAATTGAATTTGGAAATTAAATTTATAATAACTAATCAAATAAATTTGTAGATCGAAACGAGATTTGATTAAAATAGAACCAAGTTAAACTGAAAAGGAAAATTTATTTTGCAAATGAAGTAAGCTTAAGCTTTGAAGTTGGACTAAATTAAAGTAAATAACATAAGTTTAAAATTTATAGAAGCTCGACTTCAAGTAGGAAGGGTAGACCATTAAATAAAAGCTTGGGTTGATTAATTTGAGAATGGCTAGTAGTATATAAGCATGGAATGCGTGAGCTAAATAAAATGGTTGTGAATGAATTAAAATGAAAGGAATTAAATATAAATTGAGTAGGAATCAATTTAAATTGGTTATAAAACTTAAGTAATTATTTATTCACATGGATATTATCGAATTGCATAAAATTAATTGTCGTTAACGTAAACGAAGGTAATTAAAATTCTATGAGTTGATAAAGATTAAATAAATTGGTTTTAAGATCAATTGAAGTGAATATGAGCTTGTTTTGCTTAAAAGTGAATTAAATGTAAGCAATTGAGTTGTAAACCATTTAAATTGAATGAAGTTGTATACGACTTGGTTGTAAACAATTAAAATTAACGTCGAAACCCTATAAATTGCTTATAAATATTGTTTAACCTGCATTGCTTATAGAAACTCGTATGTTTACTAGTTAAATATATAAAATGTTGCTAAGTTACATGATTTTGACACTTACATATTTAAATTGAGTAAGTACTGGTACCGGGAAGCCGTTTGGCTGGATTTGGACGCGCTAATTGCTAAAATAATAAGCTGCTTGCTTAAAATGCTAAATAAGGGTACGCCTACGCAATAAAAATAGAAAATATGAACTGTTTTTATTTTTCCGACCGTGTGGGTCGATGTATACATATTTATATCTCTTGTCAAATTGCAAAAGCTCCTCCGTACAAAGGAGACTCTGCCCAAATTTTTCGAAAATTTTGGGGGTTAGAAAAATTTGTAGGAAAATTTTTGTTAGCGAAAAAACGATTTCAAATTGGAAATTGAAATAAATTAATTGATGAAACTAATTTAAAATAATGATATGAATCAGTTATAAATGGAAGATAAAATTCAATATTTAGAGTTGAAGATAAACTGAATTCATATGGAAATGGGAAAACTAATTTGAATAGAAGTAGATATGAAAACTTCTATAAGGAAATGTATAAAATGATTTTAAAAGCTGTGATTGGATATTACTGCTAAGTAGGATATGCAGGCATTATAAAGGGAAAGGAAAATTGGTTTTGATTTCAGAAGATAATTTGAATTGCCCGACTAAAAAGATATGTGTTTAAATTTCTGTATGAAATTTGATTGGGTTTTGATCTAGCCACTGGCCTTTTTTTTTCTTTTGTAATTTGGGAGCCCGTGGAGGCATTTTGTAGTTGTACTGAGCTAGCCACGCAAAGGAGACGCTTGCGAAATTTTTCAAAAATATAGGGCGTTAGAAAATTTTTGAGAAAATTTTGATAATTCAAAATTTGGTTTTAAATTGAAATTTGAATGATTGAGCAAATAGTATTGTTTGAAAACTATGGGAGAAGTTTGAAAAGTTAGTAAGGTTGATGATGTTCTTATTAAAATATGATTTTGGATATTGTTAAAAATTGTTTGGTTTGGGTAGTTGTTGAAACCAGATTGATTAGGAAAATGGTAACGGGTTGTGGACCATTCTTCTTAACTAGTAATTTCGGGGACGAAATTCTTTTAAGGGGGGAGGAATGTGACGATCCGGAATTTTTGAGCATTTGAAATTTGAATATTCAATTGATTTTAAATATTTAAAAGTTAATTTTTAACTTGAATTCAAATATCACCATTTATTTGATAATTAAATTATTGAATTAAATAATTTGAAGTTGGATAAAATGTTGAATCTGGAGTTTTAAGCCTGTTAAAAATAATTCGAAGGCTTGTAAAATTCATATTAATAATACCGAGGATAACAAAAGTTTTAAATTTGAGTTTAAAGGTGATTTGTTCAGTTTTAAAAATATATCGTTTAAATCGATATTTAAAAATAGCCTTCCGAGGCGCAGTCTCGGATTTCGACGAAATCAGTTCCATTGGGTCCGTAATATTGTATTATTATCGGATTTCAATTTTCGTAGTGTTTGGAGTTGTTGTGTGAGCGTACGACATATAAACGCATTGAATTTTATATCGAAAAATTAATATGATAGCTGGGTTCAAAAGGTTATCTTCTCCATATGATCGAATTAGGGTTCGAAACCTTTTCCATTGCGTTCGGAATAGGAGTATAGCATTATGAACGTCTAGCGGCATGCCTCGATAGGAAGTCAAAATTTCGTGTTGCGTTTGTCGAGATAATTTGAATTTGAATTTAAACTAAAATATATTTATACCCTAAGTCAACACAACAGCCTACTTTCTTTCAATATCAAAACTTTTTCATCTCATTTCAAAACCCTGTAGCTTGTTGACTCGAGCAAGCTAACGTCTTCTCTTATCTCCCCGTATACCTCCTTTTTCTTCAAACAGGAAGCACCGCTCCTTTCTTCACAACGAAATCCCCTTCTTCCTTTTTTTAAAAAGTCAATGGCCGAAGCCTCTTCTTCAGTTAAAAAATATATTTTTTGATTCAAACGAATCTCAAATTCAATTCGAGCACGAAGTTCTTTCCTTACGCAATTCAGATGGGGAGATCGCCGCATAATTTCACCCCAAATTTCGTTCTTCCTCTGAGAATTCGAAGTCGATCGCGGAGTAGAATCGCTTGCACTCGCGTGCGCTGCGATGGGAAGGAGGGTAGTCTTGCGATTGGGGCGGTGAAGTCTCGATTTACGTTTTTGGTAGAGGTCGGTGATTCGTCGACAAGTTCTTTGAATCGCGTGGCGACCTAGCCTTGTCGCGATCGAGCATGTTCGAGGTAGCCGATGATTCCTCCATCGATTTGAATCGCGAATCTGGATTCGTGGTTCATGCGCTCGCGTGCGTAAGGATCTGACTCAGTGATTGCACAGGCTCTGATGGGAGGAATATCCTAGTAAGGCGGAGGATTGTGGGTGCTGGAGTGTGCAGTTTGGTTTTGAGATGCTGTCAGAATTCTGGTGAAGGTGTCAAGAATGGTGAGGTTTTGTGCGTGGAGATGGTAACAGGATGATTGATGCTCGGAGATCGTGGGGGCGTGAGTAGTGGGAAGCAGTGAGGTATATTTCTTCTCGAATTTAATCCAACTTGTATATATATATAAATTAGAATAGAAACATATATGTAGATTTTTTTTATGCAGAAACAGAAAAAAATTGTATATATTAAGCAGTTTTTAAAAGAATTTAAGTTAATCCTAATTTAATAAATATATAAATATATATATATATATATATATATATGTAAAAATAGTAGAATATATATAATTTTGGAAGAGCTAAGAATTATGGAAAGGTTATATTATTAAAAACCTACAGCTTATTTTTATAAATATACATATGAAGCTTAAAAAAATAAGTATACATTTTAATCTTCTAGTTGTTTTAGAAATAATGTATAGGGTGATTAATTTGTTCAATAAACCTGTTTAATTATTTTAGTCACTAAAAATATTTTATTAAAAAGGGAGTTAGTTTAAAATAAACTATGATTTTATTAAATTATTAAATGGTATTTAAATGGTTCGATTTTATTTCAAATATTAATAAAATCATATAAATTATTTATTCAAGGTCAATCGGGAAACCAAGACAAGATTGAAGTGGATTGCAAATTAAAAAGTCAAAGGTGAGTTAACCTCACTCATCTGGGTTTTTTTTAAAAATTTAAATGGTTAAATTTAAATAATTGGTTGAATGATTGAATTGTTTGATGTGCTATATTATATATAATAGTATATAGTATATATTAGAGTGATTGATTTCCCGCATTCTATAGCGGATGAGACCCTATGCACGACATAATAGCGGATGATGTTATATAAATCTCATATACCGCGATATTCCACCTCGAAGTGGAATTGGTATTGTGCTAACATCTGTGGATGTAGGGAAACAGGTTGGAGGGATCCAACTGGATTCCTCAAAATTATTTAGACTGTTTAATATTATGTGTTATGAATATTTGATATTCTGTGATGAATATATTGATAATTGGAATATTGAATTGGATTTTTTGGAAAAAAATATTAGAGTAAATTTTGGAAGTGAAATAATTATAGAATGAAAATAAGAATGAATTGGAAAGAAATAAAAGTGATTTTTAAAAACTGAAGTTAAATTGTAAAGTAGAGATTTAAAACAAGTTTTAAATCAAAGTTAAATCTGGAATTCAAGTTAGTGAATCTCAGTTTTTTTAAACAAATAAAGTTTTTAAATTTAAATTGTTTTAACAACTTGAATGTTAAAGTGCATTTTTAAATTGATTTGAATTTAAAAATGAATTTGGTTTTAAATTCCTTTAAACTTCCTTTATAAAATGTGTAATTAATTTATTTAATGAAGTAAATAAAAAGGTAGTTAATTACTGGTTGAGATTAATCAAGAGTGATTAATATTTGTGGTTTAATTAATGATTAATCACTTAATGTAATTAATGTAGATTAGGATAAATTGAAATGTAATTAGAAATCATTAATTTATATAATTAATGATGTAATTAAAGGTTGATTAATTAAGATTAATTAATTAATAATAAGTGATTTATGAGAAATTAATCAATATAAGTAATTAAGGATTAATGTAATTAATTATAGTTAATTAAATTGTGAAGTAATTAAAGAATAATTACTTTTTATGGTTAAGAATAATTAATTTGTGTAATTAATTAAAGATAATTACTTGGATGTAATTGAAGGATAACTAATCCAAGGTGATTAATTAAGATGGATAATTAAGGGATGATTAATTAATGGATTTGATATTTATTAATGTCAAGTGAAGGAATCTGAGTGTTTAGGTTTAGTAATTCAATTAGAAGTGATTAAATTTATTTTGGAAGTGATCAAGTTATCTTATGGATGATTGAATGGTATTGGATGCCTTGAATGAGTTGATATCTCTCACATGAAATGTTTTGTAGTATCATTTGTTTAGACGGACAGGATATTGTGGTTATCTATCAATGATGAATTGTTGTGAAAGGGAAATCCTGTATTTAAAGTTTAAAGTGTATTTCACTTGGATAACTTGGGATAGGATGACATGAGACTCGAAGAGACCGGGGTCGGGTATTAGAAAATACCCGAAACCACTTTGAATTTTTATAGATTGATATGTGAAATCAATAGGCTGGAATGAAATGATTCAAGTGAATTAGACTATTTGATCTAAATTTTGGTACTTGGAAAAGTGATGTGTGAAATAAGTGATGTCTATAACAAATTATGAATTTGTAAATTGATATGAGTTACCCCTGGTTTTATATAAGTTGTATGCTTTGTATTCCATGTTAGATGGGTTTACTCACGCTGGTTTCTAGCCTGACCCAGGTGTTACTTTGATGTAATGCTCAGGTCAGACCGAGTATTACAGACTTTCAGGTAAGGACGTTCTGGAGCTCAGGAGGCAAGCTGGATGGCAAGAACGTATGGAGTGTCTCCGTTGTATTATATTATTGTTTATCTGCGACATGATGATTGTGTATATCCAATGTCTGTATATATATATATATATATATATATATATATATATATTTGTGTATGTGTGTGTGTAACTCTGATGTATTATAAATGTATTTGACAGATACAGAATTCTTTTGTAAACTGTTATTATTTGATACTATATTTTGATCCGCTACGAATATGAGAATCTTTGTTGTATTTCTTCTTCTTCTTCTTCTTCTTCTATCTCTTTCTTCTTTCCCTAACTATCTGGGACTTTCGGGATAGAAAATTCCGGGTCGTTACATAATCCGAGACAGTGGCCAAAATGACTATTTTCACGCTAATTAAATAAATTATTATTAAATTAATTAAATCACCTTTTAAATTTCTATTTAAAAGTTAAAATTTTCTATCGTTTTGATTACCTACACATTTAAAATCTTTTTGTGACGCCCCACCTCTATACCATCGCTAGCCAAGGACACTACAGGGTAATGTCGTCAACTAACACGGAGAATAAGGCTGGTTAGGAGCGACCATCTATAGCCTTACTCTAACTATCTATTGAATGCATCGACAATAGAGATACCAAGCAGGTCGACATATCCAATGAATACTTAAACAAAACGATAGGTGGTTGGAGGATCTATCAGAACTGAATATAACAACTCTAATGTAATATACATCACAAAACAATAGATTATCATATACACATATATTGATACATAACAGAGTATACAAACTGATACATGTCAAGTGGTATAGCAAACTACAATATACAGACGAATCCAAAAGAATACATATCAGAGTTACAATAAAAAGGACTACACAAAGCTATAACAAAAAGAAGCTAGCTAAGTAGTCCATGCAGAAGCAAAATAGGCTAAGTCCAAAAGCACCTAAGCTGAAACATCTCGTTCTGACCCGAGCATAAATACACGGATCAGTCTACCTAAACAAATCAGTTAGATAAATTGAACAACAATAACCTGCAAGGTCATAAATTATAACAAATATCTCTAAAAAAAGATAACACAATCATCTAATAAAAGATGAATCATAACAGAACAAGCCTCATGTCATCGGCAACACAATAAACAAAGGATATGGATATCCCAAAACAAGCCAAAAAGGCAATAACAAATACCAATGAAGGTAACATAAGTTCCACAAGGTAACCGCTATATATCGTGCGGCTCAAAAAGACCAACACCGAAGGGCGATACCTAGGGATATACATATCAATGAAACATCAGAAAATTCGCACGTGCTCAGTATTGTATAAACAAGGATCCATGAGCCCGAAGACTCCAAACCCAATATCACTCGAGCGGTGACGAATGACCAACTCCGAAAGCGATACAATAGGGCAACAAAGCCGAAGGCACAAACCCGAAGGCAACATACCCGAAGGCAAAAACCCGAAGGAGACAGTCCGAAGACACTATCCCAAAGGCAACAAACCGTAGTGGTGAAGGTCCGGAGGCCCAGTACTGGACACCACTAACTGGCAGAATGTGTCATAGCTCTCAAAAAGGAATCCGCAAAGCGGTAACGTGAGTCTCATAACCACTCGTTCGCACTAAACGGTTTACTATCCGTTAGTTAATTTCACACTCAAAGTAGTAAAAAGTTTACCTCATCTCATCGGTAAACCAGACCAAAAGGCCAAAACAATCAATTGAATAGGGCGGGGATTAATATGAAAGACAAACGCATGGATTCATGGTCCGTGTTTTACCTAACCATTTAATCTCCCTTCCACTCCGCTCAAAGTGCGAAATTGTGTGTATGCGTTTTAAATAAGATTTACAAATTGGAGAAGCAAGCTTTTAATACGATTTAAAAGATTATTTTATAAAAACCCATGGATGAAGTCAAAAAGGAATCATCAAGGTCAAATATGCATAAACAACTAATTGGAATCAATGTAGATCGATAAAAGTTGGAATCACAAACAAATAGGAAAATTAGGCAAAACAGGGAAACAGAAGCAGGTCGGTTGACCGGACTCTGAGTTCGGTCGACCGAAATAGCCCAGAAATGTTTTGGCTACAGCTTCAGTCGACGGGCTCAGAGAGATCGGTCGGCCGAACCTGATGTCCTGCATTTTTCTACCTTATTAATTGAAGTGCACACACCCCCAATTCGCAACCGGACGAGCACGGACGCTAGGGGATTACGCCCATTGGCTACCCGATCCTATTAGCACCTCGATGCATCACCAAAAACATGTTTAAACATCAAAGTTAGGATTTTAAAGGTTTGAACCCAAAACACTAAAAATTTGGATATTCGCCAATTCAATCCAAACCAAAAGCAAATTCACATGAACAAGTGTTAGGAGTTCATACCCAATAATCAAAGATAGTTATAGACAAAGATGTGAGGTAAAAATCTCACCTTTAACCCAAAAACAAGAAGAAGAAGCTCAAATGCAAGGAGAAGACCAACCACTCTCCACTTCAACTCTACAAACTTCAATCTAAGATCAAAACAAGTATTTTCCTAAGTTAGGTTTAGAAAACTTTCTGAAATTGAAGAAGAAAGAGTTGGAGAAGATGAAGAGAAGGCTTACCAATAGCTTCACTTTTATTTTGGAGCAAGAATTCAAGTTTGCAAGAAGAACTAGGGCTTGGAATTTCTAATTCTTCTTCCTTTCCCCCATTTTCAGTTTTAGCTTGAGTTTTAGAATGGAAAATGAGTGAATGGAAGGATAGAGACTGAGTTAGGGTATTTAGTTAGCTAGTGGGCTGAACCCAAACCCAAAACTCAACTAGAAAAAGTAGCAAAACTCGACTTACTCCAAACATATCAAAGTTTATACTCAAAAGGATCGCAAGTGCCATTTTGAACTCAATGGAAGTGGTTTCGAGTCCTAATTCGGCCGTTTGTAAAAAATAACATTTCAGACCTAAATCCGACTAATGACGCTATATTTAAATAAAATATTTAAATATATAATCGTTAAATATGCAGGTTGTTACAGATCTCCCCTCCTTACGAAATTGCGTCCCCGCAATTCCTAGAGACGATATTTGTAACAACTACATACATACAACATCAGAAAGAAAAGGAAATAAGCTTGAGACGAAAAGATATTCTCACCATTCCCAAGCAAAGATAGAAAACCCGGATAGGATCGCTCGATAAACTCTCTGGTTTCCCAAGTACAGTCATTGGGGTTAGCGGACCATTGAACTTTAGCAAGCGGCACGCCGTTGTTTCGAAGGTATCGCACCTCCATGTCAATTACGCGAATAGGCTGTTGTACAATAGATAAGTCTGGTGAGATCTCAAGTTCTTGCAAATTAGGAGAAGCGATAACAGAATCCGACTCCCGAAGACACTTCTGAAGTTGAGAGACGTGAAACACGTCGTGAATGCGAGATAAATGAGCAGGAAGTGAAACTCTATAAGCCACAGGGCCAATACGTTCAGTAATAGAAAATGGTCCTATAAAGCGAGGAGCCAATTTCCCAGTCGTACTGAAACGCATAACCCCTTTCAAAGGAGAAACACGAATAAAAACAAGATCACCAATCGAGAACTCGAGAGGCTTCCTACGGTTGTCTGCGTAGGATTTCTGACGGCTCTTTTCCTCTTTCATTCTCAACCGAATCAAATCAATCTTCTCAGAAGAGTCACGAACAAAATCTGGGCCAAGAATAAGCTTCTCCCTAGATTCCAACCAACAAGAAGGTGATCGACATAACCTTCCGTATAAGGCTTCGAAAGGAGCCATACCGATACTGGACTGAAAACTATTGTTGCAGGAGAACTCTACAAGAGGTAGGTGATCCTCCCAACTACCACCAAATCAAAAATACAAATGCGGAGAAGATCTTCCAAGATACGATTCACCCGTTCAGTCTGTCCATCAAACTGCAGATGATAAGCTGTGCTAAAATTAAGCTTTGTTCCCAAAGCTTGCTGAAGACTCTGCCAAAAATGACTCGTGAATAAAGGATCACAGTCACTCACAATAGAACTAGGAACACCGTGAAGTTTCACGATTTCCTTGACACACAACTTAGCCAAATGCGAAGCAGTCCTATTAGACTTAATAGGAATAAAATGAGCAGACTTTGTGAGGCGATCAATAATAACCCAAATGCTAGAATGGCCCGATCTCGAACGAGGTAGGCCGTCAATGAAATCCATAGAAGTCTGATCCCATTTCCACAATGGAATCTCTAGAGGCTGAAGAAGACCCGAAGTACGTTGATGCTCGGCCTTAATACGCTGACAAGTTATGCAATTGCTCACATAACTCGCCAAATCGCGCTTCATGCCTTTCCAATAATAAAGACGATGCATATCGGCATACATCTTACTACTACCAGGATGAATGGTATACTTAGAACGGTGACAGTCATCAACAATGTCATGCCTAAGTGCAAAATCAAAAGGCACAAAAAAACGGTTCTTCTTGCGAAGACACCCATGAGAATCAATGTTGAAATCCCGCAACGCCTCATCACAGGATGCAGACTCACAAAGCTGAATAAGATGCAACAAATCAGGATCAGACCGCTGGGCATCGGCAATACGATCCAATAAAATGGGTCGAGCTTCCAAACTAAATAATAAAATAGGAGAATCAGAAGATGAACCTCGATCACGAATTTCACAAAAACATAGAGTCTCAAGAATATTCCATTCGGCAAGCATCATAGAAATTACAGCCGAATGTTCGCGACTAAGCGCATCAGCGACACGATTACCCTTGTCAGGGGTATACTGGGTATCAAAGTCATAGGAGGAAAGAAACTCGAGCCAATGCTGTTGTCTCATATTGAGTTCCTTCTAAGTGAACAAATACTTCAAGGATTTATGATCGATATAGAGAATAAAGCGCTCGCCCAATAAATAGTGTCGCCAAATCTTCAAGGCGAAGACAATGGCGGCTAACTCAAGATCATGAGTGGCATAGCGAACTTCATTCGGACGCAGTTTCCTAGAAGCATAAGCAACTACCCGATCCTTCTGCATAAGAACAACACCGAGACCACTACCACAAGCATCGGTGTAGACAACGAGATCATGATTCCTCTCGGGAACCACAAGAATAGGAGCATTAGTGAGAAGTTCCTTTAATGTCTGAAAGGAAGCTTCACACTTGTCGGACCAAATAAAACGAATGCCTTCCCGAGTAAGTCTGGTGAGAGGAAGCACAACACGTGAAAAATTCTCAACGAACCGACGGTAATAACCCGCCAATCCAAGGAAACTACGAATCTCATACACATTCTCAGGCCTCTTCCAATTCTGGATGGTTTCGATCTTTGAGGGATCGACAGAAATGCCATCGGAAGATATAACATGGCCTAAGAACTTAACCGTATTCTCCCAAAAGTGGCATTTGGAGAATTTGGCTCTAAGCTGATGGTGATGGAGAGTACTCAAGACAATTCTCAAGTGATTAGCATGCTCAGCTTCAGACTTAGAATAAATAAGGATATCATCAATGAACACAAGGACGAACTTATTGAGATATTCTCAGAATACTCGATTCATGAGATCAACAAAGAAAGCAGGAGCGTTCGTCAAACCGAACGGCATAACGAGCCACTCAAAAGAATCATAACGAGTGCGGAAAGCGATAAGAGGTATGCTATCCTCCGCGACTCGTAACTGATGAAAACCCGTGGCAAGGTCGAGCTGAGAAAAGACCTTAGCACCACTCAATAGATCGAACATATCATCGATCCTAAGCAACAGATACCTATTCCTGATGGTTAACTCGTTAAGCTTGTGATAGTCAATGCAAAGCCTAAGAGTTCCATCGGACTTCTTCACGAAGACGACCGCGGATCCCCATAGAGAAAAACTGGATTGAATCAACTGCTTAGACTCAAGCTCTAAAAGCTGCTTCTTGAGTACCTCATTTTCCCTTGTAGACATCCTCGTGGGAGGACGACTAACTGGCTGCGTGCCTGGAATGAGATCAATGCGGAACTCAATTGCCCGCTTGGGTGGCAAACCCGAAACAGGCTCGAAAACATCAGAAAAGTCACAAGCAATAGGAATACGAGACATATCATCATCATCTCGAGAATCAAGAGAATGTAAAGCCATTTCGGAATTATCTACATTCCGAAGAACAAGTGATAGCTGAATAGGCGAATCCGGATGTCGAAGATACAAAATTCTCTCCGAACAAATAATCCTGGCATCATATCTCACTAGCCAATCCATACCCAAAATCATATCAAATCCCAGACAAGAAATAACGTGCAGATTCACACGAAAAGAAAAGCCACATAAAACAATCTCAACATCATCACAAAGCATGCTAAGGGTCGCGGATCCCCCAATAGGGTTCACAATCCTTAAAGAGGTGACCAAACAAAAAACATCCAGAGATAAATCATCAACGAGCTTTTTCGATACGAAAGAATGTGAAGCACCCGTATCGAAAAGAACTCGAATACTACGGTCATGAAATAAAATAGAACCTTCCAAAATAGATGGAGATATACCTTAGGGCTGAGAAGGACCTTTAGAAGCCTTAGCAGCATAAAGCTTGCTAGACTTGGCACCAGCCGGAATAGTAGGTCAAGTGGAAACATGATGTCCTTCCTTCTTGCAATAACGGCAGAAGAGAGGCTTGGAACAAGCTCGAATCATATGATCAGGAGAACCACAATTGAAACACTTCCGAATGAAAGGTGTTCCAACAGATTGAGGCTGAGAACCAGAACCACCAGTCTTCTTCTTCTTGGAAGGAAAAGACCTGGACTTCTGAAATGAAAACTGCTTCTTGTTGGGGTTCTTGGAAACCTCAACATCATCATCACTATCACACTCCTTCTCGACGGTTTCAAGATGAAGTGCAGAATCTACCAACTCCTTAAAAGAAAGCTTAAGCTGGAGCAATAAAGACTTCTTAAGAAACAAACTTCAAATTCTTCTTATAAGAAGTGCTAATAAATTTAAGACCATACTTAGATAAAGCCTCGAATGATGCAACATACTCAGAAACAGAAGATTTCCCTTGCTTCAACTCAAGGAAGCGACGGGTCAATAAAACTTTTTCAGATTCAGGAACGAACTTGAGTTCGAATCGTCCCCGAAACCGAGTCCAAGAAAGAGTAGACTCATTATTTAGGCTACAAGAAGCTTGTACCAATCAAGAGCACGCTCTTGCAATAAACTAGAAGTTACAAGAACTCTGTCATGATCAGAAAGATCCATGCGAGAGAAAATACGCTCGCATGTGCGAAGCCAAGCTTGGACTTCAAGAACAGACTCGGAGCCCTTAAACGGCTTTCTTCCAAGATGAGCAAAATCATTACACAGACGTGCAAAGGCAGACTTGCGAGGTGGAGATACTCGAGGAGGAACTGGAGGCTGAATGCTCCTAAACAATTCCAAAAACTGAACGGCAGACATATAAACGCCATCCGGATGTGCGCCACTGAATTGCCCAGCATCCAAACGTCGCCCCCTGCCTCTTCCAGCCATATGCTGAAAGTTAAGATAAGAAAAAGATTATTCACAAGGTAGATGATTCAATATGGAATACTACGGAATTTAAATGCATTCGTAGATGTATTCCCACATTCTATCTACCACCAAGGCACAAAAGAAATATAGAGGCGCGATGGTTCAAGGGTTTGTATCACTTGTACACTTTGATGTATCGGAATATGTGCATCTATTCTGTGTTTATCACATTTTGTTCTGAACTCAGCTCTGATACCAAGCTGTGACTTCCCACCTCTATACCCACGCTAGCCAAGGACACTACAGGGTAATGCCGTCAACTAACACAGAGAATAAGGCTGGTTAGGAGCGACCATCTATAACCTTGCTCTAACTATCTATTGAATACATCGACAATAGAAATACCAAGCAGGTCGACATATCCAATGAATACTTAAAACAAAACCATAGGTGGTTGGAGGATCTATCAGAACAGAATATAACAACTCTAATGTAACATACATCATAGAACAGTAGATCATCATATACACATATATTGATACATAACAGAGTATACAAACTGATACATGTCAAGTGGTATAGCAAACCACAATATACAGACGAAGCCAAAAGAATACATATCAGAGTTACAATAAAAAGGACTACACAAAGCTATAACAAAAAGAAGCTAGCTAAGTAGTCCATGCGGAAGCAAACTAGGCTAAGTCCAAAAGCACCTAACCTGAAACATCTCGGTCTGACCCGAGCATAAATACACCGGTCAGTCTAGCTAAACAAATCAGTTTAGCTAAACAAATCAGTTAGATAAACTGAATAACAATAACCTGCAAGGTCATAAAGTATAACAAATATCTATAAAAAAGATAACACCATCATCTAACAAAAGATGAATCATAACAGAACAAACCTCATATCATCGGCAACACAATAAACAAAGGATATGGATATCCTAAAACAAGCCAAAAAGGCAATAACAAATACCAATGAAGGTAACACAAGTTCCACAAGGTAACTGCTATATATCGTGCGGCTCAAAAAGACCAACATCGAAGGGCGATACCTAGGGAATATACATATCAATGAAACATCAGAAAATTTACACATGCTCAGTACTGTATAAACAAGGAACCATGAGCCCGAAGACTCCAAACCCAATATCACTCGAGCGGTGACGAATGACCAACTCCGAAAGCGATACAATAGGGCAACAAAGCCGAAGGCACAAAGCCGAAGGTACAAACCCGAAGGCAACATACCCGAAGGCAACATACCCGAAGGCAACAAACCTGAAGGAGACAGTCCGAAGACACTATCCCAAAGGCAACAAACCGTAGTGGTGAAGGTCCGAAGGCCCAGTACTGGACACCACTAACTGGCAGAATGTGTCATAACTCTCAAAAAGGAATCCGCAAAGTGGTAACGTGAGTCCCATAACCACTCGTTCGCATTAAACGGTTTACTATCAGTTAGTTAATTTCACACTCAAAGCAGTACAAAGTTTACCTCATCTCATCGGTAAACCAGACCAAAAGGCCAAAACGATCAATCGAATAGGGCGGGGATTAATCGGAAAGACAAACGCATGGATTCATGGTCCGTGTTTTACCTAACCATTTAGTCTCCCTTCCACTCCGCTCGAAGTGCGAAATTGTGTGTGTGCGTTTTAAATAAGTTTTATAAATTGGAGAAGCAAGCTTTTAATACAATTTAAAAGATTATTTTATAAAAACCCGTGGATGAAGTCAAAAAGAATCATCAAGGTAAAATATGCATAAAAAACTAATTGGAATCGACGTAGATTGATAAAAGTTGGAATCACAAACAAATAGGCAAACTAGGAAAAACAGGGAAACAGAAGCAGGTCGGTTGACCAGACACTAAGTTCGGTCGACCGAAATAGCCCAGAAATGTTTCGGCTACAGCTTCCGTCGACCGGCTCAGAGAGGTCGGTTGGCCGAATCCGATATCTTGCATTTTTATACCCTATTAATTGAAGTGCACACACCCCCAATTCGCAACCGGACGAGCACGAACGCTAGGGGATTACGCCCATTGGCTACCCGATCCTATTAGCACCTCGATGCATCACCAAAAACATGTTTAAACATCAAAGTTAGGATTTTAAAGGTTTGAACCCAAAACACTAAAAATTTGGATATTCGCCAATTCAATCCAAACCAAAAGCAAATTCACATGAACAAGTGTTAGGAGTTCATACCCAATAATCAAAGATAGTTATAGACAAAGATGTGAGGTAAAAATCTCACCTTTAACCCAAAAACAAGAAGAAGAAGCTCAAATGCAAGGAGAAGACCAACCACTCTCCACTTCAACTCTACAAACTTCAATCTAAGATCAAAACAAGTATTTTCCTAAGTTAGGTTTAGAAAACTTTCTGAAATTGAAGAAGAAAGAGTTGGAGAAGATGAAGAGAAGGCTTACCAATAGCTTCACTTTTATTTTGGAGCAAGAATTCAAGTTTGCAAGAAGAACTAGGGCTTGGAATTTCTAATTCTTCTTCCTTTCCCCTGTTTTCAGTTTTAGCTTGAGTTTTAGAATGAAAAATGAGTGAATGGAAGGAGAGGGACTGAGTTAGGGTATTTAGTTAACTAGTGGGCTAAACCCAAACCCAAAACCCAACTAGAAAAAGTAGAAAAACTCGACTTACTCCAAGCATATCAAAGTTTATACTCAAAAAGATCGCAAACGTCAATTTGAACTCAATGGAAGTGGTTTCGAGTCCTAATTCGGCCGTTTGCAAAAAGTAACATTTTGGACCTAAATCCGACTAAAGACGCTATATTTAGATAAAACATTTAAATATATAATCGTTAAATATGCGGGTTGTTACACTGTTAAAACAAGTTTCTCATGTCAAATCCAGTATTAATATTGCACTAATTACAGTGTTCAGTTTTAATTGCAGTAAATCAATTAATAATAATTTAAATTCTAATAAGTTAATTTAGTTTGATTTCACTCTTTTTATTCAATCAATCATTACTATACGGACATAGTTAACATTGATTTACCATCTATTACGTCAATATTATACAGTTACCATCTTAATTCACATTAACTGCAATATTTAAGCAGATTAATCGCAATTGATTCCCAGTTAAATTTCAACGTATTAAATAGTGAAATTATAATTAAACCATTGTCACAACTTACCAATTCAAATGCATTTCTATGTTTATTGTTTATAAATCAAGCTAATAAATTCACATACGGATTAACCATCTTATATTACCCAATTTCAATTGATTGCGTATACTTTCTCTTTTTATTACATATTTGGTTTAATTCCTTGTTTACAATCTATAATCAAATTTTATATTTACAATTATTTTAATTAATTGAAATTGCATTAAAGTGGTTATCAATTACAATATATTAACACTATTACATTTCATTCTAGTTATTTTTCTCATTAATAAATCTTAAGTTTTTAATTTTCCATAACATTAAACCAAAACTTATTTAATTAGTAAATTTAATTATCGAAAATTACGGGTCGTTACACACTCCCCCATTCCAAACTTTTCATCCTCGAAAAGAAAAAGAAGGAATTAAGAACTTAATGTATCTTATTCAAAGTATTCAATTTATAAACAATTAATTTATAAAATTAAATAATTTAAATAAAGTATATCAATTTAAAAACAACTAAATCCTTCATATTCAAGTTAAATAAAAGTTTGAAAAACATTTCCACTTTCACAAAAAATTCTAAGTCCAAAATTTACGAAAAATTTCGGCAGAGTCTCCTTTACGGGGAGGTCTGAGAGAAATCATAATATCAATTATAACACGTATATATCATATTTCAAAATAAATATCCCAAACCATGGGAAAATAATACAACATCGCTAAAAAAGCCGTAATCTGAACACGTACCTATTTGTCGGGCAACAATGCTTATTAATGAAACCAAAAGCAGTAGCTATTGCTTCTATAAACCTGTATTTTACTTATATAATGCAAAGAAGTTAATAATTATATAAAAGAGAAATATTTAGTTGTTTCAATCAATAGCAAACAAACCAACACAACATAACACAATCACTTGCAAACGAAACCATACAATCATCGCATACAATCAAAGTAATCAGCCTTCCATCCATAACAACCAAAACAAATGGTTTTTTGGCATTCAGAAACTTTTAATCATATAAAATGATAAATAAACTACTAAGTATATCATACACTCAACGGTCTTAGATAAAACTTAATAGATTATCTATACATCTTTACACAGTCAGAAGTATTTTTTCACAAACATCCCATAAGCCAAAACAACCAATAATTTCAAATATTATTTAAGTTTATTCTTATTAATCTTGTCTCACACTATTTACTGTTCCTTTTTCTTCATCATTCTTACAATGCTATGTTTCGATTAATTGACATTCATTACATACAAAATTTCATTTCTAATTTATTCATATAATGCCATTTTCATTACTTACACAAGTTATTTCCATTTCAATTATTTAGATCATCAATGAATTCATTATTGAAGTATTGCATACATTTTATTTTACTTAATTCACATTTATTATATACTTTGATTTCCTTTTTATATCAATATTCATTTATTAAGCAACTCATAGTTAAATTTTTATTCATTTTCTTTTCACATTTATTTGTTTCATATATATAGTATTCACTTTTGCAATTCAGTTTAATTATAATTGGCTTCATACATTACTTAAGTTTATGATCATTTACTTATAGTATTCACCTTTCTATTAAATTTAATTAGTAACACTTCAAATTATTAACTTAAGTTTATAACATTTTTATAACATCAGAATTCTTATTTATAGAAATAATTCTGTTAAACACTTTCATTACTTAAGTTTTACTTGTATAATATTCCATTACATATTTCTATTAACATTTCAACTTTTAACATTTTGGTAAGATATATATATATATATGTGTGTGTGTGTGTGTGTGTCTTTTAGAATGTATTTGAATGTTACACAAGTTTATCTTATTCATTTTAGTTAACAAATGTTCAATAATTACATCTTCTTAATTTTAATTACTCTTTAATTTATAAGTGCCAATCCTTCAATTTATTTACATTTCATTAATCACTTAGCTCTTAATTTCTTATTTTCCATTTTAGCAGCTTCCAATTATCAAAATAGTTAAGATTTCATTCTATTATAATAAATGAAACTACTAAGTATCAGAAGTGTTTAAGAATTAACTCCGGGCTACATTTCAAATCATTTAAAATAATATATATGTACTCACAACTTATATATATTCAATCACATTTAGGAATTTAAATTCAAGATTCATTATCAAAGTAAGTGTGTAGTAAAACTACTACAGCAATCTTTCCATTTTGAAACATGAAAATGAACGTCGATGATGCATGCACTCATCACCGAAATTATTTTCCAATGACAAAGAGGGGAGTACAGAATTTATTTCCTTAAAAAATTCTTTTAAAACTTACTTTCAAGTCATATTGAAAACATTTCTATCCGAAAATACTTCCAAATAATTCTAACATCGTATTCCAAAAATCCATTTAAAAGCAAATTTCAAAACCCAGAACTTCTGTTCTCAAATTTTCAATTCTTATTTATTTTATTTGTAAATCCTATTCTACATTTCAATATTTACAAAACTTCATTACCAAACAAACAACATTTCACATCCAACTATATCCATTTATAAAAATTTATCCTTTTATATACAAAATATAATAATCGGTAAAATTATTTTATTTACCCATATTTCGAAACAATATTATGTCGGTCTTCCCTATTAAGAGTTTAGAAATCCCTATCAATGTCATAGCATCCTATGTACCGACCGGAATTTATAAATACTAAATATAGCAAATTAACACAATACAAAAAACATTTATAACACTAACAAATACGCTTTCTCATATATATACACTCAACGACTCATTCTAGGGTATTACTACCCTATACTCTATCAAGTCAGACCCCATAAAGCTAAGTTTATCGCTAAACCTTGCTCTGATATGAAATGTAACGATCCATCTTTTTGGATGGTTTAAGTCGACAATAAACCACACATGTAAAACTCAGACTATTCAAAAGGGAGAATTGTTATGGGGTAAATAAGAAAAGCAGAGAAAAAAAGAAAAACAAAACATAGAATCTCACAGCGGAATGACAAAACATAATAATCAAATAAATAGTTCATAAAGCTGTTCTACAGATAACATTCGATTACGCTTTTACAATATAGATCAGAGTTACATCCAACAGGAATAGATAAATAAATGCAGCGGAAAAACATGATGCAGTGGAATGAATATAATAAATAGTAATAATGTATTAAATCTTCATTTTCATCCTCCAAAACATAGTCTTCAATACACTGAAAGCGTAATGAAAAGACAAAACACTCGAGTCAAAACTAAAAGATCTTATGTAAGTTAAATCAACAGTAAATAAATATGAATGCAATGGCGTCAAAGATGTTTACGGGGTTTGACATCTCCTATCCAGTGTCTAATGTGTGTGCAATAACTTAGGAGATGTTCAGGATTTCATCTCTTAACGATCCGTTAAATTTCTACATACATAGTACAATACGCTATTATAATAGTGTTTACAGTAAAATAAAGTATTAAAATAGCATTAAGGCGTTACTCATATCCCCCTTAACACATTTTATATATTCCCGTAGTCTATACAGTATCGTAATCCTCCATAAACTGGAGGGCAATCAGAGGGCACTCCAAAGGTATGGTACAAACCAAATTCGCAGAAGACGCGATAAGGCATGTGATAAGGCATGCGAGACAATGCCCAAGATAGGATACTACAGTTTTGCGGATCGGGATTGGTGGTAACGCATAACAGCTACTACCGTCCACCTCGAAACACACTCCTATAAATAAATCGAGGGAAGGCCACCAAATCAATCACAAAGTCATAAATGTATCGAAGAAGCATGTCCGATAGAAGGTGCGACCTCACTTGGCCCGACATGGCTTCTGTTTTAGTCACATCAAGCTGGCTCGCGAGAGTAAGGGCTATGTTAATACCTCATACCGAATTATTCGCCAAACCATCCTACTTCATCCTGGAATCCACCACGTACACAGTTGTTAAAATTGTTTTGGGTATTGGCAAAGAGTAAGACAATATCCGATCCAGGTCTCTTTAACAACCAAACGCTTATTTCACCACTGGATGGTTCTTTTAAATTTCCAAAACCGTTTCATAATTGATATCAAAATATCATATTCAATTAAAACCATATAACTTTTGAAATCAAGTTCGCTTTTGAAATCATATCGACCAAATAGGTTAAATCCTCATTTCAAAATCATCATATTTACTCAAATATGTCATTTAAATCCCAACTTAGATTATAACATCATTTAACCGTATTCGCTTTCAAATCAAGGATTTAAATATAAACACTTCCACTTTATACAGTCTGAAATTTAGAAAATAGTTTAGATAGTTATAAATAGTTTAAATAGTTAAAATCAATTTTAAATAGTTTATAATACTTTAAATAGTTTAAAAATGGGTTAAAAATAGTTTTAAATAGATTTAAGATAGTTTAAATGGATTCAAAATAGTTTAAACGGGTTTAAAATGATTTAAATAGATTTAAGAAAGATTAAATAGATTTAAATAAATTAAAATGGTTAATTTGATTGAAATAGTTTAAAATAGTTCAAAGTAGATTAAAATAGTTTAATAGTTTTAAAATCTTAATAATCAGGATTTTTAAAATGATATAGTTTTAAATAGTTTATATTAACGTAATAAATTTGAAATTAATATCAAATTAAACTATTTCTTTCATTTCAACATGTATGGACCATATTCAGTTTCCAAATCAACAAAATCCAATTTCAAATCTTTCAATTCAAATTCTAAATACATCATTTAATTCTATATCAATTTCAAATCCATGTTTGAAATATCAAATTAAGCTACTCCATTTTCAGTAGATTTCAAAGTTTAAATATTCAATATTTTTAATGACTCAATTTGGATAAATTTCATTTTTACTTCAAGTCTAACTTTAAAATTTCCATTTAAACCAATTTCCAATTTCAACATTTAAAACTTGGATTCTCAAAAATACTTCAATTTATATAAATCAATTTTCTTAAAAATATCATTTAACTAAATTCAAGATTTAAGGGTTTAAAATCATTTAATTTAACCAATCTGATGTCCATACATAATTTTCTACCCTATAGTCAAGTGATACAGACATATACCATTTCAATCCGTAATAATTTTAAAATTTACGGGTATATATCATTTCAACCCGCAATCCCAATTTAACTTCAAATCCATGAAATCGCTTGAGTCTATCATTTCAACACATAACAATTTCTCCCTAATCTATTAGATCGTTCGGATATGTATAATATCAACCCATAGGTAATTTCTAACAACAACTAAGGGAAATTGCAGTGTTATAATAATATAAATATAACATCCATTCATCCAATATCAACAATCAAACATCCATCACAATCATCATTCAAATCAATAAATAAATAACAACAATTGACTGAATATCAATAACAGGTATTAACAGGCAATTTAAAATTCAATATTAAATTAGATGGTGATTAAATTCAGTAAAAGTCAGATTTAACTAGAATGACAGATTAATACACCAGACATCAACCAATCAATTTCTAATCACATCATAAATTCAATTTAACTAACATAAGATAATTTAATGGTTGTGAGTAGGTCAAAACACCCACTTTTGAATTTCAAATTGATTTAAAATCCAAATAAAGGCCCAACTTTTAACAGTTTTAGAATTTGTCTAAACCAGTTTCATAATATCTGAAATTCCAATACGACCGCTAGGGAACAAACCGTGCGTAAATCCAACCTCGTACGTAAAAGTTATGGTAGTTAGAGCATTTGAAAGTTTGAACTAAATTAAATAAAATATTATAGTCAACATACCATGTCATCTTCGTTTGTCTCACGTAACCCTAGAGACTTCGTACGTGACCTCGAACAGAACTCAGCCGCCAACTTAAACTCACCGATGCCAACCGTCAGAGCCTCTTCCATGCCGATCAGAGTTCACCGCCGCTACAGCCACCTAAGGCCGACCTCCCAAGGGCCGCGCGACCATCTCCTCTATGCAGCAGTACTCACTGATCATTCCAAAATTGATGACCACCATCAAATCCTCATTCCATTGTATGAAGGAGTTAGGTTTTAAAATCAGCTTATTTCAAATTGATTTCTACGCATTACGATCCCGCACGATCAAACGACAAGTCCGATCGCTACGAAACTTGAAATCCTATAATAATTCCCTGTTATAAATCCGATAAAACTAGTTTCGTCGAAATCCGGGACAGTAGCCAAAATGGCTATTTTCACGCTAATTTTTATTATTAAATTAATTGAATCACCTTTTAAATTTCTATTTAAAAGTTAACATTTTTTATCGTTTTGATTGCCTACACATCTAAAATCTTTTAAAACAAGTTTCTCATGTCAAATCCAATATTAATATTGCACTAGTTACGGTGTTCAATTTCAATTGCAGTAAATGTAACGACCCAATATTAATACTTTCGTTCGAGTTGAATCTCTTCCTTTTGACTCGATTTCCTTTGAGTTTTGGAATGTCCCTCGGTTCCAAAATTCATTCTTGTCTCTTTCTATTTACATTCGTTTGATTCTGGAGTATCCCATAACTCCACTGAATGTTTTGTAAAGGGGGTGAAAACTCCTTTACAATTGGCATTGATTCACCGAAGATATCTGTATCCTCGGTTTACGATGCTGCTATATCTTGACATGCCGAATTCTACCTCCGGCTATCGAATGTCGATTTTTATTGGAATTCCGCATCGATTATATTCCTGAAGTCATGGTTGACCCGGTTAAGGTCGTCGCGATTTATAGAAGTATATCCATCTTCTATTTTGTAATTTAATTATCTCATCTTCGATCGAGTCTATCTTCGAATCAGGATTCTATTGATTGGAGTTCCTCTAATTTAAATCTCTATCTTTGTTTTGAAATCCATTCTTGAATCACCCTTTTGAAAAATCGGGTATGTTGTACTTTTGAAATTGTTTATACCGAAATTATTATTTTGATAACTATGATTTTATTCTATATATAGAAGTAAAAATGTTTTCGATAAGGATTATATACCTATATATAAAACAAATAAGAAATGTTATTCTATATATAAAAGTTTTGAAAGGATTTGAAATTTTTGAAAATTTATAGAAATTGATTTATATAAAAATGATTTATAACTGAAGGGTTAAATTTGAAATTCGAGAATTGAATTTCGGTATTTTGAAATTGGTTTGAAGGTTTTGGAAAATATATAAAAATAATACGATTCAAAAGTATTTTTCGAATAAGAAACGTTTAAAATGAGTTCAAATGAATTCCAATAATTTTGAAGAAATTTAAAAGAAGTTTTCAAGAAAATAGAAGTCCAGAACTCACTTATGTTGTTGGAAAATAATTCGGTGATGAGTGCACGCATCATCGACATTGATTTTCGAGTTTCAGAGTGGGGGAGAGGCCTCTTTAATAGCTTCGCTATGCGAGTGATTTTGTAAAACCATTTTGATTCAAATTCCAAAGTATAATTTGATATTTTTTGAAAGATATATGTATATATTTGAACAATTTAAAGTGATACCGGTGTTCCATCCTCGAGTTTCGGATTTGATTTAGTATAATCCTATCTATTGACAATGATTTATTGATTTATGTTGATTTTCAACTCTTGAATTTGGCAATTTGATTTCCCTAACTATTTTGAATATTCGAACATTTCTAAATCGAGATTAAATTTTCAAAGCTAAGAAATTTCGAAGAGTATAAAATGTTTGATAAAGAATATAAATTTAGTTTTGAAATGTTTTGAAAAAAAATAGTTTTGAATAATGGTTTTCAGAAAGGTAAATTGGATATTTCAAATAGAAATAGATAGTTTAAAAGTTTTAAAGGGATAATTATAAATTTGGAAACCATTTTGAGTATAATTGATTTTGAGAAAATATTTGGTTTTGAAATTAAATTGAAATTAAAAACCAGTACTTATATGGTGATTTTGGAAATGAATTTGTTTGACTTGAATTATTTTAATTTGGAAACTGGGATAATTTTCTAAACCTATTATTTTGGGAACTTTGAAGTTTAGGTATTTAATTTGGAAGAAAATTTGGTGAAATCATATATGATTTTGAAACTGAATTGATATTAAAATGATTTGAAATTGAGAACCTTATATTATTAAGCACTTGATTTGGGAGTGGTCAAACTTATATAAAATGGATTTGTATAAGTATGAAGTTGATTTGAAATCTATTGATTTGAAAGGTACTCAATTTGGAAAGAGAATTTTATATAATCGAAGTCTATATAAGTATGATTTGATATACTATTGATTTGGAAAGTATTCGATTTGAAAAAAAGAATCCTTTATATAATGGACTTTATATAAGTATGATATTTGAAGGTATTTGAAAAGGTACTATATGATATATATTTTCGAAGCAATGATATGGAAAGTGCCTTCTGCTTGATATCCGCTTTGTGGCCACATTGTGGATTCATCCTATCGATATTATTCTCTCTGATTTTTGGTTTTTCGGATGTGATACTCGAGCGTTCCCACCGTGGCGTAACCCATGGTTTTTTTCCTCTCGCGACTACATAGCTAAATTGCCTAGCTGAGTCTGGCCTAGGGGTGCGGATTGTTTCCTAGGGGATCCAGGCGTAACCATTGTGTATCCTACAATCTGTGTAGGTCGCGATTAGTAGCGAAACTGCCTGTCTGAGACGGCCTAGGGGTACGGATTGTTTCCTGGAGGACCCAGGCATAACCATTATGTATCCTGCACTCTACTAGTCATCATGGCGTAACTCGCAGGGGTGAGAAAGCTTACAGATACGGATTGTTTCCTAGGGGATCCAGTCGTAACCATTGTGTATCTGCGAATCATGGTTAGACAAAGGTTTTGGTTTGGTTGTTTTGTTTGGATTGTACTTTCCATATCTGTTTTAAAGGTTTTTCAAGTATTTTCACCACTGTTGAAACAAGTCCACTAAGTACTTGAAGAATTCTAGCTTTGCTCCTGATCAACGCATGGCCAGAGTCTGCAAGAACGAGGATAAACTTGTTGAAATATCGAGTTATAAAAATATTTTTGAAAGAAAGATTTATTTCGATATGAAGGTATTTTATTATAAAGGTATTTTTCAACAAAGAAATTTTGTGTTAATATTTGAAATTGAAACTCTTATGGTTTGAAATTTACGATTCATGCCTGATTCTATTCTTTAAATCTACCTTATCTTCTCAGCTTTAGTTATTCACCATATTCTGTTTTTTCGAATCTACCTTCTTTCCTTTTTGAATACAATCTTTTAAATATTACTTATTTGCATACTACATTGTTTAATAGAAAATTTTAGTGTTATAAATATTTTTGAAGTTATTAATTAAATAAAACATATTTAAAGTGAATGATTTATTAATAATGTTTGAAAAGTATCTAAAGACAAATTTATAAATTTATGAATTATGGATTTAATGTTTTCAATAGCTTCTTTGTAAATATAACTAATGATGCGAATAATTGTTTTCAAATAGCTTTCATATATGTATAAAGATGTTAGTTAAATATATTAAATTCCAATGAGTTTTGAAAATTTTAAAGTATTAAAGATAAATGAATCGCAAATGAAGTTTTCAAATGAATATTTCAAGTAAAATTTATATAGATTTAAATTAATTATTTACCCTTGACTTTCAATCTACCTTTATTTCTAGTTGTTCTATTCTCCTACCTACTTTCTTTTCGGGGATGAAAAATTTTGAGTGGGGGAGAGTGTAACGATCCAAAATTTTAGTGATTTATTTATTAAATTAATTGAATTTTGTGAAATTTTAATTTATTTCCTCTATTCACAAACATTCAATCTTTATACATATTTTTCATTGTTTCCTCTATTCGCCAACATTCAATCTTTATACATATTTGTTTTAATTTATTTCCTCTATTCACTAGCATTCAATCTTTATACATATTTGTTTCAATTTATTTCCTCTATTCACCAGCATTCAATCTTTATACATATTTGTTTTAATTTATTTCCTCTATTCACCAACATTCAGTCTTTATACATATTTTAATTTGTTTCCTCGATTCACCAGCATTCAATCTTTATACATATTTTAATTTATTTTCTCTATTCACCAACATTCAATCTTTATACATATTTTAATTTGTTTCCTCTATTCACCAGCATTCAATCTTTATACATATTTTAATTTATTTCCTCTATTCACCAGCATTCAATCTTTATACATATCTTAATTTATTTCCTCTATTCACCAGCATTCAAACTTTATACATATTTTAATTTATTTCCTCTATTCACCAGCATTCAATCTTTATACATATTTGTTTTAATTTATTTCCTCTATTCACCAGCTTTCAAACTTTATACATATTTGTTTTTATTTATTTCCTCTATTCACCAGCATTAAATCTTTATACATATTTATTTTAATTTATTTCCTCTATTCACTAGCATTCAATCTTTATACATATTAGTTTTAATTTATTTCCTCTGTTCACCGGCATTCAATCTTTATATATGTTTGTTTTAATTTATTTCCTCTGTTCACCAGCATTCAATCTTTCAAAAAAAAAATAAGAACAACGCATATATATATTGCCCATGATAAGCATATCTCTCCTTCTTCTTTTCATTCTTTGGAAAAACTCTTCCCCTCATTCCTCTTTGCTCCATGCCTTCACCGCATGCTCGACCACCCACAACCGTTTCCTCTCTTCTTTCATTCTTTATATGTAAGTATTTCTTTATATGTTATATCTGTTTCTTACACTTGTAGCTTTATATATATTCAAGCATACGAAAGGTTTGTTAAAACATAGATTTATATGTATATTTTATTTTATACAAGATTTCAAGTATCCCGGTGAGTTGGTTTTAGAGCGTATATATATAATCTGCTTGGTTATTTTAAGTTTTTATTAATAAGTTTGAAATAGATTTTCATAACACATATTTATTATTCGGTATGTATATATGATTTCTGCATATTTGGATAAGTTTATGTTGTACAAATTATTATATATATTAGTTGTTTGTGTTAGGTATATGCAGGCTATATGGTTTCTGCATATAAAATATGTAGCTGTTATAGTATTATTATATATTTCGGCAGAGTATATATTTATACAAAATATGTTTTGGTAACAGCTTGGTATGTTATGTTTATAAAATATGTTATGGAAAAAAAAAGATTTTTGGTATAAATGATCTCAGTTTTCCAATGTAAAATGTTAGTGATATATGAGTTTGACAGTGTATATATGTTAGTAGAAATGACATTTTGTGTATATATAAAGTTTACATAAGTTTGATATGCTATTCTTTAATATGTCTGTTTATACAAAGGTACAAATGCTAGTTTATGTATTTTATATACTGTGTATAGTATTGTATATACATAGATTTTAATATGTGCATGTTTTAAAATTTGTTACTGATTTTTATATAGATTTGCATAGAATGGCTATATAGGTTGTTTACGTATTTGATTATAAGTATATATATTCATTTATTTCAATTTATACTACGCAGATATGTGACTTATATGTGGTTTTATTTAAAACCAAAGATTTATAAATACATATATGTATATATAATTTAATTTAATTTGTGTTTGAATTTGATATAAATTTGAAATATATGTTTAAATGGATTTTTGAAAGTTTATATATATGTATGTATGTATTTCATTTATATCGAGCTAATTTTTTCATTCTCATCGATTCATATCTATCAGCTTTGCTCGTCAAATTGTACAAATCCTTATTTACTTTGGAATTCGTGCTTGGATTCGTAACTCCTCTCATTCTCGTTCATCTCTAACCTTGAAGGTGAGCAATCACTCGCGATTAACGTTCTTTTATTTATTAAACTTGATTTCAATTGGAACGATAATTGAAATATGAGGCTGTAGTTATTTAAATTGTTATATATGCTATTATCTATAACTGTTCACTTATGGGATAAGACACCATATCTTATTGTTTATATTTATTTTGATGATATATGCCTGTTGTTATTATTATTTTCATTTCTGTTATCACTCTGCAAGTTCCCTGTTAGTATAGAAATCATTATGGGTTGAAATGATACATACCCGAACGGACTTTAGAATATGAGAAAATCTTTATGGGCTGAAATGATAAACCCAAGCGATTTTCATGCAATTGAATTTGGGATTACGGGTTGAAATGATATCCACCCGTATATATTTAGTGTACGGGTTGAAATGATAAATATTCTTAGCACTTGACTATATGATAGGAAATATATACAGACACCGTTTGTCCATATAAATATTTTGAAAATAAATTTCTACAGTTGAAAAGAAATATATGGGATTTAATAAATATTGGTTATTAAAATATTATATATATATACATATAAATGGAAATTATATATATATATATATTTAGTAATAATATTGTTGAGATTGATTTCATCCATATAATATGTTTGAGTATTATTTACGATGTTTGAGTATTATTTACGATTTATATTTCAAAATTTACCGTTGTAAAAAGTTGAATAATTAAGATTAGGAGATAAATTTAGGTTTATTAAAAATGTTATTTTAAATAAGGATTTATTTAATTAAACCGATTTGAAATTATTGAATGGAAAATTTAAAGGTATGATTTTGTAACTGTATTTTTGATTTTTGTGATTTAATGAATATTTCACGTTTAATAAAATTAAAGAAAATATTGAGTAAAATGTAATTTAAGTTACTTAAATGATATTAAATCTAATAAGGGAGTATTTCAAGACTAAATAATAATGAGGTTAAATCGAGATCTATATGAAACTGTTATATAGAACATTTAAATATTAAAGCCTTGAACTATATTGGAATTTAAATGGTTTATGTTGAGATTCAGATCTGTATTTGAAATTAACGTAGTTGAATTTGTTATTTAGCAACTAAATTGAATTAAAGTGAAATTTAGGTTGAACCAAATTTGAATTTATTATTTAGAAAACTAAATTTAATAAAAATTTAGTTGAAACATTGAATACTTAAAGTTTTGAAATATATTGAAATATAAAGGGGTATTTTTGTGATAACAAATCTGAATTTGAGATCGATAAAATAAAGTGTTTATTTTAGGAATTGAGTTGAATTTAAATTGAGATTGAATTTAATTTAAATGGGAAGGTCGGGTTGATGTTGAAACGATTTGTTAAGTTGAGGGAATTGAAAATACTTTATTGTATAAATTATTTAATATATATAAATACTATTTTGGGAAATATAGAGATATTTGAAGTGAAAATGATATTTGGTTTTGAAGTATAAATTAATCTTAAATGACCACGGTGTTATAGTGTATACTTCTACCTTGTAGATAGTTCCATGGACCCTTAGAGGATGGTTACCCCAAACATCCTTTAAGTTATTTGTATTTCAGTTGATATTTCACTTGAGTTGGATTTATTGATATAAGAATGTTAATCCTGACTCGAGTATTTTGTGTTTTTCTTTACTCTCAGATCAGACTGAGTGATACAGCATTAGAGACTCACCTTTGGAGTTCGGAGTTTCATTTGGAGATCCAAATATCGATTCAGATTCCAGCCTTTCCAATTGATTGGTTCAGATAAGTCATATGTTGCATTGGAGACTTCACTGCATTTGAACTATTCGGTTGTATTTTATTTCTAACTCTGATGTATATAGTAGCTTCATGAACTACTATTCTTTATCTATTCCACTGCATTATATTACTCTGTGATCTGTGATTGATTGATTTATTGTATATTTTAAGTTTTGCCAAATTTTAATTAACAATTTGGTATTTTGAATTTTTCAAGTCGGATATGTATGGTTTTATTGTCGATTTGAATGGTCCAAAATAGCGGGTCGTTACAGTAAATCCATTAATTATAATTTAAATTCCAATAAATTGATTTAGTTTGATTTCACTTTTTTATTCAATCAATCATTACTCTATGGACATAGTTAGCATTGGTTTACCATCTATTACGTCAATATTCTACAAACTACCATCTTAATTCACATTAACTGCAATAATTAAGCAGATTAATTGTAATTGATTCCCAATTAAATTTCAACATATTAAATAGTGAAATTATAATTAAACCATTGTCACAACTTACCAGTTCAAATGCATTTCTATGTTTATTGTTTACAAATCAAGCTAATAAATTCACATTCTAATACATGTTGAAATTATGTGATTCAAATATTTTCTAAAGAAGTCAAGAAAATAATTAACTGATTCATTTAATCAATTAATTAGGTTATATATGGAAAGATAAAGAGGAAGGATATGTGTGATATCTTTTAGAAAAAGGAAACTAATTAATTGCTAATAAATTAATTAGTCAGATCTGTTATATGAGGATAGACAGGTTTATACATGAAAATTGATTTAAGCGATCAAAATTTATGGAAACATAGATTTTTTTATCATTTATATGCATTGGAATCTAATCAAGTAACTTGGAAAGGTTGTCGCATAATTCGAAATTAATTTTCTTCATCTCCAAGTAATCCTTCATTCTTAAGCCTATTTAATGAAGGAAGTTTATCTTCATATGAGTGTGAGAGAGCATCCACCATTATCCTCTTCTTCAGTAACCCTAATTTCTGCAGTCAAGTTCAATTAGGGGTTTTGAGTGCAAACAAATCTTTAGATAAATTGATTATTCGATTTGTAATTATATGTTAGTCTCTCCACTCTAGTACCTATAATTTTAGCGACCTAGTCTAAACTGCTGGAGGTGTTAGCGACCTTATCCAAGTGTTTGAGGACTCTATATAACTTTATGTTGAATCGAGAAAATGCTCACCAAAGTGGACATATGTTAGGTTTGGCTCGCATTGTATTAGTGTGGATACGTAGATTGAATTATGATTAATCCCACAGTGTAAGATATTCTAAAAGAGATCGGCATATATATGAGATTAGTAGCATGTAACAACAAGGGTTTCCTTTTGTTACAAATAAATATTGCCATGAAAATATATGTGCTCAAAGGTAGATGTGGGACTATCCAATCATGACGCTGCACCAAAAGAGCTTCGTTCAGTAGTTTTGTCTTTTCTACACTAAATGAAGTGCGCACATAGAGGAAGATGCGAGACGGTGCCTAAAATTTCAACATGGTATCAGAGCCGATGGTTCGATGGGACCAATATGATGCAGCATTGATCTAAGTATGCTCCAATATGTGGTTTGAGCTCGGGATTCTCATTAAGTTGGAGTTATAAGTTAGAACGTGGTCTGCTCCAACCGTGGAAAAGAGAACTCCTTGTAAAAAAACAATTTGGACCAACTACTGAGAGGTGGTAGCGACCTAATCTAAACTGCTGGAGGTGTTAACGACCTTATCCAAGTGTTTGAGGACTCTATATAACTTTAAGCTAAATTGAGAAAATGCTCGCCAAGATGGAGATCTCTTAGGTGTAGCTCATATTGTATTAGAGTGGGTACGTAGATTAGATTATGATTAGTCCCACATCGCAAGATATTCTAAAAGAGATCAGCATATACATGAGATTAGTAGCATGTAACAACAAGGGATTCCTTTTATTACAAATAAATGTTGTCATAAAAATATATGTGCTCTAGGGTGATGTAGGGTTATTCAATCACGACGTTGGCATCAAAAAAGCTTCGTTCAATGGTCATGCCTCTTCTACACTAAATGAAGTGCGTGCATAGCAGAAGATGTGAAGGGGTGCCGAAAATTTCAACACATATATATGCGTTGCACATGCTAATATTGTAAATATATAATTTTATCCTTTAATGTTAAAATTAGAACTTTGTCGTACAATTTATGATAAATTTAGTGAAATAAATGAATCATAGATTAAATTTGTAACGATCCGCAAATTTTCAATAAATAAAATTGTTAATTTAAAAAGATTTTGAAATTTAATATTGAAGGAAATAGAGATTTAGTGAATTATTAATGGAAATAATAACTTGGAGAAGATTGGTAAGTTAATTTTTAATAACTTGAATGTAACAGTATAAATGTAAGTTAATTGTTAATTATATTCTTATTGTAATAAAATGATTTACCAAGATGAGATGATCAATTTGATTTAAAATCTTAATTAATGGGCGCATTAATTTATAATGGGATATAAAAGGTAAATTGATAATATAAACTGTTGGCTTACTAATAAAATAATGTATAATGAATGGAAATAGAATGAATCAGTGTATGAACTAATGGCGGCACTTGTTGTAAGCTAATAAGTAAATTAAAATGTAACAGTGCTAATTTGGGTTAATAATTAATAGGTTGAATGAAATGACAACTAATGAATTTATTTAAATTTGTAAAGTTATAACATAATAGATGGTATTTGGTTGGGAAGAATGAGCATACAAGTATTTTAAAGGGTATAATGGTGACAAATGGTTGTTACCAGTTAATTCACCAATTACAAATAAAGATAATTAAATGTACCTTAATGATAATTAATATAATAACGGAAAGCGTAAATGTAAATTAAAAAGGAAACGTAAAATTTATTTATAAGATAGTAATTAGTGTAATAGAAAGCTAAATAATTTATTAAGAGTATTAATTGTAATTGGATGTAGATTAATGTAATAACGTTAATGCAAGTTGATAAATAACTAATTTAGCGCAATCAATATTAATTGAAACATATTGTAATAAATGGAATTAAATATTACATTAGTGTAGATTTAAGGTAATATTTGGTAATAAGGTATGGTTAGTGGTTTATCAATGAATTGATAATTAAAATTAAAGGTAGTGATGTTAATATAAGTTGACTATGAACAAATTGAATGAAATTCAAATCAATGGAAATAATGTAGATGTATACTTAGCTACAAATTGAATATATGAAAACAAAATGTAAGCATTGAATTAGATTAATGAATTTAAATTATAGTAAATGGTCATTGAATAAAATCAATGCTCTGGAAGTAATTATAATATTTGTTTGAAGGAAATAAACTTAAAGGAAATTAAAGTTAAATGGTTACAATTGTTACAAATTACCTATTTGTTTTGTTCATAGAATTAATTTGAAAGCAATTGTAATAATTGACTTAATTAGTGCAATCCCAATTAATTAAAGCAATTGATTGGATAAGAAGAATGGAAATCAATTACATTTAAATGAAAATAAATGTCTCATTTATGTGGGTAAGTAATTGTAAAGTGTAAATGTAATAAAGCAATGAGAATGCGTATTTTATTCGTAAGATAATGTAAAGGAATGAAACCTATTTGAATGAATCGGTTGAAGTTCTAATTATAATAAATGTATATATTTGAAAACTTCAATATATTGGAATTTAATACTATAATTGGTAAATTGATTAACTTTAAATTGATATGGGAATTTGTTATAAAAGATTTTAAATTTATAAAGTATACAGGATGAATCAACGTTAAATTGACATTTAAATTTGTTTAAATCATTGTAAATGATTAAGACATTTAAAGTGTTGAAATTGGTTAATTATAGAATTGAAATAAAAAAATCGGATTTAATTAATTAATTATTAATTTATTTAATTAATGTAAAAATAGCCATTTTGACTACTGATACGGATTTCGAAAAAACCAGTTTCATCGGATCTGAAATGGTGAATTATTGTAGGATTTCAAGTTTCGTAGCGATCAGACTTGTCGTTTGATCGTACGGACTTGAAACACCCAGAAATCAATTAAATTGAAATCAATTGAAATCGATTTGAAATAATTTGATTTTTGCACAACTTCTTCATACGATGCAATTTGGACCTGAAACCTTTTTCTTTGCATTTAAAATATTTTAAAACATCTATTTTGATATATGGGTTGATCCACTTTCGTTCCGGAGTCAGAACGGGCTTTTTGGTCCATTTATCGTTCAGCGCGTTTATAAAACGGGTCAATCTATTCTATTTCAACTTTGTCTATAAATACTCTATTATAAACCCTAGCCTAATTCTATTTCGCATTTGTCTGTACGTACAATTCAACTATCTCTCCTCCTCAATGGCAGACAAACAAATTCTAAATCCAAACACAAATCAAATTCAAATCCGAAGCAAATATTTCAAACTCCTTAAAAAAATTCAAAAAAATTAAATATCGAAGCTCTCGATGTACACATCTCAGATCTGCAGTTCGTTTTTGGTTTTGAATCATCAATTTTCCAGAAATCACAAATCAATTTTCGGCCGTTCATCGCTCGACGATGAACTACGTCTGATCCGGAAATCCTTTCTGGGTTTTGAAGAGAGGACCGAGGGGACTTCATCCATGCAGTTTATTTAGCGATTCAACGGTCGGATTTTTTCGCAAAATTTGCCTAGGATTTAAAATTTTGTGGCAGCTAGTTTGTTCGGCCTCGATCTGAGTGTTTGTGGAGGCAAGGGTGATCGCTTATGGGCGTCGCGGGCCTAGGGGATGGCGACGGTTGGCCTACGTGGCGGTGCTAGGGGTTGGTGATCGCGGTGATGGCTGCAAATCACGATTTGGTTTCGAACGAAACCTGGAACAGTTCGTGCGCGTGTTCTTGGGCCTAGTGCTGAGAGTAGTGAAGTGGATGAGGGTGATTTCTTTATTTATTTTATTTTAATTTAATTTTGAAATTCATTCTTTCTAATATCAATAACTTTCACATACGAGGTCCGTTTCGCGCGCGAGTTTTTGTGTTGGGATCGTAATACAATTCCGGACATTTGGGCGCTAATTTTGACGGAATCTGAGGCTGGTTGAATTTTGGGTTTAAATTGAATTTAAATTCAATTTAATTCAAAAGTTGAGTGTTTTAACCCAATCATGACTTCTAAAATTTCTTATGTTTGTTAAATTTATTTAGGATGTGATTAGAAATTTATTTATGACTGTTTGGCGTATTTTTAATCATCATCCCAGTTAAATTGAATATAATTGAATTAAATTATTATTTAATTTATTTATTGCATATAAACTGCCAGTTAAATTTTCATTTAATTTATTATTGAATATAAACTGCTAGTTGATACCTGTTGTTTATTATCCGTTATATATTGATGCTATCGATTAAATTGGATGATGATTGTGATTAATGGTTGATGATTATTATTGGATGAATGGACATTGTATTTTATATCGTTATAAAATGCAAATTGTTATGCACTTTATTTCATTCGGGATTGCAGTTTGAAATGATATATATAACCGTATTTTTATTTTAAATTGCGGATTGAAATGATAAATATCCATATCACTTGACCATAGGATAGAAAATTATATACAGACACCGTTAGTCTATATATATATATATAAATATTTTGAAAATGATTTCTATGGTTTTGGATAGAATTATACGGTTTAAATGAATATTGATTCTTTTTTTGATATTATACAAAAATATTTTATCTATGGTTAAATTCATGTATTTAACCTGTGTATAAATCTGTTTTATGACAATAAGTTAAAAAAATATAGAGTTTGATTTATTAAAATAAATATGGTTAAGTATTTAAATCATATTTTTATATAGAGATATAATTATTTAAATAAATTAAGATTTGGAGGATAAAATATGAATTGGATATGAATTAAATTATTTAAGAATTTTACTCGAATAAAAATTTGATTTGAAATTTAGATAAATTTTAGATTTTATGAAATTGAATTTATTTAAGGATTAAACCAACAGGGTTGATGTGCAATTTATTAAATTGGAATTTTAAAAGGTATAATCATTATAACTTAATTTTTGGGTCTAGGTGAATTAAATGATTGTTTCAAGTATAACGAATTGAAGGAAATATCTAGTTATTTGAAATTTGAGTTTTATTAAATAATAAGGGGTTTATTATATAAAATATTTCAAAACTAAATAATAGGAAATTTAATTGTTGAGTCGAAATTATCAAATTTAGTTTTGAAATTTTGGAATCTTTAAAGCCTTGAAATATATCGAAATTGAAATGATTATAGAAATTGAAATGTTTCGAAGTTATGAATTTCATAGCATAATGTTTTAAAGGTGTTAAACTTTCAAATGTTTGGTTTTGAAGTATAAAATTTGAAAGTGCTATGATTTTAAAAAAGGGATATATTTGAAATAAAATGATGTTATATTGATTTGAAATAAAAAGGAATATCAAATTGATTTGGGTTTTAAATTTGAAATGATATCGTATTTATATGGTTTAGAAATAAATATTATATCCTAGATTTGAAGTATAAATTATTTTGGAATGACCGCGGTGTTATAACAACGTTGGGTCGTTAAAGAGACCGGGATCGGAAGTTGTCATACTCTCTGCCAACTCCGAAAACCATTTTAACAACCGTGTACGCGGTGGAGATTTCAGAATGAAGTAGGGTAGTGGCGGCGTTTCCTTTGAGGTAAATACGTGGACCCGACTCTCATGAGTTGGCATAAGGTGGCTAAAACAGGAGCGATCGACGGGTTAAGAGAGTAGCACCTTTTATCGGACACATCCCTTCGATATTATACTTTGACTTTTGGATTTATTCGGTGGTCACTTTTGATTTCTTTGATTTTGGGTGTGGCTCGAGGTGGGCGGTAGCTGCAGTTATGCGTTACCACCGACCCAAAAGCGTAATTGGTATATCTACCCTGGCATTGCCTAGTTGTGCCGTGTCACCTACCCTAGCGCGTCTTATACGATTTTGTTTTGTACCATACCCATGGAGTGCCCTATGACGACGCCCAGTACGAGGGAGATTACGGTACTGTATAGACTATGGGAATATATTATGTGTTAAGGGGAATATTGGGTCACTCCTTAACGCTATTTTAAAGTAAGTTTATTTTACTAATAGATACTATTATAATAGCGAAGTATTACATAGTAAATAGTTTAACGGATCCTTAGGAGATGTGAATCCCGAGCATCTCTTAAGTTACCGCACTCACGTTAGACACTGGATAGGAGATGTCAAATCCCGTAAACATCTCCGACGTCGTTACACTCATATTTTACCGTTGATTTAACTTACATAAGATCTTTTACTTCTGACTCAAGTGTTTTGTCCTTTCAATTCGCTCGGGTCAGTCCGAGAATTTCAGGAATTGAAGACTTTATTTCTGGAGGACGAAGACGAAGATTTCATCATCATTATTATTATATATTATATTTTTCCACTACACACTGTATTCCGCTGCATCGATTATTATTCACCGGTATGTGCAATTTTGATATGTATTGTATAAGTATAATCAAATATTTTTGTAAAACAACTTCATGAACTGTTTATTTGATTTTTATATTTATCGTTCCGCTGTGAGATTCTATTTTGTATTTCATTTCTTTCTCTGCTTTTTCTTATTTACCCCATAACAATCCGCCCTTTTGTATGGTTTAAGTCTGACGTGTGTGGTTTATCGTCAATTTAAATCATGCAAAAAGGCGGGGCGTTACATCTGGTATCAGAGCTTTGGTTTGGCGATAAACCTTTGTAGAAAACTGGGGTGGCTATAACACAATATTGGATCTTAAGGCTATTCAGACAGTAAAAGTGGTGAATTGTGTAGTAACTACTTACTTATGAATATAAAACTGTATTTACTCAAATTGCAAACAGAAACGAGTAATCAGAGAATAACTAAGTAATAAAGTAAAATGCAGTAATGTTAATAACATCCGAATTTTAATACTGGTTCGGATTAACCAATCCTACATCCAGTCCTGCACTATCGTGCAGAATTCCACTATAATCGCTTGCTTTCCATGGGTGGCAAGAACACCTTTACAATCTTGGTTTCACGGGCTACAAGACACACCCTCTTGATTTTACAGGCTACAAGAATACCTTCTCCTTATCAGTAACAACAAACTATGGCAAGTACTCGTATATTCAATACAGATTCTTGCAGATTCGATACAATGATCCTATAGACCTCCAATGGCAATATATCTTTGAATTCTTTGAGGAATAGGATGAAATCAGAGAGAGAATGATGTGAATTAAAGTAAAACTCTCTAATATTGTGTGGCCTGTAAATTAGTGAAGAATTGGAGTGAAATAGTATCGATTTGCAAGAAGATTTGAAGAGTATGCAATGGATTTCTTTTGCAAATGTTTGGAGAAGAAGAAGTAAGAGAAAATATGATTTCTTGATGTTAAAATTCGTTTTTTGATGCCTTTATATAGTGGTTGAAGAGACGTGTCTTTTGGTGAAGAGGTGGAGGGAAATGTCTCTTCATTTAAGATTTGAAATTCTAAAAACTGCTAGTATGTCGACATGCCCAAGTACCCCATGTCGACATGGGTGTGCTGCAAAATGAACAACAACACTAATAAGTGTTGCAAATTTTCAGCATTTCAAATTACCTTATATTTGTGGATTTTTGTGATTCGTTTGAGGTTAATTGTTGATGATCTTAAAGTATAATTGCCATGAGATTTTTAACAAGATATTCTAAGGTTCAACCAACTCCTCATCACTTCAAACACCTTTATGCTTCAACATACTTCTCTATTGGGCTTTGTTCTTCAATTGCTCTGATCAACCTTCTTCTATAATTCATTTGCTTCCACTATATTCTCGTTTATCTCTGTAAATGTCTCCATAATATTTCTGATATGACTGAATAACTCGAAGATATGTTAGTAGTAATATTTATATGGTTGTCGTCGTCAAAATCAATACCTAGGGTATTAACAATCTCCCCCTTTTTGATGATGACAACCATATAACTATTTGAGAGATAAAATGTAATACTTTTATATTTGACTCCCCCTAACTCTATGCACTCCCCCTATTATTTTGCCTAGTATATTTATACCTTTTCTCCCCCTTTGTCATCAACAAAAAGGGCGAAAAAGAGTCACTTAAATCATTGCTAGACAATATGTAGAGTTTGTATATAGAGATAAATGCTTATAATAAAACACTTGAGGGGAAACCAAATCAATTCAAAACATGATATAAACTTATCAAATAATAAGATGAGTTTTAGAGTTACCGACTTTGCTGATGCCAATAACAATCCATTTCGTATTTATCTAATGTACAATAGATTTCTTGTCATATGCTTTGAGCATCTGCTATCTGGTATACATTGTTTGGTACCTGAAAAATTATAAAATATGCACACTAGTACCCTTTCTATTCTGGGTCCATGGGGTTAAGTTTTGGGACGCCAAACCCATGAAGAGTTTGAATGTCCTTTCAAAATATAATCATTAGATGAATGAATCTTATTAATAAAATTATCGATATATTTTTCTTTTTCATATCATCCACCCTTTTTGGAACTCATAAATTAATTAATCTATTTGGAGGTTTTAACTTTAATTTCCTAGGTTTTTGTTTGAACTTGGTGGCCTTAACAAACTTAGTATTTTGAATACTATTTTTCTTTAATGTAGCCTTAGGGGTGTATCCAAGTCATGTTTATTCCTAGTGTGTTTAGATGTAGATAATAATTTTTCTAGATTATCCTTCCCTTTGTTAAATTTATCAACATCAGTTTTCGTTTTGTCAATATCCTTATTACGGTTAGGAATAACATTGTCTAGAGATGTTATTTTGTCATTCAGATCAGTGATCTGTGACTTCATTGAAAGATTTTCTGATTTTAAGGATTCATTTTCACTTTTTAGTTTTTCAAAACTTCCAAGTGTCAAATTCTTTTCATCATTATACCCATTAAGTCTTTCAATTTCATCTTTTAGACATTGTTTTTCTTCAATTAACCTTTCATTAAATATTTTTAATCCATCTATCTCTGCCAATCTATTGTTGTACTCTTTCCTAAGTATTTTATATCCCTGATTCATATCATTCAAAACATTAGTAATTTCTTTATTAAAATTCCATACCTGGTCATCCTTTGCCATGAAGCACATGTTGGTGTTTTCTGTTTCTGAACCACTATCACTTGATGATGTATCTGAATCATCCCATTTTGCATTGAATGCATGTTTACTCTCCTTATTGAAAGTGTTTGACTTTGATTTCATCGGTTTGAGACAGTCTCTTTTCAAATGACCGGGTTTATCACATTCGAAACACTTAACAACATTTCCATTTCTAGAATTATTGTTATTAGTTTTTTGAAGTTTGTTTGTTATCCAATACTTCAAGAATTTCTTGAACTTCTTGGTCATAAACTTGATATCATCATCAATAGCATCATCATCTGGTTCGTCTTTGTCGATCATAACATTGAGTGCTAGTGATTTCTTCTCATTTGCCAGATTCTCTTTTCTAATCTGCAACTTTACTTCATAAGACATTAGGTTACCAATTAAATCTTCTATTTTCATAATACTAATATCATTGGCTTCTTCAATTGCCAGAGTCTTCTGATCCCATTCACTAGAAGTGAATTCAGGATCTTTCTGACTTGGTCTTCTTTAGTAATTTTCTTTCCTAATGATATTAAGGCATGTACTATATCTTGAAATCTAGAATACATATCAGAAATAGACTCATTTGGTTTCATTTGAAAGAGTTGAAACTGGTTAGTTAGCATAGATATCTTTGTTTGTTTTACTTTATTGGTGCCTTCATGTGTGACTTGCAGTGTTTTCCAAATTTCATATGTAGAATTACAAATAGACACTCGATTAAATTCATTTCTATTTAAGGAGCAAAATAAAATGTTCATGGCTTTAGAGTTATTAAGTGCTTGTGTCTTTTGGTCTAGTGTCCATTTTGAATATTTAGCTTGAGGCTCTATATACTCTATTTGGGTAATGTTCCAAATATCCAAACCATTAGACGGCAGATAACATTTCATCCTACATGCCCAATATGCATAACTACTGCCATCAAATAGAGGAGGTCTAGTGGTAGATTGCCCTTCTACAGAAGTGTTAACAAATATGTTACTAGTGTCATTAGCCATTCATACTTTTCAAAAACCAAGTTATGAATTTTTGAAAACCAATGCTCTGATACCAATTGTAGAAAACTGGGGTGGCTATAACACAATGTTGGATCTTAAGGCTATTCAGACACTAGAAGTGGTGAATTGTGTATTAACTACATGCTTATGAATATAAAACTGAATTTACTCAAATTGCAAACAGAAAGAAGTAATCAGAGAATGAGTAAGTAATAAAGTAAAATGCAGTAAAGTAATAACACCCGGATTTTTATACTGGTTCGGATTAACCAATCCTGCATCCAGTCCTGCACTTTATCGTGCAGAATTCCACTATAATTGCTTGCTTTCCACGGGTGGCAAGAACACCTTTACAATCTTGGTTTCACGGACTACACGACACACCCTCTTGATTTTACAGGCTACAAGAACACCTTCTCCTTATCAGCAACAACAAACTATGGCAAGTACTCTTATCTTCAATACAGATTCTTACAGATTCCGTACAATGATCCTATAGACCACCAATGGCAATATATCTTTGAATTCTTTGAGGAATACGATGGAATCAGAGAGAGAATGATGTGAATTAAAGTAAAACTCTATGATATTGTGTGGCTTGCAAATCAGTGAAGAATTGGAGTGAAATAGTACCGATTTGCAAGAAGATTTGAAGGGTATGCAATGGATTACTTTTGCAAATGTTTAGAGAAGAAGGAGTAAGAGAAAATATGATTTCTTGATGTTAAAATTCGTTTTCAGAGGCCTTTATATAGAGGTTGAAGAGACGTGTCTTTTGGTGAAGAGGTGGAGGGAAATGTCTCTTCATTTAAAATTTGAAATTCTGAAAACTGCTAGTTTGTCGACATGCCCAAGTACCCTATGTCGACATGGGTGTGTTGCAAAATGAACAGCAACACTAATAAGTGTTGCAAATTTTTAGCATTTCAAATTACCTTATATTTGTGGATTTTTGTGATTCGGTTTAGGTCAATGGTTGATGATCTTCAAGTATAATTGCCATGAGATCTTTAACAAGATATTCTAAGGTTCTACCAACTCCTCACTTCAAACACCTTTATGCTTCAGCATTCTTCTCTATTGGGTTTTGTTCTTCAGTTGCTCCGATCAACCTTCTTCTATAATTCATTTTCTTCCACTATATTCTTGTTTATCTCTGTAAATGTCTCCATAATATATCTGATATGACTACATAACTCGAAGATATGTTAGTAGTAATATTTATATGGTTGTTGTCATCAAAATCAATACCTATGGTATTAACAACCTTAGCTTTGTGGGGTCTGACTCTTTACTAATAGGGTAGTAATACCCTATGATGAGTCGCTGAGTGTGTGTCTATATATATATATATATATATATATGTATAAGAGCGTACTTGTTAGTGTTATAAAAAGGTTTTAATATTGTGTTAATTTGTTCCGTTTTGTATTTATAAATTCTGCTTGGTGCATAGGACGCTATGACATCAACAGGGATTTCTAAACACTTAATAGGACAGACCGACACAATATTTGATTTGGATATGGGTGAATGAAATAATTTTGCCTATTTTATTTTATATATATAAAATATTTTTTTTATAAATGATATATATTTGGTTGTAATTCATTGGTTGTTAGGTAATGAAATTTATAAATAATAGTTGAAATAAGATTGAAAATAAAATAAATGAAAATTGGGAATTTAGATCTCAAGTAAGGGATTTTGAAACTTTCTTTTGAATGATTTGAAATATAATAATAATATTTTATAAGTATTTTCTGATATAAATATTTCAATATAAGTTGAAAGAAATGTTTTAAAAAAAAGAGAAACTTTGGAAAGTAATAAGTCATGTACTCCCCTCTCTGTCGCTGGAAAATAATTTCGGTGATGGCGGCCGCATTATCGATATTCATTTACGAGTTTCGAAGTGGGAAGGTCATTGTAGTAGTTTTACTACAGATTTATTCAATTTTTTTTTTAATTTTAAATTGTTTTAAATATAATTGGATATATAAATACGTTTATCTATTATTTTAAAATGATTTGAGATTTAACCGGTATTTAGTTCTTAAGTTTCCATTAATAAATAGTTTCAATTATTGTAGTGAATTAGAACGTAGGTAATTAATAATTGAAACCTCTAAGGGAAATAAGAGATTTAATGATAAGTTATAAATTGAATAAAAAGAAAATTTAATTTCGTAACACATAAAAAAAGGATTATTATTGAACATTTAATTAATCAAAAGAATTGATAAAAACTTGTATAACTTTCAATTACATTCTTAAAGGCATATATATAATTTACCAAAAGATATAAAAAGTTGAAATGTTAATAAGAAAATGTAATAGATATTATACAAGTAAAAGTTGAAGTAAAGAAGTATTTAATGAAATTCTTTAATAAAGGAAATTTGATGTTGTAATTGTTGTGAACTTAAGTTATAATTGAAAGGTTACCGTAATAAAGGTAATAGGAAGTAAGTATTGTAAGTAAGCAATTTGAAACTTAAGTAAATTAATATAAATGCTAAGCCATTGAATAGAACACGAACCCTATTGATAAATGAAGGTAAGCGGTGTAAATAAATGAAATTTAAAAAGATAAATCATTATATGAATGAAAAGGAAATCAAACAACAATTGTAAGAAATGGAATTAATGATAAGTGAAATTGATTTGTTGTTTGGAATTGCTGTTAGTTGGTTTATGGTTGTTTGGGCAAGGATACTTCAAATTTGTTGGATATATGAATAATCTATTTAGTTTCATCTGAGACTGTTGAGTGAAGGGTACACTTAGTAGTTTATTTTTTATTTTGTACAATTTAAGGTTTTTAAACCCGAACAACTATTTATTTGTTTGATATGAATGAATGATTGATTTGTGTTGATTCTATGTGATGGTTGATTTGTGTGATGATTGTATTTTGGTTGAAACAACTTAATATTTCATTCTATATAATTATTAACATTTTTGGATTATATATGTGAAATACAGGTTATGGAAGCAATTGCTACTATTTTTGGTTTCATAATTAAGCGTTATTTGCCCAAAAAGAGGTACGTTTTCGGATTACGGTTTCTAGCGTTATTATATTGTTTTCTCGTGTGGGATATATATTATTTTGGAAATTATATGTTGTATATTGCTATATCTGATATTATGTTTTCTCCAGAGCCTCTCCGTGCAAAGGAGACTCTGCCGAAATTTTCCGTAAATTTTGGACTTATAAAATGTTTTCTAAGCCTTATTAATCTGAACATATAAAGATTTAGTTGTTTATAAATCTATGTATTTTATTTAAATTATCCTATTATGTAAACTTATTGCTATGAATATAATGTTTTGAATAATATATATTGATTTATAAGTTCCTCTTTTACCTTCTTTTACTTTTCGGGGACGAAAAGTTTTGAGTGGGGGAGAGTGTAACGACCCGTAAATTTTCAATAAATAAAATTGTTAATTTAATAAGATTTTGAAATTTAATATTGAAGGAAATAAAAATTTAGTGAATTATTAATGGAAATAATAACTTAGAAAAGATTGGTAAGTTAATTTTTAATAACTTGAATGTAACAGTATAAATGTAAGTTAATTGTTAATTATATTCTTATTGTAATAAAAGAATGTTACCAAGATGAGACGAATAATTTGATTTAAAATCTTAATTAATGGGTGCATTAATTTATAATGGGATATAAAAGGTAAATTAATAATATAAAATGTTGACTTATTAATAAAATAATGTATAATGAATGGAAATGGAATGAATTAGTGTATGAACTAATGGTAGGACTTGTTGTAAGCTAATAAGTAAATTAAAACGTAACCGTGCTAATTTAGGTTAATAATTAATAGGTTGAATGAAATGACAATTAATGAATTTATTTAAATTTGTAAAGTTATAATATAATAGATGGTAATTGGTTGGAAAGAATGAACATACAAGTATTTTAAAGGGTATAATGGTGACAAATGTTTGTTACCAGTTAATTCACCAATTACAAATAAAGATAATTAAATGTACCTTAATGATAATTAATATAATAATGGAGAGTGTAAATATAAATTAAAAAGGTAACGTAAAATTTATTTATAACATAATAATTAGTGTAATAGAAAGCTAAATAATTTATTAAGAGTATTAATTGTAATTGGATGTAGATTAATGTAATAACGTTAATGCAATTTGATAAATAACTAATTTAGCGCTATCAATATTAATTGAAACCTATTGTAATAAATGGAATTAAATATTACATTAATGTAGATTTAAGGTAATATTTAGTAATAAGGTATGGTTAGTGGTTTATGAATGAATTTATAATTAAAATTAAAGGTAGTGATGTTAATATAAGTTGACTATGAACAAATTGAATGTAATTCAAATCAATGGAAATAATGTTGATGTATACATAGCTACAAATTGAATATATGAAAACAAAATGTAAGCATTGAATTAGGTTAATGAATTTAAATTATAATAAATGGTCATTGAATAAAATCAATGCTCTGGAAGTAATTATAATATTTGTTTGAAGGAAATAAACTTAAAGGAAATTAAAGTTAAATGGTTACAATTGTTACAAATTACCTATTTGTTTTGTTCATAGAATTAATTTGAAAGCAATTGTAATAATTGACTTAATTAGTGCAATCCCAATTAATTAAAGCAATTGGTTGGATAACAAGAATGGAAATCGATTACATTTAAATGAAAATAAATGCCTCATTTATGTGAGTATGTAATTGTAAAGTGTAAATGTAATAAAGCAATGGGAATGCATATTTTATTCATAAGATAATGTAAAGGAATGAAACCTATTTGAATGAATTAGTTGAAGTTCTAATTATAATAAATGTATATATTTGAAAACTTCAATATATTGAAATTTAATACTATAATTGGTAAATTGAATAACTTTAAATTGATATGGGAATTTGTTATAAAGGATTTTAAATTTCTAAAGTATATAGGATGAATCAACGTTAAATTGACATTTAAATTTGTTTAAATGATTAAGAAATTTAAAGTATTGAAATTGGTCAATTATAGAATTGAAATAAAAAATTGGATTTAATTAATTAACTAATAAATTATTTAATTAATGTAAAAATAGCCATTTGGCCACTGACACGGATTTCGACGAAACCAGTTTCAACAAATTCGAAGTGGTGAATTATTGTAGGATTTCAAGTTTCGTAGCGATCGGACTTGTCGTTTGATCGTACGGACTTGAAACGCCCTGAAATCAATTCAATTGAAATCAATTGAAATCGATTTGAAATAATTTGATTTTTGCATAACTTCTTCATATGATGGAATTTGGACCTGAAACCTTTTCCTTTGTGTTTAAAATATTTTAAAACATCTATTTGATATACAAGTTGATCCAATTTCGTTCCGGAGTCAGAACGAGCTTTTCAGACCATTTATCGTTCAGCGCGTTTATAAAACGGGTCCATCTGTGCTATTTCAACTTTGTCTATAAATACCCTGTTATAAACCCTAGCCTACTTCTATTTCTCATTTGTCTGTATGCACATGTCAACTATCTCTTCTCCTCAATGGCTGATAAACGAATTCTAGATCCAAACACAAATTAAATTCAAATCCGAAGCAAAAATTTCAAACTCCTCAAAAAAATTCAGAAAAATTATATATCGAAGCTCTCGATGTACGTATCTCACATCTGCAGTTCGTTTTTGGTTTTGAATCATCGATTTTCCAGAAATCACAAATCAATTTTCGGTCGTTCATCGCTCGACGATGAACTTCGTTTGATCGGAAAATCCTTTCTGGGTTTTGAAGAGAGGACCGTGGGGACTTCATCCATGCAGTTTATTTGGCGATTCAACGATCGGATTTTTTCACAAAATTCGCCTAGCATTTAAAATTTTGTGGCGGCTAGTTTGTTCGGCCTCAATTTGAGCATTTGCGGAGGCAAGGGTGATCGCGTATGGGCGTCGCGAGCCTAGGGGATGGCGGCGGTTGGCCTACGTGGCGGCTAGGGGTTGGTGATCGTGGTGATGGCTGCAAATCGCGATTTGGTTTCGAACAAAACCTGGAACAGTTCGTGCGCGTGTTCTTGGGCCTGGTGCTGAGAGTAGTGACGTGGCTGAGGGTGATTTCTTTATTTATTTTATTTTAATTTTGAAATTCATTCGTTCTAATATCAATAAATTTCACATACGAGGTCCGTTTCGCGCGTGAGTTTTTGTGTTGGGATCGTAATACAATTCCGGACATTTTGGCGCTAGTTTGGACGGAATCGGAGGCTGGTTGAATTTTGGGTTTAAATTGAATTTAAATTCAATTTAAATTCTAAAGGTGAGTGTTTTAACCCACTCACGACTTCTAAAATTTCTTTTGTTTGTTAAATTTATTTAGGATGCGATTATAAATTTATTTATGACCGTTTGGCGTATTTTTAATCATCATCCCAGTTAAATTGAATATAATTGAATTAAATTGTTATTTAATTTATTTATTGCATATAAACTGCCAGTTAAATTTTCATTTATTTATTATTGAATATAGACTGCTAGTTGATACATGTTGTTTATTATCCGTTATATATTGATGCTATTGATTGAATTGGGTGATGATTGTGATTAATGGTTGATGATTATTATTGGATGAATGGATGTTGTATTTTATATCATTATAAACTGCAAATTGTTATGCACTTTATTTTTTTTGGGATTGCGGTTTGAAATGATATATAACCATATTTTTATTTTAAATTGCGAATTGAAATGATAAATATCTGTATCACTTGACCATAGGATAGAAAATTATGTACAGACACCGTCATCCTATATATATATATATATATATATATATATATATATATATTTTGAAAATGATTTCTATGGTTTTGGATAGAATTATACGGTTTAAATGAATATTGATTCTTTTTTTGATATTATACAAAAATATTTTATATATAGTTAAATTCATTATTTAACCTATGTGTAAATCTGTTTAATGACAATAAGTTAAAAAAAGTATAGAGCTTGATTATTAAAATAAACGTGGTTAAGTATTTAATTCTTATTTTTGTATAGAGATTATAATGATTTAAATAAATTAAGATTTGGAAGATAAAATATGAATTGGATGTGAATTAAATTATTTAAGAATTTTACTCGAATAAAAATTTGATTTGAAATTTAGATAAATTTGAGATTTTATGAAATTGAATTTATTTAAGGATTAAACCAACAGGGTTGATGTGAAATTTATTAAATTGGAATTTTAAAAGGTATAATCATTATAACTTGATTTTTGGGTCTAGGTGAATTAAATGATTATTTCAAGTATAACGAATTGAAGGCAACATCTAGTTATTTGAAATTTGAGTTTTATTAAATAATAAGGGGTTTATTATATAAAATATTTCAAAACTAAATAATAGGAATTTAATTGTTGAGTCGAAATTATCTAATTTAGTTTTGAAATTTTAGAATATTTAAAGCCTTGAAATATATCGAAATTGAAATGTTTATTGAAATTGAAATGTTTCGAAGTTATGAATTTCATAGCATTATGTTTTAAAGGTGTTAAACTTTCAAATGTTTGGTTTTGAAGTATAAAATTTGGAAGTGCTATGATTTTAAAAAAGGGATATATTTGAAATAAAATGATGTTATATTGATTTGAAATAAAAAGGAATATCATATTGATTTGGGTTTTAAATTTGAAATGTTATCGTATTTATATGGTTTAGAAATAAATATTATATCCTGCTTTTGAAGTATAAATTATTTTGAAATGACCGCGGTGTTATAATAACGTTGGGTTGTTAAAGAGACCGGGATCGGAAGTTGTCATACTCTCTGCCAGCTCCGAAAACCACTTTAACAACTGTGTACGCGGTGGAGATTCCAGAATGAAGTAGGATGGTGGCGGCGTTTCCTTTGAGTTAAATACGTGGACTCGACTCCCGTGAGTTGGCATAAGGTGGCTAAAACAGGAGCGATCGACAGGTTAAGAAGGTAGCACATTTTATCGGACACATCCCTTCGATATTATACTTTGACTTTTGGATTTATTCGATGGCCACTTTTGATTTCTTTGATTTGGGGGTGTGGCTCGAGGTGGGCGGTAGCTGCGGCTATGCGTTACCACCGAAACGGAAGCGTAATTGGTATATCTACCCAGACATTGCCTAGTTGTGTTGTGTCACCTACCCTAGCACGCCTTATATGATTTTGTTTTGTACCATACCTATGGAGTGCCCTCTGACGACGTTCCAGTACGGGGGAGATTACGGTACTGTATAGACTATGGGAATATATTATGTGTTAAGGGGAATATTGGGTCACTCCTTAACGCTACTTTAAAGTAAGTTTATTTTACTAATAGACACTATTATAATAGCAAAGTATTACTACATAGTAAATAGCTTAACGGATCCTTAGGAGATGTGAATCCCAAGCATCTCTTAAGTTACTGCACTCACGTTAGACACTGGATAGGAGATGTCAAATCCTGTAAACATCTCCGACGTCGTTACACTCATATTTTACCATTGATTTAACTTACATAAGATCTTTTAGTTCTGACTCGAGTGCTTTGTCCTTTCAATTCGCTCGGGTCAGTCCAAGCATTTCAGGATTCGAAGACTTTATTTCTGGAGGACGAAGACGAAGATTTTGTTATTATTATATATTATATTGTTCCACTACACACTGTATTCCGCTGCATCGATTATTATTTGCTGGTATGTGCAACTCTGATATATATTGTATAAGCATAATCAAATATTTTTGTAAAACAGCTTCATGAACTGTTTATTTGATTTTTATATTTATCGTTCCGTTGTGAGATTCTATTTTGTGTTTCATTTCTTTCTCTGTTTTTTCTTATTTACCCCATAACAATCCACCCTTTTGTATGGTTTAAGTCTGACGTGTGTGGTTTATCGTCGATTTAAATCATGCAAAAAGGTAGGACGTTACATCTGGTATCAAAGCTTTGGTTTAGAGATAAACCTTAGCTTTATGGGGTCTTACTCTTTACTAATAGGGTGGTGGTACCCTATGATGAGTCGCCGAGTGAGTATGTGTGTGTGTATGTATATATGAGAGAGCATACTTGTTAGTGTTATATAAATGTTTTAATATTGTGTTAATTTGTTCCGTTTTGTATTTATAAATTCTGGTTGGTGCATGGGACGCTATGACATCAATAGGGATTTCTAAACACTTAATAGGACAGACCGACACAATATTTGTTTTGAATATGGGTGAATGAAATAATTTTGCCTATTATATTTTCTATATATAAAATAATTTTTTTATAAATGATATATATTTGCTTGTAATACATTGGTTGTTAGGTAATGAAATTTATAAATAATAGTTGAAATAAGATTGAAAATAAAATAAATGAAAATTAGGAATTTAGAACTTAAGTAAGGGATTTTGAAACTTTCTTTTGAATGATTCGAAATATAATAATAATATTTTATAAGTATTTTCCGATATAAATATTTCAATATAAGTTGAAAGAAATGTTTTAAAAAAAAGAGAAACTTTGGAAAGTAATAAGTCTGTACTCCCCTCTCTATCGCTGGAAAATAATTTCGTTGATGGCGGCCGCATCATCGACATTCATTTTCGAGTTTCGAAGTGGGAAGGTCATTGTAGTAGTTTTACTACAGATTTATTCGAATTTTTTTTAATTTTAAATTGTTTTAAATATAATTGGATATATAAATACGTTTATCTATTATTTTAAAATGATTTGGGATTTAACCCGGTATTTAGCTCTTAAGTTTCCATTAATAAATAGTTTCAATTATTGTAGTGAATTAGAACGTAGGTAATTGATATTGAAAGCTCTAAGGGAAATATGAGATTTAATGATAAGTTATAAATTGAATAAAAAGAAAATTTAAATTTGTAACACATAAAACAAAGGATTATTATTGAGCATTTAATTAATCAAAAGAATTGAGAAAAACTTATGTAACTTCCAATTACATTCTTAAAGGCATATATATATATAACTTACCAAAAGATATAAAAAGTTGAAATGTTAATAAGAAAATGTAATAGATATTATACAAGTAAAAGTTGAAGTAAAGAAGTATTTAATGAAATTCTTTAATAAAGGAAATTTGATGTTGTAATTGTTGTGAACTTAAGTTATAACTGAAAGGTTACTATAATAAAGCTAATAGGAAGTAAGTATTGTAAGTAAGCAATTTGAAACTTAAGTAAATGAATATAAATGCTAAGCCATTGAATAGAACATGAACCCTATTGATAAATGACAGTAAGCAGTGTAAATAAATGAAATTTAAAAAGATAAATCATTAAATGAATGAAAAGGAAATCAAACAATAATTGTATGAAATGGAATTAATGATAAGTGAAACTGATTTGTTGTTTGGAATTGCTGTTAGTTGGTTTATGGTTGTTTGGGCAAGGACACTTTAAATTTGTTGGATATATGAATAATCTATTTAGTTTCACCTGAGACTGTTGAGTGAAGGGTACACTTAGTGGTTTATTTTTCATTCTGTACAATTTAAGGTTTTAAACCCGAACAATTATTTGTTTGTTTGATATGAATGAATGATTGATTTGTGTTAATTCTATGTGATGGTTGATTTGTGTAATGATTGTATTTTGTTGAAACAACTTAATATTTCATTCCATATAATTATTAACATTTTTGGATTATATAAGCGAAATACAGGTTATGGAAGCAATTGCTGCTGCTTTTGGTTTCATAATTAAGCGTTATTTGCACAACAAATAGGTACGTTTTCGGATTACGGTTTCTAGCGTTATTATATTGTTTTACCGTGTGGGATATATATTGTTTTGGAAATTATATGTTGAATATTATTATATTTGATGTTATGTTTTCTCCAGAGCCTCTCCGTACAAAGGAGACTCTACCGAAATTTTCCGTAAATTTTGGACTTAGAAAATATTTTGAAAATGTTTTCCAAACCTTATTAATCTGAATATATAAAGATTTAATAGTTTATAAATCTATATATTTTATTTAAATTATCCTATTCTGTAAACTTATTGTTATGAATATAATGTTTTGAATAATATATATTGATTTATAGGTTCCTCTTTTACCTTCTTTTCCTTTTCGGGAACGAAAAGTTTTGAGTGGGGGAGAGTGTAACCACCCGTAAATTTTCAATAAATAAAATTGTTAATTTAATAAGATTTTGAAATTTAATATTGAAGGAAATAAAAATTTAGTGAATTATTAATGGAAATAATAACTTGGAGAAGATTGGTAAGTTAATTTTTAATAACTTGAATGTAACAGTATAAATGTAAGTTAATTGTTAATTATATTCTTATTGTAATAAAAGAATGTTACCAAGATGAGATGATTAATTTGATTTAAAATCTTAATTAATGGGTGCATTAATTTATAATGGGATATACAAGGTAAATTAATTGTATAAAATGTTGACTTACTAATAAAATAATGTATAATGAATGGAAATTGAATGACTTAGTGTATGAACTAATGGTAGCACTTGTTGTAAGCTAATAAGTAAATTAAAACGTAACAGTGCTAATTTAAGTTAATAATTAATACGTTGAATGAAATGACAATTAATGAATTTATTTAAATTTGTAAAGTTATAATATAATAGATGGTAATTGGTTGGGAAGAATGAACATACAAGTATTTTAAAGAGTATAATGGTGACAAATGGTTGTTACCAGTTAATTCACCAATTACAAATAAAGATAATTAAATGTACCTTAATGATAATTAATATAATAATGGAAAGTGTAAATGTAAATTAAAAAGGAAACGTAAAATTTATTTATAAGATAGTAATTAGTGTAAAGAAAGCTAAATAATTTATTAAGAGTATTAATTGTAATTGGATGTAGATTAATGTAATAACGTTAATGCAAGTTGATAAATAACTAATTTAGCGCAATCAATATTAATTGAAACCTATTGTAATAAATGGAATTAAATATTACATTAGTGTAGATTTAAGGTACTATTTGGTAATAAGGCATGATTAGTGGTTTATGAATGCATTGATAATTAAAATTAAAGGTAGTGATGCTAATATAAGTTGACTATGAACAAATTGAATGAAAATCAAATCAATGGAAATAATGTAGATGTATACATAGCTACAAATTGAATATATGAAAACAAAATGTAAGCATTGAATTAGATTAATGAATTTAAATTATAATAAATAGTCATTGAATAAAATCAATGCTCTGCAAGTAATTATAATATTTGTTGAAGGAAATAAACTTAAAGGAAATTAAAGTTAAATGGTTACAATTGTTACAAATTACGTATTTGTTTTTTCATAGAATTAATTTGAAAGCAATTGTAATAATTGACTTAATTTGTGCAATCCCAATTAATTAAAGCAATTGGTTGGATAAGAAGAATAGAAATCAATTACATTTAAATGGAAATAAATGTCTCATTTATGTGGGTAAGTATTAAAGTGTAAATGTAATAAAGCAATGAGAATGCATATTTTATTCATAAGATAATGTAAAGGAATGAAACCTATCTGAATGAATTAGTTGAAGTTCTAATTATAATAAATGTATATATTTGAAAACTTCAATATACTGGAATTTAATAGTATAATTGGTAAATTGATTAACTTTAAATTGATATGGGAATTTGTTATAAAGGATTTTAAATTTCTAAAGTATATAGGATGAATCAACGTTAAATTGACATTTAAATTTGTTTAAATCATTGTAAATGGTTAAGAAATTTTGAAGTGTTGAAATTGGTCAATTATAGAATTGAAATAAAAAATTGGATTTAATTAATTAATTATTAAATGATTTAATTAATGTAAAAATAGCCATTTTGGCCGCTGACTCGGATTTCGACAAAACTAGTTTCATCGGATCCGAAACGGTGAATTATTATAGGATTTCAAGTTTCGTAGCGATCGCACTTTTCGTTTGATCGTACGGATTTGAAATGCTCTGAAATCTGTTAAATTGAAATCAATTGAAATCGATTTGAAATAATTTGATTTTTGCATAAATTCTTCATACGATGCAATTTGGACCTAAAACCTTTTCCTTTGCGTTTAAAATATTTTAAAACATCTATTTTGATATACGGATTGACCCAATTTCGTTCCTGAGTCAGAACGGGCTTTTAAGGCCATTTATCGTTCGGCGCGTTTATAAAATGGGTCCATCTATTCTATTTCAACTTTGTCTATAAATATCCTGTTATAAACCCTAGCCTACTTCTATTTCTCATTTGTCTGTACGTACAATTCAACTATCTCTCCTCCTCAATGGCGGAAAAATAAATTCTAGATCCAAACACAAATCAAATTCAAATCCGAAGCAAAAATTTCAAAATCCTCAAAAAAATTTAGAAAAATTATATATCGAAACTCTCGATGTACGCATCTCAGATCTGCAGTTTTTTTTTTGTTTTGAATCATTGATTTTCCAGAAATCGCAAATCAATTTTCAGCCATTCATCACTCGATGATGAACTTCGTCTGATCGGGAAATCCTTTCTGGGTTTTGAAGAGAGGGCCGAGGGGACTTCATCCATGCAGTTTATTTGGCATTTCAACGGTCGGATTTTTTCGCAAAATTCGCCTAGGGTTTAAAATTTTGTGACGGCTAGTTTGTTCGGCCTCGATCTGATCGTTTTTGGAGGCGAGGGTGACGGCGTATGGGCGTCGCGAGCCTAGGGGATGGCGGCGGTTGGCCTACGTATGGGCGCTAGGGGTTGGTGATCGCGGTGATGGCTGCAAATCGCGATTTGGTTTCGAACGAAACCTCGAACAGTTTGTGCGCGTGTTCTTGGGCATGGTGCTGAGAGTAGTGACGTGGCTGAGGGTGATTTCTTTATTTATTTTATTTTAATTTTGAAATTCATTCGTTCTAATATCAATAACTTTCACATACGAGGTCCGTTTCGCGCGTGAGTTTTTGTGTTGGGATCGTAATACATTTCCGGACATTTTGGCGCTAGTTTGGACGGAATCGGAGGCTGGTTGAATTTTGGGTTTAAATTGAATTTAAATTCAATTTAAATTCAAAAGGTGAGTGTTTTAACCCACTCACGACTTCTAAAATTTCTTTTGTTCGTTAAATTTATTTAGGATGTGATTAGAAATTTATTTATGACTGTTTGGCGTATTTTTAATCATCATCCCAGTTAAATTGAATATAATTGAATTAAATTGTTATTTAATTTATTTATTGCATATAAACTGCCAGTTAAATTTTCATTTAATTTATTATTTAATATAAACTGCTAGTTGATACCTGCTGTTTATTATCCGTTATATATTGATGTTATTGATTGAATTGGATGATGATTGTGATTAATGGTTGATGATTGTTATTGGATGAATGGATGTTGTACTTTATATTGTTATAAACTGAAAATTGTTATGCACTTTATTTCATTCAGGATTGCGGTTTAAAATGATATATAAACGTATTTTTATTTTAAATTGCGGATTGAAATGATAAATATCCGTATCACTTGACCATAGAATAGAAAATTATATACAGACACAGTCAGTCTATATATATAAATATTTTGAAAATGATTTCTATGGTTTTGGATAGAATTATACGGTTTAAATAAATATTGATTCTTTTTTTGATATTATGTAAAAATATTTTATATATAGTTAAATTCATGTATTTAAGCTATGTATAAATCTGTTTAATGATAATAACTTAAAAAATACGGAGTTTGATTTATTAAAATAAATATGGTTAATATTTAAATCATATTTTTATATGGAGATTATAATGATTTAAATAAATTAAGATTGAAAGATAAAATATGTATTGGATGTGAATTAAATTATTTAAGAATTTTACTCGAATAAAAATTTGATTTGAAATTTAGATAAATTTGAGATTTTATGAAATTGAATTTATTTAAGGGTTAAACCAACAGGGTTGATGTGAAATTTATTAAATTGGAATTTTAAAAGGTATAATCGTTATAACTTGATTTTTGGGTCTAGGTGAATTAAATGATTATTTCAAGTATAACGAATTGAAGGCAATATCTAGTTATTTGAAATTTGAGTTTTATTAAATAATAAAGGGTTTATTATATAAAATATTTCAAAACTAAATAATAGGAAATTTAATTGTTGAGTCGAAATTATCAAATGTAGTTTTGAAATTTTGGAATATTTAAAGCCTTGAAATATATCGAAATTGAAATGTTTAAAGAAATTGAAATGTTTCGAAGTTATGAATTTCATAGCATTAGTTTTAAAGGTGTTAAACTTTCAAATGTTTGGTTTTGAAGTATAAAATTTGGAAGTGCTACGATTTTAAAAAAGGGATATATTTGAAATAAAATGATGTTATATTGATTTGAAATAAAACGGAATATCATATTGATTTGGGTTATAAATTTGACATGATATCGTATTTATATGGTTTAGAAATAAATATTATATCCTAGTTTTGAAGTATAAATTATTTTGAAATGACCGCGGTGTTATAATAACGTTGGGTTATTAAAGAGACCGAGATTGGAAGTTGTCATACTCTCTGCAAACTCTGAAAACCACTTTAACAACCGTGTACGCAGTGGAGATTATAGAATGAAGTAGGATGGCGGCGGCATTTCCTTTGAGGTAAATACGTGGACCCGACTCCCATGAGTTGGCATAAGGTGGCTAAAATGGAAGCGATCGACGGGTTAAGAAGGCAGCACCTTTTATCGGACACATCCCTTCGATATTATACTTTGACTTTTGGATTTATTCGGTGGCCACTTTTGATTTCTTTGATTTGAGGGTGTGGCTCGAGGTGGGCGGTAGCTGCGGCTATGCGTTACCACCGACCCGGAAGCGTAATTGGTATATCTACCCTGGCATTGTCTAGTTGTGCCATGTCATCTACCCTAGCACGCCTTATAAGATTTTGTTTTGTACCATACCTATGGAATGCCCTCTGACGACGCCCAGTACGAGGGAGATTTTGGTACTGTATAGACTATGGGAATATATTATGTGTTAAGAGGAATATTGGGTCACTTCTTAACGCTATTTTAAAGTAAGTTTATTTTACTAATAGACACTATTATAATAGCGAAGTATTACTACATAGTGAATAGTTTAACGGATCCTTAGGAGATGTGAATCCCGAGCATCTCTTAAGTTACTGCACTCACGTTAGACACTGGATAGGTGATGTCAAATCCCGTAAACATCTCCGACGCTGTTACACTCATATTTTACTGTTGAGTTAAGTTACATAAGATCTTTTAGTTCTGACTCGAATATTTTGTCCTTTCAATTCGCTCGGGTCAGTCCGAGCATTTCAGGAATCGAAGACTTTATTTCTGGAGGACGAAGACGAAGATTTTGTTATTATTATATATTATATTGTTCCGCTACACACTGTATTCCGCTGCATCGATTGTTATTCGCTGGTATGTGCAACTCTGATATGTATTGTATAAGTATAATCTAATATTTTTGTAAAACAGCTTCATGAACTGTTTATTTGATTTTTATATTTATCGTTCCGCTGTGAGATTCTATTTTATATTTCATTTCTTTCTCTGCTTTTTCTTATTTACCCTATAACAATCCGCCCTTTTGTATAGTTTAAGTCTGACGTGTGTGGTTTATCGTCGATTTAAATCATGCAAAAAGGTGGGTCGTTACAAAATTATTATTACTGTTCATGTATAATTTACGTTATGTAGTTTATATATCTTTTTATTTGAGTAATAATAATTTTATCACTTTTGTTAATATGACTTTGGTATACATATTGAAACTGACATATTTTGATGATACATTAGATAAATTAACAGATATTATTTAACTAATTTTTTAAATTGTGTTAAATTTATAGTTACATAATTAGTTTAAATATATGGACTTAGAGGTAAATATTAGAAAACGATTAGGAAGGATTTCAAAAAAATATAGAAGTTTTTGTATGGGTTATTTAAAGTTAAAACATAATTTTGTAATGTGGTATATGACAAATTTTCAAGATATATGAATTATAATTGATTTATAAATAAATTTTATCATTATTTGTAATATACATAATTTATGTTATGTGACCTATATATATTTATGGTCGAATGAAAAAAATTATTTTATCATTTTTGTTATAATGTGTGTGTGTGTATATATATATATATTAAAATTGGAATATATTTTTAGGATTTAATGTAAGAACAAAGTAATTATTACCGAGATTATTAAAATAGTTTAAATTTGAGATTTTATAAACAATTAAAATATATGGATTTAGATATAAAATATTTGAAAAGAATTGAGCGGGTGTTTGTAATTAATTGTAGAAACCTTAAAAAGATACTTGAAGCTAAAACAGAATTTGGTAGTGCAATGTATGGTATATTCTTTAAGATAAATGAATAATAAATTAACTTTCTTAATAGTATTTGTACATATTGTTTATGTTATGCAATTTATATATCTTTATTTTTTAAACAATGTACCACTTTTGTTGACATGAATATGATATACATATAGAACCGTCATATTTTAGGATTTAGATGAATTAACAAATATTTGTTAATAGAATTCATTAGAATAATTTAAATTTAAGATTACATAATTAATTTAAATAAATTGACTTAAACGGATAATATTAGGTGATATTTATGAGGTTTTAAAAATAACTGTAGAAACTTCAAAATGTAGGTACTTGACGTTTAAAAAGGAGTTTTACAATGGAATGCATGATAAAATTGTAACACCAAGTAAAATAAAAAGTAAATAATTAAAAGAAATTAATAAATGATTATTAAAGATCAAAAATGAAGTTTGAGCAAATATTAGAATTTTGCTACGAAACCTGCACCACTATATTCGTGGCAATTTCTTGAACAACTTTCATATATATAAAGCTTCGCGATTGGAATTCAAATAAAAAAGTTATCAACGTTCTAAGATTTTGGGTCGGAATTAAGTCAAAATGTATCAAGGTAATCTATATAATACTATTATTACTGAGTTGGATTTCAAGAGCGCACATGCCACCTTGAGTATTCTGTGAACTCAACGGTCGCGTTTTTTGCTTCCTTCTTTTCTACTTTTATCGTGCCTCTTCCTTTCATCTCCGTAAGTTCAAGAAAAACAAAAAAAAAATTTCCTTTTCCTGCTAATGGCATCTCTTCTTCTCATCTTCACTACACTGCTAGACTTTCAATCACATTAAATAAATTTGAACGTTTAAACCCTCGGCTTCCGTTGATATCCTCAATTCCTTCCCTCTATATCAGTATCCACTCTCTAATCCTTCCCCTACTCTCTGATACCTTGGTTGATTTCCCAAGGTCCGGTTACTATTCGACATTTGATTTCACGTGTAATAATTTTATGACTCTCCTAGATCCACTCAATCGAAAGCATTCGATGACGAATTCATGAACTGGTAATTTACTATTTCTATTTTCTATTTCCTAGCTCTTGATCGAATTATTTGATAAGATTTTCTATATTATTTTCTCAGATCATTTTTTACTTATGATTTTGCGAATTTCATATACAATAATTTTACGGATCTCCTGGATCCATACTCAATCAAGAACATCATCAACGAATATGTGATCTAGATATTTTACCACTGTTTTTAAATTTTCCAGTTCTCGATTGAATTATCTGATTGAAATTTACTATATATTTTTAGGTCGTCAAAGGCTGAGGATAGAAGGAAAACATGAAACTGAGCAACCTTAAGATGGGTTTTTAAATCCTCTGTTACAATAGAAGAATCCATAAATTGTTGAATTATTTGCTCAACTACGTAAGATTGCATAATTACGCGTATTTCTTTTTTTTTGCATAAAAGACCGATCCTCATCTTTTGCATCAATGTCCACTGCACGGTCCTCTTCAATCTCTAAACAATGAATTGATGCTCTGCAATTGCAAGTTTTTTATTTTCAAATCTGATTTTGAACCTCATTGTGAGTTTTTCATGGTAATTTGTTCTTTTGTTATAGTTTCATTGGTAATCTAATCAATTTGTGCTTTAATATTTTATCTTAAATATGTGATACTAAAATTTTATTTCATTTGTATTTTGTTATGTATCGTTTTTACTATTCTTAGACACCTTGCTTGACTACATGCTAAACACGTTTAAGTGCCAATTTTTTATTACCACTTTTTACCATCAAGATGATGCTTTATGATATAATTTGAATTATTTTACGTTATAATACATATAGATATAGATTCAGTCAAACCATTGTTTCATTAAGATCTTACATGTAATTTTCATCTTAAGTAATAAACTTAGAACGCTGCAGTGATTATTTAGATAGGTATAATTATCATTGACAAACTTTCTAATTTTAGTGAGAACTTCATTTTACATGAACTTATATTTGTTGCAAATAGGATAATACTTAATTGGTGGAATCAAAACAATCACTATTTTATGCTTTGGTAAGAAATACACAATTTGCTTGAAAATAAATTTTAAATCATGAAATGACAATGTATATATATATATATATATATATATATATATATTCAGATATGTTGTATTTAATTTGTTACTACATACATACATACATACATACACATATATTATATAAATCATAAGCTTTTTAGTTTATTTTGTTGAAGTTATGCAGGACTTGTCTCCTATCTCTATGAATAGTAAACTGTAGTTTTTAAGAATATAACTAAGTGAAAATCTAATATATGTAAATTAAGAATCCTTATTAATGCATCTCTAAACTATGCTTCACTATTTTTATTATTGATATTATTGGAAAAACATACATCAAATATCTAAAGGGTATGTGCTTAACGACCTTTAGTACAATAAACTTCTCTTCAAAGTTTATCGATTCATGGTTAAACAAATATAGTTCTACATATATATTGCATCCTTTCACTCTTCATTTCCATGATTTAGATAGCAATACTTTTAGTTAATTACTTAAATTACAATTTTGTTTTCTATCATCTTTAATCTAAAATTGGATTATGGCCCAGTGAATCGATTTTAGCGAAGAATAATGAATATATTAAGTCATCCTTATGTATATTTTGTGGTAAAATTTGAAAAAATAATATATATTATTTTGTACGAAATCAAAATGATCTTGCTTTCGGCCATAATTGTTCAATGGCAATTTTATATAAATCCTAATTTTTCCACTAATATATATCTAAATTTTTGCTTAGAGAAGACCAGAGGATCTACATAGCCATTTGTTCTGTACTAACTAATCTATCAAATGCGAGTAAGAATTAAAATATGTAAGTAAATCTTTTAATAAAATATCATAAGAATTTGTGTACTATGTATTCTAATTAAAGAAGGTTTTATTGGGTTATATGCCTCAATTACTAGGAAAAATGAACTAAGTTTATTTGCATGTTCTTAGTGATAATAGAGCAAAATGCAAGTATGGTTTTCTTTTCCTTTTACATATAGTGAATTTGGTGGTTTAAACTTCAACAAGTATTGACATTTTGATGGGCGTAAGGAAAACTATTACATTTTGACATGCCATTCATTTTACCGTGGATTATTTATTCTTTGTTACTTTATAGATCGTAAGAAAACATCAATGACATGGTTTATAATGCGACATTGGAAGACGGTAATGAGGTGGTGGTTTCAAAGATTGGAAGAGTAGATAACAAAACCAAAGCTGTTTGAAAGTCTAGTACAACGTTTTAGTTATCAAATAAGCATGTTTATGTACATGTTGAGCGCGTAACACTTTTTTATAGTTTGAACATGGTAAAATCAACTATAGATAAGCCATTAACTTTCTTATGGAATGTTGCTTTTATTAGGTGAAAAAATGAAATAAACATACACTATTAGAAAAGGCTGAAATACCGACAGTGCTTAGCGATGGCTTCAGACGGGCCATCGGTAGCCATTGAAAACCGTCGAAAATTCATGAATCACAGGCTTCAGCCAAGCCCTTTCTTTCTCATTTTTCAGTACGCACAAAAAAAATTAAAACCCTCAAATCCCTATTTCAAGCTTCCAATCTCCAATTTAAAGATTTGCATCCTCCATGACTGCCTAATTACACTCTATTGCTTTCAATCTCAGATATAATCTTTTATTTTCGTGAAAAATCTATTTCTTTATCCTAAATCTATATTTCATAAGTTGATATATTAGGCTAATTAGTGATTGTAATTGTTTCAGATAGCCTAATAATTGTTTATAGTGACCCATGATATACCTATTTTCTATGTTGTCGTGAAATTTAAAAAGTATGTATAATTTATGATTTTGTGCATGTGTAAACCATTATATATGTTTTGTTTCTACCATTGTCTTATGTTAATTGGAATGAGCCATGAGTTGTATAACATCTTGACTTGTATAACAATAATGAATTTACGAGTCTAAAAAAATTGACTACATTGGAAAATGACAACAATATTGAAGCAACCTAATTCAATAAAATATACGGAATAAACGCGGTAAATTAATAATTTTTTGAAACATATAAAATTAGTAAATATTCGTTTTTATAATCTACTTTTTTTTACGTCCCTTATAGAGTTTTTGGCCCTATCCGACAAGTGTTGTACATGATCGTTATATAATATTCATTTTTGTCACAAAACAGACATATATATTCATCTGGCACAATACTTGTTGGATTTGTCAATGTATTGGACAAGCTATAAACACAGTAAACAATTACATTTCGTACATTATTTCACTTCAAACGATTCACAAAATTTTATCTTCACTTTTCTTTTGTGTTTCCTGTGCACAAGCATTTGTGTACAATGCAGGAAACAAAGCGAAAGTGGTACCGAAATTTTGTTGAATCGTTTAAAACGAAATAATATACGAAATGTAAGTGTTTACTGTGTTTGTAATAGGAAGTATGATGGCTAATCAGGAAAAAGATAATCATAAACCAATAATTCTATATTGTATTCCTAAGTGGGGTAAAATTGAGGCGTATAAGTTTTTGTTTTGATACATTGAAAAATAAAATGTGAATTCGTAAAATGACCAATATTTATTTTTGAATTTGTGAATTTTTTCAAATAGGAAAAATGATCGATTATTTTGTTGATCGGATGAGATGGATGTATCAAAGAAGGGGATTGAGAGGCTGAATAAAAGAAGATTAATATAATAGTATAAACATATTTGTTGAATTCACTTTAAGTAACAATGGAAACGACGTAGGAATTCATTGTCCATGTAGTAGGTGTAAACATTTGAAATATTTGTTACCTGATATTGTGAAAGTCCATTTGTGCAAAAACGGTTTCATGCTGAAGTATTATGTTTGAGATCGTTATGGAGAAGTTGTAGCACATACTTCTATAGAGCCTGAATTAGAGATTGCTAGTAATGAAATTGTTATAACGAACTGTATAGAAAATATGGTTGAAGATGCTGCACAATCAATGTTCCCTACGGTTGAAGTTGAAAATGATGATGTAAATTTTGAAAAACAAATATTGAAGCAATTTTTTTTATGATTTACTGGATACTGCTAAGAAACCTCTTTGGGATGGTTGTAAAAGCGGCACCCAACTATCGGTAACTGCAGAATACATTGTGATGAAGTCAAAATACAACATCACCGAAGCCGGATTTACAGCCGTTGTACAAGCTGCAAGAAGACATATGCCGTTCGATAATTTAATGTGTGAAAATCACTATGAAATTAAAAAAAATTATGTCAGCTTTTGATTTACTTTATCAAAAAATAGATACGTGTTTAAATGGCTGCATATTGTTTTGGAAAGAGGACATCACTCTTAGGAAGGGTAGAATATGTAACGAGGAAAGGTACAAAACAAGAAAAAAGAAGGGAAAGAAAGTTCCATACAAACGTATGCATTATTTGATCAACACTCTTAGGCTTCCAAGATTATATGCATCTTCTATAACTGCAGCTCATATGAGATGACATAGTATGACAGCAGAGGAAGAAGGTATGTTGACACATCTAGCCGATGGAAAAGCATGGCATTTCGACAAAACTTATTTCAATTTTGCAGCGGAGAGTTGTAATGTTAAAGTTGGATTATGTATGGATAATTTTTTACCATTTTTGCAATTTGATGCTAAGTATTCATCTTGACACATTATAATCACACATTATTTACCTCCATGGATGTGTATGAAAACACAATATCGCCAGGAGTTGGTAACTTTATTAATGTGAATTATAAATAGTTATTGTGCTGTATAATTTTCAATATACAATAATAGTACATAATAATCAATTTCATGAAGTTGAGGCACAAGTTCCTATATCGTACATGGATGTATTTACCTGTACTCATGCCATCAAGCATGTAAATGCAGACGAAACGGTTTTATATACATGGCATGACGATAAATCGAGAAAGAGCCATGCAAGCATATTTTGTATATATTCTATTAGTAACTGTTTTAATTGTTAGTGTATAATGAATTAAGATATCATGCTATTAATTTTAATTGTATTTTTATTTGTTCATGCGGGAAAGGTTTATGGAACAATGACAGAAACTCCTAGAGGAAACTGGTCGAGAGCAGCCGACGATGGACGAGGAGGGTGTCATTTTTGAGTCAGTCATGGATCCACTTTCATGAAATATGTGCTACGGTTTTGGCAATCAACTGATGATGAATAATATATTAAGATATAACAATTTAGTAATCTTTTAATTCTAAAGAACTTCACATCGCTTTAGTTTCAATAATAAGTTTATAGATATAACAATTAACACATTATGCTGTAGTTTTGATAGTAAGATTATAGACTAAATTAAATACGTATTACAGGCTATCAAATAGAAGAGAGCCAGGCAAACGGCTAGAGCTCGGATCGATCTAGAAGAGATCGAAGAGTTGAGAGCTAGGGTGGCACAGCTGGAGAAGCAGAACCGTCGGCAGACCATTGACATGACACAGCTGCTGAACCAGCGTCTTGCTGAGTACATGCAGCAGTATGGTGGCCGTTTTCCATCTTCAGCTGGTTCCGGAGGTTCTGAAGGTGACTGACCGAAGTGATAGGTATTTTTTTTGCGTCATTGTTTAGTAATTTTTGATGATACATTGAGTTGGTGGAGTTGGATTTTAAATGTTGTGTATATTTTTTGGTGATACATTTAGTGATAGTAATTTTGTTATTTGAAAGTTGATAGTGGAGAGTTGATGAAGGATTGATGTATATTTTGTACAATAAGATGTATGTAAATTATGTTAGTGAAGTGTTGGCTTGATTTTATACGAATTATGCTTGTTTTTTATTTTTTTATGTGATTTGATTATATTTATATAGTTTGATTTTATATTTAATATCTGAATTGGAAATGTGCTTGTGTGGTGGAATATAATGTGTTTATGGATTGTGGATGGAAGGCAAAAATGCAGCAGAAAAAAGAAAAAATAGGTTCAGGAATTCCGACGGCTTCCGACGGCCTGTAGGCCAAAAATTTCCGACGGCAGGCGAAGAAAGAAGAACGGCGGCTTTCGACGGCTGTCGACAGTTTTCGGCACCCCCCATGATCATCCACATGTCTTCCGATTTCCATTGGGAGCCGTCGGTTGTCCTTCGGTAGCCGTCGGAAATACGTCGATGGGTTTTGTCAAAAGCCATCGAAAATCTCATTCAGCGATGGATTTTTTTGCTACGGATTTTTTCGACGGCCGCCAATGGTTTTGAGCCATCGGAAAATGTCATGTTTCTTGTAGTGATAACCTTGACTAGTTGAGCCTTTTGTATTCAAAAAGGTAAATGTAGACCATCATTGTTACATTTTAAGGTCTAGTATCTCATACGATATTTACATTTAGAACTATCTATGTCACATGCATACAAGGACTGTGCTGCCCTAAAAATAATATAGTATATTTATTATTTGTAAGCCAGTGGATTTTACTTTTGAAGAGTTTTCATCGACTAACCAATTCTAAACGATGAAGATAGAACAAAGAAGCAAAGATGGTCTTTTATTCCCCAAGGTAAGAATTAAGAGATTTAATTGAACAACTTCTCATTTGTAGGATCATCTATTTAAATATCTAATAATATGTCTCATCTGTTCTTACCTTTTTTTGCACATTATGGTATATCAATATGCATACATCATAGATTAATATGCCTACAACTTTCTTTGATCGATAACTAAATTTATACACTTCAGTGCACACATATATGAATTTGTTTGCCACTTTTTCTTGACACACAAAGGAATTCTTCTTTTTCCTTAGTAAGATGCATGTTGGGTATATTCAAATTGGTATTTTGCCTCTATCTGTTTTCATGAAACATGGTAGATTAATGGCTTGGAAGATATAAATCCTCGGTGGAGGAAATGTTTTTTGTTGCTTCAAGATATTCTGTGTTTTCTCATAGGAGAGAAGTGCCTTTTTATTTACTAAATTGCTTTCAAACTGAGTTAATCATTAGTTTGACTCATTAAATTTTTCAATCTTCATTACTGAAGCTATATTTTTCAATCCATGTTTCCTCAATAAAATTAGAACTACAAAACCTTTGAATTAGTTTGTGGATTTAACCATTTAACATTTTATGTAAGAATTGTTATCATTTGGATAGATTTTCCTTACGTTGTAAAAGAAATCTTCTTTTTTGAGCATTAGATTTAGATATCAACAAAAAACCTTTGTAAGATTTAATTTAGTTTAGTTTATTCTAAGCTCAGCCATAAATTAGTTTAATGTCGGTTCTTTTGCATATTGTTTGGATATCTTTTAATATAATTATATAACATGACATACAACATTGATTTTGCTGCAAAAGAATAGAGCTTATTGTTCTTTGTATTCTTATTATCAGCTTTCCCCTCACATCCACAACATGCTATAGTTTTTGGAATATCCTATTAGTTTTCTATGTGTTCCTTCTGAGTACTAGCATACACATTGCATGATTCCAAATGGTTGCAAAATAATAGTTTGAGGGGCTATGAATTAATTATGTGTATTGTATACTGCCAAGTAACTGAAGTCTAAGTTATCCACATAAAAATAAGTTGTGAGTCATTATATTTGAAAATTGTATCCAGTGGTTAAACCTGTGCACTTTCAGTGGCTTGTCATTTTGTAGAATGTTTGCATAAACAATAAGAAGGCATGATTTTTAGAATATTGATTGCCATTAGTGGTTTCCTTACTTCATGCAAACTATTACCATATTGCTCATGTACATGTGACGACCACATCATATATTGGAGATGAATAATTATTCAGAAAAGGGTAATATAACATGAATAAGCTATGTTTTATGATTGGTATATTGGGCTTTGTAAGGATGTTAATGATAATTTTCCACTAGGTTTGCACCTAAGGTCTAACTGTTATATGTCTAGTATACCAAAATAGAGAATAATCAATTATAAACTCGTCTCACAAGTTTATCAATCAGATTTCCACTACTCTGGAAGTCTGTATTAGCTAAATTAAGCAATAGGTATGTCGTAATTAAATTACAACCACAAACTAACAACTATAGTAATAATAACTATAGCGATAGATCAAACATTATACTATTTAATAAAAATAGTATAACGTAGAAACGAAAATGATATATATAAATAAATATATAAATCAATTAAAAACCTAACCGGTTTGAATAAGAAAATTCCGTCTGAGGCTTGTCGTAACAATTTTCTTAAGACTTAATTTAAATTCTTCCAAGATAAAACAGACGTAATCCGCACGAGATTGTAATGAGTATGTCAACTTTGTAATATATTGTATAGAGCAGTAGAAAAGAAAAAGCAGAAGAAAATAGAATTGGAATTGAATGAGAATGTGATCAGGATTCTCTTCTATTTATAATTTCATCTGCATCCCTTCAAATAATCGCGTCCGCTTGACGGGTCGCACCCGTTGCCTTTTGAACTGCTACTGTTCGTTAACGGGTGGCACCCGTCTGCTCCTCGCATCCATTCACGTCGCACTGCTTCTGTTCGCCCGCACTTCTTCAGTCGGGTCGCACCCATTCGTGTCTAACGATTCACACCCGCTTCTGTCTGCTAATGAATGCGTCTGCTCGGCAAAAAATACGCTCCCGCTTTAGAAGTCGCACCTCCTCAGTCAATCCACATCCGCTTCTGAACAGTCGCGTCTGTTCGTATAGCCTACAACTGTTAGAAACCCCGGCCCAGTTTTGCAATAAAAATAGGATCTAACTGTAACGCCCCACTCCGAGACCCACTCTAGTAAAGAGTATTACGGAGTAATACCGTCTACTTGAACGGAGAATAGAGTATAATGGAAGCGACCATATGTAATCAAGCTATAACTATCTACTGAATACGTCGAATAGGTGGTTTTATTTTCTCAAGTGGTTCGACATATCCAATAGATATTTATAACGAAACTACAGTGGCTAAGGAAAATAGGTTCAGAACAAACATAATACTAAATGATAACATCATCATCACAGAACAGTCACATAACAGTCACAGAACATAGGTACAATATATCGTCAATACAGATCCAAGTATCAAAAGGTGGGTACAAAGCCACCTCTCACACATGTGAGTCAAAAATATGTACATAAGAGTCTGAAATAACAGAGTAGCTGAATAGTGGACAAATAAAAGAGCTATCTATCAGCATAGCAGATAATGTCCAAGTGGAAGCACAGAAAGCTAAGTCCAGAGACCTAACCTGAAACAACTCGGTCTGACCCGAGCGAAAACACTCGGGTCAGGCTAGCTAAATAATCAGTAATAACCGAGATATATAATAATGCAGTACATAAATAAAACAGTACTTCTCCAAAGAGAAGAGTAATTGGACTACATGAATATAATGACGATCCCTAATCATCAATCAACAGTAAAAATCTCCAAAGAGAAAATCAACACCAAAGTGTAGTATAAATAAAATCGCCTCATATCATCGGCGTAGCCAAAACTATAAAAAGTTGCCCATAGGCAATAATCCCAAAAGTGACCAGAGTCTGTAATCAATGCCCAAGCAAAGATCGATGCTCCAAAGAGCAATAGGGATATACTGAAAAGTCAATGAAATCGAATACAGAAATGCAGTGTCCAGAGACACTGTGAATCCATAGGGTAATCGCACTTACATCGTATGGTTCCATAGAACCAACACCGAATGGCGATACTCGAATGGATATAAAAATCATCAGATAATACAAATATTGCACGTGCACCGACCAGAGTCGTTGTTGCCAAGTACTGTTGAGTTGTGATCGATCACTCGCACAGATGCGGAACGCGCGAAATGACAAGATCCTTCCCAGAAGGATAAAGGCCCAGAGGCACATGCCGTAAAAACTGCTCCATAGAGCAGGTGTCCAGAGACGGTTGCCCAGAGGCGTGGTGACCCAGAGGTCCGGTACTGGCCGCCCAGAGGCTAATGTGTCACTAACTTCTTGGAGAGGAACCCGTAAAGTGTTAACAATGAGTCCCATACCCCACGTTCGCACTAAACGGTTTCCTAACCAATAGCAATCTCACACTCCAAACAATAAAAAGTCCACCTCATATCATCGGTAAACTAGACCCAAAGGTCAAAACGATCAATCGAATAGGTCTGGGATTAACCGGAAAGAAAATACACACGGTTTCCATAGGCCGGAGATTTCCTAACCGTTTAAGCACCTTTCCACTTCGCTTGACGTGTTAAAAGTGAGTGTGAGATTTTTATTATAGAAAATAATGGTGTAAAACGGATTTGTAATTGATTTCGAAATCACTTTTAAAACGGTCTTTTGAAAAGTCTCCTATTATGGAGTAATTAATTTAATAATTAAAAATAATATTATATAATAATTTTCAAAAGCCATTTTGGAGTGAAAAATCCTTTTAAATCCTTTTTATAAAGCCCGTGTACGAAATCCAGAGACAAATCTCAAAGAAATCGACGAAAACCAGAAAATCATCAAAAATATTCTAAGTGTTTGAAACCATTCAAAAACTGCTGCGAACCCAAGTTCGGCAATTTATTTGGACCAGCAAACTGTGTCCAAATGGCATGAAAACTGGTAGGCATGTAGTCCGACATCCTTACTTTAAGATGCAAAAAGAATTTCTGGATTCCGAGTTGAGACGAAGTGGCAGCGACGTCTCAAAGTTGAACCCAGAAAAAGATTCACGCTGTTTTCCAACAGCGACCAGAGTCTAACTTTGACACGAAAATCGAAGTAACAAACGAACTCCAATGTGGCCCAAATTTTCCAAAGATGGAGTTCGGAACTCCACCTTTCCAACGAGACCAAAAACGTCGATTTTCGACTACCTATGCGAGCGTGGCGGCATCGCGAAGTGGAGGTCAAAAGCTGGAAAAAGAGGTGATTTTTTTTTTTGGACGCGGGCCCGGCCCGCGTCGGCCTGCCCCAGCCCACCTGGGCTGGGGGTATGGGACGCGGGCCAAGGCCCGTGCCCGTATGCTCCAACCCACGCGGGCTGGGGACATTATACTGCCCCAGCCAGCCTGGGCTGGGGCTATGGGACGCGGGCCAAGGCCCGCGTCCCCTATTCGCCAGCCCAAACGGGCTGGGGAAGGGGTGCAACCCCCAGCCCGCCCGGGCTGGGGGGTTGGGGCGCGGCCAGCCCACCATGGGCTGGCCAGCCTCTGGCTAGCCCAGCTGGGCTAGCCTACAGTGCCTGGGTGCAGCCCACGCCTGTTCTGGTGCACCCAGTGCACTAGAACAGCCTATTTCAGGCTGATGTACAATTCCAGCCAGCCAATTTTGTTGTTTTTTGGCATTTAGGGGTGTTTTTTTCAATTTTGGGCATCGAAATTGTCATTAAAATTTTACTAGCAATAATTACTAACAATTAGTAATTACCTTAATGAAGCAAAGTATCAAATGGTTTGAGTGCACAATATCAAGCAAGCCAAACTCCTCAACCCCAAAGCAAAGATCAAGAGGCTTCAAGGACCCAAAATCAACAAAAAACAAAATAATGATTACAACAAGATGGTAGAGATAAAATAGGGATTAATAAGGATTAGAGAATAGGGGAGATTGCATTACCTTTCAAAGATTAAACTAGTTTAATTATGAAGAGAAGGAGATGGAGCTTCTAAAGGGAGGCCATTAATTATGTTTAGATATAGGTTTAGAAATTTATGAAGAGGAGGGTTAGGGTTTATGGGAGGGGTTTGAGATATTAAATAGGAGTGGGTTGGTTAATGGGTCATGGTAAGAGGTTTTAAAACCCATTAGGACTTAGTTTATTTTCCTAAGGTTATCATGTGAACAAAATCCTAAGAAGCATCCTAGTTTTAATTAAAACCATATAATTGCTCATTTGGCCCATTAACCTATAATAACATAAAAAAATTCCCCATTTCAACCCAAAAATATTTTAATTTGCGAACCAATTGCAAATTTAAATTCCCAAAAATTTGTTTAGCCCCCTTTTTAACTTAAAATCATAATTTTTAATTTATCATTCGGTAATTGCAATCTCAGGGTTGTTACAGACTCCCCCCTTAAGAAAATTGCGTCCCCGCAATTCCTTAAATATAGAAGTCGTCTATAACATCTAATCCACACAAGGAATACAGAAGATAAAATATAGATGCTCACCCATGTCGGAAGATGAAAGAAAACCATGATAAGTACGCTCAATAAATTCTCTGGTCTCCCAAGTGCAGTCCTTAGGATTAGACGACCATTGAATCTTCACAAGCGGAACCTCTTTGTTTTGAAGACGTCTTATCTCCGAATCAAGCACACGAAGAGGTTGCTGCCCTATAGATAGATCGGGTGAGATCTCCAAATCAGGTACGATATGAGGCTCGATAATAGAATCAGGATTGCGCACACACTTGAGAAGCTGAGAAACATGGAACACATCATGTATTCCAGAGAAATGAGCAGGTAGAGCCACTCTATAGGCGACAAGGCCGATGCGTTCCGTGATAGGAAACGGTCCAATATAGAGAGGGGCCAGTTTCCCTGTAGAACTGAAACGCACAACCCCTTTCATGGGAGAAACCCGAATAAAGACAGAATCGCCAATGGAGAACTCAAGAGGCTTCCTACGGTTGTCCGCGTAGGATTTCTGGCGGTCCTGTGCCTCTTTCATTCTCTGACGGATAAGCACGATCTTCTCAGAAGATTCCCGAACTGAATCTGGACCAAGAATGAGCTTCTCGCCAGACTCTAACCAACAAGCAGGAGAGCGACATGGCCTTCCGTAGAGAGCCTCGAAAGGTGCCATGCCGATACTAGACTGATAGCTGTTGTTGTAGGAGAACTCTACGAGCGGTAAGTGATCCTCCCAATTACCTCCGAAATCTAGAATACAACAGCGCAAAAGATCCTCCAAAACACGATTCACCCTCTCGGTCTGACCGTCGGTCTGAGGGTGATAAGCAGTCGAGAGATTCAGCTTTGTGCCCAAAGCTGACTATAGGCACTTCCAGAAGTGACTAGTAAAGATAGTGTCTCGATCACAGACGATAGAGTTAGGAATGCCATGAAGTCGAATGACTTCCTTCACATAGAGCTTGGCCAACTGAGGTGCAGTCCGAGTGGACTTAATCGGAATGAAATGAGCCGATTTGGTCAAGCGATCAACAATAACCCAGATAGAAGTATGGCCTGACCTCGATCGAGGCAGACCGTCAGTGAAATCCATGGATATCTGATCCCATTTCCATAATGGAATCTCTAGAGGTTGAAGAAGACCAGATGGACGCTGATGCTCGGCTTTGATCTGTTGACAAGTTATGCAACTACTCACATAACTTGCCACATCTCTCTTCAAACCCTCCCAATAATATAGCCGGCATATATCGGCATACATCTTACTCGAACCAGGATGTATAGTGTACTTAGTGCGATGGCACTCGTCTAGAATGTCACGCCTAAGTGACAAATCTGATGGTACAACAATACGGTTCTTCCTACGAAGACGCCGATGAAAATCCAGAGAATAATCCAGCAATGTCTCATCACTGGATCCCGACTTGAGAAGATGAATAAGATGCAATAAGTCTGGATCCTGCCGCTGAGCATGGGCAATGCGATCCAATAAGATAGGATGAGCTTCCAAGCTAAATAATAAGACAGGAGCATCAGAAGATGAAGCTCGATCTCTAATATCACATAAAGATAGAGTCTCAAGAACATCCCACTCGGCAATCATCATAGAAACTACCGCCGAGTGCTTGCGACTGAGCGCATCTGCAACACGATTACCTTTGCCAGGGGTATACTGAATATCTAAATCATATGAGGCGAGAAACTCAAGCCATCGCTGCTGCCTCATATTGAGATCACTCTGACTGAATAGATACTTCAGCGACTTATGATCGGTGTAAAGAGTGAAGCGTTCACCTAATAGAAAGTGACGCCACGTCTTCAAGGCAAAGACGATAGCTGCCAACTCAAGATCATGAGTCGGATAGCGAACCTCATTCGGACGCAGTTGCCTGGAAGCATAAGCAACTACCCGATCCTTCTGCATAAGCACAGCACCGAGCCCGCTACCACAAGCGTCGGTGTAAACAACCAGATCCTGATTACTTTCAGGAACCACAAGGATAGGAGCATGAGTGAGAAGTTCCTTCAGTCGCTGAAAGGAAGCTTCACACTTATCAGACCAAATAAAGCGAACACCCTTACGAGTCAGCGTCGTAAGGGGAAGTGCAACTCGAGAGAAATTCTTGATAAACCGACGGTAATAACCCGCCAGACCAAGGAAGCTGCGAATATCATGAACGTTCTCGGGCTGCTTCCAATTCTGAATAGCTTCGATCTTGGCAAGATCGACAGAAATACCCTCAGATGATACAATATGGCCCAAGAACTTGACCTTGCTCTCCCAAAAATGGCACTTGGAGAGCTTGGCCTTAAGCTGATGCTGACGAAGAGTATCCAAGACGATCCGCAAATGATGAGCATGCTCTACCTCGGATCTAGAGTAAATAAGAATATCGTCGATGAAAACCAGAACGAATCTATCGATGTATTCCCGGAATACTCGATTCATAAGATCGACGAAGAAAGCCGGTGCGTTCGTCAAGCCGAATGGCATGACCAACCACTCAAAAGAACCATAACGAGTGCGGAAAGCGGTAAGAGGAATGCTATCTTCCGCAACTCGGAGCTGATGAAATCCGGTGGCAAGGTCGAGCTGTGAAAAGACCTTCGCACCGCTCAACTGATCAAACATATCGTCTATTCGTGGTAATGGATAACGATTTCTGATGGTCAACTCATTAAGCTTGCGATAGTCAATGCAAAGCCTAAGAGAGCCATCGGGCTTCTTAACGAAGACCACATCAGCACCCCATGGCGAAGAACTGGACCGAATGAGCTGCTTCGTCTCAAGCTCCACTAACTGCTTCCTGTGTTCCTCATTCTCCTTAATAGACATCCTCGTGGGAGGACGCCCAACAGGGTGGGAGCCTGGAATGAGATCGATGCGGAACTCAATGGCCCGCTTTGGCGGCAGGCTAGATACTGGCTTGAATATATCGGGGAAATCCCGAACGACAGGAATACGAGATATGTCCAAATCCTCATCTCGTGTATCAAGAGAAAATAAAGTAACATCAGAAATCCCAACATCTTGAAGAGAAATAGCTAACGGAGAGGATGGGTCAGGGTGACGAAGAAATAATATCCGCTCCGAACAAATGATTTTGGCATCGTGCTGAGCGAGCCAATCCATGCCAAGAATCATATCAAAACCCAAATACTCCATAACGTGCAGATTCGCACGGAAAGAAAATCCACAAAGATGAATATCTATATTCTCACAAAGCAAGCTAAGGGTCGTGGATCCGCCAATGGGATTCACAATCCTTAGTGAAGAAACCAGACAAGTAACATCCAAGGATAAAGCATCTATTAGCTCCTTTGATACGAATGAGTGAGAGGCACCCGTATCAAAGAGAACTCTACAAGATCTACCATGAAATAAAATAGAACCTTCGAGAACGGAAGGATGCGTACCTCGAGGCTGAGCTGAAGATGCAGGATCCTTGGCAGCATTAAGCTTGCCAGGCTTGGCACTAGCTGGAGCAATAGGACAAGTGGAGATACTGTGTCCTCCTTCTTGCAAAAGGTACAATAGAGAGGTTTGGGACACTCTCGAATAAAGTGATCTGGAGAACCGCAGTTGAAGCATTTCCTCGGAGGACGGGTTCCACTAGGCTGTGACTGAATCTGAGGCTGAGTCTGAGGCTGAGCCTGGACAGCAGGACTGCCAGTCTTCTTCTTCTTGTTCCAAGGCTTGTTCTTCTGAAATGGACCCTGCTTCTGGTTGGGGTTTTTGGAACCCCCACCATCATCATCACTATGCTCCATCTCGACTGACTCAAGATGTAGGGCTGCATCGACTAGCTTCTCGAACGAGAGCTCAAGCTGTAGCATAAGATGCCTCTTCAGATATTTCTTCAAGCCCTCAACAAATTTGAGGTTCCTCTTATAAGGAGTAGCAATAAACTCAAGGCCGTACTTGGACAGGGCCTCGAAGGAAGAGACATAGTCGGATACGGAGGACTTCCCCTGCTTGAGATCAAGAAAGCGGTGAGCAAGGGAGTTCTTCTTTGATTCTAGGATGAATTTGAGCTCAAATCTCTGACGAAACTGAGCCCAAGTAAGTGTGGTCTCATCGACCTCGGCAATAAGTAGTTCGTACCAATCCAGGGCACGACTCAGAAGCTGACTAGAAGCAATAAGAACACGGTCATGATCCGGGATATCCATAAGAGTGAAAATGCGCTCGCATATTCGAATCCAAGCCTGGACCTCTAAGACATTCTCGGAGCCACTGAACGGCTTCCCTCCGAGATGGGTAAAATCACTACAGAGACGCGCAAAAACAGACATGCGTGGAGCATCAGCAACTGGGGCTGGAGACTGAGAATGAGACTGAGAATTCCGAACCAGCTCCATGATCTGGTCGGTAGTCATGAACACGCCCTCTGGATGAGTGTTGCTGGACTGCCCAGCAGCACTAGTCTGACGTGTGGTTCTCCCTCTTCCCCTTCCAGACATACTGAAAGTCAAACGGGAATTAGAGTTAGACATGATTCAATGATTGATACTTAATTAAGGAATACTACGGAATATAATAAATTCCTACACATATTCCTAACCTATTTATCAATAAGCATAAGGAAGGGATTTGATTTAATTCGGATCCAATTAAAATGTATTGTACTAAGTGTATCCGTTCTATGTTTGTTATGCTTAATTCTGAACCTTGCTCTGATACCAAGCTGTAACGCCCCACTCCGAGACCCACTCTAGTAAAGAGTATCACGGAGTAATACCGTCTACTAGAACGGAGAATAGAGTATAATGGAAGCGACCATATGTAATCAAGCTATAACTATCTACTGAATACGTCGAATAGGTGGTTTTATTTTCTCAAGTGGTTCGACATATCCAATAGATATTTATAACGAAACTACAGTGGCTAAGGAAAATAGGTTCAGAACAAACATAATACTAAATGATAACATCATCATCACAGAACAGTCACATAACAGTCACAGAACATAGGTACAATATATCGTCAATACAGATCCAAGTATCAAAAGGTGGGTACAAAGCCACCGCTCACACATGTGAGTCAAAAATATGTACATAAGAGTCTGAAATAACAGAGTAGCTGAATAGTGGACAAATAAAAGAGCTATCTATCAGCATAGCAGATAATGTCCAAGCGGAAGCACAGAAAGCTAAGTCCACATACCTAACCTGAAACAACTCGGTCTGACCCGAGCGAAAACACTCGGGTCAGGCTAGCTAAATAATCAGTAATAACCGAGATATATAATAATGCAGTACATAAATAAAACAGTACTTCTCCAAAGAGAAGAGTAATATGGACTACATGAATATAATGACGATCCCTAAACATCAATCAACAGTAAAAATCTCCAAAGAGAAAATCAACACCAAAGTGTAGTATAAATAAAATCGCCTCATATCATCGGCGTAGCCAAAACTATAAAAAGTTGCCCATAGGCAATAATCCCAAAAGTGACCAGAGTCTGTAATCAATGCCCAAGCAAAGATCGATGCTCCAAAGAGCAATAGGGATATACTAAAAAGTCAATGAAATCGAATACAGAAATGCAGTGTCCAGAGACACTGTGAATCCATAGGGTAATCGCACTTACATCGTATGGTTCCATAGAACCAACACCGAATGGCGATACTCGAATGGATATAAAAATCATCAGATAATACAAATATTGCATGTGCACCGACCAGAGTCGTTGTTGCCAAGTATTGTTGAGTTGTGATCGATCACTCGCACAGATGCGGAACGCGCGAAACGACAAGATCCTTCCCAGAAGGATAAAGGCCCAGAGGCACATGCCGTAAAAACTGCTCCATAGAGCAGGTGTCCAGAGACGGTTGCCCAGAGGCGGGGTGACCCAGAGGTCCAGTACTGGCCGTCCAGAGGCTAATGTGTCACTAACTTCTTGGAGAGGAACCCGTAAAGTGTTAACAATGAGTCTCATACCCCACGTTCGCACTAAACGGTTTCCTAACCAATAGCAAGCTCACACTCCAAACAATAAAAAGTCCACCTCATATCATCGGTAAACTAGAACCAAAGGTCAAAACGATCAATCGAATAGGTCTGGGATTAACCGGAAAGAAAATACACACGGTTTCCATAGGCCGGAGATTTCCTAACCGTTTAAGCACCTTTCCACTTCGCTTGACGTGCTAAAAGTGAGTGTGAGATTTCTATTATAGAAAATAATGGTGTAAAACGGATTTGTAATTGATTTCGAAATCACTTTTAAAACGGTCTTTTGAAAAGTCTCCTATTATGGAGTAATTAATTTAATAATTAAAAATAATATTATATAATAATTTTCAAAAGCCTCACTAACTTCTTGGAGAGGAACCCGTAAAGTGTTAACAATGAGTCCCATACCCCACGTTCGCACTAAACGGTTTCCTAACCAATAGCAAGCTCACACTCCAAACAATAAAAAGTCCACCTCATATCATCGGTAAACTAGAACCAAAGGTCAAAACGATCAATCGAATAGGTCTGGGATTAACCGGAAAGAAAATACACACGGTTTCCATAGGCCGGAGATTTCCTAACCGTTTAAGCACCTTTCCACTTCGCTTGACGTGCTAAAAGTGAGTGTGAGATTTTTATTATAGAAAATAATGGTGTAAAACGGATTTGTAATTGATTTCGAAATCACTTTTAAAACGGTCTTTTGAAAAGTCTCCTATTATGGAGTAATTAATTTAATAATTAAAAATAATATTATATAATAATTTTCAAAAGCCATTTTGGAGTGAAAAATCCTTTTAAATCCTTTTTATAAATCCCGTGTACGAAATCCAGAGACAAATCTCAAAGAAATCGACGAAAACCAGAAAATCATCAAAAATATTCTAAGTGTTTGAAACCATTCAAAAACTGCTGCGAACCCAAGTTCGGCAATTTATTTGGACCAGCAAACTGTGTCCAAATGGCATGAAATCTGGTAGGCATGTAGTCCGACATCCCTACTTTAAGATGCAAAAAGAATTTCTGGATTCCGAGTTGAGACGAAGTGGCAGCGACGTCTCAAGTTGAACCCAGAAAAAGATTCACGCCGTTTTCCAACAGCGACCAGAGTCTAACTTTGACACGAAAATCGAAGTAATAAACGAACTCCAATGTGGCCCAAATTTTCCAAAGATGGAGTTCGGAACTCCATCTTTCCAACGAGACCAAAAACGTCGAATTCCGACTACCGACGCGAGCGTGGCGGCATCGCGAAGTGGAGGTCAAAAGCTGGAAAAAGAGGTGGCTTTTTTTTTTGGACGCAGGCCCGGCCCGCGTCGGCCTGCCCCAGCCCGCCTGGGCTGGGGGTATGGGACGCGGGCCAAGGCCCTCGTCCGTATGCCCCAGCCCAGGTGGGCTGGGGACATTATACTGCCCCAGCCCGCCTGGGCTGGGGGTATGGGACGCGGGCCAAGGCCTGCATCCCCTATTCCCCAGCCCAAACGGGCTGGGGAGGGGTGCAACCCCCAGCCCGCCCGGGCTGGGGGGTTGGGGCGCGGCCAGCCCACCATGGGCTGGCCAGCCTCTGGCTAGCCCAGCTGGGCTAGCCTACAGTGCCTGGGTGCAGCCCAGGCCTGTTCTGGTGCACCCAGTGCACTATTCCAGCCTGTTTCAGGCTGATGTACAATTCCAGCCAGCCAATTTTGTTGTTTTTTGGCATTTAGGGGTGTTTTTTTTCAATTTTGGGCATCAAAATTTTCATTAAAATTTTACTAGCAATAATTACTAACAATTAGTAATTACCTTAATGAAGCAAAGTATCAAATGGTTTGAGTGCACAATATCAAGCAAGCCAAACTCCTCAACCCCATAGCAAAGATCAAGAGGCTTCAAGGACCCAAAATCAACAAAAAAACAAAATAATGATTACAACAAGATGGTAGAGATAAAATAGGGATTAAGAAGGATTAGAGAATATGGGAGATTGCATTACCTTTCAAAGATTAAACTAGTTTAATTATGAAGAGAAGGAGATGGAGCTTCTAAAGGGAGGCCATTAATTATGTTTAGATCTAGGTTTAGGAATTTATGAAGAGGAGGGTTAGGGTTTATGGGAGGGGTTTGAGATATTAAATAGGAGTGGGTTGGTTAATGGGTCATGGTAAGAGGTTTTAAAACCCATTAGGACTTAGTTTATTTTCCTAAGGTTATCATGTGAACAAAATCCTGAGAAGCATCCTAGTTTTTATTAAAACCATATAATTGCTCATTTGGCCCATTAACCTATAATCACATAAAAAATTCCCCATTTCAACCCAAAAATATTTTAATTTGCGAACCAATTGCAAATTCAAATTCCCAAAAATTTGTTTAGCCCCCTTTTTAACTTAAAATCATAATTTTTAACTTATCATTCGGTAATTGCAATCTCAGGGTTGTTACACTAACCCGAACCCGAGCCCGGCACAGCCCGGTTTGGTTCGGTCGGATGGACAGTGGCGGCGCACGCGCATGTGTGGTGATGATGCATGATCTCCCTCTTTACAAGAAGCAAACATTTGGACGTCTCAAGGTCCCAACCCCTTCATTAGAAAGCTATTATTATACTTTTTTTTTAATATTTGGCGATGTGGGACAAATGTATTTCATTTACACTTTGTATTTAGGAATTCCAACAATCCTCCACATAAATGATAATATACTTTTCCCCTACACAAAGCGAAATATCACAGAGTACATATGGAATCATATTTTATCGTGGATAAGTAGATATTTCACTTTGAATTTTCCCTAGCTAAAACTTATCGGATCTATTTGGCAAATCGGTGAATTATTTCATATTGAACCGTCGGCCTTTATTGTACATGCAGACAATAAGCTTTACGAAACATTGATTCCCTTCTCATCCAATCTCTTGGTTGTGTTCATTTTGGTCCCGTACAATTTTTGGTTCTGCGAGTGTTTATAGAAAATATAAGCCTTTAATATTCTCATAGAGCCAACCCAGCTCACACTAACATAGGTGATCGCAACCATTAAGAGTATCCTACATATACCCCGCTTGTTATTTCCAAGATATGGTTATTATTAAAATAACATAGTTCTAACATTTAAATACTTTTGTAGGCATGCGTTTATATTTTGCACCATAGGAATGGAGTTGGACTATGTCCACGCAAATGCATTACGTCTTGAGTTACTCAGAACTGGTTTGCCTATTGATCCTAGTCCGTGGGATCTCCAGTCGCTAGAACAGGTTTCCGTATAAGATAACTCTTGATGGTTTAGGATTTTAAACCCATTCACCTCGATGCGCAGACAATTTTCTCTCTTCATAAACCTTTAGTAAATAGATCGGCTAGGTTATCATTTGTTCTCACATAATCTATGGAAATAGTCCCACTTGAGAGTAACTGCCTAACTGTGTTATGGCGTCGACGAATGTGTCGTGACTTTCCATTATACAAAAAGTTGTGCGCTCTGCTTAGCGCAGCTTGGTTATCATAGTGTATGCATATGGCCGGTACAGGTTTAGGCCAAAATGGAACATCTTCTAAAAGCCGACGAAGCCATTTTGCTTCTTCGCCTGCTTTATGTAAAGCGATGAACTCTGATTCCATAGTGGACCGAGCTATGTATATTTGTTTAGTTGATTTCTATGAAACTGCTTCCCCTGCTAAGGTAAATACATAACCACTCGTTGATTTTGATTCCTCTGAATCAGCAATCAAGTTTGCATCATTATATCATTCTAAGACGGCAGGGTATTTTCCATAATGTAGTTTGTGATATTTTTTAAATATTCAAGCACTCTCATTAGTGATTTTCAATGTTCTTTTCCTGGATTGCTTGTATATCTACTCAGTCTACTTACTGCATAAGCTATATCTGGTCTTGTTCAATTCATGAGATACATGAGACATCCTATTACATGAGAGTATTCCAGTTGCATTACACTCTCATTAGTATTTTTATTCAGTACTTCTGATAGATTAAAAGGTGTTCTTACTCCTTTAATTCCAAAATTTTGAAAATTTTCAACCACTTTGTCTACATAGTGTGACTGAGATAATTCAATTCCATTATGTGTTCTTATTATTTTGATTCCCAAAATAACATCTACAACTTCTAAGTCTTTCATATCAAAATTGCTAATTAACATCTTCTTTATGGTCTCTATTACCTGAGTAATTAGACCAAATATTAACATATCGTCTATATATAAACAAATCATCACATATGATTGTCCAATTTGTTTATAATAAACACACTTATCACATTCAGTTATACAAAAATCATTTCTCATCATGACACTATCAAATTTTGCGTGCCATTGTTTTGGAGCTTGTTTTAATCCGTATAATGATTTTACTAATCTACAGACTTTGTTTTCATTTCCTTTGGAAACAAAACCTTCAGGTAGCTCCATGTTGATCTCCATTTAAGAATGCTGTCTTCACATCCATTTGATGAATTTCTTGCTTATAGATCGATGCAATTGCTATTAGCATTCTTATAGAGATTATTCATGTTACCGGCGAATATGTATCAAAGAAGTCTACTCCTTCTTTTTGACGATATCCTTTGGCTACTAATCTGTCTTTATACTTATCAATAGAGCCATCTTCTTTCATTTTCTTCTTGAAAATCCATTTACATCCAATAGGTTTTATTCCAGGTGGAATATCAACAATTTTCCAATTTTTTATTACTTAGAATTAAATCAATCTCACTTTGGATTGCTTCATTCCAACATGAAGATTCAAAAGTTGACATTTGTACGTTTGAGGTTCATGTTCTAACACATATGTGAAAAATCCGAACCAAATATCTTGGAAGTCCTAGCCCTTACGCTTCATCTTGGTTCAACTTCCTCAATCTCATGATGAGTTTCATCTTCATGTGAATCGCTTGATTCTTCTCTTGTCCTTTTAGGGACATTATTCCCTTCATTCCTTTTGTTTGGAAACACGTCTTCAAAGAATGAGGCATCTCCAGATCCCATGATTGTATTTACATGAATATCAGCTATATCAGACTTGAATACCAAAAATCTGTAGGCACTACAATTTTGCGTTGGCCCTAAATAGTAACAATCTACTGTTTTTGGTCCAAGTTTGACTTTCTTGGGAGGCGGAACTGGAACTTTTGCCAAGCACCCCCACACTTTGAGGTATTTAAAACTTGGTTTGTGTCCTTTCCATAACTCGTATGAAATTATTCCTATTTTATTGTTAGGGACTTTGTTTAATATGTGATTAGACATATTTAAGGCTTCCCCCCACAAGTTCATTGGTAGACCAGAGGTTAAAAGCATGGCATTAATCATGTCTTTTAACGTTCTATTTTTCCACTCGGCTACACCATTTTGTTGCGGTGAATATGGAGCTGTTATTTGATGAATTATACCATTTTCGGTACAGAACTGTTCAAATGGTGATTCATATTCTCCACCTCGATCAGATCTCAATATCCTGATCTTTTTATTTAACTGTTTTTCTACCTCAGCTCTGTACTTCATAAACGATGTAATTGCTTCATCCTTACTATTTGAAGGATATACATAGCAATATCGTGTATAGTCATCAATAAAAGTGATAAAGTACCTTTTCCCACCTCTTGTAGGTAATGATTTAAAATCACATAAATCTATATGAACCAAACCTAGTAGTTCGGTGCTTCTATCAACAGATTGAAATGGTTTTTTTAAACATTTTTGCTTCTACATATGTCTCACATTTGTAGTTCTTATCTACTTGAAATTTTGAAATTAGTCCCAAGTTTGATAATGTTTTCATTTTTCGGAAATATATGTGTCCCAATCCATCATGCCATAGTAAAATTTCATGCTCAAGCAAGTAAGAAACTTCAATTTTATTAATAGCACAATCAGAATACATAGTTTTATTGCCGATAACGGCTACGTTTGCCTTAAATAGGTCATCACATAAATATCCCCTTCCGATATATATTCCAGCTTTGGACAGAACCATCTTGTCTGACTCGAATACCATTTTGAATCCTTTCTTTGATAGTACTGCACCAGAGATGAGATTCTTGCGTATGTCTGGAACGTAGAGCATGTCATTCAACTTGAAAGTTCTTCCAGAAGTAAACTTGAGGTTTACTGTGCCACTGCCTTCGATCGTGGATACTGCAGAATTACCCATATAGAGTTTTTCTTCTTGATCGAATTTCTGGTATGTAGAAAACATGGATCTGTCAGAGCAGACATGGCGAGTAGCGCCTATGTCTACCCACCATTGGTTAGGATTCTGAACCAAATTACATTCAAATATAACTACCGAGAAGTTGGACTCGTCTACTTCCATGTTGTCTACTATATTTGCCTCTATGTTGCATTCCTTTTTGTGTCTGCAATCTCTAGCGCCATGTCCAACTTTTCCACAAACCCAACATTCGCCATTAAACTTTTTCATTCGTTTATTGTCTTTTGGTTTGTTGTCTGGAGCTTTTCTTTTCTTCTGGAAATTCTTCTTTTTATTTTCGGTCTTTGAACCTTCAGCCACAAATGCCTCCTCTCTTAGTTTTGTAACTCCACGGTTATCTGCCTCAATTTTCAGTCGGACTATGAGATCCTATAAAGAGATTTCCTTTTTCTTATGCTTTAGATAGTTGCAGTAATCTCTCCATGATGGCGACAGTTTTCCCGTGATGGTTTCAACCAAAAACGATTCTTCAACCTTATGACCTTCTGCTTCGAGTTCATGAATAATGATTTGCAGTTCATGCAGTTGAGCAGTCATCGGTTTGAAATCAACCATCTTGTAATCCATGAATTTGTCTACAATGAATTTCTTAAGACTGGTATTCTGCGTCTTATACTTCGTGGCAAGTGCATTCCATAGTGCTTTTGCTGTCTTTAGATGCTGATATACTTTGTATAGCACCTTGTCGAGACAATTCAGAATATAGTTTCTGCATAGAAAATCGGAATGCTTCCACATATTAACATCTGATTCCTTTCCTGGTGCACGGTTCCTCCTCCTCGAGATACCGTTGCAGACCGAGTGTGGTTAGATAAAATAACATCTGATTCTGCCATGTTAGAAAGTTGTCACCATCTCCTTTAAAAGGATCGGGCCTGTTGTGTGTAGTAGCCTTTGTTGAGAGCTCTACTATTGCCATCTCTATTTTAGTTAAAACATGAAAGTCTTAAGATGTTATACGTCTGGTATAACAAAACAGAGAATAATCAATTACAAACTCGTCTCACAAGTTTATCAATCAGATTTCCACTACTCTGGAAGTCTGTATTAGCTAAATTAAGCAATAGGTATGTTGTAATTAAATTACAATCATAAACTAACAACTATAGTAATAATAACTATAGCGATAAATCAAACGTTATACTATCTAAAAAAAATAGTATAACATAGAAATGAAAAAGATATATATAAATAAATATATAAATCAATTAAAAACCTAACCAGTTTGAAGAAGGAAATTCCGTCTGAGGCTTGTCGTAAAAATTTCCTTAAGACTTTATTTAAAGTCTCCCAAGATACAACATACGTAATCTGCACGAGATTGTAATGATTACGTCAACTCTGTGATATATTGTATAGAGCGATAGAAAAGAAGAAGCAGAAGAAAATAGAATTTGAATTGAATGAGAATGTGATCAGGATTCTCTTCTATTTATAATTTCGTTTGATTCCTTCAAACAGTCGCATCCACTTGACGGATCGCACCCATTGCCTTTTGAACTGCTCCTATTCGTTAACGGGTCGCACTCGTCTGCTCCTCGCATCCATTCGCGTCACACTACTTCTGTTCGCCCGCGCTTCTTCAGTTGGGTCATACCCGTTCGCGTCTATTCGCCAAAAAACACGCGCCCGCTTCAGAAGTCGCGCCTCCTCAGTCAATCCTCGTCCGCTTCTGAACAGTCACGTCTAATCGTATAGCCTGCAACTGTTAGAAACCCCAGCCCATTTTTGTAGTAAAAATAGGATCATTTAGATCCAAACCCGAACCCGAGCCCGGCCCCTCACAACGAAGCAAACATTTCGGTCCCCAAGACCCCAACCCCTTCATTAGAAAGCTATTAATATACTTAGCTTTTTTTTATATTTGGCGATGTGGGACAAGTGTATTTCATTTACGCTTTGTATTTAGGAATTCCAACAGTAACCGGTACAAAATATATGATGTGTGTATACTCTATGTATTGAGCCTAAAAGATCTATACAATAACCTTAAGTGTAGTAACTAATTTTCTTTGAGATGTGAGAGCATATATTGTACATATTATATTTTTTTCAACACTCCATAAAGTAATTTTCCTTCAGCTTGAAATTAAGAAAACAACTTCTTTTAAATATTTAATTCTAGCTCATACTGAATGAAAATATTTGAGATGTGGTAATATCGTTCTCTTACAAATTTTGCTTTTACCGAATGAAAATATAAAATCGTATTCCATGCTAGAATTAAAGGTTTCATTCGTTATGGTTTCCTCGTCGTATTCATCAATTTGCTTTGACTTCCTATTGGTATTTTATGTTGCTTCATTAATTTGCTTTGATTTTTTTACCAAATATAGGGTAGATTTTCTTTTCGATCTAAGAGTGGATTTTGTTCTAGATTAATATGGCTTTGATTTTAGCTTTAAATGAAATTTCATGTTTGGATCACTTCTTTATATTATTTTGCCAATATAGCTTTGTTTATTGCAGAAGTTAAGGATTTCAAGGTTGTGGTCTCATAGACTGCGTGAATAGCGTCTTTCTCTGTGTAGACTCATCTTCATCATCCCTTTTCTAATTCTACATACTGTTCCTACTAATTTCTCACCATTGACCAACAATTTTTTCCGTCTTCGTGTTATTTTTTTATATTTGCATGTTCAGCAATATAATATATGTTAACAAGCACCTTAATTATTTTAAATCATGCACAATAAATTTTTATCTTATAATATACATGATGAAGCAATTCTTTCAGAGCTATTGAGTTATTATTTAATTTGCACATTGTTTAACTATTATTTTCTTCAAACTATAATTCTACCAATGAAAATTTATCATAACAATTTTAATAAGCAGTAGAATTATAATTGTCATAAATTTTTTTATTGTTTGACTAATCCATTTTAGACCAAATTTTAGAATCCTTGCTTTTGAAAAAACTTGATATATTTGTGATTATTTTTGTATTTTTTGAATATTTTTTTTGATAATATCCAATATTTGTTCGAATAAGCAAAAATGGTCAAATCTAATGCTGAGAGCTTATATCCAATGACGTGCGCTGTTATATCCAAAGCATGAATTAATGGAACTTAGAAAGGGGTAATTTTGAATTGGTAACGGAACCAACATTAAAGCTGATTGCTATATTCCCTTGCTTTGATATAAATTTACTAAATGATACTCTAGTATCATATACTCTTTATCTTATATATCAAATCCTTAGCATGAAATCTGCAATCTAATTATTAAGACCCGGTGCACATTTTAACTTTTGCATGAGTAAATGAGACTAAAACTAAAGTAATTGTGTAAATGAAATGTTAGGAAAATGGAACGTTTGAAATTTTCAAAAAAAATAAGATTGAGCATAAGACATGATTTATAGATTTGTTGGAAGTCTTTAAAACTAAATAACCTGCTTTTTAAATTCTTTGGGGTAGGAAGTGGACATCATTTACCGATTGATTGGATGTCACCAATCGAATATTGGTTTTGTATGCTCAACTGAATACCATCGACACTGCTTAATCAAAAAAATCTCTCATCTCTAAATTAGAAGTCCTCTCTCGCTTGTTTTTATATTATCTTCATCAATATTTATAAGACTGGACAATTTATTTCTTAAAAAAACAAAAAAAATCATTTGTTTGATTTCTCTAGCTCGGGGATGAGAATGGTTTAGTCATTCGTCATGGTTTTCTTCATGCATACAATCGACATTAAGATTTGGTTGGAAGATTGAGTACCGAAGTGCCTTTCTTGATCCAACATTTCATTCCTATTGAGGTAAAAATCCTAAGTTTCGGTCTATGAGTTGTTTACCTTTTTGTTATTCAATTTGATTTTCTAGATTTCCTGATTAAATTGAATATATACATTTTCATACAATCCTTTCGCTTTTGACTACAACGGCTGAATTTATTTTTTAATTAGATTATTTTATTTGGTATACATAGTCAATGTATATTGCATTTGAAGTGATTAAAAAAAGAAAACTGAAATGTGTTCAACTTACCTTAGAGTTCTTAGCTTAATTACGCCACTAAAAGGATATCATGTCATCTGAAAGCTCTTGATATTTCTATTAGGGTGTCTCACATTATGTGTGGCTAATGGACGCACATTGAAAAAAAGAATAGTCCCACATTGTATAAAACAATGGAGGTGCAGTGGTATATATATGAGTTTGGTTGCATGTAACAACAATGGATTTCTTTTGTTAAAGGGTGTTGACAAAACTCATATAGTGTCCTCACGGAGGGATGTGCAGATGTAATTTCAACATGGATAGTAACGCCTGGGACAATGGACAATGCGCAAGAGATCTGTAAATCATGGTGGTTAGTAGAGTAGGCTTAAGTAGTCAGACTTAAAATGGAGCTTGACCATGTACGTTGGATCTGGTAGAATGACATAGGAATAAAGTCTCGATATGGTGCAGGCATCGTGTTGGCATATTGGAAGACACATATATGGATGTGAGCCAAGTGGCGATCTATTGGGATGTCTCACATTGCGTTTAGTCAATGAGCGCATATTGAAAAGAAGAATAGTCTCACATCGGAAAAATAATGGATATAGTGGGGTATATATATGAGTTTGGTCGCATGTAGCAATAAGAAATTTCTTTTGTTAAAAAGTGTTGGCCAAACTCATATGTTTCCCCCACATAGAGATGTGCGGACGATCCTGGAAATTTAAATATGGTATCAGAGCCGATGGTAATGCTTAGGATAATGCGCAACAAATTGTAAATCATGATGGCTAGCAGTGTAAGCTTAAGTAGTCATTCTTAAGGTAGAGCTTGATCATGGTGCGATGGATCTGGTAGAATGACATGGGAACAAGTCTCGATATGGCACATGCATCGTGTTGGCGTATTGGAAGATGCATATATGGATGCGAGCCAAGGTAGAGATCTATTAGGGTGTCCCGCATTATGTGTGGGTAACTGGCGCACATTGAAAAGAAAAATAGTCTCACATTGTGAAAAATAATGGATGTGGAGTGATATATATATGAGTTTGATTGCATGTACTACAAAGAATTCATTTTCTTAAAAGATGTTTGGTCAAACTCATAGGTTTCCCCCATGAAGGGATGTGCAGATGTGATTTCAACAATTTCAGCTTTCTATGTACATCAATATTGCGGTGCTTATGCTTATACGAAATTATTTCTTTTGTTCTGAAATTCTATTATTTTTCCGCATTAAAGTTGTTCTAGAATATCACAGGTACTATACCTAAGTTTTTGGAATTATGGCTTTCATCTATTTAGTTCACATGTATGTTTGTCGATGCATTCCAGACAATGAATAATAATGAGTTATTTTACATGTGTTTAGTTTGCAACAGCAAGCAATATGTTTACATCTAAAGTTATTGTTTCGTTTGATTTTTCATCTAAATTTTTAGTTTCACGTTTTGCTTAAATTCGTCAATTATATTACTTTAGTGAAGATGATGCTACATCAATGAACTGTTTTTTGTTATTGTCGCACAAAGTTTAATATAACTATGTTTAAAAAAAGGTCCTTTATTAAAAGTATAATTTCAATTTTCTGCCTTTTTCTGTTGCTGTGTTTCTGTTTCTGTTTCTGTTCATTTTTAGTCTAAAAATTACATAATTGTAATTTGCTTCATATGTTGATTTTGCAATTTTCTTTATTTTAAGGATTGGTAATTGATCTACAAGGATGACGGTGAAGCAGAACTATGGGAAGTTGCACTTTCAACACATGCTCTGAATAATCTGTCCGTGAACAACAACTTCAAGCATTATTATTGTTTTTTTGCGGAATTTTGTGTGTGTAAGTTATTCAATCTTTCTTTCCTTCAGTTTGATTTTCTTTTATATACATTCTATAATTATATGGTCGTGAACTTAGAGTTTTCAGATTAAATACTAATTACAGACTTCTTATTTGGTAAATAATGTGATGTTCGTTAACATTTATACTTTATATCGATATATGTTTAGCTAAAACAGGTGGAAATTTAAACACCAAAGGAGTTGAACTTTTATACATGTTTAAATACATGTAATGTTAATGTACACCAACTTGGTTTCATTTAGGTCTGCTTTTTATTACTTTTATTTTAGGGCTTATGAATCTTTTCTCAACTAATTTTAGCACTGGAATTTAGTACCTCTATATTGATTTTTAAGAAAATTACCTCATCGGAATCATATGAAATTATTAAACGCAGTCTATTAGCTTAAGTGGTTCATTTTTGGGTCATCTAGAAGTGTAGAATCATTATGAAGACATATGTGCTAAACTGCAAAATCAAATACATATAAAAGGTTTTGAGTTGTTAACTCCATGTCAGAAAACATTGTAAAATAGTTGCAAACTATTCAATACCAATGGATTTGCTATAACTCTTAAATATTGAATGAAAATACATGTCAAATGCATTTCCTAAATTTTGTACTAATATTATTTATCGCATTCCATGGTGTTCCATGAAAAATATCTTTAGCCAACTAGACTGAGTGGGGTGATGTCTTGGTAACTTTCATCAACGCAATTCATAATGGTGGCATCCAATAATTCCATTGAGTGATTTCCTTAGTGTTTATTTGATTTCAAACTCATAGTGGACATTGTGAAAATTGTTGAGCATCTATCCAGAATATATCACAATCATCAAAGAGGTGTACAAGAATCTAGCCTATAAAGGATATTTTAGTTGTAACAATACTTGATGATTTTGCTAGACCTAGGTCACCCCTTTTTCGTTGCGTCACACCTTTTGATATATCAATGGTTATTTAACATAGTAATTAGAAAAGAATCCAACTTTTCATGCATGTTTGAGCAACACTGAATTACACAAGTTTAAAAAACCTCAAACCATAGATCCTGGTACTGGATTTACTTATAGAGAGGTGGAATTGGCACTTGTGAATATGTATCTTGAATCATGTGAAAGTGTTGTTCTGCTTGGCAATGATATCATGCAGTGAGAATATAGTGCCTTTTTTCCTTCAGAAGATTTGGGTTGTAGAGTTTGGGTTTGAAAATACAACTAGGAAGACGTCTACTATTTTTCGGGGATTATCCACAATCTTCATAGCCATTGTATTTCTGTTGTTTTCTAAACTGATTGAAACATATTTGTCTTGGTTTCGGTTGCCACATATATTTTGAAAAATAAGCTACATGCTACTCTATTCAATGCAATGTTAACATTCTACAAAAGGCAGTTAGAGCTGAAGTTAATTGATTTTTTTGCTCATTTGGAAGTTTGTGAACTTCTACTTCAATGATTTTTTTTGATGGTCGGCCAGATTTGGGTGCAAAATGATTAATCCATGGATTCTTAGGTAAGTTGTTTATTTGGACAGATTTCAAACTGTATTAATTTGAATAACAGGTCCGATGTATATTTCTTTATCAGTTACATGAACTATTATTGTTCTTAATCAAAAAAAAAAAAATAGTTTCAAGTTGGAAAATTTGTAGCAATAAAGGGTGAAAATATGCAATGATGTGCGTGTCTGAAGTTATTTTCACAAACTAAACGGATGAATAATATTTACGAGGCCATGATACGCCTATGATAAGGTGTATATATAGGATCGGTTCAAGGACTTGGGTTGCCTAAGGAAATTAAAATTTTAGATGCAAAAATGTTTGAAATATATTCAAGTTTATGCATTTTCATTATCTATACTATTATTTAAGTCTACATATGTCTTTTTACAATGTTGTTCAATGTTGCTCATTGATTTTCTCATTGCTTATTGCTACTGTATGATGTCATTTCAAACTTAGCCTTCCTACGTTTTCTATCAATTTGCAAAGGTTGCTGGTGTATTGAAGCAAACATTCAGACTGACTTGCTCTTTTCTCCTATGGAAATGTAGGGTAATGGTTATATTGACGACTACAAGACAAGGGAACATTGAACATGTGCACATTTGCTAATATGTTTTCTGTTGCATTTTATTAAATTATTTATCTTTATTATTCATTTATGGGCATAGGACTTTTTTCTAGGTGATATGCTCAAGATTGAATTCTTCATTTCCAACAGAAATATAGTACCATTTACAACTGAAATATACGCTCTACATCACTTCAAAGTTTGCAAAATAGTAATATAATTTGTTTTATTTTTCATTTTTTTTTGCACGTACAAAAGGGTTTGGTGCTGATAATGTTTAACCAACTACAGTTCGTAACTTTTGCGAATGATAAGGGCTACTACCCACCCTTAAGACCAAATTTATACAAACAAAGCTACCATTTATTTCAAAGTCTAAACATAAATTTTTATTTATGATATACTTTTTGTTTTTTCTACGAAGATGCATGTTTAAAAACTTTATTATAATGCAACAACATGTGCGAATAATTATCCAAGATGTAGTTTAGTAAATACATCTTCATGATGTGAGGATATATTAAAATTATAATATATATATATATATATATATATATAAACTGGATATGTAGAGAGTTATTAATATACAGACTGAATTCCCGGTCCATACACTAAATATGTTTGAGTGCTTCATCCAAAAACTTGGGAGAATAACTATGAAGATATATATATATATATATATATATATATATATATCACTTTATTCGTTTGTTATCATACTACTGTAATAAAGGTAGAGATCTATGGATTTAGACTATATGTTTTCTATAACAACCACGATTGATATATTTATCAGTATTTTAATTCAATAAACCAATTATTTGTTAATACTTATCACATACATCGAATTATTTGTTAATACTTATCACATACATCGACAGTATCATATACTAATTGTTCTGTCTGTGTTGTAAAAGCATTTAAAAAACAAGGCTAACACAACAAAATATGTATCAAATTTTCCGTGTTGCATTAAAATAGGATTCTATTTAATTATTGATATAATGTGTAGTGGAAACATTATTTTATGATACGCCTTTAGTCATATTTATAGAAGCCATGCTTTTTACTGCTTTTGCATTTCACCATAATGCACCTGCTGCTTTTTTTATTACTACTAACAAGTCCACTTTGTCCTTTTAACTCTTTCGCCTACATATGTGTTTGAGAGCTTTCGGTCCTATTACTACATTGACTCAATAAAGATTGTTAATTAATTTTAATAGTTATATTTGATATTATACTAATGTTTCTAATTCCTTCCTGTAAATATTATATTTTGATTATTTTTCAAAATAATTTAATTTTCTTATCGCAACAAATATATTTTTGCCATACCCGTGTGCGCAGCACGGGTTCGTACTAGTAAATACTAGTAATTTAATAATAAAGCAAACATTGGATGTAAAGCTTAACGATGAAGGGAACGTAATAAAACACTTAACATTTAAGCAACCGTTTAAAATTAAAAGGGTAATAAAAATTAAACAAGATGCGTTAACATTCATATCCTATTGACTACCACATCGATACCTTCCTTGGATTGATCAACCATCTCTAAAGGACTGGTCGATCGACTATTATTGTGGTGGCTAGGTTAAACCTTGGCCTAGCTCCCCGGATTTAATGAACTACAATATAACGAATAGAATTGATTTGAAAGCCTATAAATACAGACATATCACTCACTTTTCTTCTCATATTTTCTAAATCGAACAGCGAAGCTCTACCATTTTCTTTTCTCCACTAATTCTACAAAATATAGAAATTATAAAATATTATATATATATATATATGGCGGAAAATAAAAGAAAAATGGTGGTGAATCGATTATATAGAGAAGGTAAATTTTAGAATTGTATATTTAAACTCCACTTAACTCAAATCTCTTTTCAGATCTATAATTCCAAAGGATGTGTATGTAATTTTACTAAATATTTTTGGGTTGGAAGAAAATGAGTCAAGAAAGGAAAAAAGATTTAGATCTGGAGATGGAAGCTAAGAGGTGGGGAAAATTATGTGTTTTGTAATATTAGATTTACATCGTTGAAAATCTGTTTCTTTTACGTTTGTATATAAATTTATGAAATTGTAGACTTAAACAGATAAATCTAACTTGAAATCCTTGCCTACACATCCAGTGAACTGTTTAATTTTGATTAAAGGGGATAGTCATTAAAATTCATGAAATAAGTCATTGATCAAATTGTGCAGTTATTTTTAGATTTCGTTATTTGAGTTATAAATTGTTAAACTCGATAATCATCAATTAAATATGTTTTTAATTTAATTTGGGGGTTTAAGTTTATATATTTTAATTCATTAAAGTGTAGAATGTTTCTATATGAATTAGTATAAATCATCCAACTTCATAGTTATATATATATGTATGTATGTATGTATGTATGTATGTATGTATGTATGAAAAATGTGTCATTTGGAATAATAAGAAACAGGTAACTAGGCATAAGGAAGAAGTTGCAAAAAAAATGAGTCTCAAGGACAACAAGTTTGTTTTTAGACTGAAGGACACTTCTCAGTGTAAACTGAAAATGATAGTTACAACCATCATTCTGTAATTTACACTAAAAAGTGTCCTTCAGCCTAAAAAACAAACTTCTTGTCCCTGAAACTAAATTTTTCTCTAACTTTTTCCTTGAGCCTAAAAACCCCTAATAACAAATATGCATAAAGAAAAAAGGTATGCAAAGTAGGGATGTTTTTTCGTAGTTTGCATTTCCTATTTCAATAAAAATAGAAAAGATCATTTATTATGATTCCAAATAGAGCACAACCCCATTTTTAAGGAGGTTTATGGAAAATTACAGTTTTGATGTTCCATTCTTTGAGAAGATATAGTTTTAATGCACTAAAATGTAGAAATAAATATTTTGTAGGATTTATGAATAAGTGTATATCCAGAAACCCTAAATGTGGTAGCTGAAATGTTATAAATAAATAGAAATAATAATAATTATGTTTACCTATTAAATATATATAAGGAAAGTGTAAGTTAGAAAATAAATAATAAGCACTAAATACAAACAAGATAATGAATTAAAGAATTAGTGAAGTTACAGTAGTCAAGTAATAATGAGCACTATTTGAAAAGAAGCAGTAAATTAACACTTAATAACATTAATGAAATAAGAAGTTAAAGATAGTAAATGTATAAAATAAAAAGGGAGTTCACAACAAGTAAAAAAATAAATACTAATAAGTTAACTTAGGGAGCATAATAAGCTCAAGTTCGAATTATAGGGCCTCAACAATACGTTTACGATGGTTATAAATTATTGGGTTTGGCCCAATATTTAAACTAATTATAAACGATTTGGCTTAGTATGGTTGGGCCGTATGGTCGATAGTATGACACAACAGAAGTCTGCTCTCCAAAAGGAGCTACCAACAGTTGTGTATATATCTTACCGATGTGGGACATCTCCAACTATAGGATTCATGAGAATATACGTTTGCGTATAGGTTTACAAAATATACCAAAGTGGGTTCAACTTGGATTTAAAGTATTAAATGGAAAATTGAGTCTGCTTCAATTCCAAATCAGAGGTACTAAGTAACCAGGTGGACGTTCCCTTGATTTGCATTAGGTGGTGGACTCGGGCCAGTCGATAGCTGGATTAAAGGGTAAATTTCAAAAAAAAAATCTTACTGTATCTTTGTTGGCCAATGTAGTCTAAATTCATTTATTTTTTTTTAAGTTATCCTTTTAAAATTTTCTTCATTTTATTGTAATTGTTTAAAAATTAGTTTAATTAATTGTATATTATGATGAGCACGTCGAATGCACCCCTGTGCATAGTATAAATGCAACATATGAGAAGTGCACATAGTTAATGTGAACGTTATTTAGGTGTTGGAATTTACACCATGACAGACACATTACCCCTCTATATATGCCTTTGTCATCTAGAACATGAAAGTTATTTTTCTGTAGAGTGTAAAGAAAAATGGCGGAGAGAAATCTAATTAAAAGAGTATATAAATGTGTAATGAAGATATGAACTTTTTTCTCTCTTTTAACTAAGACTGACTGTTCATTTCAATTTCAAAAAACCCCTCTCCTTCTCCACATCATAGCCGATCATCATATTGGACCATGGGTCCAAAAAATTTCCAAAATTCAATTAGTATTTTCTCCATTTAAATCTAATTTAGATTTCCTATCGATATCGTATATCGATGCATGCATTTATAATCTTTTTATATATGCACGTTTTTAAATACAATGGAAATTAAACAAATCAAATAAGAAATAATTTTAACAATTGATATTTCACAAATATTAATTATTTTAATTTATTTATAGCCCATTTTAGTATTTCTTTTGCTTAAATCAAATTTAAATATTCTCCTGATATCATATATCGATACACGCGTTTATAACTTGTATATATGCACTTTACTAAATACTAATGACATCCAATAAATTAAATAAAAATTCATAATTTATATTTCTTAAATATTAAATAATTTTCAAACATAAAAAATTAGTTAAATCATGTGGTGATTTAGGATATTCATAATTCCAATTTTGTGACTCAAAGGCATAAATTCAGTCAACGATTAATGTTGAACAATTCAAATATTAACATTCACATGTTACCTTAACTAGTGATATGAAATTTTGGCTGAACTTATCACTTATACATCCATTGGGAAAAACTAGTTTTACTTATTTAAGCGTTACCCATTAATGACAATTATTTACAACGGTTTTTTTATCAAAATTATATCATTTTGAACTTATAGAATTTGGTAATGGTCATAATTCCAATACCTTCCATATTCCACTTTATAATCCAAACACAATGTCCTCTCTTGAATAGTATTTTACTATTAATACTTCAATTCGACCCAACTATAGTCATTCGATGGATTCTGTGCCACGATTTGACTAAGCAGAGCTTTCATAAGATCAATAGTATTCTCAAGTCAATAAACTTTGTAAGTTAGTCATATTCATATTTTATATTTGGCCCTACTTATATTAACCAATAGAAAACTATCGACTGAGTCATTCTATAGTTATCCAATAACCACCAGTACATAACCCCTTAGTGCCTCCAATAGCCACGAGTAATATACTTCCCAACATTTGAAGAGCATTAAGTACTCTAATCTCAATGGTGTATCATATACAGTCTCAATACATATTGACTATGAATATTTAAAATGATATATTTATTTTTTTATGATAAATTACTCATTGTTACACTGTTTTGTAACTAATATCACATAACATACCATTTAACGATTTTATATTAAATATAATTTTAATTAATTAATTAATATAACACATTATATCAAGTATATAATAGAAAGAAAACACCTTTTATTTCAAACAAGATTGGTTATTAAGTTAGATATATGTAACAGATTACATAGTTTCTCCTAGGGCATACCCTACTCTATCATTAAGAAAATCTAAATGGGATGGTAGGAAAAAGCTCGATGCTTTTCAATAGTGTTGGTGCCATATATTTGAGGAGTAGGGTCAGATATATTAGGTCGAGAGTACCATGGTCCCAAGCGGTCATTAACAAAGACTTGTGTTACACCTAAAGACGAACTACACTTCCTACTGGTTTAGGTTTTGTATGTGATATGCAATTGTCTCAAATTTTTGCTGTTCGTTGTTTGTTAAGAGGCGGCCAACTTAACCCTTAAATAAGTCTTTGAGGCGAGTTAGTAATATGACTGATTAAATTACAATGCCATTATTAGCACTAGTGGTTGGGTTCCTTTGTGTATGCAAGCAATTCGGCCTAGATACTATTGCGGATGTAAGGTGCGGCGAGCAGTTGTGGACATTAGTGGAGGACATATCCTTGTCTATCTATTATAGTGATGTTTATATATACATATATATGTATATGTAGATATATATACTTATATTTATACCTTGGAGTAGGTCGTCGTACACATATACGGGATCAAATGATTAAGCAATGACTAATAGGCATAACACATAAGGGAAATTTATCTGCATAAACTAGTGTTATGGATAAAATTATTTACTTTACCAATCATTAGAATGTTGTTTTGATCCCCTCCTCATTACAACCCACATGATAGACTTAGAGGATTAGATACTAATCCAAGACGGAAACAGTAGATGGATATGTCTTCTCATACATGCTCGGCACTGATAAGGCAATTAGATACCCAAGGAAAAATGTTTATTCCATGGTATTAACCTTAGCCAGTACATGTGTTATATTATATATTTTTATTCTACTATATAGACAGCTCTCTCTAATATAGTTATGCTTATTTTTGGTTACCAACACCAATAATGTGTACCCTAATGGACTTATATTTTCGATTTAGTTGAAAATCAGGCCTATTAAGATGCAGGTTGTTAAATTAGGTATCAGAGCTTGGGTTAGTAAATCGTAGGAATCATAATATGTCGAGTGAACATATTCGTATGTGTGTATACATACATACATACATACATATATATATATATATATATATATATATATATGTTACATGCCAAACTTTACAAACTCTGACTATAGAAGTTTTTGATCATATTCTGTAAAGATGGATAAGACGGCTATGAGTTGGATCAATAAATAGAGTTTAAAGTGTATACCTATCCATATTACCCCATCGGAGGTAGGCTGTATTGAAAAGCATTGACATAAGATGAGCACGAGTATGACATATAGAAGGGTCCCTAAAGCTGGATGGTATTTGACTCCTTTCGCTAAACCTAGACCACCCTATAATTGTGGATTTCACTGGATTGTCGATTGATGACGTACGATTCATCCAGATAAAGGGAACCAAGGATCTATATGCTGCAAATATCCGAAAGTAAAAATTGAGAAAATACCCACAAGAAGGTGTGTAATAATCATCTTAGGAAGGTAGTCGGATTTTAATATATTCCGAGTGAAGATAAGATATGAATAAATGGAAAAGAAAAAAGTCCAAAAAAAAAAGAATAAATAAAATTCATTTCCGAGACCAACCCCATGTGAAAGAATTGAACAATTTTTTTTAAAATTTCTTGAAATATTTAAGATGACTTCAAAGAATTTATTTAAAAATAAAAGGAACTGTACTACTAGAAAGTTGTTATTTTTGAAAGTAAGTAAACATTAAAATTTTCACCATATAAAATGCCCTTATTATATTTTAATTAAATAATCCATTTATAAATTTTTTGTTGAAATAAAAAAATTTAAAATAAAAATATCAATTAAAGGGTTTAAAATAAAGAGGCCATTCCTTTTTAAAATAAATAGAAAATGGAGTGTATATGCTTGATGATTTTAGTACTTCTGTAAAATTCGAAGTTTTAAACTTCTTTTAAAGGGCGTACAATTGGAAATAGTGCTAGATATAAATAGGATAAAGGTTTCGAAGGGTAGGTAAGCATGGTTAGAAAGGAGATTTATGATAGAGACTGGATGAAGAAAGGAAAAGAGCCCGACGACCAAGGAAATAGGAAAACGCACCACCATGGATGGATATGAATTTTTCAAAATAGCTAAGGATGAAAATGAAGAAGATGAAAGCGCTAACTGAAAAACTCAGTTAATCGTTATATGTTATCCAACCCATTATGGTTCAGGTTTAAACTGAGTGAAATAGAGGGGAACTAGCTAATCGCTGTTATTTTGACCAGTCGATTGCTCCTTGTGGAAAGCCACGATCTGAAACTCGAATGCGGCATACAAGCCATGTCCAAACCCTCCTGCTTCTCCATTACCTTCATCTCCTCCTCTCCTCCTCTTTCTCTCAATCTCTCTCTTCTTACCTACAAAGGCCGCCGCCACACCCTACCCCATCCGCATGAGTGATGACACCAGCGAGCTCCCTCCAGTCCAGCAGTCCACTAAATTTATCCCCAAACTCCAAATTTAGCTCCTCCAAACCCGTTCAGTCCATGGCACCCCTAAAGGGGGTAGCTCTTTACGTCGCTGAAACCTCACACCCAAAGAGATCGCTGGCTCCAAGGTGACGATGAAAAGATTTAAAGCAACGAAGCCTCGGCGAATTTTGTATTCTTACAAAGAAGACCGGTGAAGTTTGAGAACTTTGCTGCATATGGATTTGGAAAGATATTCACGGCCTTAGGATTGGCACCAATCTTAAGCCACAATATTTTTGCGTGGAAATGCTACCCACAATGCATGCGACTATTCGATGCTAACTTGGAGTACGTGTTCTATGAAGATATCAACCATTTCACATCAATTGTGAAGGGGATGGTGATCGTCGTGGCAATGAGGATTTTGGAAGAAATTTCGGACATCCTCATGGTTGGAGCAGATATGGACGAGATTGAGACCACCGACCCTAAGATTTTGCAGCAAATTTTCCATAGAGGAGTAGGTGTTTGTAGAGCAGACAATATTCAGGACCAAGCTTGTCTCATCACACGCATCATCCAGCATAACATCGTCACCAAGATGGGGAGCTTCATTCAGATATATCCTTTGGTGCGGAAGACAGCCTATACCATTATAGGTGATATTCCAGTGAACTGGGTCAAGCCTATTATGTGCTAGCATATAGGCCTCGGAGTTGGGACTCCTGGGAGCTACATTTCTTACTGTCACCTCTTCACTCACATTTTTATGTAGTTCGAGGTGAACCTTTGAGGAGAGAAGGTGAAAGAGCCTCGCCTTGTTGGATAGATCCTCTCTAATAAGGATGGGGATTAAAGAGGTGCCAACTAAGGTAGGATCACATGAGACTATAGGGGAGTCGCAAGAGGTCGCAAGGCAAGGTTAGGAGGCTGTAGGGTTTCAGAGCCTTGAGCTTAGCAAGATCCGTGATGTTCACCTCCGAATTAGGCTGAGCTATAAGAGGTTCGAGCCGAGCAGTAGCAACAAGGTGCTAGCTCGAATTTCTATCTACGATGCTATGCCCTTTCAAAGGGTCCGGTAATGGCTCGAGCCGTGGTAGGGGATCGGGACCATCCCACAGCCTGTAGATGGTAGTAGAAGCTTCAGTAGTAGTTGTTTCCAATATTTGTTTCCTTTTAAGTTTATTTGGGTTGTAAGCATCAGTTGTCTTATTTTTGTATAAATTCTTTTGTGTACGATTTAGTATGAGATATATTCATTTATATTACTATGTTGATTCCATGGATGAGCTATGACCACTATAATATATATATATATATTGAAAAACATTATAAACAAGGAAATCTCATCAAAAAACTTAACTAATCATGAATGTAAAGTAAGGCTAGAAGTTTATAGATTAGAAAATTAGTGAAATTAGCAACTAAAAATAAATAATGCCATAAGATAAGATAGAAAATCAATGGCTTCCTTTCCTATGCGTTACCCTGAATCGCTTCTCTTTCTCTTTGTCTTCTAAACCTTCCGTGTTGCTCCTCCACATCTTCTCTCCTTCATGTCTTCTTCACACTATAATAAAGCTATAATCTCTCCTTCTATCGTTTTCCCATCGCTCATGAGATCCGATAGGACTTTCAATGAACCGGTTTCTCGTCCTTCTCGCCTGCTTTAAAGGAGTCTGAGTGTAATTTTCCTCATCTGGTGCATTCTGTTCAAGCGTGGAGAGGTTCACCAACTAAGTTAGTAGTATCCAAGCCTCCCATATTATCAGCCAATCCATTCGCAGTCCTTGAGCAATCTCTCTACAACATCGAAACTAGTGGTTCTCCTTTATCGGGATGCTTTGGTATTGCTATCTCCGAAGGTATGGTAACTCCCTTCATTCCATTGTTAGTTGTTTGCGCTGTAGGAGGCTAGTGTCACTCGACCGAAACTGTCATGGTTGATGAGAATAATAAATTTAATTGTTTGAATGATGGGAATATTGTTTGCAAGGATGCGTGCATGCCTGCAGTTGTTGTCGTGCCAGCAAATTTAGAAAATTCTGATCGCACTGATAGTGTTTGTGAAAATGTCAACAATATATCTCATGTGCGAACATTACCTGCATCCTCGGTTCCCTTTGGTGCAACTCGAAATGGTTTGCCCTCTACCCAGATAGTAAATGGTCCTCCCTATGTAGTGTAATGCCTAGAAATGCAGGAATTGTGCCTGGCTATTTTGTAATTGTGGTGGTAGACCGAGCTATGGTTCCCCTACCCAAAGTGGTAGAAGCTGGCACTCAATGTTGGTTAGAATATTTAGTTGGATTTTTCCTTGACTCAAACCTGCCTTATGATGTTATTCGTGATCACTATCGTCAGTTCTAGAAGCTAAGGGGACGCCTCTAAGTTCACTTAGATGGTGTTATGTTCTTTTTCAGTTTCTCCACAAAAGAAGAAAGGCTGCGTGTTTTAGAGACGGATCCATCTATCATCGCAGGGCACCCTTTCATCATTATGCCTTGGAGCCCCTATGTGGATAAGGCTAAGAAACATATTCTCTCTATCCTGGTTCGGGCTCATTTTACACACATTCCTTTTGTGTTACAGCCTATGATTGGGCTAAACTAGTTTTTCAATGTTGTTGGTAAACTCAAATGCTTTGATGCAAATATAGTGGCATGCAAAAAGTTAGTTTATGCCAAGGCTCTAATTGAAATTTCCTCTGATAAACCATTGCCTTCCCAGATTCCTGTTCGAATTGCAAATGGGCATGTCACAATAATCGAAGTCCATTATAGTTAGAAGCCTGACATTTGCACATCTTCACACCTTCGGCCATATCTAGGAAAATTGTAAATGTCTGTTCAATGATACTCCTGTCTCGCTTTCTGATAGGGTCCCTCTGCCTCATATGGTTATGAAGTGGGTACCAAGGTCTAGTCCCATTAGTATTCTTGAGCCTCATGAGAATCTTAAGCCTTCTATTGTCGATGCTTCTGTTCCTGATGGGAATTCCCAAAATATGCCTGCTGCGAATCTTTCTTCCTCTGCTGTTATTATTTGGGTTGCATATGAGTGGGCTTAGATTCATATTCCTTTTAAGATGAAATTTGAGCCAAACGGTGGATGGTATTATAAATAGGTGAGGGGATATAAGGAACAAAGACAACTATTTTATCATATGGAGAAAGATGGTTTAGCTCTCGCTTCTCTGGGACAAATCGGAGGTAAAAATAGTATTTTATTATCAGATGATTCATGGGATAGGAAATACTCTTCGGACATCTTTCCTTCCTTAGCGTTACTTTTTTCAAGGATACTCATATTATTGGACTAGATGACAGTAGTGAGGAGAGTGGTTCTTCCTCTTCGAAAGTGGACTAAGTATTGTCTCTAGTAGGTTGGCATTCTGCCAGCTTCCCATACTTATTTTCAACACAGATGTTCTGGCAGTTCTAACGCATGTTCCAAACACCTGATTTATATTCATTATATGTATGGATGACCCATAATAAAGCTAGCTAGCTTAGCTAAAAAGTAAAATAATAATGCCTAAAACCAAAAAAATTAGAAAGCGAAAGATAGGGAAGGGTTGTTTCGAAACTCACGGGTTACTATCCCAATGCCTTAAGAGCTAAATTTATAAATTTATTGTGTGTTGTTTGTTGTTTTGAACTAAAAGAAAAGATTTTCAGAATCCAATATTAACTATGTAATATGCTAGGATCTATTGTATTGCATTAGCTCATTTACCGAGTCCTGATTACATTAAGATGTGGTTTGATTTATTTTAAGAGCACAAAGGTAAATGCTTTTGAAAAATGGTATGAAAACATAATTTTCAAATTAAAAATTTTAAACTATTTTACAAATTTAATCGAAAAATCAATTTTATAACTTTGAATTTTTGAAATATAATTTTAAAGATTTTGAATGGAAAATGATAATTTCAAATGTCGCACGCTTAGCATTGAAAGGGCCAATACGTTAGTGAATATGAATTTGATTGTTCAGCAAGTACGACAGCGTGCAATACATAGGCAATGATAAGGGAAAATTCGTTTTTGCTCGAAAATTCAATTTCCATACATTGTTGATAATAAATAAAAGCTTGATTTTAAATAATAATTTTGTTTTAAAATTTTAAAAATTAACTTCCTTATTCAAATTGTACTTGGAAAAGCTAAAAATATTTGAGGCATAAGAGAAGATTTCAAGATACAACAGAATTAGTATACAAAAGAAGGGTGGTAATATAAGATTTTACACCTAAATTACTTTTCCAATAGGGTGTAGATTTAGGAAAACTAAATTTTTAATTTTTTTGGATGTTAGAAATTGTCTGTTAGGTATTGAATGGTAGGGATGGGATGCTATGCAAACTTGGTTGAGCCATACTCTTATTCATGGAAGTGCGAAAATTATTGTGTGAAAACAAAGATTTTGATTTTGAAAGAATTGCAAGTATATATTGATTATTTGCATCATATTTTCAAAATTATTTTAAAGAATGTATTCATGTAGGAGGCGCCAATTCAATATTATTCAGCATACATTCCATATGTGTTGTGATTTACCGTGCACTTGTATAAAATTGGCTGTAAAATTGATTGCACACTAATTGGTTGGATAGTTTAGAATGGTTATGCGCTATGTTAGATGATTCAATCTGTGAGGAATTTCGAGGAAGAAATATTTTTAAGGGGAAGAATGTAATATCCTGTAAAATAAATACTAACTAGTTAAAAGGAATTAATAAATAATTATTCAAGCTCAAAAATGAAATTTGAGCAAACTTCATAACGAAGTTTGCATCTTGTGTTCATGGTGATTTCATGAACGACTTTCACATAAAAAGCTTTAGGATTGGAATTCAAATGAAGAAGTTATCAATGCTTGAAGATTTGGAGTCAGAATTAATTCAAAACGTATTTGAGGTAATAAATATTAATAACTTAACAATAAAGCAAATGTTGGATGTAAAGCTTAACTGTAAAGGGAATGTTAATAAAACACTTAACATTTAAGCAAACATTCAAAATTAAAAAGGTAGTAAAATTTAAACAAAACACATTAACATTTATATCTTACTGACTACCAGAGGTCGACAACTTCTTTGGGTCGGTCGACCGCTTCTGAAGGGCCGGTTGATCGGTTATTATCATGGCGGATAAGTCAAACCTTGGCCTAATGGTCCAAATTTATTGATTTGTAATTTAACGAATAGAATTGGTTCAAAAGCCTATAAATATAAACCTAGACCTTTACTTTTATTCTTATATTTTCTTAATCAAATAGCGAAACTCTCTCATTCTCATTTCTCCACTAATTCTAGCAATTATATAAAGTATAAAATAATACACACACACATGTGTGTGTGTGTGCATGTATTGGGAGAATTAGGAAAATAAAACAAGAATAATGGTGAATCGATTCTACGGAGAAGGTAAATTCTAGAACTATATATTTAAACTCTACTTAACTAAAAGGGGTTTTTAGGCTCAAGGAAAAAGTTAGAGAAAAATTTGGTCTCAAGGACAAGAAGTTTGTTTTTTAGGTTAAAGGACACTTTTTAGTGTAATTCACAGAATGATAGTTGTAACTATCATTTTCAGTTTACACTAAAAAGTGTCCTTCAAACTAAAAAGTAAACTTGTTGTCCCTGAGACTAAATTTTTTTGCAACTTCTTCCTTGTGCCTAATTACTTGTAACTAAAATCACTCCTCGGATCTATAATTCTAATTGGTATGTATATACATTTAATACATATTTTTGGGTTAGAAGAAAAGGAGTATAACAATCTTGCTTTCTACACCGTATAAATAAATAAATTTTATAAAAATAAAAGCGATTGAACTTAATTTGTGATAATTAATATTTGAAAATAAATTTTAGTTAATTAAATTCTATTTCGTAAAAGATCTTGTGATAATAAATTGAAACAAAATTAATAAATTTAAAGATGTTTAATTAATTATAAATATTTTAAGCATAAATTAATTTAAATTATCTTGAGATTTATTTACAGATAAATTAAAAGGGATTGTGAAAGGAAAAGAAAAGGAAATTGCATTAATTAAATTAAACTAAAGCCCAATTAGGCCCAAGCCCATTAATCACCATCCTTTCTCCACCTCTTTAAATAATTTCCCTCTTACTTCACCTAAAAATAAAACCAGACCCCTTCATTTGTCAAATTGAAGCCTTAAATTTCCAATCAAGAAAAAGTCACATCCAGATATTAAAAAGTAATGAAAAAGGAAATATGGTCACCTCAGGTAGGCATGACAGCGTTGCCTCACAAAAGACGGCCATGCAACGTCACTCATGCAAGTAAAAGCGCATTCAATGTTACGAGAGTTGCACGAGCTTGTTGGAGACATGGCGACATTCTAGGGTAGGTTTAGTCGGGCGCGTGGATGAAGGATAAATGGCAGCGATAGTGCAGATGTTAATGCGGTGAAGGTGGTGGTGTTTATTTAGAGCTGTGCGTGTGTGGCTAGAGCAGTTCGCGTGCGACGTTTAAATCATGCGACGACAATTGGCAACTGCAAAGGAGGAGATTTTCGGAATTAAAGGTGCACTCATGATTGAGGCCGACGACAACAAATTAATGGGCTTGGTTGCGATGTAAGGAAGGTGATCGTCGATGGCAATATTGTGCTCGAGCCGAAGGTAATCGCTATTCCGAGGAACTCAATTATTAGTTCGGTGAATTTTCTCACTCACATCTATATCCATTTCATCGTTTGCTATCTATATAAATACATATCTCGATTAGATTATAGTGCTCAAATGACTTTGTTGAGAATATTGATTGAAATGTTTTATTAAGATGCTTGTTCAGGATATTGGATTGATTGTGTGATATTGGATGTTATTTGTTGTTTGATATTGGAGTTTTGAGTTTGTTGGATATCCAAAATGCAAAGGAGATATTGTTCATTTACATTTCAATTTGGGTAATGTATATTGTGCGTACAAGGTATCGATGACCAAAATTCGATGCAATATGACTCAGTCATAAGATAAATTTATATTGATAATTTTATTGTTGATTTTAGAGAATTTTGCTCCATAATTGATATTATTTTTATGCTTAATTGATTTTCCGTTTTAAAATATTTTGGAAGCTTCGATAAATTATTTTAGGTATTTTAAAATTAAATTGAAGTTTATTTATATAAATAAATAAAATTAGTTGGAAAATAAAATGATTTCTTGGAAATTATTTTGGATATAAAAGTTGTTTTGAAAATAATTCATTTTCTAACTGTTAAAACATATAGTGAAAGTTTTAAATTATTAATTATAGATTGAAATGAAAATAATTATTTTTAGATCAACAAATTTATTTTACATTGAAAGTTTTAAATTATTAATTATAGATTGAAATGAAAATAATTATTTTGAGATCAACAAATTTATTTTACATTATTATTTAATTATAGAAAATTATAGAATAATTTATATAATTAGTTTTGATTTGTAAAGTTAGTTTTGATGTTTTGAAAGATATGTGTTGAAGGAGTTGGAAATAAAACTGAGTAATTGAATATTATATGGGAATGATTTCAGTAAAGGATATTTGATTTATAGAGTGTTTTTGAATGTTTTAAATTATACGAGTAGAGATTCTGAAATGAAATTTTTGTATTTAAATCTTTATTTTGAAATAATATTTTATAGTTAGAAATAAAAATAATTTATTTGAAGTTTTAATATATAATTATTGTGAAATAATTACCGATTGCAGAAATTATGATTGACGTGTATAAAGTGATTTTGAATGTTATATACATATATATATTTGAATACTTGATTCAATTATTAAAGAAATATTTTTTCGAACTTTATTATTTCAATATCTGAATTAAAACTGGGATTTTATGTATGATTTCTACATCTTCTTATTTCTCATTTCCTTATAGATTTTAATATTGTGAATGATTCACCATTAATGCAGATTTGATTGCTGATTTTAGTATGATGCAGTTATGGCATTCTTTTATGATTTTGTGATGATTCTAGTTCTGTGTGATGAGAAATCTAAATACACAAAGTTATAATACCATATGTTATGGGACTTTTGATAATAATTCTTTGGTTATTCTTTGAACTCCTTATATAGAATATTGTAGAGATTTGAGTGTAATTTATGAGCAGTGAGCTGTGAGGTGGTGCTCGGTATAGAGCAAGTTTGTATGCTTAGAGTAGAGCAAGTTTATAGATGTAGAGTTATAGGAGTGTGCCCATATATTGTTATAGACGTAGATTTATGGGTGTGTACCTATATGTATGTTAAAGTGCTCTAGGATATGATTAGGAGTTAGTGGGAACCAGATGGTCAGTGTCCATCCCGATGGCCTGATCATGGGGTCATGGCCCTGATCTATGACACTTTGGTTATATATTATATGCACATCATAAGATTTTAAAAAAAAAGGCGGAGTAGCCTATAAAGTGATGTAGCCTTAGGGTTGGTAACCCTATCTCCTTTGGTCACAAAGGCCAGCAGTCTGTTGCTTTAGAAGCATGATCCAGGTCATGATTAATGCCTACCGTAGTCTGGCAGTGCGTTTATGACATGCGGTGGATATGATCACGATACCAGGTAGGTAACTGAAGACTATAGGAGCGGGTCTGGGTGGTGTAGCCCTGGGCTCCTAAGCAAGTGGGGTAGTTGTCAGTCTCCCTTTTGGTTCTTCATAGAATGATAAATACATACATAACACACACACACTGTGACGCCCCACCTCTATACCCACGCTAGCCAAGAACACTCCGGAGTAGTGCTGTCAACTAGCACGGAGAATAAGGCTGTTGAGGAGCGACCATCCATGTAATTGCTTATCACACGGTGGCTATAAATAATCTTCGGAAACAAACATAGAAATAATCATATCACAAATCAGTCACAGATATCCATATCACAAAGGCGGAAGAAGATATGAATATATAACTAACACATGAAAGTGTACATCAGAGTAGTGGTCAGTAAGATCCACGATAATATAAAAGAATAGCAACACGTGCTATACAAAAGAATACAACTATGAGTCTATATCTCAAGTGTATACAACAAAAACTGCTAATCTAAACAGTTAGCCAAAAGTCAGAGTGATGAATCCCTGGGAAGAAGTCAAGCAGAAGCACCTGTAACATCTCGGTCTGACCCGAGTATTATTTAAGAAAATAATAAACGGATCAGTCTAGCTATAAATATCAAATGACATGATATAACATAAAAGATATGGCATAAACATAAACATCCATAACGACATACCACTATAAGTATGTAAATAATGATCAACAGAAGATCAATCAATAAGAGATAATCAATATCACAAGAATCTTCTCAAAGATTCGAAGAGGGCATCATACCCTAAACTTGTACTCATAACAAGTCAATGACATAAATTCCAGAAATCAACACGAGAAATCCAGAAATCATAAAAAGGGAAAGAGGCCTATCACATGACGGTCCGAAGACCAAGGGGAGCTACCCCGCATGTGTGAATGGAATCACACAGATTGAGGTCAAGACTAACCAAAAAGCAGAAAGGTATGTGTGAATGGAATCACACAAGTGGTGTCTAGTCTAACCTTGCAATGAAAGAGACATCGCGCAATTGCTAGTCTAATTCATAAAGCGATCATCAAGATCAACGAGAAGTGTCAATTACACTAAGCTAGTAAATATAGAAGTTTAGCTTCATGTCCCATAACCACTTGCTTAACTTAAATATTTACGAACAAACTGTAAATCTTCACTAATAAAATTGTCACAAGAGGTTCAATCGAACAAGTCCAAGAATTAACCGACGAAGTGAACGCAAGCGTTTCATACCACTTGTTTTACTAAGTCGTTTAATTAGATTTCTCATCCGAGTGAGGTAAAGGCTTGTATATACTAATAGATTGGAAAACGGTTTAAGAAAAGAGCTTTGTTATTAAAAATAGAGTTGAAATTGTTTGTTAAAAGAGTTTTGATATTTACTACTAGTATTGAAACCTTTATATTATAAAGTGACAAAACACATAAGCAAGTGTAGAAACAATCAGTCACAAAGATCGCATACGGAGATGCGAATAAAATCCCAGAAAATCAGCTCAATGTTTTTCAGATAAGATCCCCTACGGAGGGGGGGTCCAGGGGGGTGGCAACCCCCCAAGGTGGGGGTGCGGGGGCAACGCCACCGCTTACGGGGTTCGACCTGCCCGGTCAGGTCGCGGGGGTCCAGGGGGCAGCGCCCCCGGCGGGGTGCGGGGCAGCGCCCCGACCAAAACGGTACGACCTAGTGAAGATAAAATGAGGTCTAGCGACCTAAGGACTCAAGGGTCTAACGACCTAACGACTCAAGGGTCATACGACCTAACGACTCAAGGGTCATACGACCTAACGACTCAAGGGTCATACGACCTAACGACTCAAGGGTCATACGACCTAACGACTCAAGGGTCTAACGACCTAACGACTCAAGGGTCATACGACCTAACGACTCAAGGGTCTAACGACCTAACGACTCAAGGGTCATACGACCTAACGACTCAAGGGTCATACGACCTAACGACTCAAGGGTCATACGACCTAACGACTCAAGGGTCTAACGACCTAACGACTCAAGGGTCATACGACCTAACGAGATAAGGTCCAACGACCTACGAGTTAAGGGTCCAGCGACTTATCGGGATAACTCGTAACCGACTTAAGGGTTGCGTGACTGAAGGGCTGCACGACTTAAGGGTTAACTCGTAAACGACTCACGACCTATGGATGAACGACTTAACTCCGAACGAGCTAAAAATGGCCAGAACGACCTAGGGTTAACTCGTGAACGACTCATGACCTATGGGCGAACGACTTAAATCCGAACAAGCTAAAAAATGGCCAGAACGACCTAGGGTTAACTCGTGAACGACTCACGACCTATGGGCGAACGACTTAACTCCGAACGAGCTAAAAATGGCCAGAACGACCTAGGGTTAACTCGTGAACGACTCACGACCTATGGACGAACGACTTAACTCCGAACGACCTAAAAAATGGCCAGAACGACTCAAGTGCAGAAAATTCAACAAAACGCTAAAAATTGGAGTTTTTCGCCAATCCAATCCAAACCAAATGCTAACATGCATGCAAAAATGATAGGGAATCATTCCCAACAGTCCAATATAGTTATAGGCTAAAATTGTGAGATAAAAATCTCACCTTTGCACTAAAGTTTATGAAGATGAAGCTTGAAAGCAAGGAGAAGCAATCCAAAGCTTGAATCCAATATCTTCTACTTGAATTTGGAGTTGAATGTTGGATTTGCAATTGAATTTGTGCTTGGAGTTTTAATTTCCCATTCCCTCCACCATTAATGCCAAAGCTTGATTAGTTAGGAAATTTATGAAGAGTGAGGAGAAGAGGGTTGGAACTTGGGCTTAATAGGCTAAACTAACCCAAAGTCCAAAGCGGGAAAAGTTAGTGAAATTTCACTAACTCCAAACCTATCGATGTTTATACTTAAAAAGTTGTAAACGACATTTCGAACTCAATGGAAGTGGTCTCGAGTCCTAATTTGACCGTTTGCAAAAAGTAGCTTTTCGGACCAAAATCCGATTAACGAGTTAATATTTAAATAAAATATTTAAATACAAACTCGATAAATATGCGGGTTGTTACACACACACACACCCCTCACTTAAGTATTAGAGCGGATCTGAGTGAGTAACCTAGGTGCTCTTGGAGATGGAGAATAGCTATATTGTGGTTTGGTTGGGTGGCGTAACCCAGATATTATGAGCTCATTGGGTGGTGTTACCCATACATTATGATTTAGTTCCCATCATTGTTCATTCCTATATGAAGAGATGAGATTGTACCTGTGATGTGATAGATGACCAGAGTATAGTGATTCTCATATTTATTTATGGTATATGATTTCTTTGATAGGTGGCCTATATTTGTATTAATGTTGATATTTTATTACTCGAGATTGATAGATATACTTGGGCATTGCTGTAAGTTGACCTAAATATACTTGATGATATCTCATTATTGATGATTTCTTTACTTTGATGATGATTACTAGATATGGATCACTTAATTGTTATTGTTTCGATTGGATAATATTCAAAGTGATGTTATATGGGTGATGACATTTTTCCTCTACATCGTTTGTGATTGGCATTATATTTTGAATTATTCCGATGGTGTTATCACAGAATTATTATATCTGGATTTACTGAGTTTAATGCATATATTGATTCTTTAATTTAGATATAGTCTGACCTGTGTGTTATTTATATAATACTCGGATCAGTCCGAGACATTTCAGTTACAAGGACTATGAGACTGGCTCATGTGTTTCTTAGGCATAATGGAGACTAGTTATTCTGTAGTGTTATATATAGCCGCATCGTATGTATGACATTATGATGTATATCAGACCTTGTATATTTATATATATTATCATTGCGATTGTCTCTATGATCTCTGATATTTCTATAAATGTGTATTGTTCTATCCTGAAGGCACATATATTTATTGCTTTGTGCAGATACTATGTACGTATAGGCAAGTTATTTATTTGATGTTTAAATACGTACCAGTATTAGCCCAGGGGAGTACTCGTGTGTATACCCATATAGCCTCATTCCTCGTGTTTTCTGGCAGTGTTACTTTATAATACTCTTGTATAGCATGAGTATAGAGGTGGATGCGTTACAGTTGGTATCAGAGCTGGTTCAGAATAGCACATCATATATAAGGGGAACGAGCCGAGACTTTAGATTAGACTTAGAGTCCCCATCCTCATGGGTGTATGGTAGATTACGGTTTATACTTAAGTGATAGTTGAGTATATGTTAAGTACTGGGGAAATCATCTGAGGACCTACTTGTTATTTTTCGTACCATATTTAGTTTCCTTAGTTCTATCTCTTTTGTATTATTTTTTATCTTTATGAAGTAGGAGTTGTTAAGGGAGGTAGTATAGTAAGGAGTTGTTAGCCCGACGAGTAGTATCGATACCGATGATGATAAATAAACCTCTATATAGCTTAAATATAAATGAAAAGATCCAGTAGTGATCCGAGTTGCGCAACTTAGGTGCTGAAAGTGAATCTTAGGGAAGCTGAGATTTGTTTTTGCCAACAGTGAACTTTTAAGGATCGCATCCCACACATATTCTACATTATAGCCTGCATTATGATATCCTACCTCAACCCCCAATCTAAGAGAATCTGAGAACATCTCCAGTGGAAATTGATAGATAGCTTTCCATTGAAGGCATTTGTTTAATTGTTTGAAAATGTATGTATTGTTGTATTGATGTTTGTTAGATTTTATGGATGTTGTCTGATAATTTTTATGTTGTTGATGACTGATGTACATATGGATTCGAAAAACAGATATTTTTATTTAAACAAGCAAATGTTTAGTAAAAATATGAATATGATTTTATAAAGTGATTGGAAATGTTTTAGTGGATTGTTTAGTGTTAATTTTTCCGTCGAGCGATTTAAGAATTCTGGTTGATGCGGGTGCATGCGTATAAGGTAAAGATTCCTAAACACTTGAACGAGGCAAAACTGACACGATATTTTAGAATGATATTTAAAATATTATATTCAGAAATACATTTTTTGCAGAATAAAATATTATTTAGAGAATGAAAATATTATTTAAATTTGTATATATTTTGAACAACGTATGCAGCCATTGGATATTATTGTGAAGTTGAGATCACTGACTAGACAAGATTGATATAATAATCCTAGGCAAGTAAACATTATAAACAACTGGTGAAATGGATCGCTAAAATTTGTGGTGTGATAATGTTGGCTGTTTTAGTACAAAATTTATTTTGTGGATTATTGTATATAAATATAAATATTTCTTTGGTTTGACAATTTTGTGTAATTTTAAGGAAAATAAATAAATTATAAAAGCAAGCATTGATTTTTCAATGAATATGAAAAACTATTTCTAAACTTTTTTTGAATAGAAATATGAGTTTTTAAAAGGGAATGAAAGGATTTATCTAAATGTGAATATTTTATAAAGAGTCGTGCATTTTAAGAAAACTTTTGTTATTCAAACAGGTCTATTTCTACCTATATTTATGGTTCATGAGTGTTTGCAGATTATGATAAGCCTATCCATACAAGTTTATCCATGTAATGATTCTATCACGTGCTTAGCCATTGCAAAAGAAGTTTAGATATTATGATTCCAATAGATCATGTTGTAAAAAGTATCAAGTGAATTATCTTTAAGAAAGTGTTAATTGTTACATGTTTAAATGCATACCATTTAATTAGCACAAAGAAAATTCTTTCATTTGAGATGAGCTAATTATTTTATTGCATGAAATATAAAAATTACAAACATCAAATGGTTATTCTGGTGTATCATATGTGTTCAATCAAAAATCATACTTAGGTTTTCCACACAGCATCATTGTGTATAGTGATTATCTGAGAATGGATTTACAAAGATATGGCACCCTTGATTCATAAAAAAAGCACCGTCTACAAATCTGACTCATGTACATAATTTGTATGCGAATTACTAATACGTTATTAAGGAGCGTATGCAAGTCTCTGTATGTGTAGGGAAATATCTTGGGCTGTTTTTATAACACCTCGGAAATTTAACAAGAAATTTAAACAGAAATTTAATAAGAAAAGTAAATTTAATTAAAACAAGGACTAAAAAGAAATTTTTGTAGACAATTGAATTTGGCTATGAAACCTACACCATTGCATTCGTAGTGATTTTTTGGACGATTTTCGTATATAACACTTCAAAAATGGAGTTCGTATGGAGAAGTTACGAGCACATGAAGATTTGAGAACAAAATAAATAATTAGTAAAAGAATATATATAAATATAATAACATAACACGTCTAGGTCGACCCAGGGGGTGTCATGGTTAACCTATAGTCGTCAACATTGGGTCATTCAAGGTCGACCCTGGATAGTGTAAAATGCAGAAACCTGGCGTTGTTTTGAGCGTTGTATTGACGGCCTTGATTGTTCCTTTCGGGCCAAGTTTTGATGAACGAACCTAATGACTAAAAATATTTTCTAAATTAATCCAACGGCCTAAAATTTACCTTACGCCTATAACTATATAACTAATGAAACCCTAATTCCCTAATGAAAGTTTACAGTAACCAAATTCTACCAAAAAAAATCTCTAACCCTAAACCCTAAAAATTCCTAAATCAAACCAATTCAATCCATAAGTGTTTGCGTCAAAATTGGTCACAAACACCCGATATCGTTAAAGCACCCGTTTATGAACACAAATCAGCAACAATCAATATAGAACTCAGATCTAAGCAATAACAATCACAATAATTCACAAATAACAATCACAAACACAGGATTTATAGTGGTTCGGCGATCTTGCCTACGTCCACTCTGAAGCTTATGTCTTTATTGATTCACTTGATGATTCCAATCGATTAAAACGGATTACAACTGACGGTAGCTTTCAAATCTGATTACAACAGCAATAATGAAGTATGGAATTGAATCCGACAGAGTCTGGACGTTGAATGATAGAAGATTCAGAAGATCCCCTTTTCTGAATGACCAGGGGCTCTATTTATAGGCGTTGGAGGCCCAGATCTCGCTCAAACTTCGGGAGACTTTTTCTGGCACGTGAGTGGGCCCACGCGACCGACCCCACCAAGTTTCGACTCGATCTGAGATCGATAAGAAGTGATTTCGAATCCATCAAAAAATGATCCAATCGAGCTGAAACTTGGTAGGAACAATTTTTACCTTGTATGGAAGCTACTGTGAAAATTTCATTGCATTTGGACCTACGGATCTCAAGATATGGTCGATTCAAAATGGAGTCTTTCGGTTGCTGTTTAGTTCGAATCGATTCCTTCGAATCAATGCCTTCGACTCCATCAGCTCACATGGTTCTGTGATGAGGTGGCGTGCATCCTTCGAGTCGATCCGGTCTTCTCTACGGGTTGAACGCTTCGACTCCTTAGATCTCGCCGACTTTGTATCATTGAATGACACGTCATCCAAGCTAGTTGACTTGATGGATACGAACAAGTATTTGTTCGTGGATTCGAACAAAGGCTTTTGATGGATGCGAAGTGAAACTCTCCAATGGATACGAAGTTACCTAATGAACTCGAGATAGATGGATGCGAGGGACTTGTGCCACTGACCGATACGAGGATAATGGATTCGAAGTGAGGCCGTGCTTATCGATTCGAACAGTAGTTGCGCCAATGGATACGAACCAATGGCAATCGATGGAGTCGAAATGTTCTGCCTAAATGGTCTTGCAGAGGGACTTCCGTGATGGATACGAAGCAGGGGAGGCTGATGGTTTCGAACGTGATCGAGTCGAACTGAGGCATCCTGATGGGTTCGAACTCGATCGATACGAACGGCATCGGTTCGAAGCGACTATCTTTTGATGGATTCGAACCTGATGGATTCGAATGGAGCGAGGTGAGGTCATGCTGATGGATTCGAACCTGATGGATTCGAATGGACCATCATCTCGACCTCTTCATGGATGCAAACGACATGCTCTTTCCTTAGATTGAATCGATCATAACTTGCACATACGAGCTCCGATTGACTTGAGATTTGGAACGCTGGTTCCCATGACTTTTCTTGTCTTGTTCTATCAATCGTGGCCTGATCCGGGCTCAGACAAAATTCATCGATATCCATAGCGAAGCGAAGTGCAAACAATCTCTGAGACGAACTGTCTTTTGTATCGATGTATCATGGCTTTTCCAAAAAGCGGGATAACAAACCAATCTCTGAGACGAATTGTCTTTTGTATCGACCAATCTTTTGGTATCACGGCTTTGCCAAAAAGCGAGATAACAATAAGAATAGAAGAAGTTAAATCAAGGCGGAGTTATCGATTTGGGGGCGAATTCTCAGAAATAAGCATTAGGAAGAGCTTACGCTTGAGGCTTGTGGACACAAATTTGATAAGTTGATTATGTAGTTAAATTTAAACTATTTAATTAGTTAGGATGTTAGAAACCCTAAATTGAATATGTTAAATCTGAAATTTAATATGTTAAACCCTATATTTGGATCTAAAACCTAAATCATACAATAAGTTTCTAATCTAATTATTTGATTAGACACCTATTATATAATCAAACTTGGAAACCCTAGAATAGAAAGCTCCAAATCAAATTGCAATTTAATAAGTTAACTGGTCACTTTGTAAATTAGGGTTGCAATCAACAGAAATTAACTGGATAAACAATCAACAATTGAAAAATAGTAGAACCCTAATTTTACTATGTGATCGGTTGACCTGGCAACCCTAGAGGTCGACCAGTAGCGATCAACCAGAAGGTATTAGCTGTCGACCATCGAGAACGAAAAATGCAAATTTTGAACCTTGGCCTAAGGCCTAAGTTAAATAATAATATTATATAATTTAGTTAGAAATTATATAAAAGATGAACTGTTTTTTTGAGCCTATTTTGGCTATCTATATGCATTTTAGAGAATAGCGAAATTGTTTCCCTATAAGAGTGGTTAAGGCGATGTATTTCATGATGTTTGATATTGGTATAGGCGAATATATTTCTCAACTGTTGATTTGGCATGGACGATGTATATCGCATACACGAAGTTGGTTAGGGCAATTCATTTCGCATAGGCCCAAGTGTGTTCCGTAGGGGTAAACGTAGCACCATTGGAGACACTTTTTGAGAGAATCCTACGCTAATGAGAGATCCAGGTACGCATGTTTTCTAGTGCAAAGTGGTACGGGTGGACGTCGGTAGAATACAATAAGCGACTATAGGTATTAAGTAAATTGGGGTCCGGTACTAGCGGAAGTTCTTATGAGATGGACCCCGTTGCAGTATAATAAGAGGCATTTCGTCACTACGACTAAGAGATGAATATGGTGCATACGATGAGTCATTATGCAAGTTTGCATTTTCAATGTTCTCCCTCCCTAAGCATAGTGTTGGTGTAGTTATGATCGGAAAGTAATTCTCATTTTGGCCAATCGTTAATGTGAGGTTGGATCAGTAGGTTTGACCCATTGTGTTTGATAAGAATCTTTTGTTCTTAATCTTAAGGAATTCACAGACACTTGTTACACAACCTATGTCCCTTAAAATAGATTTAAAGTTAACCGGACATAATCAACACATATTAAACTTGTACTCATTCACCAGACTTTTGTCTAACCCACTCCCTCATCTCCATTTCCCCCATAAGATGACAGGTTAGCAGTTGGTTGGGCAAAGTACATGGAGAAAGAAGCTTCATGTTGGGATTGGGGATTCTTATATTATTTATTGTACTTGAAAATAATGTATATGCAAAACAAGTATTTTTGAAAACTGTTTTTCTAAGATGTTTATTTTGTGTACTTACATCTTAATTCTTTCCGATATGAGATCTAGAAATGTAGACCGACTTATAGCTTACCCTTGTAATCATGCTTTTTAGGTTTTAAAAATCCCAACAACATGTATTTCTTAGCAGAACATGTCCGAAAGTCATATTAGACTTAGGATCGGTTGACACCAACGAGTAAAATCTCCTTGTGCTTCAAGTCCCCATAATAGTAATAAAGAACGTGCTAAACTATTTGCAGGGGTAGAAACCGCAGCAGTTAAGAAATTACAACCTTCCAAATAGGAACTGGCCAATCCATGAGTATACCATGAAGTTATGTCAGGAGGTGCAGGTTGTTCTCCTGATTGGTTTTTTTGCACTTTACAATTTAGTTAGACTTGAGTTAATTTCAAGCCTGAGCATTAACTTTGGGTAGAAGTGAGCATATCTTTCAAACGGTTTACCCGATTTCGATGATTTTGTCTAGGGGTGGGCATTTAACCGACCGAACCGACTTAACCGACGAACCGATCTTAGTCGAACTGCCTTAACCGAAAAAATTGGTTAACCGAACTTTAGGTTAACCAACCGATGTTAACCGACCAAAATCGGTTTGGTTAAAGGTTAACCGCGGTTATATATCGGTTAACCGTTAATCGAATCTATATTTCAAATTATCGGGCCTATCCAATCCAATTGTTTTGCTACCCGACCCATTGCTCTTTTCTCCTAACCGTTCGTGCGTGCTTGTATTTGCCCTAGTTTCCTCCGCCGCTATTCACTAGTCACTACTCCGTATTCAATTTCACTCACAAAAATTCGCCCCAAAGTCAAATTAGCTTAACCATTTAATTTTCGTTCTTATCAGAATCACAATCGTGATAATCCAGTCCGTCGCGTCGAGTGCCGCCTTGCTCTTCAATCTTTGCTCACTAGATCGCCCATTTCTGCAATGGTTAATACTAGCAGGAAGAGAAAAAATGTGAGTATGATTTTCATTTTGCATCGTTCCAAGATTTGTGATCTACAGTAAACTTATATGCTATTTTCATCTTACAACAATAAACAAAAATTGCACAACTACTGTTTGTTTTATTCAAAATCAATAATTGTATGATTACCGAAACATACACGGTAAAGTGAATCATTTATGTAAGATATGAAAGTTTGCAAGGCTGTTTATTTATCAAAGACATTAGAAATGAATGTATTAACTATCAATATGATGCGTACTTTATTATGAACTTAGGTTTATTCGTATTGATAACTGGATAAGTGTGAGCTGATGTGACATTATTTTATAACCTGTCTACCCCTTGATTTGAAGATAAATGCCTTTGTAGAATATTCAGAAGAACATGTAACCTGCTAATCTGTTACATATGTACATTTAATATGAGCTACTGTGTTATGAGCTAGGTTCAGCGACACCTCTAAACTAACAACATTTTTCAGCTTAATCTAATCCATGGATTCATTTAATTATCAACACCATTAGTACCGAGTAATTAATTTTTTTATTAATTATTAATATGCGAGTGTCATTAATGATTACTAAAGCAGTTTGATGATCATATAAACTACAATATGGGTCTTTTTTTATAGGTATTCTACTGAATCCGGCACAAATTTAATTAGTTGTATGTTCATTATACTGAATTTTATTACGAGGACTGCTAAGCACACTCTCTCATTGGGAGTGCGTGCTTTTAATCTCCACGCGATTGGCGGAGAGTGTGGATCCATCAGTGGTTGGAATGTAACTCAATTTGTAGTGCAGATACTCTACATCAATACTTCATATCTTAAATATTGTTGTAAAAGACATTCTAATATGTTTTTCAATAACTGGCAGACGGACTTGGTATTAGCTGTTGAGTCTGTTATCAACATGATAAAAGAGGCTGAGTTTCTCAAGGAGAAGTGTATGCAGGCAAAACATGAAGCTTCTAATGCTGGAGAAGAGATTCTTGCCAAAGTTGATGAACTAAAAGAGATGCTGCAGCGTGCAAAGCAAGCTAATGATATGGTTGTTTGGCTTCATAACATTTTTCTTTTACTCTCCTTTTTTAGTTTCTCAAGATGCCCATGCTGAGTTTTTTTATTACACTTGCTGCATGCTGGAGATATTTTTGGCGAGAAGTCTGTTCTTTTAACCGAAGCTCGAGAGCTTCAGTCTAGCCCTATTCAATGGAAGTTGTCTCATTACCGAGACAGAAGCTGCAAGGAATGAAATATCAGCTACTGAGAAGGAGAAAATAGAGAAAGAGGGATTTGCTGTCAGGGCCTTAATGGAACAAGAAGCCATTATGGAGTCCTTAGTGCAGGAAGCCAAAAAGTTGAAAGAGGATTCAGAGGAAAATGCAAAGGTATTAAGTTGGCTTATGCTTGTAGCATGTATTTGTAGTTTTACTTTCCAGTATTGTACTATTATTTCATATTACAAACCATAAGTACCCATTACCGAATGATTAGAAATTTAACCCTTCTTCAATGTGTGCATTGCAGTTGAGAAAGTTCTTGGATGACCGCGGCAAGCTGGTAGATACTTTGGAGTAAGGCTTAATTATCTAATCATCTTAATGTTGTTGCTGCTGTTAATTTTCTGTAAATATGACATTACATTTTTGATTTATTTTATTGTTCAGAGGAGAAATTGCAGTTATATGTGAAGATGTAATGTTGCTGAAAATGAGAGTCGACAATGTGAATACTTCACAATCTAGCTCATTCAGTGATAAAAGTACTGCGCTTTCATCAAGTGATGTCCTGCCAGAAGAGAAACAATCCTTGAGCAAAAGGAACAGTACATTTTCCTTTACGCGGGAGCCGGAAAATCTTCCAAATGCGAATTGCTCAAATAAGTCTAGTGCTGCTGCAAGTTGGCATGAGAAGTCTCTATCTGATGAAGATGATTAAGAAATTCTGAGGAATTAAGTTGGACAGTTTTAAGATATATACGTATACGTATGTACCAGGGAACATCATTGCATGCTTCCTATCATTATCTCGTCTATAATTAAGAAACCTTGCTTTTTTAGTTGGATAATTTATTTTCTATGCAAACATTTCAAAATTGCAAACAATCAATCGGTTAACCGTTTTAACTTCACCGATTAACCGTTCCTCCTAAAAAAGCTAGGAACCTAAAAACAACCTTTATGTTAAGTGTTCCACATAATTTGAGATTTGTTAGGTTAAAAATACACATTTTATAGGTAGACTTGCACTTATACTAACAAAATTTGAGTTTCTTACCTTGAGAAAATTCCCCTCACTTGAGTTGTAATCCATATTTTTGCAATTCGAAAGATGTTTTTGAAAGCTAACACACTATAATTTACTTTTAGAAACCATAACTTGATTTGGTAGTTTTTCTATTTGAAAATTTGTCGAAAAGTGATTAAACATGGAAGTTGTGTTCATTTACATCAAATAAATGTATGCTTATCTCATTTGTTTATATACATGACTAAAGTTTAATATGAGTTGAGTATAAGTACTTATGGAGTATACTTGGATAAAAATTGGCCATGGTTGCTTGCTTTATAATATGCTAACTTCCTTAAAATGCTAAATAAATGTACGTTGTTATGGTATATCTATGTATTGTAATAATATCTTATTTCCCCATGATTTTGGATTCTCCTTGTTGGGTTTCATCTTTGGAGATGTATATTATGTAATTATATTGTAATTTGATTTTACGGAACGCTATAGGTAGAAACGAGACTCTGTCGAAATTTTCTGAAAAATCTGACACTTAGAATGTTTTCACAAAATTTTATCATATGTAAAAATAAATTCGTTGACTAAATCTATTTAAATAGTAGCATACGGTAAGAGAATTGGAATATGTGTTGCATAGAGGATCGAGTAGTTTAAATTTGATAGTAGATTGTAATACGAAGAAAGTCAAGGCATGGGTTGTTTGATGCTTCTCTATAAGAAATTATGATACAATTTTTATAAGAAGGAGTCTATAACAACTCAGCTTTCTACGCCGTATTAATAAATAAATTTTATAAAAATAAAAGCGATTGAATTTGATTTGTGATAATTAAAATTTTGAAAATAAATTTAGTTAATTAAATTCTATTTAATAATAAATTGAAATAAAATTAGTAAGTTCCTTTATGATAATATATTGTGATTGCATAAGATGTTTAATTAATTATGAACTGTAAATTAATTTAAATCAGCTTAAGATTAGTTTACGAATAAATTAAAAAGGAATGTGAAAAGAAAAGAAAGAATCTGAATTAATTAAATTAAACTAAATTACGCCCAAGCCCATTAATCACGTTCCTTTCTCCACCTCTCTAGAAACTTCCATCTTGCTTCACCCAAAATAAAACCCAACCCCTCTATCTTTCGGCCTAGAGCCTTAAATTTCCAACCAAGGAAAAATTGCATCCAGATATTAAAAAATGAAAAAGGAAACGCGATCGCCTCTGGTAGGCATGACAGCTTCGCCTCGCACAAGGCGGCCAGTCAATGTCACTCAAGCGGGTAAATGCGAACGTGATGTTAGCAAAGTCGCGCGAGCGTGTTGGAGACGTGGTGACGTCGTAGGGTAGGTGTAGTCAGGCACATGGATGAAGGGTTAATGGCAACGATAGTGCAGAGCTCAGTGTGGTGAAGCTGGTGCTGTTGATTGGGGCTGTGTCTGTGGCTGGAGCAGTTTGCAAGCGACGGTTAGAGCAAGCGACGATAATCGGCAACTACAAAGGAGGAGATGTGCTGAATTAAAGGGGCATAATTGATTGAGGCCGACGACAAAAAATTAACGGGCTTAGCTGCAACATAGGGGTGGTGATCAATGATGGCAATGTTGTGTTCGAGCCGAAGGTAGTCGCTGTTCTAGAGAAATCGAATATTGATTCGGTGAGTTTGCTTCTATGTCCGTTTCATCACTTGCTTTTTATATAAATACATATCCTGATTAGGTTATATTTCTTGAATGAATTGATTATGAATATTAATTGAAATGTTTGATTGGGATGCTTGTTCAGGATTGTGTGATATGGCATATTATTTGTTATTTTATATTGGAGTTTTATGTTTGTTGGATCTTCGAAATGCAAAGGAGATATTTTCCATTTGCATTTCAATTTGTGTAATTTATTTATATTATGTATACAATGTATCGATGGCCGAAATTCGATGGAATTTTGACTCGGCCACATAATAGATTTATGTTGATAATTTGATTGTTGATTTTGGAGAATTTTGCTCATCATATTTTTGGACATATGATTGATTTTTTGTTTTAAATTATTTTTGGAAGCTTCGATAAATTATTTTTTTGTATTTAAAATCAAATAGAAGTATATTTATATAAATAAATAAAACTGCTTGGAAAATAAAATAATTTCTTGGAAATCATTCTGGATATAAAAGTTGTTTTGAAAAAATTTATTTTCCAACTATTAGAATATATTGTGAAAGTTTTTGAATTATTAATTATAATTCGAAATGAAAGAATTATTTTTGAGATTTATAAATTTATTTTAAAGTATTATTTAGTTATATCAACATTTAGAATAATGTATATAATTAGTTTTGATGTGTAAAGCGAGTTTTGATGTTTTAAAAAATATGTATAAAATAATTTGAAATAAATTTGAGTAATCGAACATTATATTGGAATGATTCCAATAAAAGTTATTTGCTTTGTAAAGCGTTTTGAATGTTTTAAATTATATAAGTAAAGATTCTAAAATGAAATTTAGTATGTAAATCTTTACTTTGGAATTATATTTTATAGGCAGAAATAAAAATAATTTATTTGAAGTTTACATGTATACATACATACGTTTTGTTGAAGAAATATTTTGTTGAACTCTGTTATTTCAATGTTTGAATTAAAGTTGTGATTTAATGTATGATTTCTACATCTTCTTATTTCTCATTTCCAAGATAGATTTTGATATTGTGAATGATTCATCATTGATATAAATTCGATTGGTGATTTAGGTATGATTCTGTGATGGCATTCTTGTATGATTTGATGATCTTTTTAATTCTATGTGACGAGAAATCTAAATAAACGGAGTTATAACCGTCTGGTATAGGACTTTCGATAAATTTATTCGTTCATTCTTTGGACTTGTTATATAGTATATTGGGGAGATCTGAGCGTATTTTATGAGCAGTGAGCATGTAATGATCCGTAATTTAATCATTTTATATTTGAATATTTAATATATTTTTAAATAATTTATTACTCAAATAAAACTTTTTAACTAAAAACTTAAAATCATGAAGTCGTTTTAAAATTTGGTTTACAAAAATAGTTAGCTCGAAGAAAAATCGAAAATGTGATTGGAAATCATTTTTCGATTTTTCGACTTTTCATCGTCTACAAGTTGCTGGAAAATGCTGTGTACTCTAGAATATGTAAACACAAATTTATGTATATAACATACGAAATGGTAAAGTTAAAATAAGTAAAATTTTATTTACTTGAGTAAAAAGGTAGTTTGACTTTTCTTTTTAAGTTTGAATTTTGGAAAAAAATAAAGGAGAAAAGATGTGAAAAGGTAATGTCACATTATATAACATATCACAACACTAAAGAGTGAAACAATGATGGACCGGGGGGGGGGGGGGGGGGTCTGATGCCTTACGTAAGCAACAAGGAAGGAAGTGGCGATGATGTATCACAATGTATGTGCAGGGTAACTGACCTAAGGGTAATGTAACAACCCTATTGTTAATTACCTAATTAATAAAATTTGATTATGGATAATTAATGTTAATAAGTAATTTGGAGATTTAAAGTATTTTCATTCTTGTTTAAATGAAGAATTTATAGCTTAATGATTTATTGTTTTCCAATTAATTTAAAAGCAAACAACAACAACAACAATAATAATTTATCATTATTAATAGTAGATTTAATTCAAATTGTTGTAATTATTAATACAACAAATAAGCATGAATTTATTATTAAAAATGGAGTTGTAATTTATGGAATCAAATTATGCTCTAAAACATGAGTTTTAACAGTGTAATTATTTCACTTAGGTGAAATAAGATGTAGGTTCACTTGTGTTGGATTTAATCTATTTAGGCCCAATTAGGGTTTAAAATAGGTTGCATTGAGAAGCTCTACGCTATACGTTTCTTTTTTTCCTATACTTCTTTTTCTCAATTTCAACCAAACCAAAACAAAAGACAGTAAACAAATTTTATTATCCTTATCATGAAGTCCTAGTTCTTCCCCAAATCAACAAATCAGAAAGTGAAATCAATAGTTTCGAAAGCTAATAAACTCAGGTAGTCTGTGATAACCAGTTATACATCTTATTGTTCATCAGTTTCAGTTTTTGTTTATAAATTTTGGATTTTTGGGTCTTTCTCTAAGAATAATAGGAATAATAGTTTTGAGGAGAAAACACGGGTCTTAAACAACAAACAATATTCTTCTCTTTGCAATAAGGTGAGTAATCCTCACCACTATCTAGGAAATTGCTTGCATGATTGTTTTGATTGGTTCAACTAGTAATGTAGATGTTAAATTGAATTAATTTGTTGCTGTTATGAAACACTATTTGTTGAAAGTTCCATGGCTATGTGAAGATTTGAAATGAATGCTCTTTTGAAAACATGATATGGTTGCTGAAATTGAATTAGGAAAATCACTATAGTAAAACAGTGATATCTCAAGGTAAAATAATGCAAATGATCCAATTTTTTGTAGTAGAAAGGTCTTTCAGTTAGCTACAACTTCACTTGATCACTTTTCAAAATTCTGTTGTTTATTGGGTCGAAATTGAGTTTGAAATTGATGGTGTCGCACTGCCCTGTGTAATTGGCTGAGTTTAAATCTGAAATTAAAATGGCTATAAATTTTTTGTCACTTATTGGAATTCAATGATTCTTAGTTATATGGAAAGCTTAGACTATCTTCTACAATTTCTTGTTTTGAGTTTTATGATATATTATATTTTACATGTTCGAAAATATGTTTTAGTGTCGGTGTCCGGAGAATAAACGCCAGCGATAATGAAGTTAAAAAATCTAAGAATTCGTTTAGTCATAATGCTTTCATTTCTTATCGGAATTCAATGATTTTTGATATTTTGCAAAGCATATATTATCTGCTATAATTTTGTTGTTTTGAGTTTTGTATTATTTTGATGTTTAAATGGTCAAAAATTCATTTCTTTATCATTGCCATGTCAATGAAAGACAGAGTTATAAATTTAAATCTGAAAATTATTTTGGTCATAACTTTTGAACCGCAAATCTAAATTGGATGATTTTTTTTCTTTTGAAATTTGAGACTTTTATCTACAACTTTCATGTTTTAAGTTTGTAAAATTATGAGATTATGTCGTCGAAATTGCAGTTTTTTAAATCATAAATTTCAGTTAAATGAAATAAATAGATAAGCTTCGTATACAAGTAATTTTACGATAGAGAACTATTTATATTAATAAATTTTAGAATTATTTCTAAATTAAGTTAATAAATGTTAAAAATTATTTTTTTAGCAAGTTGTTTTATATATTAAGCATGTTTAATAAAATGTTTATGGATTTGGAAATATAACTTTGGAAATACTAATCTAATCTATTTTTACATAAAAATGATTATGGATTTGGAATATAAATATTACGATTTATTAAATATATAATATAGGATTCATGGAATTAGGAAATGTAATTTTGAAAAGTATAAACTTAGTTTATTTCTAAATAAAATGATTATATTTTAGTATGGATTTAGAAGAGTAATTAAATATGGTTTTGTGAATAATATAACAAATTTAAATTTGAGACAACTTTGTGTATACAAGTAAAATCTTGGAACAATTTAGAGCTATTGAATATTTTAGCAAATCTGTGAATATTATTATAAAGTTAAATAATGAACAGATTTATGGAAAATTATAATAAGTGTTTTAAATAATAAACTCAAAAGGAAAAAAATGTTTTTAGAACCTTAATTCTATAATTTGAGGAGTACTAATAATCGACTTAGTGTCATCGATTGGTTTAAATGCTTTCGAATGATGTTTCGACGCTTATGGTATAACTCATTGAATAGAATGTTTCAGTGTAATTCCCATTAGCGAATACTCGAATTTCACCGGGTAGTATAAGATGCATTGATTAAATTCGTATGATTCCTATTAGGAAGTATTTTACAATTTAGAGTTGTATTCTCTTCTGGTGTGTGATAAGTGGTTGCTAGATCCTTAAGAGAATGTAGGTCCGCTTGGTATCCGTAATAAATGATATCACTAGCTTTTGGTAAATACTTGGATTTCTTTCACCATACAGTATGAGACATATTGGTTCAATTCTTATGATTACTAAAAGTAATAGTATTTGACACTTTAGAGTTTACTCTCTTCTGGTGTGTGGCAAGTGGCTGCTAGATCCTTAATAAGTTTATTCTTGAATTTCTTTTTGAACTTAATAATATAATAATATTAAATAAATGTAGAGTTATCGAGTCATAGTTTCTATGATCACCTTGATCGGTATGGACTATCCTTGAGATCATTCTATGATTCTATGTTCCCAGTCTAAGTACGATCCTTGGTATCAGATCGGTTTGAGTGATACCAATTTGTTTGTTTGCCATGGAATTTGAGTACAATCATTGTGATTGTTTTGGACGATCATTATGATCGGTTTAGATTAAGATCTCTTAGATTCTGGATATTTGGATTTTGTGACTATTCTGTGTTCGTGAAATAAATATATATTTTTGTGTCTTATGTTAGTGAAATAAATATATATATTCTTGTGTCTTGTGTTCATGAAATAAATATATATTCTTGTGTCATGTGTTCGTGAAATAAATATATGTTCTTGTGTCTTGTGATGGATGTCAAGTTAATTCTGTTATTTTATATTTAGTGATTAGTTCGTATTTGTGACTTAAACTTATAACCTTATTTTGAGTTAATCATTGGTATTTCCGTGCTTAGAGATATTGGGTTTTGTTCCGTGAATTCAATGTTTAGGGACTAATATGTGTTCGTGACTTAAATGTATAACCATGTACCTTGTGATGAACTCTAAGTTAAATTAACTCCCTAACTCGTTATATCTTGGACATCTGTATTTATACGTTGTTTATTCTTGTGTTATATTTTATTCTCATCCTGTTGGATATTTAGATATAGTCTGAGCCGGGTGTTATTTTGCTCGTGTTATATTTCTTCTCGCTTTCCCTCGGTTCTCTCACTTTCAAATTGTTACACAAATTATAAACCTGAGATGTCGTTGATTCACCAGTATTGATTTTGGATTTCTTGCTTTTTTCTGTTCTGTCATTCTCACTGCGTAGCGATAAATATAGTTTTAACCTAGTTTTTGGATCTCCATTTGAATTATTGCTTGATCTAGCTACATTTCTTACTATTTTACTACCGTTTTGAATTCTTAGACTTTGCGTACAACATGTCTGATTTGGGTTCAAGCTTGGGAGGCAAATGCGGGTATTATTTGATTATGCTTGATACTTTGTCCATTTAGCATTTTCAAACTGTTTGATGTTATAAAAATATTTTATATGCATATTTATCATTTTCTGCTGTTGTTATTTCATAGTGTTTACATATTTTATTTTATATTTAAAAGCGTTTACATTTAATGCATATGTATTCTTTTACTTGTTAGTTACCTTTTGCCTTTCTTATTCTCTCTTTATTTTTTTGGCCAGGAATGTTGATAGTATTCTTGTACTTTTTTACTCGATGAGAACAACTACACTATTCGACTTGACATGAATTTTTCTTTAATTGGTGTTAAAACTAGTATATGTGAACATTGGCTACATCTTACACCTTGTTCTAGGGGTATATCATATACGTTGGAAATAAGGTATCACGGTTGATACTGATTCGAGTTTTGCAAACTATAATGTGCTTTCAAATGTACAAGAAAAGTTCTTATTTCATTTTTACTGTTCAGTCAAGTATTTGTGCACTGGAGTTCAATGTTGATAATAGTTTATCAATAGTAACAGTTAACTATTACAACAATCTAGGAAAAATTAGAAGCTATTGATTTATTAGAAACTTTGGTTATTAACGTATTGCTTATTTATGTGTTTGAAATCTTTTACACACATTCGGTGGTGTGTAAAACATACGATTTTGTCAAGTTGCCTAATGTTTGCCTGTGTTACTTTACTTTATGTATTACGCATTTTAGTGGGTATTTGATCAACTAATTCAATACATCATGCTCTCTCGGGTAACAGATTGGTGGTAAGAGAGTTTATGATAGACTTTGTGTGAAAATGATGTGTATTATAAAAATATGGGACATCCAAGAAATCTCTGCCTAAATCGAAGAAGCCCAAGGGTTGCACAGGATCAGGTAGCCAAGAGATACATGTAAAAATATATTGTGAACCACATACGGCGACAAATTAGTGTATACTACACAATTTAAATGGGAATATTGTCATTTACTATAAATGATAAACTGATGAAACATTGTTATTTACTCCATGTTGTTTATTTACTGTAATTTTCAAATTAATTAGGATATAGGATTCAAATACTACTAACAATGTAAAGATTTGGATCATACATTTTCCTTTAAAACAAATCACAGCGGTTTTTCTTTCATCTTCTTTGCTGTAATAGTTGATAAATCATAAAGGCCATGATTAAGAAGGAAATTTACCTGCCATGAAATCATATGTTTCCCTATTTTCCAATACTTTAACAAGCAACAATATTATATGCAAATCGGTGAATTTAAAACAAATATTACTACTGTATTGAATATTTCTTCATATGTTTGACAGTGGATAATGCAATGCAATCCTATTTCTTCATATTTCTTGATACATTTGGTAGTGTATCAATTGACAATAGATGAAGAAAATCAATATATCTTCGTTATGGTACAAATCAATATGATTCATTTAATAAGAGTGACCAAATTAACTCGCATTTCTTTCCTTTTGTCCACTGCGTTTTTTGTTTTTGTTCAATATATTTTGAGAGGATGTAATAATTTTGGATTCAATTTTATCGATTAGCCAATTTATATATATTTGTTTTGAACTTTTTTGATACGTAATTTGAAGATTTTTTGTTGATTGAAACTACAATTTAAAGTGCTTCCTTTTGGATCGAGTCAGACATTTCAGTTAAACCAGTATGGAAATTGATATGAAATCCAATTCTTAGTTGATCAAAATATATTGTAATAATGTTTCACGTCATCTGTAAATAGGATATTATGATTATTTCAAAAATATTTTAACTTTCTAAGTTCGATTAGGATATTTTTACCATATCCGTGTGCGAAGCACGGGTTCACGCTAGTGCATAATAATAAGGAGTGAAATTAAATTCCCTTCTAAAGTCATTAATAATGTCATTCGGTTTCCTCATTGGGGTATCTCTAATTTGATCAACTATTAGAGGTTTCACAAATCTATAATCAAATGAACTTTCTTCCAATTCTTGTGATTACTAAAAGTAATAGTATTTGACACTTTAGAGTTTACTCTCTTCTGGTGTGTGGCTGCTAGATCCTTAAGAAGTTTATTCTTGAATTTCTTTTTTTGAACATAATAATAATATAATAATATTAAATAAATGTAGAGTTATCGAGTCATAGTTTCTATGATCACCTTTATGGACTATCCTTGAGATCATTCTATGATTCTATGTTCCCAGTCTGAGTACGATCCTTGGTATCAGATCGGTTTGAGTGATACCAATTTGTTTGTTTGCCATGGAATTTGAGTACAATCATTGTGATTGTTTTGGACGATCATTATGATCGGTTTAGATTAAGATCTCTTAGATTCTGTATATTTGGATTTTGTGACTATTCTGTGTTCGTGAAATAAATATATATTTTTGTGTCTTATGTTAGTGAAATAAATATATATATTCTTGTGTCTTGTGTTCATGAAATAAATATATATTCTTGTATCATGTGTTCGTGAAATAAATATATGTTCTTGTGTCTTGTGATGGATGTCAAGTTAATTCTGTTATTTTATATTTAGTGATTAGTTCGTATTTGTGACTTAAACTTATAACCTTATTTTGAGTTAATCATTGGTATTTCCGTGCTTAGAGATATTGGGTTTTGTTCCGTGAATTCAATGTTTAGGGACTAATATGTGTTCGTGACTTAAATGTATAACCATGTACCTTGTGATGAACTCTAAGTTAAATTAACTCCCTAACTCGTTATATCTTGGACATTTGTATTTACTTATACGTTGTTTATTCTTGTGTTATATTTTATTCTCATCCTGTTGGATATTTAGATATAGTCTGAGCCGGGTGTTATTTTGCTCGTGTTATATTTCTTCTCGCTTTCCCTCGGTTCTCTCACTTTCAAATTGTTACACAAATTATAAACCTGAGATGTCGTTGATTCACCAGTAGTGATTTGGATTTCTTGCTTTTTTCTGTTCTTTCATTCTCACTGCGTAGCGATAAATATAATTTTAACCCAGTTTTTGGATCTCCATTTGAATTATTGCTTGATCTAGCTACATTTCTTACTATTTTACTACCGTTTTGAATTCTTAGACTTTGCGTACAACATGTCTGATTTGGGTTCAAGCTTGGGAGGCAAATGCGGGTATTATTTGGTTATGCTTGATGCTTTGTCCATTTAGCATTTTCAAACTGTTTGATGTTATAAAAATATTTTATATGCATATTTATCATTTTCTGCTGTTGTTATTTCATAGTGTTTACATATTTTATTTTATATCTAAAAGTGTTTACATTTAATGCATATGTATTCTTTTACTTGTTAGTTACCTTTTGCCTTCCTTATTCTCTCTTTATTTTTTTTGGCAGGAATGTTAATGATAGTATTCTTGTACTTTTTTACTCGATGAGAACAACTACACTATTCGACTTGACATGAATTTTTCTTTAATTGGTGTTAAAACTAGTATATGTGAACATTGGCTACATCTTGCACCTTGTTCTATTGGTATATCATATACGTTGGAAAATATGGTTATCACGGTTGATACTGATTCGAGTTTTGCAAACTATAATGTGTTTTCAAATGTACAAGAAAAGTTCTTATTTTATTTTTACTGTTCAGTCAAGTATTTGTGCACTGGAGTTCAATGTTGATAATAGTTTCTCAATTACTTTTGATCATCAGAGCAGTTCAGTTTATAATAGTTGTTTGAATATTAAGTCTTATGGCGAGTGAAGTTCTTATTAAAAGGATATGATGAAGAAGGATCTCAGATAAATCTTATGGATTTTATTAGTTATTGTTTCAATGGTGCTGAAGATTTTAGAGAGTTTCTAATGGCTTATCAAATAAATGAAAGGTGTAAATTGATTTTTGTTTAGAATTATCCAGAAAGAATATCTATTATTTGTTCGTGGTTTAAGAAAGGTTGCAAGTTAAACATGTATGCTTTTTGGGATCCTGGACATCTTATTTGTCTTTTTATTAGAACTTATAGGTTTGAACATTCACGTGGTGCTGGTTAAAGGATGTTAAGCTTCTTGGGATCCTGGACATCTTATTTGTCTTTTTATTAGAACTTATAGGTTTGAACATTCATGTGGTGTTGGTTAAAGGATGTTAAGAAAGTTCATTTAATTATAGATTTGTGACACCTCTAATTGTTGATCAAATTAGAGACACCCCAATGAGGAAACCGAATGACATTATTAATGACTTTAGAAGGGAATTTAATTTCACTCCTTATTATTATGCACTAGCGTGAACTCGTGCTTCGCACATGAATATGGTAAAAATATTCTAACCGAACTTAGAAAGTTAAAATATTTTTGAAATAATCATAATATCCTATTTATAGATGACGTGAAACATTATTACAATATATTTTGATCAACCAAGAATTGAATTTCATATCATTTGCCATAATGGTTTAACTGAAATGTGTGACTCAATCCAAAAGGAAGCACTTTAAATTGTAGTTTCAATCAACAAAAAATCTTCAAATTACTTATCAAAGAAGTTCAAAACAAATACATATAAATTGGCTAATCGATAAAATTGAATCCAAAATTATTACATCCTCTCAAAATATATTGAACAAAAAAAAACGCAGTGGACAAAAGGAAAGAAATGCGAGTTAATTTAGTCACCCTTATTAAATGAATCATATTGATTTGTACCATAACAAAGATATATTGATTTTTTTTCGTCTATTGTCAATTGATACACTACTAAATGTATCAAGTAACATGAAGAAATAGGATTGCGTTGCATTATCCACTGTCAAACATATGAAGAAATATTCAATACAGTAGTAATATTTGTTTTAAATTCACCGATTTGCATATAATATTGTTGCTTGTTAAAGTATTGGAAAATAGGGAAACATATGATTTCATGGCAGGTAAATTTCCTTCTTAATCATGGCCTTTATGATTTATCAACTATTACAGCAAAGAAGATGAAAGAAAAACCGCTGTGATTTGTTTTAAAGGAAAATGTATGATCCAAATCTTTACATTGTTAGTAGTATTTGAATCCTATATCCTAATTAATTTGAAAATTACAGTAAATAAACAACATGGAGTAAATAACAATGTTTCATTAGTTTATCATTTATAGTAAATGACAGTATCCCCATCTAAATTGTGTAATATACACTAATTTGTCGCCGCATGTGGTTCACAATATATTTTTATATGTATGTCTTGGCTACCTGATCCTTTGCAACCCTTGGGCTTCTTCGATTTAGGCAGAGATTTCTTGGATGTCCCATATTTTTATAATACACATCATTTTCACACAAATTCTGTCATAAACTCTCTTACCACCAACCTGTTACTCGAGAGAGCATGATGTACTGAATTAGTTGATCAAATACCCACTAAAATGCCGTAATACATAAAGTAAAGTAACAAAGGCAAACATTAGGCAATTTGATAACATCGTATGTTTTACACACCACCGAATGTGTGTAAAAGATTTCAAATACATAAATAAGCAATACATTAATAACCAAATTTTCTAATAAACCAATAGCTTCTAATTTTTCCTAAATTGCTGTAATAGTTAACTGTTACTTTTTTTTTATTTCTTGATTCATTAAAAATAGGTTATATGATTTTTACACGTATATAGTAAACCATAATGGTATCATTAAGAAGTGGTTATCAAGGGAGAGTTAGGACATATAATTATGGTAAAACTAATGATCATTAGTTTGTATTGAGAATATACATATAACTTTTTATCAAGCCGGTATAAGGTAAAACACACTCCTCATTTGTGCATGACAAAATTCCTTTATGAGTTCTTAAGAAAATATACATTAAAATTTTGAAGTCCTTAACATATATGGAAGAAAAAGAATTTCAAATATATATAATCACTAACCTTGTTGGTAGAATCATAAACCATTCTCATCATTTCTCCAAATGCATTAATGTTTGAGTAAGAGACTTTGGTAGAGTTTTGATAAAGAATGACATAATTTTCTATTTCCTGCATATTTGTTCTAATCATTTCCATCTCATGGAGCATCTGGTTTACAACTTTTTTGTCTCAATTTTTTTTGATGAATTTTTTGATGAAAATTGTCTCAATTCTGGTCTAAGAAAACCAAAACAAATTGGATTCGGAAATTATGCTTTAAAATTTATCCATGATATTATCAACCTGATACTCCGTTTTTAAAAGATAAAGAAAAATATTACCTAAATTGCGCTGCCTCTTAGAATCGTTCTCATCAGTATTTTACTAAAGTGTTCCATTCTTCAAATCCAGTTTTGGAATAAGTACTGTTTATTCATAATTTGTGCTTAACAAAATTTCAATTTGATATCAATAGGAGTAGTGCTGAAGCAGAGCTACAATTGAATGAGAATATTGCTTATGTGCATATAAAAATAGAAAACAACGGAACAATTTTTCCAAGACAAACAATGATACGTAAGTTAATAAATCTCTAAACTTCAACAATAAAAAATTCAATAAAAGAAAATTTGAATGCGCGTAGTGCCAAATCACCACTGCCAAGATCAATTTTTTTCCACCAGAACATATTTTTTTAGTGATAATTTACATGGAATTTACACAAATATATAAAACTACCGAATCACTTTCTCTGATATTAACAAATGCATTACAATTGTAATTTTCATATCTGTATCCAATGCGTGAGTTTTTTAATCATGTTTTGAACCTTGATTGTTCAGATTATAAACATCTTATTCATGGGAAAATTATATCAAATATTGATAAGAATAAAATTGTTCGTTAGTACATTGTAAGGATGACAAACGGATGATGTTTGTATCATTTTAGCAGACGCTGCTTGTTTAGGTTAACATTGAAGATAATGACCAATTTAATATGATAGAATTTTGGGCTACGGAATCACAATAATTGCAGAATGGAAAATAAAAATTCAAAATTAAATGTATGAGATGCAATAGTGAGATAGCACAACCAAAATTTGATGCGCTCGTAGGTTAATGCAAGCAAACACGGATTAATGCGCTATTCACTCTCGTGCACATGAAACCTTCAAATTTGTAGCAGTACCAAGAATTTTTTTACAGTAAATCTGCGTAATACTTGATAATATGTTGCATGCACTAAATTTGCATTAACATATTGTTATTTAACAAAATTAGCAACTTATTTATGTTTCATGCCCAACTTATATTCAATAGCCAACAAATGGTTTAATGTGATCATAAATAGGTAATTAAAACTTAAATTTAATAAAAAATAAAAAAAGAAGCTAGTAAATGACATTAGTGAAAAAAATACCCGTGTTATGCTCAAATTATGTCTGCTTAAAGCAAATCCACCTATACCGTGAAAAAACAGTACGCATGCTACCTTTGCACGCTCACTCATTCAGTTTGAAGCAGCTTCAGATCAGAATCTTCGTCTCATGTATGGTGCATAACTGATGCATATGCTTCATTCAGCCCAACTACCATGGGCTATTGATGTATGCTGGCTTCAATAAGAATTCATTCATCCTGCCAGTCCATTGAATTCAACCACTGCAAGTAGGCTTCAAGTGTAGGCTTAATTTATTTTTTCAATTCTATGATCATTCATAGTTGTATGTGTCTCACGTTGTGAGTATGCTTCTACAACAGTTTAGTTTTGACATTCAGCCTATTAGAACAGCCGACATTATTGCTTCCAAATTTCTTCAGTCATGTATTATTCAATTTTTTTGATAAATCTGAGACTTTATCTCCTCTCGTGTCCACTTAGCTAGCACACTCCAATTGTGTTTCAAATATTCATTCATGTCCATTGTTGTCCAATCTATGTTTCATTGATGCACTGTGATTCAACTGTCAAGTATCCATTAAATTCAACCCAACCCAAATTTTGTATTACCTGTTTTATTTTAGTTTTGAGCTGCAAGGGTTAGGTTCACTTCAGTCCTCAATTTGCTTCTAAACAAATGTTTCAACAGTCATTCAATCTTCTACTCGGTTGGTACCAGTTTTCAACCAATTACCTCTTCAGTATTTAAGCAGTCAGCCCTCAGTTTGTTTGATAACTATCGCCGTCAATGCCTCAGAGCTATTTCAGCCCTTTGTTTCTCTTTGGTGTTCTGTTTCAGTAGTGTTTCAATGTCTCTTTAGTTTTTTTTTTATCATTTTAATGTTTTAATCCTGGGTTTCTTTCCAATGTTCCAACATTTTTTTTGATGATTTCAGTCATTAGTTTGTTTCAATTCTCTGCGGGTGGTCTGAACTACAATTAAGCATCTATCACATAGTGCTTTTGTAATAGGCAGTAGTAAAGAAAACCACAGTTGATCCTTCCAAAAAATAATCTCGCTCTTGATAGTGGACTCAAAATTTGGAACCCGACAAACAAAAATAGAAAAAGAATGTATCAGTTTTAGGGAAAAAATCATAAGCAGCTTGTAGTCCTAAAAGAAAGGCTAAACTTTAGAATGCTGATGCTCGAATAAATTTTCTGGTGTTAAGTACCTCCGATTGAAGGAAATAATTATATTGTTCCTATTAGTTTATTACCATAAGTGGTATTGCACAGTCTATAATGCAAAATATCTCAAATTTGCACAGTAATTCAGGCAGTTAACATCGATAATGCTTGTAAACATAGAGTTATTTCTATATTACTTAAGCTAAAGTAGCTAATTTGGTCGACGAATTGGATAGTAATATATTCTTCTCAGTGTTAGTATAAACTAATATAGGAATATGTAATATTAGTATATTAGTATAAATTAATATAGAAATATTGATATATTCCTATATTATAAATACTGATTGATTGATTTAAGCACTTATAATAGCATAGTTCCAATTACGCAATCAATTTATTGAGTTAATTTTTTTACAAACCATATTCTTAAAAAGCAATTAATGTATTCCTACAAACATTATTATATGGTCTAAACATATTAGATCAGTAATTACCAATAATATTATATAAAAAGTCAAAAACTATATGTTGTTTGAATGCAAGCAAAAGACTAACTGAATATCAGTAAGCATGTTTTGAAAATAGATTATAGGTATTATATTGTCCTAATTATGCTGATATACCCTAATTCATTTATTCCAATAAAGCGCATAAAGGCTATAAAAGCAAAAAATATAAGTTAAAATTCTATTCAAATAGGAGTAAAAAGTGACAATAAAATTAAGACAACTAAGCATACCATGCTTACCTATATGCTTGCCTATCAAATTGTGCTATCTTTTTTAGCATTTTACCATCACTTCTTCCTTCCACACCAACTACCATGGCATCCACTCAATAGCCGACAAAGCAAAATCATCTAGAAAGTAAAATATATTTATATCCTTTTTCTAAGTTAAAAAGTCACTAAATTATAGTCACAATAGGTCAAAGTATGAACTAAGGGAAAAAAACTTTAAGCAATAAATAAACACAGTGAAATGGAAAAGAAGCAGCAGCAAATGAGTTGTAGAACAAATTTGAAGTACATCATTTTTCAGTTACGACTACTATATGTTGTAACACACATAGGTGCAAGAGTACATTTGAAATATGATTTGTATAAACCTCAAAACAAAACTGAAAATAATAATAAGTCAAAACTCACACTTATACAATTTTTATTGTGAATTTTTCTTCCCTTAGGAATATGATGGATTGGATGCGTCATTGCAATGAATGTGAAACAACATTTAGCAATGATACACACATACACACACTACTTTCCACCTTATATTGTCTTTTCATTATGATTTAAAAGCCTACGGCTGATACCAAATCAAAGCGATATTTTTTTTTTGAAATGGCACTTTATATACAACAAATCATTAGGACAACATATCCCATGTCAATAAACGTTCGAAAGCAAGTTTCGAACTTGTGACCTCTTGCATCAAAGCCGAATCAATTAACCACTTGGACAATGGTGCTTGTTAGCACTAAAGAATTAAAATAATGAACATACACTTAGTGTAAGTACCTTTTTATTAAAAATGTTTGCACAATGAATGGAAAAAGGAAATAAAAGATGAAAGTTTATCTGAAGCGCTCGTATGAAATACAAAGTTCTATTTAAAAAGTGGGCCAATTATCCTACGGTTAGAAACACAATGCGAGTGCATTGCACATAATCCGAGGTCACTGGTACAAATGGAAAGAAATCAAAGTAAAAGTTATAAAAGAACTTAATTGTCACACAACCAAGCTCAACATTTAAGATGTCATTTAAGAGAGTTATTCATATGTTAAATGAATTGGATGTGTTTTAAAGAACCAATTCATACACTATTTGTATGTTACATTTTGTAAGGTGAGCACATCATAAATCTAACCCTAATGCATTTTGATGCAAATGGGTAGGTTCTAGTTGGTGCAAAGACATCCACTCAACCAATATCTAATAAGTTTAGGAAAAGATCACATCTAAAATGTTTTACACATTCAGCCACCCCCGAAATAAAATTCAAAAACTTAAAGTGTCTAAAGGGGATGATATGATATTTTCCAAGCGAATAAGCTAAAATTTCAGCATACCCTAAAGAAACTCTCAGTCGGATTAGACATTTGTTTTTACCCACAAAAAGGAAAATATCAAAAAATATGTATATGGTTTTTAAATTTTCTATTGTCGAATGGTAAGCTTTCAAATAAGAAATGAGGCTACAAATTCTTCTGAATATCATAACTTCATTCTTCATACCATATCTCTCAAAATCAAATAGGATGATGTAAAGCACCTTAAAATAAAAGAGATTATGCTGAACTAATATATATTCACTTCGAGTTTGGTATAATAACTCACATAATAATTTTAACTAAAATCAAATGAGAACTCACCGTTAACAGAAACAAAATTTTGTTGAGCAAACTGAAAGCGAAGGTGGCGTGTTTGCTATTTTTCGTCAAAGCTCCATTGCACCCATTAGAACATGAAAAGCCAAAGCCAAAACGTATCGAGACATCATGCTTTGACTAATCATCCTTTTTTGTTCATGAAGGGCGCACATGCAAAAACATTAATCAAGATAGGTGACAAAATAATATAACGAAAAAAGTACACTAAAACATAGCATCTGAAGCAACATCGGATCAATACAAACAAAGAGTATCAATAAAATGAACGAAAAACAACCATAAAATAACAAGAATAGTAACATCGTACCTGAACAGCAGAAGGTCTAAATGATTGAGGCAGTAATCAAACATACGAAACCCAAGCGCTGTGGCAAAACAACCAAGGGAAAGAGAAGCGTAAAAGCGATTCAATGGTAGTAATACAGATTAAGAAGAAAGAGCAAAATATAACACTCAAATTATGCAAATTCACATTTTCCCTTTTTGCATATTCCAAATGATATTGGCTACCATTGGGAAGAGATGGAGAGCAAAAAACGATGTTGACGACGACAGTAGGGTACATAGTGTGGCGGAAAAAGCGGGGTAAAGGAACGGGTGAGGTCGAAATTGAAGGGAATTTGTCAATTTCCGAGGGAATGAAAGAAAAGGGGGGAAAGAGGAGAGAAGCGGAAGGGGATTCGATCGACAACGGGTTGCGTATATTTGGCGGAGGAGAGAAGTGGTCGGCATAAGAGAAGGGCTTGTGAAGGAAAAGGGAAAAGATAAAAGTAGGTATAAATTCACAGACGGTTTGGTTGGCCAAATTCAAGGGGGGCTTCTGTGCTCTTGAAGTTAAACTCACTAATCATAATATAGTATAGATACATTGGAAAACAATTGGCATTGAAGGAAATTTATGGAGATGATGCTATGTCATATAATAATTTGAATTTGTATTTAGATGCTACATGAAAAACTAATCTGGGAAGTTAAGTTGTTTTGGATGTGGATTCGTCAACTAATCAATTTAAAAGAATTTTCATTGGGTTTTCTACTTGTTCACCTGGGTTTAGGCATTGTCGTCCCATGATATTTTTAAACGCAGCATTTTTGAAGGGCCGACAAGGTGTTTTATTAACTGCTATAGCAAAGAATGGCAATCAAGGTTTGAATTTTCATTTTCATTTTGTTTTTTTCCCATGTGTTATTTAGTATATTGTTTTACTTATGTAGTATGGGAGCATTCAGTGGATGTTGATATATTTTAGTACTCCATTGTCATTTTAACAGTTATATGTTGAGTGTAGCGTTACCCTATATGAAATTATAATACTATGTGAATTTAACAGTTTATATTGTATTATATGTGATTATGCTAGTACATTTTAGCATTTATCATTCTATATTATATGACTCTACCATCAGGCACATAATGCTACATTAATTTAGGATTAATCATACATATTCTTTATCGCTCCTGTAGTCATGCAAACTCTGAAATTTTATGCTGTGGCAGTAATATACTTTATTGATATCAGTATATTATTTTCTTGTATTAGCATTTGAAAAAAAAATGTTTATTTTGGTTTCTTTCCACTTGATATAGGAGTTATTTCACATGAGAATGAGTCAAATTGGTTTTGGTTTTTGGAGCATTTAAAAGAGATGCTTAATGAAGATTGTGAATTGGCTTTCATATCTGATCGTTGATGGGGTTTGCTTTTAAGTGTTCCAAAAGTGTTTCCGTCATCTTTTCATAGCTATTGCACATTTCATATGGAGCAAAACATTGGTTCGTTGGTTAAAGCTTGCAAGGGTGATACTTCTATTGTTAATTTGTTTAAACTTTTGACTAGAGATTCAAATCCATATGATTTTGATTGCTATATGTTAGAGTTCAAAGAAATTGGTGGTGTTGTTGCAGTTAACTTTTTAAATGATAAACCTCTAAAGCATTGGGCTGATTTGTTTTTCAAGGCAAGAGATATGGAGAATATTCATCTAATGTGGCTGAATGCTTTAACTGTTGGATTATGGATGATAGATTTATGCATATTACATATTGTCTAGATGGAATCCGGGTTAAAGTAATGGAACAGATGGTTAAGAGGAGAGAAGAATGTCATCAGTGGAATACTACTTTATGTCCAGTTATGGAGCAACTGTTGTCACAATTAGTTAATGAAGGTTTTGGATGGGATACATATAGGTCTTCGGAAAATGTTTTTGAAGTTAGATCTCCAATATCACACCATGTTGATCATGAAAAAAGGTTGTGTACTTGTAATCAGTGGAAACCTACCGGTTTTCCATGTGCACATGCCATTAAATGTATGAATAGGTCAAGGCAATCAGTATATGACTGTGTGGAATATTATTTTATAGCTGGTGCTTTTAGATCCAGTTATGTGCATGTTATTAATCCAATTCTTAATGTTGGTAAGCCAATTGTTAATGAAGATGAAGTCGTAATAAACCGCCGAAAGAAATTCAAGGTGCTGGAAGACCTTCAACTAAAAGACATGGTGGCTTTTCTTATTTTCAGAGTGTGCGGAATAAATGCAGTAAGTGCAATCAAGTTGGACATCACAAGAGGAATTGTCAAGCTTCAATGAAGATTTGATTTTGAATTTTATTTTTTATTTTATTTCTGTCAATTTATTCATGGTATTTCTTTATTGTTTAGTTGTTTTCTATAGTCATACTTTTATTTTTTGTTATTGGGACATGTACTATGATGTTGGTTGTTTTAATAAAAATTTAACTTTTGTTTGTGGATTTTATGTGATTGTTTTTTTATGGAGCATATTATTTTCATTTGTGTATTATATGGTTTTTAAATGTAATATCGTGATAATTGAAATATATCACTGAAGTTTCATTATGTCCTTGACAGCGAAACTTTTTAAAATATGATTGAATAATTTCAGTTAAGGTAATTCAACAACTAGTTTGATTACAAAAGAAAATCAAAAAGCTTGTGTAAATATAATAAAAGTAGCTGCTTCAAAATATTAGTGAACATATCTCTGTGCATTGTAAGCATAGATTATTAGCACTATTAATGCTGAGAAAATTTTTCCTCGACAGTTGTACTTTTGTCATCAAAAGAAAAGCATAAACAACAGAGTAAACATTGTACGAAAATAAACACAGAAGACTGGAACAATGTATTAAGATTAAGCAGTCATAAGAGACAGAACAGGTTTTGGAGAATTATACAGATTTGGTGTGGAGACATAAATATAGATACCATATGCAAAAAATTACATAGGATTAAAATACAGTACGCTGCTGAATACAAAGATGCCACACAGTAGAAAATTGTCAACATATATTGAATAAAGAAACTTATGCTGGCAGTCATGTTTCACTACATTTCAATAAAAAAACGAAAAAAACATGCGTGGGTGCTTTATAGTTCTGGGAATCAAGTGTAAAAGTTGGAAGGGGAGAACTGATATCATTATCTTCATACATTGGAGCTTTTCCATCGTTGTTAGCATCCTATGTGAAAAACGTACAAATTTAAAGTTATAAGTTAGTTTCAATAATCTAAGTAGAATTCTAACTCAATATAACATTTTTCAATATTGATGCTAATCCAATATAGCATTTCAATGCAGTTCTATTGTCAGCAATCATGATGTACAAAAATATTTCAATGTAGTTCTATTCTCAACAATTATGATATACAAAAACAACAAGCACAAAACTTTCAAAGCAAAATAGCCATTAACTATTTACATTTTTTCAAGTAGCAATACAAGACTACTTTAACAGAAGAAGGAAACATGTAAAACAACATACGTACAACAAATTAGCACTATAGTTAAGTATAAGTTTCAAATTCAACTACAATTAGCACTTCATCTTCACTTCAGCTAATTCATATTCAATTTCAATTAGCTCTTCAACTTTAATTCAGCTAATTCATATTTTACTGTAATTAGCACTTTAACTTCAATTGAGGTAGTTCAAATTTAACTACAATTAGCACATCTTCAAATTCTCCACTTCTTCAAATTCCCCAATTCTTCAAATTTTCCTTTTACTTGAATTCTTTTTTTTTCACAATCAGGAGATGCGTTTGTAAATAAATTCATCACATTCCAACTTTTGTGTGGATCGTTTAGTACATCATACACTATTTCAGCTCGCATTAGGTTGATATCTTTTTTTTCATGCATTAGGTAGGAAGGTTTGAGTCCCTGTCCAAATTTTGGATGAATTTCATCACGAATATTGCGTAGTCATTTCTGTTGATTTAAAAAAGGAAAAAAATAGCAAAGGTTCTTTGTTAACTAGCAATCAATTTATGCTAATAATTATAACATTACACACAGACTAAAAATATTTGTACATGGTAAATATTTAATAATTATGGTCTGTTAAGAGAATCGTACATCAACTTGAGTAACATAGGCTGGATACATAAGTGTTATAAAATAAAGAAAGCAGAAGTCATTAGAGAGAACAATTTTATTTATTCAGAGATTAGTAATACATTTTCATTATATTAGCACCTTTATATAAATGCCTAGGAGCTTGGGATAGAACTAATCCCAAGATGTGGGACTAAATACAAAACAGTATATAGCATATTCACAATTTATATTATAACACTCCCCCTTGAATATGCGTCTTCATAATCTTGAATCCTCTGATAACTTGAAATTGTTTCTTTTGTTATGTGTATGATGATTGCTTCCCCTTATTGTTATCTTGCTTACACTTATTCGTTCTGTCGATCTAGATATTGTCCGTTGCCTCATTAAAAAAACTTCTATTAGGAAAACCTAATGGAAAAACCTTAAACGAGGAAAAGAGTGCAACTTGAGATCATAGATATCATACAATGATATTCCTTCTAAGAGTATGATACTTCAGGATCAATATAATGCCTCATTAAAACCCTTACTAAGAAAAACCCAATGAGAAAAATCTTAGTGAAGGAAAAAAAAGAGCACAATGACATATCTTATTTTCTCATTTTTCAAATGAAGTTTGATACTTCTGGATCAAACTAATGCCTCATTAAAACCTTACTAAGAAAAACCCCATGAGAAAAATCTCAGTGAAGAAAAAAGAGTACAATATAGTATGAGATATTTCAATAATTTACAGAATCAAATAGAGTTTGATACTTCTGGATCAATATAATACTTCATTAAAAACCTTACAAAGGAAAACCCGATGGGAAAAATCTTGGTCAAGGATAAAAATACAATTTAACTTAGATAGCATATTTGAGATGTTATTTCTTGAAAATACATTTGATTCTTCTAGATCAAGACAATTCCTCGTTAAAACCTTAGTAAGAAAAACTAGTGGAAAAAATCTTAAATAAGAGAAAAGAGTACATTGTAACTTATTTTCAAATGTTACTGGGGAGTTGATACTTCTGGATCAAGTAATGCCTTATAAAAACCTTACTGATAAAACCCAGTGGGAAAAATCTTAGTTAAGGAAAAAGAGTGCATTATAAAATACTTATGGATGCTCCCCTTGATTTAAAGTTTCCTCTGAATTCGTATTCGTCTTTCGTTAACTTAAATTGGTTATAGATACTTCTGGATCCATAAATATGCATCTCATGAATAATACATTTTATTAATAGTTTCCTTCGATACAATCAAAATTTCCAATCCAAATATGATTTGCATTTTATGCATTTTGTTTGCTACCTTTATGAAAAACATGTCATGTGTTTTCATTTTTATGCTTCAAATCAGTTTTGCATATTGTAACTACATCTTTGATGAATATTAAAAGTTCTATTACAATAATACTTAAAAGCAGGAAGTAATCTACTCATCTTAAAGTGCATCAAGATTTTCATTGCAACAATACTTAGAAGAAGGTTGTAGTCTACATTCCATGTTCTTTGCATTCTTTATAATCATCATAGTTATTTATATTCTTCAGGAATAATTTTTGTATATCGCAACTAACATTTCAATGTATATTAAAAGTTTCATTACAACGATACTTAAAAATAGAAAGTAATCTACCCATCATGAATTATATCAAGATTTTTATTACAATAATACTTAAAAGTAGGTTGAAATCTGTTGAATTTATGTGATTCAAATATTTCCAAAGAATATAAGAAAATAATTAATTGATTCAGTCAATCAATTAATTAGGCTGTATATGGAATAATAAAGAGGAAAGATATGCATGGTATCTTTTAGAGAATAGAAACTGATTAGTTGCTAATCAATCAATTAGTCAGATTTATTATATGAAGATAGAGAAGTTTATACATGGAGATTAATTTAAGCAATAGAAATTTATGAAAACATAGATTTTTTGTCATTTATGTGCATTGGAATCAAATCAAGTAATCTGGAAAGGTTGTCACATAATCTGGAAGTTAATTTTCTTCATCTCCAAGCATCCTTCATTTTCATGCCTATTTAAATGAAGGAAGTTCTTCTTCATATGTGTGTGAGCGTGTGAGAAAGCATCCACCATTATCCTCTTCTTCAGTATACCCTAATTTCTGCAGTCAATCAATTAGGGGTTTTGAGCGCAAACAAGTCTTTGGATAAATTGATTATTCAATTTGTAATTATAGGTTAGTCTCTCCACTACTACCTATAATTTTGTAATCTCTCCTTTTTGTACTCTCTTTCTTCAGTGAAATAAAGAATAGTTATTGGGTCCGTGGACGTAGGCAATCTAGCCGAACCACGTTAAAGCTCTGTGTCCTCCTTTCTTCTGTATTTTTTGTTGTTGTTTGGTGATTATTTTTCATTGAATTTGTTGTTGGTAATTAATCGACAAGCTAGATCCTTCTTTTGATTGTTTCCGCGCATTAGCATTTCACTGCGTTTTTGGAGTTTGTGCGAATCAATTGAATTTCCGCACAACAGTTTGGTATCAGAGCTAGCTATCTTGTTCTAGATTAGTTCTCAATGACAAATTCTTTCAGTAGTGGTATGAAAAATTATGGCATCACCAAATTTGTTGGAAAAGGAGTTTTTGAGACATGGAAGGTGAAGACTAATGACGGTGTTTTTCAGCAACAACTTCGTTCATCTAAAAGAAGAGATAAAAGTCAAAAGCACCTTAGAGGTAGAGATATGCGTAGGTCTCATTTCATGGGTCCTAGAAGGGGTGCTTGCTATTATTGTAAGAAGAAGGGACATTTCATACGGGATTGTCCAGCTCTTAGAAAGAAGAGAGAGAGAAGAAGAAAGCTTCAGTTTTGCCAGCAGCTAGATCAGATGCGGATAGAAGCGATAGTAATACATCATTACTTTCAGCCAGTATTTCACCTTTAGAGCATACAAGTTGGGTGATTGATTCTGGAGCCTCTTGTCATATGACGCCAGATAGGAGCTGTTTTGTCAGTTACAAGAAAATTGATGGCGGAGCAGTTCATATGGGGAATGACACATCTTGTCATGTTGTGGGCGTTGGAAGTGTGAGGTTTAGGATGCATGATGGTGTTGTTAGGACTATCACGGATGTTAGACATGTTCCGATGCTGCGTAGAAGTTTGTTATCAGTTGGAGCTTTGAGTAGACTTGGTATGAGGATAATAATAGATGGAGAGAATTTGAGAGTGGCGAAGGGTTCCTTGGTAGTGATGAAAGGGGTGCGAGTTAATGATATTTATGTGTTTCATGGAGAGACAGTCTTAGAAGAGTCGGTAGTTTCTACTGATTCTAGTATTTCAGATTCTACTCGGTTATGGCATCTTCGTTTAGGTCATGTTGATGAGGAGAGTCTTGAAGTATTGAAGAAGCGTGGGTTGATTGATGGTGTTTGTCAGTCGAAGTCTAGCTCTTGTGGAGATTGTTCTTTTGGAAAGAAGAAGCATGTCACATTTGATGTTGGAAGATCTAGAACTACAGAGTTTCTAGAGTATGTTTATTCTTATGTGCGAGGACCCACCCCAGTTGCATCTTTTGGTGGAGCCAGTTACTTCGTCTTATTTATGGATGATTTCTCACGTAAGGTTTGGGTCTATTTCTTAAAGGCCAAACATGAAATATTTGCCCAATTTTGTAAGTGGAAGACCTTGGTAGAGAAGCAGTCGAGGAAGCGTTTGAAGATTCTCAAAGTTGGAAATAGTAGTGAATTTATGTCACAAGAATTCACTAACTATTGTGAGTCCGAGCATGTAATTAGAGATTTTTCTATTTCTGTTGAGTCACATTGTTACGGAGTGGCGGAGAGCATGTGTCGGATATTGTGGGAGAGAGCTACGAGCTTGAGAACGACTGCTGGTCTAGAAGTCGGATTTTGGGCAGAAGCGATATCTATGGTAGTATTTCTCATCAACCGCACACCTTCTATTGCCATAGATATGAAGATCCCAGAAGAGATATGGAAAAGAGAGCATGTTGATTATTCATTCCTTAAAGTGTTTGGTTGTTCAGCTTATTTAGAAGATGAGAGACATGATAAGTTGAAGCCTAGGGAAAGCAAGCACATTTTGTTAGGCTATAGAGAAGGAGTGAAGAGGTATAGGTTGTGGTGTAAAACAACTAGGAGAATTGTGACTAGCAGGCATGCGATATTTGATGAGAGGTCTTTGTTGAAGGTGGAGCCTCTATCAAGTGATGACATTGGGAGGACAGAAAATTACCAAACACATTTGGAGTCATCAGATTGTTTCCATATTCAGAAAGATATTGGTATTTCCGATGATACCATGGTTGATGAGAAGATTACAGAGGTTCAGAGTCTAGGTGGAGCTCACTTGCTGGAAAGGCCTTTTGCTTCAGTTGGACCTATTTGTAAGCATATTTGTAGCGATGATTCTTCATCTTATGCTTTGAATGTTGTGGAGCTTGTTGGTGAGTCTGTTGATGTTGACTTAGGAAAGTCTAACAAAATTCTTGTGGAGGAGATTGGAGTAGATAATATTGAGTTTGTCCTCACTCAATTTGGAATGAAGAAGGTGAAGCGCGCTGTTAAATCTCCATTGTTCTCTCGAAGATTAGTATCTACATGTTCGTCTCCAACATCGGATTTGTTGAAGAATTTTGGTATTTTCTCGTATGCATTCTATTTGATGATGTGCATACTATCTTTCTTGTGCTTGGGAAAGATTTGGAAGCTCTGTTTGGGCAATATTGCCCATACTAGTTCACATTGAACTTGTTGACGTAGACCCAACAATTTGTCGAGATGTGATGATGCGGAGAGATAGTTATATTTGAATCAAGGTGGAGTGTTGAATTTATGTGATTCAAATATTTCCAAAGAATATAAGAAAATAATTAATTGATTCAGTCAATCAATTAATTAGGCTGTATATGGAATAATAAAGAGGAAAGATATGCGTGGTATCTTTTAGAGAATGGAAACTGATTAGTTGCTAATCAATCAATTAGTCAGATTTATTATATGAAGATAGAGAAGTTTATACATGGAGATTAATTTAAGCAATAGAAATTTATGAAAACATAGATTTTTTGTCATTTATGTGCATTGGAATCAAATCAAGTAATCTGGAAAGGTTGTCACATAATCTGGAAGTTAATTTTCTTCATCTCCAAGCATCCTTCATTTTCATGCCTATTTAAATGAAGGAACTTCTTCTTCATATGTGTGTGAGTGTGTGAGAAAGCATCCACCATTATCCTCTTCTTCAGTATACCCTAATTTCTGCAGTCAATCAATTAGGGGTTTTGAGCGCAAACAAGTCTTTGGATAAATTGATTATTCAATTTGTAATTATAGGTTAGTCTCTCCACTACTACCTATAATTTTGTAATCTCTCCTTTTTGTACTCTCTTTCTTCAGTGAAATAAAGAATAGTTGTTGGGTCCGTGGACGTAGGCAATCTAGCCGAACCACGTTAAAGCTCTGTGTCCTTCTTTCTTCTGTATTTTTTGTTGTTGTTTGGTGATTATTTTTCATTGAATTTGTTGTTGGTAATTAATCGACAACCTAGATCCTTCTTTTGATTGTTTCCGCGCATTAGCATTTCACTGCGTTTTTGGAGTTTGTGCGAATCAATTGAATTTCCGCACAACAAAATCTACTCTTCTTGTTCTTTGCATTCTTTATAACAATGAAAGTTGTTTATAGTCTTTAGGAATTTGTATACTTTCATTATTTAATATGATTTAAACCACATTTATACCTTCGGGGTATATTAAGCATTTCAAGTACTTTCGGTACTTTGCGGACTACATGTCCACATTTTTCTACTATTAAAGGATTCACGATGGCCAGTCATGTTTTCCCCTAATTCAAGATTCTTAATCTATTTATAAACATAAGCGCTTTATTATTTATAAATTTATCATCAATAATTATTTCTTGTCAGTTCTAGACATGATTTATTGAGATCTCTTTGATTATCATGTTTTAGGTATCTAAACCACTTTCTAGGGTTATTTGATAATCATATCATTAGTCTCTTCAAAAGCACTCTTAAGTGTTTCTTCAAGAACACCCACCTTTTTTATTGGAATCTTTATATTTATTCCAAAAGTATTTCAAAATGACCTTTTTACCATATTTCAGATGTGGTTTACACAATTTGATCCTTCAGGGATTCAAATCTATATTGGAGAAAGTCTACTATGGATATTATTAATAATTTATTCAAGTTACGTAATATTTTGCATCATTATACATGTTAACAAACATTTGACACTGACGATCAAAATGAACTTGTATCCCTTTATCCTCCCCCTTAATGTTGACAAACATTGTCACATTAAATAATAATCATCTTTGGATACTCATTTCGATCCATTATCATATTGCTACTAGCAAATACACCATAAATATTAACAATAGGAGGATAATCCTTTTATCAATTAATAAGATGCATTCAAGTGATATTTTGTGAGCTTCTGGCTCATGTTTAAATATAGGATTCAATTACGGCAAATTTCATGAAATAAAATCCAATTGAAATTGTGTAAAAATTTTCTAAAATAAGCTTCCAGCTTTCAATTTGTAGAAATAACGCAAAGATATTCTTTGACGTTTTCATTATAGTTTCAATATGGTAGTCATTCATTTATATATTCTCAAAACTCAACAAATTTCTTTTAAATTTGCTTGAGTATAATGTATTTTGAATTAAGATATATTACCATTTGGTAATACTATATGGGTTCTTCCGGACCCTTCAATTATATAGAAAATTTGCTATGGTTGAAATTTTTAGCTATAATATTTTCAGATAGTTCAAAGAAAAACTTCTGGTTTTTCAAAATCATATGAGTCATTGTACTATCTAGTAGACATATACTACCACTCAAATATTAATGGTCCATATCTTAAGAATTAAAGACAATATAGTTAGTCAACCATTAAAATTTGTAAGCATTAAATAAATGCTAATATCTTCCAAAATAAAATAAAATGGACTATTGATTAAAACACAACATTCATCGGTATGTTATTTTAATTAGTTCTAACAAGAAAAACATACAAGCACAAACTTTCAACTGGTTGAAACTTCAGGTTCAACCACTCTTGTTTAGTGCTTGGAAGTGTGACCATCTTCTAGTGGTTATAACGCTCCTTCAGGGAGTTCCAAAAGTAAAGATGATTTTTTTTAGTTAAATGTCTTATTTTAAGATTGCCATGGATATGACACTTTAAAAATATAAGAGCCTTTGTTTTATCCTACTGGGACATATTATTATCATTTTGAATGGCATATTCTAAGCATTGAGATTGTAATTGAATGTCAGCATCCAATATCCAGATAAAAATTTATCTCCTAATAAGCCCAAAGTTTTAAATTCAAGTTGGCTATGTTTATCACATTACCAACTATCAGTGGAAATAAAAATGCATAAGCATCAAAATATTGTTCATGGGGTATATAATTAATGCATTTCATAAAAGAAGAACTCATATCTGATAGTAGTTACAGTGAAAGAATAAAAACACTACTGCATAATAGTAAAAGACAACCAAATATAATCTATAAAAGCGATTATAATTTCTTGTTTACATCATTTTAATAGCTCTAGATCCAATCTTATTAATTGCATTAATTAATTTCCTTGAAAATGCAAAACTACCTTTGAAAATATGAAAAGGCCTTTATATGGATTGATCAGTGGAGAAAAGATGAATTATAATAAAAAATTATGCTGACTTTATCATGTTTATTTTTATAATAAAGGCAGATTTAAGAATATGAATAGGTAGTATTAAATACCATTTATTGATTCATAACAACTGCAATAGTGAGAGATAGAAATATATACCATGTATATACGTTATGATCCTTGCCTACAATAAGAGATATAAAAGAAGAATAAATGTATGAAGCATTCAAACACATCTTTGTTGGACCATTCACATTAATCAATAAATTTTATTTAGATTTATTAATTGCTATCGATTAACATATGAATTAATATATGCGCTATTTACATATTGTAAGTATAGAGAGAGAAAATTTGTACAACACACGTTAACATTCATTTTATGAAGAATCTAAAATATTTACTTGAAGAGCCAAAGAAAAGAAACTTGATCTATTATATATTTTTACCTTTCGAAAGGCATGATTGGATGAATGGAAGAAGGAAAAAAATTAGGAAATAAACTTCCTGTTAGAACACCTTATTTTCTATTAAAAAGAAAGAGAGCGGGAGAGTAGATATATTTCTATGTATTTATTTGGTTTAATAAAAGCACCAAATATATCAAAAAGTCTCTTGTAGAGATATTTTATCATTACTAAATATACAAATCTCTTCTAGAGATTTTTTTAATATTATTATTATCACTGCTTCTAGAGTGAACAAATTTCTATACATTTATTTGGTTTAGTAGTTAATACTATTGGTAAATATTTTTAGAACTTCAGGTTCCAAATTTACTTTAAAGTAAAGTCTTTGTTTAGTACTTTAGATCCTAAATTGTACGACTTGATTTTCATTATCAAACTTCAGGTTTGATTGCAAACATGGTTAGAATTTACCATAATCTGAATTATCTTTTCCAATAGTTCAACGCTTCAGATCTCAAATTTATAGAGTTTTGATACATAATCCCCTTATTTAGGAATACAAACTTATACGCATAAATTTTATTTGAAAACTTCAGGTCTTCAATATTAAATAAACGCAATGAAACAAGAGGACTCTTCATAATTGTATTCGAACATGAGAATCATAATACTATTTCTCTTCAAGGAAATAGTATTTACCACATTTGTAATGTTATTCCAACATATTGTTTTTATGTTATGTCTTTTGGACATATCAACATCATCTTCTGGAATTGCTCGCTTATTTTCTTCAAGGCTTTATTTCAGCTTATGAAAGCTTTAATCTTTCACCTTCGCACAAATGAACTTCAGGTTCCTATTCTTTCATATAAAATTAATACAATCTTCTAGATACGTATTATCCTTCTATTTGTTTCTATAAGAAACAAAAAAATATTTCTTCTGGAAATATAAATCATGTAGCAAAATCATTTATATAGTCCTCATTCAAACAGAAATTCAAACAAAAAAGTTTCAAAATGAAAACCTTTTTTTACCAAACAATGGAATAAGATCAAAAAGTTTTAGATCTACGATAAAATGAGATCTAAAATGATAATATTAATAGAGCAAGATCTATAAGATTATATATATATAATGAAATCTAGAAAATTAGATACGATAGATAAGATCTAAAAAGAATACTAACAGAATAAGGTCTAAAATTATATTTTAGTGTATGAAACAATTTTAGATTCAGATCAAATTCAAAATTATCACAAAAAATGGATATACATTAATAAAAATTAATAAGAGATCTGATGTTTAAAATCTACAGGTCTAAAAAATATATCACTTGAACATGATATTAAAATCTACAAGTGATCTGAAAAATTAGAAGAAAAAAATATATAAGATCTTCAACAAAACGAGATCTAAAATACAGGGATAAAAATAAGATGTACAAATAGAATCAGATTTAAATAATTAGATCAATTATACAATGAGATCTAAAAGAAATAAAATTAATAGAATGAAATCCGAAAGATTTGATTAATCTGATCAGACATAGCTTACCGCTTTGAAGATTTGTAATCAGAGATCGTGCTGGTAATGTGTTATAAAATAAAGAAAGCGGAAGCCATTAGAGAGAACAATTTTATTCATTTAGAGATTAGTAGTACATTTTTATTGTATTAGCACCTTTATATAAAGGCCTAGGAGCTTGGGATAGACTAATCCCATGATGTGGGACTAAATACAAAACACTATAGAGCATATTCACAATTTATATTATAACAATAAGGATTTATATGGGTACGTATAAAGGAGCTTTCAGGTTAATAGAGTAAAAGAGCAGTGGTATAAAAATATGATGCTATGATCGTTTAACATTTCTCTTAACAAATAAAATTAGGCTTCATATAGAAATTTATGAAGAATCTTTCTCATTAGCAGATTAAAACGGCGGTGGTATAATATAATAGTATGGTCATTTAACATTTAGAAAAAAAAATATACAGTAGCACATAATATGCATTTTTACTGCTATTACTATTTAGCACTCTGTTAACACTATATGCATATCAATAATCATACATGTCTTGTTATGTAATCATAATGCAACCTGTCATAATTTTTTAGTGTATTGAACATTATAGCATTACAATGCTATGATCATTTAGCATTTTCATGAAAATACACGCTGTAACAGATTATACATTTTTATTGTCATTACCATTTAGCACTTTGTTAACATACAATGTAACCTGTCCTTTTTTTGATGCATTGAACGTTATGGCATTGCAATTGTTAATATAATACGTGTGCAGTTTACTTGAAGAAAATTAATAACTTAATAATGCTTACGAGGATAATTCTTGTTGTGGACATCGAGGTTGCTTTATATGCCTTTTACCAATTTCCTTAATTAGGATTTTGTTTTCCCTCCATTTTTGTTCTAATATCTTTTCCACCTTTTTTTTGTTGAAAAAGAAGAAGAAAAAAGAGTTAGATTTTTTTGACCTTTTTTTTTCGGTTATAAAATATAGTCTTACAAGTAGCTGAGCTTGTTTGTAATGTTGATTTGATGTAGCTGTTGATCTTCTTGGCCTTAAAGAATTATAATGGCACCGTTGCATTTGGTTGTAATCCAAGGTTAACAATGTCCAATGGTTGACGTAATGCAAGGGGAAGAATATTAGCTCCGTAAATGTATCCGTGACTATATTTTGTACCATAGGGTACACCAATGGTCGGATTATATTTTCAGTGTATGTTTGTAAAGCATGATGCAAATGAAGATTGGATATTAGTTTTTTCCCATTATTTTAGATTTCAAAGCAAAATAACATTGTTTGACGTCATGATTGTACCGAAAGTGTAGTTATGTTCATATGTCTGTATATTTTCAACAAACCAATCGATAATCTGTATTAGAGAAAGAATATTGGTTTAACATATAGTAATAAAGGATTCTACACACACACACAGATATATATACATACATACATACGTACGTACGTACATACATACATACATATATATATATATATATATATAAACACACATACACATACACACACAATGATAGATATATGCTACCATCTTTTAATAATTTTGCACAATGTTAGGATAAGTTAGCATTTTATAAAGAGTATGTTGTGTAATCAAAATATTTATATCCATTTTACACTTTAAGGCTAACATCGTAGAGTTTCTATTAAAAAAATTATTGGTACTGTTATTTCTAACAAAAAAAGAATTATATCAGTGACGTGTTGTTATAATTTAAATATCGTAATAGTAGAGCTATTTAGCATTTTATGACAACTATGTACATGTTGCTGCGATAAGTAAGTTTTTTTCGTATTTGCTTATATGTAGCGTTTTAGTACCTTATTTTTTACGTAAATATATTGTATGCAAAAAGATAATTTATGACAAATGCACATAATAAGAGTCAAATCAAGAATATACTATATACATATGTAGAAGTGTTATTCCGTATTTACCTATCCGTCTGTAAATTCTTCAAATAGCACCGCTTCTAGCATGGATTGAACCACTGTTATCCCTTCTTTTTTTACCATCAACTTTGTGCCACGCTACCGTGTAATATAGTCTGTTAATTTCAAGTTACTAAAAACAATTTTTACTGGGTATGAACTACTTATTTTGATGTGTCCTCACATGCAAAGAAAGCTTTTATCATATCCTTTTTTTGTGTTTCTAACATTTGAAAAATGTGGCTCTTTACTATGTTTCTTCGATGATATTGCTTTTTTTTAGATGAGTAATTATCAACATCCACAAATTCTTTCTCTTCATCTTCATCTTCATCAACTGCATCAGTTTTTTCTTCATTATGTTCATTCTCATTCACATCAGAATGTTCATCTTCTTTACTATCTTCTTTAGCCTGCTTATTTTCTTCACTGGTTTCTTCTTCATTTTCTTTGCTGTCTTTTTCACTCTCTTCATCTTCTATACTTTCTTTTCTTTCATCCTCCTTATTGTTTTTGTTTTTTTACTCGTTCAGTTTCTTTATTGCGGTCATCTTCTTCTTCATCTTCATTTTTTGTTTTATCTTCATTTTTTCATTTTGCTTTTCATTGCCTTCTTCACTTTTCGCTCTTTTCTTGTGGTACACTACCTCAAATTGATAATGAGGATCTACTTTTGGCTTTTTTTATTTTAGTCTTTGAATCATTGAAGGTGGTGGGATATTCTTCAATCGTCGACTATTTCTTTCATCCTTATCATCTTGTCTATCTTCTTCTTTGTTTTGTTCTTCATATATTTCAAAATCCTGTGGCTTAAATAGCTTGAGCGATGAAGGGATAATACTTTAAAAAGCTTCCTTCACTTTTCTTTTCTTTTCCTCTTTCTCATATTATTGGAGTTTTGATTTCAAAAATTCAATTTCTTTCTCCATTACACCGAACTCCTTTTCCCTCTGTTTTCTTAGTTCTTTTTCCTTCCCCGAATCTTTTTTCACCTTACCCAGATCTTGTCCAACTGCTTAATGTGGTAGTTTTATGTCTGAATTTTTTTTCCTTCTCATTCAATTCAGATTCTCCTTCAGCGCCAGTTGCATTTTTTTGTTGTTTTGTTTCCAAGTTGCCATTTGCACTTTTGAACCATCAAGCAGTAGTCTTTCTTTGGTGGTTGTATTTTTAATTCCAATTGAGATCTGTATTCAATAAGCATCATAGTTTTTATTAATGCTAAAATTACATAGCATTTTCTATTAATAATTCCATTTCAGTAACATATGAATCTTTTTTTAGTGTCAAAAATGAGAATATAAAATCACTCAAGAGATTATAACATTTTCCATAATTAACTGTGATAAACTAAGTAACAATTTCCTAAAAATTATATGCAAAAATATTATAAATGAAGATGTAGAAGAAAATTCTTCTTGGATTTTAACTTTGTATACAGTATATTATGTTATAATGTTACCATCATCTAACAGCTTTTTTCTATTCATATGTATGTTTGCATAATCTAATGCACCCAACAAATGGCGGTACCATATAGCCTTATTTGTTTATAATGTCAAATGTAATGTAAACATAGTATACTATGTTATAATGGTTTCTTCATCTAACATTTTTTTCTATTCATATGCATGTTTGCATAATCTATTGCATAAAAGAATGCTAAAACTATATAGCATTTTTTGTTTATAGTGCCAAATGCAATGTAAACATAGTATATTACGTTATAATGCTATCATTATCTAGCATTTTTTTTCAACTTATTTTTATGTTTGCATAATCTAATGCACCATACAACCAAGCATACTATGGTTTGTATACTTGCAGATATGGAGTCTGGTTTGGGTCTTGGTGCATGGACAATAAGTAGTTGATATTTATACTAGCTGTTTTGAACCAAACCAATGAGCTGCTTTATGTAGGCATTTCCTACTTAGGCTTTTATTTTTTTATGTTTATGGGCTAGACATGGTATGTTCTTTGGAGGTCTGAGGGGCTGTGAGTGCAAGATGAGTCGTATTTGTGTTGTAAATATATGTTTACTTATTTACTATGTGTGTAATAAAAAACCCAATTAAAAAAGTCTAATACTCCATACATATGCTAGTAGCATTTGTAAATAATTAATAGCACATGTATTAAGCAGTAGTAGATGTTTTAATCTATAACATTTCTAATTAAGTATGTATTATATAAAATCTAAAAAATAAGTACAATCAACAGTAGATGCATATACCTTCTTTCTTTTCACATTTTTTGAATAGTCTTTTGAGACTATGTTCTTCATCCCATTGAGTGACCATTTAGCAAATCTTGCCAAGTCCTTAGACTATTCTTTCCTTGGCTTCATTATATCGATGTGTTCACATAGAAAATACTAATATATAAAAAACAAAAATGTTGTTTTAGAATTTATTATAATACAGTAGAATGTGAAATTATTTCCTTACCAGTGGTAGCATCGAGCAACCAGACATATTCATTGGTTTTTGCTTGAGAATATTTAGCCCTTTAATAAAAAAAATAGTGAATACTTAAAGGCCAGGAAACTTGATTCATTTTTTTAAAAACAACTGCATATTGAAGATACCCTTAACTTAATATTCTCTGATTGTCAGGAAAAGAAAATGTTATGAAAGAAAGAATAATGATACATTTTGGCAAATCATTTTCCTCTTCTTGAAATTTATTTTCTAATTCTTTCTTTATCTTTTGAAGGACAATGTATCTTATTATATGATCAATTATGCCAAAGTTTCTTAAAACAAACTGTTGGCAGTTTTCAGGGTGCTTTGGAAAGAAATTTAAGAAGTGGAAAAATGTTCTTCCCCTCAATTGGTAAACCAAAAATTAAAGAAATGTTTGTTGCACAGTAACATTCTATTAAATCATCTAATTTTTTTGAACATTTTCTAGTATTTTTGATTCCTATATTACTCTAAAAAATAGCAGTAAAAAAATTGTGGAAAGTTGTTTGTTTTAAAAAATTCCATTGATTTTGAGTAATACCTTTTCTTTTTTTAACCTTTTCAAGCATTTTGACCAAGGTAGAAAGACTACATCTATATTGCATAGTTTCCTTATTTTGATTGTCTCTGGCTGCTCCGTTTCTTTTACGCTTTTTGCTATTCAGTAGTTGCAGTGAAGATTTTGTATCCTACAAAAAACAAATAATGAAACAATGTTAACTATGTTTGTGCAAAATAATTTTCTAGACTTGCACAGTAGATAAATCATGATGCTACAATTACTTAATATTTTTTAGAAGTACAACATGTGTACTCAATGCAATTAGAATGATGACTGCACTTAGCATTTCTACTAAGCGATGTATTATTAAATCGTGAGAATTATATAATATATTTAACATCATTGAACGATAGTTAACTCATACAATACCTAAACCATAATGTTACAGTGATTTAGCATTTTTTTGTAACACTGGAATATATTTTACCCAATGAAACTAAGATGATAACTAGTGTCAGTGTTTTTACCGGATGCCAATTTCTCTAGCGTTATTAGGAATGATTTTTACTCATACAATACCTAAACCGTAATGCTACAGTTATTTAGCATTTTTTGTAACAGTGGAATATGTTTACCCGGTGAAATTAAGATGATAACTAGTATTAGCATTTTTACTCGATGCTAATTTCTCTAGCATTATTAGAAATGATTTTTACTTATACAGTGATTAAATCATAATGCTACAATGATTTAGCATTTTTTGTACCAGTGGAATATGTTTACCCAATGAGATTAAGATGATAATTAGTCTTAGCATTTTTACTGGATGCTAAATTTCTTTAGTATTATTAGAAATTATTTTAACTCATACAATACCTAAACCATAATGCTACAGTGATTTAGCATTTTTGTATTAGTGGAATATGTTTACCCAGTGAAATTAAAATGATAAGTAGTGTTAGCATTTTTACCGGATTCTAATTTCTTTAGCATTATCAGAAATGATTTTAACTCATACGATGCCTAAACCATAATGCTACAGTGATTTAGCATTTTTTGTACCGGTGGAATATGTTCACCCTATGAAATTAAGATGATAACTAGTCTAAGCACTTTTACTGGATGCTAATTTCTTTAGCATTATCAAAATTGATTTTAACTCATACAATACTTAAACCATAATGCTACAGCGATTTAGCATTTTTTGTAGCAGTGGAATATGTTTACCCAATGAAATTAATATGATAATTAGTCTTAGCATTTTTACTGGATGTTAATTTTTTTAGCATTATTAGAAATGATTTTCACTCATACAATACCTAAACCATAATGCTACTGTGATTTAGCATTTTTGTACCAGTGGAATATGTTTACCCAGTGAAATTAAGATGATAACTAGTCTTAGGATTTTTACTGGATGCTAATTTCTTTAGCATTATCAGAATTGATTTTAACTCATACAATACTTAACCATAATGCTACAGTAATTTAGCATTTTTTGTAACAGCGGAATATGTTTACCCAATGAAATTAAGATGATAATTAGTCTTAGCATTTTTTACTGGATGCCAATTTCTTTAGCATTATTAGAAATGATTTTCACTTATACAATACCTAAACCACAATGCTATTATGGTTTAGCATTTTTGTACCAGTGGAATATGTTTACCCAGTGAAATTAAGATGGTAACTAGTCTTAGAATTTTTACCGGATGTTAATATCTTTAGCATTATCAGAAATGGTTTTAACTTATACAATACTTAAACCATAATGCTACAGTGATTTAACATTTTTTGTAACAGTGGAATATGTTTACCCAGTGAAATTAAATTGATAAGTAGTAGCATTTTTTCTAAATTAATGAGTAAAAACTAATGCTACTGTAAACTAGCATTCTTATCTATAAAGTTAATTACATCATACAATAAAGACGATAATTATAATCAGCATTTCTACTATTGCTACTACTAAAATCTACTATTGCTACTACTAAAATATATTAATAAATTTAAGGATAAAGTCATCTAGCATTTGTTATAAAGTAACATTAACTCAATAATAAAAACAGAATGATTCAGTGTTACATCTGTTTCTGCTTGTTTTTCTCCATTTCAATCGTCTTCCTAGACCTCACTACTGCCAAAGATAATTTTGAAGACATGATTTTGGTTTTCGATTATGGTGACGAACTAGGAGACTGATTATTCGTCGATGGAGAAGATTTCAACCGAGTTTCCACAAGCATATACGATCGATTTTAAAAATGAAGCTAATGATGCAGTAGAATTGAATGAGTTTGTCGATGAATGAATAATCTGAAACAATTTGACACAAATACGAATTGATTTAGTAAAACCCTAGAAAAGGAAACGAAGCCATGTAGTTAGTTTGAAAACGCGGATCCTTTGAACCAAATAATAAAACTTGTGGTCCAGTAACAAAAATATTTAATAAGTTTGTCCTTTTAACTAATTTCCTCTTTAGGAAATTTGTGAATTTGTTTATAAGATGTACAATTGAGATTAGAGAATTGTAAAACTGTATAACAATCGAATTTAGTATCTCATTTTGTAAACTCAAAATTTGTATATGTATAAGTTGAGATTTATTCCGTTGTGATCTATGACTGATATTTATAGAATATATTGTTCTGATTTTGAGAAATCGGTGTGTCTATTACTTGATATTAATATTGTACACATCAAATTCAGTTCAGATATTAAGTGAAAAAGGTATAAATGACGTGTCAGTGTTAGTATAAAAATATATTCACATTCGTTCGCCCATAACAAACCGTATTCTCCGGATTAGCTGATGACATTGCTTGTAATGTTCTTTACTAAGCTGAGCATCGCAGTGGGATCGTTACCGTTGGTATCAGAGCTGTGTTAGAATATTATAGCATATAATATTAAGAATCTAAGACCTAGATGACTTAGAGTCCTGTCCCTTGGGGTGTAAGGTTGATAGTTATACTAATTATCTAATTAGAGATAGGAATTTAAAATGATTATCGAAATAATCATTTAGGGCATAAATTGATTTAAAAAATTTAAATTGATAATGAATTTGTGACATTAAAATTTTTGGAAATTAACGAGTAAAATATTTTAGAGTTTAGAAAATTTGGGAATTAAATTTGAATGAATTAAATTGAAGTGAACTATTTTATTTTAGTAGAAAATTTGGAAGATTTTAGTAAATAAGTTTAATATTCAAATGATCTAGGAATAATCAGAGTTGCACAGCGGAATTTCAGATATTGAATTATTCTACTCTAAGTGATTATGTATGTTTTGGTTAACTGGTTGATTCATTGCATTTATTTAAAATTGGATGTATGGATGTTAGTGACAATAAAATAGATGCATATAAACTTGTGATTATCTTTTGTGTTGACTTAATTGGACATTGTTTAAGGATTCTGTTCGATATATGGGACACTATGTTATTGATGGAGGTTCCTAAACATCAAATGTGACATTTTGACATAAGTAATAATTAAAACTTGGAAATTTAAGTACGAAATTCTTTAATTATGTAATATCATGAATTGTTAATTTCTCCTATATGATATGAATTTGAAAATAAATATTGGTATGAATTTTTGAGATAGGTCCAGGTATCTGAAGTTAAATAAATACCGGTTAAAAGATTATAAATTGTTTGCTTAAGGAATATTAGCAGACTCCCTAATATTTCAAATATAACGTATGTATCTTGGATTACACATTGCATTTTTGTGTTTTCCGTACGAATGCCTCATCCTTGAGATGAGATGTATATTATGCATTATATTCATATTTTAAGTTTTCGAAATGCTAGCCGCGTGAAGGAGACGTCGGTGAAATTTTCCGCAAACTTGAGGTATTAGAATATTTTTGGTAACTTTAAGAAATTTTGATAGCTAAAAATAATAATTGATTTTATATTTATAGTTTGGAGTGGTATTAATTGAATGTTTTGAAAATGAAATTAGAAATCAGTTAACAAATAATTGTTTTAAGAAGAAATTTGTATTATAGATTCTTTCGTTATGGAAACTGCGAGGAGACAATTTCTTTAAGGGAGGAAGTCTGTGACAATCATATTGTTAATTACCTAACTAATTAAATTTAATTATGGATAATTAATGTTAATATGTAGTTTGTGTGATTTAAAGTATTTTCATTCTTGTTTAAATGAAGAATTTACAGCTTAATGATTTATTGTTTTTAAATTAATTTAAAGGCAATAATAATAATAATAATTTATCTTTATTATTAATAGTAGATTTAATTCAAATTACTGTAATTATTAATACAACAAATAAGCATGTATTTATTATTAAAAACAGAGTTGTAATCTATGGAATCAAATTATGATTTAAAACACAAGTTTTAATAGTGTAATTATTTCACCAAGGTTAAATAAGATGGTGGTTCACTTGTATTGGATTTAGTCCATTCGGCCGAATTAGAGTTAAAAATAGGTTGTATTGGGAAGCTTTATATTGTACGTTTCTTTTTCTTCCTATACCTCTTTTTCTCATTTTCAGCCAAACCAAAACAAAAGACAGTAAACAAATTTTATTATCCTTCTCATGAAACCCTAAATCTTCCCCAAATCAACAAATTAGAAAGTGAAACCAATAGTTTCTTAAGCTAATAAACTCAGGCAATCTATGATAACCATTTATACACCTTATTGTTCAACAATTTCAGTTTTTGTTTGCAAATTGATTTTGGATTTTTGGGTCTTTTTATGAGAATAATAGGAATGACAGTTTTGAGGAGAAAACACAACTCTTAAACAGTAAATAATCTTCTTCTCTTTGCAATAAGGTGAGTAATCCTCACCACTATCTCTGAAATTACTTGCATGATTGTTTTGATTGATTCAACTAGTAATATAGATGTTAAATTGAATTAACTTGTTGTTGTTATGAAACACTATCTGCTGAAAGTTCTACGGCTACGTGAAAATTTGAAATGAATGCTCTTTTGAAAACATGGTATGGTTGCTGAAATTGAATTAGGAAAATCGCTGTAGTAAAACAACAATATCTCAGTGTAAAATAATACAAAATGATCCAATTTTTGTAGTATAAAGGTCTTCCAGTTAGCTATAACGTCACTTGATCACTTTTCAAAATTATGATGTTCATTGGATCGAAATTGAGTTTGAAATTGATGGTGTCGCACTACCCTGTGTAATTGGCTGAGTTTAAAGATGAAATTAAAATGGCCATAATTTTTTTGTCACTTATCGAAATTCAATTATTCTTGATGTGTTGGAAATCTTAGGCTATCTGCTACTACTTTCTTGTTCTATGTTTTGTGATATTTTGTAGTTTACAGGGTCGAAAATATGTTTTTGTGTCGATGTCCCGAGAATAAACGACAGCGGTAATGAAGTTAAAAATGTAAGAATTCTTTTAGTCATAACCTTTTCCTTTCTTATTAGGATTTGATGATTTTTCATGTTCTAGAAAGCCTAGACTATCTGCTATAATTTTTATGTTTTGAGTTTTGCATAATTTTGAAGTTTAAATGGTCAATAATCTGTTTCTTTGTCGCTGCTCTGTCAATGAAAGACAGAGTTAATAAATTTAAATTTGAAAATTATTTCGGTCATAACTTTCGAATTTTAAATTCAAAGTTGGATGATCTTTTTTCTTATTTGAAAGTTGAGACTTTTATCTACAACTTTCATGTTTTGAGTTTTGTAAAATTATGAGATTATGTGGTCAAAATTGTTGATCTTTAAATCATAAAGTTGAGTTAAATGAATAAGTAGATAAGCTTCGTATGCAAGTAATTTTACAAAAGAGAATTATTTATATTTATAAATCTTTGAACTATTTCTAAATTAAGTTAAATATTAAAAATTATTTTTTTAGCAAGCTATTTTATGTATTAAGCATGTTTAATAAAAATATTCATGGATTTGGAAATATGACTTTGGAAATACAATTCTAATCCATTTTTACATAAAAGTGATTATGGATTTGGAATATAAATATTACGATTCATTAAATAAATAATATAGGATTCATGGAATCGGGAAATGTAATTTTGAAAAGTATAAACTTAGTTTATTTCTAAATAAAATGGTTATATTTTAATATTAAAAGGGTAATTAAATATGGTTTTGTGAATAATATAACAAATGGAAATTTGAGACAACTTTGTGTATATAGGTAAAATCTTGGAACTATTCCGAGTTATGGAATTGTTTAGCAAATCTATGAATATTATTATAAAGTTAAATAATAAGCGGATTTATGGAAAATTATAATAAGGGTCTTAAATAATAAACTCAAAAGATTTTTTTGAAAACCTTAATTCTATAATTTGAGGAGTACTAATAATCAACTTATTGTCAGCGATTGGTTTAAATGCTTTTGAATAATGCTTTGTCGAACATGGTATAACTCGTTGAATAGAATGTTTGAGTGTAACTTACTAGCCCGTTAGCGAATGCTTAAATTTCACCGGGTAGTGTGGTATGCCGTTATTAGGAACTATTTGACACTTTAGAGTTGTATTTTCTTCTAGTATGTGATAAGTGATTGCTACATCCTTAAGAGAATATAGTTCAGGTTTTCCCATGATATCCGTAATAAGTTATATTTACTAGCTTCTAGTAAATACTTGGATTTCATCATACGGTATGGGACGTATTGGTTAAGTTCTTGTGATTACTAAAAGTGTTATTATTTGGAACTTTAGAGTTTACTCTCTTTTGGTATGCGACAAGTGGCCGCTAGATCCTTAAGAAGTTTATTCCTGAAGTTCTTTTCGAACATAATAATACAATAAAGTTAAATAAATATAGAGTTATCGAGTCATGGTTTCTACGACCACCTTGATCGGTATGGACTATCTTTGAGATTATTTTGTGATTCAATGTTCTCGGTTTGAGTACGATCCTTGGTATCGGATCAGTTTGTGTGATATCAGTTTGTTTGTTTGCCACAGGTTTTGAGTACAATCATTGTGATTGTTTTGGGGATCACTACGATCAGTCTGCATTAATATCTCTTGGATTCTGGATATTTGGATTCTGTGACTATTCTGTGTTTGTGAAATAAATATATATTCTTGTTTCTTGTGTTAGTGAAATAAATATATATTCTTGTGTCTTGTTTCGTGAAACAAATATATATTCATGTGGCGTGTGTTCGTGAAACAAATATATATTCTTGTGTCTTGTGATGGACATTAAGTTAATTTTTTTATTTTGTGTTTAATGACTAGTTTGTGTTTTTGACTTAAACTTCGAACCCTATTCTAAGTTAATCGTTAGTATTTGCATGCTTAGAGATATTGCGTTTTGTTCTGTGAATTCAGTGTTTAGGGACTAATATGTGTTCATGACTTAAATGTATAACCATGTACCTTGTGATGAACTCTAATTTAAATTAATTCCCTAACTCATTATATCTTGGACATCTGTATTTACTTATATGTTGTTTATTCTTGTGTTATATTTTGTTCTCACCCTATTGAAAATCTAGAGATAGTCTGATCCGTGTGTTATTTTACTCGGGTCGGGCCGAGACTTTTCAGGTTACAAGACAAGTTGACCTTTGGATGTTTGGGCTAGCAAGGAGATAAACACTTTTGACTTTTTAGTTTATCTCATTTAAAAAATTCATGAATATGTTTATAAGATGTAGAATTGTGATCATAAAATTGTAAAACTGTATAACAATCGAGTCTAGTATTTCATTTTGTAAACTCAAAACTTGTATATATATATATATATAAGTTGAGATTTATTCCGCTGTGATCTGTGGCTGTTATTTATATGATATATTATTCTGATCTTGAGAAATTGATGTGTCTATTACTTTGTATTAATATTGTACATGTCAAATTTAGTTCAGATATTAAGTGGAAAGGTATAAATGATGTGTCAGTGTTAGTAGAAAGATATATTCACATTCGATTGCCCTTAATAAGCCGTATTCTTCGAATTAGTAGATGATATTACTTGTAATATTCTTTGCTAATCAGGCATCATAGTGGGGTCGTTACATGTACTTCCCATACTTTATTTTATATAAGTGTTATTTCTTTTTTTTATAACTTTCATTTTACTTTTACTTCTTTATTCCAAACTTGTATTTCCACTTTCCAAAGCTCCACTATTCATTTTAATGGTCCAATGTTTTTCAAAGTTTAAAAATATTTTCGTTTTCCATTTAAATCCTTAAAAACTATATTTAAAACCCTTCTCTTTTTTCATACACCTCCTCTCTTCCAAAAACAAGCCCAAATACCTCCCCTCCAAGCTAGGTTGGGCCCCCTTGATCCTTGGTCGAACCATTTAGGCCTCTTTAAGTCCTTAAAAATCCAAATTTTACAAGGAAAATCTAGGATCCGAGGGTGTGAGCAAGTGATTGAGATTTTTAGTTTGGATTTCATTAATTTTTGGTGAGTAAAACTCATTCCTTTAAGCAAGTTTTAAACTTTATTTTGTTTCTATACCTTATTGCTAATTGTTGGTTATTTGGATGAGAAATAATGTTGATTGTGTTTAAATATATGACTGTGTATGTGATGGTTGTTATGGACTTGGAAAAAGAAGTAAAAAGGTTAAGTTATGGTTTACAAGTTATGATTTTACTTGCTGAATAATGTTATGGCATGAGTATATATGTTGGTGTTCATGTTTACGATGTTATATGCTAATACTTAGCCCTTGAACTTGTAGATGTGTGATATCGAGATCGATAGGTTTAAACTTATTTTGCTTATGTTATTTTCTAAAAAAAGTTTTACAAGGTTTCAAAGTTTACTTTTTAGTTTCCAAAAATTTTATGCTATGTTTATAAAGTATGTTGAAATAAAGTTAAAGTTTTAAAGGGGTATTTGATATATAAAGCTACTTTTGAGGTTATGGCATCCAGAGCGATAGTCGCTATGGATGTAGTTCGTAAAATCGAATATTTTTGTAAACTAAAAGTGTGTACATTTTTAGATATTTTTGAAAAGTATTTCAAACCATGATATAAGTAATTTAAAAGTTTTAATTATTAATTAATTAAGGAGTCATGATTATTTAAATTAATTAATTAAGTAAAGGGTATTTAGTACTTAATTATAAATTAAAGTTAATTAATTAGTTAATTAAGTGAAGATTAATTTTAATTAATTAGTTAATTAAGTAAAGATTAATTGTTTAATTAATTATTTTTAAGTAAGGTTTAATTAGTTATTAATTATTAATTAAGTAAGGTTTAATTAATTAGTTATTAATCAAGCAGGATGGATTATTAATTAATTATTAATTAAGTTAAGATTTAGTTATTATTAAATAAAGGTTTAAAATTATTTTATATTAATTATATAGTGGTTTTTTAATTTTAATTACTTTATTTTCAATGATCGGTTTGTTTAAAAGGCGGCTTTCTTTACAAAGAATAGTTTAAATACAAGGGATTTTATTTGTTTGTGCCGTTAATTAGTCAAACAAATATGAATAAGTTATACTAAAATGTTCGCGCGTTTTATTGGAAGTAAGTCATCTTGTAATTAGCACTAAAGTCGATGGAGGCTTTTTTCTATCCGTGAGATCTAGAACCTCGATTTTCTTGATAAGGGATAGAGAAGTCGAAATGTCGACAACGTGATAAATACATGGCAGTTAATTTCGATAAATGGTTCATGATAAATTAAGTAAATAAAAGTTATTTCATCGTATACTTAATACCAAGTTCCAAGGTATGGAAACTCGTCTCTATCCTAAGAAGTAAGAATGTACGTCGAGTCAAGTTTAGTTTTCTATCTTGTCCGACTTCATTGTAAATCAAGGGATCATACTGTTTGAAATCGGAAAGTGGGAATGAGTACAAGATGTCTTATTTTTTATATACAATTCTATACACACCCCTGATAGTGGTGTTGTCCACTATCGATACCTTGACACTTTTAAAATTATCAAATGTTGGTTCGAAAGGATTGGGATCAGATAGCATGAGTTATTTGAAAACCACTTCGAGCCAACGCAAGCGTTCGAATTAGAAATATCCAGAAGATGATGGGATCGAAGATAAAGATCTTTGAAGTGCAAGTGCTACGTGCTACTAATCCTAAATGTGATTCCAAAATAAATGTAGCAAAAGTAGTGGCTTCGGTTTGTTCATATCCTAAACAACTTTTATGAACGAATGCTAACATTGCATTGTCACCTGGAGGGCAGTTTTAGCATTCCAAGTGGGATTGCTATATAAAAAATAAACTTAGCCTCAAGCTTCACAACCGAGAATGAGTAAAACATGGGATATGTAGCGGGGCTATGTGGGTCGCTCCCATTGTGGTATATCATCCCTAATCTAGATTAATATTATCATGCTGAATGTACGCTTCGGGGCCTAGTGCGGTGGTTGATCATAAGCAAGGGATGATCATATTCGGTACTACCCAGTAAGGGGTATGTCAGTTCTATGTTGGTAAAGAGTCTAAGGAAGGCCAATCGGTATATTTTAATTAGAGGTGTAATGTGGCAGGCGATACCCTGTAGCCTTGTCATTGTATAGAAACTCATTCTCCATTAAGTGCCTTTACGGAATTAGTTGTATACCTATTATGCTGGAACTTAATTAATGTAACAATTTTTATCTATGATTTAGTATTTACTTTAAACCCTGGACATTATTATAATATCACTGGATTTTTTATAAATGAGTTTGGTTATCGTCAGGTAAAAACCTTTCTGTGTTTATGTGTCACGTGGTCTTATGAGATACCTTTATTTTTAAAGGATTTTATAAGTTTAAAAATTCAATTGTTTGGAGTTTACTCACACTAAACCCAAATCTGACCTGGAGTTTTTCTTTCTTCCACTAAAACTCTTTGGTACTCAATTTGTATGAGTATCCAAGTAGTCCAGGTTCTACGGATGCATTTTGAAAGGAGCATGTAGAGGTAGCTTCGGCAATATCTAATTATCTTCATTATTTTCCGCTGGGTATGTGTGTGTTTTGTATCAGCACTGTGGGGACATGCAGTTATAATTATCCCTATCTTATGTTGGTATTTACGTAACTATGACATTCATTTTGGAAAATGATGTGATGCATTATCTTATGTTGAATATTATATGTTATTGACTTGCGATGTGAGATTCTGTTTCTCCTTCCTTCTTGTATTTTTTCTTCTCTTTACCCCAGTGGCTTGTCTTACGGACTCTTAGATGATCGACACATGAATATTGTGGGTGTATTAAGTGTCATCTTTAGGAGTAAGAAAGTCAGAGTGTTACAGAGTAAATGTTTGAGTATAACGCAGTGGTATGGGACACTATATTTATTTGGTTGTTCATTGTAAGTAGATGCCAATCAAGTGACAGGAACTATGATATTTATTCTATACATACGTAAGATGGTGCTTGGTGTAGAGCAAGTTAAGATGCTAATAGTAGAACAAGTTTATGACATAGAGTTATAGGGTATACCCATATACGTTTATAGACGTAGAGTTATAAGGGTGTACCCATATCATGAAGTTCTCTGTAATATGATTAGGAGTTAGTGGGAACTAGATGGTCAGTGTCCACCCCGGTGGCCTAATCGTGGATCTGTGATACTTGGCTATATATTAGATGCACATCAAGATATAGAAAGGCTGAGTAGCCTATAGGGTGGTGTAGCCCTTCGGGTAGGTAGCCTTAGCCCTTTAGTCATGAGGACTAGCGGTTTATTACCTTAAGGGCGTGATCGGGGTCGTGATTAAGCCTAGCATAATCTACTAGCGTGTTTATGACATGCAGTGGATATAATCATGATACTAGGTAGGTAACAGAAGACTGTATGAGCGAATTTGTACGATGTAGCCCTGGGCTCCTTAGCAGGTGGAATAGCTATCAATCTCCTTTCTAGTTCAACATGGATTGATAGATACGTACATAATATATATGCCTCACTTAAGTATTAGAGCGGATTCAGGTGAGTAACCCAGGTGCTCTTAAAGATGGCGGTTAGCCATATTGTAGTTTGACTGGGTGGTGTAACATTATTATTATTGTTTTGAATTATTCTGATGGTATTATAACATTATTATTATATCTATATTATACTGAGTTCCATACATATATTGACCCTTTGATTTAGATATAGTCTGATCCGTGTGTTATTTACATGATACTAGGACCAGTCCAAGACATTTCAGGTATAGGGACGATGAGACCAACTCATATGTTTTCTAAACATAGTACAGACTAGTTATTCTATAGTGCAGTATATTACTTTGTTATATATAGTCTCATTGTATGTATGACATTGTGATGTATATCAAACCTTGTATATTTTTGTATTATATATTATCGCTGCGATTGACTCTGTGATCTTTGATATTTCTGTACATTGTGTATTGTTCTATCTTGAAGGAGCATGTGTTTACTTTGTGCTGATACTATGTATGTATAGGTGAGTTATTTATTCAATGTTTGAATATATATAAGTGTTAGCCTAAGGGAATATTCGTGTGTATACCCATATAGCCTCATTGTTCGTATTATCTGACAATATGATTGTACTACTCTTGGATAATATGGGTATAAAGATAAGGGTGTTACAAGGAGTTAATAAAGGTGAATAGATTTAAATCTGGATATTTGGAAGCTCAGAGGTAAGTGGAAAATCATGTGTTTTGCACAATATTAGATATATCATTGAAAATTTGTTGCTTTTACGCCAATATATAAATTATGGAATTACAAGCTTAAAAAGATAAACCCAACTTGAAATCCTTGCTTGCACATTCAGTGAACAATTTAACTTTAATTAAATGATATATACGCCCTAGATCTGGAGTCAAAGAGGAATAGTCCCTAAAATTTATGAAATAAGCCATTGATAAAATGTGTCTTTTTCCAAATTTTGTTATTTGAGTTATAAATTGTTAAACTTTATAGTCGTCAATTAGAGATGTTTTTAAGTACATTTGGTGATTTAAGTTCTATATTTTATTTCATTGGAGTGTAAATGTTTCTACTTGAGTTTTTTTAAGTCATCCAACTTTACAGTTATATATATGTATATATGAAAAGTGCATCAGTTGGGATAATAAAGAATATGCATACAAGAAAGAGATATGCAAAGCATGAATGTTTTTCTGTATTTTGCACCATCTATTTCAATAAAAATAAAGAAGATAATTCCTCGTAATTCGAAACACCGCACAATTCCATTTGTAAGGAAGTTCATGGAAAATTACGGCTGTGTCATTTCCTTCTTAGAGAAGACACGATTTTAATGCATTAAAACGTAGAGATAAATATTTTACAGGATTTATGCATAAGTGTATGTCTAGAAACCTCTAAATGTAGCAAGTAAAATGTAATAAATAGAAATAATAATAATTATATTTATCAATTAAATATATATAGCACAGTATAAGTTAGGAAATAAATATTAAACATTGAAATACGACCAAGGTAATGAATTAAAGAATTGGGGAAGTTACAAAGTCAAGTAAATATGGGCATTATTTGAAAAGAAGTAGTAAATGACGTCGGATAGCATTAATGAAATAAGAAGTTAAAGATAGCAAGCATATAAAATAAGAATGAAGTTCATAGCAAGCAAACAAATGAATACTAATAAATGAACTTAGAGGGAATAATAAGCTCAAATTGGAAAAAGGCCTTAACAATATGTTTAGGGGGGGGGGGGTGTAAATTATTAAGTTAGACCAATATTTGGATTATCTATAAAGGACTTAGTTTAGTATGTGTTAGGATGTGAGGCCAGTAGTGTTACACAACAGAAGTCTGGCCTCTACAAAGGGCTACCAGCAATTGTGTATACATCTTATTGATGTGGGACATCTCCAATTATAGAACCCATGATGATATACGTTCGCATATATGCTTACAGGCTATACCAAAGTAGGTTCTCCTTGGATTTGAAACATTAAATAGCTAATTTAGTCTACTTCAACTCCACACTAGAAACAATAAGTAACCAGATGGGCATTTACTTGCTTTGCATTTGGCAAATTTAAACTGGAGACACTAAGTAACCAACTGATTAAATTGTAGTGTTGTTATGAGCATCAACGGGAGGTTTCCTCGGTGTACACTGTGAATTTATAAGTTCGATTATATTTTTCTGTTCCATTGTAAGTTTATCTAGACATCTCAGCGATATACTTATGCTTATTTCAGATTACCAACACCAACAATTCGTACACTAGTAGACTTGGATTTTTGATTCAATCGAAAATCGGGCACATTAAGGTGCAGGTTGTACAACATTTTTTATATAATGAAATGTAAATTAAATTTTTAATTATTATTTTTGTATATAATTTATGTTATGCGATTGATGTGTTTATACATTTGAATGAAATTTTTTCATTTTTGCTAATTTGAATACGATATAAATATTGAAATTCTTATATTTTTTAGATTTATTTAACAAATATAGTTTACTAATTTTTTTAAATATTTTTAGTATTATGCAATTAATTCTAATATATGGACTTAAATGTAAAATGCTAGAAAGGAATTGAGAAGAAGGTTCGAAAATGGTTAAAGAAAATTTAAAATGCAAGTGTTTGAAGTAAAAACATAATTTTATGATACATCATAACGCAAATTTGTTAAGATAAATAAATTGTAAATTAAATTTTTTGTTTTTTTCTATGTATACATATGCGACTTATTTATGTTTATTTTAATGAAAAGGTAATTTTATCATTTTGTTAATGTGAATATGAAGTACATATTGAAAATTTCATATTTTAATAAATTAGTGGACGAAAAAAGAATATTAGTTAATTAGATTTATCTAATAAGTTTAAATTGAAGATTGCATGATTAATTTAAATATGTGTGTTAGACTGTAAAGTATTAAGGGAAAAGTGAGGTAAGTTCTATAAATGATCATGTTGATTTTTATTGTAGGTATTTGAAGATAAAAATATAACTTACAATGAGATGCATGAAAAATTTATCACGGTAAATGAATCAAAAATTAAGTTTACCGTTATTGTTTTTTATATGATTTAATATCATTATTGAATAGAGCATTAATTTTACTATTTTGACTAGTAAAATTCATTTAAATGGTTTTCATTTTGGATTATGTAATTAACCTAAATATATGGATTTGAATATAAAATATTTGGAGGTAACTAATGAATTATATGTAAATAATTGCCTAAACTTCTAAATTTTCATACATGATGTAGAATGATGGGAGAAAATTAGTAAAGTAAGTGTAAAGTAATAAATTAAAGAGATATGAAAATAAATATCAAGAGAGAGAATCAAGGAGAAGAGAGAAAACTCCTACAATTACTAAGAGAGCTAGAAATTCTTTTGTTTTACCATTATTTATTATTTAAGGATTTCTATTAAATGTACATAAACTAAATAATTATATTTAACATAACACAATATGAAAAATATATAATAGGAAGAAAAACGTCCTCTATTTTGAATGAAATTTTATCATAATGTTAACAATGTACAATAAATTATGGAATTTACGCTATGACATATCCCTAATTCTACCAAAAACATGCTACAGGAAGATCAACAACGTCGGCCTATTTCCCAGGCCTGTAAACGGATGCAGTCGGATACGGATAGTGCTGTATCCGTATCCGTATCCGAAAATGAAAATCCGTATCCGAATCCGTATCCGATATCCGCGAATATCCGTTGAATATTATCCGTATCCGTATCCGCTAATATTTTCGGATATCCGAAAATATCCGTATCCGGCTTAGCGAATACGGATATTTTCGGATATCCGAAAATATCCGTATCCGTATCCGAAAATATCCGAAAATTAATCAATATAATGCATATTTCATTTTTTTTGACTGAGAAAAAGGTGAAAAAAACTTGTAATACATAAATTACATAAAATTAACAATAGGTAATCCAATCACACAAAATCCGTACAATAAATTAGTGTATTTGTATTAAATTTATGGATATAAAATAATATATTAATATATAAATATTTAATTTCAAACCGGACGGATATTTATCGGATACGGATACAGCCATATCCGTATCCGTATCCGAAATATGTTTCGGATATCGGATATCCGCATCCGCTTTTCGGATATCGGATATTTTTCATGTTTTCGGATACGGATGCGGACGGATTTCGGATATTTCGGGTATTCATTGACAGGCCTACTATTTCCCCTAGCCAGTCAACTGGTTGGGGATAGTAGGTCGACGGCGAAAAGGAACGGAATGACCGGTTTCATATTCCTAAATCTATTTTCTGCCCTTTGCATCACTTATTTTGTTCCTAGCCGCTTAAATTCACACCGTTTCTCTTCCTCTTCAGTTCAAGGACGTTTCTAACAAATGTAATTCTTCATATACTTCCCTACAAATCTATATGAATCCCCTAAGATCCAAAGCAGCATTTAACTATGGAAGTCTAAATACACCGTTTATATGTTCATTGCTATACTCCTTAAAATATCCATTGCTTTCAAATTCATAATTATTTCAAGATAAAACTTAATTTATAATCTAGAAACTTTATTGACCAGTGTTCATTTAGTTCCACAACCTTAGGTTCTGATCGAATAATCTCCTAAGATACTATACATCCACTCAAAATCATTTGTGCTGATTATAGGAATTTTGTACTACATCAGTGACAAACCGGTCTATTGAGGGAGAAGTCGGTCAAAGTTGGTATATTTCTGAAAGTTTATAAAGTCCTATGTGGTGTCTGAAGTAGTGTTGGATTAATGTTCAGTTGTTTTGGTAGTTGTAAAAACATTTTGTTGTGGTGAAGTGACCTCGTGGTAAAGTGATGGTTATTTAGTGGAAATCTCAGAGGGAATTTTGGGACTCGACGTAGGATGGGAGGTCCGAGGTAGTGTGAATCCCCCGTATGCTCTAGTTTACTATTCTGCTTCGTTTACTACTATATTATCTGATTATATACATTTGGACATATTTGATCATTACAACGAGACTTATATTTGGTATCAGAGCCATAACACTTGAATTTTCATATAGATCCCTTGGTCGGTCGACTAGGATTTTCCCACTTGGTAGACTATACATACTTTGAATGGTTCCATATGATATAGGCAGTTTATTAGCATCAAAGAGAGTAATTGGCATAGTAGATAATTAAAGCGACATAGCATACCCATTCATTGAGCGACTGACCTTATTGTTTTTAGAAAACCGATCAATGAAGTTGGAATAAGATTCCATAATTAACCTCAAGTGCAAGTGGGAGATTGATATAGCTAGGTATGCCCTAAGGGGGATTATGCTATTTTATTTACATTTATCTACCTCGATAACAATCTTGTTCAAAACAAAAGGTGTTTTGTTCCTATTATTTACTTGATATAACGTGTTATGTAATTATTTATTTAATTAAAAATACATTTAATATATAAAATCCATAAATGGTAAGTTTTCTGATAGTAATTACAATGTGTTGTAATCATGAGTGATTTATCATAATAGAACAAATACATCATTTTAAATATTCCTAGTCAAGATGTATCGAGACTGGATATCGATACATCCATTGATACCAGAGTACATAACACTCTCTAAATGTTGGATATTGTATTACCCATGGTTGTTGGGAGACACCATGGGGTTACATACTGATACTTATTGGATAACTATGGAATGACACACTCAAGAGTTCTTTATTGGTTAATATAACTGAAGTCAAATTGACAATCTCAAAGTGACGATGTTACACAGTTTCGTCGACTTGAGAATACAGCGTGAAACTTCAATATAGACACTCCAATTTAATTTTAGTTAAATTGTTGCATGCTTTCCATTGAATGTCTATTGTCTGGTCTGAGTTAAAGCATTGAAAGTGACATACTATTTAATAGAGAATTTGTCTCCTCGATTATATAGGGTTAGTATCAGGTCAACTTTAGTCAACTTAAAATCAAAGTCTCTAGCCAAAGCAGTACTCTCAATAATAATTTCTATTATTGAACCAAGAATTTTGTGTTTGAAATTACAAAGTTGAATATGGAAGATGTTGGAATTTTAGCCAAAACCAAATTTATAAGCCCCAATGTGATATAATTCTAATGAAGCGAATTGGTGTAAATAATTGTAACTACAAGGCAATGCTTAAGTAAGTAAAATTGGATATTATGAAAAGATGCGTAAGCGAGAGCCAAAATGTCACTCCACTATCTATGATGATGTGTGAATTTTAATATTCGAATAGTTTTATACTAATTGCTAACTGAATTTACACCTTTGAGTCGCACAACTGTAATGATGAATACTCCAAATAAACCACATGATTTAATTAATTGATAATAGTAGTAAATTAATTTAATTGATTAATATCTCTAAAATATTGATTATTAAATTTTATTTTATACATTCATATACATTAGCATTTAATGAAGTGCATAAATAAAATTTATAAACGCGCATATTGATAAACTGTTTAAATTAGATTTAAATGATATAAATGCTGAGTAGGTTTGGGATCATTTGAGGCCCATTATATTTTCATGTTAGTCCGATCACAGTAAAGGGGGAGAGGATAGTCTTTCAAAACAATTAAAAAGGGAAAAGAATAATATAAAGAAGGAAAATGCCTCTTTTTAATTGGGCATTGATTACATTCTTTATTTCATTCTTTTCATATCTTTTTTGTAATTTATTTTTTACGCTCCCTTCTTAATCTCTAATGGCCATAATTTACAAGGCTCTATGGCTAAAAATATCCTAAAATAGATACAAATCAAATTAGTTCATTAAAAATGGTTTATCCATCTTGACCCTTGCAAAATAGAAGACGATTTCTGAAACTAAAAGCTTGGATTTGTTATTCAAAATTTGATCAATTGGCCACATCAAAGGTAATTCTTTGATTTAAATTCACATATGTATTTACATCATTGATATAATTAGACTTCGTATGAATCACCGCATATTTTAACCATTCATTTTGCGACTTGTAACCTAAACGCCCTTATGTCTATTTTGATTCAAATACATTTATTGTATTGTTTTGGGTTAGATCTATATATATTCATCATCTCTCTTTAATATATGTCTGTAATAAATTGATATGTTTTTGATCCCATGTTTTGATAACTTGTTATTATTCTCTACATGTTTAGATCTGTAAGTTCTTATCACAAATTTACGTATGTCCTTTTTGTCCAAATTTCTTTTATTTTATGTTGGAAATTTTGCGAAATTGGAAGCTAATTTCGAATGAGATGTTTTTTTAATAATTATATGACATTTACTTACAAAAATGTAAATGAATTGTACAAGTTAAATTGTTTATTGTTCTTTGAAATTAATCTTTAATTTTATATGGTGAATACTTGGATATAAATGTTTCAATCATTATATATAATAATACTAAAACTTAATCTAAAATTAATTAATGAAATTTAGTGCAAATTCTAATTCTTAATGTTTTTCTAAATTTAAAATCTCATATAAAATCCTATACTGTAGTTTGATTCCTAAATTAAATGTTTAATCAAAATTGTTAAGCTTAAAATCAAACTTATTTGTATAAATGTATATAGCATATATCATATGTTATAATGTTTGCAAGTATATATTGTTTTATATCTAAATTAATAAATTTTGATAATCATGTATATGGAAATATACATGTGTAGTTTAATTCAAATCCATAAGAGGATTTTTTTGCAATTATGTAATTTCTGTTGTCTAAACTTTCTTTGATCGAAATCATTTTCATTAATGTTAATTTTGGACTTCAAATTATCTAAAACAACTAATAGGTTTTCAATATATATATATATTATAATTATTATAGATGCACGCATATATTTTATTAGTCGAAAACTTGGACAACGTAGACATGTGTATATATAGTTAATAAGTTATAAATGCCAATTAATATAATAATTTGTTACAAGTTAAGAAGAAGATAAGCGAAAGGTTTCTCTTTCTACACATCTTGCAACATTTCTCTTAATTAACTATGTATGTTAAGAGAGGAAAACAAAAGGTTTCATTCTCTAAATTCGTTTATACATATTTTATTTATACATATATACGCTACCTATACACTGCGGTTACACTTTACAAAAAATAAATTTATTTGATATATCCACTATAATACAGACAATTTGAAATTAAGTTAAATTAATTTTAAGCAATTATAATAAAAGGAAGGTTTTATTTAAAAGATAATTTAGAAAAGTTCTAAATGAATTTAATAGGGAAAGTTTGCAACGACCCGTAAAATCATCACTTTGAAAAATAATATTTATTTTTGAAAAAATTATTCAAAGGTAAGATTTTATAACACAAATTATAATATTTTTAACGGTAATTATATAATGATGATCTTATTTTAAATGCATATTTACAAAAATATATCCTTTGAAAAAATATCGATAAAATGAACAAGAATCATTTTATCAAAAAATAGCATTTTAACCACCAGAATCGTGAACAAAACTAGATACATGCACTTATTTTTCCACTAAAGCAAGAATATGTAATAAAATTTTTCGTTTTGGAAGTAAAATGTCTTTTTGACATCATCAAGGATGTCATCACTTTTATATATTTTTTGGAATTTTAAAATTAAGTTTAAATATTCAAATAATTGTTTTAATATAATTATAATTCATTTTAATTGGTTATATAATGGCAATAAGTAATTTATAATGGTTTCATACATATATAAACTTGTTTATAAAGATATACAAACTCCGTCGCATTTTGGTAAATCAATATCATATTTTTATAAACGGATTTTAATATTATTTAATATTGTTTTATAACTAAAATAATCTTGTTTTAATTATTTAGAAATGGTAAGAAATTTATTTTCAAATTTTGATTACATAGATAAATAGTTTGATTAAAACAGAAAATATGAACTGAAATCGAATTCCGAATTCACAATGATTTAACAAACGAAAGTTGTTTAAAGTCATTGCAACCTTGTTTTTGTGTCTTGTGCACGTGTATACATGCAAATCCACATACGAATACACATACATACATACATATATGTATGTGCGTGTGTATATATATAAGAGAAAATATCATGATATTTCTTATACTTAAGACTTAAAGTTCAATAAAACAACCATTCTTTCACCTTCATCACATGATAAGAGGACAAAGGCATAAGGATGACATAGGGGGTGATGTGTGAATGATAAAGGGGAAGGTAGATGAGGGGAAGGCTTCACATGATGGAAAATGCTATAAATAGGGAGGCATACCTATCATTCATTCACACATTCCTCTCCAAGCTCTCTTCTTTTTCTTCCTAGCCTCTAATGGCTTCTCTTCGTAAAGAAAAATATGGAAAAGTTATGATAAAATAGTATATAAATATATATACACATATATCATCCATTCATCTTCAAACTAGTACCAAACTTCAGCTCATCCTCCTTTCTATTCATGGCCACCACCATCACCACCCTTTTTCCAAGCTCCACCCCTATATAATTCAAGGCCGAACCCACTAGGAGGCAAGGAGCAAGTTCAAGGAGCTTTGGGGAAAAGAAAAGAGACGGAAGTCCTGCTGGAGTGCCGCCGGTTAAATTTAAAGAAGTTTCGGAAAAGTTTAGTGGAGAGGAAATCGAGTGGGCATTCGACATTCGTAATGATTAAGTAACATCTATAATTATTTCAAGTATGATAATATGACCATTTAATATCTTGGATGATTTATATAGATATTTGAATTTTTTTTATTATATGGTTGATAAGTTGGTTGTGATAAATATTACTAATAATGGAAAAATCATAATTATTCAAAATAGAAATGGTTAAGTAATTAGCCTTAGTTAATTAATGGAAAAATAAATCTCTACTAATATGTGTATATGAGTTAGTAAGCATCTTTATGGTTTTGAATCTAAAAGGGTTGAAAATTGAATTTATAATAATATAATATTATAATGTGGAATAAAGTGGAAAATAAATTTTTAATGTAGTAAAAATAGTTTGATATAACTTAAAATGGTTTATTATGATATTTCAAACTTTTTAACAAGTTTCGGCAAAGTTTAATGAAGTATGAAAATTTGAGCCAAGTCGAGTTTTCGCTTAGCGACTATTCATAATTTCCGACCTAAAAGTTATATCAATGCGTAGGATGCAATATAAATTGGAATTATTTAAAATAAGTATTTTCGGAACCCATTAGAACATATTTTTCAAAAACGGAAGAAATGTCAAGATTTTAATTAGTAGAGTTTGAAATATGTTTAAATCAAGTTTTCAAAAACATTGCGTTTTGGCAATTCAGAAATCAATGAGGTAAATTCTTCAAAATGAATATTTTTAATTCTTTAAAAATATAAAATAATTCCATAAATGTGATAAAATATTTTAAAATATTTTTGAATAGAAAAATTGGACATACATGGGGTGGAATATATATATTTAGAGCCGAGAAGCGCTAAAAACACTATTCACGGCGGTTTTTGCGACGATTTTCGGTAACTTTAGCAAATCATGGTTTAACTTAATTATTCTTCCCATATCTATTTAGTAGTCTTTTCAAATGAATAATTAAGTATTTTGAAGATGATTTGGAAGTTTTGTGAGTAATTTAAGGAGTTTTAAATAAATGGTTAAAGGAAAACTGTTTTAAACAATATTCGGAATAATGTTAAGTAAATGAAAATCATCTCTAAAAAAAGATCATATAAAGGATTTAAAGTTGATTAAATGACTTGGCCACCTTATGGGTGACAGAGAGATAGTCTCTAGACCCAAGCTTGGACAACCAGTGTTTGGGTTTCGAGGGGATAGTTAATTTGATCTAGTTGGACCGCATTTTCTTAAGTTAAAAGAAAAGAGATTTGGAGTTTTTAAAAAGTTAAAAAATATTTCAAAATATGATTTCGGTGGTATAGAGAATACCCTGGTTAAGCTCTATATTAAATTCTAAGGAGGAACTCGTACTTCCTTTTGAATTTAAAAGGTGATTTCACAGTTGTTCGACGAATAGTACAGGTTGAATACATAAATCTAATCTCTATGGATTCTTTTCTACTCAATACTAATTGATTTAGGTTTACAGTAAATGATGTCTTAAATAACATCGTTTTTGCCATATTTAAAAGTAATTATTTGAAAACAAGAAATCTTTGTTAAGATTTAAATAAATGACATGGAATTATTCCAAGATTAAATAGGTTTAATCAACTAGAGAATTTGATAAATAAGGCTTAATGATTCCATATACTCTTAAAAGACAGAGGAATAGTTTAAAAGAACATATCTTCGAAAGGTATATGATTTGATAAAATGATAAGTTGATTGGATGTTGTTTGATAATCATGCATATACTTGACATCTTTTTATTGATGATTGGTTCAGAGAAACCGAGTTCGAATTTGGGTAATTCCTATCCGAAAATCACTTCTAACCAATATACATGTTCGAAAGAGAAGACATGTTGAAGACAATGATTTGAAGATGGAGATCTTTGTGATGTAGGGCAACTTACCACGAACCTCTTGATTAATCCCCATATTATATATATATATATATATGGTGGTAATAGTGCCTTTGTTCTGAAAAACTTCAATTTGCAAGGACTACTAGCTGCTAATCCTAAGGGTGATCCTTAAACAGGAAGTAGTAGGAGGAATGCCTTTTGGTTTGTCCTTCGCTTGGACAACTTGTATGGATGAGTGTTTGACATTGCATTTTTAAAAACCATGTACATTGATCTCTACAAACATACATCTATTTGGTGGTGTAGGAGGTAACTCATCCTATACTTAAACACCTTTCTCTAAGATGTACAAGCCCAAAGATTCTACTTTTGTGGAAATCAATAGTGTTGTTAGAAATGGCAATGTGACACTCTAAGTGGAATTTTCTTTATGAAAAGCAAAGCGTGGCTTTATGGAAAGAAGAGCGTAGTTTCATGAGCCTTACATCCTAAGAATGATGCGGGATACTTTGTGGTTTGCAAGACATATATTTTAGGCTATCATTTTATTGATGATGGAGGAGTCCAGTAGTATCTGGACCCTTAATGGTTTAAATGGGCATGTATTGGAGGTTTGATTGATAAAAGGCAAAGCCACCGAAATACGATGTTTCATAGTAGTGTAGCAATGTAGTACAGAGGGTTACTTGAGAAAGTGAATAGTCACAGAGGACTAGGATAGTTATGCATGGATTTCATATCTAAGGAAATGGCCGCTACTTCACTATAATGTTGGAAATCCAATTCCAATACGAGATTTTCATTTTTGGTTGTATTCCCAAAATAGCTGTAATGCTTTGTAAACATTTCAGCTACCTCTTTGGCATCATATACAATGTTTGACATTATTCGGGTATTGATACCTACTTCGTGTATATATTTATTTGAAAAGTGTTTTCAGACCAATATCATCAACGATAATATCAAATTTGTTTCGGTATAAAGTAGTTTGCTCGAGTAGTTATTCTCTCTCGCGGTATGGATTATTTGTTTTTGATCGTAGGGTAAAAACCCATCCGTGCTTATGTGCGATGTGGTCTTATGAGACACCTTTCTTATCAAAGGTTTTGATTGGCATCAATCGATCTATGACACAATTATATATATATATATATATATTTATTTATAATTTGAATTTTCTCATGCTAGTTTATCAAGCCTGATCTGGATACTTTTAATACTCGGGCCAAATTCGAGTAGTTTCAGGTTTAGCTAGAGATGCTTAGAGTTTCCAAAGGAGCGCTGGAGATATTCATCGACGTATGGACGTATTCTATTGTTCCGCTGCATTTGTTTTGTTATTTTTCAGCATTTATAAGGACAAAGGATTTATAGCTATCCAGGCTAAATTTAAGTTAGACTCTGATATTGTATTCAAAATTTTCTACTATAAAAGTTTTGCGGTTAATAATATATGATTATTCCATTCATGTGAGATTCTTTTTTCTACTTTGTTATGTGTTATTTTCATTTTACCGTTGATCAATCGGTTTTCTTAGCACTTGAATGCTTAGCACCAACTATAGTGGACGTGTTAGTGTTGATTTTCGAGGGTAGAAAATTCCAGCTGTCACAGTCTCTGTCACTTCTTCTTCACGTACGACTATTTCTAACCCTATTGCCCTATTATATAGGAATAATAGATAAATGTAGAGTGGTCTAGACATAAGCCTGTTGAGTGAGCATATATCTCAAATTACATACTCACATGTTTTCAAAATATCTTTATAGAATGCTCCTACGGTGTCAGTTTAAGGGATAAATTTAATGTTGGTCATTTTAGTCCATTTATCATAACATTTTAATTGAATCATTTTTAGTGACTAAATCACCATCTAAACATTCCAACTAACTGATATGCGTGAAATACTAGCACACCCTAATTCTACTACATGTACTATTTTAACATGTTTCACATCCCTATCAATTTTGCTATGTGTCTCATTTTAACACATTACACACTTATCATTCCTAATGTCTGTCTCATTTCAATACATTGTAGACATATTAGTATTTCCCTGTTTCTTGTTTCAACATTTTGCAAACATGCCATTACTACTGTGTGTCTCATCTCAACACCTTGTAGACATAACATTACTGCTATGTATCTTGCTTTAACACTTTGCATGTCGCCCTTACAGTTGTGTGTCTCGTTTCAACACTTTACATACATACCATTCCCAAACAACAAATAATGCACTATAATACGTACATTATATAAATGTATACACATCATTCAACTTAGTAACATTTTTAAACATATAACATTGGATTCCTCAAACTATTCGTACTGGCCTTTATGGGTCCAAGTTCAACTTATGCGTGTCAGCTACTCAAACATCTGACAAACCATTCAGACATTTGGCTTGTTGTATAAAATTTCAGGTACAGGTAAACAAACATTCGACTTCATATTCAGATGTTGGACTTTGATTCCAGACGTTTGAATAATATTTATACGTCTGAATCATGCTAGATTTCAACATATTTATTTTGGTCTGCCTCTATAAAATTTTCAGATGCCTAAGTCTTAATTCAGACATCTGAATTACCATTGTTTTGTATTTTTTAAGCATTTTAAAGGGTATTTCACCATCTATTAGGCCTAGGTTCATTCTACGCTTCAAATGGCTTATTTTAACTCATTTTTATTATTTACTACACCTACCATATTTTCATAGCGTCTTTCCTTTTTTTCATTTCATTGTTATAGTTATACTATTTCTTAATTTGGTTTAAAAATAAGTATAATGACCGCCTTACACCTGCTATCCAGTCTACTAATTTAAGAGCATCCGAGATAATAAGAAGCAAAGTATAAAACCTCGAGTTAGACAATAGTCATGTGTGAGCAATAAATAATCTCAAAACATTATAAAGGTCGGTATAGTATATAGAATAGAGGGTATAGAGAATCATACCTGACCTGTTCCTGCATCCATAGTGTCAGGATATGACATCGAATATATGCTACTCTATGATAGTCATCATAGGTGTAGTATACATCAAATACTAAGGGTGTCAAGCTATTAGCATCGGTAATATCTACATCTTGTGACATCCCTAAGGTGATAGAAATGGTCAAACAAAAATGGCATCCATCATCCATCCTCACATTCACTCCTCAGTCCATTGGATATACGATTCTCGTATGACCACCCCTAGAGCCAAGGACTAATTAATGTCCCATTTTCGCGGTGCTCGAATCCATGCCACTCAGTAGGTTAGGAACTAGACTGCATCCATAAAAGGCAGTCCATGGTATTCAGATCAAAACATTATGTGATCCGGGGCACCCATCATAAACCCAAGTGAGCATCCTCACATACCCCTGCTTTACGAGTACACATCAAAACCTACGAATATCAATGATCCCTTTGCTCATGTCATCCATAGCAGAGCTCATCTCTGAACTGTCCTTACAACTCTTTTCTAAAGTCATTATGATTGGAAACTACTTTAGACGTCCATCATAAGTCATAGAGTATCATCATGCATCTCATAACCTTCCTCCAATAGTTCCATCAATAACGACTCATAGTCCATGACTATGCGTCTCAAATTGTAGCTACCCATCATCGAAGCCATCACTTTCCATCGTAGAATCATCATCGTCATGCCATAGAGTCATTGTTTTGAAGCATCATATTTTCGCTTCACTGCCAGAACCACTCGTTGAAGAGCCATATCATCAAAAGCGAACGTTTAAAGAAATAATGAACCATTACATCATTCTCCTCAAAGCTTGTCCCTCTTCCACTCATCATTATCCAAATCATCCATTATCATTAGTGGTAGATATCGACCACTCTAAAGTAGTTGATAACGATCACTTTGATCATGTACTTAACCAAAATGGTTAAATACAAACCAAATGGAAACGTCTATTCTGAAATCCGAAGCACATTTCCAAATCCATCCTCCGTCTTCATGTTAATCTACATGCACGAAATCCTATCTCGTGGGATATTTATAATACTATATTGCCTTTGAAAGTCATTTTCAACCAAAACAAACAAACTAACATACAAACATCCAACAAGCATATAAATGTCCATAATAGCCTACATACATCTATAATAACACAATAAAATACATCCAAGTAACCAATGTGGGATAATATGGGATTAGTATCAAAATAGCCTAAATTCTATCAATATAGTCAAAATAGTGCATCAACGGCGAAAACTAGATGTTTAATTTAAAATCATTTTAAAACAATTTAAACACTTTCTATAAAATAATATATAAGTTAAGTATTTTGGAAATCACATTTTAAGTTTAGAAAACATTTCAAAATGTTGTTTTAATACTATACTAACAATCATAGTACCATGCGAGACATCATCACTTACCTCAACCAAAATCTACCCAAACCATTTCTAAGTCATAGAGCTCTCCATCACAAGCACAATGCAAGAAACGACATCCAAAACGGACCTCGTATAAAAGATACACATATTATAAGATTTGAGATTAAATAAGCAATTAATTAATCTAATTAATCAATAAATCCACTTATTACCTTGCTAATCTATCTTCCCCAAATCAAGCAGTTTCCAGTTCATGTCGTGCATCATGAACCCCCTTCATTAAGCACCTTTTTTCCTCCATATCTCCTTCATTTCTTGATGACATCGCGAGCCGTTTTCACCAACGCGTCTCTCTTCGCAAATTCTCTGCCCTGGTACCAAAAATGATCAAATTGACATCCCCTTGCAAGAGAAGGCCTGATATCATGCTCTCCTCTTTATATGAATGCATTTTTCTTCTTAAGGTCGCACTTGACAAGAATTTGCAGGTAGAGCTATTCGCAAAAACAAAAACAAAGACGATCTCTGTTTCGCCTATCATCGCTCCAATCTTTGCCAAAACCAAACCCCAGTCACGACCAAGAAGAGGTCATGCCATCAATCACGACCAATCAAAATTCTTCTGCCATGGTTATTGTGAAGATATCTTCGATACGGATTTAATGAAACTAGTTTCATATTTTTTCGTGGAGCAGATTACTTGAAATTATTTTTTAAATGGGATTAAGTGGAAGTTGGCCACTCTTTTGCTTCCTAAATGGAACAGTACAAGAAATGAGAGAGGAGGGTTTTGGAGATAATTATATTAATAAAATATTCAATTTATTTGATTTCTCAAATAAATAGTCATGCGTTTTGAGCTCGCACAATCAAACGGTGCATCCGATCGGTATGAAATTTATTTGCATGCGTCACCTTGTTTTTCTAGTCTCGATGATATAAATTTCATCATTATTCGAGACACCGCTTTGGGATGATAATTTCATGCTTTTTGAGTCTATATCGACCATCGGATCGTCCAATCTTCAAATATAGCGATCTATATACTTATTTCAATTCGCAACGTTGATACGAACTCATCGGAAGTGGTCTCGAGTCCTAATTCGATCGTATGTGAAAAATCATATTTTTTGACCATCTATTAATTAATGATTCAATATTTAAATAAATTATTTAAATATCCAATCATCAAAAATACGCATCATTACATTATCCCATCCTTAAAAGGATTTCGACCTCGAAATCCCAAGGAAGAAGCAATACAACCCAACACCTCACATAAGAAATGATGTAAGAGAAATCGTATCAACTCACGGCAGCAATCACTGAAAGCAATCGCTACAAAGGGAATAAATTCGGAATTAGCATGGAGCCATCATCCTCATCCCTAAGCATAATCATAATTCGATCCAAAATAAATGTGGCTAAGCCAACCGTCTAAATTACTTATTTCCAAAGAAATGGACAATGAAAAACAAAAGCGCCAACTCATTAATCGAAAGGCAAGTCAACTAAATAACTTACACTACCGACTCTCCATACTATCGACAAAGCTTAACATCTTATACATTGATTTTGCTCTCAATTTTGGCTAATGACATGGAAAATTTTGGCAACATCTCCATTGCGTGGCTAGGTTTGGGAAAAATCCTAATACAACATATATATATATATATATATATATATACACACATCTTATATCTGAGTCATCTTGTTTCCAAGGACAACCAAATATATATACCCAAATCTACACTACAAATGTCACATACCTCTTTTATAGCATGAGCATTTTATTTAGATGCGAATATAAGCAAGTAAGCATCCAATAGCCAACACTTGCTTCCATGTACCTATTCAAGTATTCAACAAAGAGGATTAATCACAATAGTAACATAATGGTGTAAATAAGCATACTAGATCATATATATATATAGCAATTGTCTCAAATAAACATGTTATATCAAACCATAACTATCTCGCATGCCTATCAATCATAAAAGCAAAAGCAATTGTATCAAATGCCAACAATCAAACATCAATAGGCACATATAAGATCAACCATCAAAAATAATATCCATGTCTAACCTAGCATGAAGGATGCTAAAATCTCTAGTATAAAACATCAAATATGATATCTAATATGAAAGACGACGATAAATAGAAATCTTCCCTAATGAAGAGCTCCGGGCAAGTGGTCTTCATGTTCTTCTTGACCTCTCATAGGAAATCGCCTTCGCTTGCACTCAACCGAACTTTTACTACTCAACTGCCTTCCTCCTAACGTGTTTTGTATCATGACTATCAGTACAAATAGGCCTATGAGGTCTTAGAGTTCTTAGTTCAGTCTTGATATCATCTAATCAGTCTGGCGCCAAATTCCTAAACGCTTCTCGTAAGTTCTCCCAAAACCCACTACTCAACAATGAGTTTTGGCCACTTATAATGCTCTTGGCATGCAATGGAATCACATTATCCATTCCCATTCCATTTGGGAATCTCAAGCGGTCATAATAACCACTTGGTTTCTTTTGTTCAGCATTTACTAGTTGATAATTCATTCATCTCGAAATGAATGTCTGACATCTTTATTCAACCCTTCCTAGTAAAATACCTATCTCGTATCACAATCCATTTTATTATCATTGGGATGTATAGTCAATTTCAAATTGGAACATTCTACTAGTATCTCATTCCTAAATCCAACGACATCGGGAACAAACAACATCTTATCTTTGCAGAACCAACCGTCTTGGCGAGTCCGCACTGCATCGCCTCCATAGACACCAATATTTCCTCTAATTTAGTTATGATCTTTGCTAGTCTAGTTTTATGCCTCTGACTAGTACTGATCCGCTAAATCAAAGTAGGTCTAATAGTCGAACTAGCCATCATCTATGACACTAGCTCACACCGAGTTCTGAAGTCATAGCCAATAGTAAACTCAAGCAATGTCCAGTCTAGGAATATCGCTTTTAAGGTGGTACATCTCTAACTCAAAACATCAAAGACTACCTTTCCCTTATGAATGACTAGGAAATGTCAAAGTTGTAGGAGGTCAAGATTTACAACCATCACTTCTGGTGAAGGTTAATATCCTTCTCGAAGAATAAATACTTTAATGATGTGGAATCACTAAACAATTGAACCTCCCTCCTAATAGACAGTGCCACCAAATCTCCAAAGCAAACTCTATCGTCTCCAACTTCAAATCAAGAGTCGAATACTTCCTCTCATGCGGTTTTGGTTGTCGATGAGCATATGCGACAACCTTACCTTCTTGCACCACTACCGCACCTAATTAAGTACTACGGGGATCTGTATACCATCGTCTCCTCATCCTCGCTCAGAATGGGTAATATCAGTGCACTCATCAACCTCTTGGTCAGACCCACTAAGGCATGTCCACACCTCGCATCTCAAATAAAAGTCTGGTCCTCCACCATTAAATTGGTTAACGGTGCTACTACCTTCGAGAAGTCCTTGGTAAAATGTATATAACATCTCACCAATCCAGGGAACTTCTCATCATCGTTCAGTGTTTTCTCAACATCTATAACACAATCATCAATCATGCTTAGTGCTCCTCGATGGTTAGACGACAGTAACATTAATGAACACAAGCACAAAATCACTCAAGTGATCTCTCAAAACATGGGCCATGAGATCAACAAAGCATGTCGATGCATTGGTAGCTCGAATGGGATAACCAACTAATCAAAAATCTAGGTAGCATATAAAATGATGTGATCGGCACACTCTCCCTAGATACACTCAGTGGATGGACAAGCCATTAATAAGTGGGAGTGGTTTCATTTTCATCATCTCATCCAGCTTATGATAATCAATATAAAACCTCAAAAAGCCATTTGTCTTAGTGACGAACACTATAGGTGCGTCCTACCCAAATGCGCTCCTTAGAATGAACACCCATACTAGTAGTTCATCTACTCGCACATTTAGTCTCCTCTTCTCTTTAGGCATCATCTGCCTTAAAGGCATAACTACTGGTCAAGCATGTCTAACCAGATTGAAACGGAACTCAATCCCTATATGGTGTAATAATCCAATCATCTCATCGAATGAGTCTATAAACTCTTTATCTATAGGCACATATGATAACTCATCATGTGGATTTCATGCAAATATAGAAAGCTAACCTTCTCGTCATTAGATGGGAAGCCAAACACTACCATCTGCCCATTGTCGGTCCCTATCGTCACCAGCGACCTCTTGCGATCCACCACTGTTCAATACCCTCCAACAAATAAATTCCTATACTCTAATACCAAACCTAATTAAGCTCAAAACAATCAATAGCAAATAAACAAAAAAAAAAAAAATCTATAATTCGATAAGGCAAAGTTTCGACGAACCATGTATAGACTACGTGTAGACAAACCATGTAGTAACACTCTCCTATTTTAAGGCCCGAAACTAAGCGCTATGAATGTTGTAGTCATCTATAGTATTATTTCCAATGGAAAAATGCAGGATGTTACATATGTATAGTGTGGCTGAGACCCCAACAAGGTTTGTCATAATTTAAAGGTTGGTTAACTATTTCGGGTCTCAATCCCAATCTATCCACAAATCAATGATATGAAGGAATATGAAACCTCGACGTCAAGTAAAACACATACGGAATCACCATAAATGGAAAGCATACCCTAGATGGTGTTGCCATTTCAATTCTCTCTCACCGATGGCGCACTCAATGAAATCAAAACAACATTCTACATATATGTTTCCACTATCTGCCCTTACTTAACCGGTTCAGGACAGTACTTCTACATTAGGTACAGGCTCTCGCATCATAAAGCCTATTCGATCAACTTCTCGAAGATCTCATCAATGTCGCCTTACTTTGGCAACACATCAAATTCTTTCATATACTCCAACACAAACATATCGCCTTACTTCAAGTCAGTGAACTTCTTAAACATTATCAACTTTTGAAAAGTCAAGACAAATTTTTATTTGATGTGAACTACGATCAAAATCCCATATAAAAAAGATCCTCAGGAATCTAAGCTATAAAGGCACTTCATCAATTCATTGCTCATCCCCGGAATCATATAGAGGTTAGCTTCTACCACATGGTGCCATCTAACTCCAGGTCATCGAAGATCCTTTCTCAAATATCATCCTGTATTGCACCTTGATAGCTGACTCCTTTCTAAAGAACGGTCTAACTCCTAGACTCGCATTATCTTTATACAGTTCGGCAGAGTCGACTCTAGGTTTTTGCATTTGAGCACCTTAATCATTAGGAGCAACTTGGGCATTCTTGAACAATGTTTCACACCATTTTTGTGAACATACTCTATAAATCGGGGTCAGTGATCCCCTTTCCAGCACACTCCTCTACTCTAGAGATGGAGTAAATAGCAACATTACTCGTATGCTAAATTGCTCTTAGTACACAATGATAATGATTAGTCTCTCATAGAGAAAACTACATCAATAGTACACATGTGTGCAATACAACTTATATATTATATATAATACAGTTTTGAAAACATGATATAAAACTACTATGCATTCTCTTGCACATAAGTATACTCTCAATCCAGTCTAAGGTGGCAACTCCTATCCTGTCTCTACTTGATCACTGTATCAACTCAGGTTAACCACATAACCTAGTTCTGATACCAAATGTAATGACCACCCTACACCAGCTATCTAGTCTACTTATTTAAGAGAACCTAAGATAATAAGAAGCAAAGCATAAAACTTTGAATCATACAATAGTCTGGTGTGAGCGATAAATAATCTAAAAACTCTATAAAAGCCGGTGTGGTATATAAAGTAGAGGGTATAGTGAATCATACTTGACATAATCCTGCATCCACTGAGTCGGCACGTAACATCGAATATATGCTACACTTTGATTTTCATAATGTGTGTACTATACATCAAAGTACTAAGGGTGTCCAGATATCGATGTCGGTAATATCTACATCTTATGACATCCTTAAGGTAATAGAAACAGTCAAACAAACATGGCATCCATCATCCATCCTCACATTTACTTGCTTAGTGCGTTGGATATATGATATATTCATATGACCACCCATATAGAACCAAGGACTACTCAACGTCCCAGTTTCTCGATACTCAAATCCATGCCAGTCAATAGGCAAGGAACTAGACTGCACCGATCATAGACAACCCAGTGTACTTAGATCAGAACATTATATGATCTAGGGCATCCTTCATAGACCCAAGTGAGCATCCTCACATACCCATGTTTTACGAGTAAACATCATAACCTATGAATATCAACGATCCCTTTACACACGTCATCTACAGTAGAGCTAATCTTGGAACTGTCCTTACAACTCCTATCTGAAGTTGTCGTGGTTGAGAACTACTCTAGACATCCATTATAAGTCATAGAGTGTCATCATGCATCATGCATCATGTTACCTTCCTTTAACAATTCCATTATATGATTCGTAGTCCACTAATATGCCTTTCGAAGTAAGTTATCCGTCATCACAGCCATCACTTCCCATCATGGAATCATCATCGTCGAACCATAGAGTCATCGCATCGCATCTTTGCTTCACCAACAAAGCCACTCGATGAAGAGTCATATCATCAAAATCCAACGTCGAATAACGAACAAACTATCACATCATGCTCCTCAAAGCCTCTCCATCGTCTATGTCAGAATTGGCTAAATCGTCCATCATCAATAGCGGTGAATAATGACCACTCTAGAGTAGTCGATAATGACCACTATATTCGTGACCTTAACCAAAATGGTTAAATACAAACTAAATGGAAATGTTAGGCATCCGTCTTGAAATCCGAAGCACATTTCCAAATCCATTCTCATCTTTATGTCAAATGGCATGCACAATACCTATGCAAGAAATCCTATCCTATGAGATATATTATAATACTATATCACCTTCGAATGGCGTTTTAACCAAAACAACTAAACTAACACAAATAAATCCATTTATCCTACATACGTCTATAATAATACAATACAATACAATACATCCAAACAACCAATGTGGGGTAATGTGGGATTAATATCAAAATAGCCTAAATCTATCAATATCGTCAAAATAATGCATCAATGGAGGGGGAATGCGATATTTAATTTAAAACCATTTTAAAATAATTTTAATGCGATGACCCGAAATTTCTGGATATTTGAAATTGGAATATTTAATTGATTTTAAATTTTTGAAAGTTAGCTTAACTTGAATTTCAAATATCATGTTTATTTGGCAATTAAACTAGTAAATTAATAATTTGAAAAAAGGTTTAAATAGTTGAATCTGAAGTTTTAAGACTATTAAATATAATTTAAAGGATTGTAAAATTTATATTGATAATACTGAAAGTGATAGAACTTTTAAAATTAAATTTAAAAATGATTTGTTTAGTTTTGAATTTATATCGTTTAAATCGATATTTAAATTAGCCTTCAGAGGCACAATCTCGGAATTCGACGAAACTAGTTCCATTGGATCCATAATAGTGTGATACTATAGGATTTCAATTTTCGTAGTGTTTGGAGTGATCTTTTGGCCGTACGATAGGTAAACGCGTTGAGAATTTATATCGAAATTTAATATTATAACTGGTCCGAAAAGCTATCTTCTTCATACGATTAAATTTGGCCTCGAAACCTTTTCCATTGCGTTCCGAATAGAGGTATAACATTATAGAAGTCTGGCGGCATGCCTCACTTGGAGATCAAGATTGTGAGTTGCGATAATCGAGACGATTTGAATTTGAATTTAAATTAAATGTATATATTCTCATACAAATGACAAATTTAAACACGTTTCATCCCTTAAGTATACGTATCTAATGCCTTCTTTAATTTCATTCCAAATGTTCTTTTTCTCTCAAACTAAAATCGAGATGGCCAAATAAAAAGTTTTCATTCATAAAAAAATGAATATGTTATAACCGCGCTCCTCCACTCACGTTCTTCCAGATTCGAAAACCAAATCACCATTTCCCCTAAATCATTAACCTAAGCAATTAGAATCAAAGCGCGATCTGATTGGGTAACGCGTGTCTGGCCACGACGTGGTGGAGAGGATAGGAGTCGAAGGCGTGAGGAAGCAATGGTCTCGCGAAGGCAGGTGGAGTTTGACGGATTAGTCAAAATTTACGAGGGGTTAGGGCGTGGCATCGGGTTCCCTGGGTTCGCCGATTGATGGTGGCTTCGCTGTAGGTTGGTCGACGTCACGACTTAGGTCGCTCATGTAGGAGGGAACTTGGCGAATGCCTGGTTAGGTTGGATTCGACTACGATGGAAGGGAGAGTCGAGGACATTAGCATGCAATCATTGTAGGATGGGTTCGCGGGTAGACAGTTAAGGTATTCTCTGAATTGATTTTAGCTTATTTGATTTGGGAAAGTTAATTTTATTTTAAATAGAAGTTCCAAACTATTTTGATTCACAAGAGGAAGAAAATTACAGTAAAGTAAATTCATATTTTTGTTATTTACTGAAGAGGGAAAATATATACAGATGTATATTTCAATTTATATATATATATATATACAAATAATAATTTATATGGATAGTATAGTTAAATAGAAAATTTATTTTACAGAAGGTATAAGATTGCTGTTTTTAAAATTAAATAGATAAACAGTAAAACAGAAAATAATAATAATAATATATATATAAGATTTAGAAATAGAAATGTTAAATGGTAGATTATTTATAGGTTATTTCAAATGTTAATAAACCACAAAATGTTTATGAAAGTCTAAAATCATGGAGAAACAAGCCAGAATGGAAACAGATTACAAATTAAAAGGGCCAAGGTGAGCTAATCTAACTCGTCTGGATTATTATTTAAATTCAAATAGTTAGATTTAATATTTGGTTGAATGATTGAATTGATTGGATGTGGTATATTTTATAGTAATATATATATATATGTATATATATATATATAATGGAGTGATTGATTCCCGCATTATATAGCAGATGAGATCCTATGCGCCGTATAATAGCGGATGAGATGATATGACCCCATATAACGCGATATCCCGCCTTAAACCGGGATTAGTATTTTTATATTGTTCTGACATCTGTGGGTGCAGGGAAACAGGTTGGAGGGATCCAACTGGATTCCTCAAAATTATTTAGATTGTTTAATATTCTGTGATATGGTTTATTTGATAATCTATGATAAATTATATTGGTAATTGAAATATTGGATGTTATGGTTTGAGTGAATATATTTGGGTATACTGAGTTATCAAAAATATATAGATTGGATTTTTGAAGAGAGAATAAACGAGAGAATTTTTAAGTATTATAATTATAGTGAATTTGAATAAATTTAAGAATGAATTGGAAAAGAATAAAAGTTGATTTTTAAATTCTATTAAATAAATTCCGAGTATCGGAAAGAAGATTTTTGAATAAAAGCGAAAATAATGAATTTTAAACTTAAGTGATATTATTTAAAGGAATAAAGAGTTTATTTTAAAATTCAAGGTTTAAATTTATTGGAAAGGATAAAGAAGGAATTTGGAAAACTATGAAATATGTATTCTCAGTTAAATAAGATTTTATATCATAATTAAGAAGTACAATCCGAAGTTAATGGGTTTTGAAATAAATTGAGTAAGTAAAAGAATTTATTTTAAAATGGAGTAAATTTGAAAATTAATTTGGAAATTGATAAAGTGTTTGAAACTGTGATTTAAAAGGAGTGAGACTATGGAATTTATAAACTGGGTTTATAAAGTGAAATAAGATATTATTGGAAATTTGAAAGTATAAATTCATGATTGGAATTTATAAAGGAATGGGTAATTTATTTTAAAAATAAATAGCGGTTTATTTTTAAAGGTGTGGAAGATAAGTGTATTTTCCTTAAAAGCCAAGTACGATTTCAAAGTTGATATTTAGTATAAATTAAAAGTTTTAAAGTTTGTTTAAAGGAATGTTTTTTTAAGAAATTATTATTTAAGTTGTTTAAATTTCATAAGTAAACGTTTATTTAGATTAGTAGTAATTAATTGAAAAGTTTGACTTGTATTATGATTTTAAGGATAATTATTAACATTTATAATTTATAAAGTAGATTTATTTAAAGATAGTTTGGTTAAAGTTTTATTTGAAAACTTGTATAGAATTTCGTAAATCCTATTTTAAAAGTTTAGTTTGGCTTAACTTTTATTTTAAAAATTAGTTTATATTTTATAAAGTAGTTTTATTTTAAATATTTTTAAAGTATATATTTTTGAATAAATGTTTAAGTAGTTTTAATTTAAATGTTTAAAGTATATTTTAGAATAAAGTGATTTAAAGTATTTTGAAATCTAAAGTATTTGGACTTGGTGATTTTTGGTGGAAACAAACGATATTTGGGAAATTTATTCCATGAGAGAAAGGTGGTTTGAAACTGTTTTCAAAGGGTTGAAGTAGGGAAAACAGCTTGCGAAGTTATTCTAAAATAAATAAAAGTTATTTAAAATATGATGATTGTTTGTGGATATTATTTGTAGTTAATTAACCGACTATCAATATTGGCCAATGCGCTGATCGTTTCGAAGAGACCGGGATCGGGATTTATTTCTCGAAAATCGTCCGAAAACCACTTCGATCCGGTTTGAACGTTTTCATGAGAAAGACAAGAGCTGGGAGTCGAAGATGGAGCAGTGAAGTGCAAGGGCTAATCGCTACTAATCCTGAGGGTGATTCCAAAATGGATGTAGTAGGAGTAGTGCCTTCGGTTTCGTTCGAACCCAAAACAGACTTGTATGGACGAATGCTTTCAGAACATCGTCAGGGGGACAATGAGCATTCAAAGTCTATGTGTGCTAAAAAGGAAACGCATAGCCTCGAGCCTCATTGACCAGGAATGGATTAAACAGGGGAGGTGCACATAAGGCTAAGTGGCTGACAACTAATTAGGGTAAGGTCACCATTTCTAGATGTCCCTTTATTTTCGGCTGTGTGGGCGGTTGCTGATCCCAACCACGGGGTGAACTTATTCGGACTATCTAATAAGGGGGTAGCTCCGGTCTTGTGATGCAGGGGATCAGGGTGGATCCTCGGTACGATGATCTAGACCACGTACTGTGATGGACGGTACCCCAGTAGCCCTGCCATCGATGGAAATCCATTCTCCCTACGTGCCTTCACGTTTTTTGTTTGTAGAACTCACTTTGTGGCTAGTAGATGGAATTTAATAATGTAAAATTTTCGGCTATTTGAATTAGTATTTGTATATAGAAACTATTATAATATTAGTGGATTTTATAAGAAATGTTTTGGTTATCGAATGGTCAAAACCCGGCATGTTTATTTGTGGCGTGGTCTTATGAGATATCCTTGATTTCAAATGATTTTGAAAACTTCAATAATCCAATTGAGTGTGTTTTCTCACGCTGGTTTTCCAGACTGACTCGGTTGTTATTTAACTATAATGCTCGGGTCTGACCGAGTATTATAGAGTACAGAATTTGGATGGACTGCTGCGGAGCTCGGGAGATGAGCTGGATGGCGAGACGTACTTCCGTACTTGATTATTATTCCGTTGTGTAAGGACGTGTTATTGAACTGTCCAGATTTGATGAAATGATTGTTGTGCTTTGAGAAATGTATGTATATATGATGATACAGATTCTTTGTATTTAAAATCGATGTTATATATCATATTTTATTCCGCGGCTTTTGTGAGATTTTGATATTGTTTTCTATTTCTTTTTCTACCTCCTTCTTCTTTAGCTCTAATGGTTTGATTTTCCTGCATTCGATAGTTTGGCATTGATACAGTGGACGTATTGATGTCGATTTTCGGGCTTCGAACAATCGGGTTATTACATTTAATACCTTTTATAAATAATATATAAGTATTTTAGAAATCACGTTTTAAATTTAGAAAACATTCAAAACATCGTTTTAATACTATACTAACAATCATAATATGGTGAAAGACAATATCACTCACTTTAACCAAATCTGATCAAATCATAGCCAATTCGTAGAGCTCACCATCATGAACGCAACGTAAGGAACAATATCCAAAACGAACCTCGTATGCAAATGATACACATATTATTAGATTTGACATTAAATAAGCAATTAATTAATCTAATAAATCAATAAATCTACTAATTACCTTGCTAATCTATCTTGCCCAAATCAAGCAACTATATGTATTTGTCGTGCATCATGAACCCACTTTATTAAGCACCTTCTCTCCTCCATATCTCCTTCATTTCTTGACAAAATCATGAGCCATTTCCGACAATGCATCTCTCTTTGAAACTCTCCATCTGTACCAAAAATGAGTAACTCGAACTTCCCCTGCACGATCTGATCCGATGCCATGCTCCTCTTTATATGAATGCCTTTTGCATCTTAAGGTCGCGTGCGACATGAATTTGCAGGTAAGTGTTATTCGCGAAGAGAACACGATGGCAATCTCCATTTCGCCCATCGTCGCTCCAATCTCCGCCAAAACCAAACCTTACTCATGGCAAAGAAGGGGTCGATGTCACCAATTATGACCAATCAAAATTCCATCATGGTCACTATGAAGATCTCTTCGATACAGATTTAATGAAACTGGTTTCGTATTTTTTTAGGGAGCGGATTGCTTGAAATTATTTTTTGAATTGGATTAAGGTTAAGGCGGCCATTCTTTTGGTTCTTGAATGGAACAGTAGAAGAGAATGAAAGTGGAGGGTTTTTAAAATAATTATATTAATAAAATATTTAATTTATTTGATTTTTCAAATAAACGGTCGTGCGTTTTGAATTCGCACGATCAACATATGCGTCCGGTCGCTATGAAACTCGTCTGGGTATGCCACCTCATTTTTCTAGTCCTGATGGTATAGATTTTGTGGCTATCCAAGACAGTGCCTCGGGTTGATATTCATGCTTTTCTAGATCGTTTCGACCATCGGATCGTCCGATCTCTAAATATAGCGATCCATATACTTATTTTAATTTGCAATGTTGATACGAACCCAATGAAAGTGGTCTCGAGTCCTGATTCGATCGTATATGAAAAATGATATTTTTGGGACCATCTATTAACTAACGATTCAATACTTAAATAATTTATTTAAATATCCAATCATTGAAAATATGGATCGTTCCAATAACCATATACATACTTTTCATAATGTCACCGTTTTAACTTAAATGTTGCATATCTTTTAGGCACACATACATATATGGTCTATTTTAATTTTGAATTGTATTTTTATATGGCAATTGATTGTTATAAAAAATGAAGTCTCATTTCAAATCCAAAAAACCAACAATCAATCCAAATAATTACCTATTCATTGTGTATCATTTTTAATGTATATCTGTGTAATTCATTCTAGTAAATGTGTCAAAATAAAATTATTATTTACCTAAAAAAGTGGAGTATCTATTCAACCCGAACATTTCACCATTAATCTAATTACAATTAGAGAAATCATTTCAACCATCATGGTCAATGAATAAATTCAAATAAAATTATTAGTTTGATAATGTAATTCAACCTATATTTCTTTTGTTTAATCTAATATAGGCCATAGAAATGAGATAAAAGCATATATAAATTCATGTAGAAAGAAGTTAAATTTCCACTCACAGGTTTTTTCTCATCTTCCCTTAACCCTTAAGAATCCTCTTTATAAGCCTCCTTCTCTTGGTCTTTATCTTTTGATTTGTTTTCTCTTCTTTCTTCTCTCCTTTTGACTTGGTTTCTTTTTTGCTTTTATTTAGAAATTTAAGAGGATATTGGAAGAAAGGTGTTCAGATATAGGTACTATTAAATGTAAATGGTGGCTAGGGTTTCTAATGAAAAGCTTAGGCATTAACAACTTATTTATAAGTGAAAATTTAGGTTTTATTAAGTTTAGCCCACACTAATTATTTACCAAAGTGCCATTGGTTCAAGTTTTATAGATTTTAGTCTCCTTTGCCAACTTTACAAGTCTTATATGTTTCCTTACTGTAATAATGTTTCAGACGTAATGAAATAGGTTCGTGAGCTAATTCGAATGTTTAAAAAATTATTATTTTCTTCTTTTATCTAAAATTACAATTTTATCCCTTTTTAATTCATTATTTAAAATTTTTGGGGTGTTACACGTAAAATCCCTTTTCTTTTATTTTCTTAAAAATAACAATGTTTATCCTTTCTCAATTAATGTCATTAATTATTATTCAAATTAATATCATTTATTATCATTCAAATCGGTTAATATCATTTATTTGTATTCTATACATATAATTATTGTAAGGAATCATGGATTAATATTCCAAAGGTATATATGCATGTATGTGTATGTACGTATGTATGTGTATGTTGACATTAATTGTGAACCCTACCAAATTAATTTGTAATTGATCGGTATAACCTTTCTAGATTCAAAAATAAGATTTGCGTTTATTTTCTACAAAAAAAGAGATAACATATCTTTTTTAAGAAATGCTTTTCTCCCATTAATATATTATTATCTTTTCTTTTCTTTGTTTAAAAAATGTAATGATTCTTCATTAATCATGACAATTAATTTTATTATCATGGTAACTAATGTTTTCTATCTCAAGCGGTTCAAAGTTTGTGCATGTAAATATATCTCACATTTTCTTTTACAACACATAAAACGATTGTATTCTTTTTAGAGTAATTCAAATATATTTAATTAATTACTTACTAAACAAATTTAGATTTATTCCTATAATTAATTCTTAAATTAGAATTTTAAAATAAATGCAAAACCTGAAATGCATGCTACGGTAAACATTCTGTATCTTCTTCATTCACTATCCTTTCTTGACATTTAAGACATAAATTAGGACTAGAAAAATCTACCTTAAGCAAACAAAAAGCCATATTTCCCAAATCTCCTTATTTGCGAAAATTCATTTTTTTATTCTTTATGTAAAATTACTAAAGTATTAGCTATTTGTTTTATCAAAATTAAGGGGTATTACATTCTTCGCCTCGTTAAAAGAATTTCATCTCCGAAATTCTAAGAGATGAAAAAATGCAACTTTAGGCTCACAATACAATAACAAATTTAACGTGTGTATGCAGTATTGTTACACAATAATTTTACAAAGTATAAATTACAAATATTCGAGAGGAGAGTTCCTTGGCTTGTGATACCAAGACCCATTGTTTGGTTTCCAACAAGACCTTAAGCACCGGACTCAATATCCAAGGGCATGTAGTCCAAGAGCATTGTCAAAGCATCGGCAGAGATCAAGGTCATCGTCCCGCTAAGATAAGAAGCTTAGCTATGGGCAGTAGTTGTATGAACCAAAAGCATTTTAATAAGCATTAGCAATCAATGCTACCTGACCAATGGTCAAGATAAACAGAAGATATCCAAGAAGTTATATATAAAAGCATCATATCAATAATCCACATTAAAATGCATTCAACCAGATGATGACAAGAATTCAAATCTTAGCCACATATAGTAAGTCAGGTCATCAATCCAAGATAAAGCACCTGGACCAATGGAAGAACCTTAAATTTGCTATAAATAGAGGACCACTTGCTATAGTAAAAGGGTCAGCACTAAAAAAAGAATTGAAATATAAAGTCATATTGTACTTTCTAATGTTAGAGCTCATTTCACAAACTTACTAATGGTAAAAATGTATAGATTCAATGTAATATGCCTTTCTGCTAGGTAAGAGTGACTAAATAAGAAAATGATAGTGGATGTAGGGACTTCAGTCCAAAGCACTGTAAAAGTCTCAGTGCTATTTACTTTCTATACTTTACCTTCTCTGCATTGGCTACTGCGACTTTACGCTTCAACATCTCGCAACCTAAGCTTGATTGCATCAGGTCTTGGTAATCTCTTTACCGGATTCAATAATCCAACCAGCTTCCGAAGCTATACCTTCGGACCTCGAGGTGTTGGTGTAGTTGAAATTTTGCTATTACTTAATCATGGCAATAATCACGACTAAAACATATGATGAAAATTTTGAAATGCTTAAAACTTAAGAAGACTAGAGTCGCATGTGACATATATGATTTAGGGCTAAGAGATTGGTTATCAAACTTCTAATAAAGTTTTTATCTAGGTAGCTTCTCGTACTGTGATAATGTTTTAGATGTTCGGCATTTCAAGTCCAAGGTATGACATTGCCATCTGGCTTCTTTAATCTATATGTTCCCAAAGAGACGACGTCATGAACTATTAGGAGGTCTTTCCTAATTTAAGCCAAAAGGTCTATCTGCCGGATCCTTTGTTTTTAGCATTATCTTTCGAAGGACAAGGTCTACTTTCTTAAACTTTATAGTCCAAACTCTTTGGTTATAATATCGAGTCATCTTTTGAATATACCATACTATCCTCAAAGAGGCTTGGTCCCAGAGCTTGGGAAACAAATCCAATGACTCCTCTCGAAGCTGCATATTTTGCTATATATTATAATAATACCTTCGATGAAAGGAAATTTTTGACTCAACTGGAGCACGACTTCAAAGCTGTAAGCTTAAGGGAAAGAAGTGTGTCATGTCGATGTCTTGAAGCTTGTTCTTTAAGCCTGCAAAATGAAAGGCAAATCGTCTGCCAGTTGTCTTTTTCTTTGTTCAATCTTTTCTTCAAATAAGCCTTGATAGTTTTGTTGGCCGCCTTTATGGCCCCAATCGCTTATGGATGGGCTATCAAAGAAAAATTCTTGATGATAGCGTGATCTTGGCAGTGCTATATAAACTCCCAGCTCTCGAACTAAGTATCATTATCCGTAATGATCTTATGTGGAAGACCAAATCTAAATAAAATATTCTTCTTTACAAACTTTATTACTTGATTGGAGGTTACAGTAGCTCATTAAGGGTTCAGACTCGATCCATTTTATAAAGTAATTAATTGGCACTGGGGCATATCATACCCCTCCTTTAGTAGTTGAGGTGGGCCAGTAAGATTGATGCAGCAGATATCAAAGGGCGATGGACTCATCATTGGGGTGAGCTCTCTAGGAGAATCTCTCGACACTTTTGCAAAAACTGACACTTATCACATTTTCTTGCACAGTATAATGCTTCTTGATTAAGTGTCGGATAATAGAAGCCTTGCCTGAGTATTTTCTTTGCCAACTTTTGGCCTTCATAATGGTCTCTACAAATTCCATCCTAGGCTTCTTTCAATAATAGATGACCTTCCGAGGCTATTACACTTTGAAAGTATAGAGTTGAGAATCCTATTCTATTAAGTACTCCATCTATAATGTTGAACTTTGGAGCATTATATTTAATCCACTTCATTTCGATAGCATCCGAAGGTGGAATATCCTCAGTCAGATACCAAAATATGGCAACATCTAGTTCACTTCAGTTATTACTGGTGTTGTGGATTCACCTCGGGTGGCTTGAGCCCGTGTTATAACTAACACTTTCTTTGGTACTTGTAAACTAGGTTTCTCTAGGATCTCGACTGAGATAAAATTAAAATCTCTTACATCCCTTGAGCTTGCATATTTTGCTAAGGCATTGGCCCTAGCATTTTAATCTCTAGGGATGATTTCTACGTGATAACTCTCAAAAGCTTCAAGTAGCTGCTTTATCTATTTAGAATAGAGAGCGAACCTCACGTTTTAGGTCTGATAGTGACTAAGAACTTGATTAACAACTATCTGGGAGTCATTGTATACCTGAATCTTTGAGACCTTGATAAAAATTGCCATTCTTAATCCAGTGATCAAGGATTTATATTCGGTCGCATTATTGGTTGCTGAGAAGGCGAGCTTGATTGTGCGGTTAATTTGATGATTTTTCGAAGTTTCCAAGATATAGCCGACACCTACCCGTGCTCATTTGAGGCTCCTCGATACAAAATTGTCAATAGAGGTGCTTATTCTTATTGTCTTCTTTTTTAACTTTGGCTTTTAAACTAGTGCATTCATTAATGAAGTCGGCTAGTGCTTGATCCCTTGATTGTTTTCCTTTGGCTCATACAATATCTCACATTGTTGAGTTCTATAGCCTGCTTGATTAGCCTCCCTATAGTCTTGGGTTTACTAAAAACTTGTCGAAGTGGTTGATCTGTAAGGACTTTAATAGGATATGCCTGAAAATTCGCTCGAAGCTTTCTTGCTGTTAACATCAAGCTATAGGCGAGCTTTTCAATTACGGAGTAGTGCTTCTCGGCTAGACCTAGCCTTTTTCTTCCACAATATGCGTGTCTCTGGATCCTGTTATATTAGATTCTATTTCTTATATCGTCGCTTTGCTTAAGTGTGTCGAATATGCGATTATATGATTTTTGTTTGATGATAATAAACATATATATATTCGTGTAAAAGTATTTGTTAATGTACTATTTTATTTCTCATAGATTAAATAAATATTTGCTGAATAAAAATAAATAACACAGAATTTGAATTCAAACAGAATTTTTATTCGAACAAATATTTATTACAATTTTGAATAGTACAAATTTGAGCTCTCACTATATATATATACAAATTAAATAATACAATTTCGATTACATCACAATTTCTAATTTACAAATGTCCTCACTACATATCGCCCATTCACTCACATTTTATCTTCAACTTCACTTCAAATTGAATCCAGCATCTGAGCAATCTGCAAAAATAAATATTGACGCAGTAAAATTGAAAAGGAAATATTTTTGCAGTATAAAACAAAATGTGAATTTTGAAAATAATATTTGCCTCAGTTATTTGGGTTGTTCGTCATCATTTAATTTTCAATTCATCATACACGAACAGCTTGTGACATACACAGTGTATCACTGTATATGCCACAAGGCCATGCACACCGATATATACACTTGATAAATTTACAGGGACAGGTGAGCACATGTCAAACCCAAAATACCGAATTCAACTCAAGTGCAATAAAATAATGTCACAACTTTCAGCACAAGGTCAAATCCGAGCTATAAGCTAGATTCAACACTGGTGCAAGTTCATGAAAATGGTGAAGATAACTGAAACAAGCTTATCCAAAATACTACAAAGTCAACAATGAATCAGAAATTACAAAGGATAACAGTTCAAGTCACCTCTACCATGTACAGGAATGCAAGCAGTACACTATAGATGCAATCAGCTACATGAGTGCACAAGGGCAAGTGATAACAAATAGATCAGTGAAAATCAAAAAAAAAATCAAGTGAACAACATATGTGTACGTATGGTGATACAGCCTCGAGTATAAATTGGATGTAGTAGTTATTCTCTCACAAACACATATGTATACATGCATACATGTCATGAAGAAATCAAAACCGGGACAATGCAAACTATAACACAGCAGTAAATAAAGGCATACCAAATGCAACAATGAACAAGACTACAAGAAGAACCAGACCAGAGCAGTCAAGCTAAAGCATGGCATGACCAAGTTGAATCAGAGATCTCAAAACCACGACCATGCTACAGTGCAGACAAATATACACAGCGAAGTACAACATCAAGATCAAAAGCCACCAGACAACAGAATGCATGAACACAGGAATATATATATATATATATATATATGCATATGGTCAAGCTATTATTCAACACAGTGTAGCATGAACACAAATGGCTCTATCAATATATGCTACAGGATGATCAAACTTAATGCCACAAGACCACCAAGCAAAATAAGTCGATACAACACGATTAAACTCAATTCACAACCAAAGACAGTAAATGCCGAAGTCATAGAATTGCAGCCAATACACAAAGATGTCGAAGTCAGGAAAAGTTAAGCCAGAAATAGGAAATGTTGGTGATGAAAAATTTGACTCTACAGTTACGAAGAATTCAAAAGACGATAATAGAAATGACTGGGTAGAAGTAGAAAATGCATTGCCTTTTGATACTACGTGCACAACATCAAGCAAAATCAATTTGAAGCCGTGAACAACTACCGTACTCAAGATGAACAAGTCGAAATCGTGGTGGCCAAGAAAATTAATCGAGTCATAAATCAAAACCGTGAGTGTCAAGTATCAATTTATACGAAATTGAAAAAGTCAGTGAAATCATCAACATCCAAACGAAATCGAATGGCCGAATCTAAATATTGAAAATATCAGACAAACGAAAATCTAGGGATTCAAATCATATATAAACCAATTCATCATCGGCAACGAAAATCATCGAGTTCAATCAAGCATAAGAAAAAAGCAAAAAGGAATAAATTACATACCGAAGCCATCTCGAACTCGATCAAATTCGAAGCAGTCGAAGTAAATAAAAGAGACCATCGATTGACAGAAAAGGAACACTGAAATCATCTATTCAATCGAGTATTTAAAGTCGCTTCTTCGAATTTATAGAAGCCTTAATTTTTGAAGAAAGAGGAACGAACGAGAAACAAGAGCCGCCATCACAACGGAACGGGCCGATAAAAGATAAAAAAGAAAGAATAATTATTAGGTCGGCCGTTATATTAGTTTTGGGGTTTATAGTTATATAAGGCTCATAATTATAATTAGGGTTTTTGTTTTTTTTTGTGTGTTTAAATTGTATTTTCAATTTTTAAACCGTTGTAATTTCTAGTCGTGTAACTAGGGGACAAACTACGTGGCGTAGTTTGAGAATTCGCAACTCGGTGGCTGAGTTGTGGCAGGGTTTTGAACGTAGAGTTAGGTTAGTCAGTAGCGGGTGTCGTGAGTTTACGTGTGTAAGCGTGTGACTACTTAATTTCTAGTAGAAACCTTGGGGCAGCACGTAGGCAGGGTTTTGCCGAAGTTGGGTAAATTCTGTGTCGTTCTATTTCTGCATTTATTATTCTGCTATTATCTGTGCTGCTATAATTTCGATATATCTGTGTTTCAATAATTTTATAAGCTTCCGCAATAATTTTTATAATTAATAGCATCACCCTATTCACCCCCTCTAGGGTGAAATCGATTCTACAAAGTGTGCTTTATAATCTTTTCTTTATGGGGTATCTCTTGCCCTTGGTATACACTCGTAAAAACAATATCTCGGCCTAACCGAGTTCTATCACTAGATCCCTGTTCAGAGTTTCATCTTGTTCTAATTCTATTCTCACTTTTACCTCTTTACTATTTATCGAGAATCTATTCGATACCTTAATTTAGGAACTTTTCCCTAGTATTCTTTCCTTATTGGGTATATACCCTATTCTAGTCGTATTGGGAATCTATCCAATGCATGGTACTACTTTACCATGGCCCACTATTATTGGGAATTGACCCAACGTTCCAATCTAATTATGAATCTACCCAATGCATGGTACTACTTGACCATGGCTCACTATCAACATGGATTCTATTATTCGACGTCGTTTTAAACCCAGGCAATACGGTCTTACACTTTATAGCACATTATTGTGGGGTGATCTTATAGAGAGATCTGCCAACTTATCATTGGGTCCAAATCTACAGCCACTTCTGGCGGGCATCGGCCATCTATAACAACTTTTGGTGGGTGTCGGCCATTTACAGCAACTATTAATGCATGTCGGTCGTCAAAAACTATTTTAAGTTAATAGTCATATGAAATGCTAGTTGTAACTTGGCAAAAGGAAATATGAATCCTTTGAAAAGAGTGCTTTTAGACTATTTTGAGTTTGAGAATGAAAACCATTGATAGAATCAATATCTTTAGAAAAAGTGAAACTCTTCATTGATCTCGCCAGATCGATGGAAGAGTTTCAGTCCTTAAATTCAAAACACAAGTATGATATGCAGAAGTTCTTAAGGAGAGAGGATATACCAAAAGAGATACCATAGATGCCCCTCAAATTTGAAACTTTTGCGGAAGAGGTTATAATCCATAAGAGTATATGAATAAAACTGGTATCTTCTGTTTGAATATGGAAATGTGATTAAAAAGGATTCTTCTCGCAACTTCATATTTGTAGAAATGCGCCATATGCATTCAGTTAACAAGAGTTACATGGAATTATCCCTTTCTGTATGAATTTCTCGACTGCATAAGAATGCTTTCGGCATCCAACCAACTTGTGTCCGTTTGTCAAATGATAGATACAATACTTCTCACTCTTCGGGTCTTCTTTCTTTTATGGAGGGTAATCTTGGTAAGTGTACTCTTCATGATATTCCATAAATATCCGAGATAGGCTTTGGTTGAGTAGAGTAATGTTTGATGACTAAATCTCTATCAGATTAGAAAATAGTCGAAAATTTTAAATTAAAAATAACTACAAGCGCACGACGTACGATTGTAGCACGTATGTGAGTATGAGTCGTTCCGTAGGGAATTGTTTAGATGTAAAAATTTCTACTCAATCAAATTAACCAATGATTTGAAATTGTTTGAAGCTAAATTTCTAGAAAAAAGTGGATAAAAATATGAGAGTAGAAGGCAATTTAGAGGCAATGCCCTCCTCAAGATCACATAAATCAACACATAGGAAATTATAATCTCTCTTTTGGTCATTAGTGAATTTAATTGATATGTTTATCATAAGTATGAAATATTTGTGCTATTAATTAGCCCAATATAAACCATCAAACTTTAACATACCCTCTAAACCACTTCTTAACTCTCATGAAAATTGCAATGATATTAAACATAAAATCTATTTTAAGCATGACTTATCTACTATTGAATTAGTAATAGAACCATCAAATTTTGATTTTAAAATTCACTTCATTACCATAATCATATGTAGATAAAGAGGTAACTTATTTTTTATTTGTTTATGCATAGTTTATTTGGTGTCAACAACATAGGCTATCAAATTCAAAGCTAAAACAACAAACTTAAACCACATCAATCATTGCCATTACACGCAAAAAGACATCATAGCTAACAAAATGTTGAATCTACATGATTGAGAGAGCTTCATTACCCCTAAATTGAAGAGGTTTAGCTTCTCATATTTGTCATCATGTCAACCAACGTAGAATTCAACATGAATAAAAACAAGAGGAAAAGTGATCTAATTAAAATGAAAAGAAAGCTAATTAACATAAAATAAAAGCTAACCAACTTGCATAAATAAAATGATCTAGACTATTAACATGAAAGGAAAAAGCATGTAAATAAATAAAAAAGAGAATGAACTAAAACTGCATAAAAAGAAAATTACATAAAAGAAAATGGCTAATTAGCCATGAAGGAGAGAAAGAGAGCTTTTGTTTGTTTTTGAGCCTAAAACTAAACTAACTAAGGGGGATGATAGGAGCTTAATTACATGAATATATGAAGTATTTATACAAGCCTAAACCCTAATCCATATTTTTGGGACTACCCAAAATACCGTTGAGAAAGTGTGGTCCCCAAGTTGTCATTAGCATTTAATTAATCCATCATCAAATATGCATATAAGTTTAACCTCCACTAACTTGTGCATTAAATTCTAATTGTAGATTATGGTAAGTGGGTAGGTGGGATCCTCTATGTTGCATGAAATTGATTATTTCCATCTTCATTTGCTTGTATTCTCTTGTGCATGCATATTTTACATAAAGCCTTCATTATATTTCCATTAAAATTCCAACAAATAAAAATAAAATGTATGAATAAATATTCTCAAAATTAATATATGTACAAAAATGACCATTTTGCCCCTATATAAAGATGAATAAACGACGATTTGAAAATAAATTGAATTTTGATTTAAACATATCAAAACACCCTATATGCTCATTTATTTAATTAAACTAGATTAAATATGGAAGTAAAAATATGCATATTTATGTGCACATCAAATATCCCCACACTTATCTTTTTATTCATCCTCAAATAAACTAACACTATGATAAATCGGTTTTTGTTGGAAGCATGATTGCATTGAACGTATGCAACAAGCCATTAAATCTCTAGGTGTCCCTAGCAGGATGAGTGTTGTCTTGTAAGGTTTTCAATGGATACAAACCACAAAATCCAAATGCGAAATGAAAATTTCAAAATTCATGATTTACTTACAAAGATATGGATGTAAGTTCTTGAAAATATTTACAAATAAAGAATTTACGTTCAAATCGACATGAGTTAGTTAAATATAAGTTTTGGTCATCATCATGAAATTTTAGTACTTTTACTTGTCAAAATTTCCAACAAAAATCAAATTATCATAACAAATAGACTCTAGTTTGGCTAGTTGTTTTGGTTGATCACATAATGTAACTATGAAATAGACCATTAGTTGATTATCAAAGTTTATTAAAGTGGTATTTTAATTTCTTTTGAGTAAAAAGTCAAATCAAATAAGTGAAAATAGTGCTTGGATTTCAATCGCTTACTCTCACTTATTTGAAAATTTTATTGATATTAACAATATTTACATATGCCTAACTCAGAAAATTGAGGCTCGATATATTACCATGCACTGCCTTTCGGGCTTACATGAGGGGAATATAGAGCGTGACGAGTGAATACACAAGTGTGTACGCCTATTGACTGTAGGAATTATTAATGAAAGAAATTTTATATGCATACACCTAACTCGGATAAATTGGGGATAGATATACCGATCGTGCAATGGCTTTCGGGCTTACATGAGAATGGTACAGAGCATAGCGAGTGTACATACTTGCATGTGAACGCATGACTCTAGACGTTAATAAAACTATATACATATATGCAAATATATTTTTTCTTTTGTTTATATATATATATATTATTTGAAGAGAGAGTTTTACAAAATTATCTTAGCAGCATTTAACTTAGAAGATAAAAAATATTATATCATTTTCTTTAAATCCACCACTTTTTTAAACAAAGATTTTTAATTAGAATATACTTCATAATTATCACTATGAACCTCCCTATATACTAGTTAAACCAAAACTTGTAACCAAAAATTTATTTTTGTTTTTGTTGAGACAAATAAATTTTCAAAAATTTCAATTTAATAACCAAAACCATATATTTATCCTATAGTGTTAAAATTGAAATGCTAAAAAGAAAATTTGTATTTGGAGTTTTTGTTTTTTTTTTTAAAGTTTTGGAAAGAAAATGCAAAAATAAACCATGAAAAAAAATGAAGATGTGACTCTCCCACACTTGATTTTGACGGTGTCCCTATAGTCAATCCAAGTGAAAGGAGAAAAATAAAATAAAAATAAAACTATGTCCTATATTTACAAGAAAACAAAGCGGTTATTATTTACATGACATCAGAAAATATGTTGTTAAAGAGTAAATGAAACAAACTTTCAAAGACCAATACATTTGTCTCGTCAAGTATGAGAGACACGACATAAGTACAGAAAACCAAACCATAAACGATTCAAAGTTGAACGTTGATTTGAAAAAACAAATGCCATTTTATGAAAATCGTATGAGTTGTTTTATTTTTGATGATTTTGGGAGTAGATAGAACAATCGGTTGAAATTCAAGTTTATTTTCACCAAATTGAAATTCAAACTTAGTGAAAAATTCTTCAAATTGATGATTTAAATCTTCTCCTTTAGAATCCAACAACTCGTTTTCGAAAATTTCAAAGAATTTGTATCCACTAAATTCGTCTTACTTTGTTGGATTGTCAACAACTTCGTTGCATATATCAAACTCAAAATTTAAAGTTGTTGTATTCAGTTTTTCAAAATCGAAAAAAGAAAGATCGAATTTTAAATCGAGTTTCTCGCTGTCAAAAGAATTAAAATCCAACTCAATTACCGTATTTTTAACAACTTCATTAAGATCGTCATTTTCAATTTCAAAAGTTGTCATTTGAAAATCGCCAATTTTGGCAAAAGGTGGATTATTACTTGATCGTCACACTTTTGAATTTGATTTGGTTTTTCACGTTGTTTCATGTAGGTTTCACCATCACAATCGAGATTATTCTCATTGCCAAAATTATTTAAATAGTGATTCACATTTTCGTTTCGATTTTGAAATTCATTTGGAGTTCGAAGTTGAGTTGGCATGGGTTATAATTGAAATCATTTGAATTTTGAAGTGAATTCAAATTTTGATTCTTTTGAAATCTTTGACTTGAGTTTTTGCACAAATATGAATTACATGAATCATCTATCCTTTGATTTTTTTGTGTAGAGAGTTCAAGTAAAGACGAAATTGTTTCAATGCTATTTTCAAGAGTTGAAGGTTGGTCATCATTTTGAAAACTTTTTTCTGCAAATTCTAAATTGTTTACACAATAGTTGTTATTAAAATATCCAAAAGAATTTGGTCTGAAATTATATGGATTACGTTGATTTTCACAATTGTTGTAAAATTCATGTGAGTAGGGAAATTCTAACATTTTCAAGAATGTTTTTTTATAAAAGAAAAACATTTACCAAAAGGAATTTATTTTTCAAAAGGAAATTTGATTTTTGTTTTTTTGGATTTTTGCTTTTCTAAAAAACTAACGTAATTTTTGTTTTGGATTTTTGATTTTGATTGAAATTTTTTAAAGGATTTAAAAACTAAGTTAAGAAAATTTACAATTTTGTGTTTTGTTTTGGATTTTGAATTTTGTTTTTAAAGAAAATATGCATGAACCAATGCAACTAAATGAGTGCAAGGTCTTAATTACAAATTTCTATCATAAGTAGCTTCTGACCTAAAATTGTATAATCACATTTTGTCTTAATCCAACAAGATAGTTCTCAGCTAGGTAACAGACAGAATTTATCGATGCATCACGAATCGCCATAGCAATGCAGTCGAAGGTTTACGTACCTCCAGAGAAGCAACTACTATAATATTTATGAATCACCGTAATATTTATAAATGGTTATTGCTTTGCCATAGCCGAGACACCTAAAAATTAAATTGTCAAAAGAGGACAACTTGTTAACGTACAATTAAGGTCTAGATGAGCTCGAGACACCCTTAAAATGTCTAACCGTTATTATTAGCAAATTCTAAGATGAAATTCAATTTGTGGGCTAAGGAAGGGATGATGAAATCCCCTACCTTATGTGGATCTGGGTATTGCCCTTAGAAAATAAAAGATGAGATGAATGCAAAATAAGAATTAAACGTGAATTAACGATGCAATTACAATCAAATTTATTTTTGTTTTTGAATTTTTGTTTTGTTCTTAAAAATTATATATATATATATATATATATATATATATATATATGCAAATGAAAGCAAACAACAATGCAATTAAAAGAAAATTGAAGATGAAAGCAAGATGTTAAAGTTGTGCAGATTATTAGCAATTTATTTTATTTTTTTAGCGGTGATTTTTAAAGCAAGCAAGCAAAACAAAGCGATTATTTTTAGCAAATGGTTCTTCCTTTTAATCTGCTTCGGTAACCTAAAAAGGAGCGAATCAAGATATGTACAATTTTTTTTACATGTTTATCACAAAGAAAAAAAAAAACAAAACAAATGACAGTAAAACAAATGAAAACTAAAACAGGTGAAAAATAATGCTTGTTGTTTGTTTTTTTTTTAAAAAATAAGAAAAAGAACTTAAGACGATCTAACTCGATCCATTTATTTAAATCAAACAAAACCCCCTTTTTTCTAAAAAAGAGATGGAAAAAAACTTAAAACTAAATTAAAAAAAAAATAACAAAAGGAAAACAAATTATCACAACCCGGCCCAATATGAAACTTAAGGCCCGTTTTTAATTCCTCAACAATTTTGCTAACACGCTATATTCATTTCAAATACAACCGAACTTCTCAAATTCCTCAATCAAACCAAGAAATGCAAATTCGAAGAACTGCAAATTTCTAAAATTGCTGGTTCGCAGATCTGTAGAGGGGTTCGATTGCGGTTGCTCATTGGTGATGAGGTTGGCGATTTGGTGGTTCGAATCGTATCGTGGTGATCGAAGTCATGGTGAGGTGGAGGAGACTGAGGAATGATGGCTACGGTTTTGGGAATGAAGTAGTTGCAAGTTGTTTGATTTGGGTAACTGGTGAGCTTGACAGCGATGGTGGTTATGATGAAATTTGCTTTGTGTTTGAAGAATTGTTGTGGGTCTGTTGACTGAAAGCAGAGGGGAGTGTGGTATGTAAGTAGAGGCGAGGGGTTCGGTGAGGTCAGGGATGGCTGTATAGCAGAGGTCAGGGAACTGTTATGTGGTAAATAGTGATTTTAATGTTGTTGTTAGCAGTGATTATGACTGGTAAGAAGGAAGCTTTCAGGTATGGATGGTGGTGAGGCGGTATGAATTATAGTATGATGACTGGAAGATGAAGGCAGAGTATGAATCAGGTGTGGATGTTGGTAGGCAGTGAACCGCTGTCAGTAGTGCACAATGAAGATGCACCACAGTAGGGATTGTAGGGCAGTAACAAGGTGGTCAGTTGTGAATAGGTTAAGTTTGTGATGAGTTGGAGTTGTAGAGGTGTGGTAGGGGTTTGACAGTGGGTTTTGATGGTGTTTGGGGATGATGGAAGACTTGCTGAAGGCGTTGTAGTGGCACTGTGTACAGAGATGGGTGTAGGAGGATGTAGGAGTGTTTACAGGGAAGGAGATTGCCGTTGTTTCGCTGTGCAGTATTTACAGGTAAGGAAACATGAGGATATTGGAGAAAAGTTTGATGTGTCAATGATGTAGGAAGAAGGATTTTATGATGGCAGCAGTAGTAATGATGAGTGACAGTTTTATGGTGGGAAGTCTGGAGCAATGGGATGTTTGTGATGAAGTTGGAGGAAGAATGAAGTAGTTGATGTTGTGGTTTGTGTAGTGATATGAAGATTGGGCGGTAAGGTGACAGAGTTGGAGGAGAAGAGTTGTCAGTGAGTTTTTTGTGGAAGAGCGGTTTGTATTTTGATGTGTAATGGGAGGTTTTGTATGTATGCATAAGTGTAATGTGTTATGGGTTTTGCAGGAGATATTGATGTGCAATAGGAAGTGCACAGTTTTGTTTGCAACTGAAAAGCACAGGTTGGAGGAAGATATTGTTTGATGTAATTAGTTCGGTGCAGGAGCTGTAGTATTGGATGAGGGATGATGGATGGTCAGTGCAGGTGAAGCAAGGCAGGGTTGTAGTTGAGAGTGGCTGTGTGCAGTAGTTTGTAGAGTGTAACTACCGGAGATGTAAGTATATGCAAGAAGTGTGGTTGGGGTATATAGAGAGTTGATGTCAGTATTGTAGGCAATGTAGAATACTTGGATGTGACTATTTGGACGTGGACAGAGGTTATGTAATGGTGAAAGTGCAGAGTTAAGGAGATGCACTGGTGTTGGTGTGCAGAAGGGATGGTGAGGATGCAGTAGTGAGGTAGCAGCAAGATGATATTGTGGCGATTGATATTGTAGTTTGATGTTGTGGTGATGGTAGGATGGTGCAGTGACGTATCTGTTATCAGTGGAGGAGCAGATGGATTATGAGGTGGATGGTCAGGGGGTATGTATGGCAGTTGCACTTGTTTGTGATATGGCAATGGTGAATTACAGCCAGGGTGGTTTAGGGGAATGGAACAGTGAAGTCTTGTGTTCAGATGTAAATGCAAACGGAAATTAGAGAACAATGAAATGCAAAAAGAAATCAACAGAAATGGTTAGTTAAATACACAATGAAATGTAAACAGAGAAGCAAAGCAACGGTGCGATGTAACAGTGTTTTTTGTTTTTTTTTTAAAAATTGCAAATCGAATTTAAATTGTAAACTTGTAAAAATTGAAATAATAACTGAAAAGGAAGTTAAAAAAAATTGTTTTTACTTTGAAATAGTGTGTGTTACATGTGTGTATGTATGTATGTATGTATATGTGTGATATATATGTGTGTAAGTAGAAGCCTCTCATTTCTTATTCGAGAAGTCAGGGAGCAAATGCAAATGAAACTAGAAAATAAACACACAAATCAAATCACACAACAAACAGATCCCCGAGTGCTAAAAACTTGTTTAACGACTAAATCTCCATTGGATTTGAAAATAGCCGAAAAAATTAAATAAAAAATAACCGCAAGCGCACAGCGTACGATTGTAGCACGTATGCGAGTACAGGTCGATCCGCAAGGAATTCTTTAGATTTAAATTTTTTTATTCAATCAAATTAACCAAGAGTTTGAAATTGTTTGAAGTTAAAAATTTCTAAAAACAAATAAAAAATAAAAGTGGATAAAAATATGAGAGTATAAGGCAATTTAGAGGCAATGTCCTTCTTAAGATCACGTAAATTGATATATATGAAATTATGATCTCTCTTTTAGTTATTAGTGAGTTTTGTTGATATGTTATCACAAGTGTGGAATATTTGGGCTATTAATTAGCCTAATATAAACCATCAAATTTTAAATACCCATTAAACCACTTCTTAACTCTCATGAAAATTGAAATGAAATTAAACATAAAATTTATTTTAAGCATGGCTTATTTACTATTGAATTAGTACAATGAACCATCAAATTTTGATTTTAAAATTCACTTAATTACCATAATCTTATGTAGACGAAGAGTTAATTTGTGTTTTTGTTTGTTTAATGTGATGTCCTAGAAATTGAGGCAATATTTATTTAGTAATTTCCATTAATAATTATTTTAAAATGAGTAATATTGATTTAATAATCTAATTACCTTTTCAAAAACTAATAATTATTTAATTTGACAAATCCTATCTTTTCAAAATTTATAATAATGATAATAATTTAATTTGGAAATTTTATAAAGTTAAAAGTATTTAAATGATAAAATTTATCTTTCTAAGCTAATTAAAAGATATTCTATTTATAATGTATATATGAGTGTATACATTGTAAATAGGGAGTTTGATTTTAATTTTAATTTAAATTCAATAAGTAATGTTTTCAAATTTATAATATATATATGTGTGTGTGTATATTGTCAATTGAAAGATTTGATTGAATTTAATATAAAAACTTTTCAAAAGCTTATTTAAAAATCTATCTTATATTTTCAAAAGTAATTAAAGCAAATATTTATGTTGTTTAAAACTATAATATCTTAAAATAATATATTATATTAAAAGTTTAATTGGTTTTCTTTAAAAATTGGCTTTTGAAACAAAATTAGTTCATATATATTAAAATACAATATTTTAGTTTGAAACTTTGAAATAAGATTTAATTCAATATTCTTTTATTTTTATATTTTCTTTCTTTAAATTTTAGCTTTGGAAGATATATTTAAAAATATATATCAATGAACTGAACATAGTTTATAATTGATAAAGATAATTTGTATATATAAACATTAAAGCTAAATTGAAATAAACTTTTAAACATGTTAGTATAACTAAGAAATCAAAATTAAATTAATTTTATACATTTATAAAAAAAGGGAACAATTATAATATGTGAATAAACATGTATAAGGCTTTTAAGAACATGCAAATACACTTGTAAAACATTTAAACCTTACAAAGACACTTGTAAGCATTTTAATAATCTTAAGTTACAAGTGGCATTTGTTTTGTTTATTTTTGAAAACATTTATTAAAAATGTATTAAGCAAAAACTTGGCAAAATCATTTTTTGTTTTCAAATCTTTTTCTTCGTCTCTTCCAAAAACAAAGCTGAAACCTGATTTTAAAGGGAAGTTTCAAAACCAAATACACATCTATTCAAAAATCTGCAAGTTTTCTAATCTGTGATTAAAATGAAGTTCAAACAACAAATATGCAAACATTTCTTTCAAGTTCAAAAATATATAAAATAAAGCCTGTAGCAGAGTTTCAACTTCAAATACAATCTGTGATCAATATGGAGATCACTTGCAAACTATAAATCAATACTACTGCAAAGATCTCTGGATCTACAATAGTAAATCAACAACAAGTAAATTCAACTTCTATAATCAAATCTGCAAGCAACATCAAACTCAACGTTCAAAGTACAGATCAACTACAGTAATCAATACTACAAACCATGTCCTCTGCTCTGCAATGTTTGGTGAGTAAACACTTAAAACTAATTCCTTTGGTGCTTATAATTCTGAGTAATGATGCTATAAACATGTTTGTTGTTTGGATTTTTCATCTGGAACATGGTTTGAATTGTATAAATTTGGATGCATGCCTGTATATGCATGTTTCATGCCCTCTGTAAATGTATTTGCTAGATCAACTACAAAATAATTCATATCTCCTTGCAAAATCAAAATTTAGACTCTGATTACAGAAAAGAAAATGTAAGTAACAATGTGTCATTATTTTTAAAAATAATTTTAAGTTATTTTATTTGTTAAAAATACTGTAAGTTTAAAGGTTACAGCAAAAATTAGAAAAAAGGGTAAAAATCAAATATGTTAATTTATATATTTGATATTATAATCTGGTTAGTGAATCCAAATCATGAATTTAGAAATAAATTTTGTAATTTTTAATAGTGTATTGGCCGAGATATTGAATGTTGTTCGATTTTTGGGTTTTGGCCATTTGCCGATGATTGGCGACGACTGGAAGCTTTAGCTTTGGCTTGTAGGTGGTCGGGGAGGCGAGGATCACTAGAAAAATATTGATTTTAAGTTTTCTATTGGCTGTGATGACGAGAATAGGTCGAGATAGGGTTTTGTGCTATTTTGGGTCGTCGAAGTTTAGGGGGTTCGTACGACAATGGTGGCGCACCGAGTTCGACCGCATGTGGGGGTTTAGGTTCGTCATGACGTGGACCAGCTCTGGGTGAGTCGCCGTGTGATCCGAAGGTCTGTGGCGATGCTGAATTGGGAATTTCCGGTGATGGGGAAATCCAGGTTTCGACCTCATTGTTCGTCTTCGTTTTTCATCGTGATCTTCGTTTCTGAGAGGCTGAGATTAAAGTCGAGTTCAACATCGACTTGCTGAAGGTTTGATCAATGATCGGAGGAGGCAGGGGTTGCCGTGCACGTGCACGGTGGCTTTGACATGCATCATCGATTTGGGTTTGGGGAAGAACGATATGTCCCGGGGGTTTTGCGCGTTATCTCTCGTGTTCGACTCGGGGAAGATGAAGTGGGAAGCTTGGATTTTTGCTGCTGTGGGTCTGTGCGAGCTTGTCTCGAGTATTTTTCTTTGTTTACTCGAGAAATCACTATGTTGGCTAGGAAACAATTCGTTTTCAGTTTTTTCTTAATCGAGTCCAGTTTTTAATTGTTTTGATTTCCAAATTTTAAAAAGCAAACTTAAATTTTAAGCAAAGTTTAACTGGTTTTAAAAGAAGGTAAGAAATGTTTAAGTTAGAAAATAATGTATAAACAAATTAACATTTTAAAGGCATGGATTTTAAAGTTTTTAAATCTTGTTTTAAAATAGTTTTGATAAATATTACTTTAGAATGAATTTGTAATTAATTTTTAAATGTTTCAACTTAAATAAAATTGTTGAAATATAATTATGATTTAAGTAAAAAGTATTTAACTTGAATCAAAGAATGATGATTTTAATAAATCATATTCAAGCTTTAAAATTTAATTTATTTTAAATAGAAGTTAAGAGTTAATGTAATAAATGATTTATTTTAATTTGATCATGTTTTATTAACTAAAGTAATTAAAGTATAATTACTTAATTAACTAGAATGATTAATTTGGGTACTTAAATTAAGATAAATTTATTTGTGTAATTAATTAAGTGTAATTAATTTCTTAATTAAAGATTGATTAGTCAAGGTTAATTAATTAAGAAATAATTAAGTAATAAGTAATTAAGAGGTTAATTACTTAATGTTAAAAAGAATTTTAAAGGTAATTACTTAATAAAGTAATTAAAAGTAATTAATTACTTAGTGTAATTAATTAAGTTAATATGATTAATTTTAGTTAATTAATTAAATTTAATAAATTAAAGGTAATCATTTGGTGATGGGATTAAGTATAATTACTTAATGTAATTAAAGAGGTGTAATTACTTAGTGAAGTAATTAATGGATAATTACTGGATGTAATTAAAAAAAGAATGCTTATGGAAAGTAATTAAAGGATAATTACTTAAGGGAAGTAATTAAGTGATAATTACTCAGTGTAATTAAAAGATTAATTAATGTAATTAATCAAGGAGTTGGATTAATTAAAGAAGTAATTAAGGGTAGTTAATTACTGATTGTGATTAATCAAAGTTGATAAATGAATGTAATTAATTAAAGATTAATTATTAAAAGGTAATTAGAAGAATAATTACTTAATGAAAGTAATTAAAGGATCATTATTAGTGTAATTAATGAAAATAATCAAAGGTTTAACTGATTAATAAATGTGATTAATTATAAGATAATTAATCATGAAGTGATTATGATATAACTAATTAATGTAATCAATTAAAGATTAATGTAATTAATTATAATTAATTAATTAATGGAAGTAGTTAAGGTTAGTTACCAAGTGATTAAAGCATAATTAATATGTGTAATTAATTTAAAGGCTAATTACTTAATGTGATTAAGTAATAATTAATCAAGGGTGATTAATTTAGAAGATAATTAAAGGATAATTAATCTGTTAATTAAAGATTAATTAATTGGTTTATAAAGTGAATAAAGGTTGATTAATGAATTAAATGTTGTAATTAATTAATGATTGTTTAAGCAGGATTATGTGATTAATTCTCAAGTAATTAATTTAATTTAAGTTGATTAAATTAATTATAATTTGGATTAATGGTTCCTGTTTGTGGATGATTAATTAAGTGGAATGGCTGAATTGAATGATGCTTATAGTTTGAATAATCTGTGATGTGCTATGATATGATGTTGATTATAGTGTGACAAATGTGTGATATTTATCTATGAATGATGCTGTGTGAATTCAGTATTTTAAATTGAATTAAATTGTTCAAACTAGAATCACTTGGACATTAAGATGGCGTTTTGGATTTCAGCGAGACAGGGATCGAATTTCCAAATTTGTAATTTTTGAAAACCACATCGATCCAAATTAAACGTTAGGTCGTGAATCTCAAGTGAAGAGTGAAGACTCGAGGTGTAAGGACTATTCGTCGTTAAAACTCCGAGGGTGATTCCAATACGAGTTTAATGGGGTAGTACTTTCAGGTTCGAGATGAAGATTCACAATGCAAAGGCTATTGTCGTTAACTCTGAGGGTGAATCGAAAATGAGTGTAGCGAGATAGTGCCTTCGGTTTCTTTCGAAGCCGGAACGAACTTGTATGGATTGAATACTTTCAGAACGTCGTCAGGAAGACGATGAGCATACTAAGATAGATGTGTTCTATAAAGGTAATCGTAGCCTCAAGCCTCATCAACCGGGAATGGCTAAAACATGGAAGGTGTAGCAAGGCTATGTGGGTAGCACACAAGTAGGATGAGATTTACCCCTGTCCAGAGGTTCCTTTTATTCGGCTTAGTGGGCAGTTGGCGACGACCATATGTGGGGTTGTCTTGTTCGGGACTATCTAGTAAGGGATGGTTCCTGCCTTGTGTTGCAGGGGATTTAGAGTGGATCCTCGGTATGGTGATCTAGGCCATGTACTGTGATGGACGGTACCCCAGTAGCCATGTCATTGTATGGAATCCAATCTCCAATAAACGCCATACGTTTTGATTGTGCGCAACTATGTTGGAATGTGAGATGTAAGCATTCCAGTTATTTCTGTATTTTACTTGAAACCTTAGACCCTATTATAATATAACTGGATTTCCTAGAAAATGTTTTGGTTAGCGTAAGGTAAAAACTTACCCATGTTTATTTGTGGGAAGTCTTACGTGATACCTTTTATTTTCAAAGGATTTTCAAAGTTAAGCAATTTTAACCCGTTTACTCACACCAGACCCATGTCTGACCCGGAGTTTATTTTCTGTTTTATTAAACTCTTGGGTACTCAAATTTTTACGAATAGCCTAGGATTCAGGTTAGCTTTGACAAGTTCTGAAGGAGATATGGAGCAGGAGGCTTCAGAATGTAGATATATATTGTGGTTCCCCTGTGCTAGTGTTGTATTTGTTTTTCAGTGATGTACTTGAGTTGTAATAACTAGACAGGTGTTTATAACTGTCTAGTTTGTGTTGTATTAGATGTAATATAATTTATTCGTTCCGCTATGAGATTCTGATGTTGTTTGATTCTTTCTTTTCTATCTTTTCTCTTTTCTATCCCTTTCTTTCTTTCTTCTTAATGATGCATTTTTCTTTGGAATGAAAGGCGGGTCTTTACATTGTGGTATCAGAGCGCTAGGTTGAGTGAATACTTAGGCTTTGGAGTGATTTCTATCTTGAGAGAGCATATTTGTATTTTTATTTATGTATATACCTATATACTTACCTTTTTGATTGGGTTACCTGTTCGGGTTTTCCAATATAAGTTCTAGAGGTAGGAGAGGTAGTGGTGTGTATAGCACGACTACCACTGGTGGAAGAAGTCCGAGTATTGAGATTGGAAGTGTATATGCCAGGGCAGTATTGGGCATCTTGAGTAAGCTTTGCTGTATTGTGTATGAATTCCATCAATCTCTGAAGGAAACCTTTTGAAGGTACGGAGTCCATCTTTGGAGTGTAAGCTTGGTTGCGCTCGTGCGAGCTGATTTTCTAGAATTTGGATCAGTCGAGGTGCTGAAGCAAGTGACGGTATCTTGGCAACCTTAGGAAGAAGTTTTGTCTATATTGGAGTTTGAGGCTCAGTTCAGCTAGATGTTTGTGCTTGGTTTGAAGCCCGAGTTTCTTGTGGGATATCTGCCATCTTGAAGACTCTTTTGTGGAGTTGGCTGATATAGCTTTGTGATTCGAGGAGTTTTGGATAAGAAAGTCTTTGGCAGCAGTGGCAGCTCGGTGGTGTTGAGTGTGCTGTCAGGAAGATCTCTTAGCTCAGCAGTATCCTAGGTGGAGTCCGAAAGCAGTAGAGTGGCATGTTTCTTTGATGGTTCAGGAGTCTTTATGATTCTTATGGAAGCTCAGCCGAGTTTGATGTTGTGGTTTGGTTTGACCATCAGTTTCTTCTTTTGGAAGGCTTAGGTTGTTCTGATTTGTGAAGAGAGAACAATTTCTTTGGAATCTGAACTGGGTATAATCGCAAAAGTGATTTGCGATGGTTCGGAAATTTTCTTAGCAATTTTTGCTTTGGATTGAGGCACCTCTAGAGGATGTGGACCTATTGATGTGATTTGAGATTTTCTGGATGTCTTCGAGGAATCAAGGTTTGCATCCGCTTCAGGAGATTGAGTTCTATATCGACTTGGTTCTTGGGGTTTTTTTCTAGTGATTCAGCCTAGTTATGGGATGGCTCCTTGAGAGAGGGTTTTTATGAAGCAGTGAGGATTAATTGGATCTAGTTTTCTGACTGGATTTCTGCTATGGTGTTTGTGGCCAAATCGGCTAGGTCACTTAGATTTTTTGGAATTTGATGTGCAATGTTTCCAGGATGAGTTGATCAAGTCTGTGCTTGTATTCATCAACAGCATCCTCATCTTCTTCAGATCAGAGTTGTGCAGCGGAAGCAAGGTGGCAGTTACTCTAGAATAGAAGCAACCTCAGACTCCTTGAAAGTTTATGTTTGTCATGGATCAGAGGATTTCTACAGGAAGTTCATTCGGGATCTAAAGGCTTGGTTGTCTAGTGCACCTATTCTTTTTTTTCCGAATAAGAGAAGTAAGTCCGAAGTCTTCCGTGTGTGTAGTAGAGTTTGAATGGTGGATTTTGATGGATCTTGGGAGAACAATCTTGTTGAGTAGGATCCGGATATCGTTTATTTCTTTGTCCGTATTTGTTTCGAGAGGCATCTATGATGTTTGGATGGATCAAGAAGGTTAAAGGAAGCCCAGGATCGGAAAAAGAATTTTGTGGATATGGGACGAAAAAATTTAGATTTCAAAGTCGGAGATTTAATTTTGGATAAAAATTTTCTCTGATCATAAGAGCAATAAGATTGGGTAAGTCTGGAAGCTAGCTCAAAAGAGTATTGGACTTTTCTGTATTCTCTTAAGGTTAAGTATTTTGATCTATAGGATTGAGTTGCCAGTTCGGATGAATGGAATTCGTAATGTATTTCACGTATCTCTGAGGGAGTACGTGTATGATCTATCACTGGTTTTAGGACCAGCAGTTCTAGAGAGATTTGGGAGTTGGACAGGAATTGTCTGTGGTTTGATATCCTGTTTAGATTTGTAGATCTAGATATATACGATCTCTAGATCTGAGTGGTGTAGCAAGTTTAGATTATGTACAACGAATATTCCAGTATTTGTACCTGGGAAACTCTAGGAGGTTCTGTCCAGAATTTTTGTCTGGATAGTTAGCGTTGTTTGTTTAAATTGGTTGCTATGGTTGCTTGTGTATGGTTGATAGCACATGCTTGCTGTTTTAAAATTAAAATCTGTACGGGATTATTAAATTATCTTTACTTTTAAATTTCAAGGACGAAATTCTTTTAAGGAGGGAGGAATGTGATTCCCGAAAATTTAGGAAATAATTATTTAATAATTTCCATTAATAATTATTTTAAAATGATTAATATTGGTTTAATAATCTAATTACCTTTTCAAAAACTAATAATTGTTTAATTTAACAAATGCTATCTTTTCAAAATTTATAACAATGATAATAAATTAATTTGGAAATTTTATTCTTTTTATAGTTAAAATATTTAAATGATAAAATTTATCTTTCTAAGCTAATTAAAAAGTAATTCTATTTATAATGTATATATGAGTGTATACATTGTAAATAGGGAGTTTGATTTTAATTTAAATTTAAATTCAATATGTAATGTTTTCAGATTTATAATATATATATATATATATATATATATATATATATTTGTGTGTGTGTGTGTATTGTGAATTAAAAGATTTGATTGAATTTAATATAGAAAATTTTCAAAAGCTTATTTAAAAATCTATCTTATATTTTCAAAAGTAATTAAAGTAAATATTTTTGTTATTTAAAAATATAATAGCTTAAAATAATATATTATAATAAAAGTTTAATTGGTTTTCTTTAAAAATTGGCTTTTGAAACAAAATTTGTTCATATATATTAAAATAAAATATTTTAGTTTGAAACTTTGAAATAAGATTTAATTCAATATTCTTTTCTTTTTATATTTTCTTTCTTTAAATTTTAGCTTTGGAAGATATATTTTAAAAATATATCAATGAACTATGCATAGTTTATAATCGATAAAGATAATTTGTATATATAAACATTAAAGCTAAATTGAAATAAAAATTTAAACCTGTTAGTATAATTAAGAAATCAAAATTAATATAATTTTATACATTTATAAAAAAAGAAGGGAATAATTATAATATAGGAATAAACATGTGTAAGGCTTTTAAGAACATGCAAATACACTTGTAAAACATTTAAACCTCACAAAGACACTTGTAAGCATTTTACTAATCTTAGGTAACAAGTGGCATTTGTTTTGTTTATTTTTGAAAACATTTATTACAAATGTATTAAGTAAAAACTTGGCTAAATCATTTTGTGTTGGAAACTTTTCCTTCATCTCTTCTAAAACAATGCTGAAACCAGATTTTAAAGGGAAGTTTCAAAACCAAATACACATCTGTTTAAAAATCTGCAATTTTCTAATCTGTGATCAAAATGAAGTTCAAACAACAAATCTGCAAACATTTCTTTCAAGTTCAAAAATCTATAAAGCAAAGCCTATAGCAGAGTTTCAACTTCAAATACAATCTATGATCAATATGGAGAGCAATTGCAACTATAAATCAGTACTACTACAAAGATCTCTGGATCTAGAACATTAAATTCAACAGCAAGTAAATTCAACTTCTATAATCAAATCTGCAAGCAACACCAAACTCAACATTCAAAGTACAGATCAACTACAGTAATCAATACTACAAACCCTATCCTCTTCTCTGCAATGTTTGGTGAGTAAACACTTAAAACTAATTGCTTTGGTGCTTATAATTTTGAGTAATGATGCTATAAACTTGTTTTTTGTTTGGATTTTTCATCTGGAATGTGGTTTGAATCGTATAAATTTGGATGCATGCCTGTATATGCATGTTTTATGCCCTTTATAAATGTCTGTTGCTAGATCAATTGCAAAATAATTCATATCTCCTTGCAAAATCAAAATTTAGACTCTGATTAAAGAAAAGAAAACGTAAGTAACAATGTGTTATTGTTTTTAAAAATAATTTTAACTTATTTTATTTGTTAAAAATACTGTAAGTCTAAAGATTACAGTAAAAATTAGAAAAATGGTAAAATCAAATATGTTAATTTATATATCTGATTTTATAATCTGGTTAGTCAATCCAAATCATGAATATAGAAATAAATTTTGTAAGTTTTAATGATGTAGTGGCCGTGATATGGAATGTTGTTCAATTTTTGAATTTTGGCCATTTGCGGATGATCGGCGACGACTGGAAGCTTAGCTTTGGCTTTAAGGTGGTCGGGGAGGCGAGGATCACTGGAAAAATATTGATTTATTTTTCTATTGGCTGTTATGATGAGAATTGGTCGAGATAGGGTTTTGCGCTGTTTTGTGTCGTCGAAGTTTAGGGGGTTCGTACGGCAATGGTGGCGCACCGAGTTCGACCGTATGTAGGGGGTTAGGTTAGTTGTAACGTGGGCCAGCTCTAGGTGAGTCGGCGTGTGATCTGAAGGTCTGTGGCGATGGCAAATTAGGAATTTTTGGTGATGGGGGAAATCCAGGTTTCGACCTGATTGTTCGTTTTGGTTTTTCGTCGTGATCTTCGTTTTTGAGAGGTTGAGATTGAGGTCGAGTTCAACGTCGACTTGCTGAAGGTTTGATCGATGATCGGAGGAGGCAGGGGTTGCCGTGCACGTTCACGGTGGCTTTGACGTGCATCAGCGATTTGGGTTTGGGGAAGAACGATATGGCTCAGGGGTTTTGCATGTTATCTCTCATGTTCGACTCGGGGAAGATGAAGTGGGAAGCTTGGATTTTTACCGTTGTGAGTCTACGCGAGCTTGTATCGAGTGTTTTGCTTTATTTACTCGAGAAATTACTGTGTTGGCTAGGAAACATTTCGTTTCCGGTTTTTACTTAATCAAGTCCAGTTTTTAATTGTTTTGATTTCCAAATTTTAAAAATCAAACTTAAATTTTAAGCAAAGTTTAACTGGTTTTAAAAGTAGGTAGGAAATGTTTAAGTTAGAAAATAATGTTTAAACAAATTTACATTTTAAAGGTATGGATTATAAAGTTTTTAAATCTTTTTTTAAAATAGTTTTGATAAATATTGCTTTAGAATAAATTTGTAATTAGTTTTTAAATGTTTCAACTTAAAAAAATTGTTGAAATATAATTATGATTTAAGTAAAAAGTATTTAGCTTGAATCAAAGAATGATGATTTTAATAAATCATATTCAAGCTTCAAAATTTATTTTATTTTAAATAGAAGTTAAGAGTTAATGTAATGAATGATTTTTTTTATTTGATCATGTTTTATTAACTAAAGTAATTAAAGTATATTTACTTAATTAACTAGAATGATTAATTTGGGTGTTTAAATTAAGATAAATTTATTTATGTAATTAATTAAGTGTAATTAATTTCTTAATTAAAGATTGATTAATCAAGGTTAATCAATTAAGAAATAATTAAGTAATAAGTAATTAAGAGGTTAATTACTTAATGTTAATAAGATTTTTAAAGGTAATTACTTAATAAAGTAATTAATTACTCAGTGTAATTAATTAAGTTAATATGATTAATTTTAGTTGATTAATCAAGTTTAATTAATTAAAGGTAATCATTTGATGATGGGATTAAGTATAATTACTTAATATAATTAATGAGGTGTAATTACTTAGTGAAGTAATTAATGGATAATTACTGGATGTAATTAAAAAAGGGAATGCTTGTGGAAAGTTATTAAAGGATAATTACATAAGGGAAGTAATTAAGTGATAATTACTCAGTGTAATTAAAAGATTAATTAATGTAATTAATCAAGGAGTTGGATTAATTGAAGAATTAATTAAGGTAGTTATTTACTGATTGTGATTAATCAAGGTTGATTAATGAATTTAATTAATTAAAGATTAATTATTAAAAGGTAATTAGAAGAATAATTAATTAATGAAAGTAAATAAAGGATCGTTAATTAATGTAATTAATGATAATAATCAAAGGTTTAACCGATTAATAAATGTGATTAATTATAAGATAATTAATCAATGAAGTGATTATGATATGATTAATTAATGTAATCAATTAAAGATTAATGTAATTAATTATAATTAATTGATTAATGTAAGTAATTAAGGTTAATTACTAAGTGATTAAAGTATAATTAATTTGTGTAATTAATTTAAAGGCTAATTACTTAATGTGATTAAGTAATAATTAATCATGGGTGATTAATTTAGAAGATAATTAAAGGATAATTAATTTGTTAATTAAAGATTAATTAATTGGTTTATAAAGTGAATAAAGGTTAATTAATTAATTAAATGTTGTAACTAATTAATGATTGTTTAAGCAGGATTATGTGATTAATTCTCAAGTAATTAATTTAATTTAAGATGATTAAATTGATTATAATTTGGATTAATGGTTCCTGCTTGTGGATGATTTATTAAGTGGAATGGCTGAATTGAATGGTGCTTATAGTTTGAATAATCTGTGATGTGCTATGATATTGATTATAGTTGCTGTAAATGTGTGATATTTATCTATGAATGATGCTGTGTGAATTCAATATTTTAAATTGAATTAAATTATTCAAACTAATCACTTGGACATTAAGATGGCATTTTAGATTTCGGTGAGATCGGGATCGAATTTCCAAATTTGGAATTTCCGAAACCACATCGATCCAAATTAAACGTTACATCGTGAATCTCAAGTGAAGAGTGAAGACTCGAGGTGTAAGGACCATTCTTCATTAAAACTCTGAGGGTGATTCCAATACGAGTTTAATGGGGTGGCACTTTCAGGTTCGAGATGAAGATTCAGAGTGCAAGGGCTATTGTCGTTCACTCTGAGGGTGATTCCAAAATGAGTGTAGCGAGATAGTGCCTTCGGTTTCGTTCAAACTCGAAACAAACTTGTATAGATTGAATGCTTTCAGAACATCGTTAGGCGGAGAATGAGCATTCTAAGATAGATGTGTTCTATAAAGGTAATCGTAGCCTCATACCTCATCAACCAGGAATGGCTAAAACAGGGGAGGTGAAGCAAGGCTAAGTGGGTAGCACCCAAGTAGGATGAGGTTTATCCCTGTCTAGAGGTTCCTTTTATTCAGCTTAGTGGGCAGTTGGCGACGGCCATCTGTGGGGTTGTCTTGTTCGAGACTATCCAGTAAGGGATGGTTCTGGCTTTGTGTTGTAGGGGATTTAGGGTGGATCCTCGGTACGGTGATCTAGGCCACATACTATGACGTGCGGTACCCCAGTAGCCCTGCCGTTGTATGGAATCCAATCTCCAATAAGCATCGTACGTTTGATTGTGTCTGACTATGTTGGAACATGAGATGTAAGCATTCCAGCTATTTCTGTATTTTACTTGAAAACCCTAGACCCTCTTTTAATATAACTGGATTTCCTAGCAAATGTTTTGGTTAGCGTAAGGTAAAAACTTAATGTTTATTTGTGTGGAATCTTACGTGATACCTTTTATTTTCAAAGTTAACCAATTTTAACCCGTTTACTCACACCAGACCTATATCTGACCTGGAGTTTATTTTCTGTTTTATTAAACTCTTAGGTAATCAAATTTTTACGTATAGCCAAGAGATTCAGGTTAGCTTTGACGAGTTCTGAAGGAGATATGGAGCTGGAAGCTTCAGCGTGTAGATATATATTTTGGTTCCGCTGTGCTAGTGTTGTATCTGTTTTTCAGTGATGTACTTGAGTTGTAATAACTAAACAGGTGTTTATAACTGTCTAGTTTGTGTTGTATTAGCTGAATAATCTCTATTGTATATGATACTATGTAATATCTTATGTGATATAATATAGTTTATTCTTTCCGCTGTGAGATTCTGATGTTGTTTGATTCTTTCTTTTCTATCTTTTCTCTTTTCTATCCCTTTCTTTCTTCTTAATGATGCATCTTTCTTTGGAAATGAAAGGCGGGTCTTTACATTTAAGCATAGCCTATTTGGTGTCAACAACATAGGCTATCAAATTCAAAGCTAAAACAACAAAGTTAAATCACACCAATCATTGCCATTATGAACAAAAGAGATCATAGCTAACAAATGTTGAATCTACATGATTAAGAGAGCTTCATTGCCTCTAAATTGAAGGGGTTTAGCTTCTCATATTTGTTATCATGTCAACAAATATAGAATTCAACATGAATATAAACAAAAGGAAAATTGGTCTAATTAAAATGAAAAGAGAGCTTATTAACATAAAATAAAAGCTAATCTACTTGCATAAATAAAATGATCTACACTACTAACATGAAAGGAAAAAGCATGTAAATAAATAAAAATAATAATGAATTAAAATTGCATAAAAAGAAAATTACATAAATGAAAATGGCTAAGTAGCCATGAATGAGAGAAAGAGAGAAAGAGAGCTTCTGTTTATTTTTGAGCCTAAAACTAAACTAACTAAGGAGGAGGCTAGGAGCCTAATTACATGAACATATGGGTTATTTACACAAGCCTAAATCCCTAGTCCATATTTTTGGGACTACACAAAATACCCTTGAGGAAATTTTGTCTCCGAGTTGTCATTAGCATTTAATTAATCCATATCAAGTATGCTTGTAACTTTAACATCCACTAACTTGTGCATTAACTTCTAATTATAGATTAAGATAAATGGCTAGGTGGCGTCCTCCATATTGCATGAAATGAATTATTTCCATCTTCATTTGCTTGTATTATCTTGTGCATGCATATTTTCCGTAAAGCCTTCATCATATTTCCATTAAAATTCCTACAAATAAAATAAAATGCACAAATAAATATTTTGAAAATAAATATATGCACAAAAATGACAATTTTTCCCTATACGAAGATGAATAAATGACGCTTTGAAAATAATTTGAATTTTGATTTTTACATGTTAAAATACCTTATATGTTTATTTATTTAATTAAATTAGATTAAATATGGAAGTAAAAATATGCATATTTATGTGCACATCAAGTAAGAACCCTATCCTACTTCAATTTTGCTCGAGACTCACCATCTTGAGTGATTGGGAGAGCTCTCTTATCGGAAGAAACCGAACCTTCATATTTCAACACATTGGTAGAAAGATTCCTAAATTCAATATTTAGGGTCTTAACCATCCCTTAAGTTTGGCCGATTTCTGGATGGATCCTTGAAGATATTCCGAAATCTGCCTGATCTGAGAAGCGTGAAACTCATAGATAGGGTCATACACTTGCCATTCTTTTTCTCCGAAATGAGGATAACCAATCTCTCATTGTTATCTTCTTCAATGAGCTGAATGCGAAGTTTGAGGGGTAGCTTCGAGATGACTTCTTCATTTTCAAAAAGAGACATAATTTACTGAAATGTCCTATTTGATTTCTGAGGGGAAACAAGGTGTGGAGATTTGGGCCCTCCTTCTAGCGTCAGAAATGTTAGTGCAAAACTTTGTCTACACCAACATCCCGAGGTCCAAAGGTATAGCTCCAGAAGCTCGTTGGGCTATTAAAGCTGAAAAAGAGATTACCAAATTGTGATGCAATCAAGCTTAGTTACGAGATGTTGAACTACAGAGTCGCAATAGCCAATGCAGAGAAAGTAAAGTACAGAAAGTAAATAAAACCGAGATTTTTATAGTGGTTCATGCTGAAAGTCCCTACATCCTCTATCCTTTTTCTTATTTAGTCACTCTTACCTAGTCGAGAGGCTTATTACATTGAGTATATACATTTCTTCCATTAATGAGTTCGTAAAGAGAGCTCTAATATGGAAAAGTACAATATGATTTTATATTCTTTTTTTAGTGCCAGCCATTTTACTGTAGTAAGTGGTCCTCTATTTATAGAAAATTTAAAGTTCTTCCATTAGTGCAGGTGCATTCCCTTGGATTGATGACCTGGCTTGCTATGTGCGGCTTAGATTTGAGCGCTTTTCATCATCTGGTTGAGTGCAATTTGACGTGGATTGTTAACGTATTTATATATAGCTTCTAGTCTTCTGTTTATCCTGGCCATTGATCTCGGCCTAGGCTATCCGAGCCGTTGATTGTAGATACCTTTTGAAATGCTTTAGGTTTAGGCTGCTTCATTTGGCTAAGCTTCTTATCTTAGCTGGACAACGACCTTGATCTCCGTCGATGCTTTGACTCATGCTCTCGAGCTACATGCTCTTGGATACTAAGTCCGGCGCTTAAGCTCTTGTTGGAAACCAAATAATGTGTCTTGGAATCGCAAGCCAAGGAACTTTTCTCTTGAATATTAATAGTTTGTACTTCGTAGATATTATGGTGTAACATGTACTTCAACTATCAACCAATGTAACAAACAAAACTTCTTTCCCGCATCGAAACAATATCCCATACTATACCGCAGGCATTGGTATATGCATCAAATGCCTTTTAACTGTTTGGGAATACTAAAATAGGTGTATTTGTTAATACCTTCTTTAAGTATGTTCCTATTCCAAGTTCCACCAAGTAACTAAGTTATTCTTAGTAAGGCGTGTCTATAACATAGAAAACATTGTGAAGTCTTTAATAAACTTCATATATTAGTCCGCCAAACCAAAAATACTCATTATCTCTATAGCATTTTTCGGTATATGGAAATCTTGCACTATAGCAATAAAAGAATATTTTATAAAGTGTAATATTTTAACTCTATTTTTTCACAATGTGATAGAAATATTTATAAAACAAAAGCCATTTAAAATGCGAGTTTTATATACTTCTTTAGTTTACCTTTCAAAAGTTTCACCGTCAAAAGCAATGTACATATAAAAGGTAAGTACAACAATGTGTTGTACACTAAACATTTTAATACAAAAAAACTTTAAAGTAGTTATGGCAATTAATTTTTGTTAAAATTTTCCTATGTTTAAATCTTAAAGTAAGGAGTTACTAGTTTAAACTTAAATTTCTATAGTTTTCCAAAATTTCAAATACTAATGTTTCTAACTCATTTCAAAAATTCTTTTAATTTTGCTTCTTAAACAAATTTTCTTAAAGCTTATCCAAACATTTCTTCGAAAATCACCAAACAATTTGTTTCTTTAAAAACACCAGATATCTAGTGTTTTTAAATTTTTAGAAAACATTTCAAATGGTTTAACACTTAAACTAGAGTAGATGAAAATAACATAACTTACACAAGCCCTAATACTTCATATAATAGTGCTTTAAATACAGAGTGATTTCTATTTTAGCCTGTTTTTTTCAAAAATGGTTAAATCATGTCCATCCTTCAATACAACGTCTAACTCTAATGTAGGAACACACTATCTATTCAATTTAAATCAAATGGCGTCTTTAAAACTATTTCTAATAGAACTTCCAATTTAATCGAGGGGGATTTACTCTAACCTCGAGGTGTCCTTCTTTTATGCATTTATTATGGCTTATCAGTATCACACTTATTTTCTATGGGTCCAAGGGTATCACTCTTCTTTTTTTAATTCGATCTTAGACCCGCAATTTACTCACTACGTTAGTTGGTAAAAGGGACCTCTATTAGCATCTCGTTCTGGGGTAAATTATAATAAATGTGATGAATTTATTCTTCACACTATACTGTTTTAATCTTAACATTAATTTTAAATCACATTCGTTGTCTTTTAGAAGAGATAAGCTAACAACTATGATATAGTAAAAATAGATAAGGTAGGGGCGTGTGTGTGTGTATATATACACACAATAGAAAATTACAAATACGTTCTCTCATATGCCCAAATTTTATAGGAATCACTTAATCTAAGCTCTGATACAAAGTGTAATAGACGCCTTTCTTTAACCCATTGATCTTACGTGCCAATCGATGCTCAGACCCTTAGGCTAGTAAATAATAGATCGTTAGGGTAAAATAAAGTATAACGGTACATAGTGTTATCTATTTTCAACTACACTTTCAAAACTTACAGCGGATGGAAATAAAATATAATACAACATAACATAATATCCTAAGTGGTTCACAAATTTCATAAGTTATACAACCTTTCACTGAAAGAAATATTTCAAATTATTGAGTTAATTATACATAACTACCAAATATATAGGTAACTCGTGGATAAAAAGTCATATTCAGCACCAACGACCTCTGTCACCTCTTCTTCACATACGATTGTTTCTAACCCTAATGACCTATTATATATAAATAATAGAGAAATATAATGGGGGCTTGACATAAGACTAGTGAGTGAGCATCTATCTCTAAATACATGACACTAAGATGCTAATAAACGTCTTTATAGACTACTTCTACGGTGTTAGTTAAAGGGATAAATTTACCATTGTTCCTTTTAGTCTATTTATCGTCGCAATTTAACTATATCATTTTTAGTGATTAAATCATTATATATTCATACAAACTAATATGCATGAAATATTGTATGCCAATTCCACTACGTGTATTATTTCAAGATGTTTCATAGCCCTTTCATTCCTGCTACGTGTCTCGTTTCAACACGCTATAGACTTATCATTCCTACCGTGTGTCTTATTTCAAAACGTTGTAGACTTATCATTCCTACCGTGTGTCTCACTTCAACATGCTACAGACATACCAGTACTGTTATGTGTCTCATTTCAACACTTTGCAGACATACCAGTACTACTGCATGTCTTGTTTCGATGCGTTGCAGATATACCATTACCGTTGTATGTCTAGTTTCAACACTTTGTAGACATATCATTACCGCTGTGTGTCTCGTTGTAACACTTTATAGATATACCATTCCCAAATACTAAATAATGCACTATAATAATTATATTATATAAGTGTATACACATCATTCTATTCATAACATTTTTAAACAAATAATATGGAATACCTCTAACCATTCATATTGACCATCATAAGTCCATGTTCATCTTGTGTCTGCTTCAACTGTAAGAAATGCGGATTATGGATCTTAAGGCAGAATTAACAATAGAGAGGGGATGAATATTGTTTAATTAAATTATGAATCTTTTTGAAATCTTTTCAAATTAAACCCAAACAGATGAAATTCACAAACACAGAGACAATTACAGAACTAGACACAAATGCAAATAGTAAATAAAAGCAGTAAAGGAAAGAAAACACCATAATTTTATTCTTGTGCAAATTTCTTTTCAAATTTAGTGTCGATGTTACAACCTCGATTTCAAGGCCACGAGATACACCCTTCTGTCTTCGAGTCCAAGGCAAACTCTCTTGATTTAATCAGGCTATAAGATCACCTAACTGATTTACAGCTACAATCACCCCAATTGATTTACAAGCCACAAATCACACTTCAATAGAGAGAGACTCGATACACTTCGATCTCTCGATCTTCGATTACAAATAATCCTATAACTCTGAATAGCACTGAGATCTTTGAGAGAGAGTGGCAAAGAATCAAATTAGAGACGATCGAGTTTTATACACTTAGGATTTCGGCAGAGTTTTGTTAAGAATGTTTGAAAATAAGAATGGAAGAGAAAGAGGAGAGAAATTAAAGAAATCTTGAGTGAAAATTAGTTGAAAGCTACTGGTATATATAGGACAATAATGGTCATGTCCATTCGTGAAAGGTATAATGAATAGACTTCTTTTGAAAATTAGAAATTTGAGACAAGGTCTACTATGTCGACATGGGGGTATAGGCATATCAACATCCCCTAGTATTTTTTGAAAATTGATTTTTGTTTTAAAAAGATTTTCATTCTAAAGTTTGTCGAAACAATCTTAAACCTTTGTAAACTATTTTGAATATACTTTATGATTATAAAAACCTTTGGAAAGTGATCTTATTAAATATAAAAGTAATAAAAACTAAATATGTAAACATTTTGAAATTATAGCTAAAACATTAAAACCAAGAGATAATTTAAAACAAGAAATGATTTTGAAATGAATAAGATTTAAACTAATTTTTGAATTAAGGATAAAATATTTAAATCGAGAGAGAGATGTCTTTTTAAAAAGATAGTTTTGAAAAAAATCTAAAAATAAGTCATTTTGAAAATTTCCTGGATTCCACTCTACTAGAGAAGGTCGTGGGTTCCATCCCACTAAAGAGGTCGTTGGTTCCATCCCACTATTAAAGAGAGAAGGTGTATTCCATTTCACAATTAAAATCCAAATAAAGATTTTAGTGCTATTATGAAGTTTTAACATAAATCTAGACTCTACCGCTTATCTTAATATCTTGAACTCTTGAACTCTTGATAATCTTGATACTCATGAGTCTTCAGTCTTGATTTCTACAGTCTTGAATTCGTCAGTCTTGAATCTCTATACTGTACAGTCTTCATTCTCAGTACCTGCATATATATATATATATATATATATCCTACATATACATATATCTAGATAAAGATATTAGTATTTATATTTTATAATAAGTCCTAAGGTTGTTGTCATCAAAATCATCATCTTAGGAACTAACAATCTCCCTCTTTTTCATGATGACAATCTATGTTTATAAAATATACTCCACCGAACTCCGATTCTACTCTAACTACCTCTTATCAAACAACTCCCCCTTAATCTACTAACTCCCCTTTAATCTATGCCTAACTAATAGCCTAACTATCCTATTTTGTAATTCCCCCCCTTTGTCAACAACAAAAACTAAGCCTAAACTAATAGCTCCCCCTTAAACTAATACTATGGAACTAAATCCTATTTTATAAATTTTTATAAATTTCTAAGAATCTTGCCTTGTTTCTCTTATTCCTTTGCCATCCTTTTTGCATGACTTGTAATTCAGTCAGCACTTGCAGAGAATCCTTTATAATTTTTCGATCATCATTCTCGAGCCAATGTAGTACGTTGAAATGGAACAGAATTAGGAGAAGGGAAGGAAATGGTTGCATTTTGGTTTGATTTAGAAGAGGAGGCCATTACTTTGTATTTTTAGAAGTTTATTACAGGGAAAATGAAGTGATAAGACAGATGAATTCGAAATATTGTGGTTATATGACCACCAAACAGATTTTAGAGGGAAAATCAAAAATTTCAAATCCGACCGTTGTACGTCGACATAGGGGATAGGGGCATGTCGACATCCCTTTGAGAACTTTGACAATTTTTTTTTCTCTATTTATTCAAATATATATGTTACTATATCTACATTATATATCTCAGTTTTGGAAGAAAAAAAAACCTAGTTCTCTTCTTAATTTAGTAAAGGTTGATTGATTCAAGGGTTTGGTCAGAATATCAGCTATTTGATTCTCAGTGTTGATAAATTCAAGAGAAATAATCTCTTTTCTTATATTATCTATGAGAAAATGATGTATGATATCAATATGTTTGGAACTGGCATGATGAGTAGGATTTTTGAATAAATTTATTGCACTTGTATTGGCATAATAATTTGGTGATTTTGAAATATTTAATGCAAAATTCTTTAGGAAATGTTGCATATAGATAATTTGAGAACAAGTCAAAGCAGTAGAGATATATTTAGCTTCAGTTGTTAACAATGAGACAGTATTTTGCTTTTTACTAAACCAGGAAACCAAAGAATGTCCTAAAAGTGACAAGTTACACTTGTACCTTTTCGGTCTGATTTACAACCAACATAGTCAGCATCACAATATAAGATTAAATCAAATGAATCATTTTTAGGATAAAATAGGCCATAGTCTAAAGTGTGTTTAACATATCTTAGGATACGTTTAACAGCTTTTAAATGGGTTTTTTGGGTTGAGATTGGTAACTTGCACAAAGACGGACACTATGAATCATATCAGGCCTAATCCCAGTTATATAGAGCAGCGATCCAATCATTCCACTGTATAGTTTTTGATCTTCATCTTTTGACATGTCTTATTTATTTAAGGCTTCATTGGTTGTCATAGGAGTGGGTTTCCCACTCGCAGTGGTCATACCAAACTTACGAACTAGATCCCTAACATACTTTTCTTGACTAATTAAAATACCACTATCTAATTATTTTGTTTGCAATCCTAAAAAGAAAGTAAGTTCACCCGTATGATTCATCTCAAACTCTTTTGTCATTATTTTAGAAACCTCTTTGTTCATTTCATTGTTTGATGATGCAAAGATGATATCATCTACATAAATCTATACAAATTGGATATCATTTTTGTTTCTTTGAATAAAAAGCATGTTATATAATCTACCAATTTCAAATTTGATTATAACAGGTAAGATCTTAGTCTATTATACCAGGCTCTAGGAGCTTGTTTCAGACCATATAAAGCTTTCTTTAATTTGTAAAAATGATTTGGAAACTTTTTTTATTCAAAAAGTGGAGGTTGTTTAACATAAACATCCTTCTTAACGAAACCATTTAAAAGGGAACATTTGACATCCGTTTGAAATAATTTGAAATTGTTGTGGTTTGCAAAAGCAAGTAGAATTCTAATGGCTTCTAATCCTGCTATGTGTGCAAAGGTTTCATCAAAGTCTATTCCTTCTTCTTGACAATAACCTTGCACGACTAACCGAGCTTTATTTCTAACGACCCCACCTCGTTCATTCATTTTATTTCGATGAACCCAGTTAGTTCCTATTAAAGTTTTATTCTCGGGTCTAGGAACAAGTTCCCATACATCATTTCTGGTGAATTGATTCGGTTCTTCTTGCATAGCAAGAATCCATGAATCATCAGATGATGCTTCCTTTGGATTTTTGGGTTCAATAGTTGATATAAAAGCTACATTACTCATTTTGTTTAGTTGATTTCTAGTCTAACAACAGATTCAATATTTCCTAGTATATTTTCTATAGGATGATCTTTTAAAAGCTCGATCCTTTTAGTATGATAAACAATTTCACAATTTGTTTCATTTAATTCATTATTTAATGTAACAAAATCATCTTCATCATTTATTTGAACAAAATCTGTGAAATTTTCATCAAAAGTTATATGCATTGCTTCTTCAATGGTATTAGTTTTTAAATTGAAAACTCTGTATGCTTTACTTCTATTAGAATATCCGACAAAGATTCCTTTGTCGAATTTAGGATCAAATTTAACCAAATCGTCCTTTGTATTTAGAATAAAGTATTTACTTCCAAAAACTTTAAGATAAAATAACTTTGGTTTCTTATTGAAAAGAAGTTCGTATGGTGTTTTATTGGTTAGTGGACTAATTAAAATCCTACTCAAAATGTAACAAGCTGTAGCGACTACTTCAGCCCAAAAATTTATTGGTGATTTACTATCTGAAAGCATAGTCCTTGCACACTCTTCAATCGTCCTATTTTTATGCTCTACCACTCCGTTTGGTTGTGAAGTTCTTGGAAGAGAAAAATTATGATTTATTCCTTTTTTATTACATAAATTCTTAAAATTTTCATTTTCAAATTCTCCATCGTGATCACTTCATATATTTTTGGTTTTAAATAAAGTTGGATTTGAATTCTTTTTGCAAAACTTTTAAACGAATTAAAAGCAGCACTTTTATGTTTTAAAAAAATTGTCCATGTAAATCTAGAATGATCATCTACAATTGCAAAAACATATTTACTGTGATTTATTGAATGAATTTGAGATGGACCACACAAATCTATATGAAGTAACTCAAGAGATTTTGAAGTTGAAATCATACCTTTCAATTTGAATGAACTTTTTCTAAGTTTTCCTTATTGACATGCATCGCATATACTATCTACTTTAAAATCCATTTTAGGAAGACCCCTTAGTAGATCAATTTTGAAAGTCTAGGTAAGAGTTTGAAATTCAAATGCTCAAATATTTTATGCCAAATCCAAGGGTCACTTGTATTATCCAAAAGATATTAGTTATCATTTGAGATTTTCATACGGATAATATAAATATTTTTCTTCGTAATTCCTTCAAAGATAATATTTGATTTATTATTTTCGACGTGACACTTATCAATTTCAAATTTAAGTTTGTAGCCCGTGTCACATAGTGGACTTATTCTAAGTAACTTGTATTTTAGATTGCTAACCAACAGAACATCAGAAATAGTAGGAGTTTTAGAGTTATCGACATTGTCAATGCCAATCACATATCCTTTTGAATTATCTCCAAAGTTGCCCGGTGCTTTAATTAAGTCATTCGGTATCTCCGAATTACAAATCATGTGTCGTGAACATCCGCTATCAAGTATCCATTTGTTTTTCTTAATTTTCACTATTTGTCCATTGAGTGTTGATTCTTCAAAAGCTATATAACACATTTGTTCCTGCACAACACACCAGTTCGGTAGATAACTTGATTTTCTATGATAATAATATGCATATTTATGAGACAACGACGATTTTGACAGTTCTGAACTAGTTTTAATAGAATCTTCGAAAATTGCCATTTTAAACTTTTTCAAAATTCAGATTATGATAACTTTGAAAACCAATGCTCTATTACCAAATGGAGGAAGTGCGCATTACGGATCTTAAGGCAGAATCAACAATAGAGGGGGTGAATAGTGTTTGATTAATTTTATGAATCTTTCTGAAATCTTTTCAATTAACCCGAACAGATGCAATTCACAAACATAGAGACAATCACAGAACCAGACACAAATGCAAATAGTAAATACAGTAAAGGAAAGAACATACCAAAATTTTATACTTATTCGAAGCTACCCTACATCCAGTCTCACACAATTTCTTATGTAGATTTCTTTTCAAATATAATGTCGATATTACAACTTCGATTTCAAGGCCACGAGATACACCCACCTATCTCCGAGTCCAGGGCAAACTCTCTTGATTTAACCAGGCTACAGGATCACCTAATTGATTTACGGGCTATAATCACACCCAATTGATTTTTGGGCCACAATCATACCATTTCCAATCACACTTTGATAGAGAGAGACATAGTACACTTCGATCTTTCAATCTTTGATTACAAATGATCCTATAACTCCGAATAGCACTGAGATCTTTGAGAGAGAGTGGCAGAGAATCAAACTAGAGACGACCTAAGTTTATTCACTTAGGATTTCGGCAAAGTTTTGTTAAGAATATTCAAAAATAAGAATGGAAGAGAAAGAGGAGAGAAAACAAAGAAATCTTGAGTGAAAATTCATTGAAAACTACTGGTACGTAGGCGAATAACGGTCATGTCCACTCATGAAAGGTTATGATGAATAGACATTTCTTATGAAAATTGAAATCAACGGTTGCCATGTCGACATGGGGGGCATAGGCATGTCGATATCTCCTAGTATTTTTGGAAATTTGATTTTTGTTTTAAAGAAATTTTCTTTCTAAAATTTGTCGAAACAATCTTAGAACTTTGTAAACTATTTTGAATATAGTTTATGATTATTAAAACCTTTGGAAAGTGATCTTACAAAATATAAATTAATAAACTAAATATATAAATGTTTTGAGATTAAAGCTAAAACATTAAAACCAGGAGATAGTTTAAAAAATGATTTAGAAATTAATATAATTGAAAGTAGTTTTGAATTAAGGCTAAAACATTTAAACCGAGAGAGTGATGTCTTTTTAAAAAGATAGTTTTGAAAAAAAATCTAAAAATAAGTCATTTTGAAATTTCATAGATTTCATTCCACTAGAGGAGGTCGTGGGTTCCATCCCACTAAAGAGGTCGTGGGTTCAATCCAAATATTAAAGCGAGAAGGTGGGTTCCATTCAATAATTAGAATTTGAATAAAGTTTTAGTGCTATTATGAAATTTTAACATAAATCTGGACTCTATTACTTATATTGATATCTTGAACTCTTGAACTCTTGATAATCTTGATACTCATAAGTTTTCGGTCTTGATTTATATAACCTTGAATTCATCAGTCTTTGAATCTCTAATTGTATAGTCTTCATTCTCAGTACCTGCATATATATATATATATATATATATATATATATATATATATATGCATATACATATATCTAGACAAAGATATTAGTATTCCTAAAGTTATTGTCATCAAAACCATCATCTCAGGAGCTAACAACAACTTCTCAGATATTTGAAAAACCATTCAGATATCTAGTTTGTTGTACAAAATTGCAACCATAGTTAAATAGACATCCGACCTCATATTCAGACATTCGACTTTGATTCCATACATCTAAATATAAATTCAAACATCTAAATCATGCCAGATTTCGATGAATTTCTTTCAATTTTCCTCGGTAAAATTTTCAAATAGCTAAATCATAATTCAAACGTTTGAATTATTATTGAATAAGTGTTTTAAATAATTTTTCACTATCTCTTGGCCCTAGTTTGTCTAGGATATGTTTTATCTCTTTTTATTATTTACTACACCTATCATATTTTTCATGCGTCTCTTTTTTTTTTCTTTGTCATTAGGTTGGTGTAGTTATACTATTGGTTAACTTGTTACAATAATAATCCTATTCATTTTCTTTATAATATCACTCTTCTATCTTAGTTCTGACATATCTGTTCTATATAGTTACACAAGCACACACATGTAGGCCGTCTATTTTAATTTTGAATTGTACTTTTATAAGGTAATTGATTGTTTTTAAAAATCAAAGTGTCATTCAACTCCAAACAGCCTACAATCAATCCAATTAATGATCTATTCATTTTGTGTCAATTTCAATTTATATCTATGTAATTCATTCTAGATTTATGTGTGTCTAAGTAAAATTATAATTTATTCTCAAAAAGCCGAGTATCATTTCAACTCCAAATATTACATCATTAACCCAATTATAATTAGAGGTATTGTTTCAACCTCCATGGTCAATGAATAAATTCAAATTCAATTATTAATTTGATATTGTAATACAACCTGCATTTCTTCAATTTAATCTAATATAGGCTTTAGAAATGAGATAAAAGCATATATAGATTAATGTAGATAGAAGATAATTTCCCACTCACGGATTAGTTTCGACAGTGAAGAAATGAAAGCTTTCTATTAAGTTAGTAGGCGTTGACGTTTTGCACTTAAGCGATTTTTTAACAAATAATCTGTACTGCAAAGTTTTAAGTTACAATTTAAATCCTTTTGTTTACATTGCATACAAATAACATAGTCACTTACTTATAAATGCATTCTCATTCAGCTTAAACAGAACAACTATATATTTTACAAAATATTTTTAGATAATTTATATGGCATATTTAAATTCTATAATTATATAATTTCATTTAATTATTGATTTGTCGATGTCAAATAATATTCTATTTATTTATTTCAAAATAATAAGATAAATCGAATTATCAATCAAACACGTATTGAAATTCACTTCTTTATACTAATTTTCGTATTTAACTCATGGAATATAATTAACCATTTGGATATTAATATTTACTCAAAATATTATAATTTACAATTTCAATGAAATAATTTGCACTGAATACATTACTAAACAAATTTATTTGTCCGTTTAAATTTAATTTCCTAAAATTAAATTCTTATTTTCATTTATTTCAATCATATACAAATTGTTCGCAACACACACATATATATCCTATTCATTGAAATATTTTTGATAACAAGAGAGTGATACATAATTTAAACACACAACAATCATTTTGATGTCTCGAGGGATCAAACCTATAACGGTTCGCCTTTTTAACCCTCCAACGTCGACACTAATACATCAATGGTATTCATGTGCCATGCACCCAAATGTTGGAAATATGAATAGTTAGGGTAAAAAAGGAAAAGAAATAGAATAAGGAAGAAGTGAACACTATATTAGAATCTCACATAAAAGGTCTTTACCAAAAAGAAAACCTTTATATACATACATCAATAAAAGAAAACTAACATATCATCAGCATGGACAATTATAACAACCCGTCCTCACAAATTCTGATAGATATAATCAAGTAATGCAATGGAAAATAATGTTGGAACTCAATTTAACATTGTTTTGATTAATGACAAGCTATATAAAACATTTTGTGTGTACTAATCATTTATGCAGGAGATTTGTTGCAGATTCATATTTAGAGTGTTTGAAGTTGTGAATTTCTAATATAGAGTCTGTATATCATTTAGTAATTTGTTAAAAGCTCTCCTAAATTGATATATATGTAAAATAGTATACACACAGGCACAAGTATGCACAACAGGCTGAAAACAGCCGGCTGAATGCATTCATTCAGCCGAATATTGAAACAAATTTATTGTTTCACATTATTCAGCTAGCTGAATGAATAAATTCAACCGGCTGAATCAGGCTAAGATTAGCCTATTTTCTTGCTGTCTTCGATTTAATTCAATTTAGATGGCTGAATTTTTCCAACTGCTATTTTCATGAATCATTTCTCTTCAACGAAGAGTAATGTCTTCAAAATCAACGGTTGCGCCTATTTCTTTTTAATATAATTTTTCATCTATGGCTCCAACTTTTTAAACTCTATAAATAGATTACAGAATTCAAAAAACAACTCACCGAAACTAATTTTAATATTCTTGAATTCTTATCTATTCTCTATTTTTCAAACTGCACTCAAACTGCTTACATTCTTTGATCGTTGATCACTCTACCTTCCATTATTCTCAAGCACATTACATTACATATCATAAAGGAGAATTTTATAGGAAGATTGTACTTAATTGACTTATCAGTGCCATTCAAAGAGCACACTACAGTCAGATACTTTTGTATTTGTAAAGAAGTTATGCTCGGTTGCTCAGGCGGTAGAAATCCTATTCGGTTGCTCAGGCGGTAGAAATCCTATTCGGTTGCTTAGGCGGTAGAAGTCATGTTCGGTTGCTCAAGCAGTATAAACGTATTCCTTTGGGTTAAGTGAGGTTTGTTAGCCAAATTCCAGAAGGAGTCTGGGACAGGACGTAGAACAGGAGTTCAAACCAGTATAAAAATCTCTGGTATCATTCACTTTACTATTTTTACTATTTACTTACTTATTCCGCACAAGTAGTTTATCCATATTACATGATCCTATAGCATAGACACTTTCATTGAAACGTTTTGTAAATATATCTGCCAATTTATTTTCAGAGGATACAAATTCCAATCTGGCTAAATCCTTTTCAATAAGAAAATGACGACGTATGTCAATATGTTTAGTTCGTGAGTGATTTACAGGATTTTGGATAAGTTTATAGCAATAGTATTATTACAAAAAATTATTGATTTAGATAAATTAACACCAAAATCTTGAAGTGTTTGCTGCATAAAAATGATTTGAGCACAAGCTAAAGCAACAGAAATATATTCTGCCTCACAAGTTGAAAGTGAAATACAATTCTGTTTCTTGCTAAACCAAGAGACTAAGGACTGTCCAATGAAATGACAAGTCCCACTAGTACTTTTTTGATCTGTTCAACATCCTCTAAAATCAGCATCACTCTACGAAACTAACTCAAAAGGACATTCTTTCGGATAGAAAAGTCTGAAATCTTTGATTTTGCTTAGATAACGTAATATGTGTTTTACTGCTCGCATACGTGATTCTTTAGGAATTGCTTGGAATCGAGCACATAATCAAACACTCATCATTATATTGGGTCTACTAGCAATTAGATAAAGTAATGATCCAATTATACTTCAATATAATTTTTGTTTAACACTTTTGCCATCTTCATCTTTATCGAGATGAACTGTTGTGCTCATTGCAGTTGGTTTAGCAGAAGTGTTTTCCATATTAAATCATTTAACTAGATTATTACAATATTTTTCTTGATTAATAAAAATTCCATTTTCTATTTGTTTAACCTGTAATCTAAAAAAAATAAGATAACTCTCCCATATGTGACATTTTAAATTCTTTGGTCATAATTTTTTAAAATTCCTGACATAATTTTTCATTTGTAGAGCCAAAAATAATATCATCTACATAAATTTGAATAATTAAAATATCCTTTTTAGTTCTTTTAATAAAAAGAATTTGATCAACCATCCCAATTTTAAAACCATAATCTATTAGATAGGTCATAAAACGTTCATGCCAAGCATGAGGTGCTTGTTTTAGACCGTATAGGGATTTTTTAAGTTAATAGACATGTTCTGAAAAATTTTCATGTGTGAATAACGAAGGCTGTTCAACAAAAACATTTTCTTTTATATACCCATTTAAGAAAGCACTTTTAACATCCATTTGATAAAGTTCGAAATTATGAAAACGTGCAAAGGCCATTAAGATACGTATTGCTTCAAGTCGTGCAACTAGAGCAAACGTTTCTTCGTAGTTGATTCCTTCTTCTTGATTATATCCTTGTGCAACTAATCTAGCCTTATTCCTAATTATATTACCATGTTCATCTGCTTTATTTTTGAAAACAATTTAGTACCAATGACTGTTTGATCACTTAGTCTAAGAACTAGTTCCCCAACTTCATTTCGTTCAAATTGGTTTAGCTCTTCTTGCATAGCTATAATCCAATAGTCATCAGTAGATGCTTCTTTTTCATTTTTAGGTTCGATTTTAGAAAGAAAAGCTACATGGCCCATTTGATTAAGTTGATTTCTATTTCTAACACATGAATCAATTTCTCCTATAACATTTTCTACTGGGTGATCTCGTAAAATCCTAGGAGGAAATCTTAATCTATTTTCATTATGATCAATGTTTTCATTTTTTTTCAATTATTATTAGAAATGTTTTCATCTTCTTCAAAATTATTTTGAGTAACCATATTTGTGATTGTCTTAGGAATAACCTCAAAAAAATTATTAAATTTGAAATTTTCGTCGAATGAAACATGAAGTGTTTCTTCAATTATTTTTGTTCTTTTTTTAAAAATTCGATAAGCTTTGCTTCGATCTGAGTACCCGATGAAGATTCCTTCATCGGATTTTGGATCGAATTTTCCAAGCCGTTCATTTGTATTAAAGATAAAACATTTTGAACCAAAAGTTTTAAAATAAAAAATGTTTGGTTTTGTATGATGAAACGGTTCATATGGAGTGTGTTTTGTTAAAGGTCGGATGGAAACATGATTTAGAACATAGCAAACGGTTACTACAGTTTCTGCCCAAAAATTTTTTGGTAGTGTGTTTCCATTTAACAAAGTTCTTGCACATTCTTCTAGTGTTCTATTTTTTCTTTCTACAACGCCATTTTATTGTGGTGTCCTAGGAAAAGAAAAATTATGGTAAATTCCCTTTTTATTATAAAAATGTTCAAATGCTTCGTTTTCAAATTCACCTCCACGATCACTTCTAATATTTTTAATTTTTAAACTTATTAGATTTTGAATTCTTTTTGCAAAAGTCTTGAAATTTTCAGAAGTATCACTTTTATTTTTTAAGAAAATAGTCCAAGTAAATCTTGAAAAATCATCTACTATAACAAAAACATATTTACTATGATTGATAGATTGAATTGGAGTTGGACCAAAAAGATCTAAATGTAATAGTTCTAATGGTTGTATAGTAGATATATTTTTCTTTAATTTAAACGATGATTTTGATAATTTTCCTAATTAACAAGCATCATTGATATTGTTTACTTTAAAGTTCATTTTTGATAAACTTGTTACTAAATCATTTTTAGATAATTAATTTATAGTTTTGAAATTAATATGACAAAATCTTTTGTTCCATAACCAAAGAACATTTTTTTGCTATTAAACACATATTTGTATTATAATTTATATTCATATTTAAAACATAAATATTTTTATCTCTAAAACCTTCAAAAATAAGATTCTTATTTTGATCAAAAATATCACACTTATTTTTCGTATTGAATCCTTTGTCACACTATTGGCTAATACTAAGTAAGTTGTGTTTCAAATTTTTAACTAATAAAACATCTGTAATAAGAGGTAAACTAGATATACTGTTATTGCTCACATCGCCTTTACCGATGACATATCCTTTGGAATTATCTCCAAATGTGACAAAACCTCCCTTTGAGTAGTTAATGTTTGTTAGCATCTCTTTGTTTCCTGTCATGTGTTTTGAGCAACCGCTATCTAGTATCCATTTTCCTCTCTTTTTGGATGGTTCCTGCAAAATATAGAATTAACATTGGTACTCGCCATTTTATTTTGGGTCCTAAGAGTTAGGTCTTAGGAAGCCAAACCCAAGAGGGTTCAGAATTCCTTTTGAAAATAAAATCTTTGTTTTTATGAACAGTTTTCATAAAATATTTTATATACTTGTTTCTTATTGAAAAATTATTTGTTTTAGGAACCCAAATCAAAACTGAAGTAGTAAAATTAGAAATTTTAGAACTAGGTTTTTCGATTTTATTTTTATATGAAGAACTCTTTTTCTTTGGAATAATTTAAAAGATTGTTTACATCCTAGTCCTCTTTTATCTGAAATAGTTTGAGAATTTTCTATAATTTTGGAAAGATTTTCTCTACCTTTATTAAAATTTGAAACATTTTTGGTAATGTCCTCAAACTTTGTTTTAAAACTAGAGTTATCTAACTCTATAATCTTAATATTTGATTTAAGGTCATCATTTTCAATTAATAAAGCATCATTCTTTACTTTCTAAGTTTCGACCTCTTGATTTAGGAGAGAAAGTTGCGATGACATATTAGAACAAGATTCTTGAGTAACTTGGAGTTCTTCTTCTAAGATTTTCTTTTCATCTCTTAGCATTTTTACTTCGATTTCAGTTCTATTCAATTTTTCAAGAGCTTCTTCGCATTTTCTATTTTTGCCTTTTAATTTGTCAAGTAATTCTGAATTGATTTCCAAAAGGTCATTAAAAGTTAGATCACTTACCTCGTTTTTTGTAGCCATAAAGAAAATGTTGGCTTGTTCTGAATCACTATCCGAGTCACTTTCTGATGATGAAGATGATTCTATATCGTCCCATGTGACAGAGAAAGCTTTCTTCTTGAACCTATCCTTCTTGTGCTTATACATGTCTTTCTTTTTCTCAGGACAATCTTTCTTGATATGACCTTTATTGTGACATTCATAACATTCTAGAGTAGATGTTGATGGTTTGTTGGTGTTGTTATTATTGCTGGAGTTGTTCTTGTTATATCTAAATTTGTTGCTCTTTCTAAATTTCAAAAACTTTTTTAAATTTTTAGCAATGAGCACCATTTCTTCTTCATCTGAATCTGATTCATCTTTTTCTACTTGGAATGCTATATTTTAATTATCTTGAGCTTGTACTCATTTTGCCTAGAGATTAACTTCATAAGGCATTAGATTTCCAATCAACTCTTTTTGGTTTTATGGTCGAATTGTCGTTAGCTTCTTCGATTGCTAAGACTTTTCATTTCCACTCATCCGTTGGTGAGTTTAGGAATTTTGAAACAATATCAAAATCTGTGTAAGTTTCTCCTAGTGCTATTAAAGAATGATATATATCTTGAAATCTAGAGTACATGTCATTGATAGTCTCATCTTGTTTCATTTTAAAATTATGAAACTGATTTTTGAGCATGGAAATTTTACTTTGTTTGACTATGTTTGTTCCTTCATTTGTAACTTTAAGTGTACGCCAAATTTCATGAGCAGTTCTACATATGCTTATTCTATTAAACTCATTTTTGTCTAATGCACAATATAACATATTCATAGCTTTAGCATTTGCAGTAGCATCTAATTTTATCGTGTTAGACCATGCTGGATATTCAGTACTAGGAATAATATATTCAGATTGCATAATGTTCCAGGTATCATAACTACTTGCTTGTATACAGACTCTCATCCCAGTAGCCTAATAGTTATAGTTCATTCCATTAAATAGAGATGGTCGTGCAGTAGATTGACCTTCTAAAAAGGTAGTGTTAGAAACAGTACTGGTGTTGTTTTCCACGTTAAAACAATATCAGATAAATAGCCTTGCTCTGATACCAAATGAAAGTGTCTGTGCTATAGGATCGTGTAACATGGATAAACTACATGTGCGGAATAAGTACGTAAATAGTAAAAACGGCAAAGTAAATGACACCAGAGATTTTTATACTGGTTCGAACTTCTGTTCTACGTCCAGTCCCAGACTCCTTCTGGAATTAAACTAGCAACCCTCACTTAACCCGGAGGAATAGGTTTACACCGCCTGAGCAATCGAACAGGACTTCTACCGTCTAAGCAACCGAATAGGAATTTTACCGTCTGACAAACCGACCAGGACTTCTTTACAAATAACAAAAGTATCTGATTATAGTGTGCTCTTTGAATAGCAATGACAAGTCAATTAAGTACAATCTTCCTATAATCTTCTCCTTTATGATATATAGTGCAACATGCTTGAGAATAGTGGAAGATAGAGTGATCAACGATCAGAGAATGTAAGCAATTTGAGTGCAGTTTGAAAAATAGATAAGAACTCAATAATATTAAAATTAGTTTCAACGAGTTGTTTGTTGAATACTGTAATCTATTTATAGAGTTTAAAAAGTTGCAACCATAGATGAAAAATTATATTAAAAAACAGGCACAACCGTTGATTTTGAAGATATTACTCTTCGATGAAGAGAAGTGTCTATTCATGAAAATAGTAGTTGGAAAAATTCAGCCGGGTTGAATTAAACTAAATCGAAGACAGCAAAAAAAAAGGCTAATTTTAGCCTGATTCTACCACTTCTCTACTTCTTTCTTTTTAACTTTAAATGGTTCGCATTTTTTCTATTTACCTTACATTTGTTTTCCTCCAACCAAATTTTCTGAGGTTCTCATAAAACTAACCACAAATCTATTTTCTATTTATATGTGTCCTTACACATATATACCTCTACTAATCTTCCTTCTTTTGACATTAGTTTTTAAATAATTTTATTTTAAAAGTTTCAAAAACATTTCTCAAAATGTCTTCCCAGCATAATTCTGAATCCTCTGCTCCATCTTATTCTTCTCCCAGTTCGGGATCGGTGAATTTACCAACTCCAACACCGATTTACGAACCAGTTCAAATTCCTCCTTCTACACACACTGGTCATACTCCACCTAGTAAAAGAACGAGATGGTCTCTATTTTTTGGTTCACTATCTACCGAAGAGAGGATAGATGATATTCATCACTACCAAAGGGAAACAATGAAATTACAGTGTGTACTTTATTATGAACAAAGTGTTAATGCCAAGCGTTTAAGCTTTTAGGAACAAGTCGCTTCAAAATTCTGTGCTTCTTCCTCCAAAAACACGGTTCATCAACTGTCTCCTTTTCATTCTCCAATTCGTCACAATTCTTGGGCACCGCAGCATCCAACAATATCTTTGAATTTTTGGAAACACGGTAATAGATGGTCATCACTTCAACCATTTCGAGAGAACACAAAAATAGAACCAGAAGAAAATCACACTCCAAGCTCTTCTTCCAAATCTATTTAAATTCTTTTATATATGTTGTCGTTAATATGTAATTTTTTAATTTCTAATAGTTCAAAAGTTATTCATATTGCTTATATATATATTGTTGACAGATGGTCAGAACTTCATCTGGGTTTGAATACCACTGAGAGGTCCTGAGATCAGAAATTTTTGAAGAAAAAACAAGATGTTTCCTTTGTCCCTTTTACGCCATCGGAAAATAAAGAAAAGTCTGATATATTCTGTATTTATAATGAAAAAGACGGCTGAATATCGTGGAAGAGAATTTTTAGCCTCAGATTCAAATGGCTGAATAAGTGCAAACCGCCATCTGAATTAGTTCAAAACTGAACTAGTTTCTTGCGAGATGAAATTTAGATGGCTGATTACAGTTATTTAGCCGGCTGAATTCCTTCTGATATAATTTTTTTCTTAGTCTTACATTCTTTTCTTCAACTTTTATCCTTACTTTTTCACCTATTATATGTTCATCTTTTCATTTCTTACCCATTCATTTCAAGACCCTAGCCATTTTTTTCCGATTCTAAAACTTTACTACTCTTTTTACTCTCCAATGGCTCCAAGATCCAAGCACAAAAGAGAATCCACTTCCGGTCCATCCGAAGATCAGATTCGACAATGGCTTTGGAACGATGTTGCAATCTCCCGACTCAATTCTATGAATAATTCCAATATCTGTGAAGGGGCTTTCATGAAATTTTTGGATATGCAGCTTACCGAATTAGAGAATTGGCAGAGCAATTCCACTTTGATAATCTAATAGGGTATGCTCCAAACAATGTCAAAATTAATCATCTTTTGATCAAACTCTTTCTTGCTAATCTGAATTTGGATCACCATAATCTACAAAATCGTCAAGATTGTGTTTGGTCAATGGTTTGTGGTATTAAAATTTTCTTGCCTTTACAAAGATTAGGCAATATTCTAAATTGTTCATATCAAGGTATTGATATTGATGATGTTGAAGTTGATATGGATCACCGAGATGTGGTTTCACATTTTTCTTGTCCGATTAACATACAAATTTGAGTGCTTTAAAGTCTAGCACCTTAAGGCCTCAAGCTCGCCTTATTCATTGTGCATTGATTCGCTCTCTACAACCTAGAACGGGGAGTTATGAATATTTTTATAAAAAAGACTTTCAAGCTCTTTATTCTATCCACTCCAACCAACATGTGAATTGTGGCTAAATCATTTTAGATGAGTTTCAAGGCATCACAATCCGAAGAAAGTATAAGACCGTTCACTATGGTGTTTATATTCTGTGTATCCTTCTTAACTTCGGCATTCTAATGCCAGATTCTGAATTTTCAAGCATTAATGAGTTAGGCCCAAAAACTTTAGGATTGATGGGTCATCCTCACCGACCACCTCTACAAAAAATCATCTCCTTTCAACATTGGCCTCAAAATTTTCAACAAGGTGCTCCACAACCTTGTGACACTAGTATTGCCTCCTCTTCTCATACTCAACCGGAAGAAGAAGAGGATGATGATTCAATTCAAGAGGTTGGCCCTAACACTCCCTCTAGACAAGCTATCATCACTCTCTCCCGAAATCAATCCAAACTTCATCGGGATATTAAGGCTCTTGAAAAGAAAACGAAAAAGAAATTCAACTTCATAAAAGGTTTTCTTAATAAAATATGGGATAAAATTTCTTGTTCCGGATCTATATCCACCGAAGTTCACAATCAATCTCCTTTTCAAATGGTCATCTTCAAGTTCGGATTCCAATGATGATCAATCTTCTCTCTCTACCCAGTTTTAATTATTATTGTTTCTACTATTCTAATCAAACTTCTATGATGCTCTATCTAGTTATTTATGTAATGATTGTATGATTATTGTTATTTTCAGTAATGACATCTCGAGTATGAGTTATTTATACAATCTTTATTTGATTATATGCATCACTTTCTTTTTGTTGATGACAAAGGGGGAGAAAGTTAGTTAAATATTTGTGCATATTGACAGGAGAGTAACAATGTTAAGGTAAGTACTTATATAAATATATTATTTCTATTATATAGTTGTCATCATCAAAAAGGGCGAGAATGTTGAAACTCGATTTAATATTGTTTTGATTAATAACAAGCTATATTAAATATTTTGTGTGTACTAATCATTTATGCAGGAGATTTGTTGCAGATTCACATTCAGAGTGTTTAAAGCTGTTAGTTTATAGTCTAGAGTCTGTATGTCATTTAGTAATTTGTTAAAATCTCTCCTTAATTGATATATATATATATATATATATATATATAATCGTATACACACATGCACAAGTATGCAAAGTAGGATGAATACTGAAACAAATTTATTGCTTCACAATATTCAGCCGACTGAATGAATAAATTCAACCAGCTGAATCAGGCCAACATTAGTCTGTTTTCTTGCTGTCTTTGATTTAATTCAATTCAACCGGCTGATTTTTCCAACTGCTATTTTCGTGAATAGACAATTCTCTTCATCAAAGAGTAACGTCTTCAAAATCAACGATTGCGCCTGTTTCTTTTTAATGTAATTTTTCATCTATGGTTGCAACTTTTTAAACTCTATAGATAGATTACAGAATTCAGCAAACAACTCATTGAAACTAATTTTAATATTCTTGAATTCTTATCTATTTTCTATTTTTCAAACTGTGCTCAAACTTCTTACATTCTCGGATCGTTGGTCACTCTATTTTCCACTATTCTCAAGCATATTACACTATATATCATAAAGGAGAAGATTATAGGAAGATTGTACTTAATTGACTTATCAGTGTTATTCAAAGAGCACAGCACAGTTAGATAGTTTTGTTATTCGTAAAGTAGTCCTATTCGGTTGCTCAGGCGGTGTAAACTTATTCCTTCGGGTTAAGTGAGGGTTGCTAGTTTAATTCCAGGAGGAGTCTGGACTGGACATAGAATGGGAGTTTGAATTAGTATAAAATCTCTGGTGTCATTTACTTTACTGTTTTTACTATTTATGTACTTACTCCACACAAATAGTTTATCCATATTATATGATCCAATAGCACAGATACTTTCAAATAAGTACTATAGGAAATTACCCAGCTCCTCTCCAAGAGCTCAAATAAACATCAGCTAAATTTGGAAACATACTCGAGCTGACTCGAGCATTATAACAGAATAACTCCCTGATCAGTTTGGTAAAATAGCATGAGAAACTCAAATCACATAGAATTAGTTATATCTTAAAACCTTTCAAAACAAGGGTATATTGTAAGACCACGTCGTCAACAAGCATGAATGGGTTTTTCCCTTACGTTATCCAGACCATTTTATTATAAAATCTAGTGATAATATAATAATGTCCAAGGTTTGAAATATAAATAATCACATCGCTGCGATGAAAATGAGTGTACATCACAACAATAATAGGTATACAATCACAACCGCTAAGACGCGTTCGCTACTTGGGTAGGATTCCATGTAGATCTCTACGGGGAAGTCAAATTTGAACTACTACACAAGGATCAGGGATATCCTTTCAAACATCATATGTCTCTAGATAAAATATACTATAGGAAAATATAGCAGGTCCGTGCCCGAAAACATGGCTCCAGGTCACATCACTTCTGCATGTATATCTGTCAGTAACACTAGACTAGGGTGCATGCACCCTTTAAGTTAGCTAAACCCTATAGTCTATGTCTCCTATCTCTGGTTTCTTTCATTACTGATGATGAAGTCACGTTCAGCATTTCCGCATATAAGCCACAACTCGAACAAATCTTCCACACAAGCTTTATGTCGAACAGATATGGCAACCACACATGGATTCCCATATCTCAATAGATATCAGAACCATACATGGATTCCTCAATATATCTCGAGATTAAACATTAATTCCTACATCTTGAATAGGTCACCAACATCTACATGTGCTCGAGCATCTTAAACAGATATCGAATCAACACATAGATTCCAGCATCACGAAGTAATCATTAACCCATAACGAAGCCATCACGAAGCAATCACGAACCAATCATAAAGAAATCATGAACCAATCATGTAGCAATCACGAACCATCACGAATTAGGAACACGTATATGGTTTTGGAATGGTTACGGATTCAAGTCATCTCATTTAAGTATACTCCCCCGACCAATCGATCGATATTTCAGGAATCTCAAACCCAATTCTATGGAAAAAAACTGACAATACATAATACTGGAGATCGCCTCCTAACTATTTAAGCAGACGGATTTCATTATCATTTGTCTTAAAAGAGCAAAACGAGCCTATATGTACTGTATAGCATCACCGAAGAAAACTATACCAAGTAATCCTCGTATTTCTTCTAGATATTTCTAGAGTATATTCTGGCCAATATTTTATAGTCAATTACTTAACTATCAAGTAAAAAAAAAAATCCAATACAATAAGAATAGTCACACACAGGAAACCAAGTCTCTGTATTCTGTTCATACGCAAGTAACACACTAGAACAATTGAAACAACAAGAACAATCAAGTCATATAAACGACTTCTAATCAATTTTTTTAATTCATCTTCCTTTATTAATTAAAATCCTCTTTTATTAGTAATACTCATTTTTACTCAATAAACTCCAATATAAATGATACTCTATTTGTTAATTAGGCCACACTATTTAATTTAAACATCACTATTCATTTCAACATGATCCAATACTTCCTAAAAGTATTCATATACTTATCTCAACCGTATAATTATATTCACAAATCAATTTCAAAAGGGCTTACGAAAATTTTACTCAAACACTGTCACTACAAACCCAAAACCATTTCACTTATGATTGTCTTTAAAATATATATTTTTAAAGATCTATTTACGTTTACAAGTATAACCAAAATGGGTTAAAGGCAAATGTTACTAAAACATTGGCACAACAAACCCAAAATAATTTATACTTGTTATTCTCCTAAAAATTTCATTATTAATGGTATAAATATTTTCAAAAATCATTTAGCAATATTTTAACACTTTAAAATATTATCCAAGGGTTTAAAAACAAATGTTGCAAAAATATCGTTTACAACAAACCCAAAACACTTCATTATTCCATTGTTATCTTCAAAATCCTATTTTAAAGGTCAAATCACTTTTAGAAAGTATAGTTTAATGGGATAAAATAGATGTTGAACAAACATCGATACTATAAACCCAAAATCCACTTTTATACATGCCGTTAACTTTAAAATATCCATTTAGAGTTCTAAGCACATCTCCATTTATTAAACAAGGTAATGTACCCTGTCAATCATTTTATAAAACAATCCATTATAACATAAGTGTTATAATCTTAAAATCCTTTTAAATTCCCTTACAAATACCAAACTTCCTTTTTAAAACTTCTATATATATATATATATACTAAAATACCTTTAATATATATATATATATATTTACATATACTAATTTATTAGCAAAACTAGTATATTTAATAAAATACTATAAACCATTTGTGAAATATTATAATATAAAATCCCTTTTAAAAATCTTTTTTAAAATCTTTAATAACTTTTAAAACCATATATATAGTAACAAATATACTATCAAAATACTTATACTATGGTTTAAAACCTTTTATTCAAAACACCACTTTAAAACCTATTTTATAATTTTAAACATCACTTTATAAATCCACAAATGATTTTCGAAAGTATATTTAAATCTTAATAATTTCTCATGATAAGTACACTAACAGAACTTATTATAATTACGAGTAAGCCATAGGACGTCTTCCAAAGTTAACTTTAAAAATGCATATCACAGCGATTTCAAAGTGCATCAATCATGACCGTTTCACGTCTACCATTTATAACTTCTAATTCCAAATTCCACAAATGTCCAAGCTTATTCAATTTATGCATAACACAACAAACTATGTATAGAACAACCCAATATATATGTACATACATACATACATACATACATACATATATATATATATATATATATATATATATTTCCATAATTTCCCACAATTTTTCTATTTTAACATATGTCACTTATCAAGGATTTCAAAGCATGTTTATAATGACTATATCGTTTCTAACTTTCATAACATACTATCACTTTTCACAAACCAATACCAAACATGTAAACAAGTAATCCGAGTCATGATACATGTTATAGATGATCAAATAGAGATTATTATACTCAATAATAATGTTCTCACTTGTTTTAGAAAACAAGGTAGGATCCAAAAGTAATAACTTGCATTGTTCGTTATACATTTTATATTCAACAAGTATGTATGCATTGATATGTAGTTAATTGGTGAGTAAAACTCACCCAAACTCAAGCCCACTCTTACGCGTTTTCGATAGTCCAAAATCAAACATCGTACAATTTTGACTAAAATCCCCACAATCTCCAAACTCTATGAATCCAACTCCATTGCGTAGATAATCCAGATATGAACGAAATGGCGAAAACGACACCTCGATCGAACCTCATATGAGCAAGATACGATCGTTAGAACTTATAGATAATTAAATATTAATTAACATTAATTGATTAGGGTAAGTAAGCTAATTACCTTCTCCCCTTCATTAACGAACTTAGGCCAACCCATCTACCCTCTGTTCATCTTCATGCCCAGTTGCCTCACTACAGTAACCGTCGCCACACCAGCATCGTTGAATCCCCTGACCTCGCCTACCCCTTTTCCACCAGCCTCGCCCTTATCTCACCGTCAATTATGAGAATGAATGAAAGAAGATTGTCAACTTTCATCTCCCCATTGTCCCTGCCATAGGCAACCGATCGCCACCAAACTCCACCAGCAAGTATGCCTCATCCCCCTCTATCTTTCGCCTTCAGTGCCATTGCCCATAGATCACCATTGGCAATGAAATCGCTAACCTAGCTGTAACGTTCAACTTGGCCTAGCCGCCGTATTACTTCGATCCATGACGATCCAACCGTTCACAACACTTAACGCACTATGTAGAACATTTTTCTAATTGGGACTATCACCTGAAACAGCCTCTAGAGGTGCCGATCAACGGTGACCAATGGATTTGGCTAGGTTTAGGGTTAGGCTTTTATAAAACAAAGATAGCGAGGTCCATGTATATAAGATTTTCAAACACTATTCACCTCTAAAATCTTGAATTCTAAACGTGGCATGCTCACTAGCATTCCTAGCTAATTACTCCCATTTCGAATACAATGGAACTAGAAACAGACCCAATTCCATCACATACAAAAGTTAGATTTCAGATCAAATTATATTTTATTTAACTCTTGAAATCAATTGCTATACGTTTCGAGCTCGCACGACCACATTGAACGTCCGATCGTCATGAAAATCGACGGTGTATAACAATTCATTATTTCGGATCCGATGGCACTAGTTTCGTCAAATTCCAAGGCAATGTCCCAGAATGATAAACTCACACATTAATTAAAACAAATTACTATTAAGCTAGTTTAATCACTTGTTATTATAATATAAAAGCTTTTCATATCATTCTTATTTAATCAAAATTTAAATAAGCTTTCGAATTCATTTTTATTTACACTAAATACAAGATTTAAATGTAAAATAATTTCAAATTTTAATTATAAACTGTTCAAAAATCTGGGTCGTTACATTCTTCCCCCTTAAAAGAATTTAGCCCTCGAAATTTCAACATATGCCATAGTGCAACAACCACATATTAATACCTAACGGTATTACAATCACTGGCAACCATAGGAACAGTCAAATAACAATGCTATACAATACTGTAATCACCAGCAACCAAAACTCACAATTCGTCCAGGTTCAAAAACCATCTCATCGCACAAGGATGACAAACAATCCACTAAGTGTTACCTTACGCTCAACAACTTCAGATATTACTAAGTCGACAACCCATGTGTAATGACCCACCTTTTTGGATGATTTAAATCGACAGTAAACGATACATGTCAACTCAAACCATTCAAAAGAGATGTTTGGTAATGAGGTAAATAAGAAAACAAGAGGAAAAAAAGGAAAAATAAATCACAGAATCTCACAGTGTAATGACAAAATATAAAAATCAAATAAAATGTTCATGAAGCTGTTTTATAAATAACATTTGATTACATTTTTGCAATACAAATCAGAGTTATACATACAGCAGGAATAAAATAATAATGTAGACATGACGCGGTGGACTAAATATAATAAATAGTAGACTAATCTCCGTCTTCATCCTCCCATTAAAATGGTCTTTAATACAATGAAAAGCTCAGGCTGAGCCGAGCGTAATGAAAAGACAAAACACTTGAGTCAGAACTAAAAGACCGTATGTAAGTTAAATCAACAATAAATAAATATGAGTGCAATGGCTTCAGAGATGTTTATGAGATTTTACAACTCCTATCTAGTGTCTAACGTGCGTGCAATAACTTAAGAGATGTTCGGGATTCCATCTCCTAAGTATCCGTTAAACTATCTACATACATAGTACAATACGCTATTATAATACATCTACAGTAAGTAAAGTATTAAAATAACATTAAAGCATTACCCATATCCCCTTAACACATTTTATATAAATTTCGTAGTCTATACAGTACCCTAATTCCTCCGTAAATTAAAGGGCTACCAAAGGGCACTCCATAGTGTACGATACAAACAAAACTCATAGTGGATGCGATCAAGATAAACATGACAAGTCATGTAATGCAATGGTCAGGGTAGGATACTACCATTTTGCACTCCCGGACTGGTGGTATTGCATAGCAGCTACTACCGCCCATCTTGGAACACACTCCAATAATCAAATCGAGGGTGGCCAACAAATCAATCAAGTAATAAATATGGTGTCGAAGAAATGTTCACGATAGGGGGAGCGACCCCACTTGGCCTGGTATAGCTCTTGCTTTAGTCATTTTAATTATAACCCGAATGTTAAGGCCATCCATCATCGTTCTCTTACTTCATTCCGATATCGTTCGCTTTACCATCCTACTTCGTTCTGGATTCTCCACCACATGCAAAGCTGTTAGAGTGGATTTCGGTATTGGCAGAGAGTATGACAATATCCAATCCCGGTCTCTTTAACAACCAAACGCTTATTTCACACCGGTTGGTTCTTTTACATTTCCAAAACCAATTCATAATTGATATCAAAATATCATATTCAATTCAAAATCATATCACTTTCGAAATAATATTCACTTCAAAATCATATCATTTTCAAAATCATTATTTACTTTCAAAATCATAACAAAAAAAGGTTAAACCATCCTATCAAATATCCGAATTAAAATCAATTAAATCCAAATCATAACGCTTCCAACTTTAAACAGTTTGTGTATTGAAAGTGTTTATATATTAGAATAGTAATACATTAACATAGTATAAATATTAAAATATATATTAAAATTATTTATAAATTTAAAATAATATATATTGAAATAGTTTATATTTAAAAATAGGTCATATAGTAAAAATAGTTAATGTATTTAAATTTATTAATATATGTTAAAATGGTTTAATTGAGAAAATAGATTATATGTTAACATTTTGTATACTAAAAGAGTTTATATCGAATATAGTTTCAAATTAGAATTGCATCTTCCAATTTCACAATCAATTCAAATCAATTTTTTTTCCAAAATTTAATTTAAATCAATCTCAGTTCAACGATTTCAATTCAAAAGGCTGAAGGTTTTAATTTAAATTCTCATTAAAACCATTTCAATTTATATTGATTTCAAATCCATTTTTGAACTACAAATTTAAACCACTTCAAATTCAACAGGTTTCAAAGTTTAAATATTCAAATGTTTACAATAACTCAATTTTAATAAATTTCATTTATATTTCACAATTCAACTTTAATATTTCAATGTAACTCCTTTAAATAATTCATTTAAACAAATTTTCAATTTCAACATTTTAAAGCTTTGATTTTGAAATAATTCAGTTCATGTAAACTAAATTTTATTTCATAATTTCACTTGATTGGATTCAAAAAAAATTAAGGATTTAAAATCATTTAATTTAACCAATCCGATGTCCGTATATAATTTTCCACCCTATGGTCAGGTGATACGGTTATATATCATTTCAACCCACAATAATTTAATTTTTTATGGGTATATATCATTTCAACCTGAAATTCCAAGAAAATTCTAATCCATAGAATCGCTCGAGTTTATCATTTCAACCCACAATGATTTTTTCCTAATCTATAAGACCATTCGGATATGTATCATTTCAACCCACGGTTATTTTCTTAACGAAATTAAGGGAACTTGCAGTATCATAACAACATTTAAAATAAATATAATATCCAATCATCCAAATATCAACAATTAAACATCTATCACAATCATCATTCAAATCAACTAATAAATCACGATAAATAAACTGGTTATCATTATCAGGTATTTTACTAGAAATTAAATTCAATATTAATTTAAATGGTAATTCGATTCAAATGGACTTAAATTAAATTTAAACGATAATTTCAAATAATAAATAGCGAAATAAATTTCTAATCACACCAAAAAATTAATTTAACTAACATAAGATAGTTTAGTAGTTGTGAGTGGGTTAAATCACTCACCTTTGATTTTTCATCAATTTAAAATCCAATTAAAGCCCAAAATTCTAACAATCTCAGAATGTAACCAAACTAGTTCTATAATGTCCGGAATTTAGATACGATCACAATGGAGAAAACCGTGCGTGAATCCAAGCTCATACGAAAAAGTTATGGATGTTAGAAGATTTAAATTAAAATTTTAAATTAAAATAAATAAAAAGAAAGGTAAAAGTCGTAAAAACGAATACTTTTTTCAACCTAGTGCCCTAAGCTGCTATCGCCTCGATCATAAACTCACGGTCGCCATGTAAAAATCATCGCCGCACCGCCTCTACGACACATCGCGACCAACCAGACCACCACCGAACGCGTCGCCACCCTTTACGCAACTCCCCACGACCATCGACACCCCTCTCGAACGTCGATCAATGTTAAAATGAGCAGCTGCCACCGTATGTTATACAAATCCTAATCAATTTTTGCCGTCGATTCAATTTTCCAAATGAACCATACAGATGAACTCCCTATGCAAATCTCCACAAGACTGTACCCTTGAATTGATGAATCATCCCCGTTGATCAACCGCCAAAATCGATGAGCGAGGATGTATTAGTCATTTCTGGACAAATCAAAACTCGATTGCAAGAATGAATAGCGGATTTAGGTTGCATTCATCGAAAGCTTTCCAGCGATATATAATTTGCTATCTGAGGAGTTTCAACTTCGAAATTTAATTTTGAAATTGAAATTAGGTTTTGGAATTTGAAAATTAGGTTTTCTGCCAGTGGGAAGGAAGGAGCAGATGGAGATAAATAGTACGTACAGAAATCAGAAATAAGAGATGGCTAGTGTTTATAATAGCCTATATATAGGCAAAGATAGATAAGAAAGAATGGACAAAACGAATTGGTTTGAAATGATAACGATGTCCCGAAAAGCCCATTTCGTTTCCAAAACGAAATTAGGTCATCCTATATATCAAAATAGATGTTTTCAATATTTTAAACTCAATGGAACTGATTTTAAACCCTAATTCCATTGTATACGGAAGTTAGCTTTCAAAATCAAATTATATTCGTTTAAATTCTTTTAGTTGATTTCTACTCATTTTGAGCCCGCACGATCAAACGATAAATTCGATCGCTATGAAACTTGAAATTGTAACATCCCGAAAATTATGAATTTAAATTTTAGTAATATATTTGAACTTTTTGAAATAAAAAATTGAAAAGTTATAAAAGAATAAAATATAAGTTATAGATTAAATAATAATAAGTTAAATCTTGAATAGAAAATAAAATTTAAGAAAATGTATATTGTAATAAAATCACATAATTATTAAAAGTTAACAACTAAAACAAGTTTGCAAGAAAATATACAAACCAGTAAACTAAAATATGTAAGCAAAAGAAAAAAAATAAAAATAAAAAAAACTCTTACATTTAACAAAATAAAGAAGTACTTTACCAACTATAAAATAAGAAGGCTGTAACATGAAAAGGGGGCATAAACATTGCACTACATACTTTCATTAAATGCAAGCCTCTACAAAGAACATACTTTCATTTAATGCATTTACTCCTCAGCCACCTTTGGGAGGAAGGAGAAAAGTATGGGTTGTACAAAGCCTGTAGAAAACAATTATACAACACCATGATGCTCTGTACTCTACATGAGCCTGCATATCCTCTTTATATACATGGCAATTGTCTTAGTTTATTTCGTTCAAACAAATTTTAGCAAAGAAAAATAGAAATTAAAAAGGAAAGAAGATCATCACTTTATATATTACAAGTTGAAAGGCAAATTACTGAAAGAAGAAAAGAGAAGAAGAATCAAAACTGCAGTTAAAACGAAACAAAAGTATTCTCTGTTTCTATATTGTTCAGGTGAGTAAACTTATATTTATTTGAAATATAAATACTTAATCCATGAATTTGTGTTTTGTTGTATATAAACAAAAATTATTGTTCTGCATATTGTTCTGTGTTACTGGAAAACACATGTGAGCTCTGTTCTTTAATATTCATATCTCAGAGCTAGTTAATTAGAAAAAAATTCAAATGAACTTCATTTAACATTTTTAACTTAGGATACTTAAAACAAAATGGGTTGTGTATACTTGACACATAGTTTAAATTTTTGTTTTAAGCTTGAAATAAAAACTTTTGACTCTGTAACATGAATATTACAGTAAAAACAAGATTTTAAGGTAAATTCAAGCATTTTAAATCATTGAATTGATGTTATAATTTGAACGAACATATGAAAATAGGATTTTCAAAACAGTAATGATGATTTTTAATTCAGTAATTCGAGAGCAGTTCGAGCATGAACACATATTGGTTTTCTTTGAATTTCTGGTTATAAATCAAATTATAAAAGCTAAAAATTTATTTGTAGCAAGCTTGAACATCATTGATTTTGAGAAAATTATCAGATAATTTTTTCATTGCATAAATTAAACGAACGAGGCCATTCTAGGGTTTTGGGGTAGGATGGGTTCGCTGTTATTCACGAGGAGTTTTCATCCTCAACGTGGCAATCTGGCCGATCGCACTGGGGGGAATAGGGGCGTGGCGATGTGTTGAAGGTGAGGTCGAAGATCCATGGTCACCGGAGGCTCGACGTGGTGGGGCGAGGCAGTTTTGTTCTGATGAGTTCGTGTTGCAGTGTCGAACGAAATGTCGAATTTCGTTCTCGAGTGTTTGGCTTTGAATCAAACTTTGATTTTGAGTATGGGTGTGGTTTGCGACTTGCCGAGGTGGGTGGTGTTAGCCAGAACGGCGGCGAGTCACCGTGCATGTGCACGGCGCTGGTTTGGGTGTCAGGAAGTTTTCGCGTTGGCCACTCGAGTTGACTCGAAGTTTTGATCGGGGAAATAGGGTAGAAACTCGAAGGGGGAATCGAGTTGCTTCAGGGTTGTATCGGGATAAATTTGGACTTAAACAAATTTTGAAAATTTTTATTTACACGAGTAGCATGGGGCAGAAACTCGAAGTAAGGAGCATTTAAGCTCGGGCGTGACTCGGGGGAGCTTCGGGTTGGCCACCTGAAACAACATATTCAGTCGAAGCTTGTCGAAAACTTAAGTTTAAACAATTTTTATAAGCATTGTTTATAAAATGAAGATCGTTGTAAATGGAATGTGAAGTTAATTAATTAATGATTAAATAATTTATGATTTAAAATTACTTTGTAATTAATAATAATAAATAAATAAAAGCAATTAAAATTAAAGTTGTAATTTAAGAATCGTTAAGTTGATAATTTAAGTTGATTGATTCAAAATTGATAGTTACATTAAGATAATTTATTAAGGAATAATAAATTAATATAGTCAATGGAGATTTAATTTAATTGTAATTATAAATAATAAATCATCGTTTTAAAGTAATCAAGAAAAAAAATATTTATATGGTTAATTTATTAAATCCAGATACATTATTTTACAAAATTGTTTAATAAATAAATAATGTAGTTTAAAATGATAATTAAGGTAAATAATTGCTAATCAATGATTTTGAAAAGAAATTAAGAATGATTTACAAACTTGTAATTAAATTGATTTATAAACAATTAAGTGTTTAAATAAATTTGTAAGTAAGAATTTGTAAATTTTGAAACAATAAATTGAGTAATCAAAATTTAGTTTATTTATCCAAATTCTCATCATTAAATTAAATTAATTTAGTGGTAAATTTATTTAAATCACATTTGGAAGTAATTAACTATTGTTGTTAACTTATATTGATATCTCTGTTCTGTTTGTAAATTCTGTATGATGTAATTGCCATGTTATTGCACTGTGATTATGATTTGTTCTGTATTGATGTGAAAACCCTGTTGTCCGTAAAACGACATTTAAACTTCGATGCGACAGTGAATCGGATTTCAGTTGGTTATCCGAAACCCACATCGAACCTGTGAATATTTGTGAATGACATCCACATGTTTTAAAATTTGACACCCACTATTCGAATTAGCCGGGAAAGGACCGTTGTGTCATATAACCCATTTCGAATATGTGATTCGACGTTATGGATAGCAATCGAAGACCGGTGTTGAAGACCGGGTATTTGCGAGAGCGATAGGATGACCTGTCGATTGACTCTGCACCGAGTTGCTCCGGTATAGAGTTCTCCATATGTGATGGGGAATCCGATCAGGATTGTGGATATCCGGATTGCAAGGACTTCTTTGGAAGTGCCTTCGGTTCTGTTCGAGCCCGGAACGGACTTGTATGGATAGTATGTCTGACATTACAAATTGAGATATAAAGCCGATTTCTTTCAAATATATTTCTGTTGGTGGCGGAGAATTTATTCTTTTAGCTTAACACCCTTCTCTGAGACGTACGAGCTCAGAGGTTATATAGTTGAAGGTTATCAGCAATATATTCCCAATTTGGTAATGTGACATGCTGAGTGTTGCTGTGAAATGATCATTGTGTTGATCATTTGTGATAGGATCATTTATTTTATCGTCTATCTTGGTGATCATTTCTATGATCATTTGTTGACCCAAAGCACGGCTTTTGTATAAAGTGTGTTTTTGTGGACGTGACTTCGTCGGACCTCACACCCCGAAATGGTCGAAACAGGAAAGATGCGGCAAAGTTATTGGGGGTAGCACCCCTTAGGGTATGTGCATTTCCTTCTGGATAGAAGTGGTATCATGGTATGGAGCCCAGATACTTAACTTATGTTGATATCGCAGATATATATATATATATATGATTTTGTGATTTGTTGCTGGGGCCCCGGTTAAAGGTTGGTTACGACCGGGAGATGGCATACTCGTGTCAGTAGTTACCCAGTTAGGGGTAACCCGGCCTTGTGTTGGCAGAGATCCGGTTTGGTTCTCGAGGGCGTCCTTCCAGAGGCGTTCTCATGTGGCAATGGGAAGTTCCTTGGCCTGACCATTTGTTGGAAATCCAAAGAAACAATACGAGACTTGTACAGTTTTAGTTGTAGAACCTGCCATTTACTTATGGTGGCGCCCCACTGTTTAAATGGTAGCTATAGTAGGCATAGTTCGGAATGTCTATGCTGGCTAAGATTAATATTCTACTTTCGAAATGATTTACTTCACTATGCACTAGTAATAATATCAAAGAATTCTTTTCTCGTACCAAGCATATTTAACTATCATAAGAAGAAATCTCCTCCAATTCTGCGTTTGCATTGTGTGTGTGGCGGGAGGTCTTATGGTAGTTCCATTTTTAAAAGCATACCGAAAATTCTTTTATAAATCTTGTTTTTATTTAAATGCAACTGTTTTTGTTTACTCATACCAGTCCCATGACTGATCCGGAGTTTATTGTTTTCTTTCCTAAACTCTGGGTGCCCATTATTTCCACACGGGCAGCCTAGTAGCAGGTTTCTATATTTTGGAGTAGCAGTATTTTGGAGCTTTTATATTGGAGATATCTTAGGAGCTATTGGAGATTTCAGGTGTTAGCTTTTGGGAGTTCGTAATCATCTTTCTCATTTGAGAACTTTTGGATATATGTTCACTGTTGTATTATCATGATGTTGTATTTGGAGTTGTAGTGTATGTATTATGTACTCTGTTGCAGTATGGATATTATGTTGATGTTGTAACAGTGATGTTATTTATGATATTGATTCTGTTCCGCTGTTTTTTATTCATCTAGTTGTTGTTATAAGCTCCGGCGATGCAAATTTGGTGTTGTTTATTGAACATCGAGTTTGGGTCGTCACAGAAATCCTACAATAATACGCTGTTATAGATCCAATGAATATGATTTCGTCGAAATCCAAGATAGCGGTCAGAATGGCTAATTTTCATGTTAAATAAATAAATTATTATTAAATTAAGTTAATAACTTTTACATCCAAATTTTAGTGTCGTCAAATTTATCATTTTTGATTACGTATAAAGTTATAATCTTTTAAAGTAAATTTCCATGTCAAATTCAATATTTAAATATTGCACTAACTATAGCGTCCAATTACAACCGTAATACATTCCAGTTAATTATATTTTTAATTCCAAATAAATTCTTTTATTTGATTTCCACTCTTATTATACAGTCATCCAGTATCATATATATTCATTTAACACTAGTTTACATTTTATTACATTCATATTTTACAGTTATCATCTTTTACCATGTTAACTATAATATTTCAATTACATTAATTACATTAATTCCATTGATCACCAATTTAATTTCTTATTTACAATTATAACCAACTTTGCAATTATTTCAATTGATTGAAATTGCATTAAAATGATTATCAATCATATTAAATTAACATTATTAAATTTAATTCCAATAATCCATTCCATTTATAAATCATAAATTTTATTTCTCCCAATATTAAATTCTAAAAACTTATATAATTTTATAGTTTCAATTATCAAAATTTAGGGGTCGTTACACCATGCTACCTTAAGCAATTCGAAGAGTCATTCCCTAAACTCTCCACAAGTCAACACACATGGCATACAAATATTCTTAAAGCCAGTACGATATAGATATATCATTCGTACACAATATCAACTATGATCACTAACTCGATCGTACAAATCTCACTTCTAAACTAGTATGTCTCACTTGACCACTCTAGTGTAGACTCCGATCCGGTTCCTTGATTAGAAACCTCTGATTTGCTTACATAGCCATATACTATGATAGAAAACTGCAGGATCATATCAAGAGCCTGTATCAAGTGTTCGCTGTCCAGAATTGAGTGAAAAATCCTAACTTGGACCAGTGTAAATCACCTCGAAACCAATGTACTCGAACCCTAGATCAAGAATTGTTATGCGAATGAAATGATCTACGTACAACTTATGTACTCCATTCAATTGATTTCTTAATTACCCAAATTGCTTTCCATTTTTAATTCATTTTCAATTTCATTTAGTATTTCATTTAATACTAAAATCATTAATGAACCATTTCATAAAATTTTCTTCAAATTATTAAGCATTGTATAACTTAAATTCATACTCACATAATACTCCACTACATCCTCAGAGTATATAAAAAAATACCCAATTTATTTTACTTAACATGAATATTCAATTAATTTAAAACTTGTTTAAATTCTACTATATCTAAGTTCAAGTGTTATATAAACTTAACGTTTATATTTTCACAAAAAATTTGGTTTCAAATTTGTTTTTATACAAACTCTAAAGTTTCAACTGTCCAGAATAGTCGAAAATCCCATTTCATTACAACAATTGAAAATCATCAATCAATAGATCAAACAAGATCCACAATCAAACTTACCCTAATGCATAAGTTATACGTGTCCAAAAAATATCTTGACAAAAAACTAAAGAATTAAACACCCCATCTTCATTTCAAATCATTTTGAAATAATATATACTTGTAGCTTTTGCATACTAATCATACTTTCACGATTTAATTCAAAATCTGTTTTACCAAAACAACTCTATAGCAAATTTCTACTGTAGCTTCCCCTACTTTGAAACTCGAAAATAAACGATGACGATGCCGCAGTCGTCATCAGAATCATTTTTCAGCTACAGAAGTGAGTTCAGTACATCCAAACCATGCCTTTCGGACTTAACCAAAATTATTTCCAAAATGGTATCAAATACTTCATAAATATTATTAAGTACCATGATATCAATCTCTTAAACCAATTTCCAAATATTTACTTCGAAATAATACTATTATTATTTTCCAAAACCTTATAAAACCAATTTCCAAAACACAGACATTTAAGTTCTCAAATTCTCACTTTAAATCATTTTTCTATTTATTTACTATATTTATAAACCATGCTTATATAAGTCACTTTCTTATAAAACTGTTGCACAAGTGTTTGCCTTATTTAGATTAAAATAAACAACTCATGCTAAAATTAATTTTTAACATTATCATTGAAGCCTTATCGTCAAACTCTATAACTTAATTCACAAGGTGTTCCCACAAGTTATTATATACCCAACCCATGCAGTGAAAAGGTAAAACTGCTCACAAACTAGTTGAGCACAAAAAATCAAACAACAAATGATAATAACAAAATATTATCATTTCCTAACAAATAAACACATCAAAAATAAATATATCAATTTATGAAAATTATTCTTTTTATATATAAAATATAATCCAAGGTAAATTATTTCATTTACCAATTCTGAAAACAATACCGTGTCGGTTTGCCTTGTCCAAATGTTTGGAGATCCCTGTCCATAACGATAGCAACTCGTATTGATCAGAATCCATAAGCCACCCTACAAGTCAACCAATACAGTATAAAATATTTTCATAACAATAACATATACGCACTCTTGTATAGACACACTTAACTCATAACAAGGCATTCCACTATCCAATCTCTCAATGAGTTTTACCCACCAAAGCCAAGGTTCTCGCTTAACCTTCATCTCGGATACTACATGTAACGGTCCGCCTTTTCGACCCCCGAATGTCGATACTAATACATCACCGGTATTCACATGTCAAGCATTCAAGTGTTGACAAGACGACTAGTAAGCGTAAAAGAAAAAGAAATAAAACAAGAAAGAAGAGAACACAATATTAGAATCTCACATGTGGAACGATAATATATAATATCTCAAAAGGTTTTTACCAAAAAGAAAACTTTTATACACATACATCAATTAGAGATAACAAACCTATAATCAGCTTGGACAGTTATAACAACCCGTCCTCATAAATGCAGATAGATACAATTAAGTAATGCAGCAGAAAATAAATATGGAAGGAAATCACCCAGCTCCTCTCCAAGAGCTCCTATAAACAGCGGCTAAATCTGAAAACCTTATTATATCTGGTAAACCGACATGAGAAACTCAAATCACATAGAATTTATTATATCTTAAAACCTTTTAAAACAAGGGTATATTGTAAGACCACGTCGTCAATAAGCATAAATGGGTTTTTCCCTTACGATAACCAAACCGCTCTATTATAAAATTTAGTGATAATATAATAATGTCTACGGTGTGAAATATAAATAATCACATAGCTGCAATGCAAGTGAGTGTACATTACAAAAATAATAGACAAACAATCACAACTGCTAAGGCATGTTTGTTAATTACATAGGATTCCACGTAGATCTCTTCGGGGAAGCCAAAACCAAAATACCGCACAAGGATCAGAGATATCCTTCCGAGCATCATATATCTCCAGATAACATAAACTATAGGAAAACATAGCCGGTCCATGCCCAAACACATGACTCTGGGTTACATAACTCCTGCATGCATATCTGTAAGTAACACTAGACTGGAGTGCCTGCACCTTTTAAGTTAGCTAAACCCATTGGCTATGTCTCCTCTCTAGTTTCTGTCCACGGAAGGTGAAGTCACATTCAACATCTCAGCACATGAGCCACAACTCGAATAGATCTTCCATACGAGCTCCAAATCGAACAGATCTTGGAACCACACATGGATTCTCATATCTCAATAGATCTAGGAACAAGCATGGATTCCTCAACAGACCTCGGGATCACACATGAATTCCCACATCCTGAATAGATCACAAACTTCTACATGTATTCGACCATCTTAAACACCTCACGAGTCTCTATATAGATTCCACCATCAAGAAGCAATCACGAACCAATCACGAAGCCATCATGAGCCAATCATGAAGCATTCATGAAGCAATCACAAACCAATAGTGAAGCAATCATTAACCAAGAACATGTATATGGTTTTAGAGTGGTTACGGTTTGAAGTTATCTCACATAAGTACACTCTGCCGCTTTCCAGGTGCTCCAAAACCAATTGATCGATTATTCGAGAATCTCAACCCTGGTTCTATGGGAAATAAACTGAAAATACAAAGATCGGAGATCATCTTCTAACTGTTTAAGCGGATGGACTTTCTTATCATTTGTCCTAAAAGAGCAAAACGAACCTATACGTACGGTATAACATCACCGAAGATAACTGTACCATATAATCTTCATGTTTCATCTAAATATTTCCAGAGTATAATTTGGTCAAGATTTGACAGTCGGCTATTTAACTATCAAATAAACAAACAATCCAATACAACAAGAATAATCGCACATAGGAAACTAAGTCCCTGTATAAAGTCCATAAGCAAGCAAAACACTAACATGATCGAAACAACAAGCCCAATCAAGTCATATAAACGACTTCTAATCCCTTTTTCAATTAATCTTCCTTTATTAATTAAAATCCTCTTTTATCGGTAAAAATCATGTTTACTCAATAAACTCCAATATAAATGAAAATCCATTTGTCAATTAAACCCCACTATTTAATTAAAGATCACTATTTATTTCAACACATTTCAATACTTTTCAAAATGAATACTTATCTCAACTGTATAAGTATATTTACAAATATTTTCCAAAAGGGCTTAAGATAAATGTTATTCAAACACTATCACTACAAACTGAAAATCATTTCACTTATGATTATCTTTAAACATTCTTCTTAAAGATCTATTTACGTTCACAAGTATGACCAAAATGGGTTAAATGCAAATGTTACTAACACATTGGCACAACAAACCCAAAACTATTTATACTTGTTATTCTCTTTAAAATTTCATTATTAAAGATATAAGTATTTTCAAAACACATTTATCAATATTTTAGCATTTTAAAATATTTTCCAAGGGTCTAAAAACTAATGTTACTAAAATATCATTTACAACAAACGAAAAACACTACTATTCCATTGTTATCATTAAAATCCTATTTTACAGATCCAATCACTTTTCAAAAGTATAGTTAAATGGGTTAAAATAGATGTCGAACAAACATCGATACTATAAACCCAAAATCTACTTTTATACTTGCCATTAACTTCAAAATATCCATTTAAAGTTCTAAGTACATCTCCATTTATTAAATAAGGTAATATACCCTTTCAATTATTGTATAAAATAATCCATTATAACGTAAGTGTTATAATATTAAAATCCTTTTAAACTTTACAAATACCAAACTTCCCTTTTTAAAAATTCTATATATATATTAAAATACGTTTAAAAAGATATATATTTACATATATTAATTTATTGCAAAACCAAGATATTTAATAAAATACTACAAACCATTTACAAATTATTATAACATAAAATCCTTTTTAAAATCTTTATTAAAAGCTTTAATAACTTTCAAAATCATATATATACTAAAAATATACTTTTAAAATACTTATACTATGATCTAAAACCTTTTATTAAAAATAACACTTTAAAGCCTGTTTTATAATTTTAAACCATCATTTTATAAATCCATAAATGATTTTTGAAAGTATATTTAAACCTTGACAATTTCCCATATAAGCACACTAATAGTACTTATTATAAATATGAGCAAGCACTAGGATGTCTTCCAAAGTTAACTTTAATATCGCGGATCAAAACGATTTCAAAGTGCATCCATTACGACTGTTTTGCTTCTACCGTTTATAACTTCTAATTCCAAATTCCACAAACGTCCAAGCTTATTCCATTTATGCATAACACACCAAACTGTGTATAGAACAACCCAATATATATGTACACGTATATTTCCATAATTTCCCACAATTTTTCTATTTTAACATATGTCAATTATCAGGGATTTCAAAGCATGTTTATAATGACTATATCATTTCTAACATTCATAACATACTATCACTTTTCACAAAGCAATACCAAACATGTAAACAAGTCGTCCGAGTCATGATACATGTTATAGATGATCGTATAGAGATTATTATACTCAATAATAATGTTCTCACTTGTTTTAAAAAATAATGCAAGGTCCAAAAGCCATAACTTGCATTGTTAGTTATACGATTTATATTTTCAATACAACAACAATTATATATATAACGACATATAATTAACTGGTGAGTAAAACTCATCCAAGCTCAAGCCAATACTTACCTTTTTCCGAATAGTCCAAAATCGAACGCCATTCGATTTTGACTAAAATTTCCCTAAGCTTCAAACTCAACGAATCCAACTCCATCGCGGTGATAATCCAGATACGAATGAAATGACCATAAAGGCACTGCAATCAGACCTCTATGAGCAAGATACGATCGTTAGAACTTAGAGATAATTGAATATTAATTAACATTAATTAATTACGGTAATTAAACTAATTACCTTTCCTCCTTATTAATGAACTAAGGCCGACCCATATACCCTCCGTTCATCTTCACGCCCCCACCGCCTCGCTAAACTAGCCTCACCGTAGCATCGTCATTGTCTTCCCTGACCTCGCCGACCCCTTTGCTACCAGCCTTACCCCCTATCTCATCGTCAATCACAAGAACGAGCGAAAGAAGATCGTCGACGTTCATCTCCCCATTAGCGCCGCTACAAGCGACCGATCGCCACCAAATTCCATCAGCGAGTAGCCCTCGTTCCCCTCTACCTTTCCCTTTTAGTGTTGCCACCCATAGATCACCATAGGCAATAAAATCGCCAACCGTAGCTGTGATGTTCAACTAGGCTTACTCGCGTGTTGCTTCGCTTCAGGACAATTGCTTCGCTTCAGGACAATCCAACCGTTACAGCACTCAACGCACAATGCCGAACATTTTTCTAGTTGGGACCGTTGCGTGAAATGGCCCCTCGAGGAGTCTGTCAACCACGACCATTGGATTTGGCTAGGTTCAAGGTTAGGTTTTTAGAAAACAAAGGTAGTGAGGTCTTTATATAGAAGATTTTTAAACGCTATTCACCTCCAAAATCTCGAACTCCAAATGAGACATGCTCATTGACGTTTCTAGCTAATTACTCACATTCCGAACACAATAGAATTAGTATCAAGATCCAATTCCATCATCTATAGAAGTTAGATTCAAATCAAATTATATTATATTTAAGTCCTAAAATCAATTGCTAACATTTCGAGCACGCATGACCACACAGTACGTCCGGTCGTCACGAAACTCGACGGCATATAGCAATTCGTTATTTCGAATCTGATGGCACTCGTGTCATCAAAATCCGAGACTCTTCCCCGGAATGATAAGTTCACACGCTAATTAAATTGAATTATTATTAAACCAGTAATCACTTTTAATTCTAAATTAAAAGCTTTTCATATCATTCTTATTAAACAAAATTTAAAATAAGCTTTTGAAATCATTTTTATTCACATTAAATCCAAGATTTAAATACTAAATAATTTCAGTATTTAATTATAAACTGTTCAAAAATCCAGGTCGTTACAAAACCCATAACCTCTACAACCACAATCTAAATATCTTACCACTTGAGCTAGTGGTTCTTGACAAATTAGTTGTAAATTTTATTCGAGCACATTTTTTCCAAAAAAGAATTAATTAATATAAAGCATTAAAATAAAATACCTTTTGTTCCACTAAATTTTACTGAATAAAAAACATTTTTAGAATAAAATTTCATCCAAAATACAATGTGAATAATTTAGTTTGATGAAACTTAATTTAATAAAAATATACCGAGATTTCGACTATTATAATCTCTCCTTAAGAAAATTGAGTACTTTTAACTTCATATAAAGTAAATATTTCTTTTATAGCATAAGCATTAAATAATTGCATACCAAAAATATCGGTAATTAAATAATGATAAATTTATATATCTTTAAATATTTAACAAATGATTATTTTACTTGCAACATAACTTACGTTCCATTCATGTTACTTCATATCTTCATAAATGAATTTGTTGAAAGGTTTTAGTTCACGCTTATATGATTAAAGCTAAAAAAGATATTTCTTTATAGAAAATTTTGAATTATTTTCGGTAGATTCTCCTTTATACGGAGAGTTTTTCGATATATGTACACATGATTAAAACAGATATCCAAATAAATTTCAAAACAAATCACCCCATGGGCATAATATCTCATATTTCACGCTATAACGTTTAAACTTGCATTATTTCTGCAATTTTAAGCGAACTTGCTTACTTTTTGATGTGAATAATAACATCGAACACCATAAAGCAGCTTGCTGGTCTTCGCCTACTTACCTGTACTTTGATCAAACAAAACATATAAGTATCTCTGCCACTAATAAAGAAAATTCGTTGAAACTAATTTACTCGACGTCTTTTTGAAATTTCAAAAATGCCTTTACTTTCCGTTTACATATTTACGCTCAAAAAAAATATCAAAGTATACCATAACACAAACAGTCCGCATGCGAAGCACGGGTCCATACTAGTATACATGATATTTCTATATTTTTTTGCATCGTGTCATGTTTCGACTAACTTTTGAGGGTTAAGAACTCAAAATTTTCAAAAGTTTGCAAAAACAAGGTTGTAGTATACAAAATCAATTTTCCAGCAATCTATTATATTTCATCTATTATATTGTTGAGTATGATTTGAGTTTAAATTTTTGGAGGTTTGTTCTATTATATTGCTTCCATTTTCCAATTTGAGCAAGATAGATAAAAAATGAGTTTATCACCATGCTCTAGGTTGTATGGGATCCGTATTACTCACAAGTCTTAAATTTACCTAATGCATTAAGGTAACAGATAAAATGAAATAAATAGATGTATTCACAAAACTTGATATGCTCATGAAGGTTGGTTTGATAATATAGAAGCAACACCGTGCATCATTATATTAAAGTTTCAGGTCATCAAACTGATGTTAGATTCATGGAAAACTATCAGCACTATATAACGGTTCATAAATTATGTAGGTAATGCTTTCAACTAATAATAAGTGATCATTAACTTAGTAACTATATTCACGGCATGGATGCAAAAGATAGTAAGTTGATAAGACTTGATTGGCTTAAAGCCTACGTAACTATGACGTGAAACCAGTAAAGTAATCTCAGAGCATCTCCAACAGTTTGGAGTGCGGAAATTCAATTTTCCACAATCTAAAATGTTGGAGCCCTCATTTCTACAATAGAAATGAGGACAGACGCCTGTTGAACAGACGCCTGGGCATCAGGCGCATGTTCAACAGGCGCCCGCGTTATTAATAATCGCGCCTGGATGCTTGTGAAACAGGCGCCTGGAATCCGGCGCCTGTTCAACAGTCGTCTGATCTCAGGCGCCTGTTGAACAGGCGCCTGATCTCGAGGCGTCAGTTTAACAGACGCCTCGTCCTATCCGTTATTCTCACACTTTCCCCCTTACTTTTTGCACTATGCTGGATTTTCGACCTCTGTTGGAAGCATTTTAGGGTGTAGATTTGAGAATTCTGCATCTGTTGGAGATGCTCCCAAGTGTATGATAATAAGCAAATACTAGAATATAATCATCTATTATCTTGTGTCCGTTATGCGAAGAAGATAGGAATTTTTGTGGAATTAAAATGAACCATATAACTGCAAACAATACGAACTTAAGCTCTATAATCTATTACGCAATCTGTAATCAATACATGAAAATCGAACCGACACAAATAATAGAAGGCCTATGTCATTAAAACAAAATCTTAGTATTGGCCCACGGGTGCGGCGTAAGGGAAAAAAGTTTCTGATTCTGTTAAAAAGATTCAGATTCGATTTCTACATTGCGTTTCCATGTGCTGTATAAATTTACTAAGGTTACGGAGGTTTGGATCAGTGAACACCCTTTTCAAGAGTTTACAGACCCACCGAAAAAAAATTCTCACTTATTAATAAACGAGTAAATTTTACAATACATACGGTGGTTTTATGCTTAGTATAAGACATTAAATGGGAATGAAATTCTTTTTCGATAAACAAATATCATAAGAAAGTCTTAGGCACGTTTTTATATGTATAACTACGCATAATTATTTACCAAATTAACGATACATAAAATATCTCCATATACATATATACGCACACGTATATACATATACATATATGCACACACATATATGCATATATATATTATATTTCAATATTTGTCGGGGGTGCGGCGTAGTGGAAATGAGACTTGAATTCTGTTAAAAAAACTCAGATTCGATTTCTATCATGCGCTTTCATATCCTACGTAAATTTAACGAAGTTAGGGGGTTTGGATCAGCAAACAGTTTTACTATACCCTTAGAAGTTTACCAATCCGTTGGGTTCTCCTGCGTTTTTAAAAAAAAAGTTTTCAATATTATTTATAAAATTATTATTTAGAACTTCATCCATGTAAATAAGTATTGAACAACTGGTATGTGTAAACAAAATGAAAACGAACCGTACCTATGAACATACGACAGGCTCAATTATAATAAGTAGGCATCAATGAATATGTTATTGTCTTGAAAAATAAAATAATAAATAAACAATAGACATCTCTAATCTCACTTAGTCAAGATTAGGCTTATATATACATTCAAATGCACAACTAGTTTTACGCTGAAAAATCATACCAAAATATATGCAGCGAGCAGTGTAAACACATTATCAATGAAAATGGTCTAATTTATTGGGTAAAACTTGGTTTGATTTAACAAAGTGCAATGCTATGGGCATGCAGCTTCGTGATGGTGACCGTAGTTACAAAAGGAGGAAGAAGAAAAAAATTATGATGGTGGCAGATAGGAGAAAACGGGGCACTGACAGTGACACTTTGACAAATAGAGATTTACTTCATCTTGACTAAAGAGGGAGATGAGGTCCGCAAAAGTGAACAAGCCAGCTGGAACTTCAGCATTTGTATTGAATGGTTAAACAAACCTTAGAAAGAAAGACATCTAGAAGCGTCTTTATAAGGCTGCTGTAAAATAACCATGATAAGTGATTATGCCAGAAGTAATCTGCATCTAGAGCACCTTTACGATAATTTTAATTAGTGTATCAATACACATAACTCAAACAAAGTATCAAGAGCTTTGATCACAAGTTATGCAGCATGATAGTTGTCGGTGCATAATGTATTGATTAATAATTCAACATAAATTAAAAAGTAATATATAAGTAGAATTTGACAAAATAAGAGCACGAGCACCAGCACCGAGCAAGCATCTTATTTCTCATATTTCTTGTCATATTCCATACATTTCCGAAAAGAAAGTATGTTAGTATTCACATATTCAGATGTCAGGATAAAGTAATTCAGCTCATTCGAATTAGAAATATTTTGACGTAAGGCCGCCTTTTTAAAATAATAAATTTCTTTCTAAACTATTCATGCTTTCGCAAAGCATATACACACTCTCTATCGAAAACGTATGTGTGTATGTATGTATGTATGTTTTCGATAGTGATTTCGCAAAACAGGGCAACGTTAACCTTTTCTATATTGATCAATAAGGTCCTAAATGGATTTATCTCTAGCAATAGAGGAATCAAGAAAGAATATTCTGTCTCCTTGCCTTTTCGCAGTTGTTATGGAGTATTCAGTCTTCAAATGGAATTAGCATGTCATAATAAAATGGTACAAACCATACAGAGTTTTTACCTAGAGTTAGCCACCTAATATATGACCCAATAATCTGTGTTAAATCAAATAAAGATGCAACAAACGGGGATATTTCATAAGCTTGAAGAAAATTTAGGACTTAAACTAAATGAACTCAAGACATGTTATTTTAATAAGTTTTGCAGAAGAAAAGAGGATAACTTATGGATTTTAAATGCGAAAGAAGGTGAATTGTCTGTCAAATATCTTGGAGTACCATTATCTTCTAAGAAGATAACTGACAGAAAATGTATTGGTTCAATCATAAAAATTGAAGAGAACTTGCACGTCTAGAGTTCGAGAATGCTATTTTTTTCGAGAGAGTAGAGCCGGTACACACAGTGATTTAGTCTAGAGTCAATTTTTGGCTTTAGACTTTCCAACTTCCAGATTGTTCACTTGAAAAGATTGGAGTTGTTCGTACAAATTTTATTTCGAAGGGTGGACTGCATGAGGTTGGCTATTCTAAATTATGTAGGCCAAAGATGGAGGGGAGAGTTGGTTTGAGAAGTTTAACAATATGAGAAAAGTCTATACCTTGAAGCAAACCTAGAAAATAATTAGCTCTAAGGAGATATGGGCTAAGTGGATGAGGAAAAGATATATTAAAGGAAACTTTGGTATATGATAATAGTGCACCACATACTTGGAAAGCTATACTAAGAATAAGAAGCAAATTAGCAAGCTGCTGCAAAAGAGAACTAACTAATGGGATAGAAATAGATTTGTGGAAAGGCCTTTTGTAACACCCCTAATTTTTAGTAACATCATTCAGGAGACTTAATTAGATAAATTAAATAGAATAATGTAAACATTAGAGTGATAAAGGGATTGAGATTTGAAAAAATAATTAAAGGTCGTGCTTAATTATACAAATGGGCTTATAAATGGATTATATGTTAATTAATTAAAACAAGGGTATTAGAGTAATTGCCACCTAGATTTCTATTACCCTTATATTCACATTTCATCTCCCATTGACATTCATTTTACAGAACACAAACAAAAGTGCACAAAGAGGAGCAAAGCCAGCCATTAAAAGAAAAAAGGAGAAAATTAATTTAAAGCTAAGGATTCAAGCTAGGAGGAATTAATCTCAATCAAATCTCAAAGTCTTTATCCTAATCAAGGTGAATAATAATCAAAACCATCTCTATTTTTCTGTTGTGATCATTTGATTTTCGGGTTTAAGATTAAATCCATTATGATGATTTTTTTATGATGATATGCTTCGATTTTAAACATGTTTGATTCAAACATAATTGTTTAATAATTATTTGTACGGTTTTAAGGGTAAAACCGATTATATTGAATTTCGAATGCCATGAGGAAATTATATGTTATGTAAAATATAATTTTGGTGATGGATTTTAATTTTATAACTTCCCAAGCTATGGAAAATTTATTACGAATTTTCAAAGGAAAAATATGCATAATTGGGTTTAGAAATTAATTCTGGATATTTTATAAAGAAAATTGGGTCTGAAATTTTTATATGTTAGGGAATATATAGAAAGTGAATTTCTATAATTTTTGGGGATTTCTCCTGAATAATTTACTATGAAAATTAAACTATTTAGAAGAAGGATTTAATTGTTTTAATTGTTATGCTTAATAGAAGGGTTTAATTGTAAAAAATAATATTTGTTTAGATCTGAAATTATACGGTTGTTCTTTTGGTAAAGAATTTGAAAAGATATGGCAACAAATCAAATGTTTACAAATAGGCAGGTTAGTTACAAAGTATTCATTTTAAATGATGTTAAATAAGCCTTTACCCAAAAAAGTAGGTCTTGCCTCTTTCAGAAGAACCTTTCGACCTTACGCTTCCACCTCAATCAAGTCGACACCAACCATGTCGAAACCAACTAAACCAAAACCTATACACAAGGTATCACGATATCGGTACGTAGTGGATTGGAGAAAGACGGAAGGCGTGGTGCCAAAACTTATGCTTTCGATGGGGTCGAACCCTTTGTTTTATTTTCAAAAGATATACGCTTGCCTGGTTTTAACGAATGCTTTCGAAGGAGTCAAAACCAATGCTTTCGAAAGGGTCTTTTAAATAGCTTTCGAATATGTTGCCGCCTTTTTATTTAATGCAACGCTATCGAGACAGTTGCTATGTTTTTGAACTAATGCTTTAGAAAACGGCAGTTTCGACCTAATCGAAACCCTTCTGCCGACTCTATACTTTTCGAAGGGATTGAAACCATCAATGCTTTCGAAAGATATTTTTTGTTTATTAAATATAATAAGCTGCTTCCTAAATCTTTTGAAAGTGTTCAAGGGTTTCAAAGGCATTGGCTTCGAAAGGAAGTTTCAAAGTATCCTTCAAATGTTTTACTTAAATGATTTGAGCTTTTGAAAGGATGGTTCCAAAGCCATCAAATTTTTCCCAAACATTTTTATGTGAATATTAATGGTTTGAAAAGGGGTTCTCTTGTTTATATTCACTTTGATCCAAAAGGTATTTTTAAAGACAAACCTAATGGTCTCGAAATGGGTACTTTCAATGATTTCGAAAGTGGTACTTTCAATGGTTTCGAAGCTGTGCTTCTAAGATTAATAAGTAATACTTTAATACTTTCAAAATGAATGTTTTGAGGGTTTCGAAAGAGATGATTAATGTGCTTCGAAAGGAATATGTTTAGTGTTTTGAAGAGAAGATTTGAATGATTTCGAAGGAGGTTATCCAATGGTTTCAAAAGTAAAAGTTAAAGGTTTCGAAAGCTTTAGTTTTCAAAATAAATAACTCAATCTCATTTTCAAAGAAAAACCATAGCATAATAAAGGAGTTTTAAATGGCTTTTAAGTATAAAATTTTTGAAGAAGCTTTCCTTGGTTTTAAATGGCTTTTAAGTATAAATGGTTTTTATTCTTCCTAATAGATGAAAATAATCTACTTGGTGAACTATGGTAGAATTATGATCTATTCTACCACATATGTCAAATAGAATTTAATTAGCAGAATAGTGATTTATTCTGCTAAACAGATGTCAACAGTAATTTAATTAGAAGAATGGTATTTTATTCTACTAAACAGATATCAACTATAATTTAATTAGTGGGATGGTAGTTTATTCTGCTAAACATATGTCGTTGGGTTCCATATTCAATTGGGGTTACTTAAGGGTGGTCGATAAAGAAATCCCTGGATTAAAATCTTCATCTAAAGAGAGTTGCTTTTTGAAAACAAAATCGATCTTTAGAAATAAAGTGGTTTAAAATTTTAAAACTTAATTTAATAATTAAATAGCTTTTAAAATTTTATTTAATAATAATTAACCTTGAATTAATAATTAAACGATAATTAACTTTTACATAAATTATTAAACACCAATTAATCTCTAGTTAATTATTAACTAATAATTAATCTTAATTAATTAAATAATCCTTAATAAAAACTTAAATAATAAATTAAACCTTTATTTATAACAATTAAATCATACTTATGTTTTAATTAAATTTTAGCTTAAATGCCACTTGATTAGTATATTAACTAATTATTAGACCCCTTTTATAGATAAATAATCAATTAATAATTAATCTTTAATAATTTATTATAATAATAATTAATCCTTAAATAATTAATTAAATAATAATTAACCTTTTAATTATTTAACTAATTATCATTAACTTGCTTGATTAGTACTTAAATGCTAATTACCTTTATTAAGAATGATTAAGTACTAATTACCTTATTTAATTAATAAAGAAAATGATCATTAAACAAATAATTTAATAATTAATAATTAATAATTATTTTTAAATACTTAATATAAGATTCGAAAACAATTTTCAAAAGGATTCTTGGATAAAACAATTTAAATTTGCAGAAAGAGTTTGTTTTCGTGAATCGTGTTTATAACGGCTATCGCTATAGGACCCATAATTTTTAAAACTTGTTTTTATAAAAAAATAACTTAAAAATCAATCTCTTTCACACCTTAACTATTTTATAAACCTAATAAAAAATTTTTAAAACAAAAGCAAGGATTTTGAAACTAAATAAAATTAGAAAACTTGAAATCTTTTTTTTAGAAATAAAAAAAAACATAATTGTTTTCCAAGGAAATCTCAAGTCACTTTAACAAGTTTAAATGCTAACTTTTAGCATATACAAAAACCTTAAGTGCTACCATTTTTAGCATAAATTAATCAACATAAGTTCATGCATTTACAATACATAACAACAAGCCATAAACAAAGATTAAAACTTTCTGACTAATACCAACTTTAGACTTCATTTCAAGTCTATATTCATCATGACATTCAAGCAAATATATACCAAACCAAAAAATTAATATAACAACTAATTATATTCAACAATAACTTACAACTTAGAAAGGGTTAAAACTTTTTCAAAAAGAAATGATTTTTTTTCTCACACAGAAGCTTACTAACTTAAAGTACATGCTACCAAAACTTGCATACGACTTAAGCCTTTTGCTTTTTATTTAGTATAATAAGTTTTTAGTGGCTTGAATGTGGCTTTATGGTTTGTCTTAGTACATGTAGGGTTCAGCCGTGAGAAGAAAAGGGTGTGAGGGGTTGCTTTTGGGAAGAGAGGAGGTATAAGGGTGGAAGGAAGTATTCTAAACAAGATTTCATTAATTTAAAGTGCTAAAGTTAAGGTGTTTAACTTAGAAATTATCATGGTTGCCATTTAAAGATCATAAGGGCATGGAGGAAGCTTTACAATGTGAAAATGAAATGAACAAAATGATAATAAAATTTAAAAAAATTAGTTTATACAAAAGGTAATTAGTAAATTATCAAAATGACCATATATACTCTACCCTCCACAAAAGCTTGCTACCTCATCATGTTCCGACACTTTCCTCCACCTCACTATGTCAATTCACGAAATTCTTGTCCCCCTCTTCATCCCCATTAACCAACATGCATTTAAAACATTTGTACTTAATATTTCCTTAAGTTTCTTTTCCTTTTTCTTATTTTTAAATTAATGCATAAAGGTCACATCAACTTATATAAACTTAAGTAAATAAATATGTATGTATGCACACGTAATACATAACTCTAACTTGTATATAAATGTATGTGTTTATATATACAATAGAGTTTACAACATCTCTAATAGTCTAAGAAAAGTTAGAAATTCATAATACGAATTCCGATCACATTTTCGATTTTCTTTGAACTATATACCTGTGTGAACAAATTTTTAAAACAATTTCACCATCATTATTTATTATTTAAAAGAGTCTTATTTTAGTTATAAAAAACCAATATTTGAATATTTAAAATTAATTAAATATTCACAAATCAAAGTTGTGAAATCTCAGGTCGTTACACTCTCTTTTCCTTAAAAGAATTTAGTCTCCAAAATTTTACCACAACCTAACCAAGAAAAAAAACCAAAACCAAGAATACATAACACTATACATCAGTCCGTATGATGTACATAAATCATTCTTATGCAAAAATCTGATTTGATCGCTTACTCAAACACATAGCTTTTACTTTCAAACTAGTATCGCTCACTCGATTTCCTAGTGCGGACTTCGATTAGGCTTCTTAATTTGAAATCTCCATTATCATTTCTTAGCCATATACTATGATAGAAAACTTTTGGTTCCATATTAAGAACCCTCACCAAGTGTTTTCCATCAAAAATCGAGTGATAAACTCTAATATAAAATTATGCAAAACACCTCAAGTCATGCACTCGAACTTTGGAACGAGAACTATATGAGAAAGGGAAATTGATCTTTGTACAACCTACGTACTCATAATATTGATTCTCACCAATACCAATTTATTTCCGCTAAAATTATTTATGAATATTTCACAAAATTTTTAACTTAGGTTCACAAGTCAAATGTTATAATTTATTTATGAAACCTTTCATGAAATCATTTTAATTAATTAACTCATATAATACTCTTCTACATCCTAAAAGTATATACAAAACATCTAATTTTTAATTCTATTCGATTTTTTACTATTTTAGAAGTAGGCCCAAAATAATTCCGGTCTTGAAACTGAGTTGGCCAATCCAACCTCTTTACCCAATCGGTCTGGTAAGTAGCTAAGAAGAGTAGGATGTTGATAACCAAACTCCGTCCTAGAATCAACTTTTTCTTAGACATTTCCAAGGTAAAGATGTTTATTAGCCGGCCTAATAACATCAAATACTTTTTCACTTCCTAGATATTAAACCCAAAGGACACGGTTTAATAAAGCAAAGTTTATTAAACCTCATTATTAAATTTAACCCAATTAAAACTTCATTTATTAATTCATTCTTTAATAAAAATACCTTATTATTTTGAAGAATTAGGAGCCAATATCCAATTTTTATTTCAAAAATCTTTTTGAAATGACACTTTATTTTTAACCCTTGGAAAATATACATATAACCAGAGCAATTCTAAAATGATATCAAGGGACTTGGTACTACCAAATGGTATCATATATCCCTTTACTAAGAAGGGTAATACTCATGAGAAGTTTTTACTATACAAACACATCTCCTACCCATTTTAAGTCACTTCTTAGTCACTTGAACTAGTTAATCATAAAAATATTTCCTATATTCAAATCCCATTTTTGAATTGATACTGTATGTGTGTGTGTGTGTGTGTGTGTGTGTGTGTATATATATATATATATATATCCAGCAAAATCATTCAGAATATATATCATCCACTTGCTTTGGATTCATTCGGATTCGAACTTGTTTCGATTGTACGTTGACGAAGAGAATAATTTACTAAGTGCACTACCACATTCGCCTAAGCAAACATCTGATTGTCACTTAGAAGAATATTCTGATCATCACAAAACAGATCAAGACTTATTCCCCGAGTTGTCCAAAGAAAAATCTTATTCTCAAAATCCCTTTCAAAGTATTTATACTTTAAAATACTTTCTACTAATACTATTATTACTTTTTCTCCAAAAACATTTGAAATCCTTATTAATGACACCGGGATTTTAAGTCCCTAAAACTTCTTTCAATTAAAACATATTTTATAACTCTGATTTATAAAATCAACTCTTTATAAAACATCCGAAATATTTCTCTTTAATAAACACCTTATATTAAAATCCAATTTTAACCCAACTTATCATCGAATGCCTTGTAGTCAAACTGTAAAATTTGATTCACAAGGTGGTTCAATGTTTTTTCAAATTTTCTATCTACCCAACCGAAGATGGATAAAGGAAAGTCAACAAACAATAGTCAACGCTCAAAACTTGACGAGCTGACTAGTCATTCCCTAAATGAAAATGAATACTTAGATTGAAATTGAAAATGGTATAGATGTTTAGAAAATTTCTTTCGAAATGAAACTTGAAAAATAATGTATTGGGAAGTGGAAAATATTTTTGAAAGTAAGTTTTTGATTAAAATAGTATATTACAGTCATTTCAGAAATATATTTTAAAAGAAAGTATTGTGAATGGCTTTGGAGATATGCTATTAAATATTTTATGAAAAGTTTAGATTTATTTGATGAAAATTTTGAGAAGTTAGCTTTAAAGTATCGTGAGGTTTTGAACAATAGTAATATATTTGGAAATGGAAAAAATACGTTTCTTACTAATATAGCCATAATATATGATGGAATGATCCCATTTTTTCAATTCTTTTTCCATTAATTAGACACTAGCATGAGCAACAATTATGATGTTTATCACTTTCCACTATTATGTAGTTTGTGATGGTTTAAACATAAGACAATAGAAGTAATGCTCGCTGTACCAAAATGAATATACACCAAAACTAAGCTAAACTTGTTTGCTTATAACTTTTGAACCATTTGTCTGATTTTGATGATTTTGCTCATTCCGGAAACTATAAACCTAAGTTACGACTTTCATCCGAAGTGTTATGTGAAATTTTGACGTTTTCATTGCAAAAAATGTAGTTTTATAACTTAGGCATATGTGTATTTGTTGCATTTCCAGAATTGATCCTTTTAGAAAAACTCTCATAATTTGAGTTATACTTAACATTTATGCGATTCAAAAGTTGTTATGGAAAGTAAACACACTAGATAATAATTCTCACTTTGATGTCACTGTCTAAGCGTTTTTGACCTTTAAAAGTTTGTCTCAAGTAGCTTAAACTGAAACATTAAGTTGTTTAAATATGTTAAATGAAAGTATACTTCTTTTTATCTCTTTTTACATGGAACTAATGTTTATATCGAGTTAGGATAAGAGTTCAAGAAGCTATTGGGGCTTACTAGCGATGTCGACTCACTTTTGCTGCTTAATAATAAGTGAATTTGCTAACAAAATGCTAAAAAAGGTACGTTTTTACAGTATATGAATATATGTTGTGATATTATATTGTTTTCCATGCTTCGGGACGCCCCGTTTGGATGTCACTTCGGATATGTATATTATGTAATTATATTGTGCTTTGATTTTCCCAGAACGCTCTCTGTACAAAGGAGGCTCTATTGAAATTTTTTGGAAAATCCAACACTTAGATAATTTTCACAAAATTTTATCGTATGCAAAGAATAAAAAGTCGAGTTGAATCTATTTAAGCAATAGCATACGATAAGAGTAGTTGAAGTGTATGAGCCACATAGAAGATTGAGTAGTTGAGTTCAATAGAAATACATTGAAATGAAGAAAGTTCGGGTATGAGTTGTATATACCGACTTTCTTATAAGAAATTACGAGAACACAATTTTCTTAAGGGGGAAGTTTGTAACAGCTTGGTTTCTACACTATATAAATGAACAAATCTTATTAAAATAAAAATGTTTGAATTTGGATTGTGATGGTTATATTTTGAAAATAAATTTTAGTTATTAATAACAACTTTAATAGAGGTTTTTATTATAACAAAATTGAATTAGAATAATAATTTTTTCCTAAATGATTTATTGAAATCGAATAAATTATTTTAATCGGTTATGAAATTTTTGACAGTGTAAACAATTTTAAACATGTTGTAGTAGTTAGAAAACAACTTATTCGACAAAGAATGATGGATTATTAAATATAAGAAAAATAAAGCAAGCGTCGTATTGAATAAAATTATCAGCTACTAAGGGAAAGTTTGCAGAATAAGACATGAATCAATTTGTACTAGATTAAAAATTATTTTGAGGATTAAAGATTAAAATTAAAATTTAAACACATAAGAAAAAAATAAAAATGAATGAATCAAGATATGGCCCAAATCAAGTGGCCCAAATCCATTTTAATTATCTCTGTTCTTATGGAAATCAAGCGCCTGTTTGCACGCAAACGTCAGGCGATCCTCACGAGAGGGAAGGCGAGCAATCAGAGGTCGGGGAGGGAAACGACGTGGTGTTGGTTGGGGCGTACGATTGTGGGAAAGCAGATATTGGCGATTGATAAAGACGATGCTAAAGGCGACGATGACGGGTGTAGGCAGTTATGTGGGCGGAGATGCACGTGGTGAGGAGCGACGTGAGGGGCTGTAGTGGCTGAAGGTGAGTTTGGGAGAAGACAAAGTAGTGGAGCTTGGTGGAGGCAATAGCAGTAGTTGTGAGGGCGGATGCTTGGATTTGGAAATAGGGTTGAGGTCCACGGATAGCCACATGCTCGATGGCGAGGTGGATGCTATTTGGAGGCAGTTAGTGGTGACCTGGGTTGAGGCGACGAGATGATGGTGGTGTGACAGTTGGAGATTCGTGCAACCATCATTTGGGGTTTAGGCATGGTTTTGGAGTAGTACTGAGCTGGAAATGATGCAATTAGGGGTAAGGACGACTTTAGGCTATGATGATGATTGGGCTTACAGAGGTTATAGGTCTTCGTTCTGGAAGTTGGGTTACATAATCTCACTCACATCTATGTTCGATGCATAATCCCTCATATAATTGTTTGATTTATTTGGTTGGATGGATGATTGACTTATTGGATGAATGGTGCTGTGAACTACGATATTTGGTTGCGACGATGGTTAAATGATGGTTTTTGTGGTGATTAGATCAAATAAATGAATGATAATTGAAATTGTTTGGAATATGAAAAATAAATATCTTAAAAGATGAAGAATTTGTATTAAATAAACTATTTTGGGAATAATTGATAAATTCTGAAATGATTTCTTATTTAAATAAAGATGTTGAAATAAATTTAGGAAAAGGGATAATTTTGAAAATATATGAGTGGAATAATTTTGAAAATTTGTGAGTCAAAATTGTTTGGTAAATGAACGAGTTTGGAAATGTTATTAAATAAACGAAGTAGTGAAGTTTGAATAGTTATATTTATTTACATTTGATTATAAAAAAATGAAGGATAATTATGAAATGATGTTTGAAAATTATATTTTTAAAGGTAACGAGTTCTGTAAATTTAATAGATGCAAAGTTATAAATGATATATTAAAGTAAATGCACACTGATTGCAAATTATTTATTTATCGAATAATTTGTTTTATTAATTATAGAGTTTTGTTATAAATAAAATGAAGTGGATTTTTTCAAGTAAAATACTATTTTTAAATTAGAATATTAGTTTGATGGATTAATAGCTTTAAAAGAAGTGTTTGAAAATAAAAGAGGACTTTAAACAATAATTCCAAAGTTGTATATTTGGATTTGATATTTTGAAAGGTGTTTGGAAGATATTTTTTTTTATAGTATTTAAAAATTATAAAAGTGGAAATTTGAAGTAAATGTATTTTTGTGGTTTTAAAATTTATCGACAAGTTTGAATGAATGTTCACTGAAATGAAATTAGTTGTTTTGAAATATGGACTAGAAATTAGATAAGAGAATCAATAATTATTGTTTTGGAAGAGAAGGAAATAAATAAATAAAAGAGATGTATAGTGATTAAATTTAAATGGAGTACTTTTATAGTTAGAGGGAAACAAAAATGAAGTGAAATTTCTAAAAATAGAAATCGTCATCTCATTAAATATCAAGTAAATAAATAATATGTTAGGAAATCAATTCTATGGTTTCGATGAAGACAACTATACAATGGAAATCGAATATGCATATATGTTTCTATTCACAGGTAATTGTTAAAATAACATCACCAAAGGGACAAGAACAAGACTCAAAGAAAGTTTCAAGAGGCTACAAGTCGATAGAATCGGAAGAGCGGTGACATAGACACAAGAAAAGCAACATACACAAGTTCAGACGTCTGGGTGCACTAGCCAGACGTCTAAATGAATCTTTTGGATCACAAACCAGACAGAATCAGACGTCTGGTTAATGTACTCAGACGTCTGAAAAGCTACTATATACAAAAAATATATAAGAGCGAAACGTCTGAGATATATTCCAGACGTTTGATTTTGAACTCGGGTGTTGACATTCAAAGTACAACCGTCACAATTGTAAAGACACTTTTACTCCTCTTTGCTACAACTCTTCGTCACCATCAGAAGCCACCATAGAATACTTGTTAATGGATGCAACTACTCAAGGAATCTCTTTACCGCTATAAATAGCATTAAGAATCTAAGAGAAGATCTCACCTTACTTACTTATGCTCTTTACTCTTTTGCTCTGATATATTCTTGATCTCTAGCAATCATATATTTGTATTTCACTCTTCTATATAAACATAATTCTTCAATCAATATCCTATAGGTATATATTGGAAGCATTTGTACTTAATAGTTAATATTTGTGTTATAGAACACACACTTGACAAGAACAAGCTTTTGTAACCAAGCCTATTCCTTCGGGCGAAGTAAGGGTGTTTGATAGTCGAATTCCGAAGAGGAGCTTCGGGATTGGACGTAGGACGGGAGGTCCGAACCAGTATAAAATCATGGTGTGCTTATTTTCATTTACTTTGCTATTATCATCTATTAAGTTTATATTAGATACGTCATATAGTTAATCACTTATACTTGCATATATACACTACACGATCCACCATATAGACTTTTATGATACATTGATATGTATGGATGATTGTTGATTTCTTTGATATGAACGAGATGAAGTTGTAATTACCCGTTGCATTGGATTATAAAGCAATAAAAATGAAGACTAATGAATTAAGGAATGATTTAAGCGAGAGTGAAATAATAAACGAAGCTGAAATTTATTTGATATTGATTAATTGAGGGTGTTGTGCATATGATTATATTTCACCGGGTGCTATGGGATGTCCGTGCGTGGTATATTTACTTATTCAACACCAGTGAATATTTGGTAATTCATTGAGGATCGAGCATCTGATATTCGGATGTGCGATGATTATTATATGATATAAACAAATATTAATTTATATCATTTGGATTTCTAACTTGAAGTGCTAAATATTATTCCATATTTTAATTAAAACAGGAATATGATCATCCACTTTTTAGTGGAATGAGTAGAACGAAGCCCCAACGAGGATGTGATGGCCAGAAGTTTTTGGATCGTGGGGTCGCTCCCCAAAGGTTGCGACGACATGTCCCCCAGATGCATGGTCAAAGTTTGCTACACGGGCCAATGGGACGAATTCAAAACAAAGAAGGTGGTTGACGATGGGTGTGAAGAGGGAGGGGGCAGGGAAAAGAGGAGGCGACATGCGATACATAGTGCAACTTGTGACGACTCCAAATTTTTGGATATTTGAAATTGAAATATTTAACTGATTTTAAATATTTGAAAGCTAGTTTAATTCGAATTTCAAATATCACTATTTATTAGGCAATTGAATTATTGAATTGAATTATTGGAAATTGGGTAAATGGTTGAATGTGAAATTTTAAGCTGCTAAAGATGGTTTAAAAGCTTGTAAAATTTGTATTGATAATATTGAAGATAATAGAAGTGTTAAATTTGAATTTGGGAATGTTTGTTCTGTTTTAAAAATATATAGTTTAAATTGAATTTAAAAGTGGCCTTCCGAGGCACAGTCTCGGAATTCAACGAAAACAGTTCCATTGGATCCGTAATACTGTATTATTATCGGATTTCTGTTTTATAGCATTCGGAATTGTCATATGATCATATGGTAGATAAATGCGCTGAAATTATATCGGAAATTTAATAATAACTTGGTCCAAAAAGCTATCTTCTCCATACGATCGAATTAGGAATCAGAACTTTTTCCATTGTGTTCGGAATAGGGGTTTAACATTATAAACGCCTAGCGGCACGCCTTGATAGGATGTCAGGATTTTGTGTTGCAATTATCGAGATGTTTTAAAATTTGAATTTAAAATTGATATTTTTTTTATATAGTTTGAATAATGTTTTTCAAAATCCCTCCCTACAACATTATTCACTTGGTAGAACGCGCATTCCCCTCTAAAGTAAACTACCCAACACATGTTTGCAGATTGAAATCATCCTCAGATAGTAGTGGCCGTGATTTCAAATTCGAGTCCCCCTCTTCACTTCTTCATCAGAAATAAAAAAAGGGATTGAATCATCTTTTAAAAAAAATTATGGCCGCAACAAATCTCTTTCAAAATTCATTTGCGTCCTTTCCCTCTCCAATCACATTCGTATATAACATTGGGGCTTGGCGATCAAAAATTTAATCGCCATTCATTTATCGGCTCGTGTTAGGTCGCGTGAGGCTCTGTGAGAATTGGACAGCGGCGAAGTGAAGCGTCGAGCAATTGTGATTTGGGATTTTAGTGTCTTCGACGAAGAGAGCAGCGGCCTAGAGGGAGACTCGATTGTAGGGGGTCATGGTGTTTCGTGGTGTCGAGCTAGGCCGCGTTTATGATGGCGACCGATCTTCGAGTTTGGTCATGATTTCGTTTTAGGGTTTGGGAACGTCACGATTTGGGTAGCTCGAGTTTGGTGTGGCAGTGTGCTGGCGGCCACGAAGGGGAGACTGCTCGGTGATCATGGGGAGCACGAGTGGTGAGAGCAGTAAGGTATATCATTTTTTTCAATCAAAATAAAATATTTATAAATTGAGGGAAAAAATTATTGAAGATAGGTTATAGTAAAATATTAAGCAGTTATGTTTTGAAAGTTATTCTGATATAAAGTTATATAGACCTTAACTTACTGGTTAATTCATATATATACACATATACATAGATAAACCGTAAATATATATAGAAGGATTTTAAAAGTTTGAGGAATTATAAAAGTAGATTTTTTTTGAAAATCTATAACTTGTTTTTTTTAGTGTATATGTAGTTTCAAAAGGAAATGTATGGTTTAGTTAAATCATTTGATAATTAACATTATTATATGGAAATTGATTATTAAGTTAATTCAAATATTAATAAATTGTATAATGTTTATACAAGGTTTAAAATCATGGAAACAAGCCGGGTTGAAATGGATTGCAAACAGCAAAATAAAAGGTGAGTTAATCTCACTCATTTGGGTTTTCTTTAAATTTAAATAGTTAAATTTAAATATTTGGTTGAATGATTGAATTGATTTGATGTGGTATATTATATATAGTAATATATAGTATATAATAGAGTGATTGGTTTCCCGCATTATATAGCGGATGAGATAATATGAACCCATATATCGCGATATTCCACCTCGAAGTAGAATTGGTATTATTGTATTATGCTAACATCTATGCATGCAGGGAAAAACAAGTTGGAGGGATCAACTGGATTCCTCAAAACGTTTGAATTTATCTTATATATTCAACGATATGATTTTGTGATGATCTGTGATGAATTGTATTGATCATATTGGGAATTGGATTTTATTGAATACCATGGCTTAGTTAAATACACACACACACATTGGAATTTAGAGAATTGATATATATATATATATATATAAAGTTTGGATTTTTAAAGTAAACAAAAAGGCAATTTTAAATAAAATAATTATAAGGAATTTGGATAATTAAATGATTTGAAAGAATCAAAAGTTGATTTTTAAATTTTAAATAAATAGATTCCAAGTAGGCGAAGTATATTTGAATAAAGAAGAATAAATAAATTTTTAGACTTAATGATATTATTTAGAGGAATAAATAAATTATTTTCAAATTTAAGGTTTAAATTTGTTTGGAAAAGATAAATAAGAAATTTGGGAAAAAGTATGAAATTTGTATTTAGCTTAAATAAGATCTTGAATTATAATAAAGAAGTTAAATCTGAAGTAATAAGTTTTGAAATGAAATTGGGTAAGTAAAGAAATTTATTTTCAATGGAGTAAATTTTGAAAATCAATTTGAAAATTGATTTAAGTGTTTGAAATTGGAATTCTAAAGGGATATGAGACTATGAAATTTATAAACTGGGTTTATAAAGTGGAATGGATATCGGGGGATATTCGGGAGTATAGATTCATGGTAAGAATTTATAAATGTATGGGTAATTTGCTTTAAAAATAAATAGTGGTTTATTTTTTAAAAGGTATGGAGATGGAAGGTGTATTTCCCTGGAAAGCCAAGTATATTTTAAAGGAGACTTTTATAAGTTAAAGGCTTTAAAATTTTGTTTTAAAGAAATATTTTAGAATATTTATTATTTTTAAATGTTTTAAATTTAAAGTAATTATTTTTCAAATTGTTTTTGTAGTAATTATTTAAAGGTTAATTGGTATTATGTTTTAAAAAGATAATTATTAATATTTATATTTTATTAAGTAATTTTATTTTAAAGATAGTTTGGGCAAAGTTTATTTGAAAACTTGTATAGAATTTTGTAACTCTTACTTTAAATTCAGTTTGGGTTAACTTTTATTTTAAAAATTAATTTTGTATTTTATAAATTAGTTTTATTGTAATTATTTTTAAAGTACATATCTTTGAATAAAGTGTTTAAGTAATTTTAATTTAAATATTTTAAAGTATGCTTTAGAATAATATGGTTTAAATTATTTTCAAATCTTTAGTATTTAAGACTTAGCGGTTTTCAGTGGAAGTAAGCAATTGGGTGGAAATTAATTTCCACGAAAGAGAGAAAAGTGATTTGAAAATATTTTTAAAGGATTGAAATGTAGGAAAACATCTTGCGAAGATATTTAAAAATAAATAATTTGGGATAAATTATTGTGGTTTGATGATTGTTTGTGAATGTTATTTGATAGTTAAATAACCGAGTATCAATATTGGCCAATGCTCTGATCGTTTCAAAGAGACCGGGATCGAGATTAATTTTTCGAAAACCACTTCAATCTGGTTTGTACGTTTTCGTGAGGAAGACAAGTGCTAGGAGTTGAAGATGGAGCAGTGAAGTGCGAGGGCTAATCGCTACTAATCCTGAGGGTGATTTCAAAATGGATGTAGTAGGAGTAGTGCCTTCGGTTCCGTTCGAACTCGGAACGGAGTTGTATGGACGAATGCTTTCTGAACATCGTCAGGAGGATGATGAGCATTCTAAGTGAATTGTGTGCTAAAGGTAACGCATAGCCTCGAGCCTCATCAACCGGGAATGGCTAAAACAGGAAGGTGCACACAAGGCTAAGTGGTTAGCAACCAATTAGAGTAAGTTCACCCCTGTCTAGATGTCCCCATATATATTCGGCTGTGTGGCGGTTGCCGATCCCAACCACGGGGTGAACTTATTCGAGCTATCCAGTAAGGGGTAGTCCGGTCTTGTTTTGCAGGGGATTTAGGGTGGATCCTTGATATGGTGATCTAGACCACGTACTGTGACGGATGACACCCCAGTAGCCCTGTCATTGATGGAAATCCATTTTCCCTACGTACCTTTACGGTTTTGTTTGTATACCTATTAGCCGTATTTAATAAATGTAACAATTTCGGCAATTTGAATAAGTATTTGTATATAAACACTATTATAATATCAGAGGATTTTATAAGAAATGTTTTGGTTATTGTAAGGTAAAAACCCGGCATGTTTATTTGTGGCGTGGTCTTACGAGATACCTTTGATTTTAAAGGATTTTGAAACTTTAATAATCCAATTGAGTGTATTTCCTCCCTGGTTCTCCAGACTGACTCGGGTGTTATTTAACTATAATGCTCGGGTCCGACCGAGTATTATAGAGCACAGATTTGGATGGACTGCTGTGGAGCTTAGGAGACGAGCTGGATGGCGAGTCGTATCCGACGTATTTGATGTATACTCCACTGTGTATTCAGTTTTTGAAAGGATGAGATATTATAACCATCCTGAGTTGTGTTGTTGATTGTATTGAACTCTGATGCTGTATTCTGATGATGTATGTATAAAACAGATATAATTTCTTTTGTGTAAAGATCTGTTATCATCTATTATATTTTTTTCGCTGCGTTGGTAAGATTCTGATATTGTTCTATTTCTTCTTCTACCTCCTTCTTCTTTTAACCCTAATGGCTCGATTTTCGGGCATCGAAAATCGGGTCGTTACACAACTAAAGGCTTATGAGGATGCCTACAAAAATATTATGAGTTGGCTCCCTTTGCACTTAAGAAGCATCGAGGCTTGGGTGTTGACTCGCTTTTGGCGGTAGCAATAATAGCAGCACATATATAGTAGTAGCAGTAATAAATTTAAAGTAAAGAATAAAATGAATATTTTTAATACTACTAAATAAATATTAATAATGAATGTTTGTGGTGTACTGTTTACAATGTACATTGTATGTGATGTATGCGATTGATATTTTGATGTTTGATATTTGCTTTGATGTTTGATGTGCTATAGATGTTGTATGGCGTGTTATGGATGATTTACCATTTCTTTGAGGACTGAAGTTCTTGTTATGCCAAGTATATTATTCCTTGAGATATCATATATACCTCACCATTGAATCTAGGAATTATCTGACCCGTTTGTTATTTATATAATACTCAGGTCTATCCGAGACATTTCAGGTTCAGCACGATGTGACTAGATGTGCTTATTGGGCTTGGTTGGAGATTAGATTATTAATTGTATCATATATCATGTATTTGGATTCGTGTATGTATATAATGTTGGATTATATGTGTTGAATCTATTTGTTATATAATTAAGAATTAGTGGGAATTAGACTTATTTTTTTATCCCACTCAAACTTATATGTTTTATTATATTTTCATTGCTTGGTTGATGACCCTATATTCTTTGTGATTTATTTTATATTGCATATTGTTCTATCCAAGGGAATTACACGTGTTTATTGCTTTGCACCAAGGCTATTTACGTTAAGGTGAGTTTTTTTTATATCATGTGACACATTTAGTGTTGGTCCAAGGGAATATTCATGCGTGTTTCACCTACATTGCCTCATTCTCCATGTTACTTAGCTGTATTATTTTGTAATACTCTTGAGTAATATGGGTACAGAGGTAGGATGTTACATATTTTCAATAGAAATTTTGGCAAAGTAAGAGGAGAGAAGATAATTAGAAAGTAGTTGATAAAAATTCATTAGAAAATCCCCTATATATAGAGAATAAACATGCATGTCCATTCGCAAAGAGTTATGATGAATAAACGCTTCATTTCAATTTTGAATTCCAAATTTTTGACATATATATCGACATCCATATAGGGTGTATGTCGGCATACCCATGTGTATTTTGAAAACTCTTTTATTTAAAATATTTTTTGAAAAGTAAATTATTTTGATAGATTGCAAAATAGTTTAAACATAGTTTATAAACATTTGAAATTTGAAAAAACTGTTATAAAATACTTTTTAATATATTTTGTAAATATAACTTATTTCAAAATTAAAAGGTAAGAAAATAATAAATAGAGATAAAAAATTGCTACCAAGGACATTCACAATATTCTACGACTCAATATATTATGTCATAGTCTTGAGATCTTAATATATTGATCTTTATATTCATGAGTCTTTTTGTTCATTTCTTGAGTCTTTATACTATAAAATCTCAAATTCAATACCTATATAATGTCCTACATTATACACTATATAACTTGGAAAAATCATTAGTATCCATATTTTATACGAATGTATTTTTATTACCGAGGTTATTATCATCAAAATAAATAACTAAGGTATTAAAAATCACCTCTTTTTTGATGACGACAACCATATATAAAATATGATATAACTCTCCAACTCCCCCAAATTAGATGGCTCCCTTTAATGTGTGCATATGTATATTTTATATTTTTCTCCCTTTTTGTCATTAACAAAAATGGGTAAAAAACAAACAACTCCCCCAAAATGAAATATAGATGTATCTAATTCAAAATCAGTAATCCAAGAAAAAAATAATGATATATATGATAAATGATACTATTATGTATGATGTTTAAGTAAATTTTATTAATCTATTTTCAAACTATATACAAACAAGTTCAATACACACTAATCTACATATAAATCGAACCAAACTAAAATACAAAACTTGTACAATTTGATCCAATCAAATTCAAAAAGACAATTTCAAACAATCCAAACCTATCAAATTCAATCAAAATACACACCAATTCATTCAAATCAAATCCTAAGAGAGAGAGTGTGTGTATCTATTTACACATTAAATTCAAACATAATAACTAGACATTTCAAGAAACTTCAACCCAACCATCAGCCCCGAAAATTGGATCCGTTTTAATGGCACATAATCTTCATTATCCTTGTTAACCGTGCACTTTAGGTTTTTATATGGGTCATTTTGATTAGAGAAAAATCATCCATCAAATTACATTAAAATTCTTTTATTGTTCTTTTATCATCTGCATTTGATATAATTATAAATGCCTTTGATTTCATAGGATAAAGGAGAGAATATCTTTGAAGGATTGGAGAGCTGGTTCAAGATTTTCACATAATTTTTTATGTGGAGAAGATATATTTGTAAAAATATGTGTGAGAATGAAAATAGAGTATAGAGTGAAATGATAAATGAGATTTCTAGAAGAAATAAGCTTATATAAGAGTAGAAAGTCATTTGAAATGAATGGATCGATGGTAGTTTTTCTAGTTTTGAAATTTAAATATTTCTGATTTCTGGTCATTTTATATCGACATCTCGTATGTATATATGTCGACATACATACTATATTTTCAGAACTAATTTATTTTCTATATTTTTTGTTTTTATACTGTACTATTATACATGTACCACTTCAAAGACGAATAAACAGTAACAGATAAATTTCATTATTGGAAATTGAAGGATACATAGTTTTCAACGTTAAATAAAGGAAAATACCATAGGAAAAAACATTAATTTAAACTAAAAACACATGATACGAAGCTAGATAACATATATAAACAACTTAGTCAAGTTTAGAAAGATGTAGATGAAGATGATGAAGGGCCACCAAGCATGGGAATGACCTTTCCAAAGAATTTATCCATTTTGTTGGAAAGAGAAGTGAACGTTTTACTAAAAGAACATTAAAGCTTTATTTGGTTTTAAAGACACTTCTCATAGTTCCTTAGTATCTCTTTGTTGGTAGGGTTGAATGGGTTCTCTAAACTTTCTAAGGAAGTTTCCATTGCTTCCTCTTCCTCCTCTTCTTCCACTTCCACTTCATCTCCTTCTTCCTCCTCAGGTTGTTAAATTTCTTGCTCTTCTTTCCATGCCATCCTTTGCTTCTTTCTGGAAAGAGTTACATTAGGTTCTAAAAATGGTGGAATATGTGAGAAATGCGGATTAGAATCTTAAGGCTAAGATTAACACTAGAGGGAAGGGTGGATAGTGTTAATAAAGAATTGTTAAATCTTTTTAATTTATGTTAATTTAGACACAAAAGTATGCAATATACAGACACATATATGATCACAGAAACAATCACAGATGCAGAAATAAAATAAAAGCAGTAAAGAAAAGAACACACCGGATTATACTGGTTCGGAATTACCCTGCGTCCAGTCCCGCAACATAAGTATGGATTTCCTTTCAAAAGCAATTGTACAATTACACCCTCGGTTTCAAGGCTACGAGGTACACCCTCTAGAATTTCGATCCTCTGGGTAGACATACTTGATTTCCTCGCCACAAGTTTACCCGATTGATCTACCAAGGCTATAATCACACCTTTTCCCATTTGATTGATTTCCAAGGCTACAATCACACCTTTTCTCTCTTAATAGATTACAAAGAAGTCTATAACTCTAAATAGCACTGAGAATCTTGTAGAGATAGTGATAGAGAATCAAACTAGAAGTAATCGAGTATGATTCAATGTTGATTTCGGCAGAGTAATGATAAGAATATGTATTAAGAAATGAGGAAGAAGAAGTGGAGTGAAAACCAAAAAATTACGATCATAAATTCGTTGAAACTGACCCCTATTTATAGAAGAACAACAGCCATGACCATTCATGAAGAGTTATGGCGAATAGACGCTTCTTTTGAAATTTGAATCTTTGAATCAAACTGTCACCATGTCGACATGGTCATGCTAGGCATGTAGACATCCCAAAGGATTTTTTGGTGTTTTTGATTTTCGTTGAAAATAACCTTTATCTCATATAAAAACTATTTTAAACTTTATAAATATACTTGACTATTGTTAAAATTCGTAAGTATATATAAAGAATAATATATATAGATTTTAACTATAATTTTTTATTTAAATCTAAGTATAAATATTTAAAAATTAAATATATTATTTAAAAAGATAGTTTAAGATCAGGAGTAATTTGATTTTGAAAATAAAGATGTTTTTTAGGCTAAAATTATTTAAAATCAGGATCGAGGGTTGAATCTTTTAAAAGGAAAGTTTTGAAAACATTTTGAAAACAGGATATAATTTTGAAAATCCATTTTGAATAAAAGTTAGCGGATACGAAACAATGTTCCACTAGATTTTTCGTAGGTTCCATCCTACTTAGGGTTTCATCCCTTTAACGGGCTCGAAGTGGATTCCATTCCACAAATAAATTGGATTTTAAGATGCCAGTGCTTTTCTATGATTTTTAACAAAAATTCCTAATAATAATAAAAAATACTTATCCTTGAAATCTTGAACTCTTGATAGTCTCGATACTCATGAGTCTTCTATCTTGATATCTTGAATCTCTATACTGTACAGTCTTCATTCTTAGTACCTGCATGGTTAAATCCTGCATATACATATATATCTAAACTTATAATATTAGTATTTATATTTTATAATCTATTCTAAGGTTGTTGTCATCAAAACCATCATCTCACGGACTAACAATCTCTCCCTTTTTGATGAGGACAACATTTGTTTATAAAATATTATTTCTATCCTAATAACTCCCCCTAAAACTGACAACTCCCCCTTAATCTATACCTAACTATCCTATTTTATATTTCTCCACCTTTGTCATTAACAAAAACTTTATCTAAAGTAGATAACTCCAAACTATATAACTCCCCCTAAAACTATTATTCTATGACATGTGATTATAATGATAGTGTTATCATAAATAACCAACACTTAAGTCTAATACTAAAACATAGTCCTAAACTATTAACTATCCTAACTAAGAATTCACAATAATAATAAAAACACATATAAGAACACGAGTTATTTATTACGTATATGGTTGTATTTATATTTGCATTTGGAAAACATAAAAACACAAACAACAACGGAAGGAAAGAGAAGAAACTAATGTGTGTTTCTGAACATAGGAGGTATATGAATCGAACAGTTTGGATAGTGGAAACGGAAATTTCCACGTTGTTCGACAAGATTCCCATTTTTGTCGAAACACACTTCTCCAACACACACACTTGGCCATCATCCTCCTCGTGTGCTTCTTCCATGGGTTCTTCTTCTTCTTCTTCGCCACTGGCCTCTTGTTCCTGATTGAGTGAAGGGTCTTCATCGATCAAGGTAGGGTTGGCCTGGTTGTTCATTAGGAATCTTTGCAAATTCCTAAGAATCTTGCCTTGCCTTTCCTGTTCCTTTTCCATACGAAGTTGATGTACTTGAATTTCAGTTAACATCTGAAATACATCAATCATAGACTCCTCTATTTTCGTTACATGAGAAGAGTAGTGCATTGGAATGGACCAGAAGTAGGAGAGAGAAATGAGAAAGTTGATTTTATGTTTGATTTTGAGGATGAAGCCATGATTTTATTTATTTCAGAAGAGAGAATGAAGAGAAAACAGCGAGAATGAACGAAAAGTCGAAATTGAGAAGAATATACAACTAATTTTTGAATTTTGGTGGGAAATTTTTTTAAAAAAATCAAAAACGTTATATGTTAACATGTATACCTAGGGGATGTTGACATGGTCTTTTTAAAATTTAACTCTTTGATTTATTTTGATACCAACCGTTAATTATACTTGTTATTTATATTTTATATTTCAATTATAGAACAAATTCCTACTTCTCTTCTTAATTTAGTAAATATTGATTCATTTAAAGGTTTTCTTAAGATATCAACAATTTGATTTCAGAATTGATATAATCGAGAATAACTACTTCCTTGCTTATATTATCTCTGAGAAAATGATGTCTGATATCAATATGTTTAGTTCGAGCATGTTGAGTAGTATTTTTGGATAACTTTATCGCACTCGTATTGTCACAATAAATTGGAGATTTTGAGAAATTTAACCAAAATCTTTTAAGGTTTGTTGCATATATATTACTTGAGAACAAGCCAACGCAGCAGAAATATACTTTGCTTCAGTTGTTGATAAAGAAACTGTGTTTTGCTTTTTACTAAGCCAAGAAATCAGAGAATGCCCCAAAAAGTGACAAGTCCCACTTGTACTTTTTCGGTCTGATTTACAACCAGCATAGTCAGCATCACAGTAAGATATTAAGTCAAAAGAATCATTTTTAGGGTAGAATAAACCATCACCAGACGTGTGTTTAACATATCTTATGATTCGTTTCACGGCTTTTAAGCGAGTCTATTTAGGTTAGGATTGATATCTGGCACAGAGACATACACTATGCATGATATCAGGTCTATTAGCAGTAATATAGAGTAATGAGCCAATCGTTCCTCTATATAATTTTTGATTTACATCTTTCGAGAGATCTTCTTTACTAAGGTACTCATTGGTTGCCACGGGAGTGGGTTTTCCACTCGCAGTGGTCAAACCAAATTTACTAATTAGATCTTTAGCATATTTTTCTTGACTAATAAAGATACCATTATCTAATTGTTTTATTTGTAATCCTAAAAAGAAATTTAATTCACCCATATGACTCATCTCAAATTCTTTTTTCATTATTTCAAAAAATTCTTTATTCATTTCAAATTAGTTGAACCAAAAATGATATCATCTACGTAACCCTGTACTAGTTGAATACCATTTCTATTTCTTTTAATAAAAAGAGTATTATCTACTTTACCAATTTCAAAATTAGATTGCAATAAATTAGATCTTAGTCTATCATACCAGGCTCTAGGAGCTTGTTTTAGACCATATAGTGCTTTTTTAAGTTTGTAAACATGATTTGGTAATTTATCATTTTCAAAAAGTGGTGGTTGTTCGACATATACTTCTTCTTTTACAAATCCATTAAAAAGACGCTTTTAACATCCATTTGAAATAATTTGAAATTATTATGATTTGCGAATGCAAGTAGAATCCTAATGGCTTCTAATCTTGCTACGGGAGCTAAGGTTTCATCAAAATCTATTCCTTCTTCTTGACAATAACCTTGAGTGACTAAACGGGCTTTATTTCTAACTACCTCTCATTGTTCATTCATTTTATTTTTATAAACCCATTTAGTTCCAATTATAGTTTTATTTTCTGGTCTAGGAATAAGTTCCCAAACGTTATTTCTAGTAAATTGATTTAATTCTTCTTGCATAGCCAAAATCCATGAATCATCAGTTGATGCTTCTATTGGATTTTTGGGTTCAATAGTCGATATAAAAGCTACATTACTCATTTGACTTAGTTGATTTCTAGTTTTAACAACAGATTGCATGTCTCCCGGTATATTTTCTATAGGGTGATCTTTTAAAAGTTTTGTCCTTTTATTAGGATGATCAATTTCATTATTAGTTTCAATAGGTTCTTGATTTTGAGTGATTAAATCCTCTTCATCATTTGTATCTTCAAAAATTTTGAAATTTTCGTCAAATGAAACATGCATTGTTTCTTCAATGGTATTAGTTTTTAAATTAAACACTCTGTATGCTTTACTTCTATTAGAATATCCGATAAAGATACCTTTGTCGGATTTAAGATCAAATTTATCTAAATTATCTTTTGTATTTAAAATAAAGCATTTACTTCCAAAAATTCTAAAATAAGATACCTTAGGTTTCTTTGAATAAAGAAGTTCATAAGATGTCTTATCAGTTAGAGGTCTAATTAAAGTTCTATTCAAAATATAACAGACGGTAGAAACTGCTTCTGCCCAAAAATTCTTTGGCAAATTACTATCTATAAACATAGTTCTCGCACACTCTTGAATCGTCCTATTTTTACGTTCTACTACTCTGTTTTGTTGTGGAGTTCTCGAAAATGGAAATTTGTGAGTTATTCCCTTTTTATTGCAGAATTTCTCAAACCTTTCATTTTCAAATTCACCACCGTGATCACTTCGAATAGTTATAATTTTTAGAGAAAATTGATTTTGAATTCTTTTTGAGAATATCTTAAAACATTCAAAAGTATCACTTTTATGTTTCAAAAATATTGTCCATGTAAATCTAGAATAATCATTTGCAATTACAAAGACATGTCTACTTTGATTTATTGATAAAATTTGAGATGGACCAAATAAATCAAGATGAAGTAATTCAAGAGGTTTTGAAGTTGAAATCATATCTTTTAACTTAAAAGAATTTTTTCTAAGTTTTCCTAATAGATAAGCATCACATAAACTATCTACTTTAAAATTCATTTTAGGGAGACCTCTTACTAGATCATGTTTTGACAGTCTAGATAGGAGTTTGAAATTCAAATGCCCAAATCTCTTGTGCCAAATCCAAGGGTCGCTTGTATTTTCCAATAGACACAGGTTATCATTTGAAACTTTCATACTAAGAATATATATATTCTTTTTCCTGATTCCCTCAAATATAATGGTTGAATTATTATCTTCAATGTGACATTTATCCTTTTCAAATTTAATTTTATAACCTTTATCACATAGTTGACTTATACTTACCAGATTATGTTTCAGATTCTTAACTAGTAAAACATTAGTAATAGTAGGAGTTTCATAATTACCGACTTTGCCGATGCCAATCACATATCCTTTTGAATTGTCTCCAAAGTTAACCAATCCTCCGTCTTTGTATATTATATCATTCAGTATATCTAGATTGCCAGTCATGTGTCTATAACATCCACTATCAAGTATCCATTTGTTCTTTCTGAGCTGCACAATTTGTCCGTTGTGGATTGATTTCCCAACACCCATAAAGCATGATTCCTGCACATCAAACAATTTTGGTAGATAACTTGAATTTGAATATTGATTATATGCAGACTTATGAAACAATGATGATTTGAATACTTCTAAATTAGTATTAACGAATATAGCCATTTTAAAAACTTTTTGAAAAATCAAATTATGAAAAAAACCTTGCTCTGATACCAATTGTGAGAAATGTGGAATACGGATCTTAAGGCTAAGATTAACACTAGAGGGGGTTGAATAGTGTTAATAAAGAATTACTAAATCTTTTTAATTTATGTTAACTTAACACAAAAATATGCAATATACAGACACAGATATGATCACAGATGCAGAAATAAAATAAAAGCAGTAAAGGAAAGAACACACCGGATTTTATACTGGTGCGGAGTTACCCTACATCCAGTCCCGCAACACAAGTACGAATTTCCTTTCAAAAGCAATTGTACAATTACGCCCTCGGTTTCAAGGCTACGAGGTACAACCTCCAGAATTTCGATCCTCTGGGTAGAGATACTTGATTTCCGGGCCACAAGTTTGCGAAATTGATTTACTAAGGCTACAATCACACATTTTCCCTTTTGATTGATTTCCAAGGCTAAAATCACACCTTTTATCGCTTAATACATTACAAATAAGTCTATAACTCTAAATAGCACTGAGAATCTTATAGAGATAGTGATAGATAATCAAACTAGAAGTAATCGAGTATGATTCAATGTAGATTTCGGCAAAGTAACGATAAGAATATGTATTAAGAAATAAGGAAGAAGAAGAGGAGTGAAAACCATAAAATTTTGATTATAAATTCATTGAAGCTGACCCTTATTTATAGAAGAACAACAGCCATGACCATTCATGAAGAGTTATGGCAAATAGACACTTCTTTTGAAATTTGAATTTTTGAATCAAACTGTCACCATGTCGACATGGTCATGCTAGGCATGTCGACATCCCAAAGGATTTTTTGGTGTTTTTGTTTTTCTTTTAAAATAACCTTTATCTTATATAAAATCTATTTTAAACTTTATAAATATACTTGACTATAGTTAAAATTCATAAGTAAATATAAAGAATAACATATATAGATTTTAACTATAATTTTATATTTAAATCTAAGTATAAATATTTAAAAGTTAAATATATTATTTAAAAAGATAGTTTAAGATCAGTAGTAATTTAACTTCGAAAATAAAGATGTTTTTGAGGCTAAAATTATTTAAAATCAGGATCGAGGGTTTTGAATCTTTTAAAAGGAAAGTTTTGAAAACAGGATATAATTTTAAAAGTCATTTTGAATAAAAGTTATCAGATACAAAACAATGTTCCACTAGATTTTTCGTAGATTCCATCCCTTTAACGGGCTCGAAGTGGATTCCATTCCACGAATAAATTGGATTTAAGATGCCAGTGCTTTTCTACGAGTTTTAACAAAAATTTCTAATAATAATAAAAGATACTTATCCTTGAAATCTTGAACCCTTGATAGTCTCGATACTAATGAGTCTTCTATCTTGATATTTTATCTTGATATCTTGAATCTCTATACTGTACAGTCTTCATTCTTTGTACCTTCATGGTTAAATCCTGCATATACATATATATCTAAACTTATAATGTTAGTATTTATATTTTATAATCTATTCTAAGGTTGTCATCAAAACCATCATCTCACGGACTAATAGAATATATCTAAGTAAGATCTTGGCTTTGTCAAAAAACTTTCGAGGAATGGATTTTTCCCCTCTCAAACCCACACCGAAATATAAGAAAATTCTAGTGAGATACACACCACGAAAGAGCATGTCCTTGTGTCTAGAAATGTTTTTTTGTGCAAAGTCATCTAAAATGATTTGTTCCCAATTTATACTGTAACAACCATAAATAGCAAAAAAAGCTTTGAAAATTTTTAAGTAGGATTTTTATAATTAACCATTCTTAGAGTTATGCTTTGTCGTAAAATGAGACACATAAGTCTTGATTTTGGATGAAGATTTTTGTGTTTAAATTGACAATCATCGTCATTTTCCAAAAGATCGTGAAAACTTCACAGTTTTGAACAGCAATTTGAAAAATGGAGTGGCCAATTCCAATAGACATACAACCAAGAATTCGACCAAATGTTCACAATTTAAATATTTAAGTGCCATTAACGCTACTCTAAATTTTACCTTTAGCTTGATAAAACTTTCCATTTAAATTTACATAAATATTTTTACCAAATCGGGGTAACAAACAAAATCATTTTGGGAAGATTCAATTAAACCAAGAATATTATTTTCCAAAAAGATCAAACAAACATAAGAAGCAAAATCTTTAAATTTAGCAAACCTTCCAGGAGAAGTTTTTTGTGGAAGTTGTGTATTCCGTATAAGCCTCAATTGCATCTTTCTCATCAAAGAGAAAGCCTTTCGTTTTCTTAAAGAGTTTAATGATTTTTGGGTTTGAACTAGCGGAAGCCATTTTTGAGTTTTTGATGGATAAAGCGAGTGAATATTTGAAATTTGAAAATAAAATAAGTGAAACAATATAATAGAGGTAGAGTAAATAAGTAGAGAATCAAAGGATATATCCTATGGTAAAAAAAGGCATCTTTTTAGAACGTAGGAGTAAGTGAAAAATGGAGAGATAAAAGTTTGAATTTGAAAAAAAAAATCAATTTTAGATTTATAGTGCATATGTCTACATATGCGTGAGGCGTATATCGACATATAGCCCTAAAATTTAAAAACTATATTTTGGATAAAATGTCACCATATACTTATATATATCTATATATTTATAATTATCTTAATTTTATTAATTATAAGTTTTTCCTATGAACTGAAAGTAACCGAAAATATTTAAATGTAAATTATAAAGCGTAGTGATTTTTTTTGCATTTTGTTGATCAGTTTTGACTACTCTGTTGTTGTCGTGAAAATATATTCACATTTTCAGTATTAGGTTCATTGTTACTAGAGGAAGTGTCTGAATCATCCAAAGTTGTTTTATATGGTCTTTTTCCGAATGAATCATTTCCCAGTGAGATCATTGATTTATTCAAATGTGGACAATCTCTTTGAAAACGGCCAAGTTCATCACGGTTGAAGCATCTAATTGTTGTTCCAGTTCCATTGTCTAGTTTTCGAGTTTTCGGAAGTTGTCCATCCTTCTATATTTTAGAAATTGTCAAAAATTTCTGAACATGAAAGAAAATTATTCATCATTATAGTCGTTAGAATCCCTATCGTCATTTATTTTATTGAAAGCGATGGATTTCTTTTCCATTTCTTTACTTTCTCTTCTACCCTACCTTTGTGCTTCATAGGATATTACATTTCATGTTAACTCTTCAATTTTTAGAGTACTAATACCATTAGCCTTTCAATTGCAATTGTCTTTTTTTATCCCACTCTGAAGATAATGAATTGATGATTTTTCTAAATTGATCCTCTAAAGAAAAAATTTTCTCTAATGCTACTAATGAATGAACTATGTCTTGAAATCTAAATTACATGTCAGAAATGCACTCGCTTGGGTTTATTTTAATAACTGAAACTATTAGTTTGCATGGAAATTTTGGCATATTACATTTTACTTGTGCCCTCATGTGTAACTTGCAATGTTCCTCAAATTTCATATGCAAACATACAAATAGAACTCTATTAAATGCATTCCTATCTAGTGAACAAAATAGAATACTCATGGCTTAAAAATTATTTTGTGCAAGTGCCTTTTGGTCAACAGTCCATTGTGCAAAATTGGTCTGGAGTTTAGTGTACTCATTTAACATTCCAAATATCTAAACCGTTTGGTTGTAAATAGTCTTCATCCTATATGACCAATAACTGTAATTACTGCCATTAAAAAAAGGGTCAAGCAATAGATTATCTTTCTACAAAAGTGTTAACAAATGTACTAACCGTATTGCTAGCCATTAAACTTCAATGTACTAACCGTATTGCTAGCCATTAAACTTCTCAAAAATCAAATTACGAGTCTTTGAAAATCTAGTGCTTTGATACCAAGTGTATTTTGCAGAATTATGGATTTAAGGGCTAATTAAACACTAAAGGGAGGGTAAATAGTGTTTTCCAATTTTTATGAATCTTTTTAAAAAAAATCAAGTTTATTATTAATCAACATAGAATGAACAATCACAGATGCAAACATAGATAAGTACAAATGCAGCAAAATATAAAGTAGAGAATACAGAGATCACACCAAGGATTTTTATATTGGTTCAAAGTTACCCTACATCTAGTCCCATACAATTGCTTGTACATAATACTTTTAAAATGCCAATATTTCAACGGTAGAAGGCAAACTCAATACAATCTCGATTTCCAAGCTACGAGGCACAGTCTCTAGATTTTCTGAACTTTGCATACACTCACTTGATTTGGATAGGACACAATCATACCGACTTGGATTTTTGGGGTACAAAGCATACCTACTTGATTTAAATAGGAAACAAGTACACCCACTTAAACAGAACTAGAGTCAATGATTTTCCAAAGATAATTTCTTTATCATTGGTTACAATAAAACCTGTATCCTCTTTGATAGCACTTGTTTATTTGTTTAAGAGAGGGAGATGATTGAAATCAGAGAGTAAATATTAAAAAATCAATAGAATGAAGATTCAATTAATTCTAGTTTGAATTTGAGAAGATTTGAATATATTTTCAATAGAAATTTTGGCGGTGTAAGAGGAGAGAAGATAATAAAAAAGTAGTTTATAAAATTTATTTGAAAACCCCCTATATTAGAGAATAAACAGATATGTCCATTCACGAAGAGTTATGATGTTTGCAAAAAATGGGCAAACACTCAAGTCCTTGTTGTAGAGCTGTAAATATCGTTTGAACTACATAGCTATTGTTGATGAAAATTAGTTGTGGATGTTTAAGATAGAAAATCAGTAATTTGCAATAAAGAATATGTAAAGGACTTAAATGTAAAAAGACATAGAATTTATAATGGTTCCATCTGAATGTGCGTACATCCACTGTTCCTCTTTTATTATCCATTTCATTCTGATTACAAGTAAAAGCTTTTTATACGAGTAAACATGCTATTAGAACTAAGATTTTTTATTTTCAAGGTTGTCTACCATTGTTGTTGAAAGCTTCACTCTTCAGCATCCTCTCTTTTTATGATGCCACATGCTTGGTATTTATAGAATGAAGATATAAGGAGAGGCAGCTAAGTATATAGTATTTGTAATTTGGTTCAACCTTACTTCCTTCCAGATTTGGTTTCACCTTCCTTACATTATTGTCAAGCTATTTCACTTGTGATGACCGCCATACACCTCCAGGAACCCCGGAACGCGTCATGAATAAATCCCCGAAGTATCGTCGTGCCATGATGAAAATCTCCAGCTTTTTTTTTGAATAGTTATACCCGGGTTGAGCCCCAAGCAAACCTTCATCCGACTCCAAGCAGCATTACTCCCAGCAGACTCCAAGTAAACCCTTAAATTTCTCATGCCCGACTCTAAGCAACCACCGAAACAAAGTTTTGGTTCGGTCATCGGGCTAACTCCAAGCAGATTCGAGATATTCAAGGCCGGACTGCAAGAAAACACCGAACCAAAGTTTTGGTTCGATAACCCAACTGACTCCATGCAGACTCTAGATTTCCAAGGCATGACTCCAAGCGAGCGCCAAACTAAAGTTTTGGTTCGATAATCCAACCGACTCCAAGCAGACTCCATATTTTCAAGGCCCGACTCCAAGCAAGCGCCAAACCAAAGTTTTTGTTCAGTCAACGAGCCGACTCAAAGCAGACTCGAGATTTTCAAGCCCCGACTCCACGCAGGTGCCAAACCAAAGTTTTGGTTCGGTATCCAACCGACTTCTAGCAGACTCTAGATTTTCAAGGCCTGACTCCAAGCAATCGCCGAACCAAAGTCTTGGTTCAGTCATCAAATTATCTCCAAGCAGACTCGAGAATTTCAAGCCATGACTCAAAGCAAGCGCCGAACCAAAGTTTTGGTTCAGTTATCCAACTAACTACAAGCAGACTCCAGATTTTCAAGGCTCGGCTCCAAGCAAGCGTCGTACCAAAGTTTTGGTTCAGTCATCGGACAGACTCCGATAGACTCGATATTTTCGATCCCCGTCTCCAAGAAAGCGTCGAACCAAAATTTTGGTTCGGTCATCGAATCGGTGATCCTGGCTTGCTGTTGGACGGTCGACCTTGAATGGCGGTAGAGCATTTGGTATCGGCCCCATGAGATGGTGGTGGACAAATCTTAAGATGATGATATCTCTCTATCCGTAGATCGGATTGAGACGCGATTTTAACCTATGTGCATATATTGATCTCGAGAATACCTCCAAACCATTTTGAGTCCGTTTTAGAACAATGACGATTTTGCCCCTGACTCGTCATATTCACCATGTAGTGGGCAAAAATGCCCACAACATTTGTCCCCCAAAGCATACTTCATGAATACAAAGCGTGCTTTGTTTAATCCAAGACTGTCTTCTTAGTCTTGCATTGGTCATATTGTCTGAATATCTATATCTCATCATCGCCTTTGATTTTTCAATTAGACTCCTTTTTCTAGTTCTATGTGGGACTTTGTTCATTCTGAGGAGGACTTGCTATATTTTTAAAGCCGTCTTTGATTAGTCTTCATCCGATTGGATGCTGTTTTTCTTGGACTTTTGGTTTCCTACGTCGAGGCTTTATACAATATGCGGACCGACTGATGTGTACTTTTCATTATTGAATTTGTATCTGTGATGTGGTACTCCGATTATGTTCATTTTATGGTTGAGTCGAGCTATCCTTACCATCCTATGTGATCGCCAAGTTTGTGTATTTCTCTACTAATCCTTTCTCTAGTCCTGTGCATGCTTTGACAAGATCAATCATTGACAAATTTGATGACGTAAAAATCTTTGTTGAAGGGCCTCTGTATGTAGGAGACGATGCGAAGTGTTATCGAGTGAATGTCAGTTATGACTTCCCTAGCCCATGTTTTGTATCTACTGCCTAGACGTTTGTACAAAGATATGTATATTTTATATAAATTTTGGTTGGAATCCTCATACCTGATAAGGTGTGATTGGTTTGTGAGCATACAGTTTGCTAAACTGATGATCAGTTTTACCAACTTCTTCAGTAGCTTGGTTTGATAATCCTTAGCGTACATATACACATTAGATTGCTGGTAAGTTTTGACGGATAAGTGTTGGACTATAGAGAAGCTTGGTGAAGGGGCAAGGATTCTCGGACCACGGAATTGGGTTAGTGGAGTTTAGTGGACAGAAATAATTTGGTTCGAGAGTGGAAAATGATAGCCGAACCACTTGGTCTGGTACATGAAAAGAGGCCGGACCAAGGTACAGAATGAAGTCGGACGACAGTGTTGGTAAGTTACATTGTCCAAGGTCGAAACAATAATCTGGTGCACTGCCTATGCCAATCATAAGCTTGTGTTTGGTGTCTAGCAATTGTGGCTGAGTCAAAATTATGGTTTGGCAATAACATAAGACTATAGCTAAACCAATATTTGAGAGAGAGACATTAGCTTTTCTATTTAGGGTTTGCAAGGAATTCTCTATACTAGGAGTACTTCATTATTCTCATGCGAAGTCATAGTCGTGGTAAAATGTGAGTTACGGGTGAGTCGATTGGAAAGCATACTCTGATTTTGGGTAAGAATGATTCATTATTGCTGGTTTGAGTTATGCCAAGTGCTGATGTTGGATGCCCCTACTATGTGGTGTTTAGCTGGAATAATCTTTGGACATTGGAAACCTGGTTCAGTATTGGTTTATTATTTCCATTGCACTGACTTTTTCTCAGGTTCTATAAGTGTGCTTAGCTTTGGGAGAACCCTTACAGTTTCATGAGCGAAGTTGGCTGGAAGTGATATTCTAGTTCTTGTGGCAATGTTGGATTGATGTTTCGCTATCTCTAACGAAGGTAAAGTCAATGCCCCGTTTCCTCTGCTGGAGTGGAAGCGAATGAATATCCTACGGTGGTTAGCGGAGTGGAATTCATATTTCTACTATCTGTATGTAATGCCTACAAGACTAAAAGAAATTGTTAGAAGCTTCTAGTTTAAGTACAACGAACTATATTCTCCGTCAAGAGAGTCCTTCTAAACTTACGATTCACGGCACATAAGTTATTTGCCCTGATTGTGGATTTTGGTGACATATGGTTTGTCAGCCCAACCTATGTTCCAAGGGAGTTTAACTTTTGCTACCGCCGTACTTAAGATTTAGAGCCGGGATTCGCAAACAGTAACTACCCAGGCCATTATGGCATGTACCGCGAGTATTATTCGATTTACTATGGCTCGGGTAGCGTGGGTGTCGATCGTCAACTACAAACTATCCCTAGCTACAGCCATGCTTTAATTGTGGGATTTATTATCGGTTTGCATTGTCGACGAGCCGAACGCTAATGATAAACTGCCTAGGCTATTATCATGCCTAATCCGTGGCTTATAGTCGGTTTATCATTGTTGGCTGGTGGGCGATCATTAGTAGTGCTGGCTATTTTCATTCCTATAGTCATGGTTATCTTGCTTTCATTGCTGCTACCGAGAGCTTGCGATTGATCACGATAGGAAAAACATCAGACAAATAATCAAGAAAAACACCAATTTTTACAGTGATGTGGCTACAATATGCCTATTCCACTATCTTTCTTTTACTGTTTTAGGCGATACATGCTTTTTACAAGCTAAGATAAGTAACGACGGAGATGTTGGAGATTCCTCCCTTTCTCTAACAACTTTTCCGTCAACTGTCGACAGAATGTAATCTTCGTTGTGGAGATCCATATAAACAACAAATAGTCGTTCCCAAACTGGATCTAGTGCGACTGGATGGGGAAAGGCTTGGTTGAGAATAATATCTCCCTCTTGTAACTCTTGAGGCTTCACCTTAGATCTGTACTATTTTGCCACTTTCCGTCTGTGTGCGGCGGTCTTGAGAGTGGTGTTATTCCTTCTTTCTTCAATCAGGTCTAAGGACATGCTGAGAAGCTACTCGTTTTCTTTTGGATTATAATGTGTCATGTGATGTGAAGGGACAACTGTTTCGATCGGAAGCATGACCTTAGCCCCATATGCTTAGGGAAAATAGAATATGTTATGTTGTTGTTTTATAGGAGGCTTGGTAGGCCCACAGTGCTGTGGGTAGCTTGTCAATCCATGCTCCTTTGGATTTATCCAGTTTTTCCTTAATTAGTGTTTGCGATGTTAGGAAATCAAATCTACGGTTTCGATGATAACAACTATACAATGGAAATCGAATATACATATATATTTATATATACAGGAACTTGCTAGAACAACATCACTAGAAAGACAAGAACAAGGCTCAAAGGACATTACAAGAGACTATAAGTTGATAGGAACAAAGAATCACAAGAAAAAGAGCAAAACTGATATGCGCAATATCAGACGTCTAGGTGCACAGGCCAGAAGTCTGAAATAGTTCTCTGGAACAACAGACAGGTCAACATCCAGATACACAATTTTGATTATATAATCTATTCTTGATCTCTACACTCTAGTAATTCTTACTTGTATTCACTCTTCTAGATATACAGTTTCTCATAGATAATATTCCTTAGAGATATATTGGATGCAATTGTACTAATAGGTCAACAGTCGTATTATAATAGAACATATTTGATAAGAACAACTTGTTGTAACCAAGCCTATTCTTCCGGGCAGTGAGGGTGTTTGATAGTAGAATTCCGGAGGAGAGCTTCGGGACTGGACGTAGGACGGGAGGTCCGAATCAGTATAAAATCCTCGGGTGCTTATTCTATATTTACTTAGATTAATATTGTTTTAGTTGCATTATACGTTTTGTCACATATACTTGCATATATATTACACGATCCACCCCATAGATTTTCAATTGGTATAAAAGCAAGGTTTGATCAAAGTATAGTAACACGTATTTGAATTTCTTTAATATGGCAAGTATTTTCAAGAAGTACAATCCACGGCACATCCCCTACTTTTTAATGGTTCTAATTATGCATATTGGTCAATACGTATGATAATTTTTATGAAATCTAATGGATTAGAAATTTGGCCAGCCACTTAAAATAAATATGAAGCACCTAACACTGCATGAACACATGGAATGATGCACAAAAAACCATAGCTTCTAATAATGCCAAAGCTATGAATGTTTTATTTTTTTCATTAGATAAGAATGAATTTCACGTGTCAAGTTATGTAACACTACATATGATATTTGGCGTACCTTACAAGTTACACACGAAGGCACAAACAAAGTTAAACAAATTAAAATTTCAATTTTTCAAAATCAATTTTCATCATTTAAAATGAAACAAAATGAGTCTATAGTAGACATGTACGCTAGATTCCAACCATTCAACACGATTTAATGGCAGTTGGAGTCAAATTCTCAAATTTTGACTTAATATCTAGAATACTCGATTCATTAACTCCAGAGTGGGAAAGAAAAGTATTAGCTATCGAAGAAGCTAATGAATTGATAGGAAATTTAATGTCCTATAAAGCTAATTTGCAGGCAAGAAAAGAACAAAATTCGGAGAAGAAAAATATAGCATTCCCAATAACAAATGAAGACTCTGACTTAAAAAAAGAAGAAATCGTATTTATTGCCATAAACTACAACAAATTCAAGAAATTTAGGAAAATGACCAGATTTCGGAAAGGAGGAAAATCAAGCTCTACAAATCAAACATCAATCAAATACTATGAATGTGACCAATTTGGACATATGAAGAAAGATTGTCCCAAGCTCAATAATGATAAAAAGAAGACAAATTTGAAAATTTCAAAAAGAAGAAAGCTTTCAAAGTAACATGGGATGAATCGGATTCTTCATCATCGTCAGACAGTGATGCGATAGTGACAAAGAACAAGCTAATGTATGATTTGTGGCACAAACTGATGAGGTATGTTCCGAACTTAGCTATGATGAATTATTAGAAATTAGCATGGAATTAGATGATAAATTTAAACAAATTAAAAAATTAAATAAACAACATATAGCCAAAATAAATAGATTAGAACTTGAAATAGGAATGTTAAAAGATGAAAAAAATTATTTTAGAGGAGGAACTAGAAGGAACTAGAATTATCTCAAGAAAAAATTAAAAGTTTAGTTGAAATACGACTATATCTAATGATTTTGAAAATATTAGACTAGAAAAGGATAACTTGTTAAAAGAAAATATCAACTTGAAAAGTAATACAGAAACATTGAAAATTGAAAATTTAGAACTAAAAGAAAAATTAGATAAAATCACAAATAATGTTTCAAAATTTAACAAAGGAAAACAAGATTTGGAAAATCGTATCAAAACTTCAAAACCGCCAGGTAATAGAAATGGAATAGGATTTAAAAATTTCCTAAACAAAAAGGAAATAATATTAAGAATTTTAGTTTTATTTATCAAAAGACTAAAAGATCACCTATGTCTAATAAGATTACCAATAATATAAAAATTTGGATGCCTAAGACAAATAATAAGTTCATTAGACAAAAATATATTAACTATTTTTTAGATAAGGTAGTATATAATTAAAATTATGTTCATAAAGGTGCCAAACCTTTTGGGTATGGCTACCTGCTTCTCCTAACATCTAGGACCCTAACAAAGTATATGGGTACCAATTAAATCATCTTTTATTTTACAAGTACCCGAAATAAAATAAAAGGAGAAATGAATACTTGATAATGGATGCTCCAAGCATATGACCGAAAACACAAAAATGTTATCAAATATAACAAACATCAATAGTGGAACGATAACTTTTGGAGATAACTCAAAAGGAAATGTCGTTGGCATCGGAGAAGTCATCAACAATGGTATTTCTAACTCTCCTATTATTTCAAATGTTCTGTTAGTAGAAAATTTAAAACACAACCTACTTAGCATTAGTCAATTATGCGATAAAGGTTTTCAAATAAATTCCGAAAAAGATAGATGTTATATTTTCGACAATAACAAACAACTTATCTATGAGGGTTTTAGAAACAAAAATATTTATGTCTTCAATATGAATATAAGTCGAAATTCAAATTTGTGCTTAACAACAAAACATGACGATCCGTGGTTGTGGCATAAACAATTCTGTCATATTAATTTTAAATATACTAATAAACTAGCGAAATATGAGCTAGTTAGAGATTTACCTAAAATAAATTATAAAGTAGAAAATTTATGTGACGATTGTCAAATCGAAAAACTAAAGAAAAGGTCCTTTAAATCTATAAATAATATTTCTATAAAACAACCATTAGAATTATTACATTTAAATTTATTTGGTCCAACTCAAGTACGATCTATAAATCACAAAAAATATGTTTTCGTAATAGTTGATGATTTTCAAGATATACATGGACTTTATTTTTAAAACATAAAAGGGACACCTTTGGAATGTTTAAAATGTTTACTAAAATAATTAAAACTCAAATGGATTTGAAAATTAAGAATATTCGAAATGATCACGGTGGAGAATTAAAAAATGATCTTTTTACCAATTTTTGTAATAACATGGGTATGAGTCATAATTTTTCTTTTCCCCACACACCTCAATAAAATGGTGTATTAGAAAGAAAAAGTCATACGTTACAAGAATGTGCATGAACACTACTAAATAATGGTGGTTTACCAAAACATTTTTGGGCTAAAGCTATTACTACGGCTTGTTATGTTTTGATTCGAGTAACCATACGACCTATGACTAAACATACTTGTTTTGAAATATTTTTTAGAAGAAAGCCTAAAATATCATATTTTAAAACTTTCGTATCAAAATGTTTTATACAAAATACAAAAGATAATTTGGGAACATTCGATCCAAAGGCCGATGAAGGAATCTTTTTTGGATATTCGGAAATGAAGAAAGTTCACATGTTTCGTTTGATGAAAATTTTCTTAACCATCAAACTAATGACGATGAAGAAATAATTTCAATAACAAATACAACAAATTCTTATACTAATGAGACAAATGCACAAAATAATACTTCAGTGTCATCTCTTAGAATTTTAAAAGATCATCCAAAAGATAATTTCATTGGAGATCTTAACTCCAGAGTAATTAGAAATTAACTTAACCAAATAAGTCATATAACATTTATGTCAAATTTTGAACCAAAAAATTATAAAGAAGCTTTAAACTATAATTTTCGGGTAATAGCTATGCAAGAAGTATTAAATCAATTTGAACATAATAATGTTTGGGAATTAGTACCAAGACCAGAAAATCAATCAGTTATTCGAACAAAATGGGTATTTCAAAACAAAGAAGATGAAAATGGAAATATAGTTAGAAATAAAGCACATTTAGTCGCTCAGGGTTATAATCAAGAAGAAGGTATCGACTACGACGAAACATTTTCTCCGGTAGCAAGACTCGAGGCCATACGTACATTACTTGCGTTTGCAACTCATCACAATTTTCAATTATTTCAAATGGATGTCAAAAGGTCTTTTTTAAATGGTTTTAAAGAAAACGTATATGTTGAACTACCTCCATCGTTTGTTCACGAAAAATATCCCGATCATGTTTTTAAATTGCACAAATCCTTATATGGTTTAGAGCAAGCCCCTCGTGCCTGTTACGAACGTCTTAAGAATCATTTAATCACATCTAGTTTTCAAATAGATAAAATAGATACAACTTTATTTACCAAAAGACAAAATAACGATATCTTAGTTGTACAAATTTACGTAGACCATATTATTTTTGGTTCAACTAACGAAAATCTTTGTACTCAATTTTCAAATATTATAAAAAGTGAATTTGAAATGTCTCAGATGGATGAGTTGAATTTTTTTTAGGTTTACAAATAAAACAACTTTAAAATGGTATTTTTATTCATCAAGAAAAATATTGTAACGATCTATTACGTCATTTTGAAACGGATAAAACTTCAAGCAAACCAACACCAATGAGTACTAGTATTCACTTGGAAAAATGTGATAACGAAAAAAGATTTTGATGAAAAATTATATCATAGTACGATTGGCTCCTTACTTTATTTGACGGCTAGTCGACCATACATTATGATGACCGTATGTCTTTTTGCCCAATTTCAAGCAAAACTGTGACGACCAGCTCTTCTCAACCCTCGAAAATCAACATAAAATATTCCACAGTATAATATGTCGACGATCAAGTAACGGAAGAGACAGATTGTTAAGGAAAAAGAAAGAAGATAGAAGAAAGAAAGAACTAAACAATAACAGAATCTCACAATCGCAGTGGAACAAAATATAATATATAATATCAGATCTTTACACAAAATGAAACCTATATTTTTTTATACAATATATCATCAGAGTATCACAAACAAACAACAATTACCAGCAATCCACTTCCGTTTACAACAATCGACAAATTTCTATGCAAATTTGAAGTTATCCATGCAAGAAACCATCACTTAAGCTGATAACCATTTAAAATTAATTCCAACTTAGATTTATATTAATTTTATTTCATTCGGAATTTTCCACAATCCCAAATATTCTTATTTCCTTGCAATTTTTAAATCAAATCCTTATTCTCACTTCAAGTTCATCATTCAACTTAAGTTTAAATTAATATCATCCCATTCTATATTATTTACAACTCATACATTGTTATTTCATCAAAATAGTTAATTAAAACCATTTCACTTGCAGTTCAATTTTATTATCTAAACAAATTTTATTCAAGACCACTTATAAAGCTCGACCACAATCATTTTCCAATTTGCTCAAGTTATTTCAATTTCACAATATTTCCATTTCTTCTTATATCAATTTTATTTTATTTTAATTTGATTTTCATCCAATCAAATTCCAATTCATTTAAAAATCTTAATTCAATTTGTTTACTTATTCAGTCCATTTTAAATTTTAATTCAACTCCTCGATTCATTCTGAATTTTATTTGCATTTTGGACCATATCCATTTTAAATTAATTTTTTTATTCAATCCAATACAATTTCCATTTAATTTAGCATACACTAAATTCATCTTCATCCTATTCTTTTAAATTTAGTTGAGTTAAAATTTTATTCATATTTACTACAACCAATGCACTCTCTCTTCAATATGATTAACATATGCTTTACTTACATCAATTTATTCCAATCCAATTCAAAAATTGATTCACAATCAAATTCTTATTTTCAATTTGATACCTTTGAATTTCTATTATGATCTACTTTCATTTTTATGCAAAACCACTTAATTATATTACACTTATTTCAATTGAGTCAAAACCAACTTTATTTACTTCTTCAATTTAAATTTTTAATTTCTAATATATATAAGTTTTAAAACTTACTTACTAACTTAAGTCCATTCACATCTTATATTTTTCTTTGCCTTATCACATTTAACATCCATTTAGGTTAAATTTTGAATTTACCATACCATTCACCAGTACCTATTTATGTCTATAATTCCATTTTATATTCATAAGTTGCCCAACTTATTTACTTAAAAATTATATTGCTCATTCGAGTTCATCCTCATCTTATAATCCCAATTCTAGATTATAACTATAACATTTAATAACTTAAGGATAAAAAAAATTTCATTACACAATTTTAATCATTTTACATTTCAACTTTATATCAAATTTAATTCAATTTCAATTTATATTTAACTTATCCTGAGTTAAATGAAAATATATTTTATTCACTACCATTTACTCAAGTATTTAAAATATGATTACTAAATTCTTTATTCAAATTGTACTTTTGAAAATCTATAAAAGTTCCTTAAGTAATTTAATCAAAAATATTCTTTTTATATGAGATTATTATCAAATGTTCATATTTAATTCCCTTTAGAAACATAATTCTAAATTACCTTGTAAATAATTAAATACCATAATTACTTAAACAAATATTTACTTTCACTTAAAAACAATTCAAATTAAAATAAAAAGATGTTGGAACAGGAATCGAAACTAGCAGTTTTGATTTGAAACTAAAGAATTTAGGCAAAGTGGAATTGAGATTTTCACTAAGTAGGTTTTGCTATTGAGTTTGGAGCATTCTTTCTACCTTAGCAAATTTCGGGGACGAAAATTTTATAAGGGGGAGGAATATAACGACCCAGAATTTTGATCGTTAGATTTTAAACATTAATTCATTTTAAATGTTAAATGTGGATTTTGAATTGATTTTGAAATAAGGATTTTGTTAAATCAATAGAATTTAGTTGTAATTTTCCATATTAAAATTCAATTGAAATTTGAATAATAATAATTTAATATTGGAATTGGGATAATTGGTGAATCTGGGTATAAATAGATATAAAAATAGATTCTAAAATTTATTTTAAGTCTGTTTGGATTTGAATTATAATATTGGACTGTTGGATGGAATTAAAAGTCGATACGTTGGATTTGGAAATTTATATTAATTTAATAATGTAATTTAATAATATAGTAATGCAAATAATCAAATTTTGGTTCGAAACGAATCAGAATGATTTCTAATATGAATTGTAAAAAGTAAACTTGAATTTAAATCATTCGAGGAGATTAAAAATGAAGTTTGGATTTGTCGAGAAATTAAAATGGTGATCGAAATCTTTGGATTGCTGATCAAATATGGTTAACATGTTAAATTATGAGGCTTATTTGTTTAAACTATGTAATTGATGTATTTGGCTAGTTTAATAAATAGGATGTCAATAAATTTTCATATTATTGGAAACTCATGTGTTTGTTTAAGTAACTACAGATACGGGAGGCAATCGATAGAGTTGGAGCACGTATTGCAATATTATTTAGCCGCTTGCTTTTAAAATGCTAATAAAAGGTACGCCTACGCAATAAAATTAGGAAATGATATATATATTGTGATATATTTGGTTTTCCGACCGTGTACGTCGATGTATATATATTTATATCTATTGTGATATTTTATCTCGATTTTCGAGGGTCGAGAAGGGCTGGTCGTCACAAAAACCAAAAGAAGCTCATCAAAGGGCTATTAAACGTATCCTATGATATCTATCTAGTACTAGAGATTACGGTTTCATTTACCCTAAGGGATCATCATTTGGACTTGTTTCATATAGTGGCGCGGATTTCGATGGATGTAAAACAGATCGTAAGAGTACTAGCGAAATATGTCACTTTATCGGACAATCATTAGTTTCATGATTTAGCAAAAAGCAAAATAGTGTCTCCTTATCCACTTGCAAAGTCGAATATATTTCAGCGGTTCTACCATGTGCACAAGTAATATACATGCAACAAACGCTTGAGGATTTTGGCAAAGTTATCAATAAATCACCAAAATATTACGATAATACAGGTGCAATAAATCTATCAAAGACCCTATATATCACTCACGTACTAAACACATAGATATACGACGACAATGTAGAAAATAGGAACTACTACATTAGAATATGTAATACTGAGAATCAAATAGTAGATAATTTCACAAAACCATTAAATGAACAAATATTATTTAAATTGCGACGCGATTTAAGAATATGCTCTCTTGATGATCTTCTCGACTAATACTACATTTTTATTCATTATATTTTTGGCTAAATATTTTTATCCACAAATCAAAATTGTTAACACTAACCAACAATTTTTTAGAAATTTGTTTTCTGAAATTACCTATGTAAACCTTTATTTAAAATCATATATAAATAGCCTTCTTTTTAACAAAACAAAACGTTAAGAATATATATATTTCATATTTTTTACACAAGAAAATAAAAGCATTTCTTCCGAGAACTCTCATCTCTTCTTCTCAACACCAACAACGAATAGTTCAGCGGATACATCTTATCGCCTTTCTACTCCTACACCAGATCAGGAACCGACATATAAGTGGTCCTCCTACCATATGGGATTCACTCCTGATAAAAAGAGGTCCAAATGATCTCTATTTGTCTCCCCTAACACCAAGGAGAAAATCGATGAGATACATCACTACCAAAAGCAACAAATAGATTTACAACGAGAATTATTCTTTGAACAAAATGTCACTGTGCGGCGATTAAGTTTAATGGAGCAAATATAGATCAAAATTTGCAATTCATGAAAGAATGATGTGCCTGAACCACTTCCGATTCCTTGCAATCCTTTGGAACCCTCTGCCTCTTATCGTACACCTTTGGATCCTTCACCTAGGCGATTCTTTGGTTCTCCGAGAACTAACGAACGTGGAAATATATGATCTTTACTAAAACAATAGAAGGATAACACCTCTAAAGATTGCAATGCTCCATCTTCATCCAAATAAATTTGCTTATTCTCACTGTATTTTTTACTAATTATATTTGTATTCTTTTTCACAAATAATAATACTATGTTTTACTAAAATAAATCTCTCGAAAAATAAGCAACACCCTTCAAAATTAAGCTATTTTAATAAAACCCGGCCATTTCAGACGTCCAAACAATGCCCTTAGATGTCTGACACTCTTGTATCACACAAATTTTTAAACATCGTGCATATATCAGACCTCTGATATAACCTTCCAAATGTCTGAAAATTATCTATGCCTAATAAAAATACAAACCAGTCTATTTCAGATGTCTGCACTATTGACCAGACGTCTGAACAAAATCTCTGCCTCCTTAAAATCATTTTCAAACGTCTGATATTATATCCAGACGTTTGAGAAAACAATATGTCCAAAAAATTACACTTTGGCCTATTCCAGACTTCTAATTTTGCTTCCAGATGTCTTACAAAACTCTCTGCTTTTCAAAATTTACAAATCAATCTATTCTAGAAGTCTGTGACCAACAACCAGACGTCTGGTTCTATTTACTGTCTTCAAACTAGATTAAATCAGACGTCTGATCACCTTCCAGACATCCGAAATTCAATTGACTCTCTCTAAGTACTTTGCTAACGTCCATTTTTTCACTTTTTCTCACTTACATTTTCATTTCATTTCTACTGCAAAGTTGATTCTCTAATTCTCAAACTCGCTTTCTCCTCCAAAAATGCTCGAATCTCATGGCTTCTAAAACGAAAAACCCTAAAATCTCAAAGCAAAAGCAAGACCAAGCTACTTCATCCAACCCACAAGTTTGTTCTGACGATCAAATTGAGCGATGGATGAATCATGTACCACATTCAATCAAGAGATACGAGGATATTCAAAAGAAGAAGCTCCATACAGGTCCATTTTATAATTTGCTAAAGTTCACAATGTATCATTTGGACGAAATGTGCGAAAGTGCTGGATTAGAAACATTGATTTCCTTTAATCCCAATAATATCCAAATCGATTAGCTAGCCATATTTCATTTCTATGCTAATTTAGATAGCACACCAGTTTGGAACACTGGTAAGGATGATAACTGGCTATGGTCAAGTGTTTACAGCAACACAATTAGAATTACTTCAGGGACCATAGGCCGAACTCTCGGATGTTCCGACTCTGGCGAAGATTTTTATAATATTTCGGATATGCGTCTCAAACCGAGAGATAATATCACACATCAAATATGGAAAGATGAAATGCCTAGATTTGCATCAAAATACCTAAGACCTAATGCAAGATTTCTCACTAGAATGATTATCAACACTATTATTCCTCGCCTTGGTAGTCATGAGAAAATCACAGAGTTAGAGCACAATGCTCTTTATGCTATATTCAGTGGAACATGGGTTAATTGGGAAAAATTTATATTTGACGAGTTCAAACATTTTTGGACTTGGTCACGCCCACCATCATATACCTTACATACATCATGCATCTTCTGCGAGCTCACAACATCCCTTCATATTTATCAACCTTTGAAGAGATTTCTTCGAATATGCGTCCATAAAATTTTTCTCTCTAATGCACTTACCGGAAAATCCTTTGAATTTTATATCATTTAAAGAGTGGATGCGACAACGTCAAGTCAGAAAAGCTAGGCTTCCTCCTGAAAAACAACCCGAACCATCACAAGAGGTAGAGCAATGTCGCTAGAATACTCCACCTCCTCCTGCACCATTTGATTATACGTGCGAAGATGACATTTTGGAGACTCGCACTAAGACAAATCCAAATGAGAGTATTCGAGACTTAACTCTCCAAAATCAACTCATTCTATCGCGAAATCAAAAACTATTGGCTAAGCGCGTTGATAGTTTTGAAACTTCATTTGCTTCTCGCCTAGCCATAGTTGAAGCATCGCTTTCAACTACATTATCCATTCTAAAAGAGGTTCTTCAAAGAGTTTATGGTCCTACACCACCTTCTGAAGATTGGCCAACTCCGGTGCCTTCTCCTCCTCCTTTAAAACATGCCCAACTCTTTGATGAGGAAAAAGAACCTCGTAAGCACACTTCGACATCTCCTAAAAAATAAGCTAGTTCTTCAAAAAATGAAGATGAAGGAGATGCTTAAGCTAAAACTTCCCCAAAAGATTCTTAGGTATTTTTTATGTTACTCTTTTGAATCGACAATCTATGCATGTACTCAATCAATTTGCTTAATGAAATGCTTTTTGGTTTGTTATTTCAGTGTATGTTCATATAACCTTCCTACGATTAATAAATATTAAATGGTATTATCATAATGTCTAAGTTACAAATTAATGCTTTTTGATAATGCCAAAGGCGGAGAAATAATAAAAAAGCACAATAAATAATGGAAAGCACATATTCAGGGGAGATTCATAAAATTATATATAAGTACATTGTATAGTTGTCATCATAAAAAATAGGGAGATTGTTAGGAAATCAAATTTACAGTTTCGATGACAACAACTATACAATGGAAATCGAATATACATATATATTTATATATAAGGTACTTACTAGAACAATATCACTAGAAAGACAAGAACAAGGCACAAAAGACACTACAAGAGACTACAAGTTGATAGGAACAAAGTAGCACAAGAAAAAGAGCACAAAACTGATATGCACAATATCAGACATCTGGGTGCACAAGCCAGACGTTTGAAACAGTTCTCTGGGACAATGGACAGGCCGAACCAGATGTCTGGCAGTTTTACTCATACATCTGATCTACTACTATATTCTAAAATATATATGGTATCAGACATCTGAACATATCCCAAACGTCTGATTTCAAATAAAAATTTCAACTGTCAAATTCAAATGGACATCTCCGCTTCTCTTCACTGCAACTCTTCATCATCGATAGAAGCAACTATAGAGCACTCGCTAATGGATGCAACCACTCAAGATATCTATCTACAACTGTATATAGCATCAAGAATCAAGAGAACAGAACTCAACTAACTTACCTTTCTCACTTATGCTTTCTGATTCTATACTCTATTATTGATCTCCACACTCTAGCAATTATTAATTGTATTAACTCTTCTATATAAACAGTTTCTCATAGATAATATTCTTTAGAGATATATTGGAAGTAATTGTACTAATAGGTCAACATCCATATTATACTAGAACACATATTTGATAAGAACAACTTATTGTAACCAAGCCTACTCCTCCGGATGAAGCGAGGGTGTTTGATAGTAGAATTCCAAAGGGGAGCTTCAGGACTAGACGTAGGACGGGAGGTCTAAACTAGTATAAAATCTTGGCATCCTTATTCAATATTTACTTAGATTAATATTGTTTTAGTTGCATCATATATTTTTTCACATATACTTGCATATACATTACACGTTTCACCCCATAGATTTTCATGCAAGACTTTGTTGACAACTTCAACTTGCCCATTGGCCTGGGAAACTCCTGTTATGAGTCAATCCATGTTAGGCTTTGAATGCATTTGTTCTTTGAGTTACTCAAGCTAGATTTGCGCCTGAATGCCCAACTGGTATGTCATTGCTAGGGAAAGGGGCGGTTGTCAGAAATGATCTGTTCAAGCTAGCTTCCTTAGTCATGGCTATCTTATATTTCACTACTGCCAACACATGCCTATGATCTGGGTTGCTAATCACAAAAGAAATAGTGGTTATAACAGCATAGGTGTTAAGTAAATATAACTACATATGTGTTAAGTGAATATAATTGCATTATGTTAAATTAATGCATTGGTCTCTTGTCTCGGTTAAAGGGAAAGAGTAGTTTAGACCAAACCTGCCACTTCGAAAGAAGCGCAAAGTACCAGGTTGTGTAGTATGTTTGGTTTAAGATGTTCTCTTGGATAAGATATCTCGCCTTTCTACTATGGGCCAAATATGTTGGAATTGCTGGAGCTCGGTCTTTCAAAGCCTTTCTGTATAAACAATCATGTTATCTAAGTTCTCGGTAGATGTCATTTCCATCATGTACTCTTCCATACCCTTTGAGGTAGAATCATACTCAAATGGATGGCTTCTATCTGATCACTAATCATTCGAGCTCCGAAGGTAGAGAGATCTTTCCACTTTGCTATATCATTTGCACGACAAGTTGTGCTAGCGTCCCTAGACGACCCTCTATGTAAACTCCTGACAGCGATGTTTTCTCATCTTTATGTACCTTGCTGACCCAAAGGAGAGGTCATGCATAGTTGTACGGGAGAGTTTGATTTTTTATCCTTACTTCGTGTAGCGTGTAAGCACCGTCGGGTCGATCAGCACATGCAACGGGTTTACAAATCCTTCCTTCACCTTTTTTCAAGGATAGAGATCGAAGAGTAGGCGGTAGAGCTCTGCAATAGCTTAAGGTTGATTAGAATGAAAGAAAAGTAATTATATAGTACCTCCTTTGTGCCTTCCGTTTATCAGAAAGTGTGGAGATCTTGGAATGTGTCTTGGGTGCTGGATTAGCCCCTTATAAAGGTTTGTAGTGGTTGGTCAAAAGTTTTTGTCTTCTTGGAGGGTGGACTAGTAACTCTTGGTCTTATCTCCTTCTCTTTTCATATTTATTGATTATTTCCCTAGATAAGGAGAGCTATTGACATTATTTGAATCTGTCCGGTAGCATTGGATTGGCGATGGCTTTGTACATGATAGAAGTGGCGAAGTGTCGCGCTTATCACATCTAGACTTTGAGTATTCAATCATCATGACTTCGGTCTTTAAATTGTGATATTTTGATCCATTGGAGTGACCCTAATTGTAGTACTTTGATTTGATGCTGGATGGAAAAAGGGTCGTGGTTGGGGTTCATTTGGATATGTGGAATGCCCCCAATGTTCTTTAGACTGGAACTTCCCTTGTATTATAATGTTAAGGTCGAATACTTCTGTCTGCCCTAAGCGTGTTAAGAGTTTATCCAGCAAAGCTTTATGTTAAGCAGTGAAGCGTTTACTGATTTCAATCGCAACCATGTCAAAATTTACGTCCGATAATTTTTAGCACCGGGAGGTTATTAGACTAGTCTTTCTACTTTTTCACATCCGAATAGTTGTTGCATTCTTTGCACTAGAGTTCTCTCACTTTAGGCGGCATATCGGGAAATTGTTCTCCTTTCCTTCCTTGAGAGTTTTTACTTATCGAGAGAGAAAATTCAGTTTTTGAAAAGCATTGGGAGGTTTTGTAACTTCGAAGGGTTGATGGTCTAACTCTTAAAATAAAGAGAGAATCTTGAAATTGGATGTATAGGTTCTCAATTCGAGTAATGATGATTGCAAACTTGAAAAAAGAAAAAGAGAAAACTAATTTAAAAGAGACAATGACTTTAGATTAGGAGAAAGGATTTCGATTTTGGAGGGAGAAAGGATTTTCTTAGAACCGTAATTTTATATTTAACTAGGAGAATAGATTCCTCTTATATAAAAGAGGAAAATAGTTTTCTTATGTTAACGAAGCAATGCTTTTGGATGGAAAGAGAATAAGATCTATAATGATTTTAGATCTAAAAAATGACTAAGTGTTTCTTTTGGTCAAAAATAATTTTTTTTGATCTGAAATGAAAAAAAAGATATAACGATTTCATATCTAGGAAATGAATACATGTTTCATTTTGCTTAAGAAACCGTGTTTGCGGATCTGAAAGGAGATATGGTGATTTCAGGTCTAAGAAGTGAATGCATGTTTCTCGTTAGTTAAGGAAAAGCGTTTATTGATCTAAAATAAGAGAAAAGAAAACAAAATATTTTTTATCTCTAAGGAATAGTGATTGCAGATTCTAAAAGAGAAATAGATTTTTCTAAAGTAAGGATTTAGATCTGGGAGATATAGAGTATTTTAATCCAAGAAACAATGATCTCAAACTGGGAAAGTGAGAAAAAGAGAATCTCTCATCCCAAGGAGACAGTGACTTTAGATTTGAAAAGAAAAAGGTATAGATTCTATTAAAAATCCAATTTCAGATCTTAAGACTAGAAAAAGGTTTCTTTCTGTGAAAGAAAATAATGATCTACATCTAAATAGAGGGAAAACGGGGTTTCTTATGCCAAGAAACCATGCTTTTGGATTCCAAATAACGAAAGAGAGGTGGTTTGATTTCAGATCCAAAGAATGAGTTCATGTTTCTTTTGGGTAAAGGGACATGTGTTTGTGGATTCGGAATAGTTAAAGGGATATCTAAGGATTCAGATCTAAGAGATGACATTTTTTTGCTAATAAATAGTGTCTGTGGATAGTAAAAGTAAGATCTAAAAAGTGGACAAGAGAATTTTTCTATATAATAAAATGGATGTTCAGATCTGAAGAGAAAAGGAGGATTTTTTGTTTTATGTAAAATAGTCAGGGTAGATCTGAAAAGAAACATAGATTTTAGATCTTAGAAAAGGGGAGAGAGTTTCCGAAGAGAAGAATCGATATTTATACAGAAGATTAGAATAGTAGGTTTCAAAATAAAAAGAAAAGTAAAAAAGAGAGGATTTCTTTTTGAAAAAGAAAAGTTCGGTTCTTAGTGAAAGCGCCAAAATGTTTGCACCAAAAATGGGTAAACACTCAAATCGTTGTTGTAAAGCTGTAAATATTGTTTGTAGTATATAGCTATCGTTTGATGAAAATTGGTTGCGGATATTTCAGATAGAAAATCAGTAATTCGCAACAAAGAATATGTAAAGGACTTAAGTGTAAATAGACATAGAATTTATACTGGTTCGGCCTGAATCTGCCTACCTCCGTTGTTCCTCTTTTGTTATCCCTTTCATTTTTGATTACAAGTACAAGTTTTTATATGAGTAAACATGTTATTAGAACTAAGATTTTTATCTCTCGAAGTTGTCTACCATTGTTGCTGAAAGGTTCACTCTTCAGCATCCTCTCTTTTTATTATGCCATATACTTGTAGAATGAAGATATGAGAAGAGGCAGCTGAGTATATAGTATTTGTAATTTGGTTCAACCTTACTTCCTCCAAGATTTTGTTCAACCTTCCTTACATGATTGTCAAGCTATTCCACTTGTGACACCCACCATACACCTCCAAGAACCTCGAAATGCGTCATGAAGAAATCCTCGAAGAATTGTCGTGCCGTGGCGAAAATTTTCAATTTTTTTTAGATCAATTATACCTGGGTTGAGCCCCAAGCAAACCTTCACCCAACTCCAAGCAGCATTACTCCAAGACGACTCTAAGTAAACCCTTAAATATCTCATGCCCGACTCCAAGCAACCACCGAACAGAGTTTTGGTTCAGTCATCGGACCAACTCTAAGCAGAATCCAGATTTTCAAGGCACGACTCCAAGCAAGCGCCAAACCAAAGTTTTGGTTCAGCAATCCAATCGACTCCAAGCGGACTTCGGATTTTCAAGGCATGACTCCAAGTAAGCGCCGAACCAAAATTTTGCTTCGGTAATCCAACCGACTTCAAGCAGACTCTAGATTTTCATGGCCTAACTCAAAGCAAGCACCGAACCAAAGTTTTGGTTCAGTCATCGGACCGACTCCAAGAAGACTCGAGATTTTCAAGCCCCGACTCCAAGAAAGCGCCAAAACAAAGTTTTGGTTCGGTAATCCAACCGACTCCTAGTAGACTCCAGATTTTTAATCCCCGACTCTAAACAAGCGCCGAACCAAATTTCTGGTTCGGTAATCCAATCGACTTGGATTTTCAAGACCCGACTCCAAGCAAGTGCTGAACCAAAGTTTTGGTTCGGTCATCAGGTCGACTCCAAGAAAACTCAAGATTTTCAAGCCCCGACTCCAAGTAAACGCCGAACCAAAGTTTTGCTCAGTTATCCAACCAATTCCAAGCAGAATCAAGATTTTCAAGGCTCGACTCCAAGCAAGCGCAGAACCATAGTTTTGGTTTGGTCATCGGTCCGACTTCAAGCAGACTCGAAATTTTCAATCCTCGACTCCAAGCAAGCGTCGAACCAAATTTTTGGTTCGGTCATCAGACCAAGGATTCTGGCTTGCTGTTGGACTGTTAACCTTGAATGGCGGTAGAGCATCTCAATATCGGGCCCACGAGACGGTAGTGGACAAATCTTAAGATGATGATGTCTCTCAATCCCAGCTCCAATTGAGATGCGATTTCGACTTATGTGCATACCTTGATCTTGAAAATACCTCCAAATTAGTTTGAGTCCTTTCCAGAACAATTACGCTTTTTCTCCCGACTCCTAATATTCACCATGTAGTGGGCGAAAATGCCCACAACATATAATGAACAAACACTTCATTTCAAAATTTGAATTTCAAATTTTCAGCATATATGTCGACATATATATAGGGTATATGTCGAAATACCCATGCGTATTTTGAACTCTTTTAAATAGTTTTTTTTTGAAAATGATATGTTTTGTAAATTATTTTGATACTTTGCAAAATAGTTTACACATAGTTTATAAATATTTTTAACTTGAATTTGTTTATAAAATATTTTTAAATATATTTTAAAAGTATACTTTATTTTAAGAATATACTTTATTCTAAAATTAAAAGATAAGAAAATTAGAAATAGAGATCAAAGACTACTATCAGGGACTTTAACAATATTATATGACTCTGTATACTATACTATAGTCTTGAGATCTTGATCTTTATACTTAAGAGTCTTTATGTTCATTTCTTGAGTCTTTATACTATACAGTTTTCGATTCAATACCATTATAATATCTTGCACTATACACTATATAACTTGACAAAATCATTAGCATCCATATTTTGTATGAATGTACATTTGTTACCGAGGTTATTACCATCAAAATCAATAACTAAGCTATTAACAAACGTAAGCGATAAGGATTGTCATGGAAGGAGAATGTGTAGTCGATGCAAGAAGGAGGGACATGTTGCAAATGATCGTAGGGTCAACCTCACTTAGATTAAGTGTTATAATTACAAGCAATTGTGTCATATAAAAGGGGAATGCTTAAGTTTACAAAGTGAGAACATACAGAATATATTAGAAATCCCAATACATAAAAGTCTCTAGCACAAAAGCAAATGACAAGTCTGAAACATACAATTGAAAATAACTGAAATAAACTGAAAAGATAACAGCCAAGCAACTCCAAGCTCCAAAAGACGAGTCTCAAAGCTATGACACTCAGGCTGACCCGATCACAAAGCAAAAAACAAAACACTCGAATCAAAATTAACATTCTTATACAGATAAATCAAGTTCAAGTGAAATTTCAAGTAGATGCAATATAACTTAAAGGAAGTTGGGATTCCATCCTTTAAGGATCCGATAAACTATCTACATATATAGTATAGTACTATATAACGTCTACAGTAAAGTAAAGTATCAAAATAGCGTTAAAGCGTTACCCATATCCCTCTTAACACATTTTATATGTTCTCGTAGGCTATACAATACCATAAGCTCCACCAAACCAGTGGTTTACCTAGAGGGCACTCCATACGTACGGTACAAACCAATCACGGAGAAGGCGCAATAAGGCATGTGACAAAGCACGCGAGACAATGCCACGGTAGGATTCTACCGTTTGTACTCCCGGAATGGTGGTAACGCATATCAGCTACTACTGCCCACCTCGAGACATACTCCTAAATCAAAGGTGTGCACACCATCATCATATCACAAAAGCAATAGATATGGTTTAAAGAAATGTGTCCGATAAGGGAAGCAACTCCGCTTGGCCTGGTATAGATCATGTTTTAGCAACATCAAGATGACTCGAGGGAGTCAGGGTCACGTTCATACATCAAACAGATGTTCGCCAAATCATCCTACTTCGTTCTGGAAGCTCCACCATGTACACAGTTGTTAAAGTGTTTTTCGGTATTGGTATAGAGTATGACAATACCCGATCCCAGTCGCTTTAACAACCAAATGCTTATTTCACACCATGATCAATTTATAAAATCACTTTATAAATATTGAAAATAAAATCTCAAATCACCAATTTAAGTCAAATTCAAGCATTCAAATTTAAGTTTACTTAAATTTGAAAATATTCATTTAATTGCCTTCTATAAATCAAGTTATAAAATCAAACTCTTAAATTTCCAAAAGCCAGTAAGTTTCAAATAAATCCTTATTTTAATTCGATTATTAACTAATTTAAGTTACAACAAAAATTCTGATTTACCTTTCCAACTTCTTAATTTAATAAAGCTAAAAAATCTATTGTATATATTAATATAAATTTAAATAAAAATGTTAAAAATATATATGTTAAATTAAATTTTAGAAAAACTTAAACTAAATCAAACTCTTAATTTAAATCTAATTTAAATCTTATTTCATATATTTAAAATAATAACATTATAAGTAAAAGGTTTATAATTCACATTTTAAACTTAATTTAATACTTAAAATTTCCAAACATAAAAATCTTTAAAGTCTAAATCTATATTCATATTTAATTTAAAATAAAACCTTTAAATTATATTTCAAAATCAAACACATATATTTCCTTTTTCAAAACTTTGGAAATCATTCAAAATAGACCAACGGTATCCGTATAAAATTTTCTATCATATGGTCATATGATACAAATATCTATCATTTCAATCCGTAATAAATTTATATTTACAGGTTTATATCATTTCAACCCGTAATTTCAAATTTTCAATAATCAAATGGTAACCGCTTGGATCTATCATTTCAAACTATAACAATCTTCCCTTAATCTAAAGTCCATTTGGGTATTTATCATTTCAACCCATAGTGATTCCTATAACTAAGGGAACTTGCAGAGTGAGAACAATAAATGATATAACATAATAATTACTAGCATATATGATTGATAATAATAACAATTAAATAAAATAAAATAACCAACTAACATGTAACAGTGTCAATTTTTATAAACGATAAATTTAAAATAACGACACATCATATGTAACCGTTAATAACTAGCAATTCAATTTTAACAACTCATTTAAATTGTTATTCCCTATGAAATTAATTTAAAAAGCATAAGAACATTAATCGTTAGCAATTGCTCACCTTTAATGGCTAGATAACGATGGAAAAACATTACAAAAAAGAACGATGCAATAAACACTGGCACAAATCAGGCATGATACGTCAATTAGCTGCGATAACCAAAAATAGACTTTAGCATGAAAATTGACAAAAACAAATATATATAAATATGCAATACACACACATTTGTTCTAAAAATTTAGAAGAACAGTTATATATACAACACAAATAATTTTGTCCACAATTGGAAAAGTGACATATATATAACTTTTGTCAACAATATATATGTATTGTATATAGCCTGTACAAGTTAGATTAGAAATATTTGAAATCCTCTACCGACGGAACATATATGTATAACATATATGTAATATAAAAGCTTGGATTAAATAATAAATATAGCTTTCTACCAAAACATATATGTATAACATATACATAATATAAAAGCTTGGGTTAAATAACAAATATAGCTTTCTTCCGAGCCAAGCATATACAGGCAACATATATGCATATATTCATTCATTAGCAATAAGATGGTCTACACAAAACATATATATATATATATATATATATATATATATATATATATATATATATATATATGCATGTTTCATAAACCAGATGTTTTTCATATACACAGCACGTATGTGCAATGTACATACAAAAAATGCATATATATAACTTTGGATCGGCCGCGCTAGGGTTGGGCAGGAGGAATAGTGGTCAGGTGGTGGGTTGGTGGAAGGGAATGGCTGTGGGTCAGCTTAAAGACAAAGGAGGATGGCACGGGTAGGCTTTGAGTGGGCAAAGGGAAGAGGTGAGGGAAGGAGAGAGGGAGGCGGGTCTCGGGCTAGGTTGTCGTGCGCGGGCTCATGGATGTTCGGCAGGGAGGTCAGAGCAGGTGGATGGAGATGGCCAGGACATTGGCTTGATGGAGAGAGGTAGGAAGTGGTGCGAGTAGAGAGATGTGGTTCGGCGGCTGGTGAGTTTCGTTTGGTGGCTGAGGGAAAGCTCACGACTGTGCATGAGAGGGTGGAAGGCTCAGTGGTTAGGCGCTGCTGTGAGGTGACCTCGGTAGATGCGCTGCAAAGGGAGATGGGGCACGGTCGATGGCGGGTCTGTGGAGGGAGATGGTGAGAGGAGGACGAGGTTTTGGTGATGGCGAGCAAGGACATGGCTCAGCGAAAATTTTGAGGAGCAGGTTCTTTCTCGAGAAAATTGAAAGCAATGAGAGATTTAAAGCTTATATGAATTTCTTGAAACAGAGAAGAAAAGAATGTGACCAGATGATAGATGAGCGGTCACAAAGAAAAACGAATAGATATATATTTTGCTTTATATATAATTTTTTTCAGAATATAGAAGATGGAATATTGAAGGACACAACTATATATATATCCAAAATCAAGGAATGTTGAAAGTCGGGCATTGATTTAGATAATTATTGATGGCAAATTGCTATTAGTATTATACGGTTGGGTAATTGAAAGGGCAAAGGAACAAAAGTCTCAAATACGAAACTGATATTGAAAATCATTTCATCGATTTTATCACGTACTGAACACCGAATTACAGAATGAATATACTATGAAGATCTATGCATTAAGACAAACAAAATGGTACATAGATACAAGCCCGGTCCGTTAACTGTAGCTACCCAAGGCAAATGTGCGATGGAAGAAAAATAAAAACAAATACAGAAAAAATAAGCAAACCAGGCAGACTCAATCCTTGCACGCTAATGAGGTAGCAGATTATCAAACCAGTACACTAAAGCAACTTTTAATAATGAATGCCCTTTTATGTAAATTAAAGTACACTAATGACAGTTGTAACCAGGCACTCTCAATACCATTGTTGTCCCCTCTGATCCGTTGCCCCAGGCGGCCGCCTTGCCTGTCTTGCCCTGGGGCCGGGCCTGCATAGATATCACCAATACGACCAAGTTATAACAACTCGACTTTCCGTTGCTGAAAATGCTGCTAAAATACCAAAAATAAGATAAACGGAGCTGAAGCAGTCCATTGGGAAAACGAAATACGACGTCTCTTTCAGAAAGTAATTTACTTTTTATTACATAAAATATTCAGTTTTCGAAAATGTTAAATTCTTCCACGATTTAACCAATTGAATTAAATTTTAAATTTCACAAATAATTTAACTTTCATATTTTTCAATAAAATTTTACCATATACTATAATTAAGTAGATGCATTTCAAATATCAAATTTTTATTTAAAAATTTTACTATATAAATTTCAATAAAATTTTGTTATTTACATTATAGAAACAATTAAAATTCTCGAGTCATTATAGTGTACTCCCGTGTACTCAGGACAAAGGAAAGCAGATCGTGGTTGAAGGAAAATATTAATTTTGAATTATGAAATGTTATTATTGATGGTTATGCTTTAAATCTTACACGTTGCATAAGTGAATTAGTTGTATTGTGTCATGATTGGAAATTAGTGTATGGTATCTTGAATACTTTAGTGACCCTTATATATTGAGATTTTGGGATATAGGCTAAAATTTTGGAATAGGATTGGATAACTCGTTATAAGGTGATGTTGGATAGTAGTGTATGATTTGAATGAGGATCAAAGGACTGGCACTACTTATGTTGTACATCATGATACTGATAGTCATGAGATGACCAGTTGATATCAATATTTGATGAAGGATTCTCATATGCCTTCATTAGAAATTTTAACCTCCTTCCTCAAATATGCCAAACTTAATAGGCCCATTATCATGTCTTTCTCACATATGGTTAAGAAATGATGATTGAGATTTTTATGAGAAGACTCCGAGTTGACAAAGGAAGGAGATAATATTTTTGGATTAAGTAAGAACTTTAGATTATTTTGGTTGTAATGTTATAGATGGGGCTTTAGCATGATAATAAATTTTTGGATTAAGATCTATTAAAAGAGATTGGATCGAAAAGTTATTTTCCTAGTAGTGAAAGATTTAAAGAGATATTTGAAGTTGAATTCGACTCAAAAAAAATTGATAGTAAAAGAGAGATTAGTGATATTGGAAAAAAATTACGATGTTCATGAAGATTTCAATTCGAAGGGCTTAGAGTTTATTTTAGGATAGGGTCCTGATAATCCAATGTTGTTACTATGTGATCTGACTTAGTGATCGGTCCATAGTGGAGGAATTTGAATAACTCACATTCTTCTTTTCCATTTCATTGTGATTATGATCGGGAATGAAAGCAAATGATATTTAGGATGCTTTGTTGTTTGATATCATTGTAAAAGTAGGTTATTTGGGTTGATCTGGGAATGAGTGTCTTTGACCTCATATTATGAGTAATTTACACTAATTATGCAATATAGCCTATATAGATATTGTTCTTCAAGTATGTGATTTTTATTATATTGTTTGGATAGATGTTGTTCTCCAAGTGAGTGATTATTGTCCTATGGCTTAGATGGATGTTATTCTCCAAGTAAGCTAGTGTCATCTTTTTATATTTGTTTTAGAGACGATAGTTATATATTGACGATATTTGAGTGATAGTTGAAGCTGCAAATATATGATTTGGATTGGATATGACATGATTTTGATGACATTTTTAGCATTCTAGGACATCATTCCTTTTTCAGATGTTCCTAGATATGTTTTGGTTACGATGTTACCAAGACTAACTAATATTTTGTTTATTAATTTCATTTATATGGTGAAATGCCATCCCTATTAATTTGTCTAGACCATAGTATAGAAGAAAAGTAGGTTTTTATAATGTACCCGAGGAATGATACCATTGGTTGGTTTATATTGGAAAGTAATCTAGATATGGATTTTTGATTGTAAAGGATATCCCTGATTAGGTTTTGTATTAAGGTTTTATAAGGATAAGTGTCTTGGTATGATAAATGAGTACGAAGAAATGTTCGAGTATGGATAAGTATTTAGATCATATGAGTTTGTGTTATTTATAACAAAGATGAAGTATGTGGAATTATATGAGTAAAAATGATTTGGAGAATAAAGAATTGTGGAGGTTGTAACTCTTATTTATAAGAGATATTCCGATTTGAATTGGCGGAAAAGATTATATGAAAAGAAATTCTTATAGGTGTAGATGAAGGATTTGAATAATGGATTTAAACTAAACGGTTTGGATGGATAGTAAAGTAAAATGAAAAAGTACCACTGATTGATGTGAATTCAACTGTTTCATGAGAATTGAAGAAAAATTTACCGGAAAGATTGAGGAAAGATATATATACTTTGCACACATAGTGGATGTAGAGGCCGTTCTATGGAAATGGAATTTTAAAGGTTTAGATGTAACTTGAAAGATGAGTAGACATTTTCTTTTTTAATCATCCCCCAGATTGAAAAGAGGCTATATATTCAAAGAATCTCTTTTGGAGTAGCGATTTAAAGGTGTAAAGTTTACATAGCATGTAGGGTTCATCTACACAATTTATTATATAGTAGACTTTTTTTTACACTATCTCTATCTTAGGTTATTATTTTTCTTATTCTAGAATACCACATGGATGTGGGGTTTTGACTAGCATGTTTGACATGGTTGAATATGTAGGATTTCTTTTATTCGGTTGTTTAGATGCTTGCTGATTGTACATTATAGAACTTAGGACAAAATCTATGGATAATTGTAGAGGTGATACTTTAACTATCAAAAATTGTTGGATATTTTGAGAAGTGATATCATAAGCTTAATGATACCACCTAAGTACGATTAAAAGTTTGGATAAGAAATGTATTATGATCACCATATAAAGACATCGATCATTTTAAAAGTTCTTAGGTGAACCGAAGAATAGTATGGTGATTTAAGTTTTTTAGATTTGTTCGGTAAGACACCATCCAATTTGAGTCACCTTACCTTAGAAACATGAAAGATGAATTGAGAAAAGTACTACTGTATGATTTAAATGTTGAGTGTGCGCATTTAGTAATGGTACGAGAGAATGCAATTCTGTTCGGCTACATTTGTACTAAAGTAACCATTGTTATGTGTAGTGATGTCATTTATCGAGATGGTATCATAGATTGTAGAAGTTGTAAACATGCACATGCAATTAGGTTAGTGCTTCAGGATGGGTTATGCTAGCAGTAGAGTTTATTTGTTAGTTTAGTTGGTACCTAAATTAGGGTGAATAATTGTTATGGATTCATTTTTATTTTACTTGGGTTATTTAATGTTGGCTGGATAGTGGCTTTGGATGATTATTTTATTCATGTTGTGGATTGTGTTATAATTTTGCATGATTTGTATGCTTTAATTATTATGATTTATTTATGTTTGTATTCATCATATGTTATGCCAATGTGATTGATTGTGAATACATATAATATTTATATGTTCATCCTAGGTTCTTTGCATCATACCATATATATGTTAATTATGTTATTCATATAGGAGGCCCTGATTAATGGATATTCGCATTTATATAATGGCATATACCATATGATGCATATCATAATGTTATGTTTTTTATTGCATTTCATAAGTACACAAGCACTACCACAGGTAGTCATATATAGTGATAAAACACATGTATACTAATTTATGAATTTGATTTCAAATTTTGTATACTATATATGGATGTCTGGTTTGATTTATTTATCATGCGAATGATTTCTTGGTTTGAGTGAATGATGGTTATATTGGATAGTAGGATATACTACAAATAACGTATAAGAGATATAGAGTGAGAGAGTGCATGAGTTACATTCTTTATGCATTAGGAATTTCGAAAATGAAATTCTTTCTAGAGAGGGAAGGGGAATGTAATACCTCAATTTTTTCAATATTCATTATTGGATTTAATTGATAATTTAATAAATCTAAATACTATACGGAAAAATCTTTATTTTTCAAGTTTGGAATTTGACAACGAGACTTGCGCCATTTGGCTTGTTTTTTTTATTCGCCTTGTATATTCAGTTGTTCGATTTAGAGGTCGTATGGAGGAGATACAGATAAAATAAAATTTGAGTTTTTAAGTGGGCTTTGGGCTGAATACTAGTGTTGAATTTTAATTTCCTAACCGGCACTTCTCTCCATGTATGAATAGGCCTAAATTAAGTAATCGTACGCTCTTTTTAACAGATTCCTCCTCCTTCTCGTTTCTCAAAAACCGCCTTTAGTAAAAAGGCATAATTTCCTAAAAACTCAATGGAATTCAACGAAACAAGTAGCAAATCAAAGGAGACGATGAAAGCTATGTCCTGGAAAAGAAAGTAGAATGAAACTCAAAGATTAGTGCATGTAATAGTATGAAGAGTGAGGATTTTTGGAATTTTGAGCATTGTTTTTGTGAACAAACAATCTCTACTTGTCTATATGCAATTAGAATGCTAAATCATGCTTAGGGGTCTGATTTAGGATTAATAACAAACTAAATTATGAATATGTATGATTAATTTCAGAAATGGTGATTAATTAAACTAAGTAGTAAACTAATTAGAGATTACATGAAATATATTGCTTGAAATTGAGTTAGATGATTATATACATGAATGTAAAACTAGAAACTATAATTTAGTGTATTGCGGAAGTGCAAACAAAGTAAATTAAAGGTTACAAACATAGAAAATCAAATTTAAGAGCAGTGGAGACAAAACAGAAAAATGGAAATTAAAATGCAAGAACTAGCACAATGATCGGTGGATCGATAGGATTAGACAAGTGCACCGATGACCAATAAAACTAGATAGGATGAACCGGGATCTAGTTAAGGCCAAGATGAATTATAGATGTTTTGCGGAATTGAGAATTAGAAATGCCGCAGACTATTTTTGTAATGATCCCAGTTTAAAGACGTTAAATTTTTGGGTTAAACTATGGATTTGTTTAAAATTTTCAAATTTAATAAGGCATATGTACTTATTTGTTTTTGAATTTGGATTTGAAACTCAAAATGAATATTTCAATTGAATTGGACTGTAAATAAAATTTCGATTTGGAAATTCAAAATGTATTCAAAATAAATTGGATTTAAAAAATTATACCTTGGGAAAAATTAATATGTATGATTATTTGTTTAATGTATAAATTGTGTTTAATCCATTCTCTTTAAAAAGGTTATAAAAAGTATAAGATAAAAATTTACCCTATCAATATTAACTATAAGTTAAAATATAAGTATAAAATATATGTTATAAACTTAATGTTGATAGTTAAACAATAAATAGAAATAAAAGTCAAGAATTTATGTTAATAATAAAACAAGACCTGGAAAGAAAGTTAAATCCAGAGAAAAAAAATCAAAAGGCTTGAAACAAATTGCAACCTGAAAATAAGTATCAATTTCTAAATACAATCAAGTTTCAAAAAGCCCGAAGCAAGAAATAATTGTAACAAAGTGTTATGTACATATAGTAAAACAAAAGAAACAAAAGAAAAAATAAAATAATATCTACAAAACAAAACTGCAAATTCAAATCAAATGGATTTGTATGTAAACAAAAATATACACAAAGGCTTACAAAAGAAGATAATGAAACAAAAGAAAATATCTACAAAACAAAACAAATCATCTCAGCCGAAATTTCAGTTTACAAAAATATCTTTGGTCAAAGCAAAAGGAAAAAAACAAAGAAGCTTATATTAGTTATAACCTTCCCTGTAGACACCTATATGTATAAACTATCTTCTTCTATATATATATATATATATATATATATATATATATATATATGCAATGCATTTTATTCCAGTTCGTTCATAACAACATAGTAAAGCCAGAAAAAAAGAAAATACCATTATTTTGTACAAATACAAATTCAAAACAGAAAGGAATTAAAGGAAGATGAAAAAAAACTGCAGGCTTTCAAAAACACAGAATTGCTCTCTGTTTCAAAACTTTTCAAGGCGAGTAAACATTTAACCTTAAATTTTAAAATAATGAATGCTGGAATATGTAAATTCTAAATGATATTGTGTTATATGATTATGTATAGATGAATATATCTATGTATGTTTCACTTATATATGTGCTGTGTATATGTCATCTCTGTTTTTTAAGTCCAGTGTTCAATCAAGAAAAAAAAAATTAAACTTCACTTCCTTAATCTCTGATAGATTTTAATCTTCAACAAATAGGTTAGTTTAAACATCATTTATGGGCTAAATTTTGTTTTAAGCTTGATCATGAAGGGTTTGACACTATAATCTAAATTTTACAGTAAAAACAAAATCATATGATTTATTCGAGTAGTTTAAATTATGGATTTGATTATGTAACTTGGATAAACAGCTAAAGATAGGATTTTTAAAATTAATACGATGATTTTTAAGTGTTCTAAGTGCAAATCATATTTGAACAAAATATGCTTTTTAATCAATTATGGGTGATCGAACAAATGTTGGGTATGGAAACTTTGCTCGAAACTAGCTTAGCCATCAATGGAGTTGAGAAATTTTTTACGTGAATTTTATATTGTAAGAGATGGGAGAACGAAGTGAAACTAGCGTTTAAAGACTGTGAAAAGTGGTGTTTGGGTTTTGGGCTCGTGCACGCTCGTCAATGCGCCGAGCGTGGCCAAATTTGGAGGGGAGATATTTGAGACATGGAAGGAGGCATGGAAGGAGTTAGGGAAGCTCCGGTGGTCTGAGCGGCGGTGGCGAGGCATTTTGCTGAGGGTAGTTGGTTATATTTTTTCGAGAAAAATGCTATTTTCGATTTGAAATGCTTGGTGTCGGTTTGAGTTTCTACTTCGTACGTAGGGACGATTTGTGACTTGCCGTAGATGTTGGAGTTCGCCGGAACAGCTGCGCGTCGCCGTGCACGTGTACGACATGAGGTTGGTGTCATGTCGCTGTTGGTGGGTAATCTCGAGTCGTTACTCGAGTTAGGTGGTCGCTTGCTTCGGGTTCGTACTCGTGTACGCGAGTATACTTCATGTTGCTTTAGTTTGAAAACTTAAGTAAACTAAAACTTTGACTGAAAAAAGGGGGAAGAAGAAGAAACGAAGGTGACAGGGAGAGGTCTCGGGAAAGTTGTGAAAGGACTCGAGTGTTTACTCGAATAAACCAAAATCTTGCTCGGGTTGATTTCCAACTTACAAACTAAAAATAGTATGTAAACTATTTAAACAAATTTAAGTGATAATGGCTAATTAACTTATGACAATTTAAAGTCAAGGTTTTATTACAAGTTAATGAATTAAGTAAGTACTCAACAAAGTTTAAAAAATCCAATTAATACCTTAATTAAGTAGTGAATATAAAACAAGTGTTGGAATTTAATTAACATCAAAGTTTTCAAATTTGTAATAATTTGATTTCAAAGTTTAAAGAAGATTTTAAAATGTTAATTAAGACAAATAATTATTATTATCAATTGTTTAAAAAGAAAAGGGTAATTAAGAATAGTTAATTAATTTAAAATCGTAATTAACTAAGTGATTAGAGATTGATTAATTTGAAATTAAAGATTGGTTAGTTAATAATTAAGTGTTTAACTAATTTGTAATTACGGATTGTTAATTAGATAATTAAAGTTAATTAATTTATGATTAGTAGTTAATTTAGATAATTAATTAAGGAATAATTAATTAAAGATTTAATTAATTTACCATTAAGAATAGTTAATCATTGATTCAAGTAAATCAATAAAAATAGTCATATGGTTAATTCTTTTAAATCACCTTCACCTTAAATTGAAAATGATTGACTATCATCAGATGTTGTATATTGGATTGATATTTCTATTTATGATTGTGATACTGTGTGATGTGAATTGTTTTATGCTGAACTGTGATTTATGATTTGTTTCTGTATATATATGTGAAAACCCCTTTGCCTATAAAACGACATTTGAATTTCTATGCGATAGGGAATCGAATTCCAGTTGGTTATCCGAAACACACATCGAATCGTAATGATGAATCTTGTGACTGATAAATTTACTTTTTCTGCGAATCTGTGAATGAAGATAAGTGTTGTGGATTATATCGCTTATCGAGATTGATATGATTGAATCTGTTATGATTGATGTTGTGCACTATTGTGTTAAACCCCTGGACCACTTATACACACACAAATATGGATTGCACGTGGAAATCGGTTAAGTCACAGATTTTAGAAAATAATTCTTAAATCGGATTTTGGAACTCAAATAGTTTTGGAAATGGATTGGGTTTAAAGTAAAAAGCTTTTGAAAAGGAATTCCAAAAATAAAAGTTATTCTCAATTACTTAGTTGAGATTTGAAATTTGAATGATTTGATTTTAATTGGAATTCAAATCTGAAATTGAATTCTATATTTGGTATTTATGACTTCAAAAAGATTATACAAACTTATATGGGTTTTAAACCATTTTTAAAGTGTTGTTTTGGGAATTTGAATTAACCCAAAGATTTTTAACTTGTATAATTGAAATCGGACTTTTCCAAAATGGAAACTGTTTTTTTCAAACGGTATAAGCTTTCGTAAAAGAAATGAATTACCAATTTGTATTTGAGGAGTTCAAGTTGAATTGAAATGGTTTTCCAAGTTATGGATGAATCTTTGGAAATGAGTTTTGAAAGCTATAAGTTAAATTTTGATTTAAATAAATTAATCCAATTGAAATAGAAATTGTTTTGAAACCCGTGAATGAATCTTTGTGAAACTGGGTAAACTTTGTGGAATAAATCATTTTTTTTAAAAGATTTGAAATGGTAATTTGTTTAAATCATTTGAAAGAAAGTTTTGAATTTTAAAAGTTGTGACTTAATTGAAATCCCACATCCATATGTTTTTAAATATTGCGCTCATTATTCGGTTTAGCCGTGAGAGGACCTTGTATCATATAACCCATTCCGAATAATGATACAACGTTATGGATTGCATTTGAAGACCGAATATTTGCGAGAACGATAGGGAGACCTATCGATTGTCTCTGCACCGAGTAGCTACGGTATAGAGATTTCCTATGTAATGGAAAGTCCGATCGGGATTGTGAATACCCGGATTGCAAGGGCTTCTTCGGAAGTGCCTTCGGTTCTGTTCGAACCCAGACCAGACTTGTATGCTTATATGTCACATTACACTTTGAGATATAAAGCAGATTTCTTTCAAATACATATCTATTGGTGGCGGAGAATTTATTCTCTTAGCTTAACACCCTTCTCTGAGACGTACGAGCTCAGAGGTTATGTAGTTGAAGGTTATCAGCGATATACTCCCAATTTGGTAGTGTGGCATGCTAAGTATTGCTGTGTGTAGATGATCATTTGTTGATCAAAGCATGGCTTTGTGAAAAAGCGTAGCTTTGTGGACTAAACCTCATCGAGCCTCACAAACCGGTAATGGTCGAAACAGAAAAGATATGGCAAGGTTTCAGGGGTAGCTCCTCTAGGGTGTGACCATTCCTTCTGAAAAAGGATAGTATCATGGTATGAAGCTCAGATACTTACTCATGTGGGCACTGTAGTATATTTATTAGTGTGTGATGTTGTTGGTGTAGAGGATCCTCGTATAAAGGTCGCAAAGGACCGGGGGTGGCATATATTTAGGTATTACTCTCGGGCAGGGAGGAAATCAGCCTTGTGTTGGCAGAGAGCCGGGTAGGTTCTCGGGACGTCCCTCCATAGACGTTCCCATGTGGCAATAGGAAGTTCCTTAGCCTAACCATTTGTTGGAAATCTAATCAAAACAATACGCGCCATGTACGGTTTTAGTTGTATAACCTGCCATGGAATGTGGCGGTAACCTGCCATTGGACATGGTAGCTATAGTAGGCATACGATATTGGTCGCATGTTGGCTAGGATTTATATTATACTTTCGAAATGTTTTCCACTATGCACTAATAATAATATCAAAAAATATTTTTCGAGTATCAAGCATTTTTGACTATCATGAGGAGAAATCTCCTCCAATTCTGCGTTTGCATGGTGTCTGTGACGGGGGGCCTTATGGTAGTTTCATTTTCCAAAAAGCATTGCGGATTTCAAATTTTAAAATCTTTTGATTGTTTTTAATGACAAACCATTTTTGTTTGCTCACACCAGTCCTATGACTGACTTGGAGTTTATTTTTCCGTTTCTAAACTCTGGGTGCCCACAATTTTCCACACGGGCAGTCTATAGTTTGGTTTTTCAGATTGTCAGGTTTAGTAGATTATCTGGAGCTAGTTCAGTCCTTGGACGACTGACCTTACTTATCTTTGTGCAACGGTGATGGGGAATCGAGCTTGAAGTTTTGGAGTTCTAGCTTTGGAGTTTTGGATCGGAGTTGTAGTACTGGGTTCTGTGAAGACTTATCGCATATTTTATCGTGTTCCGCTGTATCCTGTGTTGTATATTCTCTGATGTTGATGATTATCATTGTATCAACTGATGTATTGGACATTGTATTCATGTTGTATCAGTGATATCATCTTTTATTCCGCTGTGTTATTTATCATCTAATTGTGTTGCAAGCTCCGGTGATACGAATTTGATGTTGTTTGTCGGACATCGAGTTCGGGTCGTCACAATTTCAGAAGAGGCTATGCAATACGATAATGACATTGCGGAACATATAAACGCGATTTAATATACCTGTATATGATGTGTGTACGGCCGTAGTTGTTCGACTAGTATAGTGATGTTTGAATATTATAATGAATACGTATGACTAGTTATTGGATATTAGGTACGTTTGATGTGCTACCGATCTTAAAATGGTTAGGCATGCATGGTCCAGGCAATAGTTGTTCTGGAGAAGTTGTTCTCTCATTACTTGAGATAGAAATAGTTGTTTCGAGGAAATGGTTGTTTCTTTAGTGTCAATGTCATTGACTCAGGAATAAAGGTTCTGAGGAAATGGTTATTCCCTTAGTATAGTATATTAGTCATTTGATAAACGATTGTTTGTTCAATGATAGCGTATGCTATTATTTGGAAATTGGTGCTCCTTAGAGCTATGACGTTGATGAACTCTATTAGTCGAGTATATAAATTGTGTATAACGTACGACGAAATTGAATATGACCTTAATCGAGTAGTCAACCTAGGTGTAGTACTGATATTACTCCATGGGTACAAGTAGACATGTTAAGGTAAGTATATGGATTAGCTATAGGGTAGGAGATAGTAATGATGGCTTTTTCAAGTTTTTTTTTGTAGTATATAGGGGATAGATTTATTTCACTCACCAAATGCATATTTGACCTGTTCCTATTTTCTTTTTTATTTACCTCACTAGGTTGACGGACCTTAGTGGCCTGGTAGACAAGGTGTCTAAGACGTTGTATTGTAAATATTGTATAATTTATAAATATAACTTACAGTATATTTCTTATGTTGTGGATCAAATTGATATCTATTGTACCGATCTGGCTATGGTTTTTGGATCTATGATTTGTGTATAATACCTTTATATTATATATTGTTCTTGCCGCTACAAGTTCAGAAAGTTAGTAGTTATATTCAGTTTTGTTTACTTATTATCATACCATAACGACTTGTCATTTTCGGTCTTCAAGATATTAACGTCAGTTCAGACGTTGAATCCATGGGTTGGAAAAGACGGGAGGTTACATTGTTGGGGTAAAATTAGAATGAAGCACTAAACCGACATTGATAAGATCTCAAGCAAATGGTAACATATAATATATTGAGTATACATGAACAGAAAATGAGAACAATATATAGGAGACCACATTAAAGGAAGCGATTGATAAATAAATATCTACATAGAAAGTCAGAATACATCAACTCCCAAGAACACAAGATTTTGAATAAATATCTGATAGAACAGGTCCTATGTTCAAATAATTGGACAGTCATATAAAACTAAAATATCTAGTCTACATTTCTAAAAAATCAATGCCTCGCCTCCAAAATGCTCCAGCTTCACATGCATATAGCATATTCCAAAAGGCGCAAACACGGATCAGATTTAAAGCCTGGTGTGAGGGAAACTATCTTGAAATATTATATATAAAAACTATATATAAATAAACAGGAAATTACTAAGGCCCACCTAGCCCCCTCCATATATTCGAACTATCCATAAAAAGGTAAAGTAAACCTATCTCAAAATGATTGGAAATCATACCTTAACTTGCTATTCTCCTATTAACAACGAGTCGGTACAACTAATATAACGAAACTGCTATGTAATAATATGTTGTTGTTGATGCCAAAAGTGAGCATTAACACCTAATAGGATCCTGTAGAGTTTAAACGATGAATGAAATTAAAACATAGCAGAAAAAGTAAATGAACACACAGATTTTTACAGTGGTTCGGCAATCTTGGCCTACGTCTACTTCATATTTTTATTGATCTTGCTTTTGATTATGATTACAAGAATGTTTGGATCGGCTAGGATCTATTAGTACAAGAGTGAAGAATAATAATGGCAAACTTGGATAGCTGAAAGAAGGATCATCTTTATGGAGAATGGTCGTTGTATTTATAGGGGAAGATGTGCATGGATCGAGCTGAAATTCGCCAGAAGAATCTCTAGATTCGTATAGGCTGTAACGACCCGTAAATTTTAACTCTTTTTAATAACGTAATCAACTGGAATTTTGTGAAATTTTAAATAATTGAATTTGGTATTAAAAATTAAATATTTGGAATACGTCTATTTAAACATTGCAAATGGTAATTTTTATAAGATAATATGAAAATTTATTTTCTTGTGTAATTTTATTTATATTTAAATCAGTTAATATTTGATGATAATAAAATGTTTTCGAAACCTGAATATTTTTATATATTAAATTTGTAAATTATTTTCTGAGCGAGATGCTATAATTCGTTTCGTCAAATTTGAATTTATCTAGCTCAGTTTATCTAATTTTCCACAGATTGTCAACATTTCCGGTACCGAATATCGACGTTTGATAGGTCGATCGTATCACTGATATCTATATACCGTTCTGTTTGTATCGTCGTGCCGATCTCCGCAGTATATTCAGTCGTGTGTTTTGAAGTCCAGTGCATGATGGAATCTGCGCAACGGTTAATCGTATCAATACCATTTTGGAGCTTTTGATATGGGACAATTAATTTGTTCCCCGCAGAAACCATTTTGGAGCTTTTCCGATATGCAAATATTATTTTGAATTGTCCAATCACCTTTCAATTTCTCTGACTTTATTTCCACGGTTCCACTTATTTTATTTGAAAGCTAGTTTTATTTGCCGATTGTATCACGTCTCTTCTTCTCCCACCGGTTAACTTTTCGCTTTTGTATTTGTGAAAATATATATAGTATAATATAGTTGCATCTTCTCATATTTCTTCTCGCCAAAGCCTGCTCATTTTTTTTTGTGTTTGGTCTAAAACCCACAGCTCATATTTTAGCCTTCCTCCCCATGCGCCGGCGACAGCGCCTCCTTCCTCGAGCCCAAGCCCTCTCTCTCTCGCAACCCTCATTCGGCCACCGTAGCTTTGCTCCTCCCATCACCTGCTACCGAAACCCTCTCTTCTCCTCCCTGATCAAAACCCGAAACCAGTGATGGCCATCTCCACATCAGCCACTTTCCACCATTCCTTCACCCACGTGCAAGCCTGACCATCAAGCAAGCACCTACATCGTAAACCGCGAACTCAACCCACAGTCCCCCTCCATCAATTTCATCGCCTCCTCCTATTGAATACCCAAATCGTAGAACCCCAAATTAGCCAGCCAAAATCACTAAACCACCCGCCAAAGTCGAGCATCACAATCGCAACTTCCTGCATTCTTCCACCAAGCCTACTCCTCATCCCCAACCCAAATCCCGTACTCGAGAAGCCGTGACCTTCAACTATCCTCCTAATCACTGTCACCGTGACCACAAAACCACTCCAAATCATTGCTCCATCAATTCGGAAATTACCACGAACTCCACCAACAATCGCTGATTCTCGAACCACAAATACGAGCAATAATCAGAATATGGGAGCTTGCGAACTGAAGAATTGGATTCCACTTTGAAAATTAATTTCGTTAATTGATTTTGGAAATTGATTTTGGGCAAATTTATGAAGTACAAAGAAGTTATTTTTGTTCGCATAAGATAACTGTGTTGCGGTTTACTTCTTGGGCCGGGTGGGCTTGAAAACTTAAAAAAAAAATTGCTTTGTGTAATTTGTTTCAATCGGTGTTATTTCTTTTTATTAGGCATTTCTCTTTGTCAAATTTGTTTTACTTTATTCATAATTAAAAAAACAAAACAAGTTTTTTTTTGTTTCACTTCTTCCATTATTAAAAACAGAGTTGCTCATTTTGTTTTGTTTAAGTCTTATTTTGTCTTAAAAAAAGAATTTTAAATTTTAAAATTTGTTTCGTTTCAATTTGGTTTGTTTTAAATTTTTTCTTAAAAAAAAATCCAAAGTCCAAATTTAAAAAAAAAATTGTAAATTTTACTTAACTTAGTTTTTAATTCAAAAAAAATTTACAAAAACATATAAAAATTTGAAAAGCAAAAAAAGGAAACAAAAATCAAAACTTTCTTTTGAAAAATAAATTTCACTTAGTAAATAGTTTCCTTTCTTTTAAAAATAATAATAATTTTTCACTTCATTTTTCAAATCTTGTTTCATCCTTTAAACTCGTTTCTAACTTCTTTCTCTTCTCGACCTTTACTTGTGCTCGAATACTTGGACTAGTGACACAACAACAAATCGCTGGACTTGCTACTCAATAACTAATCGTTTAATTCGAACAGACGATCCTCTCGAAATAGCGAACGAGAACACCCCTCGAACTATTATGGGTAGAATCTTTCCCGATAGAGCTTCTATTCCATCTTGCATCACGTTACCCGCCTCTACGGATAACCATTTCGAAACTCACTCGAACCATATTGCCACGCTTCCAAAATTTGGCAATTTTGAGCACGATGACCCATGCATTTTCTTGACTAAATCGAACAAGTTTGCGCAAACATGAAACTCCAACAAACTTCGATTAATCACATTTGCTCTTACGGATTATGCTAAAAATGGTTGCAAAGCTTTCCATCAAATTCGATTAAAACTTAGAAAGAATTCGTAAAAGCTTTCTTAAAAAAGTTCTACCCTTCGGAAAAAACAAGTAGAATTCGAAAAAAAATTGTAAATTTTCATCAACACAAGGGAGAACCATTCGCAAAATATTTTGAAAGATTGAAAGAGCTTTTGATAAAATGTCCACACCATAACATAGAAAAATGGACGCTTTGTCAAATCTTATACAATGGACTCGAAAACAGCTCATGAACCATGCTCGAATCAATGTGCCAAGGCAGTTTTCTTGCCCAACATCATGATGATGATTGGCAGTTTCTTGAAAATCTCGCTAAAAAGTTGTCACAATGGGAACGTTCAAACGAAAAATCAACTTACTCACGATCGAGCGCACAGTCAATAGGATCTTCTTTGGCCTTGGAAGCAAAAATCGATGCAATGATTAACAAATTCAACAACATTTTCTCATTAAACAAAATGAATCAAGTTTCCCAACCCATGTGTTATAAATGCAACGATCCTAATCATATAGCCAATCAGTGTCCTATGTCTATCCGGCAAATCAATGCTTTAATAAAGCCAAAAACGACCCATTTTTCCCAACGTACAATCCTGGTTGGGGAAGTCATCCGAATTTTTCTTGGAACCGAAACAATCCCAACACGAATACGATTCGTCCCAATTTTCAAGCATTTTCGAATAATGGTTCGAATCCTCCCATTCAGCCAAACCATTTTCAACCAAACTTTGCGGGTTCATCTCATAATCAACCACAACAATCAAATTTTCAACCAAATTCTGCTCATCTTCCCCAAGACGATAAACGTTTAAGTTCATTTGAGAAAACTCTTGAAAAGTTGGCTAAAGCAACTCCTCAAAGCCTTTAATCAAACAACAATTTGCAAAATTTATTGACCTCATATGTGCAAAACACAAACCAATCGATTGCAAAACTTGAAATGCAAATGAGTCAATTAGCCACATCTGTAAGTGAACGTGTATGAGGAACATTCCTAAGCCATCACATTCCAAATCTCAAAAATCAAAACGCAAACTCAAATCAATCCCATATTGTTCATGATAGCAACGTCACTCAATTGAATGCTATCACAACTGTACGTTCCGGTAAAGAAATCGATAATGAAGTCGTTAATTCAAACGATTTACCGAAAACCTCTCTCGACACTTCTAAAACAACAAACCAATCAGAAAAGAACGTGGAGCCAAACATTGAATTGAATGCCAATCAAAATTCTTATTCTACTACTCAAGTAGACCCGCCAACTGAGTATCGTGTCCCATTTCCACACGTCTTCGACCCAAAAAACACTCGGACCAAATGAAAAGGATGCAGGAAATTTTTAAACAAGTGAAAGTTAACATCCTACTTCTTGACATCGTTCGGCAAGTCTCCACGTACGCGAAATTTCTTAAGGACTTATGCACCCAAAAGCAACATACTTAAGTGCCCAAAAATGTATTTTTAGCCTCCAGTTTGAGCAAAGTCTTATTCCAATACATGCCTGTTAAATACAAAGATCCTAGCTGCCTATGATTTCGTGTACAATTGGAGACAAGACGATTAACAAATGTTTGATAGACTTAGGCGCAAGCGTCAATTTAATTCCATACTCGGTGTACAAACAATAGGCTTAGGTGAGCTCAAACCCACAAAAGTCAAGCTTCAATTCGTTGATCGCTCCATTAAGAAGCCCATGGGAGAAATCGAGGATGTGCTTATTATAGTAGGGCAATTCATATTCCCCGCTGACTTTATCGTTCTCAAAACACAACTCGTGACAAACCCTACGAGTCAAATTCCATTGATTTTAGGCCGACCATTCTTAGCCACCTCGAATGCCTTAATCAATTGTCGTAACGGTTCGATGAAAATTAATTTTGGAAACATGACTTTGGATCTTAATATTTTCAATCTTGAAACCCAATTGAATGAACCTCGTGACCAAACTTTGGAAGTTAGTGTCATTTACGAAAACTTCGAAAATGAGACCCTTGACCTTAACGATGAACGCGAAGCTGAGTATGAAAAATTGTTTCATGAAATAACCAATGAGATTGAATACACTCTTTCTTTTGAATCGCTTCCAGTTGAGTCGGAATCTCAACCCAATTCTTTAATCGAGAAACTCCCGAAATTAGACCTCAAACCACTTCCCGATCATAAGGACGCATACTTAGGTGATAACAAAACGTCTCCCGTCATAATTTCAGCAATTCTCTCTCTTGATCAAGAAACCTCCTTACTTTCTATCCTTTCGAAAAAACAAAGAAGCAATTGGGTGGTCCATTACCGATATTAAGGGAATTAGTCCTGCTATTGTCCAACATCGCATGCACCTAATTGACGAAGCCAAATCCACTCGTGATGCACAACAGAGGCTTAACCAAAAATGAAAGATGCGATTTGTGATGAAATTATTAAGCTTCTCGATAATCGTATCATATACCCCATCTCCGATAGCCCATGGGTTAGCCCACTTCGTGTCGTGCCTGAAAAGTTTGGACTTACTGTGACAACCTGGATTTTTGACGTGTGTTAGTTGGGTGATTAACTGATTTGTTGTTGAAATATTAATATTAATTAGTCAAACAAATAAATTTCTGATAATTAAAATACCTGAATATATAAATTGATTTGAAAACTATAATAAATATTGAATTATGAAATTTTTGGATATGACAAATTTTGTGGAAAAATACATATAAACTCCACCATTTATAAAGTATACATACATATACAACTAGATGATGCTTGAAAATATATATAGCATATGAATAATATATATATATATATATATATATATATATTGCCTATATGAAGTAATGTATATAAATAGATATGTGTATATAACCATACATATAAGTAAAGGGAAAATATGTATGAATATAAATGTAAATATGCATGATGATAACAAATATAAATGCATATGGATACATACACACACACACACACACACACACATATATAAAGGGAATCACTAATCATTAATCAAACCAGCATATAAGATTATGCCAAAAGTCAATCACCTCATATATGCAGATGACTTGTTGGTAGTGTTTAAATCTACTAAAATGGGGATTAACGCAATAAAGGGAATTTTTAAGCAACTTGAGGAACTAGCAGGACTCAAAGTTAATGAGCTCAAAACTAAGTGATATGAACAAATATTGTAAAAATAAAACAAACATATTAGCACAACTTGGAGTAGGTGAAGGAAAACTGCCAGTTAAATACTTAGGGGTTCCTTTCTCAAATAACAAAGTCTCTGATGCAGAATGTGGGAAATTGATAGACAGTATTCGTGAAAAACTGCAAGGATGGAGATCAAAACAACTGTCATTTACAGGAAGAGTGGAATTGGTTCACACTGTAATCACTTAAAAGGTTAGATTTTGGCTACAGACATTTCAGATACCAGACTACTCTCTTGCAAAGATAAATATAGTCTGTGCTAACTTCATATGGAGAGGAGGTATTCATAAAGTGCGCTATAATGAAATGTGCAGACCTAAAAAGGAAGGAAGAGTTGGTTTAAAAAATCTTTTTGAACTTAAAAAAGTTTATGGTCTCAAATTAGCTTGGAAAGTGCTTAATTCTGAAAATCTTTGGGCTAAATGGATAAGAGCCAGATACTTAAAAGAGAACTTTTGGGTCATGCAAGCAGATAACAATGCCTCGGTAATTTGGAAAAATATCCTAAAACAAAGAGAAACACTTTAAAGAATCGGTGGAAAGACAAATAGCAAATGGGAAAGACATAGACTTATGGAGAGATCCTTGGATAAACAACAAAAGCATTCTAGAAAGAGTAGGATGAGAAAGTTTCTTAGAAAACAACACGCCAAAAATACAAGTTGCTAGCATAATTCACCACAAAAAATGGGATACAAAAAGGCAACTGATAATAAGAAACCTGAAACAAGAAACAGAGGAAATTCCTATTCATACAGACAAAGAATCTGACAAATGGGTTTGGAAAAACAACAAGAAAGGACAGTTCAAAATGAGAGAAGTCTGGAATGAAAACAGGCAACACTATGAAACGGTCAATTGGTACAAAGTCGTCCGGAGTAAATCGAATTGCCCCAAAATGGCACATACGGCATATGAAGCTATTAAAGGAAGACTGAGTACTAAAGATAGACAAAAAAGTTGGGGAATTCTCGATGAAGACACATGCAACCTCTGTGGTAAAGAAATTGAAACACATCATCACTTGTTTTTCGAATGCAATTTCAGCAAACGTGTATGGGCTATTCAAAAACTTAGAAAATTGCAAACTGAAGCAGTGTTAAATCTAGAAGACGAGATAAATTACCTGAGTAATCGGGCAGATCTCACAAACCTTATGAAGGAAATCGTGAAAATTTCTCTGACGACAGCTATTTGGAATCACCGGAGAGAACAGAATGTAAGGGCTTTCAAAAGTAACAAGGAAAAAAAATGAATTAGAACTTGCGGAGCATATTGCTAGAGATGTAAAAATTAACATCGGAAGGATTAAGAGAATCACCAGCTTAGAGGCAAGAGAAAAACTACAGTTGGAGAACTGGAAGTGGAGGGTTGAGAGGCCAGGAAGTCAAGCAAGCATCGAGTAGTCGCCATAGCTATCGGAATGGAAGAACCCTAAATAAATTAGGAAAGTTGAGAGTTTTCTTTAAGTTGGAACTGATGTTAGATGACTTGACTTAGTTTTGCTTGTTGTAATTTTGCAGTTGTATATGTTTTGGGCCGCATAGCCCGTTTAATATTAATTAACCCAATTTCAATATATATATATATATATATATATGAATCCTATCAATTAAATTAAAGATAAAATGTTCAAACATATGTCTATATATATAAACATGTAGACAAGTCTTATGATGTTCAAAATATAAATATACATAAGTACATAGGTATGTATATATATGAGGATTAGACATACATAAGTATAGAGATATATATATGTATAAGCATAGGGAGATGAGAATTTAGTGCATATTTCAACTCAAGCATACAATACATCATTTCAAGCATACAAAACCTTAAATCAAGGTCAACCAAAATTAAAGTCATGCCTAAAAATCAAATCTCTCATAATAAATCAAATCAGCTCCCAAAAATCAAATTAAAAAGAAAAAAAGAAAAAACAGGGGCACTGTATATGAGGAGAAGCTTTCGGCCTTTGCCCAACATATTCCTCTCTATAAATACACTGTCTCGGTTTCTTCTTTTAGCATGCTCTGTACGTATCCACTCTCCATATATATTCCACTGTTGGTTCACATACCATTCACATACCAAAAAAGAAAGAAAGAATAAACAAACAAAACAACAAAATGCTGCCATTAAAAGGAAGGTTACAGTAAAAGCTTGGAGTAAGAAACATAGCATCGGTTCATCAATTCGCTTAAAAAAGTGAGTAATCCTCACACAACTACTCTCTAAATCCAAGTGTTTTGTTATAATTAATTCATGCCATATTTACTGTGATTGAATGAGTAATTACTGATTTAAATCTTTGTTTGATTAGGATTCTAAGTTAGTATTTGCATATGTTGCCTGGATGACAGTAAACATAAGATAGTGCCTGAAGTAGTGTAGTTCAGAACTTATATGGATACACTTGCAGCCTATGAACTTAGGTTATATAAATAAAGGTGCATATTTTTTTAAAAGAAAATCAAGTGATAATAGCCTGGAAGCAAGAAAACAAAGCAAGCAGTTTTTTTTAAAGAAAAATGTGAGTATACAGACTTTAACTGTTTACTGGGTGATCCCCATTATATATAATATGGTGGTTTGTAAAATCCTTGATCTGAAAATCAATCCACATAGGATTGATATGTAAACGTATATATTAGCTTGGACATGGATTGTTTTAGCCGGACATAAAACCTGAACCTCTTCTAAAATTTAACCTCCGTTATTGTTTCCTTTTTCTTTTTTAAAAACAGCTCTAAAACTTTTAGTTTTTAAAAATCCATATCATCATAAATATTTAGTTTTAAGCTTCGGTTCCAAAACGAAGTTTATTTGCTTCCAAGAGTAGAGCTTTTTAAAATTTATTTCATTCGAATCCATCACGTATAGAAAAGGAAAGACTTCTGTGTAATAAGTGACTCCACTATAGTCAAAATTCAAGTGTCTGATTTTTAAGAGTGAATTATCTAGATGGGTTCGTTGCTAAAAAGGGTGATTTTCAAGTTTGGTTTGGATTTTATTTAATTATTATGGAGTGTAGAGTTTTGAGTTGAACGGTTTTAGTTAATGAGGTAAAATTCTGGTGCCATGGCAAGGGATGGGTTATGGCATTGGACGAGGAGGAGAAGCAGACGGTGCGACACCCAGGAAAAAATGAGGTGGCGATTTTTAGGTGGTTGTGGAAGCGTGACGTAGAGGAGGTAGGGTTTAAGGGTCGTATGGGTTGGCCTCGAGTCTGAGGCGAACTGCGATGGCGTGAGGCAAAGGAGGAGGTGCTGTCCTAAGGGAAATTGTAGGCAGACGATGGCAAAGCTTCAGGTGAGGTTTGCCATTGATCGGTGGGACATGGTGACGGAACGAGGAAATTTTGGTGAACGAAGTTTACGTTTCCTAACGTTGGAAGTTTGAATTTTGATAAAGGGTTTTTGGCGTCGTTCCAGGTGATAGAACGTGGGGAAGGGGCCGAGCACGATTTGTAAGGATGGTCAAAGGGGACTTCGACGGATGATTGGTCGTGGGGAAGTGCACGGTGCACGGTGTGCACGTCTTGTTTCAGAGAACATGGAAGAAGAGCAGAACTGGGAAGAAAAGGTAAGAGAGGAAAAGAAAGGAATTGGGCCGGTGGAAGGAGTTTAGACCAGAGGAAAAATGAGGAAAAAAAAAGGAAAGAACAAAAAAAGAAGAAAGAAAAGGAACTAATGAAGGAAAAAATATAATAAATAAAATAGAGAAAGGAAAAAAGATAATAGGATTTATACATAAATACATTTATATGATATTTAATATTTTCTTTCTTTTAACTAAAAACCATTGTGTCTTTTAAAACCTTAATTCCAAGTTAATGATATTTTGCAAATTAAGTGGGTAATTGATTTTGTTTTAGTTGACTTTTAAAAACTTATAGGAATTATCAAAGTCCATTATTTAAACAGGATGTTTAATTTTAATTAACTAGAGATAAATTGTCATATATTTTCTTGAAAATTGTAATTAATTTGAATTAAGACAAAAATGGTTTTTAGTGGATTAAAGTAAATAAATACTAATGTGAAATTGTCTCGGCATGGGTAGATCGTTAGTTTGACTAATGATATATATTGGACATTTATTCCTATTATTCTTGCCTGTGCCATCAAGTGGACATGCGAGTTAAGTAGTAAATTTAAAAATCATGATACGTTTGGAATAAACATTTGAAAATAAATTCCTATATTTGAATAACATCATTTTGAATAATGAATTGTTTATTTTAAGCAATCTACCTTTTAATTTATGACTTGGCTTTGAAGAGACCGGGATCAGATATGAGCGACATCCGTAACCACTTCGATTTAATAAGCACTACCATTCCTTACAGATTTGATGATGGAGTCTAATAGGTTGAAGCTGTATGAATTAAATAAATCCGACTATTTAAAATAAGCAACTGTACTCGGATATTATTTTAAATATTAATGGAATTGTGTGACAAGTGATTGGCTATAGCAAGATAAAAACTCGAAGGGATATACGATTTACCTTGGTTTTCAAAGAAGTTTTAAATCTTAAGCATTTCATATCAAATGGTTTTACTCACACTAGTTTCTAGCCTGACTCGGGTGTTACGTTATTGTAATGCTCGGGTCAGACCAAGTATTACATATTTTCAGGTTAGGGCGTTTGGAGCTCAGGAGACAGGTTGGATGGCAGAGACATATTGTTTATTTCCACTGTGTATTATAGACTGTATAGATAGTAGTTGAGGACTAGTTATTATAACTGTCCAGATTTATTCATTGACAAGCATACTTTGATATCTTGTATGTATATTGACAGTTACAGCTTTTCTTTGTATAAATATTGTTATTTCATATTATATTTGTTCCGCTGCGAATGTGAGAATCTGTGCTATTTTTTTTGTTTCTTCTTCTACCTCCTTTTCTTCTTAACTCTAACATTCTGGGATTTCCAGCTTTCAATTGCTCGGCATTCTATAGAGTGGACGTATTAGTGTTGATTTTCGAGGTCGAAAATCTTCAGGCCGTTACACTTGGTATCAAAGCTGAAGGTTAAGCGAGAACCTTGGCTCTGGTGGGGATTACTCATTAGAGATAGGGTCAGTAGTACTCTAGAATTAGTTGAGAGTATTATATGAGGGCGTACTTGTTATTTTCTTATATAATGATTTTCAAACGGTTTTAAAAAGTGATTTTTATATGCTTATATTATGATATATAAAGCAAAATTTTTTCTAATTATTATGGTATATTATGAAAATTTGTTGTTATTATTAAAATCAGATAAGATTATAAAATTTAAATGGAAATTTATATAACAAATAGAATTTGGGTAAGGATTAACTATGCAAATAAGTTAAGTAAAAATGGATTCAAACCTGAATTTGAATCCTGGAAAATTCAAGAGAATTTTCAAAGTGTTTGAAAATAAGTTACCCTGATTTTATTTTTTTAGTAAATTATGATGGAATATATGGTGTGTTTGATTTCCAGATTTGATAACATTAATTATTATCATAAATTGGGTATTGTATCCTAATAAAGGATATTATTTTAGAATACACAAAAATAAAATAGAGTGAAATGTTTTAAGGAAAAAAAATTATATAAGTATGACTTATAAATTGGAATGGATTTAAATTGTGAAGTTTTAAATCTAAGCTCAGATGAATTTTGGAATTGTTCAAGCGTCAAGGAAAAAAAAAACATTATTCAGAATATTTTTTAGGGTATGAATCTAGTTTTGAAAATTTCAAAGGAAATTATTTTGAATTAAAACCAAGAATGGCTTAAAGTTGAAGGTATGACTTGGTGTAAAATGGGATAAATATGTGTGTGTGAATATATATGATGTCAAGGTTGATTTAAAATAAATAACTGGGTGTTTAAGTTCTGAAATGTCCCCTGGAATGAGATGTGTAACCTAAAGAGAAGTAAGTTTATGAACTTATAAGTTGGAAGAGATATTAATAATAATTTAAATTTAGGATGTAAATTTAAATTGAGAGGTTTAAAATGGATTAAATGAATTAGAAATTTAATACGTAAGTTAAATAAGTTTTGAGCTCATAATATGAAATGGAAAATTTCAGGGTGAAAGTGGAATTTAACTTGAGGAAGTTAAATGGCTTAAATTGAAAAAGAAGTACGGATTTGATAGGAGATTAATTTCAAACGACTTTTGAAATAAAAACAGTTTTCAAATTCTGGAAATGTGCGATGGATGTTATTGGCTATTGTTTAGATAATTTGGATGTTTATTTACTTTGCCATATCCTGCTATCATTCTGTTGTTACTAAAAGTATATATAAAACTGTAAAATTGGATTATTTCGAGTAAATTAGGACGTGGATCGAAACAATAGACATCCATTCCTATAATTAATGGAAATAAAACTTTATTTTGAAACTACCTAAATGATTTTGAATTTTAAGAAATAAAAATTAAACTTACGAAAATGGAATCACTTTGAGCTGAAGATTTAAATGTTAAAAATGAACTTGTCAACTGAATTTATTTAAAGAATCAGGTTCAAAGATTTAAGTTATAGATGTGGTAATAATTCAAATTCTGAATATTGATTTGTTTAAAAAGGATTTGCGAACATTGAAATAAGTTTAAGTAAAGGAAGTTTAAATTGAACATTTGAAATTAGGCTCATGATTTAATTATAAAAGATTTAGATTGTTAAAATAAATGTTAAGGTTAATTTGATTTAAGTAATTAAATCGGTATTTTGAAAATTGAACCCGAATTTGTATAAATCAAGATGGGTTAAAATTTGAGAATAAAATTGGAATTAATTCAAATTGAAATTTAATTGAATTGAATTAATTGGAAGTGTAATCGGGGTTGAATTAGTTCAAATTCAAATGGGAAATGATTTGAATTTGGAACGGGAATCGAAGTTAATTCGAATTTGGAATCTGAATTGAATTAATTTAAGTGGAAATTGAATTTGATTCGAATAGGAGATTGGAAATTGAACCGGTTTGGCTCTGAAAGCTATTTTCAAACAAATTGTTTTAATATAAACTACCTTAAATCTATTTTTCCAAGCTATTTACTATACAAACCATTCTTTTTAATACTCAAGCTATCTTATATTTACTATTTAACTATTTTACAACTATCTAACTATTTTACAACCATTTAACTACTTTACAACAACTTAACTATTAAAAGTTTTTAAGCTGTTTCCTAAAGTCAAATTGGGAAAAAGTGGGAATTGTTTATATTTAAATCATAGATTTAAATACAAACTGGAATAAAGTGAATTAAAATCCAAATGGGGAAAGTTGAAGAAATTCTGAATTGGAACCGAATCGGATATTGAAGCAAAAATGTAACGACCCGTAAATTTTCGATAATTAAAAGAACTAATTTAATAAGCTTTCGTGATTTAATGTTAGCAAAATTTTTGTAATTCGTTTGAAATAATAATAACTGGAATGAACTGCAAAAATAACTATCCAAGTGATGAAAAATAAAAGCTATTTATTGAATGCCTTTGCAATCAATAGTTGAATAAGATAATAAATGTTGAACTCATTGGGTATAATAGAGTAATTGATTGATAAGTAAAATCTATTTAAAATCAAATATTGAATATTGAACAGGTAAATTGTTTAAATTAAATATTTAAAACTTATTGAATAATTGAATAACTGCAAACTGAAAATAGTGTTCTAAATTGTGAATTGGTTTTAAAGGTTGAATCTTATAAGTTCAATTTCAATATTTCAAAGGATAATGAATTATTGGATAAGCGAAATTGTTTAAATTTAATATTTGGAATTTATTGAATAATTTAATAATGGGAATTGAATAACCGTATAGTGGAAATAGTTGTTCTATAATTTTAGTTCGTTTCAAAAGTTAAATTTTTATAAGTTCGTTTTGAATATCTCAAAAGATAGTGATTTGAGAATAATCAAATTTGTTAAATTTAATTTTACGAATGTTTGAATAAATTAAATTTCGAATTTGATACGATTAGTTTGTTATTGAAATTTAATATATGAAAATAGAGTGAATAATTGAAATTTGATTTAATATGATTCAAATTGGTTTCCAAAGTGAATGTAAGTTATATTTGGATTTTAATAGAGTTAATAAGATTTTAAAATTGGAATTTATTGGATAAATTGAATAATGGGTTTAATATGATTTGTAAAATTTTATTTTATCATATTGGAGTTATAGTGATATTATAGAACTTTTAAAACTGAATTAAAAAATTTATTTGTAAAAATTGAATATTTTAATATTTAATTATCGTCTGAAAAATAGCCATTTTTCGAGCAGTCTCAGAATTGGACGAAACCAGTTCCATTAGATCCGTAATAATTTGTTATTATCGGATTTCAATTTTCGTAGCAATCGGAGTTGTCGTTTGACCGTGGCAGCTCGAAACGCGTCGAAATTGTTTTAATATTAATTTAACGAGTTAAAATAGTCATTTTTCAAACGGTCTCGGATTTCGACGAAACTAGTTTCATCGGATCCGTAATGTGATATTATTGTAGGATTTCAAATTTCGTGCCAATCGGATTTACCGTTTGTCCGGGGCAAGCCAAAACGCATAGAAATTCGTTTAATCGGTTTAATTTAAAATCGATCATTTGTTGCTGTAACTCGCACAGACGATCGAATTAGCTTCTAAAACCTATTCCATTGTGTCTGAAACGCGGGATAAACCCTAGAAACGTCAGTCACCGCGCGAGATTTGGAGTTCGAAAATCGGATGAATAAAAAATTTGAAAATATTTCTATAAAAGCACCATCTTTTTCACAAAATTTTCAAAACCCTAGGTTAAATGTTCCAGCCGCCACCTAATATTTCTATGGCCATAAACTCCTAATCTTTTCCTCTTAATCTCTCTCAATCCGTAAGGAATTAGCAAATAATTTCAACTACAAACTTGAAGAGCATCGCAAGGGCTTCAGATCCATACGGAGTTGATCGAGAATAGTGCTACCAATCAACGGAAATTTGCATTCAAAGTCACACGAACGCGCACGAATTCCGAGGCCATAGGGGGGCCGAGCTGCACGCAATTCCATGCGTTGGCACTTGGCGACGTGAGCTTTCGAATGGCACCTCCTGATCGTAACGTAGATGAGCGATGGACGTGCGGCCATCAGAGAATTGAACGAGCAAATGGGTTCATCGTACGCAAGTTTTACTGGGAGGAAGATAGTTGCGTGCGGCCTGAATCCTTGATCTCAAAATGAACGGTCCAGAAGTAAGGGTATTTAAATTAATAAAAGAATGGTAAATTCGATTATATTAAATTGTGTACAATGTTTAAAAATGTATATCTTGTTCATACGAGTTCCGTTTCGGACGAAACTTTTTGCGTTGGAATCGTATTGACGAGCACTACGCTATGGAGCTGGATTGAAGTTGATTGGAGCTAGTTTGAATTTCGGATAAAATTAAACGCTCGTTTAATTTTATTCGAAATAAAGCGTTGGAACTACATTGAAATCAAGGTGAGTGTTTTAACAACGTACTAAATATCTTTATGCTAGTTAATTTGACATCATGAAGTGTTATGAATTTTATTTGTCATTGTTTGATATAAATTTAATTGTCATATAGCTTGTTATTTGAATTAACTGTTGAAAAATTAAATTGACAGTTAAATTGAAATTAAAATTGAATTGCGAATAAATTATCTGACATTGATAACTAAGAAACTGCCATGAATTGTATTGTTTATTGGATGATGTATTTTGATGGGTGCTATTGGTTGATAATTGAATGTTTGGATGTTTATTTGCTTATATAGATCCTGTTATGCATACATATGATACTGTGATTTAATTTAAGTAATATATACTCATCCCCGACATTTAATTGAAATAAATAATTACTTGGCCATAGGATAAAAAATTATATACGGACACCGAATTGGCTAAATTAATAATTTTTGAAATCGTCGATTTGAAATTTATTTAAATGTTTTGATTTAAAGTTATAAATAGAAATCGATTTATAGAAATTGAATGCATCGAAAATTGAGTTTGGAATGTTGAAATAAAATTTGGTTAAAGGAATTTTGTTAAATAATTAAGTTGAGACTTTGAAATTTAAAAGTTGGTTATGATTGAAGTTCGAAAATTTATTTGTTTAAAGGATTGAACCTTAAATCGAGCTGTGAATATTATTAAGTAAAAGCGATATGAAATGATATTTGAAATTGGGCTTGAAATTGAATCATGTTTGTAATTGGGATTTAAATTTGAATATTGAAGGAAAATTTTGCTAAGTGTTAAAATTGATATTTTGAAAAATCAAGCTAAAAATCGATATATATTAAAATTGAATAAGTTGAAGGTGAATGTGAAATCGAATTAATTTGAAGTCAAAGTTGGCGTTGATTTGAATTAAAAATCGAAATTGAATTGGTAAAATGGAAATTGAAATTGATTTGAATTGGGAAGTTATAATTGAAATGGATTGATTTTGAAGCTGTTTTATTTTGTTTTCCAAATTACTCTGTTATATAAACCATTTTGAATACTTAAACTATTTTAATCTATTTTAAATCTACTTAACCCAATTTAAATTATTTAAACTAAATTTATCTATTTCAAATCCATTTTAAGATTTTAAAGTATTTTAACGATTTCAATTATTTAAAACTATTTTTAAACTACTCAAACTATTTTTCTAAAATTTCAAACTGGTTAATAAGGTGAAATGTTTATGTGTAAATCTTGAATTTGAATACGAATTGGATTAAATGAAGTTGCAACCTAAATTAGAATTCGAAATGATTTTGAAATCGAAAGAGATATTGATGCAAAAAACGATTTTTGAAACGAATCATACATTTGAATAGATACGATGATATTTTGAAATGGATTTGATTTTAGAAGCGAATATGATATTTTGATATCAATTATGAATCGATTTGAAATGTAAAAGAGCCAACTGTGTAATAATACGAAGTTATTAAAGAGACCGGGATCGGATATGGACATACTCTCTGTCGATACCGAAAACCACTTTAATAACTATTATACGCGGAGTGTTGATCCAGAATGAAGTGGATGGTTTGGTGAACGCGTTGACTGAAGAAAGAGAACGATATTGGACGACCCCTGACATGACTAAAACAGGAGCCGCGCCGGGCCATTGAGGTTCACTAGCTCTAGCGGACACGCTTCTTCGATACCATTTCTATTACATTTGTGATGCGATTTGGGTGCACCCCTTGATTTTGGAGTGTTGTTTCGCGGTGTTGGGGTAGCTGCTGGCTATGCCCAACATCAGTCCGGATCACGCAACTACTAGTATCCTAGTTGGTATCGCCTCATGTACCTTGTCATACTGATTATCCTATTCGCGACCACTACGTTTTGATTTGTACCTTGGATATATGGATTGCCCTCTGGTGACTTCCGCTTTTGGAGAAACTACGGTCTTGTATATGCTTTTGGGAATATAAAATGTGTTAAGGGGGATTATGGTAACGCCTTAACGCTATTTTGATACTTTATATTACTGATAGGCATTATCTACTTAGCGTATATTACTATATAGTAGATAGTTTAACGGATCCTTAGGAGATGGAAAATCCCGTAACATCTCTTAAGTTATTGCACGCACGTTGACACTGGATAGGAGATGTCAAACCCCGTAAACATCTCTGACGCCGTTCCACTCATATTTATTTACAATTGATTTAACTTTCATAAGGATATTTAGTCCTGGCTCGAGTGTTTTGTCTTTTCATTACGCTCGGGTCAGTCCTGAGTTTTTCAGATTTTTTGAAGATCTATTCTGGAGGACGAAGACGAAGATTGGTATACTATTATTATTACCCTTGCATCATGCTATCTGCTGCATTATTTAATCGTCCTGTTGTATATGTATAAACTCTGATAAATGTTGTATAAATAATTGTCAAAGTATAGTAGACAGCTTCATGAACTGTTTATTTGACTATTATATTTTATCGTTCCGCTGCGAGATTCTGTGTTGTTTCATTTCCTTTATTTCTTTTCTTTTCTTTTCTTATTTATCCCAATAACTATTTGCTCTTTTGAATGGTTTGGAATCGACATGTGTATTTGATCGTCGGTTTAAACTGTCCAAAAAGGCGGGTCGTTACAGTTGGTATCAGAGCTTTGGTTTAGCGATAACCTTAGCTCTGTGGGGTCTGACTCTTTATAAATAGGGTAGTTATACCCTATGATGAGTCGCTGAGTGAGTATATATATGAGAGAGCGTATTTGTTAGTGATATAAAATGTTTTATATTGTGTCGGTTGATTTGTTGAGTGGCTTATGGATTCTGGTCAATACGAGTAATTAACGTCATTGATAGGGATCTCTAAACACTCGAACAAAACAATTCGACATAGTATTGTTTTGAAATTGGGTAAATGAAATAATTTTACTCTAATTATATTTTATATATAAAGAAAATTTTTCAGAAATTATTGTGACTTATCTAGCTTACCTGGTTGTTAGGAATGAAAATATTGATTGTTATCATAAATTGGATATTGTAATCTAATAAATAAGGTGAATTACAAAATGAATAGTAATAAAACAACTTGTGGAATGTTTTAAGAAAGAAATCCTATAAGAATATTTTATAAAGGTGACTTATGAATTAAAATAGATTTAAATTGGAAAATATTGAGTTCAAGACCCGGAGATTTTGAAAAATGGTTCTCAAAGTTTTGAAGAAATATATAGTAATATTAGTTGGAAATTGTTTATGGAAATATTTGGAAAGGATTTTAAAGGAAAGAATGAATTCAGTACTCCTCTCTTATGTCGCTGGAAAATAATTTCGGTGATGACTGCGCAGCATCATCGACGTTCATTTTCGAGTCTCAAAGTGGGGGAGACTTCTAAGAAGCTTTGCTTTTCTTCGAAATTATTTTGGGTAAACGGGTTTTGGTTTAAACTCCAAAGGTATGATTTGATATATATTAAAGATATAAGTGTATATATTTATTTCAAACGATTTGAAAAGAACTGGGCATTTAAATTTCTAAGTTCTGTTAATTAATAATTTTCAAAATTATTTGAATAAATTGTGAATAACCAGAATTTATAAAATAAGAGGATTAAGATATCTAAGCTATTGTTTTGGGAAAACTTTAAAGTTGAAAGGTAAAGAGGATTTAAACAAATTAAATTTGTGAACATTCTAATTAAGTAAAATGAAATTCTATAAATTTGTATAATACCAAAATTACATTCTTATAACATATAACAAGACTTACCAAATGTTAAAAGCTAAAATGATGTTTTGGATATGTAATAAGATATTGTATAAATAAACAGAACCTGAAGTAAATGAAGTATACAAGTAAGGAAAACTCAAAAGGAATTAAAATGTATATAAATGGAAAATTAGGTTGTGATAAAAATGTTATATACTTAAATATAACATGAAATGATGAATGGATAAATGGAACAAGTAAGTGAACTTAAGAAAGAAGATAAATGAATCGTATTATATCTTTGTAAATTGGTTATAGAAAATAAATATAAATTGCAAAGGGATTGTAAAATAATTGAATTTGTAACCTTTAAGATATCTGTAAACTAAGAGAAGTCATATATGAGAAGTTAGACTTTTACGAAATGACTATTAACGAAAGTGTTGATTAATAAAATGTTCCACAAATGAATTCGTTATTAACTGAAATTATGAAAATAAAATAAATGTAAACAAAGGAATTTCTTATAAGCTAAGAATCAATTGGAAAATGAAATTGAATTTAATTAAATTACATAGAATGTTTAAAATGAACATGAGTAAGCAAATTCTATGATATGATGTTTAAGAAAAGATAATGTTAAAAAAATATGCTATGTAAAGAAATGAATATACTAACTGAATAATGGATTGTGAATAATTAATGGTAAATAAAATGGAAGTCAATAAAATAATTTAATATAGATAAATTGTATAGAAATCCATTGGAAGGTAATACGTGAGATTGTACGTGTATTATGTTATTCACATAACGATTTGATCAAAATTCGAGCACAAAATTTCGAGATGATTTATATCGATCCAAGTTAGAATTTTTCACTTGATTTTCGACGGCGAACCCCGGATATGGATTTTTAGTTTGATTCTGGAATTCTCTATCATAGTATATGGCTATGCAAGGAGAATAACAGTTTCCAATCAAGGAACCAAATTTGAGTCCGCACTAGAGAGTCGTGTGAACAATACTAGTTGGAAGTGAAATTGTGTGATCGAATAAGCGATTAGATTTGATATTGCTCACGGATGATATATGTACGGCTTACGGACTTAATTAAAAGTTAATATTGGAAATTTAAGATGCCAAATATAAAATGATTCTTTTAAAATTATATAACATGATATGTTATAAAAGAGATAAACCAAATTGAATGTAATATTAATAATTTGGTTATATTGGGTATGATTTGGTTGTTATATGATGGTTAGTTGATTGTATATATAATTCATTAAGTGTTAATGAAATTGAAAGCTATAAGTTATTGAAATCAAATTGGAAGTTAAATGAATTTAAATAGAATTTAATTTGATTCAAATTGGAAGTGAACTAATGTAAATATAAATTAGTGAATGTTAACTAATTGAATTGAGAGTGAATGTTAGTAAAATCCAACGTTAATGAATCAACTGTGATTAGAATTGAAACCCAAGTGAATAAATAGTAATGAGAAATGAATTTATATTGATTGGTTATGGATTTGTTGGATGATAGTTGGATGATAGTTGATTGATGGTTGCATATGTTGTTTGTTGCATTTGCTATGTTGGTACATGTAGTTGTTATGTTGCTATATGATGTATATTAATATTATTTTCATAATATGCATGTTCTCATGGTTTGTTGAGTGTTTAGTAGGTGCGGATTGTGCTTGCTTCGCATTTGGAGCTCGCTTTCGCGCTATATTATTCGTATATGCTCGCTAATAAAAATATAAGGTACATGTTTATTTTATCATTGGATTTGGTGATTTTTGATGAGCCACTTGGCTTTTGGATTTTCTTTTGTTGGTTTGCGGCCCGTAGATGCGTTTTGTAGTTGTACCAATCGAGCCGCGCAAAGGAGACTCTGCCGAAATTTTCCGTAAAATCCGGGTGTTAGAAAATTTTCAAGTTTTAAAATTTTTTTATAACTTGTTTTGATAACTAACTTTTAAAGTTAGAAAGGCGTTTGGAATAACTTAGAAAAAGTGTAGTAATGACTTTATGAATGGAATTTCATTGTTTATAAGTTGATACCTTTGAATAAAATGTATCTAATGTTGAATTCTATACTTAATTCCTTTTCCCTTCTCTTTCCTTTTCGGGGACGAAAAGTTTTGAGTGGGGGAGAATGTAACGACCGTAAATTTTCGATAATTAAAATAACTAATTTAATAAGCTTTCGTGATTTAATGTTAGCAAAAATTTTGTAATTCGTTTGAAATAATAATAACTGGAATGAATTGCAAAAATAACTATCCAAGTGATGAAAAATAAAAGCTATTTATTGAATGCCTTTGCAATCAATAGTTGAATAAGATAATAAATGTTGAATTCATTGGGTATAATAGAGTAATTGATTGATAAGTAAAATCTATTTAAAATCAAATATTGAATATTGAATAGGTAAATTGTTTAAATTAAATATTTAAAACTTATTGAATAATTGAATAACTACAAACTGAAAAAAGTGTTCTAAATTGTGAATTGGTTTTAAAGGTTGAATTTTATAAGTTCAATTTCAATATTTCAAAGGATAATGAATTATTGGATAAGCGAAATTGTTTAAATTTAATATTTGGAATTTATTGAATAATTTAATAATGGGAATTGAATAACCGTATAATGGAAATAGTTGTTCTATAATTTTAGTTCGTTTCAAAAGTTAAATTTTTATAAGTTCGTTTTGAATATCTCAAAAGATAGTGATTTGAGAATAATCAAATTTGTTAAATTTAATTTTATGAATGTTTGAATAAATTAAATTTCGAATTTGATACGATTAATTTGTTATTGAAATTTAATATATGAAAATAGAGTGAATAATTGAAATTTGATTTAATATGATTCAAATTGGTTTCCAAAGTGAATGTAAGTTATATTTGGATTTTAGTAGAGTTAATAAGATTTTAAAATTGGAATTTATTGGATAAATTGAATAATGTGTTTAATATGATTAAAAATGATTTGTAAAATTTTATTTTATCATATTGGAGTTATAGTGATATTATAGAACTTTTAAAACTGAATTTAAAAATTTATTTTAAAAATTGAATATTTTAATATTTAATTATCGTCTGAAAAATAGCCATTTTTCGAGCAGTCTCAGAATTGGACGAAACTAGTTCCATTAGATCCGTAATAATTTGTTATTATCGAATTTCAATATTCGTAGCAATCGGAGTTGTCGTTTGACCGTGGCAGCTCGAAACGCGTCGAAATTGTTTTAATATTAATTTAACGAGTTAAAATAGTCATTTTTCAAACGATCTCGGATTTTGACGAAACCAGTTTCATCGGATCGATAATGTGATATTATTGTAAGATTTCAAATTTCGTGTCAAGCGGATTTACCGTTTGTCCGGGGCAAGCCAAAACGCATAGAAATTCGTTTAATCGGTTTAATTTAAAATCGATCGTTTGTTGCTGTAACTCGCACAGACGATCGAATTAGCTTCTGAAACCTATTCCATTGTGTCTGGAACGTGGGATAAACCCTAGGAACGTCGGTCAGCGCGCGAGATTTGGAGTTTGAAAATCGGATGAGTAAAAAATTTGAAAATATTTTCTATAAAAGCACCATCTTCTTCACAAAATTTTCAAAACCCTAGGTTAAATGTTCCAGCCGCCACCTAATATTTCTATGGCCAGAAACTCCAAATTTTTTCCTCTTAATCTCTCTCAATCCGTAAGGAATTAGCAAATAATTTCAACTACAAACTTCAAGAGCATCGCAAGGGCTTCAAATCCATACGGAGTTGATCGAGAATAGTGCTACCAATCAATGGAAATTTGCATTCAAAGTCACACGAACGCGCACGAATTCCGAGGCCATAGGAGGGCCGAGCTGCACGCAATTCCATGCGTTGGCACTTGGCGACGTGAGATTTTGAATGGCACCTCCTGATCGTAACGTAGATGAGCAATGGACGTGCGGCCATCAGAGAATTGAACGAGCAAATGGGTTCATCGTACGCAAGTTTTACTGGGAGGAAGATAGTTGCGTGCGGCCTGGATCCTTGATCTCAAAATGAATGGCCCAGAAATAAGGGTATTAAAATTAATAAAAGAATGGTAAATCCGATTATATTAAATTGTGTACAATGTTTAAAAATGTATATCTTGTTTATAAGAGGTCCGTTTCGGACGAAACTTTTTGCGTTGGAATCGTATTGACGAGCACTACGCTATGGAGATGGATTGGAGTTGATTGGAGCTAGTTTGAATTTCGGATAAATTTAAGCGCTCGTTTAATTTTATTCGAAATAAAGCGCTGGAACAACATTGAAATCAAGGTGAGTGTTTTATAACGCTCACAACGTACTAAATATCTTTATGCTAGTTAATTTGACATCATGAAGTGTTATGAATTTTATTTGTCGCTGTTTGATATAAATTTAATTGTCATATAGCTTGTTATTTTAATTAACCGTTGGAAAATTAAATTGACAGTTAAATTGAAATTAAAATTGAATTGCAAATAAATTATCTGACATTGATAACTATGAAACTGCCATGAATTGTATTGTTTATTGGATGATGTATTTTGATGGGTGCTATTGGTTGATAATTGAATGTTTGGATGTTTATTTGCTTATATAGATCCTGTTATGCATACATATGATACTGTGATTTAATTTAAGTAATATATACTCATCCCCGATATTTAATTGAAATAAATAATTACTTGGCCATAGGATAGAAAATTATATACGGACACCGAATTGGCTAAATTAATAATTTTTGAAATCGTCGATTTGAAATTTATTTAAATGTTTTGATTTAAAGTTATAAATAGAAATCGATTTATAGAAATTGAATGCATCGAAAATTGAGTTTAGAATGTCGAAATAAAATTTGGTTAAAGGAATTTTGTTAAATAATTAAGTTGAGAGTTTGAAATTTAAAAGTTGGTTATGATTGAAGTTCGAAAATTTATTCGTTTAAAGGATTGAACCTTAAATCGAGCTGTGAATATTATTAAGTAAAAGCGATATGAAATGATATTTGAAATTGGGCTTGAAATTGAATCATGTCTGTAATTGGGATTTAAATTTGAATATTGAAGGAAAATTTTGCTAAGTGTTAAAATTGATATTTTGAAAAATCAAGCTAAAAATCGATATATATTGAAATTGAATAAGTTGAAGGTGAATGTGAAATCGAATTAATTTGAAGTCAAAGTTGGCATTGATTTGAATTAAAAATCGAAATTGAATTAGTAAAATGGAAATTGAAATTGATTTGAATTGGGAAGTTATAATTGAAATGGATTGATTTTGAAGCTGTTTTATTTTGTTTTCCAAATTACTCTGTTATATTAACCATTTTGAATACTTAAAATATTTTAATCTATTTTAAATCTACTTAACCCAATTTAAATTATTTAAACTAAATTTATCTATTTCAAATCCATTTTAAGATTTTAAAGTATTTTAACGATTTCAATTATTTAAAACTATTTTTAAACTACTCAAACTATTTTTCTAAAATTTCAAACTGGTTAATAAGGTGAAATGTTTATGTGTAAATCTTGAATTTGAATACGAATTGGATTAAATGAAGTTGCAACCTAAATTAGAATTCGAAATGATTTTGAAATCGAAAGAGATATTGATGCGAAAAACGATTTTTGAAACGAATCATACATTTGAATAGATACGATGATATTTTGAAATGGATTTGATTTTAGAAGCGAATATGATATTTTGATATCAATTATGAATCGATTTGAAATGTAAAAGAGCCAACGGTGTAATAATACGAAGTTATTAAAAAGACCGGGATCAGATATGGACATACTCTCTGTCGATACCGAAAACCACTTTAATAACTATTATACGCGGAGTGTTGATCCAGAATGAAGTGGATGGTTTGGTGAACGCGTTGACTGAAGAAAGAGAACGATATTGGATGACCCCTGACATGACTAAAACAGGAGCCGCGCCGGGCCATTGAGGTTCGCCACCTCTAGCGGACACGCTTCTTCGATACCATTTCTATTACATTTGTGATGCGATTTGGGTGCACCCCTTGATTTCGGAGTTTTGTTTCGCGGTGTTGGGGTAGCTGCTGGCTATGCCCAACATCAGTCCGGATCACGCAACTACTAGTATCCTAGTTGGTATCGCCTCATGTACCTTGTCATACTGATTATCCTATTCGCGACCACTACGTTTTGATTTGTACCTTGAGTATATGGATTGCCCTCTGGCGACTTCCGGTTTTGGGGAAACTACGGTCTTGTATATGCTTTTGGGAATATAAAATGTGTTAAGGGGGATTATGGTAACGCCTTAACGCTACTTTGATACTTTATATTACTGATAGGCATTATCTACTTAGCGTATATTACTATATAGTAGATAGTTTAACGGATCCTTAGGAGATGGAAAATCCCGTAACATCTCTTAAGTTATTGCACGCACGTTGACACTGGATAGGAGATGTCAAACCCCGTAAACATCTCTGACGCCGTTCCACTCATACTTATTTACGATTGATTTAACTTTCATAAGGATATTTAGTCCTGACTCGAGTGTTTTGTCTTTTCATTACGCTCGGGTCAGTCCTGAGTTTTTCAGATTTTTTGAAGATCTATTCTGGAGGACGAAGACGAAGATTGGTATACTATTATTATTACCCTTGCATCATGCTATCTGCTGCATTATTTAATCGTCCTGTTGTACATGTATAAACTCTGATAAATGTTGTATAAATAATTGTCAAAGTATAGTAGACAGCTTCATGAACTGTTTATTTGACTATTATATTTTATCGTTCCGCTGCGAGATTCTGTGTTGTTTCATTTCCTTTACTTCTTTTCTTTTCTTTTCTTATTTACCCCAATAACTATCTGCTCTTTTGAATGGTTTGGAATCGACATGTGTATTTGATCGTCGGTTTAAACTGTCCAAAAAGGCGGGTCGTTACAAAAAAAGTTTTTAAGTGAAATAAAATATCTTGAGAAATATATGATGAAAAAAATAAAGAGTTAGACAGTACTATAACTAAAACTTACTATAAGAGTAAGTAATGTTACAGATGACTTTGTAAATGGAAATCGAACTTGAAACCTTGATTTGGCATTAATGAGATTTATAACCTAAAAGAAAACACCTTGAAGTATACTTGAAATATAAAGTGGTTATATAAGTATGAGAAAATTTTCAAGATGGAAGAATAAACATATATATATATATATATATATAAGAATGATTTTTTTTGAAAATGGAACTGGAAAACGTTTCAGAACCCATTGATTTTGAAAGGTTTGTGGTTTTGGAAAAAAGAAAATTTTGAAAATTTGGAAAGCCAAGTTTGAGATATCAATTTTGAAGTTTATATGTGATACATATAAAGAGTATGATTTGAAGATACTATATGTGTATATTATGAAATGTTTTGAGAATGCTATGCGGAAAGAGGCGCTCCCATTTAGAGTTGAAACTTGTAGTAGGAGATCCACAGGGTAGTTCTGCCTTGAGCCCTTAGGGGGTTCTAAATTTTGATCCTATAGGACGTCTTGGCTAAACTGTAGTTCCTGTGGATTGCGGTTGGGGTAGCGAAAGTCGAGGGCGCTTATGCCTACAGAGACATTGGAGTTATGTTGTGACGGTAACATAACTTTGGTGTAACTGCGTGCTACTACGTTCCATAGCGTAAGTTGAGAGGCAGTGATCGCCTAAAGTTTACATTTTATTTTGCTGGAGGAGCGATGTAACATCGGTTGATTGCGATCAATAGGATCCATAGCGAAAGTTATGTGGCAATGAATGCCTACATATTACAGTGGGACTCGACTAGTGTAGTTTGCGATCTATGTGGTGAAGTTTCATTTGACAGCGAAAATTGAGGTCGTTGGTGACTATAGTTACATGAGTTTTTCTGTGATAGCAATGTATCTCTGGGCGTAGCTGCGATCTGTGGCGGTTCCATGGTGAAATCGAGGAGTGCGGATGCCTAAGTTTTCTATGGATTTCGCCGGGATGGCGACATAATCATCGTGCTAACTGCGATCCATGGAGGGGGTGATGATTTCCAGAGCATTGTCACAAAAGTTTTTCCAAGTACTTTCATTGGATGTTGAAATCGGGTTTACTAAGTACTTATAGATTTTCAGTCCTGCGCCTGACCAATGGTTGACTGAATTTCTGTGAGAACAAGGATGGACTCGTTGAGACATCGAGTTATAAAAAAATATTTTTTTATAAAGCTAGTTTGGTAATATTATGTAGTTTTAAAATTGTTTTGAAGTTTTAAAATAGAAAGAGTAATGGGTTAAATGTTTAAAGAATGATTAAATTGATAATAAACATTCAAATTAAAATTTTCACTTTGCCTTTTCGAGGACGAAAAGTTCTAAAGGGGGAGGAATGTGACGACCTGGATTTTTGACGTGTGTTAATTGGCAGATTAACTGATTTATTATTGAAATATTAATATTAATTAGTCAAACAAATGAATTTATGATAACTAAAATACCTGAATATATAAATTGATTTGAAAACTATAATAAATATTGAATTATGAAATTTTTGGATATGATAAATTTTACGGAAAAATACATACAAACTCCACCATTTAAATATGCATACAACTAGATGATGCTTAAAAATATACATAGCATATGAATAATATATATATATATGTGTGTGTGTGTGTATTTCCTATATGAAGTAATGTATATAAATAGATATGTGTATATAACCATACATATGTATGAATATAAATATGCATGATGATAACAGATATAAATGCATATGGATATATATATATATATATATATATATATATATATATGAATCCCATCTATTACATTAAAGATAAAATGTTCAAACGTTTATATATATATAAACATGTAGACAAGTCTTCTATGAGGATTGGACATACATAACTATAGAGATATATATCTATAAACATAAGGAGACAAGCATTTAATGCACATTTCAACTCAAGCATACAATATAACATTTCAAGCATACAAAAACCTTAAATCAAGGTCAACCAAAATAAAAGTCAAGCCTAAAAATCAAATCTCTCATAAGAAATTACATCAGCTCCCAAAAATCAAATCAAAAAGAAAAAAAGGGTATTATATGTGAGGAGAAGCTTTCGGCCTTGGTCCAACATATTCCTCTCTATAAATACATTGCTTCAGTTTCTTCTTTGAATTAAGTAAATCTGACTATTTGAAATAAGCAACTATACTTGGATATTATTTTAAATATTTATGGAATTGTGTGACAAGTGATTGGCTATAGCAAGATAAAAACTCAAAGCGATATATGAGTTACTTGGTTTTCAAAGAAGTTTTAAATCTTAAGCATTTAATATCAAATGGGTTTACCCACGCTGGTTTCCAGCCTGACTCAGGTGTTACTTTATTGTAATGCCAAGGTCAGACCGAGTATTATAGATTTTCAGATTAGGACGTTTGGAGCTCAGGAGACGCGCTGGATGGCAGAGACGTATTGTTTATTTCCGCCGTGTTTCATAAACTGTATAAATAGTAGTTGAGGACAAGTTATTATAACTATCCAGATTTATTCATTGATAAGTGTACTTTGATATCTTCTGTGTATATTGACAGTTACGGTTTTTCTTTGTATAAATGCTGTTATTTCATAATATTTGTTCCGCTGCGATTGTGAGATTTTGTGCTGTTAATTCTTGTTTCTTCTTCTATCTCCTTTTCTTCGTAACTCTAACAGTCTGGGATTTCTGACTTTCGGTTTCTCGACAGTCTATATAGTGGACTTATTACTGTCAATTTTTGGGGTTGAAAATCTTCGGGCCGTTACATTTACCGTTATAACAAACAGCGCTAACGAACTCATTCCTACTCGGACTAAAACTGTTTGGCGTGTTTGCATTGATTATCAAAAATTAAATGTTGCGACAAGAATAGATTACTTCCCTCTTCCTTTCAATGACGAAATGCTCAACGTTTAGCTGGTCACGAATTCTACTACTTCCTTGATGGTTATTCCGGCTATAACCAAATTTCAATCGCTCCCAAAGTCAAGAGAAAACGACTTTCACGTGTCCATTCGGCACTTTTGCTTATTGACGTATGCCATTTGGACTTTGTAACGCTCATGCTACTTTGCAACGACACATGGTTGGCATCTTTTCTGACATGATTGAACGCTTTTTAGAAGTTTTTATGGACGACTTCTCTATCTTTGTTGATTTTTTTTACAATTGTTTATATCGTCTCAAGTTGGTTAAAAATCGATGCAAAGAAAAACATTAGACTTTGAACGTGGAAAAATGCCACTTTATGGTCAAACAAGGCATATTCCACGGAGGTATCATCTAAAATAAAGACATCGAGGTAGATAAAGCGAAAATCGATGTCGTTGCAAACCTACCCGTTCCCAAATCAGTTAAGGACATTCGATCATTTCTTGGACACGTTGGCTTTTACCAATACCGTGTCAAAGACTTTAGCAAAATCGCTCATCCTTTAACTACTCTTCTAGGTAAAAACGTTCCCTTAGATTTCAATTTTGATTGTGACTCTTCTTTGAACGTCTTAAAAACGAACTCATTTCTGCTCCAATCATTTGCACACCTAATTGGGATCTTCATTTCGAAATAATGAGTGACGCTTCTAACTTTGCGATTGGTGTTGTCTTAGGACAACGCATCAACAAAGTCCTACATGTCATTTACTACGCGAGTATGAACTCAAATGATGCTCAACTCAACTGCACAACAACCGTAAAAGAGGTTCTAGCTGTCTCTTTTGCGCTCGAAAAGTTTCGACCTTACTTGATAGGTTCACACATCACAATCTACACTGATCATATTGCTCTACGATACCTTTTTGCCAAAAAGGACGCTAAATTCGTTTGATTCGTTGGATCCTTTTACTTCAAGAATTTGACCTTACGATCAAAGACAAAAAAGGATCCAATAATGTCATAGCAAATCACTTATCTCTTCTTCCTAACTTACCATCGCCTTTACCAAACAATGAAAACTTTCTCGACGAACAACTTCTTTCTATCTCCGTCAATCCGTAGTATGGAGACATAGTGAACTATTGAGTCACTAAAGAAATACCTTCATTTTTGTCGAAACAAGATAAATGCAAATTCATGTCCCAAATGAAATATTTCTATTGGCACGACCCATATTTTTTCAAGTATTATCCCGATTAAATCATTCACATTGCATCCCAGATTGTGAAATTAACAGCGTCCTCTCATTTTGTCATGATCAAGCATGCGGTGGACATTTTGGTCCTCGAAAATTTGCGGAAAAGGTGCTTCGGTGTGGTTTTTATTAGCCTTCTCTTTTCAAAGACTCGTTTAAATTTCGCAAAACTTGCGAACGATGCCAAATGCTTGAAAGAATTTCTCGACGAGATATGATGCCTTTAAACCCTATTCTTATTATCGAAATCTTTGATACTTGGGGCATCGACTTTATGAGACCTTTACTTAACTCCTTTGGAAATTTGTACATACTTCTTGCGGTCGATAATGTCTCTAAATGGGTCAAAGCTGTTCCTTTAAAAACCAATGACCATAGAATTGTTGTGAAATTTCTCAAAGAAAACATCTTTTCGAGGTTCGACACACCTCGCGCAATAATCAATGATAACGACATCCATTTTTGCAATCGTTCTTTTGAACTTTAATGAAATAATACTCGACAACCCATAAGTTATCCACTCCATATCATCCTCAAACTTGTGGCTAATTTTAAGTTTCAAGTCATCAAATAAAACAAATCTTGGAGAAAACTATTAATAGAAATAAAAAAGACTGGTCTCATAAACTGACCGACACGCTTTAGGCTTGCCGTACCGCTTTTAAAACTAACCTTAGGATGTTCCCATTTCATTTAGTTTACGAAAAAGCTTGCCATTTAGCAGTTGAAATCGAACATAAAGCGTTGTGGGCAATAAAGAACTTAAACTTAGATCTCGAGAAAGCTGGTGAAAATAGAAAATTGCAAATCAACGAACTAGAAGAACTTAGAAACGACGCGTATGAAAACGAAATTTTTTCACAAAGAACAAAATTTTTTCACGACAAATCAATCCTAAACAAAACGTTTTCATCAAACCAGAAAGTTCTTTTATACGAGTCTAGACTTCATTTATTCCCTGGAAAACTAACATCGAGATGGACCGGACTATTTGTTGTACGAAGTGTTTTTCAATATGGTGCCGTAGAAATAGAAAACCCTAGGGATGGATCGGTTTTCAAAGTCAACGGTCATCGTTTGAAACCTTTCTTGGAATTTCCAAGTAACCAAGAGGAGGAGCTCATGATTCTTAATGAGCCAAGCTACGTCTAGTAAGAATGTTAACCCTCTTTGTAAATATGTATATATTTTTTCCTATTAAACTCATTATATCGTGCACTGAATGTGTGGACACAGTCAAAATTAAGTGTGGGGGGTCTCATTTTCATGGCATTTTTGAATTTCCATTTTATTAAATCCAAAATTTTCAAAAAAAATACCAAAAACATTTATTTATAGCATTTTGATTTATTTTTGAAGAAAAACTAAAGGATGAGTATAGGTTCTAGTTATTAAATTGAAATTTTTGAAAATTTATTTGTCTCAACAAAAAAAATGAATTTTGATTACAAATAACAATTGTTTAACTAGTGTATAGGAAGGTTCATATGTCTTAATTATGAAGTATGTTCTAACTGAAAATCTTTGTTTGAAAGGTGCTAAATTTAAAGTAAAGGACATAACATTTTTATCGTTTAAGTTAAATGGTGCTAAGATGATTTGGCAAAACTCTCTCTTCTTAAAAAAACAAAAAAATACATTTTTATATACGCATATATTTTTTAACGCCTAGAGTCATGTGTTCACACTTGTGTGTTCACTCGCCATGCTCTGTACTCTTCCCACATAAGCCCGAAAGGCAGTGCACGATCGGTATATCTGGCCTCGGTTTTTCTGAGTGAGGTGTAAGTATATAAAAATTCGTTTACTAATAATGCCTACAGTCAATAAGTGTTCACACTTAAGTGTTTACTTGCCACGCACTGTATTCCCCTTACGTTAGCCCAAAAGGCAGTGTATGGGTGATGTATCCGGCCTCAGTTTATCTGAGTTAGGCATATGTAAATATTGTTAATATTAATAAAAAATTTAAATAAGCGAGAGAAGGCAATTGAAATCCAAACACTATTTTGGCTTGTTTAATCTAACTTGTTATTGAAAGAAATGAAAATACCACTTTGACAAATTTTGATAATCAACTAAGGATCCATTACATAATTACATTGTGTTATCAACCAAAAAATCTAGCTAAACTATAGTATATCTATTGTGACAACTTAAATTTTGTTGGAAAGTTTGACAAGTAAGAGGACTTAAATTTCTTGATAATGACCAGAACTTATATTTAACTAAATAGTGTCGATTTAAAAGTGAATCCTTCATTTGTAAATACTTTCAAAAGCTTGCATTCATCCCCTTGTAAATAAATTTTGCATTTTATAAATATTTTCACTTTACGTTTGGATTTCATAGGTAGTATCCATTGAAAACCCTCACGAGACAACACTCGTCCTACTTGGAACACCTAGAGGTTTAATGACTTGTTACATACGCTCAATGCAATCGTGCTCCCTACGAAAATGGATTTAACTTAGTTTCTCTTTATTCGAGACGAATGAAAATATAAGTGTGGGGGTATTTGATGTGCACGTAAATGTGCATACACATACACACACATCCATATTTTATCTATTTTTATTTAAATAAATGTCATATTTGGATATTTTAACATGTTTAAACTAAAATTCAATTATTTTGAAATCATCGTATATTCATCTTTATACAAGGGCAAAATGGTCATTTTTGTGCATATGTCAATTTGAGAATTTTTACTTGGATATTTTTTATGATTTTTATAGGAATTTGGATGCATATGGAAGAGAGTTTCATGAAGATATATGCATGCACAAGAAAATACAAAGAAAGGAAGATGGAAATAATTCAAACGCATGATCATGGAGGACCCCACCCACTTACCTAAATCGACAATTAGAAGCTAATGGACAACTAAGTGGAGGTTAAAGCTTCATGCATATTTGATGTTAGATTAATTAGAGGCTAATGGTTACTTAGCTGCCACACTTTCTATAGGGCATTTTGGGAAGCACCCTAAAAAGTGAATTACGGTTTTATGCATGTATAAATAACCCACTTATGTACATGTAGATATCTTCTTACTTTCTTATCTTACTTAGGAAAATTAGCAAGCAAGTTGTAAACACATTGTTATATGAAATAAAAATGGCTTCCAAGCCTCTTTCTCTTTTCTTTTCTACATGCTTTTATTTACTTTTATATTAATGTTTATTTCTATGCTTTCTTTCATTTCATGTTTATAACTTAGATTTACATTTATGCAAGTAGTGTAGATTTATTTTTTTATGCAAGTAGTTAGTAGTTAATCACTTTTTCTTCCTTTGTTTAGTTTCTAATTCTTTGCTTTTTAATGTTGAAATTACAAGTGTTCATTTGATAACACGAATGAGTAGTTGAACCCCTTTGATTTAGGGGTAATGTAGCTCTCTAACTTTATGTAAATTTAACATTTGTATGATTTATGGTGTCTTTTATTTGTGTTCCATGAAAGTGGATTTTGATGTACAGGTGGGCATGATAGCTATGTTTCATTTGCAAATGAGCTATTCTTATTCAACATAAACACAAATTACATCATCATTTGCTAATTGGTTATTGTTTTTGAAATTAAAAGTAAAAACAAAATTTGATGATATATATTGCTAATTACAATAGTAAATAAATCATACTTAAAGTAGCTTTTTCTTTGACTTCATTTTCATGGGATTTGATAAGTGGCTAATTTGTTGTATTTTAGTTTAATGTTTTAAGTTATGTTAATTAATAACATAAATAAACCATACTTATGATAAATGCAACAATTATTTCACTTAATATCAAAAAAGATCATAGATTATTTGTTTGTTAATGTACAAAAATGTAAGAGTGGATTTGCCTCTAAATTGTTTTCTAGTTCATAGTTTTTAATCTCATTTTCATTGTAGTTTTAGCTTCATTTTGTTTACAATTTGTAGTTAACAATATTCTCTCCACTTTGGTCTAATTTAATTGAATAGAAAGTTCTAAAATCTAAAAAATTCCTTGTGGATCTACGGGTACTCGCCAAATACTAAAATTGGACGTCGTGTTCTTACGGTATTTTTGTATAATTTTTCGGCATTTTTCTAGCTCATAGGAAAAACGTTGTTAAATAGCTGGACAAAGAGGAGGCAAGAAAATGGGAAATTCAAGGGCTATTTATAAGAAAGATCTCACACCTCATCGTTTCGTCAAGTCATATCATCTCTTTTCTTCCTCTCTCATGTCAAATCCCTCCCCTCTCTAGTTTATCACTTAAGTAATAATGGCTAATAGTGAAAATATCAAGTGATATGACAAGATATATATATATATATGTATGTATGTATGTATGTATAAGTTTATTATTTTTAAACCCATAAGTTGTCACATGACTTCTTATACATAATTAACATGAGATAATATATTCTTGAGTGTATTATTATATAGTTAAGTATCTATCGTATATGTGTGTGTATAGTGCACAAAGACGAATAATGTTTCCGACAACTTTTCGGGTGTCGAAAGGTCGAAATTTCGGAAAATATTCTTAGGTCACGTTTTTCATTTTTCTACGAACTATTTAATTGGTAAAAAAAATTGAAAATAATTTTACCATCATTTTTAATTATTTAAAGTAGTTTATTTATCAATAAAAATTCATTTATTGTCTATATAAAATATACATATAATTGCCTAGTTTAAGCGACCAAACACTGAGTCGTTACATTCTACCCCCTTAAAAAATTTCATCCCCGAAATTACACCACAAAAATGCCTAATACTATCTATAAGTCTGCATGATGTTCATATATCATTCGTAAAAAATCTTATTCGATCACCTCTCAGATACATAAATTCACCTCCGAATTAACATCGCTTACCCGACTCTCTAATGCAGACTCTGATTAGGTTCGTTGATTTGGAACCTCTATTCTCCTTGCATAGTCAAATACTATGATAGAAAACTTTTGTACCCTACCAAAAATCCTCATGAAGATCTTGCCGTCAAAAGTCGAGTAATAGATCCTTATTCGGAATGGTGTGACGTAAACTTGAATCTTAGATCAAAACTATATGAGAAGGAGAAATGATCTACGCCCAATTTACGCATTTATAAAATAGGTTCTCCCCAATACCAATTCTATTTCCACAAAAGTTATTTATGAAAACATTTCATAAAATAGATTTAGTTACAACTTTTATAATACTCCACTACATCCTAAGAGTATATACCGCTGTTAGATTAACTATTTAATTTGCATTTATCTTCTTAAGAAAACTCAAGATCCAAACAACCGGCTTTTATTTTAAAAGTTTTTGAATATAAACTATATTTCAATCATGGAAATATATATCTACAGCCCGAGTAACTCTAAAATGATACTAAGGGGCTGAGTACTACCAAACAGTATCATACATTCCCTTATGAAGAAGAGTAATACTCAAGAGAAGTGCTTACCATCCGAACACATTACTTCCCCAATTTTAAGTTACTTTCGAGCCACTTGAACTAGTTAACTTAAAAAAATTCTTTGTTTCAAAATCTCATTCCTGAAACAATACCACACATTTTCTAATGAATCACTAACTTGTTTGGGTTCGTTCGGGTTGTACTTGTTTCGATCGTACAATGATAAAGATAATAATTTACTAATTGTATTGCAACATTCTCCTAGGCAAACATCTGATCGCCACTTAGAAGATTATTCCGATCATCACAAAACAAATGAGACTCAATCCCCTTAACCAATCCAAAGAAAATACTTCCTTCTTAACATTTTCTTTTCCATCAACTTTTTTTATTAGAACCAGACTACTTTCAAATAATACTAATATCACTTTCCAAAATCTTGAAAATCATTTTACAAAAGCACCGGTATTTAAGTTGTCAAGTTTTCAACTGAAGTTCTTTTTATTTAAAAGACGCATCTTATATTTTCCATTTCCAAATACTTATTTCCATTTATTCTAACCTTTAATAAATACCCTTTAATCGAATCAGATTTTAATCCAATATTAACATTGAATGTCTCATAGTCAAATTATGGAACTTAATTCACAAGGTGTTCGTTTCATGTTTTTACCTATTCCTATTTATCCGACCCATATCTTAAAAAGGAAACTTCCTATACATGTTAACCATAGTTAATGCTCAACTGAACGAACATGACTAAACAAGCCTTAAATGATGATAATAACATATTATTATCTCCTAATATCTCAACCAGCTATACTATACTATTTTTGAAAATCATTCTTTTTATATATAAATATATTCTAGTTAAATTTATTTCATTTACCCAATTTCAAAATAATACTTTTTCGATTAAACTTGCTTAAGTTTTTAGGAAATCACTATCGATAACGTTGGCCAAACACATCGACCAGAATTCTTAAGCCACCAACCAGATCAAACAACACAATATAAAACACTTTTATATCAATAACAAATGCACGCTCATATATACACACACTCACAAACTCATTCTAGGTTATTACTAACCATATCTCTAATGAGTTTACCCCATCAAGGCCTATGTATTCGCTTAACCTGAACTCTAATACCAAATGTAACGAATGTAGGCTTTTCAACCATCCGTCAGTGACTACCGGTAGGCTTTTCAACCATCCCAGAACCACCATGGAATTACACTGGTACCACGAATTGTTATCTGGTTTTTTAGCACATCAGGATCCAAGAGAAGACAAAACAACTTGATGAAGTTATAATTGCTCGAAACTCAACCGAAAGGGCTAAAGCAACAAGTTAAAGAGAGCCAAGCCACATTACTAAATCAACGATTGAGTTTGACTAAACTAAGGGACTAACGTCCGCTCATTCCAATCAGTAGCTAAATACAACCAGCTAGTAAATCGTCATCAAAAGAGAGCAATGTGCAACGACATTGAAAGAATAATGTCAATACAAGTCAATGAAGTCAATGCAGACATCAAACTCCAAAAATCTAAGTGCACGGATCGCCGGCGATCCATGCAGCTTTGTGGTTCGCTATGGCACGAAGGGAGCAAAGAAGGCCTAAAAGACACAACAAAATATGCTAAGTGTATGGATCGCCAGCGATCCATACTTGATCGAGGAAACTCAGCGAGCTAGCATAGTAAAGCAATGAAAATGAGCTAAGCATGCAACTCGCACATGAGCCATAATCTATGGATTGTTGGCGATTCATAGACCATGGATCGCTAGTGATCCTTGATTTTGGCTCGGGTTGCGAGCTAATGTTCATAGCCTCTTCCTAAGTCCATCTGGAAGCAGTTAGTGAACAGGTCTGGCCTAGAAGTTCTCCGATCTCTATAAATACCATCCTGCTTGCAACATAAATGGAATCTCCTCTTGACTGGTTGCTGAAGCTCTGTTGGAAACTTTCTTCACTCTCTACCTCCCTTAAAAATCTCGAGAGAGACTCACTGCGATTCTCTAATGGATTCCAACGCTGGGGATTCAATCTAGCGAAGGATAATCAAAGGTTTTGTAATCAAACATTACTTGTAACAGCAATCAGTCACAATAAAACTATAAAGTGGACGTAGGCTTCGTTAACAGCCGAACCACTATAAAAATTCTCTGTCTTCTTTCTTTCATTGTTCTTTTTCTATATATGTGATTTATAATATTTCCCTATCAGAACAGGGTTGGTGCTTTCAAACTCAAAACAGGATGTAGATCCATTTTTGGGTTAATATTTTGATGTGTTCACTAAGAACTCCAACTCAGGATCTAGATCTAACTATCTACTTTAGATCCCATAGGAGAAGTTAGATCCTCAATCTCTGCTTAGAGGGTTTGATGTTGAGAATAGAAGAACCACCCAATAAGGATTGGAGAAAAAGCAAGAAAATACATGCGAAGGTGATGGGTAACTAGCAATCCAACTCCTACAGATCGTTAGCGATCCATATGGTTAATTCGTGGGTCCATCAATCCCCTTGCATCATGATCCAATAGCAATCCAATGCAACCAGCGTATGGATCATCATCAAAACAGGGCAATAAGCCATGAAATTTGATGGAGAACATTAACATGAGATAGCAGATGCGATCTAAAAGGCAAAGCTCAGAAATCAACTAAGTATATGGATCGCTAGCGATCCATATCCTTTCATTAGACTACCATAAACTCCAAAAGGCGAAGTCCAATAATATTCTAAGTATATGGATTGCCAACGATCCATATGCTATGTTATAGATCACTAGTGATCCATACCGTTTCATTGATTTGCAGCGACCTACATAGAACAAGATGGAAGAAAGGTGCTAAGGGGTTGGCTTGCTTTCCAGCATACTTTTTTGATCGCCAACGACCTATATGGAACAAGATGGGTCATCGTAGGGGATATAGTCACTAGAAAGCAAAAGCAACAGGAAGTAGTGGGCGGAGCTCCAAGAATTATGATGGAAGAAAATGTTAACACTCCACCTAATGCAAAAGCGCTTGCGACAAACATGAACTTAGGGCTTAAAACCCCACGGGGAGATAATGATGAATCTCTCCAGCTCCGACCACTCCTAATTGACCCACTTCCAGTCCCATCATAAAGCTCCCATCGTCGAATCATGAATGGTCATCGTTGAAAATCATCGAAATGGTTGATGAAAAACTCACTTCCGGGTTGACTCGAAGTCGAACTCGGGTAATCTCCCTTTTGACTCGAAGTAAACCTAGGAAAGTCTGGCTCGAAATCAGACTCGGATAAAACCAATATTTTCTTAAAGCAAACATGGAAATGACTCCCAGCATCATTTTTCACCAACCCAGCACTTCAAATTCCATGATTCCAAGAGAACCACTTGCTAGATCCAACCAAATAGCAAATTTTATTGGGTCAGACTCCAAGTATAATACCACTGATCCATCAACGTCGATCCATGTAACGACCCGCCTTTTTGGACAGTTTAAACCGACGATCAAATACACGTGTCGATTCCAAACCATTAAAAGGGCCGATGGTTATTAGGGTAATTAAGAAAAGAAAGGGAAATAAAGAAAATGAAACAACACAGAATCTCACAGCGGAAGGCTAAAGTATAATAATAAAATAACAGTTCATGAAGCTGTTAATTAAATGAATACATTTGAAATGAATACATTTGATTATTATTATACAACATTTATCAGAGTTACATACACAGCAAATATCATACAACAATGCAGCGGAATGGAATGAATATAATAGTAGTAGATAATATACCAAATCTTCGTCTCCGTCCTCCAAGGAAATGATCTTCAACCTAAACTGAAAACTCAGGACTGACCCGAGCGTAATGAAAAGACAAACACTCGAGTCAGGACTAAATATCCTTATGAAAGTTAAATCAATCGTAAATAAATATGAGTGTAACGGCGTCGGAGATGTTTACGGGGTTTGACATCTCCTATCCAGTGTCATCATGCGTGCAATAACTTAAGAGATGTTACGGGATTTTCCATCTCTCAAGGATCCGTTAAACTATCTACTATGTAGTAATATACGCTAAGTAGATAATGTCTATCAGTAATATAAAGTATCAAAATAGCGTTAAGGCGTTACCATAATCCCCCTTAACACATTTTTATATTCCCAAAAGCATATACAAGACCGTAGTTTCCCCAAAACCGGAAGTCACCAGAGGGCAATCCATATACTCAAGGTACAAATCAAAACGTAGTGGTCGCGAATAGGATAATCAGTATGACAAGGTACATGAGGCAATACCAACTAGGATACTAGTAGTTGCGTGATCCGGACTGATGTTGGGCATAGCCAGCAGCTACCCCAACACCGCGAAACAACACTCCGAAATCAAGGGGTGCACCCAAATCGCATCACAAATGTAATAGATATGGTATCGAAGAAGTGTGTCCGCTAGAGGTGGCGAACCTCAATGGCCCGGCGCGGCTCCTGTTTTAGTCATGTCAGGGGTCATCCAATAATCGTTCTCTTTCTTCAGTCAACGCGTTCACCAAACCATCCACTTCATTCTGGATCAACACTCCGCGTATAATAGTTATTAAAGTGGTTTTCGGTATCGACAGAGAGTATGTCCATATCCGATCCCGGTCTCTTTAATAACTACGTATTATTACACCGTTGGCTCTTTTACATTTCGAATCGATTCATGATTGATATCAAATGTCATATTCACTTCAAAATCAAATCCATTTCAAATATCGACATAGCCATTCAAAATATAAGGTTCCTTTTCAAAAATCATTTTGCGTCTCAATATCTTATTTCGGTTTCAAAATCATTCCGAATTTAAATTTTATGTTGCAACTTCATTTAACCCAATTCGTATTTAAATTCAAGATTTAAACATAAACATTCCACCTTATTAACCAGCTTGAAATTTTTAGAAAATAGTTTTAAGTAGTTTAAAAGTAGTTTAAATAATTAAAATAGTTAAAAATAATTAAAATCTTGAAATGGATTTAAAATAGATAAATTAGTTTAAAATAATTTAAATTGGGTTAAGTAGATTAAAAATAGATTAAAATAGTTTAAGTATTCAAAATGGTTTATATAACAGAGTAATTTGGAAAACAAATTAAAACAGCTTCAAAACCAATCCATTTCAATTACAACTTCCCAATTTCCAATCAATCTCAATTTCCATTTTACCGATTCAATTTCGATTTCAATTCAAAACAACGTCAACTTTAACTTCAAATCAATTCAATTCTACATTCACCTTCAATTTATTCAATTTCAATTTTTTTATCGATTTGGAGCTTGATTTCAAAATATCCATTTATAACACTTAACAAATTTTCCATCAATATTCAAGTCTAAATTCCAATTTCAAATATGATTCAATTCCAAACTCGATTTCAAAATATCATTTTTATATCACTTTTACTTAATAATATTCAAAGCTCGATTTAAGGTTCAATCCCTTAAACGAATAAATTTTCGAACTTCAATCATAACCAAATTTTAAATTTCAAAGTCTCAACTTAATTCTTTAACAAAATTCCTTTAACCAAATTTTATTTCAACATTCCAAACTCAATTTTTCGATGAATTCAATTTCTATAAATCGGTTTCTGTTTATAACTTTTAAATCAAAACATTTAAATAAATTCAAATCGACGATTTCAAAAACTATTAATTTAACCAATTCGGTGTCCATATATAATTTTCTATCCTATGGCCAAGTAGTTATTTATTTCAATTAGATGTCAAGGATGAGTATATATTATTTAAATTAAATCACAGTATCATATGTATGCATAACAGGATCTATATAAGCAAATAAACATCCAAACATTCAATTATCAACCAATAGCATCCATCAAAATACATCATCCAATAAGCAATACAATTCATGGCAGTTTCATAGTTATCAATGTCAGGTAATTTATTCGCAATTCAATTTTAATTTCAATTTAACTGTCAATTTAATTTTTCAACAGTTAATGCAAATGACAAGCTATATGACAATTAAATTTTTATCAAACAACAATAAATAAAATCATAACACTTCATAATATCAAATTTAACTAGCATAAAAATATTTAGTACGGTGTGAGCGTTATAAAACACTCACCTTGATTTCAATGTAGTTCCAGCGTTTTATTTCGAATAAAATTAAACGAGCGTTTAATTTTACCCGAAATTTTTACTAGCTCCAACCGACTTCAATCCAATTCCATAGCGTAGTGCTCGTCGATACGATTCCAACGCAAAAAGTTTCGTGCATTTTCGACCTGGTATGAAAAAGATATGATTTTTAGAAGTTTGTACGAATTAATTACAATAAAATTTTCAATTCTATTTTATTTTATTAACCTAGATGCAATCAGGGCCGTGCATTTACCAATCTCAAATCCAGGCCGTGAGTTTTCTCTTCTTCTTCCCCAGTAAAACACGTCCAAACCAAAACCCATAGCCGCCATCTAACTCCCAATTATCGCGACCCACTCGAGCTGGCTGGAGACGATCGGAGAGCGGCACCTCGAAGCTCGTAACGCGAGCTACACTCGGCCAGAAGGCGGTGGAGCTCGGCCTCCCCCCGACAATGGAATGCGTGCGCGATACGTGGGTGGACGCGGCCAAAATCTGGCGTCTCTGGTTGACGATTCAACGAAGTAGCCGTATGGATCTGAAGCTCCTACCAAGCTCTATCATCTTCCAGTTGAAAGTTTCTTGAAATATCGTATGGATTGTGAGAGATTAACGGAAGAAGGTCGGCAAAATTTCGGCCATTAATAGCTTGGGGTGGTGGCTGTAACCACTAGGGTTTCTCATTTTTTTATTTTTATTTTTTTTTATTTTGTGAAAAAGGCTATTTATAGGAAACGACAAATACTTATTCATCCGGGATTCCCGAACTCCGATTTATGCGCGGTGACTGACGATCCTAGGGTTTATCCTACGTTCCGGACACATTGGAACAGGTTTAAGAAGCTAATTCGATCATATGTGAGAGTTACGGAAATAAACGATCAATTTTAAATTAAACCGATTAAACGATTTTCTATGCGTTTTGGCTTGCCCCGGACAAACGGTAAATCCGTTTGACTTGAAATTTGAAATCTTACAATAATATAACATTACGGATCCAATGAAACTAGTTTCGTTGAAATCCGAGACCGTTTGAAAAATGACTATTTTTAACTCGCCAAATTAATATTAAACAATTTCAACGCGTTTCGAGCTGCCACGGTCAAACGACAACTCCGATTGCTACGAAAATTGAAATCCGATAATAACTAACTATTACGGATCCAATAGAACTAGTTTCGTCCAATTCTGAGACTGTTCAAAAATTGGCTATTTTTCAGGCGATAATTAAATATTAAAATATTCAATTTTCACAAATAAATTTTAAATTCAGTTTTAAAAGTTCTATAACATCACTATAACTCCAATATGATAAAATAAAATTTTACAAATCATTTTTAATCATATTAAACCCGTTATTCAATTATCCAATAAATATCAATTTTAAAATCTTATTAACCCTATTATAATCCCAATACAACTTACATTCACCTTGGAAACCAAATTGAATCATATTAAATCAAATTTCAGTTATTCACTTTATTTTCATATATTAAATTTCAATATCAAATTAATCATATCAACTTCGGAATTTAATTATTTAAACATTTGTAATATTAAATTTAAACAATTTTATTATTCTTAAATCAGTATCTTTTGAAATATTCGAAACGAACTTATAAAATTTAACACATTCAAATTATAGAACAACCATTTTCATTAAAACAATTATTCAATTCCCTTTATTCAATTATTCAATAAATTCCAAATATTAAATTTTAAACAATTTAATTGTTCAATATTTGACGGATTTCAATATTGGATTTTTAAATAAAAATTTCATTATCAGTCGATTTACTATATTACATTAGATGAATTCCACGTTATTATTTAACTGCAGTTAGAGATAATGCACTCAACTAATATATATACTTTCATTTCAATTGCAATTGGTTCACAAATTCAATTCGACTAACTAAATGAATAGGTAACTTAAATAATTATCACTGTTGACTTTTAATTACTTATAAGTTTATTATTTACAAACAAGCGTCACAATTACCTATACAATACAAATTCATTCAATTACCTTCGACTACATCTTATTTCAATTGATTTGGGATTTCATTCAATTAATAAACACTTAACTTAGATAAATTTTGTTGCATTTCATTCTAGTTATTATTATTCCAAATGAATTACAAATTTTTTCTAACACTAAATCACGAAATCTTATTAAATTAGCTATTTTAATTATCGGAAATTTACGGGTCGTTACATTCTCCCCCACTCAAAACTTTTCGTCCCCGAAAAGGAAAAAGAAGGGAAAAAAGAACTAAGTATAGAATTCAACATTAGATACATTTTATCCAAAGTTACCTACTTATAAAACAATGAAATTCCATCTATAAAGTCATTACTACACTTTTACTAAGTTATTCCAAATGCCTTTTTGACTTTAAAAGTTAGTTATCAAAACAAGTTATACAATTTTTAAAACTTGAAAATTTTCTAACACCCGGATTTACGGAAAATTTCGGCAGAGTCTCCTTTGCGCGGCTCGATCGAAAAAATATAATAGCATATATATCACAAATATACATCTCATCTCAATGATGAGGCATCCCATATCTGGGGAAACAACATATATATATCACCAATACCATACAAAACCGTAAGCGTACCTTTTATTTAGCATTTATTAGCAATTTACTTACATTATGCGTTTAGCGTAGAAGCGAGCTCCACAACAAAGCGCAACCCCTTTGCTACCTACTAAAATGCTCAATAACTAAGTTAGAACCATGCATATAAAGATAGATCGATATATTTAGCCTACACAACATATATATAACATATTTAGCTTCAAAACTGAGATTTCAATTTCTGGACAGCAAACAAATCTTAGCTTTAGGTCACCTAAACTGTAAAATTTGACAACAGAATCTAAACAAAAGTTGTTGCATTCATTTCAGGTTTTCCGGAATGTCCAAAATCATCGAATTCGGATCATCCGTTCAAAAGTTATGGCCGTTTTACTAAGAGTATACGCCTCAGGCTGAGCAATGCATTGCGCAGGTCTGTGACGTTCACTCGTGGTTTCGACCCTCTAAACGGTGTCAAAACACAAAACACTTAAAACAAAAGTTTTAGCTTAAGTTCTTAGCTTTCCAGAAAGGGCAAGATCATCAAAATCCGATAAACCAGTCAAAAGATATGGCGAAAATACTAAAGATGTATACTACAGATTTTTACCTATTTTACACAGGCCAGCGAGTAACATTCAAGTTTTTAACCTAGTAGACGAAGGAATTTCTCAAGACACTCTAAATAAAAGTTGTGCTATAGTTTCTAAGCTTTCCGAAAAGTCCAAAATCGCCAAATTCCATTTAGCCATTTAAAAGTTATGGTTGTTTTATTTTCAGCATGTATTGGACCATTTTGGATTTTTTTTTTCTTCCAAAATTTTGCTTTTATTATTTCAAAGTACAAACCATCAAAACATCAAATTTTCTAAAGAACAATCATAAACACAAAGCCATTTATTTTCTTATTCATCCACACAATAGGTTTACATTCAATATGTTTCCGATTTATTCAAGTTTGTTTCATTCACATTTTTAATTCAAGTCAATTTGCTTCAATTTAAATTGAATTCAATTATATTTAATTTCACTTTGCTTCAAATTTGAAGTTAATTTTTTTTTTTTTAAAAAATTTTATTCCGTTTATTCAATTCCATTAACACCAATGAATTCTACTTAATCAATTATCATCCATCTAACAACCAACGCATATCAAACATTGACATCCATCCAAAATCTACACTAAATCAATTATACATTTCCATGTCAATTTTAATTTCATACACTTCCAAGCTTATAGACATTTAGTTATATTCAAATTTAATTAGTTTCCATTTACCAATTCTATATTTCATTAAGTTTAAATTTTATTCATTCACTTATATATATCATTTATTTTACCGCTTAAATTTCTTTTATATTTACAACTATCAAATAGATCTTCACATTTTATTATTCACTCTCACATTGGTATATTATTTCTCTACTTATCCTTATTAGCATTTTAAACCTTTTAAGTATTTGGTAAGTTATAGTTATGCAAATAGAATGTAGTTAAACAACATACAACTTCTTTTCATTTAAAGTTGAAATTTCAATTAATTAATTCTTAAGTCATTACTTAAATTTCACTATAATTTAATTTCACATTTACATTCACATATAGTATTTCCATTTTATATTAACATAATTGTGAATCACCTTTAAATGTTAATTTAAATTCTAATTATTTACTAACAATTTTATTTATATTTGCAAACCATTAATTAAATGCATATTTTATTATTCAAACCTATACTTGTATATTATCCAATTAACAATTCATATAACATTTTTGAACTTCTTAAATATTTTGGTAAGTTATATCTATGCTATAGAATGAAATTTAATACTATGCGAGTTTTACAGTTTCAATTTTATTTTAAGTTCATAATTTCCTAATTCTAAGGATTTCTACTTCAATTGATATTTTCACTTAGCTCTTAGGTTCATTTCTCATTTCACAATTCAGAAGTTCCTTAATGATTCAAGTCTAAATTCATTTCAATCATTTAAAAGAAATCATTAATTATTAAAGGACTTAAGAATTTCAATCCCAGTTTCATTTCAAATCAAGTTTTGAAATAATATATACTTATATAATTTATATATCAAATCATACTATAGAGAATACAAAATAAAATGAAATTTGAATCAAACAAGGTTTAGACAAGCTATTAAGTGGTCTCCCCCACTCGGACTCTCGAAAATAAACGTCGATGATGCGTGCACTCATCACCGAAATCATTTTCTATCGTCAAGAGAAGGGAATATAACACTTATCATAAAAAAAATCCTTCGAAAACAATTTCAACTCAATTATACTATCATATAATACTCGTATTATATTTTTCAAATTCTTGTAAGTCAATTTCAAACACCGGAATTTAAGTTCTCAAATCCAAGTTAAAATTCATTTATATTCATTATCAATTGTGTTTATAAGATTTCATTTTCCTAAATCCATTGTTATTTAATCAATTGTTATAAATATTGACTGATCAAATAATAACGATAATCATCTAATATTATCATCTCCTAACAATCAATTCAATCAAAATGAATAAATATTCGAATAATTCTTTTATATAAAATATATTCCAAAACAATATTGTGTTGGTTTGTCCTATTCGAGTGTTTAGAAATTCCTATCGACGCCTTGGCGTCCCAAGTATCGACCAGAATCCATAAATACTCAACGGAACAAAGTAACACAATATAAAACCATTTTATATCAAATAACAAGTACGCTCTCTCATATACACTCAACTCATTCATATAGTTTACCTCTATTTCAATGAGTTATTCCCCACTAGAGCCAAGGTTTATCGCTAAACCAAAGCTCTGATACCAACTGTAACGACCCGCCTTTTTGGACAGTTTAAACCGACGATCAAATACACGTGTCGATTCCAAACCATTAAAAGGGCCGATGGTTATTAGGGTAATTAAGAAAAGAAAGGGAAATAAAGAAAATGAAACAACACAGAATCTCACAGCGGAAGGCTAAAGTATAATAATAAAATAACAGTTCATGAAGCTGTTAATTAAATGAATACATTTGAAATGAATACATTTGATTATTATTATACAACATTTATCAGAGTTACATACACAGCAAATATCATACAACAATGCAGCGGAATGGAATGAATATAATAGTAGTAGATAATATACCAAATCTTCGTCTCCGTCCTCCAAGGAAATGATCTTCAACCTAAACTGAAAACTCAGGACTGACCCGAGCGTAATGAAAAGACAAACACTCGAGTCAGGACTAAATATCCTTATGAAAGTTAAATCAATCGTAAATAAATATGAGTGTAACGGCGTCGGAGATGTTTACGGGGTTTGACATCTCCTATCCAGTGTCATCATGCGTGCAATAACTTAAGAGATGTTACGGGATTTTCCATCTCTCAAGGATCCGTTAAACTATCTACTATGTAGTAATATACGCTAAGTAGATAATGTCTATCAGTAATATAAAGTATCAAAATAGCGTTAAGGCGTTACCATAATCCCCCTTAACACATTTTTATATTCCCAAAAGCATATACAAGACCGTAGTTTCCCCAAAACCGGAAGTCACCAGAGGGCAATCCATATACTCAAGGTACAAATCAAAACGTAGTGGTCGCGAATAGGATAATCAGTATGACAAGGTACATGAGGCAATACCAACTAGGATACTAGTAGTTGCGTGATCCGGACTGATGTTGGGCATAGCCAGCAGCTACCCCAACACCGCGAAACAACACTCCGAAATCAAGGGGTGCACCCAAATCGCATCACAAATGTAATAGATATGGTATCGAAGAAGTGTGTCCGCTAGAGGTGGCGAACCTCAATGGCCCGGCGCGGCTCCTGTTTTAGTCATGTCAGGGGTCATCCAATAATCGTTCTCTTTCTTCAGTCAACGCGTTCACCAAACCATCCACTTCATTCTGGATCAACACTCCGCGTATAATAGTTATTAAAGTGGTTTTCGGTATCGACAGAGAGTATGTCCATATCCGATCCCGGTCTCTTTAATAACTACGTATTATTACACCGTTGGCTCTTTTACATTTCGAATCGATTCATGATTGATATCAAATGTCATATTCACTTCAAAATCAAATCCATTTCAAATATCGACATAGCCATTCAAAATATAAGGTTCCTTTTCAAAAATCATTTTGCGTCTCAATATCTTATTTCGGTTTCAAAATCATTCCGAATTTAAATTTTATGTTGCAACTTCATTTAACCCAATTCGTATTTAAATTCAAGATTTAAACATAAACATTCCACCTTATTAACCAGCTTGAAATTTTTAGAAAATAGTTTTAAGTAGTTTAAAAGTAGTTTAAATAATTAAAATAGTTAAAAATAATTAAAATCTTGAAATGGATTTAAAATAGATAAATTAGTTTAAAATAATTTAAATTGGGTTAAGTAGATTAAAAATAGATTAAAATAGTTTAAGTATTCAAAATGGTTTATATAACAGAGTAATTTGGAAAACAAATTAAAACAGCTTCAAAACCAATCCATTTCAATTACAACTTCCCAATTTCCAATCAATCTCAATTTCCATTTTACCGATTCAATTTCGATTTCAATTCAAAACAACGTCAACTTTAACTTCAAATCAATTCAATTCTACATTCACCTTCAATTTATTCAATTTCAATTTTTTTATCGATTTGGAGCTTGATTTCAAAATATCCATTTATAACACTTAACAAATTTTCCATCAATATTCAAGTCTAAATTCCAATTTCAAATATGATTCAATTCCAAACTCGATTTCAAAATATCATTTTTATATCACTTTTACTTAATAATATTCAAAGCTCGATTTAAGGTTCAATCCCTTAAACGAATAAATTTTCGAACTTCAATCATAACCAAATTTTAAATTTCAAAGTCTCAACTTAATTCTTTAACAAAATTCCTTTAACCAAATTTTATTTCAACATTCCAAACTCAATTTTTCGATGAATTCAATTTCTATAAATCGGTTTCTGTTTATAACTTTTAAATCAAAACATTTAAATAAATTCAAATCGACGATTTCAAAAACTATTAATTTAACCAATTCGGTGTCCATATATAATTTTCTATCCTATGGCCAAGTAGTTATTTATTTCAATTAGATGTCAAGGATGAGTATATATTATTTAAATTAAATCACAGTATCATATGTATGCATAACAGGATCTATATAAGCAAATAAACATCCAAACATTCAATTATCAACCAATAGCATCCATCAAAATACATCATCCAATAAGCAATACAATTCATGGCAGTTTCATAGTTATCAATGTCAGGTAATTTATTCGCAATTCAATTTTAATTTCAATTTAACTGTCAATTTAATTTTTCAACAGTTAATGCAAATGACAAGCTATATGACAATTAAATTTTTATCAAACAACAATAAATAAAATCATAACACTTCATAATATCAAATTTAACTAGCATAAAAATATTTAGTACGGTGTGAGCGTTATAAAACACTCACCTTGATTTCAATGTAGTTCCAGCGTTTTATTTCGAATAAAATTAAACGAGCGTTTAATTTTACCCGAAATTTTTACTAGCTCCAACCGACTTCAATCCAATTCCATAGCGTAGTGCTCGTCGATACGATTCCAACGCAAAAAGTTTCGTGCATTTTCGACCTGGTATGAAAAAGATATGATTTTTAGAAGTTTGTACGAATTAATTACAATAAAATTTTCAATTCTATTTTATTTTATTAACCTAGATGCAATCAGGGCCGTGCATTTACCAATCTCAAATCCAGGCCGTGAGTTTTCTCTTCTTCTTCCCCAGTAAAACACGTCCAAACCAAAACCCATAGCCGCCATCTAACTCCCAATTATCGCGACCCACTCGAGCTGGCTGGAGACGATCGGAGAGCGGCACCTCGAAGCTCGTAACGCGAGCTACACTCGGCCAGAAGGCGGTGGAGCTCGGCCTCCCCCCGACAATGGAATGCGTGCGCGATACGTGGGTGGACGCGGCCAAAATCTGGCGTCTCTGGTTGACGATTCAACGAAGTAGCCGTATGGATCTGAAGCTCCTACCAAGCTCTATCATCTTCCAGTTGAAAGTTTCTTGAAATATCGTATGGATTGTGAGAGATTAACGGAAGAAGGTCGGCAAAATTTCGGCCATTAATAGCTTGGGGTGGTGGCTGTAACCACTAGGGTTTCTCATTTTTTTATTTTTATTTTTTTTTATTTTGTGAAAAAGGCTATTTATAGGAAACGACAAATACTTATTCATCCGGGATTCCCGAACTCCGATTTATGCGCGGTGACTGACGATCCTAGGGTTTATCCTACGTTCCGGACACATTGGAACAGGTTTAAGAAGCTAATTCGATCATATGTGAGAGTTACGGAAATAAACGATCAATTTTAAATTAAACCGATTAAACGATTTTCTATGCGTTTTGGCTTGCCCCGGACAAACGGTAAATCCGTTTGACTTGAAATTTGAAATCTTACAATAATATAACATTACGGATCCAATGAAACTAGTTTCGTTGAAATCCGAGACCGTTTGAAAAATGACTATTTTTAACTCGCCAAATTAATATTAAACAATTTCAACGCGTTTCGAGCTGCCACGGTCAAACGACAACTCCGATTGCTACGAAAATTGAAATCCGATAATAACTAACTATTACGGATCCAATAGAACTAGTTTCGTCCAATTCTGAGACTGTTCAAAAATTGGCTATTTTTCAGGCGATAATTAAATATTAAAATATTCAATTTTCACAAATAAATTTTAAATTCAGTTTTAAAAGTTCTATAACATCACTATAACTCCAATATGATAAAATAAAATTTTACAAATCATTTTTAATCATATTAAACCCGTTATTCAATTATCCAATAAATATCAATTTTAAAATCTTATTAACCCTATTATAATCCCAATACAACTTACATTCACCTTGGAAACCAAATTGAATCATATTAAATCAAATTTCAGTTATTCACTTTATTTTCATATATTAAATTTCAATATCAAATTAATCATATCAACTTCGGAATTTAATTATTTAAACATTTGTAATATTAAATTTAAACAATTTTATTATTCTTAAATCAGTATCTTTTGAAATATTCGAAACGAACTTATAAAATTTAACACATTCAAATTATAGAACAACCATTTTCATTAAAACAATTATTCAATTCCCTTTATTCAATTATTCAATAAATTCCAAATATTAAATTTTAAACAATTTAATTGTTCAATATTTGACGGATTTCAATATTGGATTTTTAAATAAAAATTTCATTATCAGTCGATTTACTATATTACATTAGATGAATTCCACGTTATTATTTAACTGCAGTTAGAGATAATGCACTCAACTAATATATATACTTTCATTTCAATTGCAATTGGTTCACAAATTCAATTCGACTAACTAAATGAATAGGTAACTTAAATAATTATCACTGTTGACTTTTAATTACTTATAAGTTTATTATTTACAAACAAGCGTCACAATTACCTATACAATACAAATTCATTCAATTACCTTCGACTACATCTTATTTCAATTGATTTGGGATTTCATTCAATTAATAAACACTTAACTTAGATAAATTTTGTTGCATTTCATTCTAGTTATTATTATTCCAAATGAATTACAAATTTTTTTCTAACACTAAATCACGAAATCTTATTAAATTAGCTATTTTAATTATCGGAAATTTACGGGTCGTTACAATCCATCTTCTTTTGCTCATAACTCGAACATGCGAACTCCAAATATCTTGAAATTTGGAACGCAACCTTATGGGGCCTTCTTTGTCACCCTAGACTGATCTCACTTAATTTTAAAACTTTTGGGGATCGTCACTGATCCATAACCCCATCATAAGTGATTTTCATTCAATCGGCATTTCCAACTATTCAGGCATAGGACAATCGTGCTTATATCATTCTCAAGCGTTATAAATAGCCGTAACTTGAAAATGGACCGATCTAACAACGATTAGAGCATCTTCCCCAATCAAAACTCATTCATCGAAGTCGTTCAACATGCAGAATATCCAAAGGAGTTTATCATGCCAACTATACCTTTTATACAATTGTACAACTAATTTGAAATTGCTTCTTTATAGGTATGACTAGCATATGAACGAAGCGAGGGCAACGGATGCAGTTGCTAAAGGGCCTTTGGGAATCATTAAAGGATGAAAAGACCCACTACTCAGGAAGAATTTTATGGGTAGGAAAACCGGTTCTAAAGACTAGGAGTGGTGCAATTAGAAGAAGGCAAACCCGACAGTGTGCCAAAGAACATACCAATGGTGAAGGAGCTACAGGACCTCAGGAACCTTCTGCCCTAGCATGGCTACTAAGACCCACTAGAAAAGTGCCCCAGTTAACTGACAAAATCAGACAAAAAGATGATTATCAAATAACTCTCTAGCCAGCTAGCAACTATGGAATGTGACAGCAACCTAAAGTGATGCCTTCTCATCCATCCTTGTCTACTCTACTTTTCCAAATGAGCCGTACAAGGACATTAGGGGCATTGCATACAACACGATGAAAGAAATGCTTCTATGCCCTCGACGAGTCATGTCAATCACCCATCTAAGAACCGACGTTGCTAGTGGCGTCGAGAAGTCTTGTCCAGAGGATTGTCTAACAAACAGATCCAATACTTTAGCCTGTAGGAACAGATGAAATTATGTTCCCTCGAGATAAATCTAAAAAATTCTTGTTGAAATCGATGAATCATTACTTAAGACTGCCAGGCCGTCAGAAACACGACATAAAACTTCTCTCGGAATTAATAAATCATCATTCCAAGGCCATCTGGTCATCGAACATCCGACCATCAAAACTCTCCACGAACGTGAAGGTCTTTCACAGACTAAAGCATGTGAAGGTAAACCTGTAGATCAGCGGTCATCTGATCCAAAATACCCTTTGCGAATATGAAGGTCTTTCACGACCTAAAGCTCTTGAAGGAAAACCGGTAGATCAGTGGTCATGTGATCCAAAAAACCCTTTGCGAACGGGAAGGTATTTCACAAACTAAAGCGTCTTGAAAGTGAATCGGTAGATCAATGGTCATATGATCCAAAAATTCCTTCACGAAAGTGAAGGTCTTTCATGAACTAAAGCATTATGATAGCAAACCGGTAGATCAGCGGTCATCTGATACAAAAAAAATCTTCGCGAATGCGAAGATCTTTCGCGAATCAAAGTGTCGTGAAGCCAAACTAGTAGATCAACGGTCATCTGATCCAAAAAACCCTTCTTGAATGCGAAGGTCTTTCATGAACCAAAGCATCATGAAGGTAAAACGATTGATCTGTGGTCACCAGATCCAAAACACCCTTCGTGAATACGAAGGTCTTTCACGAACTAAAGCGCGATGAAGGTAAACTAGTAGATCAGCGGTCATCTGATCCAAAAAACCCTTTGTGAACGGGAAGGTCTTTCATGAACTAAAGTGTCGTGAAGGCAAACCGATAGATCAGCGAAATTTATGTATGACTGATATCTATAAAGGTGAATTGGAAGTTCAGTAGTCATCTAATCCAGAGCTCCTCGAAGTCACGCTCTGGGGCCATAAATCGACAATCATACGAGTCACTCCGCAAAATTAATGGAATCACTTCCAGCGACCAATGAGACAAACAGTTCTAAATTCCAGAGCTTCAAAGTCACTCAAAGAAACTAAGTCAGAACCGAACTGATCTTATGATCAATTAGACGCCAACTCGAATCAAGCCAAGATTCGGCACTGGGAAAACCGCACCCACGGGACTGGGGGCAACCAAATAAGTTGTGGAAAGACCATGGATACAGTTATAGCATCCCAAAATCCCTGTGGCATGGGGGCACTGCATACACTAGAATAGCCATAAGAAAGGCCGAGGCTAACCATACCACAGTTTTGTTATGCCCGATCAAAAATTCTGGCATTCTAACAACTGCAGACATAATGAACTAGCTGGTGCAACAAACGAAATACTAGCATAATACTTGCCCACTTCTTTCCAACTGCTATTTTAGCGCTCTTGGTGACCAATTACTCTTCCTCTTAGATCCTATGCCAATCAAAGACCTATTCTCTAAAGGCAGTTTGGACCAAGACCTAAAAGTCATGCCCTGAACTCCCATGGGCTCTTTCTTCAATCCATCTTCATGCGAACAACTATAGATCTCTCCACCATAGCAGCCTGATCTATTTGGATGTGTACATCTTCTAGAAACATGAAAGGTTCATCCAAGCCATGGTTACCCGAACCAAAAAATGTTTAGCTTCTTAAACCAATAAAACCGAGTTCATGTAACCAACCTGCTGAGTCGATGGGGTGAAATCGACTCAAACCACTAGATCGGCGGAACACGATCCTTGCCTTTTAAAAACCAGTGTTGCTCCTGCAAAATCCGAAAGGCCCAAAACATGCGCTCCTCATGTTTCCCGAACATAGAAAAAATTGAGGAGTACGAAAAGCCACGCATTTCATAAGCCGTGCCAAAACATATGCTTCGCAAATGCACGAAGATAGGAAACTCCGATGAGTACCAAAAGACGTGCATTTTATAAGTCGCGCCACCCATAAGCCATACACTAGCAGAAGCCACGCATCTCATAAGCCGCATACTCTCATAAACCATGCATCTCATAAGCTGCACAAACACTGCTCAATGTCGCTCCGGCATCATTACCGCACCTTCAAAACTATCTAAGTATTGGTGTGATCTTGACAACACCAGGAAACTTGTATCTATTTTAGGATTAACAGGAACCGATCCAGACCACCCCAAAAAAACATACATTGCTCCGACGCTGCCATAAGTTCCCAAACCAAGATTTCAATAAAGAATTCCTATCCTTGAACAAAATGTCTAAATTTAAGACATTCAAATCACGAGCTCCCAATGATAGGAGCTGTGACACAACTTTAAGGGGGGCATCCAAAGAGTTGTCTAGAACATCAAGTCTCGCATCAACTGTTTAGAGTAATCAGCCCTGACATAATACACTAACACTTGGTCAGGACAAAAAATCATCCCATGGTTTTGTTACGCTGGATAGAGATTTTCAGCAATCGCAACAAAATCAACAGTATAGTAGGCTGGACGAATGTGGAATTAAGAAGGAAACCGCTTCAACCTGCTAAATATCGATATTGCCTAAGCAACATTAAGAACTCCATACTGTCACATCGACAAGAAAATCGAACTCCTTAAAATTCACCATCGCTAGAAAATAAGCAATGAAAGGAGGAAATTACCATCGACCAGAGTTAGATAATGATGGAAGACGCTTCCAAAACCAAGTTATCGACCCAATGGCTTTCAAATATAAAAGTAGGCGCTCGAATGAGGTCTCAAACCCTAACTTTCAAAAAAAACCAGCTGTTATCCAAAGGCAGATAATGGCAAGGAGAGAACGGTCAAAATCGAGCAGTTAAACAATTGATTCTCGAAGATTGGACCCAATGGATAAGGTTGATGTCCACAACTATGCTATTAGTCTAGCATAATGCATATGGCCTGAAACAAGCAAGGTTAAGTGTAACCGATTCAAGACAAACACTACCGAACCCTACGGGTCCATGGTCAATATAGGAACGGACATAGTCATACTGGGAGCAATGTGAACACTTACTCCATAATTTCAGATTTCCTATAAGAACCTAGAATTTGACACCTAGAAACGAAGGGTTCTGTAGATACTTGTCAGATCATGTTAAAGACCGGTGGGTGGAAGTTCGATTTTTTGTGAATAAGAATGACTTTGGAATTGGTTAGGCAACAGTCTTACATCTCCAAGGGTAATACTTGACGGTTATAAACAAAGCTAGGCAGCGGAAATGCCTAGGACTCTCATCTTCCAGAACATGGCATCTCCTAGATTTAAGCAACGTTGAGAAAACAGTTAAAAGGAATCTTCTCAAATCTTCAGGATCGGACGAATGATTCAACCCTCACCAACATGACTTTAACACCGCCCCAAGACAGGCAACACTAAGAAAATGCTTCTACCCAACCATCTAAGTGTTATTTTTCGAAGGCCGAAACAAGTACCCAACTAGACTAAGAGCACCGTCGAATAGATGTAGAAATTCGATCCCAACCGCCTGAATGTCGGTGTAGCCCTGGCAATGCTGGGAAAATTTTCTATTTCCTAGGTACCAGTGTTGCCTTGAAAATGCTAGAAAAAATTCTATTTCATAAGTTCAGGTGTTGCTCCGTTAACTCCAAGAAACATTCTACTCACTAAGTACCAGTATTACCCCGACAATGCCATGAAAACTTTAACCTGCAGCGCTAATGAGGAACATACATCGCAGTGAACCATCGATACACTAGCTCCAATGATAGAAGTTGGTCCTTAACTGAGTTTCTACCTTCTCTTTAGAAAACTACTGTTGCACAATGACTAGCAATGACTGGAAGACATGTCCTTTCATTGGTCAGCTGGATAGTTCGACCTTTCATCACAAGAATCAGCCACTGCACATGAATAAAGCAGCGTCGAAAGGAAATCCTAGGATTGAATTACTCATGTACTAATTTGTAGGGATGAAAGTGGGTGCACAATCGAATTTTCTAAATTCAACTTAGGAACAATTTAGACATGGCCAAAAGATAGGCAGCCTCGTTGAAATGTTGGTTGGAACCATTAGCTAGGTTATCAATTCTCAAAGACAGGAGTTCACATATGAACAAAATTTCCGTGATAACATCGGTAACCAAGAAGAGCATGCATGGAAAGGATAAGCGGGTGCAATCGTTGAAGGTAGGAAATAAAAACCCCGAACTTCCTCAATTCTAGAATGGGATTGAGAGCTAGATGGGGGCAATTGAGCAATTTGCCCCACATATTTCCATCTCTCACAATCGCACAAATATAGGCATTCGAAATAGTTAGTCCCTTAAGAAGGGAAAGAAGAATAGAAACTTGATCGAAAGAAATGTTTCAAAAGTCCAAACACAAATAACCACGAGGTTGATTAGATAATGGTTCTGTATAACAAAATAAAGCATTATGGCAACAAAGTCGCCAATAAAGGAAATGAAGGATTTAATGTTTAGAAATCTACCATCGCCCATAGTCTAGCAATGATGAGAAGGATCGATGACCTACTTAAGGTCTAACTATATCATTTGGTTCCAACTTGCAGGAATATGCAAGTACACGAAGTTTGGTGATGCTAGGAAGAAAGCCAAAATTGAAACTATTGATACATCGGTTTTCATAAATAGAAGCAAGAGTTTGATTGAATCTTCAACCCTACCTTCTCGCATCTCATGCTATCTGAAGATTCACAACATCAAGGAAAAATCCACAGAGTTGAGTCATCCGAGTATGAGATTTTGAAGATATAAACCAACACATGATTAGGATCTCAACGTTGGACTCAGAAGAATTTACTTTATCAAAAGATGCCAGAAAAAAAACTTTCTAATACATACCGACATCATTACAAAACTCAGATTTTGGAATCAAGCAACAAAGTCCCTAATTCCTGAAGATAGGAGCTATCGTGTCAATCAAACTGAGGCAATCAAACTTATTTCTTAGTAGACCTAACCTCCCAAAATGTGTTGGTTCAATAGCCACAATAATCAGCCCTACGGGCTAAGGCATTTTACACCAACGCTTGGTCAAACGAGCTCAACTGAGCACGAACTCTATTGAACATAAACAGGAACAGTCGTGAAATTGGCTAGACCAAGCTACCCCATAGTTCTATGAAAAGAAATTCTCGAGGTCAAGGAATTAAGCCAATAGTTCCCTGAGATAGAAACTAGTGTGTAGATTGAATTCCAAAAACCACAAAGGAAGGATATTCGCCATCAGGTAACTCATGCACTAGTTTTCGAAGATTAAAGCTGTGCCTGATCGAACTTCAACTACAACTCTACAAAGGAAAATGTGCCTTGTAATTTAACTGTAACCGATCATCCCAATATGACAGGAATAATGAGAGAAGCCTAAGTTGCGAAGGACCCAGCTTTTGGAGGAGTGGAAGTCCCTCTATGAGACTAAAGATTGGAAGACCAAAAAGTAATTTTCAACAACAAAACTTAGCATTCTACCCTGTCAGGTATGCTTTACTTTAAATAATATCATGGTAAAACTAATGCCCGGAATCCAAGTGAAGTCGATGAAAGTTGACCAGTCGAGACCTAAGCATTGACGGGGGCAGATGAAGTGTGTTATCTACATTAGAAGAGTCTAATATCCTGAATAATGCGAAAAAACAATCTAGTGTAGATAGCCTTTTAACATTAGAAAAACAATCCATATCATCCTTTGAAATTATCTGTTCCAAACTTACCCGTTATTGATCAACGATCAATAATGGAGCCGCTGTCCGAAGCGACACAGGAAGTTTTTCTTTTCAAGATCACTAGAATACAGAAATAGGAAGAGCGATACGATTGAATCGTCCACTATATCTGATTTTGGAATAAATCATTGCATTGGAATTCAAAAACATCGACGGGAACTTAACCAAATTATCGAAAAGAAAAAGTCAGAGACCAGGAGCAAAACTTCGCTCCAAAACGGCGTACAATCGTACGAGACGAAACATAGCTTCACTGTCGGTCGAATTAAAACTATAGAGGACAACTCCAAACCTACATCATGCCCACTTATCGACCTAAATCCTTATGAAAACTATGGAACAAAAATTGCATCGTCAATACCATGAATTGAAATTCAGATCAAAATCAAAAAAAGAACGGCTGTCAAAAGTCAATTAATTGAGAACAACATTTCGAGGTGGACTCTGACGATTCACGTCGAAAATTCAATATTCAAAGCCAAATTTGCATGATAACCTCGACATGATCAACTAGATTTCATAAAATGAAGACGAAAAGAAGCTACTTCCAGAGCACGCCTTGTTTTGAATGAAGGCATACTCTGGGGGGCAAATGTTATTTGTTTTTTAACTCATCAGGATCCAAGAGAAGACAAAACGTCTTGATGAAGTCAGAATGGCTCGGAACTCAACCGAAAGGGCTAAATAAACAGGTTAAAGAGAGCTAAGCCATGTTACTAAAGCAACGACCGAGTTTGACTAAACCAAGGGACCAACATCCGCTCATTCCAATAAGCAGCTAAATACAACCGGCTAGTAAATCGTCATCAAAAGAGAACAATATGCAACGACATTAAACGAATAACGTCAATACAAGGCAATGAAGTCAGTCCAGACATCAAACTCCAAATATAGTTTAAGTTCATGGACCGCTAGCGATCCATTCTATGGATCGCCAAAGATCCATACAACATCGTAGTTCACTATGGTACAAGAGGAGCAAAGAAGGCCTAAAAGACACAGCAAAATACGCCAAGCGTATGGATCGCTAGCGATCCATACACCATGGATTGCTAGCAATCCATACTTGATCGAGGAAACTTGGCGAGATAGCATAATAAAGCAATGAAAAGGAGTAAAGCATGCAGCTCGCACACGAGCCATAATATATAGATCACTAATGACCATGGTTTAGGCTCGGGTTACGAGCTAAGGTTCGTAGCTTCTTCTTAAGTCCATCTACAAGAAGTCAGCGAACAAGCCTGGCCTAGAAGCTCTACGATCTCTATGAATACCATCCTACCTGCAACATAAATGGAATCTCCTCCAAACTAGTTATTGAAGCTCTGTTGGAAATTTTCTTCAGTCTCTACCACCCTCAAAACAATCTCTAGAGGGACTCATTGTGTTTCTCCAGTGGATTCCAACTCTAGGGATTCAATCTAGCGAAATATAATCAAATTCTTTGTAATCAAACATTACTTGTATTAGCAATCGGTCATAATAAAACTATAAATTGGACATAGGCTTTGTTAATAGTTGAAGCACTATAAGAGTTCTCTATCTTGTTTCTTTTACTGTTTTTTTCTATATCCGTGATCTCTAATATTGCCCTGTCAGAACATGGCCGGTGCTTTTAAACTCAAACCAGGGTATTGATCCATTTTTTGGGTCAACACAAACATGCTTTTATGGCCAGCCTCGCAACTGTAAGCACCTAGCAAACCAACCCTTCAAGACCTTATACTACCTCTCCGGGACGTGTAGGGGTAAGAGTCTCTCGCTCTCCACCAAACAAAAAGCAAGAACCCCCTATCACCTTAATCCAACCAATGGAAACAGATCCGATCTTTATCTCTTCGAAACAACTTTCGACTGTCCCGATAACTCAATCTCGGTTCTTTAGGAAATAAATAGACAAAGATAAGAGTGGAGTTCACATCCTAAACTTTAGTGGATGGATTTCCTTATCATTCATCCTAGAAGAATGAAATGAGTTTATAGATGAAGTATAGCACCTTCATTGGTAACTGTATTATATAATTCCCGCGTTTCTCTTAGATATTTCCAAAGTCACATTTTGATCCAGATTTAATAGTTGGTATTTACTATCAAATAAACAAACATCCAATCATGATTTAATTTCCATATAGGATCCACTAAGCCTTTATTAATTCTCTTTAATTAAAAAAACACTTTATAAAACTTGATCAAAAGATCTTTTCAAAATACTATTACCAAACCCCTCAGAATTCCTTTACATTTGGAACATTTATTTACTTATCTCAACGGTATAAGTATATTACCACAACATTTTACCATTTATGCCTTGAAAACAAAATTGTATACTTATTTTATCCATATAAGTACGTATACAAAGTTTTCTTCTTTCCAAATATCATATTAAATAACCAAACATTTCTTCCAAATAAAACATCCCGCTTATCCTTTATCAGAAGTTCCCTTTTTAAAAGCTCATCTCATATTTCAATTAACTTATAACTTTCAAAATAAAGTTATAATCCACTTTTATATACCCTTAATTTAATTTATAAACCTCTTTCTAAATCTATGAAATGATTTACAAACCTTCATCGTATTTCTAAAACTCTTTATATAAACCTTCATATACTCCTTTATAAAATATCCTTTACAAATATCATTTACGAAGTATCATTTGTAAAACACCTTGATAACCCTTTTTGTTAGAAAAAGCCCTTTCTATAAACAAGTTATCATTTATAAATACATTTATAAGAATTATATAACTTGAAAAATCATTTATATACCCTTAGCCTCAAATTGATCAAAAAATTAAGTAAATTCAAAACCATACTTCATAAATTTCAAATGAAACTTCGCAATTCCAATGATACTAATTTAAGTTACCATTTAATTTCATTCGATTCCAAAATCATATAATAATTATTTACATAAGCTACCATATATGTAAATACTATTCATATCCAATCAGTGAATAACACGTCAATATAACTAAGTGGCATATACAAGTCCAAAAAACATAACAACAGGATGGTGATTCATTTTGCTAAATAGATGTCTAAACAATTCAATTAGTAGAACAAGGATTTATTTTGCTTAACACATGTCTACACAATCAAATCACTTACACTATGGTAGAATGGTGTTTTGTTATGCTAACTTATGTCATTTAATTCTCCTAATTGTGTGGGTTACTTAAGGGTCCGAACAAGAGATCCTTTGATTTGGAATCAATTCGCTTTAAAAAGAATATTTATTCAAAACACATTCGTTTCTGTTTTAAATTACCTTTGAAAAATTTAAATAGTTTTAATCAACTTAAACCCTAATTAAATCTTAAGTAACCCTAATTAAATCCAGATTAAATCATAACTAAATTCTAACTAGTCTCAACGAACTTGATTAAGTACTAGTTAACTTCCTAATGCAACTTAGTTAAGATTAAATCAAATTGTTTAAAGTTAAACCCTACTTAATCAAATATTAATTAAATGATCCATTACTTAAATAAATAAATAATTAACCATTAATCTTAATCAAATAATTATTGATCACATAATTACTTATTAACCACATTAATCACTAATTAAAACATCATTAATTAACTAGCAGCCATTAACTTAACTTAAGTGATGATGAACCTCTAATCACCTTCTTAATTACTAATTAAGTGACAATTACCTTTTAATTACCTCATTAATTAGTTAATTAAATTACAAACTCGATTACTTTCTAATTTTTCTAATTATGTTTGAAACTTAAAAATACAATTTCAAATTAAAAAAATGAAATAGAAATTCAAAACTTTAGTCGAACTGCATTCATAGCGACTATCACTGTGAGTGCATTTCGCTTTAGCATATTTTTAATGCGTAAACACCTAACTATTTTTACTTTTCATGTTTACAAACCTTTTAGAAAGTTTTACAAACTTTAAACTTAGATATATAAACATTAAAAACCGATTTAAAAGTTTAAACTCTTTTAAAAAAAATCGAAATATGATTCCATTCGGGTCCCGGATCCGTCGCAATTACATATAAAGTCGCTAACTTTGTTTCTAAGCATCATGGCCTTAGTTCACATACACAATCATACATCAGATAACATACATCATCCTTACCATATACCATATATATACTCACAAATATTCATGCTTACAAACTACATAATATCATAACCAAATCCAACGACTAACACTACTCAAATCAATGATTATCAACATCATAACTAACTAATCTTAACACTATATACTCGTCACATAAATTGTCAACATTTAATGTAACCTTTATACTAAAAAGTGAGTTAGTTCACTCACCAAACTTTCGTAAAAGCTAACCGAACTTAAACTAAGCTTGCCAATGACTCGCTAGCTTTGTGGAACAAAGACATTGGGTGCTAGCAAACCTCAAAATGGGCTTGGCGCAAGTGTAATGAGACTCAGCCATAGGTATGGGGGTGGACATGGGGTAGTAGCTTGAAGGTAGATGAGCTTTGTGTTATAATCGATTCAACAAAAATAGACAAAAAATGGGTCAAATTTCCACTGGTTTTTGGAAAGGTAAATCAAAAAATTTTAAAAAATGGTCAAATAAAGGTTTTAGGAAATTATTTCCTCTATTATCTTAAAAAAATCACTCAGTTTTGAATTTTTTTTTGAAGAAGTTATGATCAAAAGAAGAAGGGTAATTTTTAGATTTAAAATTCTGGGTGAAAAATTGCTCTGCAAAGATTGGGTATTTTGGCACAGCTGTGGTCGAAATTGGAAAAAGTGGTCATCTGGAATGTTGTAGCCATTAGAATTTCAAGTGACGTAAATAAAAGATCACCATTTGATGTGGGAATGAAGAAGTTATGGTTGGAGGAAGAGAAGGTAAGAAAATTTGAAATTCAAGGGCTATTTATAAGCAAGATATCACACCTCTTCATTTTGTCAAGTCATATCATCTCTTCTCTTCCTCTCTCATGTCGAATCCCTTCCCTTTCTTGTTATATCACTTAAATAATAATGGCTAGTGGTGAAAATATCAAGTGATATGACATATATATAAGTTTGTTGTTTTTAAACCCATGAGTTGTCACATCACTTCTTAAACATAATTAACATAAGATAGTATATTCTAAAGCATATTATTATATAGTTAATTATGTATCGTATGTGTGTGTGTAGTGCACAAAGACGAACAATATTTTCGACAACTTTTCGGATGTCGAAAGGTCGAAATTACGAAAAACGTTCTTCCGTCTCATTTTCTGTTTTTCTACGAACTATTTAATTTAGTAAACAAATTTTGAAAACGATTTTACCATTATTTTAATTAAGTAAATTGAGTTTATTTAACTATAAAAAGTCATTTATTGTCTACATTATATATATATATATATTATGTATGTAATTGCCTAGTTTGAGTGACCAAATCCTGGGTCATTACATATCCAATGTATAACGTGCGTGCAATAACTCAAGAGATGTTATGAGATTTTCCATCTCTTAAGGATCCATCAATATTTAGTAGAATACATTATATATTTAATTTCTAATTAATAAAATAAATATTTTTCGTAGCGTCAAGGCTTTACATTAATCCCCCTTAACCCATTTTTAAACATGTGGTCTATGCAGATACTGTAACATAACAAGTAGATCGATAGCAAGTGAGTCCTTTATAGGCACATATTAAATAAAAATTGTAGTGGTCTTATATAGGGATAAAAGTATGATAAGACACGCGAGGCAATTCCCAAGGTAGGATACAACCAGTTTCCGACACTTTGGTTGATTATATTACATAGCCGCAGCTACCGCCCACCGCGTCCAACGCTCCCATACTCGGAGTGTACGTACCAATCAACAACAATGCGATGATAAAATGAAGAAGTGTGACCACTAAAGGTATCTAACCTCATTAACCAGGAAGGGCTATTATTTTATTCATTTCTGATTAACACAAGTGTCGGGGCCAATACATCATCGTTCTCTTTCTTCAAATCTAGCAAACGTACACCAAATCTAACCACTTCATTCTATCTTCCTCCATGTACACGGTTTTCAAAGTGGTTCCAATATTGACAGAAAGTATGCTAATAAGATCTCCCGGTCTCTTTAAAAACCAAACGTCATTTTACACACCAGATAATAATTTTGCATTTTAAAAGTGAATCATTACTTGATATCAAAATATCATATTCGCTTCACAATCATATTCACTTCAAATTGTCATTTTATTCACCACGAAATAAATTTCACTTCAAAATCATTATAATCACTTTGAAATCAATTTCATTTCAAAATCATTATATTCATCTGAATTCAATTACATTTCAAAATCAATACGTTCATTTCGAACTAAATTTCATTTCAAAATCTTTATATTAACATTCACTGCGAAATCAGTTTCATTTCAAAATCGTTATGTTCATTACGAAATCAATTTCATTTCAAAATCGATATATCCATTTCAAGATCAATTTCTTTTCAAAATCATATCGAATTTCGACTTAGGTTATAACTTCATTTTAACCATGTTCGCATTTAAATCAATGATTTTAACATAAACAGTTCTGACCTTAAACAACTTGAATTTTGAAAATAGTTTGAATAATTTAAATAGTTAAAATTGTTTGTATAGTTGAAATAGTTTAAATAGTTTAGAGATTGAAACATTATGGTATAAAATAGTTTGAATATTGAAAATGGGTTACATATTAAAATGGTTTGCAAATTTAAAAAGATAAATTTTAAAACTGTTGATAGTAAAATAGTTCATACTGAAAATAGTTTCAAATTTAAAATTATTTCTTTCCATTTCCAATAATCTGGACTCAGGTCCAAAATTTCAATCATACCGATTAAATTTCAAATCTTTCAATTTAAATCATTTTCAATCTCAAATAAATTTTAAATTGGCTCAATTTCTAAATTCAAATCAACTCAATTTCGATTTCAATTCAAACTAACTTCAATTTCGAAACGTTTCATTTTAACTTCAAATTCGATTGAATGACTCGATTCAATGTCTTAAGTTCCTACTCAATTCTTATTTTAAACCATTTCAATTTATATCAATACCAATTCTGAAATACCGATTTAAATCACTTAAATCAAATTAAACTTTAATTTCAATTTAGATTTAAATCTTTAAATTAATTCAATTTTTAGCCCAAATTTGAAATATCCATTTATATCACTTTTACTTAGATAAATTCGAAGTTCTAGTAAAAGTTCAAACCTTTAAAACAATTCAATTTCCATAATTCAAGTCATATGTCGATTATAACTTCACATTTCAAATTTAAATTCTTTAAAACAATTTTGTTTTAACCAATTTTGATTTTAATATTTCATAACTCGTATTTGAAAATAATTCAATCTTTATAAATTCTATTTATTTTTCTTTAAAGCAAAACCATTTAAATATATTCAAATTCAAGAATTTAAAACCATTTAATTTAACCAATCCGATATCCATATATAATTTTCTATTTTATGGCCAACTGATCATTTATTTCGATTTTAATTTCAGTGATGGATGTATATCATTTCAATCCAAATCAAAGTGTCATAGATATATATCATTTCATACTATTTCTTAATTTTTTAGAAATAATTCAAATAACAGTTTTATATACTACAGCAACATACACAGTAATAACAAGATATATATATATATATATATATATGTATGTATGTATGTATGTATGTATGTATGTATGTATATAAAAATCCAATCATCCAAAATATCAACCAATAGCCATCCATTATAATCAACATCCAAATCAGCCAATAAATCACAATAGTCAACTAGAAATCAATATCGGGTGTTTAACTAGCAATTCAATTCCAATTTCAAATTTAACTATCGACTACAGATTCCTTACAGTTCAATTCATATGTTAATTAAATTATCAAACAACAATCAATAAAAATAAATCACTTCATGATCTCGATCTAACTAACATCAGAATATTTTAATATTTCATGAACGGTTTAAAACACTCTTGGAATCCGACCTCTTATGAAAAAATTACGGATTAAATAATATTCGATATAATTAAAATCATACTTAACTTAAGTAATTTAAAATTAAACAATAACCTTTCTTCCTCCTTCCGTTTTCACACGCTGATTCTTTTCTTTTCATCAATCGACGATCGCAGCCGCGCCACCACAAACCAAGCCACCGCCGACCTAACCAATGTCATGCCTCCCATCGTCGCCCTATGAGCACCTCGCCTCCGCCTCGTGCGTGAGTGTACATGCACAAATCCCAAAAACACTGTAGTGAATGCGAGCGATTCTCGACTGCGTCGATCGATGATTCGACGATCCGATCGTTGGTGTAACGACCTTGAATTTAAGTCATCTGAATTTGAAATATTTGATTGATTTTAAATAAAAGTTAGTTTTATAAGTTAAATAACTTGGATTTCAAATATAGCAATTTATTTGATAATTAGATTGTTGAAATTAATAATTGAAATTGTTTATATAGTCGAATCCTGGTTTTTAAGTTGGATAAAAATATTTCAAAGCTTATTCAAATTCTATTTAAAAAGGATGAATATAATAAAATTTTTAAATTGGATTTAAAAGTGATTTAACCGATTTTGAAAATAACTAGTTTTAATTAAAATATAAAGAAAGCCTTCCGGGGCACTGTCTCGGATTTTGACGAAACCAGTTTCATTAGATCCGTAATAATGAATTATAATATGCCATCAAATTTCAAGTCGATCAGATGAATCATTTGGTCGTGCAAGAACGTAACGCATAGAATTTAATATCGAAAATTTAATATAATAATTAGGTTCAAAAAGCTATCTTCTACATACGATCGAATTAAGACTCGATAAAAGGTCCATTATGTTCGAAATAGGGGCATAACATATAAAGTGCCTTGTGACACGTCTAGTTTGGAGTTCGATATTTTTGGATGTTTTATAGCTTGATAATTTAAAATTTAAATTATATATGTTATTATATTAACCATTCTTCTCACCATACCTACCCATGCTCTCTACTATACCACCACATGGAAGCCCATAGCTCACTCAATATAAATTTACGTTTAAAGAACCAGAAGAAGGTTCAAATTTTTTTAATTTAAATCATGACCAAATCCAATGGTCCATGTTCATTGGCCCCACCAGAGATCTCTTTTGGCGAAGGTTCCAACTAGAAAATTGTAGAGCTCCGTGAGATGAGCGAGATCAACGTTTGGATGGGGATAAATTGGCATGTGGTGGACGTGGTTAGAGACGAACGATGAATATGGGTTTTGATGTTTTGCGGCCACTAGAGGAGTTTTGGGGCGAAGCCTTCAACTTGTGAAAGTTAGAGGGGAGTAAGGGTCACCTTCGGCCAAAATTTCATGGCTAGTGGTCAACCATGGCAAGGGCAATTGAAGGGTGAACGGGATTCGTGTTTTGGGAAAATAGGGATGGAGGAGGGGATTGGGATAGTTGCTGGATGGCCGGAGGAGCGTTGAAGGTGGGGGTCTTGCTAGGGTTAGTGCAGTGGCAGGCCATGGCCGGGGACAACGGCAACAAGCAATGGAAGTTGCCTGGGTTGTTTCGTTCATGAACAAGAATTTAGGAGGAAGGAAGGTTAGAGGTGAGATTAAAGGATAATTTAAAAGGTCAATGATTTATTAATTAATAAATTATAATATTTAAATTATGTAATCTCTAAAATGTGATAACTTACTCATTTAAGTCAGATTCGAACGAACCGAGTCGTATTAGGATCGTATCAACGAATACTACGAGATAGAATTGGTTTGGGGGAAATTAAAGCTTGTTGAATGTTACTCTGGATTCGAACGTCTTACGAATTCAGACGGAACCAGAATGCACAAACGACAATAGAAAATTTCGGTGAGCTAAACTCACCTTTTTGGTTAACTAGTATGATATATGGTTAAAAAAAATTATTGAATGACTATTTGGATGATTTTCTATATTTATTAGTTGGTTTGGATATATTCCCGCCTATTGTAGCAGATGAGATCCTATTACGTTCACGTGTAAGAGCGGATGACCCTTTGTATACGAATCCCGCCTCGAAGCGATTAATTTATGTTATATGATTATATAACGGTTTCCATGCAGAAAAACAGGTTGGAGGGATCCAACATGATTCCTCACAACTGTTGGTTTTATTTACATTTATAAATATGTGCTAATGTATAAGTTGTGATGCAAGGGGACATGTTGGAGGGATCCAATGGGATTCCTCACTGTTGTTGAATTGCTTCAATAATATTTCTTTATACGGGCTATTGAAAAATGAACCTAATTGTGGATATTATGGCAATAACATTGTTATATGTTTGAAAAACTAAAACTCGGTAGTGATAGAAAAACCAATATCGATATGGGTTAAGCATTAGGTAGCTATTGACCTTAAATTGGTATTTTTAGATACTATAAATTTTCAACGAATAGGAATAGGTTTTCAAGACAGAAAAATGATTTTTAAATCCGAAATTGGGTTTCAAAAATATTTTGTTTTAAATATTATCTATTTATATTAACATTATTTTTAAGTTATTTAATTATATTAATACTATTTCAAAGTTAATTAATTACAGTAATATTGTTTTAAAGTTATTTAGTTATAGTAATATTGTTTTACAGTTATTTAATTGTATTAATATTGTTTTAAAGTTATTTAATTATATTATTACTATTTTAAAAGTTATTTGCTTATAGTTAATATTATTTTAAAGAATTTATCGAAATGTTAATATCTTGAAAAGTAATTATCTAAGGATAATTATGGTTTGAGATAAAGGTTTTCATGAATTTATGAAGCATTTATAAATGAGTTTTAGAAATGTACAAAAAGAATATATAAATGATTGAAATGTATAAAAGAAGTTTTATAAATGGTTCCAGGAGATTATAAAATGGTTTATAAAAGGTTTTAGAGAATTATAAGGAGTTTTATAAATGATTTCTGAATCAAATGAAAAAATATCTTTCTCACCGTTGAGATAAGTATATGGATATTTTCTAAGCATTGAAAAAATATAGGGATTTGTGGATATATCTTTGTAAAAGTATTCTTATACAAGTAATTTATAAAGTGGGTTAAGTTTATTTCCTAAAGAAACGGGGTTGAGTTTATCAGAAATTATCGAACGTTGTTTTAGAGAGATCGGGATCAGGTATGTTATCCGAAAACCAATTTGATCCAATGAATGCATTTCGAAGTGAAGACATCTTAAAGCTGATGGAATTAGTGACGGAGCTCTCAAATGTTTTATTCAGTCCCAGAACGAACTTGTGTAGATAACTGCAAGTGTAACGACCCGAAATTTTCACTCCTGAAAATTCCAGATAGTTATGAAAAAGAAGAAAGAGATAGAAGAAGAAGAACAGAAACACCAAACATCTCACAATCGCAGCGGATAAAATATAATAATAAATAATAACAGTTTACAAAAGAATACTATTTCTGTCGATTACATTTTAATATACATCAGAGTTTCAGATACATTCAGTCACTGAATATATACAATTATCAAGTCTCAGATTAATAATAATATAAATACAACGGAAATATTCTATACGCTATTGCCATCCAGCTCGCCTCTTGAGCTCTAGAACGTGCCCACCTGAAAATCTGTAATACTCGGTCTGACACGAGCATTACATCAAAGTATCACCCGGGTCAAGCTAGAAACCAGCGTGAGTAAACTCATAAAATTTGACATACTAAATTCAAACCATCAACAAAACCCGGGTAACTCGTACCTCCCTACGAGTTCATTACTCGTTATGCCCAACTCTTATTTCCACAACCAATTCCTAAGTACCCTTATTTAGTTTATATAGTCCAGTCATTTAAATTATTCCATTCCAACCTGTTGATTTCACAAACCAACCCATAAAGAACATTGTAGGTTACCAATCGCAGTAGGTTCGGGTATTACTGATACCCGATCTCGGTTTCTTCGAATTCAATATTATCTTACCTAAGTCATTTGAATAATTATGATTCAACTTAAAACACAAGGTGTCACTGCTTCATTCCAATACCGTTTAATCACTTATAAGCAAGTTAAATCATCCATACCAGCTCTAATCAATTTAATTTACTATTATCGAATTAAATCAATTATTTTAATTACTTCTAATTGATTACAAACCAATTAATTGATCATCCAATAATCATTCATTTAATTAATCCTCCTTGATTACTCACACTTAGGAATGATAATTTCTTTTACTAAGTGATTGTTCTTTTTATTAGCTACACAAGGTAATTACTCCCAAATCGCTCCCGTTCTTCGATGAATTATACTTAGTAATCACCCATCTTAATTACTTCACTAAGTAATTATTCTTCATTAACTACATGGAGTAATTTAACAAATCATCCAGTGATTATCTTAAATTAATTAAACTTAATTAATTAACTTAAACTAATCACATTAGACTTAATTAATTACCATAAGCAATTAATCCCTTAACTACTTATTTATTTAACCATAATAATCAATGAATTTGTTAATGACTCTTTGATTACTTTTAATATATTTTAATCGTATTATCTTAATTATTTTCAAGATAAGCATTTCCCTATCTATGACTAAATTTGTCATTTATCAACCGTTGAATCATTTTTCTTTAAAAATTACCTTAAAAATTACATTGTAATTTGCATTTAAAATTTAAGATTTGGAATTAATTAACACATATAGTTTTAACAAAGTTTAAAAACAATTTAAGCCTTCTGAAACACATGTTAGAGTCACAATTACTTATAAAAGAAATTTACAAAAGTTTCTAAACCAAATTCCTCTTACCTTGTTTCTTTCAGCGATTCTCTGTTTATAAATTTTACTTCGGCCCATTATCTTTCTGGCCCATTTCCCTTACCTCCCTTTCTTTTCTTTTTATTTTCCCAGTGGTTCTTCCTTCTTCCCCTCTGTTATTACTTCCTACTCGTGCACATGTCGATCGTGCACTTGCACACGACGCCGGCCGACCTTCCTATACTGCCAAACACTCCTACAGTTCACCCATGACCCCTTCGACCTCTTGGCCCCCTTGAAGCCTTGTCAAAACCCCCAGTTCAAAATCAAACTGCTCAACCCAGGAAGGTCGAAACTACGATCATCCAAGACGTCTCGTCCCACCACCACGAATCTCCATCACTTCCTATACTTCGACAGGAAGCTCGCCACCATCCTCACTACTACTTCCCTTAACTATGTGCAACCCGATGCACCCAAGAATCCACAGTGTCCAGTTTCTCGAACTCGACAAAACTAGGGTTTAAAAACTTCCCTGACTTACTACCGCCGCCACGGTGATCCGAAGCTCCACCCCATACTTTTCCCAGCCTTCCCGGTCACTCCACCATCTCCAGTGGGAACCAAGACCTTCTTGATCATCTAGATCAAACAGAATTTCCCAAAACAAGTTTCCAACATTCCCATATTGCTAACTCAATGCAATATTAAAAATCTTAATTTTAGTTTTAAAATTCATTACCTTCAATGTGAGTTTGAATTATAATCCTGGAAAAATAAATCATGATGTTTGAAATTTATCATATTTGAAACTTAATCTGTAATCCTAAATTTCTCGTGAAGATTTGCTATGTTTAACTTTAATCTATTTTTAAGATTTGAATCTTGTTTAATTTTTACATCTTTTGTTAAGAAATTTTTTGTCCAAAAATGAATTAGGGAAATGGAAATGATTTTTAAACTAATCAAAAGCCTGTAAACCTGGAAAATCTTCACTTGTTTAATTTTTTAGACATGCACAACCCATTACAGTATCTTTATTCATATACACTTGTCTCAGAACTTAAGTCAATCATTCAAATAAATTTTTTTAACATGCATTACTAGTTAACCATATGTCAAATGCATCAATTTTGGAGGAGTTTTATGTTTACAGTTTAAACAGAGGCCTAAACTAAGAACTCAGATGTTTAAAAAAAATCAACAACAGACATACACAAAGCTTACATACATACAAATATGCAAAGAAATCATCACCTTGATTCACATGCATCATATATTTTGTTACTTAGGCCTTTAAATTTAAAAGTTTATTCACATTCTAAAATGTTAGACAAGGAAGTTTGGAACTGTATCGATAGCTTGGTAAAATTTTAAATTTGATGTTAACAGTCAAGACAAGAAACAAAGAAGGAAATCATATACAGGTATTCACACTAATATATAGGTGTATACTTCCTGATTAAACTGAAAATCCATACTTTAACTATACTTAACGTCATATAAATATTTATTACATTTTGAAAATAGTTATTTACTGACATGGTTTAAACAGAGAAAAGAGATATGACTTATAATATACTCAGCCACTCAACTTATATATACATCAAGCAAATCATTTATACATCCATTCCAGCCATTCAAAAAAAACTACCATCAACATATCACTTGCATTAGAAAATCAGGAAAGTTTAGATAATGTTTACTCACCGATATGATAAGCAGAGAAGCTAAAGTAGTTTGAACCAAGCTAGGAAAACTGGGAGCTTTGAAACTGAAATTGCTTTCATAAAAAAAAATACACTAGAGCTTGATTTGATTTTTTTATTTGATCCAATGCGTGAAAAGAAGAAGATAGAGTAAAGGTATTTGTAAAAAGTTAGGCTGCAATTCATAGTTGTACACGGCAAGAAGGTGGTTGCATATATGTTGTACAGGCAAGAAGGTGGCTGAGATGATATTTTTGTGTTAGCATTAATTATAATTGTCTTGTTCCAATCTTCATACTTATCCTATACTTCTTTTTGTTTTTCACAGGTAAGCAAAGATTTTTTTTTATATACTGAACGAACCAAATGGCTTAGATGTAAACACATACATAAAAGATAATAGTATGCTTTGATTGATTAGATTTTTGTTTCTGAAAAGATAAGATTTGTAAATATTTGAATAGATCAAATATTAGGCTAAGATGATGGCAATTAAATGCCTTGTTTCCTAATTAGTTTACATAATTACCATCATGTTTGATGTAGATAAATATTTGTATGAAGACATACACATGGCAGGTAGACATATGGCTTATAAATGAAGATACTTGTATAAAAATGTTTGTTTTTATTAACTTCTAATTTGAATAGTTTACATATATATGCTTATGTCAGGTTTATTCTTTATACTTTGACTAACTTCCCTTTTTCTACTTTGTTTTCATGCTTACTTTAGCTTTATACATTTGTGCTTATACACCTTGTAGATTGACAATGATTTTGTATATAAAGATATTTGTTTTAGCTTGAAAAATTCATGTGGTTTACTTACTTATATTTATGCTTATTTTATACTTTGTTTCTTACAATTTTAAAGTTATGTTGTATGCATAATTTATTTACTAAATTCTTGCTTTATTTTTATTTCTATTAACACCTTATATTTACATTTTCTTATGTTTTATATATTTATGTTTATACCCATATATTATTTTATACTTATGTTTAATATTCATTTTAGAATGATAAGTTTACTTTTTATTTGAATTAGATTAAATTTTATTAAAATAATAGGGCCAAAATCCAGGGTCGTCACAGCTGGTGTTGCATTATGGCTTGAAAGTCAGTATTAGCATTCAAAGTGGGAAGTGCTATATAAAAGGTAAAACGTAGTCTCAAGCCTCATCGATTGGGAATGACTAAAACAGAGGAGATACAGCACAACTAAGTGGGTTGCTCCTAAGTGGGGTATGATCATCCCTATTTAGAGTCATTGTTATCTCTCATTTGTATGCTTCAGGGCTCATTAATAGAGGGGTGATCATATTTGTTACTATCCAGAAAGAGGTAGGCTGGTTCAGTGTTGGTAGGGGATTTAGGCGAAGTCTCGGTGTTTTTTTGTCTAGAGATGCACCGTGATGGCGGTACTATTGTGTTATCCCATAAATTTCTAGGCAAATAAATAATGTAATAATCTTCTTTAATAATCTAAAAATGTATTCTTTTTCCTATATCAAATAAAATAAGTATTAATTTAGATTTATATAAGTGAAATTTAAAAAGAGAAAAAAAGAAGAATTTGAATTTGAAATTTCAAGTGTAAACATTTTAAAAATAAATTGTTTATAAAATAATATGTATATTGATTAGTTTTGTATCATTGCCTTTAAAGGTTTTATAAATATAAATTAATAACATATTAACTAGTATAATTATTTTTAAGTGTGTAAATGGATTTTTATTTTGTTATCTTTTAAAATTACATAAATAAATAAATAAAGAGAAATTTAAAACAATACATATTAAAGACAATTATAAATATATATAACTAAATTTAAAATCTATTAATACACATGTTAGCTAATAACATTACCTAATTAACAAGTGTTGAGAAATTAGATAAGAATAATGACAAGTGTCCCATTTTCTTTTTATTTTTAAAAATATTTATTAAAAAATAGAATAGCATACATTAACATTTCAATTCTTTCTTCATTTCATTCTTTGATCTATTTTCCAAAACTAAACGAAGAAACAAGAAGAAATCTGTAACAAAATCTAGTAAACAAAATCAAAATCAAAGGAATTCAACACCAATCCAAAACCTGTGATAATGTGGATTACCTATCTAAGTTGAATTTTTGGGTTGTAGATATCCTAAATATGAATTATATTGTTTAAAAACTTAACAACTTGGATTGGAAATGATATTGAATTCGAAGAGACCGGGTCGGGTATCAGTAATACCTGAAACCACTTCGATTAGTAAACTAAATTCTTTATAAATTGGATATACAGAATTAAACAGGCTGGATGTGGAATAAATTAAGTCATTTGTCCTTTAGTTGTGTAATAATTATTGGATATTGTTTGTAACAAGTGATAGACTTTGAGAACTCGTAGAAGGTACGAGTTACCCTGGTTTGCTAATAAGTTTATAACTTAGTATTTCATATTATAAGGGTTTATTCACGCTGGTTTCCAGCCTGACCCGGGTGTTACTTTGTTGTAATGCTCGGGTCTAACGAAGTATTACAGATTTTCAGGTAAGGACATCGTGAAGCTCAGGAGGCGAGCTGGATGGCAAGAACGTATGGAGTGTATTTCGCTGAGTATATTATTGTTGTTGTTTATTTGGGACATGTTGATTTTACTGTCCAGTATTTGTGTAACGTTGTAACTCTGATGCGATGATGTAATTTAACTGATACAATTTTCCTTTGTATAATTGTTATTTTATTTGATATTATATTTTGATCCGCTGTGAATGTGAGATTCTATGTTTTGGTGTTTCTGTTTCTCTTGTTTCTCTTTCTTTTTTCTTCTTTTCCCTAACTATCTGGAATTTTTGGGTTCGAAAATTCTGGGTCGTTGCATTTGGTATCAGAGAAGAAGGTTGACCGAGAACCTTGGCTCTGGTGGGTTTACTCATTAAGGATAGGGTAAGTAGTACCCTAGAATGAGTGGAGTGTAGCATATTTGAGAGAGCGTACTTGTTATTTTCTTATAAAATGATTTTAAAAATGATTTTTATATAAGTTTATATTTTGAATATATATAAAGCAATAGTTTTCCAATATATAAAAAAAATTGGTTATTGATTATTGGAATAAAATAAAATAATGAGAATTAAGCGATACAAACAAATTGAAATTGAATGAAGATAAGTTTGAAATGGGTCCAAACTGAAACTAAAATCCTTAATTTGTAAAAGTATTTTAAGAATAAGATGATGTGAATTGGTTTCAAACCAAAAAATAAAATGGTTATTGTGTTTAATAATGGAATGTTTGTTTTCTAGTAAACATTGATAAAGTAAGATGAAATGTGTTAAGGAAGTAAACTTTTAGATAAGTGTGACTTGTAAATTGAAGTGGATTTTTGATTATGAAGTTTTGAATTCTAAGTCTTGAAACATTAGAAATTATTTCCAATAGATCAAAGAAATAATAAATGATATATTTAGACTATTTTGAATGTAATCTTATTTTGGAATAAAAGGTTGTATGAAAATTTTAATAGCATTTATTATGAACTAAAACCAAAGGTGGTTTAAATTTTTAAAAATGGCTTAGTGGGCTAAGAAATAAATATGTATATATGTGTGGATATACATAATATCAAAAATGATTTGAAATAAACTCTAAAGTATTGAGTTCTGGTTTTTCCAGGAAGTGTGATATAAAAACCCAAAGTGACATAAGTTTACTATAAGTAAGAAAGAATATTGATAGAAATTTGAAACTGAGATTTAACTTAGGAAAGTTAAACAGGTTGATTTGAAAGGGAGTTATATAAGATCTCAAAACGGGTTTTAGATCTGGAAATGTGTAATGGATGCTGTTGATGGATGTTTTAGATAATTAGATGTTTATTTATACCCTGCTATCATCCTATGTTATTAATAATCCATGAAACCATGAATTGGAATATTTGAAAAGAATAAAGAAATGGATTAGAATAATATATATATCCATTGCACATATAAATGGAAAATGAAATCACTTTGAATTTAAGATTTAAATGTTTAAAGGGTAAATTGTAAATTTAAATTGTTAAGGATTGGTTTCAAAATTGAAATTTGGTAATAAATTGAATTTCAAAGATTAAAATGTTTAAAAAGGATTTGAATTATTATTGAACCTTGAAATAGGTTTATGGAGAAGTAAGGGTAATTTGAAATAGAATTTTGAAATTTGGACTTAGAATTAAATGTTTAAAGGGTCTGAACTTTTACTTTAAGTAAAAGCGATTTGAATAAATATTAAAATGTTAGACTCAAAATTTAATTGTGTAAGGACTTGGGTTGTTAAATTAAAAAGTAAAGGTTAATTTGATTTAAGGAAATTAGATCAACATTTGAAACTTAACTCGAATTTATATAATTTGAGATGATTTAAAGTGAGATTTAATTTGAAATTAGTTCAAATTGAAATTTGAATTAATTGGAATTGTGATTGAAGATGGATAAGTATAAAATCCAAATGGAAAATTTGAATTGAATTAACTTGAAGTTGAATAAGGTTGAAATTCAAATGGGAAATGAAGTTAATTTAAATTGAATTAAAATTGAAACAATTTAAGGGAAGTGGAAATTGGAAAGTGATTGGAAATGGAAATTGGGAATGTGAACAGTTTGGCTCTTAACTATTTTTTCCAAATAAAATGTTTTAATATAAACTGTTTTTAAATCTATTTTCCTAGCTTTTTACTATACAACTTTTCTTTTTAAATCCAAAACTATCTTATACTTGTTTTACAACTATTTTTTGGAACTATTTAACTATTTTACAACTGTTTTATAAACTAATTGCTATTTTACAACTTTTTGGCAGTTATCTAACTATTTTATAACCATTTGACTATTTTATAAGTACTTAACTATTTTACAGCTATTTTACAAACTAATAATTATTTTTCAACCACTTTTCTATTTTTAACTTTTCAAGCTATTTTCTAAATTTAAGCTGGTCAGAGTGCAAACTGTTTATGATTAAATATCCATTTGAGATAAGAATTGAGGTGATAATCCAAACGGGGATTCAGGCAATTGTGAATAAATGAATAAAGATCTAGAGGAATTGAATAGAAAGGAGAAATCGATTTAGCTAATAATCAACGAAGAAAAATACGTAGCATGTACGTATATTATTCTATTCGCATAGTGATTTGATCTAGATTCGAGCACTGAATTTCGAGATAGTATATCGATCCGAGTTGAGATTTTTCACTCGATTTTCGACGGCGAACCTGAATATGGATTTTGATTGGTTCTGGATATTCTTTATCATAGTTATGACTATGCAAGGAGAATGACAGTTTCTGATCGAGAAACCAGATCTGAGTCCGCAATAGGAAGTTGGGTGGATGATACTAGTTCGGAAGTGAAATTGTATGATCAAGTGAGCGATCAAATTTTGAAAGTGTGTACGAATGGTATATGTACATCGTACGTGATTAAATTAAATTGATATTGGAAAGAGAAGTATGTTTTGAGAATATGTATATGGAATAAAATGGGACTTGGATATTTCTATGATTAGAACTAATTTTATAGAAAAGTAATATGGTTAATAACTTTATAAAAGAGTAATAAAATTTGAATATTTGATTTGAAATAAACAAAGTTATATATCTTTGTTATATAAGATAAATCTCCCCTTATTGAATCTATTGTTGGAAGAAAAGGGTTTTTGAAACTATTTGAAGTATAAAAAGGAAATTTATACAAGTATGAAGTGATTCAAAGATATTTCATGGTTATATATATCTATATATAAAGGATTTTATGAGAATGGATTTGGGAAAAGGTTTTTGGAACCTTTGAATTTGGAAAGGCTTTTGATTTTTGGGAAAAATCAATTTTGGAAATTTGAAAATCCTAGTTTGAGAATAATTGATTTTGGAATAATCGATTTTGAGAAAGGAGTTTTATATGGGATTCATACTAGGTGTATGATTTGGAAGATACTATATGTGTATAGTATAAAGTGTTTTGAAAATGCTCTGGAGAAAAAGACGCTCCCTTGAAATGAACTTCTCAGGAGTACCATAGGTTGGTACCGCCTTAAACCTCAAGGGGGAGGCTCTAAAGTGGATCCTGTGAGGAAGTCGGACAAACTGAAGTTCCTGAGGATTATTGGGTAGCGAAAGTCAAGGGCGCTGATGCCTACAGAGGCATTTGGGTTATGCTATGACGATAGTGTAACTCGATGTCACTGCGATCTACTATGGGCCGTAGCGGAAATCGTGTGGAGGTGAGTGTCAACGGTCTACGCTTGATTTTGCCGGGAAGGCAACGTAACATCGGTAGAATGCGATCTATGGTCGAGTGGAGTGGAGAAGTTTCATTTTTTTGGCAGCGGAATTCGAGGGCGCTGATGCCTATAGTTATATGGGTTTTGACTGTGATAGCAACGTAACCCCAGTTGTAGCTGTGGTCTGTAGTGGGTTCCATGGCGTAATTGAGGGGCGCGGAGTGTCTACAGTTATCTATGGATTTTATCAGGATGGCAACGTAACCATCGAGTTAACTGCGACCATGGATGGGGATGATGATTTCCAGAGCATTCTCACCAAAGATGTTTTCTTTATTTCAAAAAACAATGTTTTCTATATTTTCAATAAATTATTTTCCAAGTATTTTCAATAGTGTTGAAATGGGTTTACCAAGTACTTATAGATTTTCAGTCCTATGCCTGATCAACGTATGACCGAATTTCTGTGAGAACAAGGATGGACTGGTTGAGACATCGAGTTATAAAAAGTATTTTTATAAAAACTATTTTGTAATATTATGTGGATTTTAGAAGCAGTTTAAAAATTATCAAAGAATAATTCATCTGGTTTTAAGTTATTAAATAAATCCTAGCTTCATTCCTTTTCGAGGACGAAAAGATTCAAAGGGGAGAGGAATGTGATATCCTGTAAATTTCTAGGCGAATAAATAATGTAATAATCTTCTTTAATAATGTAAAAATGTATTCTTTTTCCTACAACATATAAAATAAGTATTAATTTGGATTTATATAAGTAAAATTTAAAAAGAGAAAAAAAAGAATTTGAATTTGAAATTTCAAGTGTAAATATTTTAAAAATAAATTGAGTATAAAATAATATGTATATATGATTAGTTTTATATCATTGCCGTTAAAGGTTTTATAAATATAAATTAATAGCATATTAAACTAGTATAATTATTTTTAAGTGTGTAAATGGATTTTTATTCTATTATCTTTTAAAATTGCATAAATAAATAAAGAGAAATTTAAAACAATACATATTAAAGACGTTTATAAATACATAGAGCTAAATTTAAAATCTATTAATACACATGTTAGCTAATAACATTATCAAATTAACAAGTATTAACAAATTAGATAAGAATGATGACAAGTGTCCCATTTTCTTTTTCTTTTTAAAAATATTTATTAAAAAAATAGAATAGCTTATATTAACATTTTCAATTCTTTCCTTCATTTCATTCTCTGATCTATTTTTCCAAAACTAAACTAAGAAACAAGAAGAAATCTGTAACAAAATCCAGTAAACAAAATCAAAATCAAAGGAACTCAACAACAATCCAAAACCTGGTAATCAAACAAGCTTCAGCTCATAACAATCAAGTTCAGAGCAAAGCAAGAAGATTCAAGATCCATGCAAACCAATTTTCAGATTTGAATACAAGAACGGATTTCAAAAAGCCTATCCTCTATTATCTTCTATAGGTGAGTAAGCTAATATTTTTAAACTAGATCTGTTTAAACTTTGATGCTTGAGATTAATGCTGATATAATGTTGTGAAAATGATTGCATGAATGTACAAAATATTTGCATGTTTATGTATATATAAATGATTTGTTTTGTGTATGACCGTGTATAGATATATAAGGCTCTGTTCTTGATGCAACAGGCAAGATAAGTCCCAAAAATCTCTTTCTTTAATCTCTTATAGCTTATGATGTATAAACAAATCATGTTTGAATTAACAAGATTTAAATTTTAAAATTATTTTTGCGTTTATTTAGAAAGTAATTAAACTGGAAAAGTAGAAATACAGTGGAAGGTTGATTCAAGGAAAAAATTTGATTTGTAAATTCTCAGGATTTGATTGTATAATTAGATTCGTGATGAAAACAATGATTTTTTATGTGGGTTTTGAAATTTTTAGTGAAGCAGGGAGGAAGATAAGTAAGGCTGAACGGATTTGGACAAGACGGCAAATTCGGGTGGCTGGGTTGATTTGAAGGCGTGGCACTTGACGTAGAGGAGGAGTAGGGCATGAAGAACTCGAGAAAAATGTCTTTGGAATTTATAAGTGCTCGTGGAAGTAGGTCGATCGGATATTAGGGTTTAATCCCTGTTGGGTTCATCTTCATTCTCGAACCAATTGCCCCGTCAAGGATGTTTCGGGCTTTATCGCGAGTGGGGAATAGATTTGTGGGTCTACGGCGTAGGTTTGGGCGAAGTGTCAGGGACTCTGGTGATCTGAGGTGGTGGCGCGGTGTTATCTTCGTTGAGCAGTTCTGATTTCAGGTAAATCGACGTGCTCGATTTCGTTTTCTGGTGCGCGTAACCATGCTAGGTGGTCATTCGTGATGGGATAGTCGTCGACGGTTTGTATGAGGTCGCGGCGAAGATCGAAGAAGCGGCAAGGCGACGTGCATATACACGGTGCACGTATGTGACTGGGTAATGTTAGCTTTGGGGAAGAAGGTTGTGGTCGGGGTTTACTCGAGTTTTCCTCATGTTTTTCTCGTGATGGTAGGTGATTCGCGTGTGACTCGGGAAAGATTTTAGTTGGCTCGGTGGTTTTGAGGGTTTGGGCTCGGTCGATTTTGTTGTTCCAGGTTTAAGAGTTTTAGATAAAACATGTAAAAAAAATTATTTAAATAAACAGAATCCAGATTTATATTAAGCAGAGGAAATCAAAGTTTAAAAGAAAAGAAAATATTAAATAAGTTTCAAGCTAAATAAAAATGAAACAAGTTTTCGGGTGAGAAAATGTTTAGCTAAGTTTGGAAAGGTATTTAAAATGAATTTGTTTAATTCATATTGACTTAGTATAATTTTATAACAAGTTAATTATCTAATTATATTCTTAAGTGTTTCAAAAGCAATTTGATAATGATAATTAAGGAATAAATAAAGAAAATGGTTTGACTTAAAAAGTTAATTAAGGTTTTAATGATTTTAAATTAATTAAATTAACAAAGTAACTAAAGAGTAATTAATTAATTTAATTAATTAATGATTAGGAATTAATTAATTAATAATTGAGGGTTATATATTAATTAATTGGAGATTAATTAATTAGTAATTAGTGATCAATTAATGTAAGTAATTAGAGATTAATTACTTAAATGATAATTACTTAATGTAAGTAATTAAAGGATAAATTTGTTAATTTAATTAGTAATTAAAGGTTAAATTAATTAAAAATTTAGGGTTATTTAATTAAGGATAATTAGCCAATGGGAAATTTCTTAATGGAAGTAATTAAGGATTAATTATTTAGTGTAATTAATTATGGATTCATTAATTAAGGAAATTTATCAAGGATTAGTTAATAAATGAGCGTGATTTATTAAAGGATAATTAAACAATGTGAGTGATTATCAGATATTTAATGTAAGTAATTAATTAGGGATAAATGTAATTAAAATGAATGAGTGAAGGGTAATTAATTTGTGAAATTAATTACTTAATGTAATTAAAGAATAATTAATCAAGGATGATTAATTAAGATGGATGATTTAAGAATGATTAATTAATTGTGTTGTAGTTAATTAATGTTAAGTAAGCAAGATTAAGATAATCCAAGTGATTAAAATTGGTGATTAATTTAATTGAAGATTGATTAAATTAATTAGGAATTATATACCTAATAAATCTTGCTATAGATTGTTGAATGATATTTGATAACTTGAATTATTGATTTGCGATTGAGATGTGTTGTGATATGAATGGGTTGAACTGTGATAATGTGGGTTACCTATCTAAGTTGAATTGTTGAGTGGTATGATATCCTAAATGTGAATTATATTGTTTAAAAACTTAACAACTTGGATTGGAAATGATATTGGATTCGAAGAGACCGGGGTCGGGTATCGTAATACTCGAAACCACTTCGATTAGTAAACTAAATTCTTTATAAATTGGATATGTGGAATTAAACAGGCTGGATGTGGAATAAATTAAGTCATTTGGCCTTTATTTGAGTAATAATTATTGGATATTATTTGTAATAAGTGATGGACTTTGAAAACTCGTAAAAGGTACGAGTTACCTTGGTTTGACAATAAGTTTATAACTAAGTATTTCATATTATAAGGGTTTACTCGCATTTGTTTCCAGCCTGACCTGGGTGTTACTTTGTTGTAATGCTCGGGTCAGATCGAATATTACAGATTTTCAAGTAAGGATGTTCTGGAGTTCAAGAGGCGAGCTGGATGGTAGGAATGTATGGAGTGTATTCCGCTGAGTATATTACTGTTGTTGTTTATCTGGGACATGTTGATTTACTGTCCAGTATTTGTGTAATGTTGTAACTCTGATGCATTGATGTAAATTAACTGATATAGTTTTCCTTTGTATAACTTTTATTTTATTTGATATTATATTTTGATCCACCGCGAATGTGAGATTCTGTATTTTGGTGTTTTTGTTTCTCCTTCTTCTTCTATCTTTTTTCTTCTTTTCCCTAACTATCTGGAATTTTCCGGATTAAAAATTTCGGGTCATTACAACTATGGTAGCCCAGTCATTGTATGGAATCCATTTTCCAATACAAGCTTTTATGGTTTTAGTTATATACCTATTATGCTGAAATTTAATTAATGTATAACAATTTCGGACAAGATTAATAAGTGTTTGTATCTTAGACACTATTATAATATTAGAGAATTTCGTATGAAATGTTTTAGCTATCGTATGGTAAAAACTCGTCCGTGTTTATATGCGGCGTAGCCTTACGAGATACTATTGATTTTCAAAGGTTTTCTATAACTTTAAAATCTTATGGGGTATGTTTTCTCACGTTGGTTTCCAGACCGACTCAGGTGTTATTTTGTTAAAATGCTCGGGTCAGACCGAGCATATTTATATATATTTTAGTTGGAAGCTTTGGAGCTTCAGAAGACGAGTTGGTGACCTCGAGACGTATTTACGTATATGGTTATTTTTATGTTTTATTCATTGTTGTATTTATTAGAAATTGTGAGGACGTGCTGTTATAACTGTCAGGCTGAAATAAGTAGTATACTTTGATTGATGTTTCGTATATACACATATTATAGTTGTTGCGTAAAGATTTGATGTATATTATAGATCATTCGTTCTGCTATGAGATTCTGCGTTGTTTAGTTATCTTCTTATCTTCTTTCTGATTTCTTTTTCCTTAACAATCGGGTTATCTGGCATTCGATTGCATGACATGCAATATAGTGCACGTATTAGTGTCGATTTTCGAGGGTCGAAAATCCCATTCATTACAGTTGGTTAAGCTCGTATCTTCGAGCTCTACATTTCCCTAGTTTGAAGTCCTTGGCCAATTTCGCCTCTAAAGGCTTCGATCGATGATAGCCGTTAAGTGGAGGGTTTTAATGGCGGCTGGAATTTATTTAGGGTTAGGTTTGTAAATGAAGGAAAGTTAAGGCCCTATTTATAGAAAATTTCGGCAGCACTATTCATCCATGAAAATTTCGAACTCCAAACGAAGCGTACCTCCCGACATTCTATGTTATACCCATATTCTGAACACAATGGAACATATTAATATTTCAATAATATTCAAAAGATAGCTTTTCAAAAACAAATTATATTAGTTAAAGTTCTAAAAATGAGTTCTATACGTTTCAAGCTCGTACGACCAAACGATAATTTTGATCGCTACGAAACGTGAAATCCTATAATAATTTACTATTATGGATCCGATGAAAATAGTTTCATTGAAATCCAAGAAATGCTCAAAAAGACTATTTTTACACGTTAATTAAAACGAGAAATTTCGAAAATCAATTTAATCACTTTTAAATTCAAGTTAAAAAGTTAACAGTTTTCATTCTTATTTAAATAAAATTTAAATCAACTTTTGAAATCATTTTTATCATATTAAATTTAGGATTCAATTATTTAAATAATTCCAATGTTAACTTCAAACAATTAAATTGTCAAATAAATAACTATATTTGAAATATAGTTATTTAACTTATTAAATTTCTCTTTTAAAATGAATTCATATAATAAAACAACTACTTCCATTTTACAGTAATTCAACATCTTTGCAACTAATGTATACAGCAAAAGTTATCCATTTCTTACCAAATAAATGTTTTCTTATTTCTGAAACTTATAATTATCAAAAAAACAATTTAATGTAAATAACTTATGCTTTTACTTTTTTAAAACATTCATTCGATCTTTATTGACTTAATATTGATTATTTCAATTTATGTTATCAATTACTTACAATTCAATATTGTTTAATTAACTTTCTAATATAAATTATCAACTTTTATCTTATTGAATTTTGTTATTTAAATTTTTATCTAAGTTCATATCCAATAAACTATATCGATTTATAAAACAACAACATACGAGCGGATATATAGCACAAGAACCGCACTACGACTCGAATCTAATCGCCTACTCCATTATTGCCTCGTTGTGTACTTTCTTTGACCTCAACAGATCACTCAAGCACAATAGCCTTTGAACTATGGAGTCTATGCTAACCATTTTTCTATAAATCGATCCAATTTGGTACTGATCGATGCCATCATGTGCTCGATCATCTGCCTAAGTCTGGAACTGAATCCTCACCATCATGTGCTTCTCCCAGTTATTTATGTTTATCATACATGATCGTGAAACCGATCACGTCTCAATCCTGTATCCAGTTGTCTTTCGATCGCTGTCTCGATCTCCTACTCTTCCTATGTAGTAATAGTCTGTGGCTTGCGCTCCTTGCCTCGATCGATGATGTGCACGTAAATGTGCATATATTTAGATTCATATTTTTTCTATTTTTATTTAAATAAATATCATATTTGGGCATTTTAACATGTTTAGAACCAAAATTCAAATATTTTCAAATCATCATATATTCATCTTCATTTAGGGGTAAAGTGGCAATTTTTGTGCATATGTCAATATGAGAATTTTTACTTGGAAGTTTTTATAATTATTATAGGAAATTTTGATGCATATGGAAGAAGGATTCATGAAGATATATGCTTACACAAGGGAATACAAAGGAATGAAAAGGAAACAATTTAAGTTCATGATCATGCAGGACTTCACCCACTTGCTTAAATCTACAATTAGAAACTAATGGACAACTAAGTGGAAGTTAAAGCTTCATGCAAATTAAATGATGAATTAATTAGTGGCTAATGATTACTTGCTGGCCACACTTCCTAAAGAGCATTTTAGGAAGCACCCTAAAAATTGAATTATGTTTTTATGCATATATAAATAGTCCTCTTATGTACATGTAAATGATCTTCTACTCTCTCTTATTTTACTTAGGAAATTAGCAAGTTGTAAACACAAATCAAAGTTAAATAAAAATGGCTTCCGAGCATCCTTCTCTTCTCTTTTCTACTTGCTTTTATTTACTTTTATGTTAAGTAGTATGGACCCGTGCTTCGCACATGGGCTGTTTGTATTATTATATACGTTGATATTTTGTTTGAGTGCAAACATGTAAATGGAAAGCAAGGGCATTTTTGAAATTTCAAAAAGACAGCGAGTAAATTAGTTCAAACAATTTCTTTATTACTAGTAGAGATGTTTATTTCCATGCTCTATTTTATTTCATATTTATAGCTTAGATTTACATTCATGCAAGTAATGTAGCTTTGTTTTTTTATGCAAGTAGTTAGTAGGTAATCTCTCTTTCTTCCTTTGCTTAGTTTCCATTTCCTTGCTTTTTAATGTTGAAATTTACAACTGTTGATTTGATGAAACAAATGAGTAGTTAAACCCCTTCAATTTAGGGGCAATGAAACTCTCTAACTTTATATAATTTCAACATTTTTATGGTTAATGATCTCTTTTGTTTGAGCTTCATGAAAGTAAATTTTGATGTAAGTTTATACAAGTGGCTTTGATAGCTTATGTTGTTTTTGCAAATGAGCTATTCTTATTTAACATAAACACAATTTACATCATCATTTGTTAATCGATTTTTGATTTTGAAAAGAAAGTAAAAACAAAATTTGATGATATATCGTACTAATTGCAATAGCAAATAAATCATACTTAAAATTACTTTTGCTTTTGGCTTCATTTTCATAAGAATTGATAAGTGGTTTATTTGTTGTATTATAATTTGATGGTTTAGGTTATGTCAATTAATAACATAAATAAACCATACTTATAATAAATGCAACAATTATTTCACTTAAGATCAAAACTAGAGATCATAAATTATTTGTTTGTGATGTACAAAAAATATTAGTGGATTTACCTCTAAATTATTCTCTAATCTCATAGTTATTATTCACTTTAATTTTAGTTTTAGCTTTATTTTGCTTGTAATTAACAATTTCCTCTCTACTTAGGTTTAATTTGATTGGATAGAGTTTTAAAATCATAAAAATTCCATGCGGATCGACCCGTACTCGCCATGTACTAAAATTGTACGCCGTGCGCTTGCGGTTATTTTAGTTTGAAATTTATCGATAGTTTTCTAATTCGATAGAAATTTCGTCGTTAAACAAATTTTTGACGCCGTTGCTGAGGAATCGTTTTGATTTTGATTTTTTATTTTTTGAATTAGTTCGTTTGATTGTTGTGTGTTTTTATTTTGTGTGTGTTTGCAAATTAAAGAAGAAAAAAAATATTAATTGTTGTTTGATTTTTGTGTGCATTTATTTGTGTGCTTGTTTTCTTTTTATTTGCATTGCTTTGACATATTTTGGAAAAAAACAAAGCACACACAAAATTATAAAAAATTAATAATAAATATTTTATTTTATTTTCAATTTACAGTTTCTACTACATATCTACTGTTACATTTGCTGTCTCTGTTACAAACATATTACTGTTACACTGTACTGTGTGCACAATTCCTTACTGCTGTGCATGCTCTGTGCACATTCACTTTCTTTCACCTCTGCCACAAACCACTCTCAAACTTCTATTTCACTCCATCATAAAATTTCCTTTGCCTAGTCACCATTGCATAAAATACACCAGAGCACAGACAACCACTGCAGTGAACATAACCCATGCAACTCAACTTCATTCTTTTCTCCCCTACATCGTCTGACACCTGCCACCAAAAAAAAAAAAAAAAAAAACCGCCTTGCCTACCTCCCTCTACTGACCAGAGACTCATTCAGCATCAAATGGCCTGGTCCTCTCCTCCATAATCCTCAACAAACTCGCTTCCAATCACTGCCTCTCAAACCCACGAACAACAAAAAGTAATCGAATTCCTCCACCCGCGACCTCAAATGGAAACCCACAGCATACAACATCGACCTCTGCAGTCTTGACCTACCCTATCCCTCTGTACAAACCACCTCACAACCCAAACCATCATCTATACCACTTGCACAGCTGCACATCTCATCAGTGCTTACAGACCATCCAACAGACTTGCGAACTACCGCCACAAACACCTTGACCATCCACCAACACCTGCTTTTTACATTAACTGCGATTTGCTCAAATATTCTACAACCACTACATTACCACTACTCAACATACAACAACACTATTCCATTGTCACTGTGAACCACTGACCACTAGCCACCATACAATCCACAACATCCCACAGCCGTGTACTTACCCTCCTTCACCATAACAAATTCACTTGCACACCAATCCACTTCTTCAATCAAAATTGCACACATCTGCACCTATCAATAAACCATCTTGCTGCAAGCCTTCTGCACATACTGCTGCCAAACACTACCCAAACTATACACCTAGTCATCAACAGTTCATCTTGCACCTCACTGACCACAATCCACTACATAACTAGCGGCCTACTGCTTTGACAACGGCCTCTGCCTCAACATCCATCAGCAAACCCTGTACTCCAATCAACCACTGCAGTTTCACTGCCTCCCACAATTAATTTCACTTCCATACCGATCCTCTACAAAAACACTTCAATACCAAATTGCAAAACAGAATACATTATACACCTGAACACTACAGACATGGCATATCACTAGAAGCAAATACTGTTGCAAGTTAAGTTAGTGCAACTAGCTGTCACAGCTACATAATCGTTCTCATTTGAATAAGTCTTATTTGTTTTCAGTTTCTATTTAGTTTTTCAGCTTGTAATAGTTAATAATTTTGCAGAATATTAAAAAGGTTTATTTTTTATTTTGTTAACATGGTATCAAAGCAAGGATATCTATAAGGTGTTCAGTTTTTATTCTGCAAATTGATTCTGCAAAGATGAATAGTGGAAGCAGTCCCTGTGTAGACAAGCTTGCTAGTGACAACTATAGTTACTGGAAGCTATGTATGGAAGCCTATCTGCAGGGGCAAGATTTGTGGGATCTTATCTCTGGTGAAGAAGCAGTAATTCCAGAAGATACGCCGCAAAATGCAGAGGCACGAAGGAAGTGGAAAATCAAGTGTGGCAAAGCTTTATTTGCTTTGCGAACTTCTATCAGCAAAGAGTACATCGAGCATGTTCGTGATGTAAAGTCACCAATGAACGTGTGGGACACACTTGAAAGGCTATTCACTCAAAAGAACACGATGAGGCTGCAGTATTTAGAGAATGAACTTGCTGGGATGACTCAAGGTAATTTGTCTATTTCAGAATATTTTTTGAAAATTAAAACTTTGTGCGCTGAAATTTCGGAATTGGATACGGAGGAACCTATAAGTGATGCTCGCTTGCGTCGTTATCTCATTAGAGGGCTGCGAAAGGAGTTCATGCCCTTTATTTCTTTGATACAAGGATGGGTAAATCAGCCTTCTATCGATGAATTGGAGAATCTACTTACGAATCAAGAAGCATTAGTGAAACAAATGAATAGCAACAAACAATCTCACTCCCAGGTGGAAGATGCTCTTTATATAAAGGAGAAAGCAAAAGGCAATTATTTTTCTAAGAATTCTGCAGATGATAGTAAACAAACAAAAACTGAAGGGCAGTCCGAAGGCAATTTAAAGGGCTGTTACAGGTGCGGAAAGCCGGGACACATAAAACGTAATTGTCGTGCGAAGGTGGTGTGCAATCGGTGCGGGATATCAGGCCACATTAAACCAAATTGTCGTGTGAATATCAAAGAAGCTGGAGCAAATATTGCGCAAGAAAGCAATGAGTTTGAACAGCCTAACTGGGAACAATGCTTATCAATTGAAGTTTTTGATCTACCTGCTAATGTGCAAACTAATACTTCAATAGATTGTGGCAAGGATTGGATCATTGATTCTGGTTGCTCGCACCATGCAACCGGAGATGTTTCTCTCCTCTCCAATGTTCATTCTCATCATGGAAAAAGAGTCATTATTACAGCTGATAATTCATTATATCCTGTAGTGAAAGAAGGACATTTTCATGTCAAAAAGGACACTTCAAATGCTGGTGGTGTCTCTCTCCAAGATGTATATCATGTTCCAGGCCTCAAGAAAAATCTTGCTTCAGTTTCACAAATTACTGATTCTGGAAGACATGTTCTTTTTGGTCCAAACGATGTGAAAATTATTTCCAATATAAAACACATTGAAGCTGATGTTTTATATACGGGAAAAAGGAAAGATTCACTTTATGTGTTGTCTGCAAGTGATGCATATGTTGAAAAGACAGGACAAAATGCAAGTGCAACACTTTGGCATGCTCGGCTAGGCCATGTTGGTTATCAATTGCTGCAGAAAATTTCTACAAATAAACTTCTTAATGGAGTTCTTCGATTTAAGGAAATTCATCAGGATGTGGTGTGTCTTACTTGTCAATATGGGAAATCACGTCGTCTCCCGTTTCCAAATTCAAAGAATAGAGCTGTTGCTGCATTACAGCTAGTCCATTCAGATTTGATGGGACCAACAAGAACTCCTAGTTACTCTGGTTTTCGCTATGTTATGGTTATTGTGGATGATTTTTCTCGGTTCACATGGGTGTACTTTTTGAAAAATAAAAGTGAAACTCTCTCCAAATTTATTCAGTTTAAAGAACAGGTGGAAAAAAAATTTTCATTGCCAATAAAATGTCTTCGCACCGACAATGTAGGAGAATTTATATCTGATCAGTTTCTAAATTATTGCAAGGAACATGGCATTCAACGCCAAATGAATTGTCCAGAAACTCCACAACAAAATGGAGTTGCTGAAAGTAAATTGGCACATCTCACGTCCATGTGTTTGTCATGGTTGCATGCAAAGAATCTTCCAAGAGAGCTTTGGGCAACAGCTATTCAATCAGCTTGTCATGTCATAAATCGCTTACCTCCTTGGATAGGGACAGGTTCATCTCCTTTTGAAGCATTATATCATCATAAACCCAATGTGAGTTATTTTCGAGTTTTTGCTCGGTTTGCTATGTTCATATTTCAAAAAATAAACGAACTAAACTTGATCCAAAGGCGAGGCGTTGTATCTTTGTTGGTTATGATGCTCACAGGAAATGATGGAGATGTATGGATTTAGAAACAAAGAAAGTTATTGTTTCTCGTGATGTAGTCTTCGACGAAATTTCATCGTATCAGGTTGATGAAAATTCAAATAGAGGCACAAGTGATCTTTCACCGCTTTTTGGCGATGATGCATCCAGCGAATGGGGGAGCATCACTAGTCCTGAAGAAGAAAATATTCAGCAAGTTCAACAAGATAAAGCTATAGGAACTGCTGCTCGAAAGTCTTCTAGACAAAGAAAGCAACCTGGTCACTTAAATGATTATGAAGTTCAGCTAAATAATTGTTCTATTGTGTCTTGTTTTCTAATGGGTGATGCATATGAAGAAGAACCTGTCTTACGATGAAGCTAAAGATGTTTTTGAATGGGAAGAAGCAATGCAGGAAGAAATATCTGCTCTAAACAAGAACTGCACATGGGAGCTTGTTCCAAAACCTAAAAATGTTGAATTAGTTACTTGTAGATGGGTTTACAAATTGAAGAAAAAAACTGATGGTACAATCGACAGGCATAAAGCTCACCTTGTTGCTCGTGGTTTCTCTCAACAATATGGTCTAGATTACGAAGAGACTTTCATCCCTGTTGCTAAAATGGTGGCGATTCGAACAATTATTTCGTTGGCTGCTTGCAAAGGTTGGACATTATTGCAACTAGGCGTGAAGAATGCATTTCTTTATGGGGAGCTAGACCGAGATATCTTTATGGAGCAGCCACATGGATTTGTGTCCAAGAAGTTTCCGGGTCATGTGTCGACTCAAAAAGGCATCGTATGGCCTTAAGCAAGCTCCACGTGCTTGGTTTGGTAAAATTGCTCAATGTCTTGAGTTTTGTGGGTTCAAGTCTTCAAATGCAGACTCAAGTTTATTCATTAAGAAGACAGCCTCAGTAACAACAATGCTTCTTCTATATGTGGATGATATGATCATTACTGGTGATGACTATGCTGAAATCACTCGTCTTTGAGCTGCTTTGTCGCTTCGTTTTGAAATGAAGAGTTTAGGAGAAGTTTGTTGTTTTCTTGGCTTGGAGATTAAAAAATCAGATGGATATTTTGTCTCTCAAAGTGGATATGTTACAAGTTTATTGAATCGTTTTCGTACGGGGGACTCAAAAGCAGTGACTACTCCCATAGAGCCATTCTTGAAGTTGATCAAAGATGAAGGAAAACCATTGGAAGATGCAACACTTTTTCGACATCTTGTTGGTAGTTTAATCTATTTAACTATCACAAGACCTGACATTTCATATTCTGTAGGAGTCGTCTCTCAATTTATGGATAAACCATGCGAGAGCCACTTAATTGCAGCGAAGAGAATCCTTCGCTATGTAAAGAGCACTCTGAATTTTGGTTTGTCGTATAAGCATAATACATCATTCTCATTGAGTGGCTTTGTAGATGCGGATTGGGCTGGTGACGTAAATGACAGGCGCTCCACAACTGGTTATTGTTTTAATACAGGTTCAGCAGCTATCTCATGGTGCAGTAAAAAGCAAATCACCGTCGCTCTTTCAAGTTGTGAAGCTGAATATGTAGCAGCTTCTATGGTCACCCAAGAATCTATCTGGCTCAAGAGAATTATTGAAGAAATTTATGCTGTCGTGGATTATCCAATTTCCATTCATCGTGACAATGAAAGTGCAATTAAACTTGCTGAAAATCCAGTGTTTCATGCTCGTACAAAGCACATTGAAACACATTACCATTTTGTTCGAGAGAAAGTTTTGATGCAAGACATTCAGCTGCAGAAAATACAATCTGAAGATCAAGTCGCTGATATATTTACCAAAGCATTGAGCAAAACAAAGTTCGAAGCATTTCGAAGTGCACTTGGTGTTGTTGACAGTAAGATTGCACTAAGGGGGAGTGTTGCAAGTTAAGTTAGTGCAACTAGTTGTCGCAGCTACATAATCGTTCTCATTTGAATAAGTCTTATTTGTTTTCAGTTTCTATTTATTTTTTTAGTTTCTATTTATTTTTTCAGCTTGTAATAGTTAATAATTTTGCAGAATATTAAAAAGGTTTATTTTTTATTTTGTTAACAAATACAAGTATCACAAAGAAGTCCAACTGCTGCTGCTACTAACCTACTGCCCCTGCTGTCAGCAAGCTGCGACCACTACAATCGCCAACCCAATCCCATCACCTCAATTTTCTTCGACTACCAAGCAATCGAAAACACCCAACGTGATTTCCTCCATGCCTTCCTTATCTATCTCAGCCACACCCTAAATTCACCAAACCCCCGATCGTCAGCCATCGAATTGCCTCGACTTGACTTCCAGCACTAGCCACTGATCAGCAAGATCGACTTCAAATCAAGATACGATATCAACTAAACCTAAAATCGAAGTAGTTGCCAACTCGCCTGTAACAACCATACACTTCTCAGGTTGATCAGGGATGGGGACTGCAGCACCATCGTAGGGAGGAAGGGAGAACAGCTACCAGATTGAAGAACAGTGGAGCAAGCTTTATGGATATAAACTGCACATTATAGGCGGTAATGTATAAATAGTTGTATGCTTTGATGTAAGGGATATGGGCTTGTGCATGTTTGTGCATGCTACTGTGCATTAGTTAGGGAGTTTGAATGGGCCGTTATTAGGCTGTGTGTATTTGATCCTTTATGTTGTGATTTGCGCCTATATAAGTAAAGGTTGTAACATTTGTAAGGTGTGAAGAAATTGAAAGTAATAAAAATTCTCCTTTCTGTTGTTACTGTGTTGATCATCATCTTCTTCCAGTTATTCTCCTTGTTTCTTGCACTTGGGTACTTAGTATAATCCGTTTGTTATTTTTTGTTTGTAGTTGAATTACTGCTCTTCATTTCAGATTATGTTCATTTAAGTTTTTTGACATACTTACTTTTCAGTTCTTGTTCTGGTAATTGCTTCAGCCCTTGTATCTTTTCAATTTACAATCCTTGTTCATAATTCTGCACTTAACTTTCATTCCTTATTTCTGTATCAGATGTTAGTATACATCTTTAGAATTGTCAAATACTTGTAATCCGTAGTGTTCATTTTAATGCAGTTGTTAATGCTTATTTCTCATCTTGATTCAGCTTTAGTTTAATAAGATAGCTATACTTGTATTCTTGAAATTGCATTTGTATCATTTTACTGTTTTCCACTTTTCATATGACAAGCAATATACACGTTCTTGCATCATTCTTTTATTTTCTTGCAACATTTCTGTTGCTTGATCCTCATTCTTGAATTCATGCGAAATTTTTGCTATCAACTTCTTATACTTGAACCAATTCTTGAACCATTTCACTTGCTTGAACTACAAGAAAGTTTGAGTAACAATTCCTTGTGTGCATTAACATTACTGTGCACAGTCTTTTGAATCTTCTTCTTCAAGCAATTCCTCAAACACTGTTGCAAACTTGTCAAACACCTTCTTTTTCACTGAAAACACATCAAATCTCCATGGCAAACACTCCAGACCCATCAGTGCCTACCAATTTGGTATCAGAGCCGGTCACCGAGTTGATTTTCAACACTAATCCACAATTCGATCCTGGAAATTCAGAAAACCCACTACAAGAAATCATTCAAGATCAAGATTCTGATCATCAGTGGCAACGGCAACATGAGTACAACAATAAAAATGATGCTCTTATGAACAGTCTCATGCAAAGAATTGAGGGTTTAGGAAATGTCCTGAATGTGTTGGCGCGGCAGCAATCTCGAGACCAAGCATCCACTTCAATACCACCTCCTCCTCCTCCTCCTCCTCAAACCACAGCCTCATTCCCATATTATCAAAATGTTCCTCCTCCTAATACGCCGATGCAAAATTCAAACCCTAGAAATATGGTTCCTCCTAATAGACCGAATATACCACTGCCAAGAAACTACCCCACTTATCCACCAAGAAACAATCCTATGCAAATAAACACCCCTCTAAGGCCGCAAGAACCACCATTTCAACCAAGAAACTACTACTCCAACTATCCTATTCATGAACAATCCAACCCTTACTATTCCCCAGCCTATCATCAGTCCATTCCTACCATGAAATTGGACTTTCCTATCTTCACGGGTGATGAAAGTGTTACAGATTGGTTAAGGCAGATAGAGCAGTACTTCCGTTTTCATCATACTGATGAAAACCAATGGGTTGAAATTGCTTCGTTTTCATTAAGAAAAGAAGCTTTACAGTGGTATCACTGGTATACCAATACTATTGAGAATCATGAGTTATGGCCAGTATTCAGAGAAGAGATTCTGGTGAGATTTAATACGGAGGAAATGGAGCGACCCTATGAAACTTTATCCAAGCTGAAACAGTACACTACTGTTAGAGTATACCTGAGTAGATTTGAGCAGTTGCAGGCTGTAATTGATACCCTACCCTCTAAATTCTTGCTAGACCGGTTCATTGGAGGCTTAAAAGAAGAAATTCGATATGATGTATTGACCTCTAGACCTCATGATTTCAGAGAAGCTGTTGCTTTGGCCAAGATGTTTGAATGTAAGTATATGCAAGTAAAGAAAGGAACCAAAAACAGCAACCCACCAATATCAAAAACTACCCAAGTTGCTCCCACTTCATCCACTAAATCTTTTCTAAGTCACCAACCTACCTCAAACCCTAAAGAAACCACTACCACTGTGGAAAACTCAACTCGTACCAAAGGCCTTACCCCTGTTGAAATTGTTGAAATGAGGAAACAAGGTTTATGCTATGGTTGTAAACAGAAGTGGCATAGAGACCATAAATGCCCTACTCCCAGAGTGTATGTGCTAGAAGGTGTAATGACCCTTAGAGATGAAGAAACAAATGACCAGGTGATACAAGAGTTGGGTGAGACAGAAGAAGAATCTGCAGTAGAAGAGACACTCTCCATAACACTCCAAGCCATGTGTGGCATTCCAGCATTATCTACTATCAAAATTCAAGGAGTCATTAATAAAAAACCAGTGTAAATCTTAATTGACTCGGGGTCAACTCACAGCTTCATTAATGAAGAACTGGCCAGAAAACTCAAACTGAAAATTGATGAATCCAAAGTGTATGAAGTAACAGTAGCTAATGGGGAAAAATTAGATGGGTCAGGAATTTGTAAAGATGTATTGCTAAAATGCCAGGGATGCAAGATGCCGGTTGAATTGCTTCTGCTACCTTTAGAGGGCTGTCAAGTAGTCCTTGGTGCTCAGTGGATGAGAGGTCTAGGTGAAGTTACTTTGAATTTGGAACACTTGCAGGTGAAGTTTCATTATAATAACAAGTTGTACATATGGCAAGGCATAAAGCCAGATGAAGTAAGAATGATTGATAAAAAATCAATGGATAAAGAAAGTTCTCATGCCCAAACCACCATGTTATTATGCCTTCACATGTCACCTTCCCATAAACATGATTCCAATCTTTCCCCTGCCATTGTTGGGCTCCTCCAAAAATTTCCTATGATCGTCACTGATGAACCTCCTTTCCCACCTCAAAGAACACATGACCACAAAATTCCACTTCAACCTAACACCAAACCTATTTGTATGAAACCCTACAGACATTCATATCACTTGAAAAATGAGCTGGAAAGAATTATTGAAGAAATGTTGAATACTGGACTTATTAGGCCGAGCACTAGTTCCTACTCATCCCCAGTTGTGATGATTAAAAAGAAAGATGGCACTTGGAGGCTATGTATTGATTACAGAAGCTTGAATTCACATACTCTCAAAGATAAATTTCCTATTCCCTTGATTGATGACCTCTTTGACGAACTACAGGGCTCTAGCTGGTTTTCAAAGCTTGATTTGAGATCAGGCTATCATCAGATACGCATGAATGATTCAGATATTCACAAGACAGCCTTCAGAACCCATCATGGCCATTATGAGTTTCTGGTGATGCCATTTGGTTTAGTTAACGCTCCTTCTACATTTCAATCCTTGATGAATGACATTTTTAAATCATATTTGAGAAAGTTTATATTGGTGTTCTTTGATGATATATTAGTATATAGCAAAACTTGGGTTGATCATCTACAGCATCTTGAACAAACCTTCAAAGTCTTGCAGGAGAACAAATTAGTGGTGAAGCTATCCAAATGTAGTTTTGCTAAGGAGACTTTAGATTACTTGGGGCATGTGATTTCATCTAAAGGTTTAGCTGTTGACCTACAAAGATTCAGGCAGTACTTGAATGGCCCCTACCACAAACATTAAAAGCATTGAGAGGATTTTTAGGACTCGGTGGATATTATAGAAAATTTATAAAGAACTATGGGGTAATAGCCAAGCCTATGACAGAGATGTTGAAGAAAGATTCTTTTAAGTGGAATGAAGCCTCAAAACAATCCTTTGAACAGTTGAAGCAGTGTCTTATTAATCCCCCTATCCTAGCTATGCCTAATTTTAACCTACCATTTATATTGGAATGTGATGCTAGTGGGTATGGGGTGGGTGCTGTGTTGTCTCAAGAGAACAGACCTATTGCATATTTGAGCAAAGCTTTGAATGGAAGGAACTTGGCTTTATCCACTTATGAAAAGGAGTTGCTAGCTATTATTATAGCCACAAAAAAAAGGAATCAGTATTTACTAGGAAGGCAATTTGTAATCAAGACAGATCACCACAGTCTTAAATACCTTTTGACACAAAAGTTACACACCGGGTTGCAACACAAATGGCTAGCCAAGTTACATGGTTTTGATTACATAGTAGAGTACCGTAGCGGAAAAGAAAATGTAGTAGCCGATGCTTTATCTAGGAGAGATGAAGTAGGAGAGAGGCATAGCAATAATATTGATTCACACTTACAAGCTATATCCATAGTACAGGCACCTTGGTTCGGAGAAATTAAAAGGACACTGCATGCTTCAAAATGGTACAAGCAACTGTTGCTACAGTTACAAAATCAAACCTCCCCACATAATAAGTATCAAATAGTAGATGAAGTTATATACCATAAAGGAAAACTGTTAATAGATCACAATGAAAAGGAACTGTTGCTTCCACTAATAAAAGAACATCATTCCACTCCTCTGGGCGGACACTCTGGCATCAAGGCAACACTCAAAAAAATTAAGCAAGTTTTCTATTGGAAGAAAATGAAAAGAGATGTTGAAACTTTTGTCAAAACCTGTGATGAATGTCAGAGAAATAAGGAGGAAAACATACTCATTCCTGGCTTTCTACAACCCTTACCTATTCCAGACAGAATTTGGATTGACATATCCATGGATTTTATCACTTGCCTACCAAGGAGTCACAAGCACACGGTCATATTCGTAGTAGTTGATAGGTTGAGCAAATATGCACATTCCCCCCCCCCTCGAGTCACCCCTTCACAGTCAAGGAAGTAGCTACTGTCTTCTTTGATGGTGTCTTCAAATTGCATGGTCTACCCAAATCTATAGTGAGTGATAGAGATGTTGTTTTCACAAGTAAGTTTTGGCAGGAATTATTTAAGCTGCAGGGGTGCACATTGAAGTTGAGTACGGCATACCACCCGCAAAGTGATGGTCAAATTGAAGTGGTGAACAAAATTTTGGAATGTTACTTGAGATGTTTCATTTGTCACAAGCCACATGAGTGGGTTAAGTGGTTGACATTAGCAGAGTATTGGTACAATACTACTTGGAAGACTCCCACCAATACAACCCCTTACAAGGCAGTGTATGGTGTAGATCCTCCGAATTTGTTATCTTATGTGCCTAACACTGCCAAAGTAGAGCAAGTGGAGGAAGTATTGTACTCGAGGGACATCATTATAGAGTTTTTGAAGGATAGTATTAAACTTGCACAAAGTAGAATGAAGAGGTATGCTGACAATAGAAGAACAGATAGGGAATTCAAGCAAGGGGACTGGGTGTTCCTAAAGCTCCAACCATATAAGCAAATCACTGCGAGAATTCAAAAAACTCACAAATTATCCCCCAAGTACTATGAACCATATATGATACTTTAAAGAATTGGACAAGTTGCGTACAAGTTGCAGTTGCCAACTGAGGCAAAGATACATCCAGTATTCCATGTGTCTCAACTAAAGAAAAGGCTGGGAGATGATGTAGTATTCCAAGACAGTGCACCTAGCTTCATTGAAGAAATTGTGGAACAACCGGATTCTATACTTGACAGGAGAATAGTTCCTCGTGACAATAATTCAGTGGTACAGATATTGGTGAAATTAAAGGACAAACCTATAGAAGATGCCACGTGGGAGGATTATTGGCCAACTATTCGCAAATTTCCCACATTGGACCTTGGGACAAGGTCCATTCTTGAAGGAGAAGGGAGATGTAACAACCATACACTTCTCAGGTTGATCAGGGATGGGGACTGCAGCACCATTGCAGGAAGGAAGGGAGAACAGCTACCAGATTGAAGAACAGCGGAGCAAGCTTTATGGATATAAACTGCACATTATAGGCAGTAATGTATAAATAGTTGTATGCTTTGATGTAAGGGATATGGGCTTGTGCATGTTTGTGCATGCTACTGTGCATTAGTTAGGGAGTTTGAATGGGCCGTTATTAGGCTGTGTGTATTTGATCCTTTATGTTGTGATTTGCGCCTATATAAGTAAAGGTTGTAACATTTGTAAGGTGTGAAGAAATTGAAAGTAATAAAAATTCTCCTTTCTGTTGTTACTGTGTTGATCATCATCTTCTTCCAGTTATTCTCCTTGTTTCTTGCACTTGGGTACTTAGTATAATCCGTTTGTTATTTTTTGTTTGTAGTTGAATTACTGCTCTTCATTTCAGATTATGTTCATTTAAGTTTTTTGACATACTTACTTTTCAGTTCTTGTTCTGGTAATTGCTTCAGCCCTTGTATCTTTTCAATTTACAATCCTTGTTCATAATTCTGCACTTAACTTTCATTCCTTATTTCTGTATCAGATGTTAGTATACATCTTTAGAATTGTCAAATACTTGTAATCCGTAGTGTTCATTTTAATGCAGTTGTCAATGCTTATTTCTCATCTTGATTCAGCTTTAGTTTAATAAGATAGCTATACTTGTATTCTTGAAATTGCATTTGCATCATTTTACTGTCTTCCACTTTTCATATGACAAGCAATATACACGTTCTTGCATCATTCTTTTATTTTCTTGCAACATTTCTGTTGCTTGATCCTCATTCTTGAATCCATGCGAAATTTCTGCTATCAACTTCTTATACTTGAACCAATTCTTGAACCATTTCACTTGCTTGAACTACAAGAAAATTTGAGTAACAATTCCTTGTGTGCATTAACATTACTGTGCACAGTCTTTTGAATCTTCTTCTTCAAGCAATTCCTCAAACACTGTTGCAAACTTGTCAAACACCTTCTTTTTCACTGAAAACACATCAAATCTCCATGGCAAACACTCCAGACCCATCAGTGCCTGCCATCGCCTCTTCGCCGTTCAACCTCAATCAACAACTACGAACGAGAACAAAACAGTTTCTTCGTGCGATTTTATTTTGATTTGTCATTTGTTTTTTATTCCAAGATAATTTTCTTTGGGAGATTTTGGATTGAAACGAGATTTTGGATAAAGCAGTTTTCGATTTTCAGTTACACGTTTTAATAAAGAGTGGTTTATTTGTTTAGTGGTCGGGTTTGGATTGAAGGCATGTTTAAGTTTTTTTTAATTAGTTAAGTTTTCTTAGTTTTATTTCAAAATTGTTCCACCCTAATTCAAAAAAAAATTCAAGAAAAAAAAGAGAAAAAAAATAGTTTTTACAGTCTATAATGATTTTGTGAATAGGTTTTATATTTACTTGTTATTAGTTTGTTATCATAAAAAAATTTATAAAAAAAAACAAATTGTTTTAATTTCAAATTTTTTTTTAGCTTCTTGTCATGAAAAGAAACAACTTGTATATATTATGTTTTTAATTCCAGGCTGCAAAAGCAGAAAAGAAAGGGATTGGCTTGCCATAAAAGTTGCTTTGCTCGCTTATAAAAAAAGTCGCTACTAAAAAATTGCTAATAATCTGCACGCTCTGGTATCGTGCCCCTTTTTCTCGTCTTTATTTGAATTGCATTGTTGGTTGCTTGCATTTGCATTTATATATGTAAAACAAAAATTCAAAATCCAAAAACAACTTCATTTTAGTTGCGTTGTAAATTCACGTCTAATATATGCTTTACATCCATCTCATCTTATTTTCTTAAGGGTAATACCCTAATTCACATAAGGTGGGTGTTGTTCCACCTTTTGGTCAAGGCCGAAATATCAACAAATTAGCTGGAAAGGATGGATATCGGAATTACAGATCGATTGGAAACAAGTTTGTGATTGATGTCGTCAAAATTTGACCGAGCTCCAATCAAGATAGGATCGATTGGGAATGATGATCAAGGCTAGGAGAGGCTACTTTTCAAATTTCAGGTCAATCGAAGTTCGTATGATCGAGATATGAATGTATCAATGTTGGAAGGGACTGGTTTGGTATCGATGTTCATATCAGTACATTTCGTATCGATGCCCAATGATACGAACAAGACATTCGCATCGATCAGTGAGGAAGGGAAAGTGGTTTTCGACTCGATGGCTATGGATTTGGATCGAATAGGCAAGCACATGATGGTTTGTTCGACTCGATTATATCGCATCGATCAGGATGAAGCATAGCAGTATACTTCGAATCATACTGTTTGTATCGATCAACATGGATTCGAGTCGATGGTGTTCGTATTGGTCATGATGGAGGTGGCGGCATACTTTGAATCGAAGGTTTCGTATCAATTCAAATGGATACGAAGGCAGAACTCGTATCGATCTTGTTCGTATCGATCCATGGCAATAGCCAGATTGATACGAACAAGGAAGCAGCTGATGGATACGAATTAATGGACATAGATGGGACCGATGCGAACATATGAATGCGAATAAGTGGTTACGAAGCCGAAGGGCATGAAGCCTAGATGCGAACTAGAGATATGCATGAATCAAAGGAAGAGGCATTCAACGCGGCGTGGAGAGTGGATCGAGCCTCGAACATAGGTCCATGTCATCAGCAAGCATGCGCATGGTACCGATGCGAGCCAGTGTTGATGCGAAATGAACCGGTACGAATAGAGCATCACACGAAAACTACAATTCATATCAATCATAACTCGCGATACACAAGTCCAAATACTATGAAATTTTCACAGGAGCTTACGTACAACCTAAGGAATTTTCGTGTCAAGTTTCGGCTCGATTGAACCAAATCTTGATCGATACGAAATTGGTTCGTATCGATCACGGATCAAGTCGAAATTGTGTGGGACCGATCGCGTGGGCCCATTCACATGTCAGAAGCAGTCTCCCAAAATTTGAGCGAGATATTTGCAATCTACGCCTATAAATAACACCTCAGAGCCTATAGAAAAGGGGATCTTTTGGCTTCTCAACGTCCAAACTCTACCCGATTCAACGTTGCACTCCATAGCTGCTTTTGTACTCAAATTTTATCACTAAAATCTGCTGTAATCAGTTGTAACCAGCAAGGAAAGTCAATAAAAGATTAACTTTTGAAGTGGACATAGGCCGGAGATAGCCGAACCACTATAAATCACGTGTCTCTGTCTGTCTCTTTCCATTTTAAGTTTATTATTCTTTATTTTTTATCCTCTACATAACTTAGATCTGTGATTGGTTCATTTATTGTCGATTTGTGTTTGTATACTAGTGCTTTCATGATATTTGGGGTTTGTGACTAATTTTGGGGCAAACACTTTGGTGCTTTCACTGAGAACAACTAACACCCGCTATACCAGATTTGGAGTCTATATTTGAAGGCTTAAGGATTCAGATCTAAAGAGCAATAACAAGGCAATCAAGTAGAAGACAAAGAACCGAGAGAAGTCAGCATGTATGAAGTCAGGAGGCGTCATCAGGGGCTAATCAGACTTTGGCTTTCATCATCAGAGACGAGATGGAGATGATGATGGGAGGTATGGACGAAGGATTTCTGAAAAGACAGGAGGAAATGATGCAGAACCTCCTCAGACAGTTCGGACAAGCAGGAACGACTGGAGTTTCAGGAGTTTAGATCCACGGAGCTGGAGAAGAAGGGCCAAACAGGCAATCGAATGGAGCAGTTCAACAAGGCACAACCCCTGATCAGTACACAACCATAAACCTGGATGGATCCAGGCTCAGGGGCACACCACCTAGCAATGATGGACCATTTCATGGAGGAATTCCAGGTGACACCACACGACAAGATGCTGGTAGGAAAGCAGAAGCGCACGATGAAGAGTACGTACCGGAATTCCCTCAGGGACTCAGGGGCAACCCTTGACGGACAACGCTGGATTGGTTTAGATTATCAGGCGAACTATGAGTGGGGGATTGACAAACAAAGATCTGGAAGGAGTAAACAGGAGTCTGTTTATCCATGAAATCAGAATGGCTCGGAACCCACCAGAGTTCAAGCTACCTACTCTGGAGGTATACAACGGCAAAGGTAATCCTACTGATCACTTGATGAGATACACAAGACATATGGAAATGCTGAGGGCATCAGAGGAAGTGAAGGCCCAATATGTCCTTTTGTACTTGACGGATATAGCTGCTATGTGGTTTAGAAAGCTGGAAGAGGGATCTATCAGGACATGGACAGAATTGGTGGACAGGTTTCTCAAGCAGTTTTGGGTTTATATAAAAAGGCCGAAGAACATAATGACACTAACATCAGTAAAGCAAAGGATAGATGAATCGCTCAGAGCTTTTTTTAACTCATTTCAATGCAGAAGTTGCTTCGGTGGATGGGCCGGATCTATCGATTGTTTTAATGGCAGCAGTGTCAGGAGTCAAAGAGAATTCGGATTTCAAAGCGTCATTGATAAGAGATCCACTAATGGATCTCGAGGTATTCTTTCATGAAGCTAAGACATTCCTTCGGCAGGAAGATGCATGTTCAGACATGAAACTAAAGGAGGTGAACGCGGCTGAGGATGGAGGGCTATCCAGCGGAGGATCGGATAAAGATAAAGACGAAGGAAAAAGAAAGCTGGATGACGAATCAGGAAAAGTTAGGAAGCGGTGGAGAGAGCCCAAATTTTCCACTTACATAGGATTGAACGAGACGTTAGAACGAATATTCATGGATACTTGGAATCGTCTTCCCTACCGAAGGCCAGCAAGGAGAGAACCCTTGAAATGTGAAAGGGCATCCGGAGGCACTGCCTTTTTCACGATTTGGATGGACATGATACTGGTAGCTGCAGGAATCTGAAGGACATAGTTGAGGAGCATATAAGGAATGGACAATTGCGACAATATGTTGGGGCTCGGAATGCGGCGGTGGAACAGAAGCAGCCACCGTTTACCTCAAACAACGATGGCGCAAGGCCCAGGAATGATGGTCGATTGGTTATCAATTGAGAGGGATGATATGAAGTAAGTAGCAAACGGCCAAGTCATTTACTCATGTACAGGGATGAAGATGGCCCCTAGGCATGCTCTGAATGATGATAAACCACGATGCTATGGTTTGTGAAATCTGTTTTTTTTCTTTTGTTTGGAAATTAGCTTTTTCTAGTTTGGTTTGGGAGTCTGGTTTGGGAGTTCGGTTTGAACTCATGGTTTTGTTTGACTTTTGGTTTGGATGATTGTTTTCTGGTTTGGATATTGGTTTGGATTTTTGGTATGGATTTTTGGTTTTCTGATTTGATCTGGATTTCGGATTGGCTTTTGATTGGATTTTTATGTGGTGCTTGGTAAATGGTCGTCGGGTATGGATTATGCTTGGCAAGGTTTCGGAGAGACCGAGATTCGGCCTAGGACTTAGGCCCGATATTATCGGTTATTATTTCAGGTCATCGAGTATGGACTATGCTCGACAGAGGTCCGGAGCGACCAGGATTTGGCTTAGGACTTAAGCCATTGTATTACTCAACGTTCTGGGACACTGGACCACAGTCGTCAGGGGTGGGTTGCGCTTGACAAGAACCCAGAGAGGTTATGGATACAAGTATCGGCTATGAACGGCAAAGAATTTGGATATCGACCCGAAGGGGTCCTGGATTCGGTTATTGGTTACGGGACAAGGATGGATAAGGACCCAGTTATCGGGTTCAGATGGATATGGAATTGGCTAAGACTTTAATTACTAGATTTGGAATTGGACATCGACTCGGAGCAGTCAAGAATGAGGCACTCGGATGGTATGGCTATAGACGGAATATGGACTTCGGATGTCAGATTTGGAACTATTCAAAACACACCTTCTTACCATAAGGCATATTTTTGGGGGCAAATGTTCTCCTACCTTTTGGTCAAGGCCGGAATATCAACAAATTAGCTGGAAATGATGGATATCGGGATTGGAGATCGATTGGAAATAAGGTTGTGATCGATGTCGTCAGAATTTGACCGAGCCCCAATCAAGACGGGATCGACTGGGAATGATGATCAAGGCTAGGAGAGGCTACTTTCAAATTTCAGGTCAATCGGAGTTCGTATGCTCGAGATATGGATGGATCAATGTTGGAAGGGACTGGTTTGCTATCGATGATGTTCGTATCAGTACATTTCGTATCGATGCCCATGGATACGAACAAGACATTCACATCAATCAATGATAAAGGAAAAGTGGTTTTTGACTCAATGGCTATGGATTTGGATCGAATAGGCAGGCACATGATGGTTTTCTTGACTCGATTTTATCACATCGATCAGGATGTAGCATAGCAGTATACTTCGAATCGATACTGTTCGTATCGATCAACATGGATTCGAGTCGATGGTGTTCGTATCCGTCAGGATGGAGGTGGCAGCATACTTCGAATCGAAGGTTTCGTATCAATTCAAATGGATACGAAGGCAGAACTCGTATCGGTCTTGTTCGTATCGATCCATGGCAATAGCCTGATCGATACGAATAAGGACGCAGTGATGGATATGAATTAATGGACAAAGGTAGGACCGATGCGAACAGATGGATAAGAATAAGTGGTTACAAAGCCGAAGAGCATGAAGCCTGGATGTGAACTAGAGATATGGGTGAATCGAAGGAAGAGGCGTTCAACGCGGCATGGAGAGTGGATTGAGCCTCGAAGATAGGGTCATGTCATCAGCAAGCATGCACATGGTACCGATGCGAGTCAGTATTGATGCGAAATAACCGGTATGAATAGAGAATCACACGAAAACTATAATTCGTACCGATCATAACTCGCTGTCCATAAGTCCAAATACCATGAAATTTTCACAGGAGCTTACATACAAACTAAGGAATGTCCATGCCAAGTTTCGACTCGATTGGGCCAAATCTTGATCGATAAGAAATTGGTTCGTATCGATCACGTATCGAGTCAAAATTGTGTGGGATCGATCGCATGGGCCCGCCCACGTATTAGAAGCAGTCTCCCAAGATTTGAGCGAGATATTTGCAGCATATGCCTATAAATAGCACCTCAGAGCCTATAGAAAAGTGGATCTTCTGGCTTCTCAACATTCAGACTCTACCCGATTTAACTTTGCACTCCATGGCTGCTGTTGTACTCGAATTTTATCACTATAATCTGCTGTAATCAGTTGTAACCAGCAAGGAAAGTCAATAAAAGATTAACTTTTGAAGTGGACGTAGGCCGGAGATAGCCGAACCACTATAAATCCTATGTCTCTGTCTGTCTCTTTTCATTTTAAGTTTATTATTCTTCATTTTTTATCCTCTATATAACTTAGATCTGTGATTGGTGATCATTTATTGTTGATTGTGTTCGTACACTGGTGCTTTCACGATATTTGGGGTTTGTGACCAATTTTGGCGCAAACAGCGGATGATTTCATCACCCTTTTCTTAGCCTAGATATTGCATTTCATCGTAGAATTTGACTAACAACAAAGGTTAGACATTCGACTTAAGGGTGTCACGAGCTCACGTAGGGCTTAATTGTATCTTCACAATTGTTTTATTTGAACAATTTTATTTCTTGGTATTTAGGCTACGGCAGAGTAATAACCATTTATAAAAATTACTTGATCCGTAAATATTATGGTTGTTCCTCTGAAGGCACTTAAACCTTCGGCTGCATTGGTACGGTGATACTTGGTGCACCGATGTAACGATCCCATTTTTTTAAGTCAAATTTAAATTGTTAATTAATATAATTTTTGAATTAAAATTGTGAATTTATTTGGAATTTTCCAAAATAAATAATATATGTGTTGTTTATATATATATATATATATATATATATATATATATATATTGTAAATAGAATTTTGGTTTTAAATTCAAAAATAAATATCTTGAAAATAAATTGGATTTAGAAAACTCTATATTTTAAAAGATAATAAATTTTGTTTTCTAATTTTAAAATATATATGTATGTATATATATCGATTTGAAAGTTTTATTTTGAAATTAATATAATAATTTTCAAAAAGATATTTAAGGGATAAATCTAGTATATAATATATATAGTTTATTTATTAAAGATTAACTAGATTTTAAATCAATTTTCTTTAAAATGTTATATAGGTATAAATAATAGAAAATATAAAACATATATATATAAAAAAAAGGAAATGCATTTATTTAAAATAGAAAATATATAAAGGTAAAAATTATATAAACATATTTAAACATCATAACATGCAAATTTACATTTGTAAGCATTTCAACATACATATGAACATGTGTAAGCTAATGAATACATGAAAATGACAAGTGTTACCATTATAAAATGTATTAAAACATTTGTAAGATTAATGTCATGCAAAAATACAAGTGCAGCTTGACTTTATCAAACAAAATAACAAGTGTCAATAATTCTTCTTATTTTCAAAATTATGAATAAAGAGAGATTCAAGTATATATACAAATTTACTTCCCCTTTGTTCTCATTTTCTTCTATCTTCATTCAAAAATCAAACCTAAAGAAAAAAATCTGGAAAGCTTGAACCAGAGAAATCAAAATCAGTAAAACAAATTAAAAGCAAAACTATATATTTAACTCAAAACAAACTTCAGCCCGATCAAACAATTTCCAGTTCAACCTCAAGATCAAAATCTAAACAATCTTCAAACTGAGCAGTAGAATCAAATTCAACAATAAACTTGATTAAAATTCAATCAAAACAAATATCTGATCATCTCAGATCAAACAAGCAAGCTAAGATTCAAATTCGAAACCTGGAAGAGAAAACTAAACCAGAGATAAAGATCAAAACCTAAAATCAAACTACAAGTTCAACCTGAATTAAAGCATGCAGCAAATTCAAGAACAAAATCAAGTTTCACAGATCAACTACCATCTGAAAATCAAACTTCAGATCAAAGTACAATTTCCAGATTTTCAAAAATTCAAACATTCCAGGCTCTATCTTTCTCTGCTCATCTGTTCCAGGTGAGCAAACATCACTTTTAAACCTTAATATGGTAATATCTGGTTGGATGTGATGAGTGATTGAAGTAATGTTGTAGATGTGTTTGCTTGAATGAAAATATATTGTATATATATGTGTGTGTGTGTGTGTGTCTGTGCATGTCAGAGAAACAGGCAAATATGCCTCTGTTTTGTTTACAGGTTTCAAAACCTGTTAAGAATCCAATAAACCCTTCCTCTAACCTCTTTTAGTTTGTGATGTTTAAACAAACTGTGTTTAACATTACTAGATCTTAATTTAAGAAATACTTTAAAGTACAAATAATAAGTGTATTTACTGGGAAAATGAAAACACAGTGGAACTTAAAAATACATCAAAAATTCGACTAGCATGTCTTTTTGATTCACTTGCATGACCTAATTCATATTTGAAAATCATGAATTTTAAAATTGAAATCAAGAATTTTAGTTTGGTAGATCGTGAGAATTTGCTAGTTGAATGTAAAGATGGTTTCGGGCATTTTCCGGTGATCGACGAGGTGAGGGAGGTCGTGATCATGGCTGAGGGTAGCTGGGTGCTTGACGAGCTCAGGAAAAATGGTAATGAAAATTTTACATTGTCGTGGAGGTGGCGCGACGTCGAACTAGGGTTTTTCGAGCAGTTTTGGTCGATAAGGTAGTTGAGACACTTGCGACATTGACGGTGGAGTGGAAGCGATCGCACCAGGGGGAAACGATGCATGAGGTTATGACGGAACTTTGGGTTGATTGGCATGTTTCGAGGTGGTTGGAGGCGATGGCGCTGAGGGGATTTGTTGATCGGGTTTTGGGTTCTGGGTGCATCGTCTCGCTCGAATTCGATTTTGTAAGGTGGTTTGAAGTTCTGGGTGCTCGGGTTAATTTTGTAGGTCATCGACGACCTATTGGTGTCGGCGAAGTTGGCTGGAGGCGCGGCGAACTTGTGTGCACGTGCACGAGTTATCAATGGTGTCAGGTCGTTGTTGTGCTATGTTGAGCTTGGGTTTACTCTCGGTAAAACGATGTGGTGGCTCGAGTTTTGTTCCGGGATGTTCGAGTGGTTAACATGTTTTAATAGGTTTTAAATTTTAAAATTAAAACAAAGTTTTAAAATAAAGAAGAAGGAGTTTTCTCGGGGATGGACTCAAGAAAATTGGCATCTGGCTCAGGTTGATACCCGAAGTGGTCTCGGGTTCATAAATATAACTGTTTTGAAATTTAAAATAAAACAAGTTTTAAAATTATATTTTTTAAACAATTTCTTTTATATAATAAAAGTTTATTTAATTTTTGGTTGATAAAAGTTGTATAGTTTATTTTAACTCAAAATTAATTAAGTTTTGTTTTCTTAAGTTTATTTTGAAATAAAATTTAATAGCTTAATTAAGAAGCTGATAAAAAAGATACGTGGTTTATCTTAAATAATGCTTTTGATTAGTAATTAACTTAAAGGTATTAAGTTAATTTGCATGTTAATGATAATTTATTTTCAGGGTTTATTAAATAAAGATTTAAATGATAATTAAGAAATAAATTAAGGTAATGATTTATCTTTGATTTATTAAGGTCTTGAGTAATTAAAGGATCATTTATTAATGTAAGTAATAAAATGTTAATTACTTAATGTGATTACTTAAAGATTAATTACTTTAATGTAATTAAAGGCTGATTAATTAATAGAAGTAATTAAAGGATAGTTAATTACTTAATGTCATTAAATTAAGGTGATTAATTAATGAATAATTACTTAATGTAATTAGATTAAAGGATGATTGATTAAAGAGAAATTTATCAAGTGATTAAGGATAATTACTTAATATGATTAATTAAAGATGATCACTTATTGTAATTGATAAAGGATAATCAATTAATATATTTAATTAAAGGTTAATTAATGATAATTACTTAAAGGCTAATGACTTAATATATATTAATTAAGGTTAATTAATTAATTAAATGATAATTAATTAAGGGTTAATTTTTGTAATTAATTTATGTGATTAATTAAGGAAAATTAATTAATTAAGGATAATTAATTAAGTTGGGTAATTAAAGATTGATTAATTACTTAATAATTAAAGGTTAATTAATTAATTAAAAGATAATTAGTTAATTAAAGGATTAATTACTTAATTACTTAAATAATAATTAATTATTGTGATTAATTAATTAATTAGAGGTTTACTTACTTAATTACTTAAAGGATAACTAATTAATGTGATTAATTAAAGGATTAATTACTTAATTACTTAAAGAATAATTAATTAATGTGATTAATTTAATTAATGTGATTAATTAAAGGTTTATTTACTTAATTACTTAAAGGATAATTAATTAATTAATGTGATTAATTAATGGATAATTTGTTAATGTGATTAATTTTAAGGTTAATTAATTTGTATGATTAATTATGGGATAAATAATTATTCAAAGGCTAATTATTTAATATTAATTAAGTAGGATTTGGTAATTAATAAGTAATTAATTTATTTGTTTAATTATAAATTACGTGATAAAATGATCTTGCTTGTGGATGATTGGATTATATTGAATGTCTTGAATTGTTTGATATCTCTGATATTTGTTTGTGATACGAATTATTTTGGATTGAGCTGTGAACTGTGATTTATTTATCTGTGATGAATTTACTTGTTTATCTGTGAATGAAAGATAAGCGTTATAAGACTATACCGCTTATTGATATTGTTGTGCTTGGAGTTATAATGGTAGTTTATTATTGTATGCAAAACCCTAGACACAACACACACAAAAATATGGATTTCACGGGAAATTGGTTAAGTCATGAGTATTTTGAATTTAATATTATTTTATTTAAAAGTTGAATTTTGAATCCAAGATAGTTTGGAAATGATTTGGGTTAAATATGAAAAACTTTTGAAAAGGAAATTTTGGACTTAAAAATTATTTTGAATATAATATGGGTTGTTAAAGTTTTGAAATTAAAATTTGACTTTGAATTCAAGATTTGATGTTGAATTCTATATATGTATATAAGTTTTGAAATTATTTAGGAAACTACGGTTTGAAAGGGTTATACAAGTTATACAATATATATATGGTTTTTAAACCATTTTTGAAGTATATTAAATAAATTGTTTTGGGAATTTAAATTTAGTCTAAATAGAACTTGCCGTGGATACGGTAGTTCGCTGATTTTTTGATTTATACTTTAAAAGGCTATATCTTGAGCAAATGTTATCGAATTTTCCCGAAACGAAAAACGTTTATTTTCAAATGATAATAGCTTTCATATAAAGAAAGAATTTCCAGTTTTAGTTGAAAGGATTTTGAGTTACGGTAAATCAAATTTAATATGAAAAATGTTTTGAAAGCTATGAATAAATCTTTGTTAAAGATTTGGTAAACCTTATTTCAAATTGAAAAGGATCTAAAAGATGAATCTTTTGTTAAAAGGATTAAAGATGGAAATTTGTTTAAATCATTCAAAAGGAAAGGTTTTGGGAATCAAGGGCTAAAAGTTGTAACTTAACTAAGATCCCAATATATCCATATGTTTTTTAAAATAAGCGCTCATCATTCGGATTAGCCGGGAGAGGACTTTATGTCATAAAACCCATTCCGAATAAATGATACGACGAAATGGATAGCAATTGAAGATGGTGGTTGAAGATCGGATATTTTCGAGAAAGAAAGAATTACCTGTCGAATGTCTCTGCACTGAGTTGCTCGGGTATAGAGGCCTTCGTATGTGATAGGGAGTCTGGTCGGGATTGGGGATATCCAGATTTGCAAGGACTTCTTTTGAAGTGCCTTCGGTTCCATTCAGACCTAGAAAGGGCTTGTATGGACGTATGTCTGACGTTACACTTTGAGATGTAAAGCCGGTTTCTATCAAATACATTTCTGTTTGGTGGCGGAGAATTTATGCTCTTGGTTTAGCACTCTTCTCTGAGACGTACGAGCTCAGAGGTAATGTAGTTTATATTTATTAGTGATATATTCCCAATTTGGTAATGTGACATGCTAAGTGCTGATCATTGGTTGATCGAAGCATGGATTTTGTGAAAAGCATAGCTTTGTGGGACGAGACTTCATCGAATCTCACACCCCGGAAATGGTCGAAACAGGAAGGATGCAGCAAGGTTACGGGGATCGCACCTCTTAGGGTATGTGCATTTCGTTCTGGATAAAAAGTAGTATCATGATATGGAGCCTAGATATTTAACTAATGTGGTTGTTGGAATTTGTTGGTGAATCCTCGGATTAAGGTCGGTGACGACCGGGGGATGGCATACTCGTGACAGTTAGTTACCTAGTTACAGAGGTAACCCAGCCTTGTGTTGGCAGAGATCCGGTTAGGTTCTGGGGGTGTCCCTCCAGAGGCGACCCATTTGGAAAGGAAGTTCCTTAGCCTTGGCCATTTGTTGGAAATCCAATCACCCAATACGAGCCCTTTACGATTGCAGTTGTATAACCTGCCACCTCAGGTGGTAGCTATAGTAGGCATAATATAATGGTACCTATGCTGGCTAAGATTAATATTATGCTTGCGAAATGTTTACACACTATGCACTAATAATAATATGAAAAAGGATTTTTGCATATCAAGCATGTTTGACTATCATAAGGAGAAATCTCCTCCAAGTGTGTGATTGCATTGTGTGTGTGGCAGGAGGCCTTATGGTAGTTTCATTTTCCAAAAAGCATGGAGGATTTTATTTTGTTTTGTTTTTGTTCAAAATAAATTGTTTTTGTTTGCTCACACCAGTCCCATGACTGACCTGGACTGGAGTTTATTGTTCCCATTCTAAACTCTGGGTGTCCATAATTTTCCACACAGGCAGCCTAGAGTTAGGTTTTTAAATAGTCAGATCGTAGATGTAGATTCGATAGCCATCAATCTTTGGTTTGGAGATGCACCGAGTTTGCTATATTGCAGCATGATGGGGGTTCGAGCTTTTGATTTGGAGCTTTGGAGCTTTTCATTGAAAATGTTATCTTTCTGCTGCTGTTGATGTTATCTCTTCTGCTGTCAGATTTTTTTTCCGCTGTTGTATTTATCTCTAATAGTGTTGATCACTTTATTTGTATCAGATTATTGTAATCAATTGTTGTGTGTCAATAAAATCATTCTTTTTGTGTCTGCTGTGTTGTTATCACCTAACGTTGTTATAAGCTCGGGCGAATCGGTTTTGAACATTTAAATCTGTGGCATTCGAATACCGGTGAAGTATGAATGTTGATTTTCGATCGCTGAATCCAGGTCATCACAGTCGATAACTCACGCTTGTTACCTAGATGAGAAATATTTTTGCTGATTTAAGCCAAAGTGTGATTATACAATTTTGGGTTTGGAGCTATTAAGGATAGAAAACTATAATTAAGTCATTTGCATTAGTTCATGCATATTTTAAAAAAATCAAAAAAAAAATCAAAAAATCCCAAAAAAATTGTTAAATTTTCTTAACTTAGTTTTTAATCCAAAAAATCCTTTTCCCTTCCTTTTGAAAATTTCCAATCAAATTCAAAAAAATACATAAAATCTTTTCAAAAAAAATTTGAAAAATCAAAAGCAAAAACATAAATCTAATTTCTATTTTCAAAAAATGAAGAAAAAAAACAAAAAGCGTTTTGGTAAATAATTTAAAATTTGAAAATTAAAAAAAAACGTAAATTTTTTTTTGAAAAGTGAAAATCAAACATTTCTTTTGAAAACAAATTTCACTCAGTAAATAGTTTCTTTCTTTTAAAAAAAATAAAACAACAAACAAAATTTTCACTTCGTTTTTTAAATCTTCTCTCATTCTCTAAACTCGTTTCTAACTTCTTTCTCTTCTCGACTTTCACTTGTGCATGAGTACTTGGACTCGTGACACAGTAATAAGTCGTTGGAGTTGCGATTCAACAGCTAACCGTTTAACTCGAACAGACGATCCTTCCGAAATGGCAAACGAGAATGCCTCTCGAACTCTTATGATAGAATCTTTCTTGATAAAGTTTCTATTCCATCATGCATCACGTTACCTGCCCCTACGAGTAACCATTTCAAAATTCACTCGAATCATATTGCTACGCTTCCGAAATTTGACAAGTTTGAACATGATGACCCATGCATTTTCTTGACTAAATTCTAAAAAATTTGGGAAACCACTAAACTCCAACAACTTTTCGATGACGGAATCAAACTTCACTTAATTCCATTCGTACTTACGAATTACGCTAAAAAATGGTTGTATAGCTTACCGTCAAACTTGATTAAAACTTGGGAAGAATTCGTAAAAGCTTTCTTAAAAAAGTTCTACTCCTGGAAAAAAACGAGTAGGATTCGAATGAAATCGTAAATTTTCATCAATTCACGGAAGAACCAATTGAAAAATATTTTGAAAGATTCAAAGAGATTTTGATAAATTGTCCACACCATAACTTCAAGAAATGGACGATTTTCCAAATCTTATACGATGAACTCCAAAACAGCTCACGGACCATGCTCGAATCAATGTGCCAAGGCAACTTTCTTGCCCAACATCACGATGATGCTTGGCAATTTCTTGAAAACCTCGCCGAAAAGTCGTTCCAATGGGAACGTTTGAACGAAAAATCAATTTATTCACCACCGAGTGCACATTCGATAGGATCTTCTTTTACCTTGGAAGCCAAGATCAACGCAATGATTAAAAAAATTAATAACATTTTCTCATCGAATCAAGATTCCCAAACGATGTGTTATAAATGCAACGATCCTAATCATATAGCTGATTAGTGTCCTAATTCTGTCGAACAAATCAATTCTTTCAATAAAGCCAAAAATGACCCGTTTTCTCCAACGTACAACCCTGCTTGGAGAAATCACCCGAATTTTGCATGGAACCAAAACAATCCCAACACAAATATGATTCGTCCCAATTTTCAAGCATTCCCGAATAATTTTTTGAATCCTCGCTTTCAGCCCAATAATTTTCAACCAAACTTTGCGGGTCCGTCTCATAATCAACCGCAACAATCAAATTTGCAACCAAATTCTACTCATCCTCCCCAAGATGATAAACGTTTAAGTTCACTTGAGAAAACTCTTGAAACATTGGCTAAAGCAACTACTCAAAGCCTTCAATCAAACAACAATTTGCAAATTTATTGACCTCATATATGCAAAACACAAACCAATCGATTGTAAAACTTGAAATGCAAATGAGTCAATTAGCCACATATGTAAGTGAACGTGAGCGAGGAAAATTCCCAAGCCAGCCCATTCCAAATCCCAGAAATCAAAAAAAAAAATCAAATCAATCCCATGTTGTTCAAGATAGCAACGTCACCTAATTGAATGCTATCACAACTTTACGTTCCGACAAACAAATCGATAATCAAGTTGTTAACCCAAATGATTTACCGAAAACTTCTCTCGACACTTCTAAAACAACAAATGAATCAGAATCGAACATGGAGGCAAACATTGAATCGAATGCCAATCAAAATTCTTCTTCTACTACTCGAGTAGACCCACCTACCAAGTATAGTATTCCATTTCCACATCGTCTTCGACCAAAGAAACACTCAGACCAAATGGAAAAGATGTTAAGTGAAAGGGATATCCCGCTTCTTGACATCGTTCAGCAAGTCCCAACGTACACGAAATTTCTTGAGGACTTGTGTACCCAAAAACGATACACTCAAGTGTCCAAAAAAGTCTTCTTTGCCACCAGTTTGAGTGAAGTCTTGTCCCAATCCATGATCGTCAAATACAAAGATCCTGGCTGCCCTACGATTTCGTGTACAATTAGAGATAAGACGATTACAAATGCTTGATAGACTTAGATGTGAGTGTTAATTTGATTCCATATTCTGTGTACGAACATTAGGCTTAGGTGAGCTCAAACCGACAAAGGTAACGCTTCAATTCGCTGATGTTCCGTTAAGAAGCCCATAGGAGAAATCGAAGATGTGCTCATTCTAGTAGGGCAATTAATATTCCCCATTGATTTTATCATTCTCAAAACACAACCCGTGACAAATCCCGCAAGTCAAATTCCGTTGATTTTAGGTCGTCCATTTTTAGCCACCTCAAATGCCTTAATCAATTGTCATAACGGATCGATGAAAATCTCTTTTGAAAACATGACTTTAGATCTCAACATTTTCAATCTTGAAAGCCAATCAAATGAACCTCGTGACCAAACATTGGAAGTTAGTGCCATTCACGAAAAATTTGTAAACGAGACACTTGATCTTAACGATGAATGCGAGGCCGATTACGAAAAATTGTTTAACGAAATTCCCAACGAGATTGAATGCACTCTTCTCTTTGAATTGCTTCCAGTAGAGTCTGAATCTCAACCCAATTCCTTAATCGAGCAACTCCTGTAGTTGGACCTCAAACCACTTCCCGATCATCTTAAGTACGCATACTTAGATGATAACGAAACATTGCCCATCATAATTTCCGCAACTCTCTCTTTTGATTAAGAAACCTCGTTACTCTCTATGCTTACGAAAAACAGGGAAGCAATTGGATGGTCGATCTCTGATATAAAGGGAATTAGCCCTGCCATTGTTCGAAATCGCATCCATTTAATCAACGATATCAAGCCTGTTCGTGATGCACAATGAAGGCTTAATCCAAAAATGAAAGATGTGCTGCGTAATGATATTCTTAAACTTCTCGACAACAGAACCATTTATCCAATCTCTGATAGTGCATGAGTTAGCCTAATTCACATTGTACCGAAAAAGTCTGGGCTAACCGTTGTCAAGAACGATTCAAACGAACTTATTCCAACTCGTACTCAAATGGGTTGGTGTGTTTGCATTGATTATCAAAAACTAAATGTCGTAACAAGTAAGGATCACTTCCCTCTTCCTTTCATCGATCAAATGCTCGAACGTTTAGTCTGCCATGAATTCTACTGCTTCCTCGATTGTTATTCCAGCTATAACCAAATTCCAACCACTTCCAAAGATCAAGAGAAAATGACTTTCACATGTCCATTCGGTACCTTTTATTATTGATGTGTGCCATTCGAACTTTGTAATGCTTCTGCTACTTTCCAACGATGCATGGATGACATTTTTTTTGACATGATTGAACGCTTTCTAGAAGCTTTTATGGACAATTTCTCTATCTTAGGCAATTCTTTTTCTTAATGTTTACACCTTCTCGAGTTGGTTCTAAATAGATGTAAAGAAAAACATCTAACTTTGTATTGGGAAAAACTCTACTTTATGGTCAAACAAGGCATAGTCCTTGGACATATCATCTCAAATAAAGGCATTGAGGTAGATAAAACGAAAGTCGATGTACTTGCAAACCTACCCATTCTAAAATCTATTAAGAAAATTCGATCATTTCTAGGACACGCTGGCATTTACCGACACTTTGCGAAAGATTTTAGTAAAATCGATCGTTATTTGATGACTCTTCTTGGAAAAGACATTCCATTCGATTTCAACTATGAGTGTATCCCTTCTTTTGAACATCTCAAAAACGAACTCATTTCTGCTCCAATCATTTGCGCACCCAATTGGGATCTTCCTTTCGAAATAACGTGTGATGCTTCTAACTTTGCGGTTGGTGCTGTCTTAAGACAACGCTTCAATAAACTCCATTATGTCATTTACTACACGAATATGAATTTGAACGATGCTCAATTCAACTACACAACAGCTGAAAAAGAGATTCTAGCTGTCTTTTTGCGCTCGAAAAGTTTCGACCTTACTTGATAGTTTAACACATTACTGTGTACACGGACCACTCTGCGCTTCGATATCTCTTCAGTAAAATGGATGCTAAATCCCATTTGATTCGTTAAATCCTTTTACTTCAAGAATTTGACCTTACATATAAAGACAAAAAAGGATCCAGTAACGTCATAGCTGATCACTTGTCTCGTCTTCCGAATGCACCTTCTTCTTTGCCAATCAATGAAAACTTCCTTGATGAACAACTCCTTTCAATTTATATCGAACCATGGTACGCTGATGTAGTGAACTACTTTGTCACTAAAGAAACTCCCTTATCTTGGTGCAAACAAGATAAATACGAATTCATGTCCTAAGTGAAATATTTATGTTGGGACGATCCATACTTGTTCAAATATTGCCCCGACCAAATCATCTGACGTTGCAATCCGGATAATGAAATCAGGAGTGTTCTTTCATTCTGCCATGATCAAGCATGCGGTGGACATTTCGGTCCTCGAAAAACTGCAGAAAAAGTGCTTTGGTGTGGTTTCTGTTGGCCTTTACTTTTCGAAGACTCATTCGAATTTTGCAAAACTTGCGATCGATGTCAAATGCTTGGACGAATTTCTCTACAAGATATGATGCCTCTAAACCTCATTCTTAGTACTGAAATCTTTGATGTTTGAGGTATCGACTTTATGGGACATTTTTTCAATTCTTTTGGAAATTTGTATATCCTTCTCGTTGTCGATTACGTCTCAAAATGGGTCAAAGTCGTTCCTTGCAAAACCAACGACTATAGAATTGTTGTGAAATTTGTCAAAGAAAACATCTTTTTGAGGTTCAGCACACCTCGCACAATAATCAGTGATAACGGAACCCATTTTTGCAATCGATCTTTTGAATCATTAATGAAGAAATACTCGATAACCCACAAGTTATCCACTCCATATCATGCTAAAAATTGTGGGCAAGTTGAAGTTTCAAATCGTCAAATAAAACAAATCTTGGAGAAATCTGTCAACAAAAATCAAAAATATTGGTCTCAAAAATTGACCGATGCGCTTTGGACTTACCGTACTGCTTTTAAAACTAACCTTGGGATGTCCCCATTTCATTTAGTTGACGGTAAAGCTTGCCATTTACCAGTTAAAATCGAACATAAAGCGTTGTGGGCAATTAAGAACTTAAACTTTGATCTCGATAAAGCTGGCGAAAACCGAAGAATACAACTCAACGAACTAACCAGATAGTTCTTTTATATGACTCAAGACTTCATTTATTCCCTGGAAAACTTAAATCAAGGAGGACCGGACCATTCGTGGAACGAACTATTTTTCCACATGGTGCCGTAGAAATAGAAAACCCCAGGGATGGATCGTTTTTCAAAGTCAACGGTCATCGTTTGAAACCTTTCTTAGAATTGCCTAGTAACCAAGAGGAGGAGCTCATGATCCTTCATGAGCCAAGCTACGTCTAGTAAGAATGTTAATCCTTTTTTGTAAATATGTACATAGTTTTCCTCGTTACACTCATTATATCATGCATTGACTATGGGGACACAGTCAAAATTAAGTGTAGGGGGAGTCTCATTTTCATTTTTTTAAGTTTCATGATTTTTGAATTTTCATTTTCTTTTAAACTTAAAAAAAATCTCAAAAACATTTTCTTTTTTAGCATTTTGATTTATTTTTAAAGAAACACAATGGAATAAGTATAAGTATGGTCAATGAATTGAAATTTTTTGAAAATTTATTTGCCGTATCAAAAATAAAAATGAAGTTTGATTACAAATAACAATGTTTAACTAGTATATAGGAAGGTTTGTATGTGTTAATTATGAAGTATGTTCTAATTGAAAATCTTGGTATAAAAAAGTGGTAAATTTAAAGTAAAGGATATAACATTTTTATCTTCTAAGTTAAATGGTGCTAAAATGATTTTGCAAAACTCTCTCTCTTTCTAAAAAAATAGAAAAAAAAACACTAAAAAAATAAATAACTAAAAAAAACAAAACAAAAAACATTTCTATATATGTATATATTTTTAACACCTAGAGTCATGTGTTCACACTTGTATGTTCACTCACCATGCTTTGTACCCTTCTCACGTAAGCCCGACAGGCGGTGCACGATCGTTATATCTGGCCTCAGTTTATTTGAGTTTGTTGTATGTATATAATTTTTTTTAATAACGCCTATAGTCTATAAGTGTTCACACTTGTGTGTTCACTCGCCACGCTCTGTATTCCTCTCACATCAGTCCGCAAGGCAGTGCACGGGTAATATATCTGGCCTTAGTTTACCTGAGTTAGGCATATGTAAATATCAAAAAAAAAATCAAATAAGATAGAGTAAGCGATTGAAATCCAAGCACTATTTTGACTTGTTTGATTGACTTGTTATTGAAAAGAAATGAAAATACCACTTTGACAAACTTTGATAATCAACTAAGGAACCATTTTATAATTACATTGTGTTATCAACCAAAACAACTAGCCAAACTATAGTCTATATGTTATGACAACTTAATTTTTGTTGGAAATTTGACAAGTAAAAGGATTTAAATTTCTTGATAATGACCAGAACTTATATTTAACTTATTAGTGTCGATTTAAAAGTGAATATGTCATTGTAAATATTTTCAAAAACTTGCATTCATCTCATTGTAAATAAATCTTGCATTTTGTAAATATTTTCACTTTGCATTTGAATTTTGTGGGTAGTATCCGCTGAAAACCCTCACGAGACAACAATCGTCCTACTGGGGACACAGAGGTTTAACGGCTTGTTGCATACGCTCAATGCAATCGTGCTCCCTACAAAAATGGATTTATCTTAGTTTTCCATTATTCGAGGAAGAATAAAAAGATAAGTGTGGGGGTATTTGATGTGCACGTAAATGTGCATATATTTACATCCGTATTTTTCTATTTTTATTCAAATAAATATAATATTTGGCCATTTTAACATGTTTAAAACCAAAATTCAAATATTTTCAAATCGTCTTATATTCAACTTCATTCAGGGGTAAAATGGTCATATTTGTGCATATGTCAATTTGTGAATTTTTACATGGAAATTTTTATGATTTTTTAGGAAATTTTGATGCATATGGAAGAGAGATTCATGAGATATATGCATGCACGAGGGAATGCAAAGGAATGAATAGGAAAGAATTCAAGTTCATGATCATGGGGGACCTCATCCACTTACATGAATCTACAATAAGCTAATGGACAACTAAGTGAAGGTTAAACCTTCATGCAAATTAAATGATGGATTAATTAATGGCTAATGGTTACTTGGTGGCCATCCTTCCTAACGGCCATTTTAGGAAGCACCCTAAAATTGAATTAGGATTTTATGCATGTATAAATAGCCCTCTTATGTACATGTAAATGATCTTCTACTCTCTCTTATTTTACTTAGGAAATTAGCAAGTTGTAAACATAAATCAAAGTGAAATAAAAATGGCTTCCAAGCCTCATTCTCTTCTCTTTTCTACTTGCTTTTATTTACTTTTATGTTGATGTTTATTTCTATGCTCTCTTTTATTTCATGTTTACAGCTTAGATTTACATTCATGCAAATAGTGTAGCTTTGTCTTTTTTATGCAAGTAGTTAGTAGTTAATCTCTCTTTCTTCCTTTGCTTAGTTTCCATTTCCTTGCTTTTTAATGTTGAAATTTACAAGTGCTGATTTGATAATACAAATGAGTAGTTAAACCCCTTCAATTTAGGGGCAATGAAGCTCTCTAACTTTATGTAATTTCAACATTTTTATGGTTTGTGATATCTTTTGTTTGAGCTTCACGAAAGTAAATTTTGATGTAAGTTTATAAAAGTGGGTTTGATAGCTTATGTTGCTTTTGCAAATGAGCTATTCTTATTCAACATAAACACAATTTACATCATCATTTTATAATTGATTTTTGATTCTGAAAAGAAATTAAAAACAAAATTTGATGATCTATCTTACTAATTACAATAGTAAATAGATCATACTTAAAATAGCTTTTGCTTTGGCTTCATTTTCATAAGAATTTATAAGTGGTTTATTTGTTGTATTGTAGTTTGATGGTTTAAGTTATGTTAATTAATAACATAAATAAACCACACTTATGATAAATGCAATAATTATTTCACTTAATATCAAAACTAGAGATCATAAATTATTTGTTTATTGATTTACAAAAATATGAGAGTGGATTAGCCTTTAAATTGTTTTCTAATCTACAATTTTGAATCTCATTTTAATTTTAGTTTTAGCTTCATTTTGCTTATAGTTAACAATTTCCTCTACACCTAGGTTTAATTTGATTGAATAGAGTGTTAAAATCATAAAAATTCCCAACAGATCAACCCATACTCACCACGTACTAAAATTGTACGTCGTGCGCCTGTGGTTATTTTAGTTTGAATTTTACCGACGATTTTCTAATTTGGTAGAAATTTCGTCGTTAAACAATCGATTCTTCGACCACTCTCCCAAATACCATATTGATCATTATTAATCACTATGATTGCTTTGCATCCAGATTTGGATCCCATGCTTAACCTTGATCTCACTTTCTTGAGTAGCCCAAAGCCTCTTTGAAGTCATGCCATGACCTCAGAAAGAACCACATTCGAAACTCGGAGGAATCGCCATTAGAACGACACCTGGACTGGGCTTACTGCTCAGGTCCAAGCATCATTGGTCCACTAGTGGTCTACCGCCGGTCAACCAGTGGCAGCCTATCCTAGGCAATAAAGCCTAGGGCAGGGACTACCCGATCGATTCGGCCGTCGATTCGCAGGTCGATCCTTTCGTTGCTTCACCTGATGAGCCGCCTTGCTTTTCGAGACTGCCTTTATCTTATTGGACCTTCTTCGGAGTTCATTGGTTAATGTTTTGGAACCACATTTTTATGTGTTCGAAAAGCGACTTCGATAAAAAATTCACTCTTTGCACGCGTAGAGTTCATCAGATGATTCTAGCGAGCCGGCTTCCTCTAATCATGGAAAAACATACTCAACTGGCTATCCTGCCTCATGCATTACCTACGTATACCAATACGCTCATTCGTGCATATTCACATATGTGTACACAAACACACTACACTACATAAATCAAGTTTCGGATTTTACCAGAGTGATTACTTGACTCATTATATTCTTACGCAACTTAGTGCACACTGTGCTCGCTAAGACTACGTGTGATGCCCACAACGCTCTTACACACAACAATATACAAATATATTCAAACAATTGCACATACATATAAACAGACAAATATACACATCAATTTTAACTACATTACACAATTTTTTTTAATTGTTATATATCTTCAAATACACGTATATGTATTCTTACCCACATAAATATACTCATATTTAAACAAGTAATTCATTTATCATTTAATCAAATCTTATATTTATTTACTAAATCTTTTTAATAAAAGCATAACATGATTTCATACTATTTTATAAAATCTTATAATTATTTTATAAAAAAATGTTATTTTCTTATTAATCATTTTTAAACCTATAAATACTTAATTACCTCATTGAAATTAAGTATACATAATATTACTATTTTATAAAATAGCATTCCCATTTTATAAAATGTACACTTCATTTATAAAATCATATAACCATTTTATAAATGATTATTTAAGCTTCATTCATACTATTTTACAAATATCACATTATTTTATAAAAAACCTCTTTTACTTATAAAATCATTTCTTTAATTAAATAATATTTATAAGTAAACTACTCATTAATAAAGATTGTTTCTTTATTTTCAAATAATAGTCACAAGTGGTAGTTAAGCTTTGTTAACCCTTAATCACTTTAATATGTGTAGAGTTCAAAACTCGCTTAATAGCTTAACATTTTTAAAACCTTCAAATTAGTTTCATTATTGCTAGTTAAAGACATGCGCTTAATCTTATCATCCAATTAGCCTCTAATCCATTACAATATCACGTATAATAATTTAATTAACCTAAAACTTACCTTTTTAGCTTACTAACTATTTTCAAAAATAGTTATTAAGGACTTAAAGAAACAATGAGTTACTATAAGCATGAATACAAGTCCAAATCAACCCAAACAATTTTCAAATCAATTCATATAATTCAATAATCATTAATAAATGAAATATTGAAGGTTAAAAAGTAAATATAGGTGGGGAATCATCCCACTCACTTTCTCTTTTTTCTAAACCAAGCTTAATCACCAAAAATTCATTCCATGCTCTCTTTGAAGTTGAGATCTTGCTCCAAACTTCATCTCATACTAGTTCCTTCATGGATTATGTGAAAATAAATAGAGAGGAATTATGGTTATTTTGTCGGGGTTTCTAGAAATTTATTTAAGCATTATTTGGTTGATTTTGGGCTAGGCTTAAGAGAGCGATTAAGGAAAAAGATTAGGAGATGGAAATGAAAAGCAACATGAAATGAGAATGAAATGGAATTATTGAAGGTATTAAGTAACTTATAGGCAAGCCAATGGGCCTTAGCCCAAATTCATTTCTTTACCAAGAAATCACTATTCACTGCAAATACTTATTGACTCCAAAAATAGCCAAGTTTATACTCATTTTTCTCACGATGGAAAAGCGAACTCAACTACGGGTGTTGAGTCCAATCCATCCGTCTCTAAAAATCAAGTATAATGGGTGTTCGATTAATTAACGATTAAATATTTAAATCAATCATTTAAGTACTCGGTCGTTACAATTACGGAGTATTACACCAATGGAAAGACAGATAAGGGCGTTACGAGATTCAGGTTGAGGGTGGCGGGCGCAAAGAAAATCATCTTGATACTTTTCCAAGGAGACCAAAGAAGAGAGGGGGTTTGTCGACCCCTTGTAGGTGATATTAGTTTCCCGGCGTGATCTTGGACAGTTTATACACTCTGAAGACTGGCTTAATCAAGGTCGAACCTTGCTCCAGGATGCCTAGGTTGTGGCAAACAATGAAGAGCCCAACCAAGAGAGTATAGCTGTTTGGGGGAATCTACTCGAGCCCCAGGTGGTGCGCATTCAGAAACCAGACGAAGAAAGGGTAGTGTCATGCCCTCTTTATATAAGTGAGGGAATATGAGAAGTAACCCTCTAAGGGTTAGTTTGCTCGGTCGACTTCTTGAGGGTACAGTGGGTCGAACCCCTCATGACCATATCGAGCCAAAGAACTGGCAAGGTCACTCGTCTAATGAAGGAAGGGGCAGTTCAGTGATATCAACTCATGAATTTTTCAACTGCTCCAATAAGTGTTCAACGTGAACGACCACCATTAATTTCACAACGACGACCATTCGACACCGTGTATGGTGAAAGATCATCAGTGTAATGATGGCATTTAGTTAACAAAACAGTAGAAAAATAGAGAACAAAAGTGGAAGTAGAATAAAAAGAGCAAGCAACAACAAAAAGACAGCTAAAGAAACATGAAGACCTAATGGAAGTCGGCATAACAAGTAAGCAAAAAGCACGGCAAGTCAAGATTAAATGGTACTCACTGATTGAAATCGAAAGTTAGCGTAGTTAAACAAAGATGAAGTAGTAGGAAATTTCTTTTCTTTTTTAACGATGGAATACCCAGGTTAAGTAAAAGAATGAAGAGAAGACGATGGAAAATATTTATAGGTGACGTTGAGCGATTCGAACCATTAGATCAACCATGTGATAACAATCTAAGCCGTCTAGGTTCCATAATAATCTTGTAAAAATCACAAATCGTGAAACTAAACCACCTCTGTGTTCTCCTCCATTATCAATAGCACACGAGCATGTATAGAAGCACTAAATGCACGATTGACAAGTCCGCATTGCTCGCTGGGTATGAACTTTGGGGGGGGGGGGGTGAAAATGCTGCTCGATTTTCTTATAAGAATGGAGTAAGCCAGCTTTATAGCCCAACCGACCAATATAGCCCAGTCAGCCTGCATGGTTCAAATCGCCGACATCTTAGCCCATGCCTTGGCTGGCATGCTTACGAAAGATGGCGTCTTAACTCGTCGACTTTATATGGCCCTTGCCTGGCCTAAACTACTAGGCTCACCTAGCAAGCAACCCGCCAGACTATGACACATACCTACCCAAACAAAGCCCATATGGTCGTCGTCAGCGAACGACGACGGCAGACGGTGGCCCAACATGTAGAATGCCTATTAAGAGTCAAGTGACTCGACCATCATCCCACTCCCCTACAAGGTACCCCGCTCGCCCTTGGCATTAATCGCCCGCCCTTTATGAAGCTCCCATGACTTGGCACAACAGACTTTAGCCACACGTTCAAAAAGAAGCTTCGCATGCATTATTCCTCTGAAAACACTAGCGCATACGACATTATTCATCTGACTAAAGCATCATGGTATCATAACCATTCAATGTCCTTTGTTGCCACTATAGCACAGTGCCACTATACCACCACTTCCTACACCTATGCCATCTTACCATGCTCAAGGCATGCTCAAAGTACCGTTGGACAGCTGGCAATCATCCTAACCATATACCCCAACCAAAACTACAGCTTTCATGAATTGGGCTGAGAAACACGATCGATGGCCTAACATGATTTCAGTGGCTTGATAGCGTAATCTTAGTCATTCAGATTAGAAGTGGGTAACCGTTCGGTTAATTAACCGATTTAATAGCTTAGAAAACACAATTCGATTAACCAAACCAACCATGCATTTGGCGGTTTGTACCCACCGAACCATCCAAATTTAACCTCGGTTAATCGTATTAAAGTATTGATTAACTACTCAGCTAAATCGGTTAACTGAAAACCGGTTAACTATGGTTAACCGAAATTTTGTACTAGCACAGTCAAGTCAACAGAAGCATACATACTACACATATTACAAAGCTACATATTACATAATTTCATGCTTTACTGCACAGTCAAACCCAAATTTATAGATGACATTCAAATAATTAGCAAAGCCACAGTTATCTAAACTTAGCATAACGTTCAAATAACATTATGTCAAATTGTCAATAACATTACTGCAAACATATTACATAATTCAATGCTTTAGCATTAACCAGTAACCAACTAACCCACACTCAAGTCTCACTAGTACTACTCAATGCTCAAAATTCATATTAATACATAATGAATCAATGATGATACTTATTAAGTTCATACCAATACATAAAATTAAATTACATAATTCATAATACAGCAGCAGCCAGGGCCATAACAACTACAGCCTGTGAGCCACCAAATGCAAAGCCGCAATGACAAGTGCAAGGCAGCAATAAGAACAAGAACCCATACTTCATATTTATTTTGCAACAGCAAATTGCAATAACAATCAATGTAATTATGAATAAAAGTGGCACAGAATTGTTTGTATTTAATGATATCCGTATTCAGTAAGGTTGATAATTTTAACATTTGTTACAGTACGTTTGAATGTGTAAAAATTATGTGGACTCTTTTAATTTTAAATATATGCCCATCAGTCTTTTGAACTATATCTCAAATTCAATCTGTAAAAGAACTAAAATAGCTTATAATACTTAGAAGGAGCATATCATTGAGTATTCGAATGTATTAGTGACAGTTTTTAATTATGAACAGCAATAAAAGTCAACGCAATAAGCCAATAATAGATCCACTTCATATTTACTAAAAACTATCACAGTATATAACACGGTTTGAGCAGCCGAATGAACTATATTTTAGTGCTGTTTTTTAGGACACAAAGGGAAGGGAACAGCCAAAGGTTGACGACCTGTCAAAGCACCACAAATCTAATTACCCAAGGGGTCTAGATGATGTCAGAATGAGAAAGAAAATAGGTATCATGCTCAATGAAATGAAACCTTTCTCTATTTAAACACTCACGTCCGCTTGCAATGTAATTATGACCAATGACGAAGTTGGCACTTTTATCATTGAATGTACTAGTTTTTATATGATTTTATGACAACGTATATAACAGTTTGTATATAAATAAGAAGTCGGCACTTCAAATTTTTTCCTGGATGCGGACAGTTACAGCAATGTATATAACAGTTTGTAATATACAATTACAATGTACAACAACAATGAACATGATAGTCGATGTAAATGACAGTCAATATATATATGACAACAATGTATATGTCATCTGTTTGTTCACACAAAAATTTCAATTTTATTCTGCTCCTTGTTGTTCGACAAAATATGACGGTTAATAGCTTAATATTGTAGTTAGCTAAAATGGAGATACGATGAATGAATTATGCAACATATGAATAAATTATATGTCGTACAAAGCTACAGATGTAACAGGTAATAGCTTAACATATGTTCATGTTGTACAATGTTGTTGTATAACTTTTTTTTTATTACGTGATCTAATGTAGGTATTTTTTTGCGTTATTACGGTACAATGACATCCATGACTATAAAAAATAATTCAATTTTTGACTGCAATCCTGATCAGAATTCTAAAGAATCTCCTCGTGATCTCAATCCTTCTCTTATTCCCACCCTATCTTCTAATCCAAAAGATAAGCCTTCTGATCAAGATGATGATGGCTTCCAAATTGTCAAGAATCGACGCTGAATTAATTCTGCAAAAACTCATACTCCTTCGCAAGGGCCGTCAATGAATTCATCGGATAGATACCTATTCATAGGACAAAGATCTAACCTAAATTCTCTCAACAGGCAATCAAGATCCAGCCAATTTTCAAAGCCACCAAGAACTCAACTATCTGCCTCGTTTAATTCTACAAAGTCTGCTTCATCCTGGGCAGATTTGGTCAAGAACGGTGGCTTCTGCACCAATACTGATCTAAACTATTCTGCTCCAATTAAATTGGACGACAAGAAAATAGTGGTCGTTAAAGAGGAAATAAACAGAAGGACTGAGAGTAAGTGGCGTAACTCAATTATAGCTTATGTTTATGACGCTCGACCATATTATCATCACTTCAGAAATTTTGTTTCAAAAACTTGGAACTCTGTTGGTAATTTTGAAATCTTTACAAGAAACAACAGTTTCTTTATCATCAGATTTTTTGAGGAGCAAGACTCTATCAAAGTAACTCAAAATGGCACATTCTTTGTTAATGTCAAGTTAATTATCTTGAAAAGATGGGACAAAAATTTGATTCTTGATCGCGATTGTAACGACTCAGAATTTCTGTCATTTGAAATTCGTATGTTTAATTGATTTTAAATATTAACAAGTAAAATTTGTAAGTCGAATAAAATTTATTTCGAATATCTAGATTTAATTGGATAATTAAATCGATAATTTAATATTTGAAATTACAGAAATAACTTGAAATTGGGTTTAGTGTGAATGAAAATGATTTATAAAATTGTATTAAATCATATTGGAGTTAGAATGATGTTATAGAACTTTTAAAATTGAATTAAAAGTTAATTTGTAGAAATTGAATATTTTAATATTTAATTGACGAGTAAAAATAGTTATTTTTCAAACAGTCTCGGATTTCGACGAAACTAGTTTCATCGGATCTGTAATTATAAATTATTGTAAGATTTCAAATTTCGTGTCAATCGGATTTACGGTTTGTCTGGGGCAAGCTAAAACGCATAGAAATCGGTTTAAGTGAAATTTTAAATTTAAATAGACAATTTGAAAACCTATCTTCCAAACACGATCGAATTGGCTCCCGATATATATTCCATTGCGTTTAGAATATGGGTAAAACATTATAAACGCCAGGCGGCACGCTTCTTTTGGAGTTCGAAAATTTTTTGGGTGAATAGTGTTTTACAATTTTCTATAAAAGGCCCCCTTATCTTCATTTTACACTAAACCCTAATTGCTTAACCCTAGCCGCCAGCAAACGTTTAATGGCCGATATTTGTCGTTTCTTCTCCCTTCGATCTCTCCTACTCCGTCAACATTCATCAAAAAGTTTCAACTACAAAGTTGAAGAGGCCAACGAGTTCTATAACTTCAACGGCTGTGATCGAAAATAGAGCTACGGATCGACGTGGATCTCGATGTGAAGTCACGGCATTCATTCACGCATTTTAAGAGATAGGCACGACCAAGCTTCAAGTGTTTCCGGCCGATGGTGGCACGCGTTCGAGGCTTCGACACAATGGCATCTGATCAACGTTTAGATCGAAGAAAATGGTGCGACTTTGGGGGGGGGGTTCGAACGTGATAATGGGTTGCGCGCGTGATGAATAACCTGGAGATGGAAGAAGGAAGCAAGCGGCCTAGATCTAGGGTTTGTGGAATGGACGACCGAGATTAAAGGTTGAAAAAAATAAAATAAATTTGTGATTAATTTATATATTATAAATTCGTTCAAACTTTAAAATGCTATAACTCTTTCATACGAGGTCCGTTTCGCACGAAACGAATTGCTTTGGGTTCGTATTCGTGAATACTACGCGATGGAGATGAATTGGGATTGATTGGTGCTAGTATAAATTTTGGATAAAATTAAACGCGTGTTTAATTTTATTCGGAACGAAACACTACAACCGCTATTGGAAACAAGGTGAGAACTTCTCACTCAATCGAATTTGTTTCGATTTAAATTTTTATTTATTTAAATTTAAAATTGCTTGATTGTGTGATTGAATGATAAATTGCTATCTGTTGTATTGAAATAGACCCTATACGCCGCATATTAAGCAGAGGTTATTTTATTAGACACATATACCGCGATATTCCACCATGAAGTGGAATTGGTATTATATATGTACTAGGAGTTGATTTCCTGCATTATATAGCGGATGAGACCCTATTGCGCCACATAATAGCGGATAATATTTTATATAAACCCATGTACCGCGATATTCCGTCTTGAAACGGGATTGGTATTGTGCTGACATCTGTAGATGCAGGGAAACAGGTTGGAGGGATTCAGCTGGATTCCTCAAATAATTAAATTTGTTTCAATGTTGTGTGTTGATTATCTATAATCTCTGTGTGATTATCTTTATGATTGAAATCGTTGAAGGCTAAAATTTAGCCGAATATAATTTTGATATCGTTAGATACTGGAAATAAATAAAAGAATTTGATTTTTGAAAATTCAGGTTGAAAGTTTATATTAAAATTTTTGATGTTTTGAGAAATATAGTTGAAAGGTGATTTTCGAAAATATGAAGTTGATTATTTTATACAATAATTTAAATGGTATTTTTGAATTTATTATAAAAGCTTTATATATAAGATTTAAAAATTGGATTTTTATAAATCAAAGTGATGGAATTATAAAGGAGTTTTAAAGACGTTTTAAAATGATGTTATAAATGGATTTTTTAAAAGAATAGAATCTATGATTTATGAAGTTATAAAATGAATGAATTTATAAATAGAGAATTATAAGTAATTTTCTTATAATTTAGATTTTGGCGTGTAAATGGGATATGGATAGAATTTGTTAATAAAGTGATTTTATAAGTTAAAGTTGTTGTAAAATATAAATGGAATTTATAAACATTGTTTTATAAATCCGAAATCGACTTACTTTGATAAGTTAATTATTATAGCTTATTAAAGGAGATATATCCACGATTTTGGACAGTGGATAATCCTTTAAAATAAAATGTGTAGAAATGTTGAATTTGGTTAACGAAGTATATCCACGATTTTGGACAGTGGATAATCCTTTAAAATAAAATGTGTAGAAATGTTGAATTTGGTTAACGAAGTATATTTACAATTTTGGACAATGAATAATATATTAAAGAAATGTTTTAGGGAAATGATATTTTGAATAGAATTAAAATGATTTAAAGGTGTTTTAAAAATGTATTAAGCATCGAAACCATAGATTTCAACATTCATTGTTGAAATAGACGTTTTCGAGAAATAAAAGGGAATGGTGGACTATCACACTGTTTTTATAGTAAATGATTTTCGAAAGGAAATGTTTTATATAGTATTGAGATTTATATATCTACACTACAAGAAAACTGCGGTTTACCTACGCCAAAATGGCGTAGGCGGGGCGTAGGTAAATGTATTAACTACGTAACCCCTACGCCAACTTTGGCGTGGGTAAAACTTGCGTAGCTAATAAAATACCTACGCTTTACCTACGCCATCCGTTGGGTTGTTTCCTACGTCTTTCCTACGCCATAGTTTTCTTACGCCTTCCCCACGCCATGTTGTACCTACGGTTTTGTTACGACATTTTTACGTCTATAAGTGCCCACGTCTTCCCTACGTCATTTGTTTACCTACGTCTTCCCTACGCCCAGTTTTCATACGCTTTACCTACGTCATTCTTACATATTACGTTTCCTACGTCTTTTCTACGTCATTCATTTATCCACGGTTTACCTACGCCTGTGTTTTTAATGTTTTTCCTACGCCATGCATACGACTTTTTGCTGCATTAATATTTCATTTACCTACGCCTTACCTACACCTTCCCTACGTCATTTCTGAAGCAATTTTGATATATTACTATTCTATTTCATTTCACCACATTAAATAGAAACTAAAATCAACTTATTTTATATATATACACATTCCAACAAAAAGATTAACGTCAAACCATTCATCTTTAATTCAAAAAACAAATATCTCATTCATATTACAAAGTCAAACAATATTAATCAAGTTCCTACATATTAAAATAATAGGATAATATGTTCATGATACATGACATTATACAGATACCATTAAAAAGTTTTCAATACCCTCATTCCTCATGACGATCGTTCGGCTCTTCATCAAATCGCTGTCGAAGCATCTCGGTGAGTTGTTCATACTGCATCTTCAGCATTTGAATCTCCCCTTCTTGACGCTCCACTTTTTCCTCTAGTTTGGCTCTAGTATGTGCTTCTCCCTTATTAATGCTATAAGTAGCGTCTTTGTATTTCTGCATTTTATCAAATATTGCATCAATTTCTGCATTTTAAACTAATTAAAATAATATTTTGTTGAAAGTTTAAATACTTACTCCAGGGATATTGCCATAATATGGCCTACGGTCCTTTCTTTTAGCTATAGCACCGGTAAGCTTGTCGAATACTTCTTCCTCGACATCATACGAAATTACTGTGCCTTGACTTTTCAGTTCTTCAATTCTAGCTTGATATTGTGCCTGTATTTGTGATTTTTCAAATACAAGAACAAAAACATAAATACATATTTGAACATGAGTGTCAACGTGTTGTGGTAAAGATATTAAAGAATAGGTAAAAAAGGTTGCGGCATTGATTTATATATTTTTTTACGAGAATGATGTTTTGTGTATTAAGTTTGATTATATCGTGTCTCTTATTTTCACTTTATAGCGTGTCTCTTATTTTCACTTTATGTAGCACAAGTTAAAGTTTCAAGGACATGTTGTTGGCCTTACTTTCATGAAATATAGAACATGAAATATAGGGATGTAAATGTGACAGCACATGTTGTTGGCCTTACTTTCATTTTTACAAACTCTACTTTGAAATAGGTTACGGTCTCATGGTTTTTGAAGTTGCAACAAACACAACACAAATGACAGATAATTTTATGTTTAGAGTATAGCAGTGTGTGATATTCACTCACTTGAATATGTTAATCAGAACATTCATTGAAGAGCGTGTTGATAATATTCAATGGACGTACTTGAATATGGTTTTATGTTTTGTGTATTAAGACCGCAGTGTGTGTATTCATATATATCATGTGCGATCATTTGAGTACTACACTTCCAATATTACTAATTCTAAACTATGCTAACATTATATGGCATTATTGGCAGCTGCATATGTCTAATTCCAACTACATGACAAAACTAAATTCAGCTAAAATTTGACTTTGTGGTCCGTGTTGAAGACTAGTTTGATAATGTATTTTAATTAACAAAACTTGCAACACAACTGTGCATATCATCACTGCTGGCACCCTGCTCCATCCATTTTCAATCACCCACCATATCATTGAAACACTGAAAATATAAGCTTCACACTGTGCATATAGAACTTGCAACACAACTGTGCATATCTGCACACTGGGTCAACAGTGCACATCTGTTCACTAACAACCTTCATTAATACTGCCATATAGCTGTCCTCATATACAACACAACCATCACCTCTGCTGCTGTTATATGCAACTGGCCACCCTTTGCTACCATTTCCAGTCATCAACATTTTACAACAACCATCTGTGCAACTTCATACATCACCTGTGCCTCTGTTTTCAACCGCTCTACTCTCCCAAATTCATCCATTTCTGTCAACAACAGATCACCACAAATATACTTAGTTGCAACTGCAATTTCACAACAAATACCCAGCTGCCTTCCTACATTCCATCACCAACCTCTGTACATACAAGCCATAAAAACATCACCACTGCCTGCGCTTCATATATCATCTGTTACAACTCATAATACTGCAGCAACTCTTGCATATTACCTCAACAGACCATCATACATGACCACCATCCCATACAACATCAAACCAACCACCTCGCAAACAACCATGAACTCATCCCGCACCCATAAAAAAACCACCTCAACCTTTAACCTGCGAACCACTTCTCCATTGTTGTGTATAGTTGACAGCAGCAAGCAAGTGTTTGTTGTTTGATTTGTGTGACATTGTTGTGTGCTTTTTTTGTAGCTGTTTTTGCATTAGCATATTTAAAAACTAAAAAAAAAAATTAAAAAACTTCATTTACAGAAAGAAAAAATATATATTTTTATTCCATTTTCTTTTCTATTACGTTATCAGTTTCAAATTTTCATTTTCTATTTCAATTTCATTCGACAACTGCTTCTGCTCGACCATCCATCCCCTTGTCACTGCACTAATACAAAATTCACCTAACTGCTGCTGTGGTACCACTCCACCACTTGCCATTACCCTCTCCTTGCCTATTGCAAACTCCACAATTCATTTATACATGCATTCACTGTCATATATGCACTCCACAATTCAGGTACAACTTGCACAAACTAGTTTCTGTTTTTTTACAGTGCATTGCATTACAATTTCTTTGAATTTTGATTTGCATTGCCAGCCCCTCTAACCACTGCCTCCAGACCATCACTGCTTCCAATCACCATCCAACATCACCTAACTGTTCCACTGTCCATCTACTACTCCATCATAACCATTAACTATTTCACTGCCTTCACTTCACTACCCCAGCATAACCATCCACTGCCACCGCATCCTTCCTTCCAAACATCATCACAGCCTCAACAACATCTCCTCTGCCAAAGCATACAACACTTCACTCTCCACTGCAACTATTCATACTTTCACCAACCTCATCAACATCACTAACCTAATGAAGAAATCCATATATAAAGTAAAAGGTATAGAATAAAGAGCGAAACTAATAGTATGTTGACATATATTCGATCGAACAATACATAATGAAGAAATCCATGTTAATTAGGTGTACAAGGGCGATAAGAAATCGCAGTAAGGTTTGCCCTTATCAATATTTTAACTTTCCCTTAACGTAGCCTCCTGGGAACATGGCATGAAAAACAAAAACAAATGCATATGTATAATGTGCAACTTCACACATGCGTTTGGGGTGGCTTCTTTGGACGAACTCAGTAAAAAGAACCATGCTAATCAAGCTAGCAGATGCACTGTATATACATCTTGCATTTCAATACACAAGAATGTATAACTAGAGTATCAAATAAGTTAGTAATTCAAACTTATGCATCAGACATAATTTGGTAACCAATTTGGTCTTTTGAGCAACTCGTCAAGGTAGTTATCAACTAGTGAACTTTTCCTTTCTTTGTTTCACATGATTTGATTAGTTCACATAAAAATCTTATCTGTTCTAATGGGTATCTGTCACGAATGCCCGAGTATAGGTTCCACAAAGCCTAAATATCATGGTAAAATTAAATTATGGGAATATCTACGATTGCAAGTGTTGGTATAGGAAAGCAAAATAAACTTATTTCGCGCTTTGTCAGCTTATCAAGTTGCTTTCTCACCTTACTGGTGCATATGCCTGGTCACCACCTAATTGCATAATTTTGCACTTACAAGTACATGGTTGAGACTCATCATACAATGGATTGGGGGTAGCATTTGGAATCATTGGAAAGTTATCATATGTCTAAGCCTAAATACATAACATAATATAACTACGTATCATAAAAAAGTATGAATCAAATTAAAAATTACGATATTTTGAATAATTCATCACTATTAGTAGAGACAAACATCCTATTCTTTGTTTCACATATCTGCAAGAAGCAAGTCCAACATGCCTGTACAAGTATGATAAAAGGGTGACTCAATTTTAGAAAATTAGACAACTCAAAACAAGAAATTCGCATACCTAATTAGTAGTGGCAGTACAAAGAGACTGTAGCGGACTTCAAATCAGCAGTAGAAAATATCGCGTGGCAAGAGACTGTAGCGGACTTCAAATTAGCAGTAGAATATATCGCGCAGGAGGCAAGGATGAGCCGACGATGCGGACCCAAATCAGCAGTAGAAAATATCGCGTAGGAGGCATCAGCAGTAGAAAATATCGCGTAGGAGGCAAGGACGAGCCGACGAGACTTCAAATCAGCAGTAGAAAATATCGCGTAGGAGGCAAGGATGAGCCGAGTATGCAGCGTAGGAGGCAAGGATGATGGAATAGCCGAGTACGCAGCGATGCTTATTTAGAAGGCGTTGATTTTAGAAACCCTAGTTTCTTTGGTACAGGCAATCGCAAAGTATTTTTTATTTAAAAACTGATTGTGTTTTGGGTTGAGGCATCGCAAAGCTTTTTTTATTTAAAAACTGATTTTAGGAATTGTACCGTGAGTAACCCAACTAAAAAAAATCGTAGAGACGGCGTGGGAAATTTCCTACGTCTTTCCTACGCCAACGTGTAATTGTATAAAATTAACGAAGGAGTGGAAATGGCGTAAGAGATTATCTACGCCTTTTCGACGGTATCATTTTACTGTAGACGATTTCCTACACCTTACTTACGCCACGATTTTTTTTCTACATGTTGAATTTGGCGTAGGAGAAGCGTAGGAAATTTCCTTACGCCTTCTCTACGTCTTTACCTCTTTCTACCAGTTTCCTACGCCTAACCTACGCCCCGCCTTTTGGCGTAGGAAAGACGTCGGAAATTTTGTGTAGGAAACTGCAGTATTTTCTAGTAGTGCTATCTAAATTTTGAATCTCTATACTAGTGATTTTGGGTTGTCGTAACGATGTTTTACGCAACATTCGTTTTGACTCAAACGAATGTGTTTAAGAGAATGTTTTCCTTAAAGAATAAAATATATACTTAATTGTGATTTAAGTATATCGAATATTTTTCAAATGTTAAAGATAAAAAGATTTGTGAATTACTTATTATTAATAAGTATGGAAATCTTTCCAATATGAAGTGAAATGTTTTGAGATTATATCTTTTAAACATAAATTGAAAGTGAATATTTGAAATCGATTTGAAAATCGTATATCAGTGGATATTTGGAAATTTATATTCACTATGGAATTTATAAAGGAAAGTGAAATTTGTTTAAAAATAAACATTGATTTATTTTTTGAAGTGTGGAAATAAATTTATGGATTTGGAACGTTAATTTAAAAGTAAATCGGTAAGGATTTATTTAACTGGTTTAAATGAACCATTTTGAAATGAAAGTGTATTCTCCCTGGAAAGCCGAACAAAGTTTCTGAATAGCTTTGATATATATATATATATATATATATATATATATATATATAAAATTCTAGAGTTGGTTTTGAAAAGGATACTTTGGAGAAATTAACTTCTTAAGTTGTTTTAAATCCTTTAAGTAAAGATTTATTAAGTTGATATAGAAATGATTATTTCTAAGATTTAATCAATAATTGTTTTAGAAAATAGTTACTTAAATAGTTATACTCTATCTACTAATTTTATTCTGAAAATTAGTTTGGACTTCAGTTATATGTAATATTGGTATAATACTTTTTATAACTAATATTTTAAGTAAAGTGTTTAAAGAAAAATAGTTTTATTTCAAAATGTTTTCCCGATATATTTTGGATAAGTGTTATAAATTATTTTAAAGTATTTAAACTCGGCAGAATTCCAGTGAAATGAATAAATATTTGGAAGTGTTTCCGCGTAAGGAAAATGATTTGAAATTTGTTCTCAAAAGTTGTAAAGGTGAAAAGTGAATTGAAATTTATTTTCAAATGGTTGAAGTGTGGAAAAATATATCTTGCAATGATATTTCTGGAAAATAAATAATTTGGAAAATTATTTGGAATCTGGTGATGGTGTGCATATCTATTGATAGTTAAATAACCGGCTATCAATATTTACCTTTAAATGGGTATTTGTTGTGATTTGCTTGAATTTGAATGATACGCGTATTTTGAAAATAAGCACTCGTTATTCGGTTTAGCCGGAAGAGGACCTTTGGGTCATGAATCCCATTTCGAATAGTGATACGTCGTAATGGATAGCATTTGAAGACCGATGTTGAAGACCGGATATTTACGAAAACGGAAGGATTACCGTCGAATGTCTCTGCATCGGCTGATCTTCGATATAGAGATTTTATCATCCTTTGTGATGGAAGTCCGGACGTGATTAGTGAATATCCAGATTGCAAGGGCTTCTTTTAGAAGTGCCTTCGGTTCCGTTCGATCCCGGAACGGACTTGTATGGATGTATGTCTGACGTTACAATTTGAGATGTAAAGCTGGTTTCTATCAAATACATTTCTGTTGGTGGCGGAGAATTTATTCTCTTAGCTTAACACCCTTCTCTGAGACGTACGAGCTCAGAGGTTATATAGTTGATGGTTACTAGTGATACATTCCCAATTTGGTAATGTGGCATACGAAGTGTTGTTGATCATTTGTTGATCAAAACATAGCTTTTGTGAAAAGCGTAGCTTTGTGGATGAGACTTGCTTGTCTTAGTGAAATGTGATGGGGGGTTCTCGCTTCGCGTTAGGTGGCGAATGGGAGACTCTTACCCCTACACGTCCTCTTTACGGGGTTGGTTAGGCGTAACCCGTGCAGTCGAAAGGCTGGCCGTAAAAGCAAGTTTCGTGTACTAGTGTAAGCCACGGTGGGTCTGGGATGGTTGCGAAGCCTACCGGTCGCCGCTGTTTTCGAATTTTACATTTGGTATCAAAGCATTTGGTATCAAAGCATTTGGTTAAGCGACAAACTTGGCTCTGTTGGGAATTACTCATTAGAGATAGGGTCAGTAGTACTCTAGAATGAGTGTGAGTATAATAATAGATATGAACGCGTATTTGTTAGTGAATATAAAAATGTTTTTTACTGTGTTTGCTTATCCGTTGAGCTGTTTGTGAATTCTGGTCGGCATGTGGGATGCCATATTATCGATAGAGATTTCTAAACACTTAAACGAGGCAAACCTACACAGTATTGTTTTAAGATAGGGTAAATGAAATAATTTTACCCAGACTATTTCATAAATAAAAGGAATGATTTTCCGAAAATTATTATGGTTGCTTGGTTGTTAGGAAGTGATAATATTAAATTATTATCATCGATTATTGAATGAGAAATTGAAATCATAATCAAAAGCTGAGAAATAAATCAATATACAAATGAGATTTGTAAATATAAATTGTAAATGTGATTCATAATTTGAAATGAAATTCCAGAGTAATATTTGAAAACAAATTTAAAGAATTTGAAATTTTGAGATTTGGGAAATTTAAATTTTTTGGAGTTTGAAAATGATTTTCAAGGGTTTTGGAAAATTGTTTTGTAGGGAAGAAAGCACTAAACTCTTTTCGGTCGCTAAAAAATAATTCCGATGATGATCGCGACAACATAGGTGTTCATTTTCGAGTTTCCACGAGAGGAATTGCTGCCGAATTATAATTAAATGGAAGTTGTTTGTGAAATTGAGTTTGGTTTTGGAAATTCAAAAGATAATTTGAATAGATTTCAAAAATAATTTTTGAAAGATTGAAAAGACTCTGGAATGTTATATAAAATGTTTATGGAATAATAAATAAGTTTGGATTACTTAGGAAATTCAGATTTAAACTGAAATTGACCTAAGTTAATTAGAATAAATTATGAATGAATAAATAAAATTTGCAATTACAAGTGCAAGAAGATGAAATTGAATGTTGAAATTCATTTCGAATTTGTAAGTAAATGGAATTTACTTTAGAATTGGAATCTGAATTGGATTTAAGTGGAAATTTAAGTTAAGTTAAACAAATGATGTTTGAAATGGAATATAACTTAAGTAATGTTGAATGAAATTGATTTTGGTATCGAAGTAAATTGATAAAGTGAAGTGATGAATATGAACTTGAGTTATATAAATGAAATTCAGCATTATTTGTCAAATGAATTGGCAATTGAATTAATAAATGGATTGAATGTTAATCAATCGAATGTAAAAGAGTTGATATAGAATAATGAATGTAAGTGTTAATTCATTAGAAGCTAATGAAGTTGAAGAAAATTAAATAATTGAATAAAAGTCAATTAGATATGAAACCAATTGGAAATTAAAAGTGTTAAACCAAATTGAAGTTAGACAGTGAATATGAATTGTTGAATGTAAATTTAATAAATTTGGTTATATTGAATATACGTTGATTGTTATATGATTGCTAGTTGATTGTATATAATTCATTAAGTGTTAATGAAATTGAATTGATAAATGGAAAGCTATGTGATTGAATTTGAATTGAAAGTGAACTAATGTGAATTGGTTGTAAGCAATTAAAATTTGTATCGAAACCTCATAAATTGCTTATGGGAATTATTTTGATTGCATTGCTTATGAAAACTATATGTTTTCTATTGAAAATTAGTGAAATGTAAATGAACTTCCTATATATATCGCTTACATGTTTAAATTGAGTAAGTACAGGTACCGGGGCGGTAGTTGGCTGGATTTGGTCACGCTAAAATGCTAATAAATAACTGCTTTGCTTAAAAGTGCTAAAAATGTACGCCTACGCAATAAAAATAGGAAATATAAACTGTTTTTCTGTTTTCCGACCATGTGGGTCGATGTATATATATTTATATCTATTGTGATATTACAAAAGCTCCTCCGTACAAGTGAGACTGCCAAAATTTTCCGTAAATTTTGGAAGTTAGAAAAATTTTGAAAACTTTTTGAAAAATTTTTGTTAATGTAAAGTCAATTTCTAAATTGAAATGAAAATATAGGAATTGAACTAGAAAAGAGTAACCATCGGATTGTGAAAAAGTTAAGAAATTAAAATGAATCTGAAATCAAGTTGGAACGGTTTGTTTTTGAGAAAAAAAGTTAATGGATTTCAAGACTTTTTCTTACTTGGCAATTTCGAGGACGAAATTCTTTTAAGAGGAGAAGTTTGTAACGACCCAGAATTTCTGTCATTTGAAATTCGTATATTTAATTGATTTTAAATATTAACAAGTAAAATTTGTAAGTCGAATAAAATTTATTTCGAATATCTAGATTTGATTGGATAATTAAATCGATAATTTAATATTTGAAATTACAGAAATAATTGGAAATTGGGTTAAATGTGAATGAAAATGATTTATAAAATTTTATTAAATCATATTGGAGTTGTAATGATGTTATAGAACTTTTAAAATTGAATTAAAAGTTAATTTTTAGAAATTGAATATTTTAATATTTAATTGACAAGTAAAAGTAGTCATTTCTCAAACGGTCTCGGATTTCGACGAAACTAGTTTCATCGGATACGTAATTGTAAATTATTGTAAGCTTTCAAATTTCGTGTCAATCGGATTTACGGTTTGTCCAGGGCAAGCTAAAACTCATAGAAATCGGTTTATGTGAAATTTAAAATTTAAGTACTTAATTTGAAAACCTATCTTACAAATACGATCGAATTAGCTCCTGATATATATTCCATTGCGTTCGGAATATGGGTAAAATATTATAAATGCCAGGCGTCATGCTTCGTTTGGAGTTCGGTAATTTTTTGGGCGAACAGTATTTTGCAATTTTCTATAAAAGGACACCCTTATCTTCATTTTACACTAAACCCTAATTGCTTAACCCTAGCCGCCAGCAAACGTTTAATGGTCGATATTTGTCGTTTCTTCTCCCTTCGATCTCTTCTAATCCGTCAACATTCATCAAAAATTTTCAACTACAAAGTTGAAGAGGCCAACGAGTTCTATAACTTCAACGGCTGTGATCGAAAATGGAGCTACGGATCGACGTGGATCTCGACCTGAAGTCACGGCATTCGTTCACGGTTTTCGAGGGATAGGCATGACCGAGCTTCACGTGTTTCCGGCCGGTGGTTGCACGCGTTCGAGGCTTCGACACAATGGCATCTGATCGACGTTTAGATCGAAGAAAATGGTGCGACTTTGGGGGGATTCGAACGTGATAATGGGTTGCGCGCGCGATGAATAACCTGGAGATGGAAGAAGGAAGCAAGCGGCCTAGATCTAGGGTTTGTGGAATGGACGGGCGAGATTAAAGGTTGAAAAAATAAAATAAATTTGTGATTAATTTATATAGTATAAATTCGTTCAAACTTTAAAATGCTATAACTCTTTCATACGAGGTCCGTTTCGCACGAAACGAATTGCATTGGGTTCCTATTCACGAATACTATGTGATGGAGCTGAATTGGGATTGATTGATGCTAGTGTAAATTTTGGGTAAAATTAAACGCGTACTTAATTTTATTCGAAACGAAACACTGCAACCGCTATTGAAAACAAGATGAGAACTTCTCATTCAATCGAATTTGTTTTGATTTAAATTTTAAATAGTTAAATTTAAAATTGCTTGATTGTGTGATTGAATGATAAATTGCTATCTGTTGTATTGAAATAGACCCTATACGCCGCATATTAAGCGGAGGTTATTTTATTAAACACATATACCGCGATATTCCACCATGAAGTGGAATTGGTATTATATATGTACTTGGAGTTGATTTTCCGTATTATATAGCGGATGAGACCCTATTGCGCCGCATAATAGCGGATAATATATTATATAAACCCATGTACCGCGATATTCCGTCTTGAAATGGGATTGGTATTGTGCTGACATCTGTGGATGCAGGGAAACAGGTTGGAGGGATCCAGCTGGATTCCTCAAATAATTGAATTCGCTTCAATGTTGTGTGTTGATTATCTATAATCTCTGTGCGATTATCTTAATGATTGAAATCATTGAAGTCTAAAATTTATCCGAATATAATTTTGGTATCGTTAGATACCGGAAATAAATAAAAGAATTTGATTTTTGAAAATTCAGGTTGAAAGTTTATATTAATTTTTTTGATGTTTTGAGAAATATAGTTGAAAGGTGATTTTTGGAAATACGAAGTTAATTATTTTATAACATAATTAAGTGGTGATTTTGAATTTATTATAAAAGCTTTATATGTAAGATTTAAAAATTGGATTTTTATAAATCAAAGTGATGGAATTATAAAGGAGTTTTAAAGACGTTTTAAAATGATGTTATAAATGGATTTTTAAAAGAATAGAATCTACGATTTGTGAAGTTATAAAATGAATGAATTTGTTAATAGAGAATTATATGTAATTTGCTTATAATTTAAATTTTGACATGTAAATGGGATATGGATAGAATTTGTTAATAAAGTGATTTATAAGTTGAAGCTGTTATAAAATATAAATCGAATTTATAAACATTGTTTTATAAATCCGAAATCGACTTATTTTGATAAGTTAATTATTATAGCTTATTAAAGGAGATATATCCATGATTTTGGGCAGTGGATAATCCTTTAAAATAAAATGTGTAGAAATGTTGAATTTGGTTAACGAAGTATATCCACAATTTTGGACAGTTGATAATCCTTTAAAATAAAATGTGTAGATTTTGGACAATGAATAATATATTAAAGAAATGTTTTGGGGAAATGATATTTTAAATAGAACTAAAACGATTTAAAGGTGTTTTAAAAATGTATTAAGTATCGAAACCATAGATTTCAACATTCATTGTTGAAATAGACGTTTTCGAGAAATAAAAGAGAATTGTGGACTATAACACTGTTGTTATAGTAAATGATTTTTGAAAGGAAATGTTTTGTATAGTATTGGGATTTATATATCTATCTAAATTTCGAATCCCTATACTAGTGATTTTGGGTTGTCGTAACGATGTTTTACGCAACATTTGTTTTGACTCAAATGAATGTGTTTAAGAGAATGTTTACCTTAAAGAATAAAATATATACTTAATTGTGATTTAAGTATATTGAATATTTTCCAAATGTTGAAAATAAATAGATTTGTGAATTACTTATTATTTCCAATATGAAGTGAAATGTTTTGAGATTATATCTTTTAAACAAAAATTGAAAGTGAATATTTGGAATCGATTTGAAAATCGTATATCAGTGGATATTTGGAAATTTAAATTCACCATGGAATTTACAAAGGAAAGGGAAATTTGTTTAAAAATAAACATTGATTTATTTTTGAAATGTGGAAATAAATTTACGGATTTGGAACGTACATTTAAAGTAAATCGGTAAGGATTTATTTAATTGGTTTAAATGAACTGTTTTGAAATGAAAGTGTATTCTCCCTGGAAAGCCGAATAAAATTTCTGAATAGCTTTGAAATATATATATGTGTGTATATATATATATATAATTCTAGAATTGGTTTTGAAAAGGATACTTTGGAGAAATTAACTTCTTAAGTTGTTTTAAATCCTTTAAGTAAAGATTTATTAAGTTGATATAGAAATGATTATTTCTAAGATTTAATCAATAATTGTTTTAAAAAATAGTTATTTAAATAGTTATACTCTATCTACTATTTTATTTTGAGAATTAGTTTGGACTTCAGTTATATGTAATATTGGTATAATATTTTTTATAACTAATATTTTAAGTAAAGTGTTTAAAGAAAAATAGTTTTATTTTAAAGTGTTTTCCCAATATATTTTGGATAAGTGTTATAAATTATTTTAAAGTATTTGAACTCGGCGGAATTCCGGTGAAATGAATAGATATTTGGAAGTGTTTCCGCGTAAGGAAAATTATTTTAAATTTGTTTTCAAAAGTTGTAAAGGTGAAAAGTGATTTGAAATTTGTTTTCAAATGGTTGAAGTGTGAAAAAATATATATTGTAAAGATATTTTTGGAAAATAAATAATTTGGGAAATTATTTGGAATCTGATGATGGTGTGCATATCTATTGATAGTTAAATAACCGACTATCAATATTTACCTTTAAATGTGTATTTGTTGTGATTTGCTTGAATTTGAATGCTACACTTATTTTAAAAATAAGTGCTCGTTATTTGGTTTAGCCGGGAGAGGACCTTTGGGTCATGAATCCCATTCTGAATAGTGATACGTCGTAATGGATAGCATTTGAAGACCGGTGTTGGAGACCAGATATTTTCGAAAACGGAAGGATCACCGTCGAATGTCTCTGCATCGACTGATCTTTGATATAGAGATTTTATCACCATTTGTGATGGAAGCCCGTACGTGATTAGTGAATATCCGGATTGGAAGGGCTTCTTTTGGAAGTGCCTTCGGTTCCGTTCGATCCCGGACGGACTTGTATGGATGTGTGCCTGACGTTACAATTTGAGATGTAAAGCTGGTTTCTATAAAATACATTCTGTTGGTGGCGGAGAATTTATTCTCTTAGCTTAACACCTTTCTATGAGACTACAAGCTCAGAGGTTATGTAGTTGATGGTTACTAGTGATACATTTCCAATTTGGTAATGTGGCATACGAAGTGCTGTTGATCATTTGTTGATCAAAGCATAGCTTTTGTGAAAAGTGTAGCTTTGTGGACGAGACTTCGTCGGACCTCACACCCTGGTAATGGTCAAAACAGGAAAGATGCAGCAAGGTTATAGGGAGTAGCGCCCCTTAGGGTATGTGCATTTCCTTCTGGATAGAAGTGGTATCATGGTATGGACCCCAGATACTTAACTTATGTGGATATCACAATTATATATGACTTTGTGATTGTTGTTGGTTGAGGATCCTCGGATAAAGGTTGTTTACAATCGGGGGATGGCATACTCGTGTCAGTAGTTACCTACTTTTGCAAAGTAACCCGACCTTGTGTTGGCAGAGATCCGGTTAGTTTCTCGGGGCGTCCCGCCAGAGGGTTCCCATGTGGCAATAGGAAGTTCCTTAGCCGGACCATTTGTTGGAAAATCCAAAGAAACAATACGAGCCCTATACAGTTTTAGTTGTATAACCTGCCATTTACTTATGGTGGCGCCCCACTGTTTAGATGGTAGCTATAGTAGGCATACGATAATGGTCGTATGTTGGCTAAGATTTATATTATACTTTCGAAATGTTTTCCTGCACTTTGCACTTATAGTAATAATATCAAAGAAATTTTTGACTATCATAAGGAGAAATCTCCTTCGATTCTGCGTTTGCATTGTGTGTATGTGTGCGGGAGGCCTTATGGTAGTTTCATTTTCCAAAAGCATTGCGGATCTATTTTAAAATATTTCTTTGTTTGTTTTTAAAGATAAATTGTTTTAAGTTCTCACATCAGTCCCATGACTGACCTAGAGTTTATCGTTCCCTTCCTAAACTCTGGGTGCCCATCATTTTCCACACGGGCAGTCTAGAGTCAGGTTATCAGGATATTCTGGAATTCAGGAGTTGCAGTGGAATCGGGAGTTGAAGCTGGATGGCGAAACGTATCACTTGTATACGATATTATCTTTTCCGCTGTGTATCCACTTGTAAGGACAAGTTCATATAATTGTCCTGTTGTGTTTGTTATATTTGTTGTGGTAAACTCTGATAATGTAATGTAATGTGATGTAACGTAATAACAGATATGATTCTTTGTTTTAAAGATTATTCATTGATATATTATATGTTGTTCCGCTGCGAAATGTGAGATTCCGTTATTGTTTCTGTTTTCTTCTTCTTTCTTTCTTTCTTCTTCTACCTCTTCTTCTTAAACCCTAAGGGTTCGGTTTTCCGGCATTTGATTGTTCGGCAGTTGATACAGTGGACGTATTAATGTCGACTTTCGTGAGTCGAAAATCTTAATCCTCATAGCGATCACCTCTCTACCTATCCAATCTGGATTAGGTTGCCTGAATTAAACCTCAGATTATGGGATAAAGAGGGTAAACCACTAAAACTAGACGAGCCTATAGTAAAGGAGACTTGCCTAAGCTATGCTAGAATATTAGTTGAAATAAGAGCCACAGATGAGTTACCAGATTCTGCCTTAAGTTCCATGCATGATGGAGAAAGCATCAAACAAAAAAATCGAATATGAATTTATTCCTCCTAGATGTCAGAAATGTGCTTGCTTTGGACACCTCTCAGATTCTTGCTCTTGGAAAACAGTTTCGAAAGAAAAAGAGTCTTCTAATAACAATTTGGATAAAAATACTTTGGTAGTCTCAGACAACGAAAGAGATCAAAATCAAGAAAATCAACTATTGAAAGAGATTCTCCTGATACTAATATCCCTGTAAACAACTTAGACTCCGAAATTCCTTTTCAAGATTCTAAAAACATTTCAAATATGATTGCTTCAAAAGGAAATATCGAAAAAAATCTTATTGACATAACTGAGTAATCACAGAGTTTCATCCCGTAAGCATTTTCAAGAAACAATAAGGCAAAAGCCCCAATTCTTAATGTTGCCATGGATATTGATCAGCAAATGACTGAGACAGATTTTGCCCTTTCAGATCATCATGGTGATTCTCAGATAGATAAAAGTAATTAGGCTCAAAACAAAAGGGATTATAAAGAACAGTTCTTGCTTCCTCCCCCCATCAGAAAAAAGCAATTTTAGTTACAGACATAGATACAAATTATTCTCAAGTAGTATCAACAAATAGTATCTCAGAAAGCATCACTCTGCCTGAATCCATGTTGGAGAATGCTGGATTGCTCTTCTCCTCTATCTCCTCCTCACCTGTCAAAAACAAAAGAAAGAAATCCAGGAAAAAGTCCATTCATGAAATTATGAATAAAAATACAGAAGACAGTCCAGACAGTCCAGCCCCAAACTCTAAACTTTGTGAGAAGAAATACATAATTAAAAACCCTAAATGGGAGGAGTTTCTCAAAGTTCAAAACAAAAAAGACAGCAAAAGAAAACGAGAGAAAGCCACTGAAAGCTTGGAAATAAGCAGCAAAATCCTAATCTAGCTGCTGTTATATCCTTGTAATATCCTTTATATTTTTATAATTATGAATATGATTACTTAGAATGTGAGGGGTCTTAATTCTCCTGAGAGGAAATTAGACCTTACAAACTTACTGGTTTCCCATAAACCATCTTTAGTAGGCATTTTAGAGCATAAATTGTCTGATAAAAACATAGATTTGCTTAGGATTAGCAACCTAAATAATTGGCAGCTTATTCACAATAATTTGATAGGGGGAAATGGTAGGATCATTGTTCATTGGGATCCTACCATTTGGGACCTTTGTAATCTCACCCTTAATCTTCAATATATTTACTGCAACTTTAAAAATAAAGGGGCTTACAAATATTTGTCTTCTTTATCTATGCCTCTAATTTTGAAAATGATAGAATTCAGCTCTGGAATTCTCTTGTCCAACTTAATACAAATATTTCTCTCCCATGGGTGATAATGGGAAACTTTAATACCATTATGAAAGTAAATGAAAAAAGAGGAGGAATTCCAGTTCCATTCAAAAAACTGGAATTTTTCTCCAACTTTCTTATTAAAACTGGTTTGATTGAGCCTACCATTAAGGGTAATAAATTCACCTAGAAATTAGGTGAGTATAGAAATATTCACTGTAAACTTGATAGAATTCTAGTCAATCGAGCTTTCATAAATCATTTCTATGATTTCAATTGTTATACCTTACCCCAATATACTAGTGACCATACCCCCATTCAACTTATTTTATCTCAAAACTCTTCAATTAAGAAAAAATTTCCTTTTAGATTCAAGAATGGATGGGTTTATAACCCGGACTATAAAGTATTATGCAAAACAGTTTACAACATTCTTAAAATGGTTCTGCTCAATTTAAATTCAGAAAGTTTTTACATCTTACTAAAGATATCCTTAAAGCTTGGAATCATACCAAAAATAAAGTCAATAATGAAATTAACCAAATTAGAGAGGAATGTGTTAATTTGCAAGAAGGTATTGATAAAGACAGCTCAGATAAAATCAAAATTAATGAATTTTTTCATTTACAGAAAAATCTTTCTAATTCTCTTCATGTTGAAGCTGCTAATATTAGGTAGAAAGCCAAAGTTAACTGGCTTTCTCAAGGGGATCTACCAACAAAATTCTTTTATGCTAAAATGTCTGCCAGGAAATATCATAACAATATAGGAAAATTAATTAATAGTAATGGTAAGATTATCAATGATGCCTCTTTATTAGAGAAAGAAACTATTCTATATTTCTCTGATCTGTTTTATACTGAGGAGAATTCTTGCACTTATCCAACTATTTCTCCTAAATTTCTTATACACTCTAACAGTGAGGAAATCCTTCTTACTCCTATTTGTCTAGAAGACATAAAAAAAAATTGTTTTCTCTGCCAAAGATGATAAAAGCCCTGGTCCTGATGGGTTTGGGGCTAAATTTTATAAAACACACTAGGATGATATAAAAAACATGTTACTTGAGGCTTTCAAGGAATTTTCTCAACTGGTAGGCTTTTAAAAAACATAAATCATACTTTTATAACACTTGTTCCTAAAACCAAAAACCCTTCCTGTCAAGGGAGTACAGACCAATTGCTTGCTGCAATTTCCTGTACAAAATTATAGCATCTATTCTTAGTATCAGAATTAAAAGTTTTTTAAAATTTCTCATTTCTAAAAATCAATGTGCAGTTATACTAGACAGACTTATTGTTGAAAACATTCTTTTATCCCATGAACTATTAAGGGATTTTAACCAGGCGGGTAAAAACAAAATGTGTCCCAAAATTGATCTTCACAAAGCATTTGACAAAATAAACAGAAACATTATTATTCACATGATGTGTCAACTAGGCTTCAATGAAAAATTCTGCAACTTAGTTAAGGAATGTATTTGTAATGTATCTTATTCTATACTTATTAATGGATCTCCTTATGGGTTCATTCATAGCAGCAGAGGAACTAGGCAAGGAGATCCTTATCTCCTTATTTATTCACAATTTCTATAGAATATTTTACTTTAAAAATGGAGAAGGAACTGTTGTGTAAAAACATAAAACCAATTAACTCGATTATTCCTCGTATTTCTCATCTATTATATGCTGATGATTTATTAATATTTTTAAATGCAGATACACTCTCTGCAGCTACCACTAGGAAAATATTTGAAAACCTCAAACAACATGTTGGCCTTCAAATTAATGAAAATAAAAGCAATTTTTTCCCAGCAAAGACTGTAGGAACGAGATGGAAATCCTCAACATTCTAAAATTTCAACAGAGTGACCTCCCTATCAGATATCTTGGTTTACCCCTCAGTAACAATCAGATCAAAGAAAGAGATTGTGCCAAACTATATCAAACCATTCAAAATAAAATTAACAATTGGTCAAGTAAAATGTTATCTACGGTAGGAAGAGTAGAGCTAGTTCATATAGTTATCACTGCAGTCATCATGTGCTGGTTGCAATCTCACAACATTCCAGCAAAAACAATAGAGAAAATTGAAAAACTGTGTGCCAACTTCATTTGGAATGGAAAATTTCATAAAATATTTTGGAATACCATAACAAAAACCAAAGAAGCTGGGGGATTAGGAATCAGATACTTCTCAGACATTCATGAAGCATGCAAATTCAAACTTTTCTGGAAATTCATAGAAGGCAAAACATTATGGACTGAATGGATGAGGGCCAAATATGTCAAAAACAAAAATTCTGGTCCATGCCCATCAAAAACCATTATTCTTATGCTTAGAAAAATATTCTAAATTGTAGGGAAATTGGAGCTAAGCTTATAGAGCGTCAATTTAAAGATGGTAGTTGCACAAGCCTCTGGTTTGACCCTTGAATTAATGGAAATTCTCTTATCAATTTACTAGGATGGAATAATATTTATTACTTTGGCAATGTCAATGTTGACAATATCATTCAAAATTCTACTTGGAATACTCAAGCATTTCCTGCAACTACCATCTTCAATTCTTCAATTAATAAAATTTAGATTGAACCAAATATTGATGAAGATGCTTGGTGCTGGAAATTATCTTTAAAAGGCAAATTTTCTTTTAAAAATACTTGGGAATTCTTAAAAGGAGGGAAAGAGGAAGTTGATGGGCATAAATCAGTTTGGAACTCAGCCAACTGCCCTAAAATGGCTTACTGCACTTACTTTTCATTATTAAATCGTCTGCCAATAAGAGAAAGATGTGGAAAATGGAACAAAAACTCTGGAAATATAAATTGCTAACTTTGCAAAACTGAAATTGAAAACACTAAACATCTCTTTTTTGACTGCTCTTACTCCAGACATGTTTGGTTGATTGCCAAAAATAAGCTCAACATAAATCAACATTTGGCTCTCCAAAACATTCGAGACAGCATTCAATATTTTCAGAAAGCATTCAAAGGCGAGAAAGCAGATTTCAACAAAGCAACTGTAGTTCTTACTACAGTCATCTATTTTATTTGAAAAGAGAGAAATAACAGGCTTCATAACAAAGTTGAAATAGACAGTATTCAACTTGGAAAATTATTGAAATCGAATTCAACATCATTCTTCATAAATTCAACAGAAACAGCAATAGAACTCATAATGCTGACAACTATGAGAACTTCATTGCTACAAAAGGAGAATTTTAATAAAAATTCTCAATATCCTGCTACTGATGGAAAATTCATGGTGAAGCCAACAGAGTTCATTGATCACAGTTCCTCAGTTGAAGGTTGCTGCTCCACAATACATACCAGAAATATTTCCTGCAAGGGAAGTAAACATAACACCAATTTTAATTTTGATTTTAAAAGTTTTTCAAATAAAAATTTACACTCTTCTTTACCTGATATGCATAGGGAGAGCCGTCCATCCAATTCTGAACATCTGCTTCTTAATGAGTGTCAACTACAAAGCAACATCGTTAGATCCAATGTCGCTGTACCCAGAGATAAAGCCAACAAAATTTCCAAGCACTTATCTTTATTGGCTCAATTCAATGACACTAACAAGGTCACTGCTGACAACCTCTTAAGTAATCAGCTCTCAACCTATCAGGGAAGTAACAAGGCTCTTAATACTAATAATATTAAGATAAATAAAGGATCTAGCCTAACGCACACGATATTTTACCTGATTATAGCAAGAGGAGCCGCAATAATGCTGAAGATGACAACAATTTCCTTCTGCTATTAGAGAGAAAAGATTAGGAAGCTCTTACTACATCAGTAAACTAAACAAACAGATGTATCACTTATCTGTATGGGAAAAAGGCGAGACGGCAACTCCTTCGCAGGCGCTTGTTTTAATTTTTCAAGGCCTGATTTAAAGGAGGCTAAAGCTTCGATTCTTACTCCTTCCTCAGATCTAAAGTCTGGTGGCAACCATGATAACAAAGAGGATAACTTTAAGCATACAAAGGCTAAAACAGCTGGTCAAAGCCATTTTAGCTTCGACCCAGAGATCTCCAGACTTCACGCTAAAGAAATAAAAGAGTGGAGACCTCCTTAAGCCTCTAATTTAGGCTTAAGCGAGTATTTTCTGAGATTAAGCAGGGATTTTTATTCCACAAAGTTCCGCCATTTTTACTTTCTTTCGAGAGTTTAGTGGAAGCGCTGCTTGCTTCATAATTTTAGGGTTTGAGACTTTGAGTTTGTAATGTTCAGTTTGGGTTATACCTCTCGGGTTTACCCCTCCTCATTATTCTTTGTATTGCAACTTACTAGGCTTGGCCCATTTATTAATTTTCAAAAAAAATGTTGTTGTATAATTTATTTATATGAATAAACTACAACATATGAACTAACCCACACTAAATGGAGATATGATCAGTAAGCAGTTGTGTTGTATAATTGGTTGATAAATGGAAAAAAACAGAGTGGCTGCTCGTATGACTACCTCAATGTAGGCCCATGGATGGTGATCGATTCTCCGTTGATGTTTCCATAGTTAAAGAAATTCTCAACACATGCCCATATACAAACTCTATACCCAAATAAGTCAATGATAGGGTGTATTCAGTATGTGATGATTAAATAATCATAATTTACAAACCAAAGAGAAATATTATCTGAAAAAACAACATCATAATAATTCACATCGTCCAAAGGAACCTCAATTCGATGGTCTACAGAATTAAGTTTAGACCTTAGCCAGTTTTGGGTAGTAACCAATGCCTCAACCATCTTTGGACTTAAAGTACTACGAAATGGATCTAAAACCCAACCTCCGGTGCTAAATCAGATTCTAAAGCGACCGTAGATACTGAAATTGCAAGAAAATCTCTTGCAACTAGAGATAAATACGATATTTTGAACTATTTACCTTCCACCATAATAAAATATCAAAGTTACTTTTTGGCAATTCAACTGGCTCATTTAAATACCTTTCCAATTCATTACTTTCATTATCTTGTTGAACTTGTTTTAGAAAGTTACTCATTCTTCTAGAATAAACACTACCACCATTATTGGTACTTCCACTAGCAATGGATGAACTAAGTTGTGATTCATCGCAACTTTGCAACCCAAATGTAGAACCAGTGGCATAAAAATGAAAAAAAAATCTTACTAGAATACGGTTCACATTTGCTAATATATTTTCTGCCACTTCTTTATCAAACATGTCTTTAAGACATAAACCTCAAAAATTGTAATTTATATTTAGGATCAAGCACACAGTAATAAATAAAACTTTGTTCATACTACCAGTATCCCTAATATTTATCAAACTTCTCTTTCATGCTTTTTGCCATTCATGAAAGATTAGGATCCATTTTTTCAATCAACTCTCGCAATTCTTCTTGAATTCCACTTATGTAACGAACCACAAATCCACACCCAATGAATCAACAATAAACCACACATGTTCGACCCAAAAAGCACAGACTGACGGTAAGTCAGGAGAAAGAAAAGAAGAAAGAAGAAGAGAAGAGAAGAAAATGAGAAGATAGAACCAAACAGAACAATACAGAATCTCACGTCGCAGCGGAAAACATATAATATCCTATCAATGATCTTTACAAAACAGAAACTGTATATACATGCATCAATCAGAGTACAACAATCAATCAATAGTTATCAACCTGAACAGTTATAATAACTTGTCCCCACAATTGCTGATAATATAAACAACTAAGAAACGTGTAATCAATAATCAAAACAGATACGTGTATACGAAAATGAAGATGTCCACTCCTGCTGAAGCATCAATAGCACCAATATGAACCTGTAAATATACTCAGTCTGACCCGAGCATTGAAAGGGAAGAACGCCTGGATCAGTCTAGTAAACCAGCGTGAGAAACTCACTCAACTGAATTTATTAAATTACCAAACTTTTCCTTTATCAAAACAAAAGTATCTTGTAAGACACGCCCACATATAAAAACACGGACATGTTTTTACCTTACGATAACTAAAACCTTTCATATCAAATCATCTGATATTATACTAATGTCTAGTATACAAATAATAATAAAAATAGCCGAAATTGTTACCATTATTAATTTCGGCATACTAGCTCTATAAATAAAATAGCAGGTAGGTAGTGGACTCTGGATTTCCATACAAATGACTAAGTGAATGGACTACCTTCCGACGGGTACACCTCTAGATGGATGTCCCAAGGCACATAACATCTGCCCTCTAAAAACACAAGACCGACCGACCTCTATACCTAGATGGTACCGAATATGTCATCCTCCGGTCGTTACCGACCTTTACCGAGGGCTCTCTAGCATGCAAACTACAATAATTAGATACACGAGGTCATAGCGTGTAAGGATATATCTAAAAGAGGATGACCATACCCTACTTGGGAGCGACCCACTTAGCCCTGCTGCATCTAACCATGTTTTGGTAATTTCCGGTTGATGAGGCCAGAGGTAACAATTACCTTTCACATATCACTACTCACGTCATTTTGAATGTCACACGGCCTTTTCCGTTGACTACTAATTGCCTTCCACAAAAATACAACCCTTAAGCTCATATGTTTCAAGAAGGGTATTAAGCTAAGAGAAGTTGGCTTCTCCGCCACCACTGATGTACGTTTGTAAAAACCAATGTACGTAGTCTTTAGAAATGCAATGTCAGACAAACATCCATACAAGTTGTCCAGGAACTTGACAAACCGAAGGAACTTTCCTACCACATCCCGTCGGAAAATCCCTGGAATTAGTAGTGAATAGTCCTTGCATTGGATATTTCATAATGAAGAGACCGCTACTACTATATGTATATTGGATATCCCTCATACAAACATCCATACAAGTTGTTCAGGAACATGACAAACCGAATGTACTTTCTTACCACGTCATGTCGAAAAATCCTAGGATTAAAAGCGAATAGTCCTTGCATTGGATATTTCATAATAAAGAGATCGCTTCTACTATATGTATATTGAGATTTTAATTCCAAACTATCAACAAGCAGTCCCCCATTATGAAAATCCTAAAAATAAATATCATCATAATCTGGACAAATCGAACGCATATACGTTGTCCGAAGTGGTTTTCATATAAATCTGATCCACGTCTCTTCGCACCAGCAACGCAAAAACGTTTATCAAGCTCACATAGAAACTAAATCTCATAGACTTATCATGTCTCCAACTTTCACCTTGCTATCCTTCGGGCCAAGAAGGAAGCTCGATAGATTGGAGTAATACTCCGCACTATACGAATCAACATCCTCAACACAAACGATAATCAAGCCTACAAAGGAGGCTACGTACATATTGTACGACTAAATAGTTCCCACATCAAGTCGAGGAACTAAAATGGCCAAATTTGATAGTCGGTTATTTAATTATCAATGCAAACAAACAAATATTCAGCACCATAACAATCACTAGGCCCTTTTAATTAATCTTTTATTAATTAAATCATTTGCCAAATATTCACTTCAAAATTATCTTTAAAAAGATATATTCTCAAAACCATTTCAACTTCTATATTGGAAAACATTTCCATGTACTTAATTAATAATAAGTAATTCACAATTCACTTTATTTTCAATACTTAGAAAATATTAGATATGCTTAATCAGGATTAAGTATATATTTTATTCTTTAAAGAAAACATTCTCTTAAACACATTTATTTGGGTCAAAATGAATGTTGCGTAAAACATCATTACGACAACCCAAAATCACTACCATATTGATTCGAAAATTAGACAGATATATGAATCTCTCATATACTATACAAAACATTTCCTTTCGGAAATCCTTTACTATAACAACAATGTTATAGTCCATCATTTCCTTATTTCTCGAAGCGTCTATTTCAACAATAAATGCTAAAATCTATGGTTTCGATACTTAACACACTTTAAAACATCTTTAAATCATTTAAATTCAATTTAAAATATCACTTCCAAAAATATCCATTTTATTTAAATTATTATTCACTATCCGAAATCGTGAATATAATTCTCTAACCAAATTCTTAATTTTTGCAACATTTAATTGAAAGGATAATTCACCGTCCAAAATCGTGAATATATCTCCTTTATCAAATTCATTACTTCTACACTTAATTTAAAGGATTGTCCACTATCCAGAATAGTGGATATAATTTCTTTAATAAACTTCTATATTTAACTTACCAAATTCAATAGATTTTGGATTTATAAAACAATGTTTATAAATTCCATTTATATTTTATAAAAACTTCAAGACACAAAAATTCGTTTATTAACCGAACTTATTGATCTCTTTTTTTATGCCAAATCCAAATTATAAGTTAATTGTTTATAAATCATTTATTTGACAAAATCCATTCATTTTATAACTTTACAATTCATAAATCTTATTTACTTATAAAATCCAATTATAACTTTATTTTAACATTTAAAAAACTCCTTTATAATTCTATCATTTTGATTTATAAAATATCAATTTTATAAATCTTATATATAAATATTTTTAAAATGTTCAGAATCTCAATTTCAACTATTTTACCAAATAGTTCACTTAATATTTCAAAATTTACATTTTAATTATATTTCATAAAAATCATAACTTTTATAGCATAAAAATTATAACATTTATTTATTTAAAATAACTTCATTTCCTTAACCATTAAAAATTCAACGAAACGTATATTTTCAATATTGCTTTAAAATCCTTTTAAATTCGAAATCATCACTTTAACTTTTCTGTTAAATTACCAAAATAGGTCCAATGCTGTAGCAACACTAAATACATCAATCACGGCAACCAAAACACCATATATCACATGATAACAACATATAACACAATATCTGTAAATAAAATCTATATCGGTGAGGAATCCAGTTGGATCCCTCCAACCTGACATTTATGCATATTAGAATATGTGTACAATGTCCGCTTTGAGGCAGACGCACGTACAAAGGGTCATCCGCTCATACACGGGAACGTATAGAGTCTCATCTGCTCAATTAGGCAGGAATATATCCAAATACCAATTAATATATAGATAATATATCATATCTCATTCAAACAATCATCAGTCAGCATACATAAATTTTATTCTCACTTATATAAAAATATTAGTGAGTTGGAAAGAGTGAGTTGTACTCACATTGATTCCAATAGCAATTGTAGTGTTTTATTCCGAATAAAAATTAAACAAGTGTTTAATTTTGCCCAAAATATACACTAGCTTCAATCAACTTCAAACCGGCTCTAAAATATAATGCTCGTCAATACGAACCCGACGCAACTTGTTTCGTCAAAAACGGACCTCGTACGAAGAAGTTATACATCTTTAAATTTACACGATTTAAATATATAATAAAATTTATAATTTCTTTTTATTTTAAATCTTTATCAATTCGTAACCGTTCGTTTTTCTTTGAAGAAATCTTGCCGACCATTGCATCTTCTCCCTCACCAGATTTCGAATGACAGAAACCCATATTGTTCGTCGTTCTTCAATGAATTATCGCGCATCACATGATCGTCTTCACGTTGATCAACACCCACCGTTCGAACCACCACGACGAGCTCCATCATCGACACGAACCACGTTGCACTTGGCTGTGTATTTCACTTGAAAATCGTGATTGAACGGCGAACGTTCATCGTCATATTGGCATCGATCCTCACGAATTTCGATCGCAACCGTATGGACTGAAAGATCTTATCGAGCTCGTCAACTTTGTAGTTGAAAGTATTTGATGAAAATGAGTGGATTCAGAGAGATTAAGAGGAAAAGAAGAGTGATTTTCGTCCATTGAAGAAGAAGCGGCGGCTTGCCCTAGTTTGGTTAGGGTGTTGGCATATGTGAAAAAATAACGTCCTTTTATAGAAAATTTCGCGATACTACTCACCCGAATTTTTACCAAACTCCAAACGAAGCGTGCTGCCAGGCATTTATAATGTTTTGCTCCTATTCTGAACACAATGGAATATATATCATAAGCTAATTCGATCGTATTTGAAAGATAGGTTTTCAAATCGACTTTTTAAATTTAAAATTTCACACAAACGGATTTCTACGCGTTTTAGCTTACCCCAGATAAACCGTAAATCTGATTGACACGAAATTTGAAATCCTACAATAATATAACATTACGGTTCTAATGAAACTTGTTTCATCAAAATACGAGACTATGTAAAAAATGACTATTTTTACACGTTAGTTAAATATTAAAATAATCAATTTTTATAATTTAACTTTTAATTCAATTTTAAAAGTTCTCTAACATCATTCAAATTCAAATAGAATTTAATTCAACTTTATAAATCATTTTCGTTCACATTAAATCCAATTTCCAATTATTTCTGCAATTTCAAATATTAAATTAATAATTTAATTATCTAATTAAATCCAGATATTCGAAATATAAGTTATTTAGCTTATAAAATTAACTTGTGAATATTTAATTAAATATATGAATTTCAAATGATTGAAACTCTGGAACGTTACACTCTTCCCTAATTAAAAGAATTTCGTCCTCGAAATTACCAAGTAAGAAAAAGTCACAAAATCCATTAACTTTTCAAAACAACTCGTTCAAACTAGATATCAAATTCATTTAAACATTTTAACTTTTCCAAAATCATCTAGTTAAACTTCTTACAAAAACTTCTCTAAGTTTTCAAATCATCTTTATTTATCTTTTCAAGACCAACAAATATTGTTTCAAATTATAACTAAACATCAAAAATTATAGTTATCACAAAATTTTCAATTTTCCCAAAATTCTCAAAAAAATTCTAATGCCTTAAATTTTCAAAAAAAATCTCCAGCGTCTCCTTTATGCGGTTCGATCGTAATAGGATCACAACATATATATATCACAAATATACATCTCATCTTCGAGGATGAAGCATCCCATAGGGAAAAAATATAAAAGTACGATATGTAATCCGAGATATGTACCTTATATATTATTAATGAGCATATACAGCTAATATAGCGAATGCGGGCTCCAAATGCAAAGCAAGCACCATTCCCACCTACTAAATACTCAACAAACAATGTGAAACATGTTTATATGAAAAGTAATATCAATATACAACATATACCAATACAACTACTATATATTCCAATATAGCAAATGAAATCAAAAGCAACAAATCCAACCATCAAACAACTACCATCCAACAAATCGATATTTATCCAATCAATCCATAACCAAATCAATATACCTTCACTTCTTATTAATATTCATTGAATTGTTTTTCAATTTAATCTTGTTTCATTCTTTAACATTAGATTTCATTATTTATCCATTTTCAATTAGTTTACATTCACTAATTTATATTCAAGTTTGTTCACTTTCAATTCAAATCAAATTCAATTCTATTTAGATTTACTTCACTTCCATTTCAAATTCAATTATTTAGCTTTCAATTTATTAATTCAATTTCATATGAATTTTTTAGTTCAATCAATTAACATCCATCTTACAACCAATGCATATTCAATATAACCAAATTTATTTACTTTACATTCAACATTCATATTTACTTGGTTTACTTTCAATTTGGTTTAATATCCAATTGACTTTCATTCAAATATTCATTTTTCAATTTCATTAGCTTTTAATGAATTAACACTTGCATTCATTATTCCTTATTAATTTATTTACATTCGATTGATTAACATTCAATTCACATTTCGATCACTAATTTAATTTGGAATGAATTCTAGTATTCACTATAGTCATATTTTTATACAACACTTCTAATATTATTATTACTTCACAACTTCTTAACTTAAGTTTTATTCAATTCTTAACAACAACATTTCTAATGCAAATTCATTTTACCACTAAAGTTGAATTTTATCACATAACTCAAATTCATATTCATTTAATTACTTCATTTCATTAACTTCTTATTATTCGACTTTACTTTGCATGTTTATTTTATTTATCAGAATCAACTTGATTCAATGTTACTTTCACTATATAACTTAAGTTAATTTCTAATTTAATTCAAATTCTATTTTATTTAACTTAAAGTCAAATTCATATCACTTATTCAAATTCAGATTTTGTTTTGCTTAACAAAATTATTTAACCATTTTAACAATTGGTTTTACTTACCTTTTCTCATTTCATAAGTTATACAACTTATTTTTATTCAAACTTCCAAATTCCTATTATAAAATCACTTATCACTTAAGTTTAAATTTCCATTTCAATAACATCTCTAATCCAGTTCAATTTGTTTAACTTTCCTTTAGTTAAATTTCAAATCACATATTTTATTATGCCACTCAAATTTATTTCACTTTACTAAACCTTAAATTTTATTTCATATTATAAACCCAAAACTCATTTTACTTATACTTATCAATTTCAACTTGGATTTCAAATTCAAATTTGTTTACCAAAACAAAACTTCAATTTTCAATTTACTATTGGTAGCAAATCGATCACATAGAAACTCGAAAATGATACTGATGATGCTGCACTCATCACCCTTATTATTTCCCAGCAACAGTAGTGAATTCAATGCTTTATATTCTTTTTTAAAAATTCCTTTTATATTCACAAATCACATTTATAAATCTTTTACTTATATATATTCACTATTTTACTTATATAAGATTCATTTCAAATTCTTTTTATCTTATTTAGATTTATAATAATATAATCTCTTTAATCTTTGAAAAATAATTTTCAAAATCAACATGATTCAAATTTCTCAAATTCTTAGCTTAAATTCATTTTTATTTATAACTCATATTTATAATTATATTCATATAGTTGCATTTCTTATATATAAGATTATTTCACAATTGTAAATCATATTAATTACAATTTCATACTTTATAATTCATTTGCTTATATAATTTATTCTTTTATAGTAATCGTTTTTATTTTTTAGATTATTCAATCAGCTTTTATTAACTTATGTATTTTTACATTTTCAAACAACCAAACAATTCATTTATATACACTTTACAAATTTCAAAAAAAATGTTTCTTTTATACATAAAGTATAATCGAGGTAAAATTATTTCATTTACCCATTTAAAATAATATTATGTCGACTTGCCTCTTTTAAGTGTTTGGAAAACCCTATCGATAACAGTGTGTCCCATATACCGATCAGAATTCACAAACAACTCAACGGGTAAGTAAACACAATATAATTTTTTTTATAACAACTAACAAATACGCGCTCATATATATAATACACTCAAACTCAATCTAGGGTGCTACTATCCCTATCTATACTGAGTACACATTAAAGCTTAGGAATATACAAAATCTAAACTCTGATACTAAATGTAACAAACTGCAAATCCATACCCTTTGAATTGACAATAAACCACACATGTCCGACCCAAAAAGCACAGACTGACGAAAAGTCAGGAGAAAGAAAAGAAGAGAGAAAAAGAGAAGAGAAGAAAGAGAGAAGTTAGAACCAAATAGAATAATATAGAATCTCACATCGTAGCGGAAAACACATAATATCGTATCAATGATCTTTACAAAACAAAAACTGTATATACATATATCAATCAGAGTACAACAATCAATCAATAGTTATCAGCGTGAGTAGTTATAATAACCTGTCCACATTATTGCTGATAACATAAACAACTAAGCAGCGGATAATCAATAATCAAAACAGATACATGTATAAGAAAATGAAGTCTCTAGCTCTCCAGCTGAAGCACCAATAGCACCAAATCTGAACCTATAAATATAGTCGATCTGACCCGAGCATTGAAAGAGAAGAACGCTCGAATCAGTCTAGTAAACCAGCATGAGAAACACACTCAATTGAATTTATTAAATTACCAAAACTTTTCCTTTATCAAAACAAAAGTATCTCGTAAGACACCCTCACACATAAATACAGACATGTTTTTACCTTACGATAACTAAAACCTTTCATACCAAATCATCTGATATTATACTAGTGTCTAGTATACAAATAATAATAAAAATAGCTGAAATGTTTACCATTATTAAATTCTAGCATACTAGGCTCTACAAATAAAATGGCAGGTACGTAGTGGAATTTGGATTTCCATACAAATGACCAAGTGAATGGACTACCTTCCGATGGGTACACATCTAGATGAATGTCCCGAGGCAAAAAACATCTGCCCTCTACCAACACTAGACCAGCCCACCTCCATAACTAGATGGTATCGAATATGTCATCCTCTAGTCATTGTCGACCTTTACCGAGGGCCCTCTAGCATAAAACCATAATAATAAGATACACGACGTCATAGCGTGTAAAGATATATCTAGAAGAGGATGATCATACCCTACTTAGGAGCAACCCACTTACCCTGTTGCATCTAACCATGTTTTGGTCATTTCCGGTTGATGAGGCCAGAGGTAACGATTACCTTTCACATATCACAAATCACATCGCTTTGAATACCACACGACCATTTCCGTTGACTACTAATTGCCTTCCACAAAAATACAACTCTTAAGCTCATACGTCTCAAGAAAGGTGTTAAGCTAAGAGAAGTTGCCTTCTCCGCCACCACTGATGTACGTTTGTAAAAACAAATGTACGTAGTCTTTAGAAATGCAATGTCAGACAAACATCCATACAAGTTGTCCAGGAACTTGACAAACTGAAGGAACTTTCCTACCACATCCCGTCGGAAAATCCCTGGAATTAGTAGTGAATAGTCCTTGCATTGGATATTTCATAATGAAGAGACCACTACTACTATATGTATATTGGAATTTTAACTCCCGAACTATCAACAAGCAATCCCTCACTATGAGAATCCTAAAAATCAATATCATCATAATCTGCACAAATCGAATGCATATACATTGGTCCGAAATGGTTTCGGCTAAATCTGATCCCGGCCTCTTCGCACCAACAACGCAAAAGTATTTCTCAACCTCATACAGAAACTAAGTCTCATAGACTTATCACGTCTCCAACTTTCAACTTGCTATCCTTCGGGCCAAGAAGGAAGCTCGATAGATTGGAGTAATACTCCGCACTACACGAATCAACATCCTCAACACAAATTATAATCAAGCCTACACAGAAGGCTACGTACTAAGTGTACGACCAAATAGTTCCCACATCAAGTCGAGGAACTAAAATGGCCAAATTTGATAGTCGGTTACTTAATTATCAAAGCAAATAAACAAATATTAAACACCATAACAATCACTAGGCCCTTTTAATTAATCTTTTATTAATTAAATCATTTACCAAATATTGACTTCAAATTATCTTTAAAAAGATATATTCTCAAAACCATTTCATCTTCTATGTTGGAAAACATTTCCATATACTTATTTAATAATAAGTATTTCACAATTCACTTTATTTTCAACACTTAGAAAATATTAGATATACTTAAGTCAGGATTAAATATATATTTTATTCTTTAAGGAAAACATCCTCTTAAACACATTTATTTGGGTCAAAACGAATGTTGCGTAAAACATCCTTACGACAACTCAAAATCACTAGTATAGAGATTAGAAAATTATACAGATATATGAATCTCATATACTATACAAAACATTTCCTTTCGAAAATCATTTACTATAACAACAACGTTATAGTCTATCATTTCCTTATTTCTCGAAACGTCTACTTCAATAATGAATGTTGAAGTCTATGGTTTCGATACTTAACACACTTTAAAACATCTTTAAATCATTTAAATTCAATTTAAAAAATCACTTCCAAAAATATCCATTTTATTTTCATTATTATTCACTGTCCAAAATCGTGAATATAATTCTCTAAACAAATTCTTTATGCAACATTTAATTTAAAGGATAATTCACTGTCCAAAATCGTGAATATATCTCCTTTATCAAATTCATTACTTCTACACTTAATTTAAAGGATTGTCCACTGTCCAAAATCGTGGATATAATTCATTTAATAAACTTCTATATTTAACTTATCAAATTCAACTGATTTTAGATTTATAAAACAATGTTTACAAAATCCATTTATATTTTATAAAAACTTCAACACACATAATTTGTTTATTAACCAAACTCATTGATCTCTTTTATACGCCAAATCCAAATTAAGTTAATTTCTTATAAATCATTTATTTTATAAAATCCACTCATTTTATAACTTCTCAAGTCGTAAATCTTATTTACTTACAAAATCCAATTATAACTTCATTTTAACATTTACAAAACTGCTTTATAATTCTATCATTTTGATTTATAAAATATAAATGTTTTAAATCTTATATATAAATATTTATAAAATGTTCAAAATCTCAATTTCAACATTTTTACCAAATAGTTCGCTTCATATTTCAAAAATCACATTCTAATTATATTTCATAAAAATCATAATTTTTATAACATAAAAATTATAACATTTATTTATTTAAAATATATCCATTTCCTTAACCATTCAAAATTCAACAAAACGTATATTTTTAAAATCCTTTAAATTCAAAATTATCAATATAACATTTTTTTTAAATTACCAAAATAGGTCCAATGCTGCAACAACACTAAATACATCAATCACGGCAACCAAAACACCATATATCACATTATAACAACATGTATCACAATATCTGTAAATAAAATCGATATTGATGAGGAATCCAGTTGGATCCCTTCAACCTGCCATCTACAACAAATATACATATTAGAATATGTGTACAATGTCCGCTTCGAATCAGATGCGTGTACAAAGGGTCATCCGCTCATACACGGGAACATATAGGATCTCATCTGCTCCAATAGGCAGGAATATATCCAAATACCAATCAATATATAGATAATATATCATATCTCATCCAAACAATCATCAATCGGCATAAATAAATTTTATTCTCACTTGTATAAAAATATTAGTAAGTCAGAAAGAGTGAGTTGTACTCACATTGATTTCAATAGCAGTTGGAGTGTTTTATTCGGAATAATATTAAACAAGCGTTTAATTTTATCTAGAATTTACACTAGCTCCAATCAACTCCAAACTAGCTCTAAAATGTAGTGCTCATCAATAAAAGTTATGCATTTTTAAAGTTTACACGATTTATATATATAATAAAAATTATAATTTCTTTTTATTTTAAACCTTTATCAAATTGCAACCATTCGTTTCGCTTTAAAGAAATCTGGTCGACCATTTCATCTTCTCCCTCACCATATTTCGAACATGAGAAACCCATATCGGTCGTCATTCTTCAACGAATTATCATGCATCCCACGATCGTCTTCACGTTGATCAACATCCACCGTTCGAACCTCCACGACGAGCTCCATCATTGACATGAACCACGTTGCACTCGGCTATGTATTTCGCTCGAAAATCGTGATTGAACGGCGAACGTTCATCGTCATTTTGGCATCGATCCACCTTACAAATTTCGATCACAACTGTATGGATTGAAAGATCTTGTCGAGCTCTTCAACTTTGTAGTTGAATGTAGTTGATGAAAGTGAGTGGATTAAGAGGAAAAGAAGAGTGATTTTCGGCCATTGAAGAAGAAACGTCGGCTTGCCTTAATTAGGTTAGGGTTTTGGAAAATGTGAAAAATTAACGTCCTTTTATAGAAAATTTTGCGACACTATTCACCCGAAATTTTTCCAAACTCCAAAAGAAGCACGCCGCCTGGTGTTTATAATGTGTAACTCCTATTCCGAACACAATAGAATATATATATATAAGAAGCTATTTCGATCGTATTTGGAAGATAGACTTTTTAAATTTAAAATTTCACTTAAATAGATTTCTACGCGTTTTAGCTTGCCCCGGAAAAACCGTAAATGCGATTGACATGAAATTTGAAACCCTACAACAATATAAAATTACGGATCCAATGAAATTTGTTTCGTCGAAATCCAAGACTGTGTAAAAAATGACTATTTATACACGTTAATTAAATATTAAAATATTCAATTTTTATAATTTAACTTTTAATTCAATTTTAAAAGTTCACTAACATCATTCAAATTCAAATAGAATTTAGTTCGACTTTATAAATCATTTTCATTCACATTATATCCAATTTCCAATTATTTCTGCAATTTCGAATATTAAATTAATAATTTAATTATCAAATTAAATCCAAATATTCGAAATATAAGTTTTTAAAATCAATTAAATATACGAATTTCAAATGACTGAAATTCTAGGTCATGACAACTTAACTCCGTAAAACATACATTTGAAGTAATGGATAAAGAGCTGTTGAACTTTAAAATAATGTCATAAAAAAATTTCAAAAAATGTTCAAAAAATCAGCAATTTTCCAATCTAGCGAATTCGAAGGTTGGGTTTCATTATTGAAATAGGCAACATAAATACCATCGCTTTCTTTCATTACATCAAAGACTTTCTTATATTTCAAAGCGGCTTCCAACACCAAATATGTAGAATTCCGCCTAGTAGGGACATCTAAAGCAAGCATAGACTTATCATTAATTCTCAAATTAACACAAACCACTTTAAATTTAGCCAAACAAGTCGGAGATGACCTTATAAATCTAACGGCAGTACGAATCCCGACAATATTACTACCAATTTCTTTCAAACCACCATTAATAATTAAATTAACAATATGAGCACAACAACGTATATAAGGAATTCACCATTCAAAACACAACTATTGCATCCATCATAATCATTCAACGCATTTTCACATAATTAATTGTTACTTCATTAGCACTAGCATTATCGACTGTGATAGACAATATTCGCTTAAGTTCCCACTGTTTGATGCAAAAAACCATGAGTTTTCCAATGTTCTCCCCTTTATGACTAGTGATCACACAAAAATTTAAAATCCTTTTATGCAATTTCCAATCATTGCAATGAAATTCGCGGTTGAAACCATATAATTCACATTTTGACAAGAAGCTCATGTATCGGTAGTAAGACATACTCCATGCAAACAGTTAGAAAAACATGACTTTAAGATAATCTTTTGTGTCTCCGTATAATTTAAGCACATCCCTACAAATTGTTCTACGTGAAGGCACTTCAAAACTAGGGCACATGTTCCGACAAAAATCAAGAAACCCTTCACCCTTAACAAAACTAAAAGAAAGCTCATCAATAAATAACATTCGAGCTAAAAACCTTCTACTCTCATCTTTTTTAAATGTCCATGTAATAAGGGTGTTACTTGCCTCACATTCACTATTTTTTGTAATAGCTAAACTTTTTATTTCTTATCACTTTCTCGAGGAATTGACCTACAAGCTTGCCTTATACGATAGATTAAATATGAAGTACCATTCTTTTATCATCATAAGCAAATTGTGGATGACAATAGTTGCAAATACACATAGGATTTAAAGGTTTCTCTTTAGTGAAATGTTCCCATACCATAGATGGTTTTCTGGTAGAGACTTTACACTTAAGATTAATAGAGGCTTTTTTGCATTGTTAGGTTCTACGACCAGTTCTTCGTCATCATCACTGTCCTCATGAATTGTTTCTTCTTCCACCCAATCTTTATCCAGTAAATCATCAGCAGTGCCAACTTCAATCTGAAAATAATAGTATAAACATTAATCTGAACATTGTATTCATTAAAGTGTTAATGAACTGGTTTATTTATAGAACATTGATCAAACTATGTATCATATAATACATTTATTTTATAATACATATCACATACAAGTTGAACTTATTTATTTACAAAAACTGAATTAGTAATAGCAATATATAAACAATTCAAGAGTATAACTTACTCTTACGGATAATAGGTAATGGCAGCAATTAAGATTGTATATTAGCAGATAAACATTTATCATTCTTTAGTTGTTACATAATAATTTTTATTTTCAGTATAAATAACTTCCTCATAAAGAATATTTAATCTTTCAGCAATTTTGGTTTCCTCTCATCAATAAAATGTAATTATGATCACTAATTTATTTTCCAACATAAAGAATATTTAAGTATACCTGTTATCACTAATTATTGATAATGTCTGTAAATTTGCTGTTATCAGTAATTTAAAGAATAAAATATACCTATTATCATAAAAGGCATACTTATTTTACAGAATAAATTTACAGAATAAAATTAGTGATACGTTAGTGATGACTGGTGTAATGTAACATGTAAATTTTCCTGTAAATCAATGATATGTTACTATTTAATTTAGTGAATAAATTTAGTGATAATCGGTGATTTTCTTTACACTAACATATATTAGTGATAAATTTACCTGTTATCACTAATTTACAGAATAAAATATACCCGTTATCATATAAGGTATCCTTATTTTACAGAATAAATTTATAGAATAAAATTAGTGATATGTTAGTGGTAATTGGTATAATATCAAGTAAATTTTCCTGTAAATTAGCGATATGTTACTATTTAATTACAGCATAAATAACTTCCTGCTTATAAATTACAGCATAAATAATTATAGCACAAAATAACAGCATAAATAATTATAGCATAAATTAGTGATAACAGGCATAACATAATAGATATCATTTATACATTTATTGATTATTGAACTAACCGAAATCGAGAATAAAATAATAACAGCAATTAACTAGCAAGTAGCAACTAGAATAGCAAATTAGCAATCCACGTCTAGCATATTAAAAATTTATACTCACATGCCTTCTCTTTCTCGTCGTCCTCGATGGATTCGGTGCCATCACTACTACGGGAATCATGTTTTCCGACGGCCTAAAACCGTCGGCGGCCGTCGAAAGCCGTCGGCCGCCGTCGGAAAAAGCCGTCAAAAATGACTGCGTCGGAGAGCAGTATTTCCGACGGCTTCCAACGGAAGCTGTCGCACACGATTCCGACGGATTCCGACAAATGTCGGTATCCGTCGGAAACCGTCGTAAATAGTGTGCTACAGGCCGCCGAGAGCCGTTGGAAGCCGTCGGAAATTTTGACCTATAAGCCGTCGGAAGCCGTCGGAAATCTGCTTTTTTTTTAAATTCACTGCAAATATAGCCTTATAACCACATTTCTCTTCCAAACACTATGATATCAATACTTCACAGTCCAACATATAATAATCCAACCAAATATCCAAACCAAACTACAAAATATTGAATAAACACACAAATAAATAAAATTACATCAAAATAAAATACAAAATATACATAACCATTCGAACATTAACAACAATCCTAACAATAACTGTTCTACCATGTTGTTAATACACAAATTCATCAATATTCTCATACACATCCTCATACAACTACAGAACCAAGTGTATCAAACATAATTATACATAAATCAACAATTACCTACGCCGTCTACCAAATCATTCTAAACTATAACAAAACATACCTGAACGAACGAACGAACAAGCAAGCAAGCAATGAATCAATCTCCTCCAGATCCAGAGCCAGCCGAGGAAGGGAAGCGGCCACCAAATTGCTGCATGTACTCTAACAACTATGCGGTCTGCATGGCCTGTTAGCGGTTCTGCTCCTCCAAATGGGACACTCTAGTATGCAATTCTTCTATATATGCTAGATTGCTCTGAGGTCTACTCCGTCATCCCCTACTCTGACTACTGGCCTGCAATAATTGAAAAATGAATAAAATTCAAGTTTATTGTTTTGAAAAGGTCAAAATATCATATTTGAAGTATTTCAAAAAAAAGTAAATTATTTACTGCTAGATTTCCAAATCTGTATCGTCGACCATGCTCTGCTGGATGCATAACAGACTCAAAAATAACGTCCTCCTCATCGGCCGTCAGCTGATCTCGACCCGTATCAGCAAGGAGTTTCTGCCGCTGCTCCATAAACATCTCCTGCATTAACAAATTAATAATATCATATCTTATTTCATCATAGTTTAACAATTAAAACAATTACTAATACCGAATAAAATGAAATATGCTTACATGGATTTTGCTGGATTTATAGGGGGCAATACATACCAAAAGGCCAGTATATTAATTAGGGGAAGGAAGGCGCAGTTCCCGTCTGGATTAACATGCTCGACAGCATGTGTACGGGTGAACACGTCCATATAGCTGACAGGACCATGTGCCTCGCCTTCCTAAAATTGATTGTTACATACAATTATTATATATTTAAAATCGTATAGCATAAACTATTTACATTTAGTATTCAATAAATTTATCAACTCCTACCGATGCTGCTGAAACGATTTCGATCCTCCGCGATGAGTGACGAGATTCTTATTTCTATTTGCAGAGTTTCTATCCGACTCTGCCTGTACATTCAAAAGTTGATACATTATTTTTCGATCACGTCAAATTAATAATTCAAAAAAAAATTAGTATACTTGCCTTCGCCTTGTCCGTCTCCAAGTATCTCAACCAACCTTGCCACACGCTCTCTTCCATCCACCGTGCTTTCTTACTAGGTTTCTTAATCTCAGATATCGTGTCCCTGTAGTTCTTACGCATCTTCTTCATCCAGTATGCTCGTGCCAGCATCAGATCGTCTGTCTGGATGTCTATCTCAGCCTGTGTTAAAAAAAAGATTACACTTTAAACGATAAAACAGTAGAAAAACGACAAAAACGAATTAAAAATGGAAAACAGAAAAATATACATACTAGGACATCCTGCCATATGCACTCTATGATGTGAGGAGGGATGTTATCCCACTTCGGCCAGCAAGCACTCATCCTACTGCGATAAGAAGCTCTAGAGACGTCCTGCACAACCTTAGAGGAAAGTAGGTCGAACCCCCTGTTTTTAAGTACGATATAGATAAGTATGTACGCATATCATAAAAAAAATAAGATGCTGAATAAAATTTAATTCTTACATATCTGCTCTAGGGACTAACGATACAACTGTCCGCTGTGGCTCTTGCGATGGGCCACTGCCATCACCTCCTGACGATCAGGAAGAACTCCTGCCTCTATATGAAATAATGATAAACATGTGACATATACACATCATTATATAAGAGAATAATAACATGATAATGAAATATATTTCATATGAAAATGACATCAACGACATAAATTGCTTAATTAATGACTGAAATGGAAATAGAAATGGAAGTGTGTCATACCTGATTCATAATGGGTGTACTCTTCCAACGATAAGCAGAGTACATTGCATTTTTAATAAAAATTTCTAAATAAATGACAAATGGGAATAACATAAAACATGCAGACAATAGTAAACGGATTTGCTTTCATAGTTACATCAATTTCATAATACATCAAGAATTCAATATAGTTACATCAATTGCAAAAAAACAGATTCAGATTTATATCAATCATCATCGTCTTCTAATTCAGATTCGGTCTCGTTTTCGATGATATTTTCCTCTGCACTGTCAAACGCTTCTACCAAAACATTTGATTCATCGATCAAAGGACCAAAATCTGTATGATCGTTTGTAATTACTATTTCGTTATTTTTCTCAAGATCTGCCTGATAAGCTTGTTCGTCTGGAATATTCTTCCCATCGAATGTGAATCTGGCCTTTGTTTTAAAAACTGCAGACCAATCTGCTTTATCTCTTTTTAGAGACGGATAAGGAGCGTAATAAACTTGCAATGCTTGTTTGGCTAGTACAAAAGGGTCATACTTGTGATAGTGCGATGCATGCTTTATTTCGATAAGATTATAATCCTTGTGCACATTAATTCCAAAACCTGGAACATTGCTAAACCAATTGCATTTAAATAGAAACACCTCCTCCGCGGGTCATGAGAAATATGTCAGTTGCAAAATTTGTGTTAGAACGCCATAAAAATCATTTAAATGATTTTCTAGATCGTCACTACCTTTAACAAATACACCAGTATTATTTGTTAATTTTTCTCCACCGTATTCTTTGGTGTTAAATTTATATCCATTGACGAAATATATTGGATATGTCTTGACTACTCTTTTTGGTCCCATCGCAAGATGTTTCAACCCTTCGTCAACAACACAATTTCTCGGCTCATAAACGTAATTTGAAAACCAACCGGAAAATTCTTTACTGAGATCTCCGTTCGGATGTTCACGTTCATAAACGCTGTTTATATAAATAAATTATTACATTAGGTTATACACGCGCATGCATTATAGAAAAGAATAAGACACAATTTATTATTTCAGATTACTTAACAAACTGTGCAACCTCGGCACAATTTAGAAGAATATAAGTGTGTGCTACATGAAGATCTCTATCGTCTAGCCATATTTCTACACATTTTCCAGAAGGCCGACCATGTTGTCTAAAAATAGATAAAATTGCTTGAGAGGACTCTTCTTCGTCGCCTTCGTCATTACGAGGAACACTTTGAAATGAAATATTCACATGGTCACTGAAATAGTGAGAGAAAAAGAACGAAGCTTCTTCTTCGATGTAAGATATGCATATCGAACCTTCAACTCGTGCTTTTTGCCTCACTTTTTTCTTCAGATGATTCAAATATCTATGCAAAATTAATTTATATTAACTTCATCTTTCAAATACAATTAAATTACGTTATAACATATCACATACCTCTCAAATGGATACATCCATCCATATTGGACAGGACCTCAATGTTAGGAACTGAGTTGATGATGTTTTGATGACAACAACCTTATATAGTTATTATACTCTACTTTATAAAATATATACTAACATTTTCATATATATATATATATGTATATAGGAAGTATATGCAGGTATTATCGAAGACTGATCAGTATAAAGACTCAAGCATCAAGATGAAGATTAGAGATTCAAGATTCAAGACTCTAGAGAATCAAGATCTCAAGATAAGTGTCTAGTATTTTGTTAAAACTTCATAATAGCACTCTCATCTTTCTTCCAATTTTCTTTTGGGATGGAACCCAATTTCTATCGAAACCAGTGGCTTACAAACCTACGACAAGTAGCTTACAAACCTATGACAAGTGGCTTACAAACCCACGAAAATCAAAATCATTTAAACTACTTTGTACAAGTTCTCGAGTCCTATGGAGGAGCTCTGTAGGAAGGTTCTTGCAATTTCAGTTTGAATAGATTTTTCAAAATGTTTTTAAATCTGTTTTCATAATGTTTTAGCTTTGAAAATCATGTTTTCAAAAATGTTTTCAAACTTTGTTTTAGCCTTGAAATATCTCCATTTTGATTTTAAAAACTTCTATTTTTAAAACATCAAAACTTATTCTGATTTTAAATATTACTTATATAATTGATGTTCTATATCAATTATATATATATATTTAAAATAATGTTTTATATTCATTCTCTATCTCAAAATATTGTTTAGACGCTTTATTTTGCTTCAGAGAAGTTTCAAACTTGTTTTAAATTCAAATGCTTTTACAAAACAACATCTCTACAATTTTGAACTGAGGGATGTCGACATATGGGGATACCCCATGTCGACATGGTGACAGTTGGATTCAAAATTCAATTTTCAAAAGAAGTGTCCATTCGTTCAAAAACCTTTCGTCAATGGTTATGACTGTTGTTCATCTACATAAAGGCTTCCAAAACGAATTTTTTAACAACTAACTTTTTTATTTTCTTCACTCTTTCTTCTCCACCATTCCATATCCATAAAACTTCATATTTTCAAGATCGTGCCATCATTCTGCCAAACTCTCAATAGGAAATCATTTAGATACTCTCTCTATTTGATTCTCCATCATTCTACTAAAGATCAAAGTGCTATTTAGAGTTGTCGGATTAATTTGTATTCAAAAAGTCCATAGAGTCTATCCATTCAAAAGGATTGTTATTAAGAAGTATTAGGGTGATCTTGTGTTCCGTAAATCAAGAGAGTTTACCCCAGACTCGGAGATAGGAGGGTTCCTCAAGGCCTTAGAAATTGAGGGTTGTAATTTGGATATTGTCTTATAAAAGTCTGTACAAGGATATTGCCTTGGTGCAGGACTGGATGTAGGAGGATTCCGAACCAGTATAAAATCCAGTGTGTTCTTTCCTTTTACTTGCTTTACTTTACTATTTGCAATTGTTATATGTTCTGTGATCATTCTGTGTTAGAATTCTGTTTAGATTTGTGTTGAAAGTTTTAATTTAGTCATATAGTTCATATATTCTTTAAAACACTATTCACCCCCCCCCCTCCTCTAGTGTTATTTCTGCCTTAAGATCCTTAATCCGCATCCCCAACACTCAAAGTCGTGCTTCAGATGGGAGATGAACAGGTAAATGTTCCATTACATTAAAAAAATCTGGCGGAAATATTTTCTCTAATTTGCAAAGCAATATAGGAATGTCCACTTGAAGTTTATGTAAAGATTGCACTTTTAAAGTAGTCGAACAAAGCTCTTTGTAAAACATACTAAGCTCCGTTACTACCTTCCAAACTTTTCACTGCAGTAGTTCTTTGAACATTACAGAAAATAAATTTTCCATCATTATGTGATAGTCGTGACTTTTCATTCTGCTCAATCTACCATTTTTAAAGTCAACACATCTACGAAGATTTGATGATATCCCATCAGGAAATCTTAACCCTTCCACCCATTTTAACACAGCTTTAACTTGATTATTATTTAATTCGTAACATGCTTTGGGTTTTTTACTGTCATTTGGTTTCATATGAAGCTCAGGACGTTTGCATAATTCTTCTATATCACGTCTTGATTTCAAATCATCCTTCGTCTTCCCTTTCACATTCAAAATTGTATTAAAAACATTATCAAATACATTTTTCTCATTGTGCATCACATCTATGTTATGGCGAAGCAGAAGATGTTTCCAATACGACAACTCCCAAAAAATAGTTTGTTTGCACCAGTTTTGAACATCTGATTTGCCTTCAATTTCTGTTTGCTCGCCAGTTTCATATATATCTGGATAGTCCTTAACAAGTTCATATATGTCTTCGCTTGACCATATCGTCGGTGGTTGTCTGGTTTCTACTCTATTAGCTAAAAAGTTTTTCTTGTCTCCTCTGAAGGGATGTTTTACATGGAGAAAATATCGATGACAGTCAAACCATGAAATTTTCTTACCATGAGGTAAAGAAAACGCTCGTGTTTCATCCATGCAATATGGACATGCTAGACGACCGGCAGTACTCCATCCAGAAAGCATTGCATAGGCAGAAAAATCACTTATAGTCCACAATAAAGAAACAAACATACGAAAATTTTTCTTCTTGGACACATCGTATGTTTCTACTCCTTCGTTCCACAGTATTTTTAACTCCTCAATCAGCGGTTGTAAATATACATCGATTCCTTGTGTCGGATCGTCGGGGCCAGGAACGACAACAATAAGAAACATATATTGCGTTTTCATACACATCCATGGAGATAAATTATATGGTGTGACGATAATGGGCCAGGATGAATATTTAGAACCAAATTGAGAAAATAGAGAAAAACTGTCCGTACATAATCCTAATCTAACATTTCGACTCTCCACTGCAAAATTTGGATACGTTTTATCGAAATGCTTCTGTGCTTCTCCATCGGCCGGATGTGTCAACGTACCCTCTTCCTCCGTTCTCACGCTATGTCATCTCATATTAGATGCGGTTACAGAAGATGCATATAATCTTTGAAGTCTTGGAGTTATGGGTAAGTAGTGCATACGCTTGTAGAGAACTTCCTTCCCCTTCTTTTTTCTTGGTTTGTATCTCTCCTGGTTACAAATTTTACAATTTCTAAGGTTTGCGTCTTCTTTCCAAAACAACATGCAGCCTTTTAAACATGTATATATTTTCTGATACGGTAAACCAAAAGCCGACATAAGTTTTTTAACTTCGTAGTGATTTTCACACATTAGATTATCGGGCGGCATATGTCTTTTTGCAGCTTGTACAACAGCCGTAAACCCAGCTTCAGTGGTGTTGTATTTTGATTTTATCGCAATGTATTCTGCGATTACTGACAACTGAGTGCCGCTTTTACAACCATCCCAAATAGGTTTCTTAGCAGCATCTAGTAAATTATAAAAAAAATTGCTTCAATATTCGGTTCTTCAACATTTTCATCATCGTCGTCAACTTCAGCCATAGGAAACATTGATCGTGCTGCATCTTCGACCATATTTTCTATACGGGTCGTTGAAACTATTTCGTTAGCGACACTTTCAAACTCTACAGAAGTATTTGCTACAACTTCTCCATGCCGATCCCAAACATAATACTCGGGTGCGAAACCATGTTGGCACAAATGAACTTTCACAATATCTGGTAACAAATACTTTAAATGTCTACACCTACTACATGCAAAACGAATTTCTGGATCGCTTCCGTTATTACTTAAAGCGAATTCAACAAACACGTTTATACCATTATAAAAATCTTCTTTTATTGAGACCCTCAGTCCTTTTCTTTGGTACATCCATCTCCTCCGATCAACAAAATAATCAATCATTTTTCCTATTTGACAAAATGAGAAGTTCAAAATTTAATATTTATTTTGAAGAATACAAATTCGAAAAAGATTATTTTCATGGTCGTATAATATTTTGAATTTAAAGAACAACTTCACAAATTTAAAAATATTTTCAAATAGGGCACATTTTATTTTTTAACGCATCGATTTAAATATATATATTTTTTTCATTGGTCAGGCATCCTACTTCCCATTACAAACACAGTAAGTATTTATATTTCGTATATTACTTTGTCTCAAACGATTCAATAAAATTTCGGCGGCATTTCCCTTTTGTTCCCTACATTATACACAAATGCGTGCACGCAGGAAACAAAAAAGAAAAGTTAGGCCGAAATTTTATGAATCGTTTGAGACGAAGTAGTATACAAAATGTAAATGCTTACTGTGTTCATAACTTGTCCAATACAGGGACAAATCCGACAAACATTGTATCAGATGAATATAAATGGTCATTTTTCGAAAAAAACGACTATTTATACAACGATCATGTACAACACTCGTCAGACGGGGCCAAAAACTCTATAAGCGACATTTGTCAGTTACATGCGCGCATTTTACGAAAAAATAAAGTTTTACTCACTGTTCACATTTACAAAAATATATACTAATTTAACACATTTGTTCGACGTGTTAAATCAACTTAAGGTTGGTTTAACATTTTTGTCATTTTTTAATACACACAATTATAATTTAAAGTAATGCATTTTTTTGTTTCATAAGTAAATACGTGCACCATATAATACTCTTAGTTCATTCAATCATTTTATCTTATTCCAAATAACGTATACAATCGTCGAATCAAGGCACACACAACAATTTACATATACATGAACAATCACAAATTATACAAGTTTTTCACAATTTCATGATAAAAGATGAAATGCGTATATCATGTGATGCTATAAACCGTTATTACGCTATTGGAAATAATTGCAATCACTAATTCACCCTAATTTATCAATTTATGCAAATCTACAATTAGGGTAAAAACTGAATTTTTCATAAAAATAAGAGATTATACCTGAAATTAAGAGTAATGGAGTTTGATTAGGCAGCCGTGGAGGATCCGGAAGCTAGAAATTAGGGATTGGAAGTTTGGAGAAGGGATTTGGGGGTTTTTGCGTACAATTTTCGTATGATAGAAGGAGGAAGAAGAGCTCTCGGCTGCAGGTATAATTAATAGTAAATTTCCGACGGCTTTCGACGGCCCGTCGAAAGCCGTCGAAAGCCGTCGGTTCTAGCTGTCGGTAATGAGGCCTTTTCTAGTAGTGCATGTCTGTTTGCAGTAGTCGACTCGATTCGAACTCAAACAGTTGAAGCCTGAATGCGTTCAAGACTAGTAGCCTAGCACTCAACAATCAACAGTAATCGCAACGACGAATCGACGATCGATCGATTGGGATTTGGGAGGCTTCGACTAATTTTTTCTAATGAATTAGAATAGATCCAGGGTTTTTTTTCCTTCATGGTTTTTATTTCGAACTGAAGTATGAATTAGCAGGGCGAGCAAGAGTACTCAAGACTAGGGCACGGGCAGTGGGCATAAAATTGGGTATTGGCTCTCTGCTGGGCATGAAACGAAATAGATTAGAAAATAGAAAATAGAAATGGGGTAGTGGGTTGTGTTGCCTTTTAGACTGGTTCGCTTATATTTAAGAAATTAACCGTTAATCGAACTGAAAGTATTTGATTAAGGTCGGTTGCTTAACTAATGATGTCGATTAATCGATGTTAACGGTTAGTCGGTTCGGTAGCAGTCACTTAAGACGGTTAAGTTGGTTAAATCGGTTAAATGTCCACCTCTAGTTAAGGTAGCAACTTCAATGGCTATAAATACCCAAGTTATAAACACCCTTAGCTGTGCATATAAGAAAGGGTCAACACTGGCAAAATTAGTCATTGTATTCTTATTATTGTTACTTGTAACTCATGCTATTGTAAGAATTAACGGCAATAAAAAATCTATAATAGTAAACATAGATCAACTTTGATCAAACCATTCTAAACTTTGTGTATTTTACGCATTGAGCTTTGTTTTCTCATTTTCAATTTATAAATCAAGGTGTTAGTAAAATACATTTGGTAATATAACCGTTAATCATAATTTCGAGTTTGGCTAGGTTTTAGTTCAACAATATATAATAGAATATATATCACGAGCATTAGATTTTTAAAAGAGAAAAAGATCTATATAAGAAGATACATATGTTATATAACAAAATACATTCGTCTTAACAGAGAAGATATAATTTCGTGCTTTTTTCTATTGGGTGAATGTTAAGTAATAAGTGTAAGTGCATCATCTACATCATCTATTAGATATATGTTAAACAAATCAAGCTATGATTTAATTAAGAAGGGTACGATAACAAAGGTAAACGAGTGGAATCGGGTCATTCAGCTCATATAAATTTCCTATATGCATGGATACAGTATTTAGCTTTTACCCACATTAGTCTCTGATTATTATTTTTTGTTTGCCGTTTAATTATATATGAGAAAGAGCAAAGTGAGATGAAGCGCATGTCCATGCAAGAATTTGCTGCTCACTTAAAATGATGCCATAAAATTTTCGTCATCATATCACCACTCACTGCATTTCTTTTCATTTTCTCACGATGGTAAATACAATGAAAAGATATAAGTAATTTGCAAATGCTTATTTTAGTCTTTGTGTATCATACAAATACTTTATGTTATTTCAATTCCATGCTGGCCCTCATGCAGGCCCGGTTTCAGGGCAAGGCCTGTCAGGCGGCCGCCTAGGGCAACCCCTCAGGCGGGGGCAACATACTGGTGGTAGGTGGGGGACAACTTAATGGTGACAATATTTTTAATCGTTAAATTGTATTAACATTTGTGAAGTATGTGCTGGTGTAGTGGTAGTGAGTGTGTTTTCTGTTGCAGAGATTTGAAGTTCAATTCTTGCCTATGATAGTTCTTTTTCAAATTTACCGCTCATTTGCACTTTGTGTTGCCTTGCGCAACCCAGGTGGTTGAGCCGGCACTGCCATCATGCTATACATCCTTTGCTCATGCCAATACGCTCGTTGTTTCCAAGTAATAGTGTACAGGGTACACTTCTTCCCCTGTCTTTTTTTGTTCAGTAATGCGAACGAATGTTGGGGATCCAACTGCTGGTATTCTAAACTACTAACCACCTGACACAAAGATTTTTTTTGATTTTTCTCCATCTTACCGTTGTTGAGTTATCTTTCTTACTTGCTATTTTTCTGTACGAGCGCAACTATAGCTTCAAGCCTGTCTATCAAATTAATTCCATTTATGCGGCAAAGGGAATCAAGGAATTAGAAGAAGAAAAAAAAGGCTGAGGTGCAAGGTATAAGGATGCACATCTTGTCAAATATTATGGCTCTATATATGTTAAATATAGCTGGACAATGGACTGCTCTTGAGCTTAATTTTCGGACTGTCAATGGATATCCCAAAAATCCGAAATCCGTCCGCATCCGTATTCGAAAAACGGATAAATATTCAATATTTGAAAAAATGAATATGGATACGAATACATTCGCATCCGAAAATTATCCGTCCAGTTTGTTTCAAGAGCATGGTTTAAGTTATATGCAATTTAGTACAAACAATGATATTTATTTATAATTTTATTAAGTTAGAAGTTTATATTACACACACTTAATGTATATGAACTGCTTGAAACTATTTATTATCATTGTATTTGTTTATTTTTAACATTTTACTAAACAATAAGTTTGAAAAAAAGTTTTTTTAGAGAATTGTGTGATGCTCATAAGTAAAGGAAAGCACACACATGTGTGTGCATATATAATTGAAAACAAAAGTGCTGCCAACATGCTTGGCAGGTAACTAAACAAAATATGAAAAATAATAAAAATGGACTCAGGTACATCTAGAATGAGCTCCGACAAGGCTACCGTCCATTACACCTCAATATCGAGCTCCGACAAGAGCATCGCCAAGTAATGGGGTGTTAGAAGTACCCAAAAAATCCATGAAACAAACCGATGCAAATGAGATCGATAGACAGCTCCAGTTGAGAAAGAACGCCTCACTGCAAACTCGAAAAATCCAGATTGAAAGCCTCACTGCAGATGCGGATGATCCAAAATTAAGATTGCCACTCTGCAAGCGCGTAAGAACTAGAAAGAACGCCTCACTGCAAATGCGGATGATCCAGAATGAAGAATGCAACACTGCAGACTCGGAAGAACTGGAAAGAATAGCTCACCGGAAATGCAAATGATCCAAAACGAAGAACGTCACACTGCAGACACGGAAGAACAGAAAAGAACTTCTCACTGTAAATGCGGAAGGTCTAGAATGAACGTTTCACTATAATTCTGTCAACAACAATCCTGAAAACTTACAAATATAAATCTAACACCATTTCTGACCTAAATCTGTATCCGTAAACGGAACTAAAGAAAAATATAAAAATAATATACATATATGTACATAAATGAAATTTATATACATATATATGTGTATTAATGATGTAAAAGTAATAAAATGAAAGCTAAAATTATAAGACAAAAAACAACTAAAATAAGAAACAGATTAAAAAAGAATTCAAGCTCATTATACAACATCTTAACCACCTCTAAAGATGTAAAAAAGAGATATCTAAATCTAAAAGGTAAAAAATTAACAAAAATGAAGTAAAAGTTTATAAACTATAATATTATAAAAATTATCTTTATGCTCCTTCAATCAAAAGAACATTATGATAATCAGTAAAATCATCATCCAAATTTGAAAAAATGTTAATGCTATAATTATTAATGTTAAATATATTGTTTTTATGTTTAAATAGCTTAATACTATTACTGACCTTACTATGATATTTTGAAATGATTATTTTCAACTAATCTATATTTAGGATTTGTGATCCAAATAAAACAAAATGATGATATTGTAAAAACCAATTTATTAAAATGACTATTATTATTATTACGAAGTCTCTAGTTTCTCTCAACCGAATATACCAACAAATTATAATGAATAAAGTATCAAGTAAATTCTATTTTTTTAAACTTAAATCTTAAATTATTCCAATAATAGTCACAATCAGTAATTTTAGCTGAAGACTAAAGTTAAAATTTTTAAGAGTATTATTCAGAATGTAAGTATCCATGCACACATAATAAAAATGTTTAATATCTTCAAAAAACAATTTACAAAAAAATATTTATTATCAATTTGCATATTCTTTCTATTTAAAAATTCGATAGTATTTAGTTTTCCATGCATGATTAATCACATATGAATTTTAAATTTAGGAGGAGCATTTTTTTTCAAATGAGTTTAAAAGAGTTATTAGATACGCCCGAAAAATTAAGAAATTTATAAGAAGAATTTGAAGTAAATTTCTTACTCTTATCCCATCTCCAATTAATATTATCATTTTCGTTATCAATATTATATAAAATCAATCTAGCATAAAGCAAAGACAGATGTCTAAGAGTTGTACCTTCTAAAATTCTATTAAAACTAAAATTCCAAGAGAGATCATTATCTGAAGAAAAACCATCTAAAATTAAAGCATTCTTAAAACTATAAATTCCGTAAAGCTCTTTAAATTATATCCTAAGAGGAATGATAGAAATCCAACGAGAAGTATTATTTCCTGAATGAACAATCGCATTGGTGCCAAGACTAAAAATCTCATGACATTTTAAAATTGATTTCCAAAAATTTAACAACCACTGATAACTGTAGGTGTAATTTGGTATAAATTGTTACTACCATTATAATAATGTTTAGAAATAATTTCTTTCTAAATAGAATTATCATTTATATCCTTGAAATTCCATAACCACTTTCCTAATAAAGACAAATTCATATTTCGTAAATTAATAACTCCTAAACCACCTTCCTTTTTTGATTTACAAACTGTATTTCAATTGACTAAACATTTAAGACTATTGTTGAGATTGAAAGAGGCTATGCGGTAGGATCGTGTAATATGGAATAACGAAATTGTCTAGGTAGATAAAGTAAGTAAAAGAAAGGTAGACACCAGAATTTTATACTGGTTTGAAAGAGGCTATGCGGTAGGATCGTGTAATATGGAATAACGAAATTGTCTAGGTAGATAAAGTAAGTAAAAGAAAGGTAGACGGCAGGAATTTATACTGGTCCGGACTTCTAGTCCTACATCCAGTCCCTAAGCTTCACTTAGAAATTCCACTAACTAAAACCCTCACTTAACCCGGAGGAATAGGTTTACAACTTATCCGAACAACCAAACGGGATTTCTTGGCTCAACTACTAAAGAGGACTTCAACTCAATTATTAAAAACAATATTCGACTTGTTGTGTTCTTGTCAACACTGATGAGTCTAATGTAGTACAATATTCCTATAATCTTATCCTCTAGAGTATGTAATGTGTTTATGAAGATTTAGGAAATGTGAATTGCTATGAATCAAAAGAATGTTAAAAAACGAAGCAGTGATTCAAGCAATAGATTTTTGATTGCTTTGAGAATTTTTAGATAATATGTTCAAGAAGATAGTAAGATTAAAGCAAGAGAATTCGGTGAATTGAAGATGTTAGAATCATGTATTTATACTTGTAGAAGAGGTGCATCTGTTGGCTAAGAGTGCAGACAAGAGATGCTTCCATTTCCATTGGAGAATGGTTGCAACCCTTGGGAGGAAGAAGATGTCCATTCAGAGAAAATTCGTAGGTTCAAATTTAATCGACTGAACAGGGAATTCAGTCAACTGAAAATATGAACTAAAATTTTCAGGAACAAATTCAGTCGACTGAGCAGGGTGTTTCAGTCGACTGAAACTGTACATATTTGTATTTGTGTAACAGGTTCAGTCGACCGGTCATCCCTGTTCAGTCGACTGAACTACTAACTTGTGCATAGTGAATGTTTACTAAAAAATGAAATTTATAAAATGTATTCTAGTGTTTGTGCAAGCCTCTTGAGGATAGATTTTAACAATAAATCTAAACTAAGACCTATATAAAAATCATACTTATGTTTATCCTTGGTCTTCTTCGTTCTTTCTTTAGCTTTGCACATATCTCTTCCTTTTTGTTGAAGCACATTGTCATTGATCAAAATCTTAACGTATCAACAGAGATTATCACCACTCCATAAGAAGTCCCTTCTAATTTTATCAATTTTGTTAATCATACAATCTGGGGAAAGATGCATAGACATCCAATAGATCAGAAGAGAAGATAAAGCAGAGTTGATGAGAACTAATCTACCCGCTCTCGATAAAAATCTTCCGTTCCAATTAGAAATTTTTAATTTTATCTATTATAAATAACTAGTCATCGTGAAGTTTAGTTGGTCTAATCGAAAAACCATGATGATCAAAAGGGAAAATCATAGTTTTACAATTAAGCGTATTAGCGTCTAAAACTTCAACCTTATCAACATCATTTAATACTAAAACGAAGCTTTTGTCGAAATTAATTTTAAGCCTAGTTCAAAACTGTATAAAACAAATTTAAGGATATTTACATGATTAGGCAAATGAGAAGCAAATAGTAAGTTACCATCCGTAAACTGAAGAACAGAGAGACCATTACGGGAGATTTCACTACCAACACTCCTCAAAAATCCATTACCGTCAACTTTTTTAATTATCATAGCAAAAACATATACGGCCAAGTTAAACAGAAGAGGCGATAAAAGATCGTCTTGCCTTAATCCTCGCTTAGATTGAACTTTATTCCCTAAAATATCGTTAACTATTATACTAGAATTACTAGTTTTAAGCAAAGTCATAATTCAACTAATCCATTTGCTACCAAAACCTCTATCTAGAAACATATCAACTAGAAAATATCAATCCACCGAGTCAAAAGCTTTCGCAGAGTCTAACTTTAGAATCACACAAGTAATATTATTTTTACAACAGTGGTTAATGTATTTTTGAACAGCTGTCACTCCATCAGTGATATTTCTACCTTCAATGAAAACAAATTGTGAACAATCAGTTAGATCATTCAATCTTGTGTTAAGTCTATTAGGTAAAACTTTTCAAATAATTTTAACGGAACAATTAATTAAAGAAATAGGTCTAAAATCTTTTAAATTATTAGCACCGATTTTTTTATGTAATAAAATTACGTTTGCAAAATTAAATATTCTTAATTGTAATTTTCCATTATAAAAATCATTAAACATGCTAATTAAATCGAATTTTAAAACATTCCCAAAAAAATTGTAAAATAAAATAGAAAACTCATAGAGGCTTGGGGCTTTATCACTAAGCATGTCATTAACAGCCTTCAAAATTTCCTCTTCAGAAAAAGGATTATCAAACTCAGAAAGGTCAATTCTATAATCAATAGGATAAATATCATTTCATCTAACGTTGATCCTATGTTTATCCTTAGTACCAAAAGCATCTCTATTATAATTAGTAAATGCCTTATTAAGATCTCTTTGATTAACCAATTCTACATTATTCACAAAAATAGAATTTATCATGTTACTACATTTTCTATCATTAGTCATATTATGAAAAAAAAATTGTATTATTATCACCTTCATCAATCCATTGAATTTTAGATCTCTGGTTTCATATAATCTCTTCTTTTTCTAGAATTGAATTAAGCTCTTTTTTTAAATTAGCGAGAACGTTACGCTCACCTAGATTTAGTTGTCTAGTTTTTTTTCTATCTTATTAATTTTACGTATTTCAGAAAGATCTAACTTTAATACTACCAAAAACACTCTTACTTCAAATTTTAAGAAAGTTCCTAAGACTCCTAAGTTTTAAAATAAATTATTCTGTTGAATTACCCGTATTTCTAATATTATAAAAATTCATTGAAATCCATTTATTTTTAATTAGATTTGAAAAATTGGATTGTAATAACCACATTTTTCGAATTTAAAAGTTCTGTTAACAATTCTATAATGATCACACGTAAGAATTATAGGGCAGTGATCAAAATAAGTGTAAGGTAAGATAGAAACTGTACAAATAGAAAATTTATCCTCAATTTAGTCACTGACGAAAAATCTATTTAGAAGGGCCATTGAAGGAGACTCTCTAGTATTACTCCACGTGAATTCTCTATTAGTAAGGGGAATTTCAATCAAATTGAAATTAATAATAAATTGGCCAAACTCTTCCAAAGAACAGAAATCACCTTCCCGTGGGGAACGCTCTCCTATAAAACGCGTAACATTAAAACCCCACAATTCAAGAACCAAGAGCTAATGATCTAAATTCTAGAATTCATTCCATAAAACCCGACGACCAATTTTTGAGTTTGGCCCATAAACATTAGATATATTCAAAATAGAGTTATCACTATGGTTGATGAAAATAATATGCAAAGAGTGTTGTTTAGAAGTACATTGAAGAAGTTTATTCCCTCCACCCTATAAGTAAGCCCCCAGAAGCTCTAAAAGAAGATAAACAAGCCAATTTTATAAAGTAATAACTACTTATTCTTTTATAAAAACGAATATCCGAACACTCTATTTTAGTTTTCTGTAAGAGTGCAATATCAATGAAATAATTCTTAAAAACGCTCTAATTTTGTCACATTTATTTAAATCGTGCAGACCTTTAATATTCCAAGTAATAACCCATAAACCAACAGATCTATCCATTTCAATTTCCCTACTTCTAAAGTATGCAATATCTATCTCATCGTCAGTAAAAAACAAAAACGGTGTATCTAGCTAATTGACATAACTCGGAGGAAGACAAAATACTTAAAGCATAAGAAGAATAAGTACTGCTTAAAATGGAAGACGCAACTGAGCCTGAATTTGTAGTGTCACTAACGACATTCGAATCCCAAAAACGGAGAACGACTACTAGTAATCCTAGCACTACAGCGAATAGACCCACTTATAGCAACATACCTCTTACGTCAACCTCTCCTTGACGAAGAGGAAATAAGAGCCCCTTTTTGTTAAAAAACACTCATCATCTTTAGTTGAAACAATGTTTTGAAAATCTTGAGAGAAATCAACTGTCGCATTGTCACCCTTCAACACATCAAATCAGAGTGCTAACTGTATTATCACACAACTGTCTCATCATCCCCTTGAATCTCAGTGGATATTGGAAAGTCATTGACCACCATGCATTGCTCACAAGACGAAAACTTCCCATCCACATTAGCTCTCTCATTCACTACCTCAGTAGAACTATTAAAATCAGACCGAACTACCCCTTTTACTGCACAATGTAATAGGTCAAATATACATGCACATTGCTATCTATGTGCACACTGAGATTCATCAACAGACACACAACCATCATGAGATACAGGAATGCCATCACCCTTATCTGATCGAAACCCAATATCAACTTTACAATCTGCCATGCCACTCCTAAATGAAGAAATAACTCCAACATCTAACATTGCAGCATCATGATACACGTTTTTGTGCTTAACAGCAGCCATGTGAATATTATCACAGAACGAAACCATGTCAGGTATATGAACAGCTATACTAGGATCAGAGCCACAACTGACAACAGGCAGAGCATCTCCATCCCTATTTGAACTAACATCATTTACCATCAAATCACTTTTGTCTCCAACCAACAACACCTGATCACTATCCATCACTGTGAACATGTTTTTATACATATCAGCAACCTTGTGATTCCAGAACTTATTTGAAATACTAAACCTGTTATCCGTGTCTGGTACATGAACAACAACGCTCATATCAGAGCCGTTACTGGCAGCAACACTATCAACATTGAGCAGTTTAACACCATCCCCATCTGTACAAACATCATCAACTGACGAAATCACTTTCACCTCCAACCAAAAGCAACTGATCACCTATTCTAGCAAAAGATCCAAGAGTGCTATTATTAACCATCCTTCCCTGTGCAGATGTTCTTGTGCACACCAACCAGCTTATTTATATCATCACAGAACTTGCAGTTAAACTCCAATTCAGGAACATGCACAACATTGTTTATATCAGAGCCACCTTCACCTTCATCAAACAACCTGAATAACCCCATTCTTTACCCCTTCATTAGCATACATGTTCTAATCAACACTGAATTGATCAAAGCCAACTTTACAATTATTAACAGAACCTCCACTTTTATCCACCTTGTTTAAAATATCGCTCTCATCACTCCCCAGCAAACATTCATAAGAAATATGGCATTCAAATTTCTTGTTAACTAACCTGCCTTCTTACAACAATGATTCTATTGATGATATATCATTATTAATATTGTCGACCACTTCAGATTTCTTATCAGAAAATTTCAAAGAAGTAAGACAAACATATCTGTTAGAGGCGACTAAATCAAACCTGTCCATTACACATGAATTTGATCTGGATCTTTTACTATGAACTTGGAAATAAACATTATTCAGATCACTCCTATGAGTTGAAGAATCAATATCCTCATATCTGCAGTCATACAATGATTCCTTGATTTCAATTGAAGAAGCATCCAATTTACAGTGTACAACGTCTGGATCCAAAAACATTGGATCAAGAAAGATAGAATCATCTCTTAAACACAACAACAGAGGAATTAAATACAACTTTGAAATCATCAATTACTCATATCACCATCATACCCATTGAATTCATAAATCTCATTCACGGTCAAGTCTTCATCAATAACAGAAGAAGCGTAATCTCCAAAATAGTCTTTGGGATCACCAAATTTCTCTTTATAATTCCTGCCTATATTTACTTCGTTAATAACACCAAAATGATAGAAAAGCTCCTCCAAGAAACTAATTCCTTCCTTCCTCTGTACCCATAATTGATCTAACACAATTCTTTTAAGCTTCACACATTTCAATACAAATTAGAAACCATGATCGGTAATTGAATGACCGATATTCTCGTTTGAATATTTTCTCGAACCCTCATATTTTTTATGCCTGAAGAAACCGCATTTGAAGCATCTTATGGGATCGCGAAAATTAATAGTTATATGTGAAAAGTCCCCACAACGAAAGCAATGTTTTCTCCCCTTTCTTGAATCGATCCATTTCTTGGTATTACGTGTTCGAGGGAAAACTTGAGAAGCAAAGACATTAGATCCCTTAACAACCTGAGCATAAGATCGCGATGAAGGAGGATCGCGATCCTTAAAAGAAAAAGAATGATCATTGCAGGATTGATTAAGAGAAAGAATCGCCGGTTAAAGAATTGGAAGAAAGTTGATGTTAAACTAAAAATTATCAATTATTTTTCTTGATTTATTGGTCGTTAACGGATACGATAATTATCTGATATTCTACATTTAACTTCATATGTTAGAATTAATCACGCGATTTTAAAACTATTTTAATAATTCAATAAACAATTATTCATTGATAAATAAGAAAAATTCAATATTTATACCATGTTCGTATTAATAAAAATGGGTTAAAATTCATTTAGATATATATAAACATGAATCACATAACATAGATATATACATAAATAATAATTATGAATTTAATTTATAACCCTTCTATGTCAATATATTTACCATGCATTGCATCGTAAAAAATGATTAACACAAAGTACCTACATTTTGAAACTTCTACAATTATATACAAAATCCTACTTAATATCACCTAATATTTGTATGTTTATATCAATATATGTTGATTAATTATGTAATTTGAATTTAAACTACTTGAATAAATCTAGTTAGTAAATATTCGTTAATTTATCTAATAGATCCAAAATATGATCGTTTCAATACGTAAACCATATTCATATCAACAAAAGTGGTAAAACAACAAGGAAAAAGGGTGCCTAGGTTTGTTAGTAGACCTAGTTCGAGCCATGCGTTGTACATACTTCTCGTAAAAAATAGTACCCGAAGTTATAGGTGCTATGAGTTGAAGCAGATGGACGCAACTTAGTTCACCTTATGAGTTTATGAGTCCTTGGGGTTCTCCTGAGTATATTCAAAGAAAAAAGTGGTAAATTTTTTTTCCATTCAATTATAAAAATATATAAATCACACATCGTAAATAATATACATGAACAATATTAATTATTATTTATTTATTTCAATAAGTTTATCATACATTGCATCGTAAAATTCTAGTTTTATCTTCAAAAACGTACACTATAACATTTTTACGATTATTTACAACCCCCACATTCAGCTCTTTTCTAATGTCTTATATACCAGTCTACGTATTTAATTTCTTACGAAATCTCAAATTCAAACTACTTAAATAATCTCAATCTATAGTTATTTTGTTCTTTCAATAGATCCTAAAAACAAGTGTTAATATTTTTGGGGGCTAGGATATGCAACACCTCCTTTTTGCTACATTTCAGATCCTCCGATTTAGACCACATGTCCCAAATTGAATAATATACATTCTCTTCCGAAATGACAAGAGAGATAATGTATATTATTTAATTCAGAATATGTGACTGAAATCAATGGGGTTTCAGGTGTAGCTTATATATGTATGTATGTATACATATATATGTATACATATATGTGCGCACGCGCACACACACACACATATATATATCATTTATCTCAAAATTTAGCCATATGATACAATACTTTATTAACTTCAAAATATTTGTTTCTACAATTTTTTTGCAAAAAAAATCCTTCTTAGTTCTTTCATACTATTTACTTTAAAGGCTATATTTTAAACTAATTATGTAATTTTGAATTTAACATACCTAAAAAATCGGTTAAATAATATTGGTCAATTCATTTAATAAATCGTTAAAATGTATTAATTTTAATATGCATATCATATTCATATAAACAAAAATGATAAAATCATTTTTTTACTTAAGATATATAAACTAGTGGAAATTAGGGAGGCATCCCTATCATACTTTGTCAAAGTTTCATTGTAAATCGGGTCCCTGATTTTTGAAAATGAAGAAAATTATTGCTGAAATGTCAGCAACTTTTATAAATAAGTGCCGATATTTCAGCAACTTTTCTTGTCAAAGTTTCATTGTAAATCAGATCCCTGTTTTCTGGAAACGAAGAAAATTATTGCTGAAATGTCAGCAACTTTTATAAATAAGTGCTGATATTTTAGCAACTTTCATAAACTGTGTTCACGTGTACATAAATGTTGCTGAAATGTCAGCAACTTTTATAAATAAGTGTTGATATTTCAGCAACTTTCATACACTATGTTCACAGTGTACAGAAAAGTTGCGGAAATATCAGCAACTTTTATGAAAAGTTGCATCATGCTTTGCAATAATTGTGATTAAAAAAACAGAGACCTAATTTACACTGAAATTTAATGAAGCACTTTTCGTAAATTTTGAAACTTAATAAGGATCTGTGCCAAAAGTACCATATAAACTATATAACATAAATTACACATAAATAAATAAAAAGGTGAAACGCAGTGCACGAGGCTCCCGCACGATAGCGGACTCGATAATGTACGCAGCTTTTCTTTCGCGTTGCGAAGAGACTGTTTTCGGACTCGAACATTGGCGTCCAAATCACCATGCGAATGACTTAACCGTTGTGCCAAGGCTCCATCTTAAATTATACATAAATAATAATAAAATTTAATTTGTAGTTTATTTATTTCATTAAATTTGTCTAATTTTAACACCTAAAATTATAAATACTACATTTTACAAGTTACACTAGTCATTCTATAAGAGCATCTCCAATCTTTAATAATGTTATTTCATAAAATATCCACGTGGCATAGACAGTTCAACAATGTTAAGTTAACGTGATTCCACGTCACAATAAAATAATTTTATTTTCTCTAATGCAAACATATTTATATAATATGAAATTTGCATAGATGTCAAAAAGTTAATCGTAGTTATCACTTAACAGTGTAACTTAGAATGTCTAAAAGTATGCCTTTTGCTCCACAATGTCTTGCAAAAAAATGTGTTACATCGCACATTTTAATTAATTTAGCATTGTAGATTAGAAATTAAAACACAACGTTTAATACTATATATCAATCATCTCTACTACTAATGAAGAAAATTCATTGAACTAATCTAGTCGGTGTCTTTTTGAAATTTCGAAAACGCCATTTCCTTGTGCGAAGCACAGATCCATACTAGTTTTATATTAAAAATACATTTGAATTGAAGATGCTCTACGACCGAAACTTTAATGAGAGAAAGATTTGCATGGTGTGAAATTCGGAATTCAGAGATCCTTGAAATTTTCCTATACAATTTGCGTATGTTAAAAAAAATATCCATGAAACGTAAACATAAGTTACGCTTTAACCCATATCAAGAAGACACACATGTAGTAGGATGGCTATGTATTTGAAAGTGAGAAAACAAGCAGAAACAGATTTGAACAGAAAAATATCTTGTGGGCATGCAACCCACCGTACCTGAATGAACGATTCATTATCATCTTTCCAGTTGGGCCCAGACTTCAAGCGATAAGGTCCGTTACATGTTACAGTCATCTCATCTTCAATTGGGTCCCACCACCACCATAACCCTGACATCGACAGCTGGCCCCTCTGCCTCGTGCAGTGGGCCCCCACTGCTCTGATTTTTCTCCATTTATCAATACAATACAGAATTTACGTTAACCGAGTTCTAACAAATCCTCGCCGTTGATCAGTTGTTGATGTCCAGATGTACGAAACAGATGACTGGTTTTGCTTTGTAAACAATAATAATCTATAGCTCTACAAACTATGATTACCTTGCGATGAATACTTTAATGATAGCTAAAAAGATGCCTTTCTCTGGTTAATTGAAGGTACCATCACTCATTTCTTCTCCTCTTCCCTTTCCTCTCAAACTCCTTATCCTTCCATTTTAAAAAATTGAAAAAAGAAATAGAACGATGAAGCGGGAGCATGAAGAAAGCAGCAGCGGACCGCCGACGAACGGGAAGTTCAAGATGATCGAGGAAAAAACAGACGACGGAGCCGACGAGCTTCTAGCAGCACTGGGCTACAAAGTGCTGGCCTCCGACATGGCTGACGTGGCACAGAAGCTCGAGCAGCTCGACATGGTTATGGGTACCAGCGCCGCTGCCCAGGATGAGACTATCATCACCCACCTTGCTTCCGACACGGTTCACTACAATCCATCCGATCTGTCCACGTGGCTCGAATCCATGCTTTCGGAGGTGAACGCACCGCCGCCTCCTCAGCCAAACCCTGTAATGAACAACACTTCTTCCTCTTCTCAGCTAAATCCATTCGATTTTCACTATTACTCCAATAATGAATCCTCTTCCATCATCGCCAGTTCCGATCTTAGATCCGACCTGACTGCTGTGACAGCTGGATCTAGTCGGAACCAGAAGCGTCAGAGAACAACGAGGACGTCATCGTCTTCGTCCTCATCCTCCTCCGGCGTTCAACCAGCGCCGCGATCAGCGCCGCCGCAGCCTCCTTCGGAAGCCTCTTCTTCCCATCCACTTGTCCTAATCGATTCACAAGAAGCAGGAATCAGACTAGTACACACCTTAATGGCCTGCGCGGAAGCTGTTCAGCAAGAGAATTTCACCGCTGCAGATATTCTAGTCAAACAAATCTCCATCCTAGCATCCAGTCAAGGCGGTGCCATGAGAAAGGTCGCAAACTACTTCGCCGAGGCGTTATCCAGAAGAATCTACAAGCTAAGTCCACATCAGGATTACCCTCTCGAATCTTCATTTTCGGATATTCTCCATATGAATTTCTACGAGAGTTGCCCCTACCTAAAATTCGCGCACTTCACAGCAAACCAAGCGATTCTAGAAGCTTTCGAAGGCTGCAAAAGAGTCCATGTCATCGATTTCGGAATGAAGCAAGGCATGCAGTGGCCGGCTCTTCTGCAAGCACTCGCAGTCAGGCCAGGCGGACCGCCTTCCTTTCGGTTAACGGGTATCGGACCTCCACAGCCCGATAACACTGACGCTTTACAGCAGGTCGGATGGAAGCTAGCTCAGCTCGCGGATTCAATTCGTGTCGATTTTGAATACCGTGGATTTGTTGCAAGCAGTTTGTCGGATCTCGAAGCTTACATGTTCAAATCGGATCCTAATGTAGAAATCGAACCTGAAGCAGTAGCGGTGAATTCAGTTTTCGAATTGCATAAACTCCTTTCCAGGCAAGGAGCGATTGAGAAAGTGCTGAATACGGTGAAGGCGATGAAACCCAAAATCGTGACTATAGTGGAGCAGGAAGCGGATCACAATTTGGATTCGTTTTCCGCACGGTTCACGGAGGCGTTGCATTACTATTCCACGTTGTTTGATTCGTTGGAAGGAGGATGCGTCTCGGATGGAGGGGAGGATCGGATTATGGCTGAGATTTATTTGGGGAAGGAGATTTGCAACGTGGTGGCGTGCGAGGGTTTGGAGAGGGTGGAAAGACATGAGAAGTTGGGTCAGTGGAGGAGGAGGTTGGGCCGGGCCGGGTTTGAACCGGTTCACTTGGGCTCGAATGCGTTTAAGCAGGCGAGTATGCTGCTGAGTTTGTTTGCTGGTGGGGATGGGTATAAGGTGGAGGAGAAGGAAGGGTGTCTGACGTTGGGGTGGCATAGTAGGCCGTTGATTGCCACGTCAGCATGGAAGGTGGCTGTCGATGGTTAGGGGGTTACTAAATATTTTGTATAGGCCATTGCTAGTTTGAATGATGAATATCGGCTGGTGAGTAATGTCAGTATGAGTAGTTTGGTGTTTTGGCTGCGGGTCTTCTGTGAAAATGGCGTCAGGGGTTGGGTGTTTTATGTAATTATCTGAAAATAGTGGTGGTTATATGAACGAGGGCAAATTGCGAATTTTAATGAGAATCCTTTTAGTATTAAAATGGCCAAACTTCGGGCTTGTCCAATGATATTTTAGTATTAAAATGGCAAATTACTAGTTTTATTTTGAAAATTCATGTGCCGGGAACTGGGGAAAAACAATTTTTGTATCATTTGATTGTATATTTTGTTATTATTGTGGAAAAAGAGAACAATGTCAGCTGAGAGTGTCCTGTTATAGTGGTATATAAGTTGTTTTTAGGTGTTAATTCTGTGTGATGACGTTGTCCAATTCTGTTCCAACTTAAAAGACATTCATCCATGTTCGTGCTTTCTTACTTTGTATTTTGGATATATGACATTGCATCCATACGAATTGTTCGATAAATTTTCAATTATTCGTACTTCATCCGTTCCGTACGAAAAATGTTCGTGTCTGAGTCTCAAATTGTCAATGATCGCCAAAAACTCTCATATAATAAAACATGAACACATGTCTTGTTCAATGCAATCGTTTCTCTAGCAAGACAAAATAAGACAAGAGGGCACATTTTCGAATTAAACTTTTGTTCGGTAAAGAGTGGTCTCTTGAATTTGCGTTTGTAATACATTGAAAGTTACATTTAAGTCTAATGGTATTTGCCCGTTACATTTTGAAAACTCTTGTATTGAGAATTCAGTAGGAAAACAATTTTTATATCATTTATTTATTTATTGTAATTAGTGAGAAAAAAGAAACAGTGTCAACTGAGAGCGTTTTGATGGTAGTTATATATAAGTTGCTTTTTTGGTCCGGGCATAATGGGATTATGGTGCATTTTTTAGAAGTTTAGTAATAACTGGTTCGGTTAACAACTGATATTGAATTTGCGTTCTTTGATGCACCATATGTATTTCATTAGATTATCTCAGTTGGTGGTTTTTATTTGAATAAATAATGAAATTATGAACTACTGTATGAATATTAATGCTCGACAACTAATAATTAATGAATTATAATTAATAATAAGTTTATTTCTAACTGATAAAAAATAATCAGTAATTAATTTATTTGACACAGAAATGAAAAAAATTAATACATAAATAGTTTAAAAACGGTGATTACTACAATAAATTTAATAACTGCTCTAATTTATTTAAATAGTTTATAATTTAAAACTATGATTATGAAAATAAAATAGTTACAACTAGTAAATAATCAGCAAATAATCATTTCAAATTAATAATTAACGATAATTAATTTATATTTAACAGCTAGTAGTTTTAAGTTAAATAAATAATAAATAATAACTAATAATGAATAATTAATATACTTAATAATTAATGATTTATATTTTATGACGTGTAAATTATATTTAATGTTTTATGACTAAAATAATATATTATTCGAATAATCTCGAAACTAAAATATATCTTTATGATATATTTCTATTAAGTTAATTTAATTTATAACCATAAAAAAAAATTAAACCTAAACTCCTTAAGCTAAATGTGAGGCTATACATCCCTCTTGATCCACACGGAAATCTCAAATTTAAGCAGTTAACTAACACTGCTAACCACCATAGATATATACGTTATTGGATCGGCTACATTGGACAACGAAGAAATAGAAGGTAGTTTAAATATAATCATTTTATTTATTATGCATTAGATCTTTTACTTATATTATCATTAATAATTCATTTTACACTAAATCTTATTTAATGATACTGATATAATAAGGTTTTAAATTTTGAATATAATTTTATATTAATTTAAATTGGATTTATAATGTTGTCATTTCACTATTAATTTAACCGTGTATAATGTATTTTACTTATGATATTGTTTTGAACATCACATGTTCAATAACTAATTCTAAGAATTTGCAAATACATATTATTGTAGAGTCTAATATTATGTAGGGTTGTGTAGATATATAATAAGTAATCATGCAAAAGTGCTTAATAATTATATATTAGTAAATTTGTATATGTGTGTATCTAATGACATGTAATAATAATTCCATCAATAATAATTTAATATACTAATTTCAGATTAATAACGTTGATGTGTAATTGTCTAATTATTTTTTTGATATATCAATGTGCAATTTTATGTAGTCATATACACATGTGTAATATATTCAATTAACGAATATATTAGTTGGACTTTTCGTCGCACACGAACATCTGAAAATTGAAGGGCAGTCCTTTGTTTACTTATGTTTTAGAGGTTTTAGCAGGCTGATTATCGAAACCTTTTGGGTGGATGCTAGAAATTAAGCTAAAGTTTTGAGGTTTAATACTGAATGAAATAAATATTATAATTGGTCGATATTGAGTCAAGCAAAGCCTAAAGTAAATGTACTAAAAGCAGTGAAACAGAGACTTATAGTGATTTGGATTAAAATTTCTACATCCATCGTTCTTTCATTCTTTAGAGTTCTATTAAAGCCAGAAAGCTGTTACAATGCTATAGTAGCTAAATCCGCCGTTAATAAACTTTCACAAGAAGCTCTAACATAGGAAATCGTTGATTTTTTAGTATCAGAATTGTACAAGTCACAAAAGATCTGTCATGCATTTGGATTGGTGCCTATTTATAGGCAACTTGATGCGTTGTGATTGGCGGAGATCTTTCCCTCTTGGATTGTTGATTTGGCATGCTCATAGGGCTGAGATTTGGATATATGTCGCCACATGATTATTTGCAAATTGACGCAGATTAATTACATGACCTTTTATGTATACTTTTGTGCATATTAGAATGTATGCTCTATATAAAGTTTAGAGAGTATCTAAACCATTGGAATGTGTTGAGACTATCTTAGTCATTAGTTTAGGTCGCCTTTTGAAATGCTTTCGATCTTCGGTAGAAAGTTATTTATGGCTTGTGCTTTTGGTTAAAGGCATTGCATTGTTTTAATCTTTCAGTTGCGCCTGTTTGGAGGCCCGATTCTTCAGTCACATTGTCTACACTTCGACATTTGAGCGGATCTCTCTGATTAACGTACCGATTGATGTTTAATGCTTATAGGAAATTTGAGGATAGGATTGTATCGACCAGCCTTTACGACCCTTGAAAGTCGGTAATTAATACATCCACGGTATTCAAATGCCAAGCGTCAAAGTGCTAGAAAGACAAATTGTTCGAGTAAAAAGAAAAGGAACATGGGGAAACGGAATCTTGCAGCAGAATGAAAATATGTAATATAACAAATGCAACAAAAGTTGTCACTCTAAGATACATAGTATATCAAAGTTAAAAACAAACCTAATCAGTTTGGATAATTATAAATTTCCGATCTTACAATTGCTGGCGGGTATACATAATAATACAGGGAAAAATAAAAATGCTACGACAAACAAATATCCAACTCTACTCCATGAGCTCCATGTCCCACCAACGACAACCTATAAAAAATCAGTCTGACATGAGCGTTATAATGCAATATCATCCGGATTATTCTAGAAAACCAGCGTGAGAAAACTCAAGAAATATTGAAAACATATAATAATTTTAAGAGACCACACCGCCAAACACGGAACGAGTTTTTACCTCATAGAACAACATGCATACATGAAGACAAGGAAAAAAATCAGAACAACAATCCAAACAAGAAAGGGTGGACACAGACAAAATTAAAATCCAAACTTAAAAGAATTGACAAAAGTGATTAAAGATAGAGAAGTGCTCCAAGCACTTCTCGATGCAATTAAGAAAGGATTAACTGCAATTTTTGAATCAAACAAGGAGAATGAATTTATCCAACGTGACTAGGAGGGTACTCCCCCTACACCGAAGGTATACCTCTAGACAAAATATACTTGAGAGCACATGCATCACTCTTGAGAACTTCCAAACTAGACCCCGTACACTTAATGCAGGCATCCGATTATTTCACATTAATGCTTGCATGCCGAGATCTCTCTAGATAGATTTGAACATACCCTACTGGGTGCGACCCGCATGGCTTGGCTTCCATTAGCGCTTTAGTTTTAGTTCTTCGGTTCTAGATACCAACGCACAAAATGAGCTGTGTATCGTCTGCAAATCATCTTAGATTAACGAAACACAAAGAACGATATCAAAATCGACAGTCGGTGAATTTATAATAGAAAAACCAAGTAGTATTACCTTGGGAAAAAAATGAAGCCGAATAAGTTAGGGTAGTGTTGCTTCCTATCTTGACTCGGTATTATTCTTAACTTTAAGAATAGCAAGTGTTTAAATGTTCCAAATAAGCAATAAACCGTCTTGAATCGACGAATATAAAGAAGATAACATAATCGATAGTCAATAAGTCAACTATCAGGAATAACAAAATGATCATATATGAAAATTAAATCTCCTACATTCATCACAATTCATCAATCCTAAACTAGCACTACCCTAGGGAAAATAGTAAGTCAAACAAGTTAGGGCAGTGTTGCTTCCTATCTTGACTCGACAACATTCTTAACTTTAAGAATAACAAGAGTTCCATCAACGTTTAGGGCTAAGAGTAGGACTAAATATTTTCAATAAACAAATCGAACTTTTAAAACATTTGGCTCACACTTGTTCTTGATTGTCGCATCACAAATGAAGCACCCCACACCCCTTAATATACCCAAAAAGGGCACACTAAGGAATGTGGTGCATTATAGGTATAACTAAAACATCACAGAGACTAAGATTCACAAGACAAATAGGTAAAAACAATGGAAACATTTAAATAGTAATTCATTGTTTAGAATTAAACTTCATCAATAAGTCATAAAAACAGAATATGTCTAAAACCTAAATTCTCATGTCTTATGAAAAATATATCTCAGCCTCACATCATAGAGTACGTAAATACTAATAATCACGTAAACACTTGTAATCATCCCTCTCATAAAACATCAAAAGCCAACTGAAAATAAAAATGAAAAGAAGATGAATACATGAAGAACTCGAGGAATGTATCTCTAAGAAATCTAAATCTACTGTCCTCGACTCTGCTGGACTATTGGGGAGAAAATGGGAAATAGAGAAGTGGGTCAAACAATAAGTCTGGTGAGTTAAAGTAATTACTAGCATTTCTAAGCAAGGTAAAGCCAATAGACTAGGCAATAGTTCTATCTTGAAAGGAAAATACAAAAAAGATAAAACTTGAATAAAATACTGTTTCTGATTCTGTTTGGCTGTTTGCTTTGATTGTTTGCACTTGTCTTAAACTGCTTTGATTATGCTAAAATCCTAATTCTACCCATTGATTGGCATTCTATCTCTTTTGTTCCACTGTGAACCAATCATGTTGGTCACAGCAAAAGACACCTCTTTAGCGCTTGGAATGCAGTAGCGAATTATTCACTTTAATCGATGTTGTAAGCTCGATCATCGTCGGTACACACTAACCGTCGCCCCTTATTTTGACCTCTTATTTACCCTAGTCAACATAAGCGTTCCCAGTCTCACCTAACTGTTGTGAGACCGTCAGTCCTAGACCCGAAAGGGAATGCTTCCCAGCATCACCTAGCTATTGTGAGACCATCAGTCCTAGTCTTGAAAGAGAATGTTGCTGGTACTGGTCCTAACAAACAATTTCTAATTTACGCCCCTTGTTCAAATCCCCAGATTTGAGCCTCTATATATTGGTCACTTATTTATCCTAATCAGCATAAGCATGTCCCAGCCTCACTTAGCTATTGTGAGACCATCATTTCCTGACTGAAAGGGAATGCTGCTGGTACGTGACCTACTTCTATGGTTTCTTATTAACTTAATGTAAGTTTAAAATAAGCATCTTTTGTTATATTTGCTATATTTGTTTATTAACTTAATCTAAGTTTTAAAATAAGCCTTTTTCGTTATCCTTTTTCTTTCTAATTATAACCTATTTATAATTGTTAACTGTTACTCTTCTATTTTCTCTTTTTAGTTATTACCACTTGTTATAGCTATGCTTGCAAATGTCTTAAATTTGCCTATTTCAGTCTATCTCTATTTTATTACAGTTTTTCTTATTTACATCTGATTTCTGTAAATTTGGTGATTTTCTATTTTAATCCATATTAGCAAATTCTTCTCTTTTTAATATTCTATTCGTGTAGAAAGGAATAAAAAGAAACTAACATTTCCAGGCTAAATTCCAACTTAAAAGTAGATGTAAATGACTGTAATTAACTGAATAAAATAGCTAAATAAAAACAGACTGAAAAGAACTTTTGAAATGTACTTACCGTGAATAAACTTACATAAAGATTGTCTCAAAATTGTAGAAAAACTACAACTATTGAGAATCATAGGATTTTTAGTTACTTAAAAATATAAAATAATTACAAAACACTCATCTGTGGTCCTTATCTCTTATCCTTGGCCTTCCTTGATCCACTCCTAGGGCATAGAATATTTCTGTCAAATAGATCTCCTCCTCAGATTTTTTTATATTTAGGGTCCAACTTCAGGCAATGAATCCAAATAGGAGAAAATCTAAATAAGAAAAATAGCTAGGCACATGGTTTATTTTAGTGTATTAGGGATCTCAGACCGTTGGATTTGAAGATTAAATCTGGTGCAACCACGTCATAGGCTCTCTGGGAACCGTCGGATAAAAGCACGAACGCACAAGATCACTCAGAAATCAAAATATGACGTGTACGCTTCGATTTAGATGAATGTACATTCATTAACTAAGGCGGGTCGACCAAGCTTCTATAGGTGTTGACCCTAAGGTCGACTTATGTATAATGGTGGTCGACCCTAAGGTCGACCTGATCATTGGCATGGGTCGACCCATGCCTTGCAATTGTTTTTTAAGTTGATTTCTTGTTTCTCTAGTATCTTCTCCCTACTGACTCGGATTTCGACAAGTTATATATAGAAATTAATTAGAAAATCACCACGGATCTAATGGTGCAACTCGTTGCTCGATTCTGACAATTTCACAAACTTTATTATTTAATTAATTCGTTAATTAATTATTATAGCTTAAATTTTGGGTTGTTACATTCTCCCCTCCTTAAGAGATTTCGTTCCCGAAATCTCCAAGGACAAAAGAATAAAATAAATATTTTCGTCCAAATTCTACAATCATGTATTCAACCATCGTCCATTACATCCATTATTCTTAAGATTTCTAATGTAACTTATGTTATATGCAATAGTGTAGTGTCAATGTCCCTAGTTAATGCAAAAGATTAGGCAGTGTATTGATTCAATCAACCTCCTTTTTATTCGATCATGTCCGTGCCATGTATCCGAATGAACGCAAGTTTCATAATGATAACTTATAGTTCTACATGTGTGCTACAATCATCATCCAAATGCAGCAATCATATGATAATCACTCATTCATAACAGCCATGAAATAAAATAAAAATGCAAGTGCACACACATCCATATGCATATGTTTTAGTGACCTAGTTAGGCTGATCCCTAATAGATAATAGTGCATAGCGTGTGTATAGGCGTCCATTAGCAAACACTTGCAACCACTAGCGTTCAACATACATAACATGTTCTGGTAACATGTTTACATTCAGTTCTACCATCCATATGTTAAATCCTAAGATCTACCCTCCCAAAGGATACTTAAGGAAAGAACATATTCAAGATTAAAGACGGAAATAGGAAATTCAAGACGTACCATCGAAAAGATATGGATAAGAGGTACATATTTTCTCCTCAGCCTCCAATGTAGCATCCTCAATACTATCTCCCCATTGTACCTTAGCCAAAGGGTCTTCTTTATTCCTAAGCTTCTTGATATCATGTCCAATGATCTTAGTAGGAACGTGACGAACCGATGCTTCTCTCTCCACTTCAACTTCCTCAAGTTGGCCAGGTTCCACTACCTTTGCTGAATCTTGTAAGCACTTTCTCAAGTGAGAAACATGAAAAACATCATGAACTCCTGGGATCCTCTCTGGTAGCTTTATCCGAATTCCATCTTCCTTACCCTTTGCATAATGGGGGAACGGTCCTACGATTTGAGAGCAAGTTTCCCATTTGATCCAAACCTTACTACCTTTCTTAGCGGAGATACCTTAATGAAAACCAAGTCTCCTACCTTGAACTCAATATCCCTTCTCTACTTATTTGCATAGGATTTCTATTTATCTTGCACCGCCTTTATTCTTCTTCTAATCAAATCAATCTTTTTCGAAACCTCTCTAACCATGTTGAGACCAAGTAGCAATCTTTCTGTAGACTCAAACCAACACGAAGATGACTGGCAAGGTCTTCCAAAAAGAGCTTCAAAAGGAGCCATCCTAATGCTAGCCTAAAAACTATTGTTATAAGCGAACTCCACTAAAGGAAGGTGCTCCTCCCAAGTTCCTCCAAAATCAAGAATGCACATCCTCAACAAATCCTCAAAAACTCTATTAACTCTCTCCGTTTGGCCATCCGTTTAAGGGTGATAGGCCGTACTCAATCTAAGATGTGTCCCTAAAGCCTCTTGCAAGCTTCTCCAAAACTCGCTAGTAAAGATAGGGTCTTTGTCGCTCACTATGCTAGGGGGAACACCATGAAGTCGGACCATCTCACAAATGTATAAGAATGCCAAATAAGGTGCTGTCCTCTTACTCTTGACCGGAATAAAGTAGGTGCTCTTAGTCAAACGATCTACAATTACACAAATACTAGTATTCCCCTTCCTCTATCGGGGTAAACCATCTATGAAGTCCATCGAAACACTATCCCACTTCTATTCGGGTACATATAATGTTTTAAGCAATCCGCCAGGCCTCTGTTGCTCCGCTTTAACTCTTTGGCATACAAGACACTTAACCACAAGCTCTGCTACATCCTTCTTCATGCCACTCCAATAAAATGCTCTCTTCCTATCCCTATACATCTTATCACCACCCGGATGAATAGTCATTCGAAAATGGTGTGCTTATGCTAGAACTGCTCTCATCAAATCACTAGTGCGGAGGACACAAAGTCTTCCATCTCTCTTTAGCCACCCTTTAATATCGATGAAATAGGGTTGGAGATGTCTAGAGACCTCTCCTCTGCTAATCCTATCCAGAATATCCACAAGCTCTAAATCTTCTCGCGACCTTGAGCCAATCTGATCTATAAGGGTAGGCTTAACCTCAAGTGCTGCCAATAATAGAGAGATAATGTCCGTAGAGGGATTAAAATCAAAGGTGGAAATAAACTCTAGGCTCTTCCACTCTACAAACATTGGATTAAGGGTTGCTCTCTTCCTATTTAACGCATCTGCAACCACGTTTCCTTTACCAGGGGTGTAAGCCATCTCAAAGTCATATGATGCAAAAACTCCATCCGTCGCTGCTGCCACAAGTTTAAATCCTTTTGTGAGAACATGTACTTCAATGATATATGGTCAGTGAAAAGCTCGAATCTCTCTCCTAGTGGGTAATGTCTCCAAGACTTGAGCACAAAAACAATAGCAACTAGCTCCAAATCATGGGTGAGGTAGTTCTTCTCATGAGTTCTCAACTGTCTACTTCCATAGCATACTACCCTCCCCTCTTACATCAATACTGCCCAAGGCCAGTCCCACATGCATCAGTGTATACTGTAAAAGGCTTAGCTCTGTCAGGTAAAACTAACACTGACGCACCAGTAAGGGCTCTATTTAGCATTGTGAAGGAATCCTCACAATCCATGTCCCATAGAAATGCCGCATTCTTCTTAGTGAGGTGAGTATCCGTGCTGAAATCTTAGAAGAATCTCTGATAAACTTCCTATAATAACCAGCCAAACCTAGAAAGCTTCTAACTTCCGTAGCATTCTTAGGCGCTTTTCAATCGTGTACTGCTACTATCTTAACGGGATCCAAAGCTAAACCCTCTCTTGAGACTACATGCCACAAGAAACGCACCTCCTCACGCCGAAGGTAACACTTCGAGAATTTTTCTTTCAATTGATGAAAACGAAGTGTACGAAGAACCTCATCAAGATGAATAACATGCTCTTCCATGCTATTGGAAAACACCATAATGTCATCCATAAATACTAAAACTAACTTATTTAGGACATCTCGAAAAAGATGGCTCATCAGGTCTACAAAATAGGCTGGGGCATTGGTCAGCCCAAATGGCATCACCAACCACTCAAAAAATCTTTCGGATGTCCTAAATATTGTCTTATCGATGATATCATCAGTGACCGTAAGCTGATGAAATCTAATGGCTAAGTCAAGCTAAGAAAATACTGAAGAGCCAACCAACTGATCGAAAATGTCGTCTATCCTAGGAAGTGGGTAATGGTTCTTCTTCATGAGATTATTCAACTCTCTATGGTCTATGCAAAGTCAAAGAGAACCATCCGCCTTTGTAGCGATGATGACTGGCGCTTCTAACTCAGATATGCTTCGTCTGATGAAGCCTTTCTCTAATAGCTCACCAATCTGCTTACTTAACTCCTTCCTCTCTAGATGCCATATGTCTCATGGGAAATGCCACTGGCTTAACATTGCCATTTAAATAGATCCTAAAGTCGATCTCCCTCTTAGAGGGTAGTCCCCTAACCTCCTCAAAAACCATTGGGAAATCTTTAACAAATGGAGCTGAATCTAACTTTCCTAGTGGTGAATCAAGGAAATAAAGGAAGATCAACTTGACTAACTGCTATGGGTCGCAAGAAACATCGAGAGTCCTCCCGCTACATGTCTCAAGTCTGACGACTCTCCTCCCGCAGTCTAATATCGCACCATAACTGGATAACTAGTCCATCCCTAAAATCATCACATATCCTGAAAATGCTAGTACGCAGGCATCACAATCAAACTCTATGCCTAGTATAAAAATTTTCAAACCCCTACAAATTATGGATAAATGTGCCGATCCTCCTACGGGGTTTGAAACAACTATAGGGTCTACAACTAGAGAAATATCTAAGTGTAAACAATCAACCAAGGAACTAGAAATAAAAAAATGTGATGCTCCGGAGTCAAAAAGTGTCCGAATAGAAAAATCCGAAATAGAGATCAAACCTTTTACAGAGACTTTCCTACCTCGATCCGGTCTACTACTAGAAGGTGATGCATCCAAAGCTTGTACTTGCATCGTAGGTGCGCTTGCTCTTTTCCCCGTCTTTTGAGGACAAGCTCCACTAAGGTGTGTAGGCTACCCACAGTTTTAACACCTCCCCTTCATTGTGTCCTTCTTGCAGTCCTTTGTGAAATGTCCAACCAATCCACAATTATGAAATTTGTCGCCCTTCTTGATCTGTCCCTTCTGAGGTCCTCCTCCTTTCTTCTTATCATTATCCTTCTTATCCTCCCACCACTGCTTCTTAGAGTTTTCTGATTTATAAACCTCCTTAACCTCTTCTTTCTTAGCAACATCTGACATGAGAGCCATTTCAACAAGTGACTCATAGGTCGCTCCCATTGGTACATGTGTCAATGCTAATTCTTAGAGAGGCGGGTTCAACTCCTTAGCAAACTTGGTGGACTTCTTTTGCGGCGTATTAACAAGTTTCATCCTGAACCGCGATAACTCATTAAACTGATTTGTATACTCTTTCACCAAAAGATTCCCTTGCTTCAGAATAATGAACTTCTCCAACCGCATGCTTTCCTCGGCTTGCGACAAGAATTTTCTCTCAAACCTTTCCCAAAATCCAAACCAACCAATTTCTCTACCCTCCATCTCTATGATCTCCCACCAGTAAGAAGCCTCTCCCTTCAGCTTCCAAGATGCAAGCTGAACTCTCTGTCGGTCTTCCAATCCTAACAATCCAAATATCTGCTCCGTATTCCTCAACCAAGCTCGTGCCTCTACGAAGTCCTCCGTGCCAAAAAGCGTCTTGCCTCCTAAACGAGTGAAGTCCTTGGATAGCGTAGAAAAATTGGCTGTTGTAGGTGAATTAATGGGATCTCCACCCACCGGTGTTGCGTTGGGCGCTTGCCCTTGCACCTTTGATGTCGTATCTTAGAGGTTCCTACAGAACCAGACAGGGACTTCGACACCCTCTAGAAGATTTGGGGCATCCTCCATTTTCTGCAAAGAAAAGAAAATTTAGGATCGAAAGAATCAAAAGAAGGTTGAACTGGACTTTAAGGGGATTTTCATAAAAACACTCTTACACTTGAAACCTATTTCTAAGAGCTTCTTTCTGAAATATAGACTGAAAATATGTGGCATTTGAAAAATACTTCACTTTTAAAATAAGTTTTTAAGAATTCTGTAACCTTAGGCTCTGATACCAAGTGAAACGCCCCACACCTCTTAGTATACCCCATAGGTATAGCTAAAACATCACAGAGACTAAGATTCACTAGACAAATAGGTAAAAACAGCGGAGACATTTAAATAGTAATTCATTATTTAGAATTAAACTTCATCAACAAGTCATAAAAATAGAATATGTCTAAAAACCTAAATTCTCATATCTTACGAAAAATATATCTCAGTCTCACATCATCAAGGTATATAAATATTAATAATCATCCCTCCCATAAATACCAGTGCATCAAAAGCCAACCAAAAAGAAAAATGTAAAGAATAAGAGTACAAGAAGAACTCCGAGACTATATCTCTAAGAAATCTGAATCTACTGTCCTCGAATCTGATGGCCTATGGAGGAGAAAAGGGGAAATAGAGGAGTGGGTCAGACAATAAATCTAGTGAGTGAAAGTAATTACTAGCATTTCTAAGCAAGATAAAGATAATAGATTAGGCAATAGTTCTACCTTGAAAGGAAAATGTAGAAAAGATAAAACTCGGTAGAATACTATTTCTGATTCTGTTTGACGATTTGCTTTGATTGTTCGCACTTGCCTTAAACTTCTTTGATTAAGATGAAATCCTAATTCTACCCATCGATTAGCCTTCTATATCTGTTGTGCCACTATGAACCAATCCTGTTGGTCATAGCAAAAGACACCTCTTTGGCACTTGGAACGTACTAGCGAATTATTTACCCTAATCGATGCCGCACGCTTGGCCATCGCCAGTACACACTAACCGTCGCCCCCTATTTTGATCTCATATTTACCCTAATCAGCATAAGCGTGCCCAACCTCACCCAACCTCACCTTACTGTTGTGAGATCATCAGTCCTAGACCTGAAAGGGTACGCTGCCCAGCCTCATCTAGCTGTTGTGAGACCATCAGTCCTAGTCCTAAAATGGAATGCTTCCGATATTGGTCCTAACAAATAATTTTTAATTTTCACCCCTTGCCCAAATCCGCAGATTTGAGCTTCTATCTATTGGCCACTTATTTACCCTAATCAGCATAAGCGTGTCCCAGCCTCACCTAACTATTGTAAGACTATCAGTTCCTATCTAAATGGGGATGCTGCCGGTACTGGCCCTACTTCTATGTTTGCTTATTAACTTAATGTAAGTTTTAAAATAAGCCTCTTTTGTTGTATCTGTTATATTTGCTTATTAACTTAATCTAAGTTCAAAATAAGCCTTTTCCGTTATCCTTTTTCTTTCTAATTATAACATATGTTATAATTGTTAACATATACTCTTCTATTTTCTCTTTTTAGTTATAACCACTAGTTACCTATGCTTGCAATTTCTTAAATTTGCTTATTTCAATCTTTCTCTATTTTATTACAATTTTCTTATTTACATCTGATTTGTGTAAATTTGGTGATTTACTATTTTAATCCATATTAGCGAATTCTTCTCTTTTTAATATTCTCTTCGTGTAAAAAGAAATAAAAAGGAACAAACATTTACTGGCTAAATTCCAACTTAAAAATAGTTGCAAATAACTATAAATAACTGTAAATGACCGTGAATAACTGTAAATAACTGTAATTAACTGAATAAAGTAGCTAATTAAAAACAAACTGAAAAGAACTTCTGAAATGTACTTAAAAATAGACTGTGAATAAACTTACATAAAGATTGTCTCAAAATTATAGAAAAACTACAGCTATTGAGAACCCTATTATTTTAAATACTTAAAAATCTAAAATAATTACAAAACACTCACCTGTGGTCCTTAGCTCTAGTCCTGGGCCTTCCTGGATGCACTTCTAGGGAATAGAATATTTTTATCAAAATGATCTCCTCGTTAGAAATTTTTCTATTTAGGGTCCAGCCTCAGGCAATGAACCCAAATAGGAGAAAATCTAAATGAGAAAAATAGCTGGGCTTAGGGTTATATTTATAATGTAGCTTAGGGACCTCAGACCATTGGATTTGAAAATTAAATCTGGTGCAACCATGTCATAGGCTCTCTAGGAACTGTCGGATAAAAGCATGAACGCATAGGATCGCTCAGAAATTAAAATATGATGTGTACGCTTCGATCTAGATGAATCTAAGTTCATTAACTAAGGCGGGTCGACCAAGCTTCTTTACGGGTCGACCTACGTATAATGGGGGTCGACCCATGCCTTGTTGCTTTTTTAGTTGATTTCATGTTTCTCTCGTAGCTTCTCCATATTGACTCAGATTTCAACAAGTTATATATGGAAACTGATCAGAAAATTGCCACAGACCCAATGGTGCAACTCTCATAGATCGGTTCTAACAATTTCACAAACTTATTTTATTATTTTATTGATTCGTTAATTAATTATTATAGCTTAAATTTTGGGTTGTTACAACAAATATTTGTAAAACATTTTAAAACACTCTTTAAAATATTCTTTTAAAGTGTTGATTTTATTTCTAAGTGTATTAAAAAGAAGTGTAAAAAACAAATGTCATTAAAACATCATTTTCTATAAACCCAAATTTTTTTACAGTTAGCTATATTTTAAAACATTTCTTTTTAAAGGTTTTCTTATTTATAAACTAACATTTATAACTTTAAAATGACATTTATTGTTCCGAAAGGTAATAATCAATTTAAAATATCTTTATCAATTTAAAATAATGTTAATCATCCCAAAAGATAATTAATTAAATTGATAATATTTATAAATTTAAAATAATATTAGTTGTCCCGAAAGATAATTAACCATAATATTAATTACCCCGAAAGATAATTAACCAATTTTATAATCGTTTTATAAATATAAAACAACATTAATTATCCCAAAAGTTAATTAATCAAATTTATAATCTTTTTATAAATTTAAAACGACATTAATTATCCTAAAGATAATTAATCAAATTTATAACTCCTTTTATAAATTTTAAACAACACTTATCCTTGTTTCAAAATTCTCAAAAATACATGAAAATATAGTTTAAACAACTTTTAAAGTGCAAAAATGCGACTAAACAATTATTTTGTAAAAATACAAGCATGAGTTCAACACACACAGATGTTTAAGGAGATGATATTTCATAAATATCCGTATAGAGATAATTGCCATAACGATACTTACACAAATCAAACAGTATATCATAAATATTTCAATCAAACATAAATAGAAGCAACATAAGAATATAAGTAAATCAATATTGCAGAGAAATCACTTAGGGTCTCTCCACAAAGTACCCGTACGTGTATTTCGAAGTGTTCCGTGGCGACCTATTCACTACGTATACACTTCGACTTCCTCTTGCTTTTGTACCCTGCAACACAATAGTATTTATGCCATATGCTTTCAAGCGGAAATCAAATCCAAGCAAACAAAAAAAACAAACAGTATATAAACCATCATCCAAATGTTCAACAATAATCTATGGTAATATAAATATCATATAGTTTATCTAAAGGTGAATAAACTCTCCAAATTTCAGTTGACACTTTCGCATTCCAGTTTAATCTACAATCGAACAACGTTCGATTTTAGCTCAAAATTCTACTAGATCTAAATTTAGCGAATCCAATTCCAATGTGTAGATAATATGGATATGAGTCCAATGCATAAGATCATGTCCAAAAGCGACCTCGTATGAGTGAGGTACTGATTATAAGAAATTGGATCAAATTATATAATTAATAAATCAATTACACACTAATTGCCTCCAAATAATCCCAATTATCTTTCTTCCTCAATTAAAATAGCCTGGCCGTGCACGATGAATACAGATACACCACAAACCCATATCACCAATCCTTGTCCCATTGATTTCTCTATATCCACTCGACGGTTCGACAAGCTGTATTCTACAATGGATCAAACTTCACGATCTCTACGCGATGAACCTAAACTCGTCAAACTCGATGGCCCTATAGGAATCACGACCTGTAGCATGTTGATTGCGACCCAAAAATGACGTGTTCTTCCATTGTGAAACGAAATCCAAAAAATCCCACCATCCAAACTACTTCGCGTGAGGAACACAACTGTGTAATAAAATTCCACTAATTCCACTTAAATTATCCTTAAACTCAAAACCTAGTTTAATGGCAAAATGTCGACCATGATCAAACACGATCATGCACCAATAAATAGCTACGGATTTGAAGAGTGCACATACAGTTCAATAAATCTTGTTTCATGATTTTTCATCCAGTGTAGCATTGGAATTTGATTTTTGAAGTGGATATAGGGTTTTGTTTTTTATTGTATAATGGAAGAGGAGGAAAAATTGAAAAGAAAAAAGGAAAAAAATAATAATGAAGAAAAGTCATGTTTTTGGTTTGGTTTATTTACGACTTCTGGAACTTTGCTACACAGTATTTCATTTGTTTTCAAACCACAAACGACAAAAAATACGACCGTGCACAACTATGCGATAGGATCACAAAACAATAATAAAATATACTGGTTATTTTATTCTATGAAATTCAAATATATCATCATTTACCGAAATATACGTCAAATGAAAATTTAAATATTATCCAAATTAAGAATTATGGAAGGATCCTATAAATTCGTTCAAAATACGTCATTAAAAATCAAGTCGTTTTATTAACAATTGATTTCTTGTTATTTCTTCGAACTATTTATTATTGCAAATAAATTTACAAAATGAGTTCATCGTTATTATTTATTACTAAAAAGAGTTAAATAAGGCTATTAAATCCATTTAATTAATAATTATTGCACAACTCAAATATTTAAATAATACCTATATTTGAATATAAGTTATTTATATTCTTTTTTTTTTGGATATTACAAGAACTCATATTTTTAAAGGTTAAGCATAGCTAAGTAAAGTTATGGTACAACGCATGTTCCAAAGTTCACTTCATGTGAAGAAAACGAAGCAGACTTAGGATTTTATAGGGAGAGTTAGATCATACTTTTACACTTCGCTATTTTTCTCTTTCCGTAGTCTATATTAATTCTCATAATCATTAAACCAATCAACGGCTCTTCATACTATGATTAGCTGTACGTCGAAGGCTATGTATAGTAAAGTGCAAAGAGAAAATAATTATTATGCCGAAGGCTATGCATAGTAAGATTCTACTAAGGCGAAAATAGCTATTACGCCGACAGTAGGCACTGTAAAGTGCCGAAAGGCAGAATTAGTTGTATATCAAAGGCTATGTATAGTAAGGTGCTGTTAAGGCGAAAGTAATCGTCGTGTCAAAGGCTATGTATAATATGGTGTCGTTAAGGATAAAAGAAGTTGTTACGCCGAAGGCTATGTATAATAGGGTGTCGTAAGGTGAAATTAGTTGTATGTGGAATGCTATGTATGATAATGTGTCGTAAGGTGAAAGTAGTTGTATTCCAAAGCTGTTAGGAAACTGATTTTAGAGTTTTGATGACGACAACATTACAATGATGTACTAATGTTTTATCAAGATTATACAGGATCGATAGCATTACCCACAAAGTAAAAATGAGAAATTGTAAAACTAGATGCAGTAATCAACTGCACTAAGTTTGCTTAAAGATACATATGAAGCATTAACAAACGAAAATTTCAAGAACAATGATATTGAAATGTGATTTGCGTGGGAATCGAACTCAACACCTTGCACAAGAGACACAATGCACTCAACCGGCCAAGCTACAAAGATGTTTTCAACACATCAATTAGCCATCTTTAAAAAATTACCAAACATCCAACGCCTTTAATAAAAAATAAACATAATGCACCATGCTAAGAATTGAACCCAAGCCTTCAAGAAGGGATACCACTTCACTACCAATTGAGCCAAGCACGTCTTCTATTTGATGGTGGCGAATAACCTTATATAACCGTTTTATAAAGGGTATGGAAAATTAAATTGAAGCACTGGTGGGACTTACCCAAGATCATCGACAAGGAAGGCCATTTCACTAACACCCACACTACACAACTTTTTGATTAAGAGGACATATGCTCTGCTATTTAAATGCAGAAATTGATTGAAAAATAAAGGGCTCCAAACGAAAAAGGAGAGATTCGAACCCGGGTTGCCTGATGCAAAAGCTGCACCACACAACCAGGTGAGACAAATGCAATTTTGTAACTATGGCGATATTCAAGCCACACATTTCTAACAAAATGACAGTTAAGTGCCTATTCATGTAAATCTTCAAGTGTTGCAAAATATCAACGGATGCATCTCTTTCGATTTAAATTTCTAAAAGTTGTAATTGTTTAATGGCTTCCCATCACTCTTGTATCAACCTCCCATCACCTCCAAAGTAAAATTTATGATATACTCTCCAATTACATTCATATTTATTTATATATCTCAAAGATACAGTGCTCTTTTGTCTCCATATCAGTCATAGATTAGATCAAGGCCTCGAGCATTTAACTCCATATCCAAAATATTAGCCTGCACTTCCTACACACCTTAGAACCTATGTTGCCTAAAGTTTGTTATTGGTGGTTATAATATACCGTACTTCATTGTTGATAACAATGTATGAAAGACACAAATTCTGTCAAAATTGTACTTTGTATAAGTCCGAGAAGTCGGAGGAGTTGAAGTCCTATCGTGGTATCTTCAGGTAAGTTGTCGAACGCTTATTCAGTTGTTCAGGTGGTTGTAAACCTGTTCCTCTGAGTGAAGTGAGAGTTGTTAATGAAATTTCTAAGAGGTGCTTAGTGACTAGATGTAGAATGGTAGGTTCGAACTAGTATAAATCAACTGTGTGATTTTACTTTTCCACTGCTTATTACTCCATACTACTAAGTTATTATCTATATACATTTATATTCTTAGGCATGAAAGATCGAAAACATGTAAATTTTCAATGGTATCGGAGCAAGGAATCTACAAATCATAATAGCATCGTAGATAATATGGCCGGTTGCAGAAGATTTAGTCGAAGCAAAGGCATCAACAATATAGGGAAAAACACATGCAACTATATTTTAATATGGCTAAAGTCGACAACAAGGTACCACTTAATTTTGATGATTTATTCATAATTAGCATTAAACTTTAGATGGATTGCAAAATGTTAGAAAAAGCATATAATACTGCTTTAGTTATGATAAATGTTTATGAGCTCAAGATCACTAATTTTGAAAATATAAATAAAACTTCCAAAGAATCATTTGATGATTTACAAGTTTCTCCTGATAAAATTGCCAATGAATTTGCAAAAGAAACCTTAAGAACAATAATTTTCTGAAAAGAATTGAAAGTTTTGACAATGAAAGAAATTATTTTGAAAATTATTTAAATAATTCTAATTCTTAAATTTTATCTCTTGAAAAAGAGATCGAAGCGTTAAAGAAAGAGATTTACAATTATCCCAAAATAATGAAATTTCCAAAGAAGAGAATAAAGTTTAGAAAATGATGTTTGTTATTTCAAGGAGGAATTAAACAAAGTTAATGATAAAATCATAAATTTTTATAAAGGAAAAATAATTTATCTTTGATTATTTCAAAATCAAGAACATATGGTGATAGAAGCGGTACATGCTATTTGGGCAACATTGTTAAAAATAGTACCAATTAAAATAAGGTCTAGAACCACTTCTTATTTTCTAGGAATATGAATTATAAAAAATATATTAAAATTAGGGTTCCTACAAATAATATTGATAGACAAAAATATATTAATACTAATATGAATAATGTTTTTTATAGTGAAAATTATATTTTTAAAGGTCCCCAGACCTTTATGGGTATGACTACCTTTAGACTAATCCATGGACTCTAATGTAGGAAGTGGGAACCAAAATATTTATTGATTATTTTTGCAAGTATGCCACACAATAAAGGGATTATACAACTGATGCATTTCCAACATTATCTTATTAAAGATGTAAGCAAAAGTTTGATAATTTTTCATTTTATATAAATTATATCGAATCTGATTATATGCATTAATAATTATAGTTTTAAATTTATTTAAAATATAATATTTTATGAAATTTGGGTATTCCATGTTGAAATTATTAAATAACATTTTTGCAAAGTCAATGAATATATGTGGAATATTTTCATCAATGAAAAGGAACATTTTTATTTGATCTTATTAAAAAAAACTATCTTTAACATAATTATTTTGCTATCATCCATAATTTTGAAATCTTGAAATGGATATTTTTTTTGAAGATTCTTTTAATATTAATGATGATAACATTTAAACATGAAATATTTATTTTATAGGTATTTTAATATCATATGATTTATTTTAAGTTATTCATACCCAAATTTGCATATGAAGTCAATTAAAAGGTTTTCATATTTAATGTTTTATAAATTCACTTATTTATACATTTTTATGCGTATTACCCTAAAATTTTTGACCTTTTATGATAATGACAAAGGGAGATAAAATAGTGCAAAATCAATTATATTGATAAGGGGAGTACACAAATAGGGGAGCAAATATTTGACAAGTGGGAAGTTCAAGAAAAAAATACTAAAATGTGGCCCTATGGGAATGGAACCCAACACTTTGGACAAGAGGCACAACACCTTCAACCAACCAAGCTACGAAGGATTTTGTTTTCAACACAGTAATCAGACGTCTATTAAAAATTACCAGACCTCCGTTGTCTTTTTTAGATGGCTAAAATAAAAAAATAAACATAATGCGCCATGCAAAGAATTGAACACATGCCTTCAAGAATGGATTCCACTTCACTACCAATTGAACCAAACACATCTTCTATTTGATAGCAGCGAATCAACTTATATAACCATTTTATAAAGAGTTTGGAAAATTAAATTGAAGTATTTGTTGGACTCGAACCCAGGATCATCAGCAAGGAAGGCCACTACACTACCACATGCATTACATAGTTTTTTGTGTAAGAGGGCACATGCTCTACTATTAAAATGTGAAAACTGATTGAAAAATAAAAGGGTTCAAACGACAAATGCAAGGTTCGACATCGGGTTGCCTGATGCAAATGCTGCACACCCCAACCAAATGAGACAAATGCAGTTTTGTAACTTTGGCGATATTGAAGCCATACATATCCAATAAAATGATAGTTAAAATTCCTATTCATGCAAAATATTCAGGTATTGCAATCTATCAACGGATACATCTCTTTTGATTCAAATTTCTAAAAGGTTGTAATTGTTTAATGGCTTCCCATCACTCTTATTTAAGACTCCTATCACCTCCAAAGTAAAAAATTAATTATATACTCTCTAATTACATTCATATTTCTATGTATATCTCAAAGCTACAGTGCTCTTTCTTCTCCATATTAATCAGAGATCAGATCAAGGCCTCGAGCATTCAATTCCACATCCAAAGTATTGGCCTGCACTTTCTGTACATCCTAGAACCAATACTGCCTAAAGTTTGTTATTGGTGGTTTTAGTATGTTATACTACATTGTTGAGATCAATGTATCGAAGACACAAATTCTATCAAAATTGTATTTTGTGTAAGTCCGAGAAATTGGAGAAGTTGAATGTGATGACCCTCCTTTTCAACTCTTAAAAATTGACAGTAATACATTCTAGGTATTCACGTGCCACAAATTCAATTGACAGAAAGGCAGATTGATCAAAGGTAAAAAAGAAAATAACATAAAATAGAGTAGAAAATAGAATCTCACACTAATGGAGTAATCATATATTATTAAACATAAAGTCTTTTACAGCGGAAAATTCTGAATACAATATCAGAGTCTAACCTAGATTCAGCCTGTACAGTTATAAATTCTTGTCCTTAAAAATGCTGAAAACAACAAAAAAGTGCAGTGGAAAATAGAATACGTCCGTACATTGATGAAGATCCCCTGCTTTCCTTTGGAATCTCCAAGCGTCTTTAGCTAAACTTGAAACTACTCGAATTTGACCCGAGTATTAAAAGTACCTGGATCAGGCTTGATAAACCAATGTGAGAAAACTCAAATTATTAATGTATATGACAGTGTCATAGATTAGATTGGTGCCAATCAAAACCTTTGAAAAGAAGGATATCTCGTAAGACCACGCTGCACATAAATACGAATGGGTTTATGCCTTAAGATAACCAAATTACTTTATACTTAAACCATTTGATATTATCATTATTGACATTTATTTGAAAACACTTTTCAAATAAATATATAATACAAAGTAGGTATCAATACTTGGATAATGCCAAACAGTGTATATGATGCCAAAGGGGTAGCTGAAATGTTTGCAAAGCATTGCAGCTATTTTAGGAATACAACCAAAACCGTAAAGCTCATATTAGAATTGGATTTCCAACATGATAGGGAACTAGTGGCCATTCCTCTGATGCAAAATGCACGCATAACATCCTAGCCTCCGATGACTATTCACTTTTCTCAAGCAAACCTCTGTACTAATCGTTACACTACTATGGAATAGTGTATTTTGGTGGCTTTTCTCTTTCTCTGTCGAGCCTCCAATACCTACCCATTTAAACCATTGAGGGTCAAGACACTACTGGACTTCGCCATCATCAATAAAACCGATAGCTTGAAATATATATTCCGTAGACCACATAGTATCTCGTATCATTCCTGGGATGTGAGGCTCGTGAAGTTACACTCTTCTTTCCATAAAGCCATGCTTTGTTTTTCACAAAGACACGCATTACTTTTCACAAAGAAAATTTCATTTAGATGCCACATTGCCATTTTTAACAACACACTATTGAATTCCATCAAAGTACAACCTCTGAGCTTGTACGTCTTATAGAAGGGTGTTAAGCATAGGAAGGGTTGTCTCCTACACCACCAAACATATGTACATTTGTTGTTATCAATGTACATGGTTTTAGAAATGCAATGCGTAACATCCCTTATCTAGAGGCCCAAAGCTAAAGGATACAGATGCTATAGTCATCCATAGTATTAACTTCTGGCGACTAAATATGGGTATGTTAATGGTATCCATAATACTAGAAGCATTTGAATAAGAAACAAAATAACAGATTTCGAAAACATCTTTTCACATTACATTTCCAAAACACATGTTTCACATTCAAATCCATAGAAATAGAATCCCACTTCTATACTGGAATATCCAATGGCTGAAGCAACCTACTTAGCTTCTGATGCTCGTCTTTCACCGGCTGATAGTTCAAACACTATTTCACCCATATGCCAACAATGCTCTTCATTCCTTCCCAGAAGAAACTTCTCTTCATATCTTGATACATCTTCATTCCTCCTGATGAATAGTGAACTTCGAACGATGGCTTTCCTCAAAACTTCCTTCCTTATGTCTGTCACATCTGGAACACATAATCTATCCTTCTTTCTCAATAACCCACTTTGGTCAAGAATGAAATCCTTCAAGTCATCTCTCTTCATTCCATCCCTTAATTTCCTTGTCCTTTCAACTAAACTGGATCCTCTTTCTGTTTAGAAGTAATCTTCTTAGTCAATACCGGTCGGTATTCTAAACAAGATAACATAGCAGATTCTCCACTAGGCCAAGCCTTGGATCTCCACTGTACTCTGCAAGTCGACAATGCTTCCAAGTCTTTCTATTCCGCTATCATAGCCAACACTACTTTCTGATGCTTCCTACTAAGCGCATCTGCAACCTTGTTTCCTTTCCCTGGAGTATACGAAATCCCAAAATCATAAGCAGCAATAAACTCTAACCACCTTTGTTGTCTCATATTCAGCTCCTTTTGAGAGAATAAGTGCTTCAACGACTTATAATCCGTATAAAGATCGAACATCTCTCCTAAAAGATAATTCCTCCACACCTTTAATTCAAATATCACTGCAACTAACTCCAAGTCATGCATTGGATATCTAACCTCATGCGGCCTAAGCTATATAGAAGCGTAGGCAATCACTTTACCTCTCTGCATCAACATAGCTCCTAATCCAGTTCCACACGCATCTGTATAAACTACCAAGTCCTGATTCCCTTCCAGAACCACTAACACAGGTGCATGGCTCAATAAGTGTTTCAAGCTCTGGAATGCTTCCTCACACTTATCAATCCATACAAATTTCACATCCTTCCGCGTTTGATTGGTCACTGGTGCTACTATCCTTGAGAAATCCTTAATAAATCTTCTGTAATATCCATCCATTCCGAGAAAATTCTTTATTTCAATTCTTGTTTCTGGTCTCTTCCAACTATTTACAACTACCATCTTAGTTAGATCTATTGCCAATTCTCTCTCTGAAACTACATGACCAAGAAACTTTACCTACTTCTTCCAAAAATGGTACTTTGAAAACTTTACCTGTGGCTGATGCTGCCTTAGCATCTCAACCACAACTCTGAGATGAACTTCATGCTCCTTCTTATCCTTAGAGTATATCATAATATCATTTATGAAAACCAATGCGAACCTATCCATGTTGTCAGGACCCGATTCTTCGTCTTCCGAAAATTCAACATCGATACTCACTTTATCGACTGCCGAGTAATCGAACGACGGAAAACCGAACACTGAGGGTTTTAAGAAAGAAGAAAAGAAGAAAAAGAGAGAAAAAGGTAGAAGATAGAGGGAAAAGAGAATAGAAAAAAATAGGGAAAAGAAAACAGAAAATAGAGAAGAGATAGAAAATAGAACAGAGAACGGAACAGAAAACAACAGAACAACATCAGAATCTCACAATTCGCAGCGGAACAACATATAATAATAAATGAATAATCTTTAAACAAAGAACTATATCAGTTATTACATTTCATACATTACATTGCATCATATCATCAGAGTGTACAACATCATACGACAAATAGTACAGCGGAAAAAGAAATACTATATAATTAGTATACGCCATGCCATCCAGCTTGCCTCCAGCAGCTCCAGAATATCCAGAATATCCTGATAAACCTTAACTCTTGACTGCCCGTGTGGAAATTGGTGGGACCCAGAGTTTAGGAAGGAAAACAATAAACTCCGAGTCAGTCATGTGACTGGTGTGAGAACTCAAAACAGTTTATTTATCTTTAAAATCAAAACAGAGGAATATTTTTAAAGTCAATTCGCAATGCTTTTAAAAATGAGACTACCATAAGACCTCCTGCCACACACACAATGCAAACGCAGACTTGGAGAAGATTTCTCCTTATGATAGTCAAACATGCTTGATACGCATTAAAATCAAATCAATTTTGATATTATTATTAGTGCATAGTGTAGAAGAAATTCATTTCGAAAGTAGAATATAAATCTTAGCCAGCATAGGTACCATTATATTATGCCTACTATAGCTACCTCCTGAGGAAGCAGGTTCTACAACTAAAACCGTACAAGTCACGTATTGTTTCTTTGGATTTCCAACGAATGATCAGGCCAAGGAACTTCCCATTGCCACATGAGAATGCCTCTGGATGGACATCCCCGAGAACCAAACCGGATCTCTACCAACACAAGGCCGGGTTACCCCTAACTGAGTAACAACTGACCGAATATGCCATCCCCCGGTCCTTTGGGACCTTTTCACCGAGCGCTCGTAATCAATTCACACAATCATAACAAAGTGCTTTCAACATGAGTAAGTATCTGGGCTCCATACCATGATACCACCCTTTTCCAGAAGGAAATGCACACATCCTAAAGGGCGCTACCCCTCATAACCTTGCTGCTTCTTTCCTGTTTTGACCATTCACGGGGTGTGAGGCTCGACGAAGTCACGTCCACAAAAACATACTTTATACAAAAACCATGCTTTGGGTCAACAAATGATCATAGAAATGATCACAAAGATAGACGATCAAATAAACGATCCTATCACAAATAATCAACACAATGATCATTTCAGCATCACTCAGCATGTCACATTACCAAACTGGGAATATATCGCTGATAACTTCAACCATATAACCTCTGAGCTCGTACGTCTCAAAGAAGGGTGTTAAGCTAAAAGAATAAATTCTCCGCCACCAACAGAAATATATTTGAAAGAAATCGGCTTTACATCTCAACTTGTAATGTCAGGCATACAATCCATACAAGTCTGTTCCGGGCTCGAACAAAACCGAAGGCACTTCTTACGAAGCCCTTGCAATCCGGGTATTCACAATCCCGATCGAATTTCCCATCACTTAAGGAATCTCTATACCAGGAGCTACCCAGTGCAGAAACAATCGATAGGTCATCCTATCGCTTTTGCAAATACTCGGTCTTCAACACCGATCTTCAATGCAATTCACAACGACGTATCACATATTCGGAATGGGTTATACGACCCCATGGTCCTTTCCCGGTTAACCCGAATAGTGAGCGCTTATTCAAAAATAAGTGTAGCATTCACATTCAAACAAATCACATCGATTACCCATTCAAAGGGAAATATTGATAGTCAGTTATTGAACTATCAATGGATATACACAACATCACCAGATTCCAAATAATTTTCCAAATTATTTATTTTCCAAAATATCTTCACTAGATATATAATTTCAATTCTTCAAAAATAAATCAATATTTATTTTTAAACAAATTCCCCTTTCTTTTATAAATTCCATAATGAATTTATATTTCAAAATATCTATGAATACACGATTTCAATTATTCATTTCAATTTATCTTCAAAAGGATAAATTCTCAAAATATTCACTTTATATTGGAAAACATTTCCATACTTACTTAATAAGTAATTCACAAATCCATTTATTTTCAACACTTGGAAAATATTCAATATACTTAAATCGAGATTAAGTATATATTTCATTCTTTAAGGAAATCATTCTCTTAAACATATTTATATGGGTCAAAACGAATGTTGCGTAAAACATCGTTACGACAACCCAAAATCACTAGTATAGGGATTCGAAATTAAAATAGATATATAAATCCCAATACTATACAAAACATTTCCTTTCGGAAATCATTTATTATAACAACAGTGTTATAGTCCACTATTTCCTTTTATTTCTCGAAAACGTCTATCTCAACAATGAATGTTGAAATCTATGGTTTTGAATCTCAACACGTTTTAAAACATCGTTAGATCGTTTTAATTCTATTTAAAACATCAAATCTAAACATTTTCTTTAACGTATTATTCACTATTCAAAAACGTGAATATACTACGTTACCAACTTTCATCACTTCTATTCATTTTATTTCAAAGTATTATTCACAGTTAAAAACGTGAATATAACTCCATTACTAAGTTTCAACAGTTTACTTATCAAAATAAGTCATTTGCGAATTTATAAAACAACGTTTATAAATTCCATTTCTAATTATTTTATAACAACTTCCTGTTATAAATTTTCTTTATTAACCTATTCGATTTATAACTCAATTATAAACTAAAGGTTCATATTATAAGTTAAATATTTATAAAACGATTATTTACAAAAATCGTTCCTTTAAACTTCATAATTATAAATCTTATAACTTATAAGATTCGATTATTCATCCAAATATATTCTTTAATAATTTCACAAAATCTATAAATCTTACTATTTATAAATTTCATTTATAACTTCACCATTTATAATTTTATGAATTCCATTCATTTACAAAAATCAATTTTCACTTCATTCCAACACTTATAAAAACTCGTTTTATAATGTCAATATTTTCAATTTATAAATATCCATTTATAAATCTCTTAATATAAATCAATTTATATTATTATTTTAAAACATCCTTAATCTCCTTTATTATTTCACCATTTCGATTCATAAAATAATTAAATTTTATAAATCCTATATTCAAACTTTTCACAATAAATTCCAAAATCCCGATTAAACTATTTTATAAAATCATTAGCATCATATTCTCAAAAATCAGTTTTTAACTATATTTCTCAAAAATCATAATTTTTATAACATTAAAAATTATACGTTTATTTATTTTAAAACGAATCAATTCCAAAAATATTTTATAACGTATACTTTCAAAAATCACTTTGAAATCATTTTAAAATTCCAAATTTGGTCCAATGATGCTACACACCAAATAGTCAATCACGACAACAACGATATCATATATCAATATGATAATCCATCAAATATCAAAATATCTGAAATCAAATAAATACTGTTGAGGAATCCTGTTGGATCCCTCCAACCTGTTTTCCTGCATTCACAAACATAAGCACAATACCAATTTCGCTCCAGTACGAAATTATCGCGGTATATGGGATTTAAATATTATCCGCTTAATAACGGCGCAATAGGGTCTCATCCGCTAAACAAAAAAATACGGGAAATCAATAACTCCAATATATACATATGCCTATATATATATATTGATATTATTTATAATACCAATTTCACTGTTTATGAAATATTCGCGGTATATGTTTTTAATAAATAACATCCGCTTACTAACGGCGTATAATGTCTATTTTAACAATCAATAGATATCAATCAACATTCAAACATGCATTCAAATATTTTAAATCTAACTATTTAAAATAAAATCGAAATTGATTCGATTGAGTGAGAAGTTCTCACCTTGCTTTTAAATTCCGTTTTAGCGATTTATTTCGAATAAAATTAAACGGACGTTTAATTTTACCCAAAATTCTCACTAACTCCAAACGACTCCAAACCAACTCCATCGCGTAGTGCTCGTCCATACGATTCCAACGCAACTGGTTTCGCGCGTTTTCGACCTCGTATGAAAAAGTTATGTAATTTACAAGTTTACTCAAATTTATTTATATAAATTACAACATATATAAACTTTTCAAACCCACACAGATCATAGCCGTAGATCCCCCATCCTTGCATCTGGACCGCACGCATCTTCTCCCTCTCCCTCACGTTTCCATCTCCAGACAACTTCCCGTAAACAAAACCCATTAGCATATAACTAGGGTTTAATATTGCAACCACAAACAACGACGAGACTCCATCATACCACCTTCATTCTCACCGCCTACGCGAGAGCTATGCTCGGCTGCAACCATACGAAGCTCGGCCCCCCCTAGCCTTGGAAAAACGTGCCTAAACCGAGCACGAACGTGCCCAGTTTCCTCCCTCCACGTTGCTCCAAAACTCATCAACTCCGTATAGATTTAAAGATCTCATCTCACTCTTCAATTTTGTAGTTGATCATTTCGCGTGAATGTTTGTGGATTGGGAGAGATTAAGGAATGAATGAAACTAATTTCTGGCCATTGGTTTTAGCATAGGCGGCTAGGGTTTTGAGATGTTTTTTTTTTTTTAATGAAGGGTGGGGCTATTTATAGAATTTCAAACGACACTATTCATCCCGGAAATTCCGAACTCCGATTTACGCGCCGTAACCAGCGTTTCTAGGGTTTACCCCGCGTTTCGGACACAATGGAACAGGTTTCAAAAGCTAATTCGGACACCTGTGCGAGTTATGGCTATAAACGTTCAATTTAAATTAAACCGATTCAAGCGATTTTCTAGGCGTTTTTATTTGTACCGGACAAACGGTAAATCCAATTGACTTGAAATTTGAAACCTTACAATAATATCACATTACGGATCCGATGAAACTGGTTTCGTCGAAATCCGAGACTTTTTGAAAAATGGCTACTTTAACTCGCCAAATTAAAATTAAAAATAAATTGATGCGTTTCGAGCTGCCACGCTCAAACGGTAACTCCGATTGACACGAAAATTGAAATCCGGTAATAACTAACTATTACGGATCCAATGGAACTGGTTTCGTTCAATTCTGAGACTGTTCAAAAATTGACTTTTTCACTAGTCGATTTAATATTAAAATATTCAATTTTCACAAATTAACTTTTAATTCGATTTTAAAAGTTCTAAAATATCTTTCTAACTCCCATATGATAAAATAAAATTTTACAAATCATTTACAATCATATTTAACCCAATTTTCAATTATTTCCATAATTTAACATATTAAATTATCGATTTAATTATTCAATTAAATCCAATAATTCAAAATAAAATTTATTTGACTTATAAATTCACTTATTAATATTTAAAATTAATTAAATATTCAAATTTTAATTTCTAAAAATTCTGGGTCGTTACAATCTTCCCCACTTAAAAGAATTTCGTCCTCGAAATTATTAAGTAAGAAAAGTTATAGAATTTATTAATTTTCCAAAAATTTATAATTAAATTCCTTACAATAACTTACTAAGTTTTCAAATCATACTTAGTTATCTTTTCAAAAACAACTACTATTGTTTAACTTTCAACTCCAAAATCAAAGTTAAAATTTTCAAAATTTTCCAATTTTCTCAAATTTTTTCTAACGCCTTAAATTTTCGGAAAAATTCGCCATAGTCTCCTTTGCGCGGCTCGATCCGAAAAAAAAATGACAGTATATATATCACAAATATACATCTCATCAAGTAATGAGGCATCCCGCAGGGAAAAAAGTATAAAAGTACGATATTTAATCCGAGATATGTACCTTATATTTTATTAGCAAGCATATACGGCTAATATAGCGCGAAAGCGAGCTCCAAATGCGAAGCAAACGCGATCCGCACCTACTAATCACTCAACAAACAACATGAGAACATGCATATATGACAATAGTATCGATATACAACATATAGCAACATAATAACTATATATGTCAACATAGCAAATGAAATAAAAGCAACAAATGCAAACATCAACCAACTATTATTCATAACCAATAAATATTCATTTATATTCTCATTAATATTCAATGAATTGGTTCTCAATTTAAATCATATTTGATTCATTAATAGTGGATGTTTTTACTAACATTCATTCTCAATTAGTTTATATTCACTAATTCATATTCAAGTTGGTTCACTTCCAATTCAAATTCAATTTTATTCAAGATTCACTTAACTTCCAATTGAATTTCAATTACTTTAGCTTCCAATTTCATTAATACTTAATGAATTATATACAATCAACTAACAATCATATAACAATCAATGTATATTAATTACAACCAAATTCCTTTACTTATATTCATTCAATTTTTCAACTTCTAATAACATTAGATTTTAATGAATTAACACTTACATTCATTATTTTTTTCAATTATTCACATTTAATTGATTATTATCCAATCCATTCATTCAATTCAATTTACAACAGTTGAATTTCATTTACATAACTTTTAGTTCACATTCATTTTTATTTACAATTCATATTCATAAATATATATTCATATAGTTTTACTTCTTATATATATATAAGTTTATTTCACAATTGTAAATCACTTTAATTATAATTCAATTCTTATAATTCTTTTGCTTATACAATTATTCTTCAATTTAGATTATTTAAACAACTAAACAATCAACTTATATTCACTTTAATAATTCTGAAAAATTATTTCTTTATATATAAAATATACTCAAGGTAAAATTATTTCATTTACCCAATTTTTAAAACAATATTGTGCCGAATTGTTCTATTTAAGTGTTTAGAAACCCCTTCGGCATAGTCTTGCGGACCACGCTGACGAAAGTTCATATGCCACTCAATAAACCAACCATCACAATATAAAACAATTTTATATTTTCACTAACAAATACGCTCTCATAGCTATTATTACACTCAACTCATTCTAGAGCACTACTGACTCTATCTCTAATGAGTAATACCCAACAGAACCATGGTTGTCGCTTAACCATAAGCTCTGATACCACATTGTCAGGACCCGATTCTTCGTCTTCCGAAAATTCAACATCGATACTCACTTTATCGACTGCCGAGTAATCGAACGACGGAAAACCGAACACTGAGGGTTTTAAGAAAGAAGAAAAGAAGAAAAAGAGAGAAAAAGGTAGAAGATAGAGGGAAAAGAGAATAGAAAAAAATAGGGAAAAGAAAACAGAAAATAGAGAAGAGATAGAAAATAGAACAGAGAACGGAACAGAAAACAACAGAACAACATCAGAATCTCACAATTCGCAGCGGAACAACATATAATAATAAATGAATAATCTTTAAACAAAGAACTATATCAGTTATTACATTTTATACATTACATTACATCATATCATCAGAGTGTACAACATCATACGACAAATAGTGCAGCGGAAAAAGAAATACTATATAATTAGTATACGCCATGCCATCCAGCTTGCCTCCAGCAGCTCCAGAATATCCTGATAAACCTTAACTCTTGACTGCCCGTGTGGAAATTGGCGGGCACCCAGAGTTTAGGAAGGAAAACAATAAACTCCGAATCAGTCATGTGACTGGTGTGAGAACTCAAAACAGTTTATTTATCTTTAAAATCAAAACAGAGGAATATTTTTAAAGTCAATTCGCAATGCTTTTAAAAATGAGACTACCATAAGACCTCCTGCCACACACACAATGCAAACGCAGACTTGGAGAAGATTTCTCCTTATGATAGTCAAACATGCTTGATACGCATTAAAATCAAATCAATTTTGATATTATTATTAGTGCATAGTGTAGAAGAAATTCATTTCGAAAGTAGAATATAAATCTTAGCCAGCATAGGTACCATTATATTATGCCTACTATAGCTACCTCCTGAGGAAGCAGGTTCTACAACTAAAACCGTACAAGTCACGTATTGTTTCTTTGGATTTCCAACGAATGATCAGGCCAAGGAACTTCCCATTGCCACATGAGAATGCCTCTGGATGGACATCCCCGAGAACCAAACCGGATCTCTACCAACACAAGGCCGGGTTACCCCTAACTGAGTAACAACTGACCGAATATGCCATCCCCCGGTCCTTTGGGACCTTTTCACCGAGCGCTCGTAATCAATTCACACAATCATAACAAAGTGTTTTCAACATGAGTAAGTATCTGGGCTCCATACCATGATACCACCCTTTTCCAGAAGGAAATGCACACATCCTAAAGGGCGCTACCCCTCATAACCTTGCTGCTTCTTTCCTGTTTTGACCATTCACGGGGTGTGAGGCTCGACGAAGTCACGTCCACAAAAACATACTTTATACAAAAGCTATGCTTTGGGTCAACAAATGATCATAGAAATGATCACAAAGATAGACGATCAAATAAACGATCCTATCACAAATAATCAACACAATGATCATTTCAGCATCACTCAGCATGTCATATTACCAAACTGGGAATATATCGCTGATAACTTCAACTATATAACCTCTGAGCTCGTACGTCTCAAAGAAGGGTGTTAAGCTAAAAGAATAAATTCTCCGCCACCAACAGAAATATATTTGAAAGAAATCGGCTTTACATCTCAACTTGTAATGTCAGGCATACAATCCATACAAGTCTGTTCCGGGCTCGAACAAAACCGAAGGCACTTCTTACGAAGCCCTTGCAATCCGGGTATTCACAATCCCGATCGAATTTCCCATCACTTAAGGAATCTCTATACCAGGAGCTACCCAGTGCAGAAACAATCGATAGGTCATCCTATCGCTTTTGCAAATACTCGGTCTTCAACACCGATCTTCAATGCAATTCACAACGACGTATCACATATTCGGAATGGGTTATACGACCCCATGGTCCTTTCCCGGTTAACCCGAATAGTGAGCGCTTATTCAAAAATAAGTGTAGCATTCACATTCAACAAATCACATCGATTACCCATTCAAAGGGAAATATTGATAGTCAGTTATTGAACTATCAATGGATATGCACAACATCACCAGATTCCAAATAATTTTCCAAATTATTTATTTTCCAAAATATCTTCACTAGATATATAATTTCAATTCTTCAAAAATAAATCAATATTTATTTTTAAACAAATTCCCCTTTCTTTTATAAATTCCATAATGAATTTATATTTCAAAATATCTATGAATACACGATTTCAATTATTCATTTCAATTTATCTTCAAAAGGATAAATTCTCAAAATATTCACTTTATATTGGAAAACATTTCCATACTTACTTAATAAGTAATTCACAAATCCATTTATTTTCAACACTTGGAAAATATTCAATATACTTAAATCGAGATTAAGTATATATTTCATTCTTTAAGAAAATCATTCTCTTAAACATATTTATATGGGCCAAAACGAATGTTGCGTAAAACATCGTTACGACAACCCAAAATCACTAGTATAGGGATTCGAAATTAAAATAGATATATAAATCCCAATACTATACAAAACATTTCCTTTCGGAAATCATTTATTATAACAACAGTGTTATAGTCCACTATTTCCTTTTATTTCTCGAAAACGTCTATCTCAACAATGAATGTTGAAATCTATGGTTTTGAATCTCAACACATTTTAAAACATCGTTAGATCGTTTTAATTCTATTTAAAACATCAAATCTAAACATTTTCTTTAACGTATTATTCACTATTCAAAAACGTGAATATACTACGTTACCAACTTTCATCACTTCTATTCATTTTATTTCAAAGTATTATTCACAGTTAAAAACGTGAATATAACTCCATTACTAAGTTTCAACAGTTTACTTATCAAAATAAGTCATTTGCGAATTTATAAAACAACGTTTATAAATTCCATTTCTAATTATTTTATAACAACTTCCTGTTATAAATTTTCTTTATTAACCTATTCGATTTATAACTCAATTATAAACTAAAGGTTCATATTATAAGTTAAATATTTATAAAACGATTATTTACAAAAATCGTTCCTTTAAACTTCATAATTATAAATCTTATAACTTATAAGATTCGATTATTCATCCAAATATATTCTTTAATAATTTCACAAAATCTATAAATCTTACTACTTATAAATTTCATTTATAACTTCACCATTTATAATTTTATGAATTCCATTCATTTACAAAAATCAATTTTCACTTCATTCCAACACTTATAAAAACTCGTTTTATAATGTCAATATTTTCAATTTATAAATATCCATTTATAAATCTCTTAATATAAATCAATTTATATTATTATTTTAAAACATCCTTAATCTCCTTTATTATTTCACCATTTCGATTCATAAAATAATTAAATTTTATAAATCCTATATTCAAACTTTTCACAATAAATTCCAAAATCCCGATTAATCTATTTTATAAAATCATTAGCATCATATTCTCAAAAATCAGTTTTTAACTATATTTCTCAAAAATCATAATTTTTATAACATTAAAAATTATACGTTTATTTATTTTAAAATGAATCAATTCCAAAAATATTTTATAACGTATACTTTCAAAACTCACTTTGAAATCATTTTAAAATTCCAAATTTGGTCCAATGATGCTACACACCAAATAGTCAATCACGACAACAACGATATCATATATCAATATGATAATCCATCAAATATCAAAATATCTGAAATCAAATAAATACTGTTGAGGAATCCTGTTGGATCCCTCCAACCTGTTTTCCTGCATTCACAAACATTAGCACAATACCAATTTCGCTCCAGTACGAAATTATCGCGGTATATGGGATTTAAATATTATCCGCTTAATAACGGCGCAATAGGGTCTCATCCGCTAAACAAAAAAATGCGGGAAATCAATAACTCCAATATATACATATGCCAATATATATATATTGATATTATTTATAATACCAATTTCACTGTTTATGAAATATTCGCGGTATTTGTTTTTAATAAATAACATCCGCTTACTAACGGCGTATAATGTCTATTTTAACAATCAATAGATATCAATCAACATTCAAACATGCATTCAAATATTTTAAATCTAACTATTTAAAATAAAATCGAAATTGATTCGATTGAGTGAGAAGTTCTCACCTTGCTTTTAAATTCCGTTTTAGCGATTTATTTCGAATAAAATTAAACGGACGTTTAATTTTACCCAAAATTCTCACTAACTCCAAATGACTCCAAACCAACTCCATCGCGTAGTGCTCGTCCATACGATTCCAACGCAACTGGTTTCGCGCGTTTTCGACCTCGTATGAAAAAGTTATGTAATTTACAAGTTTACTCAAATTTATTTATATAAATTACAACATATATAAACTTTTCAAACCCACACAGATCATAGCCGTAGATCCCCCATCCTTGCATCTGGACCGCACGCATCTTCTTCCTCTCCCTCACGTTTCCATCTCCAGACAACTTCCCGTAAACAAAACCCATTAGCATATAACTAGGGTTTAATATTGCAACCACAAACGACGACGAGACTCCATCATACCACCTTCATTCTCACCGCCTACGCGAGAGCTATGCTCGGCTGCAACCATACGAAGCTCGCCCCCCCTAGCCTTGGAAAAACGTGCCTAAACCGAGCACGAATGTGCCCAGTTTCCTCCCTCCACGTTGCTCCAAAACTCATCAACTCCGTATAGATTTAAAGATCTCATCTCACTCTTCAATTTCGTAGTTGATCATTTCGCGTGAATGTTTGTGGATTGGGAGAGATTAAGGAATGAATGAAACTAATTTCTGGCCATTGGTTTTAGCATAGGCGGCTAGGGTTTTGAGATGTTTTTTTTTTTAATGAAGGGTGGGGCTATTTATAGAATTTCAAACGACACTATTCATCCCGGAAATTCCGAACTCCGATTTACGCGCCGTAACCAGCGTTTCTAGGGTTTACCCCGCGTTCTGGACACAATGGAACAGGTTTCAAAAGCTAATTCGGACATCTGTGCGAGTTATGGCTATAAACGTTCAATTTAAATTAAACCGATTCAAGCGATTTTCTAGGCGTTTTAATTTGTACCGGACAAACGGTAAATCCAATTGACTTGAAATTTGAAACCTTACAATAATATCACATTACGGATCCGATGAAACTGGTTTCATCAAAATCTGAGACTTTTTGAAAAATGGCTATTTTAACTCGCCAAATTAAAATTAAAAATAAATTGATGCGTTTCGAGCTGCCACGCTCAAACGGTAACTCCGATTGACACGAAAATTGAAATGCGGTAATAACTAACTATTACGGATCCAATAGAGCTGGTTTCGTTCAATTCTGAGACTGTTCAAAAATTGACTATTTTCACTAGTCGATTTAATATTAAAATATTCAATTTTCACAAATTAACTTTTAATTCGATTTTAAAAGTTCTAAAATATCTTTCTAACTCCCATATGATAAAATAAAATTTTACAAATCATTTACAATCATATTTAACCCAATTTTCAATTATTTCCATAATTTAACATATTAAATTATCGATTTAATTATTCAATTAAATCCAATAATTCAAAATAAAATTTATTTGACTTATAAATTCACTTATTAATATTCAAAATTAATTAAATATTCAAATTTTAATTTCTAAAAATTCTGGGTCGTTACACATATGCTTTTGGAAAATCCGGTTCATCAAATCCACAAAGAATGCTGGCGCGTTAGTGAGTCCGAAGGCATAACTATAAAATCGTATGACCCATACCTTGTTCTAAACGCCATCAAAGGTAAACTATCTTCTGCTACTCTATGTTGATGGAAGCCTTTTGGTAAGTCTAATCGAGAAAATATCTTAGTTCCACTCAGTTGATCGAACAAATCGCCAATTCTAGACAATGGATATCGATTCTTTATCGTTTTCTCATTCAACTTACAATAAACGACACATAGCCTTAATGATTGGTCTGGCTTCTTAGCAGATACTGCAGCTGCTCCCTAAGGTGAACTACTTGATCTGATAAAACTCTTGCCTTCCAGATCTACCAACAGAGCCTTCAACTCTCTCATTTCTATCAACGTCATCCTGCTTGGTGGTCTACTCACCGGTTCTGCTCCAGGCATAAAATCTATTTGAAACTCAATGACTCATTTCGGTGGAAATTCTACTACCGACTCGAAGATAACAGTGAATTCTCTAACCATAAAAATGCGATTCAACTCATCTTCCAACTCTACAACACCCAACAAAGAATTCACCTCACAGCTAGGGTTTTCTATGATTTATACAATCCGATTAGTACAGTCTGGGTGTTTAAGTGATATTTTTCTATTTTGGCAAAATATCCTAGCATCATATTCACATAACCAATCCATACCCAATATAATTCTAAACCCTACAAAGTCAAATATATGTAAACTGCAAATAAAGGTGTAACCTAGCAAGTCAAATTCTAAGTGGTCACACTTTATTCCAAGTGTCGCATATCCTCCTATTAGATTTGCAACTCTTAAGGAAGTAATTAAATAAGTGGGTTCTAGGTTAAGCTTATCTACCAAACATCGAGATATAAAAGAATGCGATGCACCGGTATCAAACAAAACACTAACAGACATACCATGGATCTAAAGCGTACCTCCCAAATCCGCCTTTCGTTTCTACGACACTATTGGCTTCGAAGTAGAAGGCTCCACTGAATACACGTCGCCCTTCCCATCCTTAGTGGTCTCGGTTCTTATAGCGGCTGATGTGATCATAATTGAAGCACCTGATATTCTTCTTTCTGATCGCTTCCTTAGCCTTTCTAGTATGACACTCATTAGCAAAATGCCCCTTTTTGTCGCATTTAAAACAAACCACTTTAGAATTCCCTTTCTTTGTTGCTCCACTTTTTTGAGCACCCTTCTTGTGAAAGAATTTCCTCTTTTGACCTTGCCCAACCTGGACCTCCTTCTCCTTCTTCTTCTCCAAACAGGCAAGAATCTCTACATGTCTTAATGCCATGTCCACTACCACATCATAAGGGTCTTTGATAAGCTGTAAAGTAGCCCTAGCGAACTCAAGCTTCAATCCCCTGGTGAACTTCTCATTCCTCTTTATCACTGTATCAACAGTGGTATACCTATATCTAGCTAGCTCTTCAAACCTTCTAGCATATTCCAAAACAGACATTTCACCTTACTCTAACTCAGCAAACTTTCTGATCAAAACGAACTGCGTCATCACCGACATAAGCCTCTTCTGGAACATTCTCCTGAACTCAACCCATGTCATCTCCTCTTCATTTACTCCAGCAGTCGCATTATTCCACCAAAATGAAGCTTCTCCTTGAAGCTGTCTCGAAGCAAGCCTCCTCGTTTTCTCATCATTGAGCCTTAAGTTAGTGAATATCCTTTTACAATGCAGCAACTAATTCTCCACTTCTATAGCATCTTCAGTTATGATAAACAGCTTCCTTCCAAGCCTTGTATAGTCTTTACTCAAGTTAGCATAATGGTTGACAACCGGAGCTTCCTGAACTCCTGCCCTAACATTTCCTTCAACCACTCTAGCAGCAATTCCAGCTTGCATCATGTTCATGAAAAACTGATACATAGCACCAATATCCACTTGCGGGACTCCAGCACCAACATTCTCAAGTTGAGCTTGACCTTGAGTCCTACTTATATTTGGTCGGACATTTCCATTGGTGGTGGTGTTGTCCCCTCCAAGGTCAACTCTGTCTCTTCTAGCATCTATATCTGTATTCAAGCCTCGTGAGATACAGAAGAATAGCCTGATAGAGATAGGAGAATAGAGATACAGCGTATACTTATATGTAGAAAATACAAGTTCATTACTATAGCGTTATCCCATACCCTGATCTTACTCTAATTCCTAAGGATTATGTTTTCCAAAAATCCATTTTAGTTAAAGTATTTCATAAACCTATGCACCGATACCAAGTTGTAACATCCTCTGTCTAGAGGCCCAAAGGTAAATGCTACAAATGCTACAGCCATCCATAGTATTAACTTTCAGCGACTAAATACAGCTATGTTAATGGTATCCATAATACCAGAAGCATTTGAATATGAAACAAAATCATAGATTTCAAAAACATCTTTTCACATTACATTTCCAAAACAAATGTTTCTCATTCAAATTACATAATCCCATAATAGTTTTCCAGATTCAGATAAAATATAATTATTATATAAATATGCCAAGAGCGACATATGATGATCCCACTTTAGTTGACCAGAGTACTATATAGACATAACTATCTTAAATACAATACAGCGGAATATAACAAAACAAAACAGCAACTCCTAAATAGCTATCCGTCAGCCACCTGTATGTCTCCGGAAGCTTTATTTGTCAACTTACTAAAACCTCAACCCTCAGCCTACTCAAATTAATTTTGAGCATCCGAGAGTTTAAGGGGAAAACATAAACTTCGAGCAAGACATAAAGCCTAGTGTGAATAATACTATACATCTCATATATAAGATATTAAGTGAGACTACACCACTTAGTGGAACGGCTGTCCCCTTACTAACATCCTTTTAAAACATATATTTTGCAAATCAAAATCCTGCAACCAAAACTGGTTAAAACTATAAAGCATTTATCTAAACTTACATAACAAGTAATAAATGGACCATCTGTCCAAACACTCTAGTTTTTTGGCTAACTACTAACCTTTGGCTGGCTTGGGCCTACTAGACAATATAACAAAATAATCTAACATCTGTTAGGCACACCTCTTTTGGACGATCTGTCCTTAACTATCTGTTAAATACTTCTTATCTGGACGGTCTGTTCCTAACGTAACAACTTCTAGGGTCACCTGATCCTAATGGTTTTGCAGGCTCACCAATAACCTATCTATATACAAACTTATATTCCCTTCTGTGTGTAATTATAATTTTTGTCTTACTTCTGACAAAGCCCTACACACTGAAATTTTGGACTAAATTTGTTAGGGCTAATAGGTAATGTATAAGGTGCGGCCCTATACAAGTTCCTTTTGGTATTCTAATATCTGAGTTATTTAACTTAAGTAAACCTTTCCATAGATTTTCCTTGAAAACCTCTTCTCAAACTGATTTAAAACCTTTAAATCAAGCTTAAACAATGAAAATATATAATCTTTATGCTTTACTTAGAATCATCTTGCCCTGTTATAAATACTTCACTCAAACATCTTGTTGATGAAAACATTTAACTTTTGGAAGTACCCCTTTCGAATCCATTTAAAGTATCCCTTTTAAAACCATTGAAAGCGCATCTTTCGAAACCAAGTAAAGCCCTTCTTATAACCTAGACCAAAAGGCCAAAACCTTCCTTTCGAAACCATTCTTAGAAACCTTTTGAAATCATTGAAAACCTTCCTTTCGAAAGCTTTAAAACCTTAGACATCTTTCTTTTAAAACCTTTAAACATTGCCTTTCAATATCTTTGGAAAACCTTTCTATCAACATTTCAAAACCAATGGAGAATCCTTTCGAAACCATCATTTAAAACCATTCGAAAGCAACAAACCTTTGTAAACAACAAACTTTTTGAAAGCATTTGTGTTCAATTTAAAACTTGTGGAAAACACCTTTCGAAACCAATTAAAACCATCTCCTTCGATGCCATTTGGGTTATACTTCAATAGAGCAAAAGGGTCATTAATACCCTTTAATTCTAAAGCCTATCTTTCGAAAGCAATCCTAAGAAAAAAAGTGATGGTGTAGAAACCACCCTTTCGAAAGCATTAGAGAAGTGGCCAATTTTAAAAGCAAAGTATACCTTCCAAAACCATTGGCTTCGAAAGGTAGGAAAAGCGGCAGCTAGGGGTCTCAACCCCTTTGAAAGCATTACCTAAGACAAAAGAACGCAACCCATTCGAAACCATTTCTTTTATGCAATTTGATCTGGTCGAAAGAAAAGCAAAGCAGGCGCAACTTCAATTTAAAACAAAGGCATGCTTCAACCCTATCGGAACCATACGTTTCAAATCTATACCTTCCATCTTCATCCAATTCACTACGTACCAAACATATTGATACCATGCGCATTGGTTTCAAAGGCAATGATGGCGAAACGTGTAGGTCGAAAACCCAGTTGCCGAAAGTGGCGAAACAGGATAAAAACAAGTAAAATTTGTCTTTAACTTAAAAGAGAAATACTTTTTAACTGACCTGTATGTTTGTCAAATTTTCATTTGATTACCAAATTACTTTTTTTCAAAAGTACTATGAAGATTTCAGAAATAAACAATAATTTTATTTTATAAAATACCCCTTCTCCTTTATAAATATATAAAAAATTTAAGTCCCATACCTCAAATAATTTTATATATTCATTAAAACACTTAGGAAAACTTCTCCTTTTTGATTTATGTTCCCAGCCGAGTCGATTTCGGGGATAACTTGGCTTGATGTGGCCAGGTTTATTGCACTTATGACAGATGATCTCCCGCTCTTTTGGATTGTCTAGTGCTTTGATATTCTGCTTTTCAATTTTTGGTTTAGAGCTGGTTTTCCTTATTTGTGATTCCACCTTTTGAATTTCTTTATTAATAGTGCCAGCTCAGCTGCTCCATCATCGTCGTCATCGTCATCACTTTCAGTTGTTCTTTTGAGAGCTATTGATTTTTTTATCGAGTATCTCTGCATTCACGCTCTTCCTTAGATTTCATCTCTAGCTCACAAGTGGTGAGATTTTCGATGAGTTCTTTGATGTTAATTTGCTTCAAATCCTTTGATTCTTGAATGGCTGTAATTTTTGCGTCAAAATTTCGTGGAAGGACTCTGAGGATTTTTCTGACTATTTCCAACTCTGTGTATGATTTTCCGAGAACTTTTGATTTGTATATGAGATTGGAAAGTCATCCGTACATCTATTTGACATTTTCATCCTTGGCCATTGTGAAGTTCTCGTATTCGCTACTAAGCATGGCAAGGCGAGATTCTTTGACTTGAGATGTTCCTTCTTGAGTCACTTCAAGTGTGTGCCATTTTCCTATGCAGTTAGACAATGTGAAACATGATTAAATTCAATATGAACTAATGAACGGATAATAGAATTCATAGCTCTAGCATTAACTTTCTGTAACTTTTTTTCTAGATCTGTCCATTCCTCAATTGGTTTTTAATTCCCTAATTATTTCCCACTATAGTGGGTGCTCTATAACCTGCCTCAACATATTCCAAGCATCAATGGTTTTCAGAAAAAATTTCATCCTATATTTTCAGTAAGCGTATTCACCATTGAACATTGGTGGTCTAATAATGGACTGACCCTCAACAAAAGCATTATTGAAAGAAACCATTTTAAAATTCAAATTTGTAAAACAAAAATTGGTTTTTTAAAAATCAAAATTTTAAAACAAAAATTGATTTCTTTTCCTAGCTCTGATACCACTTGAAGGATTGATTTCACCCTAGAGAGGGGGGAGGGGGTGAATAGGGTGATACTATTAACATAAAAATTTATTGCAGAAGTATAAAATAATTGCAGCACAAATATCAGTTGAATAATAGCAGCACAGATAGTAGTAGAATAATAAAAACAGAAAATAGAACACATAGATTCATCCAGCTGCAGTAAAACCCGGCCTATATGATGCCCCACGGTTTCTACTAGAAATTAAGTAGTCAGACGGTTACACACGTAAACTTGCGACACCTTCTATCGACTAACCTAACTCTACACTCAAAACCCTGCCACAACTCAGCCATTGAGTTGTAAATTCTCGAACTACACCACCGTAGTTCGTCCCCTAGTCACACGACTAGAAATTACAAAGATTTAAAAGAAAAATTACAATTTAAAAACAATTAAAAACAATACTAAGCCCTAATTAAATTTTAAAGCCCAAATGATAATATAATCGGCCCAAAAGTGTAAAAAAATTCCCCTTTTATCCTTTTTTCTTCGGCCTTGTTTGCTCTACGAAAATAATGTCTTCTTGCTCGTTCGTTCCTTTGTGCGAAAACTAGGGCTTGTGGAATTCGAAGGCTCCGACTTAGTTACTCGATCGAAAATATGATTTATCGTTCCTAGCTTTGTCGATCGAGTGTTTTTCACTTTGCACACGGCTGCTCCTTCTCGATCGAATTCGATATGATCTAGTATGTGATTTGTTTATTTTCATACTGGATAATTTCCTTGAACTCGATGATTTCATAGCCGATGATGATTGGGTTTAAATAGGGAACGAACGCCTATAATTTCTTTCGTATATTTTACATGATAATTTGCTCGGCTGTTTGATTTTGATCGAATGTTGTGATTTGAATTGACTTGTTCACTTTGTATAATTTCGTTTACTTGATTAACACGGTGTTGATTTCTGACTTGGTTCGTTTCTTGGCTATCATAGTTTTGATCTTCTGGCACTTGATTTTAGTTCTGTTCTTCATTCTCTTTTACTTCGGTCAATTGTTTACGACTTCATGTGATTATTCGAATTTGATTTTTCATAAACTTGATTCTGCCTTGATTATTTTGAAACTGCTACTGTTAAAAATGTTCGACCTTGACTTCGGCCTGACTTTGTTACAACTATTAAATGCTTTGAAATCTCCTCTATCTTTGTTCGAAACTGCTACTTGACTTTATTTGTATCAAATGTTTGCTGGCTTCGATTATGGTATTTGTTTCGACCATGAACACTCTGTTGGTTGCCATTTTGAACTGCTGCACTGCTTCCATGTTGCCTCGAGTGCATGTATATTGTTACTGCATTTGTTGTCTAGGTTATAGCCTCGAGCTCTGTCTTGATTTTAGTTTCCTTGCTTGAACTTTGATTGATTGGACCTATATATATATTTATATATGTATACATGTGCACAATCATATGTATATATGTATATATGTTTAAGTGGTCTTGACTGAAATTGCTATTGAGGCCTTTTCTTCTGAGTTCAAGCTTGTGGTTATTGTGTATCCACACATCTCTGTAGCATATGTTGAAGTCTGTTATCACTTTATGGTGTACTGGTTGAAGCTCTGTTAGTCTGGTTCACCTCAGTCGATTGCATTGGTCATTGACACTACTCGGTTGCTTGTATCAGTCCATTTCTGTGTTACATGTGATCTTATTGAAGTTATTGCTTCGAACCAGTTTCATTTGAATCCTTGTGTGATATTAATTCACCTAACTGCATCATGAAGTCTGGTTGCTTGTATGGCCTTCTTTAGGTGCTGTTAACCAATTGTATACATACACACATTTATGAACATATGTGTGTGTTCACATGGCCATTGTATTTGATTCTGTTTAGTGCATGTAATGTTGCAGTCGTTGACTTGTTTCATACATCACTGTATATCACTACATGTTGTTTACTTATGTGTGTATGTTTGTAATGCTCTATCCACATTGACTGTCTTGTTGAGTTCATCCTGCTTTGCATTGTACTGTTATCACATGTGGAAGCTGTTTGTTCTTGTTTCATGTTGACTTCATGTATATAGCACCGAACTTATTGGTCGAGGCTTGTTTTAGTTGTCTTGACCATTTTCTAGAACTTGTGCATATTGATTGCACCTATGTTAAATCCAGCTTGCAGCTCGGGTATAACCTTGTACTCGTGTCATGACTTTACTTGTATTGCATTTGAGTTGAACCTAGCTTTTGTTTTGGGTTTGACCTTGTGCTCACCTGTCCTTGTAATTTTATCAAGTGTACATTTGTGTGCACGGCCTTGTGGCATGTACAGTGATACACTGTGCATGTCACAAGCTGTTCGTGTATGATGAATTAAAAATTAAATGATGACGAACAATCCAAATAACTAAGGAAAATAATATTTTCAAAAATACACATTTTATTTACACTGCAAAATATTTTCTTTTCAGTTTTACTGCGTCAGTGTATATTTTGCAGATAACTCAGATGTTGGATTCAATCTGGAATAGAGTTGAAGATAAATACGAGCGAATGAGTGAAATGTAATGAGGTGCAAATGTAAATGGAAAATTATGATGTAATTGAATTTGTATTGTAATTGAAATTGTGTACATATATATAGTGAGAGCTCAAATTTTTATTATTCATAATTGTAATAAATATTTGCTTGAATAAAATATCTGTTTGAATTTAAATTCTGTGTCATTTATTTTATTCAGAAAATATTTATTAAATTATGTGAAAAATAAAATCGTACATTGACAAATACATTTAAATTAATATATATATATATATATATATATATATGTATGTTTATTATCATCAAACAAAAATCATATACTTGCATATTCAAAACTTTTTATCATGGCCAACGATATGAGTTGACCTATGAGGTCTCAAATCTTTTAGTTCAATCTCAATACCATCAAGTTGATCTAGTGTAATAGTTACGCTTGGTCCATGCATAAAATTTTGCAAATAAGAAGCGTGGAATACATTGCGCACATTCACCATCTTCCAAGGTAAGTGATTTTGTAAGCTAGGTTCTCCATCCTCTCAAGTGTCAGAAAAGGACATACATATCTCGATGCCAACTTTCCCATATTATTGAATTGAACTACATTCTTCAATAAAAGGATCTTGGCACACACCATATCGTTAATAGAGAACTCTAAATCTCATTTCTCTTATCTGTGTAGCTCTTCTACATTCCTGGGTATTTTCCGTACGTTGTCGAATGATCTTGATCTGCTTTGATGTCTCTCTTATCATATTTGATCCCAATATCAGCTTCTCGCCCGCTCCTACCACCATAAAGAAGCATTGCATAGTCGGTCATAAAATGGCTTGAATGGTACCGTACAGATGCTAGACCGATAAAAGTTGTGTTAGTGAACTGTAATAAATGCAGTTGATCGTCCCATGAGTCCCAAAAGTCAAGTATGTAGGCTCACAAAAGATCCTCTAAGATATGATTAACCTTCTCGATCTGCCCATCAATTGATGGGTTTGTACTCAGATGTAGCCCTGTCCCAAGTGCCTTTTGTAAGCTCTTTCAAAACCTACCAGTGAAAATGGGTCTCGATCACTCACAATGCTCTTGGCGCCCCGTGAAATCATCGATCCACTTCACATACAACTCGACCAATTTGGATGCCACTTACTGGAATTTATGGGTGGGAGTCGAGCAATCTTTGTCAATCTATCAACTATGACCCAATGCTATTGTACCCTCCCTTAGTCCTCGACAATCTATCAATAAAGTCTATCGATATTTGTTCCTATTTCCACTCGAGAATCTTAAGCAGTTGCAGCAAACCACTTTATTTCTTCTACTCAGCCTTCACTAGTTGATAGCCTCATGATGACCCGACATCCATCTTTATCACTTTCCAATAAAATGTCTACCTTTTAACATGATACATTTTATTACCTTCGAGATGTATAGTCAATCTCGAATGATGGCACTCTCATAGCACCTCACCCTAACCCCATAAGGCAAAAATTGTAACACCCTAGAAATTTAATACGAAAATTAAATTCTTTATAAAACAAGGGATAAAATAAAATTTTCACAAACGATTGATTTTCTGCTATGGAACTTATACTGTTGCGTCCGTATTGATTTTTTAAACAAATTTCATATATAACACTTCAAATTGGAGTTAGTAGTTACAGACTTTTAAAATTAAAAAATAGAACAAACTTTAGAACAAAAGCTTCCCAAAATTTAGACTATAATCGATCGACCCTAGGGGTTTGATGGTCAACTTGTAGCGATCGACCAAGGGGTATTAGGGTCAACCATTCATGTTAGATTTTGATTTTTCTGGAGCATTGTTTGAACGACTGATATTGACCTAGTTTATAAGTTTTTGATGTGCATACAAGATGATAGCAAAGATTCTCCAGGGAAAATTTAATGCCTCGAAGTGGTCCCTAACCTCTATAAACTAACACTTAGGCTAACCCTAAACTCATTAGAAAGTTTATAGACTACTGAAACTCTATCGAAATTCTTCCTCTCCACTTCTAAACTTTCTTTTAAAAAATAAAATCAAATCAAAGCAAAAGAACAATAATAGATCGGATTTAGAAGGGGGTAGCTTATGCGTGGCGATTCAAGAGCAAGGAACAAAGTTAGAGCATGGATCTAAGGTGAGTGGAAATAAGTTTAATAAGATGATTATTATAGTCAAATTTAATATGTTCTATCTGATCTAGGATGCAGAAATTTAAAATATAAATCCCAAATATCACTGGAATCAAGATTAGAAATCTGCAATCACTGTAAATTAATAAACTTGATTTTAAATCAAGTAAACCCCTTTGTTTTTTAATCTAAACAAGTCTAATTAGAATTGTGTAAATCTATGAATTAGGAACACAGACTGGTCACCGTTTATGGTCAGTCGTAAAAGTGAAATTAAGCGAATAATAAAGTATGAAAATAAAATAATTAATAATCAAATATGAAATTAAAAAACCCTAATTTTTATGATGCGACCATTCACCCTGAACAGTCGATCACAAGTAATCGACCGATAGGTTGTAGCAATAGACCGGTTGTATCCTGAATTGCAGACTTTGAACCTGGCCTAAGGCCCAGGTTAGGAATAAAATAAATATAAATTATAGTTTTTTTGTAGGCCTATTGTATGCTATGAGCATATGTTAGAGAGAACAAGGAAGCTACTTCCCTATGAGATGATGTAAGGACCTTGCAGTGTTGGGTAAATTCTCCTTACCCAATGAGCGGTTGATTATTTGAAGGGGGGATTTTTAACCCAAATGGCACTTACAAAAGATTCTACGATGGATTCATAGCACTAAATGATGCTTGAAAGGTCTACGGACCCGACCCAACAAGAATCCTGGTATGCACGGATATTGATACGACGTGATATGGTTCAGATCGTGGATCCCAATGTATGTAATAAGAGGCATACACTACGATCGAGAGGTGGACATGAATGCGAACGATGAGACACTTTGGGGAGTTGGCGTTACGAGTTTCCCCCTTGATGCATAGTTAGGTTACGTGTAGTCGTAGTTAGAGGAAAATTTGTTCTCCAATAACCTAATGGCGGTGATTTATTGGTAATGTATTTCCACGGTAGCCTAGTAGCGTTGGTTCCATACAAGTAGCTCTAGTAGCGGTGTTTCCACATCGAGAAAACTAGTGGCAATGTTTCCATATTAAGTATCATTAGGAGTGGTAGCTAATTGTTAATTGAGGTTCGATCTGTAGTTTGATCCTTGTCGTAGCCTACAGAAGTTGTAATGTGGGTGTGTGTTGGACAAAAACCCTTAAGTATTGGAACCTAGGAACATGCAGACTCTTATAGAACACCCTTGGTCACTTAGAAAATAATTAAAGTTAATCGCACATGCTCACCTATATTAAACCTATACTCATTCGACTTTTGTCCGACCCACCTTTTTCCTTTCCTTTTTTTCCACTATAAGTGTACAGTGCAACAGGTGATTGGCTCATTCTTGGCATATGGAGAGGTGAGCCCATTACACGAGTTGCTTGTCATAATATTTACTCTCCATGTATCCATCTATCTTATGAGTACTTTGTATTTTCTTTATCAAAATTGGAGTGATATTTTTTATGCACTCTATATTTGGCTACGTATTGATTTTCCAAAAGTGCGTTTGTAACACCCCATATTTTTAGAAACATCATTAGGATAATAAATTAGCTAATAAAATAAAATAATGTAAGTTGATTAATGGATTGAGATTTGTGATTTAATAGGGGTAGCCATGCCATGTTAATGAGTAAATCAAAACGAGATAACATGAAACAAGATAAATAAGGGCCAAATAGGGAGAAGGATATTCTTATACCCTAACCCTTAGGAATTTACCTCCACACATTCATTTCATTTACTAAAATTTACCAGGTAGTGGCCGGCCACCATTTGAAAGAACAAGAGGAAGAAAGCTAAAGGAAGAAGCTAAATCAAAATCAAATTCACTCAAATCTCAAATCCATAATCTCAAAAGCTAAGTTGAATAATGACTACATCTCTTATTTCTTAAATGATTTTGGTTTTAAGGACCAAATTTATCTTGCATAGTTTGGCCATGATTTTGGAGGACAAAATGTTTATATATGCTTGTTGAGGATTTTTTCTTATTCATATTGATTTTATGATATGTTTTGATATGAAAACCCTATTTAATGACATCCAAATACCTTGTGATTTTAGATATAGTTCGAAGATGATATTTTAGAGATGGGTTTCAATTTTCATAAATTTCTTAATTAATGTGGATTTTAATTAATTTTCTAATGAAGATGTTATAAATAATTACAGTTAAATTATAAGTAATTTGAGTCTGAAATTTATATGTGTTAGAAAACATATTAGAAAAGATTTTTTGGAATTTTAATATAATTTTCCTAAGTGTTTGGATGAATATATAAAATTATTTAATGTATGGAACTTAAATGTTTTATATATTTATAAAAGGAGAAGGGGTATTTTGTAAATAAGTTGAAGTGTTTATTTCTGAAATTTTGGTAGTGCTTTTAGAATTTTTTTTACAACCAATAAGATTTAGACAAACAAGGCAGAAGAGTAAGGTGAAGGAGGTCCAGGTTGGGTAAGGTCAGAAAAGGAAGTTCTTTCATAATAAGGGTGCTCAGAAAGGTAGAGCGGCAAAAAGGGAAAGTCAGAGGTTGTGTGCTTCAAGTGCGACAAGAAGAGGCACTTTGCTAATGAATGCCGCACAAGAAAGGCGAAGGAAGTGATTGGGAAAAAGAACATCAAGCGTTTCAATTGAGACCAAATTGGCCACTATAAGAACTAATGCAAGGAACCAGCAAAGGAAGAGAGAGGAAAATTATTTTCATTGAAACTAGCTACCTTGAGGCCAACGACATAGAAGAAAGGGAAATCAATATTGGGAGGTACACTTCAGAACCATGATATGTCTGTTTGCATTTTGTTTAATACTGGTGCATCACATTATTTTATATCTCGATGTTTGGTAGATAAGCTTAACCTGGAACCCATGTATTTAGTTACTTCCTTAAGAGTGGCACATCGATAGGAGGGTATGCGACAGTTAGGATGAAGTGTGACCACTTAAAATTTGACTTGCTAGGTTACACATTTGTTTGCAGTTTGCATATATTTGACTTTTTAGGGTTTGGAATTATATTAGGCATGGATTGGTTAAATAAGTACGATGCTAGGATATTTTTCGACGACGGGAAAATATCACTTAGACACCATGATTGCAGTGATCAGATTGTATATACGGTAGAAAGCCCTTGCTGTGAGGTGAATGCTTTTTTGGGTGTTATAGAGTTGGAAGATGAGTTCAATCGAGTTTTCGTAGTCAGGGAATTTGCAGATGTCTTCGAGCCGGTAGTAGGATCGCCACCGAAAATGAGCTATTGAGTTTCGAATAAAAATGGTGCCTGGAGTTGAACCAATTAGTAGGCCGCCAATGAGGATGACACCTATAGAGATGAGAGAGTTGAAGGTGCAATTGGTGGATTTGGAAGGGAACAATTTTATCATACGTAGTAGTTCACCTTAGGGAGCAGCCGTAATTTGTGCTAAGAAATCGAATGGATCATTAAGGTTATGCATCAATTATCATAAGGTGAATGAGAGGACGATAAAGAATCAATATCCATTGCTGATTGACGATTTTTTCGATAAGTTGAGTGGAGCCAAGATATTTTCTTAGTTAGATTTGGCTACAGGTTTTCATCAACTTAGAGTAATAGAAGATAGTATACCTTTGATGGCGTTTAGGAGCAAATATGGATCGTAAGAATGGTTAGTTATGCAGTTTGGACTAACTAATGCATCGACATTCTTTATAGACGTATTGAACCGAATTTTCAAAGAGCATTTGGATAGATTCGTGTTGGTGTTCATAAATGATATTTTGATATACTCTATGGATGAGAAAGAGCATGAAGTTCATGTTCGAGTGGTTCTTGAGACTTTGAACATTAGCTAAAGTGAAGTTTTCGAAGTGTTCTTTTCGGAAGAAAAAGGTTAAGTTTCTTAGTCATGTGGTTTCGGAGAAGGGGTTGTCAGTCGATCCAGATAAGACGGAAGCTGTTAATAATTGAAAAAACCAGAAACAGTGACTAAGACAAGAAATTTTTCTTGGATTGGCTGGATATTATCAGAGGTTTATAAAGGATTTTTTGCGGATAGCAATACTGATGACCAAGCTAACATGAAAAGAAGTGAAGTTTGTTTGGACCGATAAATGCAAGGAAGCATTCCAGAGCTTGAAACGCATACCGACCCATGCACCTGTATTAGTTGTTCTCGAGGGAAATCAAGATTTAGTAGTTTATACAAATGCATTTGGAACTTGATTGGGAGCAGTGCTAATGCATAGAGGAAAAGTGATTGCCTATGCTTCTAAACATCTTAGACAGCATGAGGTTAGTTACCCAACTCATGACTTAGAGTTAGCTATAGTTATTTTTGCTTTAAAGGTGTGGAGGCATTACCTTTTGGGAGAAAGGTTTGAGCTTTATAAGGATCATAAGTCCTTGAAGTATTTTTTTTGCTCTCAGAAGTAGCTAAATATGAGACAATAGAGGTGGTTAGAGTTTTAAGCCGCTTATGATTTTGGAATTGAGTACACATCAGGGAAAGGCAACAAGATTGTAGATGCGCATAGAAAGAAGCATCAGAATGCAGTGTTGGCTACGATAGTGGAATGGAAAGACTTGGAATCGTTGTCGACTTGCAGAGTGCAGTGGAGATCCGAGGTTGGGTCTAGTGGGGAATCTGCTATGTTATCTTGGTTCGAAGTCCGACCGGTATTGATTGAGAAGATTGCTTCTAAACAGGAAGAGGATCCAATGTGGCCGAAAGGATCAGGAAGTTAAGGGATGGAACACAGAGCTATAACTTGAAGGATTTCAGTCTTGACCAAAGTGGGTGGTTGAGAAATATGGGTAGATTATGTGTTCTAGATGTGGGAGACATAAGGAAGGAAATTTTAGAGGAATGCCATCGTTCGAAGTTCAATATTCATCCAGAAGGAACGAAGATGTATCGGGACATGAAGAGAAGTTTCTTCTAGGAAGGAATGAAGAGGGATGTTAGCTTATGGGTGAAACAATGTTTGAACTGTCAGTGTGAAAGCCGAGCACTAGAAACCTCGTCAACCATTAGATATTCCGATACGAAAATGGAACTCTATTTCTATGGATTTCATAGACGGATGCTGAGATCTAATAAAGGAAATAAAAGTATATGGTCATAGTGGACAGATTGACAAAGAGTGCCCATTTCATTCCTGTTAAGTCAAATAGGACAGCACATGTATTGGCTAAGTTATTTATGAAGAATGTGGTTAGACTGCACGAAATTCCTAGTAGTATTGTTAGTGATAGAGTTTCTTTATTCACTAGCGAGTTCTTGAAAAGTCTACAGGAGAGTTTAGGAACCAAGCTCAAGATGAGTACCGCTTACCATCCGCAGACAGATGGGCAAAAAGAATGAGATAACAAGATTTTGGAAGACTTGTAAAGGACTTCTGTCTTAGACTTTAGGGGATCGTGGAAAGACCATCTACACCAAGTCAAGTTTTTATATAACAATAGTTATCAGACTGGTATAGGGATGACACTGTTTGAAGCTCTGTATAGGATACCATGCAAATCTCCCGCATGTTGGTTAGAGACCGGAGATAGATTAGTCCTTGGCCCTAACTTGGTAAGAGTAGCTGTAGAGAAGATTGAGCTGATAAGGGGGAGAATGAAGGAGGCTCAATCTTGACAGAAGAGCTATGAAGATAGAAGATGGAAAGGTTTAGATTTCTCTATTGAAGATCATGTTTTCGTCAAAGTAACGCCGATGAAAGGTGTTATCAGGTTTGGGAAGACATGGAAGTTAGCACCGAGGTTCATAAAACCCTTTCCTATTTTAGAGTGGATCGGGAAAATCGCATACAGAGTAGAGTTATCGAGTATTTTGGTAGGAGTCCACGATGTTTTCCATATATGTCATCCGAGGAAATGTGTTATCCAGACACTACTATAGCACCGACTGTGTCAGAGGATTTACTAGTGGAACCAGACTTGACTATAGTTAGGAAGCCTATCCAGATAGTAGCGAGAAATGAGAAGAAGTTGAGGAATAAGACAGTCGGATTAGTGAAGGTCCAATGATGGGACGATGACAAAGGCTGTACTTGGGAAACCGAGAGCAGGATTAGAGATGCTTATCCTGATTAGGGAATGCTATTTGGTACAGGTCCTACTTTCATCTTTTCTTATTAACTTAGGTAAATTATTTAAATAAGTCTTTACATTTTTCTCTACCATCTGTGCTTATTAATTTCTCCTAAGTTTTAAAATAAGCCTTATTCTGTTCTTTTTCTTATTATAACCTATGTTATAATCATGCTTATTACTTAACCCAAGGTCTAAGTGTGAAAATAAGCTTTTTCATCTTTTACTCTTTTTAGTTATAATTCTAAGTTATAACTAGGCCAATCTTTTTAATTCAGTCCAGTTAACGTCATAATTAGGCGTAATTTCACTCCAGTTCCATTTATATTATATTCTTCTAAATTTACATTTATATTCCATTATTTCAGTTTTCTTACACTTTAATCCATATTCGCATTAATCCTATTCTAATCCATACGCGAAGAAGAAGGACGAATAAAAGAAAACTGAAAATGGAAGAAAATTTGAAGCGCCGAAAGAAGGTGTAATAATGTATAAATGACAGTAAATAACCTAAAATACTATAAATAAAATGTAAATAAACAGAAAAGCTATAATTAACAAAAATAAACTAAAATTACTGAAAACAATAGCTGAAAGGAAATAGACTGAAAATAATTCCATTAAATGTAAATAAACTATTGAAAAGGCTAATCCAAAGATCGTAGTAAAACTATAACTATGGAAACGCTATTATTTTAAATTACTTAAATATTAATTACAATTACTTACCTCTGGTCCTAAGCTCTTCCTTTGGCCTTCCCGGATCCACTTCGAGTTGTAAAATAATTTAATTTATAACGATTTTCTCCTTTGGAAAAATTATTCCGTTTAGGGTCCTTCCTAGAAAGGTGAACCCAATTGAAGAAAACCTAGAGTGAGAAAAAGTGTTAGGTCTAGGGATCTATTTATAGGGATGGAAGTGGATCTCAGGCCGTTGGATTTGAGGATTAAATAGGATGCAACCATATCATAGGCTGAATAGGAGCCATCGGATGCAAAAATAGATGGATCGGATTGGTCAGAAGAATGCAAACACGTCACCAATAGGCTCTGGAACATTTGAATGAATGTTCGTTCATTCGTAAATAACGGAGGTGGGTCGACTGGGAAGCCGACCACCTTGGTGCCTAGGTTGACCGGCCGGTCGACCTGCCTATATACATACATACATACGTACGTACATATATATATATATATATATATATATATATATATATATATATATATATATATATTCTTTTTCCGCTTATTTTTTATTTTATAACTTGGTTGTATTAGCTCAGTTTTCGACGTTCTATATATGTAAATTGAACATAAAATTATCACGCACACAATGGTCCAATTCCCGTGGCTCAGTTCCGATAATTTCACAAATTTATTTTATTATTTAGTTAATTAATGAATTAATTATTATGGGTTAAATTTTGGGTTGTTACATTCTCCCTTCCTTAAGAGATTTCGTCCCCGAAATCTCTAAGGACAAAAGAATGTGTTAAATGTTTTCATCTAATTCTACAACCATCTACTCAATCATCAACCATTCATCCACTGTCCTTAAGTTTTTCTAATGCAATTTTATGATACTTATGCAATTAGTGTAGTGCAAATGTCCCTAACTGTTGCAAAAGATTAAGTGGTCCACTGATTCAGTTGACCTCCTTCTATGCAATCATGTCTGTTCCATATATCCAAACGAATGCAAAAATTTCCTAATAATAACTGATAATTCTATATGCGTACTACGACATCATCCAAATGCAACAATCATGTGAAAAACATCCATTTATAGTAACCATGGAAATAAAATAAAAATGGGCACATTCATATGCGTATCTTTAGTGTCCTACTTAGGCCGATCCCTAAAGAATAATTGTGCCTAGTGTACCTATATGCATCCATTATCATCCACTAGCAAACACTTGCAACCACTAGTATACATCGTTCATAACATGTTCTATTGACATGTTTACATCAAATCCTACCATTCTAGGTTAAATCCTAAGTTCTACCCTCCCAAAGGATAATAAAGAAAGAACCTATTCAAATCTAAGGATGAAAAAAGGAATTCTAAAACTTACTATCCAAAAGATGAGGATAGAAAGTATGAATCTTCTGCTTCCGCTTCCTATGTGGCGTCTGCAACATCATCTTCCTATTGCACCTTCACCAGTGGAATCTTTGTATTCCTTAGTCGCTTGATGTCTTTTCCAACAATCTTCGTGGGGATACGCCGACCGGAGCTTCCCTTTCTACCTCCACCTCCTCCAACTGACTAGGCTCTACAACCTCCGACGAGTCATGTAAGCACTTTCACAAGTGCAAAACATGGAAAACGTCGTGCTCTCCTGCGAGCCTATCAGGTAACCTTATTTGGTAAGCCATATTCCTAACTCTTTCTGTGATAGGAAATGGTCCAAATAATCTAGGGGCTAACTTTCCATTTGATCCGAATCTTGCCATTTCCTAAGCGGGGATACTTTGATAAAAACTATGTTTCCAAGCTCAAATTCTAAGTCTCTCCTCCGCTTGTCCACATACGACTTGTATCTGTCTTGAGCCATCTTCATCCTTTACTGAATCAAATCCACTCTCAGAGGTATCCCTAACCATATCGGGTCCAAGTAATAACTTCTCTGTAGAATCTACCCAACAACATCCTGACTTGCAAGGTCTCTCGTATAAATCCTCAAATAGTGTCATTCCTACACTTGTTTGGTAACTATTATTGTATGCAAACTCAACCGACGGAAGATGCTCCTTCCAAGTTCCTTCAAAGTCCAAAATGCACATCTGTAGAAAATGCCCAAGCACCCTATTTACCCTTTCCGTTTGTCCATCTGTCTGTGGGTGATAGGCCATACTCAACCTAAGTTGCGTCTATAGCGCCTCCTGTAAGCTTCTTTAAAACTCACTAGTAAAAATGGGATCTCTATCACTAACAACGCTATAAGGAACTCCATGTAGATGGACTGTTTCTCATATATACAAGGATGCCAAATATGAAGCCGTACGCTTACTCTTAACTGGGATGAAATGAGCACTCTTGATCAATTTATCAGCAATCACCCAAATGCTAGCGTTCCTCTTCCTAGAACAGGGTAAACCATCAATGAAATCCGTAGAAATACTGTCCCACTTCCACTTCGGCACATCTAAGGGCTGGAGCAATCCACCGGGCTTCTGCTGCTCTTCTTTTACCCTTAGGCATATGAGGCACTTAGCTACAAATTCCACCACGTCTTTCTTCATACCACCCTAAATGAACATACTCTTCGTATCCTGATACATTTTGTCACCACCCGGATTAATAGTCATACGGGAATGGTGCGCCTCGTCCAAAACTGCTCTCAACAAGTCACTGGCGCGTGGAATACAAAGCCTCCTATCTCTCCTAAGCCACCCCTGTTATCTATGGAACAACATTGGAGATGTCTCGAGACCTCTCCTCGATTAATCCTATCCATAATGTCCATAAGCTTCGAGTGCTCCTACTACCTCGAGCCAATCTGATCCATAAGGGTAGGCCCTACCTCTAATGTCGCCAATAATCTGAGAATAATGTCCATAGAGGGCTTAAAATCAATGAAAGAAATAAACTCCAAGCTCCTCCACTCTACGAAGGACTAAGGGTTGCTTTCTTTCTACTCAATGCATCCGCAACCACATTACCCTTGCTAAGGGTATAAGCTATCTCAAAATCATACAAGGCTAAAAACTCCATCTACGTTTATTGTCTCAAGTTCAAGTCTTTTTATGAGAATAGGTACTTTATTGACTTATGGTTGGTAAAAGCTCAAACCTCTCTCCAAGCAAGTAATGCCTCCAAGTGTGCAAAAACTATGGCAGCCAACTCCAAATCGTGGATAGGGTAGTTCTTCTCACGCGTCCTCAACTGCCTAGTACCATAACACACTACTCTCCCTTTTTGCATCAACACTGCTCCTAGACCCGTTCTGCATGCATCCGTGTATATAGTGAAGGGCTTAGCTCTGTTGGGTAAAACTAACACTGGTGCACTAGTAAGGGCTCTGTTAAGATTCGTGAAGAAATTCTTACAATCTACGTCCCACACGAAAGCTTTATTCTTCTTAGTAAGGCATGTGAGTGGTGCCGAAATCTAGGCAAAGCCCTTAATGAACTTGCTATAGCAGACAACTAATCCTCGGAAGCTCCTAATCTTGTTAAGGTTCTTGGTGGCCTTCCAATCTTGCACTGCAATAACCTTGGTAGGGTCAACAGCCAAACCTTCCTTCGATACTATGTCCCTCAAGAAACGAACTTCCTCTCTCCAAAAATGACACTTCGAAAACTTAGCTCTCAAATGATGACTACGAAGTGTGCTAAGAACCTCTTCCAAATGAACAGCATGCTCCTCCATATTCTTGGAAAATACCAAGATATCATTCATGAATACTACCACAAACTTATTTAGGACATCCCTAAAGATGCGGCTCATCAAATCAACGAAATAGGCTGGAGCATTGGTTAGCCCAAAAGGCATAACCAACCACTCGAAGAATCCATCTGGTGTCCTAAAGGAAGACTTATCTATACTGTCATCAGCGACTCTAAGCTGATGGAATCCCATAGCTAAATCAAGCTGGGAAAAAACCGAAGAACCTACCAACTGGTCAAAAAGATCATTAATCCAAGGGAGTGGATATCGGTTCTTCTTAGTGAGCTTATTTAATTCCCTATAGTCCATTCAATGTTGGGGAGAACCATTTGTCTTGGTGGCGAAGAAAACCGGCGCTCCCCACTACGATATGCTCCTTCTAATGAATTCCTTCTCCAAAAGCTCATGAATCTGCTTGCTCATTTTTTTTCCTCTCCCTAGGTGCCATGTGCCTCGCAGGTAATGCCATTGGCTTGGAATTCTTGGTCAAATAAATCCTAAAGCCAAACTCTTTCTTAGGGTGCAGTCCCCTAACCTCCTCAAAGACGTTTGCAAAATCTCTGACGATAGGAACCGAATGCAACTTTAATGATTATGAATCGAGGGAATAGAGAAAACTCAACATGACTGACCCTTACGAGTGGCAAGATACCTCCAGAGTCCTACCACTGCAAGTCTCAAGTCTAATGACTCTCCTCTTGCAGTCTAATATAGCTCTGTATGTGGATAGCTAATCCATACCCAAGATCATCCCATACCCCAAGAATCCCAAAACATAGGCGTTGCAGTCAAATTCTACGCATAGGATAAATATTTTCAAACTCCTACAAACCATATATATGGGTGTCGATCCTCTTTTGGGGTTTGAAACAATAATGGGGTCTACTACTAATGATATTTCCAGGTGAAAAAAATCTACTAGAGAACTAGAGATAAAAGAATGTGATGCTTCAGAATAAAATAAAGTATGAATGGGAAAATCAGATATAGAAATCAAACCTTCAACTATGACTTTCCTACCTATCTGGAATGCTACTGGAAGATGCCGTGGCTAACGCCTGAATCTGCGCAACCGATGCTCTCCCTCCCTGTGGACAACTCCTACTCATGTGACCCGGCTGCCCGCAAGTATAGCACTTACCCTTTATCTTCTCCTTCCAACAATCCTTGTCCATATGTCCAACCTTCAAACAACTATGGCACTTTATTCCTTTCTTAATCTACTTCTGAAGACCATCACCTTTCGTCTTCTTCTTATTTTTTTCCCATCACTTCTTCTTTAAACCTTCTGATTTAACCTCCCTTTAGACTCTTCCTCTTTGACTGTATCCAACATAAGCGCCATCTTGACCAATACTCATAAGTAGCTCCCATCGGTACATGAGTCGGCAATAATCCCTGAAGGGGTTGATTCAATCCCTTTGCAAATTTTATAGCTTTCTTGTGCGGCATGTTCACCAAATCTATACCAAATCGTGACAACTCATTAAATTGATTGATGTATTCCTTAACAGACAAACTCCCTTGCTTCAAATTGATAAACCTCTCCAAGTGAACACTCTCTCCCACCTGAGATAGAAACTTCCTATCAAATCGCTCCCAAAATCCATCCAAAGTAACATTTCTACCCTCTAACTCGATCACCTCCCATCTCCTCCTTTAGTTGCCAAGCGGCTAGTTAAACTCGTTGTTGACCATCCAGTCCTAAAAGACCAAAAATCCTCTCTGTGTCCCTAAGCCAAGCTCCAGCCTCTACAAAAGTCTCCTTGCCTAAAAAAATCTTCCCGCCCAAACTCGCAAAATCTTTATAAAGCTTAGAGAAATTGATGGCGGCAGGTGGGTTGATTGGATTCCCACCCGCTGGTGCAGGATTCGGCGCAGCCCCGTGCACCTCTGGAGTCGTGGCTTATAAGTACTATGAAAACAAGCTAGGACTGAGATGCCCTAGGGAAGGTTTGGGGTATTAGCCATTCTATGAAAAGAAAAGGATAGTTTAGGAAAAAATCAAAGGGCGATTGAACTGGACTTATGAGGGGATTTTTATAAAAATTATTTTATACTTTAGAATCATTTCTAAAAGTTATTTTTTGAAAAATACTTTTAAAAATTAGTTATTTTGAAAAATAAAAAAATTTGGAATCCAGTAACCTTAGGCTCTGATACCAAATGAAACACCCCACACCCCTTTATATGCCTAAAAAGGTTTGGTGTGTTGTAGGTATAATTAAAGCTAATAGAGGCTAAGATTCACAAGACAAATATAGATAAAAACAGCATAAACTTAAAATAATAGCTTAATTAATACAAACGTGATATCTCGGAATTTTTAACAATATCAATTTAATAATCTTTATATAAAAATTTAATTGATTTGATAATATTGATCAATAAAATATGAATTGGTTTAATAATCTGATTAAATAAATATTTAATTTGTGATTTTATCTTTTAAAAGCTAAATAAATGTTTTTAATTATAATGTATATACATATTTGTATATATATTATAGATAATCTTTGTTTTGGAATTTAATAAATAAATGAAGTTTGTTTTTAAATTCTAATAATATATTTAGTAATTAGGAATTATGTTTTAAAATAAATTTTAAGTTTCTCAAATTATTTAAATTAATAACTATATGGTTTGTAAATGTTTAAAATAAATTTTAAATTGTTTAAAATCTTATCTTAGCTTAATTTTTGTCTTAAATTTAAATAAAAAGTTTGTTTTATTTCTTATTAAATATTATTTGATAAATATGATTTGAAAATTTTATATATAAGTTTAAATTACAGAATAGCATATGGTTTAAATTTATTTATTAATAAAAGTGATTTATAATCTTTTTATAAATCATTTAAAATTTGTTAAATTGTTATTTTCAATCCATATTAATAAATGTATTATTTTTACATAAATAAAAAAAAATTAAAATAAGAAAATAAAATTACCATTTTAAATTGAATAAATTGATTTTAATTTGGAATTCAAAGGATTAATTCGAATTTGGAATTTATTTTAAATTCAAATAAATAGATTCTTAAAAATATTTGAATAAGTTTTAATTTATAGTTTGTTTTATTTACACTTTCTTTAAATAAGAAATTCATATATATATATATATATATATATATTACATAAGTACAAATAAATTAAAGAAAAATCATTTATTAACATTTAAATATATAGCTAAATTAAATAAAAGACATGTATTAACCTATTAATAATCTAAATCAACATGGGTTAAGTAGTGAGCTAAATAACATAACAAGTGTCATTATGTTTTATATATTTTTTCTTTTATTTTAATTCAACTTATTTCAGCCTTAAACCATTTTCATTTTTTTTCTTCATTCTCTTTTCATAACCTAAAGCTAAATTGAATCAAAGAGAAACATCATTCTTCAAAAACTGAAAATCATCTCCTCAAATTTATAATGGCAAACGTGAAATTCAATTCCTGCAAAAAAAATAAAAGTCTGCATTTTTCAAAGAGCCTGCATGCATATAATTTTGGCCAGAGTTTTAAATGCAAGCAACCTGGAAATTTGAGCAATCTCAAGTCTGCATTTTTATCAAAAATTAAAGGATCATAGAACCTGCAACATTAAATCAAAAGACATGATTCAAAGGCTTTTCTAAATCAATGAAGGCTTTGTTTTTCTGAAGATAAACGGTGAGTAACATTTTTGTAAAAAATTACTTAAGTATAAAATGTTGCATGATGATTTCTGTGAAAATTGTGTTTTTGTATGGTTATGTTTGGTAACTTTTCTGTATATATATGAATGTGTGTATCTGTGTGTATGTGTATTGCCTGTAACATCTCTGATTACCAGATTCTTTAGTTAAAGATTTATTCAAAAATCACTACCTCCTTATACAATCTATATTTGGATTTAAGTATTAAACAAAATATGTTTGTTATATCATAGAGTAAGCCTAAAAATTTAAATCAAGTTAAAATAAACTTGCATGTCTCTGGAAAACAAAATAGAACAGGAAAATGTTAGTTTGATCAAAATTCGAACATCCTAATTTGTCAATTCAAGAATGTAAACTGAATCATCAACCAGAAACATGATTTTTAACACTAAAATCATAATTTTTAGTAAAGAGAAAAAGGGGCATTTCTGGTTTGACCATAAATGATGTTTTGGGATGTCTTTAGTGATCTGGTTGGTCTGGAAGTTTGTGATTCCTTCTGGAGGTGGATGGCGTTGCGGAGTATTTGGGAAAATTTTTAGGACGTTGATCGTAGCACTGTGGAGGTGGCGGTGGTTGATTTTGATCTATAACCCTAGTTTATGTTCAAGTATATGAATTGATTCAATTCTATCTCTCTGTTGGATCGAGTGTTAAGCGGCTTTGGGGGATGGTAGTGGGGTCCAAGACGAGGTCGTGGCCGAAGTTTCAACTTATACGGTGGTCGGAGGAGTTGGGTTTCGCCGTTGACAGGTTTGGGCTTGAAGAGGTTCTGTGTTTCCAAGTTTTGCAGTGAGGTTGGTTTTTGATTTTTGGGTGAATGGAGATGTTTTGATGATCGTGATGTTGAGTGAGGTTGTTTTCTGGTGTGATGATGCTGCCGGAGTTGATTAGAGGAGGTCAGAGCCACCGTGCATGTGCACGGTACTCATAGTTTCTGGTGATCTGATGTTCTTGTGTGTTTTGTTAGTTTGGAAGGATGCAAAGTGTACTCGTGTTATACTCGAGTCATTTGAGAGTTTACCCGAAGTAGAGAGGTGCAAGACTCAAAGTAAAAAAGGTTTGAGCTCGAGTTGTATAGTTTTCAGGTTTTGTTTTCTGAAACCTGACAGTTTCAGGTTTTTTAAATTTAAACTAAATTTAAATAAAAAGGAAGCAAGGTTTGAACTAAAGTTGAAACAAGTTTAAATTATGAGTTCAAAATGAATTTGAATTCTTGTTTTTCAAAATAAATAATTTTATAAAATGAAATGTTTAACAACTGAAACTTGTTTACAGTAATTATAATGAGGTTTTAAAAATCTGAAAAAATGAGATTTAAAACAAGATTTAAATTTAAGTTTAAAAATCCGAATGGTAAATCTGAATTCAAATTTGAATTTGAATTTTAGGATTTGAAAAGGGAATAAGTTTATAAATTCAAATGTTATAATTAAGGTTGTATCATAAAGTATTTTATAACATGCTTTTTAAATCTGAAACATAGGATTTAAGTAGGATTTTAAAATTTAAGTTTTTGAATATGAATTCAAAGAATGATTTTGAATTCTAGTTTGAAATTAGATAAAATTTTGAATTTAAAATGTTTTCAAAACCACTTGGAATATTTAAAGTATATTTTAAATTGAATATGGGTTAAACCATTTTTAAATTTACCTTAAGTAATTCTTAAAAATGAAATAAAAGGGTTTTAAATACTTAAACCATGTTTAAGTTTAAACTTAATTTCATTTTAATTTAAAATGGAATTTAGAGGAAATATAAAAGCAAATTGTTCTTTTTAAATTTCTTTGATAATGATATTTAAATCTTTAATAAGATTAATGATTATCATTAAGTTGATTTGAACTTAATAATTTGTAATTCATTAAATGATTAAGGTAATTAAGTTTTGTAGTTAATTAATTTAATTAATTAATAATTAGGTTAATTAATTAAATAATTAAGGGTTTTATTTAATTAATTAAAGGATTATTAAGTTAATTAAGATAGATTAAATTGTAATTAAGAAATCAATTAATTAAATAAGATTTGATTTAATTTAAATTAATGATTTGAATAAATTAATCAAGTAATTAAAAATTAATTAATTTTAGATTATCACTTGATTAATTAAATAATTAGAGATTAATAAATGGTTTTATAGATAAATTAAATCGTAATTAATATTGATTAATTCAGTTAATTACTTCAGAAAAGTGATTAAAGATTTGTTATTGGTTAATGAAGGTCGTTAACTTAGGATTATTTAATAATTAATTAATGTGATTAATTTTAATGATTAATTATATTAATTAATTTAAAGATAATCATTTGAATTGTTTAAATGAATTACTTAATGAAAGTAATTAAGAAAATTAGTTACTGATTGCATTTAATTAAGTTTTGTTTTGATTAGTTAAGTTAATTAAGTTTAATTAATTCAAATTAATCACTGATTAATTTGAGAAGTAATTGCCCAATGTAATTAAAAGTGAATAATTACTTAGTGAAGTAATTTGGAAGATAAATTACTTGATGTAATTTAATTGAAGGATAATTTGGGTAAGGAAGGAGTTTTGGAATTTAATTACTTTGTGTAATTAATATGTAATTAGTATGCTGAATAATTACTTAAAGTAAGTAATTAATAATTAATTACTTAGTGTAATTAATTTAGGTTTTTGTTAATTGAGTTATTTGAAGATAATAAAGAGATGTAATTAATTAAATGTAATTAATTACTTAATGTGATTAATCAAGAGTGATTAATCAATATGGATAATTGATAATTAATTTAATGGGGTAATTATAAATAAATAATCAGGGATCATTAATTTATATAATTAATAATGTAATTTAGGATTGATTAATTAAGAACAATTAATCAATGAAGGTATTGATTAATGTAATTAATTAAGGATTAATGTAATTAATTATAATTAATTAATTAATGAAGTAATTACAGGTTAATTACTGATTTTGGTTTGGAATAATTAATTTGTGAAATTAATTGGAGGTTAATTACTTGAATGTAATTAAAGGATGATCAATAAAGGATGATTAATTAGGGTAATTTGTTGAGGGTAATTAATTGATTGATTTGTAATTAATTAATGGATATGTAAGCAAGATTTATGTGGATGAAGTGATTAATTTAATTTATTTTAAATTAATTAGGGAAGAAGTAATTAATTTAATTCATTTTAAATTAATTATAAAATGGTGATTAATAAGTCATTGCTTATGAATTCGGTTTGATACTAATTACCCTGAATAGTTGAGATCTGTGTGATTTGGATGCTATGGTTGCATTTGAGTTGATAATATGAATTATCTGTTTGGGCTGATAATATGGATTATCTGTTGTGATGATATTGTTGATTACCTATTGTGATGTTGTGTATTATCTGTCTGTGTGTATATAGATAATATTAAATTGAATTGTTTTAAACATTTAAAACAACTTGGACCTAAAAGATGGCGATTTGGATTTCGATGAGACCGGGATCGGGTTTCCATATTTGGATATCCGAAAACCACATCGATCCAAATTAACGATAGGTCATGAATCTCAAGTGAAGATGAAGATTTAGAGTGCAAGGGTTATCGTCGTTAACTCTGATGGTGATTCCAAAATGAGTGTAACGAGATAATGCCTTCGGTTTCGTTTGAACCCGAAACATACTTGTATGGATTGAATGCTTTCAGAACATCGTCAGGTGGACGATGAGCATTCTAAGAGATGTGTTCTCTAAAGGTAATCGTAGCCTCAAGCCTCATCAACCGAGAATGACTAAAACAGGGGAGGTGCAGCAAGGTTAAGTGGGCCATTCCTAAGTAGGACAAGATTTTCCCCTGTCTAGAGGTTCCTTTATATTCGGCTATGTGGGGCGGTTGATTGCAACAACTGTCGGGGTTGTCTTGTTCGGAACTGTTCAGTAAGAACTGGTTCCGGCCTTTTGTTGCAGGGGAGCGGGCGTACTCCTCGGTACGGTGATCTAGGCCACGTACTGTGACGGGCTGTACCCCAATAGCCCTGCCATTGATGGAATCCAAAATCCAATAAGTGTCGTCGTATTAGTTGTGCCCAACTATGTTGGAACGTGAGATGTAAGCATTCCAACTATTTCTGTATTTTACTTGAAAACCCTAGACACTATTATAATATCATTGGATTTCCTATCAAATGTTTTGGTTAGCGTAAGGTAAAAACTTTTCCATGTTTATGTGTGGGAAGTCTTAAGTGATACCTTTCTTTTCAAAAGATTTTTAAAAGTTAAGCAACCTTAACCTGTTACTCACACCAGACCCATGTCTGACCCGGAGTTTATCTTTGTTTTCTTAAACTCTTGGGTACTCAAATTTTTACGAGTAGCCAAGGGATTCAGCTTAGCTTTGACGAATTGTGGAGGAGAAAATGGAGCAGGAGGCTTCTGCGTTATAGATATATAGTTTCCGCTGTGTATTCTCTATATTGTGTTTGTATTGAGTTGTAAATACTAGACAGGTGTTTATAACTGTCTAGTATGTGATGTATATGTTGTGTAACTCTGATTAATGTTGTATATTATGTAAATACTTATGTTATTAATATAATTTATTCGTCCCGCTGTCGAGATTCTAGTGTTGTTTCTTCTTTCTCTTCTTCCTTTTCTCTTTCTATCCCTTTCTTTCTTTAAGATGATGTGATTTTCTATGGTGAGAAAGTCGGGTTGTCACAACAAAACTTCATAACCGCTTCATAAATAAGTCAAATGCCAAATACCACATACATGTTAGAAAATTCAATATGTCTCATGAAACAAAAACTCATAGTCTCAAAAATCAGAGTACATAATATCCATCATGATAAGCCAGTACATAGAAAGAACAGAAGCTGAAAATAAAAGAAGTACATAGAAGAAATCTCCTTCAAGAAAACTCCAAGCAGTAGCAATCTATTAACTTCTCCCTTGATTGCCTATAGGGAAAAAAGGAAAAATAGAGGAGCGGGTCAGATTAAAAGTATGGTGAATAATAGTAACTAATAGAGTCTTTAAGCAAGATAAAAGTAATAGAATCTACCATAGTTCTAGCATAAATAAGGATAATAAAGGAAGTAGGAAAGAAATAAACTAGAAATAAGCACGATTAAATATTGCTCAACTTATAATATAGGTTAACTTTGATTGCTTGCACTTGTCCTTGAGTTCTGCTTTAATTAGTCTAAATTCCTAATCTTGTAATTAGGATGTAACCCTAATTCTACCCTTTTTGATCGGCCTACTACTCCATTGACCTTACTGCGAATCCTATGCTATATAACTCCCTACACAACAGCTATTGGTATCTACAAAAGATGCATAGAGAAAACACTATGGATCCGGACGACATATAAAGCTCCTACACAGAGGGCAATGGTGTCTACGAAAGACACCCATACTAATCGCTTGGAACTCATAGCTATAACTGAGCATCCGAATGGAAGTCGCATGCGTAACTGCCACATGCCCATGCTATCTTTTGCTCCATCTATTGGGTCTTCTTATTACCTCAAACTCCAGCATAAGCATGCCCCTCATCCCACTTCAGGCTAACGTGAGATCACCGTGTGTCCATAAAATTTATAACGAAAATGCTATTGGTGTTGGCCCGTCATACAAACAATATCTAGTCATGCCCCTTATCCAAATCTCCCATGATTTGAAATTTTATTTGACCAATTACTACCATTCTTAGCATAAGTGTGCCCTCGTCTCACTTCAAGCTAATGTGGGACCACCATTTTTTCTAATAGGGAATGCTATTTGGTATAGATCCTACTTTAATCTTTGCTAATTAACTTAGGTAAATTATTTAAATAAGCCTTTACATTTTACTCTACTATCCGTGCTTATTAATTTCTCCTAAGTCTTAAAATAAGCCTTATTCTCTTCTTTTTCTTATTATAACCTACATTATAATCATGCATACTACTTAACCTAAGGTCTAAGTGTGAAAATAAGCTTCTTTCATCTTTTACTCTTTTTAGTTATAATTCTAAGTTATAACTAGGCCAATTTTTTAATTCACTCCAATTAACGTCATAATTAGGTGTAATTTCAGTCTAATTCCATTTATATTACAGTCTTTGAAATTTATATCTTATATTACATTATTTCAGTTTTCTTACAATTTAATCCATATTCGCGTTAATCATATTCTAATCCATACGTGGAAAAGAAGAAGGAATAAAAGAAAACCGAAAAGGAGGAAAATCCAAAGCGTAGAAAGAAGATGCAAATAACGTATAAATAACAGTAAATAAACTAAAATACTGTAAATAAACGGAAAAGCTATTATTAACAGAAATAAACTAAAATTATTGAAAATAATAGCTGAAAGGAAATAGACTGAAATAAATCTAAAAACTGTAAATAAACTACTGAAAAGACTATTCCAAAAATCATAGTAAAACTACAACTATTGGAAACCCTATTATTTTAAATTACTTAAAGAAATGTTAAAATAATTGCAATCACTCACCTCCGATCCTAAGCCCTTCTTTTGTTCTTTCCGGATCTACTTGGAGTTGTAAAATAATTTAATTTATAACGATTTTCTCCTTTTGAAAAATTATTCCATTTAGGGTCCTTCCTGGAAAGGTGAACCCAATTAGGAAAAATCTAGAATGAGAAAAAGTGTTAGGTCTATGGGCCTATTTATAGGGGTATAAGTGGATCTCGGACCGTTGGATTTGGGGATTGATTAGGATGCGACCACGTCAGAGGCTGAATAGGAGCCAACAGATGCATAAGTAAATGGATCGGATTGGTCTGAAGAATGCAAAACATGTCACCAATAGGTTCTGAAACGTTCGAATGAATGTACATTCATTCGTTCGTAATAATAGAGGCGGGTTACCTGGAAGTCAACCGTCTTGGTGCCCAGGTCGACCGACCAGTCGACCCGCCTATATATATATATATATATATCCTTATTTTGTTTATTTTATAACTTGATCGTATTAGCTCGATTTCTGACGTTCTATATATGGAAATTGAGCAAAAAATTACCACGAACACTATGGTGCAATTCTCATGGCTCAATTCTCATAATTTCAAAAAGTTAGTTTATTATTTAGTTAATTAATGAATTAATTATTATGGGTTAAATTTCAGGTTGTTACAATAATGACTCCATCTCTTATTTCTTAACTGTTTTCTATTTTAAGGAAATCCGAATTTATCTTGCATAGTTTAGCCACGATTTTGAAGGACAAAATGTTTATTTGCTTGTTGATGATTTATGCTCGTTCATATAGATTTTATGACATGTTTTGATGTGAAAACCCTATTTAATGACATCCAAATACCTTGCGATTTTAGATACAATATAGAGATAATATTTTAGAGTTGGGTTTCAATTTTCATAATTTTCTGAATTAGTGTGGATTTTATATTAACTTTCTAGTGAAGGACATGATTTATTGGGTTATAAATAATTTACGGTTAAATTATAAATAATTTGGGTCTGAAATTTATATTTGTTATATTACAATGAGAAAGGATTTTCTTGAATTTTTGTAGAATTTTCCTAAGTGTTTTGATGAATATATAAAATTATTTAAGGTATGTGACTTAAATGTTTTATATATTTATAAAAGGAGAAGGGGTATTTTGTAAATCAATTAAAGTGTTTAGTTCTGAAATTTTGGCGGTGCTTTTAGAAATGAAAATTTGCAACCAAAAAGATTTAGACAAACAAGGCAGGCTAGTTAAAAAGTTCACTTAAATTGGTTAAAAATCAGTTTTACAGGCAAATAGCATGTTTCGCCACTTTCGGCTCCTTGCTTCCGATTGGGTAGCTTTCGACTTAGTAGTTCCGCCTTCGTCACCATCGAAACCAATGCACCTGGTATCAATTCAATGGTACGAAGCGAATTGGATAAGAGACGGAAGGTACAAAGTCGAAACTAGGGGTTCCGAAGGAGATCGAAATGTTACTTTGCTTTAAATTGAAAATGCGCTTGCTTTTCTTTCGACTATATTGCTTTCGACTATATTGCTTTTGACTTGGCTGTCTTCTGACTCAGTCAGATGGTTTAAAGAAATGGCTTTAAAGAGGTTGCACCTTTGTTTTTAAACATATTCTTTTGACTAGGTCGAAGCTCTTTCGCTTTCGCTTTCCTACCTTTCGACGCCAGTTGTTTCGAAAGGTACACTTGCTTTTAAAACTTAGCCACTTCTCCAATGCTTTCGCAAGGATGGTTTCGACAACATCACTTCTTTACTTAGATTTTGGCTTTCAAAAGAGTTGCTTTCGACTATATTATTTGTGATCCTTAGAGATTTTTAATGATTAACTCAAAGGTTTCGAATGAGATGGTTTTGAATGGTTTCGAAAGTTGTTTCCACATGTTCTAAAATTGAACCTAAATGCTTTCAAAAGGTTTAAGGCTTTGATGCTTTCTAAAGGTTTTTAAGGAAGGTTTCTAAGGGGTGGTTCCCCAATGGTTTCGAAAGGTTTAAAGTAAGGGTTTTTCCTATGGTTTCGAAAGGCTATGTTTAAAGGTTTAAAAGATAGGATGTCTAAGGTTTTTAGCTTTCAAAAGAAAAAGTATTTCAATGGTTCTGAAAGGTTAATGTAAATGGTTTCGAAAGGAAGGTTTTGACCTTTCGGCCTAGATGAAGGAAAGGGTTTATTTGGTTATGATAGGGATACTCTCAATGGGATCGAAATGGGTACTTTCAAAGGTTTAAATCTTTTCATTGAAAAATATTTGGGTAAAGTATATATAACATGGAAATGTGATTTTGAGTAAATCATAGAGTATACATTTTCCTTGTTTAAGTTTGGTTTAAAGGTTTTAAATCAGTTTGAGATGAAAAGGTCTTCAAGGAAAATTTATAGGAAGATTACCTTAAGTAAATGACTCAGATATTAGAATACCAGATGAGACTGGTATAGGGTCGTGCCTTGTACATTAGCTATTAGCCCCAGCTAATTTAGTCTAAAATTCCAGTGTGTAGGGCTTTATCACAGGTAAGACTAAAATTATGATTACACGTAGAAATGAATATATATTTGTATACATATAGGTTATTGTTGAGCCCGCAAAACGATTAGGATTAGGTGATCTTGGATGATGATAAGTTAGAGACAGACCGTCTAAAGGAGGAGTATTTAACAGATAGTTATGGCCAAACCGTCCAGAAGGGAAGTGTCTAACATGCGTTATATTGTTTTATTTATATTGTCTGGTAGGCCCGAGTCAGTCAAAGGTTAGTAGTAAGCCAAACAAAACTATAGTGTTCGGACAGACAGTCCATTTGTTACCTGATATATATGTTAACATAAAAAGCTTTACAGTTTTTTTAACCTGTTTTGGTTGCACGATTTTGATTTTCAAAAGATATGTTTTAAAAGGACATTAGTGAGGGGAAGCCCATTCCGCTAAGTGGTGCGGTCTCATTTAATATCAAATAACCGAGATGTATAATACTATTCAAAACAAGTTTTATGTCAGACTCGAACTTTATGTTTTCCCCCTTAAACTGTCGGATGCTCAAAATTGATTTGAGTAGGCTAAGGGTTGAGGATTTACAGGTTTTAGTAGGTTGACGAATAAAGCTTAAGGAGACGAGTAGGTGGCTAGCAGATAGCTATTTAAGAGTTGCTATTTTGTTTTGTTTTATTCCGCTGTGTTGTATTTAAGACAATTATGTCCATATAGTACTCTGGTCAACCAAGGGTGCATCATCGTATGTCGCTCTTGGTGTATTTATGTAATAAATATATCTTATCTGAGCCCGGGAAATGATTATGAGATTATGTATTTTTAATGTGAGACATATGTTTTGAAATATAATCAGTAAAATGTTTTTATTTGAAAATCTATTATTTTGTTTCATATTCAAATGCTTCTGATATTAAGGGTACCATTAACATAGCCGTATTTAGTCACTGGAAGTTAATACTAATGATGACTGTAGCATCTGTGGCGCTTAACTTTGGGCCTCTAAATAGGGGATGTTATAGTGTTTTGGGATATTTTCTGAGATGGATATTTTTCTGTATTATATGTTTTGTTCCTTCTGCCATGAGTTCTAAAAGTTTAGAATATTTTAAATTATATCAGTTGTTTTAGTTTATGTAATGTTATAAAACCTAATAGCTCGTATTTTTCGGCAAGCCGCGAGTCCAAAAGTCACCTTAGGATTTAGATTAGTGTATCGGGTAGTGTGGGTTATCACACGAACAATCTCCCATCCTTATGGGGCCAACCATCACGGTCAAGTGCATATTGCCTCATCTCCTCAAACTATACTGCTTCTATATTAGCCATGCTCTCTGCTAGTTTAGCATCTCATCTTCGACTAATATCGTTCGACTCAATCAAAGTAGGTCTGATGATCAAACTAGCCATCAAATCCGAATCTAACTCACATCGAGCACTGAAGTCATAACCAACAATAAACTTAAGCTGCTTCCGCTCTAGCAAAATCACTCGCAAACTAGCGTATCTTCTACTTAATGCATCAGTTATTGTATTCCCCTTACCAGGCATACAAGAAATGTCAAAGACAATGGAGACTAAGAATTATAAACATCGTTGCTGATGAATTTTGAGATCCTTTTAGGAAAAGAGGTACTTCTATGATTTTTGGTCAGTGAATAGCTCGAACCTCTCTCTTAATAGATAGTGCCTCAAATATTCAAAGCAAACACTATTACTACCAAATCCAGATCATGAGCCAGCTACTTCCTCAATGGCAGTTTCATTTGTCGACTGGCAGATGCGATATCTTTTCCTCTTTGCACTAACACCGTCTTTGTACACTGTCAACTCATCATTCCCACTCGAAATGACTAATATAGGTGCACTCGTTAACCACTCCTTCAAACTCATGAACGCGTGCTCATGGTTTGCATCTCAAACGAATGTCTAATTCTTCTTTGTTAAATAGGTAATGATGCTTCTACCTCAGAAAATTTCTTGATAAGATGTCCACAGTATCTTGTGAGTCTAAGAAACTCCTCATGTCTGTAGCATTCTTGTTTCGGTCCCAATCTTGGATTGCTACTGTTCTTAGGATCTATAGTAATTCCTTGCTCAATAACAACGTGACCTAAAAACTATGCTTCCCTCCTCTAGAAATGACAGTTAGAAAACTATACATTCAATTGGTGCTTCCTCAACACATCAAGCATAATCCTTAATTTTTCCTTATGTTCATCTTCTGCCCACAAATAGACAAGGATATTATCCACAAGCATAAGCATAAATTTATTTAGCTGATCATTGAAGACACTATTCATAAAATCAAAAAAGTATGCTCGCACACTAGTCAGCCAAAACGACATAACGAATCACTCATAGAATCCAGGTGACACATGAAATGTTATAATCGGCATACTCTCCTTCACCATTCTCGGTTAGTGGAACGGCGTTTCCAAATCCAATAAAGGAATTGCTCTAGCACCATGAAGAAGATTGAACAAGCCACCGATATATGGAAATGGATATTTGTTCTTCTTCGTCACCTCATTTAGTTCATGGTAATCCACATCAAAGATTCATCCAACTTCATGGCAAATACTACAAGTTCACCCCACTCAAATGTACTTCTACGAATGAACCTTCATTTCAATAGGTTATTAACCTGCGCCTCTAGTTCTTTTTACATGAATACCGGCCCGGTATCCATCACCAAATCTATACGGAATTTTATCTCCTTATGTGGTGGTAGTCTGGTCACCCTCTGAATATATCCAGATACTCATTACTGATGACAAATCGTCCCGAGGGACCTCAAGCGAAATAGAAAGCTTAACATAACCCTATTGTCTAGTAGGAAGCCCAACACTACTCTCTGTTCATCATCCACCCAATCGTCACAATCAACCTCTTACAATCCACTATGACTTCGTATTTCTAAAGCAAGTACATTCTTAGTATAATACCAAACCCCACAAAGCCCAAAACAAAGAAATCACAAACAAACATACCTCATGAAGCCCCAAAAAATTAATCACAAACATACATCCGTGACTCGAAGACTACATCATGACAAATCATGGACCTTCCATAGGATTTGACAAAATCAAGGGTTTATCGATTATCTCAGGTCTCAATCCTAATCTATCTACCAAGTCACTAGAAATAAAAAAATGTGAGGCCCTGGTATAGAACAGAACATGTACATATATATATTAAAATTAGAAAGCATGCTCTGAATAATGACACTCTTCCCTTTCTACTTTGATGATGAAGCACTTGGCGAGGTTGGAATATCATTCAAAGCAAGTGCATACACAACCTTCTTGTTCTTCAGTGCTTCTAGACAATCCTTATTAGTGTACCTAGAACTATTGCAATTATACCATTTCTTCTCCACACTATTACACCTGTTGCCAAGATGTCCCTTGTTTCCACATTTATAGGACATAGGGTCCCATTAACCCTTTTCCTGACCATCATTTCCTTGGAACTGTTTCTTTCCTTACCACTTTCTCTTCCCATAGACACACCTTGCAGTTTTGACTCTTCCTTCTAAACAATAACCTCCTTTGGCTTTGGTGGAGATTCTCATGCCTCAAAGCTCTCTCCAATACCTTTTTGAAGGTCTCATCTACGTGGCCATTCATCCTCTCATCAAGATAGTCATTCATCCTAGTAATGAAATTCTCATTCTTCTTCAAGGAGTGTCAATGAAATACATTACATTCTTCAAAAGCATATCAGACTCAATCGTTTACTCCAAGACCCATAAGTCTCCTTGCTTAAAATAAGTAAATTTTCTTAGAATCACCGACTTTGAGCTACTGGTACGAACTTCCTCAAATCAAGCTTTAAACTACTCCCAAGTGAACTGATCCTCGGGAGCAGCAACCTTCATAGCATTCCACTAATTCATGGCCCCGCCTTTAAGTTGCTTAGCGGCAATCTTCCTCTTTATCACATCCTCCAACTCCAAGTCCTCAAAGATTCATTTGTAAGTGTCGAACTAATCCTTCAATTCGACGGATGATTTTGTTCCAAGAAATGGTTTGTCAACCAGACATGTAACAACCTCTCTACATCTTCGGCACCCAATATACCAGTAGAGTGTGCTATGGAGGTACGCGACCAATGTAGAAGGATATTCAAGAGTGTAAAGTAATGAAAAATCAGACACCGAACCTATATATCATCTCATATCACATAAACAAAATATAGTAATCAAACAGATGCAAAACAAGGGAGACATTATCAAATAAACCATAAGTAAGAACATCAGAGTGCAACAGATTAGTAGATCATACAAAACTAAAATAATAGAGTATATACATCCCAAATCACCAAAATAAAATCTATATCCTTCTCTCTAGAATACAAGTACCGATATAGCTTTATTGTACTACAAGACAGAATGTAAGCAATAGTAAGCTCCAAAGTATAGATTAATGAAATCGCAGCCTCCTGCTCATCCTCTGTAAACTCCATCCGCTATGTAGACGTAACATCCCTAATCTACACATTTAAGAGTAACTGAGATAATAAGAAGCAAAACATAAAACCTTGAATCGGATAATAGTAAGGTATGAGCGATATATCATTTCAAACAACAACAACAACTAAACCATTATTCCCAAACAAGTTGGGATCGCCTAGAGATGGAACCAAGTCAATTTAAAAGTAATAATAACAATATTATATGTATATTATAGATAAAAGGTGAAAATAGAAATAAAGATAAAAATAAAATAAAGTAAAATAATTGACAAATAATAATTATAATAATTAGTACAATAAAAACAAAAATAGATAAAGAAATTAAAAAAACCATGATAACAACAACAATAATAGTGGTACTAATAGTAAGAGGGATCGAAGACCAAACACTACGTAATTGGCTCATATTCATTAGTCCTATAATCTAAAACTTATAACACTACCCCTAAACCAACCCTAAGTAAAAACTCCTAGCTCATGGTTTTGGTACATAGATTGCTAACTTCCACGCGCTCTTGTCAGACACTAGCTCTTTAGATATATTCCAATCCTTCAAGTCCCTTTTTACTACTTTCTCCCATGTAAACCTTGATAGACCTCTACCTCTCTTTGAGCATTCGATGCGGCCTATAAATCCAACACACACATGTGCTTCGGGAGGCCTCCATTGAAGATGTCCAAACTATATTAAATGGCATTGGACTAGCTTCTCCTCAATTGGTGCTACTCCAAGTTTGTCATGTATATCATCATTCCTAATTCGGTCTCATCTTGTATGACCACAGCTCCATCACAACATACGCATCTCTGCTGCACTTATCTTCTGGATGTGTTATCTTTTAGTAGGCTAACATTCTGCACCATACAACATTGCAGGCCTAATTGCCATTCTATAGAACTTTCCTTTAAGCTTTTGTTGGACTTTCCTATCATAGATAATGCTTGATACTAGTCGCCATTTCATTAATCCTGCTCGAATTCTAAAACTAACATCTTCGTCAATCTCACCATTATACTACAACATTGACCCTAAATATCGAAAGGATTTCTTCGTGGCACTACTTTCCGACCAGAATGACATCTCCATCCTCTGACCTAACACTGCTGAACTCACACTTCATATACTCTATTTTAGTACTGCTAAGCCTAAATCCCTTTGATTCTAAAGTTTTCCTCCACAACTTCAGTTGTTTATCAACCCCTATCATACTTTCATCAAACAACACAACATCATCAGCAAAGAGCATACACTAAAAATCCTTAACTTATATACCCTTCGTAGCCTCATCCAACACCATGACAAAAATGTAAGGGCTTAAAGCTGACATTTGATGTAATCCTATATTAATGGAAAAGTTACTGGTTTCACCATTGCATGCTCTGGCACTAGCCACAACATCAATGTACATATCCTTGATAAGGGTAATGTACTTTGTTGGGTCTCTTTTCTTTTCTAGCGCCCACCACATAATCTTTCTCGGTACTTTGTCATAAGCTTTCTTCCAATCAATAAATACAATGTGCAGACCCTTCTTTAGCTCCCTAAATCTCTCCATAAGTTGTCTTATCAAGAAAATCGCCTCTATGGTCGACCTTCCAGGCATAAAACCAAATTGTTTTTTGAAACTCTTTGTCAACCTTTTTAAATAATGTTCAATGACTCTCTCCCAAAGCTTCATTGCATGACACATAAGCTTAAATCCTCTATAGTTTGTGCAACTTTGAATATCTCCTTAATTCTTAAAGATTGGAACTAATATGCTTCTCCTCCACTCATTTGGCATCTTGTTTGATTTGAAAATATCATTGAACAACTTAGTTAGCCAGGCTATCCCTGCATCTCCAAGGAACCTCCACACGTCAAGGGGGATGCCATCAGACTCCAATGCCTTGCATGCTTTCATCTATTTTAGCGCCTCCTTTACCTTGACTCTTGAATCCTATGAACAAAATATCTGTTGGTGTCATCAAAAGAGTCATCCAGCTCGCTCGTAGAACTATCACCTTCTTCATTTATTAACTTATCGAAGTATTCTCTCCATTTATTATTTATCTCATAGTCCTTCACCAAACTTTATTATTTTCATCCTTGATGCATATAATTTGGTTGAAGTCTCTCACCTTCCTCTTGCGGAGCTTAGCAATCCTATAGAAGTTTTTTCACCGTCCTTCATACTTAACTTTTGATATAGATCTTCATATGCCCAACCTCTTGCTTCACCTACGACTCTCTTTGCGTTCTTCTTTGTCGGTTTATGCTTTTGCATTATGTAATCACTTCTATGATGATGCAAGCATTTATAGCATTCTTTCTTCTCTTTGAGAGCATTTTGTACATCACTTTTCCACCACCATGAGTCTTTAGATTCACGTTTATTTCATTTTATTATTGCAAACACCTCAATGGCCACTTTCTGAATACACGTCGTCATCTCATCCCATGTGTCATTTGCTTCTCCTTTCATATTCCATGCTCCTTCTCTCATCGCTCTATCCTTAAACACCTGTGCGGTGTCTCCTTTGATCCTCCACCATTTCATCCTACTAATGTTGGCTTCCTTATCCCACCGAACACGTATCCGAAGACGAAACTCGAAAATCAAAAGCTGATGTTGTGAAATGACACATTCTCCAGGTATGACTTTTTAATCTACACAAGCTTGTTTGTCATCTCTTCTAGTAAGGACAAATTCAATATAGCTAAAATGCTGGCCACTATTAAAAGTAACTAAATGCGATTTTCTCTTTCTAAAGAAGATATTAGCCATCATGAGATCATAAGCAATAGAGAAATTCAACATTTCTTTTCCTTCTTAGTTCCTATCGCCATATCCAAAACCACCATGCACTCTCTCAAACACCTACTAGTTGTGCCAACATGGTCGTTGAAATCTCCTCCTATGCATGGTTTCTCGCTACTATGCACATCTCTCACCATGACATCTAGATCTTTCCACCAATTCCTCTTGGTGGTTTCACTTAGGACTAATTGTAGGGCATAGGCGCTAATGACGTTCGAAACTATATCACCAACCAACAGCTTGACTATGATGATCCTATCTCATTGTCTCCTAATGTCGACTACTCCATTTTAAAATTCTTGTCTATTAAGATGTCTACCCATTCTTGTTGCGTTCTATACCGTATACCATAATTTGAAGTCGGTGTTCTCCACCTCCTTTGTATGTAAAATCATACCTCACATGTCCCTACATCCAAAGAGTTAGTACGTAACAATTGATTCATGTTAATTTACTATCACCATCATATAAGTGTTCTACAATCAAAGTACAATATCTGGTATCTAGGTATATGGTCGAGAATACTTACACCGTGTGACAACCTAGAACAATAAATAACCGTGAAAAACATATCATTCATTAAACAACTCTCACCATCACTCATGTACTTTGGATATATGATTACTCGTATGGCACGATTGCAAGCCTAAGACTCGATCAAATCCCAGTGTTTTGGTGCTTAAATCTTTGCAACTTCTTAAGGATATGAACTAGACTTATAATCGAAAAGGTCCAAGTTAACTAATAAACATAAGGATCCAGATACCATCGCAAATCTAGAAGGCATCCCTAAGTATCCCTTCGGTATGAGCACACACGGTACAACGACCCCAAATTTTATCGCTATGATTGGCAAATGTATGATAAATATTTAAATTTAGTTAATGATCTTTAATGGTCAAATAACCCTTTTCTAATTAATCAATAATAATGGTGAATTATTTTTAAATTTTGTTTGCAAAAATAGGTAGTTCAATGAAAAATTAAAATGTGACCAAGAATCATTTTTTGGATTCTCGGATTTTTGTCTTCAGTTATCTCAATATTGTTGTACACATATGCGCACATATTTACATATATAATAAAGGATTTAATAATGTAAGAAGGATTAGTAAAAGTAAACATACTTAAAGGATTTAGAAATAAAGTAATAAAGTAAGGAAAAGGCCTTTCCTTCTTATTCAAAGCATATGAATATTTAAAGTACTTAAAGGACATTAGAAAATGAAGAAGTGAAGGCTTAGGTACATGACATGATGAAGGGTTGTGTGTTGTCAAAATGCTAAGGAGGGTATTAGCTTATTTTAAAAGAAGATTAGTTTAGTAATTTACCACTTTTCAATTTTTGGCCAAGCCAACAGAGTTGAATGGCCCCTACCATGTATTTATAATGAAAAGAAAGGTTTTTACATTAAAAATAGGAATCGCACTGATAACTAAGAAGAGAAGAAAGGAAAAGAGAAAAAAATACAACAACATATAACTATACATTCAAAGGTTATTCTCAGTTTTGAACCACTGTCTCTTCAAAAGAATAGGAAGAAAAAGACATAGCCGTGTGGATTTGTTCACAAATTCAATAATACACATCAATTCTTTTTCGATTCTTGTTATTAAACATGATTTCATTTCTCTCATGCCATTGTTCAGCAGCAGTTACCTTTAAGTACAAAAGCAACTCATGAGTAGCAGTAGTTTCCATTTTGTTACAACATATATATTAAACCATTCAATCTTGCTGTCCCATACTGGTTTAGAAAATCCTTCCCTCAACCCAAATTTTCACCAAATGAAATATGTGTATGGGCAAGAAAAAAAAGGTGGTGAATATCTTTCTCATTATTATGACAGAAAATACACGGAGTATTCATAGTAAGACCTTTTCTTCTCGGGTTGGCCTTATGTAAAGCATTTTTGAAGATTTTCCATAGCATAAAATTCAATCTCTCACTCGTATGTCGGTTCCAAATTAGTTTATTCCAAGAAAATCTATTATGGGGTATTTATTCTTCTAAAGAAGTATATATTATGGCAGTTGAATGTTCCCTGTGCTTATCAGTTCATCTATATTCATCCTTAGTTGCATAATTGTATGGTTGATGATTATACTTGTTCCACTTTCTATTAATCTTACGGTAGCTCAAGATAGGAAATTCTATTTTTCCATCTTTGATACAGTTAATAGCTTTAGCATGATTAGGGATACCTGTCATCTAAGCTTGAGCATAAGACATTGAACAACATAATATCAAGCCTTTATCTAACCAAGGCTTATACCAGAATCTAGCATGGCTCTGTTGGCTTAATGAAACATATGAGTGAGGCAGAAGAGCATCCCTTATTTTCATCATTAACTTCCATACCCAGCTGCTAGCTTGTTTTGTTTTGACAGTCTAGATGTCTCCATTTTGCAGGTTATGATTGCGACACCAAACTACCCATAAGGTGTCAATTTTGTTGAGGAGATTGTCAAAATGTTTTGAGAGAGCAGCAGTATTCCTTCTTTTAAGGTTCTCAATTCCTAACCCTCCATATTTCTTTGGCCATCCTAGTTTGTTGTAGGCTATTGGGGACAGTTTTCTATTGTGAGTAGTTCATGTTCATAAGAATCTGATCATCGCCGATCTAATCATGGCTATCAGTTTAGTTGGTAGTAGAAAAGTTCTTTCTATAAAAGAATACACATTCTTTACCTTTTCCATTTCCCTTTTTCATTATTTACTCTTTCTTTTTTTTCCTCTTTTAAAAAACTCATTAATGGATTCTTCCCTTTCACTCTTTTTGCTTCTTTAAATCTCCTCAAAATAAAACCAAAATTAAGTATAATCCTCTCTACATCATATCTAAAAACACTACCTTCTAAAGTTATTGATTTTGAAGCTCCCAAGCCCATTTCTATCTTGGGCCATGAGAGAAGTGAGAGATGGAGGGGCCTAGGGGGTGCATGAGAATTAGGTGAGGATGGTAGGACTTTTCAAAGGTCAAGAAAAGTGAAATGAACAATCTTGTATGGTTTTAGGTTGAGGGTGGTTATAGTAGCCTTTGGTTTGCATTGGTTCTTGTTTTAAGTTGTGATATCACACTTCAAATTAGTTTTGAAAATTAATTTGCATGTTGTAATAATTAGTTGCTCAATTTAGTTATTTGCATGTAATATTGCATATATAGTACTTGATATTGTTTTTGATTCCTGCTTCGATGCAGATGACATAAATAACCATTATCTTGCAAGGGATTAAAGCAAAAGAAAGTCAGGTCTCTTCGTAGTAAACAGGTTGCTATGGAAGCATTTCAAAGAATATAATCTTGTAGAGAAATTCTAAAGGACTTCTCACATTGTTTATTTTACTTAACATTATTACTTGCTATGTATGATGTACTGAAGTGGATGTTATGGCTACTCAACTTACTTTGATGATATTTTTATGTGACATTAAAATCTCATTCTCGCTTTGATGTGATTTACCACTTATTGTTTTAAGTATTTTGAAATGATTTTCGAACTTGAATTTTGTTTTTAGACCTTTTTGCAAAGATATTAAAGTGGTTTAAATCGTAGAAATAAAATGTAGTTTAAAAATTATTAGTTTTTCAAAACGAAGTTTTATTACGGTCTATATAGCGATAGTCGCTATGGAAGCAGTTTTGAAATCGATGATTTTGTGAAGTAATAAGAGTTATCCATTTCATATATTTTAGAAAGTCTGTTCAAATATGTTTATAAGTATTTAAAATGAAGTTTGAAGTTTTAAATATATTTTAAACAAGAGGTTTAAATTTTACTCCTTTGTTTCAAAGTCATGTTTTGTTAAAAGCAACCATCTTTGAAGGGTTGTTTTAAATACAATTTTAAAATATGTTTTAAAGAGTTTTAAAATTAATTTTAAAAAGAGGAAAAAAGCATGGATTTCAACACTATTGTTGTAATAAATGTTTCTGAGAAAAGAAAAGAGATTATGGACTATAACATTTTTGTTATAGTATTGGAAACGAAGTTGATTTATAACACTTTATTATTATTAATAAGTTTTTTACTAGTATAAAGGGAAGAAATTATAGAGTGGTTTGGAATTTATCAATTCAAAAGTATTCACATTAAAGATGTTGCCTCAAAACCAAACTTTGGTTTAAATAAGTGATTTTGGAAAATGTTTTAATAATAAGTATATGGAACTCTCATATCGTATATTACATTTCTAAACTTCGAGGTTGGGAACTAGTTTTTATGTTGAAAGTAGAAATGTTATCGATCCAAGGCTTGAGAGGTAATGATATCCTAACATGAACGGTTTCATTTTTAATCAATGTAAATTACTAGTTTGAGATCGAAGACTAGTAATAAGTTATAGAGTTGGTTTTTAGATTGTTTAAAAAGATATCATTTTATGCAAGGGATTTCTCTATAACAGCCATTAAGTAACATAAAACAAATTGGATAAATAGTGCTAAAATATTGTTATGCTCATGGAAAGTAAGTAATCTTCTCTTTAGTACTAAAATCCAAATAATAAATTTTTCTTTATCCGTGAGATCTAAAATCATAGTATTATAACTAAGAAAGGCCAGAGCAACCAGTATTCCGACTTACTTGACTTTAGTTCTGGGCCAGGGATAGAGAAATCGAAATGTCAGAAATGTGACAAGTATAAGAGAGTTGATTTCGACAAATGGAACATGATGGATTAAGTATATGGAAGGTACTTCATCTTATACTCGAGACTAAATTTTGAGGTATGAAAGCCTATTTTCAATATGTGAGAGTTTAAGAATGCACATCAAGGCAAGGTTGTTCTCTAACTTGTCCGACTTCATTGCTAATCAAAGGGTGGTTCAGGGTTAAAATCAAAAGGTAGTGATAAGTATAAGCTGTCTGATTTTCCATATGAAAACTGTATACTTACGCCATATAGTGGATTGTCCTCTACCAATGACTTAGCTTATTTTGGCATAGGAAATATATGAAAGCTTCATGATTTGATATAGTTTGAGACTCTCTTAAGAGAACTCATTCTGGTGCAACGTTTCTCGCTTTAATAAGTATATTAGAGATCCTCTTGTGACTCTTATATAGTCCGCTTACATATAAAAGAATTGGTATTGAGTCAATTGGAAACTATCATTTGTTGGTTTGGAGAGACCGAGATCGGATAAGCATGAGTTATTTGAAAACCTATTTGAACAGACATAAGCATCCCAATTGGCGACATCTTGAAGATAATTGAATATAAGACATAGTTCTTTGAAGTGAAAGGGCCACTTGCTAATAATTTTGGGGATGTAGTTATAGTAGTGCCTTTAGATGGTTTATATCCTGAATAACTTATATGGATAAATGCCGCCATTCCATTTTTGCTTGAAGGGTAGTATTAGCATTCCAAATGGATTTTGCTAAAAAGGAAAACGTAACCTCAAGCCTCACACCTGGTAATGGATAAAAAAGGTATATGCAGCAAGGCTTTGTGGGTCGCACCCATTAGGGTATGGTCATCACCTGATCTAGATCAATATTTATTTATTTATATATGCATGGAGCCCATTACGGTTGTTGGTCGCAACTGGGGTAGCGACATATTTGGTACTATCTCGGTAGGGATAGGCTAGTTCTAAGTTGGTAAGGTGTCCATGTGAGGCATTGGTACATTTTTCTAGAGATAAACTATTGCATCCGGTACCCTAGTAACCTTGTCATTTTATGGAATACATATTCAATACATGCCTTTACGGACTTAGTTGTATACCAAGGACACTAGAACGTGGGATGTAATCATTTCCGCTATGATTCAATATTTAGTTTAAACCCTAAACATTATTATAATATAATCAGATTTTTTATTTGAAATGGTTTTGTTATTGTAAGATAAAACCCATGCGTTTTTATATTCAGCATGATTTTATGAGATAGCTTTATTTTTGAAAGGCTTTATATCGTAAAAGTAATCCATATGATTTGATTTTCTTACGCTAGTTTACCAGACCAATCTAGGTATTATTTTCTTATAATGCTCGAGACAGACCCGAGTATTTTTCCAAAGTTAGCTTGGGATGCTTAAAGCTTCAAGCGATGAGCCGGATGCTTCCAAAGACTTAATGTATTTTATTTTTCGATGTATTTCTTGTTTGGCGGCATTTGTAAGGATAGGCTGTTATACTTGTCTGAGCTAATGATGGGTTAGTTACTCTAATTATTGTTATGGATACTAAAGAATTCTTTTTGAAAAGATCATTTGATATTATATAGTACTCGTCACGATGTGAGATTCTATTCTATCTTTTCTTTTCTTTTACCCCAACAATATATCTTTCCAGCACTTGAATGTTCGATATGTGGATACCGTATATGTATTGGCGTCAACTTTTAATGGTCGAAAAGGAAGGTCGTCATTGCTTGGTATCTGTAACGATCTAGAATTTCAAACACTTTGTATTTAAGTACCTGAAATATTTAAATATTTGAATCTTGGATTAAATGTGATTAAAATGATTTAATAAGCTTTTTAACCCCTTTTAAATCATATGTAATGATGGTAAACATTTTTGAAAAAATGTGTACAGAAATAAATACTTCGAAAAAATGTCGATAATGTGACCGAAAATCGTTTGATCGATAAACAACTTTTTAACCATTAGAAATTGTTTAGATTTTTTTTTACATATACTTATTTACTTAAAAAACTAATAAAATGAAATAATCTTTTACCAATTGTGGTAACAAACTTTTTGGATGATGTAATGGATGGTGTCATCAATGATACTATGAAAAGTTCGTAAATGGAAAGTCTTAACTCTTAAGAAATGATAAAGGAGAAATAATGGGAGCTAATCCTCACATGTGATGAGGGAAGGGGGTGAGAACAAGCTTATGCTACTCCATTTGAAGCTTATATAAGGAGGGCACACCCATGTTAAATAATAACTAATTCGCAAAGCTTAAAATGAATAAGAGAATAAAAAATGATGGAATTTCTTAAGCACTAATCCACTAACAATTCTCTAACATTTTCATGTATCAACCAAATCATCTCCAGTATCTTTTAAACTTTTTCTATAAGCGTAAAACGTCATCAGAAGCATGACTAGCGAGGAAAAATTAAGAGGAAAAAGGGGATCTTGGAGGGTGTCATGAGCTTAGGAGGAGGAGGAGGAGGTGTGGCTTTCTTTGGAAGTGCTAAAGGTTGGATCTTTAGGCTTGCGGTGATGGATGGAGATGGTTCTTTTTTCTTATGGCTTTGTGCTTAGGTTTGGCATGGATCTAAGTGAGTTATCTCACCATCTAATATATATATATATATATATATATATATATATATATTATGTGTATATATGTTGTGTGCAAAGTATAAATTCAAAGTGGTAGTAACTAATTAAAGTTATAAACTTTGGATCCATCTTGCTTTTGAAAGAAAATGATACTTTTATGTTGTATACTATCACTTCTATTACCTTCTTAAAAATGTAGTGTTGCCTTAACTTGATGCTTAATTGGTTGTTTATGAAGTAAGTTTGAAAGTGTTTGAAGCGAGAATAGTTTTTATAAGTGCACTCACTTTTAAATCCCTTATTTTTGGGAATGTTTATAAATATATCGTTGGATATTGATAGGGGTTTCTTTCCATAGTTTTAAGTACCATAATGGTAGTACTTACTGTAAAATTTTCAAGTCCTAAATCATTTGTTAAAGTGGTAAAACTAGTCACAAAGATCGTTCTTTTCAATATTGTTTTAACAAGGACTTTTGACATCATTTATAAATTATGTAATAAGTCACTTATAGTTTTAAATGCTTAAAAATGTTATTTAAATTTGGTATTTTTCTCTAATCTTCTTAGAGATGTTTTAAAACATGCTTTGAAGCATATTAAAGTCGGTTTGAAGTTTAAATATATTTTTAATAATTATATATACATTTCGTAAAAGTAAAGAAGTGATTTAACACTAAAAGTCGACGAGGTAGACTTCTCTATTCAAAAGAGTTAAGATTGATTTGAGTAAGGGTGGAGCAATAGAACTCTAACCTACTGGACTTCCCACTTGAACGAGGAATAGTTAAGTTGGAATATCAGAAATGTGTTAATCTTTTTGTTTACTTATTTATTTAAAAGGTAATTAATTTTGTTTAACACTAAAAGCCAGCGAAGTAGGCTTATCTATTTGAGAGTTAAGATTGATGTTAGGTAGGGATAGAGCAATAGATCTCTAACCTACCGGGCCTCCCTCTTGAATGAGGATAGTTAAGTCGGTAATGTCAAAAATGGGCAAATCATATTGTTTGTTACTTGTTTATGGAAATCATTAATGCCATACTTAACACTAAAAGCCTATGCTTGTTTATTCGTGAGATTCAGAAATGAAGTGTCTAGGAAAGACTTTGGTGCAACTAGTGCTCTACCTTAGCTGGCTTCACACTTGAACGAGGAATGGTTAAGTTGAAATGTCGAAAACGAGTTAAGTATACAAACATTGATTTCTATAAGCAATTGCTTTAACTAGATAATCGATTAGTCGACTTTCAAACTTAACCTAATATTAAGTAAGATCTTTAATAAGAATGTTTCAAAGAGGATATAAGTATAGGTTGGTTTTGAGTTTGTTGTGACAGCGTGTTAATTAGATTCATCTTTAACCCTTTTGATTATACTTATGAATGTAAACGTATCTTTAAAAGAATGTTTTGAAGATAAACTTAAGTGAAATGGTTTTGGGTTTGCAGCGACAATGTTTAAATATCATTAGTCTCAAACCTTTTTGAATGAATTTGTCAAAGTACTCAAATCCTTAAAACGGATATTTTAAAGCAAATTATAAGTATGGAGTCTTATGGAAAAAGATAGAAAAAGTAAAGGTTTAAAGTAAAAAAATCTTGTTAATGATTTGTTACTTTATTTATACAATTTGAGATAAGTATATGAATACATTTTGAAGTATTGAAAAGAGCATAAATAAACAGTAGAAATTGATAAATTAAGTTTATTAGATAAAAGAATTTTTACTAATAAAAAGATTTTAATCAATAAAAGATTAATTAAATAAAAAAGGGATTATAAGTCGCTTATATAACCTGATCGTGCTTTGTGTGACTTGATTGTGCTTTGTATGTTTACATGTTTATGGAAAACATTTAGTCATATACATAGTACTAAAAGCTGATGAAGTAAGTTTTCCTATATGTGGGAATTAAGATTGATGTTTATGTAGGGGTATGGGCAATAGAACTCTAACCTACTTGCTTTACTCTTGACCGAGGGATCATGTGAGATGTGGTAATCCAATTGAGGATTCTGTTCTATTCGAGTGATGAAGACTCGTGTGAAAGGTGCCGAACGCAACCTCGACATTGGAAATGATAGAAAATAGAGTAAGGGCATAGCTTGAGGTTTGGCTGTCCCACGACTTGATATTATCACTCCATATTTAGAGTATGCTTATCGATGTTGCACGCGAGAGGTGATGGTATTTGGAATCATGTATTTAGACATGGAAGGGCTATGTTTTCCTTTAAGGTATATCTTATCTAGAGATATATAGTGCTTAGAGGTAGTTTCTGACCCTTGCGCAGGAGATTGGATCTGACTCCACTGGAGGGATCTCCATGGAAAATCAATTATGCAAATATTCCTTACTAGTTTTGATTATACCCTCCAATAAGCTGATGAATGTAACCATTTCGGCTATGTTATACGTTTGCTTTCTTCACTTCAACATTACCTAATATATCACCATATGCACTTATTATATAAGTGGTTCTTTTAAAGGGATAATCGTTATGGCATTCTATGTGGTCTAAAAGTATTGTTATATGTCGTACACATATTTCTTGAGTTTTTCATACCAGATTTATGTCCGATGCTTGGTTTATGTTTTACGTAAATTCCGTGCATGCTCTTTTGGGTAGTTTGAGAAAGGAAGTGTTTCGTTGATGTTCATTGGAGCTCGAAAAGACGAGTTAGATGTTTCGCCTTATGACAACCCACCTCCTCGAACCTCAAAAATCAACACTAATACTCTTCGGTATTCACGTGCCCAAAATCCAACTCCTGCACAATTAGATTATCATGGGGTAAAGGAAAATAAAGATAGAAGAAAAGACAATAACATAATTTCTCATCATATTTAACAACTTGTAATCATATAGATTATACATATAATCACTCCCAAAAGGAGCAAGTACTAACCTAGCTAGGATAGTTATAACGGCCCATCCCTACAGGTGCTGGTAGATACTAATACATAATACAAACACAGTGGAAATTGATAGATAACTTCGATAAAAGACCCAAAACGCTCCATGCTCCATCCCAAAATGCTCTAAACAATCTAATTGCTTGGCTGTTCAAAAAATAGGGTACCCGGAGTTTAAGGGAAAAATAAACTCTGGGTTAGTGAGGAGACTGGTATGAGAAACTCAAATGCATTTTTGAGAAAAAGGTATCTCATAAGATCATGCCGCACATAAACACAGAATGAGTTTTTACCTTATAATAACTAAAACATTTTCAATGCAAAATCTAGGGATATCATTTTAATGATATTTGTTACTACCAAATATCCTCTCCAACTTGTCGAAACCCGTTGGCTAAAAGACAAAGAGCGACAAGAAAAAGAAGCTCCAACAAGACCTTTCGAAGGAGTCGAAGGGATGCTATTGCCAAAGTCCAGAAGTTTCACAGCCTTTCGAAGGGGTCGAAAGGGTCGAAAGCACCCTTCCGCTTCAGTGACCACCTTCCAAACCAGGTGTTTCTTCATGCATGAAGACCTTTCAAATAAGTTAAAGCAACACCTTTTGAAGACAAGGAAGGACAACTCTTCCTATGCGCACCAAACCTTTCAAAAGCAAAGCTTACACCTTCATTCAAACCACTTAGAAACATGCATTGGTCTAAACAACCCTTTTGAAAGCCAAGCCAAGCCTTTTGATTAATATCTAGAGAAGATTCCATAACAAGTCAAAGGCAAAAGTTCGGAAGCTATTAACAGCGTCGAAACCACCAACATTTCAGCACCTTCGAAACACCTGGAGACAGCCTATCAACAGAGTCGAAAGCTCATGCAAAGCAACATCAAGTAGAAAAGCACAACCATCCCTTTCGACAAAGACAGAGCATTCAACCCCATTCGAAAGCATTGCAGAGGGATGCATAAGTGATAAAGGAATCAAAAGAATTCTAAAGACAATTCTGAAGCCACCTTTCAACCAGGTTGAAAGCATTAGGTCGAAAGGTGCTGATCCGCATCTATAAATAAGACCCAAGGGGTCTGGTTTGGGGATCCGAACTCACTCGTCCTATACTTGTACCTTCTTAATTCTATAAGTTGTAACCCTAATTTGTAAATCAAATTGGGAAAAGTTGTTCTACAAAGTCATTATTAGATCAATAAAGGTTTCGTTGAATTAATAAAGGGAAGATCTTAGCATTCTTGATTGCTTAGTTGTTTCAAAAGCTTTTATAAGATCTAACTGTGTTTTTCAGGTAACGACCACATTGGAAGTCCTCTTCCGACCTGGTCGAAACTCATGCATTTTTGAGTAATCCTAGTTATTTACTCCTGGCCACCTTTCATTGGACCTCTACCTTCTAGTGGATCGAAATCTTAACTCAAGCCAGTTTCACCTTTAATTCCAGGTCCAAACCCAAGTGACTTAAGATTCCAGCTTTCGACAAGGTCGAAACCATTCGGAACAAATCATACCCTTGAACCTTAGAGCTATCCTTTAGGCTTCTGCAACCGCTTTGTAAGGGATTTTTCGATGGGATTACCAACCCACTCTATTCAGCTCGAAAGACCAAAAAGAGGAGTATCCAAACCTTTCGACAAGTCGAAAGGTCAATAAAAAGGAAGTTTCACAATAAGGAATGATTCAAAAGATAATCTAAGGAAGGCATTCACATCCTAGCATACTCCAATAAATCATAAGAGATCATGAAGGATTAACTTTTCCTATTAAATCAACTTTGGGGTGTTGACAAGTTTACTTGTTAACATTTTTGTGCTAGAAAGAGGGCTCGAACCTCCATCTCCGTTGAACCCCCAACACCTCATACATCTAACCCAACTTTATTCCAAGCTTGCCTACTCTAGGCCTTACTTCATTATGGCTAGCAGAATCAAAAAATCCGATCAAGGATCCTCGAAACCACACTTAATTGGATTCTCCCTAGAGGTAGTTAATGATAACAATCTCTAGGAAGAACAACTGTTAAGGATGAAAGCTTTAAGAATCATAAGGGAAAATAAGGTTGAAGCCTATGATCCACTTAAATGGAGTTTAAAACCTTTTCATGTTGGTCCCACCCTAATTTTTGCCTTAGGGGAAAAGAAAAAGGGAAGTGACAAATTATTTAACCCAATGAGAAAAATAATTCAACACTATACCAAAGGCACAATCTTTGAAGGAATAATGGCAGATTACAATGCCTTTGCACACAAATGGGTCAAATTACAAGCGGGACAGTACCTACACTAGAACCACAAAGAGTTTTAAAGAAAAAACCAATTATTAAAGGGAAAACTCTAGAGCCAAGTAATAAATGGTTTAGAATTCATCCTCAAGAAACAAGTTTCAAGTTAAGACTTCCTAAAGAGTGCAACCTAACAGCATTGATAGAGATTGTCTACTTGCTAACAAAGGACGAGCTTAATTATTGGCCATCGTAGAAAAAGAAACCAAATTATAAAAGAATTTTGAGGGAGTCCTACTGCCATTTCCGTAGGATGAATGAACATAAGACTAAACATTGCAGAGCCTTAGAAGGGATGATAATCAGCTTTTCCCATTAAGGCAAAATCAATGTATTTGTAAAGAGATCATGAAAAAAATTCAATATAGAATTACCTTTCTAAGAAAGATCTACATGGTTGGAAGTGAAACGCTCCTTTCATTTGGACATTACCTTAAACAATCAAAGCTTTTGTCCGCGCCGAGTTGGCAAGAGCAGAGAAGCACCTCTTGGAGGGAGTAGTGTAAGCATTTATTCGCGCCATGCTATGGCCAGGTTAAAGCATCGACCATCCCTTGACCACACCTTTGGTCAGGTCAAGATACCTCCTTGAGGAAGGAGTGTAAGCCTTTATCCACGCCACGCTATGGCTAGGTTAAAGCATCGACCAGCCCCTGTCCGTGCCACACTATGGCAAGGGTATGGCACCTCATGGAGGGAGGAGTGTAAGCCTTTATCCGCATCATGCTATGGCCAGGTTAAGCATCGACAAGCCCTTGGTCGCGCCTCTGATCAAGTCAAGGCACCTCCTGAAGGAAGGTTGGGTAAGTCCTTGGTTCCAGCCTATAAAAATGAGCTAACTAAGAGCATCAAACGATAACAGACTAAGACGTCCAAGCCTAATAAGAGGCTCACCAAACAACGGATTAAGACGTCCAAGCCCAAGGAGAGGCATATCAACAATGGACTAAGATGTCCAAGCCCAAGGAGAGGCATATCAACAATGGACTAAGATGTCCAAGCCCAAGAAGCGGCACAACAAATATCGGACTAAAATGTCCAAGCTTGATAAGAAGCCAATCAAACCATGAATTTATACAAGGCCTAAGGGGTTTATACATATCAAAGAAGATAGAATGTAAGGAGTAGAGAGGAGCTCCACTTATTAATACCCGAATATGGGTTACAAATCATTAATTCATCATACTCGAGTTTGGGTTTCAAAACTATAATCAGGCTTCACTTGTTCAATGCCCTAATCTAGGTTGATATTTCTATTATAGATTTTTGATTATCCGCTACTTATCTACTACTAATGCCTGAATTTGGGTTAAAGATTTCTATCAGAAATATCATTATTTTAGATTTCTGGTTGTCATCCATAAATATTTAAATATGAATTTCAAGTTTCTTAAATTCTAAATATCATCCACTTATACCGGAATCTGGGTTTCAGGTTTCTAAACTTTCAAATTTCATTAATGTCGGAATATGGGTCATTGGATTTCAACTGCGAATTTAAGGATAAAATTTTCTAGCAACGGACTTCGGATATTCCAGCAATATGGTGAAAGTTAAATTCTTAATTATTTCTCATCATAATCAAAGATGGGTTTCAAGACATTTAATCATATACAATTACTGCTCATTTATTACCATACAATTGACACACAATGATTTGTTAATCTACATAAATGATACAGATAGACTTTTATATCAATTTCAAGCTAACAATAGGAAATATTGTTTGCTTCATACTTTTCAATGAAATTAAAACAGAAAAGAAGAATAAAAGATCCAGCAAATACAGGCATTGTGGTATAAGCTATCAAACAAATGTTTCAGAGATAACACTACAGAAGAGGATCACAAACCAGGTGATATTTAAAAAATTTACATAACTTATGAAATTAATTATTAGTATTCATAACACATATATACGTTTCATAAATATGAATCTTTCATAAATCTTTAGCAGCTTTCTTGAAGTTCTCAGCGATTAAAGGATCTACGATGTGACAGATAAGGATATAAAGAACCTATTTAAATTTCTTCTCTCTCTTCCTTATCATGTCCGCATCATCAATCGCATCAATATCAATTTTCAAAGCATGATTGAAATCTCTGTTTGCGCCTCTAAGGGTCTAATTTTCCCTTTCCAATTGAACGATGCGCTTCAAAAAGAGATATTTATGCATTCGAGTTTTTGAATTCTAGCAGCATATTCATTTATGCGCTGTGAGTATCTAACTTTCTGATGTTCGTCAAAATATTTCATCATTCAAATTAAACTTTCCTGCACCACTTTCCCACTACTTTTTCGTCTAAGCCTGGAGGAGGATCTGTCGTAGTGGGCAATTTCTGATCAGCCAGGGAAGTGTATCTTATGGATTTTGCGATGGAAGAGATAGCAAGAGAAACTGGTAACTCCATGCTTGAGATGTTATCCCCCATAATAAATTCCAACGATTCGCACTGAGCTTGACTATCCTTCAATTTCTTCTCCAAATCATTTATTTGTTCGAAAAGTTTCGACATTTTGTGATCAAAGTCAATTGAAGGATTTGACTTAACTTGACGCTTTAGCACGGAAATCGCTTCATTTTCACTGTTAGCATCTGCTTCCAAATTGGCAATCTGAGCCTTGAGATTTCTAAGAATAGTTTTTTGAAGTCAGAATCTCTTATGTCATCTTAATGCTTCGGTATTGTCATGAAAACGAGCAAGTAAAGCATCTTCAAGAAGTCTACTCTTTTTAAGATCTGCTAAAATCTTATCCTTAATATTGATAAAGCGAGATGTTGAATCTAATGAGAGAGGCGCTGCAAAGAACTTTAATGACTATTTGAATAAAAAAGGAAAAATAACAAAGTCGAAACCAGAATGAATAATCTCTTTATTACCGCAATAAAAGATTACAACTCAAGTAACAATGAAACTAAAAGGTACAATAGACATTCGTTTATCTTCTAGATGAGAAATAGCATTTCTAACTTTATTAAGTGAATTAGCAAAACGAATAACTATAGAGTCAAAAGGAACACTAAGTCCTTCTGGAGTGATCATCAGAGAATATTTTCTATAGTCCTATTCCCCGACTTGAGGACTATCACGACCACAAATTAGTTTAGTACGGTATGTCTGGATCTCGTTAAGTAGCTTTTCTTTCTCATCGCCAAGGAAATCAAAGCGAAGACGTGGATGTTCCATGTAAATTTTTTGTAAGTCTCTAGGGAAACAATATTTTGCTAAATTTGAAGATTTCAAAATTGATGCCTTTTCGAGAGAAAATCTTCTTAATTTAACATATTGGCTTAGGTAATCTATATAAACAAGATTGCTTGAGGAATATTCCCTCTATGATTATAGAAGAAAGTTGAAAAAACATTCACAAATCATTATTGTTACATAACTACAACTATTCGTCTAGTTCATACAAAACTGATTTTGTAAAGAATTCCAGAGTAAATTTTTCGTTATAATACTTAAGTTTATTAGAGGGCAAATCTTGTGAAATTGATTCGACTTGAGGCAGATTCCAGCATGCTCCAGGATGTGGATCAGACCTAAATTCATTCAAATATCTTTTGTGTAGACGTCTAAGTAAACCCTAGCTATAGTCACCTAAACATGGGAAATCTACGATCGGGTGCCCACAATAGACTTTATATAGAAAATCCACAAGGATATTTCACTCCTCAATTAGCGTCTGAAAGAGTGTGATCAATTCTCGATTCTCTTTTAGAAGACCATCATAATGGCAGCACGTCCTCCTCGGGCATGGGGCAGCTTCTTGATGTTTGAAAGATGCTACCACTACCGCATTTCTATTTAGTCTATGATATTTATCAAAGAGAATGTTGTGCTCCTTTAATTGTTTGTCTAACTCCATATATAAACTATTTATCTTCGCTTGTTTTCTTTCAAGCTTGGTTTTATAAGGCTGAACATATTTCTTCTTATCTAAAATAAGTGATTTAAACTATTACAACCTTCGAAGCGAAAGATGTGTAAACAGAGAATCCCATACCTAAGAAATAGGAATTGATGCTTGAGAAGCCTGCTCCTTCTCTTTTGATTATTCAACATTAATTGAAGAAGGCTCCTCTTGAGGGCCGGAAGGTGTAGGAGATTTAGGCAGGATCGCTTCATGAGAAGACGAGTACTTTTCAGAGGCCTTTGCATTATCATCTTCATCTTTTTCAAAAGCTTCAGTTTGGCCACATCCGTTGCCTCCTGATCCTTGACCATTGTTGATGTTATCATCCCCGTCATCATCGTTATCATCATTATTATCATCGTCATTGTCACACCCCTCTTCTTCGACAAGCTCATCATTGTCGCCTTTGTCTTCGGAGTCGAATTCGACTTCGAAGGAAGGGATTGTAGAAGATAGGATTTTTGAGGCGTTGACCTCCTCTGTCTCAGCAACTTCAATCCCCTACTCCATCTTTTTGATTTTATCCATAACCCTATCAACAAGAGTAGGGTTGAGCAAGGGGAAGCTCAGATCTGTACATTTCTCAGCATTATCAGCATATGCGAGCATCAAAGCGTCTTCGAAAGAATTCTTAATAATGTCTTCAAGTGAAGAGTCGAGAAATTGTGATACTCGCCACTTTGCATTGGAGATGGTGCCGATAGCCAGTTTTAGTGAGGCCTTATTCTTTTTCAGCTTTTCCCTTAACGAGGATTGTTTAGCTGCCATTCATGCCTTTTCCTCTTCAGACTTTTTTAGAGTCCTGGCTAATTTTTCATCGGCAAGGAGTTGGTGAGCTTTTCTCTCCTCCAAAATAATCAACTCTGACTGGACGAGGAAAGCCCTCGGATGCTCCAATTCAATAGCGACCTCATTCTTCCCTACAAATAGAGAGGAAACCTGATCATTCAAGTCAGAAATCTCCTCTTGAAGCTTAGATGATTCGGCGGAAGACTTTGACGAAGTTTCATGCAACAAAAGCTAACTCTTGGAAATATGAAAGAAAGAGTATAACATAAGTAAAGACTGGAGGAAAAACAGGAACAATAAAGTTAAGTAATGTTGAATATACCAAGAGTTGTTCAAGAAAAGGTTGATAGTGCCCCGCCAAATCAGAAACAAAAGACGACGGCTGAATTGAAGTGAATGACAAAAGGCTGAATTGAAGTGAATGACAAAAGGATTCAAGATTGAACGGACCATTGTTTTGAAATCATTGGGAGGCGAAGAAAATGATGGTCTAGGAAGATTAAGGACTTGAGTAAGGGTCGAAGCCCCCAAGGCCTTTTGCATCTTCTCGATTACACTTGGAGAGCCGGAGATGACAATATGAGTAAGAGGATCGACCTTAGTAGGAGTTTCCTTAGGTAGATCATGAGAAGCTTTGATGGTCGGATTTTCCAAAGTTTCATCAACATTAGCAAACTACTCTTCTTCCAGTATTGGAGAATCAGGAACTTCAACCACTTTGGTTCTCTTTGGGGGTGGTTCCACCGTAGTTATTTTAACTAATTTCCTTTTAGCAGCCATCTTTGACCTGGTAATGGCCTGAGAAAAGGATGATGCATGAGAAGTTGAAGAGGGAGGAGCCTGATCTCTTGTAGGTCTTTCAACTTGAGGAGCACCTATAAAGAATTCAAATTGATTATAAGTCAGCAAAGTAATTTGAAAAGAAACATAGTAATAGATAACAAGCACAACATTTAACCTTACCGGAGTGATCACGGCATACGGGTGACAATGGGGAGAAGTTCGACGGGTCTCCCAAAGAGAGAAAGCTCTTTCTTCGGGATGTGTGTTGGATAGAAGGAGGCTGGCCAAGTATCTTTTGACCCAAAGGATAGTGGGAGTGCTTTTGTAGATTAATCGGATTCAGCAGCGTCAATCTATTCCCAATTTTGCTTGAAGCTACAACCAGTGACTCCATTGTTTTATTGTCTTCTACCATTAACTCTTTAGTAGGATCACCTGACTAAAAGCATGGATCAGCAAGGAAAAGTAACTAGACGAAAGATAGTAATCTAAAATCTGATCTTACGTGAAGAGGAGATAGTCCCGCTAATGTTGGGGAAGCATCTATAAAAAAGAACCGATTCTCCCAATCTCTGAACTTGTTCACTCCTTCGAATATCAGTTTCTTGGGTTCCCTAAATATTTTGTTTTTAAGTTATTGAGCTTGACCAACCGGACAAGGAGATTCAACACTTCAGCATTTAAAGAAGGAATGCCGGACTCCAGCACCGTCAACCCCAAAGATAAGCGATGAGTTTACACGTTGGGTGACAATTGAATCGGGGCAACTCCAAGATAAACTGAGACCTAAATTCATTGAAATGTCTTTTGTGTAGACTCTAAGTAAACCCTAGCTATAGTCATGTAAACATGGGAAATCCACGATCGGGTGCCCACAATAGACTTTATATAGAAAATCCACCAGGATATTTCACTCCTCAATTAGCATCCAAAAGAGTGTGATCAATTCTCGATTCTCTTTTAGAAGACCATCATAATGGCAGCACGTCCTCCTCGGGCATGGGGTAGCTTCTTGATGTTTGAAAGATGCTACCACTACCACATTTCTATTTTGTCCATGATATTTATCAAAGAGAATGTTGTGCTACTTCAATTGTTTGTCTAACTCCATATATAAACTATTTATCTTCGCTTGTTTTCTTTCAAGCTTGGTTTATAAGGCTGAACATATTTCTTCTTATCTAAAATAAGTGATTTAAACTATTACAACCTTCGAAGCGAAAGATGTGTAAACAGAGAATCCCATACCTAAGAAATAGGAATTGATGCTTGAGAAGCCTGCTCCTTCTCTTTTGATTATTCAACATTAATTGAAGAAGGCTCTTCTTGAGGGCCGGAAGGTGTAGGAGATTTAGGCAGGATCGCTTCATGAGAAGACGTGTACTTTTCAGAGGCCTTTGCATTATCATCTTCATCTTTTTCAAAAGCTTCAGTTTGGCCACATCCGTTGCCTCCTGATCCTTGACCATTGTTGATGTTATCATTCCCGTCATCATCGTTATCATCATTATTATCATCGTCATTGTCACACCCCTCTTCTTCGGCAACCTCGTCTTTGTCTCCTTTGTCTTCGGAGTCAAATTAGACTTCGAAGGAAGGAATTGTAGAAGATAGGATTTTTGAGGCGTTGACCTCCTCCGTCTCAGAAACTTCAATCCCCTGCTCCATCTTTTTGATTTTATCCATAACCCTATCAATAAGAGTAGGGTTGAGCAAGGGGAGGCTCAGATCTGTACATTTCTCAGCATTATCAGCACATGCAAGCATCAAAGCATCTTCGAAAGAATTCTTAATAATGTCTTCAAGTGAAGAGTCAAGAAATTGTGATACTCACCACTTTGCATTGGAGATGGTGCCGATAGCCAGTTTTAGTGAGGCCTTATTCTTTTTCAGCTTTTCAGGTTTGTTTAGCGCCATTTATGCCTTTTCCTCTTCAGACTTTTTTAGAGTCATGGCTAATTTGTCATCGACAAGGAGTTGGTGAGCTTTTCTCTCCTCCAAAATAATCAACTCTAACTGGGCGAGGAAAGCCCTCGGATGCTCCAATTCAATAGCGACCTCATTCTTCCCTACAAATAGAGATGAAACCTGATCATTCAAGTCAGAAATCTCCTCTTGAAGCTTAGATGATTCAGCGGAAGACTTTGATGAAGTTTCATGCAAAAAAAGCTAACTCTTGGAAATATGAAAGAAAGAGTATAACATAAGTAAAGACTGGAGGAAAAACAGGAACAATAAAGTTAAGTAATGTTGAATATACCAAGATTTGTTCAAGCAAAGGTCGATAGTGCCCCGCCAAATCAGAAACAAAAGACGACGGCTGAACTGAAGTGAATGAAAAAGGGCTGAATTGAAGTGAATGACAAAAGGGTTCAAGATTGAATGGACCATTGTTTTGAAATCATTGGAAGGCGAAGAAAATGATGGTCCAGGAAGATTAAGGACTTGAGTAAGGGTCGAAGTCCCCAAGGCCTTTTGCATCTTCTCGATTACACTTGGAGAGCCGGAGATGACAATATGAGTAAGAGGATAGACCTTAGTAGGAGTTTCCTTAGGTAGATCATGAGAAGCTTCGATGGTCGGATTTTCCAAAGTTTCATCAACATTAGCAAACTACTCTTCTTCCAATATTGGAGAATCAGGAACTTCAACCACTTTGGTTCTCTTTGGGGGTGGTTCCACCGTAGTTATTTTAACTAATTTCCTTTTAGCAGCCATCTTTGACCTGGTAATGGCCTGAGAAAAGGATGATGCATGAGAAGTTGAAGAGGGAGGAGCCGGATCTCTTGTAGGTCTTTCAACCTGAGGAGCACCTACAGGGAATTCAAATAGATTATAAGTCAGCAAAGTAATTTGAAAAGAAACATAGTAATAGATAACAAGCACAACATTTAACCTTACCGGAGTGATCACGGCATACGGGTGACAATGGGGAGAAGTTTGACGGGTCTCCCAAAGAGAGAAAACTCTTTCTTCGGGATGTGTGTTGGATAAAAGGAGGTTGGCCAAGTATCTTTTGACCCGAAGGAAAGTGGGAGTGCTTTTGTAGATTAATCGGATTCAGCAGCGTCAATCTATTCTTAATTTTGCTTGAAGCTACAACCAGTGACTCCATTGTTTTCTTGTCTTCTACCATTAACTCTTTAGTAGGAGCACCTGACTAAAAGCATGGATTAGCAAGGAAAAGTAACTAGATGGAAAGATAATAATCTAAAATCTGATCTTACGTGAAGAGGAGATAGTCCCGCTAATGTTGGGGAAGCATCTATAAAAAAGAACCGATTCTCCCGATCTCTGAACTTGTGCACTCCTTCGAATATCAGTTTCTTGGGTTCCCTAAATATTTTGTTTTTAAGTTGTTGAGCTTGACCAACCGGACAAGGAAATTCAACACTTCAGCATTTAAAGAAGGAATGCCGGACTCCAGCACCGTCAACTCCAAAGATAAGCGTTGAGTTTACACGTTGGGTGACAATTGAATCGGGGCAATTCCAAGATAAACTAAGAACTTAGATAGGAAGTCTGGAAAAGGAAGGAATCCCCCGTGCCAGATGTGGATTGCAGTGTTGGCGAAATACCCTTCAAGAGGGCTTTTGATGGTGTCATCTTCAGTAGAGGGATTGCTTCCACCCTTGTGATCCCAAAGTCATTAAGGATCATGTGCATTTCATCCTGAGTGGATATCAAGGATCGCTTAGAGGTGGCTTCAATTTTATTGGGAGAACTCATGATTCTTCCAGGTGAAAACGTTCCGATTAGAAATTACAGTTTGTTATGAAATTAACATTCTTTCAAGGATTACTAGAAACTTATTACAATAATTTGAACATAAAAAAAATGAAACTGCATATTCTTAAAAGAATGTTAAGTAATAAAAAGGAGATTTACTGAGCTTTCGATACAGTCGTAAGGGAAATAGAAATTAACACTTAACAAACACCCTTCAATATTATGAAAGCCCAAGTATAAACATCTACCGAGCTTTTGATAGGGTCGAAAGGGAGGAAAGAAATATATGTCCAACCCACCCTCTTCAGTAATGTCAGAAGTTCAATAGAAGCTTTGATATTATAGGGGAGTAGTCAAAACATACACAACAAATTGGAACAAAGTACCACTATCAATATTTAATAAACAAGGAAAAAACCCTTCGACATTGTCGAAACCCATGACCTAAGTTTTTCCAAGAGAATATGAATGTTGTCAAAACCTTGAATGCCAATTAAGTCGAAAGGTTTTGAGTTGGAGTCATATTGATAAAAAAAAAGAGGGCTTGGAACATTTTAACGATATTAGAGAAAGATAATGATTAAATGCCAAATTGAAGGTTTCGACTCATCAGTTACAAAGGTTTCAACAGAATCGAAAGGAATGCATGTTTTCTAAAGCATACCAACAACTAAATTTCAATTAATACAACAGGTTTCGACTAATTCGAAATGTTCAACTTGATTTATGACTTATACAAAGTATGCTTTCTCCAACATAATTTATAAAATATATCTATCTCTAACTTAAGCAAATTGAAAGTAAGTTTATACTAAAGGTTTTGAAACCCATGGAACAAAGTTTACGCTTTTGAAAATATGAATCATGTGATTATTTAGTAAGATGCAATAACCAACCTCTTCGAAAGGTAGTAGGGTCAAAAGCACAAAATTTCTTTCGAAGAGGTCGGCCTCGTATAAACTAAACAACCTTTCGATATGGTCAATTCAATAAGGCGCTAGTTTATCTTTTGACCCCAATGAAAGGGATGGAAAAATCAAAATTGTATCATTCCACCTTAATCCCTTTCGAAGGGGTAGAAAGGTAAAATTCTAGCGCCAATTTTTTGATTCGTACAATTCAAAACTTCTAGGCGAAGTTAGCTAAAGATTCTGTCTTCCCCAAACCCGATTTCAACCCAGAAACTTAAAAATTAATAAGCAAGTGTATTCAAACGCAAATCAACCACTTAAAATTTTGAAATCTTTGAGATGAAAATTTTAAATTCCCTAAAAGCAACAATAATAATAGAATCTAAAATTGGGAGGATCAAAGTGAAGATTAACAAGAAAAAAATAAATCGAATCGAACCATGAAACTGAATCAAAGGATGCTCTCGGGCGAATAAAATCTTAAACAGTTTAAGTAAATTAAAATAAAGATCTGAAAATCCCAACTTTAAAAGTTTGAGAAATTGAAATTTGCTGTAAAATAAAAAAAGGGATGAAGATTTGAAAAGTAGGATAATATTGACTTACTTTAGATTTGGATTCTTCTTTGTTTAAGAAAAAAGTTATTTGAATTTTTTTAAGACATTTGATTTTGCTCTAAGTAAGTTCTAAATGCGGATGAATGTTAGAGAGGAAGAGGAGAACGTGGTTTATAAGAAAAGTTAGTAAAGACGGCAAACTGTTCGATTAGATTTAAATGAACGGCCCAGAAGCACGTTGGACTATCAAAAGGCGGGAAACATTCAGGGTTTCAAGATGATTGACTTGGAAAGTCAAGGCATCCCTTCGCTAGGGGGAGGATGTTACTACCAAATATATTTTAGACCTTGTCAAAATCCGATTAGCTAAAAGTCAAAAAAGAACAAGAGAAAGAAGCTCCAGCAAGACTTTTCGAAGGAGTCGAAGGGATGCTACGACCAAATTCTAGAAGTGTCACAACCTTTCAAAGGGGTCGAAAGGGTCGAAAGCACCCTTCCGCTTCAGTGAACACCTTTCGAAGAAGGTGTTTAGGTGTTTCCGCATGCATGAAGATCTTTCGAATAAATTAATGCAACACCTTTCGAAGACTAGGAATGACAACTCTTCATGCATGCCAAACCTTTCAAAACCAAAGGTTTTGCTTTCATTTAAACCACTCAAAAACATGCCTTGGTCAGAACAACCCTTTCAAAAGCCAAGCCAAGCCTTTCGAACAGATCGAAGCCATTAATATCCAAGGAAGGTTCTGCAACAAGCCACATGCAAAAGTTTGAAAGCTATTAACAGTGTTGAAACTATCAGCATTTCAACAACTTCGAAACCCCTGGAGACGACCTATTGAATGAGTCGAAAGCTTCTACAAAGCAACATAATATAGAAAGTTACAACCATCCCTTTCAATAAAGATAGAAGCATTTAAGCCCATTCAAAAGCATTGCAAAGGGATACACAAGAGTTAAAGGAATCAAAAGCATTCTAAAGACAATTCTGAAGCCACCTTTAAACCAGGTCGAGAGCATAAGGTCTAAAGGTGTTGATCTGCATCTATAAATAAGACCCAAGGGGTCTAGTTTTGGGGATCCGAACTCATTCATCCTATACTTGTACTTTCTTAATTCTATAAGTTGTAACCCTAAAATCAAATAGGGGAAAGTTGTTCAACAAAGTCATTATTAGATCAATAAAGGTTATGTTGAATTAATAAAGGGAAGATCTCAGCATTCTTGATTCCTTAGTTGTCTTAAAAGCTTTTATTAGATCTAACCGTATTTTTCAGGTATCGACCATATCGAAAGTCCTCTTCCAACCTGGTTGAAACCTCTGCATTTTCGAGTAATCCCAGTTACTCTAGGCCACCTTTCACTAGACCTCCACCTTCTAGCAGAATGAAACCTTAACTTAAGCCAGTTTTACCTTTAATTCCATGTCCAAACCAAGTCGCTTGAGATTCCATCTTTCGACAAGGTCGAAACCATTCAGAGCAAATCATACCCTTAAACATTAGAGTCATCCTTTAGGTTTTCGCAACTACTTTGTATGGGCTATTTCGAAGGGTTAACCAAACTAATCTATTCAGCTCAGAAGACCAAAAAGAGGAGTATTTAAATCTTTCGACCAAGTCGAAAGGTCGATAAAAATGAAGTTTCATAATAAGGACTGGTTGAAAGATAATCTAAGGAAGGCACTCACATCCTAACGCACTCCAATAAATCATTAGAGACAAAAAAGGATTAGCTTTTCCTATTAAATCGACTTTGGGATGTTGATAATTTTCTTGTTAACAATATTCTTTTGAAAACACTTTGTAATTAAACTTATTAATTTTAGCTGAAATTTTTACCATTATTAAATTTCGGATATGATAGGCTCTACAAACAAGTCCGAAGGAAATAATTGAGGAATGGATTCCATACAATGGCAAGGTAAGAGACTACCTTCCTTACAGTACATCTCTAGAGGGATGTGCCGAGGATACATAAACAACCCTCTGCATTTGGCAAGACCGGTCTATCTTTTTTTTGGCACTCAAAAATGGCCTGGAAAGAAACCGAATATGTCATCATCCTGGTCGTAACCGACCTAACCGAGACCCTATATCATACACCACATACTCAACAAATAGAGAGTAACCTAAAAATGTGATAATCATACCATAATTGTTGCGAACCACATAGCCTTACGGTGTACCCTGTTTAACCTATTACCAGTCGATGAGGCCTGAGGTAATGATTACCTTTCACCAAGCACATTCCGCTTTGAATGCCACATTGTCAATTCCATTACACATTATTTATTTCACAAATGTACAACCTCTAAGATCGTACGTCTCAAAGAAGAGTGTTAAGCTAAGAGAAGTTGCCTTCTTTGCCACCAAACAGAAGTACGTTTGTAACAATGTATGTACGTTTTAGAAATGCAATGTCAAACATTCATCCATACAAGTCATCTAAGAACAGGATAAATCGAAGGTGCTCCCTTACCACATCTTGTCGGGAATTGCCCTAGGATTTGTAGCGAGAAGTCCTTGCATCGAATATCTCTAATGGCGAACCACTGTAACTAATAAGTGATATGGGAAAATTCTCTCAATGGTCAATGACAAGCGGCCCTACATTCCATCTTCCAAATGATATCATTTCATGTCTTTTATTTTTGAACACGTAAATTGGTTCGATGTTGTCTTTAGATAGGAATCTCCCAAATCCGACCCATGTTCCTTCGAACCAATTATCGATAAAAATATGTTAAGTGAATAGGGAATTATTCTCTAATTGATTAACCAAAATATGTTCTAGAGATATGTATCGTCAAAACATTATTTCCAGCATATACTGAACCATTAAACCTTTTTTTGACTTTGAAATTACCAAATCAGTTTCATAAATCATTTTAGAAAACATTATTGAGTAAGTAGCATCATGGAAATTATATTAAGTCTGTACAATATCAATTTCCGTATTCAACCTAGACAATCCGACAAAAAACGGTGAGGTTAAATTTTAAATTCTCGCGGATAACACGGATTCCCTCCTCTGAATTTTGTGCCAAGTATAAGAAGATTATTTCTATGCAATCCAAGTTGTTTGAATTTGGAAAATTATATCTTTTATACCTTGGAAAATTTTGATCCGAGTAAATCAAATTTACTATCCTCTTCGTTGGGCCAGATTGGGTAGCTAGGGAGGGTGGACAACTGGTTTCCTAAATTCAAGCTTAGTGACTGCCTATCTGTCACCCATAAGGTGGTCAAGTTATATGATCAAATCTAAGTCCTTTAACATAATTAATTTACTTTTAATTAATTTAGAGCATCCGGCTTTCCTTTCGATCTGTTCCATTCCTTGGATTAATTTTCTTTGACACTCACAAATGGAACAAATATATTAGCCGTTTCCACATGCTCATTTTTAAACCTCTTAATCATCTTTAAATTACTTAAATATTTATTTGAAAATGTTTACAAAAGATTTGGGAAAGATTGAGTTAAAACCATTGTTTGCAAAGTTATGAAAGAGTGCTGCGAAATGTACTGCGAAAAGTGCTACAAATGATGTTTTCAAAGCTTATTTGGTTAAAACAACTTTTTGATTATTTAGAAATTCATTTTTATAACTCAAATATATTTTAAATACTTTTTAAATATTTATATTATTTATTTCATATTTTAAAGAATTAAAAATAACATTAATGAAGAATTTGTCGCTTTGGTTTCCGAATTCCAAGACCACCATTATTTTATAAACTAGTTTTGCTCATATTTCAAAATCTACTAAAAAATATTTATTTTTTTCTTAATTTAAAAATTATGATTATAAGGATTTGGAAAATTCTTATTACGAGGAATTATGACTTTGAATCCATCATTTAAATGAATTTAACTTTCTACGGCGCGAAATCGCGACCTACCGTTACGCGATGCGTCTATTTTTGACTCAATTTTCATTAATTGTCAAGATTTTACCAAATTAGATATTATTGTTTATAAAAAATTTATAAACCATTTTCAATAGGTTTAACAATCTCATTTACACCATTTCATTTATTAAAGAAAAGCGATTTCCTTTGTGATTTTTGACATGTATTAAACGTGACTTGTTAATACAATCAAACAATATATAATCTACATCCAAACTTGATAAAGAATCCTCACAACAAAGTATAAAAAAACATATATATCATCCAATATATCATATTATAAATATAGTTTCTCACTTTAATTTCTATTGAAATAGCTTTTAATCGGCTATAGCTTCGCTAACTTGAATTCAAAGCTTACGAACACTCAGACCTTTGCCTTGGAAGGCTCAGCATTGACCATCGAGAGGAAGTAGGATCATGGCCTAGGGTTGCAAATGTGTGGCGTGGGTATTTTAAGTGGAGAGTAGGAGTTTGCTTAAGTTTTGAAGTGGTTTAATATATATATATATATGTATGTATGTATGTATGTATATGTATATACTATATAATTCAATTTTCTTTTGCAAATATTTTTGCCATTATTTCTCTAAGTATGGAAGATATGAAATTAGTTAGAAAAGCTTAGGAAAATGAAGAAAAATAAATGAATGGAAGTGAACAAGGATGGTGGGTATTTATAGGCAAATGAAAGGAATAAAATATCAATTTTTATGTGCAAATGCATCATTACTTCACCACCACCACACCACCTACCATCACCATAGTGTTCTGCCCTCCTTTCCCATATGCAAGGCTATGTGTTTGTACTTGTGAGTGTAAGCGTTGACTTTGGGATGCTTAAGGGTTCGGGAAAGTGAATAAAATATTTTAATATTTTTGGTTATTTTATATTAAAATGTATATGTATATATGTGTGTATCCATGTGCATGTGAATATCTTCATGTATGTGCACATGTATATGTGCATATGTATGTCATATATAATCCATAACATTGTACAACTTCTACAAATTTAATCATCACGAATTTTGATTTCAATTTTCGGTCGTATTTTTGCTTCTTTGTTACAATACATATATTTGTAAAAAAGTTTGATAATAATATTTATATCAGTATATAATAATTAAAAGGGATCATTTAATAATTAAAAATAATTATTAAAATCATTTAAACTAAATGTAAATTCAAAAATCAATTATTGCAAAATAGCGACATTATTAATGATATCATATATACTTTAATTTCCCAAATTAAAAGAAATTATTTTATTACATATTCTCACTCATATAGGTGAATGTGTGTATGTATCCAACTCCACGGACGATGGCCGTAGAGCTGTTTATCGGTAAAATGATTTTCGATCATTTTATCGATATATCTTTCAAAGTATATATTTTTGTAAATAATTATTCAAAAAAAATTCATTTATGTTAAAATATCATATATTTGAATAATTTGAACTTTTTTGAAATGATGAATTTTCGGGTCATTACATGCCTACCATGGTATTCTTATTTCTACTGCATTACTATATTGTACATATCGGCATTTGTGAGGGCATGTTGTTAAAACTGTCCCGGCTGACGACAACACTTAGGTTTTGTAACTCCAAAATTTATGTATTGGAGTAACCCTTTTACTCGTGCTAGTGAGATTTTGATGTCGTGTTCTCTTCTTCCATGTTCTGCTTCCTCTTTTATTTCACCTTTCTGGCACTTGAGTGCTTGGCAAATGAGTAACGTGGATGTATTAGTGTCGACATTCAAGGGTCAAAAAGTCGAATAGTTACAGTATCAAAACTGAAGGTTAAGTGATAATCATGGCCAGAAGGGGGGAGGGTAAACTTATTAGAGATAGGGTAAGTGACAGCCTAGAATGAGTTTGAGTGTATTGTACATGAGAGCGCTTGTTTGTTAGTGCTATAAAAATATTTTATATTATGTTAAAATTGGTAAATGAAATAATGTTTTCCTAGATTTTATACTTTATGTATAAAAGTATTATTTTCAAAAATTGATATAATCATTTTTTTGTGATTGGTTGTTAGGAAATGATAATATATTATCATTTATTGTTTGATTAGTCATGCCCATCCAATTTAGGATCATTGACTATTATTTGATTATTTATGTTTGGCCAGTTTATAAACATTCTTTGCTTGATTGAATTAAATACGAATACTTTGTGAATTCAATAATAAGGTTTGACTGTAAGGCATTCGTTAGTAATGAAGATTTAACAAGTTTACTTTGTTACATTGATTACTATAAAGAAGGGATGATTTTACATAAAGAGGATTTGTAACATCCCGCCTTTTCGCACACTTTAAACCGACACACGTGCCAATTCAAAGCATACGCAAGGGCGGATTTTTATGGGGTAAATAAGAAAAACAGAGGAGAAATACAACAAAACAGAATCTCACAGCGGAAGGATAAAATATAATAACAAATATACAGTTCATAAACAGTTTACAAAAGCTTGATTTTACTTATACAATGAATATCAGAGTTACACATACCAAATACGACAATGCAGCGGAATAGAAAGAGTGTGTAGTGCAATACTATATATATAAAATAATACTGAATCTTCGTCTTCGTCCTCCAAAGCTAAACCTGCTATCCTGAAACGCTCGGACTGACCCGAGCGAATTTGAAAAGACAAAAACACTCGAGTCAGACTAGAATATCTTATGTGAGTTAAAATAAACAGAAATAAATATGAGTACAGTAACTCAAGAGATGTTCGGGATTTACATCTCCTAAGGATCCGTTAAACTATTTACTATGTAGTATATTGCGCTATTATAATAGTGTCTATTTATAAAATAAACTTACTTTTAAATAGCGTTAAGGAGTGACCCAATATTCCCCTTAACACAAATAATGCCAATAGTCTATACAGTACCGTAATACCTCCTGATCGGGAGGCTACCAGAGGATACTCCATAGGTACGACACAAATAGAAAATCGTAGTAAAGGCTCGATATGGTAGGTGACACGGCACAACTAGGCAATGCCAGGGTAGATATACCAATTACGCTTTCGGGCCAATGGTAACGCGAAGCCGCAGCAACCGCCCACCTCGAAACAACTCCCCAAATCAAAAAAATAGAAGTGGCCACTGAATCAATCCAAAGTCATAGTATAATATCGAAGAGGAGTGTCCGATCAGAGGAATGACCTCATTAACCCGTCGATCGCTCCTGTTTTAGCCACCTTATGCCAACTCACGGGAGTCGGGTCCACGTATTTACCTTACAGGAAACGTCGCCACCACCTACTTCATTCTGGAATCTCCACCGCGTACACGGTTAGTCAAAGTGGTTTTCGGTATCGACAGAGAGTATGTCCATATCCGATCCCGGTCTCTTTGCCAACCAATCGTTATTATAACACCGCGGTCATTTTAAAATAGTTTATACTTTTAAAACCAGAATATAATCCATTTCAAAACCATAATATTACGATATCCTTTCTTCTTTTAAACCCAAGACAATTCATTTTGATAATATTTTATAAAACCAAATTCAGTGATATCGTTTCCCAAATATATTTCCTTTCCAAAATTTATATCACTCTTATTTAATTATAATCCCTTGTAACCAATAATTGAAAATTTTAACTTTCAATATAATCCTTCAAAAATCCACAGAAATTTTAAGCCCATTTCCTTCAAGACTAATAGGTTTGGATGTTCACAATATATATGGGATAAGTGGGTTAACCTTTACGGTAAATTTGTGAGGGAATAAATTTACATGGCTATATGAATATTTCTTTACTTAACGTTAAAACCAAAATCCCAAAATATTACTTCAAGTTTCAAAACCATTCCAATTAATTCATATATACGTATACCCATTTGAGTATACATATTTCAACAAAAGTTGATCTTATCCTTTCCAATCAAATGCTCTTTTAAATTAGCCCTGAATATTCCCATAGAATCTATAAACAATAAACTTCCCTTTCTAGTAATAAAATATATATATATTTCCCAATCCAAATTATACTAGAATATCCTTTTCAATCTATTTAGGGAAAAATCCAATTATAAGTATCATATCTTAAAATTTCCAACTTAACTTTTAAACATATGATATAAATTATTAAACTCCATTTTCTAAACTTCCTTCCATTTTAAATACAGGAATTTATACTCCTTTTAAATTTCAAAATTCTCAACTTCATATGTATATAATATGAAAGAAAGTATTTATACAGTATAAAATTTAAGATTAATATAAACTGTATTTCATCCAAACCATAGAAATTTCATTTAAAATAGTTATATATAGACCGCGGTGCCTGTATATAATTTTCTATCCTATGGTCAAGTGATACGGATATTTATCATTTCAATCCGCAATTTAAAAATAAAACTTTGCGGTTTTATCATTTCAAACCACAATCCCGAAAATGTAAAATGCATGCTAACTGGCAGTTAATGATATCCACATAAATCATCCATTCAACAACACATCCATCACCCAATTTCAACCATCAATCAATATCAATCACTATCAACCAATATCAATCAATAACGATATTCGTTCGATAATATGCAACGGGTAATAACTGTCAGTTCATTCAAATTTAATTTCAACTATTAATCTAACCATTAATATTTAGCGGTAATTTATATAACTGTTAACTAGCATTTCATATGCAAACAAAATTCCTAACAGTCAAATAAATACGCAATAAATCAATTAAATTAACAGCTAAATCAAATAAACTGCAATTCAACGGATATGGATGAAATAACATGCCAAAAGCTCATAAATAAATTTCTATTCATTTCTAAAATTTATTTAACAAACATAAAAGCTTCTAGAAATTGTGAGTGGGTTAAAACACTCACCTTTGGAATTTAAATCGAATTTAAACTCGATTTAAATTCAAAATTTTGACGGTCTCCAAATCTGTCCAAACCAGTGTCATCAGATCTGGAATTAATTTACGATCCTAACGCAAAAAAAATCGTGAGAATCCGATATCGTATGTGAAAGTTATGCATTAAAACGATGATTGAAATCGAAATTAATTTAAGATAAAAGTTTAACTTACAACACTCTCACCATCAACAGCCACGTCCCCACGCGGTCAAGCAATAGGCGCGCATCACCTAAATCACGTGATCTCCTCCGTTTGAAATCTCCAGAAAACTTCGGCCGCCCCCAATTTCAACCCTAGTCGCAATTTTCTCGGCCTCCACGTCCCCTTCTACCCCGATCAGGCGTTACCACCAGATTCCCCTCGCCGAGCCGCCCAGGGCCGACCCCATGCTTCGGGTTCCGGCTCCCCCTAAGGTCGTGCGACCGCCGCCCCTCCCCTGGCCAAATTCTGGCAATCTCGGTCACTAGGAGGTGATGTAACCGTATGGATTTGAAGCCCCTGGCTTCCTCTACAGCCTGATGTTCTCCGATTGAGAAACCGTCGCAGATCCACCGTTGGATCGTCAAAGATTCCTTACGAACGGTCAGGAAAGGATTGCAAATTCTGGACAAACGACGCCTCGAAACCAGAAACGAATTCCACCACTGAATTACGCGTGTTGAATACTTCAACATATAATTTTTTGGGAATTTTCTGAAATTTTTGAGTTTCGACTTTTGATTTTGAACTGTGGATAGATCTAGGGTTTTCAACCATTGGAGAGGAGAAAGGAATGAAGAAAATATACGTACATTCAATTGACAGAAGAAGGAGGCTAGGGTTTATGATCGCATATATATAGACAAATAGAAGAAGGCTAGGTGGGTACGGATAACGAACGTGCTAAACGGTAGTTGGCCCAAAAAGCCCGTTCTGACCCCGGAACCGAATCTGTTAAAACTATATATCCAAATAGGTGTTTTAAAATATTCTGAACGCGATGGAAAAAGTTTCGCGTCCAAATTCGATCGTATGAAGAAGTTATGCTAAAAACAAGATTTCCAAATTGATTTCAAATTGATTTTTAATAAAATTGATTTCAAGGCGTTTCACGCCCGTACGCTCAAACGACAAGTCCGATCGATACGAAAATTGAAATTCTATAATAATTCACCGATACGGATCCGATGAAACTGGTTTCGTCGAAACCCGAGTCCGTGACAAAAATGGCTATTTTTAATATTTATTAAATCAATTAAATAAATCATAAAATCCAATTTTTATATTTCAACTTCTAATATTGGCTAGATTCATTACTTATATAATTCAATCAATTTTAATTGATTTAACAAGCCTGGATGTGAATTAAAATTTATAAATATATCAGTTTGCAGTGTTAATATCTGCACTTTCTTATTATCTGGAAACTATAAATTATATTCTAAACTCAATTATTACATCTTATACCTTTATACTCTTAACTTAAATCTAACTGAATAAATAATTGGATTCCCATCTCAACTTGAATCCAATTAGATAAATAGATTTGATTTTCTTTTCAACTCATTTTTTTTTATTGAAATTAACCCTTTTTACCGTAATTAAATTTCAATTTATCAATAAACTTTTATTCCCATTTATTTGCCTTAATTTATTTAAGGCAATCCTAAATTAATATCTATTGCGATGATTTCAAATATCATTCCCTTATTTTTCTTAACTATTATAATTCCAATCTTAATGAATTCAATATTGTAAGTTTGATAAATCTATTAAATCCACTCGATTGTTTACAATTCCAATCTAATTTCAATAACGTAATAATTTACGTTAGAATCCATTTTATATGCAGTAAATACCATTTGTTGACCTTAATATTCAAATTATAAATAAAATCTTGTTTTCTAAAGTTATATCAAAAATGGTCAAACAAAATTTGAATTAGCTTTAACCTTATTCTATGGTATTAACTATTGAAATAAATCCAAATTAATGAATGGTCTTGACTCCTATATTAACTACTTTGGTTTCAATTAACATTTTATGGTGAATATGAATTTCAGTGTATAATTGAAACCTTTATATCTATTTTATTTCACTGTTCTATAAGAAAAAAATTACGTTTGGTTCATCTTACTACAAATAACTCCCATTCCTTCCAAATAATACTTACATAAACTAGTAAATATTAAATCCATTAAATTGCAGTAGATTCAATTGATTGCAATTCATTTCCAAATAAAATTTGATTTTTACTTGGTTATACACACAATTCCATAATCACTTACCTAACAAAAATCATTATTACTTAAGATCTCATTTCCTCCACCTTTTCACTTCCAAGTTTCTATACTTTGATTTACACAAATTATTATAAATGGGGTTTTCTTTGGTTTACATAATAATACATTTTATGTTTCTATTATTTTTCTTTTCCTTTCACTACAGGCATAAATTATTTCTATCTACACTAATTACATCTTTGTATTAATGAACACCATTCAAGTTAATATTTATACTAATATTCACAATTTCACATTTAATTGTTTCTTATAATTAACTTTAAATCAAGTTGTGACAATTTACATTATCCACATTTATCGTCATAAAATTATATTTTAACTTTAAATTGCAACAACTATATCAAATCTCTACATTTATTCTTAAACAAATTAGAAATTATATTAATTTAATTTATTAAATATTATTAATTTAGCGGGTCGTTACACTCTCCCCCACTCAAAACTTTTCGTCCCCGAAAAGGAAAAAGAAGGGAGGAGAAAGAATAACAGTGCATTTTACTTCAAATATTAACTTATATTTTACTGGATTAATTTCCTTAAATGAAATACACTGGTTTTATAATTATTATATCCTTTAATACTTGAATTATTTAAGTTGGAAAAATATTTCAACAAAATTCTAAGTCCAAAATTTACGGAAAATTTTGGCACAGTCTCCTTTGTACGGAGAGACTCTGGAGAAAATATAATATCCAAATATACAAATATATTACATATATATCCAAAATAAAATATCCCACACGGGAAAAACATATAAAATAGCGCTTTAAACGTAATCCGGAAACGTACCTATTTGTCGGGCAATACGCTTATTATTTTAATGGAACCAAAGCAGTAGCAGTGGCTTCCATCACCTGTATTCACTAATAAAACCTAAAAGGTTAAATATTTATTTTCAAATGGACTATTCAAGTGGATTCAATCATTCATATTCAATCAAATACAACAACCATACATTTTTAACAAACAGCACACACCACGAACAAACAATCATTCAATCAAACAAACAATCAGTTGTTTGGGTTCAAATTCTGAAGTTGTACGAATGAAGAATAACTATCAAGTACATCCGTTGCTCAACAGCCTTAGATGGAATAAAGATAGATTATTTGTTCATCCAACAACTCCACAATTCCTTACCCAACAACATACATCAACCAAACAATTCAAATCAACACCAATAGTTTATTATACATTTATTTCAAAATTCAGTGTTTTGATTTTCTTCCCTTTATTTATGGAGGAATTCCTTTATTTCTTACAAGTTTTATTTTCCAATTATCACCAAATTCATTATATTTATATTTCCTTTTTATTATTTAAGTTTCCTTTTATTACTTAAGTCTATAAAATAAATTCTCATTAATAACAACAAATATTTTGAATATCTTCACTTGTAAGATTTCCCTTAAATTGTTAATCTGCTAACATTCATTCTTATAAGTGGAAGTTGTTTATTTATCCATTAACTACGGATTACAGTCATTTAAATTTTCCTACTTTCTATTGTATTGGAATAGGGGAGATTAAAACATACTTAAGTGAATATGAAATAAATTTTTATTTGAATTTCATGTTATATACTCAGGTGCATATCATCTACTAATAATTCTTAACTTAATTTCAAATAAAATCTCAATTATGACCTAAGTTTATAGCATTAAATCCTTTTATACAGTAGTTTATTGAATACTTTACTTTTCCTAAATTCCTACTTGTAAAACATTCAATTCAAGTTTCTCATTTAACATTTCAACTTTTATATTTAGGTAAGTTATTTATGTTAAAGAAATTTCAATTGAACTTATACAAATTAAATCTCCATTCTTTTAACTCATTGATTTTCCAATAAATCTCTACCATTCTTTATAAGTGAAATTTTTAACTTCCTTTATACTTAAGAATTATAAATTAAATTCTCATTATAAAAGCAATTCATTGAATACTTTACTTAAATTTCAACAATTTGCTTTTGTCCATATGTTAAGAATTTCCAATTTCCCCATATAACATTCCATTAATTCTCTTATCTAAATTAGAGGTTTCAATTCCTTAATTGCTTACCCTTTATTTTACCAACATAATTTTAAACAATTAATTAGTGGAAACTCAAGAATTTAATGCCGGGTCAAACCTCAAAATTGCCTTTAAAATAATAGATAATTAATTTCTTACAACTTTTATATCTCTAATTATCTTTAAAACAATTAAAATTTTAAATAACTTCAAAACAAATCTGTAGTAGAATTTACTACAGTGGCCTTTCCCCTTTGAAACTCGAAAATGAAAGTCGATGATGCGGCCGCCATCACCGAAATTATTTTCTAGCGACAGAGAGGAAAGTACAGAATTTAACTTTTCCAAAATCTTCCTTTAAAACAATTCTTCCAAATTATACTATATTTATATAAGAAATTACTCATAAACCAAATCAATAAATTTCACAAATTCTTTGGAAGTAAATTTTTCAAAACCCCGGACTTAAGTTCTAAAATCTCCAAATTTGGTTTATTATAATTTCACTTAACTTCAGTTATTATAAATATTTTATTTCCTAACACCCAATCTATAGCAACCAAATATATATATATATCTTTATAAAAATATTTTTATATATAGAAAATATAATAGGCAAAATTCTTTCATTCACCTATATTAAAACAAATATTATGTCGGTCTGTCTTATTAAGTGTTTAGAGATCCCTATTGATGACATAGCGTCCCATGCATCAACCAGAATTTATAAATACAAAGTGGAACAGATTAACACAATATAAAAATCTTTTTATTAATACTAGCAAATACGCTCTCTCATATATATACACTCAGCGACTCCCATAGGATATTACTACCCTATTAACAAAGAGTCAAACCCCACAAAGTCAAGGTTTATCGTTAAACCAAGGCTCTGATACCAGATGTAACATCCCGCCTTTTCGCACACTTTAAACCGACACACGTGCCAATTCAAAGCATACGCAAGGGCGGATTTTTATGGGGTAAATAAGAAAAACAGAGGAGAAATACAACAAAACAGAATCTCACAGCGGAAGGATAAAATATAATAACAAATATACAGTTCATAAACAGTTTACAAAAGCTTGATTTTACTTATACAATGAATATCAGAGTTACACATACCAAATACGACAATGCAGCGGAATAGAAAGAGTGTGTAGTGCAATACTATATATATAAAATAATACTGAATCTTCGTCTTCGTCCTCCAAAGCTAAACCTGCTATCCTGAAACGCTCGGACTGACCCGAGCGAATTTGAAAAGACAAAAACACTCGAGTCAGACTAGAATATCTTATGTGAGTTAAAATAAACAGAAATAAATATGAGTACAGTAACTCAAGAGATGTTCGGGATTTACATCTCCTAAGGATCCGTTAAACTATTTACTATGTAGTATATTGCGCTATTATAATAGTGTCTATTTATAAAATAAACTTACTTTTAAATAGCGTTAAGGAGTGACCCAATATTCCCCTTAACACAAATAATGCCAATAGTCTATACAGTACCGTAATACCTCCTGATCGGGAGGCTACCAGAGGATACTCCATAGGTACGACACAAATAGAAAATCGTAGTAAAGGCTCGATATGGTAGGTGACACGGCACAACTAGGCAATGCCAGGGTAGATATACCAATTACGCTTCCGGGCCGATGGTAACGCGAAGCCGCAGCAACCGCCCACCTCGAAACAACTCCCCAAATCAAAAAAATAGAAGTGGCCACTGAATCAATCCAAAGTCATAGTATAATATCGAAGAGGAGTGTCCGATCAGAGGAATGACCTCATTAACCCGTCGATCGCTCCTGTTTTAGCCACCTTATGCCAACTCACGGGAGTCGGGTCCACGTATTTACCTTACAGGAAACGTCGCCACCACCTACTTCATTCTGGAATCTCCACCGCGTACACGGTTAGTCAAAGTGGTTTTCGGTATCGACAGAGAGTATGTCCATATCCGATCCCGGTCTCTTTGCCAACCAATCGTTATTATAACACCGCGGTCATTTTAAAATAGTTTATACTTTTAAAACCAGAATATAATCCATTTCAAAACCATAATATTACGATATCCTTTCTTCTTTTAAACCCAAGACAATTCATTTTGATAATATTTTATAAAACCAAATTCAGTGATATCGTTTCCCAAATATATTTCCTTTCCAAAATTTATATCACTCTTATTTAATTATAATCCCTTGTAACCAATAATTGAAAATTTTAACTTTCAATATAATCCTTCAAAAATCCACAGAAATTTTAAGCCCATTTCCTTCAAGACTAATAGGTTTGGATGTTCACAATATATATGGGATAAGTGGGTTAACCTTTACGGTAAATTTGTGAGGGAATAAATTTACATGGCTATATGAATATTTCTTTACTTAACGTTAAAACCAAAATCCCAAAATATTACTTCAAGTTTCAAAACCATTCCAATTAATTCATATATACGTATACCCATTTGAGTATACATATTTCAACAAAAGTTGATCTTATCCTTTCCAATCAAATGCTCTTTTAAATTAGCCCTGAATATTCCCATAGAATCTATAAACAATAAACTTCCCTTTCTAGTAATAAAATATATATATATTTCCCAATCCAAATTATACTAGAATATCCTTTTCAATCTATTTAGGGAAAAATCCAATTATAAGTATCATATCTTAAAATTTCCAACTTAACTTTTAAACATATGATATAAATTATTAAACTCCATTTTCTAAACTTCCTTCCATTTTAAATACAGGAATTTATACTCCTTTTAAATTTCAAAATTCTCAACTTCATATGTATATAATATGAAAGAAAGTATTTATACAGTATAAAATTTAAGATTAATATAAACTGTATTTCATCCAAACCATAGAAATTTCATTTAAAATAGTTATATATAGACCGCGGTGCCTGTATATAATTTTCTATCCTATGGTCAAGTGATACGGATATTTATCATTTCAATCCGCAATTTAAAAATAAAACTTTGCGGTTTTATCATTTCAAACCACAATCCCGAAAATGTAAAATGCATGCTAACTGGCAGTTAATGATATCCACATAAATCATCCATTCAACAACACATCCATCACCCAATTTCAACCATCAATCAATATCAATCACTATCAACCAATATCAATCAATAACGATATTCGTTCGATAATATGCAACGGGTAATAACTGTCAGTTCATTCAAATTTAATTTCAACTATTAATCTAACCATTAATATTTAGCGGTAATTTATATAACTGTTAACTAGCATTTCATATGCAAACAAAATTCCTAACAGTCAAATAAATACGCAATAAATCAATTAAATTAACAGCTAAATCAAATAAACTGCAATTCAACGGATATGGATGAAATAACATGCCAAAAGCTCATAAATAAATTTCTATTCATTTCTAAAATTTATTTAACAAACATAAAAGCTTCTAGAAATTGTGAGTGGGTTAAAACACTCACCTTTGGAATTTAAATCGAATTTAAACTCGATTTAAATTCAAAATTTTGACGGTCTCCAAATCTGTCCAAACCAGTGTCATCAGATCTGGAATTAATTTACGATCCTAACGCAAAAAAAATCGTGAGAATCCGATATCGTATGTGAAAGTTATGCATTAAAACGATGATTGAAATCGAAATTAATTTAAGATAAAAGTTTAACTTACAACACTCTCACCATCAACAGCCACGTCCCCACGCGGTCAAGCAATAGGCGCGCATCACCTAAATCACGTGATCTCCTCCGTTTGAAATCTCCAGAAAACTTCGGCCGCCCCCAATTTCAACCCTAGTCGCAATTTTCTCGGCCTCCACGTCCCCTTCTACCCCGATCAGGCGTTACCACCAGATTCCCCTCGCCGAGCCGCCCAGGGCCGACCCCATGCTTCGGGTTCCGGCTCCCCCTAAGGTCGTGCGACCGCCGCCCCTCCCCTGGCCAAATTCTGGCAATCTCGGTCACTAGGAGGTGATGTAACCGTATGGATTTGAAGCCCCTGGCTTCCTCTACAGCCTGATGTTCTCCGATTGAGAAACCGTCGCAGATCCACCGTTGGATCATCAAAGATTCCTTACGAACGGTCAGGAAAGGATTGCAAATTCTGGACAAACGACGCCTCGAAACCAGAAACGAATTCCACCACTGAATTACGCGTGTTGAATACTTCAACATATAATTTTTTGGGAATTTTCTGAAATTTTTGAGTTTCGACTTTTGATTTTGAACTGTGGATAGATCTAGGGTTTTCAACCATTGGAGAGGAGAAAGGAATGAAGAAAATATACGTACATTCAATTGACAGAAGAAGGAGGCTAGGGTTTATGATCGCATATATATAGACAAATAGAAGAAGGCTAGGTGGGTACGGATAACGAACGTGCTAAACGGTAGTTGGCCCAAAAAGCCCGTTCTGACCCCGGAACCGAATCTGTTAAAACTATATATCCAAATAGGTGTTTTAAAATATTCTGAACGCGATGGAAAAAGTTTCGCGTCCAAATTCGATCGTATGAAGAAGTTATGCTAAAAACAAGATTTCCAAATTGATTTCAAATTGATTTTTAATAAAATTGATTTCAAGGCGTTTCACGCCCGTACGCTCAAACGACAAGTCCGATCGATACGAAAATTGAAATTCTATAATAATTCACCGATACGGATCCGATGAAACTGGTTTCGTCGAAACCCGAGTCCGTGACAAAAATGGCTATTTTTAATATTTATTAAATCAATTAAATAAATCATAAAATCCAATTTTTATATTTCAACTTCTAATATTGGCTAGATTCATTACTTATATAATTCAATCAATTTTAATTGATTTAACAAGCCTGGATGTGAATTAAAATTTATAAATATATCAGTTTGCAGTGTTAATATCTGCACTTTCTTATTATCTGGAAACTATAAATTATATTCTAAACTCAATTATTACATCTTATACCTTTATACTCTTAACTTAAATCTAACTGAATAAATAATTGGATTCCCATCTCAACTTGAATCCAATTAGATAAATAGATTTGATTTTCTTTTCAACTCATTTTTTTTTTATTGAAATTAACCCTTTTTACCGTAATTAAATTTCAATTTATCAATAAACTTTTATTCCTATTTATTTGCCTTAATTTATTTAAGGCAATCCTAAATTAATATCTATTGCGATGATTTCAAATATCATTCCCTTATTTTTCTTAACTATTATAATTCCAATCTTAATGAATTCAATATTGTAAGTTTGATAAATCTATTAAATCCACTCGATTGTTTACAATTCCAATCTAATTTCAATAACGTAATAATTTACGTTAGAATCCATTTTATATGCAGTAAATACCATTTGTTGACCTTAATATTCAAATTATAAATAAAATCTTGTTTTCTAAAGTTATATCAAAAATGGTCAAACAAAATTTGAATTAGCTTTAACCTTATTCTATGGTATTAACTATTGAAATAAATCCAAATTAATGAATGGTCTTGACTCCTATATTAACTACTTTGGTTTCAATTAACATTTTATGGTGAATATGAATTTCAGTGTATAATTGAAACCTTTATATCTATTTTATTTCACTGTTCTATAAGAAAAAAATTACGTTTGGTTCATCTTACTACAAATAACTCCCATTCCTTCCAAATAATACTTACATAAACTAGTAAATATTAAATCCATTAAATTGCAGTAGATTCAATTGATTGCAATTCATTTCCAAATAAAATTTGATTTTTACTTGGTTATACACACAATTCCATAATCACTTACCTAACAAAAATCATTATTACTTAAGATCTCATTTCCTCCACCTTTTCACTTCCAAGTTTCTATACTTTGATTTACACAAATTATTATAAATGGGGTTTTCTTTGGTTTACATAATAATACATTTTATGTTTCTATTATTTTTCTTTTCCTTTCACTACAGGCATAAATTATTTCTATCTACACTAATTACATCTTTGTATTAATGAACACCATTCAAGTTAACATTTATACTAATATTCACAATTTCACATTTAATTGTTTCTTATAATTAACTTTAAATCAAGTTGTGACAATTTACATTATCCACATTTATCGTCATAAAATTATATTTTAACTTTAAATTGCAACAACTATATCAAATCTCTACATTTATTCTTAAACAAATTAGAAATTATATTAATTTAATTTATTAAATATTATTAATTTAGCGGGTCGTTACAGGATTTTATAAATCGAGTTTACAAGATGCAGTTTAAGAGGATTTTTGATAATTGAATCCTGATTTTTTTGAAAAAGGTTTCAAAGATTTTTGGTAAAAGTAATAATAGTATTACTTGAAAGTATTTAAAAGTATAAATATTTCAAAAAGAATTCTAAGTAAGACTCATTTTTTGGGATAGTTTAGGGAAAACATATTGATTTATTTTATGATAATCTAAATAATCTTTTGTGTGACAATCATATGTTTGCTTAGGAAAACATTGTAATGCGCTTAGTGAATTATTCCATTTGTCATTAAAAGATCAAAACGAGTTTGAATCCGAACAAACACAAAGCATGTTGGTGATAGATATTTTTGTTAAAATTATTTATATAAGGAATATGTATTGCATTGTTTCAAAATGGGACTCGAAAGAGAAGAAGTATTTTTATGTTAACTAGTCCGAATGGATGGCAAATGACTAAAAGTGGGCAAAAGACGTGTTCGGATGGTAAGCACTTCTCCTAAATATTACCGTTAACTAATTTTTTACCCGACAGAATTCAATAGGAGATAGAACATTCAGAATAAGCTAAAAAGACATGACACTTAACCGAAGCAATCAAGAAAATAAGTCAATAAACCTCAAGAAAAATAAGTCAAGAACACATTAATCTGTTGGATCGCTAGCGATCCATCACCTATGGATCGCTAGCGATCCATAAGGACGCATTGCAAGTCATCCTAACCTCTTGCATCACGATATACCATCCCTTCTAAGAATACTTGCCAAGTATCATAGCATTCCAAGCAGCGTATTTAAGGAGTAAAGACTCATCTGATTCAAGTTGTTGTTTATTTTCGACCAAAGCAGCTAGCTTTAATTGTACCTAAAAAACACATACACTTCTGGACAAGATGACCTATGAAGATGAATGATCAAACAAACTCCAAAAAATTTGATACTTGAACAAGATACTTAAATATAAGAGAGGAAGATAATTAAATGGAGACCACTCAAAAATATACTAACTACATGGATCTCTAACTATTTGCAGCCAAATTGGTCACAAACACCCAAGAATAGATTTATGTATAGAAGTAATGAAGAAAGTAAAACTAAAACCGAGGAAAAGAATAAACTAACAGACAAATCAGAGCAATAATCAAGAACATAGGAATTTACAGTGGTTCGGTGTTATATGCCTACGTTCACATTGAAGAATATCTTTATTGATTCACTAATAGTTTGGCTACAGCAGCAAACAGCAAGAAGTAAGAAAAAACTTGATTACAATAGAGGCTAATCTAACCAGCAGTGTAAGGTTCCTCAAAATGACCCCTTAGGCTGGTATTTATATGTGAAGGTGATTATTAACCTCTCTGAAACTTCGACTATAGGACCTTCTAATCAATATGGGCCCACTAGAGGGGTCGCTTGGCCCAAATCTCAATGAAGAGGGATTGGTACCGATCCCTTCATTGGTCGATTCTTGGGCAACGATCCTTATGGTGGCTTCTTCGTGCTTAGATATGTTGGTTCTTTAAATATCACTTCATTTGGACTAGCGAAGCTCATGCTTTTGATTGATCTTTGGATCAACTCCCTTTGTGAGCTATTTTCTATAGAACCATTCAAGTAGCTATGTGTCGATCCCTCTTTATTTGGCCATTTGACATGCGATCCCTAGGGTCCATATGCTTTGCACTATAAATCCCATCTACCTCGGAACTTTAGATCCAAAATATTGATTGCCGAAGTCAACAATGCACTTAGTTTCTTACATATGCCGACTCCTTGCTAATTATTAAGCTCTGTCGATCCCTCTTATATGCTATCTCGATCCATTCGTCTTAACTTTCCAGACCAATAAAACATTATGATCCCTCTACCCTCATCTATGTTGAGCCCTCCATTGCTTCATCCTTGCCAATCGCTTGTCTAACTAACCATGTCGATCCCTATTACTACCAAGCCATGCCGATCCCTTGCTTTTCCAAGTTAATATCCATAATTTAATCATCCTGCATTGTTTATCTACCAAATCCATCCAAGTCCAACTTCGTATAACCATCTGTACTATACTTTTGGGTCCTACAACCATTGCTTCACGGCCATTGTCCTTGATAACAGTCGAATTTATCATCTGTAATCAACCCAATATAGCCGGGTCAGGATATCGGGTAACACTTTCCCCCAAAAGTACGTCTTGTGAATAACATAATGCGCTTTGATTCGAAACAAGTTTGAATTATCGAAAAGAGGTTCATCTAGCCTCCTAAATGATTGCCATTCCTTTGTCAAATCATTTTTTTAATGGTATTGAATTCTTCATTGATTTCCATGACGCTTGGTGGATTTTCAATGATACAAATCCAGTGCTCTGTCAGTCATATACAAATCCGATTATGCAAGACTTATAAACTTTTATTATCTAGTCCAATCTTGTACTTGGAAGTTTCAGGTTTGATTTCAATTTCTACTGATTTCAAAAGGTTGAACTTTTAAACCACTCACGTGCATATTCATATACATGTTTCTGTTGTTGGCTCCCGAACGTGTTCGAACGCTCACGGATGGTAGCCATTTCTATAATATTTTGTATATTCACGTTTACATCCAAACCTCCACAATCATTTTTTCCCTTTTTTTTAAATTTATTGCGATCACCAATCATTATGCCATCCATCTTTTTAGCCATGCAAGGAGGGATCAGCAAGGCTCCACGTTTTGAACCCTCACTTCTCATAACGTGCTCCATATCTTGGGTGGAACCCTCTTCCTTATATATATATTAGCTTCCCTTCTTACCTTCGTCACTTTTCTTTATTCACTTTTATTCAGACCGAGCCCTTACCACAACAACATATTCTCCAAACCTTTGCCTTGTATTCACTTACGATTTTAACTAATCCACAAATTGGCACCTCATCCCTTTCCAATTCGATTACCTTCAAACATCCGTCCCTGTTTTAATTCGAACATTAATACTTCTACATAAGTAAGATTCGGTGATACTTCCTTTAATTATGCGATAATATTCTTTGCCCTGAGTTGTTAGCGAGTGTTTGGGATTTACGATTATTGGAATAGACGTTTGGTAGGTTACATTGGGTGTAGGAATAGGAGAAGAAGAAGAGAGACGAGGGGTCGGTTAGGATTTTTGAGGGAAGAAGTGCTAGGAGTAGAGAAATGAAGGGATCGGTTGGCTACAATATGACAGTGGTAGGGATCGACTTTTTAGTTAGTTTATTTGAGGATAGGGATCGGTAAGGAAGGTTAGGAGAGAGGGATCGGTAATGATGGTTTAGGAGAGAGGGATCGATAAGGAAGGTTTGGGAGAGGGATAGGTATAAAGGCTTTGGTAAGGGATTGACATCTCCTTTGGGGATCGACATAGGGTCAATGTTTGGTTTTTTGAACTAGAATACTCATCTAACTTAGTTTATTCGAACGACCACTACTAGTTGCCTTGCTGACCTCGAACATATAATGACAATGGACAAACTAAAATGCATACTTAAACTTTCAAACTGGAGATTGGACAATCAAATTTCCTGAACTTTAAATACAGACTAAGTGATAAACTTGCAAATGAACTTAAGTAACAAACTTCATACTTCAACACCCCAATAATCAATCCCAAAGCTTTCGTAGTCGATCAAATTTCTTTCTAGTTGAGATGGTCAGCGATGACGGTCTCTTTGGATAGAAATTCCCAAGCCTCGTCGTTTCGTTTCATTTTTTTGATTTCAACATGTTTATATCTATTATATAATGCACTACACTACACTAGTTCACACGTAGCACAGGGGAACAGGTTATTTTTCTAATCTCGATTATCTATTGAGTATGGTTGATATAGATTCCAAACGCTCGAAGCATTCAGCTGACATATCTTCTGATTCGGTGATGCGACACATTGGTTCTGAAGCGAAGTCCAGTTCCGCAACTATATTTGGCAGGCCTTCTCTAAGCCATAATATGGAAAAAAAAATATTTTTCAAACTCTCAAGCCGATCTTTTCTTAGATATTCCAGTCTTTCCAACGAAAAAGATAAGCCCTACTCCTGGTGCTATAGAGGGCGCTATTCTTCTAGATAATCCAGTGGATTCATAGGATTCTCGAATTGGCGAGGCTGCTCTCCGCTGGCTATGTTTTATCCATAGAATTTCGTTTGGGGGTGTCTTGGTTCCTTCAAGGTAGGACAGACCTCACTTCCTCCAGTAAGGTACACAACATGCAATAAGTTTATGTGTTGGGATAGATGTGTACCACCCTTCAATTTGTTTATGCGAGAAATGTTGAGATATCTTGGGATTGCTCTTACACAACTCCATCCCAAAATTTATGCTTTTATTCATGGTACCTTCTTGCTATTCATGAATGTCTTATTTCGTCTGCCTACTCCCAAAGATATAAGATTTATATACAACTTCTAATGACGATCAGGAAGCCCTTCTTATTTCTTTCTCAAACCTTTGTCAAAATGCCAATGGGTGCTTGGAACAAACTCTTATTGTTTAAGCATGAAAGATTTTACGTTCGATGCCCTCCTGGATTTGCGATATAATGGTTAGAAGGACATAAGTATTACTCTCACTTCCTTTTAAGTTCACCAGTCCAAATCATATCTTTTCCTTTGAATCTATTAACATCATGAGTTCTTTTAGGTGTTCGTCCTAGTCCTGAAGGCGTCGATTTTTCTAGATCCATTGTTGTAATTCGCGCCACCCCCGCCGAGGATAGGGACACTAAACTTCTTGTAACCTATGTGTTAGTATCCTTGTTTGGGCTGTTGGATGATGGCCGTAGTATTGAGCCTCCGGAAAGCATGGCATTTTCAAAGAATGTTGTAGAAAAAAGGGGGGATACTGTCAATCCCATCATTCCCCCTGCCGAGGGGACTTGGGACGATACCGAGGAGGGAGAGATTAAGGACTCTCAAGCCGAAAGGCAAGGAGATGTCGATGCAAGCCTTGGAAAAGCACCAATGGTTGAACCATCTCAAGTCAGGAAATCCCAAACTCCTATAAGAAGAAATAAAAGGTTAGCATACAGGCTTCATTGGAGAAAAACCATCGTAGATCTAGAGTTCGTATCACTCCTATTGAATAGGAATCATCCTTTCAACACTTAGGAGTTCAATAAAGAGGTTTTTAATCTTAAAATTTTGGATTACATCATGTCCTATGACTTTCCAAACATTAACATAAAAGGACTCAACTCTCCCACCAGAAGCGGCAAAGGCATCCGACCTTCTGATAAAGGAGAGAAAACGTCGATGAGAAAGGCTACAATCACTGGTTTTTTAGTGGGACTACTAGGACTCACAACCACACGCACTTCACTATACACTTTTATTAAACTCTCATGCAATAATTACTAATATACTCTCATTTGGTCTTTATAGTTGTAATGTCTCAATCCAGAGCCTTCGATCGCCTTAGAAGTTCCTCAACATGCCATCGATCCAAATGGGATTCAAAGTATACCCGTCATAGGGAGAAGGATGAGGGATGGGATAAGAATTATCATTCTAGGGAATCTTTATCCTCCTCTAGACGCAAATCCTAGTTCCATACATCTCGTTAAGGCGAAAAATCTATCTTTCCTGCTCAAAGTGGAGAACAACCTTCTTATCGTGGCCCTCATGTCGCTACATCCCATAAGCAACATTGCAACTCCTTAAGCTCCAAACAATCTCATTAAAGTCGATCAGGGAAACATCCGCTTGCTAGCTTTGATCGCCTTTACCGGCTACCACTCCAAACGTTTCTACAACAGAGAAGTTGGCTGAGCTCGAGGCCACTTTTTCAAAGATTTGTTTTGATGGTCACAATTTCCTTCTTTCCATTCATGTAATTCGAGGCATGCTAAGAAAAGTTTTCTCGCGTGCATCAATGATTTATTTGTGAAACATGTATCATTTATACACTTGGCAGAAAAAGTATTTGAAGTATCTATTGAGTGACAATACGAGATAGACCACCTCAAGTTGGAAGTTATACACGACAAGGACATAATTAAGCACATTGGCATTGAATTGTTTGAATTTAAAACCCAACTTGCCGAAGCGGAGAAAAACACCAAGGAAACAATAGAGGCAGTAAGCTGTTTGGAAATTACTCATAAAAAGGAACTCCATGTGACACTTCATCATAGTGAGGCACTTGCTTTAGAAAAGGACTCCTTGCAAAATGATAAGGATGCCACGGCTCACCGTGTCAAGGAACTTGAAGAACTTTTTAAGAAGGAAAAGGAGGAAAAAATCGAAATTCTAGGGGAATCGCAAAAGTACTGCGAGGAGGTTATTGAGGTCAGAAGTTTAAAGGCTAAACTTGACGAGCAATTCACTAAAATCGAAGCCCTTAAAGAAGAAGCTTGAGAAGAGAGCCGAAAAGACATGATCGAACAAGTTAACACCCAAGTGGAAGCTGCCATGGAGTCCGGTAGGAATGAGATTAAGGACTTATTCGACCCATTGATTAACGAATGCAATGTCAAAGTCCTAATCCTTCGCGACTTAATTTTACCCTTTGAGGGTTATCTCAAGTCACTCGCTGAAGCTTGGGATCACATTGATGAGATGAAGAGAAAAGAAATGGGTGAAGTCGAGCCCAACGAAGAAGAATTAGTTAGGGAAATTCTTTTGGGAAACGAGCCTTTGGATCTAGCAGCCGCAAATCTTTGATTTTTCAATGCTTCTGCACCTACTGAAGAAAGAAAACATATTGCCGGTTCTTTAGGGAATGATCCTAAAGGTCCCTCTCCATTCCAAGTAGCTAGAACATCAATTTCTCTTGATATAGAGCAGGATCTTGGTAACGATTTGGATAAGCCTAGCTTCGAATCCAAGATGTTATCCCTCATTTTAGAAGGAAGCACCCCGACAACTACGGAGAGTCAACCAAATGCTGGTATCATGCTATACTCCTCAGTATATAAAAAAATTGTTCCTTATGTGCAATGGTTTTTAGCTAATCTCCCTATTTTAACCAATTTTGTAGGTCTTTCGTGCTCCAGTCAAACTCCCAAAAGTGGTGCTGCAGAGCAATATGAGAAAATGGATGAAGATCCGGCTGTTGTTGACGTTCCAAGGCTTGATGACAAAGTCATTAGTGCCCTTAATGAAGGTAAGATCGAGGATCCACTCCCAGCCACAAGTCTAATGACGTAGTAACTACCGGTACCTCTGAACACACCGCCAAGGTTAGCTTGAAAGGACAGATCGAAAAGGAGGAGTTGTTGAAAAGAAAGGTTAAAATTGAACCCGCTGTGGTGGTCATTGATGATCCTCATCTTATGCCATTGCAGATTATTCCACCGAGTGGGTCGATCTCTGATGAACTTACTCCTACCTATACAAGCTCTCGGTCCAAAGGCGTCAAGGGGTCCCGAAAGTGAAGCACGAGTGCCTTTACCCTCGATAAATCCAAAAGAGAGAGAAATTCGAAGAAGTAGTTATTGCTTTAGCTCGATATATATAGTTTGCATAGTCGTTTCATTCAATAGTTGTGGTTGTACAGGCACGGATCCAAACCTTTTGGAATAACTTGTACCGAAATGTTGACACCTATTATGTACATAAAAGCTTTTTTTTTCCGTTATGCTTTGTGTGAATTGTTATTTAAGTTGTTGAACGATTACTTTCCTTTCAATATACTTGTAATTTGTTGCTTGTAAATTCTGGTAACAATTCACCAACTCCATCCCACGGCCTCCAAATGGTTGAGGCCTCAAGTCGTATCAAACACCAGGCTCGGGCCTTATTGTTACGTTACTGGATTTAGCGGTATTTTGAACCATGCTTTTGCTCCGGCATCAATTTGATTTGGCTAGTAGCAGGACAATCGAATTCTATCCTTAACAAGTTTATACTCCTCCTATCAGTTTTAGGCCGGAGTTTGTGGAATAGAGAACAATAGAAATCCACTCATCTATTCATTCATGATTATATCCACACTCTTGAGACAAGGTTCAGTTGATGGGCGGTCGGTTCGCACCTTGTTTATGTTTATACTCTAGTCCGCACTTTGGGACTCAGAGTTTTCTCGTGGGCGGTTGGTCTCCACCCGATTTATGTATATGCTCGAGTCCACACTCTGGGGACTTAGAGTTGGTTCGCGTGTGGTCGGTTTCCATCTGATTTATATTTATACTCCAATACGCACTCCCGGGACTTAGAGTTATTTCGCGAGCAGTTGATTTCCACCCAATTCATGTTTATACTCCAGTCTGCACTCTGGGAACTTAGAATTGTTTCGTTTGGGCGGTCGATTTCCACTCGATTCATGTTTATATTCCAGTCCGCACTCCTAGGAATTAGTGTTATTTTACGGGCGGCCGATCTCCACCCAATTTATGTTTATACTCCAGTCCTCACTTTGGGGACTTAGAGTTATTTAAGAGAGCAGTCGGGTCGTTCTTTTTTGGTTGATTAATTTGCCTCCTCCCCCTAGAATTTCGGGTATTCATTTAGCAAGCGGTCGGTCGTACCTCAGTCGCTTTGATTTTGTTTCAGTCCTACCATCCAGGTAGGAATTTTCCAATCTCCATATTATTGGCCACGTTCATACCCTATTGCATACCCATTCTTTGGATTATGAATGGGATTGTTAGATGAACAAGTTAATCGAGCTCATCTTGTTTGATCCCATCAAGAGTTAGCTCGATTGATTGATTCCAAACTCTAGGAGCCTATTCATACACATCTATGTCAATCAATTTTGCTATGTAATTAGCGTACTATGTAGTAGCAAATATAAATACAGAGGAAGTCTGAAACTTTATTCATTAAATGAAAAGGAACATCATAACTGTCTTATTACATATTCGAAAAATCAAATCCTAAAGCAAACTCTAAAAGTAAATAAAATAGAAATGTAAAGGAAATAAACTAAGTGAACTAGCATCGTAAATACTCGCTATTCCGTGCTCGTAGGGATGTAATGCCATCGACAGTAGCTAGCTAGAATGTTCCTTCTCCAAGCCTTTGTTCAATGAAATATGGTCCTTCCCCAAATCGGATTCGGTGTGATGGGGTAGGAAAAACTCGTTTTAGGACGACATCGCCAATTTCAAAGGTTCTCAGTCGCATTTTAGTGTTGTAATACCGGGGGACTCGATGTCGGAGTACAGCTGCCCTCAGATCGGCTTCTTCGCACTTCTCATATATAACGTCCAGAGATAACAAGAAGAGATCTTTAATCATTTTAGGATTGTAGTAAGTCACTCGATGAGAAGGGACTTCGAGTTCAACAAGAGTAACGGCTTTGGAACCGTAGGCAAGGGCGAATAGAGCATGGCTAGTCACGGACTTGTGAGTGGTTCTGTAGGCCCAAAGTGCCATAGGTACTTCATTCACCCACTTGCCTCTAGCCTTCTCCAAATGCTTCTTCAGAATAGACTTGATGATTTTATTTATAGCTTCAACCTGCCATTTTCCTAGGGTGAGCGACTACTGCAAATATCTTTTCAGTATGATATATTTGACAAAAATCTTTGAATTCAGCACTGTTGAGTTGAGTCCAATTATCATGGAAGACCGAAAGTGACATATGATGTTTCAGACAATATATTTGATCACTTTCTTGATCGTGAACATAGCTAAGGGTTCCACCTCGGCCTATTTGGTGAAATAATCAGCTGCAACTATAGCGTACCTCGTGCCACCTTTAGAGATCGATAAATAACTGATAATGTCAATACCCTCCACATAGCGAACGACTATGGGCTTACCATTCGCATGATTTCTATTGGCGGAGCTCTTGGGACTTCTGCATATATGTGGCATTTATCACATCGTCTTACCTAATCACAACGTCCCGATTTACGGTTGGCCAATAATATCCATGATAGAGTATCTTCTTTGCTAGAGTTTACCGTCTAGTATGATCACCACATTCTCCTGCATGAACTTCCTTTAGAATGCATTTTATCTCATCATGAGTGATGCACTGGAGTAAGGGGACTGAGAAACCTTTCCTATACATAATTCCTTCTTGCATAGTATATCGTGAAGCTTTGCGAAGGAATTGTCGCTTTTCATTTCTTTTTTCAGGCAAGATTCCACGCGGTAAATAATCTTTAAATGGAGTCATTCACGATTTCCTTTCAAATTCCGCCTCCAGTATTTGATCAATTTCCATCATGTTTATACATGTGGCACCTAATACTTCGACCGAAACCAAGCCCATCTGCTGTGCATCTCCAGTATTAGCAAACTTTACCAATGAAGTAGCCTCTCTGTTTGATCGCATGAAATATGTGAAATGTTATAGCATTCAACTTCTATCAACAACTCATGAACTCGGGTAAGGTATGGAGCAAGCCGTTGTCCCTTAGCCTGGTAGTCTCCCAGAATTTGATACACCACCAACTACGAATCGCAAAAGATTTCAAGAGATTTAACTCCAAGTTTCTAGCGAGGTTAAGTCCAGCAGCTAAAGCTTCATACTCATCCTCATTGTTTGCTGCTAAGAAATCAAGCTTCAAAGCATAACAAATTGACCGGTTTTCGAGAGTTACAAGCACAATCACAGCTTCGTAACAATGATCATTCGATGCTCCATCAGTGTATGATTTCCATTGTACAATAAGGATTTCACTACCTTTTGGAAGATCATCTTGCACAGTAAACTCTATTATAAAGTCCGCCAATGGCTGACCCTTGATAGCTCTTTGGGGGAGATAGTGATGTCAAAATGGCTGAGCTCAATGTTCTATTTGAGTAAACTATTAGATGTCTCAGGTCGTTGTAGGACCTGTCATAATGGCTAGTCAATGTAAATATTGATCGGATGTACCTAGAAGTACGGGTGAAGCTTCCGTGATGCAATTAGTAAGCAGTACGCCAATTTCTCTATTTTTGGATAATTCCTTTCTGCTCCTGTCAATAGTTTATTGACATAATACACCAGCCTCTGAATCCGATTCTCTTCGCGAATCAAGGTGACACTTATAGCGCATGCTAATATTGCTAAATAAATATACAACTCCTCATGATCTATCGGCTTTGACAAGATATGGGGTCTCTCCAAATGATTCACCAGAGATCGAAAAGCGTCTTCACAATCCTATGTCCGTTCGAAGTTTATTTTTCCCTTCCTAATCAAATAAAAGAAAGGAATGCATTTGTCGAAAACTATGGAGATAAAGCAGCAACCTACCCATTTAGTCTATGCACTTGTTTAATGGTCCTTGGCGCTTGGATATCACGGATAACCTAAATCTTCTTTGAATTAGCTTATATTCCACAAGCATTGATAACAAAGCCCAAGAACTTTCCTGATGCAACACCAAATGAACACTTCAAAGGATTGATTTTCATCTTGCAATATTAAAGAGTGTCAAACATTTCTGCCTAGTTTCTTACGTGGTCGGCTGATCATTGAGACTTCATGAGCATATCATCCACACACACTTTAATTGTTTTTCCAAACTATCCTTTAAACATCCTATTAAGTGCTGATAGGTTGCTCCGGCATTCTTTAATCCAAACAGCATTTCTACGTACAATACATGCCAACATCTATTACAAAACTGGTGTGCTCTTGATCAAGTATATGCATCGGGATTTCGTTATATCCTGAATAGGCATCCATAAAAGATAGTAATTCGTGTCTTGTAGTTCAATCAACCTGCTGATCAACCCTTAGAAGGGGAAAACTGTCTTTTGGACATGCTTTGTTCAAAGATGAGTAATCTATGCATGTTCTCCACTTTCCATTCACCTTATTCACAAGTACGCGATTAGATATCCATTCAGAATAGAGGGCGTCATTGATAAATCCGTTGACTTTTATTTTATCTACCTCCTCTTTAAGAGTGGCATATCTCTCCGGATCCATGCCTTGTCTTTTTCGCTTCACCGGAACATGCCTTGAATTAATATTCAATGAATGGCTCGTAATGGCAGGTAGGATTCCATACATGTCAGAGTGAGCCCAAGTGAATACATCTAGGTTCTCTCGAAGAAAACCAGCGAGTTCTCTCATCATCAAGGGGTTGAGCTATGACCCAACCTTCAAGACTCGTGATACGTCATCGTGGCTAACCATGATATCAATCGTCAACGCAGCTAATGCAGCCAGCGCAGTCTTGGTCTCTTTGGGCTTTTTTCGTCATCTCTCGGATCTATATCTGTATAGAACCGACCGCGGTACCCGAGCCAAGGCTTAGGCGCCAATTGTCAATCTTCAGTAGCTTGGATGTGGACATTTTTTTCCACACCCTTTCCTTTCTCCTCGCTCTGAGCTTCCTTCAAATCAGCTACATAATAGGCATGTCCATTCGCTTAATAGCTAATAACAACTCCTACACCATTATCCATCGAAAACTTCAGAGTTAAACATCGTGGAGCAAGAGCTGTCCGGAATTCAGCCAGGTTCAGTCTACCTAGAAAACATAGTATGGAGAGTTAACATCCAAAAAAATAAATGGTAAGATTCACACTCTCCTTCATTCACCTTCTCCCCATTCAGCAGGTAAATCCATGTACCCAACAGCCTCAGTCACAATGCCATTAAAACCATGAATACGAGCTTTAGATGGTTTTAAGTCTTTGGCTTACATTCTTATCTGATCATATGCCTTTTTGAAGACTATATTCACTAAACTTCCACAATCAATCAAAATCCTTCACACTAACGCAGGACCAATCATAGCTGAAATGACCACTGGGTCAATTGTTGGGGCCTCTACTTTGTCTGCATCCTTGTTTCTAAACATAGTATTATCTTCCATGGTGCACTGCTGTTTTGCAGGAGCTCCATCTTCCATATTCGAATAGCATTCAAAACTTACATGCCTTATCGCACTAGCATAACGCTCCATCTCTTTCCAACTCCTGTCCGTAGGGTGCGGTCCTCCAACTATCATATTTATCACCATTCTTCCATTGGTCTGCATAGGCTCCTCAGCCTTACACGGAGGTTGTCCTCGATTAGGGTCAAATGTCCCATGTCCGCCATCCTGTGGAATTTTCACAAACTGCTATAATTTCCTTTCCTGGATTAACTTTTCTATAACATCCTGGAGATGCCTGCATTCATTCATATTGTGCCTATAACACTCATGAAAACAATAATATTTCCCACTTCGCTTTTGCTTTTCTATTGACTCCTTTGGAGGGGCTTCCTATATTGTATGGTATTGCAAATGGATTGATAAATATTCTCTAGGGACATGTTTAGCAATGTGTAATTGTCATACATTGGAATCCTAGGCTTTAGTCCCCCAGAATCCCTCTTCAGCTTTCGATTCCTATCTCAGTCTTTCTTTTGTTGATTCAGCTTATTCTGAACATTTACCCATATTTTCCTAGAACTGAAATTAGACTGTTTTATTGCATATTAATCTATACTGCTTCTCTACTCGGTCCTGCAACATTCTTTTTCCTAGAGGACCTGGCTTCCTCCTTCCTTAGAAATTGAGCTACCTTTGAATAGAAGCACTCCTACATGGCAGGTGGTTTTCCAGCCAGCCAATTACCAAACTTTGATTCCAGATCAACCCCTCTCGTCATGGCCATAAGTGTACCATGATCATTTGGATTACTGAACTCCATGGTGGTGGTATGAAATCACTCCATGTAATCCATCAACGATTCCCCTAGGGTCTGGATCATACTAGGAAGGGACATCACGTCTTTAGGATGAGTCACGTGCATTCAGAATTGCTCTGCAAATTTGGTAGCCAACTCATCGAATCTAGAAATTGACCATGGAGGTAGTCTTGTGAACCACATCATTGTTATCCCGAAAAGGGTTTTGGGAAAGCATCTACACTTGGTCGAGCTCTCACAGAATCCATCAGCCATTCATATCTCATAATATGCTACCCGCGGTTGATTTTTCCCTCGTAGGCAGGCACTAATGGCATGTTGTACCTTCTTGGGTATTTTGCATGTAGAACGTTATCAATAAACATGGTATGGATTCTCGAGATTCCCCAATTATCATTCGTCAAGCTTTGGTTCTCTCTCACCAACTGTCTGACCATTGTTGATAAGTCCAGCGTCGGGATGGGGGTACCAAGCGGTGGTCATGCTCCACCTCATGTGAATGGTCCGATCGATATTTATGGGCCATTTCACTCCTTTTTGGTTCACTATCCTCTTGATGCGCACCTTGATCATTTACTTAATCATCATTCCAACGAGGTACCTGGTCAACAATCGATTGAACTCCACCATCCAAGCTTTTAGGGATAACTCCAGCGTGATCCCCTAAGTGTAATAGGGGAATCCCTCCTTTGAAGAAGGGATCGGTGCCGGTCCTTTGGGAGGCATCGACACTGATTGGTCTTGGCAGACCATATTGGTCTGCTAAGCGGCGCTCCAATATTTCTACGTGATCTCCTTCAACCCTATGACACCAATACCTACGGTATTCATCCGATGAGCTTGAACTTTCCGATGATGAGTAAGGAGTGGGATGCCTTCTGGCCTTCCCACGCCATTGTTGAGTAATATGGTCCATCAGGTTAATATTAGTCTAAATTTGTTGATCTAGTTGTCGGCGACTTTTCTTCAACTCACTCATTACATTATGAAATTAATCTTTGGTTATAGAATCAATAGGCTTTTGAACTTCAATCGGATCCGCATTCAGATTACTTGGGCCTCCTTGTAGGCTGATTGCTGAATGCTAGCAGTCTCATTTCCATCCATATTCTGAGAAGTAGATCTGGTATGTCTCACCATTATCAATCTCCTTGCTTAGATTTTAGTAAATCAGAATAGTATATGAAACTTTATGAAGATAACTATGGATCACCTTCGGGGGAATTGCCCAATCTAGTAGCAACAAAGGGGGTCCTAACAGGCTGAAAATCAGGCTCTCGATGAAAGCACCAAAATATTTGCAGCCAAATTGGTCACAAACACCCAAGAATAAATTTATGTAAAGAAGTAAATGAAGAAAGTAAAATTAAAAATGAGGAATATAATAAACTAACGGAAGAATCAGAGCAATAGTCAAGAACACAAGAATTTATAGTGGTTCGACGTTGTATGCCTACGTCTATTTTGATGATTATCTTTATTGATTCACTAACAGTATGATTATAGCAGCAAATAGCAAGATGTAAGAAAAAACTTGATTACAATAGAGGCTAATGTAACCAAAAGCGTAAGGATTCTCTAAATGACCCATTAGGCCATTATTTATAGGTATAGGTAACCAGCAATCTCTCTAAAACTTCGGCTATAGGACCTTCTAATCCATATAGGCCCACCAAAGGGATCGCTAGGCCCAAATCTCAATGAAGAGGGATCCATACCGATCCCTTCATTGGTTGATTCTGGGGTAGTGATTCCTATAGTGGCTTCTTCGCGCTAAGATATGTTGGCTCTTCGAATATCGTGTCATTTGGATTAGTGGAGCTCATGCATTTATTTGATCTTTAGCTCAACTTCCCTTGTAAGCTTTTTTATACCTAACCATTCAAGTAACTATATGCCGATCCCTCTTTCTCTGGCCATTTGATATGCGATCCCTAGGGTAGTTTCCCTAGGGTCCATATACCTTTCTCTCCAAATCTCATCTGCTTCAGGGCTTTAGATCGAAAAATATCGATTTTGAAGTCAAGAATGAACTTAGTTTCTTACATATGCCGACCCCTCCTTGGTGGACTTACATATGCCGACCCCTTGCTAATTATTAAGCTCTACCGATCCTTTTTATATGCTATGTCGATCCACTCCTCATAACTTTCCAGACCAATAAAGCACGCCGATCCCTCTACCTTCATCTATGCCGAGCCCATCATTGCTTCATCCATGCCAATCCCTTGTCTAACCAACCATGCCGATCCCTATGATACTACCAAGCCATGTCGATCCCTTGCTTATACAAGCTAATATCCATAATTCAAGCATTTTGCATCGTTTATCCACGAACTCCATCCAAGTCCAACTTCATATAACCATCTGTAGTTTACTATCGGGTCCACAACCATTGCTCCAAGGCCATCGTCCTTGATAACTATCGAATCTATCATCTGCAATCAGCCCAATATAGTCGGGTCAGGATGTCGGGTACTATTAAAAATCTATCAAATATGGATTGCTAGCGATCCATCTTGTTAGATCAGGTCGCCTTTAAACCTTTTGAGCTCTTTATGACGCTGAGTACATGCTTCTAGGAAAGAGGCTTTGGCCCAAGTGCTCTTCAACCCATATAAATACAATCTTACCTACAACATAAACAAGATCTTCTGTACTGGCTGCTGGCACTCTGTAGAGATTATTCTTCACCCTTTTCATTCCATATAATAGTCATCTACGGGTTCACTGTGTTCGCCCAGTGAACTCTTGTACGTGTGACCTAATCTAATTTAGAATATTCAATCATATTATAATTTGATTCAACTTGTAATAGCATTCAGTTAATAGAAAGTTATAAAGTAGACATAGGCTTCATTAACAGTCGAACCACTACAAAAGTCTTCTTGTCTTTTTACTATTCTGTTCTTTTTATATTTATTTTCTATATTATTGCTCTGTAAGAACAAGGATGGTGTTTAAACACTCAGTCCAGGGTGTTGATCCACTTTTTGGGTTAACATTTTGGTGCATTCATTGAGAACCCAACTCAGGCTTACATCTAGCTATCTACTTTGGATCAGATAGGTTCAGAAGTTAGATCCTCAATCTCTACATAAAAGATTTGTTGTTAAGAATAAATGGCACCGAGAAGAAAGAGAAATACCTCCATAAGATCCATAAGAGCTCTCATTGCTTGAGAAGAAACAAATCCTCAGCAAATTGAACTCAACATCCCCAACAACATGATGTTAGGAACTAACTTGCAGATCAGGTTCCAGCTTCCTCCACACTGCACGAAGTTCTGACTAAGGGAGACCCGAACAAGATGGTTGATGAAATTAAACAAAAAATGGCAAACAGTCAAAAGGCTCTTATGGAAAAGATAAATGCTCTCTTAGCACTCGAATCACTAACTACTCCCAAACCGGTGCCTGAAGCCATGACTACTATAGAGCAAGGGCATTCTTCTGTTTTCGGCTTGAACGGAAGAAACAGAAGGCAAGAGTAAAAATAAGTAGTGGGCCAAGCTCCAAGAATCAAGATGGAAGAAAATGTTAACACTCCACCCACTGCAAAAGCACCTGCCACAAACCCGTACTTAAGGGTGAAAACCCTATTTGGGATATAATGATGGCTCTCTTCGGCCCTGAAGATGACAAACAATTTGGGGAAGACAAATTGGATGAAAATGCTAACACACAAAATACTAGAGGAAGCTCTAAAACCTATGCCTTAGCATAGTGCCAAGAAATGGACGAGGAATTACTGCTCAAACGGTACTTCCAAAGGCAGGAGAACCAAGAAGATATGACACAAATCAGGATTGATTACAAGGTTAAGCTCCCATGGTACATTATGACACTCCCAACTAACCAGCTTTCAATCCTATTATGGAGCTCCCATCATTGAATAATGAATGGTTGTCATCGAGATTTATCAAAAATCGTCAAAATGGTCGTTGGAAAACTCACTTCAGGGCCGACTCGAAGTTGAACTTGAGTAATCGCCTATTTGACTCAAAGCAAATTCTGGAGGTCCTGACTCAAAGTCGAACTGGGGTAATCATCCATTTGACTCGAAGCAAACCTAGGAAATTCTGGCCCTGAATCAGACACGGGTAAAATCAAGATTTTATTCAAGCAAACATGCGAACGACTCCAAACGCCATTCGTTACCAACCCCATAATTCAAATTCTATAACTCCAAGCGAATCATGTGCTGAGTCCAAGCAATTGAAAAATTTTCTCAGGTCGAACTCGAAGTAAAATACCACCGATCCATCAACACCAATCCATCTTCTTTTCCCCATAACTCGAACATACGGACTCCAAATGCCTTAAAATTTAGAATAAATCTTATGGGGCCATCCTTGTCTCCTTAGACCGATCTCGCCTAGTTTGAAACTTTTTAGGGAATCCATGACTCTATCCTAAGTGATTTGCCATTCAATCGGCATTTTCCATCTTTCAAGCATAGGACAATCATGATATATCATTCTCAAGCATTATAAATAATCGTAATTTGAGAACGGACTGGACTGACAATGATTAATGCATCTTCCCCAATCGAAACCCATTAACTGAAGCCGTTCCGCATGTAGAATATCCAAAGAAGTTTATCATGCCAACTACGCCTTTCTACAACTATACAATTGATTCGAAATTTCTTTTTTATAGGGACTAGCATATGGATGAAGCGAGGGCGATCGATATAGTCAACTACAAGGCCCTCAGGAATCATTAAAGGACGAAACAATCTACTAACCTAGAAGAATTCTTTGGGAAGGCAAATGAGTTCTAGAGACTAGAGGTAGTGTAATTGGCAGAAGGCAAACCCAAAATTTTTCAAAAGAACACGCAATTGGTAAAGGATCTACGGGACCTTAGGGATCTTTTACCCAAGCAAAGCCACTAAGTTACAGTAGAAAAGAACCCTTGCTAAATAATGGAATCAAATGAATGGATGATTATCAAATAACACTCTGGCTGGCTGGCTACTAAGGAATGAGGAAGAAACCTAAAACAATGTCTTCTCATCCGTCCTTGTCTACTTCTCTTTCCAAATGAGCCGTACTGGGACGCTAGGGACGTTGCAGATAGCATGATAAAAAATGCTTCTATGCCCTCAACAAGTCATGTCGATCCCCATTTTGAGAACTGGCGTTGCTTTGGTAGCATCGAGAAGGCTTGTCCAAAGGGTTATTGAACAAACAGATCCAACTTCTTAGTCTCCGGAGCTAATAAAACTATGTTCCCGTAAGCCGAATCCCAAAAATTCCTCTTGATGTCGATGAATTATCGCTTTAATACCATTAGGCTATTGGACATTGTTAACCCACATTTTGCCATGGCGGTAGACATGCGGATTTAACGAAACAGACTTCACGATTTACAAGGCCATAAGTCAAGAGCAATGATTGTGATGTCAAGTCAAGTGCAAGCAATGATATGAAGCAACAATCAACCGATACCATAGATAGAATATCCAAAATATTCTAAGTATGGATTAGTGCCTCGTCCAGGAAGGGGATCGGTGCCTATCCATCCCCTATGGGATTGGTACATGTCTTTAATTTTTTCCCCAAACTAGGTGAGATCGGTACAAAGTGACAAAGAAGGCCCCATGAGGCTACATTTCAAATCTCAAGTTGTTTGGATTTTGAATGCGTAAGTTACGGGAAAAACATTTCACCTAGGAAAGGGATCGTATAAAAAGGAATCGGTATAAAAGGGATCTACATATTTCAACCAAGCAACTACAACTCAATGGAAAACAATCAATATCTAAAAATCATAAGTCCAATGCATGTGAAATTTTGTGAGCAAGATGTAGGGACCCTAGCAAGCCTACCTGATGGATCACACATCAAAAGGATGAAGATAGAGGGATCGACCCACCTTCCTCTTAGGGATTGGCTAAATCCAACTTAATGGTAAAGATCGATCAATATCTTAACATCTACACATTCAATTGACATGAAACTTGGATAACAAGCTGATTACAACATGTGAAACACCCCATAGGAATCATGTATCATTTGGAGCAAGTTGGAGGGATCGATACCTATCCCTCCATAAGGATCGGCTATAAGCAGCCTTCACAACATATTGCAACAAAGATTGATCAATAACTCGGGTTCTACTAATCCAATTGGCATGAAACTTAAACGCTATGCATAATACAACATTGAGAAGCAATATTAGGGATCACATGGCATTTGGAAGAGATTGGAGGGATTGATAGAAATTATAATTCAAGCAACAATATTTCACGGAAAATGCGATATTTTACAAACCATATGTCAGAATTGCACAAAATTTAGGGAGCACGTAGCTTACATCATAGGACACCCCTCATAGAGATCGCAGCCTATTTCACACACTAATGGGGATCAATACCGATCCTTATTGTGGGCCCTAATGGGCCTGGAAATTTTTGGGTGGCCTCGCCTTGGTCCCTAGAACCTTCTGTTAAAATTTCAGCCCGATCCATGCATGTCTTCCCTTATAAATACAACAGACATGGTGTTAGGAAAAGGAACTTCTTCTTTTTGCTTCTCTTTATCTTCGACCTAGGCTAAACTCTTCCAACTTTCTTCTTGGATTTAGGATGATAATTGTAAACAAACTTCAGTATAATGAAAAGGATTATTTGGGAGTGGACGTAGGCCAAAGTTAGCCGAACCACTATAAATCTTGTCTCTTTTACTTGCTTTCTGATTGTTTTAATTTTGTTCTTCATTTATTTCTCTTCATATTTCTATGATTGGTTTGAATATTGGTGCTTTCATATAACTGGTGTTGGTGGCCAATTTTGATGCCAATATTTTGGTGCTTTCACCGAGAAAGCAAACCCACGCGGATTTGGAGTTCAGATTTGGAATCAATTACAGAGCTTGGATTTGGAGCAATGGTGAGACAATCAACAAGGAGACAAGTAGCGGATAGGAGCCATCATAAAGGGACTCATAACGCTTCCTCAAGAGCTGGAGCTAATCAAACATCTATTTACATTATCAGAAATGAAATGAGAATAATATTGGACGTTATGCAGGGACGAATGTTGAAAATACAAGAGAAGATGTTGCAGTATCTACTTTGAAAGATCGAACAAGCAGGAGCCATAGGAGCTGTTGGAATGCAATACCAAGGAGTTGGAATGATAGGGACTGTTAGAGCTATGAGTCAATGAGTTGAGGCGATAAGATTCACTAGAAATCAGAACTAGGAGCATGGAGATGGAGCTATTAGATAAAGGAGTGGAATAAAATAGTCGGGGGCATTCCCTAGCCATCTTAGAGGGATCGGCCTCGATCCCTCCTGAGGGATCGGCCTCGATCCCTCCTGAGGGATCGGCCTCGATCCCTCCAGAGGGATCAGCACCAATATCCAAAGACATAGGGGCATGCCCCTAGGTCTGGTCGATTGTGATGCTGGAGGATCTACAATCAATCCTATGGAGCTTGGTGCAAATCGAAATTTGGATGCTCGTGTAGATGAAAACATTTTAGAATTCCCTTATGGACTCGAGGGGCAACTTGGAAATGATGATATGAGACTACTACTGGAAGACAATGATAGGTTTGCAGAGATGATCAGGCAAGCTATGCATGGAGAACTAATGAACAGGGATCTGGAGGATGTAAATAGAAGTCCATTCGCTCCTTATATCAGGAATGCTAGGAATCCACTTGAATTCAAACTACCAACATTAGGAGCTTATAACGGAAATTCGGATCCGACTATGCATATTATGAGGTATATACGGCATGGAAGTATTGGGGTTTCGAAAGAAGTCTTGGCATGAGCTTCCCCTATACTTAATGGATGTAGCTGCGCTGTGGTTGAGACAGTTGGAGTGCGGTTCTATTAACACATGGATGGAATTGGTCGAAAGATTTATAAATAGTTTTAGATTCATGTTGTAAGAACGAAGAATGTGATGACATTGACATCAATAAAGTAGTGGACAGGAGAATCACTTAGGAATTTCATAACCAGGTTTAATGCAGCAGTTGTTTTGGTGGATCGATGAGATCCATCGATGGTTTTGATGTGTCAGGAGTTGTAGGTAATTCAAATTTGAAGATATCACTGATATGGGATCCACCGATGGATCTCGAGGAGTTATACCATGTAGCAAAAAGGTTTCTATGACAAGAAGATGCGAAAATTGATTAAGAGGCAATGGAAGTAAATACGATACGGGGTGGAGAATCTCCCAGTGAAAGCTCAGGAAAGGACAAGGGTAAATAGAACATGGGTAATAGATTTAATGGGTTGAAGTGATAGAGAGGGGAACCCAAATTCACTTCTTTCTTGGAATTGAATGAAAACCTAGAATAGATATATCTAGATACTCGAGGACGCCTTCTATACCGAAGGCCGACAATGAGGGAAACCTCCGAATGCGAACTGACATTAGGAGTTTGTTTCCTATTCCATGAGTTGGATGGGGACGAAATACATGACTACAGGCATTTGAAGGACATCATTGAGGAACACGTGAGGAGTGGTCAGTTACAACAATATATAAGGACTCGGGCTGCGACGGTGGAACGTGAGCAACCACCATCCACCTTAAACAAAAATGGAACTGGATCAAGGCATCATCATTAACTAGTTATCAATTGATCGAGATGGCATGGAATATGTAAAAAACTCCTCGGTAGGATGGCTAAGTTGCTTACACATGCATGGGATTGAGGATGGTCCTTATGTATGCTCTGAGATTATGATAAACTGTTATGCTCGGGTTTATGAAATTTTTTTCTTCTTGTTTGCTTCGAACTCTTGTTTTTCTAGTTTTTATTTGAACTCTGGTTTATTGGTTGTATAGGCTCTTTGTTATATTTTGGAAAATAGACATAGGAATGGTTAAATGTGGATCAATATAATCGATAACATAGGTTGTGATCGCGGTCTTATCCGGAGAGATGGGATAACAACCGCAAGGGGCAGGTCTTTTCGTAGGGAGAACATGATGAAACAGAATCATGCATCATGGATCAAGTCCTCAACTGTGTGCCGAGGCCAAAGAATAAAAGCCAACAAGGTCATCAGGTATGGACTATGCCTAGCAAGGGGTAGGTCGCTTCGCTCAAACGCGACGGATCGACCCACTAAAATCATCGAGTATGGATTGTGCTTGGCAAGGATCCAAAAAGGTCAAGGTCGTCAGCTGTGGACTATGCCTGATAAGGGGTAAGTTGCTTTTCTCGAATGCAATGGATCAACTTACTCAGATCATCGAGTATGGATTGTGCTCGGCAAGGATCCGGTGAGATCGATGATTTAGATTAGGATAACAACCCGAAGAGGTCATGGATTTGGATATCGGTTTCACAGCAATGGATTTGGCTTTAGATGGATGTGGATTTGGATAAAACGATCCAGAGAGACCGTGTATTTGGATTAGATTTTGGATAGAAAAATGAGGCTATTAATGGGGGATTTTATATTTTGGATTTATGGCAATCCAAAACACACCTTCCTATCGCAAGGCATATTTTGGGGCGCAAAGTATTAACCTGCCTTTTGCCAAGGCAGTTGACAGGCGGATTTAACCCAATAGACTTCATGATTATCAAGGTTATTAGTCAAGAGTGATGATTGTGAGATCCAAAAATCAAGTGTAGGCAATAATATAAAGAAAATTTCAAACGATACCAAAAGATAGAATCTCCAGAATATTCTATGTATGGATTAGTGCCCCGCCCAGATAGGGGATCGGTGCCTATCCCTTCCCCTAGGGAATCATTACATGTCTTTAAATTTTGTTCCAAACTGGCTAAAACCGGTATAAAGTGTCTAGAAAGTACCCACGAGGGTACATTTCAAATCTCAAGTTGTTTGGAGTTTGTATGCGCAAGTTATGGACAAAATACTTCACCTAAGAAAGGGATCGTATAAAAAGGGATTGGTATAAAGGGGATCAGCATATTTTAGCCAAGAAAGTGCAACTCAATGGAAAACAAGCAATATCTCAAAATTCAAAATTCTAGTGCATATGAAAATTTGGGAGCAAGATGTGGGGATCTTAGAGAGCGCACATCAAAAGGATGAAGAAAGAGGGATCGGCCCTCTTCCCTCTTAGGGATCGGCTAAACCCAACTATCTAGAAAAGATCGATCAATATCTCAACATTTACACATTCAATTGACATGAAACTTGGAGGACAAGCTAACTATAACAATGGAAACACCACTTAGGGACTGCACATCATTTGGAGCAAGTTGGAGGGATCGATACCTATCCCTCCATATGGATCATCTATAATCAGTCTTCACAACATATTGCAACAAAGATTGATCAATAACTCGAGTTCTACAAATCCATTAGCATGAAACTTAGAGACTAATCATAA